>CM026069.1:3225000-6145000 GCA_014839685.1 Anableps anableps
ATGCAGCATTGTGAACGATACCTACCAACACCATAACGGAAACCAATGAGCTGGTGTACAACTCAGCATCAGTGATCCTTGAGATCCTCGGCTATAGGAGCAACCATGAGATTCAATACCCACCATGGAAAAGACGGTTAGAGGCTAAAATCAAGATAACAAGGAGGGAAGTGAGCCAATTGTCAGAGCTCCAAAGAGGTGCAATCAAGAGACCAGTACCCAAGCGGTACAGCCAGATGCCCATACCTGAAGCGCTCGAAACTGCCAAACAAAGGCTCCAAGCCTTGGCCAGTCGCCTAAAGAGGTACACGAGAGAAAATGAAGCCAGGAGGATTAAACGGCTCTTCTCCACCCAACCAGCTAAAGTGTACTCTCAATGACAGGGTAATAACAACAGAGCAGACCCACCAAGGCTGGAGACCCAACAGTACTGGAAAGGCATATGGGAAAGGGAGGCGACCCACAACAGCAATGCACAGTGGCTAATCTCTCTACGAGATGACCACAGCAACCTCCCTGAGCAAGCCCCAGTAACTATCACAGTGGCAGATGTCCAAGAAAGAGTCTCAGGTATGAAAAACTGGACAGCACCAGGTCCTGACATGATCCATGCCTACTGGCTAAAGAAACTCACTGCCCTCCATGAGCGACTGGCAGCTCAAATGAACCAGCTGCTACAAAGTGGAACTCACCCTGAATGGTTAACTGAAGGGCGCACAATCCTGATCCAGAAGGATCCCTCAAAGGGTTCGGTCCCATCCAACTATCGGCCAATAACCTGTCTCTCTACAACATGGAAGCTCATGTCAGGCATCATAGCAGCTAAGATAGGTGGGCACATGGATAAATACATGAGTACAGCACAGAAGGGCATCGGCATAAATACCAGAGGAGCCAAACACCAACTCCTGGTAGACCAAACAGTCGCCCGAGACTGCAAAACCCGACACACCAACCTGTGCACGGCTTGGATTGATTACAAGAAAGCCTATGACTCAATGCCACACACTTGGATCATTGAATGCTTAGAGATGTACAACATCAACAGGACTCTAAGAGCCTTCATTGCAGCCTCGATGGGGATGTGGAAAACCACCCTTGAAGCCAACTACAAGCCAATTGCACAAGTGTCCATCAAATGTGGCATATACCAAGGAGACGCTCTGTCCCCACTGCTGTTCTGCATAGGTCTGAACTCCCTCAGCCAAGTCATCAACAAGACTGGCTACGGATACCGACTCAAGAACGGAGCCACCATCAGTCACCTCCTCTACATGGATGACATCAAGCTGTACGCTAAGAGCAAACAAGACATCAACTCACTGATCCACACCACCAGGATCTACAGCACTGACATTGGGATGTCATTCGGACTAGAGAAGTGTGGTCGGATGGTTACACAGAGAGGGAAGGTCATCCACACAGAAGGGGTCTCACTCCCAGAGGGAACAATAGCAGACATTGAGGACAGTTACAAGTACCTGGGAATACCACAAGCAAATGGCAGCCTCGATGAGGTCACAAGGAAAGGAGCCACAGCCAAATACCTCCAACGAGTAAGGCAAGTCCTGAGAAGCCAGCTCAATGGCAAGAACAAGATCCGTGCGATAAACAGCTATGCCTTGCCAGTAATCAGATACCCTGCAGGGATAATAAGCTGGCCAAAGGAAGAGATAAAGACCATGGATGTTAAAACTCGGAAACTACTAACCATGCATGGAGGGTTCCACCCTAAATCCTGCATCCTGAGACTATACGCGAGCCGTAAGGATGGAGGCAGAGGACTAGCGAGTGTGAGAGCCACTGTCCAGGATGAAACATCCAAGATCCATAAATACATCAAGGTCAAAGCCTCAACCGACGATGTGCTCAGCGAATGTCTCAAACAATGGGGACCAGAGGATGAGGTGCTGGAGGAACCATCATGGGAGGATAAGCCCCTACATGGGATGTACCACCGACAAATAACTGAAGTGGCTGATATCAGGAAATCCTACCAATGGCTGGAAAAAGCTGGACTCAAGGACAGCACAGAGGCACTCATCCTGGCTGCACAGGAACAGGCCCTAAACACCAGAGCGATAGAGGCTCAGATCTACCACACCAGACAAGATCCAAGGTGTAGATTGTGCAAGGAGGCCCCTGAGACAGTCCAACACATAACAGCAGGGTGCAAGATGCTGGCAGGGAAAGCGTACATGGAACGTCATAACCAAGTGGCAGGCATAGTGTACAGAAACATCTGTGCAGGATATGGACTGGAAGCCCCGAGATCAAAGTGGGGCACACCCCCAAAGGTGGTGGAGAATGACCGAGCTAAGATCCTGTGGGACTTCCAGATCCAGACAGACAAAATGGTAACGGCGAACCAACCGGACATCGTGGTGGTGGATAAACAACAGAGGAAAGCCGTTGTGGTGGATGTAGCAATACCAAGCGATTGCAACATCAGGAAAAAGGAACACGAGAAACTGGAGAAATACCATGGCCTCAGAGAGGAACTGGAGAAGGCCTGGAAGGTGAAGACCACAGTGGTGCCTGTGGTCATCGGGGCCCTCGGGGCAGTCACCCCCAAACTGGAGCAGTGGCTAAAACAGATCCCAGGAACAACGTCAGACATCTCAGTCCAGAAATGCGCAGTTCTCGGCACAGCCAAGATACTACGCAGAACCCTCAAGCTCCCAGGCCTCTGGTAGAGGACCCGAGCTCAGAGGTTGAGAAAGACCACCCGTGGAGGGTGAGAAGGGAATTTATTTATATATATATATATTTATATATTTATATATATATATATATTTTTTTGTTTTGTTTTGTTTCATTTTTTCCAGATTCTGTATTTATCCATATTGATTTTTTAAAGATATTTTAATGATCCACAATAAAACATGACAACCAAAAATAATAAATAAATTGGAAATAACAGCCACACACAACCAAAACCATAAATAAAATTGCCCTTAAAAATGTTTGTCGTCAGAATGGAAATGATCAAGTTCAAGTTCATGTTCATTTATCATGTGATTAATTGCTATGAGTTAGAATCAAATGTTGCGAGCTGCCTCCTGATTTCTACTCTTATTTTAAAATCTTTGGGGGAAAGTAAAAGGAAAGGTTTGGAGGCTGAAGTAGGGATTTCCTGATCCCAGCGGGCGTCTCTGTGCAGGTGAACTTCTCATCCTGTCTGGACACGGGTTCTGGTTCCACTAACGGCCAGTCTCACCTGCCACTGATGGCCCACTCTCCCATCATCCACCCTCGGATCAGAGAGTTCAGGTCGGGTCTGGGAAGCGCACGTAAAGGTGGGTTTGACAAATTTGTGCATTTATTGCCATTTCTGATGTTTTCGAATGATTAATTTCTTTTTCTCTTCCTTTCAGAAGTGCCTCCTTCTCCGCTCTCGGTCCACGACAGATACAGCTCTCCTGCAGCCGGCAGCGCCAAACGGCGGCTTTTTGGCGATGACCCACCAGTGTCCTCTGCAGGCCTGAACATCAGCGTGAGCCCGGTGCCATCCCCTGCCAAAAGACTGACGTTTGGGTCCAGCAGCAGCATCCAGAAGAACACAGGCCAGGCAGCCCAGACCACCGTCCTGAGTATCCCGCTGCAAGGTGCATTTCAGTCAGAGAGCGCCGGTCCTGCAGCTCTTCTACAGGATTGGATAAAATTACTTGTTTTCTTGAATTTAAGCCTCTTCCAGTCGACACACACCAAAAAAAACAAAAAACAAACAAACAAACAAAAAAAAAACATCTGTGCTCAAAATAAGCATGTTCCAGACATCCTTATCCATCAGTTTTGGTTATTAATTTTTTCTAGATCAATCTCATCAGACTAATGACCAGCAAAGATAGAATAGAATAGAAATATCCTTTATTGTCCCCCAGAGGGGAAATTCAGGTAACAGCAACATCAAGGTATGCAAGATCAAAATGTGTTAAATATATATATAAAAACAATAATAATATTAACTAGAAAATTTCTGAAGAAATTTAGAAGGGACCTGCCAAAGTGTGCGTGTCGATGCTAAGGTAATGTACAAAGAAGTTGGGAGGATGTGGAACATCACTGACATGTTGACTAACTGTGACTTGGTCCACTCAGGGTGCAAAAAGTAGTGCATAAGCTAAAATTAGCCAAAATGCTAATGCTAGCTTAAATGCTATCAGTAGCATGTGGGGTATCAGTAGCATGTGGACTTACATTGACTTACTTCATTCAGTAGTCCACTCAGGGTGCAAGAAGTAGTGCATAAGCTAAAATTAGCTAAAATGCTAACGCTAGCTTAAATGCTATCAGTAGCATGTGGACTTACATTGACTTACTTCATTCAGTATGCTAAATGTAGCCAATACATCAGTAATGAGCAACAATGCTTATTTTAGCTGTAAGGCTAACGTTAGCATGAGGGCTATTACTAGCATGTGTAGCAACTAACATGTTGATACTACCAGCAGGATCTCGGTTATCACTATAATGCTGATTAACATGGTTTTGTTCCATTTAATGTGACTTTGTAAGCTAAAACTAGCTAAAATGCTATCAGTAGCATGTGGAGGGTTACCACCCTGTTGAATAACATCGACTCACTCCATTTATTATGCTAAACCAAATTGTCATGTCAAAATAAGGCTAAAATGCTCATTTTAGGCGTAAGGCTAATGTTAGCATGACGGCTATCAATATACTGTACAAGATTATAAGATCAGAAATAGAAATATTGTACTCATGATCCAACAGATGTGCAACTCAGTAGGATGATTTTTAAATAATAATGTGCAAGTGTATTGAACATTAAGATTTGACATTATTTCACATAAAGATTGAGACATGAAAATTAATCTCCAATGCAGAACTGAAAGTGAGGTTGCAGGTTCTGCCTCTTGTTTGTCCTTAAAAGTGTTCCCGTCCAAGTGAAAAATTGTTGAAAAATATAGATATTATTTCTTAATACGCTTTTATTGAATAGCAATAAAAAAAAAACAGAATTTCACAAAATCTGCTTATTTTTACATTTATCTCAGGTTAAATGAATGTCTTTATCCTTGATTTGTAACATCACACAGCAAGTTTAACATTTTAAACTAACATTTCAGTGTTTTTAATAAATAAAATAAAAACGTATAAATAAATGGTACTCAAACGTGGATTAGTAATTAGATTAGAAATCTTCATTGTCACTATAAATACATCAAATATAACATTAGGCACCTTCCTTATAATGACATATATTCACAATATTCACACAGTACACCATTGCACATAACCTGTAACAGTATTGCATGAGAACAGCATCACATGTGTGGCATTAATGCATATGATTTATGATGCTAGGTGGCGTTTAATGGCCTGATGGCTACCGGATCGAAACTGTTCTTTAGTCTGTTTGTCTTTAATGCTTTAATGCTGCTGTGTTGGAACAAAAAGTGAACATTTTGAAATGTTCTTGGCTCTCCTAAAGCAGCGGGACCTGTAGAGGACAGCCGATGGTCCTAATGATTCTCTGGAGTGGTTTCTTCACACAAACAGGCAGTATTAGCACCCCTTGCAGCAGAGCATTTTAGAAAAATCCGACCTTTAAAGGGGCAGTATTATGTATTTTCCAGCTACATAGAATCATTTTACAGCTCAATACAGTAACTATGTTACCTTCAGTTGTTACAAAAATGCTGTTTATATCAAATACGACTATGACTTTGCAAATTAACGCCTTGAAATTGGGCCTCTGTCTCTTTAACAACTCCTGCTCTTTCTGAAACTCCAAATTCAGGAAGTCATCACAACATCGCTCCTCCATTAACCCTTTAAGAACGTTTTTATCAGCATTTCACTGAGAAGTAGCTCGTATTACGAGCTCAGCAGATGCACAGTTCCACCAGGTGTTTGCTAATTGCTGCTGGCTAGTCTGAAGGAGCTGAGTGGGGAAGTCACGGGGGAGGGGTGCTCTGTGAGGCGGAAACCCAGAACCTTGGAAACTGCAGCTCCAAGGAGGCGCTGTATCCATCCAGGTGTTTTGCACAGCTGAATGGTTGCCACGGGAAATTAAAGGATTTCTCAAACATGCACGAAAGAATCAAGGCAACACTTAAGGTATAATTTTGATGAGGAACAACAGTAGAACATGATGGAAAGCTCAAAAAAGTCCATTTTACGTAATACTGCCCCTTTAAGCGACCATTTTTGAGGATAAACGTTCATTCAGAAGGTTAAAACAGCAAATTTCACAGTTTTTATGGCCTCTGGACAATTTTAAATCTGGGATTAAAACTGCAGCTGGGTTAGCTGGCTAATATCAAAAAAGGTAAAGGGGTTAAAGACCACAAACCGTGCTTTAAAGAATCTATATTTAATGTCAGATTATTAAGTTCTGATTTGACAAGTGTTTCGAGATCTGATCGTTTTTCCAGAAGCCAGTTTTTCCAGTCAGAAAATAACGTCAGCATGGTGTCGTTTCATGGTTTGTGGAACATAGAAAATAATCTATCTTCAGGACGTTATTAAAGCTGCTGGGAAAATCTAGACATTTGAGGTTGGAAATTTTATTTATTTATTTTTTTTTAAGATTCAGATATGAAAAAAAAAAACATGGGATAATTTAACACGATGAAATTATGTTTTGTTTGTAAATGTATCTAAAATCTTCCATTCTTGAATCTCTGCAGGCGAACGCACTTTTACACTGATCCCAGTCCAGCCCTGCGACTCCTCGAGCGTCGTCACGGCTCAGTTTCTGCTGACCTCCTCCCCCAGCCGGGTCGCCGTCACCGCCCCGACCTCCAGCAGCGAGCCCCAGGCAGGAAACGGGCGGCCGCGGCGAACCGGGTCACTGGCTCTGTTCTTCAGGAAGGTAGGAGCTGGGAAGCGATGTGCAGAAGGGCGGCCTTTGTTCTCTGACCCAGTCACGTTCTGCCTCTGCAGGTGTACCACCTGGCCAGCGTACGTCTGAGAGATTTGTGTCTAAAGCTGGACATCTCGTCAGAGCTGCGAGGGAAAATCTGGACCTGTTTCGAGCACGCTTTGGTCCACTGCACCGACCTGATGAAGGACCGGCATCTGGACCAGCTGCTGCTGTGCTGCGTTTACATCATATCTAAAGTAAGAAAAGCTTGACTTTTTAATTAAAAGAAGGAGCGAAGCTGCTGACAGCTGCTAGAAGAGAGAAAACAGATGCTGTCGGTTCCCTTTAAGGACAATTTTCTTTGCATCTCTTTTGAAAACTGCATCTTTACATCGAACTGTGTTTCATGTAAGAAAATATGAGTTTGTTTATTTGAAATCTGCTATGTTTTACACATATTTAGAGAAGGAAGATAAAAATCCCTGCACCACAGCATGCAGTCGCAGACAGACTCCCCCTGGTACCTTCTGTTGCATCACTGAATAAATTTACAAAAATCTAACATTTCATTTAAGTCATTTGAAAAATCCCATGTTAAGACAAATTAATTCATAATAATAATAATAATAATCACCTCCAGGGCTCTGTGTGGTAGCACTGTAACCCAGTCCAGTGGCCATTTACTTTAAGTTCAGTTTACTTGTATTGCACATTTCAGCAGCACGGCAGAAAATGTACATCAAAATCATTAAGCAAATATGCAGCAAAATCATCAATTATCAATCAAATATACATCAAAATCAAGCAAATATGCACCAAATATAAAATCAAAGGGCAGTTATGCAGCAAAATCGTGAATACATCAAAATAATCAATCAAATATGCATCAAAATCATGAATACATCAAAATCATAAAATCATGAAGCAAATATACATCAAAAATATAGATCAATGTTCCACTTTCTACTAATCAAAGGCAGCTCTAACCAGGTGGGTTCTCGGCCTTCATTTAAAGGAACTCAGTGTTTCGGCTGTTCTGCAGTTTTCTGGGAGTTTGTTCCAGATTAGCGGAGCATAAAAACTGAAAGCTGCTTCTCCATGTTTGGTTCTGGTTCTGGGGATGCAGAGCTGACCTGAACCAGAAGACCTGAGTGGTCTGGAAGGCTGATACAATGATAACAGGTCTTTAATGTACTTTGGTGCAAAGCCGTTCAGTGATTTATAAACTAACAGAAGTATTTTAAAGTCTGTTCTCTGAGCTCCAGGGAGACACTAAGCTCTGTGTTACGTCATATTTACACCCCAGGGAAACAAAAGTGAAGGATTCATTGAAACTGATCAACTTTAAAACGTAAAAACTAAGTTTGACATGCACTGTTTATCAGATTTGTTTGGAGTATCGATTCGTGCAATACCATAGACTGCAATATTTTATAGGATATTAAATTTTAAGTGGTATGCATTTAATCCTGCATTCCATGGCTTGTTGGATAGACTTCAGTTTTAATGGCGGTGATGTTAAAGCCTTTACAGAATGTTTTAGAAAATGCCTCAGTTAAATTTCCCAATAAAGGACGGATTTCTCTTAATTTTTCTGTGAGACATGATGGTGCCGCAGTAAAGTCTACATTTGTTTTAAGGCCTAATAGAATAGAATAGAAATAACTTCTATTGTCCCTGCAGTTAAAATTACACATATTGAGGTGAATTAAACTGATAAAAAAAAAACATAATACAAACAGTAATCCTCCGTATGTCAATAATAAAAAAAAAAGACAGATTTTGAGTCTTTATAAAAACTCCTCGCTGGAATCTGAATGAAGAGGTCCGGAGTCAGCCGTTCCCATGGCAACGGGCTGTTAATTCACACGTAACATTTCTAGCTAGCCGAATAACAATTATCCGAGGAGGAAAAAAACCAACTCGCTAACAAAATTAAAAAGACGCTACCCCGCCTCTTATCCATCCCACATCGCCAACAAATGTGTCACCTTTTATCTTTTGATCGTTTTCTTTTGTCTGGTTTAGATTTGTGGCGAACTGGCGACCTGTCGGTGGCCGCTACTCCGCTCCATACGTGACAGTGCGGTCCGACAAATATGACGTAATAATAGCTAAAAACCCCAGTTAAAGTTAATATTTGCAGTTTATTTTATTTATATGTTTATGTTTTAAGCTTAAAAGATGTAATAAATGTGTGAGATGACTACAGATGAAGATAAAACATTTTGAACATGCAGCTTTGGGGCCCCCTGGTGGCGAGGAGGCCCCATGCAGTCACCTACTTTTGCCTATTGCAGGAAACAGCCCTAAAGCAGATTCACACAAATATAAAAACAGAAAGAGAAAGGGGAAATTTCCGCAAAAGACGCCATGTGTCTTGTGTGTTGTGCTTTTATTTCACCTACCGGTTGAAATTATTAGATCTACATTATTAAAGCAAGCTTTTGTGTTATCGTCGACAGGAAGTGTGGCTCTTTTAAGGGCAATGATGGATTTCTTTGTTCTTGCAGATCACCAAAGAGACTCACACCTTCCAGGACATCATGAAGTGTTACCGCAGCCAACCACAGGCCAGCAGCCACGTGAGAAACACTCAGTAACTGTTCAACTTCTGCAGATTTTATACTCTGTACGCTGACTGTGTGTGTGTGTGTGTGTGTGTGTGTGTGTGTGTGTGTGTGTGTGTGTGTGTGTGTGTGTGTTCAGGTGTATCGCAGCGTCTTGCTACGTCGCACTCCCAGAGAGCAGCCGGCTGATGAAAACATGGAGGTGGACTCGGTGTCTGGAGGAGAGTGTGAGAAAAGACGCTCGGTTCTTTAGCGTTGCGTTGTACTGTGAGGTGGTTGAAGCAGGAAGGCAGGGAGACCGACGTCACTCTGGAAACATGTTGATCCTCAGTCAGTGATCTTAGCTCCTTCACAGAGCTGAAGGCTGCCTCTGTATCCAGTTCAGCTTCAGCTGGGAATGAATGCACAGCAAAAACAGCCGGACCTTGTGAAAACATACTAAATAAGCTAAAAGGTTTATGGCTGTTCTCGGTCTTTCTTTTCTATTCTTTTTCTTTCTGTCTTTCTTTCTTTCTTTCTGTCTATTTTCTGTCTTTCTTTTTATATTCTTTTTTTCTGTCTATTTTCTTTCTGTCTGTCTGTCTTTATATCTATCTATCTATCTATCTATCTATCTATCTATCTATCTATCTATCTATCTATCTATCTATCTTTTTCTTTCTGTCTATTTTCTTTCTTTCTGTCTTTCTATCTATACTTTCTTTATGTCTGTCTTTCTATTTTCTTTCTTTTATTCTTTCTTTCTGTCTTTCTATTTTCTGTCTTTCTTTATCTATTGAAGAAAGACAATAGATAAAGTCTTTCTTTCTTCATTTCTCTTTCTTCCTTTCTGTCTATCTTTTTTCTTTTTCTTTCTATCTTTCTATCTGTTTTATGTCTTTCTGTCTTCTTTTTTCTTTATGTATTTCTATATTTGTCTTTTTATCTATTTCCTGTCTTATTTCTTTCTTTCTCTTTCTTTCCTTCTTTCTTTCTGTCCTTTATTTCTTTTTTTTCTTTTCGTCCCTACTTTTTTTCATTCATCCATCCATCACTATGTTGAAAGCCTCCAAAGGAAGGCCTCCTGATCAGATTTTCCACCTTTCCTGACGTCCTTCCATGATGAGGAGCAGCAGATCTGCTGAGCTCCTCATCTGGTCTCTAGCACCAGTCTCTCTACAGAGGAACTTAATTTCGCAGCTGCTTGTGTCCCTGAACATAGGGTGAGTGTAGAAATGGAGACAGACCAGTATATCCAGATGAGTTCTTCAAAACGACCATTTCAGAATATTAATTCTTACGTTGGTGTGATTACAGCTGAGCCAGCTGTTTCTAAGCGGAGCTGCTCGGTTTATTGTACAGGATTTATCATAGAAATATCAGAATCGTAAAGAACTGCATCAATGCTAATTTTTTGTAGGCTATTCTGTTTCACGTGTAATAAAACTCCAGTAAATACACTGGGACATCTGGATAGACCGTTGCTGTAATTTCTGCCCAGACCTCGGGTAGAGAGCAGATCAGGAAGCTCAGGGTGCTTCCTTATATATATATATATATATATATATATATATATATATATATATATATATATATATATATATATATATATATATATATATTATTTAAGATAAAAACACCTTTGTCTGTTAGTATGTTATACCCAAAACTCCTCAAGTGGCAGTTTTAGCTTCACCGGCTTCAAATTCACTGAAGGAATGCTGTTATTGCATTTTAGGCAATAAAATGATAAAATGTTTCTTTTCTTATTGACAAAAGGAAGTAAATTTTTTGTTTATTTGCATCTTTAATGTATTTCTAATGTATAAAAAAGGCTGAGGCGGTTAAATTAAAAATCTGTCGAATGTGCCGATTATTTGTCAGAATAATCGATGCCTGAAATAATCGTTTGTCGCAGCCCTAATGTGGTTTATGTGTCGCTTCAGCTGCAGAGAAAGCCAATCAGCAGGCAGCTGGCAGAAACCCTGACCAATCAGAAGAGGAGGAACGTGGCGACCTCATCCAGTTTTACAACACGGTGTTTGTCCTGAAGATGAAGAGCTTCGCTCTGCGATACGCCACCAACGATAACCGGGTACAGCCCGCTCCGTGCACGTTTAACACGCTGCTCTGAGCTCTCAGAAACATGACGTGTCCGGTTCTGGTTCCGGTTCCGGTTCTGCAGGTGGACGCCCCCCCCCTGTCTCCGTTCCCGTCGGTCCGGGCTCAGCCTCTGTCGCCTCGCCGGGTCAGTCAGAGACACTCGCTGTACGTGTCGCCTCACAAGAACTCTGCGGGGTGTCTGACGCCCAACTCGTACACCTACAGGATCAACAACAGCCCTTCCAAGGCAAGATCTCTCTCTCTCTCACACACACACACACACACACACACACACGATGGGATGTTCTCCTGACCCGAGCTGGTTCTTCCGTAAGCAAACCCGAACGGACTCTTTTTGACATGAACCTGACGCGGCAGCTGTTCTGCTCGGAAAATATTTCCAGATCACACAACAGGGAGAAAAATAAGTTTATAATCCCCCCAAAAAAGTATTCCTACCCTTTCATATTTTCAATATTTTCAATATTTTTCTACAAACTTGAGTCAGTTTTGATGCGACAGATAGGCTTGTAACAATAACAAATTTTGCCGAGTGATAAATTGTCCCAGAAATGATGATATTAACGTTAATATTGTTATTTTTAGACTATTTTCAAGTAATATATTGATAATGGCATAATAATACAAGTTCACCCCTTCAAAGACCAATAAACTTTAATTTTGTAAAGAACACTTAACATTATTTCTATTTAATTTAATTTTCTAATCTTGTTTTATTAGTTTTTATTTCAATATTTTTTCTAATTTTTTCTTATTTATTTAGTCATTTTTTTTATTTACGGTCACTTTTTGTCTATGTATTTTTAAAAATTTTTTTTTTCCATATTCTGTATTTATTTAGTAATTCTTTTACATATTTTAAATACCCAAAATAAAACACGACAACTGAAACCATAAATAAAATGGTTTATGATGTCTGTAAGCAAAATTGCCCAGTGAAAAATATTAATCATCCGAATAGAAATTATTGAGCTCATTTTAATTTATCATGCGATAATTGATTCATTGCTTACGGCGACAGGCCTAGTGACAGACAGGAATAATAAAGTTAAAGGAAAAGCATGAAAAAATCTCTTTAAGAATAAAATCCAGACTAAAAAAAGCATGCCACACTTTTCAGATTTTTCTCTCCGTACAACAGTTTGTAAACCACATATCATTTCCCTTCCTTTTGACAATTGTGCAGCGGCGTTGTGTTCGTTCATTCCCAGTTTGTTGGTTGCAACGTGAAAAGCCTTGAGGGGCGTGAACACTTCTGCAAGGTTCTGGTCAGAAACCCAGTCGTTTCTGCAGACTGTTTAAGCCTTTTCTGTTCCTCCACTTGTTGAAGTTTGGTTTAAAAAACACGACTTGTGGCTAAAAATGTCGCCGTTCAGTTGAATCGGTGATTTTCCTGCTGCATTTGATCACAAAGCATCGTTTCCCCTCCCCGTCTCCGCGCAGGAGCTGTCGGACATAAACCGGATGATCCGACAGGGAGGCGTCAGCAGGAAGAGGGCCTTCACCATGGAAGGAGACGTGATGATGTCACTGGCGTGCGACTCGCCCAGTAAGAGGGCGTGTCCGGAGAACGGCAGCAGCCCCGACGTGCTGCTGAAGCGCCTGCAGGATGTCGTGTCCGAGCGGCAGAGTCACTGATGCGATCTCGGAGCCGGCAGGTCCACATGGAGAAATGTTTTCAACGCCGACCTGAGGGTCAGAGGGCGAGCGAGTCAGACCGTTATCTGTTATCCAACTCCGCCTGACTGGTACCAGTATCATCATCAAAGGTGGGGCATTTGGGCCTCCTCAGGAGCTCTCAGCAGGGGCAGAAGTTCCTCTGCTTGTCTGAGCCGAACCTCTTGGACCCAGATGTTCTCCTTCAGGATCATTTTTACTCTTCTAACCGCCGACTGCCAGTCTGACCCACTCATGTCTGTGTTCGGTCCGTTTCTGTCCGCCACTGGGCCAAGTTTCCCAGAACTACTTAGAAATCATTCACAGTTGTTTCATATTCATTTTAGAGTTGAGATTCTTGGGTTTGTTTTTAAAGCGGGGGGGGGGGGGTCCAAAGCAGCCCAGGGGCCGTTGGCGGACCACAAACTGATCTTGCGCGGCTTTTTTTGATTAGACCTAAATTTTTATGACACATTCAGATCTTAAAATGGAAAACAACCAGAGTTAAAGAGGCACGCTGCTCTTAAATTTCAGGAAGAGAGGAAAAATCAGCTCAGTGCAGCCATTTGCTGTGACATCCTCTCCTCCCGATGAACTTCTAGTTGCGTTTTCTGGCCGTACGGTTCGGCTGCACATCGGTTTCCTGTTCGAACATCTGGACAGATGTTTATTGGAGGGACAGCGAGTCTCTGCGGCGAACAGGTTTACATTTGCTGGAAATGTCATCCTCTTTTCGCCACCTGCTGCCTGACGTTAAATGACAACACACGCTCCCTTTCAGCAGAATCCGATGCTTTTATAGAGAATAAAAATAGTTTGTTACAAATTTCATTTCCTTTGAAAGGCATTAAAACTGCCTTTTGGTTGATTTGAAGCTGAATTTTTGGGATTTCACGACGGCGGACGAGACGGTCATATATATATATGTATATATATTTCTCCAAATCAGACCTCATTTATTCCGGTTTTATTCATAAACAAGTAACAGTATTGAATAAATATTGTTTATAGTTTCTTCTAAAATCGGATGTTTTTCATTGTGAGATGTCCTGAAGTCTCGTCTTTATGTTGGTATTCCAGAAAAAATCAAGTTTTAAAAGATTCCCAGTTTGTATTTATGTTTCCATGTGGTTTTGAACCAGTCAGCGCTGCTGGCTTGTTGCTCCGGGTGTGTAGCATCTACACGTCAGGTTTGTGCTGAGCTGGGCTTGTTGTTCTGTTTGGAACGACTCTTTATATTTCTACCTGTTAGTCGCGATAGTTCACTTCATGGAAAAGCAAAAAATTAACAAAATGTGTTTTTGTTGTTTTTTTTTGTAAATTTTGAATACAATCAAAATGACGCAATAATGTTTGAGACAGTTTTTTTTCCCCTGCAAACTGTTCAGTTTTGCAAAATAAAGTTCAGTTCTTCTCTTTTCCAGTTGTTGTAATTTATTATTTTTGCTATTTTGCTTTTTTTTTTTTTTTTTTATCTTCACGGTTTGGAAAAAACGTGACTCTGCTGCACATTGTTAAAGGTTTTTTGGTGACCCGTTTCCAGAGTTCAGGATCTCTCCAGCAGGAAGTGCTTCTGAGGATCTGCACAGTCACCACTGACATGGAAAACGTCCCAGAAGCTGCAGCTCTTTCATCTTTGACGTGTAGATGAAGACAGAGGAAGGGTTGCTCTGCAAAAACACATCTTACCAAGTATTTCTGCTCTAGTTTCCACTGCAAATATCTTGAAAACACTTGAAATAACTAGCTTATAAGTAACTTTTCAGCAGCTATGGGAGCTGGTTTTAAGTCAATAATTCCTTAATATTGATGAAAAAGATATAAGTGAAATAATCTATATAAAAATCAATGATTAAATCAGGGTGTTTATGCTAGTATCTGTATAGCGCTACCATATTTCTGTGGTCACTAACTGTAAATAGCTTGTATTTTTAATGCTCAGAGACATAATCATCTTGTGCATTTCTGCCAATAGCTTCTCCCACCTGAGCTGTGGAAACCTGCAGCTCCTCCACAGTTGCCATGGTGACGCTCTCCTCGTCGGTTCAGGTGGACGTCCACGTCTTGGTAGGTCTGCGGCTGGTCCTTCTTCTCTCCATGTTCAGATCGTTAGTGAACCGTGCTCCGAACTTCTCCAGAACCTCCTCCCCGGCCCGTCTGCTGTGGTCCTCGCTCTTCAAGAAGCTGATTTATTTCTGATTTAGACAGAGAAGAAATTATACACAGATGTACTTTATTCAATAACTAGTCTTCTGAGTTCAGTTTGGTTACGCTGGATTATATTTAGGGGTCTCAGAATAAAAGGGGCTGATCATAAATGCACACCACACTTTTCAATCTTGTACGATTGGTAGAAAAGTTAAGAGTATTGTTCTACTTTTGTGAGACATTGTGTCTCGAGTCTGTTGAATTTTGAAATCACAACATTTTGGGAATAGTTAGAAGGTCCTTAGCAGGCTGACGGGATATTGCTTTCCCTTTAGAGGTGTTTTTTCCTTCCACCGAGTTTTAAAACGGCTCATTTTTTGGAGCAAAACTCCCAAAACCTGATTGTTTTATTCATATTAGCTCATAATTTCACAGAAAGTACAGGAAGTTGTTTAAGCAGCTTTGAGCAGTGTAATTTACACCTTCTCCCAAACTAAAACCTTCCCACCTTCAGATGTAAGAGATCCATGCAGGTTTCCTGTCACAAAAATATAGTTCAGTTTATTTTTTTTAAAAATGGGAAAATACACATTAATAACCATTTGCATGTAAATAATTTCCATCTCAAGTGGCCAGAAATTTGACCTGAGAGCCACAGAATCTTAAAAATATTATCACTGATTCCTTATAAGACAATATTTACTGCAGTTTTTAATGAATGTTGCTCAAATAGAGAGAATTCATGCATTTGTTGGATCTATTTTCAGAGGTGGATTAAAACTGAGTTAGCCCACGGAGCGAGAGTTCACGGTAACGAAGGAAGGTGCGATCAAAAAGATGCGAGGTGGTTTTATCGCATACAGACACCATCTGTTCCCCGACAGCAGCAGCGAGGAACTGGATCATTCTTTACTCTTTCTTTCTCATCTGATGACTTGTTTTTTTTTTGTTTTGTTTTTTTTTTAATCTTGCAACTCATTCTGGCCTTTTGAGGCCCCAGAATAAAAATAAATAGTAAATCTGCATAATGTTTGTCTGAAGCTGGAAATAAAAGCGTGTTTCATGTTTTTCAGAAGTGCTGTAATCAAGGAGAGGCCAGAAACCAAAGCTTTTCCAGCTGCTGGTTTGTTAGGAAAGTCTGCATGTCTGAACTAGATATGTGTTGCTATGGAAACGTTCATGGAGGCTGTGTTCAATGCAAAGATAAAGCAGGTTTTGTCCGATCTGAGAGGAATTCATGGATGTGGTTACCAGCATCAGCCTGCGTTCACCAGTTGGACATTTTTCTGACCAGTTTTTGGATTGACAGTAGCTTTTGCTGTATTTTTCTCCAAATGTTCGGCACGTTTTTAGTTCTTTGTACGACGCGTGTTTTGCTTTGATGTTTTTACTGTTTTATTTCTCTTAATTTAATCCGTTCTACAATTGATTTTCAGCAGAATTCAGCAAGTCAACAAACCGACGAGGTTTTTATTTTTATTTTATACAAAATGAAGGTTTTTAGAATCAGAGTCAGCTTTACAGACATTAAGTATAAATGTAATCATATACATTTTAGACATTGTTAAAAAATGAATAAAAAAATAGCCACCAGAGTCAAGACTTATGTAAACACAAACACATCTGTTGGTCAAACCACATAAACTGTAAAAGCGACCCCAAAACCCATAATATTTTTCCCTTTACTTCTATCTTATGCTTTCTTCTTGAATTTGCAATATTATAAATTAACGACAAATAAATGTGTCCCCTTCGTAGGCTTGCTTTTCTGCCAGTATTAACTTTTATTTTCTTTTTCTGTTTTCTATTTTAGTGCATCCAGCCACGGTCTGACTGGATGGAGACTGATTAAGAAAAACATGAACATATATCAGGATTAATGGCCAGAAAATCTGGCAGCATGACTTTGCTGGATGACAAATGACACACAATAAATCAGTTTAAAAAGCATGATTTTATTAACCCCAAAGGCAAATTAAGTGTTGTAACTCATACAGGTTTCTTCAAAGAGTTATTATAGATGTTGATGGCTGCTGGAAGGAAGGCTCTCCTGTAGCAGTCTGCATTACAGCGGTTCTGAGGAAGCTCTCTGACTGAGAACACTCCTATACTGCATGACAGTCTCATGAAGACAATGCTCAGGGTCGTCTGTAATGTTCTATGTTTTTTTAAAAAATCTATTTTAATGAGATTTCCTCGGCAACACTAATAATAAAAAAATTACAATTATTTTCATATGGTGAGAAGGAATAAATAGTTCTCAAGCAATGCACCTACTTTTGAAGATAACGCTCATGGGAGTTTTAATGCGCTGCTTTTCTAAGGTTCTGCAGCAGCCAGCTGGGCTGCAGTGCAAATACCAACGAGGAGACCCGGTTTCTGTCATTTACTTTCAGAACCTGAACACATTTATTTTTTATTTTCTTTGCACTTTTGTTTATGAAAATGATCCTACATGTGACTTTCCTTGGTGATGCTAGCTTAATATCAATCTGCGGTGGCCCTCAGCGAACACTAGGGGGTGCTGCAGCTCCCCCGTCTCCCTCATGGGAACAAAAAGTCTTTATTTAAAGAGGAAAAGAAAGAAAATAATAGAAATATTATTCAGTTCTAACTAACTGACACAATTAGACGTTTATTTTATGTCACCTCTAGCAATAATGCCTTTAAAAAAAATTAATATACCCTATTTATTTGGCTCATATTGGAGCTCTTAAATAATTAACCCTATTTTAAGACATACAGCGAGCAGAGTCGGTGTTCTTGGATTATATGTGTGTGTGGGGGGGGGGGGGTTAAATAATGCTGATATTTATAGTGATGTAGGTCAAAAGGCATCAGACACCAACTCCAGCACACCAGCTGGTTTTGCGCATGGTCAGTGTCACCCACCATCCTCATCCTCTCTTCCTCTCCCTGCGCCCTCCTCGCTCGTCGTCCAGCGGCAGCATCCGTCTCTCCCTCCGGGTGCGAAACGTTCGCAAGCCGCCTGGACCGAGCTCGGCGTCGGCTCCAGGTAAGACTCCGCCGCCATCTGCGCGTCAAGAAGGATGCGGCCGGCCGGCCAGCCTGCACGGAGAGCCGCTCCAGCCCGGTGAAATGTCGCCTTTTCTTCGGTTTTCCGCCCGACTACGGTAATCCGCTGACTCGGACTGTCCGTCATCCACCAGCCCCGGGATGCGCGGCGCCTGCTCGGGGTAGTGAAAGGCGCGTTAGTCGGTGTGGCGCTTATCAGCTCCTGCTGATATTATCTCCGCACACACACCGACACACACAGCCGGACTGTTTTGGTCCGGGTTTTTGGCAGCGTGGTGCATCACAAGGTCACCATGATGGTGACGACCGCGCCACAGGCTCCAGTAACGCCTTGCTCATGGGCACCCAGGCCGGTTGCGCTTGATAGATGGGAAGTGTGTCAGTGGACCACCTGAACTGAAGCTTTCTGGTGGAAAAAGCGGCTGCAGACGTAAAATCACGGCTCCTTTTGGCGTTGAGCGGGTTTGACGTCCTGCATCATCCTAATTAAAGGGTAGGTGGTGTCGGGGGGGGGGGGGGTAGACTGCAGCCTTGTTATGCAGATTACAGCTCTCACTGGTTCTGATCGCGCTGGTAAGGACCCAAACAAGACTGGGTGTGAGCCAGCCCAGAGGATGCCTACTTCCTGTGGTACGCCACTGCTTTTGCCTTTATTGCCCCATGATGGATGGATGGGGGGGATAGAGAGCACCAGTTTTAAGGTTCTAAAATGGATTTTATGTCTGGACTTTGACTAGGCCGTTCTAACACTTGAATACGTGGCTGTATGCTCGTTGTCCTGCTGGAAGGCGAGCCTCTGCCACGGTCTCATTTCCCCCCAGGATTTCCTTGGATTCTCCTCAGCATGATGCCGCCACCGCCGTGGTGCGTTCAGGCACATGTGGCATTTTGCATGTGGGCAAAAAGGTTTCGTTTTGCTCCAGTCTGACCTTCTTCGACACCTTTGCTGTTTCCCCGACATGTGTTGTTGCTGGATGCAAGCAGAACCGCCTTTTTTACGACTTCTTCTTGTAACTTGTGATTTATCTCAACAGGAAGTGACAGCACCGGTGCAGAGAAAGGAAGAAAACATGCAATTAAATAACCACAAAGGTGAGATGACTGCAAATTACTGTGATTTTCTTGTCTGCGTGTTGCGGAACATGTGACAGGCCTGCAGAGAGGAAAACTCAGGTGCATCAACACTGCATTATTCTCGGCTGAAGCAGACCTGGGAGATGTCTTAGAAACACTTAACAGCTTGTTGTTCGTCAGGCTGAACTATGAGAATCATGTTTCAGCTGCTCAATGCTTGGCTATACTCTAACACCTCCACAATTGTTTTTATTTTTTTTCATGATGAAAGTAATATTTGACTTCCTATGAAACATCCCAGCCGGACGGGAAGAGCCTGGTTCCTGGGAGGTGCAAAAACACCAAATGTTACCAAGTATTTCTGGTCTAATTTCTGCTGCAAATATCTTGAATACACTTGAAATAAGACAAAACTAACTTATAATGATGTTTTCAGTTGGAAACAGGAGCTTAAGTCAATAATTCCTTGATATTGATGAAAAAGTGCTAGTTAGAGGTGAAATAAAGACATTTTAACTTAAAATATGAGGAAAATATCTTGTTCCACAGGCAGATTATTTCACTTATAACTGGACTTTTTCATCAATATTAAGGAATTGTTGACTTAAAACCAGCTCCTGTATCTGCTGAAGCTAGTTTTGTCTCATTTTGAGTGTATTTAAGACATTTGCAACAGAAACTAGACCAGAAGTACTGGGGAAGAGTTCGTATTTTTGCAGTGTACGCTTAAGAAGTTAGTTTCCAGCAATAGTTCTGCTCTTTTCTGACAACAACTCCCCTATATTTCTGTAAACAGTTCTCAGGCTCCTCTCCTGTGGAAGCAGTTTTAGTCTGAGAGGCAGACACCCTGGTTAGACTGCCCTCCAGCAGCCTGAGGATAAGCTCAGCCAAACTCTCCACCTGGTGTGGCGTTCTGCGTCGCGCTGACGCCTCATCGCTGCTAACAGCGAAACGCTCTCCTTCTGCAGATGAGCCTGCCGGCTCTGTCTCTGTGTTTAACCGTGTCTCTCTCTGAGACAAAGCTGAACTTTTACTCAGACAAACGATTTGTGCTCTCTTTCATCCTGCAGCCTTTAAATCCAGCTCAAAGCTCATCTATTTAGCTCTTTCTCTCCTAGAAGAATCCCTTAAAGGAGCTACCACTGCAGATAACTTCTTACTTTTCTCTAATATAGAAAGTACTCCTGGGTCAGTGCTTTTGTCTCTTCTTGTGTCTCTGCTCCGTCTTCTCGATCCTCCAGTCGGTCGCGGCAGATGGCCGCTGGTATTGAGCCTGGTTCTGGTTCTGCTGGAGGTTTGTTCCTGTTAAAAGGGATTTTTCCCTCTCCACTGTCGCTACCTGCATGCTCAGTGTGAGGGATTGCTGTAAAGTCAACGATTCAACACCATGCTGTCGCCCCCTGCTGGTCAGGAGGACTGACTCGATGCTCTGCTGGGCTTCCTTAGAAACTTTTTAACCAATCTGATTAAGAAATTGAACTGAACTTCAGCGCTATATAAATAAACTGAACTGAATAATTTTTTCAATAAATATACATTTTGTTACATCTCTTGAGCAAGGAAAAACGTCACATTTAATTGCTTAATTGGATTATCCAACGTTTACTGCAAACTTAAATAAGAAATTAATCGATCTGAGCAGGGCTGGTTGCATGCAAATAAAAATTAGATTATTGAGAAGTTCATTGATTTCAGTAACTATCACCAAGTGAAACACATCATATAGATTAATTCCACACACACTGATGTTTTCAAGCCTTTATTTCTGATAATTATGACAATTTTCTGCTTACAGCCAACATTTAGGATTAGAATATTACATCAGACGAAAAAAAAAAAATTTTAAAACAGAAATGTGGGCTTAATGAAAAGTATATTTCATACCTGCTTAAAGGTTGTTCTTTTCAAAAGGTACTTTTGGTGTGACAAATAAGCCTTCGACTGTATACTTTCAATAACCATCATAATCCGCTCATCTAGTGAGGACAGAGTGGATCAGAGGTGCGATGAAGACATGAGCCGACCCTGATGGAGTCGTCTCCGAACGCCGTGGAGCTCCGGGAGCTGCAGGAAGGCCGGAGGCGCCCCTCCGCCGCGCCGACCTCTGCACCCTGGACAGCAGCCGGGGCGAGCTGTGCTGCCAGGGGCTTCGAGAACGTCTCCTTCCAGCAGGACGAGGAGCTGGACCCCCCCCGAGGAGGATGAGCTGGGCCCGGCTGCGTCCCGGGCTTATCAGCCCAGAACCAGTAAAGTGAGGGAGATTTGGCTCTGGAGGATGACCTTTCAGATTTATTTTCTGAAATTCAACCATCTTTATTTCTAAGATGTTTGCGGTCTTTTTTTGTTTCAACTAAATGAGCTGAATCTATGGATCCCAACCTGTTTTCATGTTGAATTTCACCTTTTCTTACATAATTTAAATAGCTTTATATGTTGCTTGTAATGGCTTAGCCAGAGTCTAGAACAGTGGAGTCCAAACTCTGTGCCATGAGGGACAAAACTCGCAAATTTCAACTACTGGTGAGCCACAAAGTTAATTAAAAAAAAAAAAAATACAGCAATTAGTTTATTGTGATTTTTTTTTTTTTTTTTGCTTTGTTTTACCTGCGCAACAATAAACAAAATCTTTATGAAATCTGTATAGCATTAAAGACTAAAAAAGGGCTTAGGACTGTTGCCTTATAAAAAGAAAAACAGACAATTTCCACATTTTTTGGGCTGTTAATGGTTTTCTGTTTTGTTGGCCAAATTTTTACCATTCCAGGCTTGTGGTCAGGGGCCTAAGAAAATCATTTCAAGGGCCACAAATGGGCCCCGGGGCACACTTCGGACACCCCTGGTCAGGAACTAAATCTGACAGTATAAGTTTAAGCATTATTCTCAATTTAGCTTGAAACCTCTGGATTCTAGTGCAACCAGGATATTGCATCTTTTTTATTTTTCCAATATTTTCCTCATTGCTTCTTTGTTTGGATCATAACAAGTTTTGGTTTTAAAAATACGGGAAATTTTCCGCCGCCCGCAGTGAGCCATCCCACCAGCGCAACCAAGGTTCAGTATTCCTTACATTTTAAGGGATTTACAAGAAATCTAAGATAACCACCTGTCAGCCATCTACAAACTACAATTACGTGATCGGAATCTGATAGGCCTCCCTGCTCCTTGTTAGAAAACTAAATTCGCTGTCCCATTTTACAAGATATTGACACGAACTCTGAACTTTTTTGGCAGGAACGCCTTCACTCTCGTTACATCCATCCAGCTCTCTGATTTGTACTTCCGGGTTGCTCCCGCCGTCGGCGCTAATCTCGCGAGAACCGCCTCCCAGGCTGCTGCGGGTGGCGGTTCTCGCGAGGCTAGTGACATTTCAGCTTGGAGAGGCACACGAATGCGTTTTTAAAATTATAATATAATACGGGAAATTACTAATACGGGACGACGGCGGAAAAGAGGGTTACGATACGGCAGTTTCCAGGCTAAAACGGGAGACTTGCCAGGTATGCCTAATACGCCATTGTAGCGTTGACCTGAATTCAAAGTCCAAATAAACAGAAGCTGTAAAACATGCTTGTCGAGCAAGATGGCCGCCCTGGGCGCGCTGACGTCACCGAACTACGGAAATCCAAGGGAAGCGTTGGTGAAAATAAAATCCAGATTTTCCCAAAATTAAATCTTGAAAAATCAAAAATTTGATGAATGGATAAAATCGATTTATTGCCCGGTCCTGTTTTCAACTTCTCAGCCCAACAGGCTGAATATTTTATTGGGATGAAAACTGTAAACTCATCATATTTGGAAATCATTAGCAAACAATTGTTGCATTTGAACACTGGATCCAAACTGCAAAAGAAAGGTGATTTCACCTTTTAGCCCTTTTATTTTGTTTTGTTTTATTTTATTTTTTTTACCTGTCGTTATCTTTCTCTAGCGGCCATTTTTGTTCTGAGGTGGTTCTCAGTTTCTGTGTTAAGTAAGGAGATATTTCTATCTCCTTACTTAACACAGAAACTGAGAGAAACGGTGAATCTGAAGGGAAACGGGAAGGAGAAGCAGAGCAGGACAGGCAGTGGAGGTAAAAACGCTGCAGAGGCTCAGAAATCTGGCTAAACACAAACGCATCAGCTGGAGCAATATTTATCAGATTTTATCTCTCTTCTTTGCTTCTTGTTTGTCTCCATGCTATGATACATCTATCTTCTTATTCCTGCTCACAATGCCATTTATTTATTTTTAATACCTTTCCTTGCGTTCCTGCCTGCTTGCTTGTCCTTTCCTCCTCTGTTTCCTCTTCTTTTATCTGCATCTTGTGTTTCTTCTTTCCTTTACTCATCCTGTTTTTTCCACTTCGCTCCCTTCCAGCAGCAGCAGCGGCTTTCTCCGCGGTCTTACGAGGAGGAGGAGGAGGGACGCGGTGGAGGAGGTGGAGGCCAGGAGGACGGCGGAGAGTTCCCGGTGTTCAGCCCAGCCGACGACCACTCCGCCGACTACGGATTCATCCTGGCGCTGGTGTTCCTGGTGAGCGGGATCGTCCTGGTGGTCATCGCCTACACCATCCCCAGAGAGGCCAAAGTGGATCCGGATTCCGTGTCGGCTCGTCAGATGGAGAAGCTGGAGATGTACTACGCCCAGCTGGGGTCCCACCTGGACAAGTGCATCATCGCGGGCCTGGGTCTGCTGACTCTGGGGGGGATGTTCCTGTCCGTGCTGCTCATGGTTTCCATCTGCCGGGGGGAGATGTACTGCCGCAGGGCGGCGTTCGTTCGGCCCAAGAGGACTTACGGCTCCATCAGCTTGAGGATGAAGCAGCTGACGTCCGGGGAGGCCGGAGAAGCTGACGGCGGTGAGCCGGGGTCCGGCCGGGACGGGAAATCAGAACCGGGACCGAGCAGACCGCCTTGTGCTGCGTCTCCGCCAGCTGCTGCATGTGGAGTCTAGGCCTGCTCCGCATCCGGTCTGCAGAGGTGTTGCCTTCAGCTGAGCGAGCTCGGTTGGAGTTGCGAGGATCCGCAGCGACGCAGGTCCTGCGTCGGTGCCGACAGGAGAAGCACATCCGAAGCACAGCTTTCCCTGCAGCCCGCGGGGAGAAAGAACATGAACAAGAGGTATTTAACCGACCAATCAGACGGGATTTAGGACTGGTGGCGAGGAGAACAGCACATCTGAAGGAGAAAGGTTAGATATTGAAGATCAGAAAACTAATTCCTGGTATTTGAATCATATTATAAAAAGCACATTATTTAGAAGCAGCACTGCAGAAAGCAAAGACTTCAGCTCCAGACAGGCTTCAGTCACTTTAAACACTCCTCAACTCTGCAAATCTGCAGCTGTTAGACAGAAAATACGTTTAATTAGTAATGAAAGGCTTGTTGCTTGTTCTTGCAGAGGTAAACAGAGGCAACATTTATAAAAGCGACATTTATTCTCACCGCCCAGCCACGAAAGAAAAACGAGGCAAATATTAAAAACCACAAAGCTGACATGAGCTGAAGAAATCGTGAATGGAGGTATTTTGGTTCTCATTCTGCTCACAGCTGAGCTTCAGATCTCTTGGAAATGTGAAATTTCTCAGTCGGTTCGAAGCCAGCCTGAGGCATAAGCAAACTTATCCACGGGTTCGGGCCCTTGTGGCCAGCAGGGGGCCTCCAAGAGCAGCACAAGTGAAAGACGTTCCTGTTTGTCGGCTCGCCACGTTAATCACAAACCCTTTTATCAGCGGTTCAAAAAGATCTGATCTGGTCTGAATTTACAGCTGAAACCAGAAGTTTACATACACCGAATAAAAAGACATTTTTTCCTCACTGTCTGAAGTTCAATCAGACCAAACTTCTCTTGTTTTAGGTCAGCTAGAATCACCAGAAGTATTCCTGTTTGCTAAAAGCCACAGTAATGAGAGAAAGAATATATGAGATTTATTTGTTGTCTTCAAGATCACAAGTTTACATACAGAATGATTACTGTGTCTTTAAGCAAGGAGGGAAAGCCCGGATGATGATGTCACAGCTTTGGAAACCTCTGATAGGTTAACTGGCTCATTCGAGTTAATTAGCTCAGCGAGGAGGAAGCCATTACTCCGAAAGAAATCTAAAAAAAAAGTCCAGATTGCAGTTTCCAGATGTCCACAGGCGCAAAGGTCTTCATTTCTGGAGGCATGTCCTGGGATCTGATGGAACCCAGGTGGAACCGTTTGGCCACAATGACCATCGTTACATTTCGAGGAAAAATGGAGATGCCTGTACCATCCCAACTGTGGAACATGGGGGTGGCAGCATCATGCTGTGGGGCTATTTTGCTGCAGGAGGAACTGGTGCACTTCATAAAATACCTGACATCATGAAGAAAGAGTGTTATGTAGAAATATTGAAGCAACATCTAAAGAAAAACTGGTCTTCTGGATGGACAACAGCCCTCAGCAGCCAGAGTGCTTCTGAAGTGGCTTCAGGACAACAAAGTCAACGTTCAGGCGTGGCCGCGATCCGGCCTGCAAACCTGACCCAGTTCCACCAGCTCTGTCAGGAGGAATGGACCAGAACTCCAGCAAACCATTAGGAGAAGCTTGTGGAAGGAAGCCCACGAGGTTTGACCCATACAGTTTAAAAGCAGCACCACCAGATACTGACCAAATGTATGTAAACTTCTGATCCTGAAGACATTAATAAATAAATCTCTGACAGATTCTTTCTGTCATTTTTCTGGATTTTAGCAAACAGAAATATTTTTGATGACTAACTGACCTGAAACGAGAGAAGTTTGGTCTGACGTGCCACTTTATCGGGTGTATGTAAACTTGTGGCTTCAGCTGTACTTTCTTTAAGCAGGTGAGGCGACCGAGATCCGGGTCTCACTTACGAGGCCGACCTGGACACGTTTCCCTGGAAACCAAACGAAGCGAGACCACGAACGCGTTTCATGTCTTCCAGCTGAAATCGGCTTTTTTTTGCAGCGCTGGGAAGTTGATCCAGCTCCACCGCCGGCAGCTTGGAAACGTGACGGAACGAGAGAACGCAGCGAGGAACAGTCATTTTCTCTGCCGGAGGATCAGAGCCTGAAACGTGTCGCCACCAGCATCAGACTGGGACTGGTCGCCAAACGTCAGCTTCGCAGTTAAACCTGTACGGATGGAGCTGATGTTGTAATCAGTGGTGAGCGGTTTCTGAGAGAGAAAATATATAAAAGCAAAAAAAAAAAAAAAAAAAAAAAAAAAAACCCAACAAAAACCACTGAAGCCCTTTCATAAATTGTGTTTTTGTTGATGCATTAATGTGCTTAAATGTTTGTTTTTATTTGCAGATGCTCAAATTTGAGCATCATGCAGAAAAAAGAAAAAAAAAAACCAATCCGCATCCTGTGGCCTTTTTTTACTGTCTGATTCACCGTTTCTGATCTTATTTATATCGTCGCTGTCTTAACTCCAGCAATGCCCTCTGAACCGAACTGAAATTAAAAGTAAAGCAGCAAAAACATTGAAAGACTCCCAGATAAAAGCTGCGCTTTGATGCAGTTTGATATGATTAGGACAAAAAAATGGATTTAAGAAAAACCAGGAGGTGAACTCCGAGCGTCATCGCTTGGACAAAAAGCTGCTTTTGAGTGGAATGAACCTTTAATAACACCTGTTTTTTGCTGTATTATATATAAACTGATGGTATTAATCTCATATAAAGATACAGTATGCCTTAACGAGTGTACACACTGTAAACTGTGTGTACACATATATTATGCTAATGTAATCCAGTGTGTAAATTGAACCAGTTAGCCAAGGGTAATGTAGCCACACACACACACACACACACACACACACAAACTCGTTGCTGTAATCTGCGTTACATCTGCACCGTTCTCGTTCAAAATGCAAAAACCCAGAATCCCGCCCAGAGGTGCGGGGTGTGAAGCACCACCGGAGGCCAAACGTGCAGCTTCTGCGCCAGAACGACGCAATAATAACGCGACGGATGGCAGGTTTTAGGCCTGGCGCATTCATTTGATGTTGCCGTATTTAACGGCAAACAAGTCGCTGCTGATGAAAACAAACGATAGTCTCACCGTTCTGACGTTTACTTGGGTTAATGTTGGAGTTTGGGGGTAAATTCCCGTCTGCTGAAGTGTCACTGAGCGCTGCCGCCTCATTTCAGGGAAGAGGAGGAACGTGAGGGAAAGATCCATGAAAACTGGCAGCTGTGAAATTAGCAATTAAAAAAACAGTTGAATCAAAATGTTGTAATGTTTGGTGAAGCTGACAGACAGTCCAGACTCCAGGGAGATGGAGAAGACTGGAAACAATATTGAGTTTTAAAGCCTGACATCTTTAAAATACATTAAAGATGCATCAAAGAGATGGTGCATTTTCATATTTAATTAGCTGTTGGGAGCTGAAGGAGATGAACGTTGCTTGGAAGTGGGAATTCAGAACGACTGCGTCCACAAGCGAGGAATTTGAGTTTGGTTTCAGGCGCTCACAGCGTGCAGACTTTAAGTATGAAGGCACTTCAGAGGAAAAACATGCATGAAAGGGAGGGTACGTGCACATATGTGTGTACAGCCATGTTTTGGATTGTTTAAAGAAAAGCTGTTTTTTGCAAATAGCGCTCTGAAGCAGCAACCTGAAGGAGAAAGTGGGAGCAGTTTGTGTCCAGGACGTGTGGGGTCTGCAGAGGTGTTAGCTGGCCTCTCCCTGATGATCCTCCCCTCTGCAGACCTGATTTTTACCCCCTGAAGTTACGGTTATTTCATCAACCCCAACCTCTAAGTCCAACATGGCTGCTGCACCCATAAGTCGCAGGGATAGCAGCAACAATAAGCCGTGCTCTCACGCTGCTGCTTTCTCCAGCTTGCAACGTGAAAATGGTGACTCTGGGGGTCGATGCGTTCCCTGATCCGGGTCCAGAGCTTCCAGGTAAGGGGGGAGAACCCATCAAGTACAACCGGAATATTAAAATAGCAGAAACGGGCTCGGAAGGACACGTTTATCTGCGCACATTTTGATTTTTAAGAACAGGAACTGGATGCAGAAGTTTTGCTTTGTCGTGGATTTAGCGCCAGTTTTGGTTGCGGGTTCAAACCCAGGCCCTTGCTGCTGCCAGCTGCACCACTGTGCATTTAGCATCTTCTGCTCTTTTCCTCCTCCATGTGCTGGTGATCACATGCAGGACCGGCTCATAAGACGGTGCGTTCGATCGCAGTTTGTCTCTGAAACATGTCAGCGCTTGTCCGGCTTGAAGAGTCTTTTTTCTGGGGAGATGAGGCTGATTGAGTGAGGAAGAGTGTTGTTGGACGATGCGATGCTGGAAGACTCTCAGCTTGTTTAGATGAAAACATCCCTCGGTCCCCTCTGCAGGGACGAACAGTCTGATGCTTGTGAAGATGGAAAGTGCAGCTGCCTGGGGGAAATGGCAGGGCAGCAGAAACACAGAACGATGGGGAGAAATGTTCGTCCTGTTTGCTTCGTGCGGTGGATACATGCAGCCAGGCGAGGAGAGAAAGTTCCAGCCTCATGCTCTGACTTCATCTGCTAATACGCTTAGAGATGATCTCCTCCACCGTCTGCAAAGTCATGTTTTCCTCATGTTCTCAAGATGATCTCCAGAGTTTTCCTGCAGATTCGTAGGGAAGCGGTCGGCGAGTGAAGGAGGAAGGAAGTGACTTTTCCCTGCTTCACCCTGGGCGTCTTACAGCAGCGTTTTTCTATATGCAAAGGATGAATAATGAGCTCAAAATGAACCATTAAGTATCTGTTTTCATGAAATTAGAGCAGAGGAGGTCAGGTTGGACAGAACCAAAGAGGAGCACCTTGTCCAAAGACGCCAGAGCAAGTCGCTCCGCGTCGTTTCTGCAGCACAGTGACTCTGCTCCCACAGAGAGAGACTATTTATACATCGGTGGAGCAGCTCTCGGGTGTCATGGAAAGTCCTTGTGAGGACAAAACAGGGCAGGCAGACGGTCCCTCGAAGTCTCCAGATTAGGCGCCTCAGAATCCACTCCTGTTCACGTGGATGTCCTCAAGACCAAATGGTAGTGAATCAAAAAATGAGCACAGTCAGAATCTGGAGATAAGCTAATCCATTGGCATTAACTGGCGAAAGTTTCCACACCACTTTAACCTCATATTTTATTTGCTCGAGCTCAGATTTGTAGCTTATTGTGAAGAGTTTTCGATTTGTTGACGAATTGAAATTTAAAAAGCGTAGCGTGCGTTAGTATTTGGCCATCAAGCTGAGAAAATTTAGCTCAGAGTAGCTCAAGCTCACGCAGGCGAGATGGAGAGCGTCTGTTTTCGCTGCGTGTGGCGTTTGGGATGTTTGCTAATAAATTTTTGTATCGCCTGACATGAACTTTTTTCTTGCTCTTCTTCCACAAAAAGGCCAGATTTGTGAAAAGACCCGGTTAATAATTGGTTTTCCACCTGGTCTGCAGACCTTTGCAGCTCCTCCAGAGCCACCATGGCCCTCTGGGACGTTTTTCTGGCCGTCAGTTGAAGCGGACAGTCATGTCTTTGCAGCTCTTGCGCTCTTTCCAGTATCAGATGATGGACTGAATGGCTTCAGTCCATCATCTGAATACATTGAACTTTTGAGGGGTGTGAATACTTTTGAAACTATGTCTCAGTCATGCATGATTGTCAGCATGAAACGCCCCTGTTTGAGCATTGTTTATTCACGTTTTTCAGTAACTATCAGCATGTGGGGAGCAGCGTAGCTTCAGAACAGTGTGAATCTCTGGTCCATCCCTGCTTATCTTTGCTGGGGGGGGTCACTGGGCGAGAGGGGGGGGGACCCCCAGGACCGCTCATCAGTCCGTCACAGGGCAACACAGAGACACAGAGGACGGACAACCCTGCAGACGCTCGTGCCTGAGGAGAATTTAGAGAGGCAGTCATGTTTTTGGACTGTGGGAGGAAGCTGGAGTACCCAGAGAGAACCCACACATGCACAGGGAGAACGTGCAGCACCCCAGACCGGGATTCGAAGCCTGGACCTTCTTGCTTGAGGCTAAAAAAGTAGATAAATTTAGGAGAGATCCACCACTAACAAGCACATCTGTGACAGAGACTAGATATTTTTAATAATAAGTTCTTGTTGAAGTTTGCATGTATATTCATTTTAACCAGGGCTGAAATGATTAATCGAATTAATCGCGATTAATCCATTAATTAAATAATCGTCACCTAATTTAGTAATCGATTAATCGTTAACTTGCGTATACAGACTCAAAAAAGGCCATTTGCTGAAAAAAACATATTCAGAGCCGTAATCAAGCCAGTAATAGACAAAAAATTCATATATTTTGCATTTAAGATAAAAAAAAAAAAACCTTTGTATGTAAATCTGTTCTACCCAGAACTCCTCAAGTGACAGTTTTAGCTTCACCTGGTTCAAATTGTGGGGAGAAAAATCTGCTTTTTAGCGCCTTTTGCTATGAATTATTAACCGTTTAACCTGAAAATGAATCAGCAGATGAGCCCTGCACTGCACTGATGTTAGCTGAGCCTTTCACGTTGATGTTAGGAGTTCCTTTCTTTGCTCCAAATCATCCAGCATTCACTAAAGGAATGCCGTTACTGCATTTTAGACAATAAAATGTTAATTTTCTTCTTTAAAAATGAATTGAATTATTTATTTGCATATTTTAATGTATTTCTAACACACAAAAAAGGCTTAGATGAAAAATCTGCGGTATGTGCCAGTTTCTTTATCCGATTAATCGTGGATAACTAAAATAATTGTTAGTCGCAGCCCTAATTTTAATGTTTAATTTCAGTATGATAGGATGGCGTTTGGTATTAATTTTATTTTTGGAAGAGAAAGAACATAGTTGCTGAGGATTTTGACCATGACTGACTGTTTTAGTCAAAGAGAGAAGAGAAAACTCGATGAAGGGGTGGCGGTTTATAAAATGAATTTAACAGGCAGAAAACCAACCTGCAGCAGGGCTTTGACGACTTTTTGTTGGATAAATGTTTGTCCGTTTACCAAAAGAGGTGCAGATGAGACGTTTATGCAGCTGCAGCTGTGAACCCGGTTCATATGCTCCAGCACCACCGGAGAGGTCAGAGGTCAGCCCACGCACGGCTGCTTTGGATTCACTGTTAGGCTCAAGGACACTTCAGCAGACCACCCCCCACCCCCTTACCCCGGTCCTGTCTCATTAATCACGCCGCCTGCGAGGAATCCTCTTCGGGTTGCCGTGACAACAAGGCGCGGACGAGGAGAAGTCGGAGGGTCTACGGTGAACACCCTCCTGCGGTGGGGGGGGCTTCCCTTTATGCACAGATGTGACCCAGAGCAGCAGCGTTTCGCCCTTTACACACAGACTCGATGAATGTAGGCGTGGAAGCGAAGCAGTGCCGTCACGCGCCAGTAATATCCGTCACAGTCGCATAATTGGAGTGCAGTCGCCATAGAAACACACAAGCGTAAGTATTTAAGTTCTGCTTTTGGTTTGTTAATAGGTTGTTCGTTGAGAAACTGTGATTTTTCACTTAAACAGGATGCTTTCTGACGGACGAGTGCAAACAGCGAAGATAAAGCTGCCACTTAAAGAAAACAAGAGTATGAATAATATTTCCATTCTGTACGTTTTTAGATGCATTTTGTTTTATTGCCTCCTGCCAGTCTGCACCTCCGTCATACAATCAACTAGAAAATCATTCAAAATGTCATTTATTGCCCATTTATTTGACACGTGTAGAGTCGTCGTATATTTCAAACGTTTATTGCTGTAATTTTTTACAGATCACGGCTTTTAGCGAATGAAAAGAAAACATAAACAGAAACCAGTTTTTTTCAAAAGACTCACGACTGAAACAGAAATGTGAGAATAGTGCTCTTGACATGAGTTCAGAACAAGCCCTCGCTGCTTGGCTGGGGCTCCTGTTGCATGAATTCCTGCATCATTGCGGCGTGGCGTGGCCGAGATCAGCCTGCGGTTCCGCTCAGGTGTTTGGGAAGCCCGGGTCCCTTTTATAGTGGACTGCATCTCATCTGCATTGTTGGTTCTGGTGCCTCTCATCTTCCAAGTCCTGCTGGAAAAGGAGTTCATTATCTCCATGCAGCTTGTTAGCAGAGGGAAGCTTGAGGAGCTCTGGAACGTTCTGGTAGACGGCTCCGTTGGCTGCGGGCTTCAGAAAACCCAGTGGACCAGAACCAGCAGATGACATGGCGACCCAGGTCATCTCTGACTCCAGCTGCAGACTCTTGATTCTGCTTCGCCTCACAATCCTCTCAAAGCTGCGGTTATCCTTGTTGCTTGTGCATCCTGTTGTATCATTCTTTTCCTTCCACTAAACTTTCCAGTAATGCATTTGGATACAGGACTCTGTGACCTTATTTAGCCCGGAGCTGCTGAGGGCTTCCGTCTTTCCTCTCCTCATGTAAACCATAACATCACATCTCTGCACTAAAATCATTTTCATTGGCTTAACGTAATAATCTCATATTCTGAGAAACGAAATTATTCAGTTTTTGAATTGAATCACTGAAATAAATGAACTTTTCTATGTTTTGATATTTTCAGATAAACATTTAGTTAAATTAATTTAAAAAAAAAAAAAAAACAAAAAAAAAAAACTGACCTTTTTTGTCACATTCACCCAAATCATGCAGCTGCATTCACAGCCTTCAAAATAAAAGCATAAAAACAAGACAAAGACACCTTGAGGTAACTTTTTTTAACACCTGACAAACCATAAATGCATTTATTAAAATATAAACATATATCAGTCAATTTACACCATAAAATATTGTTGACTTTAATAAAGCAGCTTTAAAAGTTGTATAAAAAACACTTAAACAATAGTGTGTTGTTTAAAAATAAGATATATACCCATTAATATATTACAGTGGGTAAAACATTTAGCACAACTTATGGCTCTTATGAAATATATCAGTCTGATTTTATTTCACTGAAGAGGCTTTAAACTTTAAGCAGAAGGAGAGTTTTACTCATTATCATAAGCAAATTACTTTATACAATATGATATACATAATAGCGATCTATCTGCAGCAGGACGGAGAAAAGAAACTTACAGTTTTTAGTTTAACTTTTAATTAAATAAGGAAACAAAACAGAATTTAGCACTAAAAGAATTAAAATATTGTCAAACGTTTCATAGAGGTGATTTATGACTTTTAAGTGAACCATAAAAATAATCATAACAAGAAACAATTGATTTTTTTATTAGCACAACCTTTTCCGCTATCGAAAAGCTCTATATGTGCATGCTGATTAATTGATTTCAGTCCCCTTTTCTGATTATGATGCCAGATTTTTGATGTACAGCTTTGAAAATTCAAAACCTAGCAGGACTTTGAAGTTTGTCTTTTTTTTTTACTATTTCATTTTCATTCTCCAGTCAGAAACGAGAAAAATCCCAGTCAGTTTTGAGCTCTCTCAGCTGCACCGATGTCTGGTTTGCTCGCCGGTGTATTTCGTGAAAAGCACAGGGACTTGTGTCTGAAAGTACGACATAAACATTAACTTTCCATTAAACTCTTTTTTTTTTTTTTTTGGAAATGTAAACGTTTGTTAATACATCTGATGAAAGATTTTCTCCCATTTGAGATCAACGAGATGCTGATTCGTCTCTCCTGTCCTGAACTGAAAGGACACACTGCTGTGTGGGGTGGAGGAATGAGACTGCATGTTCCTGGAGTGAAGCTGTAAAGTTCTGACGCCTTGTTCCTGTACATACTAATGAGCTTTATCCTGTGTCGGATTTTCTTCATGTGACCAATAAAGCTTCTGTTTTGCTGTGGTTTGTAATCCAGCGGGCTGCTCTCTGCCTTCATTTTTCATTTAATGACGCTTCATTTCCATTGCGGTGGATAAAATTGGCCAAAAAAAAAAAAAAAAAAAAAACCACCCAGGAGAAAAGAACTCAGATGCAGAACATAAGAAACTTTGGGTTTTATTCACATTCAGAACCAAAAAAAAAAAAAAAAAAACGTGCATCAGGGGCGGTCCTTGCATGAATAGTGCCCTGGGCAAGCTCCCTCCTTCTGGCACCATATAACCATCCATATTTGCAAAAGCAAGCAGGGGGCGCTGGCTCCTCACTGACTGCGCATGCAAAAAAGAAATGCAGTGGGGTTAAGGACCACAGCTGCCCACAAATAGCTCAAATCCACAAATACCTGACACCCCCTCTAACATCCACGGTCTTCCGGATCTCCACCAAGGAAAAGGAACGGTGCTCCTGGATTTGCTGCTTTGCAAATGGCAGCCATTAGCGTGCCAATTAGTACTGCATCTATATCTCAGCTTCCCAAGCAGCATTTTCTAGATTTTAGATACGCTATGAGAAAAAAATCCACGAATAGCCAGTTTTTCGGCGACGTAGTTGGAGTTATGTTCCTGAGAAAAATCCAGGAACAGGTGAATCTGTGAATATCGATATAGACGATGGTCTGCTGCATAAAACTTGTTCAAGGCGCGGCTGACAGACAGCTACGTTCACAAAGCAGGCAAATGCGACTCAAATCACATCTTTCGTCCGAACTTTTCACCCCCCCCCCCCAAAAAAAAAAACAAAAAACCCTGATTTGAGCCACTTCCATACGTGGAACTAAATCCGATTGTTTTCAAATTGTCTGCGGCCAGAACGGTTGCGTCGCATTTTATCCGACATTGACGTGAAACATGCGTCATGATTCTGCACCCGAAGAACCCGGACGCAGTAAATCCTAATTACGAGAGACGTCTGTCAGTAAAGCGCATGGTTCCGATTGCGCATGCAAACAGACTTCTCTACAGAAGTTGCGGTCAATGCTGCGCGATTAGTTGTGCTTTGGATCTCGCGGCGATGCCCTCGGCTCTGAATAACGTTAAAATCGATCCAGATGGCGGTGTCCATTATTACTTCCGTAATCAGTGTGCTGTTGTACGACGCCAACATTCTTCTTCTGCGCATGCGGGGTCCCTTAGGGGCTGAAAACTCTTCACACAGAAGTCTGATTGCGATCGCATTCAACTAATAATATGAATGATCATGCAAAGAAAAATCTGAATTAAGCCTCGATACCTGCTGTGTGAACGCACCCCTATATTTTGTTTATCAGGTTCTGGTGCGCACCCGTCCTCCCACCCACCTTCCAGTGCCGCCCTGGGCAACTGCCCATATCAAAGACATTCAGGAAGACGAGAAACCGAACAGGAAGAGGAACCTAAACCCAAAAACCGGCAGCAGACATCGTGGTGAGCAAAACAAAACAAAACAAACAAACAAAAAAAAAATCTAAATATGACGGCAACTTTTAAACCGCGATACAAGAATCCTCGAGCAGCACCATCTGAATCTAATGAAAACAGGTTTAACGTCTTCACTTCTGTTTTTAAAACATATTTAGTGCATTTAAACAAGAAAGCATCTCAAGCGAGCAGAACCGGACGACCCAAGAACCGAGACTTTTCGGCGTTCCTGTCAAAAAAACCCCAAACAAAACCAAAACATTCAAGGCGTTTCTTTCTGTTTTCCGTTCCAGATGCTGCTCCTCCTTTTATCGCCGTCAGTCTTTTAACCGATTCTGATTCTCTGACGTCTGCTTGTTTTTGCGATCCTGTCCCGATGACTGCTGTCAGAGACACTTTCAGTGGGGGCGACTGAATTCACGGCTCCCAGAGATTCATGAAAGCCTCTTCGCTCCTGGAGAAGTCAAATAAACGCCTGTTAAAAAAAAAAAAAAAAAAAAAAAAAAGGTTTTCGATGTTAAACATGTATGGCATGGTGAAATCTAACACGTACAAACTTAAGATTTCTTCTGTTTTGGCTTTATTGTCACGAACACATTTCTTAACAAGCTGAAGAATTTCAAAAAGCTGTTTTCAAATCTTCAAATTATGAGTGTAAAAGTAATTACCTCTCGGGCTGCAACCAACGATTATCTTCGTAATCAATCAACCTGTCGATTAATCGGACGTAAAAACTTACAAGGAGCAGATTTTTCATTTAAGCATATTTTAAACAATATTAGAAATACATTAAGATGCAAATGAATAAATAAATTCCTAAACATTTTAATGCATTAAACACAACAGCAGCATTCCTTTAGTGAACGCCTGATCATTTGCAACAAAACAAGTGCTTCTAACAGCAACACGTGAAGCGCTCAGCCAGTTCTCGTCTAACCTGTTGATTATTTCTTGTGCTAACTGATTAATACATGGATGCAAAAGGTGTTTAAAAGGAGATTTAATTTTTTTTTACAGAATCTGAACTGGGTGAAGCTAAAACCGCCACTTAATGAGTTTTGGGTGAAACAAGTTTATAGACAAAGGGGTTCTTTTTTTTTATTTTTTTTTTTTTATCTTAAATGGAAAATGTAAATGTTTTTAAATTTTTGGCTTAATTACTGCTCTGAATATGTTTTTATTTTCACTATATACTCTAGTTGACAATTAATCGATTACAAAATCACGATGAATCATTTCAGGCCTGCTTAGCCGTGGTGTTTTTGGACTGTGGGAGGAAGCTGGAGTACCCGGAGAGAACCCACGCATGCACAAGGAGAACATGCAAACTCCATGCAGAAACCCCCAGGCTGGGATTCGAACCCAGGACCTTCTCGCTGCAAGGCGACAGAGCCGAAACAGTGACGGGCTGCGAGTGTTGACGTGTTTTTATTCGAATGTTTTGGCAGGAGATGAATAATCAGCCATGTTGGTCAATCAACAGCAACCAGAGGAAAAAAAAAAAAAAAAAAAAAACAAACAAACAAACACAACTTTAAAGATCTGCATTCATAAAGAAATGGAAATTCTTCCCAAACATTTCTGTAGCATGAAATCAAAATAACCCAAAACTGAAACGGTAGCATGTTTTCACTCAGACTGGTTATGTTGTTGCATTTCTGAGCCGTGGGTTCTTCAGTCCTGAAATGGCTCGGCTTCACAATGCGGCGTTCAGAGCACAGAACTGCCAGCGGTTTCCAGATGTGGAGGTTTAAAACCCAAAACCTGAGCCTGAGGCGAGCAGGCGGGCCAGTTTCGAGCTGTGTGTGGATTTGTTTTTACTCTAGTCCAATAAAAAATTGATTTCAAAGTCTCATTTCTGAACTCTAAAGAGGTTTGTGTGAATAGTTTATTTTTTCATGTGAGAGGAGCTGTGGGAGAGAGGGCGCCCTCCCCAGAGAGCCGCTGGAGGACCCGGTGGTTCTGAGGCGCAAGCGGGAGTAAGGCGAGCCAGGAAACGCCGCTGAGCGCTACATGAACATGTCGTCGTAGCCCGGCGGGGGCATGTGGTCCGGGTCGGGCCTGAGGAGAGAAAATCACACCGAAAAATCACGACTTCATCAAAAGCTGCCAACGTTTCGCTGATTAATATTAAACTGAGCAGATCGGCCTCACCCTGGTCTGTGGCGCCCGACGGGCCCAAACGGGTCGAAGCGAGCTCCCGGGGGGACGGCGCCCGGAGGCAGGACGTCCGGTATCCCACTGGACGGGTCAAAGCCGGAGCGAGGGTAGCCCGACCTCAGCGGGTCCACTATCATCCCGCCGCCGCCGCGAGACCTGCGGGGACACGGAGGAGTTGTTCACGGGCCGGTCTCACTTCCACGGGCTTTCGCTCACTGACATAACGGCGGCGCGAACGGGCACTGGGAGAGCGAAACTGATACCAGCCACGGGAGGACTGGAATCACAAAAATCCACAGCAGCTGCACTAAAACAAAGAATCCGTTGTTATCGGGGCAAAAACAGACGTATTTTCCAGGACTGTTTTTGTGAAAATGCAAAATACGCCGCTGGTGACAACATCTTTTATTCAGACGCAACGATCCGAACGCCTGAAGCCGCAAACCGACTCGCTGAATGAAACTTAAGACAACAGTTCGAAACCACTTCCGTTTCAGGGTCCCGGTTTGTCGGACAGCTTCCAGACATCGTCGTCGTCCCGTCATTCAAGACAATCCAGCGTAAAATGTACGCACAAACACACGGACGCGAATAACCTGAGAGTTTCAAAGCACAGCGCTGCTAAAAGCACGTTTGCTATATTTTCATCAAGTCGTCGCTTTTTTAGATCCGAAGCTTACGAAGAAGCGTTTTGGATTTCCAGACGAAAGGCGTCCAGTTTTCAAATTCTTTTGGGCTCGATTGAAACAGATTTCGGTATTTAACCAAGTTTGATGAATTGTTACAAGCAGGTCTGGACGCACCACAACCTGCTGTTGAGTAAAAGTCACCGGATGGATGGATGGAAAAAAGAGCGGCAACTAAAAGACCAATACAGCAGGACTCTTTTATTTGTCTCTAGTAATTAAAGAAAATAAAATCATTCTTTAATTACCGTCTGGGGGCCACATAAAATCAGCCTGCACGTGGCCCCTGAGCCACACTTTGGACACCCCAAAAGAAAAAACAAAAAAACAAAAATCATTTTGCAGATTAATTTTCTGTTGACACCAAACCGAAAGCCGAAGCTGTCCAGCACGTTTAGCTTCCGACCCGAGCAAAGGCCAATGATCCACGGATGCCTTCTACTTTCAGGACTGCTGGTCCCCCCCCCCCCCAAACTCCCAGATGAGGACAGATTAGGAAGGTGTCCCTCGGGACACAGGAGGACAGGACTCACCCGAACGGATCCAGATCCGCTCCTCCGGCTGCGAACGGAGGAACCAGCGGGTCGGGCCTAAAACAAATCACAGACAGTTTGGGTCGTTTGGTTTTTTTTCGTCTTGCAGATGAAATAAAAAAAAAAAAAAAATCATTAAAAACTGGACGCAAAGAGACTTTAAAGCTCACTTCAAATGTGACGCAGGAAGCGATCTGCTACCTGTTCATGGCACAACACAGTTTTTAAAAGGGTTCTGTCCCCTGAAGGAGGCGTGCGGATCCGGCCTGGGTGGGCTCTTGAACCTGTTCTAACAGCGACCGCCATCGTTTAACACAGACGATCCGGTTCTCTCCATCGCATCGCTACACTTCCTGCTTCCCTTTCCGCTGATTTGACTCTCTCTCCGTCCGCCTCATCGCGCCGTCCCCTGGGGGGCGTGGAGGCGACAGCGTGCGGTCGGCGAAGCGCTGACATCTCGCAGCTCGTCCGATCGGGTCTCGGTTAGGAGGACAGAGGAGGAGTGGATGACTCTGTCCGCCAGTCCACAGACGGACCACCGCGTCTGGCTTTGGCGTTTTCATCTTTCAGTAAATTAATGCCGACCTTCTTCTGCCGTCTTCTTAAATCAAAGCACAAACTCTGACTTTCGTCCGTTCGTCCACACCTCGGGCTGGGCGACACGGCTTCAGATTAAAACCAAAGACTTTTTTTCAAGCCACGTGACAGAAAATATGTTCAAGAAGTGGCTTTTATTTCAATCTTCGGGGTCAGGCTATGAGAACTTTTGTTTAATTATGAGAATATTAGCAGAAGAACGTCTGAAAACTACGAGAAAAAAAAAAAGTCGTTTTGGTGAGGAAAAAAGATCGGATTACTAGTTTTTGGTTATTGAAGTTCTAATGAAATTACAACGTTGTTCTTCTACTATTACGACTTTATTCTTGTAATATTATGACTGCAGTCGTAGCCTGACCCTAATATTCCATCACAGAGTCGACCTGAATTCAAAGTCCAAATTAATAGAAGCTGTGAAACTCAACATTTTAACTTATGAGAAAATGTCTTGCTCCACTGGCAGATTATTTCCCTCAACTAGAACTTTTTCATCAACATTAAGGAATTATTGACTTAAAACCAGCTCCTGTATCTGCTGGAAAGCTACTTGTAAGTTAGTTTTGTCTCATTTCAAGTGTTTTCAAGACATCTGCACCAGAAACTGGAGCAGAGATACTTGGGGAGATGTATTTTTGTAGTGAATGTAATTTAGTCATTTCCAGTATGTTCTGCTTCCCAGCAGGAGATATTCTGGTTTAATCAGGGGTCATAACTTCTCATATTCTGTGAACAATAGCTGGCCCAAACGGGATCAGAACCACAGCAACTGGAACTAAAGTGACAAGACGCATAGAAAAGATGAACTGGCTCATGGTGTGTTTCTCATGCCTCCCTGGCTCTGCCTCCCGCGGCTCACGCCGAGGCGTCGGGTTAATCCTGAGCTACCGTCCTCACTTTCTTCTTCTACTTCTCTCCAGTTTATTTGCAGTTATTTCAGCTGTTCACTCCATGTTTTCTCTCAGTTGTTTTCCTCTCCACAGAAGGTGCACCTGGTCTGGCGTTCTGCTTGGCTGTGATGCCTTCCTGGAGGAGCGCATCAGCTGAGATGACGCTGCCATCAACTCATCGTTCTCCTTCTCCTGCTGTTAACTTTATACTTCCATGAACATAGAAAGTGCTCCTGGATCAGCTTTTCTGTGTCTTCTCAAACCTCCAGTGGGTCGTGGCAGATGGCTGCTGGTACTGAGCCAGGTTCTGCTTCTGCTGGAGGTTTCTTCCTGTTAAAGGGGAGTTTTTCCTCTCAACTGTCGCCACATGCATGCTCGGTAGGAGGGATTTTTAAACTGATTTGAATAATAAACTGAGCTTTAATGCAACTAATAGTTGTGAAATGGCGCTTTATAAATAAACTGAACTGAATTATATGTAATATAAACCATGCTTGTTGTTAGGGATTTTTTTTCAAACTGTGATTAAAAACATAAAAGCAGTTAGTGAATATTGAGAAGAAGATTGTTTATTACAGCGAGGATGTTTCCCAGTTTCCTTTTATTACTGACCAGTGAGGCTGTCCTCCCTGCCGAGGGTGTCTGCTGGGCATCCGCGGAGGGTCGCTCTCCTCGTCTCTTCTTCTCTGGAACTCCTCGCCCTCCTCTCGCCTGTTCTTCTTCTCTGCTTTTTCCGTGCGCTTCTCTCGGGAGGGCAGCAGCTGAGTCTTCACCTTTTGTGACAAACCGTCTGCGTCCTTGTACACGCTTCGACACAGAGAGGTTGACATGTTGTGGAAATGATTAAAAACCAGGCAGCAACCGCAGCTGGTAGCGTCTAACAGCGTTCATTACGCAGGGCGCTTTCTGCGGCGGGACAAGCAAAGCTGATCAAAAACCAACCTGTCAAACGTGCGCAGCTGATCGGCGTTCACGTGGTCGCTGACGTTCACCATCAGGTCTGAAACCTGCTTTGTGCTGGAGTTCTGCAGACACACACGAGCACCAACAAAAGCATCTTTTAGACAGGAAAATTGAAATTAATTAGCCAAGATATCAGCAAGAGAATTATGGATATAAGTTCCAGATGGCAGACAGTTTTAGATTTATACTCCAAACAACTGCATATGAATATAAACAGCACGGAAATGTCGGAGCATCACACCATTCAGGAAGCAGGCAGTTCTGAGTCCCAGAGGTGAAATGTGTTTGTAGATCTCTGAAAGAGCCTGTGAAGATGCTGGCTGCAGCGGGTGGGAGAGGGCTGTTACCCACAGAGAGGCGAGTCCTGCGCCGACATGGCCCAAAGGCCGCTCCGCCACAAACAAGCCGCCACTCCAAAAGCAATATCAAATCTCCAATTTTTTTCATACCAGATCCGATTTTAATCAGTTTATCATTTAATCTCTCTCTTTCTTTACTGAAAAAAGAAATTATAAATGACAGAAAATATTTTCAAAGAGCGGCTTTTATTCCAATCATCCCTCCTCTGAGTTATATGACGGAGTATAAGGGACAGGCTATGAGAACTTTTGTTTAATTACGAGAAAATAGTTATAATATTAGCAGAAAAAAAAGACACAAGAGCATCTTAAAATTATGAGAAAAAAGTCGTTTTAATGGAAAAAAAAAAAAAGCTTAATTTTTTTTTTAAATTTCTCATATTGGAGTTCTCATAAAATTACTACTTGACTCCTCAAATATTAAGACTTTATTTTCATATCATTCTGACTGAATTTTTGTAACATCATGACTTTATTTTAGTTGAAAAAAAATAAAATTTAGCCTGTCCCTTATATTTCTTCGCAGATTTGACCTGAATTCAAAATCCAAATAAATAGAAGCTGTAAAAACGCTTGTCGAGCAAGATGGCCGCCCTGGGCGCGCTGACATCACTCTGAACTACGGAAACCCAAGAAGAGAATTGGTGAAAAATAATAATAATAAAAAAATAAAATAAAAAAAAATAAAAATTGCGATTTTCCAAAAACTAAATCTTCAAAAACTGAAAATTCAATCAATCGATAAAATTAATCCCCTCCTCCCCCGATAAAATCGATTTATCGCCCAGCCCTACTACAAATATCACCAAGTTACACCAGTTCTGTCAAGAAACACGGGTCAAAATCCCAGCACACTCTTATGAGACGTTTGTGGAAGGATAACCAAATGTCTGACCAAAGTCAGGGTTTAAAGGCGATTCTATAAGGAAATATATGCAAACTTCTAATTAAATCGACATAAATAAATCTCTCTCTCTCTCATTACTCTGATATTTAGGAAATAGTTGACCTAAAAAGGAAAAGTTCTGCCTAATTTAGTCAAACAGGGAGGAAAAACAAAACAAAGTGTCTTTTTGTCTAGTGTATGAACACCTCTGGCTTCAACTTGAACATGTAAATAATCTGTATATTAGCTTCTTCCTACTGAGATAACTCAAGCTCACAGCATCAACTCATTTATTTTAACAATTAAACACTCGTTTTTTAGTTACCATCAAGTTGAAGATCAGGGTGGAGTCCACAGTGATGGCCTTCAGAACCACCTGCGCGTCTGTGTCACTGGTTTTATAGCGTAGACTGTACAGCTCCTTGTTGTTGCTCCAGTCAGCAGGAAGCAGCTCGGACTTTTTATCACTGCTGCTTGGCTGCTCGGTTCAAAAAAGACACAGAAGAAGAAAGCAAATCAGCCAAAACCAGCCACCGTATTAAAGAGTGAGGTCCCCCCAGCGTTTCGCCCCACGCAGTTGTTTTAGCCTCCCAAAGATGACTTGACATTTTTCAAGTTTTCCCCAGAAAGGTAATTAAGTCTGAATAAAACAGCATGCTTTAGGTCAAGCTAACACGCCTCTGGCATATTGTTCTAACTGATAATATTAACAACAACAGCCGGGAAACAACGCGCACTACGGTAGCTGAAGCTAATTTGAAAGGAGTAAGCCGCGTAGTTTAGCTAAGCTCGTACAGAACTCCATTAGAATAACAGACTGTTTAATTTCTCCCTGAATGTCACAAGTCCGTTTCATCATAAAGCACTTATGACAAATACGTTTTCTACTGCTTTCCAACATTTCATCAATTCGGCAATAAAATTAATCAATTTCTTTCTTTTTTTATTAAGTTAATCAAGTTGGAGACCCTTGGTCCTTTTCAATTTAACCTCAACTGTCAAAAATAACAGAGGTCGGCGTTAGTCGAACCTCTTTTGGACAACAGTTAGTCTAATTAAAATCATTTTCTTTTTCTTTTCTCACCTCGTCTCCAGACCCGATGCACTGGTATCCATTCTTTATCATTTCCCAGTGAACGAAGCACACAACGGCGTCCTGCGGACAGTCGATTTTGTCTGCGACACAGGTGTACAACACCTCTAAACCAGCCATTTTTCTTCAATCTGCCGACATCAGCTCAGCATCAAAACCGAAGAAAAGAAAACGAAAGTCTTCAATAAAGTCTCATAGCAACCACAGCTACTTCCTGTCAGGGACATTCAAAGTAAAAGCACAAGAATATCGTCAACTCTGTTTTAGAAACTAATTTTTTTTTTTTTAAATACATTGAAATTATTTCATAAAATTACTGAACTTACTAAAACTGTTAAATTGCATTTGATATAAAAAATATTAAGGTGTTGAACAGGTCAATGGCGAAAAAAAACATTTTATCTTAGTTGCTCATTAAAATAAAAAATATTGTTATAATAATTAAATTACGAATTTCTAAAATATTACAACAATAATAATATATATTTTATATATTATTACTTATTGATTGTGTTGTGATTAATTATTTCAGTTATAACTGAAATAATTTCTGAATAATTTCTGACAGGTTCCGATCATAGTTACTTTTATTTTCTCCAGAGAGAAATCTCGGAGGGGAAAAGTTGCTCCCTTTTTATATCTAACTTTACAGAGTTCTGTGTTTTGTTTTGATGCAACACATATAGCTTCCGTAAGAGAACGGGAGCAAGAAATATTGTTCCTGCTTAGTTTTCATCTCTTGTTTTTATATTTCGTCTTTTTTGTATGGTTAAAGTAAAACAAAAAGAATGTAATAAAAATATTATAAAAGATTTATTTTGTTTTTTTCGTTATTATTTCTTGAAACAAATACAACAGTAAAACATTACTTTACTGTAATACTGTAAATTGGGTTAATTTACAAATAAAATAATTTATGAAATAAAAGGATATATTTTTATTTAAATGTTGCTTTTAATATAAATGTAATCTTGGGTGGTGGTGTGTTTGAAATTCTAATAACGAGCATCACAATATAAGACTTCATTTCCCATAATTCCTCTCGCAGGTCGAGAGCAAAGCGCTTCCTTGTGAAGATGGCGGCTCCCTTGTCTTTACTTTTGATTGTAGCCGTCACAATCCGTGCGGCTCTTTACAGATCCAGCTTAGCGGAGCTGATCGCAGAGAGGGTGGAGGTGGTGTCTCCGATCACCGCCTGGAAGAGAGGTAAGCCGGCCTGGAGCGGAGCTCTGAGGACCCTTTTTGACGTTAAAGCACCTGCAGTTCTTCCTTGTTGCCTCACGGCTTCGATGACAACTGGGTGAAGTCAAACCGGTTCATCTGCTAAAACCTGCAGACATGTCGCTAAATAATTTCAGAAGTCTGGTTTTTATGCAGGGGAATCTATTAGCAGGAGCTTAATTATTTGGGTTTTTTTTTTTTGTTTTTTTTAAATAAAACGATTGTTGATGTGTTTCTTTATTGTTTTGAGCAAATGCCTGAGCTTCCTGTGGTTCAGAGAGATGCAGTAACAGCAGAACCAGAAAAAAAGGACCGAACCTGGCAGCTGCTCACATGTAATTTATCTGATCAAGTATAAGATTTAGATATATGTCTAAAAAGATTTCTGCATGCAATACTAAGACATATTGTTAAGACGAAAACCATAGTTTTTGTACTTAAACTTAACTTAAAATATAGCTGCGTCATAAACTTGGATTCTTATGTCTGAAATTTATGCAAAATCGATTAACTTTCAAAAAAGAGCAATATAAGATGTTCAATTTCTGGCCTAGGTGTTTATTGAAACTTAAGCTTAGTTTTCTAAAGTAGGGCTGCTACGATTAATCGAATTAATCGTGATTAATCGATTTATTGAAATAATCCTTAACTAATTTAGTAATTGATTAATCATTAACTGGAGTATACAGACTCAAAAAAGGCCATTTGCTGAAAAAAACAACACACCCAGAGCAGTAATTAAGCCAAAAATGTAAAAATAAATAAATAAATAAATAAACATTTTGCATTTAAGATAAAACAAATAATTTTTTTAAAAAAAAGAACCTTTGTCTGTAAATCTGTTCGACCCAAAACTCCTCAAGTGGCAGTTTTAGCTTCACCTGGTTCAGATTCACTGAAGGAAAACTGTATTACTGCATTTTAGGCAATAAAATGTTTATTTTCTTATTTTAAAAAAGGAATTTAATTATTTGTTTATTTGCCTGTTTTAATGTATTTCTAATATTGTATATATATATATATATATATATATATATATATATATATATTAAAAAAAAAAAAAAAAAAAAAAAAAAGCCTAAGAGGTTAAATTAAAAATCTGCAGAATGTTCCAATTTTTTTATCTGATGCGTCTTCAGAATAACTGATCGAATAATAAATTTGTAAAATAATTGTTCGGTGCAGCCCTATTCTAAAGTGTCTCTATTGTAATATTTTAACTGTCATATTCTAAATATACTTAAAACAGAATAAAAAAGGATAATCTTTTAGTATTTTTTGTATATTACATAATTTCTTTATATTTAGTAATTTTATAAATGTGTTCACAGTTTTGTGAGAATAGACATGTTCATCTGAGATTATTATTATTATTATTATTAGATAATGTCAAATGAAAATAATTAGACATATTTTGTTGCATATCTGGAGCCAGCTCATCCCAATGTGTTAGTCTTCAAAAGTGATGTATCTTGTGCATTTCCAGGTTTTGCCTCATGTCATATTTGGTTGAGTGATTCTAGTTGGGGTGAGAAAATGATGACCACCATCTTTGCTTTGTTTTTGGTCAGTTATTGAAGGTTTAGCCCTGCTTGACCTGGGAGTTTCTCCATATTCTGGCGACGTGTTCCATGAGGTAAGACCTTAATGGAGAAATCTGGCTGCACAAGCTGGTTTAAAACCATTTAAAATAATGGAAAAATTGGATATTAAGATGAAAAATGTCAGATTTTGTACTGCTTTTGCCTCAGTAGTCAACCTGAAAAAAGAGCTTGAGTGTTCTGGCAGCATTAAGCAAAAACAGAAGGTTTCTTTATGTTTATAGGCTGAGGTTAAGTTTATCAGAGGGTTTTTAAACATTTTATTCCACCGTGTTTGTGAGCAACATTAAATGTAATTATCCCTCTGCATTCACATCACTTTCTTCTCTTCCCTCCAGACTCCTCTCATCATTTACCTCTTTCACTTTCTGGTGGATTATGCAGAAATCACGTTCATAGTAAGACAGCGAAATTATTGTTCGGTGTTTGAAAAAATCGGTTCTTTTCCTCCTCCTGTTATCGGCCTCAGTGAGCACCAGTCGGTTCCTCTGTTCTGCCTCTTTCTTGCTAGCTGGCAGACGTGATCACAGCTGTGGCTCTTTACATGGCGGTGAAGGACTTTAACAAGCAAGTGGTGAGAAAATGCTGCATGTTTTGAAGAGAAGTACATGTTGTGAGGTTTTCTGGCTCAAAATTCAAGCTCCAGTTTAAACTGGGTTTTTTATTAGGTTGTTTATGTTTCAGTAGAATCTTTAGGTTTAGGTTCTAACTGCTTCAAAGAGAAGTATGGAGAAAAAATTGATTTCAAACTTTTGCATATTCAAGTAATTGTAATTGTATTCTTAAAAGTGAACTTTTGTTCACAGTTATAAAATGTTTTGACATTCCTTCGCTATTTTTCAGTTCAGAAAACAGAAGTTTGCCCTGGAGGCGGACCGCTATCCCGCCGACTGTCTGGAGCTGATCAGAAGCCCCACAGAAATGTTCTACATCCCTCTGAAAGTAGCCATGTTGTAAGTACCTGCAGCCCCTCTAGAGGGCGCTCACGCTGCTCAGACAGGATGCAATGACCTGGTCTGTCCTGAGGAATGATGCTCAGCGTTGCAGTTTTAGTTATGTTAGTTTTGTCTTCTTCTCTCACAGTTACCTGTTGAACCCGTTCACCATCTTGTCCTGCGTCGCCAAGTCGACCTGCGGCCTGAACAACGCCGTCCTCGCCCTGTTTGTCCTCACGACCATAAAAGGTTGGCTACAGATCAAAGTTCTCCTTTCTTTAGCTAAAATGATGGTAAAGGGAAAGTTTATTTATTTATAATTGATTTAAAAAAAAATTATTATTATTTTTTATTTATAATTTCTATTTTTAATAAGTTATTTACGTATTCTAATTGATTTTTAAATTATTTATTTTTTACCTGATTTATTTGTATTTTTTAAAATTAATTTCCTTATGAATTTATAATTTAGTTTTTATTTATTTAATTTTTTTTTGATTATTTCTAGTGATTATTTTTTATTCATGTATCTCTAATAGATTTTTTTTTTTTTTAAACAAATGAATTTCTTGAATTTATTTTTAATCTGTTTATTTGTTGTGATTTGTGGCGGCAGTATTTAGGAACATATCTTGCGTAGCCTTTCTTTTTGCCGCAGCATTTCTCTGTGCAGGGGCTCAGGAGACCGGTTTTTGTTGTTACACCACACGTTGTATGTCGGTGCAATGACAATAAAGATTTATTTGATCTTATTTGAGTTTAAACTCTGTGTCCTGATGGTTTCGTCTTCAGACGTCCCTGATTTGATTAAATGTATGTCTGTGCTTCAGGAAACGTGCTCCTGAGCGCCATATTTCTGTGCCTGGCCACCTATCAGTCCATGTACCCTCTCACGCTGTGTGCTCCAGCCATGCTGTATTTGATGCAGGTACGTCAGTCAGTGTTGGAGATCATTTTTCACCCTTTTTTTTTTTTTTTTTTCTTCTTCCGGTTAAACACCGGTTCTGCCTCATTGGAAGACGTGTTCTGGCTCTTACTGTCTGCTTGTGTCCTCCCTCAGCACCAGTACATCCCAGTGAACCCCCGGCGGGCCAGCTTCTGGTGGTTTGTCGTGCAGTATCTCTTCATGTATGTCGGCAGCTTGTTCGTCATCGTCTGTCTGTCCTTCTTCCTGCTCGGATCGTGGGACTACCTGCCCTCCGTCTACGGCTTCATGTGAGGAACTAGCAGTTGACAAGGCTGCTTTATTTATTATTTACGTTTTAGTCGGTTCATATCTAATGTTATTTATCTTATCTCCCTTAAATGGATCAGAACTGCGTATGATGGGGTGGGGCGTGGCAGACATAAGGAACAAACAACCATGCGTGCTCTCATACCCACTGACGGCATAGCTACCTCGAAGAAGTAACTTGATTACTGAGTTCTCCTTGAAAAAGTAACTTAGTTACTTAACTGATTACTTGATTTTAAAAGTAACTAAGTTAGATTACAAGTTACTTTATTAGTTAGTTTTCAGCAGCTGCCGACAACAGCCCCCGCCGCCTCAACATAAAAATGCCAGACAGGGCGAGTCAGTAGTGTTTAAGGGCAGCACTTCCTCTACTACTTCCTGTCCGACCAACTTTAGCTCCCCCCCACTGACTGGTTTTACACCCAAGTTTTTTTGGAGGGTAGGTAGGGGGGGGGGACCTCCTCCATTTCAGTTGCAGCTCTCTGCTTCGCACCACCTGGTGGGACTTGCCCTGTCAGTTTCACTGCGCTGTGCTGCGACTCCAAATGTTTTTTCAAATTTGATGTAGCGTTTTTAAAGCTATGTAGTTTGGTAGGTTGGAAGACTGTTATTAAACCCCCAGTGCAGAATTAAATGATTCTATGTAGTTGTTATAAGTTGATTTCATACAAGAGTTGACAGTTAAAAAAACAAAAAAAAAAACATTTACAATTTACTGTAAAAAGGTTTACAATAAACATTAATCCATATTAGTTGACATGAACCTAAAAACAATGTAAATACAGTAAGAAAATTGTTGAAAAGTTGCTATTTTTCATGTATTAATGTTATTTGCGATTTTATTCAACGAAATTGAGATCAGTTGATCAGCAATCGGCTAGTAAGCTTATTCTGGGATTGATCGGTAGTGCCTCCATCCTCCACTAGGGGGCTTTTACGCGCTCTGTCCTCATTGCGTTTAACTGCAGCATTGTTTACATTTGTGTTGCTGCCTGGTGTTACAGGTGAGGCGTCTCTCCCCGACACGCAAGAGGAAAGTAAAAATGTGTGTTTACTACATAAAATGACAAAAATAGTAACGCGCAATGATTTGGATAAGTAACTTTAATCTGATTGGAAATAGTAACGCGTTGGATTACTCGTTACTGAAAAAAGGGGTTGGATTAGAGTAACTGACATCACTGCTCATATCTAAGGGCAATTTAGAGAGACCAATTAACCTAAAGATCTTGATTTTGTGGGAGGAAAATCACGTGGCAGCCGCTTGGCTTCATGCTCCCAGCTTTGTGGGAACAGCTTGGGGACGGTTCCTTCATGTTCCAACATAAACGTCCATAGAGACATGGATGAGTGAGTTTGGTGTGGAGGAACCTGACTGGTTTTCACAGAATCCTGCTCCTCAACCTGCTGGAAGACTTTAGGGATGAATTAGGCCTTCTCATCCAACATCAGTGTCTGACCACACAAATGTGCTTTTGGGAGAATGGTCAAAAACTCCTCTAAACACCGTCTATAACAACTTCAGGGTCACAAACTTTGCATGTGAACATGTTTCTATCATCTGAAGAACATCATCAGTGGGGAGAAAACTGATTATTTCAGCTCAGTCTAATGTCATGATGAAGGCCTTCTGGGTCAGAGAGGGAAATGTGCAAAACTAAAAGCATACTTTCTTTACTTGTATCGAATGTGGCCTCCAGGTGGTGTTTTCTGTTTTAACTGAGGTCGGACAGAGTTTTCTGTGGCTTCCTGTCTCCTGTGGAGCGCCCTCTGCTGGCTGATTTTTGCAGCCATAAGACTGTGGCAATACTGTTTAGTACTCCGTTTCTCCACCAGGTGTCGCTGTAAGACAGGTTGTTGTCACTGCAGCTTCATGTTTCTGTTTTCTCACCCTCCAGTCTCTCGGTTCCCGACCTGACCCCCAACATCGGCCTCTTCTGGTACTTCTTCGCTGAGATGTTTGAGCATTTCCGCCTGTTCTTCCTCTGCGTCTTCCAGATCAACGTCTTCTTCTACACCATCCCTCTGTGCATCAAACTCAAGTAAGCCCTTTCCTCTCGTTCCCTCGGATCCTTCTCCGTGTTCCTTCACCCTAACCCCTGTGTGTGTCTGCGGTTGCCCTGCAGGGATCACCCGGTGTTTCTGATGTTCATGCAGCTGGCTGTGATCTCCATCTTTAAGTCTTACCCCACTGTGGGCGACACAGCCCTCTACCTGGCCTTCCTCCCTGTCTGGAGTCACCTGCACAGATGTGAGTGATTAAAACGGAAGTCAGTCGTTTTGGTGAACGCCCCAGCAGCTCTGTGGTTCTGCTTCCACCAAGCTCATATGGAGGTTAACGTTGAGGCTGGCGTATCGGGAATTTTCTCTAACCAATTCACAGTTTTGATCAGATATCTGGGTATCGTCCAGTGACGTTTATTACGATGGAGGTCAGAGTCGGTCCAGAAGCGGAGTGTTGGTGTGTTTCTATCCATCCTCAAACCAGTTCTGATGTTTACGACCAACCAAAGCACAAGCCTATCCTGAGCTGGAAGCTGCTGAGACACCAGGGTCCGTATCCTACGGTTGCAGGCATGTACAAACACGCAGCAAACAGCAAAACATGCTGAAACCGCGCTGCTAATGTGCAGCAAACAGCGAAACACATGAATGACGCAAACTCCAAAGCATAAAACACAAGTGCAACAGAAAAATGCAGCAAAAAATATTGCTGCAGTCACAGAAAATGGAAGCAAAAACCTTCAATTAACAAAACGAATGCAACCGTGTAAAAACGCTGCTACTGCGTTAAAAAGTGCTGCAGCCGCAGGAAATGCAAGCAAACGGGAAAATGCAGCAAATATCAAAAATGAGGAGTGCGAGATGCCGCAAACTTGCTCTACAAAACGGAAGTGCTCCAGACCACTAGGGGGAGTCGAGCGCGAAATCATAGCAGGACCAGACCCGCAGTAAAGACAGGAGGTCATGGTTTATTGCGATGTTGAGAAGAAAGTTGGAGTGTTGCACTTCATGTCTTTTTACAACCCTAGAGAACAGCAGCATATTTACATCGGTAACAGTACCTGCTCCACACTGCCCCTAGTGGTCTGGAGCACCGTTCTGTAGCGCGAGTTTGCAGCGTTTCATGCTTGCTGGAGTTTTTTTTTTTTTTTTTTTTGCAGCATTTTGTCTCTGGTTGTAGCATTTTTTTTTTTTTGTTGGCAGCATTTGGGGTTGGCACCGTTCAGCGTGTTTGCACCTGTGGGCTCCTCGTATCCTCATGGTTCGCCCTGAAAGCGACAAGCTCTTCAGAGGTTTGCAGCGTTAGTAGAGGGTGTATGTATAATTGTGACCTTGTGTAGATTAGAGAACATCAACAATAAATTCAAACGTTTGCATTTAGTTACTCCAACTACTGAATCTTTCCGCCTTTGTTCCAAAGCATCTTTAAAGTCTCAGACTTCCACGTTTCCGACCTGAGCTGCAGATGCTTGGAGGAAGGAGCGTTTGCGGAGGCAAAGCTGCAGAGAAGGACTCTCACTGGACACACGAGAGCAGCTCTCTGCAGCCTCTCTGCAGGACTTGCTGTCCAGTCTGAGTCACGCTCCCGTGTTTACGCACGGCTGCTTTCTGACGCTGCTCTTCAGTGAAATGTCTGTCCCCCTGTCCAGTCTTGAGGAACATCTTCCTGGTGTCCTGCGTGCTGCTGGCCTGCTCGGCTCTGTTCCCAGTGTTGTGGCACCTCTGGATCTACGCTGGAAGCGCCAACTCCAACTTCTACTACGCCATCACGTTGCTGTTCAACGTCGCGCAGGTAGGATAGCGTGGCTGTGATGGGAAAACGGGTTCAAGAAGAAAAGTGATGATTTTTTTTGTTTTGTTTTTTGTTTTGTTTGACCTTCGGTAGAGCTGGGGGATTTATTGATTTAGTCGACTTTTTGGTTTTTGAAGATTTGATTTTTGGAAAATCGTGATTAGTTTTTTGTTTTTTTTTTTCCCCACCAATGCTCTCCTTGGGTTTCTGTCGTTCAGAGTGACGTCAGGGCGGCCATCTTGTTTGACAAGCGTGTTTTTACATCTTCTGTTTATTTGGACTTTAAATTCAGGTCAACTCTGTGACGGAGTATTAGGTCCAAGCTATGATTTTTATTTATTATTTTTTTTAATTAGGAGAGTAAAGTAATAATATTAAAAGAATACAGTCATAATAATGAAGTAGTAATTTTCAACGTGTAAAATAATAAAAAATAAAATGCCGACTGTTGAGTATCTGGTGAAGTTATACTTTGTATAAGTTTTGCAGATATTACTTGATAGAATTACTTCATCTTTTAACACATCAGCATCAAATTATCATCAGTAGCAAGGCTTTTCGTGATTATTTCAAACAACTGTGTCTGTTTTGAAGAGAGAATCACATGAACTGAGCTCATCAGGTCATATTTTCATAACTCTATTGAAGATTTTTTTTTTCTCTCGTTGAGAAAAAAAAAAAAAAAATTTTCTGGTAAAATTGCGTCTTTATTCTTTATTCTGCTGATAATTAAACAAATTCTGCCCTGATACTCCGTCGTACAACTCAAAGAAGGGAGGACTGACATAAAAGCCACTTTTTGAAAATATTTTCAGTCATTTGTAATTTCTGTTTTAGAAAAGAAAGCAAGACAAAACATTTTGATTAAAATCAGATCTGGTATGAAAAAAATCGTCGCTTTAATTTTTCAGCCATATTGCCCAGCCCTAACGTCCTCAGTGTTTGGATCCTGGCGCTTTACTGCATGTCAGAACCCGACACCGAGTCTGATGCTTCCTCTAAAGCTCCCCTGTTACCCGGAAACACAGAAAACAACCAGTTAACCAGTCCTCCATTTCCTCCCAGATCCTGCTGGTGTCGGATTACTTCTACGCCTTCCTGAGGAGGGAGCACCACCTCACAGCAGGGCTGTATCTGAAGAAGAAGGACGGCTCGGAGGCGACGCTGGTGCTGAAGTAAAACTCGCTCCTGCGGCTTCTGCGGAGACGAATAAACTGAGAAACATCTCCTCACAGACTGGGAACAAACTGAGGAGGCGTAAAGGAAACTGGAAAGCAGCGCTGCTTCCTGCGGGGGTACAGAACCCAGACCATCACGCTGGGCTTTTCTGCTAAACAAACTCAACGCTGACTCTCGAGGAGGGAGGATTTGGACCCGGTTTATCCACCGACTGTCATACGGAGGAAAGCATTCGTCCGTGGAAGGCTTTTATTTTGAACTTTTGCCTCTGTTTAAACATTTAAATATATAGGAAAACGTGTGGATGTCTAAAATACTCACCATCACTATATTTTGTCTTGTTTACTAGATACAGTTTCTTTAAAGCTGGTTTCTTTGTGCTCTAAACAGAATTATACTGTGTGTGTGTGTATATATATATATATATATATATATATATATATATATATATATATATATATATATATATATATAAAAAGTTGCAATTAGAGAAGCACTGATCAGGGTTTTTCTGGGCTGAAACCAGCTGATTATCGATCAAAGGAAAATGATCCGATCCCAGTCTCTCTCTGGATGATCGGCGCATCTCTCACTGCCGTTTTCCTCCCTGGTCTCGGAACAAATTCAGGCCAACTGGAGTTGGGTCTTGTCACGTTAAGGGCTGAAGTGCTGCATGTTGCTGCAACGCTGTGCTGCTCTCTGACTCCGTTTTCAAAACACTTTATTTTTCTGCTAAAATCTGGAAGATGGGGTCAGGCCCGGCAGGTTAATGCTATAATGGACCAAACTGAAGCTGTTCTGCTGTGTTCTTGAGTTTTCCAGTCCCACAGATGTACTAATAATGGTTGAAAGTTTCCTTAAAGCTATTTTATGAACATGTAATCAGTTATCTTAGCATTTAAACATTTAACCCTTTTATATCCATGCATGACAAGCCTAATTATGAAATGGTACTACTATGAGTTTCTGAGGAATTTCCTCGTTAATAATTACACAAATATGAAAAGCTGACCTGTAAATTTCCATCCAGATTGTGGTTAGCGTAGCTTAGCGTGTTTGGATGGTACCTTGCTCCTGACTAAAGAGGTTTTTTTTTGGACCTGTTTTTGCTCCATTAATGTTGGGCCACCAGTCTTTGGACCAGAAACAGACCTGAGGATGTTGCTGTAAACCTCTGATTCTCCTCCAGAGAGGAGAAAAACCTCATAATAATAATCCTGATTATGCTCGCAAACTACTGATATTCTGTGCTGTATTTAACACAGATTTTTACAAACGGTTAACGAGTCGTTACGATTATTATTCTGCTTTCAGTTCAAGTTTTGTTTTTCAGGAATTCAACGTCAGTAAATCTTTCCCTCCAGCAGGATTGTTTAAATCATTAAAGGTTGAGTTTAAAGTCACTGAAAAACAACTTTTAGGAGATTTATTTTTTTCACATCTTCAGGTTTTATCGTCCTTGTTGATATGTAGGTGATGCAAAAATGCACCAAACAAAAATGCAACCCTCTGGTGTTTAGTTTTTCATCTCAGAATTGGAAGTGAAATGAGGATTTTTATTTAAATCTGTCGCCTTTCTGGACAGAAGGTCATCCAGACATTTTTATAACGGGGAAAAAATAATCGGATTTTTATTTGCTACACTGAAACCTTTTCAGAAAGGTTATTTTTATCACTGCTGTCTGTTCTGTTATTTTGTGTGAGACATTTAAGTTCAGTTTTCCATTTCGATGAATGAGAGAAGTGTTCACATATTGTCATTAAAACCTGAGGTGTTGGTTTTAACTTGTTTTTCAGCTCTTTCCTAATGTCTGTTTTACAAAAAGCAGCAGACTTGTTCTCAGTTTCATATGTTCCCACATAAGGCTGCTACGCACCCGAAACATCTATTTGATTTTTGCACTTTGAACAAGTTTTCTGAAAAACATGTTTATTAATGTACCAAACATTAATAAGTGATTTTTTTTTACTTGTAAAATGCAAAAATAGCCAAAGATGGGGCATTTTGTTGAGAACCAGTTTCTGCCCCCAGAAGTCCTTCTGATACTTAGATCTTAGAATTAAACAGAACATATTTTAAGTGAACTGAATTTAAACAAATCTGAGAAATTATATCAGCAGCACAGCCAAAGGAGGAGAGGAACGCTTATTTTGCACATCTAGCAACTGATAATTCTTTGCAAAATAGCTCACACGCAGTCAGATTGGACAGAAAGCATCTGTGAACATCCATTTTTCAAGTTTTAACACACATTCTCAGCTGTTTTAATGTCTGGGCTTTGACTAGGCCACTCTAGCATGGATATGCATTAATCTAATCCATTCTATTGCAGCTCCGGCTGTATGTCTAGGGTTACTCGGGTCTCAGTTCTTCTGCAGCCTCTAACAGGTTTTCCTCCAGGATTGTTTTCCCATCAGCTCTGACCAGCTTCCCTGTCTCTGCTGGAGAAAAGCATCCCCACAGCATGACGCTGCCACCACCTTTTTTTTTTTTTTTTTTTTTTTTTTTTTTTTTTTTTTTTAAACAGTGGGGATTATGTTCAGGGGGAAGTGCAGAGTTAATTTCACATCATGTGTGCTGCTTTGCGTGTAGGCCAAAACGTTCATCCGACCGGAGCAACTTCTTCCATAAGTTTAGCTTGTCAGCTGCATGGCTTGCCACTCTTCCATAAAGGTCAGATTTGTTTCCTGTTGTCTGGTCAACAGATTCTCCCTCCTGAGTGCAGAAACTCTGCAGCTCCTGCAGAGTGACTATAGGCCTTCCTCTAGCTATATAGTATGGAGGGGGGACAGAGGATTTTTTCCTCATCGCTTTCTGTCGCACTAATGATGTATTTACTAGTCTTCTTGCTCCAATATAAGGTTTTTGTAAGGCTTTAACATGTAAGTTATCTATAATATTTCATTAGTGAGATATCTGAAGTTTTATATCTTATATCGCACCACAAACTCATGTGCAAAATGCCAGCAACAAAACGGAGGTAGGGTTTCCATCCCTGTTCAAAACATAAACATGAAACATCCAAACTATTTAGACTATTTTGTTTTTTTCCAGGTGCAATACCGCCATCTGCTGACATCTTTGTGGATTCTTATTCTTCACTGGTGAATAAAGAACACATTTTCTATCTACATTCCTGTCTACTGCAAATTTTTTATTTGTCCACTGAAAGATTTGACACAAACAAACATGAACACCAAGTTAATAGACTGATTTTCAACCAGTTTCATGCATCAAATAATTAAGAACGTATAACCACATTTTCACTTGGGCTCTTTAAAGGTCTGCAAAGAAATTGAAATTATCACTGTAACTGCATACAATGGGTTGTTACCTGAATATTTTTCGTGTTTGACCTTTTTCTTTTTTTTTTTATACCGATGATGGAAAAATCTGAAGGACATCCGTCATTTTGACAGATTACAATTCACACGCCTGACCACTTGATGCAGACATGAGCAACTTTACGCACAGAGTACATCGCGGAGGTAAATAAATTAATCAAAAAAAAAAAAAAAAAAAGATTCCCATGAGAGCATCACAGCATCTCTGACTTCAACACCGTACTCAATGCAGCTCACTATCCAGGAGCTGACGGCGCGTAGAAGAGCTATGGAGGCTTTGGAACGTGCAGCTAAACCACTGGTGCAGAAGGTCCATTTTGCAGGATTTCCTCCTGGTGAAGCAAGTGCTTCCAGGTCCGGAAAACTCCTCATTCAGAGAGTCTTGCAGATTTCAGATCACTTCAATTTGAGATTTGTTGATTTCAGAACTTTGGCTGAAGTGGCTCTTGTAATTCCAGTCTCCAGTGCAGCAGCAGAGCGTGGATTTAACCTCCAGCTCAACATCAACACAGCCATTAGACGTCATCTTTCCAAAGGGATAGTATTATATGTTTTCCAGCCACATAGAATCATTTTATAGTTCAATCCAGGAACTATGTTACCTTCAGTTGTTACAAAAATGCTGTATGTATCAAATATGACTTAAAAGAAATTTGACTTCGTATTTAACGCCTTGAAATTGGGCCTCTGTCTCTTTAAAAACTGCTCTTTCTGAAACTCCGCCTTCAGGAAGTCATCTCAACACTGCTCCTCTTTTAACCCTTTAACAATATTTTTATCAGCATTTTACTGAGAAGTAGCTCGTATCATGAACTCAATAGGTGCGCAGTTCCACCAGGTGTTTGTTAATTGCTACTGGCTTGTCTGAAGGGGCTGAGTGGGGAAGTCATGGGGGAGGTGGAAGCTCAGAAATTTAGAAACTGCAGCTCTGAGGAGGAGCTGTATCCATCCAGGTGTTTTGCACAGCTGAATGGTTGCCACGGGAGACTAAAGGATTTCTCAAACATGCATGAAAGAATCAAAGCAACACTCCAGGCATGTTTTTGATGAAGGAAAGCTCAAAAAAGTCGATTTTACATAAAACTGCCTCTTTAAGACAAGCCATGCCCCATTCAGATCCATGAGGACCAGGAGGAAGTTGTGAGACTGTGCGTTCAGACCACAGCTGGAGAATCGCTCATTATTTGAGTGCAATCAGTTGATTTCATCGTTCATGTGTAGCTACTGGGGCCACAGTCAGTTGTTTTTGTCACTGTGGAGAAAAAGTTGCACGTGTTTATCTGTTTGATGTGAGATGGGATGATGTATTCTCTGTTCAGCTTGTTCAGGTTGAATATTAGTTCAAATGAATAAAAATTGCATATTACTGAATATGTCATTTTTATCATTTTAAAAATAAATGTCTTATTTTGATCAAAATAACGGACAACGAAAAAGTCGAGCGAATACTTTGCTGTATACAAAGTATTGCGAGGGAACGCAAAAAGAAAAAAAAATCTCTATTTTCCAAGGGGCTCTATAATTTTGGGACGTTTGCTTGAACATTTGTAATCTGTACTAATGCATGCCACACTTTTCAGATTTTTAGTTCTGAAAAAAACATTTGACAGTCAGAAAAATAAATCACATTACAGTTTTTGTTAAATTTCAGAAGACCTTTCAGGTAATTGAGTTTGTAGATATGTGAAATTTTGTGGGGGGAAAAAAATCAGGAAAACATTTTTTTTTTCAAAATGGTAATCATCAGCTAATGAAGGCAAAGTCACTGGCTGTTTTTGTAAAACTTTTTAATCAGTTTGGAAGTACTGGTCTAAATCAGGTGGGCTGAAGTGGTTAATTTACACTTTGGTTTTTTTTTAAAACAAATTTTCCTCTTTTTTTGTGTAAAATTATGGTCTTTAAATCCAACACATGTTGAAACTCATTCATTTTCAGGGGATTTTTGGTCTGTTTTAGTCGTTTACATCAAGCAATGTGCTCATGGTTCTTCCTCATTCCACATGTGCAGAGTTATACATACAACAGGAGCCAGAGATCACTTTCACTTTGTCTTTAGAGCCTCACGGAAAGAACAGGTGGGAATAACTTTCTCCTGGAGCAGCGGCTCACCAGATTACAGAGATACCAACACTTTGGAGCTCTGCTGATTCCAACTTCAGATATTTTTGAGAGACCACAGACTTGAAGGTAACCGTGTGAACAGCACAGAGACTGTCCTTCCAGCTTTATTTGCTCTGCAGAAAAATGTCAGAGGAGAATCAGGTTGGATATTCCAGAAATCTCCGCTGTGAAGACAACCAGTGTGCGGACTGCTTGTCTGAACCTCTGTGCCTTCAGCACTCTGAGAAGCTCTCTCTGTTCTGTGAGGACCAACAGCGGCTCGTCTGTGTCGCCTGCCGAGACTCCACGGAGCAGAAAAGCCGCCGATTTATTCCGGTTAATGAAGCAGATCAACACTACAAGAAGCAACTCCTGAAATCTGTTGAGTCTCTGAGAACGAAACATTTGCTTTTTGAACAAGTTAAAGAAACCTTCGACGAAACAGCAGTGGGCTTAAAGAAGCAGCTCCAAAATGCAGAGGAGGAGATCAAGCAGCAGTTTAAGAATCTGCGTCAGTTTCTGGAGGATGAAGAGGAGGCCAGGATCGCCGCTCTGAGACGTGAAGAAAAGCAAAAAAGTAAAGTGATACGGGAGAAGATCGTGGGTCTGGGCAGAGACATAGCAGCTCTTTCAGAGGCAATCCGAGCCACTGAGGAGGAAACAAGAGCTGCAGATGTTTTCTTTCTACAGAACCGCCATCGGGCATTGGAAAGCGTGCAGCAGCATCTTCAGCTGCAGGCCCCAGAGCTGATTGCAGGAGCTCTAATAGATGAGGCCAAACACCTGGGCAACCTGGCCTACAGCGCATGGATCAGGATGAAGGACATGGTCTCGTTTTCTCCTGTGATTCTGAATCCAAACACGGCTCATCCTGAGCTCATCCTGTCTGAAGATCTGACCGGCGTCACCCATGGGCAGAAACACAAGCTTCCTGACAATCCAGAGAGGTTCGACCAGAGCCTTTCTGTTCTGGGCTCTGAAGGTTTCCACTCAGGATTTCATAGCTGGGATGTGGAGGTCAGACATGATGGATCCTGGAGCATCGGTGTGATGAAGGAGTCTGCCAAGAGGAAGAACCAAGTAGAGACTGGCTTCTGGGAACTGAATTTCCTTAATGGAGAGTATCGTGTTGTCTCTCCTCCTCTTCCAGATAAAGTTCTCCCAGTTCAAAAGCTTCAGAAGGTCAGAGTTCAGCTGCACTGGAACAAAGGGACGCTGTCATTCTTTGATCTGGACACTGAGAAACCGATCTACACCTTCAAACACACTTTCACAGAGAAACTGTTTCCTTACATTTGTACTGGCTGTAAGGTACCTCTGAAGATTTCACCAGTGAGCGTCACTGTAGCAGTTAATCATGCCATCCCTATGTCTGCAGGTTTCTCAGATTTTTAGTCTTGTTTTAAACCGTTTTTCATTCTGTTTTTCATTAAATCGTGCATATTAAAAAGTCACTTCAACAGTGAAATAAGTTTCATTGTTGGTGGTGTCTGTTTGAGCAGATTTTTAAACGAAAACCTTTATTAAACGTGATGAGACTGAAATAACCAGCTGTCCTTCACTGTGCTCTTTGGGCTGTGATGAAACCACACATGCAAACTTCATCCAGAAAGTCTCCAAGCTGAGACCTTCTTCCTGTAAGGCAGCAGTGCCACTAACTGCAAACCGGCCTGTAATAATCCTCACAGATTATTGTGCATCAAAAGCTGCACAGACGTCACAAACAACTGAAGTCAACGCATGTTGGCGATGATAAAACAACCCCATAAAGTCGTAGTTTTGCAGTTTAAATTGAACTTCAGGTTGCTGAAGTCTTCCTCTGCCATAAATCTCATTTGCTACTTATTAGTACGATGTTTAGCTTATGAAACAGGACATGAGAGCAACGGCTGGGTGACTCATCTCCCTGAAACTGGTTTGTTTTGTTCAGTTGGAAAGCTCCAACAGGGGAAAACGCCTGGCTGATCAGGTCAAACGGCCCTGCGTTATGTTTTTGCTGAAAGGTGTGGCTTGGATTTAATGTCGGAACAGCTCAGTATTTCTGTCAACTTGATCAAGTTCACTTTCAAAACAGAATATTGAGCCGGTTCAAGGCACACTGACACCTAATAAGATCTGACTGCAGGTTCAGGTACACATGCATGTCAACAAATGGTGATAGCAGTGAATTTTGATGATTCTGACAAATGAAAATCCCAAACTGAAACCAACGAAAACAAAAAAAATAAATAATTTTTAATACAGAAATATTAAGTTATGATTTATTATGGCCTATAAGCTCATAGGGGAAACTGCTGACTTCAAATTTGTCCGCTAGAGAGTCTATAAAATCCTCCATTAGGAGGGTAAACCCCAAAAGCTCATTGTTATGGGAGGTAGCTGTTCACAGCGTGCTGTATCCGAGTGTTGAGTGGAAGAAAAAAGTGTGGTCAAGAAGAAGGGATGGGGATAACCGCAGCCTTGAGATGGTTGTAAAACGAAGACGTTTTAGAGTTTGAAGCAGATTCACAGGATGTCGGCTACAATTATTACACATCCCTGAAAAAAGAACAATTTCACAAAATCAACATTTATGCCCCCAGTTCTGAGAACTATATAATGAAGAGACGATTTACAGACAACGAAGGGCTTTAGCAGCGAAAGTGAAACATCAGAATAAAGCATTTGGATGACATGACCAAATGTTACTGCAAACAAAACTTCAACACCTTAGATTCTTCAGGATTAAAAAGGTTTGTTCGCTGCAACGCCGCTGTTGCTCTGGGGAGTACACAGCCGTAGCTGACGTTTGCACAGAAAGTCAACACCAGAGAAGAAGAGGTTAGCTTCATGAGATCAATCAGCTTTAAAGCAGGATTTCTCATGATCGTTTGTAAAAGAGCCAAATGCAGAGAGGAACATCAGACATGAAAACCAGCAGAGAAAATGGAAGGATCCGGTGACAAACCATAAAAATCCAGGAGCTTAAATACTGAGGAGGGTGATTGCTGACAAGCTGCAGGTGGGACGATAAATAAGCACAGAAGGAGTTGAACAGGGACCAAAATGAGCCTGATCTCAAAGAAATAAATACAAATATACAAGAAACAGAACACAAGAAGAATATAAATTCAATTTCAAAAATACTTTATTTATCTCAAAGGGAAATTAAATGTTGATGTAACTCATTTAGTCAAGGAGTTATTATAAATGGTGATGGCTGTGGGCAGGAAAGATCTCCTGTAGCGGTCCGTTTTACAGCAAATTTGAAGAAGCCTCTGACTGAAGAGACTCTGTTTTCCAATGAGTCTCATGAAGAGGAAGAAACTAAACAAAAGGGGATGAACATATATGGCAATGCCTTGTAAGTAATAATAAGGAATTAATATGGCAAGACCTTTTGAACATAAATAAACCACAAGGAAAAGGTCAAACCACAAACACAAAAGAACACCAAAACCCGAACACTTCAGGATCGTGAAATGTTTGGGTTTTGATCATTTCTGTGTTTCTTATTGTTGTTAAGGTCCAGTAATTTCAATTACTTCCTTTGCATTTAGCTTATTTTTTTTCTGAGGTTCAGTTTACGCATTTAGGTTATTCTCCTATGTCAGTGTTGTAATTCCTTCGTGTTTTGGCTGCTTCAGCTGTTCCCCATTCCCCTAATTAAGCTCACCTGGATCCAATTCTCCTCCCTTGCCTCAGTATGTCAGCGCTCTCATTTTCATTGTTCATCGCTGGTTCCTTCTGTCATGCTGCCCAGACTCCATGCCCTATTGCCCTTGTACAAAACCTGCAGGTTTTCTGTTGCTTTTACCATTAAACCTTCCACCATGCTGGTCCCCTAGCTCCTGTCTGCAGTTTGGTCCTGCTCTAAATGTACAAAACCTGGCAGGTTTACACTTTTAAATCATATGGTGATGATTTAAAAAAAAAAATGGAGATCAACATGCCACACGAGCAAATAACAGAAGACAAAACATCTTAATGAGAATGTTTAAATCTGCAGAAAATACAGACTGGAGCAAGGAAATTCTGCATTTTTTTTTCATTTCACATGCAAAAGCTCTCAAGATTTAAATACAAGACAATTAAAGCTAAATTTCCACCTGAGCACTTGGAGTATCTGTTCATTTAACCTCCTGTAATACGATTTTTTTAAAGTTTAGTGCTTATGAATGTTCCTACTTATCATATTGATGTGATGTTGACTTTGTGGACAGAGCTCACTTTTGAATTGAAGAGAAAATACTGGAAACCCTGAGATGGTACAGCTTTATTTAAATATAGACCGTATAGTGCTGTGAAATGGTTTTTACCAGGCTTGTTCTTATGTTAACAGATCATTAACACATTCTAATATCAGACAAATAGTCTGATTACATTTTAAGTTCAGTGTTCGTGATTCAACAGCAAGAAAAAAAAAACTGGGGAAAAATGGGACAAAACCAGCTAAAAAGCCACAAAGGTCCATGCACCAAAGACACTCTGATGAAGCCCAATATTTCAGGGGGAAATACTTTGTGGACTGACAGGACAAGAAGTAGAAACCTCTGAAGGGTCCATCTCTTGTTACATCTGTAGAAAAATCCCAAAAATATCAAAACGCAAACCGACAGTCAAAAAACGGTGGTGGCAGTGTGATGTTGTGGAGCTGCCACATTCTGCACTGCAAAAACACAAAATCTTACCAAGGATTCTGGTCTCGTTTCTGGTGCAAATATCTTGAATACACTTGAAATAAGACAAAAACTGACTAACAAGTAACTTTTCAGCAGATATAGCAGCTTGTTTTGAGTCAATAATTCCTTAATATTGATGAAAAAGTTCTAGTTAACAGTGAAATAATCTGCCAGTGGAACAAGATATTTTTCCGATATCATAAGTTAAAATATCTTGTTCCATCATCAATATTAAGGAATCATTGACTCAAAACAAGCTGCTATATCTGCTGAAAAGTTACTTGTAAGTTAGTTTTGTCTTATGTCAAGTGTATTCTAGATACTTGCACTAGAACCTGGACCAGAAATACTTGGTAATATTTAATGTTTTTGCAGTGTGCTTCCTCAGAAAATCCTAAAGGAGAAGGTCCAGCCATCAGTCGGTGACCTTTGGCCCGAGCACACCGGAGTTATGGAGCAGCACAGAGAGCCACAAAGCATCAACAGGCCCAGCTTTGAGTAAGTTAAAGGATCAAATAAAGGTTTTGAAGTGGCCTCGTCAAAGTTCAGAATGAAATCCAATTAAGATGCTGTGGTTTGACCCTAAATAGGCCATTCACCCTGGAACACCTTCTAATGTGACTGCTGACTGGACCCAACTCAGAAACAGAACCTCTGATTCGTGATTCGGGCTCGATAAATACGCACAAAGCGACCGGCACCTTCAGAATTTCTTCAGGAAAGCAGAAGACATCTGAGCAGTATTGTTGACTTCACTCAGCTCATCCTGCTTTCACCCCCCTCAACCCCCAGCTAAATGGTAACACTGCAAACAGCCGTCGTCTTCAATTCCTCAGGTGGACAGCCCGATCTCTTTGATGTTAGAAAGTCAAAATGTGACTCTCCCATGTGACATGGTGTGAAATTTTCTGAGACACCACTGTTTGTGATTTGCCACTAGATTGTTAACCAATCCCTGAATTGAGAAAGGGACAAACAAATGTTTGTGCCATGATATATGTGCCGTAATTCCTGTAAATAAAGTAAGAAATTTTGCACTTTGCATGTCCTCTGACGTGTAATTTTTCCGTTTGCAGAGAGCTTTTATAAAATAGTCTAGGACTGCAAACTAGATCATTTGGGTCTAGGACCAGCTTCTTTATTATTTTTAGTATTGCAATCTGCAAGGGGGTAAATACTTTTTGTATATAGACTATATGCAAATCTTCCTCTGCCATGGAGGACACGCTTTCTCATGACTTTTAGTTTGCAATTTTCTGAAAATCTGCTGCAACATATCCAAGCTTGTTGGTCTCTGTGATGAACCCAGTAGATGTATTTAAAGGGGCAGTATCATGTAAAATGGACTTTTTTTTTTTTAGGTTTCCTTCATGTTATAATGTTATTCCCTCATCAAAAACATACCTGGAGTGCTGTCTTGATTCTTTCGTGCATGTTTGAGAAATCCTTTAATCTCCCGTTGCAACGATTTGGCTGTGCAAAACACCTGGATGGACCGAGCTCTTCCTCTTTTGAAGGCGCAGCTTCTCCTCGGAGCTTCAGTTTCTAAGCTTCCATCTCACAGAGCCTCCCTTCCCCATGACTTCCCCACTCAGCTCCTTCAGACTAGCCAACAGCAATTAGCAAACACCTGGTGGAACTGCGCAACTGCTGAGCTCATTATAGAAGCTACTTTTCAGTGAAACATTGATAAAAATGTTGTTAAAGGGTTAATAGAGGAGCGCTGTTGTGCTGACTTCCTGAAGGCAGAGTTTCAGAAAGAGCAGGAGTTTTTAAAGAGACAGAGGCCCAATTTCAAGGCGTTAAATTACAAATCAAATTTCTTTTAAGTCATATTTGATATTTACAGCATTTTTTGTAACAACTGAAGGTGACATAGTTACTGGATTGAGCTATAAAACTTACTGATCCTTTCTTTGTCAAACATGTTCTGAATGAAAACACTTTTTTAAAATTTGGAACAATAATTTAATAATCATTGATCCAAAGTTCTGGAAATAGACGATGCAAAAGGCATCGTCTGCTGAAGATTTCAACAGTTACAACCAAAAATCAAGCAAACTCCAGTTCGTGTATGAATTTCTTCTCCCTGATGTGCGCTTCTCCTTTGAAACTGTGTCATATTTTGAAAAATGATGATAAGGTGAATTTTTATTTCCCCAACTGGGTAGCTGTTCCTCATTTATGTCCACTTAGACAACAAATCACACGCAGCAGTTGGCAGATTCCCAGTTTACGCCGTTTTTCTCAGGCTGAGACAAACAGGAATGACAACGACAGAGAAGATTTCTGGGAGGGCAACAGGAAAGCTGGAACACCAAGAAGCTGTAAGACTCCAGCTTGTTGTTTGGATGTGATGCTTGAAAAGCAGTTTCAAACAGAAAATACTCAGTAAGGACGCTTCGGTTCACTGGAGGGAAAATGTCTTTCAGTCTGGAAAAGGACCTTACCTGTCCGGTCTGTCACGACGTCTTCAAAGAGCCGGTCTTCCTGCAGTGCAGCCACAGCTTCTGTAAAGGCTGTCTGCAGGGATGGTGGTCTGAGAAGCAGATAAAGACATGTCCACTTTGTAAAGACATATCTTCATCGCGTCAGCCACCCTGCAACTTGGTGTTGAAGAACCTGTGTGAGGCTTTCTTACTGGAGAAAGACCAGAAAACGTCACCTGACTCTGAGGACCTCTGCAGTCTTCACTCTGAGAAGCTCAAATTGTTCTGCGTGGATCATCAGCGGCCCGTCTGCCTCGTCTGTCGGGATTCTAAAGCCCACAGAAACCACAGCTTCAGACCCATCGACGAAACTGTGCAGGACCTCAAACACGAGCTCCAAATGTCATTAAAACCCGTGCAAAAAAAACTGAAGATGTTCAAAGAAGCAAAGGAAAGTTGCGATGAAACAGGAGAACACATTAAGGTCCAGGCTAGAAGGACCGAGGCACAGATTCTGGATAAGTTCAGACAGCTTCACCGGTTCCTCCAGGAGGAAGAGGAGGCTCGCATCACTGCTCTGAGGGAGGAAGAGCAGCAGAAGACTCAGCTAATGAGGAGCAAGGCAAAGGTTCTAAGCTGCAAAATAGCAGACCTTTCTCAAACATTAGAAGTCACTGAAAAGGTTCTGAGAGCTAAAAACACAACGTTCCTGAAGGTCTACAATGATGTCGTGAGCAACGTCCAGTACCGTCAGCTGTGGTACGTTCCACAGCCGGTTCCTGGAGCTCTCATAGATGAGGCGAAACACCTGGAGAACCTGGTGTTCAACACCTGGATCAAGATGAAGAAGATGATCTCCTTCTATCCTGTCATTCTGGACCCGAACACGGCTCACCCAGAACTCTTCCTGTCTGATGATCTGACCTCCGTGGCGTTTGGACCGAGACAGAAGCTCCCTGACAACCCAGAGAGGTTCGACCAGAACCACTGCGTTCTGGGCTCTGAAGGTTTTGATTCAGGGACTCACAGCTGGGACGTTGAGGTCCAAAATGATCAGAACTGGGGTGTTGGGGTGGTGAAAGAGTCCATCCACAGGAAGGGAGAAACGCAGACTGGATTCTGGGGGATAGCGCTCATTGGTGGAAAATACCTGGCGGCCTCCAGACTGACTCCAGACAAAGTTCTGGGCGTGAAAACGCTCCAGAGGATCAGAGTTCAGCTCAGTATCGACAGAGGGAGGGTTTCTTTCTTTGATTTGGATACAAACAAACGGATTCACACCTTCAAACAATCTTTTACTGAGAACATATTTCCTTACTTTTGGACCAGCAGCAGTTCATCCCTCAGGATATCACCAAAGACCACCTCTGCACCTCAGCAGACAGACCTCCCATGGAAAGACTTCATGATGTTTAGTCTTTCTAGATGAGACGTTTCCAGCTCCAGGAGGTACGAATACTACGTGTTATGATTCTCTGGTGTTTGGACTTTCAGTTTCATCTATGTTTTAATAATTTTTTTACTGTTTGTTTCCTTTTTTCTTGCCATCTTAGTTTATCCCTTGTGTCAGTTTTGTTAGTTTCGTTGTTTGTGTTTTGGATTTCTTTAGATTAGTGATTCTTTCTGTTTACTGTTTTATTAGGTTCAGGTTTCGTTTCCCCTTTTCATTCTCCTTGCTTGGCTTATTTTTCACCCTCAGCCTACCATTCTTCCCCCCCCCCAGCTGTTGATCATTTCCTCATTTGCTCCTACCTGTTCCTTTTCCCAGCTGCATCCACTCACCTGTCATTAGCTCTTCTGGTTCGTTTGAGCTGGTTCGTTTGAGCTGGGTCAGATTCTCTGGTACTGTACTTAATTGGTTTGAATCCGACCTAAACAACAGGGATTTCTTTGTGTCAACAGGCAACTTCTCATCGGAGCGGACAAAAGTCACATGTGGAGTTCCCCAAGGTTCAATCCTGGGACCCCTCCTATTTAATATCTACATGCTCCCATTGGCTCAGATTATAATATGTATAATAAGATTATAATAAGATCAGCTACCACAACTATGCAGATGATACCCAGCTCTATATTACGATGTCACCAGGTGACTCCGAACACATCCAAGCACTAAACAGATGCTTAGAACAAATCAGTGTGTGGAGGTGCCAAAACTTTCTCCAGATGAACAAAAACAAAACTGAAATTATTATCTTTGGACCTAAAGAGGAACGATCTAGAGTCAGCACACAGCTTAAGTTATTCCAGCTAGAAACTAGTGATCAGGCCTGAAATCTGGGTGTAGTGATGGACTCAGACCTGAACCTTCAGAGACACATAAAGACAGTTACAAAGTCAGCCTTCTATCACCTGAAGAACATCCCCAGGATTAAAGGACTAATGTCTCAACAAGATCTAGAGAAATTCATCCATGCGTTTATCTTTAGTCGCATTGATTACTGCAACAGTGTCTTCACAGGTCTGCCTGAAGAGTCAACCAGACAGCTGCAGCTGATCCAGAACACTGCTGCTGGCGTTCCCAGTAAAGCCAGGAAGATAGAACTGGGGTGATGTGCTCTATTTTGAGCACATCAAAATAGAGCACATCTTGTTCTAAAGTCCTTCCACTGCTCCCTGGAGCTCAGAGAACACACTTTAAAATACTTCTGGTAGTTTATAAATCACTGAGCGGCTTAAAGACCTGTTGTCGTTGTATCAACCTTCCAGACCACTCAGGTCTTCTGGTTCTGGTCTGCTCTGCATCCCCAGAACCAAACATGGAGAAGCAGCCTTCAGTTTTTATGCTCCTCTAATCTGGAACAAACTTCCAGAAAACTGCAAAACAGCCGAAACACTGAGTCCCTTTAAATCAAGGCTAAAAACCCACCTGTTTAGAGCTGCCTTTGATCAGTAGTCTGGACCATAAATCTGCAAACAAATCCGGGTGAGATAAGCTCGGTTCTCCAAAGGGTGGAAGTTTGAGTGTATATCAGTTAAATAAAGTAAGTGAATCACTGATCAATGTTTTTGCTGATGATTTTGATGATTTTCTTGTGTATTTTCTAGATAATTTTGATGACTTTGCTCAATGATTTTAATGTTTTGATGATTCTGCTATAAACTTGATTGACGTTTTTATGATGTAAAGCACTTTGAACTGCCTTGCTGCTGAAATGTGCTGTACTAATAAACTTGACTTGACTTAACTTTGTCATTTCTGCTCCCTCCTCAGCATATTTAGCCTCTCTGGTTACATTGTTTGCCACCAGCTTCTTCGGTTGAACTTCGGTTTCCTCCATGTCATCCTGTTCTCCCCCAGTCTCGATTGTTTTGCTGGGTTTTCTTTTCTTGTCTTCATTAAAATTATGAACTCTGTGAAAACCATCCTCACAGCATGATGCAGCTACCACCATATTTCACAGTAGAGATAAGGTGTTAATCGTGATGTAGGGTGTTAGTTTTCACAAAAAAAAAAAATTTGATTTTGCTCTCATGTGACCAGAGCTCTGTCTTCCACTAGTGTTGCCTGTGTTCCCTGTAAACTTCTTATGGCTTTCTTACAACAATGCCTTTCTTCCTCCCATTTAGACAGTTTTTCAGCTGACGGATTCTCCCGCCTGAGCTGTGGATCTCTGTAGCTCCTCCAGAGTTAACATGGAGCTGCTTCTCTGATTAATGCTCTGCTTGCCCAGCCTGTCAGTTCAGGTGGACGGCTCTTCATAATGCAAATCTTTGTGTCGGTCTTTGACATGAATCCCAGTAAAATACATCGACCTTTGTGGATATAATGTATTTTTGCTCTAAATTTGCCAATATTTACCACAGATGGTTTTGGTTGAGCCACAACTCACCGCCTTCATGACAACATGGCACAGGGACAAACTGACCTGTACGCTTGGAGTTTGCAATAAAAGTTAAAATCATCACATTAAATGTGTAACAATCATTCAAATCAGGCTGCACAGAGACGCAGTTGGTAGCACTGTTGCCTTGCAGCAAGAAGATGTGTTCTCCTTGTGCATGCGTCGGTTCTCTCCGGGTACTCCGGCTTCCTCCCACAGTCAAAAGACATGACTGTTACGTTAATTGGTCCCTCTAAACTGTCCTTAGGGGTGCGTGCATGGTTGCTCGTCCCGTCTGTTTCTGTGATGGACTGGGGACCTGTCCAGAGTGTCGCCCACTTCTTGAGATAGACACCAGCCCCCCATTCAACCCTGCAAGGATTAGCGTGTTTAGATAAAGGCTGGATGGATCATTTAAACCATATGCATTTTTTTGTTTGTTTGTTTAATTCATGCACTTCCTGAACAGCGTCCAAATTGGTTAGGAACTTTGCTGCTGCTTATTCCTGGAGCCATCCAAGCAGCCATATTTTCTGTCTTTTTCTCTTTGTCCTGACATCAACTTTAAGATTTAACTTGCTAACTGAGGGCTGCAGAATCGGATCTGAAGCTCCCGGGTTTCTGTTGTGTCTCTGAACATTTTACCCTTAGACCTTGGGATGGATTTGCTTGGAAGATTTTTTTAATTTATTTTTATTTTGCTGTAAATTGTTGGGCTTTAAATTATTTGGAAATTGCTTTGGAGCCCATTAAAAACCATTGCTTCTCTAAGATCGACCCTAGAACCAGAAGGGAAGACACCAAGACTGGACGTCTGTGCTGGAAGCAGAGATTGACCCCCAACCCTGAGGGAGCAGTCCATCTTCTTCCAGTTGGGAACCATTGGAGGAGCTGGACTAAAACCAAAAAGAACCAAGAAGAGAAGCAAAATGTCTACTTTCTTGAAGCTTGATCCACTTTTTTTTATAATTCATATATTCTGTTTAATATTGTGGGAAGGTTCAATGTTTTGTTTGTTCGCCTTCATGCTCCTCTGGGAGAGATGAACCCAACTTATCCAGCAGGTTCAGTTTTTATAATGCTGATAATCCAGCTTCAAATTCCAAAGAGAAAAACCATGAAACATCCAATGCCCATCCAGCGCACCCAGCAGGCACCTCCCTGGAGAGAGAGCCTTAAGGTTGGCTCTGGGAGAGGTCGTGCCAACATTGCCTTTGGCCCACAGACCTGAGAAAAGCAGGTTCAACCTAACCGGCTTTCCTTAAAGAGATCTGGCTGAACTAAACCTGACATTAAAAACTGCACTCAAGCAGGACTTGCTGGTATTGTGGTTCATTTCCAGGAAGAAGGAAACATTACGAAACTATATAATTTAAGAAAAACAGAACATAATACACTTGAGTTTTGAAGCCTAATAACACGTGGTTAAGCATACAAATACGCTTACTTTGTGGATTTCAGGTAACGTTTCTACATTTCTTGAGCTACTACAGTCATTTTCAATAAATTAGAATATTTGTCTTGATGAGTCTCGTTTGTCAGATTAAAAGTATCTTTTGAAAATATCAACCTTTTAGTAGGTATTAAACATACTAAGCCCACAAAGAGTGTTTTTATTGCTTTTTCATTACCTGTTCACAGAAAATCGTCAAGATTAGGAGAAATAAAGGTGTAAAAACATCAGTCTTTGTCTACTTACTAACATGTTTCAGCAGGTGTTTATTTCAGGAGTTACTGAAATAAATGAACTTTACAACAATAATCTAATTTATTGAATGGGTCTGTATGTGATGCGATCCTCCATTGCAATCCGTTTCCATTCAACTCCCATCCCTAGCACTTTTGAGAAGCTAACACCACTGGTGGAACCATCATTTAGGACCAAGTGGTGACAACATCTGAATCTGCAGCCCTCAGTTTCTCCTCATCTTCCTCTGAGTTTGCAAAAGAACTGCTCATGAAATCCCACCAGAAGGACTTGAACCTGCTTGTTTCTGCTTTTTGCTCAACATTCCTGCTTTAACTTGTCTTACCGGATCAGCCGTTGTGTCTGGTGATGTGATTGATGCAGAACAATGAGTCTGCTCCACATGGCTTGGTTTTGTGTTAAATAAAACTAATTCTCTTCTGTGGGAATTAAAAAAAAAACTACTGAAGACATTCACATTTTTCCTTCTTTTTCCAGCCTCTGGCTTCAGATACGGTGATGGTTTCAACCCTGTCGATACAGAAGATCTTCTAAACTGAAAGGTCATCTCTGTCTCAGCTGTCATTCTGAAAATGAAAAGAAACAATCAGTTAATCTGAAACCAGAGAGGTGTGTCAAGCATTTTCTCATTCCAAACCTACAAAGACGCTATATTGTGCACGACTGGACTTCAGTTTGCTTCTGTCCATTGTGTGGAGATCATCGCTGGAGGACAGATCCAGTTTTGGACTGGACGTTTAGAGAGAAAAGCTTGAAGGGGAACGCTGAGGGACTGTTTTTTATCATGTTTTCCCAGGCTGAAGACGACCTTTGAGTCTTTGTTCTTAATTTTATTGCTTAATTGCCAACTAATTGTTCGTAATTTTATCATGATGTAAATCTAAAAATCAAACATGATTTGTATTTGTTTAGGCTTTATTTGTTAATGTACAGCAGATATACAAGACAAACAACATGTGGTCAGAAGTTGGACTCTGCTGTTAAAGCAAATATTCACTATGAGGGAAGCAGTTTGTCTTTAAGGCTTTATATCAGATTGTTTATCATTTATATTAATGTTTAATTCAAGTGTTTTAGTGCTAAATTACAGGAGAATAAAAAAGTTTAACTTTAGATTAAATACAGTTTTTAACTCATTTTATCCAGTTTATTAAAGTAAAAATGATCCTTATTCATTTTTATTGTTTGTCATCAAAAATGTTTCCTACAGACGTTTTAAAGGAGGTTAAAACAATGTAGTTTAATTCCAGCGTGAACCTCCAGGGGTTACTTATTAAAATTTTAAACTTTATTTTTAATATTTTCAGTATAAAACAGGTTTAGCTCTTAAAACTCTCTTCAGCTTTGAGTTTTTGTCACTGGACATTTTCTTGTAATTCAGCTTGTTTTCATAAACTGTCTTTTAATTTTCTTTTAATAAATAAATTGTAACTAAGTGATTATTGTAAAAATACAATAAAGTTCAATATATAAAACAATCACCTCTTCATGTGCAGAAAGCCTTGGATGTATTTGTGTGCTGTTGCCTGAAATACTGGTGAAAATGCATGAAAATTAACATTTAGAAGGTTCTGATGGAAAATTGAAGCAGGGAAAGACTTACAGTTTTTTTTATTCTTGCTTTATGTCACAAATTTATTGCATAATGTTGCTTGTTGTAGTCGACAGTCTGTGTTTTTGTTTCTAAAAGTATAAGAACTCTGGTGGCGGTAACAGGATGTGAAAGAGCCAGGAGGAGTAAAGGCAGAGCAGCAGCAGGAGCAGATAAGAGAAGCTTCAGGCAGTTAAATGCAAAACAGAAGGAACGGGATGGCGCACAGATAAACCAAGCCGAACAGAGAGGGAGTTCAGCGCTTAGGATTAAAATCGGTTCTGCAAACCTGCAGCAGGACCTATGACTCAGCAAATATCTAAACACCAAAGCCCTTTATGATGAAGCTGCACCAGATAAACGCTTGAGAGGTGAACAGATGGACAGAAAAGACGAGGTTGCACCAAGGCGGTTCTGGGTTGGAATCCCAGCCTTGGGGGTTCTCTCTGGGTACTCCAGCTTCCTCCCACAGCCAAAAAACAGGACTGTTAGGTTAACTGGTCTCTCTAAATTGGTTTATAGTATGATTGTGGGCCTGGTTGTATGATGGCCTGGAGTCCTGTCCAAGACGGACCCCGCCTCTCAGCCAGTGACCTGCCCCCCTGTGACTCTGCAAGGATGAGCGGGTGTAGACCACAGATGGATGGATATTTCCATCTGCACTGCAAAAACACAAAACCTCACCAAGTATTTCTGGTCCAGTTTCCGGTGCAAATATCTTGAATTCAGTTGAAATGAGACAAAACTAACTTACAAGTAACTTTTCTGCACGATATAGGAGCTTGTTTTAATTCAATAATTCCTTAATATTGATGAAAATGTTCTAGTTATGAGTGAAATAATCTGTCGGTGGAACAACATATTTTAACTTGTAATATGGGAAACATATCTTGTTCCACTGGCAGATTATTTCACTTATAACTGGAACTTTTTCATTAATATTAAGGAATTATTGACTTAAAACAAGCTCCTATATCTGCAGAAAAGTTCCTTGTAAGTTAGTTTTGCCTTATTTCAAGTCTATTTAAGATATTTGTACTATATCCAGACCAAAAATACTTGGTAAGATTTCGTGTTTTTGCAGCGTGAAACAGGGCGAGCGTTTAGTTTCTTCAAATATGGTCAGAGGACTTTTTATCTGTGTGGATGCTGAGTTTGCATTGGAAATGTTTTTATCTGGCACTGCAGCCTTTTCTTCACGTTGAATGTTCCTCGTCATCATACGAAGCTTTGACTTCACAGCTGACGCAGGAGGCTGCACTGGAAACACTGGAAACTCTGGGATCTTTTAATAGATGCTTCAGAGAAGATAATTATTCGGACAGTCGTTTCCATTCTTCTCTCAGCTCCATTTTTATTTCACTGAAAGCTCGAAATGCTGTTGCAGTCGGAAAAGGATCTCACCTGCGCTCTGTGCTGCGACATCTTCAGAGATCCCGTGAAGCTGGAATGCAGCCACAGCTTCTGCAAGGACTGCCTGCAGGCGGACTGGGCCGAGAAGCAAACCCGGCTGTGCCCGCTTTGTAAGCAGATGTCACTGCTGAGGAATCCACCTCGTAACCTGATGCTGAAGAACCTGTGTTTCGCCTTCTTCCTGGGGAGAGGTCAGAGAAGTCCCACAGGATCCCAGGACCTCTGCAGTCTGCACTCTGAGAAACTCAAACTGTTCTGCTTGGACCACGAGGAGCCTGTTTGTCTCATCTGCAGAGACTCGGAGGCACACAACGGGCACAGCTTCAGACCGATCCGTGAAACCGTCCAGGATCACAGAGACGAGCTGCAGAACCACCTGGAGCCCCTGAAGGAAAAGCTGAACCGGTTCCAACAAGTTCAGCAAAGCTTTGATGAGACTGCAGAACTCATCAAGGTCCAGGCTGAAAGAACAGAAACGCAGATCAAAGATCAGTTCAAGAAGCTTCACCAGTTCCTGCAGGAGGAAGAGGAGGCCAGGATCCGAGCTCTGAGGGAGGAAGAGGAGCAGAAGAGTCAGGTGATGAAGGAGAAGAGGGAGGATCTCAGCAGAAACATCGAGGCTCTTTCAGAAACAGTCACAGCAACAGAGGAAGAGTTCAGAAGATCCGAGGACGGGTTGCTGCTGCAGAACTTCAAGACTGCAAAGGAAAGAGTCCAACAGTGCCCCCTGCTGGATGATCCGCAGCCACTCTCAGGAGCTCTGATCGATGAGGCCAGACATCTGGGCAACCTGAGCTACAACATCTGGACCAAGATGAAGCACATGGTCTCTTTCTCTCCTGTGATCCTGGATCCGAACACGGCCGAACCGCACCTCACCCTGTCTGCAGATCTGACGGGTGTGACGTTTGGGCCGAGACAGAAGCTTCCGGATAATCCGGAGAGGTTTGAGCAGCGTCACTGTGTCATCAGCCACGAGGGCTTCAGCTCAGGCACTCACAGCTGGGATGTGGAGGTCCGAACGGAGGACTTCTGGGGCCTCGGTGTCCTGTCAGAGTCAGTTCCCAGAAAGGGACAAATACAGGCCGGATTCTGGGGCATATGTCTCTGCAACGGGAGCTATGCAGCAATCTCCTACGTAGTTCCCAGCAAAGCTCTCCCAGTGACGAAGCTCCAGAGGATCCGAGTCCAGCTGAACTGGGATGAAGGGGAGGTTTCATTTTTTGACCTCGATGCCGACAACCACCTTCACACCTTCAAACACACATTCACCGAGAAGCTGTTTGCCTACATTTGCACCAAGAATTCATCTCCACTGAAGATACTGCCTGCAACGAAATACTCTGATTAACCGTTTTAAACAGTATGCATGTTTTTTTGTTTTGTTTTTGTGAATTTTAACAGTAAAATATACAAAAAGTGGTAGTATTATGTATTTTCCAGGCACATAGAATCATTTTACAGCACAATCCAGTAACTATGTTACCTTCAATTGTTATAAAACTGCTGGATATGTCAAAAATGACTTAACAGAAATTTGATTTCGTAATTTAACGCCTTGAAATTTGGACTCTGTCTCTTTAAAAACTCCACCTTCAGGAAGTCATCGCAACAGCGCTCCTCTATTAACCCTTTAACAACGTTTTTAATCAGCGTTTCACTGAGAAGTAACTCGTATAATGAGTTCAGCAGATACGCAGTTCCACCAGGTGTTTGCTAATTGCTGCTGGCTCCAAGGAGGAGCTGCGTCTCGAAGGTAGAGCTGTTTCCCTCCAGGCGTTTTGCACAGCTGAATGGTTGCCACTGGATATTAAAGGATTTCTCAAACATGAATGAAAGGATCAAAGCAACACTCCAGGTATGTTTTTGATGAGGGAATAACATTAGAACATGAAGTAAAGCTCAAAAAAGTCAATTTTACATAATACTGCCCCTTTAAAAGATGTTGCAGTGATGTTTCTTGGCAGTAAATCTGAATCTTTCCAGTTTATTGGTGCCACATTTGAGAGGAAAATGCATTCTTTGGGTGCAGCAACAGTTAAGAATTTGAGCTTATTCATCTTATTGACTGTTGCTTGTTGTTTGGTGTCAGTTATTGGATTAAATGCAGTTTAAAGTAGTGAAACATACTGATAACTGAAACAGCCTGGAATCTGCTCGTCATGCTGGTCACCAGCTTGGTGCCGCGGGACCACTCCCCATTCCTCACTGCAAAAACACAAAATCTTGCCAAGTATTTTAGTCTGGTTTCCAGTTTTTCGAGTTTAAATATCTTAGTACACTTAAAATAAGAAAAAAATGAACCTAAAAGTAACCTTTCTGATAGATGAATACGCTTGTTCTCAATAATTGTTGTCAATAATTCTTAAATATAGATAAAAACAAACACTACAATCACCAGCGGATTTTTTTTTTGTTCATAACAAGACATTTTTCCCATTTTAAGTGAAAAAATCTGCCAGTGGAACTAGTATTTTAGTATCTGACTTAAAACAAGCATATTTATCTTGCTGAAAAGTTACTTTTAAGTTATTTTTGTCTCAATTCAAGTGAACTAAAAATATATGCTCTCGAAACTAGACAAACATACTTGGTAAGATTTTGTGTTTGTGGTGCTCAACTAAAATTTGTCACACATCAGCCAATAAGGTTATATTGGTCACTTTAGCATGAACAGGACAGTAAAGCTAATCCCACAAGTGTTCAGTAGGGGTGAGGTCAAGAGGTCAAGTCCATTTCATCCTCTCCAGTCCCAGATTCTGGGGGTAGTTTCTGATAAACCTGCTCCTCCTCTGTGGGGGCGAGTGCTGCCATCTTGGAGGACAATGTTTGGTCTCAGACTGTGAAGACCTGACATTGCCAGTGGTTGCAGAATCTCATCTTGATATCTCTGTGCATAAAGATCGTCTCCAATGATGACAGGCTTTAATTTTCCAGTGAGGGAGATGCTGGCCCGCACCATCACACTGCCTCCACCAACAGTTGTTTGGCAACCTTTAAAGTGTGCAAAACACACTCAGCTCTGCTGCTTACCCTTACAAATGGGGCAACATTAACAGGGAAATAAACAGGCTTTCCAACAGTACAAGACTTAAAATAAATGACCCAACACACATTTTTAAATTTCCTTTCTTGTTTGTGCTACATTTAGATGAAAACCTTAAAAAGACGAGACATTTTATCCTTTTTGGTAGTAGGTAGGTAGCTTGGTAGGTAGGTAGGTGGTTGGTAAGGGTAGGTAGGTAGGGTTAGGTAGCTAGGTGGGTAGGTAGCTTGGTAGGTAGCTAGGTAGGCAGGTGGTAAGGGTAGGTAGGTAGGGTTAGGTAGCTAGGTGGATAAGTAGGTTGGTAGGTAGCTAGGTAGGCAGGTGGTTGGTTGGTAAGGGTAGGTAGGTAGGGTTAGGTAGCTAGGTGGGTATGTAGCTTGGTAGGTAGCTATGTAGGCAGGTGGTTGGTTGGTAAGGGTAAGTAGGTGGTTGGTAAGGGTAGGTAGGTAGGTAGCTAGGTAGGTAGCTAGGTAAGTAGGTGGTTGGTTAGTAAGGGTAGGTAGGTAGGGTTAGGTAGCTAGGTAGGTAGGTAGCTTGGTAGGTAGCTAGGTAGGTATGTGGTTGGTTGGTAAGGATAAGTAGGTGGTTGGTAAGGGTAGGTAGGTAGCTAGGTAGATAGCTAGGTAAGTAGGTGGTTGGTAAGGGTAGGTAGATAGCTAGGTAGGTAGCTAGGTAGTAGGTGGTTGGTTGGTAAGGGTAGGTAGGTAGGGTTAGATAGGTAGGTGGGTAGGTAGCTTGGTAGGTAGCTATGTAGGTATGTGGTTGGTTGGTAAGGGTAAGTAGGTGGTTGGTAAGGGTAGATAGGTAGGTAGGTAGATAGGCAGGTAGGAAGGAAGGAAGGTCACCAAGTTATTTTTGTAAAGACGCTTCAAATTTTTTTTTTTTTTTTTTTTTTTTTTTTTTGCTGAATGACAAAATCCAGCTGGCCTGCTGAAGTGGGCAGGGGAACAAAGTCTCTGTAAGTCCATCCATCCATAGTCCATACCCGCATATCCTTGCAGGGTTACAGGTGAATATCTCCAGCAGTCACTGGGCGAGAGGCGGGTTACACCTGGACAGGTTGCCAGACAACTGCAGGGGAACACACTTCAGAGAAACCAATCAACCCAGCAGTCACGTTTTTGGATTGTGGAAGTACGCAGCGGTACTTGGATACCCACTGCTGCAGAGTGCAGCCATGTTTTTGTGAAAGAAAAGGTCAACATATTAACAATGAAAAATGAACCTGGATGGAAGAGCTTCAAGTGGACAAAACAGACGCAAAACTGGAGACAAGCGAACATGTAAAGGATGTTTAATTCCAGATATGTACTGTTATGATGCGAGTGATGAAGAGTTTATCAATAAAATCCACTTCAGCACATTTTCCCCTCTAATATCGCTCTTTAATAAACAGCTTATCTGTGATTTTTTTCCTGTGTGAATTTCTGTTGACCATTTCCTCAGAACTACTGAGCATCATTTTAAAATTATTACGGTATTTTAGCTTTTTACTTCCCTCTCAGCTTTGGTGTTCCTCATTTATGCTCGTACAGGAACAAACTAGAGCTGCTTTTCAAGCAGTCTGATTGAGAGGCGCCATGAGACAGGCTGCAGGGATTATACTGGGAACACGGGAGTATTTCAGATCTCATCGCTCTGAGGTAAAATGTCTTCTCAGTCAGAGAAGGACCTGTCCTGTTCAATCTGCTATGACATCTTCAAAGATCCTGTCGTGTTGTCCTGCAGCCACAGCTTCTGCAGAGACTGTCTGCAGAGGTGGTGGTCCGAGAGGCGGAAAGACAGCTGCCCGCTTTGCAAAGAGATCTCTACGTTCAGGTCTCCGCCCTCCAACTTGGCGTTGAAGAACCTGTGTGAAACCTTCACGCTTGAAAGGAAGAAGAAGCCTCTGAAAGCAGCTGAGAATCTCTGCAGTCTTCATGCAGAAACACTCAAACTGTTCTGCCTGGACCATCAGCAGCCTGCTTGTCTCATCTGCAGGGATTCGAAGGCGCACAGCAACCACAGGTTCAGACCCATCAGCGAGGCGGCGCAGGACCACAGGGAGGACCTCCTTGGGATCCTGAAACCACTGAAGAAGAAGCTGAAGCTGCTAAAACAAGTCAAGGGAAGCTGTGATGAAACAGCAGAACACATTAAGATCCAGGTGAAATACACAGAGAGACACATTAGGAGTCAGTTCAGCAGGCTTCGCCAGCTTCTGGAAGAGGAAGAGGATGCCAGGATCAATGCTCTGCGAGAGGAGGAAAAACGGAAATGTAAAGAAATGAGAGATCGGACTGAGGTTCTGAACAGAGCCATACGAGTTCTCTCAGATGCAATCAGAGCGTCAGAGGAGGAGCTGAGTGCTGCAGACCTGATATTCCTGCAGAACTACAAGGACACGTCTACGAGAGTTAAATACTGCCCCCTGCTGGATGACCCACAGCCACCTTCAGCAGCTCTGATAGATGAGGCCAAACATCTGGGCAACCTGACTTACAACATCTGGACCAAGCTAAAAAAGACGGTCTCCTACACCCCCATCCTTCTGGATCCAAAGACGGCTCATCCAGAACTCCTCGTGTCTGCGGATCTGACCGGCGTCACGTTTGGGCCGAGACAGAAGCTTCCCGAGAACCCAGAGAGGTTCGACCGGCACCACTGTGTCCTGGGCTGCGAGGGTTTTACCTCCGGGACTCACGGCTGGGACGTAGAGGTCAGGCATGAGCAAAACTGGGGTGTGGGCGTGGTCAAGGAGTCTGTTCAGAGGAAGGGAGAAATACAAGATGGATTCTGGGGGATATGTCTGTTTAACGGACGCTTCACGGCCGTCTGCCATCCGTTTCCAAGCAAAAATCTCCCAGTAAAGAAATTAAAGAGGGTCAGAGTTCAGCTGGACTGGGACGGAGGGATGCTCTCATTCTTTGATTTAGACGCAGACAAACACATCCACACCTTCATCCACAGGTTCACCGAGAAGATGTTTCCTTTCATTGGGACTAATAATAAATCACCTGTGAGAATATTACCAGTTATGAACTGGTAACTGGTTCAGCAGGGGACTGGAGTCTACTAGGAAACCACTGGAGGCTGTCTCAAAAACAACATCTTACCAAGGATTACTGGTCTAGTTTCTTGTGAAAATATCTTAAATATGCTTGAAATAAGGCAAAACTAACTTACAAGTAACTATTCAGCAGATATAGGAGCTGGTTTTAAGTAAATAATTCCTTAATATTGAAGGAAAAGTTCTAGTTTTGAGTGAAATAATCTGCCAGTGGAACAAGACATTTTAATTTACAATATAGGAAAAACATCTTGTTCCACTGGCAGATTATTTCACCCAAATCTAGAACTTTTTCATCAATATTCAGGAATTATGGACTTAAGCTCCCAAATCTTGCTGAAAAGTTCCTTGTAAGTTAGTTTTGTCTTATTTAAACTGTATTCAAGATATTTGCACTGGTCTAGAAACTAGACCAAAAATACTTTGGTAAGATTTGGTGTTTTTGCAGTATAAAGAAGTGTTTATGATGTTTATGATATGATAAAATAGCTGAGAAAGAATATGAGAAAGAAATGCTTCATCAGTCTGATGTTGCTCAGTGGAAACTAGGGCTGGGCGACAAATCGGTTTTACCGATTCATCACATTTTCGGTTTTTCAAGATTTAATTTTTTGGAAAATCGTGATTTTTTTTCCACCAATGCTCTCCTCCGTAGTTCAGAGTGATGTCAGCGCCCAGGGCGGCCATCTTGCTCAAGCGTTTTTTACAGCATCTATTTAATTGGACTTTGAATTCAGGTCAAATCTACGACAAAATATAAGGGCCAGGCTAAGATTTTGTTTTTTTTTCAATGAAAACAAAGTCATGATGTTACAAGAATACATTCAAAATAAGACAAAAATGAAGTTTTAATATTACCAGAATAAAGTCATATTTGAAAAATTAAGTAGTAATTTTATGAGAACTCCAACATGAAAAAAGAAAAATAATAGTTATTCAAACTTTTTTTTTGCATTAAAATAACTTTTTTCCGTAATTTTAAGAAGTTCTTCTGACAAAATTGCATCTTTATTCTGCGATTATTATGACCATATTCTTGTAATTACACAAAAATTCTCGTAGTCTGGCCCTGATACTCAGTCGTCCAACTCACAGGAGGGATGATTGAAATAAAAGCCACTTTTTGAAAATATTTTCTGTCATTTGTGTTTTCTTTATTAGAAAAGAAAGCAAGAAAAAAAAATCAGGTTTTATGTTTAAGCCGTGTTGCCCAGGCCCAGTGGAAACTGGGAACAATGTGGAAGATCTGTAAGAATTTGATCATAAATCACTTTGATGCTATGCGTAAAATAACCTGCAAGTTTTAGCAAGTAACCGGTTGAACTCTTAAAAGGTATTCTTCAAATTCAGGAAGATAACCTGTAACTTTGAAATCACTGGAAAGTAACCTGTAAGTTTCAAAGACAGATGAGAGAAAACTGGAGCTTTTTGGCATCTATGTTCACAAGAGTTACCAAGAAAAGAACATCGTCCCTGCTGTGAAACATGGAGGAGGCTCGATTATGCTCTGGGGCTGCTTTGCTGCATCCGTGCAGGGTGTGATGACATTAAAAGTTATCAAAGCATTGTGGTGAGAAATGTTGGTCTCAGTCGCAGGTCATGGATGTTCCAACAGAATAACGACCCGAAACGCAGCTGAAAACACCCAAGAACGGCTAAGAGAAAAACATCGGACTGTTCCGAACTGGCCGTCAACGAGCCCTGATCTGAAACCTGTTGAACATCTGGAGGAGGAACCCTTCAAACCTGAGACAACTGGCCCACTCCAGAGGAGTGGGCCAGAATCCCTGAGGACAGGTGCAGAAATCTCACTGACGATTTGAGAACTCGTTTTGTTGCTCAACAGGTTGAGCAACAAAAACACAAACTTGTTTCTATCTGCTAAATGCCAGAAAACTCTTTTTTTTTTTTTTTGTAACTTTCTTTGAAATCAAAAGCTTATGTACCAGGGATATCAGGGTCAGCATCAGGGATAATTATCTTTTAAACTGTGTGACTTGGGTCAAACCTTTAGAAAAATCTCGGTGATTCTAACGGACCTAAAACAAGAAAAGTTTGCTCTGATTTAACTTCAGACAGCGAGTAAAAAAAAAGTCTTTTTATTCAGTGTATGTAAATATATGGTTTCAGCTGTATTAACTTACAGGTACCACCAGTTTTGTCCAGGCCTCATTCATTAGTTTATTTTTTTTAATGATTCTATTGAACCACAATTCAAAAGCAACGTCAGATTTACATTAGTTCATTCTTAGTCATTTTTATTTATTCTTACTTTTGTCAGTTTCAAGTTATTTCAATGACCATTGTGGGTTTTTGGGTCATTAACGGAGGGGTACCAACATGTGCAGTTCTGCTCAGCAACCTGAAATTAACCTTAAAAAGGGAAAACAGAAAAAACCAGGCATGATCCAAATTTATTTAGTGGATTTATTTTCTTTAGAAAAAAAACGTCTTTATTACAAGACAACTTTCCGTCACCGACACTTTTCACACGTTTGAACACCAGAATACTGCCTGACTGGAGACCAGTAACTGCTTAACCTTAGTTGGCGCCTTGATTTACAACAAGAGACGAGTGACAGCGGTCAACAATTAATAAGGACTTAGTGATGAAATCTTTGCAGCCAGAAGCCGAGAAAATGCTTCACCTTGATCAGATGTTCAATTTTTCTTAATATTTTAGGGATTAAGCCTAAGTCTAGCTCAGGATTTCTCAAAGGGACTGCAACAACACTCCTTTCAGGCACTCGTGCACATAAACCAGGACTTGTGTTGAGACAGTTAAACCAGGCACCTGAACCAAGTGGACACCTCAAAGGTCTCCAGAAGCTTCCCCCCACCCCTCTCTCAGTTGTTTTTCTGCTGAATGAACTAAAACAAGCGGAGGTAAAATCGCCAGGAATGCAAGGAGACCATGGTGGCGAGTCCTGAAGGTGAAACCAACCATGGGGCTTCAAATATTGAGCGATTTGGCTTGTTTTCAGTTTCTCTCTTAGCTGGGGAAAATCTCCAACGCTGCAGCCATAAAAGGCATCTTTCACATTATTAACTCAACAGATTTTCTCTGGGCTTTTCAAAACGAACAACTTCAAAATGTTACATGCGTCCACGAAGACGTGTTTAACCTAAGAGTGTCTGGTCAGTTTGGCATATTTCATCATGTCTGAAATTCATGTTTTCACCCAATTTAACCTTAATCTGTTACAGAGAAAAATTATTTTATACTTCAAGTTAAAAATAATCCATTAGATTAACTGAATAATAAAGGTAGAAATAATACATTTTTAAAAATGAAGGTAATGGAACTAATTAACAGTAAGTTTAAAGGTAAATTAATCTATTTTTTAATAGAGTAATTTACATTTTAAATTAATAAATTCAAATCTAATCTGACTGTTGGAATATTTTTAAATAAATTTATTTTAAAAATAAATTGTTCATAAAAAAATATTTTTTTGGAGATTATTTCATAAGTTTTCAAAATAATAATAATAATAATTTAAAAAAAAAAAAAACCTTTTTCGTAGTGTGTTTGAACTCATTTTTAGTGGCTGTAGATGAAATGTGCCAAACAGACCTGCCGTCTGAAGTCTGGTTAATTACCTGATCCTACAAGCAAAACCAAAGATTTACAACATTAATGAGTAAACGTTTTGGAGCAAAAATTTACAAAATATCACACATTTTGAATTATTTTTCATTAAAAAAGCCAAATTATTATCAGATGTCTATTATTTATTTTTTTTTTTTTAAATGGACACAAAATAACTCCAAAAATTAGCAGGTTAGCTGTAGCTATGTAGCTGTTGCTGAGGACCAATGATTTGACTTAAATAACAAGAAACTCTTTTAATATAATGATATTTTACATGCAGTGAACATTTTTTCTCTCCACTGGCAGTTTTCTTGAAATAAATCTGATTTATCCAGATTTAGATTTACTAAGTTTTCCTCCAGACCCCGGCGTACATCAGGGAGGTGAAGGGTTAATACGAAGGTTTTCAGGAGGTCCAGAAGCAAGCCTGTAAACAATGAACTGCTGATTGTGACTGAAAACCTGCTTCGTCCTGCTAGTAACTGCTTCGTTACTGAAGTTTTGCATGAAAACAGTAAAGAAAATGTGTCGAGTAACAATAAGTTTTAATCTAAATAAAGGATCATGATCACCATGTTGCGTCCAGATTTGTTCTGATTACAGGTTCTGATGGGAGATTTTCTGCCTGCTTACATTCCTCAGGCTGCCAGAAAAACAACAAACATTCACATTTTGACAAGTTTTTAAACTTTCTCAGCTTCAACAGTCATGATTTCAACACGGAGCTGCTGTTTGATCCTTCAGAGGCTGTACAGAGTATAAATGCATAAAGTCTAAGTAGCAATGTTCCCCCATAAACCCACTGATCTCTACCTTTCTACAAAGTGCACCAACCCCAAACTTGTTCTTTCTTTTCCTCCATCCAGGACACAGACGTCTGTCCTGTTAAAGGTTGAACTTCCTGCCGTCTGGAGGAAGTTGCAGCCATGCAGGGCTAAAACGAATCCAAATTATATTTAAATAAAACAAAAAAAACTTGGTTGTTCATCTTCCACTCGTCAGTTTCTCCTCGCCGGTCCGAGACAACGTGGGCATTCAGTTAGTAGAGAATTAGCTGAGATGTTTTCCCGCTTCCCTCCGCGTGGCGCTACATGATGATCCGCGGTTCTGGCACCGACTCGTTGATGGATTTATGAGGCAGGACGTTGGCGCCGTTCAGGTAGAGCTCGTCGTTTACGATCACATCCTCCCCCAAGACCGTCACGTTCTCCATTCGGACCTGACGACGCAGAAAAACCCAGAAACAAAATCAGTGTCTCTCCCCTGAAGAAGCTCCTGATCTCACATTAACACAGAGATGAGGCAGAGATAGACATTAATGGACGGTTTGACTGAAAACATTAGTCCGCTAATGCGCTAAAAGCGGGGCTAATTTTTAGCGTAGCACTTTGCTAACTTTGAAAACCTTTAGCGCAGTTAGCTTCCCTTAAATAAATTTTTCTGGATAAATTCTAAAGCGCTAATTTACCTGGCTGTTTTGTAAACTTTCTGGTGAATAAAGTTCAGCATCAGTGTTGAAGTTTTGATTATCGACTGCAAAGAATTCTTCCCGCAGTTAGACGTTTATATTCATGCTCTTATTTTGAAATGGGAGAAGACCGTTTACACAGCAGTTCCGTTTCCTCTCCTCACATTCTCTGCTGCGTTGCAGCAAATGATGTTTATTCTGTACCCAGAATGCATCGCTGTAGTTCGACAGTGAACAGTTTAAAATCTACTGATCTGCGTGTTTTCTGAACGAAACGCTACTTTGGTCAGTTCGGGAAAAACAGCAACACAGTTAGCAAAACTCAACTATGACAAAACTGAAACCACGAGTGAAACGTCTGTTCCCAACAATCACTTCCTCATGTGCAAACTGTGCTGATAATGGTGTAATGACACATTTGATCCCGTTGAGGGCGCTGTAACACATGTTGGGTATCAACATAGTTCAATTTAGCGCTTTAGCACTAGCTTCTGCTTAATACCATGTTGGTTTAGCACTTTAGCATTAGTGGAACTAATGTTCATGATTTGTGCTTTAGGGTTAGCGTGGCTAACTTTTTAGCCACCACTGGAAACCACCCATCTTCACTGTGTTGTAGTCTTCATCAGTAACCCTCCATGGTTTCTGAAGGTACATCTAGTTTTTCAATAATTTCTGTCGAGCCCTTCTGTCTCATTAAGGCAACGCTCACACAGCAGATCTTGACGCTCCGATTTTTTTGCTTAAATCCGTTTTTTGTTTGTTTTAATTTGCGTGGTCGTTTGTACTACTAATTAAATGCAACAAGAATCAGATTTCTGTGTGATCGGCTTATGACCCCAAAGCTACCCGCATGCACAGAAGAACGCAGACGTCACAGCAGCGCCACCATGCCACCGTCTACGGATGGATTTTAAAGTTTATTCAGCAACTGAGCCGACAGCATCGTCACAAGATCAGAACAAGACAAAGGAAGCTGATAAAAACAAAGCAGAACTAATAGCAACGGCCTTTTGTGGAGCACAAAGACTGTTAAGACGCTTTTAAAACTATCGGATACGTATTCGGTTTAGTAGCACCTACGCAAGAGGCACCAATCGGATTTCTTTTTGGGTGAAAAGATCGGAATTGGTCCGTTCAGACTGCCACAAAAATGTGGGATATGGGTCGCTGTGTGAACGTAGCCTTTGACAGCATGTTCTGCAGAGCGTGTTGGGAAAATTGTCCAGAAGTAATCCTGACGGAGGGCAGGAGGTTGAGCAGATACTCAACCTCCATGAGGTCCATGGAAATCCTGGAGAACTACTGATCCAGACCATTTTGGAGGATAACAGGACTGTCAAGCCTTTTCTGCAACACCGTCAATGTTTTTAGGGATAAGATTTCTCGGCACTGGTTGGGACTCGCCTGTACTCACCCACTGCCCGACGGAGGAGCTCCACCCGACGATGCAGCTCTCCAACCAGGAGTGCGATCGGACCCTCGAGCCTTTCAGCACCGTGCACCGCTTTATCCTCACGCCATCCTCAACTACAACACCGGCGCCGATGGTGACGTTCGGGCCGATGGTGCAGTTCTCCCCGATCTGCGCAGTCGGGTCCTGCAGACAGACCATAATCCTCTCAACAGTCACTTCCTGGGTTTTTTTTTTTATCCATAGTGTCAACACAGGGCTTCTGCAGGTTCCATCAACTCAAATTTAAGACTTTTCAAGACCTTTTTAAAGATCATTATGAATGAAATTTGAGACCTGTGTCATGACAGAAATGTACAAAAGAAAAATCACAAATAAATAGACTGTATGGGTTGGTAACAGAAGCGAACCAATGGCTGAGGCGAACATCGTCCAGCCAGCTGACGATGAATTTGCACTTACCCATGATGGGTGTAAAAAATTTAGCTAGCTTCACCCTCGCTAGCTAGCTAGCCAGCAAGAGTATCTTAGCAACTAGTTAGCTGTAGCTGCATCCATCTCGAGTCACAGATCGCAGTGAAGATGTCTGCGTGCGACTCTAAGTTTTGCGCAACAATAAAGTACCGCAAGAAAAAAAGAGACTACATTGAATATGCAAGATTAAATAATCCTGCCACAACAAAATGTAAGACCTGGGATTAATGTATTTAAGGCCAACGTATTGTTTTTCAATGAATTTAAGACGATTTAAGGCCTTAATTTTAGATACATGAATTTAAGACTTTTTAAGGATGCACGGACGCCCTGCAATTAGCTGCACTCACCACTAGGACGTTGCCAAGGAAACCGGGTCCTGTGCGCAGCCTCTCCGGAGCATGTTGTCGTAGTGAGTGAAGGTACATGCACATTCCTGTGAGGAAGTCTTTCGGCTGACCGATGTCCATCCAGAACCCTACAGACGCCAAGCAAGAAGAGCAACGGTTGGTTGTTAGAGAAACGAGCAGAAACAGGCCGTCTGCATGGAGGCACTCATCAATTCATCCCAAACAGAAGCAAACAAGCTAACGCATGACTACAGACTGTTCACTTCAGGGTGAGTCACAGTGGTAAAAGAGAAACTGGAAACACTGGTCTGTCTACTGGGCAGGAGGGAAGTCTGGCTGCTCCGCTGTTTTAGACAGAGAGGGATGAGGATGTAGACAAGCACCAGCAGCAGACGACGTCTGCCTTCACACCATCAGACCAGCTGATCTGAAGGCTTCCTGCAGATCAGGTCATTCAGTTTCGACTTTGTGAATCTTGGCGCTTGTCTACAGTCATTTCCTCTCCAGAGCAAAACCAGCTTGGATGTGAGAAAAGATCCAAACACTTACGTCTGGTGGAGCTGTGAGCTGCAAAAACCAGAGCGAGTCGGTATTACCTCTTATTCTGAGGCTGAAACAGCATGAAACGCAGTTTACTCATTAAACATCTTTATGCATTTTGTTTTTTGTTGAACCAGAAACATTGAAGTTTTCCTCCATAAAGAGCAACAAGCTAAACAGCAGCTTTCCTGTTCTGTTCAGTTTAATCTGTTCTCTTAAACAGAAAACAGAAAAGGTTTTCAGGCAAACAGAACAGAAATTAAATGGAGCAACAGATTAGTTTTAATCTTGTTACATTTTGTAGATGCACATCTTTCTGCTCTTTCTATTATTTTGTACATGTTTCTTCCACTTTTGGATTGTTCATTTTTTATATTTTTTTTTATCTGTTTGCTGCTGTGAATGAAATTCATGTTTATCTGCTGATCAATCCATAAATCTATCCACAACAATGATCACATTTTACTGCTTTGAATTAAGTTAGAAAAATTTGAAGTGTTTTAAATTTTCTATAAATTTAACTGTTTATTTTTCAGAACAAATGATGTAGGTAAAACTTTATTTATGTCTTTCAAAGGCAGTTAAGTTGGGGTTTTTTAAGAAAAAGGGGGGGAGACAAAAAAAACCCAGAAACAAATTAAGAAAAAACAGAAAAATAATTACAAAAAGGAACAAAAAAAGAAAAACACAAGAAAATAAAGAAACAAAGGAGGAAGGAGAATGCAACAAAAACAAACAACCAAACAAAAACAAGGCAGTAAAGCTGAAATGAAGCCTGCAGCTTGTTTTACTGTATTACAGTGATCGTTACCCTGCAGCTCCATGGCGTACAGCTGCCCCTCTCCTGCCATGACAGGAAATATTTCTTTCTCAATAGACGTTGGTCGGAGCTGCACACAAACAGATCAACAGAGGTTGAACCATGTGCAAAAAATATGCAAGTTCATTTTTACAAAAAAAAAAAAAAAAAAAAAAAAAAAGAAAAAGAAAAATGCAGAATTATTCTGGTGCTTCGAGGCCCTTTTCACAACAAGCAACCTGGTAAAGACGTCGAAAAGGCCTTAAAATGAAACTGTAGTAAAAATTAAAATCTTTACAAGAGCACAAATATTCAATAGAGCGGAAAAAACACACAAAGAAATAATAGAAATAAACATCTGCAGTCAAAGCAATAGCTATACTGTTTAACACAACTAGAAATGTGCTGCAGTGTTTTTTACCTGAGGATGGATGATTAACAGCGTTTTGTCGTGTTAAAGCTGGAAAACATCTAAAGCATGCAGGACAGTGTGCCTGGAGGACCAGGTATGAAAAACACTGAAGCAAGCTTCATCTTACTGCCAAGATTTTTAAAAAAAAAAAAAACCCTCTAAAGTATAGAAACTGCAGCAAAAAGAGGCGTCTTGGGGTTTCCAAGTCTCCATAACAACCATTTCTTTTAAGGTTTTAATGGTGCAAACTATCATGGAGGATGAGAGAGGCGAAGAGCATCACCTGTATCCTGCTGAGCATGCTGGGATTGAAGATGTACATGCCGGCGTTGATCTTGTTGGAGACGAAGACCTGCGGTTTCTCGACGAAGTGTTGGATCCTTCCGCTCTCCGACTCATAAACCACCACGCCGTATTTAGACGGCTCCTCCACCCGCGTTACCTTCATACAAACGTTTTAGATTTTCGATTATCGGGATTAAACACTTTGAGATCAGAGTTCATGCAAAGCTTCATTTGATTTTTTAACTAAACGGAACCTAAATGTTCAACTTTTTTCCCCTTTTCTTTTCTCTTGATAAAAATACACATTATCTAGTCAGAAGAGTGAACTAAAAATGTATCTAAATCTCCAAGTTTTTCTTTGTCTTTCTCTAAAATCAGTTTTTAATTTGGTTCTTGCAGCTTTCAGTTCAACTTCCTTCTGTTTTTAGCTTGTGTACAAATCTGGTTCCTTTAGAAATGATTGCAAAGTTACTAAAATAAAGAAATATAAATGTGTTTATCTTTGATTATTAATAGGTATTTAAACAGAAAAAGACAAACATGGTACTTGCGGTGGAAAGAAAAAATAACCAGAAATTTTATATTAAATCTAAAAAGCATTACCACTTTTAAAGCTTAAATGTAAAGAATATAACAGTTTGCTGCAAGCTGACATATTCTAAATTAAATCATCTAATGATTCCTGACAGGTGATGCATCGTTGCAACGTTTAATATTTTTGTAAATGACGCAACTGTATCTGATTTAACGTTGTTCCGATGGATGCGTCGATATTTTCCAGAACCGGTTTCACACAGCGAAACTAACTCCGGTCATTGCTCACCACAATGGTTCCCTCCTTGCCGTGGCTGCGGTGGAACTCCAGCAGATCTTTGAAAGGAAAGTCGCAGATGACGTCCGAGTTGAGGACGAAGAACGGCTCGTTGTCGACGTCCAGCAGCTCGCGGGCCAGCGCCAGGGGGCCCGCTGTGCACGTGCAGAAACACACCGATATGAATGACTTGGTGTGGGTATCTGGAGGCTACGTTCATTTCTACTATGAGCTGCTTTGAGGCCTGTTAGGTTGGGTTGATGGTGAATGTGGATAAAAATGCATCTTTAGTGCACTTTAATTTTCTTGGTTTTCGAATCTTTTATGTTGTTCTACATCTGAAAAGTGTGGCGTGCATTTGTGTTCAGACCCCTTTAATCTGAAAGCCTAGAATAAAATCTAGTTGTCTTCCTAAGTTATCCCAAATGAGTAAACAGAAACAAGAAGTTTGTAGTCTTAACATGAAAAAACGTGAGAAAGTTCAATGGAGAGGATCATTTTTACAGACGGTGAACCAAAATGTTAAAAATTAAGATTATATTTCTCCCAATATTTTAATAATTAGATGAAACTTACCGCAAGAGAACAAATAATAGCAATCAGCTGCTTCTACTAATGTGTGTGAAAATATTCCAGGTCGTAATAATCTGAGAATTTTTGGATTTATGTTTGCTTCATTGTTTTTTATCTGTAAACACCTGAGAGAAGTCTGACAACATGACATCCTTATACTGTCCACATTCTGGAAATTAAAATGACGCTGAATCCTCAGAAACATTTAAAATGTTTAGACATTTTATTTCGGTCCAGCTTTGCCTGAAGGGATGAAGGTACTGACCGGTTCCCAGAGGCTCCTTCTCATGAGACAGAGAGATCCTGATCCCGAGCTGAGGAAACAGTCAGGACAACGTTACCACTTCTAATAGTTGCATCACGGGAGATTAAAATGTTTTGAATCAATATAAACAATGTATTACACTATATAATTATTTTCTACCACAAGCCAAATGAAGGATTTTTTTTTTATGCATCACATAAAAGCAAAACTATTTCACACGTCCACGACTTATTAGTCAGAGCAAAACAAATCGATAATTTTTTAAATGTATGAATAAAGAACATCAAACTAAGTTAGAAACACCTAAAGAGAACTATATCTGGTACGCTCCTTCAGTTCACCAGTCTGATCTCGTGCTTCTGTATGTTTTCCAGGCAGAGTGAGGGTAAACATGCCATGAGACGTGTACGTTCTCTGCACCCTGCTCCATGTGTGGATGTCTTGCAGATGCAGCAACTTTGGACATTTTCAGTAATTCTGATTTTCCAGCTCAGATTATGTCTCTCCTCTGCCGGGCTGTTGCCAAACCAGGTTGTGGTAGAAAACGTGAGAAAACCTTCGGTGCAGCGTCTCCAGATCAAAGCCTCTGGTTATTCCTCCAGGTCTACACAGTCTCCACGTGCTGCTTTATGTACTCACTCTCTGCTCCTGGACTCTCATCTCCCTCTCCAGCAGCTCCGACATGTAGCTGACAGCCAGAACGACGTGGCTCACCCCGGCCTGCAAACACACAGACACAGGAACACGGTGACCGATCAATAAAGTTCAAAACCAAAGCCGTCAGCAGATTCTGTGCAGCTCCTCCTTGCCTTGACCAGCGCCTCCACCTGGTGCAGCAGTATGGGCTTGTTGCAGAACTCCACCAGCGGTTTGGGGACGCTCAGGGTGAGCGGTCGCAGCCGGGTCCCGTACCCCCCGACCAGAATCAAAGCCTTCATCCTTCAGCCGTTAGCAGCAGTAAGCAGAGATGGAAAGAGCTCATCAACAGCAAGGGGTGCAGCAGCCTGAGGAGGAGAGAAGAGAGGAGCTTCGATTCATAAACGATACGATGCAAATAGCAAATAGATGTATAATGTTAGCAAAATCTGCAGACGGATTATAGCTCTTAGTAATTACAATTATGCAAGAAAGCAGGTGGGATGCAGAAACTGGACTGAACTTTGCTGAAACAGATGGAAGGATGTTCAAAAGTACCAAAATATAATATACATTTGTTTTTTAAACCACCTCAGCTGACAGTTTCTAATCTAAACTGATTTTAACAACTGGTGATATTTATTTTACACAACAAACCTAAACAAAAAAGAATGAAAACTAACATTTTGTTGCCATTTTCACATTTTTCTCCAAATGAGGAAATGTTTGTCTGAACTTGTAAATTTCATCATTAAAACTCTTCAAATATGTCTGTGTAAACGCTGAGATCCCTAAACCGGTGATCTGTCGCAGCAGGTATCATACTAAAAACTAAAAATAACTTCTGGACATCCAAAGCAGCACGTCACAGAAAGCTAAACTGTGAAATACAGACACTACAGAACTGATCAGAACACCTGAAGTTTCTGTTTCAGGGTGAGGATGGGCTGGTACCGGGCGGAAAACCAGAAAACTGTTTAAAAACTTTCCTGAACAACCTTCAAGGTTTCTCAAATAGATCACAGGTTACACCATTATTATCCAACATATCTAAACTAAGATATTTTCCAATTGATGAACATATCCATTGTCGAAGTGGCAGCTCGAGTGATTGAATGATTTCATTCATGTATTAGGAAATCAGACTGGAAATCCATTTTTCGTAAATGTTTCTGACTCCAAGTGTTGCTGTGGAGTTTCTTCAGAACCAGTTAGACATTGCTCAAAGAGATCTGTCAGTGAAGCCACAGTTAAAACAAACCTGTGACGCATAAAAGTGAGATTACAGCAAAACATCAGATAGCAAGAAGTTCCAGTTCAACAAAACAAAACAAAAATGTTTCACACAGCTGATGGAGAAACATCAGCTTCTCATATTATTGACTTTGGAACATTTTACTGCAAGACAGGAGTGTTGATACAATCTCCAGAAAAAAAAAAAAATACACATAACACAAAAGTCCTTTGAAATAAAAATGGCTCAAATTAGTAAGAGCTAACGATTTTGCCATTTTTTAAACGTGTCGATAAACATATAAAGCCTAACGAAAACGCTAAATAAACTGGACACTAATTTCTGTACAACACCAGACACTAATTTAACTTTTTCAGCAAAGACAGATAGTTAACCTCATACAGCGAAGAGTCAGATATGAAATTTGTATGTTTTTACGTCTTATCCGAGATTAAATTTAATTTAAAAAGACTGAACTGAACTCACGTTTTATGGTGTTTTAAGTCATGTTAGCTAGTTTAGCTTAATTTATCTACAAGGAAAGACCACTAACCGAGGGCTAGCCACTGGTTAATACAGCTTCCTGACCATCTAACTGAATGTGAATAAATTAATAGGATAAAAACTTACAGGGATTTAACCACGGAATCACTTCAGCAGATTTCTGAATGATTGAAACTCTGAAAATGACACGTAACATTCCTCAAACCCGAATTCCTTGTTTGGCTTCCGGTTCAGCAGCATCATTTCAAAACAATCGGAGGTTACACATTCTACATCCGGTACATACTTTAGAAATAAGGTCAGTTCCGAAAAGATATCTGGAGAAGTCCACTTAACATGTTTTTTAATCAAACATACAAATTTGAGTTTTGTTGCTCAAGTGTGTAATTTATAAACTTTACAAGCCACCTCTTCTTAGTTTTACATTAATCTAAAATTTATTGGGGAAAAAAGTTTCAAAAGTGCTTAATTTAAAAGCAAGATCATGTCGTTTCCGGTTTTTATTCGTTATTCTGACTAGCTTGATGGTCCCCCTGGACTTCTGTTTCCGAGTTGGGGGTGTTAAACTTCATCATTTAACAAAAAAAATAAACCATTATTGAATCACTGAAACAAAATACTATTGTTTTAAAACAAATAAAGAGGCATATAGGTTTCGCGTGTAGTAATTATTCGATAACTTTAAATTTAGATTTTTTTTTTAAACCCCCTTTTAGTGATACATCATGGTATGTCCCAAACAACCTAAATCCGCCCCTTTCACTCTTCTGACCAATCGGAGAAAAACAGCGTGGCGAGAAGAGAAAATTAAAGGCAAAGTGTTACTTTACTCCCTCTGAAATGCCAAAAACATACACAAACGCTGTTCTAATTGGATGCAGTTTAGCTATAAAAACTCTTTAAATCAAATGACTGATTTTGACAGCGCTGATTTTAGCAGCGGATGTTCACAGAGTAAGTTGCTGCTTAAGATGGAATCACAACATATCAGTGGGTTGCCATTCATCATGTAGCTAGACACAAATATAAAAACAGAAATAAGAGGAACATACTGCATAGTATGGGCAAATTTACTACATAAAATACTGTACAGTTATTAAAAATAGCAAACTCCAATCCAAAAAGTGTACAATGTGCAGTTGGATAATTTAAAATAAATGTAGAAAACATGAATGTATTTTTGAGCATTAAAAAACATCAAAAGACTATTTACAAGAAGTGAAAATAAAACCGTGACAATAACAGAGATGTGCAAATACCAGCAGGGGTGTTGTTTGAAATTAGAAAAACTGTGCAAATGACAGCAGGGATGTAAACACTGATTGAGTTGGTTGGGAGCAGCGATGGTAATAGGACTCTTACAGCTGCTGGGAGGAAGGATTTGCAGTAACACTGCTTTGTGCACTAAGGATGCAGCAGTCCATCTCTAAAGGAGCTCTCCAGTTCAGCAAGAGCTTCATACTTGGGGTGGGAAACATGTTCAACAGTGATGTTATTCTCCCACCACCTGCTCTGGGCAAGGGGACGTCCCAACAGAGCTGGTCTTTTTGATGAGCTGATCGAACCGCTTCCTCTCGGTGATAAGATAGCTGATGCCCCCTCAGAGTCAAAAATGGGGAACCAGAAAAAATAAATTACAGATTTATTTTAGATAAATCTTCCTTTAACAGTTCTATTTCTGGTTAGATGGTGTTGCTTGTTTGTACGATTACCAATCGATGTAGACATAGGTCATTTGTCAAGTACCAGCACTTCCCATATTATTTATCTATATTATATTCATCTATTTATGATTAAGAAAGTTGTGATAACAGGCCAATAAAGAAATACTCCAAACATTCAAATTAAAAGATCAAACAAAATTAAAATATAACTAAACATGATCAAGAATTGATTTATTATTACCCAAATGATAATTGTAAATGGAGTAAAATCTTTCCTGTTTGTCAGTATTCAGTTTACTTTTACATTTCCATCAGGCCATCTTTGCTTGTCCCTGCAAGGGATGAACAGATTGTGGTTGTTCATTTGTCCCAATCAACTCACACAGTAACCAGAGACTCTAGCAGTTTATTCTGAGTTACAACAAAAGGACAGTGTTTCCCATTTACAGTTCCATGTAAAACAAGTATACGTTTCCTTCCACTTTGCAATTATGCACTTCTTTGTGTTGGTTTATAACATACATTCCTAATTAAAGACATTGTTTTTTTCGTGGTTGTAACGTGACAAAATGTGAAACTGTTTATGAGGTATGAATCCTTTTGGAAGACACTGTAGCAACCAGAGACTGCAGCCGTTCCTCAGACAGGAGGACAATCGTCCACATGTAGAGACTTCTTCTAAAGGAGTTTAGGAAACATCAAAATGAAGATTCAACAGGAGTTTGAGCTGAATGTGTCAATCTGAACTTTACTGAGCAACAACATTACGCCTCAATAATAATCATAATCATAATAATATGATAAACAATAAATATCTTAAATTTTTCCCTCTTATTCAGAGCTTTCCTGAAATTAAAGCTGCAGTATGTAATTTTCATGAAAAATATATTTTTTGCATATTTGTCAAAATGATCATTATGTCGTGACAGAATAATATAAGACAGATAATCTGTGAAAACAATGAAGCTCCTCTGCCCTCTCCCAGTGCTCCCAGTACCAACTGCAGAAACACACCACTCAGTCAGAAACAACCAATCAGAGCCAGGAGGAGGGTCTTAGCGCTGCCAATCACCCTAATGTATGCACAGCTCTCTGCTACGCTACAGCTGGTTCACCACAACATAGCATGATGCTAATGCTAAGGCTAGTTAGCATGGCCATGATGGCGGATAAACAGTTTTCCTGGAACAGTGAGTTGTTTCTCCCTCACCATCAGCACATTTAGCCGCGCGTACCCGCGGGTGATTGGCAGCGCTAAGCCCCTCCTCCTGGGTCTGATTGGTTGTTTCAGGTCGGGAGCGGTGCATTTCTTTAGAGGCAGTAGCAGCTCAGGGAGGAGGAGCTCCATCTGTTCACTGATTATCTGTCTCAGACCAAACTGTCACGACATGGAGACGGTTTTAACGATTATGGAAAAAACATTTTTGTAAAAGTTACACACTGCAGCTTTAAGACAGTAACTCAGTCTGTGGAATATTTACGAAGTAAAATAAACATCGTAGTGCTTCTCATTAAAAATGGGCACTGAATATCAGCGCTGAAAATGAAATCACTCTGTAATATGAACTGGATCACAACAACTTCATGAGTCTCTGCTGATCGATGCTTCCTGCGTTTCCAGCAAACCGCTGCATGAGCACGTGGCTTCAAAGGCAAGCTTGTGTTCGTTTGTAGGAGGAAGTTAAGAGCAAGTTAACAAAAAGGTCAGAGGTCACTGGTTCACATCGGAGGTCGCAAACCAGCGCGATGTGGTCGGAGGGGTGAGCCACGCTGGGCAGCGCCTTGTAGGTGGTGACTTCCTGGTGGCTGGGCAGAGGAATCACCTGCTCCACCTGCAGGAGGAAAACAAATCAGGTCAAAATCAGGCGGGTCAGGAGAAAATGCTCCTTTTCCCTAAATAATCAGATAAAAAGACTGAATTAACAACCTAATTAAAGAAAAACACTGAAGAATATCAGCATCAGTGCTAAGATACACATTAGTACCAAATTACATCGTATTCATTAGATTTTTGTTGTGTTAATAATTTTAAAATCCATAATCAATTGATTAGAGAGAAAGTTTATTTTCACCCGTTCTTATATAAAAAGTTTTTTTTTTTTAATAAATAACCGTTATTTTAATAAAAACTTTTTTTATTAATTATATTTACTTTGGTAGATACATTGACTATTATTAATACTGTATAAGAAAATTAAAAATGTAGTTGTGATGTAAAAAGTTTACTTTATTATTTTAGTGCAATGCACAATCATAACCTTTTCTACATTTTAACTGGTAAATGCTGATGCAGCAGTTTGCTATTATTGTCTTATGAAAGTAAAGTTCCTGCTTTATTGCTTCTTTATTATGAAAAGAATCAGAAAGACAAAACCAGAAAAGTTCAGCTCATTTTCTTCTTGATGCGACTGCAAATAAAAACACTAGGAAATTCAAACAAATACTGTACTGACCAATCTCGATTTTCTCGTTGTTGAACTAAAATTAAATTTGACCAATTTTTGTTCTCGTTTTGTTTGGAAACACTGGTTTAAGCAGAACATTTCTAATCTGTAGGTTTATTTTTATTTGATATATTTGATTGTGTCTTGGTTTGATCTGTTCTCGTTCTGTACAGCGCGTTGCTTGTTTTTAAAATGTGTTTTGTAAATAAAATGAATTTGGAACTGGATGAATGTGTTGACTGCAAATTTGTTTTGAGTTTCATTTTGGGCTGGGCAATATGGCTGAAATTCAGTTTCGATTGTAAGTGGTTTTTACTTCCATTTTATTTGTTGTTTTTGGTTGTATTTTATTTTGGATATTTAAAATATGTCACATTACTAAATAAATACAAAATATGGAAAAATCTCTCTTAAAAAATACATAATGAAAAAAAAGTGATGGTAAATAAAATGTTTTTTAAATAAATACAAAAATGAGAAAAAAATAAATTATGAAATAAAGGCAACTAATAAAAAAATAAGATTGGAAATAAAATGGAAAATTAAATAGAGATAATGTTATGTGTTCTTTACAAAATTCAAGCTTATTGATCTTTTGGACGGCAAACTCGAATTATTATCCCATTATCAATATATTACTTGAAAATGGTCTCAAAACAACAATATTATCATTTATCGCAAAAATTTCTGGGACAATTTATGATCCAGGAAAATGTGTTTTTGTGACAGGCCTAGTTCGTAGCACACCCACCACGTCTACCCTTTGGATGTCAGTGTGAAGCCAAGGAACTACCTGCATGCTCTCCGGCTGTATAAAGATGTAGTCCAGGCAGCCGTGAAATCCTCCCACATAGTTGGTGTAAGCTGGCTGTCCGCAGGCGCTCTGCAGGGGAGGGAAGCTGGAGCTCAGCTCCATGCAGCAGAACTCCTCGGGGCCCGCGCTGCTCCAGTCTGCATGCTGCTGAGGAACCGCAGCCTCGCTGAGCAGCTGCACCACGCCTGGAAACATGAGATCGATGAAGAAACTGGTTTTATTGACCATATCTGGAAACATGCTGTTCTGGTGGGAAGTTACCTGAGTTTGGGGTGGAGTTGAAGTCACCACAAAAGACCAGCGGAGCTCCAGGTGCAACATCCTTGATCACATGACTCAGATGCTGCAGGGCCACGCCCATCTGGACCAGGCGAACATTCCCCCCTTCAACATGAATTTAGGGTTTTAGAAGTTGAAAGATCTGTCGCCTCTTTACTGTTAAAGTAGATACAGGTGAGTTCTGCCAGGAAGTCGAGTCTTTTACCTTTTGGGTGCCAGTACAGGTGAGTGTTGGCCACACACACCTTCCTCCCTTGCTCAGTGAGGTCCTCGAGCACAGTGACCTGCAGAGGAACTCAAAGCTGACTAAAACAGCCCAACATTTACCTTCATCAGCTCGTAACGAGTCAGTTTTGCACTCCGAGCCGCCGTACCTGCAACGATGTGGACCTCTGCAGGATCTTATCCTTCAGATCGCTGTTCGCAGAAACCTTCTCCAGCAGCTGCGAGTGTAAGGGATCAGACGTCAGGGCCTCGCTCAGCATGATGTCATGGCGGCTGAGCAGGCGAAACTTTGACCTGAAACACAGCAGGGTGTTATTAGGGGCACAGCTCAGCAGGGGGCGGTAATGAGAACAACCAGACTGAACACAAACATGTTCTTCTCTGCTCCATTATCAGTAACTTCTTGCCCAGTTGGACACTTAATAAAAAAAAATCACAGGATAAATGGATCAAGTCTTCTGCCCAGGAATGTTTTCTGACACATGAATCGAATTAAAAGGGCGTAAATATTGAAACAAAACGCATGAAAAATAACCTTTAATGGGATTAAATTCAAGTTTCTCCAGGACTAACCGGCGGTAGAACGTAGCCAGTCCTTCATGCTGCTTCTCTTTGAGCCTGAAAACGCCGTCCAGACCATAAGCATCCAGAGCCGGAGTCAGGCTGTCCACAAACACCCCTGAAGAGTCCAGAACATTAAAGACTTACATTTTGTTGAAAAATACTCATGAACGTTACCTTGAAGCTCTTAGTATCGTGTTTTTGGTCAAATGTTTCTTTCCGTAAAGATTTTTTTTTTCTGCTCCCTGGTATTTCACACCGAAGTCCATGCAAAAATATCTCCATGGTGATATTTTTATATCAAAAGCTTCAGTGTGTGTAAATAAGTTTGCAGCGACCAGTTCTTCCAAGAAGCTTTGCAAAAAGCAGCAAGAATCTAACTATTTCCCGAGATTTACTCTAGTTTACGCAGCTTGTTTCTGCTGATCTCATAAAAGCAAACGCAAATTAAGGGAGATCCACAGAACTAACAAGGACACTTAAACTAAACGAGTGTATTATGAACAGGGTGCAACACATTTTTCAGAGGTCACAGCCCCCTTTATGCATTTTTTAAAGGTATAAATAAACTTTTAAAAAAGTTAGTTTTCAAATTTGAAGGAAAAAAATGCTTCTAAGTAGGACTTTAAATAACCTGCAAAAACCAAGGCTGTATTATCGGATAACTGGATGGATGGCACCCTTTCCCCTTCTGTACAAAAAAGGTGACTTGACACTGCAAGGTAACCAGACCCACTCTAAACCTGCGTAGGACACAAGGAAAGTTGAAGCATGGATGAAAGGACAGATGGATGGAGAGACAGGCTAATCAACTCCAGAGCAGATGGATGAATAAAGTTTTAGTTGGATAAGGAACTGAGGCTGGAAACCCCAACTCTGTTTTTCCCATTCCATACCTACTAAAACCTGAAAACGACTTGAATCAAACCCCAGACTTTTCTCAGAACCCTATAAATAGGATTAACTGCAACTGCTGTTGGAGTACTGTGGCATGAAGCTACAAGCCTAATAAACAGACATCTCCAAACTAACATCCTTCTTGAATTGAGAGGACTGTCCCCAGCTTTTAATTAAAAGCAGTTTAAATCCTTGAGGATTTTAATCCGGAAGAACGACTGCATCTTTAATAAATTTATTTGACCTGCGATCACCTTTATCCACCTCCTGCAGGCAGACGATGTCAGCGTTGTACCCAGCCAGCTCCTTCTTGATCAGGTTCTGCCTGTAGTCCAGCTGCAGGGCGTAGGGGGCGCAGTACGGGTACAGCACAGTTTTGGACAGGTCCGTTTGGGCGTAGATGTCGGCGAGGATGTTGTAGGACACCACCCTCACCGCCGGCCACTCTGCGACCTTCGACGTGTACGCGTGACGGTTGTCGAACGTGCACACGCCTGGCCCCGCCTCCACAGCTCCCACGGAGACCAGTTCTTTGGCCTGACCGCTGCGGTTCCCATCTCTGGGAGCGCAGCGCAGCTTGAGCCTGCAGCCGACGTCCTGATTGGACGGGACCAGGACTCTCTCACATCCAACCTGCATCCATCCACCTCCCTCAGCTGGAGACTCTTTGGCAGCTTTAGGACTGAAATAAGAAATACTCATGAGGGACAGAAACAGTTTAGTTCAACAACACAATGACGATCTCGTCTTTTTTATTCATCCTCTTATAATTTAAGAAAGTCATATTCTTCCGAGCCTTCCTGTTGGGATAAGAGACAAACTATCTCTATGATCTTCCTCCTTCCCAGCAGCTCCATAGTGGTGCCCAAGTCCAGGCCCCGAGAGCTACCAACCTGTAACTTTTGGATGCAACCCTGCAAAAACACACCTGAATTCCCGTATCAGCATCCAGTCGCTCAGCTCAGGATGCATCGAAAACCTACAGGACAGAAGCAGGGCTGGGCAATAAGTCAGTTTTATTGATTAATCAAAGTTTTGGTTTTTGAAGATCTAATTTTTGGAAAATCTGGATTTTTTTTTAGTTCAGGGTGATGTCAGCGCACCCATCTTGTTTGACAGCTTCTATTTATTTGGACTTTGGATTCAGGTGAACTCTACGACAGAGTATTAGGGCCAGGCTACGATTTTTTAATTTATTTATTCCAAGAATACTGTCATACTAATACAAGAATAAAGTTGTATGACATTAAAGTCGAAATAATGCGAGAACAAAGCATTAATATTGCCAGAATAAAGTCGTAGTATTAGGAGAATGAAGTAATAATTTTATGAGAACTCCTACATGAAAAATAAAATATTAAATGAGGAATGTTGAGCATCTTGTGAAGTTATACTTTGTATCGCTTTTACATTTAAGCTAATACTTCAAATTTGAACACATCAGTATCAAATTATTTTCAGCAGCAGGACTTTGAAACGGTTGAGCAAACAACAGTCCATTTCAAAGATCTCGACAACTAGAGGCTTTTTTGATTAAAACGACTGTTTTCTCCTAATTTTAAGATGTTCTTCTGGTAATATTGAGTCTTTATTCTTCTAATATTATGACTATATTCTCGTAAATAAACAAAACAATCGTAGCCTGGCCCTAGTACTCCATCATCCAACTCACAGAGGGGATGATTGAAATGACGTGATTGAAAATATTTTCTGTAATTTGTAGTTTAAGAAAAGAAAGCAGTTAAAAAGGAAAATCGATTAAAATCGGATCTGGTATGAAAAAAATTGTAAGGTTTTATTTTTAAGCCTTATTGCCCAGCCTTAGATAGCAGCTTTTGAGGACGAGCCTCGGGCACCCTTGATCTGCAACCTTTGTCCAGCATATCCCTCATCAGTCCTCAACACAAGTCCAAACCATTTCAGGAAAAGCACAGAAAGTAAGGAGGATGATGACTGGAAGTGTGGACAGATGCACGGAGGAAGGGTTGAGAGAGATGATTAATAGATGAATGCATGGATGGATCAACTTTTTGGACAATACTATTGTGAAATAAACAAAAACAATCAACACTCCATCTCAATTACCTTGTATTTGTTGAGTTTTCTTTGAACCACATAAACTCGCAGTCTTGGAGGTTCCCAAACTCCACCTCCAGTTTGGGGCAGACTGGAAAGCCTGCCATCAGGGACACTGGGAGCTCAGCTGTGGTGAAAGTGGGAGCATTCCTCTGCACACTGTACTTAACTTCTCCCACCTGCAGCACGGCTCCGTCCTGCCAAGCCTCGGAGTTTGGCAGCGTGTCCGGAACCTCATCCCCCATGAAGAACAGCTTCACCACGGCGGGTGCCGCCGCTTCACTCGGCTGCTGATCCCGCTTCTTCTTTGACTTTTTCGCCTTCGCGTGGTTCTTGGCGATGGAGTTGGAGATCCGACTCAGGACCTTCCCCAGTGCCTCGCTCTGGTCCCGCAGCATGTGCTTTTGGCTGTCCTCCAGGCAGAAGGAGATGGTGAGCTTCGGCTCCCCGGGAAGGCACCGCACCACGGCCGCCTCCATCCTAGCGGTAAGGCGACAGGCTCCGCTGAAGGTACGCGGAGAGGGAGAGAGGAGACAGCGGGGGAGCAGAGCGCAGAGAGCGGACAGGTGCTTCAACATGAAGCCCTCGGAGGATGGAGGAGGAAATGACCCCAAAATATCAGCAGCAGAAGAAGAATTAACCCGAGCAGGTAATGCTAGCAGATTAGCCCGATGCTAAACACCCAATAAAATGACAAATTTAAATAAACCTCGACTAAAGTGTTTAAAGTATAAACACCCAATACCTTTCTATGGCAAAAATGCGCATTTAAAGAAACGTATTAACATTACCAAAACACGACATAAGAAACTTAAAGAGCTTCTTCTTCTGTGTGCCACGGTGTTATTTTCAGATAGCTCCACTCGTCCAACAGCACCCCCATTGGTCAAAAGTATAATTACACATGTCGATTACATGACGTATAGTTACGTCTCAATAAATTAGGCTAAAAGAGAAAAATAATTGATTTCACTAATTAATTTCATAACGTGAACCTCATAGATTAATTACACACGGAGTAATATATTCTAAAACTGTTCATTTTAATAATCACAGCTTAAAGCCATTAAAAAAAAAAAGTTTTTCAGAAAATTAGAAAAGTTAGGTTCTAAAAAGGGATTTTTAAAACAGAAATACAGAAAGATTGCTAACTTTACAGTTATCTAGCTGATATTCCTGGAGACCCACTACAAAGATGGGTAAAAACCAGTCAGAGGTGGGGAGAGTACCAAAAAAAAAAAAAAATGTGCTCAAGGAAGAGTGACACTAATTCAACATATTTTTTTTTTCAAGTAAAAAAAATACTTTCAAGAAACTACTCAAGTAAGATTTTAAAAAGCATTAGGGCATTAGGTGAAAAGGCTTACTTAAGTACAACTGATCATAACATCTGATCATTTAATACTTAATAATGGTGCCATCAGACAGACAAAAATATAAAGTTATGTGCAAATTCTGGCAGTTTAAAGACTAACATGAAAAAATGTAAACAAATAAATAACATGCTTACAAAATCACAGATTCAGGCAGAAGAAACAATGTTCCAAATCAAATTTTTCCATAAACAAATAAAGAAACCAATGCTTAGAGTAGGTATGTTAGAACAGGGTAAAGTAATTCCAGTTATAATTTATAATAGTTACTGTTTCTTTTTGACCTCCGAATGGCCCAAAAGGCTCAAGCAGATAGAAAATAACACAACAGAGCTTTTGCATGAAGAAGACGTCTCACTTGAACATAAACTGTAGGTGTGGGTCTGGTGCATTTTTGGTTAAAATATGTTTATTCTTCATTCAGTGAAGTTCTTTGCAGTATATAGAGTAGCCAGAATTTTTACTCAATTAAGAGTAGTGGTACTTCAGCATAATATTACTCAAGTAAATGTAAAAAGTACAGAGAAACAAAACAACTTCTAAATGTATTTTTTTTTGCCAAAAAGTTACTCAAGTAAATGTGAGTAAATGTAACTGGTTACTTCCCACCTCTGTTGACAGGCGCTGGTTCTGCGCACTCACAGGTGTAATAGATCACTGTTTATGGTGTGAAACAGTCAGGACGAAACTGGAAAAAATGCTGCATGATCTCCTTAATTATGATAGTTTTTTGCAGAACCCAGCTGACTATTATGTTTACAGTAAAAAAATGAAAACGAGAGGGTGATCTTGATTAATTCGGTTGATCATTTTATTATTGCAGGAAGTGATGCTTACATACTCAAAAGTGTGAAGGAAATGTTGGCAGGTAAATTTAAGATGAAAGATCTTGGAAAACTTAAACATTTCCTCTGCATTTATTTTACACAGAACAATGGCGAAGTAAAAATAAACCATAAAATTCAAGTTAAGTTTATTTGTTTCACACATTTCATCAACAAAGCAGTTCAAAGTGCTTTACATGATTAAAAACACAATACAATAACCAATCATGGAACAAGCAACAAACATCACATTTTGTCAAATGCCATCATCAAGAATAATCATCAGATATGCATCAAATATATTAATCTATGATCCAGTTATTATTAATCAAAGGCAGCTCTAATGAGGTGGGTTTTCAGCCTTGATTTAAAGGAACTCAGTGTTTCGGCTGTTTTGCAGTTTTCTGGATGTTTGTTCCAGATTAGAGGAGCATAAAAACTGAAAGCTGCTTCTCCATGTTTGGTTCTGGTTCTGGGGATGCTGAGCAGACCAGAACCAGAAGACCTGAGTGGTCTGGAAGGTTGATACAACGACAACAGGTCTTTAATATATTTTGGTGCTAAGCTGTTCAGTGATTTATAAACTAACACAAGCAGCAGCGTTCTGGATCAGCTGCAGTTGTCTGATGGACTTTTTAGGTAGGCGGTGGCCGATGTTTTAACAAAACCTAACTAAAATAGGAATGGACAAATTTGTGTTTTTTTTTTTTGTTTGTTTTTTTTTTTTGTATGTAAATAAAAAAAAAGATTCTTCTGTGTTTTATGTCAGGTGAGCTCACAGACAGGATGTGAAAGAAGGAGATCCTGGAGTCATTGGTCGTTACTGATATGGGCATCGGCTTCTCGTCTAGGGCAGCATGAGATCCCTCCAGCCCCCCGTGACTGATAACAACCACAGCGCCAACCGCACTGCTACCCCCAAGTGGGGCAGTGCAGCAGTTGCTGCGGTTGTGATCAGCTCTGGGGGGGCTACCAGATAATCAGATCAGATCGTGTCCTGTTTGAAACAGTGAGATTCAATCAGGCTTCATTTGACTTCATGTTCTTCGTGCTGAAAACATCAGACCCACTGTTTGATCACTGAGATCTTCGTTGGTAGGATTTTTACTTTTTCTATTGTTCTGATGTATGGGAACATCTTCTCAGTGAAGGTATGTGTGAAGGTGCGTATGTGTGTGTTAGTATCCAGATCAGAGAACGACAGCTTTCCTCTGTTGCAGTCCAGATTCACTCTGATCCTCTGGAGCTTCTTCTGGACTGAGAGAAATGTGGAACGAGCTGGAGACTCTGCGAAGTATTTCCCTAAACGGAACCCGATAGCCAACCATCCAGACTCTAAGTCTCCCTTTCTCTGGACAGATTCTTCTAACACACCGAGTCTCCAGTATGCACTGTCTCCAACATCAACATCCCAGCTGTGGTATCCTGATTTGAAGCCCTCAGAACTCAGGACAGAAAACCATGCCCTAAATCTCTCTGGATTATCAGGAAGCTGCTGTTTCTCTCTCAAAGTCACGCTGGTCAGATCATCAGACAGGATGAGTTTTCGATGAGCAGTGTTTGGGTCCAGGATGAGGGGAGTGTAGGACACCATGTCCTTCATGTTGCTCCAGATGTTGAAGGCCAGGTTGCCCAGATGTTTGGCCTGGTCTATCAGAGCTCCTGAGGGCAGCTGTGGATCCTCCAGCAGGGGGCAGCGCTGGACTCTTTCCACTGCAGTCTTGAAGTTGTGCAGGAATGAGACGTCTTCAGCTCTCAGCTCCTCCTCTGTGGCTCTGACTGTGTCTGAAAGAGCTGCTATCTCTCTGCTCAGAGCCTCCATCTTCTCCTCCATCATCCCACTCTTCTGCTCCTCTTCCTCCCTCAGTGCAGCCAGCCTGGCCTCCTCTTCCTCTGCTAGAAACTGATGAAGCTTCTCAAACTGCTCCTTAATCTGCCTCCCTGTGTGTCGGCCCTGGACCTTCATGTGCTCTGCTGTCTGATCAAACTTCTCTTGAACTTTCTTCCTGAGCTCCAGCTTCTTCTTTAAAGGCTCCAGAGTTTCCTGAAGGTTCTTCTTGTGTTGCTGAGCAGCTTCATCGATGGGTCTGAATCTGTGGTTGGTGTGTTTTTCTGAATCGCTGCAGACGAGACACACTGGCTGCTGATGGTCCAGACAGAAGAGTTTGAGTTTCTCAGAGTGCCGACTGCAGAGATCCTCTGAAGCTCTCTGGTCTCTCTGCTCCAAGAAGGTCTCTGAACAGCAGAGATCCTCCTCTAACCTGGAAGCCATTTAGTCTCTGAGTGAAACTGAAAGCACAGAAGGTTCAGTCAGTCATGGCTCCCCTCCCTCCTCCACTAACTTCCCTCAAAGTGACTCTGAGTGGTGTTCTTGGTCCAACTCACCTTCAGGGTGTGGAGTGTGAGCAGCTTGAAGCAGCAGAGTTGGAGGTTTCCACTTTTCTCTCCTGCAGCTGGACTCACTCAGAGGAAGCTGCTGGTTTGCTCTGAAGGTGAATCTGATCGTCTGGGAGTCTCTCTGCAGGGACCAACGATCACAACCTGCTTCCTGCTTTAGTTCAGCTCCACCTGAGGTGTGTTTTGTTCCAGAGTCCAGAATAATTCAACCTTTGAGCTGCTATAAAACTCACTGATTAACATATTTTGTTTTTCTCTGTGCAGATCAGATCAGAGCAGAACCTGTAATAAAGAAAGTTGAATAAACTTTCCTCAAACTGCTTCCTGCTTTAGTTCAGGTGGAAGACGTTAGAGGCAGAGTCGACCTGCTCCTCACCCATAACTGACCTGTTTGTTATTTTAGTCAGTCTGTCAGAAACATTCATCTCTGCTCAGATCAGAAAGAACCAACCTTACTGAAGACTAAAAAATAAACCGTCTTCAGTGCTGCGGTTGTTTGGTTCTGACTAAAATCAGTAAACATGAAGCTCATTCAGGAATAATTAGACAAACTCAGCAGTCAGAAAGACTTGTTTGTGATTACCATTTGTCCAGAAATGCTGTTTTAAACAAACCATCTCTCTCTGAAATCGTGCTGCATGCACGGTTCTGGAGTAACTGGAAATTCATCACACAAGGAGGAACAGAACCTTCATCAAGAACCCAACAGGATGGTGGAAGACAATCCTATAGAACCTGTTAAAGCCAATTAAACAGGTGATTCTCAAAGAAGTCCATAAACACCAGCTTCAGAATGGATTAACCATCAGCCACCTCCTCTGCATGAATGATATAAATGGCTGCAATGCTCGGTACTGCAATAGTCAGAACCAAAGAGGCAGGGCAGAAAGTAACATTGTGGACTGGAGTGTCTTTAGCCAGAAGCTTATGTGTTACCCTTTTACACCACAGGAGCTCATTCTGGTCCGTTTATCCATCGTCTATACCTGCTTGTCCTTTTGAGGTCGCTGGTGCTTTTCTCCAGCGTGGGTTCTCTTACCGGACTTCTAACTCTAAATACAGCAAATTTCTGCAATAGATGTGCAGCACTCATAAATAGATCAGAGACACGTTTTTATTCATCCTTGGAAAAAGAGAGGGCAGCAAGATTGCTTTAAACTCTGCCATGGAAAGCAGACCAATCAAGCTTTTATATATAAACAACACATCTTTTTGGACTGCTGCTGAGCAACAGCTTTGCAGGAACATGGAGGGTACAGTAGCATCCCCTGGTGAGTGAAACTGGGAATGCATATCCACACATCATGTAGTGGAAAAGCAAAAAAGGATGTTATTTGATGATTTGATCAAATAACACTGCTCCAGCTGCTCCTTAAGCTACGCCCTCTGGTGGCTGTGTCAGGACACGGCAGCTCTTTGCAAAACAAATCAGATCAATCATCCCTGATCTGCATGTCCAAATCTGGCATTTCTCACTGGAAACCTTACTTGTTGCCAAACTTTTTAATCAAGGGTTTTATAACAAACTTTTAAAATAAAATGTGGAGAAAAGTGATTTATTTCTTTTGTGTGTTTTGTCAAAATGGGTGAGATCTGTCCTTATTCCCAAGCATAAAAGCATAACTGAATAGGAGCATGCCAGTAGAAAGTCAATAGTGGGTGCTGAAGTCTGTACTGTAATTAATGAGGTGTTTTTCCCCTTCTGCCTTGCAACAATGATCAGCAATGTTCTAGGAGTTAGAAATTGTTCCTTTCTATCTGCAAGAATCTCAAATTTACGTGGGTTCTTGGGAATGTGACCATGTGCCTGCACTGAGCTAAAACTAAAGTACTTATAGTAATTATCTCCTTGCGTATCTCAATGATTCCTTTTTCTGTAGTAATGCATGAGAAAAGGCTGTGATAATCAAAAGCTTTAACCAATGGATGTGTTTTGACCATTAACTGTGAGACTATGTACCAAGTGATAATGATTTAAGGAATTGTTTAAGTTTATAAGATGTGGTTTCAGGGTAAGATGTAGAAAGAGGGTAAAAGAACAGGCCAATGTAATAGTGTTGTGACCTGCAAAAGATCTGATGGCAGTCAGGAAACAGATGGTGGTGCAAATGTGGAAATGATCTGTGGCTCCCTGCTCAACCCAGCACTTCTTGTCCCATTAAGGAAGCAGACGTTGGGCTGAAGAAGGAACTAAAAGACTTAACCAAGTTTGGAGTGGAGAAAGGACGGGTGACTCATAGCATGAACCTAGGCTGGTCCTGAAAGGGGAGTGAGATTGTCGTCCTTCCCAGTAAGAAGGTAGCCAGTGGAGCGAGCCATTGGAGTGAGCCACTTACCAAGCTGTCCAATGGCAGCCAAGATACTAAATAGAAAGGTTTACTTTAACTTCAGCTCAGGAAAAGAAAGGTGTCGTACCTTCCAGCAGTCGTCGATCTCACATCGAGACAGACGAGAGATCTTACAGCAGGAGGGGTTGTTTGTTCAGATAAACTAAGGACTGTTTCGCGTAGAGGAATCAACCTTAAAGCCCCTTGAACTGTGGCCCACAAATTGGACAATCATCATCCGAAGCAGCCCGAGCCCCAAAGGAAAAGACCAAAGGCAGAAACAGAAGAACATCACCAACAGGAAGACACTCTTAAAAAGAAAGGACTGAGCTTGAAGCCTCTTTTTGCCTAAGGACTCATCCAGCCACTACTAGGACATCTGGTGCAGCTCGGGTATACGAGTCACTCCATTTCCTAAAGCCTCAATTTAGATTTTCTCAGTTTTAGCGGGAAGGAAAGAAAGGTTAAATTGAAAATGATTTGATTATACCTTTTGATTTCTGCTGCTCAATTAAGCTGTTACAGACCCCTGCTAGGCATTACTAATGAAAGAAGCATGGAAAACTTTGTAGGAGGTTATGGACATTCACTCATTGTGTCTCTGCAATTTTCTTGTTCTTTGATGGCAATAAAAAGATGCTGGTGCTTGGTTCTTAGAACTCATATGGTTTTTAATGGTTACTTAAGCTAAAGTATTAGAAAACAGCATCCCAGGGATATACCAAAATCTATAAACTTAACCTGGAACGGTTCCAAGAGCTAGTCATACAAAGAGAAGAGTAGCCGTCTAATGAATGTGTTCTGTGGTAAATAACTGACTCCGGATTCTAGCTGGTTAATCCATGGAAGGAAGCGGGGTGAGACATTCAGACGTAGGCTGTTAGAATTCCAGGCGAATCTTCTCCAATAAGTCAGCTAAACAAATTCTCCATATATTCTGAAGTGGGTTATACTCTGCAGATGTGAAGAGTTTAAGCACTAGAAAGGTGTATAGCTGGTTGGTACTGCTACCCCTGAAGGAAGAAGTGGGTTGAGGGAGGTTGGCTTGTTGGACTCCTGGATATAGGAAGTTGGGGGGGAATACCACCTGTGGCTCCCGGTGTGCATATTCTGATGAAATATTAAGACGAAGAGAAAGCTCTTTTCCAAGGCCTCCATCAGTCCTGCTGGGTTTTCTTGTATGTCTTTTATAATTTATGTAAAGAAATGTCAGTTGCAAGTATCCAGGCATAAAATAGAATAGAAATACCTTTCAGTGTCCATCAGTTGGGAAATAAAGGTGAATTAGCAACAAAATTAAAGGCTAATATAACCCAGTAGAGACACATGAAAATAAAAATAGCATATGTAAGAGACCGTAGAGTAAGGTCAAATGTTCAACATTAGGAAAATATCCTCAGGTTTTAGGGATGTATAACTGTGCAGGATAATTCAAAAACATCAAAATGGTGCTCTACATATATGTTGCAAAAATAACAAGAAAATGGAAACCAACATTTTAATCACAAACTTCAATGTATTTACTGAGATTTTCTTAGAAAGAGCAAAACAAATGATCTTTAAAGCCTCAGAGGCTTGTTGGAGAACATGAGAGAACAAACAGCATCATGAAGACCAAGGAACACAACCAGTGGAGGTTCTTTGATGGAAACATTTCTGCACCAGCCTCTGCATGTTGCTTCTTTCATGAACCTCCATTGTTCTACTGACATATTTCCAGCTCTTCATTCTACTTATGAAGACACTATTTTCATTTGGCCTGGCAGAAATAAAGCAGTCCGTTGTTATCCACTGGGGATGTGAGCCATTAGTGCAGTATTTACTGTTAGACACATTCAGTAGAGAAAAGGCTGTTAGGAAGGGTCGGCCTTACTGTAACTGTAGTTCAGGTGAAATGTCCTCTGCTCTGTTTCTCACCATGACCAGCCTGATGAGGCTCATTAGTTCAACTCTTCCAGCTGGTGTCTTGCTGGGTGAATCGGTGATTAGCTGGAACTAACAATTAGCCCATTCTCAGTGAGCAGTCAGGTTTTACTGCGAACTTCAGCCTGGCTTATGTGCGAACACAGACACCAGACTGCTGCTCTCCACTGAGCTCCTCGGTACGCGCCTCCTGCTCTGAAATGAGCCGGTGTTATGACATTCAAACGTGGCATGAGATTTTAGGCCACTGCAACCACGGTGATGTGCTAAAGTTGGAGAATGTTGCAGATGCAATGGAAATTAGAGGTAAAACTGAGAAGTCTGATCTGAAATGTGAAGTGTGCATAGAGGGTAAATTTGTTCAGAGCAGGAGTAGAGACCCTGATGAAAAGGTTAAAGGTGAACTTGATCTAGTACATGCAGATCTGGCTGGACCTGCAGATCCATCAGCTGAAGATGGGTTTAGATTTACCTTAGCTCTGGTAGATGATTATTCAGGAGCTATCTTTGGCTATTTCATGAAAGCTAAGAGTGATGCTGTTAAAGGTACAGAGAAGTTGATTGCTGGTCTTGCACCTTATGGAAAATCAACTGTATAAGATCAGATAATGGAAGTGAGTTTACATCTAAAGAGTTTCAGTCGTTGCTCAGTTAAAATGCCTTTAGACATGAAACTTCAGCCCCTTATTCTCCCCATCAGAATGGAACAGCTGAAAGGACCTGGAGAACTGTGTTTGAACTGGCAAGATGCTTGTTAATGGAGAGTAAACTGCCTAAAGATTTATAGACATATGCAGTTCAGACTGCTGCTCGTATCTGAAATAGATGTTCCAACAGACGTGTAGGGCAGACTCTGTTTTAAATGTTAACTTGAAGCAAGCATGACCTGTCAAAAATGGGAATTATTGGATCTGAACAGTAGCCTTGATTTAAAGAAACTCAGTGTTTCAGCATCTTTGCAGTTTTCTGGAAGTTTCTTCTACTTATTCCATGGCTGCTTCCATGAAACAAACATCCAAAAAATGCTCCCAGCATGCAAAGACCAAAGATCTTCAAATCTCCAAGCTTCTAATTTATAAGAATGGTCTAGTCAAAGTCCAGACATGAATCCAACTGAGAATCTGTGGTAAGACTTGAAAATTAATCTTCATAGATGTTCTGCATCCAATCTGAATGAGATTGAGATGTTTTAAAAAGAAGAATGGGCAAAAATTTCAGGTTGATTAATTTTTTCTGACCTTTTTCTGTGAAGAACATCAGTTTGTTATTCAGGAACTGTTGATGATGCATTTAAGAAACTCGTCTCATGTTCTCTCCTGTAGTCAGTGCCCAGTCACAGAGGAAGGTAAAGATCTGCAGTTTAACTCCACATCATCCACTTCATGTCACATTTAGTTTGTAGCATCTGGATAGATGATGAAGCAGATCTGAAGCTCAACTGAAAACAACCAGATGATCACATCAGATCGTCTCCAGATTCCTGGTTAAAACACTGAGTTTCCGTCTGATCAAGAAGGTTTCATTTGGACTTTGTGTTCTTCATGCTGAGAACATCAGAGCTGCTGTTTGATCACAGAGATCTTCATCGGTAAGAGTTTTATTTTATCATCAGTGCCAAGGAATGGAAACATCTTGTCAGTGAAGGTGTGTGTGAAGGTGTGTATGTGTGTGTTAGTATCCAGATCAGAAAACATCAGCTTTCCTCCGTCCCAGTCCAGGTTCACTCTGATCCTCTGGAGCTTCTTCTGGACTGAAAGCTCTGTGTCAGGAGCTGGTGGAGACAATGCTGAGTATTCACTTTCACATAAAATTATAACCAACAATCCTGACTCTATCTCTCCCTTCCTCTGGACAGACTCTGCTAACACACCAAGACCCCAACCTTCACTGTCTCCAACATCAACATCCCAGCTGTGGTTCCCTGAGTTGAAGCCCTCAGAACTCAGGACAGACCACCAGGTATCAAATCTCTCTGGATTATCAGGAAGCTGCTGTTCCTCTCCTCGTCTAAATCTGGTCAGATCTTCAGACAGAAGGAACGCTGGATGAGCAGTGTTTGGGTCCAGGATGAGAGGAGTGTAGGACACCATGTTCTCCATGTTGCTCCAGATGTTGAAGGCCAGGTTGCCCAGATGTTTGGCCTGGTCTATCAGAGCTCCTGAGGGCAGCTGTGGATCCTCCAGCAGGGGGCAGCGCTGGACTCTTTCCACTGCAGCCTTGGAGTTGTGCAGGAATGAGACGTCTTCAGCTCTCAGCTCCTCCTCTGTGGCTCTGACTGTGTCTGAAAGAGCTGCTATCTCTCTGCTCAGAGCCTCCATCTTCTCCTCCATCATCCCTCTCTTCTGCTCCTCTTCCTCCCTCAGTGCAGCCAGCCTGGCCTCCTCTTCCTCTGCTAGAAACTGATGAAGCTTCTCAAACTGCTCCTTAATCTGCCTCTCTGTGTGTCGGCCCTGGACCTTCATGTGCTCTGCTGTCTGATCAAACTTCGTCTGAACTTTCTTCCAGAGGTCCAGCTTCTTCTTTAAAGGCTCCAGAGTTTCCTGAAGGTTCTTCTTGTGTTGCTGAGCAGCTTCATCGATGGGTCTGAATCTGTGGTTGGTGTGTTTTTCTGAATCTCTGCAGACGAGACACACTGGCTGCTGATGGTCCAGACAGAAGAGTTTGAGTTTCTCAGAGTGCAGACTGCAGAGATCCTCTGAAGCTCTCTGGTTTCTCTGCTCCAAGAAGGTCTCACAGAGTCTCTTTAGAGCCAGGTTATAGGGTGGATGTTCCTTTGAAGATCTCCTCTTACAAACTGGACACTCCCTTGCTGGATTCTCTTTCCACCAGTTCTTCAGACACTCCTTACAGAAGCTGTGGCTGCATGACAGAAGAACCGGATCCTTAAAGACGTCCTGACAGACCGGACAGCGGAGATCCTCCTCAAACCTGGAAGCCATTTAGTCTCTGAGTGAAGCTGCAAACACAGAAGGTCCAGTCAGTCATAGCTCCCCTCCCTCCTCCACTAACTTCCCTCAAAGTGACTCTGAGTGGTGTTCTTGGTCCAACTCACCTTCAGGGTGTGGAGTGTGAGCAGCTTGAAGCAGCAGAGTTGGAGGTTTCCACTTTTCTCTCCTGCAGCTGGACTCACTCAGAGGAAGCTGCTGGTTTGGTCTGAAGGTGACTCTGATCGTCTGGGAGTCTCTCTGCAGTGACCAACAATCACAACCTGCTTCCTGCTTTCGTTTAAGTAGAACCAGTTAGGGGTGGAGGTTTAACCTGTTTAACCTACTGCCTCACCCATTGTTGACGTGTTTTTCATTCCAAAGTCAATCTGTCTGAAACATTCAGGGGCAGACTGGAACAATAATCCAGGCTGGGAATTTGATACCATCCCAAGGCCACCACCAGCGAATTAATGCAAACCAACTAGGCCGAGTTAAATTTAACCAAGGGTTAGGGTCCGTTACCTGACTAGACTAGCAGTGGACTTTACATTGAAACAAACTGAAAAGTTTCATATCATGCATTCAAGAAAAATGTCATAAACAACTAATCTCATATATAGACCTAATAAGGTTTAGAGCAGACAAAAAGATATATTGTGTCAGTGAGTAAATAGCAGGGTGCAGAGCTCGCCAGCTTCCAAATCACCATTGCCAAAACATGTATATCCTTCTATTTTAAAGAAATAGAGTTATGTGTGAAATAACATTTTGCAAAAATAACACGTTCTCTGAGCTGTTTGGTGTGAGTTTCATAGCTGTGGCATCTGTTTTGGGGTTAAAGGAGATGGGACTCTATCGTAAGAATGTCTCTGAATACTGCCCTAGCTTCCTCAGACCACAGCAGCACGTCCAGGCCCCGAAGACTGGCCATGTCCACAAGAGAAGCCCTGGCAGAATAACTGGGAATAAATCTGTATCCCCAACCAGACATACCCAAGAAGGACCCAAGTTGTCTTGTCTGTGGAAGGGGGCAGAACCGGATGGCTTCAGTTTTCTGAATTTGTGGCTTCACAAGTCCTCCTCCGATGACAAAACCCAGGTACCCCGCCCCCTCTTTGCGATGGCACACTTTGCTGGATTCACTGTCAATCCTGCTTTCTGGAGACACTTAAAGACCACTTTTAGGTGTTGCAGATGTTCATCCCAGAAGTTCCTGTAAAAAATGATGTCATCCAGATATGCAGAGGCAAAAAGTGAGAGGCCATTGAGTACCTTATCCATTAGGCACTGGAATGTGGTAGGAGCCCTGTGAAGTCCAAACGGCATCACTCTAAAGTGGTAAAGGCCCCACAGTGTTCTGAAAGCTGTCAGCTCTCTGGACTTAGGGGAGAGTGCCACTTGCCAACAGCCTTTGGAAAGGTCAATGGTGGTGAGATATTTTGCTTTGCCAAGTTTCTCAATCAAATCATCGACACCAGGATTTGCATAGGAATCAAACTTTGAGACTGAATTGAGGTAGTGGAAGTCAATACAAACCTAATTTTGCCATCCTTTTTAGGGACTAGGATAATTGGATTGCAGCACTCGCTCCGTGACATCTCAATAATCCCAAGAGAAAGCATTACCTCAGTTCCTGTTTTGAGTGGTTGAAGAAGTCTCTCAGGAATGTGATAGCTCATTCATTTTGGAGCTGCGTCTTCTTTTAAGGTAATGTCATGCATTCTCACATTAGTATAACCTGGATTCTTCTGGAACACATTTAATGGACAGAAAGCCCTCACCGCCAATTGCTTTTCCCCTGACAGATGATCCAAACTAAGCTGGGAGGGTGATTGAATAGGGAAATATTGCTCCTCAGGTTCCTTGTCCTCTATACTCCAGATGTAGAAAGAGGCAGATTTCTCTTGGACCCGGGACACCCACTTTTTAAGCAGGTTCACATGGAGAATCCAAGTGGAGCGGCGTTGACCTGAAACAGAGACTTTGTATGTCATTGGTCCCAATTCCCCATTACCTCATAAGATAATGGGGAACATCCAACACTACATTGGTCTCTCTGGGACTGACCTTCACTAGTTTCACTCCTACCTCACTGAACGGACCGAGTATGTGGCCCTGGGGGAGGCAAAATCCAGTCAAAATACGCTCCTCTCCAATCTCCTCACTGTCATTCCTTGGCCATATCATTCCCCTTTCTCTCTCTGTTAATAACCTGGAGGTTAAGTTTGACCCCCAGCTCTTCTTTGACAACCACATCACTTCCATTTGCAAAAACCTCCTTTTGTCACCTCCATAACTTCTCCAAACTGCGTCCTTCCCTTTCCCTTCCTACAGCAGAGGAGCTGGTCCATGCCCTTGTCTCCTCCAGGTTAGATTATTATAACGCACTCAACGGGATTCCTGGCAGGAGCCTCCAAAAGCTCCAGTCTGTCCAGGACAGCGCTGCCAGGATCCTGATGAGGGTGCGGAAATGTGAGCACATCACCCCCATCCTACACATGATGCACTGGCTTCCCGTCCACTTCCCAATAGAATACAAGGTCCTCCTGCACACCAATCACTGTCTGCATGGTGCGGCCCCATTTACCTCACTAAATCGCTCACACCCCAAACATCTACCCAGACCCGGTCAGGCCAACAGTACCGTCTGGTCCTGCCCAGGATGTGGCTCAGAATGATGGGTGACAGAGCCTTTGCAGCTGCAGCTCCCCGTCTCTGGAACGCTGTTCCACAGACGGTTGATGCTTTCAAGAAAGGACTTAAAACTTTCCTTTTTAGTAAAGCTCATGCTGACTAAAGCTTCTTTCTTTATGTATATCTTTAAAATGTTTTAATGACTGTTATTTATTGATGTTTGTTTTCATCTGTCTGCCCCTGTAGCACTTTGAGGTTTGGTATCAAACGTAAAGTGTATTACAAATAAAATTTATTATTATTACCAGGTCTTCTGTTTATGCTGAGAGGTCTTTATATGTTACTCAGCCAACATCTCCCTCATCTGGAGCATATAAGTTACAACATTTAAAGGCTCTTTGTTATTTTGTTTCCCCTCCCACAGTTCCTTTAGAACTATCAGTGGTCCCCTCACTTCAGGACCAAATAGTAACCCAAATGGAGAAAACCCAGCAGAAGCCTGAGGAACTTCTCTGTATGCAAACAGGATATATTCAAGCCATTGGTCCCAGTCGGAGCCAGTTTCATTCATAAATTTTTTTAGCATTTGTTTAAACCTTTCAGTGAGTCATTCAGTTTGTGTATGATAAAGTTTGGTTCTCAGTCCTTTAATTCCCAGTAACTGATACACATCTTTGAGCAGTTTGGACATAAAATTGGTGCCCTGGTCATTGAGTGTCTCCTGAGGAAAGCTAACCAGAAAAAAAAAATTGTAACAGAATGCAACATTCTTTGCTTTGTCAATGTCATAATGCAATGAGAGGTAGGACCCAAATGCACATAGGACACCTCCAGGTAGGACAAAAACAGTGATCTTTAATCACAAAGTCCAAACTTAGGGAACCGGGACATCCAGAAAGGTCCTGGACCCACAGAACTACACACAAGACTTACACAGGCGAGACTCCAGTGCACAACTGAGGCAAGGGTAGAAACTTAAATACACACAGGGGTAATCAAGGAAATAACATACAACTGCAGTAATTAACTAAGGAGAGACCAAAGCACAGGGGAGGACAAGGAAAACAATGAACATAAACCAGGGATCCTGACAGACAACTTTCAGAGGGAAAACTTCTGGATATTTAGTTGTATAATCCACAATCACCAGCATAAACCAATTTCTTGCTTTAACCTTTCCAGGAGGTTTACCCACAGCTGAAACCTGTTGGGCTGGAGGTTGCTTGCAGCCATCCTTTTTCCAGCTTTGGAAAGCCCATGACGAGTTCTTCCTCCTCGCAGCCACAAACACGTCAGCCAGTTCAGCAGCCTTCTTTGCAGTCTTTGGATTATGTTCCTTTATCCACACCTATAGTTCTGGTGACAATATTCTCAAATACTGTTCAAGAATAATTATTTAATTGATTTGTTCAACTGTTTTACCATTAGGTTGCACCCATTTGCCATACAGCTCCTTCATCCTTATGTGGAGCTCTTTTGGAGTTTCTTTGGGCTCCACCTGAAGTGAGCGGAATCATTGCCTGGAGGTTTCACTGTTAATATCATACTTCTGCAAAATAGCTAGTTTGACTTGGTCATAGTTCATGGACAAATCAGCATCCTTATGCACAAAGGCACTTCTGGCTTTGCCTGTTAGCAGAGGTATTAAGTGACAAGCCCAGTCAGTTCTCGGCCATAGCCATTCTTTCAAAAGTAATGAGAAAGTGTTCAATGTCATCTTCTTAACTTAGTTTTTGTAATTTAGGTGCCTGGGAAACCTGTGAATGTGCATTGAGAAGATCACCTGATAGACTGTTCAGGTGAAGCTGCGACTCCAGGATCTGGTGGTTGTGTAGGCCGCACTGGGGGAGTGGTTTGAGAGTGAGTCTCTCTTCTAAACAAGCTGAACTGTTTTTGCAGTTCCTCAAATTTCTGTTCTTGCTAAGCAGCTTCTCTGGTCCAGTCATCCTCCTTGGGCTTCTGTTAACCATTATGGCCTCTGAGAAGATTAGCCAAGACAGCGAGTGTTGGTTCACTTCCCTCCTCTTCCATGTCAAACACTCCACCAACAGCTCCACCTACCTTCCTCAACAGCAGCTTTTTCATCTGGCTCAGAACTGGGTCCTCCTCTTGTTCGTCCTCTTCCCCTTCCAGGCATTTCTAGCAATTTTTCCTCTCAGAAAGGAGGAGACAAAAAAAACAAAAAACAAATCAGAGGTAGTTCATGCAGACATGGTCAAACCAGGAGAAAAACATACACCAATGTCCTTAACTGACTGGATCCCACTTCCGACACCAACTGTAAGGGACCAAACTTAAACAAGGACAAAAGGTGTTCAAAAATTGGAAAAACCTCAATTTAATCATGTCAAAAATGGTTAACAAAGGGTCAAAACTACAATACAAAATAACTCAAATAATAAATAACATGGATTTGGGCCTAACTCAACTGAGGTCAAATGAACAGTAACTAAACTCAAACAAACTAACCTGCAGACAAAGGACAAAGGCTGCTTAAATAGGGGTGGGATAACCTAAACTTGCCACATGAGGGAGGCACAACATAACAGAACAACAACAAACCCAAAAAATCCAAAATTAACTAAAACATATTAAACGAATAAAGCAAAATCATCTTTTAATAAGCACAAATAATAAGTGAATATTAAAGTGACAAAATAACTAAGGTCAACTTTAACAAATAAAGATCCCCTCCCCAGTCTTTTGGAATAGTGGTATGTTCCTGGCTTCCACCTCCAGCTGGTCTGTGTTTGCAGAACCTCAAAGAAAAGAACAAGTGTAAGTAAACCATTCAGACAAATATTAACTAAAGTGTGCACCCATTAGAAAATATATGTCTAAATGAAATAACTTGAACTTAACTTATGTATCGTGTCATCTGGAAGTAATAAATGTAAATTATGTAACTTATGGAAACAATACTAACACTTTGTGGTGGTAGTGGTGGTCGAAGCATTCACCACAGTAGTGACACTTTTGAATAATATTACTCAAGTAAAAGAAAAAGTACAGTATATAACAAACTACTTCTAAAAGTAATTTGTAAATCAGTAAATGTACCTCGTTACTACCTACCTCTGTTGACAGACATTGGTTCTGTACACTCCACAGCTGCAATAGATCCCTGTTTATGGTCTGAAACAGTCAGGACACAATTGGAATAAAAAGTTGCGTGATTTCCTTATTGATAATGTTTTGTGCAGAACACAGCTGATTATTCTGTTTACAGTAAACAAAATGAAAATGTAAGGGTGATCTTGATTATTTAGATTTATAATTTCATTATTGTAGCAAGAGATGGTCAAATACTCAAGTGTGAAGGAAATGTTGACAGCTAAATTTACAATAGAAGGTTTTTGAAAACCTTTACTTTACTCTGCATTGATTTTACACAAAACAATGGTGAAGTAAAAAAGAACCAGAAAAGTCAAGTTTATTTGTTTCGCACATTTCAGCAAAAAGGCAGTTCAAAATTCTTCACATCATACAAAACATAATACAATAACCAACTTTGAAACAAGCAACAAACAATAGATTTTGTGAAATTCCATCAAGAATAATCATCAAATATACATCAAAAATATTAATCAATGTTCGTCTTCCTACTAATCAAAGGGAAATGAAGAGGTGAGTTTTCGTCTTGATTTAAAGGGATTCAGTGTTTCGGCTGTTTTGCAGTTTTCTGGGAGTTTGTTCCAGATTTGTGGAGCATAAACACTGAAAGCTGCTTTGCCATGTTTGGTTCTGGTTCTGGGGATGCAGAGTAGATAAGTAGAAAAGGACAATCTAAGTTATATCAACTTAAGAACAAGTGTGTGTTTTGCATCTTCTTGTTGGTATTCTTCTTGACTCGCTTTTATGGGTGCTGGTCCCTGTTAGCACTACATTTTCTCCTCTCCATGGCTGCTTCCATGAAACAAACTTCAACAAAAACATTCCCAGCTTGAAAAGACAAAATGTCTTCAAATTTCCTAGATTATAATTTATTAGAATGGCTTAGTCAAAGTCCAGACTTGAATCCAACTGAGAATCATTCAATGAAAATGAATGTCCACAGATTTCCTCCATCCAATCTGACTGAGATTGAGATGTTTTACAAAGAAGAATGGGTAAAAATTTCAAGTCGATTTAGGTTTCATGACCACTTTCTGTAAATAACATCATTTTGTTCTTCAGAGTCTATTAATGTTGGATTTGAGAAACTCGTCTCATGTTCTGATCCGTGTTTGTGTTTCAGACGAGCTCGCAGACATGATGTGAAGCATGAAGATCCCTGGAGTCAGTGCCCAGTCACAGAGGAAAGTAAAGATCTCCAGTTTAACTCCACATCATCCACTTCATGTCACATTTAGTTTGTAGCATCTGGACAGATGATGAAGCAGATCTGAAGCTGAGCTGGAAACAGCCAGATGATCAGATCAGATCGTCTCCAGATTCCTGGTTAAAACACTGAGTTTCCATCTGATCAAGAAGGTTTCATTTGGACTTTGTGTTCTTCATGCTGAGAACATCAGAGCCACTGTTTGATCACAGAGATCTTCATCGGTAAGAGTTTTATTTGATTCAGAGTGTAGAAGTATGGAAACATCTTGTCAGTGAAGGTGTGTGTGAAGGTGTGTATGTGTGTGTTAGTATCCAGATCAGAGAACGACAGCTTTCCTCCGTCCCAGTCCAGGTTCACTCTGATCCTCTGGAGCTTCTTCTGGACTGAGAGAAATGTGAAAGGAGCTGGTGGAGACTCTGCTGAGTATTCACCTTGAAAGAACTCTAAACTCAACAATCCATACTTTATGATTCCCTTCCTCTGGACAGACTCTGCTATCACACCAAGCATCCAGTATCTACTGTCTCCAACATCAACATCCCAGCTGTGGTTCCCTGAGTTGAAGCCCTCAGAACTCAGGACAGAACGCCAGGAATCAAACCTCTCTGGATTATCAGGAAGCTGCTGTTTATCTCCAAAAGTCAAACTGGTCAGATCTTCAGACAGGAGCAGCTTTGGATGAGCAGTGTTTGGGTCCAGGATGACAGGAGTGTAGGACACCATGTTCTCCATGTTGCTCCAGACGTTGAAGGCCAGGTTTCCCAGATGTTTGGCCTGGTCTATCAGAGCTCCTGAGGGCAGCTGTGGATCCTCCAGCAGGGGGCAGCGCTGGACTCTTTCCACTGCAGCCTTGAAGTTGTGCAGGAATGAGACGTCTTCAGCTCTCAGCTCCTCCTCTGTGGCTCTGACTGTGTCTGAAAGAGCTGCTATCTCTCTGCTCAGAGCCTCCATCTTCTCCTCCATCATCCCTCTCTTCTGCTCCTCTTCCTCCCTCAGTGCAGCCAGCCTGGCCTCCTCTTCCTCTGCTAGAAACTGATGAAGCTTCTCAAACTGCTCCTTAATCTGCCTCTCTGTGTGTCGGGCCTGGACCTTCATGTGTTCTGCTGTCTGATCAAACTTCGTCTGAACTTCCTTCCTGAGCTCCAGCTTCTTCTTTAAAGGCTCCAGAGTTTCCTGAAGGTTCTTCTTGTGTTGCTGAGCAGCTTCATCGATGGGTTTGAATCTGTGGTTGGTGTGTAAATCTGAATGACTGCAGACGAGACACACTGGCTGCTGATGGTCCAGACAGAAGAGTTTGAGTTTCTCAGAGTGCAGATTGCAGAGATCCTCTGAAGCTCTCTGGTCTCTCTGCTCCAAGAAGGTCTCACAGAGTCTCCTCAGAGCCAGGTTATAGGGTGGATGTTCCTTTGAAGATCTCCTCTTACAAACTGGACACTCCCTTGCTGGATTCTCTCTCCACCAGTTCTTCAGACACTCCTTACAGATGCTATGGCTGCATGACAGAACAACCGGATCCTTAAAGACGTCCTGACAGACCGGACAGCAGAGATCCTCCTCTAACCTGGAAGCCATTTAGTCTCTGAGTGAAACTGAAAGCACAGAAGGTCCAGTCAGTCATGGCTCCCCTCCCTCCTCCACTAACTTCCCTCAAAGTGACTCTGAGTGCTGTTCTTGGTCCAACTCACCTTCAGGGTGTGGAGTGTGAGCAGCTTGAAGCAGCAGAGTTGGAGGTTTCCACTTTTCTCTCCTGCAGCTGGACTCACTCAGAGGAAGCTGCTGGTTTGCTCTGAAGGTGAATCTGATTGTCTGGGAGTCTCTCTGCAGGGACCAACGACCACAACCTGCTTCCTGCTTTAGTTCAGCTCCACCTGAGGTGTGTTTTGTTCCAGAGTCCAAAATTCAACATTTGACCAAATTTAAAACTCACTGATTAACAGGCTTTATTTTTCTCTGTGCAGTTCGGAACTGGACGTGTAAAAAAGAAAGTAAAAACTGTCTTCATCTTGCTTCCTGTTTTCGTTCAGGCTGAAGAGTTTACGGGTGGAGCTTAAACCTGCTGCTTCCCCCACAACTGATGTGTTTTCCTTCCCAAAGTCAGTCTGTCAGAAACATTCATCTCTGCTCAGATCAGAACGATCCGACCTTACTGAAGACTGAAAAATAAACCGTCCTCAGTGCTGCGGTTGTTTGGTTCTGACTAAAATCAGTAAACATGAAGCTCATTCATTCATTCATTCATTCATCATTCCTCATTCAGGAATAATTAGACAAACTCAGCAGTCAGAAAAACTTGTTTGTGATTACTATTTGTCCAGAAATGCTGTTTTAAACAAACCATCTCTCTCTGAAATCGTGCTGCATGCACGGTTCTGGAGTAACTGGAAGTTCATCACACAAGGAGGAACAGAACCTTCATCAAGAACCCAACAGGATGGTGGAAGACAATCCTATAGAACCTGTTAAAGCCAGTTAAACAGGTGATTCTCAAAGAAGTCCATAAACACCAGCTTCAGAATGGATTAACCATCAGCCACCTCCTCTGCATGAATGATATAAATGGCTGCAATGCTCGGTACTGCAATAGTCAGAACCAAAGAGGTTGAAGGTAACATTGTGGACTAGAACCTGGTCCTTTCAGCCAGAAGCTTATGTGTTACCCTTTTACACCACAGGAGCTCATTCTGGTCCGTTCATCCATCGTCTAAACCTGCTTGTCCTTTCGGGGTCGCTGGTGCTGTTCTCCAGCAGTCATTGGTTGAGATGTGGGACACATCCTGAACTGGTCACCAATTCATCACAGTGCTTACCCTTTTAATCAAGGGATTTACAACTAAATTATAAATTTAAAAAGAGGACAAAAGAAAATAAATTCTTACATTTATGTGTGTGCATACTCTGATGAACTATTGAGATGAAGAGCAAGCTCGCTCCCAGGGCCTCTATCAGTCCAGCAGGATTCAATTGTGTCTTTTATGTTTATATAAAGAAATGTCTGTTGCAAATATCCAGGAATAAAATAGACAGAAATATCCTTTATTGTCCCTCAGATGGTAAATTAAGGTATATCAGCAGCAAAATGAAAGGCTAATAAAACCTGCAGATACACATAATAAATAAGATAAATAAGAGATAGTACAGTCATGTCAAAATTTCAAAAGGAGAAAAACAGTTTTTAGGAAATGTACAACTGTGCAGGATAATTCAAAAAAATATACAAACTGTGCTGTCTCTATATATGTGTGTATATTGCAAAATTAGCAAGGAAATGGAAACCAACATTTCAACCACAAACTTCAATATATTTACTGAGATTTTACTAGAAAGAGCAAAACAAATGATCTTTAAAGCCTCAGAGGTTTGTTGGAGAACATGAGAGAACAAACACCAGAAGCAGATCTGGCTGGACCTGCAGAACCAGCAGCTGAAGATGGGTTTAGATTTACCTTAGCTCTGGCAGATGATTCTTCAGGAGCTATCTTTGGCTATTTCATGAAAGCTAAGAGTGATGCTGTTAAAGGTACAGAGAAGTCGATTGCTGATCTTGCACCTTATGGAAAATCAACTGTATAAGATCAGATAATGGAAGTGAGTTTACATCTAAAGAGTTTCAGTCGTTGCTCAGTTAAAATGCGTTTAGACATGAAACTTCAGCCCCTTATTCGCCCCATCAGAACGGAATGGCTGAAAGGACCTGGAGAACTGTGTTTGAACTGGCAAGATGCTTGTTAATGGAGAGTAAACTGCCTAAAGATTTATGGACATATGCAGTTCAGACTGCTGCTAGTATCTGAAATAGATGTTCCAACAGACGTGTAGGGCAGACTCTGTTTTAAATGTTAACTTGAAGCAAGCCTGACCTGTCAAAAATGGGAATTTATTGGTCTTAATGTGCATACAAATATGACGAGAGGAACTTGGATCCACGTTGCGAAAAGGGAATTTTTGTTAGTAACAAAAAAAATAGCCCTGCATATCAAAGACAGGGGAGAAATTAGTCTGTAAGCTTAATAAGTCACTTTATTGTCTGAAAGTCAGGATATTATTATTAATATTATTGGATTAAATGCTGCATGATTTCCTCATCGATAATGGTTTTGTGCAGAACCCAGCTGACTCTTGTGTTTACAGTAAACAAAATGAAAATGAGATCCTGATCTTGATTATTTTGGTTGATAGTTTCACTATCGCAGTAAAAGATAGTGAAATACTCAAAAGTGTGACGGAAATGTTGGCAGCTAAATTTAAATGGAAAGATCTTGGAAAACTTCAACTGTTACCAGGCACTCATTTTACACAGAACGACGGTGAAGTAACAATGAAAAAGAAAAGTCAAGTCAGTTTTCAGATTTTCTAATTCAAAAGCACATTTCAGCAACAAGGCAGTTCGAAGTGCTTTTCATGATAAAAACAAAAGACAATAACCAATTATGAAACAAGCAATAAACATTGTATGTTGTCAAATGCCATCATCAACAATAATCATCGTGAAATATACGTTAAACATATTAATCTATGTTCCAGTTATTATGAATCAAAAGCAGCTCTAACCAGGTGGGTTCTCGGCCTTGATTTAAAGGAACTCAGTGTTTCGGCTGTTCTGCAGTTTTCTGGAAATTAGTTCCAGATTAGAGGAGCATAAAAACTGAAAGCTGCTTCTCCATGTTTGGTTCTGGTTCTGGGGATGCAGAGCAGACCAGAACCAGAAGATCTGAGTGGTCTGGAAGGTTGATGCAACGACAACAGGTCAATAATGTATTTTGGTGCTAAGCTGTTCAGTGATTTATAAGCTAACAGGGAGCCAGTGGAAGGACTTTAGAACCGGGGTGATGTGCTCTATCTTCCTGGGTCGACCTGTGAAGATGCTGTTGCAGTAATTAATGCAACTAAAGATAAACGCATGCATGAGTTTCTCTAGATCTTGTTGAGCTGCTGTTTGATCACTGAGATCTTCATCGGTAGGAATGTTGCTTTACCCACAATTCTAATGTACGGAAACATCTTGTCAGTGAAGGTGTGTGTGAAGGTGTGTATGTGTGTGTTAGTATCCAGATCAGAGAACAACAGCTTTCCGCCGTCCCAGTCCAGATTCACTCTGATCCTCTGGAGCTTCTTCTGGACTGAGAGAACTTGGACAGAGGATGCTGAAGATGCGACTGAATATTCACCTTCACAGAACCGTATAGTCAACCATCCTGACTCTATGTCTCCCTTCCTCTGGACAGATTCTTCTAACACACCGAGTCTCCAGTATGCACTGTCTCCAACATCAACATCCCAGCTGTGGTTCCCTGAGTTGAAGCCCTCAGAACTCAGGACAGACTCCCAGGAATCAAATCTCTCTGGATTATCAGGAAGCTGCTGTTCCTCTCCAAAAGTCAAACTGGTCAGATCTTCAGACAGGAGGAGTTCTGGATGAGCAGTGTTTGGGTCCAGGACGAGAGGAGTGTAGGACACCATGTTCTCCATGTTGCTCCAGACGTTGAAGGCCAGGTTGCCCAGATGTTTGGCCTGGTCTATCAGAGCTCCTGAGGGCAGCTGTGGCTCCTCCAGCAGGGGGCAGCGCTGGACTCTTTCCACTGCAGCCTTGAAGTTGTGCAGGAATGAGACGTCTTCAGCTCTCAGCTCCTCCTCTGTGGCTCTGACTGTGTCTGAAAGAGCTGCTATCTCTGTGCTCAGAGCCTCCATCTTCTCCTCCATCATCCCACTCTTCTGCTCCTCTTCCTCCCTCAGTGCAGCCAGCCTGGCCTCCTCTTCCTCTGCTAGAAACTGATGAAGCTTCTCAAACTGCTCCTTAATCTGCCTCTCTGTGTGTCGGGCCTGGACCTTCATGTGTTCTGCTGTCTGATCAAACTTCGTCTGAACTTCCTTCCTGAGCTCCAGCTTCTTCTTTAAAGGCTCCAGAGTTTCCTGAAGGTTCTTCCTGTGTTGCTGAGCAGCTTCATCGATGGGTCTGAATCTGTGGTTGGTGTGTAAATCAGAATGACTGCAGACGAGACACACTGGCTGCTGATGGTCCAGACAGAAGAGTTTGAGTTTCTCAGAGTGCAGACTGCAGAGATCCTCTGAAGCTCTCTGGTCTCTCTGCTCCAAGAAGGTCTCACAGAGTCTCCTCAGAACCAGGTTACAGGGTGGATCTTTGGTGAAGCATATTGTCTTACAAACTGGACACTCTCTTGCTGGTTTCTCTCTCCACCAGTCCTTCAGACACTCCTTACAGAAGCTGTGGCTACAGGACAGAACAACCGGATCCTTAAAGACGTCCTGACAGACCGGACAGCAGAGATTTTCTTCTAACCTGGAAGCCATTTAGTCTCTGAGTGAAACTGAAAGCACAGAAGGTTCAGTCAGTCATAGCTCCCCTCCCTCCTCCACTAACTTCCCTCAAAGTGACTCTGAGTGCTGTTCTTGGTCCAACTCACCTTCAGGGTGTGGAGTGTGAGCAGCTTGAAGCAGCAGAGTTGGAGGTTTCCACTTTTCTCTCCTGCAGCTGGACTCACTCAGAGGAAGCTGCTGGTTTGCTCTCAAGGTGAATCTGATCGTTTGGGAGTCTCTCTGCAGGGACCAACGACTACAACCTGCTTCCTGCTTTAGTTCAGGTTTGAACACGTTAGGGGCGGTGCTTAATGTGCTGCTTCACTCATCCCTGATGTTTTATTTTATTTCAATGTCACTGTTAGACACACTCATCTCTGCTCAGATCAGAAAGTGCCAGCCTTACGTTTTAGAGTAATCAACTGACCTCACAGTAATGCCTAAAGCATGTTGGCACAAAAATTGTGCTGCCCCACATTTTATGCACATGTCAGCATGTATTTAAAAATGAACGTTGAGTGAAAGTTTGCGTAAATATATGCTAAATTTTTACCTGCCGTGAAATGTTTAGCAGCCACACAAACTTTTTCAGTGGACAATAACAAACTACAAAGCACCGAAACTCATCTAAATACACTGAAATCTGACTCCATTCAGTGTTATTTAATCCAAGGAGTAACGAACCCAGTGATTTTTCATGATTTTAATCTTGTATAGGTTATACTTAAACGATGAAACTGAACCACATTTATCCTCATACAATAATACAACACACATACATTCACAAAAAAACGTATAAATAAAGTAAAAATAAAATGATGGGAAAACCTGACTCGAATGTAAATAGTAAATATTCTCTGTTTTGTATAGATTTAACTGCGCATCGGTCGGTGCGCCGAAGTGCATGAAATGCATGTTATCTGCAGGGCACTTTCATTCCCGCTGTAGATTCAAGTGTCGTCGGATCAGCAGATTAATTCCAAGCAGGGCAGGTTTAATGATTGTTAAGGTGGTCAAGGTGTATACAATCACACATAAATTACTGCGCAAAGATGTGCGTAATTGTGAAATGATGGCAGCTTTGGCACTGCTGGAGGACATCGCCAATTCAAGGATTCAGAGGGAGCGCGTATTCAGAGATCAGACTGGCCTGCTGGGGCATGATGATGAGTGCTTTATTAACTTAGATTAGACTGCTCAGGATCAGCATCCTGGAGCTCTGCGCAGAACTGGCCCCAGCTTTGCAGAGGGAAACTAGAAGGAGCGGAGTGTTAACGGTTCAAGTTCTCACTACGCTGGGATTCCTTGCAAATGGAGCATTTCAGTGGGAATTGGCTGACAGATCGGGAATATCACATATGTCATTATTCAGCCAAGCCACTTGCCCAGTTACACAAGGTTCCCCTACTGCAGCTGAACAAGCAGAAATTAAATGGCAATTTGCAGTTTATAAGCCAACTTTCTAACGTGATGGGAGCTGTGACTGCACTCATATTCCTGTGTTCAAACAAGCATTTTCCTTTTAAGTGATCTTTAAATTTTCTTTTTCATTTTTTATTTTACGTCCATCGTTGCTTTTATTTTTATAAAGGTGATCTTGTTTGCCCTGAAGGGCACCTTTTAAATAAAATCTATTACTATTATTAGTTGTTGTTGGAAACAGACTCAAGCAGAGGCCGTTGCCATGGTTATTCAGATACATGGTGGGAGTCTTCTGGGTATTTATATTAATTTGCATATGCATTCATGGGCGGAGACAGGGCGGTGCACGCAGCACCTGCAGCTGCTCTTTATTTCACGCAAATTAGTATGTATAAAAGAAAGGTGCGCAGCCACATGTGTGCGCAATTTATACATCTGATTTTTTTTGAGCTGGCACTTTTCAAAATTTGTCCCGATGCCAACTTTTAGTGTGAAACTGCGCACTCTTTTATACATGAGGCCCCATAAGTATGTGGGGGAAGGAAGAGTACCTGGAGAGAACCAACGCTTGCACAGGGAACAAAATGCAGACTTAAAGCAGAAAGACCTCATCATGCTGTTTTTTCTAACTATAGTTGAAGTGAAACCAAAACTTTGGTGAGAAGTTTAATTTCTAGATAATTGTTGCAAGTGTAGCACTTGGAAAAACTATTTTAAAAAGAGTCATTTTCTCATGAATATTTTTATTAAATGCGTTACAAAGATAATTAATAAAATTATTTCCTTTAAAAAAATGAAATCCTGAGCAGAAAGCACATTACTCCATGGGTTTTTTTCGTTATCACAGCTGTGTCTCTGTTTTAGGAACGTTGTGTTTGTCCTACATCACGTTCTTCTCAGCGGAGGTTTCTTCGCAGCAGTGGTCGAGCTGCTCTGGGCTCTGAGGGAAGTAGACGTCAGCCTTTTGGTCGTCGTCGTGCTCGATGTGTTTCAGGTGGACGACCATGTGCAGGGCGTAGGCCAGAACCAGCAGCAGGATCAGGGATGTGATGAGGCCCATCAGGATGGCCGGGGTCAGGACAGTGGTGCAGTCACTCGCAGGAGAAAACTTCCCTGCGCTGATGTTGAATGCCTGGATCTAAACACAGCCATACCCCATTTTAAAGTTGGTTATAATTCAGTTTAACAGACATAAAGGGGAGCATTGTTTAGGAAGTACCTGGAAGTCGATGAAGGTGATGGCCCAGCGCTGAGCTTGCTCAGTGCTCGGCAGTAACAGGCCGCTGTATCTCTGCAGACTGCTGACATGGAGGCAGCGGTAGGAGGAGGAGGCTGGAGCATACACATCTGTGGCGTTGAAGACAACCTCCTCAGAAGTGTTGTATGAAACAGAGACTCTGTCCACAGAGAGCCACCACTGACCTGAAGACTCGTAAAATGTGTTGGACAGCTGAAATCTGAAGCAATGAAACTCATCAGACAAAACAAACTCCATCATTGGTTCTCCTACCAGATTTTAAATCAGAATACAGCAAAATTCCTGCAAGGATGTGCAACACTGATGAATAGATCACAACAGACACCTCTTTATTAAACCTTTGAAACAGAGAGAGCAGCCTCACTCCAAAGGAATTAGGTTATCCTGAGCTATCTCTGTCGTTCTCGCGCTGCTGAAACACAAACTGACCACTTTTCCTCACTTTCTTTTTCTACTACTCTCCAACTTGTATTATTTGCTGTGATTTCAACGGTTAACTTTATGTTTTCTCTCATGTTTTTTTCCTCTCCATAGAAGCTACACCAGGCCAGGCTGTGTCGGGACTGGACAACTCTTTGCAAATCAAATCACATAATCATCACTGATCTGCACATCCAAATCAGGCATTTCTTACTGGAAGCCTAACTTGGTGCTTACCTTTTTAATCAAGTGATGTATAACTAAATTATAATTTTTAAAAGAGGAGAAAATAGAATTAATTATTTCTTTTGTGTGCGTATTCTGATGAAATGTGAGGAGCAAGCTCATTCCCTGGGCCTCCATCAGTCCTGCAGGGTTCAATTGTGTGTCTTTTATATTTTATGGAAAGAAATATCTGTCCAAGAATAACATCAAGTAGAATAGTAATTGAGTAGAATATTCTTTATTCTCCCTCAGTTGGGAACTTAAGGTGTATTAGCAGCAGAACAAAAGGCCAATATAAGCCTGCAGATACACATAAAAATAATAATATAAATAAGAGACTGTACAGTAAGGTAAATTTTCAACATAAAAAAACTATCCTCGGGTTTTAGTGTGCAGGATAGTTACAACATGTACAAACTCTGCTCGTTATATATTACTGCAATAATTAGAAAATGGAAACCTATGCAAATAGTAGCATAGATGTAGACAACTTATGGAGTTTGTTGGGAGCAGCGATAGCTGTAGAGTATTACAGCCGCTGGGAGGAAGGACCTGTGATAATGCTCCTTTGTGCATCTAGGATGCAGCAGTCTGTAACTGAAGGAGCTCTCCAGATCTTTCTCCATCTTCCGGTTCAAATCAATTGCTGTTTTGCAGTTGATTTGAACTGGAAGATGGAGAAAATTTTGAAGTCATTTTTCATGGTGTTGTTTTTAACATCAGACTTCCACGAGTCCATAGCCGTGTTATTTAAAACCATAGGGATGATGGTTATTATTTTGAGTTGCTGATTAGCAGACAGACTAACCTGATTGACAAGTCTCTCAAATCCTCCACATCTCCAAACTTCATGACCAACCTGAGGAAGACGCACGAATATATAAGGTGTTAAAGGGGAAAAAAAGCAATTTAATCAGCTCTTCTGTTTCTGTTACATTGTAAAAGGGCTATTTTTTACTATTAGCTATCATTTAAACTGTTATTAACAGTGGATTTTGGCCAGAGTTTCACAAACTGTGGATCCCTGGGTTGTTTACATCAGAAAGGTGAACATACGTGGCTTTGTCCTGTTGGCACAGCGACTCCCTTGTGTCGACAAGCTTCTGAGGAGAAAAGGTGAGCTCTGTCAGGTCCACAGGTTTCTGCTTCTCAAAGCGTAGAGAAAGTTTCCTCGCCTGGAACAAAATACACGGCTCTCCATTGGACAACACCTGCAGCATGGAGAAAACAAGAACATTAAAAACTCCTCAAAACCTTGTGAGGAGACAAGTTTTTGTAGATTTGTCCTGATTAATGTCACCTTGAGAGGAGAGAAGGGAAGTGCAGCTCCTGTTGTTTGGAGTAACTTTCTCTGTGAAACATGACGATTCTGAGGAGACAGGAAACATCAATATAACAGCAAACCTGGAGGTCTCCTTTAGGGATGCATGGAATATATGTATAATTAGATTGAACTGAGTTTTTTTTATAAAGTGCCTTGAGATGACATAGAGTGTTGTGAATTAGCGCTATATAAATAAACTGAATTGAATGTTAAGTTCACCTCCAGTTCCCCAGTGAAGCCCAAATGCTCTTCATTCCTCATCCTCGTGTTGCTCCCTTCATCTAGATAAAAAAAAAAATAAAGAATCTCAGATTGTTTTGTTAAATTGTAATGAAACTAAATGTTTACATCCTGTAAAATCAGGAAAGTCTGCTTACAGAAATGTGAAGGATACAAGGGTTTGTAAAAAGACATAACTGTCTTTTTCTTTTAGCTAACTTACTTCATTATTGCAGTTAGTAAAGGTTATACTGACAACAGCACACTAATATTACGTTATTTGCCATCAAGAGCATTTCCTCATAAAATTGTTGCACATTTCCTACATTACACATTTATGCCTTTGCAGATCTGATTCTGGTTAAAATTTCTGGATGGATGGATGGATGGATGGATAACTTACCGAGGACTACAGATGCTGTGCTGTAAACAGAAGTTAGAGGAGAATCAACAACAATGTTTTATAATCATTATTTCTGCATAGTCTTCCATACTAATAAGTTCTTATCTGAAACATACTTTGATTTCATCTTATTACAGTTTTTTGAATATTTGTCTTTAGTCTTAATGTTTCAAGTTAAATTTAATCTGCAGAAAATAAATGCATTGATAAATGTTTTAAACATTTGACTAATAATTAGAATTAGTCCATTTGACTAAAATCTATAGATAGTAAGTAATGCTGCCTGCCTCCACTTAGCAATTTATAGTTAAAAAAAAAAAACCCAAACAATACATCATATTCAATAAATTAGAATGTGTGTTTCGATGAGGCTCATTTGTCAGATTAAAAGTACCTTTTGAAAATTGATCACCTTTAAGCAAATATTATACATGCTTTTCATTAAACCAACATTTCTGTTTTTAAAAAGATCTTTTTTTTTATTAGTCTGTTGTAATATTCTAATAATGAATGTCATGTTTTTATTAACTGTAAGTGGAAAATCGTCATAATTAAAATAAATAAAGGCTGGTGTGTTTCACTTTGTGATAAAGTTCCTGAAATAAACGGACTTTCCAATAATATTCTAATTTATTGAATGGGTCTGTAAACACAGTGCTATGAAAAACTATTTCCCAGCTTTACAGATTTTGTTTCTCAACCAGGAGATCAGAAAATAACCCAGAACATCTAAAGCCCAGCGGGCCTCACTTGCTGCGGCAAAGTTAATGACTCAAAAATAAGAAAAACACTGGGCAACAATAGCATTATAGGAGAGCTCAGACCAGAACCGTTTATTTGTAATTTCACTTTTCACCAAAACGTTTTCCAAAGACTATCCTGATGATCCCTGGATGAGTTGCTGCTACTGATGGAAGCGCGAGTTCTGCTTTCTATGAGAAACTCCTTAAGATTATTGTCAGAAAATGGTGTTATGGCTTTTTGTTTTTTTTAATGTAACCTCACGACAATCAGTGGCGTCCATTAATAAGTTTCCCTGACCATTAGAGAGGCCAGTGGGTTCCTAGGCTTTTCAAAAGAACATTTGTAAAAATTAAAGTAATATTTACTCCCTGCATGGATCCTGAGTGAATATCAAAGATCAAGACTAATACATAAAAAGACTGACTCAAGTTTAACCCATGAAGAGAGCATGTGCTGGGTCCAGTGACCCAGCTGGTGGCCTGGTGGATTAGTGTTGAAACTAACACTGGGTGATCAGCCTGGCACACAGAGAGATGTGCTGCTGATGAGTGGACCGGCTCTGACCCACTTTTCAAACAAATGCCTGAAGTGGAAAATAATGGACCAAAATCTAATACTGAAATCAGCTTAACTCGAAGCAGGAGATCTGATTAATCTTTCAGTTTCCTCTCTTTTCAACTGGCACAATTTGAATCCGCAAATTAGGATTTCAAGATGCATCAACCTTTTTCAAGCAACACGCCTGCTGTGAAAACATATCCTCTCCATGTTGATCAGAGGGGATTGGCCTTGCTTGTTGAACAAGAAATTACACAGCTGCCTTTACGTTCTGCTGAATTGATTGATACTCCAGATTACTGTCTGATGATGCTGCCAAAGACTTCTCTGCTTCTCCAAACCCCACAGATAGCCATGGAGATCATCCAGCATCATACTGGAGCCATCTGTTAATGAAAACACCAAAGTAACAACAGAACTTCACTGCTAAAATACATAAAACAGAAATTATTTCACCCTCAGCTCTTTTTATCAGCGTCAAAAACAAGGGCTGAAAACCAGATGGGAAAACTATACTCTGAATTTTTACAAAGAGCTAAACTTCAAATTTATGACAACAAATTAAAAATATGATTTTAGAATCTGGTGGTTTCTGCTTTAAAAAGTAAAAATAAAAACATTATTTTTCTGAACTGGTTGCAAAATAAAGAGTGGAACATAGCACAGAACCAAATACATGGTCCAAAACTAACAATTTTCTAATTATTTTTATATTTTTGTTAGATTTATTTCCCTTCAGCTGATATAGCGATTGCTTATACTATCTGGCATGTCATACTTTCTCCAATTAAGAATGGTGCAATTTGTATTTTATTAAAAAGGTTTGCATTAAAGTTAAATGTTATATCATGCATTCAAGAGTTTATAGTGCAACTAAAGTTTGCATCAACAACTGGAGGAAATTAATTATATCATACATGGCTAATAAAATATTTTTTATTGTATATTTTCTTATTTTACCTGTATTCATTTGGTCTGTCTGCCTATGCTAGCTGTTTAGATAGCAGCTAGCTAACTAGATGGAAGCTAGCTAACGAGATAGTAGCTAACTATTTGAGGTTCAGCTTCATTTGTCATGTTTGGTGAATCAGTGACTTATTTTGCAAACAAAAACATTTACAGAAAACTGTGTGTAACTGTTTAAAATAGAAAAACCTAATGGTCTATTTATCTGTTACACTAAAGATTTGGTGCATTCCAATTAGCCTGTAAATTAGCTCACATTTAATTATGGCTGAACTGTGATTTGGAAAACCAGTGGAGCTTGTCATTTGTAAATCAGAAATTATAATAATCTGTCACTTCCAAGATAAATCTCCTGAAATACTGAAGTTGGATTTCCAACATATAGAGTCTGAAGTTTCTCAAATTGTCCTAAATGTTTTTTTGTTGTTGTTTCTGTTTTGTTTTTGTGTTTTTTGTTGTTGTTGTTTTTGCAATTCCAGTATTTCTAATCACTTTAAATCAGTCACACATTGTAACATTGATTTATAAACATGTCTCTGTAGTCTTTGAAAAATGCTAATACATTTTTATCATCTTACTGTCAGTTAGTTGGTTTGTTAGTTAGTATGGGCACTGAGCGTTACAGTAATCAAATCCCACTGGGTTTTATATAACTGATACACCCAGATCTGACTGGGCTTCTAATACAAATGGTGCACAGCATATTTGAGGTCCAAAACAATTAATTCAAATTAAATGGAGTAAGAAGAAGTAAGAATCGCAATTTAGAAAGTCAATGGTCTCCCAAGTTTAACCCCAATGTCAAAATCCATGAAGAACACAGTAAAAGTTGCAAAGATAAACCATTTTTTTTGAACCACTGATTTCTGTCTAACTTAATGCTACAGACAGTGGTTAGCCTGCTGTGTACAACAATTAGCAAATCAAACTGGTTTACCAAATTGCAACTGGATCACGGTTAAGTTGGATTAGACATTACTCCCAGATCTGACTTACAGATATGAACAGAAAGCACCAATATTCTCGGTTTCAGTATTAAAATGGTTGCTATTTTCAGCTGATCAATTTCTCCATCTTGTCATCCATTTTGCCAAATGCATGCAACATGTTTATAATATTTTATCCTTTCTCTAAATTCAAAATAAATGCAGTTTATATTTGCAGAGGATAAGCAGATGCATTATGTATCTCAGTCAGAAAAATAGACAGACAATAGAGCGGTCAAATCCACTCTGATTGACCAAATCCCTGCAACCAAAACAAGATTTAGCTGATCTTTTCTTATGCACTGGGTCAGGGCAGCGGCCAGCAGATTGAGGGACTGCAGAGATTATATAATCATACAATTAATGGGTGGCTGCAGATTATAAGGAAAGGAAGTGGCTCTCAGCCAATAGGGGATTTTACATCTTCTAAATCCTTAAAGTGACATCTTCAAAACAGCTGCTTGTGTACACATCCAGCAGACACAAGATGATATTATCATCTTGGTTTCAGGAGTCATCAGACCAAAACACTGACTGTCACATGATAACGTCTTTAATTAACTGTGTTAAACTTATCTGTGCAACACAGCTGACAACCAAAAATTAAAACTGTTGAAAAAAAAAATTAAAAACACTTTTTGAATCAGACATCTGTTCCCTCACTGTTCCCAGAACCAGAATCAAACCAGGGGAGGTAGTGTTTAGTTTCTACCAACTCCCTGAAAGGCTGTTGTAAACATTAATGTTTACTGCAGGTTTCCTATAAAGGCTAGAGATTATATTATCAGCTCATTTTTTTCATATTTTAGCTATTTTTATTTTAAATGTTTTGTTTTTATAATTTATATGATGCTTGCATACTCTCTTTCAATGTATTTCTTGTTTTTAAAGTAATTTTATCCTCTTTTGTCCCTTTATTTTCCTGTAATGCTCTATGAATTACCTTGTATATAAACGGTGGAACAGAAATGAAAAAGCTTTGCTTAATATCCTTCAGGCTGTTCTTCATGGTTTTCAGATGATGACGTCACACGTATTCTTGCATTAAATTTTTGGGTCAGTGGTTTTGTCAGTAAAGTGGGGAGGATAACCCAAGTGTAGACAATGATGCCGAGTTAAAACACAGAAATAAGCTTATAGGCCTGTTAGTGAAACGCAAGCAGGCAGCTAAGAGGCAGGAGGAACAAAGAGGATTACGCAAACAAGAAACAGGATCAAATATGTCAGTGAGTTGGATGCACTGAAAGCCAAGCAGACAAGATGACACAATGCACACAGAGACTCAGGGTACCTGTGTATTTCTTTAAAGCATGAAAAAAATGTGGCTTAACTGCCATAAGGTGAAAATTTAAACAAAAACAATCACATTTAATTTTGACGTCACATCGTCATGATAAAGGCTTGTTTCTATCCACAGTAAATTAATAAAAGGAAGGGTGTTCATCAAACATTAAGTGGAAATCAGTGCATTTCTGCCGCTGCTTTCGCCTTTGAAAATGAAAGTAACTGATGCAGAAAAGGTTTAAGAAGACTTTAACAAAGCAGAATGTGGTTTTGATATGACCGTTTCCCCATCAACCTCTAAGACATGAACGTGCGTTTTCCATAGAAACAAATCAACAAGCATATTTTATCATCATAAAAATTGGTAAATAAATACACGGTGTTGCATGTTGAGTCACATGCCTTTACTCACACATGAACGTTAATGACATGGTGATCGATGGTTTCCCATTTTTGAGCTGAATTGCACATGAAGAAACAAAATGCTCTTAAAGAAAGTCACCAAGTGATGCAAAGCACATCAAAGGTATAAAGAGAAAACAGAAGAGGAACGTCAAAATTAGACAAATGGAGCAAAACATCCAATGTAAAAAAAAAAAAAAAAAAACTTAGAGGTGACTGAGGCTGCCTCAAGACTGAAATGACCTACCTCTACATGTTCACACCACTCAGAGCAGAGAAAATATCTGTTAAAAGCTCGTCGCCTTTCCCTGACTGGGTACCAGTTGCTAAATAGTTCTTAGAAATCTTAACTCCTCTCTGTTTTGTTTATTTTTAACCACAGCTTATATTTGCTATTTTACAATTGCTGTTGTAATTGTGAAGCACCTTGGTCAACTGATGTTGGTTTTCAATGTGCTACATAAATAAATTTGACTTTGACGAACCAGAAACATTTCACAGCCAAAAGTGGCAAGTTGATCAGGCCTGGTTCTGAAATGTCCCTGCACTAGTTCTGATTCTCTTTTGTGCAAATGCCAGAACTCAGCTGGAACAGGAGCTGGCAGCTTCCAGGGTCGGAGTCGTCTCAAGGGCTTGTTTAGCCAATCAGAAACAGACAGGAAGATACGTGGCCATATCGTGTTACAAAGCCAATAAGGAAAATAGAACCTTTGATTTTTCAGGTTTACATTGTATTCAACATGTAAATCAATATTAACTAATGATGAAAAGACGTTTGTCTGAATTTCTCAATTATATAACAAATAAAATAGATACAGAAACAACACTCTTTGACTTTAGGATCTTAAGGTGATAAAAATCTTGATGTTTGGGCGATTCGGTGGTGCCATTAACTGAATCTAAAAGTCCAGCTGATGTATTTTTAAGGTAACTGGAGAGAAGACGTTTTTTGGGGTGAAAGATCAGATCTGCTGTGCTTGAATATTCTACATCAAAGTAAAAATGAGGAAACACCAAAGAACAGAAAGTCAAAAAGGCACAACATTTCTATGTTTAACAGTTTGAGTGTGAACAGACTGTATCAGCTAAGGCAACAAAGTAATGTCAAAGTAGTTATATTATTACAGAATAATAAACAGACAAGAGTTTAATGGTTGCTGCTAATCTGTTACTGAGATGATTTGGCACTAATTATTGTTTCTAATGTCAACTCTTCTAACACAGTGACCATTAAAAACGTCCCATATCAACCAGCTTTGACCACCACTGTGTTTTTATGCCTCTTTACATGTTGGATCCAGTGATGCAATTCAAGCAAGACTTTGCTGCCAACAGCTACTCAAAGTTTTTCTTTACATGGTGTTCTCATGTCAGAAAACCTGCTCAGAAGAAATAATTGATGTAAGTTATATGCAATAATTAAACTGCATGGTGTTTGTTTATAAAATACAGTCACAAATAAAGTAAACCAGAGATCAGGTTTTCAGAACGTCTATTTCAAGCTGATTTAGAGGATTTCAGACTTTTGAACCACAAACTGAACTGTTTTTATGAAACAGGTGCCCTGTTTCTCAAAGATTAAATGACTTTCAGAAACATAAGTTGAGTGGAGGATAAAGAGTAGATTCCCCTTTTTATGTACCATCTTCTCTTTATGCCCAAGAACATTAATTTCCAGAGTCTGTTTTCTGAAGAAATAGCTAAATGTTTTCAAAGACGCACCCAAAGGAAAAGCTGACATCATGCTTATAACGATCAAGGAGACTCAAACATAACTAAGAAAAGACAGAAATGTTCAGTACCACAGATGTTAAACTGTGGCTTGCATGTTAGCCTAAAGACCATGAAAAGTGTTAAAGATGACATGACTCCCTATTTTATCTCAAATAAAGTAGTAGGAAAAACATGAAGATAAATGAAGATGAAAACAACATTAAATTAGAGCAGAAAAACAGACCAGCAATCCATAAGTGAAGGTGTCAAGAGTCAAATATTAGAGAGCAAAGAGAGCACAGAAGGTAAGATTACACCTCAGTGTTTATTTGTTTCTTTCTGACATACCTGCTGGCAGGTTGCTGGTGGAATGAGGCATATGAATGCAGGTGAAGGACGAGGATGCAGAAATGTTTCCACAGAGAAGCCATTGCTGTTCTGACAAGAGTGTGATGCCAGTAAACGCTCCCTTTCCATCCCAGCACAACCTAATCTACTTAAATCAGCCCATCACCTATAAGCCCCGGTGACGGACTGAGGAGTCAGCCAACCAGGAAAGACCAGGGACAACAAGGCAGAGGGGCCAGCATCCACTGATTAAACAGTTATGGTTTCCACATTTGATCAGTTTCAAGTCAGCAGTTAGAATCCTGAGGATTAAAAGTACAGTAACCCCGACATCAGAAAATCACTCCCAGTGAATATCTGAAATTAGCCTAAAAAGAATAATTTATCTTCTATTGCATAATTTGTAAATCCAACTGTGAAAAAACAGATAGATAGATAGATAGATAGATAGATAGATAGATAGATAGATAGATAGATAGATAGATAGATTCCCTTGCGGAAAACAATACAAAGTGTGAAATTTTGCTGCATGGGCAAAATGGGGGGAAATAAGCGCCACCTGTTGGACAAACACTAAAATAGCTGGCTAATGGTCAAGAAATCAAAGCATTACTTAAGTTATATAAGGGATCAACAGTTGCATTTTGAATAAATTATCAGTTGAAATGTCCTTAATGCCTCGGTTGTTGTGTAGCTTAGCCATTTTACCATATCAACTTTATTTATACAGCACTTACAGCTAAAACAGTGTTGCACTTAACTGTATACTAAAAACATACACTAAAAGGAAAAAACCCATACACAAATATGACATAAGACCGACAATGAATTCAATACACTAAAAACAACTGAAACAATTATCACTCAAGTCGAAAGCCAAAGAATCAAAATAGGCTTTGACTTTTAAAAGCAGGCAGTAACTAAGCCTCTCTAATGTTTAGGGGTGCTTTATTCAACAGCAGCGACTATTATTATTATTATTATTATTATTATTATTATTATTATTATTATTATTATTATTATTATGAAACATTAATAATAAATTCATACAACCATAATTGATTAGATAATGTTAAATAATTTATTTAAGTTAAATGTTATTTATTTATTTATTTATTTATTTATTTATTTATTTATTTTCAGATCCTCCTTGGAATGAAGTTTTATGCTAATTGAAGGAACTGCGACAATTCCAAAAATATTTTTTAATATAAATATCCTCTGGAAAATTCGAGCTATGCTCATTTCACACAACAACAGCTTGGAAATAAAAACTGCCCAAAATGAGATATTTTAAAGCGAAAATTAAATATCGTTTAACAATTTCTGAAAAAACTCAATTTTACTCAGGCACTCTATAGTCGCACCCATATTGGGTCCCCGGACTACTCATTGCCGCGGTGCATGCTGGGTCCTTCCTTTCCAATCCCAGACTCGCTTCTGCAATCATGGGTAAGGCTCAGTTTTCATCAAAAATACTCAATTTTTCATCACTTATGCTAATTTTTTCATATCGATGTTATATGTGAACGTCTTCTGAGCTAGTTTTGATATGTTTGGAGTGGTAAAGTACCAAAGTAAACGAGAAAACAAAGGTTTATACGGCGGCGTTTCTCCGCAACGTGGAGCGGCCATAATGTCGCGGTGCTGCTAGCCGCTGGTCAACGATCTGAGCTTAATGCTGATTAAATGTTTAAAGTTATTCTCACTAACCGGCTGGATTTAGTGTTCGAATAAGTAGACTAAGCGGACAACGTCAAAAGTTTTTAGATGACTTGTTTATCTGAGGTTAATATTTTGCGGCTATACGTTGTTAGCACCGCTTCCATATTGTTCTCTGTAAAAACTTTGTGTTGTTAAAATATCTGAATTATTGAAAATACAGGTGAGGGTGGGGGTTGATTCATGTAGGTATAAAGCTTAATTTATTTCTCTGTTTGACTCGTTGAGATCCGTGTCCTGAACTAGGGGGGCGTTTGTTTAATTAACTGAACTATTTCAGCACAAAAATAAAATTAGGACACAGTTGTGTATTTATTTATTTATTTATTTATTTATTTATTTTAAACATTTAATGTGACCTTTTTTAGACATGGAACTGAAATTAATTTAGAAAATGCCTTGAATAAGACATTAGTTCAGCTCGAAAGGAGATACATAGCCTTGTTGAAGAAACTAGGCACCACGTTGTCTGCGTAATAAACTGATCTGTGTTTGACATTATGTATTACTTTAGTTTGCTTTAAATGTTCTTTTGACTTGATGTAGTAGAATCGATCTAAGTTGCAGATTAACACAGCCTGAGCTAGTAGTGAGTCCAAATTGTGTTAAAGAAAATCCTAAACATTTATTCAGAGAAAAATCATACAATATTTTGGACTCCACTGAGTGCATTAAGCAGCTGAAAAACTACGTAAATTTTCATTTTGCATGTGCTGCTCCAGTGAAATAAGAAACCTTGCGGCGCATTTAAACCCTGTTTTTCATTCCTTGGCTTTATTTATCTTTCAAGTTTAAACACTTAAGCTTTTCGAAAACTTTTATTATCCATTTTAATAGACTAAAAATGCAGATAAATATGCACAGTGGTTTCTTTACACACACACAGAAATGTGGTCTGGTGGTCTTGAAAAGTTTAAACAAAATGGATAATTTCACAAAAACTGTCAACAAATGATATTGTAGTCAGCATAATGGACTAAGGTGACTACAGTGCAGGAGCCCCACCATTAGTTGTTGAAAAGCTGAAGGGGTGCGGTAACTTTTCTCTTGGTTTATATTAAAACATGTGAAAATTTAATCCAAAATCACAAATTGACATGATTTCAAAACTTGTTTAAAATTTGCTGTGCTGAAATGCACATTTGTGTTCCAGCTACTCAGCTTGTTTAAGCCAGTATTTTTGATAGGTGCTGCACTGGAAAAAGCATGTGTTGCATATTAGATCTGCTGATTTTATTTGACCAATTTTAGGAATATAGGTACTTAAAAACAATAACTGGTTGGTTTGTTTAATTAATCTTGTCAGACCAAAGGTTCGGTGTAGTGCCGTGGCTGTGCTGCTGATGGGAACTAAAACGTGGCTACATGATATTGATAGTTTTGAGTGGACAGCATGAATGGTTGCATAACGAAAGGTCCAGCATTTCGAGCAAAAACGGGCGCCACAGACTCAGTTAAAGCAAAAACAATCTGTTTAATATGGTATTTTTCTCTTTAGGAAAGTGTCGTGGTCTGCGTACCGCCAGGAAGCTCCGCAATCACCGCCGTGAGCAGAAATGGCATGACAAGCAGTACAAGAAGGCTCACCTGGGGACTGCCCTGAAGGCGAACCCCTTCGGAGGAGCCTCTCACGCCAAGGGCATCGTCCTTGAGAAAGTGTGAGTATAATTATTATTATTAACTGACATAAAGCCAGCGGACCATTTTTAGCCTGTTAGAGGCAACTTATTTTATTCTCCAAGGCGTAAATGTTGCCGTCACAGCGGTAGTTAAATCTGGTGCCTGATGCTTCATATAACAAGGGCTCTGGGGGGATTGTCCTCTTCTTCTCAACACTTGAAATGATTGTTTCACATCATGAAAGCCCTCCAAGTACACCACCAGTCGTTGTGGAAATGATTGCTGCCTCTGCTTCAGTGCATTGCCTAAATGCATTTAATACACAGCTGATGAGATGTTTCTGTCTGTGTGCAGTGGTGTGGAGGCCAAGCAGCCCAACTCTGCCATTAGGAAGTGTGTGAGAGTCCAGCTCATCAAGAACGGCAAGAAGATCACGGCCTTCGTCCCCAACGACGGTTGCCTCAACTTCATCGAGGTAAACGGCTTCGATAAGCGGCCACATGTGCAGTTTCGGTATTTTACAAAATGCTCAAGTTTTTATTTTCTGTTGCTTACTGGAAGCTTTTAAAATGCGCTGATTTATTTGTAATATGTTCGTTTGCTTTACCCTGAAACGCTGTCGTCCCCCTGCCATCTTTAACGGCCTCTCTCTGTGGTTGTGCAGGAAAACGACGAGGTTCTGGTGGCCGGTTTCGGTCGTAAGGGTCATGCCGTGGGCGACATCCCTGGAGTTCGTTTCAAGGTGGTCAAAGTGGCCAACGTGTCTCTGCTGGCGCTTTACAAAGGCAAGAAGGAGAGACCCAGGTCATAAACAGTGGAGACAGAAACTCAAATAAACATGTTTTCAATTACAGTCTGGCTGTTTTGTTCTTGTTTGTTGCTGAAGAAAACGTTCGGTTCTTTTCACACGGTTTTGAAGAAAAACATTTGGTGTGGAGTTGGACTAGAATTGAGTTTAACTGCAAACCTGTGAATGTTAAAACATTAGCCTGGAACAGAAGACGAGGCTCCCAGCTGCAGAGAACAGGCAGCCGATGCAGAGGGACCCTTTTCTCTCCACAAGGCCTGTCAAAACGCACGCAGACGCATGGGAAATGCTGGGGGCATCGAAGTATTTCTCTTTGCTTTTTTCATTTTAATTTCATAATAAATGGGACCACAAACATCAGGTGATTCACTTGGAAGCAGATTTGGGTTCACCCGTTCATTTAACCGAGCTACGTTCAAGAAAAGAGCGACCCAATTCCAGTTCTTGCTGCGGTTCGAGTTGACCTACAGAGAGCGTTTCAGTGCATGCGCCACACTTTTTATGTTCTGGATCCACAGTAATTTACAAACATTTTATTTAAATCCTGCATATTTAGCTTGCAGGTAGGAAAAAAGTGTTGCATTTTAAGCTTAATTTTTGGCCCATGTGTAAAAACTTCATCCGTTCTGAACTGATGCCGACTTTCTGGCACCGAGACCAGTGGTTTGACCAGAATGACTCATCAATGGTGCCAAGTTTGTTTTGGTCGCATTTCACCTGGAATTATAAACATTTAATATGTGCTGCAAATCAAGAATTATCAATCAACACGTTTCCCAAGAATAATGCATGAAATTAAAGCTTCCATATCTGCCTGAATGAGCTGCGTTTCCAGTCAAAGTCCTTCAGTTTGACGTGTTATTGACTGTCAGAGCTGCAGAGAGGCAGCCTGAGCGTGAACGTCGCGCTGTGAGTCCCCTGCCTGTTACTTGGTTCGAGTCAGAAACATATGTGGTGTGAGTAAATTTAGTAACAGGTGTCATATCTCGTTTATCGCTGCCAGGGAGCTGCAGCCACACAGAAGCGGTTCAGTCTCTGCACAGGTACGACTCTGACGCCGCTGCAGGAAGCCATGTGGGCGTAAAGCTCTGCTTTCACTGACCTGCTGCCTCCTCAACAGCAGCTGATCTGACGCGGCTCCTCGGCTGAACCGAACAAGGTAAAACGGAGTTTTCTTTTCGTGTTGCGTTTAAATCAGCGTTTCAAAGTTGTGTTTAACATTTGTTGCTCGGGGAAACACTTCGCCACTCTTTTACTTTCTAACACTTTTGACATAAATCAGAATCAGTTTTATTCACCAGGTTTCTGCACATACACAAGGAATTTGGCTTAATATAAACATATGGAATAAACATTTTGTAATTATGTATAAATGCAGTGTTTTTACAAAAGAGGAATCTGAGGTTAAATCGGTGCAGATATGCATGACATCAGAGACGCAGCCGGGAGGTGGAAACTGCCTGCAGCGCTGAGCTGAAGGTAAAGGTCCGAACAGTTTGTGTCCAGGATGTGTGGGGTCTGCAGAGCTGTTAGCTGACCCGAGACCCGTACAGCTGCTGGGTGGGGGGAAGCTCCGCCCCAATCATCCCGGTTTCCTGCTGGAAGCTGAACCTCCACCCTGTCGGTCTCAGGTCTTCTGCAACCTCCAGCAGGTTTTCATCCAAGATGTAGCTCCATCTGTCTTCCCATCAGCTTCCCTGTCCCTGCAGAGGAAACGCACCCCCACAGCATGATGCTGCCACCACCATGCTTCACCGTGGGGTGGATAAATTCAGTGTGGCATGCTGTGCGGGTTTTCTGCCAGAAATACTGATGTGCACGTAGGTTTAAATTTGAAACGTGGCGTCTCCTCTGCAGAACCCCTTCTTCCAGGTTTGCGGTGTTCTCCGCGTGGCTTGTGGCAAACTGCTCGCAGGACTTCTGCTGGCTCCTTTCAACAATTTCTTCTTCAAACGGGCCAGATTTCTTAGAGTGCAAGACTAAAAGCTGTCTCTGCAGCTCCTCCAGAGCCAGGGGGGCCTCCTGGCTGCTTCTCTCATGCTCTCCTTGACCGCTTAGATGGATGTCCATGTCTTGGTCGGCCTGCAGCGGTCCATCCGGTCTCCGTGTTCAGATGGTGGATTGATCAGAGCTCTGCTTGTTCTCCAACCTAACCCTGCTCTAAACTTCTCCACAACGTTCTCCCTGACCTGCTGCTGGGTTCCTCGGTCTCCATGCTGGATGTTCTCTGAAGGACCTCTGAGGCCAGAAGCAGGACAGATGCATTCATGCTGGGATTAAATTAAACTCTTAAGGCGGACTGTAGACGCTGGATTTTATTTAGACGTATCAGAGTAAATGAGGCACGCCTTTGTGTTGGTCTGTCTCATAAAATCCCAATAAAATACGTTAAAGTTTGTGACAAAATGTGGAGAAGTCTAGAGGGTATGAATACTTAAAACACAATAAGTAGGCCTATTAGTCGAGATGATTATTACTGAAGAGGTTGGGAGCATTTAAAAGATTTTTCAGAGCACGTTTTTAGGATTATAACTGAATTTAACTTTATATTGAAGCAGATTTTGGGAACAAAGTTTAATGATGGATCTTTTCTGTTTGAAGACCTGGAGTTGGTTTTTGCGTCATACCTTCTGTACTGCAGACATGCACATATATGACTCAATCACGCCACAGATGCAGAATTCAAAAGAAAACGCTAAAACTTTCATATCTGATGTGCTTTTCCAGCCTTGGGTTGCTCCTGTTTCACAGAAAGTCCGGAGGATTTATCCGGATGTGATGAATCCGAGTCGACTGGCGCTGGAGGATGAGGGCGATGAGGAAGACGCAGCGATTCAGTACATGATTGAACAGAGTCTGCTGGAGAGCAGCAAGCAGAGGGACACCCACAGCGAGTCAACAGCAGACGAGCTGAGGTCAGTTCAGAAGGAAGGTGTTCGATCTGTCTGATGGAAGAACCTCCGTCGCTGAGCATCTCATGCAGAACAAACGGAGGAAACGATGGTGCAAACCGATATTCAGTGATGTCACTCAGATAAACAGAAAGTCTTTGGCTTTTTAGTTTCACTTATTTCACTGCAAAAACACCAAATCTTACCAAGTATTTCTGGTCCAGTTCCAGTGCAAATATCTTGAATTCACTTGAAATGAGACAAAACTAACTTACAAGTAACGTTTCAGCAGATATAGGAGCTGGTTTTATGTCAATAATTCCTTAATATTGATGAAAAAGTTCCAGTTATAAGTGAGCCTTGTCCCACTGGCAGATTATTTTACTTATAACTAGAACTTTTGCATCAATATTAAGGAATTATTGATTAAAACCAGCTCCTATATCTGCTGAAACGTTACTTCTAAGTTAGTTTTGTCTGATTTCAAGTGAATTCAAGATATTTGCTCTAGAAACTAGAGCAGGAATACTTGGTGAGATTTTGTGTTTTTGCAGTGTTAATACCAGATGATCCTTAATGTAACTAATGATGCTGATAAATGGTTATTTTATGAATCATGTAACCATCTTCAGCACCAAAACACTCAAAAAAGGGCTTGTTTTGAGCTCAGTGCAGGAAAGAAGGTATCTGGATTCATCCTCTGAGTTTCTTTGTTTTCATGCAGCGCCTCTTCGAACATCTCCAAGATCTTCTCCGCTATAAAACGAGGTAAAGCCAGATAAAAACACCTCTGTGATTTATTCTAAAATAATAAACAGTTCAGCTGTGACGTGGTCGTCTTCTGTTTCAGTAAATGAACACAATCAATAATCAGTGTTAGACAACTCCAGAGATCCGGCTTCGCGTCTCGTTTGAGTTGAGAATCGGGATTTAGCCCGGCGTTAAGGTGATCTGTTGCTCCAGGTAACGAGAAGCTCCTGAAGGATCTGTGTGTCCGGCTTAAAGACGCGTTCCTGCAGGCCGACGGCCGAGGCTGGACGCCGCTCCATGAAGCAGCAGCTCAGAGCAACCAGACGATCCTGGAGCTCACCCACAAAGGTTTGGAGGAACTCTTGTTGGCTCTCATGGTAAAAAAAAAATCTGAAATGGCATTAATATTTTGTTGCAGCAGGGTAATTTGTCATAAAAATCCGTTTATTAATCGGTGGGGAAAAAAATCCGCTTGTTGAACCATTTCTGTGCTTCTTTATCCTGCTGAAAGACTCGACGACCATCTTCAGCTTTCCAGCAGATTCCACCAGATTCATTCTGGTATTTAGAGCAGTTCATGATGCCATGCACTCTGACCTTTGGAACAGAAGCAGGCCCACAGCATCATAGACCCTCCACTGTGCTTTACAGTGAGCAGGAGGTGTTTTTTTCACACCTGAGCCACCCAGAGTGGTTCTTCCAGTTAAACTCCATGTTGTTACATTTGTGATGGTAGGACAGAATGAGGCCTTATCATGACCAGTGATGTCAGTAACGCGTTACTTTAATCCGACCCCTTCTTTCAGTAACGAGTAATCCAACGTTACTGTTTCCAATCTAGTAATCAGATTAAAATTACTTATCTAAATCACTCTGCGTCTTATCATTTTATTTAGTAAACACACATTTTTACTTTCCTCTTGCGTGTCGGGGAGAGACGCCTCACCTGTAACACCAGGCAGCAACACAAATGTAAACAATGGAGGGAGGAGAGAGATGTGTGTTTCCTAGCAGGAAATAAAAGCACTGTTTCGAGTTTGTGTCGCCAAAGATGACAACATCAAGGTTCGTCGTTTCCTCTGTGCTGGAGACAAAATGCTATCGTTACATCCTTGAAAATAGGGGAGGCAGAAAAACGAGTGATTTTCAGTGCTTCTCTCAGGCTGCAGTTAAACGCAATGAGGACAGAGCGCGTAAAAGCCCCCTAGTGGAGGATGGAGGCACTACCGATCAATCCCAGAATAGGCTTACTAGCCGATTGCTGATCAACTGATCTCAATTTCGTTGAATAAAATCGCAAATAACATTAATACATGAAAAATAGCAACTTTTCAACAATTTTCTTACTGTATTTACATTGTTTTTAGGTTCATGTCAACTAATATGGATTAATGTTTATTGTAAACCTTTTTACAGTAAATTGTAAATGTTTTTTTTTTTTTGGTTTTTGTTTTTTTTTTAACTGTCAACTCTTGTATGAAATCAACTTATAACAACTACATAGAATCATTTAATTCTGCACTGGGGGTTTAATAACAGTCTTCCAACCTACCAAACTACATAGCTTTAAAAACGCTACATCAAATTTGAAAAAACATTTGGAGTCGCAGCACAGCGCAGTGAAACTGACAGGGCAAGTCCCACCAGGTGGTGCGAAGCAGAGAGCTGCAACTGAAATGGAGGAGGTCACCCCCCCCCCCCCCTACCTACCCTCCAAAAAAACTTGGGTGTAAAACCAGTCAGTGGGGGGGAGCTAAAGTTGGTCGGACAGGAAGTAGTAGAGGAAGTGCTGCCCTTAAACACTACTGACTCGCCCTGTCTGGCATTTTTATGTTGAGGCGGCGGGGGCTGTTGTCGGCAGCTGCTGAAAAGTAATTAATAAAATAACTTGTAATCTAACTTAGTTACTTTTAAAATCAAGTAATCAGTTAAGTAACTAAGTTACTTTTTCAAGGTAGCTATGCCATCACTGATCATGACATCCCTTCCCAAACATCTGTTTGGCTTGTAGGTAGTGTCTCATGGTTGTCATGGAGACTTGGTTATCCCAAGATGTCGCTCTTTCAGTTTTAGAAGGAGCTTTCTTTATCATCCTGAACCTTATCCTCTCCTGTTCGTACTGACGTGATAAATACGGGTTCTCATCCAGCCTTGCTTGTTCCAGCTCTAGTTTTGCACCTCATAATTATTGCTTTGACTGAATATATGGGTAATATTTGGGGAGAAAGTCATGGATTATTATTTAAAAACTGCTAAAAATTTGGATCAACTTTAAAAAGTGATTATAAAATCATAAAAGGCTTCAGATGCTTTTGTTTGACAGTAACTCCCTCGAACTGTGAGGATGTCAGTAACCGTGGAACTGGTGATTTATATTTCTTAGGATATTGTCCTGCTGCAATAAAAAATAAATTTATTTGAATGTTTTTTTACTTTTTTTTTTTTACTGCCTGACTAGTATGAAGGCTGTCTTTTTAAAGAGTTCACCTGTTCTCCAGCTTCAGGTCCGGACTCTCTGGAGTGTCGAACTGCTCGGGGCCAGACGCCCCTCTTCCTGGCAGTAGAAGGGGGCCTGATGGAAAACGCCTCGTTCCTCCTGGAGCACGGAGCTCAGCCGGACTGCCAGGACCAAGACAAGGACGCCCCGCTGTTTGTAGGTGGGCTGAAACTCGCTTCATCAGCCAGTTTGCTGCTGTGATCCACATTTCTAATCATAAACTTGCAGGTTTTATTTAAAGGGGCAGTATTATGTATTTTCCAGGCATATAGATTCATTTTATAGCACAATGTTCTGGGGACATCATCTAGAGATGATGATCCAAAGAAGGATTTTACATAAAATCAAGAAAATTATGGACACCACAGTCATTGGAAAACAGTCTCTTCAGTCAGAGGCTTCTTCATATTGGTTGTAAAACGGACCGCTACAGATCTTTCCTGCCCACAGCCATCACCATCTATAATAACTCCTTAATTAAATGAGTTACATCAACATTGAATTTCCCTTGGGGATAAATAAAGCATTTTTTAATTGAATTGAATTTGAATTATTGCTTCGAGCAGGAGGGCTTTAAAGTCCGTTACTCAAGAGAAGACAACTTATCCTGATATGATGAGTCCCACACGCAGTCTTCGTTTATTCTTAACCTTCTCACAGCCCTCCTTCCCCCAAAAGGGCCTACGGCGTGACTCCAAGAACCAAAAAAAGGACACTTACCGAAGAAAAACTCCCAGAAACAAGTGTTTAGGATGCCTCAATCAAAATGTGATCAGGAAAGTTTAATAAAACAGATTATATCAAACACAGGATACAAAAGTTATAAGTCCAAGACAAAAAGGAAAAAATGATTAATCCACACAGCGAGATATATTGAATCCCACACGACTCAACTTCTTCCAACTACATCAACCAACTTCATGCACTCTCTCCTTTCTGTTCTACGATTATATATGACTATGTAACATGATTAACATATTAGGAGGGATTACATGCAGAATCATTAATATATGAAAAGCAAGGCTGAGAAAGGGATGAAAGGAGGGGTTGCAGTGCTGATCCAGTGCAGGCCATATTTGGACTTCCTCCACTTCTGCAAGCTGAGGTCTCACTTCCACTGTGCTCCCCCGCATGGTGGATCCCTCGCAGCTGAAGACTCTTCCTCCTCATCCTCGCACTGTGCCAGCAGGGTACGCGGGATGCTTGCCATGTTGGATCGACTGTCGCTCCCGGAACTGAATTCCTCTGTGCAACAGGCGTCGGGATGACCTCTGACCCCATGTTGTTTCTCCATCCTCCCATGTTTCCTCTCTGTTGCTTTCACTGTCGTACAGTCTGGCCAAAGGACTGACTGCAGCAGCCAATGCTCTTAAACTTCCACATGAGGGATCCATTATAGTCACATAAAAGCACAATAAAATACTTTGAAGTTTGTTTCTAATGTGACAAAATGTGGAAATATTGAAATATTTTTTCAAGGCATTGAACTAATCAGATCCTAAACCTTTGTTTTCTGGATCTTCAGTAGGTGGGTGTATTAACAATAGCTAAGACAGGAAAGCTTTCATTTCTGCACATGGGAGGAAACGATCTGCCATTCAGGTCCATCTCGTCTCTGTCTGCCTTCAGCTATCCGTTCAAACCGAACCGACCTGGTGAAGCTGCTGCTCCTCCGTGGCTCCAGTGTGAACCAGGCGGGGTGCCACGGCCGCCGCCCACTCCACGAGGCCTCCCGGGCGGGCAATGTGGAGCTGGTGAAGCTGCTGCTGGAGGCTGGGGCGTGGCCAGACCCCCGCAGCAACTATGGCTTCACACCGCTGGCCCTGGCTGCTCAAGGGGGACACTTGGAGGTGGTGGAGATCCTCCTGAGGAAAGGTGAGGCAGACAGGATGGAGATTTAGGTTCATTAGATTGGGCTACTTCAGAATAATTAGAAATAAATATGTTTTGTCTTTTTCCTAAAGTTACTCTCATGCTTTTTTTGTAACTACAACCAGTGGTGGGCGCCGCTAACTATAACGTTAGTTGCTAGCTAACCCTAAAGCACTAATCATAAACATTAGTTCTGCTAACGCTAAACCAGCATAGTGTTAAGCAGAAGGTAATGCTAGCCGCTAAAGCTCAAAACAATGGAAGACTATAGTTATACAATGATATATTTAGCTTCCAACCACTAAGTTGACCAGTCATCACATGGCACGTAGTAAGCCATAACCGGCCCTTCATCAAACCACTGTTGGCCCATTGCATCAACCAATCACATCTTGTTTTCAATTTGACTTTTTTTGTTTTTTCGGTAAACTTTATTCAACTGAAAATGTACGAAACAGCCAATTAGCACTTTAGAATTTATCTGGACAATTTAATTTATGGGAAGCTAAGTGTGCTAAACATGTTCAAAGCTAGCAAACACGCTAAAGTGCTAATCAAAAAATTAGCTCCGCTATTAGCACAATAGAGGAAGTCTGTCCACTACTGACTACACTACATAGGAAGAAATTGTAAAAAAAAAAACAAAAAAAAACCAAACAAACAAAAAAAACTGGACAACTGTCAAAAACCACAGATTTTCAATGTGATTAATTTAAGCAATACTGGTTTAATTTAGAACTACACAATATTAGAAAATATTGAAATGACTACAATTTGTAAATATTGTGATGATGTTAACAGTTGCAATATATGCTTATTTTCTTTTTTCCTTTCTTTCACATCTGTGCTTCCATCACTCTATGACCTTCAGTATTTTGGACGTCATTTGTGTCTGGTGTGAATATCTGCAGCCATATGACTGCCCGACAGGCGAAAGATTACATTAAAATGTAAAATGCAAGTTCAGAACACTGACTATATTAGCCAACAATTATTGCACTCCAAACAGTCCTTTGAGTATTACGCGCACTAATAGTGCGATGACGATATATCTGTGATATATTGTACAGCCATAGTTTAACTCATTTAATTCGTTGAAACACAAACAACTTAAAGTTTATACAGAATAAATTTAAGGTGTTTTTACATCAGTTACTGTTAAAATATATTGTGTGATGTTTACGCAAAGAAACCACTGTTCTAAAGCTAGCTTAATATGACCACATTTTTTATGATAAAAACCCAACATGTTACTGTTTCCAAGTCCTCTGCAAATACCAGGATGAGATATCCAGAATGCCCATCTGTCAGAGATGCCTTAAAGAAGTGGACCAACATAAAGTTCTCTGTGATTTTTTTAAACATTTTGTTGGGTTTGCTTTGCAAAACGTATTTAAATAGGGCTTTTGATACCTAACCCTAACCCCTAAGCCCATCTCTGCTACTTGAAAGAAATAAAATGTAACATGGGATATCCTAACTATAACATGCAAAGCCAGAATTGTACATTTTAAATACATAATTTTGGCTTCCAAAGTGAAGAGATACCAAGTAGTAGGGCCGCATAATACTATAAAAACATGCAATGTGCTACAATATTTCTGAATATGCAATAACAATATGACCTGTATAAATAAACAAATATTGAACTGTGTTGATGACTTTCTGCTTTGGGTTTTGGGTTTATAGTGAACATACACACCAGAAAATGAGTAGATATCCATCCATCCATGGTCTATACCCGCTTGTCCTTGCAGTGTGAAGGGGTGCTGATGTCTATCATCATTAGGCGAGAGGCGGGGTACGCCCTGGACAGGTTGCCAGTTCATTTTGGGGCAACACAGAGGACAAATAACCCTCCACGCATTTAATTAGAGAGACCAATTAACCTATCAGTCATGTTTTAGGACTGTTGGAGGAAACTCAATACAGAAAGGCCCCAAGCCAGGATTTAAACCGAGGACATTCTTGCTGCAGGGCAACTGCGCTAAAATGCAGCATGAATAGAGATTTGGATACTGGAAAAAAGAATGTAATTCATCTTATTCATCTCAACAATTTCTTCAGGTTGACGTTTGTCATTCTGGCAATGAAACAGACAAGTTGTAGTTTCTAATGTCTTCACTTCCTCTTTACCTTCTATTTTAGTGCTGTATTAAATAACTTTCACCAGATTTATATCAGACAGGCAGGATATCGCAACAATAAATTTGTGATATTTTGTGCAGCCCGATCTAAAGTTGTAATTTCATATTACTTTGAAATTCATAATAAACTTGGAATATCACTTTGAAACTCATGATTAAGACATACAATGCTTCATTAACTTCCCTTCAGATGGTTGATATGGACTTCCATTTTCCAGTTTTGTATTTTTCTATAATCTCAATCTCAAAAACCATATTGTGCAGTTGGGTACAAATAAAATGCAATCTGTCTTGCAGGAGCAGACATCTTCTCTCAGGCGCACGATGAGGCCTCCGTCTTATACGAAGCGTCTGCTTCAGGGAATCCAGCTGTCATCAATCTGCTTCTGGAACACGGAGCGGACGCCAATGTCTCTAATCACACCGGACACCTGCCGATCCACCGAGCCTCACACAGAGGACATCTTCAGTGAGCCTTTTACCTCATGTGTCCTTTCTTTGAAAGGGAATAACTAGTATGTGTCCAGTTAAAGCAGGTACACGTCTAAGAAAAGAAAATATATCTTGTTTTAAGTTCCACCAAAAGATTAAAAGTGTGTCCATCTAATTTTTTTTTTTTTACAGCTCTTCCTCGAAAAGGGATGTAGTTCTCTAATTTGGATCTTAATGTGTAAAGTTTTTCATGAAATCTCTCTACAATGCTTCCGTTTTTATTAATTAAATGTCCTGTTCTGGCGTGTACACTGCAATTAGATGCAGTATCAGGGGCTAAAAATGAGATATACCCCCTGTTGCAGATTTGGCTTTATTATATTGCTGGCATGTCAGGCATTAAATAGAACAGGCAGGGACAATTGTAAAGAGACAAGGATGACAAAGACACAGCGGACAAAAACAAGAGGGAAAACAAAAATGGCGAACAAGATAAATGTACTATTAAAAGGTGGGAGTACTGTGTATTTTACAGGTTCATAGTGCAATTTTAAAGCACAATTAAGTAACGACGTTACCTTCAGTTGTTATAAAAATGCTGAATGTATCAGATGTAACTTTGAAATTTGACTTTGCATCGTAGCCGTATCTGACGCCTTGAAATTAAACTTTGTCTCTTTAAGAAGCTCCTACCCTTTCTGACACTCCGCCTTCAGCACGTCATCACAACAATGCTTCTCCATGATGCTGTTTATAACTGTTCTTAGAAGAGTTGGGCTGAGAAGTGTATGATGAGCTCAGCAGACGTGCAGTTCCACCAGGTGTTTGCTAATTGCTGATGCCGCTAGTCTGGTAGAGTTGTGTGTGTGTGGGATGGGGCCTCGGCTTGGACACTGCAGCTCCAAGGTGGATCTTTGGGTAAATAGGCGATGGATTGTATGAGGAAGTGTTTAGCCACCCCTGAAGAGTCAAGGATTTCTGAAACGTATGAAAGAATCAAGGCAACACTCCAGGTATGTTTTTGATGAGCGAATATAACATAATATAAAGCTGAAAAGTTGATTTTGTATAATACCCCCTCCTTTAATGACAATATAACTAAGAAGAAGATAGAAAAAAAAGAAATATCTATAGTTTACGTCGTCATAAAGGTAGTAAATATAATAACTAATTTCTTAGCTGCTGCATGATTTAAGAGTTCTCAACATTAAAATCCAAACTGCTTAATTTTGTTCTTTGGTAACAGACTGAATTCATGGATAAATGAAAAAAAAAAAAAAAAAAGAATTCTCAACTTTTAGCTGAGATCCTTCAGGGAGAAATCAGAGCGACCTATACAACATATTTATCCAACCTGGTGGCCTTAGAAAAGGTGTCTTTTTTTTTTTTTTTTTTTTTTTTTTTTTTGTCTTGTTTTAAATAAAATAAATTAAAATTAAAACAAAACAATTTAAAATAAATAAATAAAATTAAGAAATCATGTCAGTTTGTAGTTTTTAAGATTAAAGTAGCTTCATTCTGTAGTACATTGCCTGTAAAGACCTCATATTGTCTTGATTTTTTTTTTTTTTTGTTTGTTTTTTTTTTTGTGTGTGTGTGTGTGTGTGTGTGTATATATATATATATATATATATATATATATATATATATATATATATATATATATATATACACACACACACACATATGTTTGTACTTCTATCCTTATTAGGACATTATACTGACTTCCAGTCATTCTAGCTACTCTATTTGTGTCTGGCATTTATCCAAACCTTAACATAAACTTAATTTACACCTTTTCCCTAACCTCTAAGGCTAATGCTTATCTGCAGCAACAGCACTGGGCTTTGCTTCCCACAAGGCCTATTGGTCCTCAAAAGTGGTAATACCACACAACGTCCCACGTAGACAACATAAACAAGTATGTGTGTGTGTGTGTGTTTTTGAGGTCCCTGAAGCTGCTGCTGCCTGTCACCAACATGGGAGATGTAAATGACAGCGGGATCAGCCCTCTTCATTCAGCAGCTGCAGAGGCACACACAGACTGCATCAAGGTGTGCGTTTGTCTACAACAGGATGATGGACACTTATAAACAGAAGTGGCTGATTCCAGTTTGGAAACATTTCTCCAACGAATCAACGGTCGGTTTCATCAGGAAATCTGTAAAGCTAACATGTTTTCTTTCACCACTCCCATCAGGCCTTGCTGGATGCGGGTTATGACCCCAACTTCATGCTCCATCCCTGGATCCGCCGGAGCTACGATGACGAGAGGAAGTCCGCTCTCTTCTTTGCTGTTTCCAATAATGACATGGCGTCGGTGAAGCTGCTTCTGGAGGCCGGAGCCATGCCCAACCAAGACCCGGTCAAATGTCTGCAGGTGACCCCGTGGATGTGCAGGATTAACAGCTTTAGAAATACAGTTTAAGCATTAAAAATGTCAGGGTAATGTCGTTAAAAAAGGTACATACATTTGAAACCAGAAGTTTACATACACCGAATAAAAAGACATTTTTTCCTCACTGTCTGAAATCAGACCAAATCGCTCTTGTTTTAGGTCAGTTAGAATTACCAACATTATTTCTATTTGCTGAAAGCCTCAATAATGAGAGAGAGAATATGTCAGAGATTTATTTATTGTCTTAAAGATCATAACTTTACATACAGAATGATTACTGTCTCTTTAAGCAAGGAGGGAAAGCCCAGGATGATGATGTCACAGCTTTGGAAACCTCTGATAGGTTAACTGGCTCATTAGAGTTAACTGGAGGCAACCTGTGGATGTATTTTAAGGCCACACCTGGAACTCACTAATTTCTGGTTTGACACGATGGGAAGTCAAAATAAATCAGTCGAGATATCAGGAAGAGACTCCTGGAGCTGCTCCAGTCAGATGCTTGAAGACGCCTCCTTCATCTGTTCAAACAGTTATACACAAGTCATCACGCCCCTCAGGAAGGAGACGGGTTCTGCGTCCCAGAGATGATCGGGTTCTGGTCCGAAACGTGCAAATCGACCCCAGAACAAAAGCTAAAGACCTTGTGAAGATGCTGCTGAAGCTGGTGAGACCGTGTCGTTATCCACAGTGAAATGTGTCCTGAAAGGCCACTCAGCGAGGAGGAAGCCATTACTCCGAAAGAAATCTAAAAAAGTCCAGATTGCAGTTTCCAGATGTCCACAGGCGCAAAGGTCTTCATTTCTGGAGACATGTCCTGGGATCTGATGGAACCCAGGTGGAACTGCACTTTATTATAAAACCGTGCAGTTTAAATATCAAGCACTTTGAACAGAAATCAAACATTTTCCAAACTTTGAAAACACCTAATTGAAATTCAAGCATTTTCAAGGATTTCAAGCACCCATACAAACACTGTCAAAGGCAATTCTGCCAAACACTGGAGAAATCTATGAAAACTTTGTCTTTGAAGACATTAATAGATACATTTCTGACATATTGTTTCTTTCATTATTGTGGTTTTTAGCAAATAGAAATAATTTTGGTGATTCTCACAGACCTAAAACTTCAGACAGTGAGAAAAGCAAAGGTGTGTCTTTTTATTGGGTGTATGTAAACTTCTGGTTTCAACTGTAATTGTCAATTTTGTCAGACAACTTCTGTTTGGCAGTTAAATAGTGTCGCAGCACCTGGGATTCGCTCCACCAGGCTTTGTATTTGCTGTCCAGTACGACAGAAACTGCCTTTAACTTCTTCCTAAAACCTGCTTGGACTGTGGTGAAAATTGTCTCTCTTTCCAAACACCCCTCATAGATTGTTGTTTCTTTTTTAAAAAGGTTGCACTCCGTCTGGGCAACTACGATCTGATCAACCTGCTGCTGCGGTACGGAGCCAACGTGAACTACTACTCCAAAATAAACACCACCCATTTCCCCTCGGCGCTGCAGTACGCGCTCAAAGACGAGGTGCCTGGAGAAAGGTTCACATAAAGTTTTAATAAATGGAATCAACACATTTCATGAATTGTAATCGTGACGTTTCTGTGTGCGTTAGGTCATTCTCAGGATGCTGTGTAACTATGGTTACGACGTGGAGCGCTGCTTTGATTGTCCCTATGGCAACAGCTCCCACATTCCTGAGGACTACGAGGGATGGACCTGTTCTGTGATCAAAGATACTTTGGTAACAAAAAGAAAACGATATTTCCCTTTACCACATCATTTTCTAAACTATCTCATTGCAAATACACAAAATCTCACCAAGTATTTCTGGTCCAGTTTCTGGTGCAAATATCTTAAATACGCTTGAAATGAGACAAAACTAACTTACAAGTAACGTTTCAGCAGATATAGGAGCTGGTTTTAAGTTTAATAATTCCTTAATATCGATGGAAAAGTTCTAGTTATGAGTGAAATAATCTGCCAGTGGAACAAGATATTATTTTTCCCATATTATAAGTTAAAATGTCTTTATTTCACCTCTGCATGTGTGGACTGTTCGGTTCACTTGTTAACTGTAAGAATAATAAATCATTTTGAGCATTTTACAAATCTGAAAAGTGTGGCTTATATCAGTTTTAAGCTCTTTTGAGTCAATACTTCGCAGAACCACCTGATGCTGCAGGTCCTTTGTTTTTGCTCAGTCAGACTAGATGAAGAACATCTATGAACATCAGTTTTTATGTTTTCTCAGACTCGCTTTGACTAGGCCATTCTAACAGATTAATATGCTTTGATGTAAACCATCCCATAATATCTCTGGCTGAATGTCCAGGGTGGTCATCCTGCTGGAAAGTGAACCTCCACCCCGGTCTCAGCTCTTCTGCAGCCTCAAACAGGTTTTCCTCCAGGATTGTCCTGGATTTAGCTCCATCCATCTTCCTATTAACTCTGACAAACAGTTTCCCCACAGCATAATGCTACCCCCACCATGTTTCACATTGGGGATAGTGTTCAGATTAACACACAGTGTTAATTTTCCTCAAAGCATATTGTTTAGCACCTGAACAGAGGACCTCCTTCCACGTGTTCACTTTGTCCCAATACATTTCTTCTGGCCAGCTCCAAACAAGAATGCTGATGGCTTCCAACAATCCATTTCTTCCAACAATGGCTACCTCCTTCCTATTCTTCCATAAAGACCAGATTCCCCAATCTGGTCTCAGTGCACGGCTAATTGCTGCGCCATCTGCAGATTCTCCCACCTCAGTTGTGGATCTCTGCATCTCCTCCAGAGCTTCTCTGATTAATGCTCTCCTGTCCATTCAGGCGGCTGTTTCATCATCCAGTGACTTCTGGTTGTGCTGGATTTTATTTTGGGGGGCATAAGAGAAAAGTGGTCTTAAAACAATTACACACCACACTTTTCAGATTTATATTTGTAAAATATGAAAAAAGTATTTATCATCTTCCTTTTACTTCACAACTGGTGGGTCTACCACATATAATCCCAATAAAACCCCACTGAAGTTTACAGTTGTGAGAAAATATGAACAAAGTTGAAAGCACATAAATAATTTCTGACTCACTGCTGCAGGTAAACGACTGTTTATAAACTCTCTCTTAAACCTCAATGCTTTCTTAAACAAATGAGCTGATAAATCTAAACTAAGCACAAAGAGTAAAAGCATTTGAATTTTGTAAATTGTTGTAGCAACAGCTGTTTCCATGTTCAAAACTCCTTGAACAGACTGAAATGTATTCAGATTAAATAATCCGAATGTGTCGTTTATATGGGGACCAAATGAATTACTCCGTCTCGCCACTGAAGGCGCAGTCATGTCAGCCTCAGTCAGAATAACAATACCTGAACTAGTGCTTACATGCACTTGGACTATCAGTCGCAAAAACCGCCCCTCGAAGTCGGATTAGAATTTCATTCCGATCGAACTAAATCCGATCAGAAAATTCCGATCGGGGCGTTTACATGACGCGTTTTTAATCCGATCTGTCGTTTATTCTGACTACTTTTGTTCATGTAAACATGCCTGATGTAGGAAAGCCTGGGTGGAAAAGTCTCGTTACTTCCTGTACTTAGTTATACTGTAAACGTATATAGTTACTGTTAGGAATACAAGAGAAATTCAGTGAAAATCTACTGCATTACGTTTCTGTTTGTGATGCTGTGTTTGGGCTAAATGTAAAAATGTTTGGAACTAAGCGTTTTGCAATAAGTAGGTGTAACTTGTGTAAAAGGAAATGATGGACATGTTAAAAAGTACTGCGATAAAACTCCTTAAAAAGAGATTCAACATTTTATATACAAATATAATACACTATATTTATATCTAACCTCTTAAGACCTGAAAATTTTACTGCAAAATTAGGCTTTTTGGGTCTTGAAACAGGCTGAAAACTTACTTTTCTCTACCAAAGAGGTCTCTTCTCTGTTTCGATCTGGACGAAGAAGGAAACGTGTTTGTAGAAAATGAATAATTGTTCAGCCAGTTTTCAGATGTCGAAAAGCCTCGGTTTGCACTGCAAAAACACAAAACCTCACCAAGTATCTCTGGTCCAGTTTCTGCTGCAAATATCTCAAAAACACTTCAAATAAAACAAAACTAACTTACAAGTAACTTTTCAGCAGATATAGGAGCTGGTTGTCTTGTTGTGTCTTGGAACAATGTCTTGTCCCACTGGCAGGTTATTTCACTTATAACTAGAACTTTTTCCATCAATATTAAGGAATTATTGACATAAAAAAAAAGCTCCTACATCTGCTGAAAAGTTACTTGTTAGTTAGTTTTGTCTCATTTCAAGTGAATTCAAGATATTTGCTCTGGAAACTGGACCAGAGATACTTGGTAAGATTTAGTGTTTTTGCAGTGTTAACTGAAATTTTGAAAATGGAGGCTACTCAGACCTCGGTTTGCTCGTGCGAGCCTTCACCAGTGGGCCGTTTTCATAATTTGTCAGGAGACAGGCCACAGTGTAGAGCTGGCTGACGCTCCCAAAAAGACACGGAGGAATTTCAGAGTCAAAGAATTTGTGCTCCTTGACCCGACGAACGAGGCGCTCAACATGCACCCTGAGGTGTGCTGTGGCCTGGGTCTCCCTGACCCCCGCTGCAGGGGCAAATGCTGGCCTGTACAACTTACAGGGTATGATGTCATCAATCAGAAAGCCTCTGTCCACCATGACAGCCATCCCAGGTGCTAGGAGCGTGAGGATACCAGATTCACGTGTGATCTGCTCGTCACCGATGGACCCGGCATACAGCTCAGAGATGAAGGTGACCGCCCCATGAGGTGCAATCCCGACGAGCCCCTTCACAGTGCAGCGGGGTTTGTCGGTGGGAAACCCTTCACTCCGGAGGACACAGGAAGACGGGCGCTGACACCGCAGCTCTGTGCGGTCGAGAATGACCGTGGTGTCGGGGTAGTCCTTGAATTCTGCAGGCAGAGACTTGCGTACCTGCTCCTCCGGTATCCATATCCTTACTGAGCCAAGCAGTGAGTATAAAAAGCTGCTCCATGACGTAATTAGCCAGCTGACGGTGGACGGCTGGAGACTGTACCGATCAGCGAGGTCCTGCTGCTTGGACCCGAGGGCGAGATAATTTAAGAAAAGGAACAACTCATCAACGGGCTGCAGGGAATGGGCTGTGCTTGAGTCGGTGAGATGTCCTCTCTGTGTTTGCTGAACATGGCCCAGTGACGGCAGGAAGGGCTCAATCAAAGCCCAGAAACGCATGAGGAGATCATTGGAGGAAAATCTGAAAAAAAATAAATAAAAGTCCTTAATATTGATGAAAAAGTTCTTGTTATGAGTGAAATAATCTGCCAGTGGAGCAAGACATTTTTCCCATATAATAAGTTAAAATGTCTTGTTCCACTGGCAGATTATTTCACTTATAACGAGAACTTTTTCATCAACATTAAGGAATTATTGACCTAAAACCAGCTCCTATATCTGCTGAAAACTTACTTGTAAGTTAGTTTTGTTTGATTTCAAGTGTTTTCAAGATATTTGCTCTGGAAACTGGACCAGAAATATTTGGTAAGATGTTGTGTATTTGCCGTGAGGTAAATGTGGCGGTTTAGTAAACAGCTTTAAAGTGAATTACTGCCACCTTCGAGGTTGGAATATAGATCAATTGCTATAATATTATTATATTTTTCCAAAACACCTGTTCTTTTTAAGAAACTATAAATGTTAGTAAAAATTTCATCCCCAGATGACCTTTGAATAAATTCCCTTACCTCCAATTTACTTTTATTCTTATTTAAATTTGTAATTAACATCTCTTTTTATGTGAATATTTACAACTTTCTAAGAAAATATGTTGTAATAATATAATAACATTGTTTCCATTTGCTCACTGGACCAGAAATGCTTGGGAAGATTTTGCGTTTTTTGCAGTGAGGTAACAAAAATACAAAGATACAAACTCATAAGTATGAGATAAAACAATCATTATAAGATAAAAGTCACAATTATGAAATTTTAAAAAAGTAATAATTTCTATTTTGAAATTCATAATTATAACTTTCAGAAACTGACAATTTCTCTTGTTTTTCCCCCAGCAGAAATGCTAATTTGTTTAAGGATGAGATATAGAGTTGCTTTAGATCTATCTATCTATCTATATATAAATAATTTTTTTTACATTGTGAACGGATTGACCAGTGACAGTGAGATTTCATATTATGACTGTGCATTTTATAATAAAACTAATTTAATAAGCTATTAAATAACTTTTATAACATTTGCTTTTATAACATTTCAGTTATATTTCATGATAACTGAAATATTTACAATTATGACTTTGACTCTCACAGTTATGATGTTAAATCACATAATTATGACATACCATGTGCAGTTGTTTTACTTTTCAAGTGACATAAGTGGGCTTTCTCAAAATTAGTATGTTTTTCATTTTATTATACTTGTGACAATATTTCTACAGTGTTCTACAGCAGGTGTTACCAAACATTTCAGTCTGCAAACCTTTAAAATAAATAAATAAAATAAAAGGGACCATAAAATACATATATTTATTCCACTCTATATTTATTTATTTTTTTATATAAATACAATGATATAATCAAATGCATTTTTAAACTGATTTTTTTATTATTTAATAAAATAATTTAAAAGGTATATTTAATGATTGAATGGGGCATTTATTTTTTTCATAGTACATTCACCATTTAATTATTTCATGATATAGTTTTGTTTTTGTTTTTTTCCCCTATTTTGGCCCTCCATACACCTCAGGGGTCACATCATGGGTCCCGACCTCAGGCTTACCTTGTAAAGAACCGAATATCCTTATCCGAGGCAGCGAAACGGTGGATCCCGAACCGCTGCTGCAGCGTCAGGCGCTCAACCTGTTGTCGCAGCTGGTGATTTTCCTCCAGCATCAGACCAACAGCTGCCGACGCGTAGTCGTGTTCCCTGGACACTATCAGGACACGGTCAGGAGCGAAATCTTCCCCCTCAACCTCCGACGACGGTCTTTGCCTTCTGTCCCAAACCGCCGGTCTTGGAGGCGGAAGGGAGAAATGATTCCAGTCGAATAAGACCGGAACAACTCCCGTTTTCAACCGCCGTCTTCCTCTTTCTGATGTCGGGTCTCGGAAGTCTTCCCGGTTGAAATGCCGGCTACACACCCGGGTGTGATGAGTTATTACAAAGTTGTTCCTGCGAATAGCAACGACCCACCGGCGCCTTAACTCGTCATCCGCAGGGAAACTAAAGAAGCTGAGTACGGAATTGTACCTGCTTGATGCCTGGCACAAAGGCACACAGCAATGGTCCGCTGCTGTGCCAGCAATTCTTTGATATTTAAACTTTCTCACCTTAATCATGGTCAATCTCAGAAGCAAACAACAGGAAGTGAATTGCTACCGGAAGTCGCGGCGCTGGCTCAGGTTTAAACGGAAGTACCTCTTCTTTTTAATGTCGGTTGGCAAGCAACGTATTGGTGTGCATTACCGCCACCCAGTGGAATGGAGTGCAGACCGGGATGCTAATTATGTATTACACAGATTTATAAACTAGGTAAAGACTAACAAATAAAACAAAACAAAAACACTATATTCTCTCCAATACTTTTGACTTCTTAAGATACACAAACAATAAATAAATAAATAAATAAATAAATAAATAAATAAATAAAAAGATTCAGAAATAGAAAGTTTGTCCAAAAGGTCTGGTATATCAAGCTGCAATTTGTTGTTCTGTAATTATGCACCAGTTCCCTTCTCTCAACCGAATATTTGGGGCAGAACAATAAAACATGTTTCACTGTTTCTTCTCGAAAAAAAAAAAAAAAAAAAAAAAAAAAAAAAAAAAAAAAAAAAAAATCACATCTTAGTTTACAAATACTTTTTCCCCCCAATAATCTTTATTAATAACAACAAGGGACAATCTCAGAATCAAACAGAAAAGTATACAAACCAGTATAAACATAGTTATATCTCCCAATATATTCCTCTTAACATGTCAAGTAACACTCATTTTTAGGTTATGCATTCCAGTTAAAACACACACACACACTATATATATATATATATATATATATATATATATATATATATATATATATATATATATATATATATATATATAGTTTTTAAGTTTTAACGGAAATACGTCTTCTTCTTCTGGGGTTCTTTTGGCGGTTGGCTACAAAACTTGAGGTGCACACCTACCGCCACCTACTGGTATGGAGTGTGGTTAACGGAAGAACGTCACCATTATGTTTGATTTATAGGCTCTATCTTGATTAAACTAAATTAATTAACTGTGTTTTGATTTAATTAAATTAGGCTGCAGCATGCAATATAAATATTTCAAATAAAGCTTCTCTGTCAGCGCAGTTTTGTGAGGTCATCACCGTCTATTGGCTGAAAGACCTCTCGGGTCACGTGGTTCGGGTGCTACTGGATTACGTCGATCACGTGACGCTGTGCTCCAAACTGAAGGCGGTTCTGATGGAGCAGAAGCAGTGGGCAGCTATCTGCAGACTACAAGGTAACAGAAACTTCGCAGTCAGCTAAGAAAGAAGGAGAAAACAAAAATCACCGATCTTCTTCCCTTCCCCCCACCTCCAGAAAACCCCCGGAGCCTGCAGCATCTCTGTCGCCTGCGGATCCGCCGTTGTCTCGGCCGTCTCCGGCTGCGGTCGCCCGTCTTCATGAGCTTTCTGCCGCTACCGGAGCGACTGAAGAACTACGTTCTGTACCGGGAATATGACCTGCTGGGCCAGCAGGGAAGCAGCCTCGGCTGAGGGAAGATGAGAATAAGAACCGGTTAAAGAGTGTTTTCAGAGTGAAATGAAAAAAAAAGAAAAAAAAAATAAGTGTTTGTATTTCGACTTGATAGGATTTTAACCTTATTTAATAAACCAACACAATGTAGTGCATAGCTGTAAATGGCTGGAAAATGATCCATAGTCTAGGAATAAAAATCTGAGAAGTGTGGCGTGCTTTTGTATTCAGCCTCGTTTACTCTGATGACCCTAAATTAAATCCAGGTCAGTCACTTAAAGCTGCACTATGTAACTTTTATGAAAGATAGGGTTCTTTTACATATTTGTTAAAATTATAATTATGTTGTGACAGTATAAAACAGATAATCTGTGGAAAAAATCCAGCTCCTCTTCCTTCTCTCAGTGCTCTCAGTACTAACTGCAGAAATACAACCAATCAGAGCCAGGAGGAGGGTCTCAGCGCTGTCAATCACCCTCATGTACACGCCGCTCCCACCTTGCTCTCTGCTGTACATAGCCTGCTGCTAATGCTAAGGCTAGTTAGCATGGCTACCAATGATGGCAGATAAACAGTTTTCCTGGAACGGTGAGTTGTTTCTCCACCATTAGCACATTTAGCAGCGCGTACAAGAGGGCGACTGACAGCGCTAAGCCCCGCCTCCTGGCTCTGATTGGTTGTTTTAGGTTGGGAGTGGCGCATTTAGGAGATGGAGGAGCTCCATTTTTTCACAGATTATCTGTCTCATATCAAACTGTCACGACATGGAGACGGTTTTAACAAATATGCAAAAAAAAAAAAAAAAATATATATATATTTTTATAAAAGTTAAATACTGCAGCTTTAAGTAGTAAACAGCTCCCACCTGTGTGCACTTTGATTTCCGTATGAATCCAGATGCTCTGTGGAGGCCTCAGAGGTTCACTCAAGAACAACCAGGATCATGAAGACCGAGGAACCCAGCAGATAGGACAGGTCAGGGAGAACGTTCCGGAGAACATCCCAAGCTTTGAACATCTTCCTGAGCTCTGTTCAATCCATCATCTAAACAAGGAGACAGGACCTACCAAGACATGGAGGTCCACCTAAACTGACAAGGAGAGCATGAATCAGAGAAGCATGCAACAGGTCCATGGAGGCCCTGGAGGAGCAGCAGAGATCCACAGCTCAGCTGCGTGAAGCTGCTGAAAGGACAACAACGGTTTGCCACATAGCAAGCATGGAAGAAGGTGCTCTGCTCAGATGAGACCACATTTCAAATTTAAACCTACGTGCATGTCAGCCTTTGTAGCAGAAAACAGCACATCAAAGTGAATTCATCTCCATGGTGAAGGATGGTGTTGGCAGCATCATGCTTTTCTTCAGCAGGGAGAGGGAAGATGGATGGAGCTCAATCCAGGCTGAATATAAAATGTGCTGACGTTTCCTTCTGCTGCCCCCTCCTGGTTGCAACTGGAACTGAGGAGCCATGCGGCGTTTTGAACAGAAAACAAACACCAGCCACCAAGTCAGTTTCCCATCCGGCTTTTTAATATAGAGGTGTTACCAGCGCACAACGTCAGACATCTCGCATGTTCAAGTACTCCAGGATCTGAGAGGTTCTACCGCCGCAAACACCCTCCACAACATTTACAGAGCCAAAAAAACACAACTTGTTGTTAATCCACAGTTTTAAAGTAAGAATAAATACCATTAGAGGTCCCGTTCAGAGGTTTTCAAGGAGAACATAACTAGTGTTTTGTTCATTTCAAGTGAAGATGCTGGATGGGGCTGATGGAAATCTGAAAAATCTGAGTCAATATAAATGTTTCCTTTGGCACTGGATTAACTGGGAATATACCAGTCAGTCATGCAGTTATTCTTTAAAAAAATCCTATAATCGGTGATTTGTTCAATCAAAACTGTTCCTCAACTCAACTTTCTGAAAATAAAAAGTGGTTTCAAGTCAGAAATATTCATGTGGTTTAAAATCCAGCAGGTCACTGGGGTTTGATTAAATCTAATTTACTACTTTTTTCAGATTATTAGTTGGAGAGAAAATGATCAGTCACGAAATAAGAGGAAACAACTGATTGAGATGGGAAAACTGCCCCCTAGTGGCAGCCTGCAGCTTGCTCAGGATCAGAATCTTGTTTCATATAATCACAGAGGTCACAGTTTACCCATCAGTGAGTCAAAAAAAAGCAAAACAATGAGAGATAATCTGTTGAGTTTTCCTGATAATCTGCAGATTTCCCCATCAGATTTGATAGAAGATGTCACGTACCTGGTTGTTTTTTACGTCTGATGAAAAGATAAGGTCCAATAATCTAAACTGGGGTCTGAGTGCTCCAGTTAGCATGAGGTGCTTTTTTTTTAGCCTCCCACCTGTACCCGGTTTATTCAGGAAGCTCATTAAACTCATAATTAATAGATATTATTCCCCCCCCATGGCTGTTAGAGTTATAGAACCTGCTCAGACTGCAGCCCTGCTCCAGTTTAACCAGTTCCCCTGAGCAGCAGGTACACAGCAGAGATGGTAACGGCGGCAGCGGTGTAGCTAAACACGGCGTTATAAACCGTGTTCATCCTGATTCCTTCTCCCAGCGTCCTCTTGGTGTCCTCCAGTCGTCTCACCACCGTCTCGGACCCCCGCTGGTCCTGCGTCTCTGGTCTCTGCAAGCCTGCGGCTCGTGTTTGGGTCTGCGGTTTGGTCTCCAGAAGCTTCCTCACCGTTTCCAGTTCACCCTCAACCTTCCCGACGCCCTGCTGGAGCTGACCCAGTTGACCCGGCAGCGACTCCAGCAGAGACTCCGCCTTCTGGCTGTGGACCAGAAGGTCTTTAAAGGCGGAAAGAGAAAAAGCAGGTGAGGCTGTGGTTGGTCCTCCTTTCCCCTGGGGGGCGCCGTTCCTCTGTGTGAAGGCTTCTGCCAGCGTGACCCTGAGGCTGTCGATGAGTTCCCGGAGCTGGTCCTGCTGGGAGCGATGGTTCCCAGCCTGGACTTTAAGGGCCTCCTGGAGACTCTCTGGACCCTTCTGGGCCTCAAGAAGAAGGTTCTTCAACTCCTGCAGAGAAACAAGGAATCATAATCTACCAGGGCTGGGCGATAACTCGATTTTATCCATTCATCGAATTTTGGTTTTTAAAGATCGAAGAATTTTTGGAATGATTCCGAAGATTTAATTTTTGGAAAATTTTGATTTTTTTTTCCCCCCACCAACGCCTTCCTTGTGTTTAGTTCAGAGTGATGTCAGCTTGCCGCGGGCAGCCATCTTGTTTGACAAGCGTATTTCACAGCTTCTGTTTATTTGGATTTTGAATTCAGATCAACTCTGTGACGGAGTGTTAGGGCCAGGCTTGGGGTTTTTTAAAAACACAAATAAAGTCATAATGTTACAGGAACCCAGTTGTAATATTAGAAGAATGAAGCAGTAATTTTATGAGAACTGCAACACAAAAAAAAAACAACAAAAAAAATTAATTATTCAAGCTTTTTTCTCATTAAAATGACTTTTTTTTCCTCTTAATTTAAGATGTTCTTTGGGTAAAATCGTGTCTTTATTCTTCTAATATTATGACAACATTCCTGTAATTAAACAAAAATTCTCATAGCCTGGTCCTAATACTGCTGCTTGTACAGCTCACAGAAGGGATGATTCAAATAAAAGGCACTTTCTGAAAATATTTTCCATCATTTCTTTTTTGGAAAAGAAAGCGAGAAAATAAAAATCAATTAAAATCGGTTCTGATATGAAAAAAAATCAAAGATTTTATTTTTAAGCCATGTCGCCCAGGCCTACAATCTACATAGTTTTCAGATTTATAGGGTCAAAATTATACATACAGGGTGAAATATATACATATACCCCGTGTGTACTGCAAAAACCCAAAATCTCAAGTTCTAGTTATAAGTGAAATAATCTGCCAGTGAAACAAGACATTTTTCCCCTATTATAAGTTAAAATATCTTGTTCCACTGGCAGATTATTTCACTTATAACGAGAACTTTTTCATCAGTATTAAGGAATTATTGACTTAAAACCAGCTCCTACATCTGCTGAAAAGTCACTTGTCAGTTAGTTTTGTCTCATTTCAACTGTATTCAAGATATTTGCTCTGGAAACTGGAGCGGAAATACTTGGTAAGATTTGGGGGTTTTGCAGTGTGCAATATGTGTTTAAATGAAGTCATCTGGATTACTGACCATCTTTCTTTTGTAGAATTTGGAGAGTTAATTTCCCACTTTAAATATGAGTCACAAGTTTTCAATAAGGTTGAGGTCAAGATAATTTCATTAGCTTCATGTTAGCCACTTATTCACACCCCTGGCAGATTTAGGGTTAAAGTAATCCTTTAATTTTACAAACGTTTCCTCTGGCTGTTAATGTTTTGAAGTGACCTCGGCAGAGTCTCAATTTAAATCTGATTGAGAATATGTGGAGGGAGGTAAAGATTAGGGTGATGGAAAGAGGGCCTTCCAACCAAAGACCTGGAGCTCATCGCCAGGGAAAAATCATGAAAAAAATTGTAAAGAAGGGTAGTTGAAGTAGGGTATAAATCATTTTATTATAATTGACTGACTATTTCATGTGTAAATAAAAAAAAAACAAAACATTTTTATTTCCCCCAAAACTGATCTATTGTTTTCTCTTGTAGTTGTATCTTTTGTTTTAATTCTTATCAGAAAGGAAATTAATTTTGTCTCTAAATCTGTAAAGGGTTTGAATAATTTAGGCCTTAACCGCTGATAGTTAAAGCCTTGTATATATGCAAGTCTGTGGGGACTAAAGGAAATCCAAAATAAAGTCAGAAATTTGCAACAAATTGAGCACGCATGTTGTATCATCTGTCCAACCTGAAAAGAAGAACAGAATTATCAGCATAAAGCTTAAAATGAGCTTCATGATGGTGAAAATTGCATCTAAACTTCTGACCAGCGCTGCATGCAAGCTGAAACTGGCCAACCAGCTGCTGAAGTTGGTCTTTTTTATTTAAAATCGTTACACTAAAAATGTCTGGTGTCATTTTTTGGCTGATTTGCTGGAAGTTTTAATGTGTTTAAGCAGTCTTCACAGACACTGTTGCCTTGGAACTGTCTAAAGCTGCCATTAGAGACTCTGAGCATCTGTTTTTACCTGCAGGCGAACACGGTTGATGTACGTCGATCCCATGACCCCGATCAGGGCTCCGAGCACAGAGCCGATGATGGACCAGTTCTTGGTGCGCTCCGCTCTCGTCCTCTCCTTCTCGTGGCTCTCCCGGACTGCCGCCGAAAACAGGGCAAACTTTTCCCTCTCCGAACCCTCGGCGTTCTCATACGCAGTCCGGAGACGGCGTTCCTCCTGCAGTCGGGAGAAAAACAGCGAGCAGTCAGCGGTTCTTTATCAGGCGAGCTTCATTGGCTGATCTATTCTGCACTGGTTCATTTTAAGCAGATGTTAAAAACTAAAGGGTACGCCGTGTCAATTCAGTTACTTGTATAATTACTCCAGTTATAAGTGAAATAATCTGCCTGTGGAACAAGTTATTTTTCTTATTCTTATTTTTCTTATTATAAGTTAAAATGTCTTGTTCCACTGGCAGATTATTTCACTTATCACTAGAACTTTTTCATCAACATTAAGGAATTATTGACTTAAAACAAGCTTCTACATCTGCTGACAAGTTACTTGTTTTGTCTCATTTCAAGTGTATTCAGGATATTTGCACCAGAAACTGGACCAGAACTACTTGGTGAGATTTAAAGTTTTTGCATGTTTGTGGGAAAGACTCTCCATCCTGTGTGAATCATAAAGTGTGTGTGAGCTGGAGCGACAGTTTTCACAGCAGGTGTTCTTGTCTGAGCTAACCTGCAGCAGCTTGTGCTCCATGGTGGCCAGCTCCAGGTAGTGAGCCTCCTCCCTGGAAACTCGGTCCAGCCGGTCTCGGACCTCCTTCAGGCGGCCCTGCAGGGCCTCCAGGCTTGTGTGCGCCTCACGCACGATCCCTCTGGCCACCATGAATGCTGCTTCAGCCTGAACAGATACACAGCTGTCACACAGTCTTTAAAACCTTAAATAAAATCAGGTTTTGGTTGTTGGAGGTAAAAAAAAAACAAAAAACAAAAAACTGGATATTCAAGGTGCTGATTCAGTTTTAAGATGTTTCTCTGTCTTTCCTCAGTACATTAGTGCAGACATGACTTCTCTCTGTCTTCTGACCTCAGTGACTTTGGTTTGAGCCTCGCGGACCTCGTTGAGCCCTACAAACTCCTCGTATCTCCCCCACCAGTAGTTCACTGTGGCGGTGGCGGCCTGCGCCGACCTCTGACTCCACTCCCGCCCCAACTCTCCTGCATGCTGATAGGACAAAAAGGGGGAAGTACAGTTTTTTCTTAAGGCTAGTTTAATTAAAATAAACAGCAAAATGGATTTCTGATAATCCAGTCTTATTTGGCAAGTTGGTTCTTTCATCTGTCATCTGGAGAACTGCTGCAGTAAAGTCCAAAACAGGATATTTTTGTACCTGCAGGGTAGACAGGGTGCGCTCCTTCACCAGCTCAGCTGTACCTTTCTGTTCAGGAGGGGAGGGGTTAGTGGGCGGAGGGGGTCGAGGCGGCGGTTCAGAGCTGTAGGATCGAACCCGAGTGGTTCTGGCGGCCAGATGGTGCCGAGACAGACAGCATGAGCCCCGAGCCCAGAGGTAGATCTGAGCTCCTCCGTACCTGAGGCAGGAAAACACGTTTAATTTCATAATTATTCATTTCAGTTGTGTATCTTTAAGAACAGTCATGAACAAAACCTTTGGCTCTGACACAAAAGTTTCTGTGATTGTTTTTAGATTTTCCTTCTATGTTTTTCTGGTGAACTCAATACGCTTCAAAACATTTCATGAGTGTTTTACCTCATTGAGAATGTTTGCAGTCAGGGGTGGAAGTTTCAAACACACAGCAGCGTTTGGCCCAAGACAGAAAAGGCACCTCTACAAAAAAAAAAAAAAAAACAAAAACAAAAAAAAACGAAGAAATCTAGTTCAAGGTTTTTAAAAAACGTTTGAATCCAAGCAAATCAGGACCATTAAACTAATATGCTGACATAAAGGTGTGTCGGTACCAGACGAAATACAAAGTAAGTCTCAAGTCAAGTCCAAACTCAACATGTGTGAAGTCCTAAAGTTTGAATTTTCAGCTTTAAACAAGGAAGCTGACCAAATATGTAATTTAAACAGACACTAAAGCATATTTTAAAGACTATTAATACAACTATCAGGCATATTGTTTTGCCTGAATATGCAAAAGTAACTTAACTTATAGTTAAGTTCCTTTATTTTTTTTATAACTGTACCTTACCTAACATTCAAATGTTTCATACATTTAAATGCCTTTCTTAAAAAAAATAATAATTTCCTTTAAGTTTATTCTTACTTGAATCTGACAGTTACATATTTCTGTTTTTTAATAAAAAAATTCTGCTGTAAAAAAATCTGTATTTTCTAGAATATCGTTCAACTCTCCGACTTTATGGGAGAATATAAGCACATGACAGCGTTATTTATTGGTTACTTTACAAGTTAGTTTTTTGTGGATCTTTATTAGCTTTTAGAAAGTTACCTTATAACTGCTTTCGCCTCAGTTTATTTATGCACTTTCTTAGTTTAAGCTTCACAAATGTAAAGATTTGCTGCTTTAAATGATTTTACATTTTCAGTTTTTCAATAGATCTTAAAAAAACAAAACAAAACAAAAAAAAAAACGTGACTTTGACAGTTCTCTAGCAACGGTGTCACTTTAAACTGGATACCTTTTGATGACCATTTCCTACTATTTATTTGAATTTTAAACATTAATTTTAATGTAAAGCTGACAGTAAGATATTATATTCTGGCCAACTATAAACACCAAAGGAAGTTGGATGTTGTTAATTCTCAATTATTCGACCCACACACTTTGCAAAGCTAAATTAATTTCTTTTTAAGTACCATGTAAGTATCATTTTTCTACAAGTGGTAGGAACAACTGAGGATTCTAGGAAGTTAGTGTAAACAGGCTTTAAACTAATACAGCTTTCTTGATTCAAGAAATTTATTTGGACACTTTTTTAAACAGCCTACTTTCTGTTAGGTGCAAGATGTTGACAAGTTGAGCTTTCATTAAGTTGTGTAAATGAATCTGAGTCTGACTCAAGTCAAAGTCGTGTGATACAAAAATAAAACATTTTAAAAAATAGTTGATTAGGAAATTATGGAACTGATACTAAAACAAAAAAACACTCTGTATTTATAAAAAGATATTTTGATAAAATAAGCCACTGAGTTTACAACAGAAATTCATTCAGGAAATCAATACAAACGAGTGAAGCCCTAAAGAACCCCTAACTTCAACTCTAATTTCAAACTCTGTTTGTACAAATGCAAAAGTAGAAGAAATGTTTTTGCTTTAAAAGTTAAGCTTTAACGTGGAAAATGGATTATGTCAACAAGTCATTCTGACATTTGAGATTTTCTCAATTAGCACCTTTTAAACTAAATGTGACCACCAAGCTTAGAAAAAGTGCAAAAACATAAACAAAACATATAAATGTTTTATTATTTTTTTAAAGAAATGAAATTTTTATCTAAAACAAATTAAAGAAATCTTATTACCGGATGTACTACTTTTTTCTGATCTTTTTTCATAGTAACAGACAAGCCTGAGTTTGTGTAAACACAGCAGTGATGACTTTTAGCAGACACCTGTATCTGCCCTCACCGAAAACAAAGTATTAAATATATACATCGCTATCACACTCTAAATACTTCACAATTAAATAATTTGGCTTATTTAATTGAAACTCACGTTCATTTTCTGTTTAGTTTCTAACTAGCTTTATATTGCTAACATTGACCCCGGTGTTTTATTATAAAACTGTCAAGAGGATGTCTGTCATGATTCTAATTTATAGAAAAACGTATTCAAATAAACGCACCTGTTTCCTTTAGAGTTGACACAGCATTTAGTTTCTCAGAATAAACATTTTTTAACTAGTTAACCTCCTGATGTTTGGAAAGCATGCTAGCACCAAGTGGGTTTTTTTTTTTTTTTTTTTTTTTTTTAATTCAGGCATAAGATTGGGTCCAACTTCCGGTGGTTCTTCTGGGGGGTCCTACCAGCGCGGATTAAATCGACAACAACCCAAATTGCTGTTATTTTGCGTTCATTTTAGTAATTTATCTTCTATTTAAGTGATTGAAACATGTCCGGTAGAGAAGGTGAGATTTTTTGTTGTTTTAAACTACATTATGGTGAATTTCTGGCTTTTAAAACCTAGTTAATTTTTGTGTCGCGCTCTTCACTCACTGCAGGAAGCTAAGAAATGCTAACAGACGCGAGCTAATGTGCTGCTGCTTCACTTCAAAAATCTTCCTAATTTATCCTCGTCATCACCAGTTCTTAGTTTAGAAGTACACGCATTCACCAGAAAAAACAAGTGGAAACCTTGATTCAGTCTGTAACCCTACCTTTAGCAGCAATTATTGTCGGTACTGTAATTCTGTCTGACCTTTTCAGTCTCACATCGTTGTGGAGAAATTTTGGCTCACTGTACTTCAATTTAATTGAGGTCCGCAGACATTCATTTTGTGCAGCCCCTTTAAGGCCCCACTAGAGCATGTCAAACCGGTTCAGATCTTGACTTTGACTTGGTCATTACAAACATTTGATTCTTCTCCTTTTCAGTCATTCAACTGTAGATTTGCTGCTGTATTTGGGATCATTGTCCTCCTGATAACCCAGTTGAGCAAAGTTTCTGCTGTCAGATCGCCTCCAGTTTGACTCTAGAATACTCTGGTATAAAGAGGTATTCAAAGTCGACTCAGTGACTGAAATATATTGAGCCCAAACTGACATTTGTCCATCGTGGTTGATAGTTGTTTTGAGGTGTCTGGGTGCTGATACACTGCTTGATTTTTGTCAAAATCTCTACTTTGGCCTCATCTTTCCAAAGGAGATTATTCCTAAAGTTGTATGTTTAATCATGTTGTCATACTCTTTGTAGAGACAAGATGCTTTCTCCTTCAACCTTTCCAAACAGGACATACTTGTTCAGTCTCTTCATTACTGTCCTGCCATAATCTTTTGCCCTGTGGAGTCTGAGATGAAGCTCTTGGGTGTTTGTTTTTGGTTTTTTATTATTTCTGTTAGCAATGGCTTGTCTAGCCTTGGGGTAAATTTACCAGGACATCACGTCCTGGGAAGATTGGCAGCTGTTTCCTAATTTTAATTAATCTTTTGGCTGCAAGTCGATTCCCTTCTTCACCAGCTCATATTCCTGTTTTGTATTTAAACATTTCCATTTCTTCCCATCTGACTATCAGACCATTTCATACCCATGAATTTGAACCATTGCTTTTTAGTTCATTTGTTGTTGTGTATGTTTTTATTATCTGTTGAGATGACTCAAAATGAAATTACTTAAACCACATAGGTTTGAAATGGTGAGCAGGTGAATTAACCAGCATTCAGTCTTTCTGTCTCTGGAGTTGTTTGGAAAAGCCCCTCGACGCTTCCCAGAGTGATGGACTTTAGGCTGGTGATCAGTTAATTAAGTGCTTTGATGAGCAGTTTCCTCTTGTTAAATCCAATGGAAGCAACAAGGGTTTACTTTAGTTTTACGCATGACTGTAAGACAGAAATTTAACTAATTTCAATCATGAACTTGATGAGACCACTTAGAAATTTCCATTAATGGTTGAAAATATCTTAAAGAAAATCTGCAATAATATATCTAATATAAGAATACAGGTAATAATGATAACATATCTTACAGGCGAGAGAAGTCTCCAGGTTGTCCCTTTTTGATTTTGTACTTTTACAACTGTAAATTTAATGAACAGTAGTTTATTAAATATGAAAATATTGGAAAATAAATCCACAAATACTTTTGCAAGTGTCGCTTTCAACATGTCCATAAGTACCTATTAAAGATAAATGAGTGGCAGGTTTGTTGGTTGATTTGTTTTATTTTATTTTTCAGGAGGCAAAAAGAAACCACTCAAAGCGCCCAAGAAACAAAACAAGGAATTGGATGATGTAAGTGGCATTTAATCCATTCCGATTATTCTTTAACACCTTAAATTAGAAGACGTGACAGATTAGAAAACATTTCTTGTCTTCTTGGTCAACAAGAGTTTGAGACATTTTCTAACACAAGTTAATCTGTCTGACGCCAGAGTGGATTCACTGGGTGCAAAGTATCACGACTTGTTTTCCTCAGGAAATTTTCATTTATTCGTGAATAGGAAACCAGTTTAACAGAAAGTGTTGTGGATTATTAAAAATAACTTATGCCTGCAGGAAGACGTTGCCTTCAAGCAGAAGCAGAAGGAAGAACAGAAGGCCATGGAGGCGTTGAAGGCCAAAGCGTCAGGAAAAGGACCTTTAGGTAAGACCAGAGAAAGGAAAGCTTCATTTAGTCGTTCAGTATTTATATTGAAGTTATAATTAAGATTTCCATCAGCACTTAACTCACTAAAGTTCCCAAAGGAAGTTAAAGTTGGATGCATTTACACTAAACTGCACTATAAAGTGCATGACTAAGAACCAGATCTAGAGTAGTATCTATTCTTGGTGATTCCTGCTGCAGGCGTTCAGTGTTGATGAGCTTTAGGAATGAGCCATAATTATTGTCTTTTTAAAAGGAAAACTCAGCCCACACTCTGAGCTATATTTACAGCCGTCAATCCACATCTGTGGTCACATGTAAGATGCAGTTTGTTTAGGCAGCAGAATAATAGTAGTATAGAAACCAGTTTCTCAGGTTTTCATTAAATCTGTTTCAAATTTTGTGTCTGGAAGACAAACCTGGGGATTCAGATATGGTTGATGGTTTTTATCACACCTGTCTGGGTTTTTAAATATGACCAAAAATCCAGGGTATGAACACACCACCTTACCAGTAGATCTGTTTTGGCCTCTGAGGTTCTCATTTTTGCTGGTTTGTTGTTGTTTTCATGTTGTGGGCCTGATGCATGGCTCTGTGGTTTCACAGAACATATAAGGAATCATCGTTGTGCACCCATCTTGCATGCAGCAGCATATCTGAACCCAGTGTTGTCTCTAATTTGATATAAAATCTTATTTATTTTATAAACTAAAAAAAAAAAAAAATCCAGCCACAGTTGTAGCTCTTTCGTTTTATCACTTTTCTTTACCATTTTGCATCTGTGATCTTCCCTGCAGCCAGTGGGGGGATCAAGAAGTCGGGGAAGAAGTAACGTCTGAAGATGATGTTGCCTGGCTACCTTCAGTTTGTTTTTCACTGATAAACATGAACCTGCAACACTCAAAACCTGCTCCTGCAGTACAGTGCAGATCATGACTTTGTTTGAAGAGTGAACAGACAGTAACATGCTACCCTGAAAGAGGAAACGTAATTATCTCCCTTATGACACCTAGAAACTAAATTTCACTGACAGTTTATCAAATGCCTATTTTTTTTTTTTTTGTCTAAAATAGAAAGGAACAGGTCTTAAGTGAAAAATGTTAAACATAAAAGATCTGATCTTCACTGCATCACAATTATCTTCTCATCTCGTTTTTGTTGTATTGTAAGTGGGAGATGTCAATAAAGTCTTGTTTTTGTAATTACATCTTGTTTTATGTGTTTTGTATTTGATAAAAGCAAGTGAATCCAAGTTGATAAAATGGTGATAATGCCAACATTTCTTCCTTTGTACGTTTTCTTTTTTCAGTTTTAACACTCGGTAATTGCAGAACAAAAAAATTCACACAGTTCTGACCGACTGTGAGCTGTTCCTGCAAATATCTAATCACAAATCACATGATATGTGATCCTTATTCCCTCTGGTAACTGTTCTCGACGTACCAGCTTGTAAAATATTTACATGATCTTCACTGGTCAGCATGTGGCCCAAATTATGACTCAGTTGGGGGATTCCTTCATGAGGCGTCATGGGTTTTTTGTTTTTTTTGTTTTTTAATCGATGACTCGAAAATAAACAGGAGAAAGCAGATAGGAATGTGCATCAGTTCAGAATCTGTTCATATTTCCATGACAATCTGGCTGCTTGAAAGCAAAATACAAAAAATTTGTTTTATTTTTTTTCTCCCATGTTTTTACCAGAAGGTAGTTTTAACACCTGTTGAGATATTTCTGATTAAATTTCTTTAAGTTGGTGCTGATTGCACAATTAACACAGTAACTATGAATTTTTATTGCAGGATTTTTTTAAAAAGCACGCTGAAAACGCAGGTAATATCTCCAGATTGTGTCTATCAGTGTTGGTAAACATGGACCGTGGAGATGAAAATAAGGATCATACGGATCGAGAGTTGAAGTTGAAATGGGTTCAGCTTTACCTTGTTACTGCCAGAGTTTGACTTCATCGACTCCCAAGTGAAAAAAGATGCTGCTGCCATGGATGGAAAAGCTAAAGCAGTTGCTGACGAGGACAAAAATCATCTTCAGAACATAAACCGCTTCCAGAAATATTTCAGACAGTTGCTTTTGTGTTTATTGCAAATCAGTTTATTCATAAAATGTGGTTTAAAAACAATTATCCTGTGCAAAACACAGTCATAATCTGTGCGTCAGTGACAAAAATCCTAAGGTAAATGAATTACACAAAACTCATTCTTAGGAATCGTTAGCAATTATTGAAATTATTCAATATTCATAAAAAAAAAGAATTTTCACCCTGGGAGAAGCACAAAGGCTCTGAAACATCTGGATTCAGTCATGTCCTAAAATACAAACTGAAAAGCAACTTTTAATCTTGACAGTCATGGTGCTGCTTCAGCTTACTGGATTGCTCGTGTTGTTGGTTTGTGCCAAACATTTGGAAATTTTAACAGAATCGTTCATGTGGTTTCAGTTTAAGGAACAATAAAAAACAAAGCGACATGTAAATCTTCTAAACATTATGTAAATAATAAAGAGTATTATATGACAATTAAACATGACATTATTCAGATTCTCAAGTAATATTAAAGGTTTAATTGGGCTGCATAAGAACATTTAGTACAGGTAATTATTTATTAGCACCCCTTTACGCCTAAATAAAACTTCAGGGTAACATAACATCTCTTATCGACACACCTATCACTGCTCTGACTGCAACCAAAAGCATCTGAGCAGGAAGCTGAATCCAACTAATCAAGACCTCCACACCTATAACTACAGCGCCACGGTCAAGCCCTTTGCAGATGCAGATCATCATGCAGCGTGCTCCTTAAGGAATAAGACCTCCATAGAGGAGCGCGCACACCTCCAGACTGTGCATAGGCTAGTTGAGTGCAGTTCAACGACAGCCTGTAACGACGTCAAGCAGAAATCATGGCATGGTATTTCGTGATGAGCAGGAGAAGCATAGGCACCGTCTCATCATAGTGTATTTAACAATTAGTCAACGGTTGCAGCTTCAGAGGCGCGGTGTGATCGGCTCTCTGTGGTGAGTGAAAAAAGCAGATTTGGACTTTTTAGTGCATAATTCCTTCCATTTCATTGTCGATATGTTTTTAACTTTATTATTCTACAGCGTCATGAAAAGCGACTTGCAAACAAAATGTATTTTTTGTTATTATGATCACAAATGAACAGGGTTAAATGATTAGGTCACAAAAGCACCGTCACAGCTGCAAAAATACAAAATCCTGCCAAATATTTCTGGTCTAGTTTCTAGTGCAAATATCCTGAATACACTTGAAATGAAACAAAACTAACTTACAGGTAACTTTTCAGCAGATATAGGAGCTGGTTTTAAGTGGATAATTCCTTAATGTTGATGAAAAATTGCTAGTTATAAGTGAAAGAATCTGCCAGTGGAACAAGACATTTCCCCCATATTATAAATTAAAATGTCTTGTTCCACTGGCAGATTATTCCACTCATAACTAGAACTTTTTCATCAATATTCAGGAATTATTGACTTAAAACAAGCTGCTATATCTGTTGAAAAGTTACTTGTAAGTTAGTTTTGTCTTATTTCAAGTGTTTTTCAAGATTTTTGCACTAAAACTAGACCAAAATAATTAGTAAGATTTTGTGTTTTTGCAGTGTGAATATGCTGTTGTGAGGCTTTAATTGCTGCAGAATCTAGATTATATACCCAAATGACTTGTTTTCTTATTTTAAAGTCCAAAATGTAGAAGTGTTCACATTGCTTGGAAATTTTTATGAAGAATAATTGTTCTAAAATGTTTTTTTTTTTAATGCAATAAGCTAAATTAAAGCCTTAAAATAAGAAAAATAAAAACTTCATACACTGCAAAAACACAAAAGTATTTCTGTTAGTTTTAGTGAAAATATCTTGAATTCACTTGAAATAAGACAAAAATAACTTACAAGTACCTTTCCAGTAGATATAGGAAATTGTTTTACATAAATAATTCCTTAATACTGATGAAAAATTGCTGGTTATTAGTGAAATAACCTGCCAGTGGAACAAGACATTATTCCCATATTATAAATAAAAATGTCTTGTTCCACAGGCAGATTATTTCAAGTCAAGTCAAAGTTTATTTATTTAGCACATTTACAACAACCTCAGCTGACCAAAGTGCTTCCCAATAATTGCAGGATCATTGATAAATATGTGATAAAATAAGAAATAAAACTAAATTTGACAACAAAAAAAGGATAAAATTGGCAATAAAATACCTATAAAAAATTAATAAGAATAAAAAAGTATTTCATTTATTACTAGCAATTTTCCATCAATATTAAGGAATTATTGACTTAAAACAAGCTCCTGTATCTACTGAAAAGTTGCTTGTTAGTTAGTTTTATCTTATTTTAAGTGTTTTCTAGATTTTTGCACTAAATCTAGACCAAAATATACTTGGTAAGATTTTATGTTTTTGCAGTGCACCTAAGGGCCATTTAGAGAGACCAGTTAACCTCACAGTCATGTTTTGGAACTGTGGGAGGAAGCCGGAGTACCCGGAGAGAACCCACGCATGCACTAGGAGAACACGCAAATTCCATGCAGGTCAGGATTTGAACCAAGGACCTTCTTGCAACCCTCTGAGCTACCTCTTTACTGACAGGAAATCAAAAAATGTTAATAAATTGACCAGTTTTGACAAGAAATATCCAGCCATGAAGATGCCAGGAGCTTGTCGACGTCTGCTGGTGTTTGAGTCTGTGTGGTTTAACCTGTATGCAGTAAAAATCAGTTTTGTTATTGCAGGAACATTTTATAGTGTTGAGAAAAGCTCCTGAGATGATGGCGGAGATCAGCTGAGTTCTTCTTGTTTGCACCTTCTGTCATGAGATGGTCAAAGCTGTTTTTTTCTGATCTACTGGAGTGTTTCTGCATTTGCACAGCAGCTTCAGGTGTTATTTGAAGGTGCAAATGCACGATAAACCTCTCCAATCTGTTGCTACTTTCAAGGAACGTGAGCAACTGCGCAGGATTCAGGATTCCTGCCTCGGCACCAGCAAACACCCCCCAACCAGGGGTTGACTTAAAACAGATATGAATCTCATCTTCTACTCTGGAGAATGTGAGGTGTTTATGCTTTTTCTGCTCACTTGTCAAATCAAACCCAAATCAGGGTAGAAAACTGACTGTGTTTGATCTGGAGTCCGTTTGAGTTGCACCTTGTTTAAGTGGCAGCTTTACCAGCTGGGTCAGCAGTATTATGGTAGCTTATGGTTGGGTTCAGTGTGTTTCAGACCCTTCTGGCATCTTCAGATTAAACCGGATTTCCATTGGTCATTTTGGCAATCTTCATCCGGAGGATCTGGATCTCCAGGTTGAGCTTCTCTCTTTCCAGGAGCAGATTTCCTCTCTTCAGCTCTATTAGATCCTCATCTTCATCAGCCCTTAGCCCCCCCATCTTGTCTTTCAAACCTGCAGAGGAAGTAAATGTGTAATCTAATCAAACAGCAGGATCTGTGCAGGCAAGTGAAGGTGATTTTTGAAAGATAATTACACTCTTAGTTCCTGTCTTCCAGCAAAACCAAACAAAGCAGCCATCAGCTTTACCTATGAAAAAAGTCACAAGCTTTAAACCAAGCTTTGAGTTTTCCACAGAAATGATTTCAAAATCAATTTCTTGACTCCTGTATTATTTACTTTTGTTAATTTTGAAATGTGATAATCGTCTGATAAAAATTAAACAGGTGCAAAGAGCAGAGACAAAAAACTCTGGAAGAAGGAACTGCATTCTGGTATAAATACACACACAGAAATTACAGAACTGATTTATTATATCTTTTGTCTCCATTCGTGATTGATATGTATGTCTTTTAAGAGCCTGGTCAGATCTCTCATGAAACAAATAGGAAATATAAAAGGTGATGATCACATGCATTTTTAGTGTACTTAAAATGACTAATTTATCTTAAATTTATCCTCCAATTTTGGCCATAACTGGACTCTAATCATTTAGATATTATTACCAGGCCAATAAAATTATTTTTACTGAAAATTACAGAGTTAATAAAAAGCCTTTTCACCAGACAGTCCCGGGCTAAGAGCTGCTCTCATCCTGCAGCCATGTTTGCTTAAACAAAGCCAACGTCACAGAGCTCACCCCCACTTCACACCTACTTGCCAATCTGGCTTTATTGTTGCTTTCCAGCTCTAATGTCCAGACTCAGAGTCGGAAAAATGAACAGGAATGCTGACTGAAACCATTGGTCCGGCAGCAGAACAACCTGGCCCTCAGAATCCAACATGGCAGCTGAACATACAGAACGCAGTGAAAGCTGCAGGGACTTCCTGTTTATCTGCATTTTTGAGGGTTTGTGTCCCAATAAATCAGCTGCATACATGCAGCATGTGTGTGTGAATATTGTCATTACAATCCATAAATATGGAACAAATACATTGTTATTAGCTTGTGTTGCTAACAGAAGTTAGCCTGTTTGGGTAAAACAGTTAGCAAATCTCACTGCAGTGTGTGGACTTCAAACCCCCCCCCCCCATTACTCAGTCCTTAGGAAAGTCACATAGAGAAGAGAAGAAGGCGACCTGCCCGTCTTAAATGTTTCTTCTTAAAGTGGCTTTTTTCTTTTTTTTTTTTTTTGGACTTCATGATCAAATGAACAACAGGAAGTCCCTTACAAAATTAAAAATATATCCTTATTTTAAGTATAAGCTGACCTCTGTTCATCTAGTCAAAGAACAAAAATACAACTCTATTATTATTATTATTATTATTATTATTATTATTATTATTATTATTATTATTATCAATAATAATAATAATAATAATAATAATAATAATAATAATAATAAATTTATTTTGTAGGGACAATGTATATTAATTAACATTCTGTAAATGCGCCAGAATTAGCCAAGAAGCTATTTTTTACTTGTTGTCCCTGGACAATGCTCAATTTGACTCGCTAAAAACAAACAAAAGTTATATAAACAACGTTAAAATGACTAAACTACACAAATTTGTCAATAAATACAAAAAAATAAATCAATACAAACAGTAAATACATAACAAGGAAACTATGACACAATTATCATAAAAATTATTATTATTATTATTATTATTATTATTATTATTATTATTATTATTAAGCTTACCAGTGCCCTCATCTGTTATTTCAAGCACAGACTTCAGCTCCACCTCCACTGGATAATGGTCGCTCACTTTCAGAGCCTGAAACATTTAAGAAAAAAATGAAACTTTATTAAGATTATTAAAACTTCTGGGCTGCATGTATTTCTGGATACACACAAATGTCACAGGGAAAAGTACAATTATTGACCGTTTTAGCTCCGTGATTAATAATAAAATATTTAGATTATAATTTTAGTAATTTATTTGTTAAATGTATAAAATAAGTGAAAACATAAATTACACAGCGAGGGCTGCTTTCATGACCCACCGTTCCAAACTCTTCGTTGTTTACAGTAACTGGTTCTTAGCTCAATGTTTTCTCATTACAGGGGTATAACTGAAAGCCCATACTGTGTGTAATTCTTTTGTTTTGCTGTTTATGATTATAAACATATTTTAAAAATAATAAGTCCGCTGCAACTTGTGAAAATAACAACCAACCTGCTCCTCGGAGAGCTTATAAGCCTTGTGGAAGTTGAAGGTTTTAGCAGATTTTGGAACAACAGCCTGAAGCATGTCGTCTCCATAGACAACAATCCTGAACGAGGAGATGTGAGAAGAAGAAATTAACACAGGAAACAGCAGAGAGTCACAGGATGCTCACTCTAATATCGCACACCTTGACAGAAAAGAAATATCCTTTATTGTCCCACAGAGGGGAAATTCAGGCGTAACAGCAGCATCAAGGTATGTAGGTTCACACAAAAGATCAAAAAGTGTTAAAAATATATAAAAACAAGATTAACAACAATAGTAATAACATACTGTACAAGATTATAACATAAAAAAATACTGTGCAGTTATAAAAAACAGAAATAGCGTACTCTGATTGAAAGGGTGTGCAACTGAGCATGATGGCTTTTTAAAAAAATGTACATAATGTGCATGTGTATTGAACATTAAAAAGACAACAGACTATTAACAATACAGTATATTGGTGTAGAAAAACAGTTGTCCAATAACGGCAGAAATGTTTAAAAATAAGTAAAATAGTGGAAACACTGTGAAAACACAAAATCTTACCAATTATTTCTGGTCTAGTTTCTAGTGCAAATATCTTGAATACACTTGAAATAAGACTAAACTAACTTACAAGTAACTTTTCAGCAGATATAGGAGCTCGTTTTATGTCAATAATTCCTTAACATTGATGAAAAAGTTCTAGTTATGAGTGAAATAATCTGCCAGTGGAACAAGACATTTCCCCCATATTATAAATTAAAATGTCTTGTTCTTCTGGCAGATTATTTCACTCATAACTAGAACTTTTTCATCAATATTAAGGAATTATTGACTTAAAACAAGCTCCTATATCTGCTGAAAAGTTACTGTAAGTTAGTTTTGTATTTTTTAAGCCTATTCAAGATATTTGTACTAAAACTAGACCAGAAATATTTGGTAAGGTTTGTGTTTCTGCAGTGAATGATTGTCCAGAATGAGGAGAGAAAAACCAAGATGACAAAACTTCATATTCGGCATTGTTATTTATAACAAACAGAGAAGTCGGTGTTCACACCTCCAAGGTGAGAAAAATGGGGGTGTATGGGTGTGGTTCTGAAGAATCTTTTTTAAAATAATTGAATAACCAGTCAAGTTTATTTGTATAGCACATTTCAGCTGCAAGGCAGTTCAAAGTGCTTTATATCATAAAAACATCAATCAAGTATACAGCAGAATCATCAAAATATCAAACTCATGGAGCAAAATCATGCAAATACACAAGAAAATCATCAAAATCATCGGCAGAAACATTGATCAGTGATTCACTTACTTTATTTAACTGATATACACTCAAACTTCCACCCTTTGGAGAACCGAGCTTATCTTAGACGGATTTGTTTGCAGCTTTACGGTCCAGACTACTCATCACAGGCAGCTCTAAACAGGTGGGTTTTCAGCCTTGATTTAAAGGAACTCAGTGTTTCGGCTGTTCTGCAGTTTTCTGGAAGTTTGTTCCAGATTAGAGGAGCATAAAAACTGAAGGCTGCTTCTCCATGTTTGGTTCTGGTTCTGGGGCTGCAGAGCAGACCAGAACCAGAAGACCTGAGTGGTCTTGAGGGTTGATACAACGACAACAGGTCTTTAATGTGTTTTGGTGCTAAGCTATTCAGTGATTTATAAGCTAACAGAAGGATTTTAAAGTCTATTCTCTGAGCTCCAGGGAGCCAGTGGAAGGACTTTAGAACTGGGGTGATGTGCTCTATCTTCCTGGTCTTAGTGAGAACGCCAGCAGCAGCGTTCTGGATCAGCTGCAGCTGACCTGTGAAGACACTGTTGCAGTAATCAATGCGACTAAAGATAAACGCATGGATGAGTTTCTCTAGATCTTGTTGAGACATTAGTCCTTTAATCCTGGAAATGTTCTTCAGGTGATAGAAGGCTGACTTTGTAACTGTGTTTATGTGTCTCTGAAGGTTCAGGTCTGAGCCCATCACTAGGTCCAGATTTCAGGGCTGATCACTAGTTTCTAGCTGTAATAACTGAAGCTGCACGCTGACTCTAGATCGTTCCTCTTTAGGCCCAAAGATAATAACTTCAGTTTTATTTCTGTTCAGCTGGAGAAAGTTTTGGCACCTCCACACACTGATTTGTTCTAAGCATCTGTTTAGTGCTCCAGCACTTCTTGGTGTTTGTAAGACTTTAAACACATCCATTTTGCCCATTTAGATCGAGACCTTTTTATAAAATATTGAAGCGTTATGAATTATAGCTGGTTTTAATGTTTATTTTGAGAAGCGGGACGTCTACCTGTCGTATGTGTTGGTGTTTCCAGTGCTGGCAGTGGTGTCCACATCATCTCCAATCAGCCAGTGGAAGTTCTTGTCGCTGCGGATTCGGATGGTCTTCATGCCCTTCTTTGAAACATACGAGCCGTCGGCATTAAAGTCGCCCAGGATCATCACGTTCTGTGGTGGAGAGACAGGAAGCCTTAACCGATCTCAGCAGTTTCTCGACTTTGTTCCAACTTGATCTACTCTCAGTGATGGCCAGAAGAAAGTAAACCCTCCAGGACTATGTTTTAAATATTACAGTATTATTTTTAAAATCTCTAGGCTTTACCAGGTTCGAAAAGTATTCAAATCCTTTGAAAGCTGTGCCTGAAAATATGTAGATTCCTGGTGTTACATTGTATTTTTAAAAATTAAGCACCAGTCAAGCCTGGTGGTGGCAGTATTATGCTGTGGGGCTCTTTCACTACCAATGATTCCGGTGTTTTGAGCAAGATGAATGGAAAATAAATGAAGAAAGAGGATTATGACAGTGTTTCTCAACTCAAATCAGCAGCTGAATGACTCAAACTGGGACACAACTGGGTGATCCAGGAGGACATTAAAGGACAAACATGCATCCAAACTGGTTTTGGGGATCAATAAAAGCAGGAAAACATTAAGCTGCTGAAGGTTTGCAGATCATAAAAGCCTGACTGACACCAGAAAACCAACCAATTTAAATGAGTGGTCAAATATTCAGCCAGTTTAGAGAAAATACACACATGTCCACCTAATTCAACTGAAAACATTTGTTTTAGAATTATTTCATCTGGGGGAAAAACTGTCCAATCAGCTGATTAAAGGTCCTAAATTATTATGATAATAATGATAATGATGAAAGTATGTAAAGTTCTGATTGGAACTGTATTCCTCAGCTTGATGCTAGAAAATCCCTCATAGATGAAGGAAAAGATTCAACAACTTCTGGAAATTTGTAAGTAAGACCAGATTGTCAGATTGTAATGTTCTTATCAAACAAAATTTAGGATTGGGATTTCTGGAATAAACCGAACACATTTAGCTGCTTTTCTTATTTTTTGGGCTTAATTTTTTGCACTGCAACAACACAAAATCTTATCAAGTGTTTCTGGTCTAGTTTTTTAGGGCAAATATCTTGAATACACTTGGAATAAGACAAAACTAACTAACAATAACTTTTCAGCAGATATAGGAGCTTGTTTTAGGTCAATATTTCCTTAATATTGATGAAAAAGTTCTAGTTATAAGTGAAATAATCTGCCAGTGGAGCAAGACATTTTTCCCATATTATAAGTTAAAATGTCTTGTTCCACTGATTATTTCACTCATAACTAGAACTTTTTCATCAATATTAAGGAATTATTGACTTAAAACAAGCTCCTATATCTGCTGAAAAGTTACTGTAAGTTAGTTTTGTCTTATTTCAAACGTATTTAAGTCAAGTCAAGTTTGTTAGTACAGCACATTTCAGCTGCAAGGCAGTTCAAGGTGCTTCACATCATAAAACTATCAATCAAGTATACAGCAAAATCATCAAAACATCAAAATCATTGAGCAAAATCATCAAAATCATCAGCAAAAACGTTGATCAATGATTCATGTATTTTATTTAACTGATTTACACTCAAACTTCCACCCTTTGGAGAACCGAGCTTATCTTACCCGGATTTGTTTGCAGATTTATGGTCCAGACTACTGATCAAAGGCAGCTCTAAACAGGTGGGTTTTCAGCCTCGATTTAGAGGAATTTAGTGTATTCAAGATATTTGCACTTGAAACCAGATCAGAAATACTTGGTAAGATGTGTTTTTGCAGTGCAGGTCAGCTCTGCTCTGCTGGAGACAATCGATCAACCAGATGGTAAATTGATCTTGATATTGAATCCGAGTTAATAAATCAGTAACGAATCATATTTTCATCCCGTTTAATGCTTCATCTCTTTCTCTTTTCGAGGTGGAAAAATGTTTTTGTCTGGTTTCAGTCCTTACGTCAGTCCTCCACTTCTTCTTGACGTGAGTGAACAGATCGTAGAGTTCGTCCAGCTCCGTCTCTGAGTCCTCTGGTTTGGTGTGAACCGGGATCATCACCAGATCTTTCAGAACTGTGAGGAGAATCAGACAGAAATTAAGTTTTAGATTCAAAGTTGCAATCATTTAAAGTCTTTTAGTATAGATTATAGTAAAAGTAAAACCAAAAGTCATCTCTCACCTGTGTTCAGGCACCTGAACCGAAGGATGTATGGATCCCTGGCAAAGACGTCCAGTCCTTCAGTCTTCTCGTCGTCGAACTGGTACGAGCCCACAAGATCAACCAGATCGTCCCTGCATGCACGTACAATGCAACCTTATTTATAAAGCACTGAACTGTCCTCCTAGTGAATGAATGAATGAACTCTCACCTGTACAGGAACATGAACTGCTCCTTGTAGCGCGTTCGGCCCAGGCGACTGCTGATTCTCAGAGTGTAGTGATGTTTCCGGCTGGCTCTGAGGAGACACGCAGAAATGTGTTGCCATGGTCAAATCTTTCTTTCAGCGAAAATCAGTGGATGAAGCAGATTCACGTTAAGTTTGAGGCCTCAATATCAGCTATGTTGATAATTTCTGGCTAAAAAACTGGCCTGTGCCAGAAAACCATCAATCCATCCGTGCAGGGTCGTTGGGGTTTTTAGTGCAGTAACTTGAAAACAGTTGAAATTAAACAAAAATAACTTACAAGTACCTTTCCAGTAGATATAGGAAATTCTTTTACGTAAATAATTCCTTAATACTGATGAAAAATTGCTGGTTATTAGTGAAATAACCTGCCAGTGGAACAAGACATTATTCCCATATTATAAATAAAAATGTCTTGTTCCACAGGCAGATTATTTCAAGTCAAGTCAAAGTTTATTTATTTAGCACATTTACAACAACCTCAGCTGACCAAAGTGCTTCCCAATAATTGCAGGATCATTGATAAATATGTGATAAAATAAGAAATAAAAACTAAATTTGACAACAAAAAAAGGATAAAATTGGCAATAAAATACCTATAAAAAATTAATAATAAGAATTAAAAAGTATTTCACTCATAACTAGTAGTTTTCCATCAATATTAAGGAATTATTGACTTAAAACAAGCTCCTGTATCTACTGAAAAGTTGCTTGTTAGTTAGTTTTATCTTATTTTAAGTGTTTTCTAGATTTTTGCACTAAATCTAGACCAAAATATACTTGGTAAGATTTTATGTTTTTGCAGTGCACCTAAGGGCCATTTAGAGAGACCAGTTAACCTCACAGTCATGTTTTGGAACTGTGGGAGGAAGCCGGAGTACCCGGAGAGAACCCACGCATGCACTAGGAGAACACGCAAATTCCATGCAGGTCAGGATTTGAACCAAGGACCTTCTTGCAACCCTCTGAGCTACCTCTTTACTGACAGGAAATCAAAAAATGTTAATAAATTGACCAGTTTTGACAAGAAATATCCAGCCATGAAGATGCCAGGAGCTTGCTGATGTCTACAGGAAACATGTGGTTGAAATATTAGTGTTGGTCTGTTGATTTTTGAGTCTGTGTGGTTTAATCTGTATGGATGTTACTGTTTTTAAAAAATCATTGCAGTTGTTTGTTGTATATTAATTCAATCCCTGAAGAAGAATGGTTCAAATAAATAAGAGCCTAAATCAATATTATATTCATAAAGATGACGGGTGGACGTAAACGTCTGACTTTGGCTGCAGCCTTGTTGTTTCACGAGTTTTGGAGGAAGATGATTTTACAAAATAAATGTGCTGAAGTGTTTCTGCAAATGTTCGTTCATGGAGCTGCCGAATGAGCTACCAGCTACCGGACGAAGGATATGATGTTCGAAACTTTTACTAACTTGTTGAGCGCTTGCATCAGAGTGTCCACTGATTTCCCGCTAGCGTCCACGACCTCCAGGATCACAATGATGTCATAACGGGAAATAATCTGACAGAGACAGAAAATCACATCAATTTGATCATCAGGCCGCAGATTTGGACTAACCGCCTTAAAGCAGCTGCCTTCTCAGCAGAAACCAAACCACCAGGTGTTTCTTTACCTGAGAATGATGAGTTTACGTGTTTTTACCTTAACCAGGATCTTCAGAACATCTGGGTCCGACACTTTGCTCCGTCCAAACTTCTGAATGTTGAACGCTGCAATTTTCATGGTGGCTGAGAGTTTAGAAGAAAAAGCAGAAACAATTTGTGGCATTTTAATGAGCTCTATTGTGTCTGAGCATGCACCCAACATGTGTATGGGAAGCAATTATTTGTTTAACAGCAGACATGAGTAATAAAAAGTGACACCTTGTACAATCACTTGGCTCGAGGGCTCTTGAGACAAAACAAGGCGTGGACTTAAACCAAAAAAAACAGGTTTGTTTTGGTTCCTTCAGCAGCAGACTTTATTAAGTCTCGGTATGTTATTCACGCTCATGTTTGATCAGATTATTATCTGAATCAAGAACAAACTAAATGTTTAAAATAAATAAAATGAAAAAACAATGCAAATTTGTTTGATCAGATAGGTTAAAATATGACTATTATGCAAAGAAGAAGGTTTAAAGAGTTCAGTAAATTAAAATATCACAATAATTTAAGTTATTTTTCGTGCAACCAGAAAGAATGGTCCAGTTTTGATGGAAACTGGTACAAATGCAAAGATGAGAATAATGAGGTGAAACACCAACAACTGCAGCAGAGAGCAGAAACTATCAGCGCAGCAGTTCCAGGCGGTCACTGGGGCGTCCAAATTCAATTCAAATTCAAAAATACTTTATTTATCCCAAAGGGAAATTAAATGTTGTAACTGACACCATCCAGGTATCTTCAAAGAGTCGTTGTGGATGGGGAAGGATCTAAGGTAGCAGTCAGTTTTCCAACATATTTGAGGAGGCCTCTGACTGAAAACTGTTGCTGAATAACGGCCTTATGGTTGTCGTGGCATGCTAGCAGCTCAATATCCGAGCAACAGAGACGATACTTCACAGTTGCATGTCCTGGATGACATCGCTAGTTGTTGACAAGCGCTAATAATGTATGGCGCAGTATTCAGGCCAAAATTAAGACTATTGCACAGACAGCAGTGGTTACTCCCTATATCTATTCTGAAGCGAGCTACTGATCCAATTAATGAGAGGTAACTGAGAGGCCGCGCTGGGAAATGAGACAGAGACTACGCATTAGCTTTGGAGAGGCTAACGACTAGCATGCCTAGGCTGGTCATCTGCTTCCTTAAACACCTACTTTTTTCTTTAAAGAAAACTTTATCAAGAAAATGGTTGACATAAAATATCTGTAAGCGACATGTGTTAGATTAATTGACATTGACATCAAGTATGGACATAGTATATACACAATACTGTATTATACAGAGCTGAAGTTGGCTTCCGATTGATAGCAACTTCCGATTTATGAAATGAATAAAGGGTGATTCCACCGAGTTGTTCACGATCTCGAGCATCTTTAATCTGCTCGAAAGTCCTTCCTCTGGCTCCCTGGAGCTCAGAGAACACACTTTAAAATACTTCTGTTTATAAATCACTGAACGGCTTAAAGACCTGTTGTCATTGTATCAACCTTCCAGACCACTCAGGTCTTCTGGTTCTGGTCTGCTCAGCATCCCCAGAACCAGAACCAAACATGGAGAAGCAGCTTTCAGTTTTTATGCTACACAAATCTGGAACAAACTTCCAGAAAACTGCAAAACAGCCGAAACACTGAGTCCCTTTAAGTCAAGGCTAAAACCCACCTGTTTAGAGCTGCCTTGGATCAGTAATAAGTAGAACAATGATCAATATTTGCTTGATGATTCTGATGATTTTAATGATTCTGCTGTAAACTTGATTGATGTTTTTATGATGTGAAGCACTTTGAACTGCCTCGCTGCTGAAATATGCTGTACAAATAAACTTGACTTGCTCTAGTTTGAAAATTTAAATACTTAGACTCTTTAAACCTGGACTAGATTATTCTACACTAAAAGCAGAATATTTGAAACCCATGTTGTAAACCCAATCTAACTCTGTCACGCGCCGTTACGGCTGCCTAAAGCTTCTGCAAGGCAACGTGCTCGTTTGGTGATTGACAGACAGCCAGAGGCGGATTAAACAGCAGGGTAGCCGATGCAAACTCATCGTGGACCAGTTTTATGAAAAATCTGGTTTCCCTTAGTGAGTCTACTGATTTAAATCATTTGAAAAAGAAAAATCAACTTTAAAGTTGATATGGTGCCAGTTTTTGGGTAGACAGCTGCCTCTTCTCTTTATTTTCTTGCTGTTTATTTATTAAATTCCTCCCAAACTGAGGGATTTCAGGGCAGTTTTGTGGAAAGTCCTCAAAGAAAACAGACCTACTCCAACATGCTAACTAAGTCTTTCTGTGAGACTCTTTCTCTGCAGCCTTTGACCCTCAGCGATCTGCAGCTGGCATATCAGCACCTCCATAAATCTGGCTTTAAGCACCAGTCTGTCCAGCGTCTCCTCAAACCAGTACCATGAAAGAAAACCAGAAGAAGCCAATGATCTGCAGACAAATTGCATAATTTGAAAGTCATATATTTATAACAGCAACTTTCAAAAGCAGTAACATGATTTTTATGCCAGTTTTAAATTGTTTTTGGATATTTTTTTCAGTTTTTTCAAGCATTCAATATACAATTATTGTTCAAATATATTGCATAAGCAACAATTCAACTCTTTCGCCATATGTTCTGAACAAAAATTATCTTTACATGAAAACAGTTACTTTACAGTCACACCTGACATATTAACATGCTACTGTTGGGAAGGTCCTGTAAAATTTTAAAGAAATTTTGCCAAAATGAGGGGCAGTGCCATAATTGGGAGGTTTTTGATATGGATCATTTTCCAGACACCAAAAAACATTAACTTATTGCCAGATACAGCTGGGTCTGGGGGTTGCACTTGAACTGTTTCTGGAAGTAGTAGAGACCTGAATGGAAGTACAAAGACATGCAAAAAGTGAATTTTGCATCATTGGTCTCCTTTAAGTAAAGAAACAAAGTAAAAAAAAACCATAAACAAACAAAGTTTACCTTGACTTAGAGGAATTTCTGGTTAAATTCCTCTAAGTCAAGTGAATTGAGAATGAATGTCGAGAGGATAATTAGCTCATTAATGTCTGTCTCTGTTTTTTTACTTGTTTAAACACAAAGTTTCATTCATAATTTGGAGTTTTAATGCTTTTCTTAAATCTGAGGGAATATTTGGAGGGAAGAGAAATGAAGCGGTTAGCCACATTTCGTCTGTGAGTTTCACCGGAATCACCAGAGATCAATCCGATAAGGAGTGCCTTACTTTGGGTCAGAGGACTCACAGAATCATCCTGGTTTTCCGGGTCCAGTCGGCTTAAGGAAAGTCTGGTTAAACAGCAGTTCTGCCATTCTGAAAAGGCAACCACTGGGTTCTCTGGATGTTCTGATGGTTCCTGTTTCTGGTTTCAGAACCGAGTTGCCAACAGTCCAGGAAAGCTGGTTCTGGTCTCCAGCGCAGGTGTGGAACAACCAAAGCTTTCCACAAGTTCACAAAGGCCCCAGTGTTGCTCAGTCTGATTCTGATCAGGCTCGGTTCTTGGCCCTGTGCGTCTGTGGCTCCACTATTTCATCAAACCCCTTTTGTTCAGGGCTTCATTGTGGTCAGAACAGAAAGTTGTTGGTTAAAATCTCCTGTCAGTGGGTTTCTACGCGATAGTTTGTTTCAGTGACAGACTCGGGGAGGGATTACAGGAAGAAATCTGGATTTTCTCTGGGCCAACCTTCAGGTACACAGAATCCTGTCAAAACTGAAGCACGACAGGTACTTGCTCTCATAAGAACAACAAGGGTGGGGTTGGTTTTCTCTGATTTGGTTTGATGGTTTTAGTGACGCAGTAATTCTCAGTATTTGTGCATCTGCAGGGTTCGTGGAAGCCGTCCAACAGGTTTTCGTTGCGATCGGTTGATGCTGCTGCAGATAACAGCAGGCCAAGACAAACAAGCGCTCTTATCTCTGCCATCAGTTTAAGCTGCTGGATCGTGTGTCGGGTTTGTTTCGACTAGTTTTGTCTCGGAAACTGTTTGAGAGCTTTTAGAGATTTCCTGGGGGATATCGATGTAGAAGATAAATGATTTTGGATAAACCTGCTGTTGCAAATATTGTAATAATTAGATTTTTTTTACTCACTTCTTCAGGATGATTAGCTTAAAAAGCCTTCTGATAGAAAGCTTTAAATTAGGAGAGAATGGATCAGAAGCAGCAGAGAGGGATGGAAATTTCCTTTAGCTTCACTAACGTTTAAATACCAGTTATGCAACGGACTTCCTGTATTTAAACAAAGAGAACCCCGACAAGAGAGAGCACGACACAGGAGCAGCAGGGGTCTCTGGGGGTTTTTATGCTCCTTTAGGGCTTTTTTTTTTAGCTCTTCTAAATGTCTAAAACTCCTTATCTGCTGAATTTGGGGGCTGAATTCTAATAGATGCTCACAAAAATGTAGCTATAGCTAGCCATAGTGTCACTATAAAAAAGGGGCCAAAATGAGAGTAAATCCCCTCTTGCTGTTCATGCCTGAGCGGTGTTAGCTCTGTAGCTCAGCTTTCTGTGACAGGAAGTTGGAAAAGTAGCAGCTTTACTAGCAAAAGCCCATGTTGCTTAAAAATACGGCAAAAACTCGGAGCCTCTCTGGAGAAACTGAGCTACAGGACCCCTGGATTGTTTTTTCGCTCATCACCTCCACAAATCTGACTTCAGATGAGTGTTGGAGGGGGGACTTTAGGAGTTAAAGCAATCTGAGTCAGGATGCGGGAAGATTCAGGAAACAGCATTTCCTGTGGTGTCCTCCGCAGGAAAACACTTTTAATCTTCTGTCTCGGCTGCACTTTGTGGTCCCCGAGGACGACAAGTGGAAAGTTTTGAGTGAAACTAAAGTGAAGTCCTGATGTGATGGGATTAAAGTCTCCAAACAGATTGGAGGACAGGTTGCATAGCTGACATTGTCCCATCAGATTAAATGGTTGATTGCTTGACTGCAGGGTGGTGCTTCTCTCTGGGATGTCTCATTGTTTCCAGGATCTGTTTGATGTTTTCCTGTTATGCTCTGAATAGGTGAATTACGGCATTATGGCTGTCGTTTTTTACTGATGATGCTGTGAATTAGAGTCCTCTGCTCCAGTTTTACTAAACGTACCTGTCGTTCCGAACGGCGGGTAGCCACCTCATTCCTAAACGATACATCGATACATAAAACCCTTTACATACATCCAGCTTCTCACTGAGAGGCAGATTTCAAATCCGGTCTAAATCTGTTTATTGCCCATCCAGCAGATGCAAATTACTCACATTCATCTGTGTGTGAAGTGTATTTGTACAAATAAAGTTGTACGAAGGCAGAACTTTAAAAAAAAATAACATTTTCAGGGATGCAAATTGAAAATTTTTGTATGAATGAAGATTTTAATCAAGTTTAGCGTATTTTTAAGAAGGCTGGTGTCTTTAAAGTTAAAGTATTTCCCGACAAGTTAGTAAACAGAACGTGTTCAGTAAAGTTTTAAAGTCTTGAAATATTACTTTTTAACACTATTTTTTAATATCTTTAATAGTTTACATGTGTATTTCAGTTTATAATAATGAATTAAGAATAAAAAAATGTTTATTTCCTGCTGCTTGCTGACACAGAAAGGGCACATCTTGAACATATTTGGTGAAAACCTTCCTTAAACTGTATTTTGAAACAATAGTTATTTAACACCCTAACCTAAAACTTTTTAAATCTGCAGAACCAGTCGTGCTCCATTGATTCTGACACAGCGACCTGATCCATGGCTGTTTAAACATTCTCGTCGCTCAGAGTCACTTTAACCTTGAATGATTACATTTTGGTTTCAGGTGGCTGTGGGAGATAAGTTTCACCAACTGAGGGCTGCTGAATATCTCTGTTTTTCTTGTTGCTGTGGTAAAATAGATGAAGAACTGCAGCTTTTCTCCTTCAAAAGTATCATTTTGATGCTTCAGGTGTTAAAGTTATTTAGTAGTACTGTGAAGGATCACTTTGTTTTCCTCCAGAGAACAAGAGGAGGAAGGTTTGTCTCGCTGTCTCGAGGTTTGAAAAGCCTCTCAGGCATTCAGAGCTGAAGGGAAAACATAAGACAGGAAAGTTGTTTCTTACCTACAGGGGAATCTGCTAATGCTTCTGTCCAAAAGAGACAAAGATTAAATCAAACCCAAATGACGACTAGATGTTGTTGTCTCCACTATGAAAAATGTTCTGGGTTACAACCAAAACAGTGTTCAGAGTCTGAAGACCGGCTGTTTGGTCTTGAGCCAACCAATGGCACAGGTTTAAAAAGGAAAAAAAGAGAGAAGAAATGACATAACAAATATACCCCGCCCCCTTTCATGCCTTCCTGCTTGAAAACCTGCTTACAGATCTGCTTGTCTCTCTTGAACTGATGGACGTCATAAAAAAAAAACACAATCTGAGTGATAAAAAAAGGCTAGTTTCTGTCAGGATCTGTGGTTTGGAAATAAAAAGCAGCACAAATATGAGAGTTGGATGATTTTATGCTCTGAGGTTCTGATGAAGGTTGTTTTAAGAAAGCAAACAAAGCAGAACCACCAACAGGAAGTAGAACCGACCTGAAAGACCAAACCCAGTACGACCTGTTGTTAGTGAAGAGCTCTGGCTGTAGGACATGCAAGCAACAAATGATTAACCCAGCAGGACTGAAACAGCTGACTGAATCTGAGCCTCTTTGGACCACTGGACCCACCAAACTCTGATATTTCTGCAAAAATGCAGTTGACTCATATGAAGGAATAAATAATTAGACCAGAGGTCTTCAACATTGGGGTCTCGATCCCTAGAGGGGTCGTAAGATTTCTGATTCATGAGACAATGTGTATTTTCTTAAAATTCAAAAATATGTCTTCAAATACACATTAACATGAATCCAACATGTAACAAATTGATAAAAGGAGGCATAAATAACAGCAAAATCTTCAAAATCAGCAAACTCATCGAGTAAATATAAATGCGTCAAAATCATAAAGATCATCAAGCAAATATAGTTCGAAAATTTTGATCAATGTTTCACTTACTACTAATCAAACGCAGCTCCAAACAGGTGGGTTTTTAGCCGTGATTTAAAGGAACTCAGTGTTTCGGCTGTTTTGCAGTTTTTTAGGAGTTTGTTCCAGATTTGTGAGGCATAGAAACTGAAACATGCTTCTCCATGTTAGTTTTATTATTATTTTTAATAAAAGCAAACATTTTAACACTTTTTATGCATTGTTGGGTTTTTAACTTTCTTTGTTGAAGTCTTAGTTTACAGTTTTTTTTAATAATAGTAGCTTTAAGGGTCAGCTTCTTGATTTTATTGAAGTATTATTATTTTACTATTAGCTTTAAATGTTTCTTTATATTAATAGTTTTAAAGGTTGACTTCTAAAAGCCAAACCAGGAACTGAGTCTGCAAATTGGCTAGAGGGCTTAAAACTATAATTACACACACAAAAAAAATCTCTGTATTTTGGGAAACACGACGGACAAACCAGTTCAAGAGACAAAAACCTGCAGACTTGTCATAAATGAATCACTCTGTTGTTCAGTCTGCCTGTAAGTCACATCAGAACAAGGGTGAGGTATGTTTTCTCTGGCCAGGTCACCTTTTGTTTACTGGCAACACGCTACACAACAGTGGTGGAGCTCAACGTTGTCATCACTGCCCGCATATGGTACATTTTTATAACATTCAGCTCACAAAGCAATAAAATGCATCAAAAATACGATTATAAAACAGTCATTTTTGCCCAGAGTTTTAGATATAGCTTCATTTTTTATGCTCATTTATTTGTTTTGTGGTGGAAAAAGACCTTTAAAAGAGGCCATCATGCACAAGAATTACTTATTAAAGCATGGTCCAACACGACGTGTGCTTCTTTAGGCCCTCCACAGTGGCTCTTCGTAACCTTGGCCTGAAACTGATGAAGAACTGAGGAAAGTTTTTGGTGCAAAGGTAATAAAAGCTCAGTTCTAGTTTTTTTATTCAGTTTTTCATGTTAAATATGCATCAAATTTCCACTATAGAATAGCACCAATGATACAAAGAACACTCTTTTTGTCTAAATTGTTTTTATTCTTCATTTTCCATAAATATTGTTCCATCCAGCAATACATTTTCATTATCCTCTTACAAAATATTTAGAGTTTTCTTCATTTCAAAGCATAAAAATAGATATTAAAATGTGATTCTTTAATTTAATTTTAAAAAAGGCGATTTATATGGCAGGTGTTTAAAAACTGACCTTTTTCTAAGGGTCATGTAGGTTTTGTGGGTCTAAACAAATTGTATTTAGCAGGAGTGAATGAAAAAATGGCTCTTTGGGTTGTAAAAGTTCCTGTCAGCTGGTCTAACGTTTTATATCCACCAAACTGTTCTGCTTTCAGGTACCGCCCATGTGGAAGTGGGCAGAGTAAAGGTTATTGTTCACTACAGCAACAAAGCTGTGGTAGGAAAACTCAAAACAAGACAAACTGTTAAAACAAATACTGGTTTTTGGTCTTGAGGTAAAGTCTGTGTTAAATCTTAAGCTGCACTGCAAAAACATAAAATCTTTTTCAAGTATCAAGTATTTTTGGTCCAGTTTCTTGTGCAAATATCTTGAATACACTTGAAATCAGACAAAACCAGTGGAACAAGACATTTCAACCTATAATATGGGAAAAATGTTTTGTTCCACTGGCAGATTATTTCATGTATAACTACAACTTTTCATCAATATTAAGGAATTATTGACTTAGATATTTGCACTAAAAACTAGACCAAAAATACTTGGTAAGATTTTGTGTTTTTGCAGTGTAAGGGAAAAGTTAATTCACAAAAAATGTTGTCTCGAGGCACTTTACAAGAAAAACAAAAAAAGATTGGAAGTTAAGTTTGAAAATGTGAAAAGAAGAAAAAGCTGCAAGATACAAAACATTTAAACTCAAAGAAAAATGTAAAAACAGTGATTTAAAAAAAACCCAAAACAGAGCTCAAAGAGTCAAAGAATTTCAAAGATATGCCATCGTTGAGTTTTCTCTGTATCTGGGAGAAGCGCAAACCTCATGCATGGTGAAAATAAGTATAAAGGAGAACCTTTAATCCAGAAAAATCCCACTGATTGTCCCAGAAGAACTCCTGGCTCCGCAATCACAACCAAACATCACCCCTCTGGAGAAGGACCAAAGATCCTCCGGTGAAAAACTTCACCAGTGTTGCAATTAAACTATAAAAACAGGGAACAAAGCCAGTAGCTCAGCTCCTCATGTTTCACCTCAGGCGGTTGTACCAACAACCTTAAGTCAGTCAGGCCTTTGTTCTCTGGAGAACGGAGTGTATATAATTGGCCTTTATATGTGAACTGATCTAAAAATAGCTGCAGGAAAGCGTAAATGTTTATTACTCGGACCCACTGGGAAACTCAAGTCACAGTAAGTCTGAAGGAATAACTGAGCTCATAAACAACCTTACTATAATCTAAATAAAGCATTTTTATGAGGAAAAAGTATTCACCCCCTTACAGATTTCCTGTTTTTCCTTTTTTTGTCACTGAAATGTTTCAGATCCTCAAAGAAAGTTTAACATTAGGCCAAGATAATCTGAGTGAACAAAATGAAGTGCAATTTTTAAATGTCATATGATAAATTAGCCACAGTTTTGGGGAAGATTAGTTCAATTTTGTCAGCCATACCAAGGTCTGATTACTGCCAGACCTGCAGAATCAAGAACTCATTAAAACAGAACCTAACTGACAACATGAAGTAGGCTAAGTGGTCTCAAACAGGCAACACATCATCCCTGAGATCACTGACATCTATTGCTGGGAACGGATTTCTAAGGGTTTAGGACTCCAAGGAACCACAGTGAGAACTTCCAGAGATGGAGGAAACATGGAGAACCTTCCCAGGAGTGGGAGTTCCTGGTACAGGAAGAAAGGGAAGAAGGAAGGAAGGAAGGAAGGAAGGAAGGAAGGAAGGAAGGAAGGAAGGAAGGAAAGAAGGAAGGAAGGAAGGAAGGAAGGCCAGAAGAGAGAAGGAAGGAAGTGTTTGAGGAATGAATGAAGGAAGGACAAATGAACAAACAAACAAATGAAGGAAGGAAGGAAGGAAGGCCAGAAGAGAGAAGGAAGGAAAGTGTTTGAGGAATGAATGAAGGAAGGACAAATGAACAAACAAACAAATGAAGGAAGGAAGGAAGGAAGGAAGGAAGGAAGGAAGGAAGGAAGAAAGGATGACACAGCAAGACAATGATTTGAAGCCCACCAGCAAGTCAATTGTAAACGGGTCAAAAAACAAAATGAAGGTTTTAGAGTGGCCTAGTCAAAGTCTGGAGTTAAATCCTTTCAAGATGCTGTAGAATGACCCTAAACAGGTTATTAATTCATGAAAACCTTCTAAACCTGCTGAATTAAAACAATTCTCCAGAGAAGACCGGGCCGAAACACGTCCGCAGCGATTTAAAGGCTCGTCAGGCTCAGCCAATCATTGCTGTTTCTCGCAGCGCCTGGTTGGTTTGGATGGCTGTGTATTTTAATTCCCTTTTAATGACCTGAAACATTTCAGTGCGACTAAAAAGCTGAAGGGAGGGACAAACTTTATGCGCCACAATAATGCAGTCAAAGACGCTGTAATCCATGTTGTTCTTGGTTTGAATAAATATCTCTCTAAACTTCCCGAAACACGTCTGTCGCCTTGCATGTCTTTTCTTTCCCTGCAACTAAGACATTAGGTTCTTTCCACCTGCAGGTCTGAACTCGTCCTGTTTGCTTAGTTCCTCTCCCACAACAGAGGTGTTGACACAACGAGTCAATCCGTCTCTGCTGAGTGACGACTCATTTATCACACAGTCCTAAAACTGAAAGTGAAAACAAAAGTTTTCACTGCTCCCTGCAAGAGATGCTCCGAATGACAGATTTGTTTTTAAAGCGAAATCAGGAACTGGATGAAACAGGATAAATTAGGGGGAGGAAATGTTTTGCAGTAGGAAAACCTCCTGACTTAACTCTCTGTCTGATCTGTTTGCAGCTTCACTCAAAGAGAAAATGGCTTCCGGCTCCGAAAGGGACCTCTTCTGTCCGGTCTGCCATGACATCTTCAGAGATCCTGTAGTCCTGTCGTGCAGCCACAGCTTCTGTCAATGCTGTGTTCGCTCCTGGTGGCGGGAAAAGCAAATAAACGAGTGCCCGGTTTGTAAGGAGAGACCTCTGAGTAACCCGCCCGTCAGCTTGACACTGAAGAATCTGTGTGAAGCCTACTTAGAGGCGGAAAACCTGACTCTTTCTGCAGGATCGGAGCTGGATCTCTGCAGGCAGCACAATGAGAAGTTAAAACTGTTCTGCCTGGATCACCAGCAGTCCGTCTGCGTCGTCTGTCGGGATTCAAGAGCACACAGCAACCACAGATTCAGACCCATCAACGAGGCCGCAGAGGATCACAGAGAGGAGGTCCGGGAATCCCTGAGAACCTTACGAGACAAGCTGAAACTCTTTGAACGGGCGAAGGGCAGCTGCGATCAAAACGCCAAACACATCAAGATCCAAAACAGAAACACAGAGAAGCAGATCAAGGATCAGTTTAAGAAGTTTCATCAGCTTCTGCAAGAGGAAGAGGAGGCCCGGATCTCTGCGTTAAGGCAGGAAGAGAGGCAGAAAAGCAAACTGATGAGGGACAAATCTGAAGCTCTCAGCAGGATCATGTCAGACATCTCCAACACAATCAGAGCGACTGAGAAGCAGCTGAAAGCTGAGAACGTCTCCTTCCTGCACGCCTACAAAGATGCCCTAAAAAGAATGGACCAGTACCACCTGCTGGCGGATCCAGGGCCGTCCTCAGGAGCTCTGATGGACGTGGTGAAACATCTGGGCAACCTCAGCTTCAACATCTGGTGCAAGATGAAGGAGGCCGTCTGCTACTCTGCTGTGATTCTGGATCCGAACACGGCTCACCGCGAACTGATGCTGTCTGAAGATCTGACCGCTGTGACACACGGGGAGCGACACAAGCTTCCTGACAACCCAGAGAGGTTCGACTGTTGCTGCGTCGTCCTGGGCTCTGCTGGGCTTTCCTCCGGGTCTCACAGCTGGGACGTTGAGGTCGGTGACAACAGTGGCTGGGACCTGGGCGTGGCTGCAGAGTCTGTGGAGAGGAAAGGATTCATCGGGTCTGGATCGTGGAGAATCGGGTTCGATGGCACCTATCGAGCAATCTCCCCTCCAGGCAGAAGTGCTGTTCTTGCTATCAAGGCGCCGAGGAGGATCCGAGTCCATCTGGACTGGGAGAGGGGAAAACTGTCATTCTCTGACGCTGATACTGGCGCCCACATTCACACCTTCACCCACAGTTTCACTGAGAAACTGTTTCCATATTTCAGCGTCAAGAAGGAGCAACGACTGAACATATTAGCAAAGAACGTCTCTTCAGCTGTGGACCAGTGATGGGAGGTGGTGACACTAAACTGATGGCTTTATCAAAAATTCACTGCAAAAACACAAAGTCTTACCAAATATTTCTGGTCCAGTTTCTAGAGCAAATATCTTGAATACTATTGAAATAAAACAAAACTAACAGTGACTTTTCAGCAGATATAGGAGCTTGTTTTGAGTCAATAATTCCTTAATATTGATGAAAAAGTTCTGATTATAAGTGAAATAACCTGCCAGGGGAACAAGACATTTTAACTTATGGGAAAAATGTATTGTACTCTTGCCCCTCCAAAGAGCTCTGGTGCCCCCCAGCGGGGGCACACCCCGTACTTTGAAAAGCCCTGATCGAGTTAATGATATTATTTTTTCTTTTTTTGGAATATCTGCGATGCTCCGAAACATTTCAAGTCTTCTCTGGCAGGAAAACAGACCTTTCATTCTGATGTAAGTTCTCCAAATACAGCGGTTCAGTATTAGCAGGTTTTTCTAAATTATTCTCGGAAAACTCACCTATTTGTAGATTTTTCTTAACAGAGCATGTCTAAAATATTCAAAAGAAAATGCAGCTTACGAAGGTGAAACACCTAGATGCAATGCCAGTAGACTACTGGCTACTGGGTGCCGTTTTGAAAGCAGCCAATCCAGGAGCGCCATTAATTTTGCTTGGTGCTGATTGGCTGTACCCCCATAAGCGGAGATAAGGAAGACCATGGATGTTAGCTTTACTGTAGTGCTAAGTCGGTTTTCACTGTACATATTAATACATATTAAGGTATGTTTGGGGTTTGAACTATTAAAACAGGCAGTTATGTGTTTTCAGACGGGGTCTCAAGAATTCACGGTCCGCTGTAAATAAAAATAGGGCTGCATGATATATTGACATTAACATCGGTATCAGCTGATGTTTGCTGTTTTTTCAGCATATCGGTCCAATAAGTCAAACTGAGCTGATATTAAAATTATGTAAAATCAACGTTTTTGAGCTTTACATCATGTTATAACGTTAGTCCCTCATCAAAAACATACCTGGAGTGTTGCTTTAAGTCTTTCATGTTTGTTTGAGGAATCCTCGAATCTCCCATGGCAACCATTGGGGGGGGGGGCTAATTTCCACAAAGCTCCTCCAGACTAGTGGCAATTAGCAAACACCTGGTGAGCTCATCACATAAACTACTTCTTAGTCCAAAGCTCCTAAAAACGGTTATCAGGGAGGAGCATTGTTGTGATGATGTGCTGAAGGGGGAGTGTTCAAAAAAAGGTTAGGAGGTTCTTAAAGAGACAGATGCCTGATCTCAAGGCTTCAAATTGCAAACTTTAATTTCTTTGAAGTCATTTTTGATATATACAGCATTTTTGTAATGACTGAACGTAACATAGTTACTTGATTGTGCCATAAAATGACACTATGTGCCTGGAAAATACGTAATACCACCCGTTCAACAAATGTGTTTATTTCCATCTTGTGTTTTGGGATATAATATATATAATATCAGTAAATATCAGTTATCTTTTATCTGTTATCGGCCATAACAGCAATACCAGCGTAGGATATTGACATCGGCCCTGATTTTAATATCCGTGCATCCCTTAATAAAAGTGTCAAAACCTTCATAAAACTTCTCTAGATTTGTTAGCTTGTTATTTACTTGAAGTGATTACTTTTCTTCTTTGAAGGTTTTGTTACTGAAGTTTTGGCTGAAACATGTTAAACTGACCGATATGAAATAATTTCCGTTGACTTGTGGATTATTCTAAAAATTTCTGCTCATTTTAAGGTTGACAGGAATGTTCAGTTTTTTTTTTGTTTTTTTTTTACTTAATTATAAAGTTATTAAGGAAATTGGTTTCTTGCTGCTGTAATATTACCTTATTATAACACACACTGACCATTGACAGAACTGACATTAAAACACTTATGCTATCCTTATTCAATGTGATATGGCTAAATTTATTGCTAATAAACATTTTATAGTACATGTTGTTTAATTCTTCATTCTGTTCAAACCTTTGTTCCGATTTTGTCATTTTACAGCCATATGTATTTATATATTTTACTAGGGTTTTACTAGGATACAAAGTACTGCAAAGTGGAAGTAAAAGACGTAGCACAACAGTATTCAGCAGTATAACATACCTTTTTATACTGGTTTGATGGTGGAGCATTGGAGAGTGGACTGGTTAGGCTGGAGGATTCCAGGGAGAGAGGAGCCTTGGGGCTGACAGCCATAGTTTAAGTTGACCGAGATGTTTTTGCACGAGACAATAGTTCAGGGAATCCAGGAAACGTCACAGAGGAGCCGATCCAAAAAAGACACTCGGCAGGTAACTTTAGAAATAGACACAATAAACTTGGAGCAAAGAACAAGGAACTATTCAGAGGACAAGAGGTAGACAGTCAGACATTGAACGACCGACAGCTCCTTCTGATTGGCTGATTAGGAACAGGTATGCTGCTCCTCTGGTGGAAACCTGCAGTTCCATGAGGGAAAAACATGACACAAACACAACTTGGATCCCTGACAGAAACGTCCAAACTCTCATATTTATGCTGCTAAGATCATAATGGGTTTGGTCTTTCAGGTCGGTTCTACTTCCCGTTGGTGGTTCTGCTTTGTTTGCTTTCTTAAAACAACCTTCAGAGGAACATCAGAGCATAAAATCATCCAAACTCTCATATTTACGCTGCTTTTTTATTTCCAAAGCACAGATCCTGACAGAAACTGACCTTTTTTATCCCCCAGATTGTGTTTTTTATGTTGTGCATCAGTTTTAGAGAGACAAACAGATCAGTCAGCAGGTTTTCAAGCAGGAAGGCATCGAAGGGGGTGGGGTATATTTGTTATGACATTTTTTCTCTTTGTCCTTTTTGAACCTGCACCATTGGTTGGCTTTCGACCAGTCAAACAGCTGGTCTTCACACAATATATAATCGACAACATCTATAATCTATAATCGTCCTCCTCATTTGGTTTGATTTTAACTTTGACTCTTTTGGAGACGAGCGGCACCAGATTCTCCTACAGGTGAGAAACAACTTTCCTGTTTTATTTTTTCCTTTCAGCGCAGAATGCCTGAGAGGCTTTTCATATCTATAGATCAGGGGTTTTGAAATCCAGTCCTCATGTATTTCCAACATCTTTTTTAACATGGCTATAAAATAGGCTGTGATTTTTTTATTTTTATTTTTTTATCACTAAACTACACTCAGAAACTGCACATTTTCAGATATATTGATATTTATCAATATAGTAGAAGAGTAAATCTAAAAATCTTGACAATACAGTTGGTTTTGTTGGTTTTCAAAAAATTTTAACTGAAAGTGATCATTATCATACTAAACCAAATTTCTAATCACTGTAAGAAATTTTTCATAATTTTTCACAATTATGATAAACAATATCAGCCTTCAAATTCAGGAGATATGAAGTTTAGACTTTTACCATATATATATATATATATATATATATATATATATATATATATATAAACCTCTAAAGGAGCATAAAACACCTAGAGATCCCTAAATACAGGAAATCAGTTGCATAACTAGTATTTAAACATTAGTGAAGCTAAAGGGACATTTTCGTCCTCTCTGCTGCTTCTGATCCTTTCTCTCCCGATTTAAAGCTTTCTATCAGAAGTCTTTTTACACCTAATCAGGCATGTTTGTTTTGATTTTCTGATTAACTTTCAAATAATGAGACCCTTTACTTTTTGCAGTCAATGTATTACAAAGGGGCTCCAAAGCTCAAACTGCACTTGATCTCATTACTGCCTTGTTACAGTAAATATCAAATAATCCTAAAGAAGTTGGTAAAAAGTCTAATTCTTACAACACTTGCAACAGCAAATATATCTTGAATCTTCTATGTTCTACAGCAGTTTGCGAGATAAAACCAGTTGAGATAAAACCAGCACGTTTAAACTGATGTTAGAGATAAAAAGCATCTGTTTGTCTTGGCTTGCTGTTATCCGCAGAAGCGTTAATTAATTGCAACAAAAACTCTTTGGACGATTTCCAAGAATCCTGCAAATGCACAAATACTGGAGAATTATGCATCACTGAAACCAACAAACAAAGGTGTCCAAGGCAGAGAAAACAAACTCCACCCTTGTTCTTCTGAGAAAAGGTGTCTGCTGTGATTCAGTGCTGACAGGTTTGGCCTGTTTTTTTTTCCCAGAAATCCAGATTTTGTTTCTGTAATGTTCATATCTATCAGCTGGACGCTACAAGTTATGTTACTATGTGTAGTTTTATTATGAGGATGTGGTGGGACGGTGGGCAGAGTACTTCAAGGATCTCCTCAATCCCACCAGCACGTCTTCCACTGAAGAAGCGGACTCTGGGGACTTGGGTGGGGGTTGTGGTGAAGAGATTGCTGAGCTGATTTACCGGTCGACCCTCATCTATGATCATGAACTCTGGGTAGTGACCAAAAGGACGAGATCACGGATACAAGCGGCCGAAATGGGTTTCCTCCCCAGGGTAGCTGCGTTTCCATTAAGCTCGAAATTGCGAAAATTGAAAATTGTTTAATGGAAACACGGTTTTTTTTTTTTTTTTTTTTTTTTTTTTTTTTTTTTTACAAAATTCTCCTTTTTCAAGACAAAGTTTCGCCGCTAGGATGAGGCGGTTTTTCGTCCGTATTGAAATTGGTTTATTTCGCAAAACTTCAACGGAAACACATCCAGATGTTGCCACTGGCGCAAACCACGAAGAAGATGACAACAGAGGAGGAGGAGTTGGCCCAAGTGCCTGGAGAGAGGGAAGTCTGGGCCTCTCTGCTTAGGCTGCTGCCTCTGCAACCCAACCCGGATTAATCTGATAATAATTGATGGATGGATTGTTTCATTTCCTGGAGCCCTCAAGCGAACTGATTATAAAAGGTGTCACTTTTTATTACTCATGTCTGCTGTTAAACAAATAACTGCTACATGTTTGGTGCATGTTCAGACACAACAGAGCTCATTAAAGTGCCACAAATGGTTTCGCCTTTCATTCTAAATTTTCAGCCACCATGAAAATTGCAGCGTTTAACGTTCAGAAGTTTGGACGGAGCAAAGTGTCGGACCCAGATGTTCTGAAGACCCTGGTTAAGGTAAAAACACGTAAACTCGTCATTCTTAGGTCAAGGTACACCTGGTGGTTTGGTTTCTGCTTTGGTAAAAAGGGGTTTAAAGAAAATATTGATGTATACTCCGTAAATAAATCGGAGAAATAAAGGAAAAATTACAGATATTATTTAATTGCTGATTTCAAGCTGTTTCATGAAATCTATGGGCTGATGTATTAAACAACCGCAATTTTTTGTCTCTGTCAGATTATTTCTCGTTACGACATCATTGTGATCCTGGAGGTCGTGGACGCTACCGGGAAATCAGTGGACACTCTGATGCAAGAGCTCAACGAGTGAGTAAAAGTTTCAAACATCATTTAACAGCTGGAGGCTCATTCAGCAGCTCCATAATAAACTAACATTTGTAAATAGATAGTTTCAAGGCACAGACCAGCTTACAGGCCACAAATTATAGTTGAGGTCGAGCCTCAAACGTAATGTGACTCTGCTTCATCCACTGCTTTTCTCTGAAAGAAACTTTTATAATAGAAACACATTTCTGGGTGTCTCCTCAGACCCAGACAGAAGTATCAGTACATCTCGACAATCAGCCCTCGCCTGGGCAGCACGAAGCACAAGGAGCAGTTCTTGTTCCTGCACAGGTGAGAGTTCACCTGTACAGGAGTTCAACCTCTAAACATGACCACATTTCACCAACTTTTCATTGGATTCTTGTTTGTTTTCGAATTCATTTTAAATCCTCTTATCTATTTTTAAATCTCGATTATCTTGCTCCGTTTTATCTGTCTGAACTTCTTCACGCCAGGTGGGCCATCTCGATCTCTCAGATCGGTGGTTCCAAAGACGCCACGTACTATAGACTGAGTTCTTCTAACACTTTACAGCACTCTGGTCAGTTACATTGTTGATTTTTAAAGTACTTTATAAATAATGTTATATGGTTTGTGCATAAAGGCACGATCGGGTTGAACTGGTGGCTTCGTACCAGTCTGATGATGAGAAGACAAAAGGACAGGACAACACTGACAGAGATCCATATATCCTCCGGTTCAGGTGCCCAAATACAGGTGAAAAATAGTCCTATAATATAAACGAAAACACTTTAAAGTCTAACAGGACTAAGATAAACACCCCCCAGAAATGGCTAAAACCTTAAATATCCTTAAATCTAAAACTTAATTTCTGTCTGATTCTCCTCATAGTTCTGGAAGATCTGGTAATAATCCCAGTTCACACCAAACCAGAGGACGCAAAGAAGGAGCTGGACGAACTCTACGATCTCTTCCTTCACATCGAGAGCAAGTGGAGGACTGACGTAAGGACTCAGACCAGAAAAATATTTTTCATCTTGTCGTAAAATATAGCTAAAATTGTTGCAAAGTTCAAGGTTATTTTAATGTGAGATAGAGACAGAGCAGAAGAGAAAGACCAAAACAAACCGATAAAGAAACAAATCACAAAAAAGCAACAACAAAAAAAAGAGCATTATGACCTCTTCCTTCACATCAGGGAGGAACGGAAGACTGACGTAAGGACACAAACCAGATAAAAACCTTTTCATACTTAAAAAAGTGAAGGCATTGAAACATTAGATTAAAGGAAGATGAGACTGCATACTCTATGATGAAGACCAATCATTTGGTGGCTCAACTATCAGCAGCAGAGCAGAGCCAACCGACAATCTGTCATTACTGACTCCACGTAACAAAATATAGTGAAGGAGAAATTGTGATTTTATTTAGCTAGTTTAAGTAAATCAGAAAAAAGAGTCACAAGTAAAATAAAGAACAAAATAAAAATTATTATGATTTGGGGTTTTATAGTATATAAAATTGTTGTAAAGTAAACGTTATTTTAATGCTTTCCAGCTCCTTCGATGAGTAGCACAAATGAAGGCAGGATACCAGCAGAACTTATGACTATTTATTTGGTGTAATTTAGTATATGATGACATTTTGGTGTAAATTTGTTTAAAGGGGCACTATTATGTGTTTTCCAGGCACATTGAATCATTTTATAGCACAATCCAATAACTATGTCACCTTCTGTTGTTACAAAAATGCTGTATGATTTTTTAAAAAAAATGTGAAATTGGGCCTCTGTCTCTTTAAGAAAGTCCTGCTCTTTCTGAAACTCCGCCTTCAGGAAGTCATCACAACAGCTTTACTCTATTAACCCTTTGACAACATTTTTACCAGCGTTGTATTGAGAAATAGCTCGTATAATGAGCTCAATAGGTGTGCAGTTCCACCAGGTGTTTACTTTGCTGCTGACTAGTTTGAAGGAGCTGAGTGGGGAAGTCGCAGGGGAGTGGTGCTCTGTTAGTGGGAAGCTTGGAAGCTTAGAAACTGCAGCTCCAAGGAGGAGCTGCGCCTCGAAGATGGAGCTGTTTCCACCCAGGTGTTTTGCACAGATGAATGGTTGCCACAGGAGATTCAAGAATTTCTCAAACATACATGAAACAATCAAGGCAACACTCCAGGTATGTTTTTGATGAGTTTGATGAGTTTTTGACATTATAGCATGATGTAAAGCTCAAAAAAGTGGATTTTACAGAATACTGTCCCTTTAATTCTGCAATATTTTGCCTAAAACCATTTCAGTGCTGGCCTGTTTGGGTTGAACAGTGGCTCCTGGAGTTGAATTTTCCTGTGTTACTGCATGTCAGGAATTGGAATAGCAAGCAGCGAGCACTGATCGATAGCGTTTCTCAGTGAATGTGTGATTTATTTGCAATGTGGACACGGAGTGGAATGAGTCTCCTCTCCTCTCTGCTCTGACTGCAGGCGGTTTGCTGCAGAACAACGGTGAGACTGACTGCAGTGTTAGGAAGTGGGAGGGGCTGAAGGCAGCACGCACTTCTCGCTCAAGTGTGGGGGTGAGCGCAGGGGTCAGAAGGAAAGGCACACTGTTGTCAACTTATCCACTTTGTTCCTATTCTTATCAACTTTTCAGACCCATCTAGTGACTTCTTTTAAAAAAAAAAAAAAAACAACACGTGATGAATCCAGCGACTTTTTTTCTGTGTTGTTGGAGACTTTTATGGCAACAATGCTCTACAGTCACGCTGCAGCCCTGCTGTGTCCTGAGGGAGCAGCGAGTGCTGCCGTGAGTCTCTCGTGCTTCCTGAGCGCTGCAGTCGGACACAGTTGTCTGTCCTGCAGAGTGACTATTGCCAACAGTCAGAAGAGAGGAGACCCATTCCACTCCTTGTCCACAATGTAAAAAAAAAAATCACACATTTACAACACTGAGTAACGCTATCGATCAGTGCTCACCGCGGTCAGGCTCGCTATTCCAACTCCTGATTCGCCACCAGTTGGGGCTGTGTGTCTGGGTGAGATGGTTTTATATCATAACACAGGACTGTGACAAAGTTGTGTTAAGCTGTACTGCTGCAACCAATAGGAAAATTCAACCGCTTAGACACCATTCAACCGAAGGAGTCCAGCACTGACATGGTTTTAGGTAAAATATTGCAGAGCTTCAACATTTACACGAAAATGTCAAAGTTTGCACAGAAACATTAAGCTAGGACCCTAAATAACCTGTTTAGACAGTTTATCAGCAAAGACAAGTTGATTTAGGGGTAAGTCACACTTTAACCCTAACCCTAACTCTGTCTCTCCGCTGCAGAACGTGATGATCCTGGGCGACTTTAATGCCGACGGCCTGTATGTTTCAAAGAAGGCCATGGAGACCATCCGAATCCGCAGCAACATGAACTTCCACTGGCTGATCGGAGATGATGTGGACACCACAGTGAGCGCCAAAAACACCAACACATACGACAGGTAAATATCAACTGTCCGACTTCTCAGAATAAATGTTAAAACCAACTATAATTCATAAATTCAATGTTGAAACAGAGAATATCATTTGGAATACCAATGCAGAATATGTAGTTTACTCATCTTGGTTGTTCTCTCCTCATTCTGAGAAGGTGTGAGATATTAGAGTGAGCATCCTGTGACTCTGCTGTTTCCTGTGTTAATTTCTTCTTCTTCTCACATCTCCTCGTTCAGGATTGTTGTCTACGGAGACGACATGCTTCAGGCTGTTGTTCCAAACTCTGCTAAAGCCTTCAACTTCCAGGAGGCTTATAATCTCTCCACGAAGGAGGTTGGTTGTTATTTTCACAAGCTGCAGGGGAGCTACTCATTCATTCTGAAAATACATTATCTGATTTGAATTATTTTTGAAAAATATTTATAATCATAAACATCAAAACAAAAGAATTACACACAGCATGGGTTTTCAGTTACACCCTTAGAATGTGAAAACATTTAGCTAAGAACCTCTTTGTGTACATGAAGAAAAGTTTGAAACTGTGGATCATAAAAACAGCTCTCGATGTGTAACATAACCTATGTTTCAAAAATATGCATTTTTTACCATTATTTTACCATAATTACAAAAGAAGAAACTTTGACAATCTTCATAAAATGTCATCACTTCTCGTTTTAGGCTCTGAAAGTCAGCGACCATTATCCAGTGGAGGTGATGCTCGTTGAAAAAAACGATGATGCGGATGGTAAACTATCAGCATAATAATAATAATAATAATAATAATAATAATAATAATAATAATAACACTGTATTTTTATTCTGTGAATAGATTAAAAGAGGTCAGCCAATATTTAATAAAAGTAATACCAAGCCTTCTTGTTAAGACATTTAATTATTTATATATTTTTAAAGGGAGTTCCTGCAGTTTAAGCCTAATTGGATCATAAAGTCCTTAGAAAAACATTCAAGACTACTCATTTCCCCATCTTGCAATTTAACGCAGTGGCAGTTCTAGACCAAATTTACCAGGAGGGCCAGGATAGGGTCACAGTTATCTTTATAGAAGCACAGAACAAAAAAATGAAACAGGCAAATATTTTTTTGTTTTGTTTAATATAGTCAGTGAGCCACAGAGCAAAAGAGCCACTTCCAGCTCTAGAGGTGCAGGTTGCATCTCTGGAGCTATTCCCTGTTTTTCTTTTAGTCTGTATGATTAGAAACTAGTTATGGCGGCCACTCCAAATCAAAGGGTTAAATTCAAGATAAATTGGACAATTTAAGTACGCTAGAAGTGCATGTGATTGTCATTTTTGCTTTTGCTATTTATTTAATGAGCGATCAGGCCACGTTCTTATAATACTTACATGTAAATCAAAAATAAATAGAGACAGAGGTACAAAGCGATTGAGTTCTGTAATTTCAGTGTGCACATACACACCAGGAGGTGGCTCCCTCCCCCAGATTTTAGTTTCTCTCCAGTTTCTCTGCTCTTCCCTATTTAATTTCACCAGGCTATTATTGTTTCTAAAAATACATTAACGTCTGAGAGTATCTCAAAGCTTGCTTTGAAGCTCATTGTTACTATTCAGTTAAATTCAAATTAAAAAATACTTCATTTATCTCAAAGGGAAATTAAATATTTTATAATATAATTTATCGTAACTGTGTTGCCATAATGGTTCGTTGCTTTTTGTTTAGTCTTTGTTTATTCTTGTGTTCTGCTCTTTGTAGATTTGGATTTATTTCTCTAAGATCTGTGTTCGTCTTTTCCTTTTGTTTGTAGCTGCTTTTGAGACTTCCTTTGTGTTAATTAGTCTTCCCCCCTCAGTTTCCCCCGTCTCAGTACTTAAGCTCTTGGTTTTTGATGATTCCTGGCTGGGTTCTTCCGCTACTCTGTGCTTTAGAACCGGCGCTCCTTGCGATTCCCTCTGTGTGTTGCCCTCTTTGTGCCTTTTTAAAGAACTCTGTTTTTTTTTCCACTATTAGTCTGTACTTGGATCATGCTTGTGGCTACTTTGTACAGTTTTGTTGGAAGACAGGAAATAAGACAGTATTTATCTTTTCCAAATCAGCCTCATTTAGTTGCAAGTATCTTGTTGTGAATGAATAACATTTATTTCCTCTGCAGGTCCGGAGAAGATGGAAGGGCCCAATGTTAAAGATAAAAATCTAAAAGCTAAAAAGAGAAAATCTGCTTCTGGAAAGGGAGAAGGTAAACGTGGCAAATCAAGATGAAGTTTCATCTGAAGAGGCCAGATTGATCTGAAAAGCACAAATACGTTACCTCAGAGAGTTCTTTGATTTTTGAACAGTATGTAAGAGCCATAATAACAAATTTAACACACCTGCTCCCCATTCACACCTGAGACCTTGCAACTCTAACCTGTCAGATGACCTCGGGAAAGGGTTAATGATGGTTAATTGGACACAATTTGGAGATTTTAACTTCGGGATCTATTCACTTTGTTGCAAGTAATTTAGACATTAATAGCTGTGTGAGTTAGTTTGAGGGGGAAACAGACAAGCTATACACAGACTACATTTTATCAAAGTGTCATATATTCAATGTATCCTATGAAAAGAAATGATTAATATTTATATAAATTTGAGATGTGTTCTCAGTTTTGTGATGTGCATTTGTTATTGTAAGGACAGATGATTGTAAAACTATTTTTGTTTTTTGAGTATACAAGTTCTTTCTCCTTTTCTGCACACTGCATGTCCCTGAAAGTGCACACAACTTCCTGAAGAGAGAACATCATTCACACTGCATACAGAATGTGTTTTTCATACAATGGATAACACAAAACAAAACTGCAATGATTGGTTGAAAATATATTGGAGATGTACCCTCGTAGTCTGTCTCAGATAGTTTTATTATTATTGGTAAGATAATTGTTGACACTTTCATATCATTTATATCAATCAACACCCTCTTAAAGGAAAAAAATCACCTCAACAATCCCTCCTTTCACACCCCTTAAGGTTGAACAAGCAACAGAAACAGATCATGTTTGCACAGTCTTTTTCACTTCTTGTAGTGCTTTAACTTGCCTGTCACTTTGCTACTGGTACACCTGAATTTCCCTGTTGAGGGACAATAAAAGTTATTTCTATTCTATGTGTGGAGACGCTAGCTTTTTTTCACTCCCAACAACACAGCTCCATGAGAACTGCAAGATGAAAGCGGGTTCTGGAATCAAAATGCCCTAAGTACCCCCCAGCTGCAGACCCTGGAATGAAGCCGGGCTGAATGGTGAGACGAGTCAGAGCTCTGACCCCCCTCCAAGCCTCTTTGATTGCATTGTCCTTTTCCTTCATTTCGGAATCTCATGCCACCCTAGACGAGAAGCCACCTTAGGCAGCAGCCCACGTCGGCCATATCAGAAACCACTACTGGACAGATGCCCATGCTGGCTGAGGCATTCATAATGGTTGTCATGGTATTTAATGATGCAGATGACCATTGTCTTGGTCTACGGACAAAGGCCCTACAAAGAGGAGGCTCTTTGTGTAACTAGGAACACAGGGATTTGGAGGAGGATTTCAAACTCCTCGCAGCATCTGTTGTGGATATGAATGTCAGGTTGCTTCTCCTCCTCTTACACCTCTGGGACTGTAGACGTACCCTCCTTTGCGTGGACGATGGTTTTTCCAATTGTCTGGAGCTGCACAGATGTGACATCCATGAGTTCTCCGATGTCTTCTTATATAACTTCTTCTTTCTGGGGTCTTCTGTTATTCCAGTAAAAATGTGGTGGAGATTCTTGGGAGTTTTTCTCTGCCAGGGCATCCTGCATGGAATCTCACGTTTTTAGTCGAAAAGTCATGAAGACCATCTGTTCTGCTTTGCTTTTGTTTGCGTTGCTCTTGCAATATAAAGTTGTGCCTGGACTTGAGTTATAATTTCCAATCCTCAGGGTCAAACCCAATAACGGTGATTTCAAGTTTTAGATTTGTGCTACTCGGGGCAGGTGAAGTAGCTATAATCTGGTAGATTCATCAACCTCCTTTCTATATATGTTCAACAGAATCTTAAGCATCCAGGTACCTTCCCTTTATCTTCATTATGGGGGCAATTATGGGAGAAGAGTCACTTGGATGGAAATGAGCTTCGTTATAAGGTGGTTGTTTCATCTAGGTGGCTAGATATATGCTTAATGGTGGGAATGGGCTTTCTTTTAGTGTGGGACTAACGTTCCATGATGTTCCTTCAGCTAGGCTGTGAACTCATCAACACCAGCATCTGCAGGCTTTTTGACAAGTTCATCAATCAATGTTTCATCCCTCTGGAGTCTGAAGGGTGGTGGTGGTGGTGGGTTGGAGGGGGGCAATAATGGAAAAGAGGACGGGGGTGGGAAGCAAGATCTTACATTTAATTTTAGAAAAACAAAAACCGTTCTGAGGACTTTGTCATGTTGGGAGGATATTGACTCTAGTGCAAGCTGTAATTACGGACCAAAAACAAAGGTAAGTTAAAGAGTTTATTTTGAACAAGAGTGAATGATCTGGACGGTGGTTGTTTGTGGAAGGAGGAGGTTCAATATGGGTCCACATTGGAAGGAAGGTAGGTGGCGATTGTGTGCAGGACAAGCAAATCCAAAACTGGTTATTGCAAAGTAATGTAAATGAACAGCATTTGTTAACACCCCCAGGTAGCTCATCAGGTATGGGAGCAAACTTTGAGGTCGGTTTTCCCACTGATCTTGTTTGCAGAGTGTCAATATTCAAATGCCCACATCTTCTTTTCTTCATTAGAAGGCGTAGAATCCACGTTCTTCTTGCATTTTTCGAGGGGGTTTCAAGAATTCGCAAGCAGCTGGGGTCCCAAAGCCCAGAAGTGTAGCAAGTTTTTCAAAAGTGTGGGGGATGTGATTTGACGGGATTGCAAATTTTAATCAGTGCATGGAGGCTGGGGGGGTGTATATAGTCAAGTCAGGTTTATTTGTATAGCACATTTCAGCAGCAAGGTAGTTCAAAGTGCTTTACATCATAAAAACAATCAGGTATACAGCAAATCATCAAAATCATCAAGCAAATATCAGTGCATCAAAATCATGAGGATCATCAAGCAAATATAGTTCAAAAATATTGATCAATGTTCCACTTACTACTAATCAACAGCAGCTCTAAACAGGAGAGGTTTCAGCCTTGATTTAAAGGAACTCAGTGTTTCAGCATTTTTGCAGTTTTCTGGAAGTTTGTTCCATATTAGTGGAGCATTTTGAAAGCTGCTTCTCCATGTTTGGTTCTGGTTCTGGGGATGCAGAGCAGACCAGAACCAGAAGACCTGAGTGGTCTGGAAGGTTGATACGACGTGATGTGCTCTATCTTCCTGGTCTTAGTGGGAACGCCAGCAGCAGCGTTCTGGATCAGCTGCAGCTGTCTGGTTGACTCTTCAGGCAGACCTGTGAAGACACTGTTGCAGTAATCAAAAGACAAACGCATGGATGAGTATCTCTAGATCTTGTTGAGACATTAGTCCTTTAATCCTGGAAATGTTCTTCAAGTGACAGAAGGTTATATATATACTATGGGATGGATGAGGTGGCAGGTAGGACACTTGGCAGACCATCCAGTCTGTAATATGTCTTGGTGCTGCAGGGAGACTGTCAACAGGACCAGGGGAGCTGTTAGAATTGATGGAAAGGTAAATTAAAACAAATACAGGAACATCCTGAATGAAAACCTGTGAGAAGCAGGAGAGTCAGCAGAGCGAGCAGAAGCAGAGCGACAGATCCGAGCGCGTGAGCACCAAGCATTCGGAGCAATGTCGAGCACATGCCAGAATGTATTTAGCAAGCGCGTGTGTGATTATTATGTATATCAACAACTTATTTTTATTTCCATCTTGTTGCCATTTGTGTTTTGGGATATAGCATGTATAATATCAGTAAATATCAGCCATCACAGCAGTATTAGTGGGGGTTATCGATATCGGCCCAGATTTTCATATCGGTACATCATTAAATAAGTGTCAAAACCTTCATGAAAGTTTTCCAGATTTGTCATTTAATTATCGACTTGAAGTGATTATATACACACACCCCCACCACCACCACCACCACACACACAGGTGTCTAGATTCAGGTGTATGTTAGATACACTCTGCCGGGCTGCGATTACCACTAAATACATCTTGTATTACCTTGTACTGTGCACTTTCCATTGAAGTTATAACTGTTATTATTATATATGCATATGTTGTTTGTTGTTGTGGATTCTCTGTTTTGTTTTGTCTTTCCACAGCTCTCGAGGCAGACTTCGAGGGTGTTGACCTGTTTTATCTCTATGCTTTTTTCTCTCCTCTGCTTCTGTCTCCTTTTTTCTCTTTAAACCTTTCCTCTATCTTTCTCTCTTCCCTTTTCCCCTTCTTTGTCTTTGTGTCCATTACATTTGAAACAAACCCAAAGCAAATTTTTAATAACGTTTCATATATATATATATATATATATATATATATATATATATATATATATATATATATATATATATATATATATATATATGCCAAGGAGAACATCATGGTGAAAGCCGTAATGCTCCACTTGTGAAAGCAAATCTGTTGGGCCTTACCTTGACACACAGCCGGACAGGACACGTTAAATAAAACTGATTATTTTTCTTTTTTCCGAGACTTCTGGCTGAAACACGTTAAACTGACCAATATGAAATTATTTCTGTTAACGTGTGGATTTTTCTTAATGTTTCTGCTCGTTTCAAGGTTGACAGGAATGTTTAGTTTTTTTAACTTAAATATAAAAAAGTTGGTTTCTTGTTGCTGTCATATTAGCTTTACCTTTTTAGATCTGCCTTTGATGATGATTTTCATGTATATTTGATTAATGTTTTTACAATGTGAAGCACTTTGAACTGCATTGCTGCTGAAATGTGCGACACAAATAAACTTGAAACTTGAACTTATAACGCACACTGACAATTGACAGAACTAATATTAAAAACAGTTACACTATGCTTAATCAGTGTGATATGGCTAAGTTTTTTGTCACATTTACATTTTCCTTAGTACATATTGTCTAATTCTTCATTCTGTTCAAACTTTTGCTCATGTTTTGTCATTTTACAACCATATATATTTACATATTTTACTAGGATTTTATGACTGACTAAGATAAATTAGTGCATCACTGCAAAGTGGAAGTAAAAGATGCAGCACAACAATATTCAGCCCTGATGTCTCATGATTCTTTGTTGAAGCACGTCAACGGATCTTGTTCGGGCAAATAACAAGGACATTTCTTCTGATTCTACACATTAAGAATATGAAAAAAGGGAAACATTTTAAAGCTCAGAATTGGATATAACATAATCTTTTTATGATGGTGGAGAGTTGTAGCAGAAAGGAAAAGGAAACTTGGGTCCTAACCTTAGACATCGGCACAATAAACTAGGAGCAAAGATATCGCTGGAAGAAAAGAACAAGGAACTACTTGGAGGACAAGAGGTAGACAGTCAGGGCATCGAATGACTGACAGCCAACTCCTCTTAAGCTCCTGCTGATTGGCTGATTAGGAGCCGGTGTGCTGCTCAGCCCCGCCCTCTGGTGGAAACCTGCAGCTCCATGAGACAAACACAACACACCCAGATAGATCCCTGACAGAAACATCCAAACGCTCATATTCACGCTGCTTTCTCTTTCCAAATCACAAATCCTGACAGAAACTAACCTTTTTTTTAATCACTCAGACTGTGTTTTTTATGTCGTCCATCAGTTTTAGAGAGGCAAACTGATCTTTCAGCAGGTTTTCAAGCAGGAAGTTATCAAAGGGGCGGGATATATTTGTTATGACAGTTCTCTTTCTGAACCTGTGCCAGTGGTTGGCTTTCGACCAATCAAACAGCCGGTTTTCATGCTCTAAACACTGTTTTGGTTTTAACCCAGAACTTCCTTCATAATGAAGTCAACAACATCTAGTCATCCTCATTTGGTTTGATTTTAACTCTTTTGGACAGAAGCAGCAGCAGATTCTCCTACAGGTAAGAAACAACTTTCCTGTTTTATGTTTTCCCTTCAGCTCTGAATGCCTGAGAGGCTTTTCAAACCTCCAGACAACGAGACAAACCTCCTCTTCTTGTTCTCTGGAAGAAAACAAGGTGATCCTTCACAGTACTACTAAATAACTTTAACACCTGAAACATTAAAACATCTTTTGAAGGAGAAAAGCTGTGGTTCTTCATTTACTTTACTTGATTTATGTAAAACACAATTCACAAACAGATGAATCTGAAGCAACATAATTTTTAAAAGCTGCTATTTTTCTAGCTTCCTGTCCCAGAAAGCTGCACTTCAGAGTTTACACTGCTCAAGAAGACATTTGCTTTCACTTTGGCCTCCTTTATAGCTGCCCTATAGCTAGCTATAACTGATTTTTTTAAAGGAAAATATGTTTAGATTTTATTTCATAATATTTTTGTGTTACAGGATGCAATGTTTATGAATTAAGGCTTAGGTAATTAATATAAATATTTTTATCTAACAGATAGTATTAAATAAATTATGTTATTCCTTCAAACAATATTTATTATAAATTATTGTAAAATTTTGCATTTGTATGAAAAAAGTACTACTCAAAATTTACATTGATTTGCATTTCTTTTCAATCAGGCTCAAAATTCAGCAGTCAGTTATACAAAGCGCCAGATTTTACACTAAGAATGGGAGATATCTTCTTAAAATGTCATTACAACATATTGTGGTAGTTATTGTGATAGTAATGACAGTAATTTCTCATTCTGAAATAGCCTTCTTCAGAACACCAGTTACATAAAGAAGCATGGTGTTTATCACTACACATTTAATAGTATTTAAGAATGTATTGATATTTATTGATGCACAAATAACATGTTCAGACACAATAAAGCTCATTAAAACAGTACAAAACTGGGGTCGAAATTTTTCTGTGCAAAATAAGATGCTGCAGTAAATAGTATGACACTCTAAACCGGGGGTGTCAGACTCATTTTCATTCTGGGCCATAACAACATCATAAATGTTCTTAAAGGGCCAGTGGTGCTGGAATGTACTGATAAAACCCATTACCAAACTGTTAAAAATATTAATAAATAGCTGTCTCTGCATTCGATAAGTTCTTCTTAAAATTAAACAACATGAACATATGCTGGTGTAGATTCTCAGTCATCCAGGACATGTTGAGTCCAAAAAAGGTTAAAAGACAAAAACAACTGGACTTTTGTTCTGTAGTTGAAGGCGTTTCGCTTCTGATCCGAGGAGCTTTCTCAATTCAAAAAGCAGAGAGTGTGGAGTTTGAGCTTTTAAAATACCAAAATACATCAAAGACCTGTTGTCGTTGCATCAACCTTCCAGACCGCTCAGGTCTTCTGGTTCTGGTCTGCTCTGCATCCCCAGAACCAGAACCAAACATGGAGAAGCAGCTTTCAGTTTTTGTGCACCGCTAATCTGGAACAAACTCCCAGAAAACTGCATAACAGCCGAAACACTGAGTCCCTTTAAATCAGGCTAAAAACCCACCTGTTTGGAGCTGCCTTTGACTAGTAGTAAGTGGAACATTGATCAATATTTTCAAATTATATTTGCTTGATGATCCTCATGATTTTGATGCACTGATATTTGCTCAATGATTTTGCTGATTTTGCTGTGTACTTGATGTTTTTATGATGTGAAGCACTTTGAACTGCCTTGCTGCTGAAATGTGCCATACAAATAAACTTGAACTTTAAAGCTGAGATATTCTGTAGGCTGTATTTTCATACAGGTAGCCCTCTCTCTCTGATTGGCCACTCTGGTCACATGACTGCAGGTGCCAATCGAAGTGAAACCGACTGCGTATCAAGCTGCATAAATGGTCTTTGAAAGCTGAAATCTGAGACGTCTTACCCAGTTTAATTTTGGTTTCTCTCTTTTGACATTGATGGCTTCCTTTATCCCCACCTCAAACCATCTGTCTTCTCAGTCCAAAATATGGACATTTTGGTCCTCAAAAGAGTGTCCCTTATCCTTGAGGTGTAGGCGGCAAGACTCAGCTAAACAGTTTAAACAGCTTGAGCATCACCCAGTCAGTTTCACTTCAATCAGCACCTGCAGTCATGTGACCAGAGTGGCCAATCAGCGAGTCAGGCTAACAAAGACCCTAACGAGCCTCTGTTGTTAGGTTATTGATGGCAACCTGCATATGAATCCAGTCAACAGAACATCTCAGCTCTGATGTCCTGGATGCCTGAGAATCTACACCAGCATATGTTCAGAGCAGTGCTCAGAACTGTCTCAACCGTCTTTGTTCAAAGGTTTTCCATTTCAAAAACGTTTAATGCTTTCTCTTCTTAGCTTTCAGCCACCATGAAAATCGCAGCGTTTAACGTTCAGAGGTTTGGACGGAGCAAAGTGTCGGACCCAGATGTTCTGAAGATCCTGGTTAAGGTAAAAACACATAAACTCATCATTCTCAGGTAAAGAAACACCTGGTGGTTTGGTTTCTGCTTTTCTTTTAAAGGGGTTTAAAGGAAATGGCAAATATTTGTGTTTAGTCTGTAACTGCAACTGAGAAATAAAGTAAAAGGTAAAGATGTTGTTTTAATTACTAATTTCAAGATGTTAGTCCAAATCTGTGTTAAACTCAATCAGTTTTCTGTCTCTCTTCAGATTATTTCCCGTTATGACATCATTGTGATCCTGGAGGTTGTGGACACTACCAAGGAATCTGTGGACACGCTGATGCAAGCGCTCAACAAGTTAGTAAAGACAGAGTTTCAACAGCTGGTAGCTCATTCGGCAGCTCCATGAACGAACATTTGCAGAAACACTTCAGCACATTTATTTGGTAAAATCATCTTCCTCCAAAACTCGTGAAACAACGAGGCTGCAGCCGAAGTCAGACGTTTACGTCCACCCGTCATCTTTATGAATATAATATTGATTTGGGCTCTTATTTATTTGAACCATTCTTCTTCAGGCGTTGAATGAATATACAGCAAACAACTGCAATGATTTTTAAAAACAACAACAAACTGAACAAGTTAATATCCAAACAGGTTAAACCACACACTCAAAAATAAACAGACCAACACTAACATTTGGCTAAAAGCCCCTCAGCAGGTTGAATTTCAACCATGTTTCCTGTAGACGTCAAGAAGCTTCTGGCATCTTCATGGCTGATATTTCTTGTCAAAATTTGTCAATTTCTTTAAAGGTTTTGGTTTCAGATCCCGACCTGCATGTTTTCCTAGTGCAGGGGTCTGCAACCTGAGGCTCCGGAGCCGCAGGTGGCTTTCTGGCTTTTTGGACCTCCCACAATGATTCTTAATAACTTTTTGACTAAAAATGATAAAGGACCAACTAATGTTCCTAAATATAGATATAACAATGGCAGGTTTTTGGCATTAATTGCTCTTTTGTCATGGAATAATTGAATTACCACAACAGTAGGTGACTTTTACATCTATTTTTGTCTTTAGGTTGGAAACAGAAACACTAAAAGTATCTACCCTGTTTTTAAATTATTTAGGTTTTTCTTTATTTCCAAACCAATAAATAGAAATGAAACAGTTCTTTATCCTCTGCTTTTCTCTGAAAGAAACATTTATCATGGCAACACATTTCTGCGTGTCTCCTCAGACCCAGACGGAAGTATCACTACACCCTGAAAATCAGCCCTCGCCTGGGCCGCACGAGCTACAAGGAGCAGTTCTTGTTCCTGTACAGGTGAGAGTTCACTCATTCATTCATTTGTTCGAAGCACAATGACGTTTTTGTTTATTAATTTTAGGTCTTCCTCTGCTAATCTTTCTTGAGGAGTACCACAAGGCTCCATTCTTGGTCCTCTCTCTTTTACTTTAAATCCGCTCCCACATGGTGCCATTTTTTAAAATTATTTTTTTTGAACATATAGCATTTCAGTTTAGGTCAATTCAGGCTATTTAAATTGCATCCTTTCACAAATGTCGTCTTGAAGAACTTTACAAAAACAAAGTCATTTCAATTCAAGCACACATACATTCCAGTTGATCCTTGTGGGGAAAAAAAACAGTACATTAAGCTCAATTAATTATTCATATTTCTTTCCATATCAATGCCAGTGACTCCCAGGTGTATTTTCCGCTGAACCGCTTTACTGGGTACTCTGCTAAACCTCTCTTTGATTGCCTCGCTGACATTAGGAATCGGTTGACAATGAATTTTCTAAAATTTAATTGAAATCCAGAGTGAAGTCATGTTATTCAGACCGAAGGATCCAGATAAACTTTGGAGAATAAAGGGTTACACTCTAAAATTTCTCAGATAAACTCGGTGGTAACTCATTCACTGCTTTGTAAATTAATTTGTCAAAAATCAAGCCTACTCTTTCCTAAAGCAATGTGGAGACAGTTGGTCCATGCTTATTTTATTCTGATGTTTTCTGCTTTGGCATTCGTGAGGCTTCCATTGCTCACCTACAACAGGTGTACATTTTTTTGTAACTGGAACCTCTAAACATGACCACATTTCACCAACTTTTCATTGGATTCTTGTTTGTTTTCGAATTCATTTTAAATCCTCTTATCTATTTTTAAATCTCGATTATCTTGCTCCGTTTTATCTGTCTGAACTTCTTCACGCCAGGTGGGCCATCTCGATCTCTCAGATCGGTGGTTCCAAAGACGCCACGTACTATAGACTGAGTTCTTCTAACACTTTACAGCACTCTGGTCAGTTACATTGTTGATTTTTAAAGTACTTTATAAATAATGTTATATGGTTTGTGCATAAAGGCACGATCGGGTTGAACTGGTGGCTTCGTACCAGTCTGATGATGAGAAGACAAAAGGACAGGACAACACTGACAGAGATCCATATATCCTCCGGTTCAGGTGCCCAAATACAGGTGAAAAATAGTCCTATAATATAAACGAAAATACTTTAAAGTCTAACAGGACTAAGATAAACACCCCCCAGAAATGGCTAAAACCTTAAATATCCTTAAATCTAAAACTTTATTTCTGTCTGATTCTCCTCATAGTTCTGGAAGATCTGGTAATAATCCCAGTTCACACCAAACCAGAGGACGCAAAGAAGGAGCTGGACGAACTCTACGATGTCTTCCTTCACATCAAAAGGAAGTGGAGGACTGACGTAAGGACTCAGACCAGAAAAATATTTTTCATCTTGTCGTAAAATATAGCTAAAATTGTTGCAAAGTTCAAGGTTATTTTAATGTGAGATAGAGACAGAGCAGAAGAGAAAGACCAAAACAAACAAAGCACAAAAATAAGAAAAGCAGCAAAATGTATTCAGTTTGCTTCTCAGGATAAGAGAAATAATCTGCCAGTGGAGCAAGACATTTTCCCCATATTATAAGTTAAAATGTCTTGTTGCCCTGGCAGATTATTTAACCTAGAACTTTTCATCAATATTGAGGATTTATTGATTTAAGACAAGCTCCTATATCTGCTGAGAAGTTACTTTAAGTTAGTTTTGTCTTATGTCAAATGTATTCAAGATATTTGCAGCAGAAACTAGACCAGAAATACTTGGTAAGATTTTCTGGTTTTGCAGTTTATTTAAAAATGCAATGTAAGCACCAAGAGTCTACATATTTTAATGAACAGCTTTCTGCACTTAAAGAAGTATTTACATATTTTTAGTACCTGGCATAGATTCTTTTGTTATACTTTCATATTTAAAACTCTTAAGCTAAAGGAAGGTGTACTTTCTTTTTTCCCCCACGGCTGTAAAACGGGGCACAAAGTCTAGAAACTGCTGAGATCTGTTAAGGCTTCCTGTCTCTCCGCCACAGAACGTGATGATCCTGGGCGACTTTAATGCCGACGGCTCGTATGTTTCAAAGAAGGCCATGAAGACCATCCGAATCCGCAGCGACGACAACTTCCACTGGCTGATCGGAGATGATGTGGACACCACAGTGAGCGCCAAAAACACCAACACATACGACAGGTAGATGTCATCTGTGGCAGGCCGTTTTAACATAAAATCGGTTTCACCACTCTTGCATTCCAGATATCCTAAAGTGGTTTATGACTAGACATATTAGTAGATTAAGATATCTCTAATTATATTTTGACTAGACAAAATACCTATTTGAGATATCTCTAATTCCATTCTGACCAGTATAAATGACGTCAGATTTACCATTTAGTTGTATGGAGGCTTCAATTCCAGATATCTGCAATGAATTATCTGAAACACATATTTCAGACATCTACAATAAAATTATGACTAGTCATAAAGTAAATTCAAGATATCTCACTTTTAGTTCTGAATAGTCATAATTCTAATTAAAGATATCATGAATGACACTATAATTCAAGATGTCTAAAATGTATTTTTGAATAAGAGAGCTATAGATTTGACTGGTGCAAATTAAATTCTAGATATCTTGAAAGCAAATTATAACTAGGCAAAACTAAATTAGCTATATATGAACTGTAATTTTGATTTGTCAAAGTTCCTTTTAAGATATCTCTAAATGAATTAGAGATATCTTGAGTTAACATTCTGACTAGTCAGAATGACATTACTGATATCTTAAATTAGTATTCTGTCTTGTCAAAACGTTACAGATTTAAATAGTATTTTGAAATTCCAATGAAACAATATAAAATGAAAATATTTTTGAAAATACACCATTTTCAGCTTGGGAACGGGTTAACCTGTTTTTTAAGTGCATTGTGTTTGTCTGAAGGGAATAAATAGGAAATTCTTTGCTGATTTCTGAAGTAGTCTTAAAGTTCATGAATCTTTGCGTTCTCCGCATATTCCATACTGCCGAGCTCTTTCTACATTCTGCTTTTTTTTTTTTTTTTTTTTTTTTTTTTTTTTTTTTTTTTCAATTTTGTGCAGAACACGCAAAATTCTGCAGGCAACTGTTTGGACAGCTCAGTGGCAGCATAACGGGACTTACATGCAATTCTTAATTCAGATATCTAAAAATGTCTTGTTGATTTCTTATAATTATGTTCGAGAGATCTTGAATTGTAATTAGGGATGTGTGACCCTTTAAATGACGAATTGGTGATGTAATTTGACATATTAAAGGGATTTTGACTTGGCAAAATGTAATTGAAGATCTCTTGAATTATTATTCTTACTAGTCAGAAAGTGAATATCTTAAATTACCATTCGGGGTAGTCAAAATATATTTTTGTCTAGTCAAAAATCATTTTTGGATATCTGGAATGTAATTACAGATAGTCAGACAAATCCGATTTTATGTTAAAAAGGCCTGCCATACATCAGCCATCCAGCTTCTCAGAATAAACGTTAAAAATCAACTATGATTAATGAAACCTCAGCATTTAAAGACAGAATATCTTTATAAATACCAATACAGAACATGTAATTTTGTCACCTTGGTTTTTCTCTCATTCTGAGAAGGTGTGCGATATTAGAATGAGCATCCTGTGAGTCTCTGCTGTTTCTTGTGTTAATTTCTTCTTCTTCTCACATCTCCTCGCTCAGGATTGTTGTCTACGGAGACAAAATGCTTAAAGCAGTTGTTCCAAAATCTGCTAAAACCTTCAACTTCCAGAAGACGTACAAGCTCTCTGATGAGCAGGTTGGTATCAAACACAATAATGATTAAGAATTACACGCAGCATGGGTTTTGGGCTAAAAACCTGTTTCTGTACATGGAGGAGAGTTTGAAAACACTGATCATAAAAACTCTATAAAAAGGAGGCATGTTTTTATAAGTTAGGTTTATTTGCTATTTGATACAAATAGCAGATAAATTACTGAAATTATAAGATAAATATTTAATTAAAGCTCATGGAGCTAAGATTAATTGCCAGTGATTTTACTTTTCCCTTGATATTTAAGTTTATCCAGAATTACAGCAGGACCAGAAGTTTTAAAAATCTAACAAAAGTTTCAGGATTTCTCAATTGTTTCAGGCTCTGAAAGTGAGCGACCATTATCCAGTGGAGGTGAAGCTAAAGACTGTGGTGAAAAAACCAGATGATGGGGATGGTAAGCTGTCCTAATAATAATCATCACGATCATAACAATAAAGGTGTATTTTATCTATGAATAGATTAAGAGTTCAACTAATACTTCAAATAAAAGCCTTTCAAGCTGTCTTGTTAAGATATTTTATTAATTGTACATTTTCTAAGGGCGTTCCTGCAGTTGAAGCCTAATCTGATCATAAAGTCCTAAGAAAAACATTGAAGACAGCTGATTTCCCCTCCCTCCCTCCCTCCTTTGGGTGACTATCCTTAATTTAGCTAAGAATTGGCGAACTATTTTACCCAACAAGCTAACTTCTATCGGTAACACAAGCTGATCACGATTTATGTCCATATTTTAATGGGTTGTAATGACAATGTTCACACATACATGCAGCTTTCACTGCGTTCTGTATGTTCGGCCGCCATGTTGGATTCTGAGGGCCAGGTTGTTCTGCTGCCGGACCAATGGTTTCAGTCAGCATTCCAGTTCATTTTTTCGACTCTGAGTCTGGAAATTAGAGCTGGAAAACAACAATAAAGCCAGATTGGCAAGTAGGTGTGAAGTGGGGGTGAGCTCTGTGACGTTGGCTTCGTTTAAGCAAACATGGCTGCAGGATGAGAGCAGCTCTTAGCCCGGGACTGTCTGGTGAAAAGGCCTTTTATTAACTCTGTAATTTGTATTAGAAATAATTTTATTGGCCTGGTAATAATATCTAAATGATTAGAGTCCAGTTATGGCCAAAATTGGAGGATAAATTTAAGATAAATTAGTCATTTTAAGTACACTAAAAATGCATGTGATCATCACCTTTTATATTTCCTATTTGTTTCATGAGAGATCTGACCAGGCTCTTAAAAGACATACATGTCAATCACAAATAGAGACAGAAGACGTAATAAATCAGTTCTGTAATTTCAGTGTACCAGAAGCTGGGTCCTTCTTCCAAATTTTAGTTTGTCTCCAAGCTTTCTCTCTGCTTTTTGTACCTGTTTAATTTGATCAGACTATTATCACGTTTAAAAATAAACAAAAATAAATTATGCAGAAATTGATAAAAATGATTTTGAAATTATTTCTGTGTAGAGCTCAAGGTTTGAAGCTTGTTATGATCCTTGGGTGTTTGGGTTTTGATAATTTTGTTGTTTATATATGTTTGCCATACTCTGTTCATTATTGTTAGAGAGGTGTTGCTATAAGTCATTCTTTTGTGTTTAGCATTCTTCAGCTGTTTGTACATTTGGATTTAGTTCTCTTAGGTCAGTGTTAGTCTTTTCTCCTTGGTTTGTAGTTCTTTTTGAGTCTTAGTTTAGCTCTCTTTGTGTTAATTAGTTTCCGTCCCTCAGTTTCTTTCTATCTGCCACAGCTGTTCCACATCTCCTCTGATTAGCTTATCTGTTTGTCATTTTCTACCCGTGCCTCAGTATTTAATCTCCTGGTTTTTCATTGTTCCTTGCTGGATTCTTCTGTTACTTTCTGTGCTTCGTGGCCTGCTTTTTTTGAGATTCCCCCTGTACTTCCTCTTCTTTGTTCCGAACTAAAGAGCTCTGTTTTTCCATGCTCAGTCTCGGCCCTCGGCTCTTTTACTACCAACACCATGACACTTGAGTTTTTCCTTCGATAATGCTTGTGGTTGCTTTGTATTCTTTTGCTGGAGGACAGGAAATGACTTAATTATCTTTCAAAAATCAGTTTTACTCATATGGATCTTGCTCTGTGAATAAATAGCATTTATTTCCTTTGCAGGTCTGAGAGACGAGATGGGAGGACTCAGTCTTAACGATGGGAATGGACAGGATCAACCTTGCTCATCGTTTTGCATCTGTCTCTGAAGAGCCCAGACTGATCTGAAAAACACTCAGTATATCTAGGGCCGAAACAATTAATCATGATGAATCAATTATTGAAATAATTGTCAACTATTTTAGTAATCAATTAATTGTTAACCAGTATACAGACTCAAAAAAGGCCATTTGCTGAAAGAACAGTCAGACCAGTAATTAAGCCAAAATTGCATTTAGGATTTAAGAAAAAAAGCTGTCTGTAAATATATTCTGCCCAAAACTCCTCGTGGCAGTTTTAGCTTCACTCAGTTTAAATTCTGTAAAAGCAAATCTCTTATTAAGCATCTTTTTCCATCCAATTATTAATCTGTGAATCCAAAAAATAATTAACAGATCAGCTCTACACTGTATGAATGCGAAGTCAAGCAGAAAGGGCTTATCTTTCACATGTTGATGTTAGAAGAAGTTTTTTAGGTGCAGATGCATCCTTTGCTACAAATGATAAAGCATTCACTAAAGGAATGCTGTTACTGCATTTTAGGCAATAAAATGTTTATTTTCTTATTTAAAAAAGGAATTAAATTATTTATTTGCATCTTTTAATGCATTTCTAATGTTATATAAAAAAGGCTTAAATGAAAAATATGCAAAATGTGCCAAATTAACTAAAATAATCATTAGTGGCAGCCCTATATATCCATAAACCGTAATAATACTGGTAACTTCAGAGTTCTTTCCAATGAGATGCCATGTTGAACTTCCAGTAACCAGTGTGAGAGCGATTAAGAGTGATAACATTAAATTTTACACACCTGCTCTCCATTGTTTCTCCTTTGGGTTCGTTACAAACTCCACCATCCCATCTATGAACGTGCCGTGATCAATAAAGTCATCCTGATCACAGAAGAACCCTCTCATCGCCTCCATCACTCATTTATTCTTCTCCCATCAGGCAGGAGATGCAAAGTCTGGCCAGGAAAGCAACAATTTTAGCTAGTGTTTGTCTTTTTTGAATGTTGTGTGTGTGTGTGTGTGTGTGTGTGTGTGTGTGTGTGTGTGTGTGTGTGTGTGTGGAGCCCTGTTGAAGACAAGTTTCAGTCACCTTTGGTGTAAGACAGATAAAGTTTTCTATTGTAGTCACACCTGAGACTTGGTGGTGGGGAAATGGCTAAATGGGCACAATTTGGACATTTTCAACTATTTGTTTCTAGCTGTTTGGACTTAAGATACATTTACTCAGCAGGTCTTGATGCTTTATTGCTGAAATCTGATTTTTTCTTTGCACAGTCATTCATATTATTATTATTGAAATGCAACCACAAAGGTGGGCAGATCGATGCAAAATATTGATACGAAAGTCAGTATCGCTATCTGACTGACACTATCATGGTAAGATCAATACTTTGGTTTCAGATTCAGCTCCCCTTGAAAAATTTGTTTTAGTTTCTCAACTCCAAAAGATTTTGTTTTGATTTTTCTGTCAAATGCTAATTTATTTTATTTTATTTATTTTATTTTTTTTTTTTTTTGCACTGTTTATTTGCATTGATCATGAAATGCACACAAATTTGCTTCGTTTTTCTATTGTTTGTTTCATTTAATGTTATTAAAATATTTTGTAGACACCTATAAACTTTGTTCAAATTCTTTCTAAGGATTTAACAATAAAATTCAAAGGAAAAACCATAAAAACACCTAAATGTCAGAAGTTTGATACGTCGAACTTAAATACTAAAAGGCATCACAATTGGCAATACTGGCCCTGTACTGATTTGGTATCGGATTGATATGAAGATATGCAGTATCATACACCTCCACCAAGCGCAGAAGAAGAACACTGACGTCACATTGTTTACGGAAGTAATAATGAGAGTTTATGGATCGATTTTAAAGTTATTGAGCAGTGGGAGCCGACTCAGGACTCATCACAGGATCATAAGACGAAGGAAGCTAAGAAATAAGAAAGCAGAACTAATAGCGATGCATTCACTGCTTGTTCATGTCCAGATTTATCAGGTCTGACTTCTTCTGGCACAGAATTATGACGCATGTCTCACATCAATGAAGTAAAAGTCAGATAAAATGTGACAAAACCGTTCAAACTGCAGATGCTTCAATATCCGATTTAGTCCCACATATGGAAGTGACACAGATCGGATTTTTGGGGGGTGAAAAGATCCGAAATGGGTCGTTCAGACTGCCATGAAAAAAATGGGGTTTGAGTCGCATTTGCTGGCCTTCTGAACGCAGCCTCTGATGACTGTTAAGTTATTTTGACGGGAAAGCAAATTTACACTATAATACTAACTGTACACTGATTACTTTACATTTTATCAAAGTGTCATATCTTCAGCGTTGTTTTATGAAACGGGATAATAAAATTTCATAAATTTGAGGTGTTTACTCAGTATTGTGAGATGCGTTTGTTTACTGTGACGACAGAAGACTATGAAACAATTTCTCTCCATTGGAAATTTATTCTATTTTTATTTTATTATTTTATTTTTTTATTTTAGTTACACGAGGTTTCTCTCCCCGTCCCGCTTACTGCACATCCCTGAAAGTGCACACAACTTCCTGAAGAGGTCGCATCATTCACACAGTGCATGTGAATAACTATTAATAAATGCCAAAGGCAATTATTAACAAAATTAGTCATTTAGATCAAAATTATTAAGTCGAGGCACCACCTGATTATCAGAAAATAATTGCTAAATACATAGTTTTCTGGTTAAGTATTAAATAATATATAGATCAAAGTCATCAAACTCTACACACACACACACACACACACACACACACACACACATACACACAGAAATAAGCAGAAACAACTTCTCTCCAATATATGGGTTTATTAACAAGAGTAATTCAACCTTCCAGTTAAAATACTTTGTTCAACAAACTCACTAAGCTTGTAACTCTCAACTAAACTGCTAAAAATGAAAGATTAATGAACACTAATAAACTACCAAAAGTAAAACTGTAAAAATGAACAAATAAGAATAGAACAAACAACAACAACAACCGAGAACAAGCAATACTTGATTTCATTTGAATTGGAATGATTTTTTTTTTCTTATAAAGTGCCTTGAGATGACAAGACCCCACGCACTGCTGAGACAGTGATGATGTTTGTTACTTTGATAAAACACCTAAAATATCTCCAAATTATTCATGAATTATTAAATAATTCATGTTTATGGTTAAGGATGGTGACTGTTTCTGTTTTACTGCCTTTGAATTATTGTTTAGAGATTGAAAGATTTAGATTTTTATCAGACGTTAAAGCAAAATTAGATTATTTCAGTTTTGAAGGGTCTTCAGTTTGAACTTTGCTTCTCCTTTTGTGCAAATATAAAAAAGATGTGCATAAATTTTAAATTTTACTCTCATTTTGACTGAGGTTCAGGCCAGAAAACCTTTAGATTTAAATCAGGGATAAATTGAATTAAACATATGTTTCAGCAGTGCAACAGTTAAAACAATCTAAAGTTAATCTGACTTCCAATCTTAAGACCTATTATGCAAAAACTACTTTTTGCACTTTTTTTTTAAACTTCCATTTAGGTCTCTGCTGCTTCTAAAAGCAAGCCAAGCAACTCTGGACCGTTGTTCTTTATGGGTTTCATTTCCTTTTTCATGATGTTCTCTCTCTGGACGGTGGTGCAACGTGAACAAGTCTTTAGATCTTGGTGACTCGGCAAAGCTTCGCTTTAATAAAGAGGAAATCTCAGCTCTTTGCTGCGCTTCCAAATCTGGAAGATCTCCACCGGTAAGATCATTTCTTCAGATTCTGAATATTAAGACAATAAAAAAGGTCAAAAAAGAAGCACAGAAATGGAGCTACAATAATTTTTATAGTTTTCATCCATCTGCGACATGGCTGCTGGTTGTTTTTAAATAAGTTAGTGTATTGTTTGTCGAAAAAATATGTACTTCTACTCAAAAGGAAAAACAATTCAACTTATTTTCTGATTTTTCTTTGTTTTGTCAACAAACTCTTCTCAAACTGACTATGTGAATTTATAATCTCTGTTTTTACATAAACAGTACTATAAATTTCTTACAGCAATTATTATTTTACATTTTATTGCAACACTATATCTGTTTTCAACAATTTGAAGAGTCTCGCTCTTGTTTAATTATTCTTGGCAAATGTTCATCAGATAAAATGTAAGTCATAAATCAAAAGTAATCTGATCAAACATTGGCTGCTGGTTTTGTGTATTAGATGCATATTTTTATGTCTATATTATCTTAAAATATTTTCAGAAATTATTAAACAGGGTTTACTTTAACATGAAATCAACATTTTTTACTATCCTTCATGCTCTCGTGTTATTTTCTCCAGCGTTTCGAGCCATGGGAACTCATTATGGCCTTACAGTTCTGCTCGGTGTGGCTTTGTTGCTGTCAGCCGTTAAATGTGATGTGAACTGTAAGGGGGTGGACGGTCATCCAGGAGAAGCTGGAAGGGATGGACTGGCTGGGATGAAAGGCCAGAAGGGAGAGCCAGGTAACAGCTTCCTGCTGAAAACCAAATGATGTACAACATTTTTAACACTATTTTTCTCAAGTATGTGATTTTATGACTTTAGCATGATCAGTCATAGCACTGAGTGATACTAAATACTCTTTTGTGAGTTCATGAATACATTCCATGTTTATGTGCATCTAAACAGACTCCTGTCACTGAATCAAGCTGCACCAAGTTGAGACTTTGCTTTAGTTTGATCGACAACCACAGATGAAATGTTTTCTGCGGATGTGTCTGAACTTCACGCTCTGCTCTGTTTCCTTGCAGCAAGAACCTCCTGGCTTAGCAACCAGGCCTGCACTGCAAAAACACCAAATCTCACCAAGTATTTCTGGTCCAGTTTCTAGTGCAAATAACATGAATGCACATTTGAAATAAGACAAAACTAACTTACAGGTAACTTTTCAGCAGATAGAGGAGCTTGTTTTAAAGCAATAATTCCTTAATATTGATGAAAAAGTTCTCGTTATAAATGAAATAATCTGCCAGTGGAACAATCCATTTTTCCCATATTATAAATTAAAAGGAATTATTGACTTAAAACAAGCTCCTATATCATGTTGAAAAGTTACTTGTAAGTTAGTTTTGTCTTATTTCAAGTGTATTCAAGATATTTGCTCCAGAAACTCGACCAAAAATACCTGGTAAGATTTTGTGTTTTTGCAGTGTGCAAGGATGAGGAAGTGAACTATAGACCAGGGGTCGCCACCGCCAGTCCTCCAGAGCTACTATCCTGCAACCTTTAGATCAGAGGTGTCCAAACTGCAGCCCGGGGTTCCATTTTCGGCCCTTGAAATTATTCTGTCTGGCCCTTGTCCACAATTCAAGAATAGCACAGAGTTATTTCACTAGACTGTTGCTGATGAAACGCTAAAAACAGCAAAAGTTTCACTGATCAAAAATATGATGCAGACAAAATAAAATCATCTTAAAATGGAAAACTTAAACAACACAAACTATTCATCCTTTATTAAACACAATTTTTGCTTTCATTTTGATTTGTTAGTACATAGCACCACAAAGATCCAGTAACTTTTCCTTGAAAGCAGAATTAGGAGCATCCATTTATTAAACAAGGTCAAATAAGAGTTTGTTTTGGTTTTTGTTTTTCATCCATTTTTTGATTTAAATTTATATTCATTGGTTTATGATTTTGTCCTCAGTGGTCAGGGTCGATGGGCCAATGGACCCAAGTGTGCTGCTGAGGCTGAAAGGGGAAAGAGGGAACCCGGGGCCACAAGGGCCGATCGGTCCTAAAGGTTTCCGTGGTGAGTTGGGCCCAGCAGGAGTAGCCGGTCAGCCTGGTCCACCCGGCCCAGCAGGGATAAACATCGACTCTGGTAAACACCCCTACAGTCCGCTGCACGTCATGTTAACACTGAGGATACGCAGTCTGGTTACCAAAACAACATCTGAACTCAAAAACTCTGACAAGCAGAAACATCAGATAGAAAAGCACCAAAATGAATCATGAGGAAATGGCATCTAGCTTCCAGGAACATGAAAATGCAACCCTGTGAAGTTGTGAGAGACACAGTAATAAACAGTTTATTAGCTCTTCTGTCAGGCTTATATCGCAGTAGATCCTCACACTTATTCCACTGTTCTCCCTGTTTCACTGAGTAAACTGCAAAGTCTTTATATGAACAAAATGCAGATTATTACTTTGTTTAGCTGGAGAGTTAGCCCTGCAGTTTCATAAATAAGGCTTTATTTGGTTTAAAGCTGCAGTATGCAACTTTTACAAAAATATGGTTTATCCATATTTGTTAAAACTGTCATCATTCATGTTGAAATTTTGCCTTACTATACAGTATTTTTTTATTCTTTATTCTGTTTTTTTATACATATTTTATATTCTTTGTGTGAGTCTGGTTTTCTGTTATTGCCTGTCACTGCCACTTTGCTGCTGTTGCACAGAAATTTCCCCATAATAGGACAATAAAGGCTATTTCTATTATATTCTATGCTGTGACAGTTTGGTCTGAGACAGATACTCAGTGAAAAGATGGAGCTCCTCCTCCTCCTCCATGAGCTGCTATTGCCGTCTAAAGAAATTCTCCGCTCCCGACCTGAAACCGTCATCGGTGGCCATGCTAACTAGCCTTAGCATTAGCATCAGGCTATGTTGTGGTGAACCAGCTGTAGCGTAGCAGAGAGCAGGGGGTTGAGTGGCGTGTACATGAGGGTGATTGACAGCGCTAAGCCCCTCCTCCTGGCTCTGATTGGTTGTTTCTGACTGAGTGGTGGATTTCTTAGTACTGGGAGCACTGGGAGAAGGCAGAGCAGCTGGATTTTTTCACAGATTATCTGTCTTATATTGTCACGGCATAATGATAATTTTAACAAATATGTAAAAAGCATATTTTTCATAAAAGTTGCACACTGCAGCTTTAATTAATGTGTGTTTTCAGGACAAAGCTCATCCAGTCAGGAACCTTATGCAGCTTTCTCTGTGAAAAGGACTGACACCAGATATCCATCTTTCAACCAGGTTTGCTCTCACATCCATCAAACATGACCTAATATTCATATTTCTACATGTTTAGGACTTATTTATGAAATGGTTTTCCATAAAAGAGCACCCGTACTGTACTTAAATCACCTCTGTTATCTTCCTGTTAAAATCTCCTGCTGATGGGTAGCTTTTAAAGTAATGCTGTAGATTTTCCTTTGTTTAGATTTATAAACCAAACTGAACCTGAAGTCTTGTTTGTTTCCTGTCAGAAAATAACTTATCAGACTGCAGTCATCAACACAAATAATGATTTCGACATAAGCACTGGCATCTTCACTTGCAGAATACCTGGTTTTTATTATTTCAACTTCCACTCATTTGCTAAGGTATGTCTCTACCCTTCTGTTACATCTAAATCATTGCTAAAATATTGTAAATATCTTAAACAGTTGTCGAATGTCTGCACATGTTTGTAGGTCAGCATCTGCCTGGGTCTAGTCAGAGATGGAGAAGGAGAAGGAGAAAACCCAGTGTTCTGTGATGAAAACACCAGGAACAATGATCAGGTAAGTGTCCAAGTTAAGCTTAATATGCGACTTAAGTGGCATTTGAAAACAACCTCCCCGTTTTCACGTGCAGTCTTGCTTGCAGCTTCCAATATCTATAGCTATTTCCATGTCCTCTACTGAGGAATACATAAAAAAGGGTGAAAGAAACTGCAAATTGTTGCCACACCGGAAAAACACAAATCTTACCAAGTATTTTTGGTCCAATTTCTAATGCAAATATCATGAATACACTTGAAATAATACAAAACTAACTTAAAAGTAACTTTCCAGCAGATATAGGATGTTGTTTTAAGTCAATAATTCCTCGATATTGATGAAAATGTTCTAGTTATGAGTGAAATAATCTGCCAGAAGAACAAGACATTTTAACTTATAATATGGGGGAAATGTCTTGTTCCACTGGCAGATTATTTCACTTATAACTAGAACTTTTTCATAAATATTCAGGAATTATTTACTTAAAACAAGCTCCTATATCTGCTGAAAAGTCACTTGTAAGTTAGTTTTGTCTTATTTCAAGTGTACTAAGATATTTCCACGAGAAACTGGACACAAATACTTGGTAAGATGTTGTGTTTTTGCAGTATAAAAAGTGATGATGTTGCACACAGAATGCTAAACTCAGCATCAATGCAAAGCACAATGACCACCCGTGAAGAAAATAGTGATCACAAAGTCTCCAGATAAATGTTAGCTCAGAGTGGAGGAGGAATTAAATGGAAAATCCGAGGTGATCTTTAACTTGGAGATCTAACAAACCTGCACCCTACTCAAGGATTTAAAAGCCCTATGTGGTGACCCCAGTCTGCCTGTAATTCAAATTGTGATATAAATTGTAATTTAACTAAAATTGTGGGAGCCTTCTGCTTACATGTTGCAATTAGTGCTCTAGTTCTGACCAGCATTGTTACTCAGCACGCCCTTTTCTTCAAGCAACTGCCAGCAGAATGCTTTCCAATAGCGTCCTATGCAGTGCTCGTGCAAAACATGGGAGCAAATGGAAGCAGCTGAAAGTCACCACTTTTCTAAAAATAAACAGTCCATGTTTAAATTGTAAAGCTGTGACTAAACTACAGAAACGTAGTAGTTGGCAGTAGTAGCAGCTACCCCACCCCCACCCCAGGAGGAAAAATTTGGTGGGAGCGTTCATTGATTTATTTAGCAATTCTAGAAAACATCTAGTTTTTAACAACAGGTAGTCAAACTGCAGTTTCAGACACGTCATCGTCAACAGGGTCTCCTCACCTTGGAGGAGAGTGAATACCTTTCCTTGCCTCTATGGTGCAGTAATTGGGCCAAAATTATTTTTATTAAACTATTGTGCACCCAGTGGTGGCGACATCCTCGTCACACCATGCTATTTCTATTCCAAAGCTAGCTACTGATGTGATTAATGCTAGGCTAGCACTGTAAATTGAGCGCCCAGTGCTGACAAATGAGAAAGAGACTATTCACTTTCGTTAGCTTTGGAGGGGCCAGTGACTAGCACGCCTAGGCTGGTCACCCACTGGATTGCTGTCGTCTGCTGTCCGTTAGCACGGACAGGCTTGTATCAGCATTGGATTGGCTAGCATTAGTTTGCATTGGCAAGTATTGGCTAGGTTAACAACTAGCTTGCCAAGGCTGGTCACCCACATCTCATACTTTTTTCTTTAAAGGAAACCAGAAGATTTTTTGGCATACAATATCTGTAAGTGTAATCCATTAGATTCACTGACATGTGTTCTTTTGACAGCATTTACTGTAATTCAACCTGACATCAAATAAACATACTGTATAATACAGAGCTGAAGTTGGCTTCTGATTGCAATTTCCAATTCGGCAAATGGCTAAAGGGCGATTCCACCTATTTTTTATAATCTTGAGCAACTTTGATTTGCTCTAGCTTGAAAACTTCAGTACTTACACTTTTCAGACATGGAGTAGATTATTCTGCACTGCTGGCAGAATATTTAAAACCAAGTTTGTGATTTGTGAAAGTCCAAGAAAGTGCCATATTAGTGCATTCAAAAAGTACAAGTTGTGGATGACCAACTTAGGCTATCCACGGCTAACACTGGCATATCCAGGCATAGCCAGACTATCTGTGCTAAAGGACAGCAGAGAAAGTAGGCAATCCAGTGGGTGACCAGTCAAGGCATGCTAGTCACCAGCCTCTCCAAAGCTAGTGAGTACTCTCCTTCGCTCAGTTACTGGTGCTGGCCTTTTATCAATCATTAATCAGATCAGTAGCTGGCTTCAGAATGGATATGGCAACAAGGAAGTGCATGGCTGGGTGCGCAATACTCTTAATTTTGGCCTTAATTCACACCAGACACCACCACTCGCTGGGTTTTGCCAGCCTTGATGTGATGAACTGTGTTGTCTTCCAGGTGCTGTCTGGTGGAGCGGTCTTGGAGCTGAGAGCGAGACAGAAAGTCTGGCTTGAGTCCTACAGAGGCAAATCTGCAGACCTGCAAATCCAGAAATCATCTGACGCACAAGACAACAGAGAAAAACTGATCATCTTCAATGGTTTCCTGATCTTCTCAAATTCAGCATAAAAACTTGTCGAGCCCTCACTCTGCAACATTTACCCATCTCTGATTTCAGTTCATGTGTTTGATATTCAACAGCTGCTTCACAGTAAAATTAGTTGATGTTCACTCATATTCTGGAGCTGATGATTTTTAATTAATTGTTGACTCTGAACCTAAAGTTTATTGTTTAATGTGATGAATTTAAGTCTACCAGACAACTGTTGATCAGAATGTTCTTTCATCATTTTAAAGGGACAGTATTATGTAAAATCAACTTTGTTGAGCTTTACATCATGTTATAATATTATTCCCTCATCAAAAACATACCTGGAGTGTTGCTTTGATTCTTTCATGCATGTTTGAGAAATCCTTTAATCTCCCGTGGCAACCATTCAGCTGTGGAAAACGCCTGGGTGGACTTAGCACCGCCTTCGAGACGCAGCTCCTCCTCAGAGCTGCAGTTTCCAAGCTTTCGAGCTTCTGCCTCATAGAGCACCCCTCCCTTGCGACTTCCCCACTCATCTCCTTCAGCAGCAATTAGCAAACATCTGGTGGACCTGCACATCTGCTGAGCTCATTATACAAGCTACTTCTCAGTGCAACGCTGGTAAAAACGTTGGTAAAGGGTTAATAGAGGAGCGCTGTCATGATGACTTCCTGAAAGCGGAGTTTCAGAAAGAGCAGAACTTTCTTAAAGAGACAGAGGCCCATCTTCAAGGTGTTAAATTACAAAATCAAATTTCTTTTAAGTCATATTTGATATACACAGCATTTTTGTAACAACAGAAGGTAACAGAGTTACTTGATTGAACTATAAAATGATTCTATGTTGCTGGAAAACACATAATATTGCCCCTTTAAGACGAGTGGTTCCCAACCTTCTTTCTCAGGGTCCACAGTTTTATATGTGTACCCGCTTCATCATGGCTGACTGCAAACCTCAGCACGCCATCAAGTCTGATAGCGACCCATCTATTTGAATCAGTCGTGTTGGAACATGCAGGATAATGGCCCCTGAGGTCGAGGGTGAAGGACTACTGCTCTCATCTGCAGCAGCATTTCATGTTTTAGGGCTTTCTCAGTTAAAAGAGGAAATTAGAAGCATGGTAGCATCAGTTCACAGAGCAAATGTCAAAAACGGATCCAGTATTGAAAAGCGGTTTTGATATTTTATCAGTCAATCTGAGTGAGATCTTCAGAACAGTGTGTGCATTTATAACATAAACCTTGATTTTTATTGTTGTTCTGCTAAGATAACATGTATTTTTGCTTTTTGCTCATGGGGTTCTGAGTAAACAAATATAATTTTTTTCAACACTTTAGCTCTGGATTTATTTAACTTTTCAAACAGATTCCAACTATTTTAATTCAAAGTAAAAATATAAAAATAAAACCAGTTATTGAAAGACAATCATAAAAGAGTAGTCTACAAAAAAATAAAACAAACCATTTTGGACAGCTGAAGTTACAGCCTATCCATGATCTGTGGATTTTATTTTCTGATTTCTGCTTCGATATACTCAGTTTTTTACGTCAGAGGCCAGATGAAGAGAATTTGTTTTTTTGAATAAAATCATAAAATTAATCCTAATAAAGCTGAAATAATATGAGAACAAAGTCATAATATTAGTGGTAATTTTATGAGAATTCCTATATGAAAAAGCAGTCTTACCGCTGCGTTAAAATGAGGAATGTTAAACATCTTATGAAGTTACACCCTGGAAAGGCGTCCAGTCCATCACAGGAACGTCCTGCATGTACACACTCATACCTAGAGCAACTTAGAGCAATCAGTTGACCTAACAGTCATGTTTTTGACACATTTTTCCCATATTACATGTTAAAATGTCTCGTTCCACCGACAGATTACTTCACTTATAACTAGCAATTTTCCATCAATATTAAGGAATTATTGACTTAAAATAAGCTCCTATGTCTGCTGAGAAGTTACTTTAAGTTAGTTTTGTCTTATTTCAAATGTATCCAAGATATTTGCACTGGAAACTGGACCAAAAGTACATGGTGAGATTTTGTTTTTGCAGTGAAGGCAACAGTGGGGTTCCCATGCAGCCTGGACTTAGGCTACATTCACACAGCAGATCTTGATGCTTAATTCCTATTTTTTGCTGAAATCCGGTTTTTTTTTTTTTGTTTTGTTTTGTTTTTGCATGGTCGTTCATACTACTAGTCAAATGAGCCATGATCAGACTTCTGTGTGAACAGTCTCCGATAAAGGTGGGTGGATTGATCCAAATTATCAATAATATCCTTACCAAGTCAGTATCGGCATCGGATCGATACAACCATGGTAAGATCAATAATTTTAGTCCCAATTCCCTCATGAAATGTTATTTTATTTTTGAGTTATAGTTTCTCAACTCTACCTGAAAAAATATGTAGTTTTGATTTTCTCTCAAATTGTAAATTTTGCGCTTTTTATTTAGTAAAAAATACACACAAATTTCATTCGATGCTCTATTGTTTTTGTTTATCTTTTTATTAAAGTAGTTTGTGGACACCAATAAACTTTCTAAGGTTTTAACAGTAGAATTCAAAGGAAAAACCACAAAAACATCTAAATTTGATATATCAAACTTAAATAATAAAAAGTATTGGTATCGGTATCGACAATACTGGCCCTGAATTTATTTGGTACATGCAATATCGCACACCTCTAGCCCAAAGCGACCCGCATGCGCAGAAGAAGATCTGAGACATCACAGGGAAGCTACAAAAAGAAAACACAACCAGCAGCAACTGAGTTTTGTGAAGCAGTGACTGCAAATTCGGTAGAGAAGTCTGTTTGGACGCGTAGTCGGACCAGGAGCGGTGGGATTGTGATGCGATGTGCTTCAGTGACACAGATTTCTTTCATAGGTTCAGAATTTTCATGATTCTACTTTTTCAGCCATTATTTACATCCGGATTTACCGCGTCTGGCTTTTTCTGGTGTAGAATTATGATCTATGTCTGAAAAGTCGGATAAAATGCGACATGACCATCCTGACTGCAAACGCTTTGGAAACAGTCTGATACCTAAATACCTATCCGATTTAGTGCCACACGGAAGCGGCACAAATCAGATTTTTTTGGAGGGTGAAAAGATCGGAACTGGGCTGTGCAAGTCGGATTTGGGTCGCATATGAGCAGAAAAAAAAAAAAAAAATCGGTATTTGCCCGCTGTGTGAACGTAGCCTTAGTAGCATAAGAGAGATATTTATCTTCTCATCTAAGTTTTTTAAAAGATGACCATCCTTCCTGTCTGGTGCTGTTAGTCCGTTCACCAGATGATTTTAGCTGCTGAAGATGGATGAAGGAAACGAAACAAGTCAAGTTGTTGTTGTCCTCTTTCTGAAATATTGTGGCACATCCTCAAATGACCTTTTCCTGTCATCATGGTGGAGCTCCAGTGTTTCTCAATCGTTTAGAAGCTTCTGCTTTTCAGCACAAACAAAACTAAACCAGATTCAGTCCAAAGTTGACAGAGCTGCAGAGAAAAACAGATTTACTTTTACAAGTGGAGCCTTTCTGCTTTCGCTATAACGCTCCACTTAAAGTATATTTTTAAAAAATATACATATTTTAAAATGCTTTGGGTTTATTTCAAATGCAATGAACACAGAGACGGAAAAGAAAGGGGGAAAAAGAAAGGAAGAGAGGTGGGGCAAAGAGTTAAAAGGGAAAGAGGGAGTTAAGAATAGAGCAGAAGAAGAAAGATAAAGAGAATAGAAGATAACGCCATGGAAGTCTGCTTCTACACCTGCAGAAAGAGAGAAAAAAAAACAGAGAACCAAGAAACTACAGCGACAAACAACATATGCATATGTAACAACAACATCACAGAAAAGCACACAGTACTAATTAATACAAGATGCCTTTAGTGGCAATATAGTGTATGTAAACACCTGTGTGTGTGTGTGTGTGTGTTGTGTGGGAGAGAGAGAGAGAGAGAGAGAGAGAGAGAGAGAGAGAGCTTGTATATAAAAGGTTTATCCATAAGAAGGTCCAATAGTCAGCAGCGGGTGTGAGAAGCCACAGACTTGCCCCCCCGCCCCGGACCAGACATGGAAGAGATCAGAGCCACAGACATCCAGGAGGACCAACGCCATGACAAAGGCTGTTTGTACAGTCAGGGTCTTAAACATTTGACCATTCTGTTCAATAAAAACGACAAGTTAGCATTTCCGAGCTTTGTTTAGCAACATTAATTATTATGAAACATTTTAAAAGCTGTTTTTTAATTTCTAAAATAAAATTATGAGCATAACAATTGAAGCTATGTATTTGTTAAAATTATCATTATGTCCTGACAGTATAATATAAGACAGGTAATTTGTGTAAAAATCCAGCTCCCCTGCCTTCTCCCAGTGCTCCCAGTACTAACTGCAGGAATACACTAGTCAGTCAGAAACAACCAATCAGAGCCAGGAGGAGGGGCTTAGCGCTGTCAATCACCCTCATGTATGCGCGGCTCACACACTCCCCCTGCTCTCTCCTACAGCTGGTTCAGCACAACATAGCCTGCTGCTAATGCTAAGGCTAATTAGCATGGCTACCGATGACGGCGGATAAACAGTTTTCCTGGAACGGTGACTTGTTTCTCCACCATTAGCACATTTAGCAGCGCGAACATGAGGGTGATTGACAGCGCTAAGCCCCTCCCCCTGGCTCTGATTGGTTGTTTCAGGTCGGGAGCGGCGCATTTCTTTAGACGGCGATAGCAGCTCAGGGAGGAGGAGGAGCTCCATCTTTTCACAGATTATCTGTCTCAGACCAAACTGTCACGACATGGAGACGGTTTTAACAACTAAGAGAAACACATATTTTTGTAAAAGTTACATAATGCAGCTTTAAGCAGTTTACTAAATAAGAAAAACCAAAAATTAAAGTCAGGGGGTGAATCCAAAAAATATTGCAGCATGAGGGGAAACAGGCTAGTACCATAACAGGACGATCTGACAAAGAGCTGGCTGACTATTTCAAGCAGGGGAGCTGATTACTGAACAAGGAGCAGGTGGCTGATTGGAAACAGGGTGCAGCTGTGAAAGAAGGCAAACAGAGAGACAGCAGGAAGATGAATAATTAACACTGACAGCTGAGCTGAGACGTAAGGAAACAACAAAACACAGGAAAAAAAAAATATTAATCTAAGAGAACAAAATCCGATAAGCATGATGAACAGAACACAAGAATCAATGCAGAAACAAAATACATATGCAGCAAGATTTATAAAGCAATAATAATGAACTGAATATGGCAAGACCTGTTGAACAATATTAAAGCAACACAAACATCAAACTCAAAACTGAAACACCCAAGGACCACTCCACTTAAGATGCCACCACTTGTGTTCCCTCCTGTGGTTCTAAATATGTCAGCTCCTTTTAATCATTTTTATGCCCACCACATGTCCTAAACTGCATCTGAATCCGATCCTTCATTTTGGACGTTCGGCATCATTTGTGGAGTATTTTTTGCAGGTTAAGTCAGAATCATACGTCTGTGAAGTTGCTGGGTTTGCTGTTGGGTCTCTGGATTGCTGAGGCCGTCTGTAACCTCCCAGAAATGCAGAACTGTCGGATCAGAAATCTTTTCTCACACGACTTTATGCTGACTTCCTCGTCCGGCAGCTGCAGGACTCGGTGCTTCTCTTCAGTTTGCTTTTTACTCCCTCAGGTATGTTGTAGATCTTCAATAGATTAATGGTATTTACTGATTTCTTGGTGTGTTAGAAGTGGTTGGTTTATTATTTATGGTATCATAGCTTAAATTTCTAACTTTCACGTTTTTGTCACATAATGTGTTTCCTTCTTAATTTCCTTCTTACCTTTCCTTCCTCCCTCTCTCTGTCATTCCTGATTATCTCCTACATTTTTCTTTCTCCTTTGATCTGATCTTCTCGTATTAAATTGATTTTTTTTTTACTCCTCATCTTCTCATCCTGCTTTCATTCATTTCTTTTTCACATATTTGATCCTACTCATCTCATTTTCTCTTCGTTTCCTCCTCACCTTATTAGCATCATGATCCTCCATCGTTTTTACCTTACGGGAGCGCTGCTCTCATTGGCTATACCTCTGCTGGTTGCCATGGAGACGTGTCCTGCAATACCAGGAATACCAGGTTTGTATGTCTATAGGGCTGCAGCTAACGATTGTTTTAGTTATCAATTAATCTATCGATTATTCTGACAATTAATCAGATAAAAAATTGGAACATTCTGCAGATTTTTCATTTAAACTTTTTTTTACAACATTGTAAAATATTAAAAGATGCAAATAAATAATTATATTCCTTTTTTGAGTAGGAAAATAAACATTTTATTGCCTAAAATGCAACAACACAGCATTCCTTTAGTGAACGCTTGATCATTTGTAGCAAAGGATGCATCTGCAGCTAAATAAATCTTTCTAACATCAACATGTGAAAAGATAAGCGCTTTCTGATTGGCTTAACATCAGTACAGTGCAGGGCTGATCGGTTGATTATTTTTTGGATTAACAGATTAATAATTTGATAGAAAAGATGTTTAATAGGAGATTTTTTAAATATAATTTGAACCAGGTGAAGCTGAAACTGACACATGAGGAGTTTTGGGCAGAACATATTTACAGTTTTTTTTTTTAAATCCTAAATGCAAAATGTACATTTTTTGTGTAACTTTGGCTTAATTACTGCTCTGACTGTATTGTTCTTTCACTGAATGGCCTTGTTTGTGTCTGTATACTCCAGTTAACGATTAATCGATTACTAAATTAGTTGACGATTATTCCAATAATTGAATTATCACGATTAATACAATTAATTGTCTCAGCCCTATAAGTCTGTCTGTGTGTAATTGCACATCGTGATGTATTGTTATTTGGGGGCTGCATCTGTAATGTTTTGTTGATCCATGTGGCTTCGCTCAGGTATTCCCGGACTTCCTGGTAAAGATGGTCGTGATGGAGAGAAAGGAGAAAAAGGAGATCCAGGTATTCAAGATATACAGGAAGACAAACATTTTCCACAAACATCTGAGACAGATAATCTGTGAAAAGATGGAGCTCCTCCACCTCCTCCCTGAGCTGCTGTTGCCCTCTAAAGAAATGCTCCGCCCCGACCTGAAACAACCAATCAGAGCCAGGGGGAGGGGCTTAGCGCTGCCAATCACCCTCCTGTACGTGCTGCTAAATGTGCTGATGGTGGAGAAACAACTCACCGTTCCAGGAAAACTGTTTATCCGCCGTCATCGGTGGCCATGCTAACTAGCCTTAGCATTAGCATCAGGCTATGCTGTGGTGAACCAGCTGCAGCGTAGCAGAGAGCAGGGGGAGTGTGTGAGCGGCGCATTTTTCACAAATTATCCGTCTTATATTATTATTATGTCACGACATAATGATAATTTTAACAAATATGTAAAAAAAAAAAAACAAAAAACAAAAAAAAAACAGATTTTTAATAAAAGTTACATACTGCAGGTTTAACTTTGATTATTGGTTTCACTTTGTTTTTTTTTAGTAAAATATGTTAATAAAGTGAGTAGCTGTAGTGAAGCACCAATCTGGATTAAATGAAAGCATCCACTTCCTGTTATTCTTCATCAGGAGCAGTTTGGAGCGGCGGCCTAGAGCCTCAAAAGGGCCAGAAGGGAGAACCAGGGCCGCCGGGACCTGTTGGCAAACGGGGTCCATCAGGGGAAACAGGAGGAAAAGGCAATGCAGGGATTCCTGGGCCTCCAGGAGAGCAAGGAGAAGCTGGGTACAACACCAGACAGAACACAAACACAGAGAATGTCTCTTCAAGCAGTTTTTTAAAAACCTTAAAATAGTTTAAAATGGTTTGAATAAAAGACTGACCAACTGATCTCTCAGGTGAGAGCCTCGGCTAATAGTAGTCTGATGAGAAGAACATCAGGATCATTGGTTTGCTGTGGGAGATAAAAAAGCGAGTTTATCTGAAGGTAAAGAAGTGCCTCCTATGGAAGATTAGCTTCAGAAATTAGATTAAAAATGAAAAGAAAATATTCAAAACAGACTAATGTGTCATATTCAACATTATCTGTACTTTCTAGCATAATTTTACATAGAAGGTTCAGGCAGAAAAGAGGAAAACAGGAATAAATCAGTAAAATTGTTTTCTGGAAATCAAACGAATCACAAATTCTCCTTTAAAGCTTAACTGAATACTTAAATACTTTTGATCTGAATTTTATTTTTATTTGAGAATATTGATTGATTAAACCTCTCAGAAAATTATTTATCAGGGCCTGCCATACTGAATTGAGTAAATCGATGTTAGTCAACATGCCTGTGATAGTACATATGATATTATTGGCATTTTAGCTAACCTTAGCATTATAGCTAATTTACCTAATGCTACTCAACATCCTGGGGATAATAATCCAGATACTGATGGTAGCATTTGAGCTAACATTAGCTTCTTAACATTAGCATCCTTCAACACCTTTTTTGGACATTTTCATGACATGGAACCATGACAGACGCAAAACTTTTGTTTTAGGCTCCTTATATTTTAATGTTTAAACTTAAAGCTGCAGTATGTAACTTACTATAAAAAATATATTTTTACAAATTTGTTAAAATTGTCACCATGTCATGACAGTATGTTATGACACAGATAATCTGTGAAAAGATGGAGGTCCTCCACCTCCTCCCTGAGCTGCTACTACTGTCTAAAGAAATGCTCCGCCCCCGACCTGAAACAACCAATCAGAGCCAGGGGGAGGGGCTTAGCGCTGTCAATCACCCTCGTGTTCGCGCTGCTAAATGTGCTGATGGTGGAGAAACAAGTCACCGTTCCAGGAAAACTGTTTATCCGCCATTATCGGTGGCCATGCTTACTAGCATTAGCATTAGCAGCAGGCTATGAGCAGCACGTACATGAGGGTGATTGACAGCGCTAAGACCCTCCTCCTGGCTCTGATTGGTTGTTTCTGACTGACTGGTGGATTTCTGCAGCTTGTACTGGGAGCACTGGGAGAAGGCAGAGGAGCTTAATTTTTTTTTTTTTTTTTTTTTTTTTTTTACAAATTATCTGTCTCACACCATTCTATCATGACATAGTGACAGTTTCAACTAATATGTAGAAAAATATTTTTTTAATGAAAGTTACATACCGCAGCTTTAAGGCCCGCTAGACCTAACTAGGCATCACAACCTGATTCCAATCGGAGAACCCCGCACTCCTTGGCAGGCCCCTTTTTAAATTTCTTCAGAAATGTTCTAGTTCCATTCTACTGTACATGTTCACTTTGCATTTAAGTTGAAATCTAAAGCGAATTCCCAGGAAGGCTTATTTTAAAGCAGTTTAAAAGACCAGCAGGTCTAATTCAGTACAGTTCAGTCAAATTCAATCAGATTTAGATTCAAACTTCATAATAGACAGTTCATTTTAATTTAAACATATACATAAGAGTGAGATTCATTATCTAAGGGAACCTGCAGAAGGTAACCGTGGGGTGGAACATTGTTGTTTTAACCGGAACAATCCTCCACCTTAAACGTTCATGACCAGCAGCCATGTGACCGAAACTATCAAAAAGAGTCAAAAAAAGAGAAAGAAATAGAAATATTGCAATTGTTCTGCCATGAACTGAATAAGATCCAGTTGAAGAAGTTTGATTTCTCAGCTTTAGAAGCAGAACTTTTCTGTTTTCTGCAGGTTTGCTGCAGCTCAGCAGAAGGCAGCCTTCAGTGTGGCCAGAGCAACCGCTGAGTTTCCCGCCAAATCCAGCATCATTCGGTTCACCAAAGTCATAACTAACATCCAGAACGACTACAACACCGACACGGGACGCTTCAGGTGCTCTGAGCAGATTTTGTTTTCATGCCATTGGTTAAGTTTTTGTTTTGTTTTGTTTTGTTTTTTTTTTTAGTTGAGGTTGTTATGGTAATCAGCTATTCTTATGAGAAACAAATGAAGAACAACAACAAGTGGTCTTGTTGTTTTCTTTGCTGTACAAAGAAAAACAACGATTTTTTTACATTCTTGGGCAGCCATCAAATCCTCCGTTGTTAACTGAGACTGTAGGAGGCACTGTTTCTTCTGTGGACCTTTTGAGAATGAACACAAAACAAACACATTTTTGAGAAGTTTTTTACAAGTAATTTATGAGTGGAAACACTCATCTTACCATATATGGGCTGTGACATCACAGGATGAAGCATGTTTTAACGGTATTTTTCAGTTTAAAATAATAAAACCAGGGTTTTATTTCAAGCTAACATACGATGAAAAGACACACCAAATTGTATCCGTGTGCAAACTCAAAATATATATATATATTTTTTACAAATTTTATTTTGCATATTCTTGTTTATCTACGTTCGTTTTCTGATACAGGAAACAGTTTTGAGCTGCAGAGAAGAAACAGCGCCACCTACAGTCACTGCATGCAATGGTCGCACAATTGGCTGCTTGTCTGGAAAAACAAAAAAAACAGCCACATATTTTGTTCTGTTTGTCTATAATTTGGTTTTTGTTATTTTAAACTGGAAAAATTAGATTCAGATTTTAAAATGACCACATGCTTTTTGTTTTTCATCACTGGTCTCTGATGAGAAAATCCAGAAACCAAAGCATGCTCAGGCCAAAAATGTCTTGAAAAGTCAGGTTGTTAGAGTTTTAAACTCCAGTTTCAAGCTGATTTTTACAACTTTAAGCTATCAATAGTAATTTACTGCAAACAGTTAGCAAGAATCAAATGAGATTTAAGAAGCTCCTCCATCTCCAGTGATTATATCTGTTGGGTTGTTGATGTAGGTGTCGAGTCCCAGGGATGTATTACTTTGTGTTTCATGCTTCTCTGGGGGATAAACTCTGCGTGCTGCTGAAGGTCAACAACAATCTGCTGGCGTCGTTTTGTGATTTTCGCCGCTACAAACAGGTAAGAGCAGGAAGCAGCTCCTCAGCTTGTCATTTTTATTCAGTGTCCAGGCAGGGGTGCCAAAATGCAGTCCTCAAGCGCTGCTATCCTGCAACTTCTGGATGCATCTCTGCATTTTATGTAGGTGTGTTGAAGCAGGGATAGATCTAAAAGTTGAAGGATGGTTGCTCTGCAGGACTGAACCTGGGCACCCCCAATGCTGTGTGTTGTTTGGGAATTTATCTGCTTTATTGCAAAGGAAGAAACTCCAGAAGCGAGTTTATTCCATTCTCTTCACGCACATAAAGCAAAATAAACAAAAATGTTTTGAAGCATTACTAAAAAAAAAAAGCCAGAGCAGACTCTGTAAGACTGAGACCTTCACTGGTTCCAGGGAACTTCAGGCGGGCTGGCCGTCTACGTGTCCCAGGGCCAGGAGGTCTGGCTGGAGACCAAAGACCAGAGAGGGATGACAGGGAGAGCCAATGGTTTCAGCATCTTCTCTGGGTTTCTGCTGCACTCTTACTGACCTCCAGGATGGAAGATCTACAACAATGACGCTCTAAAAGTTCTTCTTATTTTTCTTCTTTGTGTTAGTTTTTTTGTAATGAGGTGTCACCTGTTCAGATTTTACTGAAAAAAACCAAAACTCAGACATTAACAATTCGCAATCATTTGCTGTAAATAATCAGTCACCTTTTAAGCTGTAATTGATTTCCTCAGTTGGATTTATAACCTCTGTGTCACCAGTAAAAAAAATTTCTGCTAAAGCCAGTGTTGCATTTCTTTTATTTATCTCTCCAGGTCATCAAACTAATAAATTATGAACAAAGAGGGGCCACAAAACCCCTGTATGATTTCTTATTTAGGCCATTTTTCTAAACCAGGAGCTTATTTCAGTTGGGATTGAATATTTTAACTTATCAGAATAAGAGCAACGTTTTATTTATCTGCAAACAGTTGAAACCTTTCCTTACAGCAGATGATTTTCACGATCAATAAAAGGAGAATAGAGCCTCTAAGAAAGGTACAGTTCAGATCAAAGGTTGAAATTCATTAATCATCAGCATGGGAGTGATATGTTTGAATTTATTGAGGATTTTCTTCAACCTAGTATTTACGAACCCACATCTGACGCAAGTGGATGGAGAAGTAATACTGTTATTTATGTGAGAGCAGATCAAAAGAACTACTTCAGAACTGAAGGTTTGGTGATGCAAGGACCCGTCCTCTGTTCAATTCACTGCACACACTAAGGTGCACACAATATCCCAGAGAAAGAGCCCCGGTCATTCAGTGCAAATATTTATTCACCCAGCCAAATATTTAGTTTGACAACTAAATATTTAGTTTGTTGCTACATATTTAGCTTGTAAGCTAAATATTTTGTTAGCAAGCTCAACATTTAGTTTACAAGATAAATACTTAGGTGCAAGTTAAATATTTAACTTGCACACTCATATTTAGTTGGAACTGTGACATTCATAAATGTATGAATGAAGTGGTGAAAATATGACTTGAATATTTAGCTGGCTAACAAAACATTTTGCCAGCTAAACATTTAGCTTACCAGCCAAATATTTATTGTAGCTCCAAACTAAACATTTAACTTGATAACTAAGATAAAAAATCTTTAGCTTGCTAGCTAAAGATTTAGGTATTAAACTAAATACTTAGTTAGCAAGCTACATATTTAGTTTACAAAATGCATTTTTAGTTAGCAAGCTAAATATTTGGCTCCTAACTGAATATTTAGTTTAATATGACTTGAACCCCAATTTTTTTTTTCTGTTACAGACAAATTAACCCAAGGTATTTCTGTTAATTTTTGACTATGTAACTTTACAAAGGACACCCCATATAATACAAGCATTTTGTTGAGGTGTGCTGGAGAAGAAAAATATCTAAAACATGCAGGGGTGAGGGGAATCAATGCTCTAATCTTTACACGATTAAAATTATACATACAAGCTCAGACATATAGATGCGCCCCCACTAATATTTGGTTGAACGTCTCTCAGCAAGCTGCACCTCAGCCACATGTAATGGTAATCCATCAATAAGCCTCTGGACGGATATCGAACATCTCTTTGTGCAGAACTGGTAGAGGTCAGTTAGACAGAAAGGACAATATATTTTATATTCGATCATATGCTAAAACTATTAGTATTTCAGGTCTGTCCATTCTGATTCTGTTTACCACAGAAATATTGCAACCTTTGGCCAAATTTATCTGACACAGAAGTGAAATATTTGAACAGGAAGTTGGTAAAACTCTCCATGCTAAAGAACTGATGATGAAGCCTTAACGAACAGATATAAGACCTATTCCAAATTAACATTTTGTTCTGTTTTTCTCTGAACTTCCCGTTAGATTCACTAAAACACAGGCTGCGTTTCCAGGCAACGTCCTGCTGAGGATCCCACCCTCTGCATAGATGTCAGTATCTGTTCCACAAATTATTTAATATCGTCAGCAGTATCAATCTACAATTTTAATGTAAATAATAAAAGAGCTGCTCAGTCAGCGCCTCTAATGCTCAGATCCTCTTTTCCTTTTTTTATTCTGGGTTTGTCTTCTCAACCAAACCTCAAAGGATTAAAAATCCGGTTTGATTTTTTATTATTATTACAAATGGGTTTTTGTCCTCATAGATCAAAGAAAATGTTACATTTCACTGTAGCAGGCAGTGAACACGGATATTGTTACGGATATTGACTCTTCAGGGATGTTTTGTGTGTTGCACAGTATTGTGCAAAAGTTTTGGTGCACCCCCTCATTTCCAAGCAGGCAGTCTTTAATGGATCGCCTTAAATTTGTCTTTATCAATAGTCTGTCTGGCATTCTAAAGGTGTTTTTAAGTTTTTCTTTAGACTTTTGCTTCTTTATCCCTTTAAAGAAATGAGATTTGAAAGTACTATTTGCTGCTGAGAAATTCACATACATCCTGGTATTGTGGCCAATGGTGATTACAGTGCATTCGGGAAGTATTCACAGCACTCCACATTTTGTTATGTTACAGCCTTTTTCCGAGGTTTTCCTCAAAATTCTACACACAAATATGCCGTTACGACAATGTGACAAAAAGTTTTTGAGATTTTTGCAAATTTCTTAAAAATAGAAAACTAAGAAATCACCTTTTTATAAATATTCACAGCTATGAAGCTCAATACTGAGCTTTTTCCACTGAGCATCACTGAGATGTTTGTATTATATTATGGACACAGTGACTGTAGCAGACTAGGATCATCGAGTGTCACAGGGATATAAAGTTGTGTGTCATCGGCATAAATGTGGTAGGAGATGCTGCAGTAATCTATAATCTGAGCTGGGAGGAATCAGAGATGTTTAATAAAAGTGGCCCTAGATTGGACCCTTGATGAACCCCATAATTAATATTTGTTCCCCCAAATTCACAACGGCACAAAATAGTCCCTGCCTGCCGAATGACATCTGAACCAGTTTAGCGCAGTAGCAGACAATCCCGCCCATTTTTCCAGCCTATCAATCAGTATGTTATGATATGAGATCCAGTTACCAAGACAGAGGTTCTAGATCCATCACCGTTATGATGCATTTTGTTCTAAAGTTTTATCATTGTGTTGTGTTCTTAATATTGATGAAAATGTTCTAGTTATGAGTGAAATAATCTGCCAGTGGAACAAGACATTTTAACGTATAATATGGGAAAAATGTCATGTTCCACTGGCAGATTATTTCACTTATAACTAGAGCTTTTTCATCAATATTGAGGAATTATTGACTTAAAACAAGCTCCTATATCTGCTGAAAAGTTACCTGTAAATTTGTCTTATTTCAACTGTATTCAAGATATTTGCTCTAGAAACTGGACCAGAAATCCTTGGTAAGATTTAGTGTTTCTGCAGTGTTTACATAGCGGCAATTCACAACACATCGTCGCAAGGCACTAATTATACATCCATTCCAATTAATCCTAGTTTTTAAATAATGCATTAAGCTCGGTTCATGCTTGAAATTAGTTTTAAAAGTCTTCTTTTAAGGAAACACAGCAGATTAGTAGATAATTGCTCGCGTTGTGTCGTTGACTTCGCAGCGATCCCTCATACCGAGCATGCACTTACAGCTTTAAACAGGCTTGAGCTGCCACAACACACAAAAATGTAATGTATCGAGTCTGTTTATGTACATTGCTCTGTCATAACTTTTACTGTGAGTTCAAATGAATAATTTTTGATTGATTAAGTTTAGGCCACATGTTTTTGTTCAATCTGATTTCAGAGGTAAACAGTATTCAATATTTACATCAGTATTTCAATGAATTTATTTCAACTGTTGTTTCTCAGATTAAAACTACCTCTTGAAAATGACAACCTTTAAGCAGGTACTAAACATGATTTTCATTAAACCCACATTCCTGTTTTTAAAAATTGTTTTTTTTTTTTGTTTTGTTTTTTTTTTATTAGTCTGGTGTAATATTCTAATTCTAAATGTCGTGCTTTTATTGTCTGTAAGAGGGAAATCATCATAATTAACAGAAATAAAGGCTTTCAAACATCCATCTTTGTGTAATTAATCTATATAATGTGTTTCACTTAGTGATGAAGTTCCTGAAATAAATGGACTTTTCAACAATATTCTAATTTATTGAATGAGTGGAAACAGATCTAATGTTAAACATTTTTGATCCATTTAGCCGCAAAGTATTCATACCCCTTATTTTCTGCAATATCTACTAATTAAGTCACTTCCAGAGGCAATTGTTGCACTGGATTTTATTTAAGGGCATCAAAGGGAGTCTGTTAAACCGTAATCCAAACAAAAAATATAAAGAAAAATCTTCCTTCCACTTCATATTTGTGCTACTTTGTGTCAGTCTGTGACATTAAATCCAACTAAAACTACATTCATGTTTTTTTTGGCTGCAACGTGATGAACAGTGGAAAGGCTCCAGGGTGTGAATACTTTTGCGTGGCACTGTGGAAATTCTGTCAGGGTTCAAAGAGAAAGTCCAAGGAAGGTTATAAAGTCCAAAACTGATCTTTACCTGAAAGAGCATCTGTAGGCTTTAAACTTTGGTTGTTTTTTTTTTTTTTTTTTTTCAGATTAAATAAACTAGAGCCACCTCAATATTCTCAATGTTCTCCAGTTAGTCATCTCATGTTTAACAAGATTAAAATAATTATCTCCCAGCTTTCTGCTGTGAAATGTCTGTGTTGTGTCCTAAGAACTGCTGTAAAGGCGCCAGCGGAGAGTTTTCTTTCTCTCTTGAGTTTCACTTCATGTTTTCTTCCTGATTCTGTGGCGCGGGAGAGCTTCCTAACGTCTTACTATTGCACCACCGGACGACGGACATCATTACTGCAAATGGTGAGAGACCGTCTTAAATTTTATAAAACTTTTAGACAACGTAAAGACCAAAGAGATAAAGAAGAACTTTGTTAGATGGAGAGCCACGCAGCTACGACTGACAGGCTTGAAATGCTTCACAAAATCCCAATGACATACAGTAAAGTTTGTGGATGTTGTGGTTTGGTTTGTCTAAATATTCTGGATCTGGATCAAGATCATTTTAGGTCTAGATGGGTTTCGTATTACTTTATTAAAATGAAATTATAAAACATTGTTGATTATTGAGAAACAAACAAATTTAAGCAAGATGTCTGAAATTTTTACATCAACCTTTAATTATTACCAAGACTAAAATTTTGCAGTGCACAAAAATCTTAAGTCGTCCGGTTACACGGGGTTGTTGAACGGTTGACCAATCCAACCCATTTTCCTCCTCAGCCGGCCCTTTAAACAGGGGTTTTCCATTGTCTTGGTGGAAAATTCATGAACATCCCTGGACAAAAGATGTCCTGAAGCCAGCAGATGTATGTTGAGCATGTAAAAATTGATAAAATGAGGCATAAAATAACGTATTTCAGTCTGAAATGCACACGGCCAGTGAGCAAAAATCTGTTCATTATGTCAAAAGTTCTGCATTTCATGCAACATAACAGTTTGCTCATGGCAATGGCATTATTAGGCCATCACTTTTGTATTAAACTTCTGTTTAAAATAAAAACATTAAGCCAAGCATATTGTTAGACACTAATATACATATATATTAGCTGAAGATCCCTGTTTAAGCATTATAACTAAATCCACAAACAAAATCACACCAACCAATCAAATGTATTCACGCTTAAGTGACTGTATGCTCATGTACAGTAATAAAACCACATTTTTTTTACATTAATAACAAACTATTGTTACTGCAAATCTTGGAAGTTGACTGTTGACAAGCAAAATTAGAAAAGTGCTAAAGAAATAATCATCTGTTTAATCTGAACTCAGCAGTTAAAAAGCACATAGTATTTCTTACGTGTGTCACATTTATACACCACTTTTAGTTGTTTTATTACACAAAATCCCAATAAAATATGTTAAAGATTGTAGTTTTAATGTGACAAAATGTGGGAAAGTTCAAGCAGTATGAATACTTTTGCAAAGATATTTAAATTGTTGTTAATCTTAGGATAAAACGTAACATTTGGGCTGTATTCTGACATGTTTTCTGTTCAGGCCCTCCAGTGGCTGAGCTGCGGTACTGCATGGCTGCTTCTCTTGGTCTGCATCCTCCCAGCAGACGCGCAGTCCTGCACCGGAGGAATCCCCGGGATTCCTGGGATACACGGCACCAATGGAAAGGACGGCCTGAAGGGAGAAAAAGGAGATCCAGGTGAGCTCAGATTGGACAGGAAGTGGATTTAAGTGCAGCACTGTAAACATGTTGTAAAATTTTTCTGCATCGTTATTTTTGTTTTTGATTAAAGGGGCAGTTTTATGTAAAACCAACTTTTTTGAGCCTCATCAAAAACATACCTTTGATTCTTTCATGGATGTTTAAGAAGTCCTTTTATTTACCGTGGCAGCCGTTCAGCTGTGCAAAACACTTTGTGGGACCGAGCTCTGCCTTCCCGACGCAGCTCCTCCTCAGAGCTGTAGTTTCTAAGCTTCCAAGCTTCTGCCTCACAGAGCCGCCCCTCCCCAGCGACTGTCCCACTCTGCTCCTTCAGACAAGCCAGCAGCAATTAACAAACACCTGGTGGAACTGTGCATCTGCTGAGTTCATGATACGAACTACTTCTCAGTGAAATGCGGGTAAAAATGTTGTTAAAGGGTTAATAGAGGAGCGATGTTGTGATGACTTCCTGAAGGCGGAGTTTCAAAAAAAGCAGGAGTTTTTAAAGAGACAGAGGCCCGATTTCAAGGCGTTAAATTACGAAGTCAAAAATTTTTAAGTCATATTTGATACATTCAGCATTTTTATAACAACTGAAGGTAACATAATTACTTGATTGTGCTGTAAAATGATTCTGTGTTGCTGGAAAATACATAATACTTCCCCTTTAAAGACACAGATGAGACATTTCATGAGTGTTTACATCCCTGTTCAGGTGAAGCAGGTCAGCCAATCAGAGGCCAGAAAGGGGCAGCAGGTCTGCGGGGCCCACCAGGCCGGTCCGGTATGAAGGGAGATGAGGGTCTGCCGGGCCCTGCTGGATATCCGGGACAGAAAGGGGAAAAGGGAAGACCCTTCAACCCTTCCAGCAAGCAGAAGTCCTTCTTCTCCAGCAAGCGGGCCCTTTCAACCATAGCGGAGCTGAACGCTCCTATCAGCTTCAACAGGTGAGAGGAGCTGGTTGGTGTGTTTACCAGGAACCAGGGATGAGAGCATTAATCAGTCACTCTGCAAACCACCGTTTTCTCTGGAGGAGATTTAAGCACATTTCAAGGATCTTCACGAGGGCCAAAACGGAGCCGATGATGATTTAAGAGGCTTCAGCAACAAACCGACAGGTTTTGTTGGTTAGTTCTGAGTTTCATTTGAGCTCCGAAGGCAGAAAATCAGGAACTAAACTCAAGATTCGGTCTGAAGAGTTGACCAGACCCAGCTTTAGAAGTCCAACATGTCCGTCCGTCCATTTATCCGTCCGTCCGTCCGTCCGTCCGTCCATTTATCCATCCGTCCGTCCGTCCGTCCGTCCGTCCATTTATCTATCCATCTGTCCGTCCATTTATCCATCCGTCCGTCCGTCCGTCCATTTATCCATCCATCTGTCCATTTATCCATCCATCTGTCCGTCCGTCCATTTATCCATCCGTCCGTCCATTTATCCATCCATCTGTCCGTCCGTCCGTCCATTTATCCATCCATCTGTCCATTTATCCATCCGTCCGTCCGTCCGTCCATTTATCCATCCATCTGTCCATTTATCCATCCGTCCGTCCGTCCGTCCATTTATCCATCCATCTGTCCATTTATCCATCCATCTGTCCGTCCGTCCATTTATCCATCCGTCCGTCCATTTATCCATCCATCTGTCCATTTATCCATCCGTCCGTCCGTCCGTCCATTTATCCATCCATCTGTCCATTTATCCATCCATCTGTCCGTCCGTCCATTTATCCATCCGTCCGTCCATTTATCCATCCATCTGTCCGTCCGTCCGTCCATTTATCCATCCATCTGTCCATTTATCCATCCATCTGTCCGTCCGTCCATTTATCCATCCATCTGTCCGTCCGTCCATTTATCCATCCGTCCGTCCATTTATCCATCCATCTGTCCGTCCGTCCGTCCATTTATCCATCCGTCCGTCCATTTATCCATCCATCTGTCCGTCCGTCCGTCCATTTATCCATCCATCTGTCCGTCCGTCCGTCCGTCCATTTATCCATCCATCTGTCCGTCCATTTATCCATCCGTCCGTCCATTTATCCATCCGTCCGTCCGTCCGTCCGTCCATTTATCCATCCATCTGTCCATTTATCCATCCATCTGTCCGTCCATCCGTCCATTTATCCATCCGTCCGTCCATTTATCCATCTATCCATCTGTCCATCCATCCGTCCGTCCATCCATCCATCTGTCCATCCATCCGTCCGTCCATCCATCCATCTGTCCATCCGTCCATCCATCCATTAATCCATCCATTCATTTATCCATCCATCCTTCCGTCCGTCCGTCCATTTATCCATCCATCCATCCGTCCGTCCATCCATCCGTCCGTCCATCCATCCATCTGTCCATCCATCCGTCCGTCCGTCCATCCGTCCGTCCATCCATCTGTCCATCCATCCGTCCGTCCATCCATCATCCATCTGTCCATCCATCCATTAATCCATCCATCCATTTATCCATCCATCCTTCCGTCCGTCCGTCCATCCGTCCATTTATCCATCCATCCATCCGTCCGTCCATCCATCCATCCGTCCATCCATCCGTCCGTCCATCCATCCATCTGTCCATCCATCCGTCCGTCCATCCATCGTCCATCCATCCGTCCATTAATCCATCCATCCATTTATCCATCCATCCGTCCGTCCATCCATCCATCTGTCCATCCATCCTTCCATCCATCCATCGTCCATCTGTCCATCCATCCGTCCATTAATCCATCCATCCATTTATCCATCCATCCTTCCGTCCATCCATCCGTCCGTCCATCCATCGTCCATCTGTCCATCCATCCATCCTTCTGTCCATCCATCCACCCATTCATCCGTCCATCCATCCATCCATCCACCCATTCATCTGTCCGTCCATCCATCCATCCACCCATCCACCCATCCATCCATCCATCCATCCACCCATTCATCCATCCATCCATCCATCCACCCATCCATCCGTCCGTCCATCCATCCATCCATCCACCCATTCATCTGTCCGTCCATCCATCCATCCACCCATCCATCCGTCTGTCCATTTATCCATCCATCCATCCATCCATCCATCCATCCATCTCCTGTAGGTTAAATAATTCCACTGATCACTTTTATAAAACTTTTTTTTATAATCATTTTCAACATAGTCTCTAAAGATGGATGGTTTCAGAGGAGGCATCAAAGAGGCCTCTATGTGAAGGTAAATTATAAATAAGGAAGGACGAGGCCTGAGACACCGTTGGTCTTCCATCCTGTCCTGAAGACGATTCCTCCTCACTGTAGAGATAAATCTCCAAGCTGTGACCTGAAATCATGTGACTTCTTCTTTCTTTGTGTTTTAAATGCCAGAGACGTTTCCTGTCTGGACTTAAAACCGGTGATGGTGTTTGGATGAACATTAAATCAAATTGTGCCTTTTTTATGTTGTATTTATATCCAGTGTGTTTTAGCCAATGGTGCCAATCCTGCAACTTTTAGATGCATCCCTTCTCCAACACACCTAAATCAAATGGCTGAATTCCTTCATCACTGAACTCTGCAGAGGCCTGATAACAAGGCATTCATTTTGTTCAGGTGTGTGGGCGGTTAATGCTAAATGTTAATTTATGCGTTGCAGGATGGCATCTCTCCAGGACTGGAGTTGGACACCCCTGGATTAACTCTTTTCAAGAAGTGCCACCTTAAATCACTATTAAAGATTAATTTAAAGGTGTTTTCTCATGCAAAAACCCCAGGAAATAAAGAGTGATGTGCAGAGGCAACATTTGATTTTAGAACAAAATAACAAACAGGTGTTTTATTCCCCCACAGAGTGATCTTGCCTGATTTGGCTCCACAGTTTCAAGGAGATACGCTGGTAAATGGGACGTTCCAGTGCACAATTAAAGGAGTGTATTTCTTCAGCTACCACATATCAGCAAAGAACCGAGTGAGTCTCAGGATTCTGGCGCTGCTCGCTCTCCTCCAATCTGAGGCTAGATTTCATCTTTTATGATCTTTGCTGAAGAATGCCGTGTGTTTTGAAGAATGACGTGTGATTTAACCATGCAGGTGTGTCTGAAGCTGATGAAGAACAGCAACGAGCACTTGACACAGTGCGACTCCTGCGATGGTTTCTTCGTCACGTCTGGCTCGGCGGTTCTGGATCTGGAACCCGGAGACCGAATTTCCGTGGAGCCACATAAGTACAACGGCCTGGTGTCCCAGAGCAGCACCAGCCACACCTTCACCGGCTTCCTGCTTTTCCCCACCTCCTGAACCTGAGACCGCCGGACATTCAAACCAGTTAGAGGAAATGTTTCTGTTTGGTAATAAAGGCTGGTTCTGCGTGTTTCCTCCTAATATTACATTTCATGTTACTTGTGAATTAATTGAACATCTTAGCTGTGATCATACTGAACTGCAGTCTTTCTTGTTTTGTGTACAAGCTTTAGTCCAGTTTAAATAAAGTAAAAACCAGTGAGTTTGTTTCATGTTTTATTCAACCAACAACCCATCCATGCATCTCCTAAAGGGTCGCATAATAAACTGTTTTTTTCTGACTAAAATCAAACGGTTTGTTTGTGCATGACTTGGTCCAAGTCTTAACTCTACCTATGTCGAATGGAATCTCTTGCATTTCTTCCATTTCTGCTTTGTGTGACCAGCTGGAGTGGTCTGAACAGGCATCCAACCATTAAAAAGAAGACAATTTTCTGCATCCAGTTGTTGGGAAATCCTGGTTTATGGTGACATATTTAATTGGATGCAAAGCTGTCTCAGCATTTTTTAATTATTCATGGACTATGCTTATAAATCTTAAAGCTGCAGTATGTAATTTTTACAAACATATCTTTTTTTGCATATTTGTTAAAACTGTCACCATGTCGTGACAGTTTGGTCTGAGACAGATAATCTGTGAAAAGATGGAGCTCCTCCTCCTCCTCCCTGATCTGCTACTGCCCTCTAAAGAAATGCGCCGCCCCCGACCTGAAACAACCAATCAGAGCCAGGAGGCGGGGCTTAGCGCTGCCAATCACCCTCGTGAACGCGCCGCTAAATGTGCTGATGGTGGAGAAACAACTCACCGTTCCAGGAAAACTGTTTATCCGCCGTCATCGGTGGCCATGCTAACTAGCATTAGCATTAGCAGCAGGCTATGTTGTGGTGAACCAGCTGTAGCGTAGCAGAGAGCAGGGGGGGAAGGGTGTGAGCGGCGCCTACAGGAGGGTGATTGACAGCGCTAAGCCCCTCCTCCTGGATCTGATTGGTTGTTTCTGACTGAGTGGTGTATTTCTGCAGTTAGTACTGGGAGCACTGGCAGAAGTCGGATGAGCTTTCTCCACCATTTAGCAGCGCGTACACGAGGGTGGTTGACAGCGCTAAGACCCGCCTCCCGGCTCTGATTGGTTGTTTTAGGTCGGGAGCGGTGCATTTCTTTAAAAGGCAAAAGTAGTTCATGGAGGAGGTGGAGGAGTTTGATTTTTTTCACAGATTATCTGTCTCATACTGTCATGGTATTATGATCATTTAAACAAATATGTACAAAACTAATTTTTCATAAATGTTACATACTGCACCTTTGAGGAAACTAACCATGACACCAAGTCAATCTTTTATCATTTAAGATCACATCCAGTCATCCCTGACATAAAGGCCACTGTAATTTGATAATTTGGGGTTTTAATCATGAAAATACGACTTCATTTTTTCAATATACAAGACTGTTTCAATTTGTTTTTTTGTTTTTTTTCTCTCTCTCTACTTCTCTGGTTAAACATCATGGGAGAATTTGCCAAATCTTCATTGCCCACCTCTTTCTGGGGGATCCCAAGCCGTTCCCAGGGCAAATGTATGTGATATCTATTTCTATGATGGCGGTTGTTGATTATCAGAATGCTAAACTGGACCCACTGTTGCTGCGCATTGAAAGAAGTAAGGTGAGGTGGTTCAGGCATCTTACTGGGGCCGTACACTCTCTGATATGGAAACCTTTCGTAAGGAGCATGTTGGGGTAGTCTGGTTTTCCTTCAAGGAGCTGTTATTCCTAAAACCCAGTCCTGGAGGTAAAAGATGGATGATTAACATGAATTTACATTTTTACATTTCTGTACTTTCTTAAAAAAAAGTAAGAACAAAGTTTTATTACAATAAAGTTAAAATATTTGAGCATATTTAGCTCCAGTTTAAATCTTTCTTTGTGTTCAGGTTGATTTCTGTCTCTTTGGTTCAGGTTCTGCACATCAAAACTGAGCCCTTAATCTCTGGAGGAAGTATTTAATTATTAAACCGGAGTGATGAGCAATAAATATTAATTTGTGCGGTGCGTAGCATTTCCTCCTGTGGCTCATTAGTTACAAACTCTCAGGTGTCAGATGTAGTTCAGCCGGCTCTTTCCCGTCTAGCAACATATTTATTCTGTATCATGCTGGATCAGACATGAGGCAGATAATAATAATAATCAACCATCTAGCCTGGTTTTCCTTAACTATGATCCTCACAATTGATAGTAAAACATTCAACAAATAAAACAAAATAAATGTAAAACTGTGGTATGGAGTCGTGTTGCGCTCAGTGAAACTTTGGGTCAGATAACACTCTGCACACAAAGAAACGTGAGACACCAACACACACACACAAACCAGTCACTATAAGTGACTATCTGAATTTGCAGTGGACCCAAAAAGCAGCACACCTGGCTTGTTGGATCAATTTTTAATTTGGTCTGTTGTAAAGTCTGGAGTTTTTAAAATAAAAATGAGCTAAACAGCTTCTTGAGTGCACCATTACAGAAAATAATGGCTTTTAGACCTCAGTAGTGCCCTTCAAAATAACCAGATGTTATGTTGCATGTCTAATGAGGGCTGCAAAAATACGTCATCAGTTTATTCAAGAATAATATCACAAAGGACTTTTTGGAAGGTAACATTTATGGCTTCTAAATCTCAAGTGAATGCTTTGCATGGCAATATATTTAGCCTGTTGGACGAAGTCTACAGCAGCAGATACCCACATCTGACAGATTTTTATTCAACATACTGAAGGTCCAGGGATTAACGAGAAAGAGCAGCGATGGAAATGTGGATTCATTGCTGCAGTGTAACTTTTGATTGGGTGCTTCTGTAAAGAGGTGTTTATTTTAAGGAAGAGGAACTATATTTCATCATCTGTACCAATAAATGAAATCTGAGCTATATTAATCCAGACTGAACAAAACAGATTTAGCTTTATTTTTATTTGTTAAAACAAATTCAAAGTATTTTCAGTGCCTCTTTTAGGCAGGAGCTCCTCAGAAGGTTGTTGGGGCATAGAAGAAGGGGCTAACCCAGGGAGCTATTGCAGCAACAACCACCACTGTTACTAAATTAAATCTAATGTTTAAATGAGATGCAGACAGTAAAATTAATCAAGCAAGAAAGTTTTATTGCAGAGTAAAACTAAATGCATATAAATTCTTACAATTACAGATAAGTCCCCCATTAGGAATAAACATCACCAGATTTTTATAAATAGGATACGTATTGTATGTTAGTACATTGTATTAGTAATTGTATTTTGACACCAAAGCAACAGATAAATCCATAAATCACAAACAGTAAACATCAAGTCTGTCAAAAATCAAATTAAAATTAGTTTAAACCCAAAACAGCTCTAACCCCTGGACAGGGTCAGTTTACATACGCTCATGAATAGTTTTAGGCGGTCCAACTAGATAATTTTCGTGTTGAGCTGGTGAACACATGTTAACCATCTGGCTGCTGATTTAAAGGGAAGTTGATGAATTAGGAGGGAGTCTTCCATGATCATTTTCCACGCACTTTGTGGATCAGTATCACTGACCGCTAAACAAACCCTTAGCATGATGCTGCCTCTGCCGTGCTTAATTCTAAAAGCCTCACCTCAACTCTTCTCAATTAATTATTTTCATTGAGACCAAACAGCTGTATCTTTTGTCTCGTCTGACCATAAAACTTTCTAATTGATATTTGGCTTGGATACAGATGCAAATTTCAATCAAGCGTGAAGGAGCCAATATTGGAGTAGGGCCTTCTCTCTCAGTTTGCACCAGACAGCAATATTTTGTGACATTTATCTACTCATGATGAAAAATGAGGTGTTAGTCTTTCAAAGTCATTCTTTTTAAGGTAAATTTCTGAATATGTTGCTGTAACTAAATATTTTAGTTAAGTTTTTCTACATTGAGCCAAATGGCTGCTAAGCTAAATGGCTAAATGCTTAGCTAAATAGCTGCTTAGCCATATAGCTAAATATTCAGACATGATACATATTGGCACATTCTTTGGTTGTAGCTAAATATTAAATTTTAAAACATTTAGCTAAATATCTAAATTTATAGCTGAATGACTATTTAGCAAAATATACATTTAAATATTTAGCTAAGTTTTTAGAGATTTAACTGAATTTTGAGCCGCAGCTAAGCATTTAACAAAATGTTAGAATATTTATACATTTAGCTAAATATTTTAGTTTTGCTAAATATTTATCAAAATGCCTAAATAGTAAGCTAAACATCTAAACATTTAGATGGTAAAGTGACTTTGAAAATATTTCATATTCATATTTCTTTATGAATAGCTAAATGTCAAAAAATATCGCGGTTAAGTTTTGAGTGTGTAACTTTACAAAAACAGTCCACCATACTTTCAGTCCACGGAGATTTAAAACTGGTTATTCTGTCGGCAGTAACACCGGTTCTCCAGCTGCCTCCAGTTAAGTATAGGCTCAAGTCTAGTGGGTTACTGGGTTTGTCTCGAACAACAAACAATTCCTTTATTCGAAAGGGCACAGTTTGGGTCAGACGGATGTTTCAGCAGGACAATAATACCAAACAAACATCAAACCTGGTTTCAGAATGGATAAATCAGGGTAACATCAAGCTTGTGGAAGGACCACCCCAAGCATCAAGTTCAGTGGAGAACCCAACCCATTTCAACGACCTCAGCAACGCTGCCCAAGTGTTAAAACGTCCAGCCTTAGACTTGTTGACGGCAACAAAAATGCTGTGGTCTCTCTGCATCTTTCAAATATTTGTTGGGGTGAATGTATATACTTTGTAAATTAGAGAAAATCCAACACAGAAAAAAAAAAAAAAAAAAAAAAAAAAAAAAAAAAAAAAAAAAAAAAAAAAAAAAAAAAAAAAAAAAAAAAATCCCTCACCAAATATAGCCACTAATTTTTACACCTATAATACTTGAAGTCTATTTTAGAAAATGATTAAAAGATGTAATTAATGTTTACAACATGTTAGGCATGGATGGTGACCTGCTGTAGCAGCATCTTCAGAGTGTGTGTATCCCAGGTGCTGATAAATGGAACAACCCTTTGACTTGTTCAAGGAGCTTCAGTTTCTCCTGCAGCGGTGATTGCAGCGGTCATGATTCCGTGAAGACCCTCTTTTTAAGCGGAGGACAGAGGATCATGACCTGTGGCATCCTCTGACTGGGAAGCCATCTTTTTTTTTTTTTTTTTTTTTTTTTCCCTGAACTTAGCGGAAACTTCAGAGGCGTTCTGGTTTCGTTGAAACTGAGCAGACGGATGATATTCCAGAAGATGTCACTTTAGCAGACGTTTCTGTCCAAATGGGAGGCTTGCTTGTTTTTTCACATCATTTCCTGGTCTGTTTCAGGTGAACTGGAGACTGGGAGGGACTTTTAAAAAAAAAAAAAAAAAACACACAAACAAAAAAAAACAAACAAACAAACAAACAAACAAAAAAAACAAAACAAACAAAAAAAAAAACCCAGCCTTAAGTTTCAGTCCTGATAAACTGCTCCTAGTGTCATGTACCCTGTGCAAAACGCAGCAGGTATGAAATACATCCTTATGTTATCACAAAGTGTCTGAATATTTGTGACTACCTTTCCTTTGCGCATAGTTTAAAAAAAAAAAAAAAAAAAAAAAAAAAAAAAAAAAAAAAAAAAAAAAGTTGTCTGAACAGGTTGTTGATCTGATAAACTTCAGGAAATTATGAGTTTTTAAATCTCGTTCAGTTTTATCTTGAGCAAATATTTTTAGACATTCAGAGTCATTGGTGAGATTCATAAGATTTAGTGCAGTACATCTGCCAAGCAGTCCGTTTTGCTCCAAAGAGGGATTAAATTCATTCAACGTGACAAAGTTGGACATTTTTGCAAATAAAAAAATAAATAAATAAACTCATAGAGTTGAAACCAGACCGGTCTATTTGCTAAATGCAAATAGAAAGCCAAAATTATTTCTAACAAACTTAAAACGAGCGAAGTTTGGGCTGATTTAACTTCAGACTAAAAAAAAAAAAAAAAGTGCATCATTTATTTGGTGTATGTAAACTTCCTATGGCACAAATGAGCAAGCATTCACTAAGAATGCCATGTTATTGCATTTTAAGCAAAAAATATTTTATTTGAAAAAGGAACTGAATTGTTTATTTGCATCTTTTTATCCATTTCTATTATATAAAAACAGGCTTTAATGGTTAAATGAAAAATCTGCAGAATGTGGCAGTTTTATCCAATTAATCAGAATAATCTATAACAAATATTTATTAGTTGCAGCCCTAAATTGTATCTTAAATGGGAAAATGTGATACTATATCAAACAAAGAAAAATGCTTTAAGCCAGAACATCATCATCATCATCCAGCAACTTGGGAACGCTGAGTCTTTCAGAAGAAAGTTCTGGTTTGTTGTTGCCAAAAATGGACTATAAGCACTTTCAAGACCAGCAAAATAGAGGAAAAGTCAGAAAAAAAAAAAAAAAAAAAAAAAAAGTTATTTTCTGCTTGGAAACAAAAACATCCAAAGATTTAAATGTGATTTGTTTTTCTAGATTCCAGTTTATTTTAATTATCAAACGTACAGTACATCAGATCAGGATTTAGTTTCACATTCCCCAATACAATATAAGAAGGTTCCCCCCACCCTCTGATAGAAAAACTCCTTTTCATCTGAAAGTATCAAAAGTAGTGATAAAGGCAACGACACTAAGACAGATTCAACGTTCTCCAGCTCAGACCATGATAAACTAAAGCTTCTGTATGCTCTGCCCATGTGGAGAGGAAACGGATCAGAACCGAGCCACTGGCTCAGGTGAGTAAGTAGTCTGTCGCGGACTGCAGGAAACAGCAGTTTGAAGGCAGCGTAAACAGTTAACATTTATGGCAACGTCTAGGAGGTGATGAATTCTGGGAGCGACAAATAAATCAGTAGTTTCACAAATTAAAGAGGAAGAAGTCCAGTTTCTCCCCAGCCGAGATGCAGAATCACCGTTTGGCACCAATTTGGTTTTACTGGCTGGTTTCTGATGTTGCCCAACCAGATCAATGGTTCAAACCTGACAGAACGCTGAGTGTATTTTCATCCTGGCACTGTGTTTTTAAAAAGGAAAGTGCTTTGTTATTCCAGCTCTAAGTAATGCCTGGTTTTTACCCTAAATCCAGTTTAAAGTTTTGGGATCATGTAGACTAGAAAACAAAACTAGCAAGTGCAGCAATAATTAATGTGTTTCATCCATTTTATCTCCTGTTATGCTTCCTGCTGCATTGTGTTTTATTTTAATGCTTTGACTCAGTTAAAATGTGTCACATCAACGTTCAGGCAGAAAATCCTCAACTTCTACAGAAAGAGAGGCTTGGCGCACTTTTTTTTTTTTGTTTTTTGTTCAGCAGCGTTTTCATTCGACAGTAATCTGTAGTGCAGTCGATGTTTCCTCTCCAGCTCAGCAGGGATGCAAACAGACGGATCGACAGTTTCTGCTGTGGTGCATCATGGGACGGAGACGTTGAACGGCGACCCCGGGATGTGGTCGTCGCCCCACTTCACCACCAGGACGTAGCTGCCCCGCTCCTTCAGCACGTAGCTGACGTTGTACTGCAGGTTCCCCAGATGTTTGACCAGAACCTCCTCACAGGGGACCTGAGGGCCATACACCCCCACCAGGAGCATGTTCTTACCTGGGGGAGGAGAAATGATTGATATTTTTTAGCTCACAAGCCACAGCAGAACTTTGCCTGACCCTGGTTTAATCCGCTGTTATGCTGATGATACTCCGATATATTTATCCATCAACCCTGATGAGTCCAATACAACTGGCTCTTTGGACCTCCCACAATGGTTCTTAAAAAAAACTTTGACTAAAAATGATAAAACTAAAGATTTAAAAATTTATTTAAAGAAAAAAAAAAAAAAAAAAAAAAAAGCAGGTTTTAGCCATTTTACAGTTTTTAGAATGATTCCGGGACCTGTCACAATAATCAATTATTGAATTAATTGTATGATAAATTAAAAAAGTGAGCTCAATTTCCGTTCTGATGATTAATATCTGTTTGAAGGGCAATTTTGTTTACACAGACATCATAATCTGTTTAATTTATGGTTTCAGTTGTGTGTGGGTTTTAGTTCCGTTTGGTTTGTTGTTTTTTGGTTGACTGGGAATGAACTGAAACTATGTAAATAAATTAATTTGATTTGTTTGTATAAGTTAAAATCAACCCGAAACAGAATTTTACTGGAATCAGATTTGTTTTTATTGTCTAGTCAGAGTTTTATACTGAGGAAGAACCTTCTTTGGTTCTTAGTGGTGTTGAGACAAGCAGCAGTTAAATACCCTCACTTTTCCTCCGCTTTCGCTCAAAAACTGAATCTGAGTGCGCAGTGAGACCGATTTTGGTGCATATATCCACGTAAACAAACTATTTGTGTGAGCGTTTAAATCTCACAAATGTATGCTCAATGCATGTTCTGGCATGAGCTCAACTCTGATGAACTCTTGCTTCGCTTGCTCTCTGAGTGCGCTCCACTCTGGCTTTCCTGCTCCTCATGGATGGAAAGCCAGGAGGGCCAAAAAACTTGCAACATTTGTCCTCCAATGTCCTCCATGCGCAAAGTATGTTTTTAACATGCGAACAACCGTGTTCACAACATGTGTTATAACATTTCTTGAGCTATAATGTAAAAATACTTAGACTATGACTTGGTCTATATCTAAAAGTTCAAGTCCAAGTTTCTCAATCACTTAGTCATCTCACATCCCCCACACTTTTGAAAAGCTTACTACACTACTGCACACAACCAAGACAGGAGACAGAAATCAATGTTTGAGTTTCTTCCTACTTTTTCCCCTGAAACCAAGGCATGAATGAAGTGACCTGCTACTGGGTCCCAAACAGTGTCTGTATTTGACAGCATACATTCCCAGTTGGTGCAAATTGAGCCATGATGCCTGTTGTACATTAGAGGGATGGGATGCACAAACGACGACAGAAAATTTGTCTTTATAAAAACCGACAGTGGTGGGCACCGCTAACTAAAAAGTTGACTGTGCTAACCCTAAAAATTACTAATCAAACAGTTCTGCTAATGCTAAAGCACTAAAATATGGTATTTAGCAGTAACTAATGCTAAAGTGACAAATTCAGCCACATGCAACACCCCTACTGTCCTGCTTTCAACAGGGTCAAAGTGGTTATTGCACACCTTCCAGTACAGTGTGTGCTTCAGGAAGGGATTCTTTGGAACAGACCTTTCACTCATGGTTTCAGTTTTACAGCTGAGTATCGCTAACGCCGTTGCTAATTTAGCCTAAATGACCAGGGTAGGGTTAAGCTCTGAAAGCACGCAGTACGTCAGCTTTTAAACTGTTTGCTGATGAATTCTGGGTACAGAATAAGCGTCGTCTGCTGCACGGTTTATAAAACAGCTAGATAAATTAGTGCTTTAGAATTTATCTAGAAAAATAATTTAGGGGAAGCTAAGTGTGCTACATAAAAGTTAGCAAAAACTACTAAAAGTAGCTCCGCTATTAGCAGAAGCGCCCCCCCATGGGTCTGTTCAAGACCGCTTATTCAAATTTTTAAACAACAACCTGCTGCATGATGGAGTCTCCTACCAGCTTTGCTGCAGTCCAAAGAGAAGTTGCTCCTCTGGCCCACGAAGGCCTTGCTGAGTCCAGGGCCTCGGCTCAGCACCTTGCTGGCATCCGAGTCTCCCGGTCTGGGCAGGGCGCTTTGAGTGACGCTGCTGGCTGTTCGTAGAGTCGGATCCAGCGTCAGGGTCGACGTCTCGTTGGCGTTGGTCACGTTCACCAGCCGATTACCTGAAGGAAACAGAGAGGGTTGACTTTAAGGGTAAAACATGTAGGCTAGCTGTACAGTGATCACCCCTCTTCACTCAGTGGGGTTCAGGTCTGATGCTCAGCACCATACCTGTGACTCTGGCCTTGAAGGGACTCCCAGTGATATGGTTGGGCCCTCCATATTTGATGCTGATCAGGTAGGTTCCAGGTGCCATCGGTGTGTAGTGAACCTTGTACCCTTCTGGGATCTCCTGGCAGTCCATTTTCACTTTGGAGGGACCCTCGATGGTCACGGCTAAAGCGCCGGGACCCGCTTTGGTGTTGTTAATGATGAACTCCGACTGGGTTCCTACAGAAATTCAGTTCAAATTCATTAAAAGTGGCTAAGAAATCAGATGGAGACCAGCTTCAGATAAGTCACTTAACTAAAAAGCATCAGTAAACTGATGCATATGATGTCTGTTAGGTCAGGGTGGACAGGTGACTCACCTGTGGTGCCTCTCTCCAGACCAGATCCATACGCCGACACCAGCCCGGGCTCTCCAGTCTGTCCTGGTTCTCCAACCCGGACCTGGAAAGGACTTCCTGGGATGTGAGAGCCGTTGAACTTCACGTCGATGGTATGGACACCGTTCTCCCTCGGAATGAAGCGGATGGCGTACTTGTCTGGAAAGAAATAAAAAGTGGGTTTGATACCAAGACCCTGAACACAATTTACCAGCTTTGATTTAGAACCAGCTTTACAGGCCAAAACTATGTATAAATATATAAACTAGAGGAAATAAAGGATAAAAGGAACATCAGAGCGAGAGCCTGGGGGAAGAAACTGCCTCTAGCACCGACCTGAAGGTAAAACACCAACAGTTTATGTCCAGGATGTGTGGGGTCTGCAGAGCTGTTAGCTTCCCTTTTCCTGACCAGAGATCCTGGATGGAGGGAAGGTCAGCCCTGACGATCCTCTCTGCAGACCTGACTGTTCGATGCAGTCCTGACCGGCCCCGTGTTGTGGCTATTATTTGGTGTTTTACATGAATTGGTTAAACTATTCCCATAAATGTTTTCTCGTACTGTTTTACATTTAATTATTAAAGAGGACCCTTGTGCAAAATTCACATTTTGAACATCTTAGTTCTTCCATTTGGGTCTCAACTGCTTCTAAAAAAAAGCCAAAGAACTTTAAAAAAAAAAAAAAAAAAGCTGTGTTTTAGCAATAAGTTAGTGTTTTTTGGTGTCTAAAAAGCGACCAGTTTCAACAACCTTCCAAATGCAACGTCACACTGCTCCGTTACCTAGCAACCCCAGCTGAGCTCAGCCCCTCACCGAGCAACCAGCTGGTTTTACTGCTATATGTGCTGCACAATGGCTGCAGGAAAAAATGTTTTCTTGTTGACTAACCATTCAAACGACTTGCTGCATTCTTGTTGGTGGTGCAGGAGGCTCTACTTCTGCTTTTCAAAGAGTAACGGTTCTGTAATTTCGCATCTATTCGCAGCCATTTATACATGAGTGCGTAACCATTGGAGTTGGGGGGCGTGGCCAGCAGCAGGTTATTTGGCTTTAAAGTGACAGGAGGCCCTAAAACAGCTCATTCTGAAAGGAGCGCAAAGTAAGTAGAACTGACTAGACTGAAATCTCATCATCTAAGGATGATTTTGTGCAAAAAAAAAAAAAAATAAAAAATTTGTAAGGAACATGTTTTGTTGCCCATCAACCTATCCTAACCTGTTCAAGGAAGCACATAGGTCCCCTTTTAGAGAACTTACTGATATCCTGCAAACAGAGCAACAAATGTTTGCTATGCAAGGTCAGAAGTTTACATCCACTTTTCTGCATGAATTTGATTAATTTTGGGCTCATTGATTTGAAAAAAGTTTGTTTTCCGGGAGTAAAGAATGAACAAAATATAACTTTAGGGACTCTTAAAAACCAGAACTTGATGCAAAGCTTTGGATTTATAGAGGATTATTTCTAATCTGCAGATGAGAAGCCTGATATATACATACATGGGATGCCTGTACACAAGCTGCCGGCATCATTCTGGGCAGAGTTTAGGTTGGACCTTAAGTGCAGTCCACATTTCTTCAGCTGCGTTGAGGACAAAGCCAGTCCAGAAGCTTTAAGTTAGTCTGCTTTCTCTCTTCCTAAACCGGTTCAGATCTGTGTCCAAGTTTCAACCATGAAGATGCTGTTTTAATGGCAACGTTGGAGAATTTTGCGGCAGGAGCCCATACAGGTGCCCAGTTTAAAGCTGAAGTTTCTGTCTTGGTGACCATCCTCTCAGTCCATGTAGACATTAAACTGATTTCACTGGTGTTCCAGCAGCTTCTAGCCTAGAACCTTAGTGGTTCTTGGGTTATTCTCGAACATCCTAATCTATCGCCTCTCATCTGAGCGGGATAGTTTGGATCAGAAACCTGAACCCAGCTGGGTGCGCCAACAGGACAAACATCCCAAACACACTTTAAATGGATAAAAACAGGCCAACAAAAAGCTTCTGGAATGACCCAAAGGTACCGATTAAATGAATTCTACCAACTCTGCCCAAAAGACTGGTCAGTAAATCAAGTATTATTGGTGGTTTGTGGGAATATTTGAGCCTGTACATATAAATCCACAAAAACCACAGTTGTGTACTCCATTCTCGTTTTTAAAACGAATTACTGTAGCAGTTTGCTGTATAATCATTCCACCCGGAAAACGAGCAACGTTATCAAACGGCCCAAACTCCCACTGAATCAAGGATGAGGGAATCCCACCGTCTGACTGGAGCTGCAGCAGTTTCCTGTTTCTTCTGATTTAAAAACAGATTTTAACCTGCACAGTCGCAGTTTTTATTGCACAAAGCGTTACTTTGATGTGACTTGTTTGTTTTGACCCATAAAACCACAGACTGACCTTTCTCCAGCTCCGTAACGACACACTGCTCCAGAGCTCCAGAGGGACTGTGGACTTTGGCCTCCAACTTTCCCTGTGCGCCGTTCAGACGCACCGCAAAGGATGCTGGGTGATTCACCTTAAGACCGGACTCCTGATGGGTGTGGACAGACGATAACACTTCAGTACAGACGCACGCAGTTTCCTGGCTCGATCAGGATTTATTCTCAGCTCCAGTTTTCTGCCTTATCTTCCAGTTTCGTCTCTTACCTGAGCTTTCTGCTCTGCAGCAGACTAGGACAGCCACAGTGACAGTTCAGGTACTAAAACTCCAATCCAGTGTTTTAACAGGGACTTAAAACTAATTCAATTTAGGCTTAAAAATGCAAACTTGATATTTAAATTTCTTTAAAAAAAAAAAAATAATAATAATAAAAAAATAAAAAAATAAACCCCTCCCCCTCCCTCCCGAATAACTTGGAGACAAAAGTAACCCACTGCCACCTTGTGGACAAACTAGGTAGTAATGTTTTTACATTATGGCAAATATGTTTTCTAATGTTAAACTAATATCTTGTGTATTTTTTCCTCTAAATATCAGAGCAAAAGCTGATTATCAATACAAAAATTTTGTTTTTTCCCCACTTCAAAAGAATCTCCAACTTTACAGGCAAAAGTCCACCACAAATTAATAGAATTGATTTGTACGGTATTTTATCAGGAAGGAGTGATATGTTCAGATGTCTTCACAATGACCGTTTACCCAGAACATGCCACTTCAAAACAGGCAATTTCATTGCAAGATCTCAATAACTGCTGTGATATGAATGTTCCCAGTGATGAGAGAAGTTGTATTGGTTGCAGGGGGTTGTTTCCAAAATATTAAAGCAGCAACAAACCTGTGCAGGTAGCAAACAGTAGAGCAGGAGTCTCCAACTCCCCGGAGCCACCGTCCTGCAGTGTTTTGATGCATCCCTGCTCCATTTATTTGATTCAGGCGTGCTGGAGCAGGGATGCATCCAAAAGTTGGACGGTTGCATTGGAGCTGCAGCCTCCAATCACAACATGCTGAAACTCCTTTGGACCCAAAACCCATCTACTTCAGATCAAAATCCCCCAAAATGCATGCGAACAAACAGCATGCATGCTGCGGCCTGCTGATGGTGGTGCTGTTAAAAGCCTTTAAATGAAACACAAGAGAAACACCGACAGTTCCACACCAGAGCAAAGGAGGGACAAACCAGAACCAAGCAAAGAACCAGAGAGAAAGCGTCCCAGCCACGAAGAACGAACACACACACACTATTCTCCTAATTTAGTCAAACTGTAATAAAGTCATTTTGGTCAAATTGAAACCTACACTACAGAAAAGAGATTGTATTCTTTGCACATTTTCAGTTAGCCCAAAAAGATTTGTGTAATAATTGCGAGAGTTAAGCGTTTCAGTTTTCTGCGACAGAACAGGTGTGTTTGCTTGGCTGTGGTCACATCCATGGAACCAGCTGCATAAGAAACTTCAGGGTTTTTCCCCCACAACTGAAGTTTGACCAACTGTGAGGGGGCAACTGATGTGGGCTGCACGAGAACTGCCAGAAAAATAATTTAGTTTTCAACCTGAAATGTTTTATTGCAGAACTGGGAAAAGAGGCGGTTGAATCATCATTGTTGCTTCTGATGGCGGCTCATTTTTAAAAAGATCGGGTTCCGCAGCTGTTTAAGTTTCATCAAAATTAGGCTGAAGGGTCAGCACCCCCCCCCCACTAATAACAAGGCGCAACATTCTGCATCAAAACACGTTCTTCCTGGCAGAATGGGTGGAGTACATTTAAACTGCTTGGTTTCCTGGAACAAAATGGTTCTGTAGGAACACCCAGATGTTTCCATTTCAACCATCTAGCTGCTGATTTGAGCTGAAGTTGAACAATTTAGAGGTAGTCCTTCATTAACTCTCCACTTTATGCAGTGCACCAGTACTGGCAGTGAAGCAGACCCACAATATGATGCTGCCACCACCATGCTTTACAGATTCCTGACCTGCTCCTGAACATCCTGACCAATTTCCTTTCATTTCAGGAACACAGATTGGGGTCAGATGGTTAAAATGTGGGACCAGCTGGATGTTCCAACAGAACAAAGGTACCGAACAAACATCCAAACCTGCTTTGTTACTGGGTCTGGGCCAGAAAACCAACAAGTTTAAAGCAGCTGTGGGCACCGCTAACTAAAACGATAGCTGTGCTAAACACTAAAGCACTAACCAAACATAACACGAATGCACTACAACACAGCTATTTAGAGGAAGTATTGCTAACTGAAGAGTTAGCAACGCCAACCCTAAAGCACTACATATAAACAGTTCTGCTAACATTAACACTACAACACAGTAGCTACTTAGTGGCAGCACTGCTAACTGAAAAGTTAGCAGTGCCAACCCTAAAGCACTAATCATAAACATTAGTTCTGGTAACACTAAAGCACTACACCAATAGTAGATATTTAGCAGAAGAATCACTAACTGAAAAGTTTGTTAACCCCAAGTAAAAGACATTAGTTCTGCTAATGCTAAAGCACTACAGGAACACAACAGCTATTTAGCAGAAACGCCACCAACTAAAACATTACTTACAGTAACCCTAAATAAGTAATCAGGCAGTTCCGGTAATGATAAAGCGGTATGTCGACATTGGTATTTAGCGGAAGCTAATGCTAAAGTGCTAACTTCAACTCAACTTATATCTACCCTTGAAAGACAACAACCCTCAAATAGCAATTTATTTTTGACATAATTTCCATCTTCTATAATAGCCTTAGATAGTATTTATGTTTATATCTTGTTCTCTACTTTGAAATAAAGTTATTGGGGGAAACAAAAAAAAAAAAAAAAAAAAAAAAAAAAAAAAAAAAAAACGTGGGGAGAGGAAACTAAACTGCTGCATTAACAGTCTTCACCCATCTTAAAATAAAAGCACAAATATAAATGTCTAACTACTTTAAGAATTCCTAACAGTCGATAATCAAAACTCAAAATATGTCGAACTTTATGCAACTGAAAGTTTACAAAACCAGCCAAGTAGTGCTTTAGAATTTATCTGGAAAAATTTATTTAAGTAGTTAGGGGAAGCTAAACATTTTCAAAGTTAGCATTAGCTCTGCTATCAGCAGAAGTGTGCCCATAACTGAGCTCTACCAATTCTGCCAAGGAGAATGGGTGAACACGTGGCCAGAATGACGTATTTCGTGGCATCAGTGAGCCTGAAGCAGCTGAACCCTCACAGAGGAGCGGATCTTGGTGATTTTTATGCAGCTGTGCTCCAGAGTCCTTTCAGGAAGCAGGAAAGGCGGGGTGTGGAGGTGTCTCCTCATGTCTCACCTGAAGGCCGGCAACAGTGAGGCGCCGGGCGTCGTTCACCGGAGCCACGACAGGGACCAGGTAGGGGCTGTCAGGAATGTGCTGCTCATTAAACTTCACCGAAACCTCATAGTCACCTGCAGAGGAGGGAGCGGCGCTGTAACTCACAGGTACCTTCAAGCAAAGCTGTTACATGAACCGTCTGTATGCTATCTACCAGGCTCCTGAGCAACGTAGGAGACGCCGCAGGATCCATCTTTACGGTCGTCAAAGGAGATCTCTGCCCTGCTGGGACCCTCCACGGCGACGGACAGACCGCCGGCTCCAGCCTCCCTCATCCAGATGCTGAACTCCGCTGTTGTGGGGAGGGGAGAGAGAGAAATCAGAGAGAATGAATGCAAGAAAATAAATCCTGATCTTAGTTTAGTTAGTCAGATTTTGTATCTTTCAGTCACTCTGCCTTTTAAGTTCAGGTGTGCAGTTCATACCTGGCTCTCCGGCCAGAGCTCCTTCCAGGCCTGGACCTCCGGCTCTCACTTTGCCGGCTCCGCCCTCTCCCAGCGGACCCACAGTGAACTGGAAGGGGCTGCCTGGTACGTGCACACTCCTGTACTTTACACTGACACTGTGCACGCCCATCTCTGTGGGTACGAACCGCACACAGTAGGTGTCGTTGCCCATGGAAACCAGTTCAGCGGGCTGACTGGTTCCAGACGGCGAAGTAACTTCAGCGGTGATGTCCTGCATGTCCATTGCTGCAAAAGAGAATGTGGACTTAATTTACGGATGACTAGTTAATGCACGCCCTGATCCGCCATAACAGAACCACTTAATGCTGAATTGTTTCTTCTTGGACTGAAGCGTTTCTGAATGAAATTAAAAGATGAACAGTTGAACCCAATCTGGAAAATCTAGAGAACTCAGACTATTCATGCAGATTTTCAAATTGTCAACAGGATTTATTCAGATGGAAATTAAGTTTTAATGAAGTGGTCAGCCAAAATGTTATTGAAGAGGTGCGTGTTTGCAGAAACTGCTGCTGACGTGTCTTCATGCAGTGCATTTATTGGTGCATGCAAACTTAAATTCATCAGACCAGGCCTTCATTTTTAAATAACTGAAGGCGCTGCAGAGGCAGTTCCTTCCCCCAGGCTGTCTTTGTCTTGCAAAAGAGAAAGGCAAAGTTGTGTTAGTGCGAATATGCATGGTGTCAATCTGGGCAGTTAAATACAGATTTACAAGGGAGAGAAAAAAAAAAATTTCCATTTCTTTCCCCGTTTATATTTTAAAATGTCTTCACTGAGAGCAAAGGGGAACCGAAGTCAGATTCCTTGTTTGTGTGCACAAACTAAAGCAAATAAAGCCGATTCTGATTTTAAATCCATCACCAAATTCAGTCTGATTCTCATAAACAAATAGTTTCTATGCTTCAAACTAAACTGTGGAAAAATTGGACTGAAAAAGTAACAAAGCCAGTCAATATCAGATTCTGTGCTTGCAAACCTCAGAGAAAGTATATTGTCCTTACAAAGGTTCAGTTTTATTGCTTATGTATCAATTTGGGGTTCTTTTATAGGTGATGTCCAGCTGCATTGTCCTGCATGCTTCAAGCATCTCTCCATCGCTTGTTCTGGAACTTTTCAACCTGAATCAACCTTTTAAGCTGAAGCATCTCTATTGGCTTCAGCAATACAGCCCAGTCTGGGCCAGCATCAAATAAACAAACCACTAAATGGGACATTTTAAAAGTTTACAATGTCTGAAACTTGAGCAGAACCCGACCTGCGGTAAAAAGTTAGCAAGAACACCCAGAACAGCTGCAACTCAAAATAAAGCATTTCATGCTGCAAACCTTGCACTATTTAAAACGCACCCTCTGCCCCAGCGCTCCCAGCTGGACCGACGGCATCAATAACCCAAACTCTCCTCGGTGCTCCTGCGAGCACCAAACCAGAGAGGCCGGAAATCAGGCGCACTCTACCCAGGGAGGAGCTCTGATCCTGGGCGGCAACAGAGGGACGGCCCCCTCGACCGCTGGATCTTCCACACCACCAGAGGGAGCAGTGAGAGCGGAAGGAGGAGCGAGAGAGGTGCTGCCGAGACAAGACCAGAAGAAACCAACTAGCTGGAGAGGAGAGATGAAGGGGAGGAAGATGGAGGAAGAGGATAGCAGAAAGGAAAGCAAGAGGAAATAAAGAGAAGCTGAGGAAGATGAGAGATGATGGAGAAGGGGGGGGGATTGAGTTAGAAGAAACAAAGACAGAAGTATCAGAAGAAAAGTGCAAACATGGAAGATAACACGGACAGTGATCAGGTTGAGAGACCAGAACTAAAACAGAGCAGCAGAAACTGCGTTAACGCTGTAGTAACTCTTACAAAAATAGTTGTTTTTTTTCATATTTGTTAAAACTGTCTCCATGTCGAGACAGTTTGGCCTGAGACATAATTTGTGAAAAGATGGCGCTCCTCCACCTCCTCCCTGAGCTGCTATCACCGTCTAAAGAAAAGCACCACCGCCAACCTGAAGCAACCAATCAGAGCCAGGAGGAGGGGCTTAGCCATTTTATAGCACATAACTGTTACCTTCAGTTATAACAATGCTGTATATCTAAGAAATGGCTTAAAAGAAATTTCACTTCGCAATTTGACGCCTTGAAATTGGGCCTCTGTCTCTTTAAGAAGCTCCTGCTCTTTCCGACACGCCGCCTTCAGCACGTCATCACAAGCACGTTTCTCCGTTATGCCGTTTATAGCCGTTCTTGAGCGTGACAGAGGCTTAAAAACTCTCCGAAAGCCAAAAGTTATTCCCAGTTACAGCAAACGCTTGATGGCAGTCACCCAGGGTGGAATCAACAGGGGGCACACTCAAACTGGACACAGCCCGTCAAGAGAAATGCATTAATCAGAGTGTGTTTTTACCGGGTATCTTCAGGTTGAGGTCACACACGCTGCCGACGCTGGCAACCGATGCTGCCTTCTGTCGACAGGTGATGCTCTCCCGGATGCGGCCTTCGCCAGTCACCCTCACCGTGAACGGACTTCCTGTAGATAAACAACCCAGCTTTATCAAGCCTCCAGCCGTCAGCAGGAACTCTGCGTCACAAGACCTTGATTTCTAGCCATTCTTGCCTGGAACATGTTCCTCTGCGAACCGGATCGAGACGATGTAGTTTCCAGGTTCAGTGGGACAGTAGGTGACGCCACAGGTCCCGTCCTCCAGGTCCTTCGTTTGGATGTCCACCTTACTGGGACCTTCAACGGCCAGAGCCAGACCACCATAACCTGTCCGCAAACACAGGCAACATGGTTGAGACGCAACATCACGACGTTTGTCACCAAACACCAGATCGCCCAACTGACCCGCCTCCCGTGTGTCGACCACAAAGCTGGCGTTGCTGAACGTGGTGGCCTGAACGAGGCCGTCGCCGTGGGCTTTGACTCGTCTGGCGTCTCCGATCTCAGACTGGACCACCATGATGGTGATGGGGCTGTTGGGGACGTGGCGGCCGTTCTTCAGGATGCTGACCTGGTGTTCGCCCACCTCCCGGGGGATGAAGGAGATACCTGCGAGGGAGATGAAGGGGATGAGCGGACGTGTGACGATAAGTTTTGCTGGACAATAAATTGTCCCAGGAATCACTGCGATAAACGAGAATGTTGTTTTGAGATCATTTTCCCTCTCAAAGATCAATAAACTTTAATGTTTTAAAGAACATTATCACCATTTAATTTTCTATTTTATTTCCATCTTACTGTTATTAGTTGCCTTCATTTAATTTAAAAATTTTATTTTTCATATTTAGTCTTTACTTGTCCCTTTTCATTATGCATTTTAAGGTTCTGTATTTAATTTTTTTTAATTTGTCACTTTTTCAATATATATTTTTCTTAATTTTTTCCATATTCTGTATTTTAGCTTTTTTTATTTCAATATGTATTTTTTCCAATTTCCATATTTATGTCTTATTTGTCACCATTTTCAATATGTATTTTTCTCAATTTTTTCCATATTTTAGCTTTTTTTAAAAAATTTCAATATGTGTTTTTTCCAATTATTTCCATATTTATGTCTTTTTATTTGTCACCATTTTGGAATATGCATTTTTCTTAATTTTTTCCATATTCTGTATTTTTTGGAAATAAAACACAACCAAAACCAATAAATAAAACTGAAATAAAACCACACAACCGAAGCATACATAAAATGGGTTATGACATCAACAAAATTCCCCTTCAAAAAAAATACTGATCACCAGAATGGAAATTGAGTTAATTTGATTCATCAAGCGATTAATTGCTCCTTACGACAAGCCAAGGAATGAGCCAGTAATAAGAAAGCGAACCGCAAATCAAATGCGCGTGTTGGTTGTGTGCGTTACCGATGTGGTTGTTTGCCATCCTCTTCAGCAGGCAGGGCTCGTCCCGTCCAGACGGTGCTCTGATGCTGGCGGTCAGCACGCTGAGATCGGTCTCATTGATGTCCAGAAAGAAATCTGCTGCAGAGCCCAGTTTAACCTGAGAGCGGCGCTGGTTGTCCTCTGGAAAACATGGGGACAGGAAAATGAACAGATGTATCAATTAAACGCCATCAGGTACGTACTGGTGCTTTGACAAAGTGAGCGATGGAGAGCTCGTCTGTTATTCCCTCAGCCAACGCCAGCCTGAAGGCCAGACGTTAGGCCCAACTCCAGAACTAATCCCTACTCCATTAGGCTGTTGAATATGGATGATGCCTCAGGGTTTTTTTTTTTTTTTGTTGTGTTTATCTTTTGCTATACTCACTGCATTTTTGTTCAATTAATTATAGTCGACACCCGGTATTTGCCAGGGTTAGGGACTGCTGCCCACAAACAGCTGAAATCTACGATTTGTAATCTGTAAAAACGCTTATAAACTGCCTATTTTAATAGTTCAAAACACCAAATATAATTTAATATGCACAGTGGGGGGAAAAGGGGAAAAAAGACAAAAACAAATGAGAAAAAAAAAAGGCAAAAAAAAGGATAAAAAGTGAAAAGAAAAGGGAAACAAGGAAAAAAGAAAGGCAAAAAAAAAAGGGCAAAAAGTGAAAGGTCTTAATATTTACACAGAAAAAAACAAAACAACAAAAAAATAAGGTAATTTTGGTCAAAGATGCAAGATTAGAAATCAAAACTCAACTATGCGAGATGAGGCTGAAGACCACTGATCATGGGACTAAACACAATAAAGTACTGAACCATCTGGAGGCCTGTTTGCTCAAACTACCCAGGACCATAACTAAAATCAGGGCAAAGCATCATTTAGTTTCCATTTTCTCAACTCTTGAACAAACTCCCTGAAAACCTGAGCTGTGCAGAAACGGTTGGCGCCTTTAAAATAGCAACACACCACAGTTTACTGCAGCTTTCTAAAAAAGGTAAATCATCTATTAGCTATTTCGTCAATTTAAATGTTTTTTCTTTTTATGTAGTGCCCAACTTTTACCTTTATTCTTTTATTATATTTTTGATCCCAATTGTGATTTTCTTCCCTCTGCTTCATTTTTCTGTGAAGCACTTTAAATGATGTCGCGTTAAATGTGGTGTTACAAAAGAAAGCTTTCTTTTGTCTCATTATCGGCCCGTTTGTCCAGATAAGGCTTTGTGTGTGATTGATGTGGGTTCTGACCAGTGATCCTGGCAGTAAACGGGCTGCCATCGATGTGGTCATCGTTGTATTTCACCAGGATGTTGTAATCTCCAGGCAGCGTGGGAAGGTAGCTGACGGTACACGTCCCATCTTTGTTGTCCACGCAGCTGATCTCCGCTTTGGATGGACCCTCGATGGCCAGGTCGAGACCTCCTGGTGGGGGGGACGGGGGACGTTTAGATACAAGGACACGTTAAAACCGCTTCTGAGCTAAATCAAAAACCGAACGTTGGTGACATTTTAAAACATTTTCTCCTGCCTCCCCTGTAGCCACTGTACCTTCAGAGGCATCATCTGTGAAAACAGTGAACGTTGCCACCTTGTTGGCGACGCCGTAGCTCAATCCAGGACCGTAGGCTGTAACGTTGGGGCTGCTGGCATGGTTCACGTAGAACTGGAGCGGAGACTCTGCAAGAAACGGACCAGAGTTCAACTGCTTTCTAAGCCCAGAACAGAAAGAGTCACTACAGGAGAATCGAGTCACGGTTTATGTTTTGAAACATCCACTGAAGTCTGGTGCAGGACCACAAACACCTTAATGCCTGAATTTATATCCAAGTTGAGCACCAAATTCTACTACTTGTGTTTTTTGCTGTCAGATGGTAAATTACTCATAATTTTGAACAGTGCATCTGCCACTAGTATAAATTTAGGTATGATGCCAATGCAATGCACTAGGCACTTCAGGAATGTAAGGCTGTTCTATCTTAGGATGTTTGTTTTATTGATGCTGTTATTGTTTCAACTTTAAAAATCCCTTTACTGTACTTAGGACTGGGCGACAACTCGATTTTATCAATTAATCAAATTTTTTGAAGATTCAATTTTTGGAAGAACAAAATCAGGATTTTTTTTTTTTTTTTCCCCTCATCAATTCACTCCTGGGGTTTCCATAGATCAGTTATTTCAGTTCACAAAAGGCCTACCAGCTTCTATTTATTTGGGCTTTGAGTTCAGGTTAACTCTATAATGTAATATTAAGGCCAGGATTTTTTTAATTATCAGAATAAAGTCATTACCAGAATGAAGTCATAATTTTACCAAAATCGTAATTTTATGGGAACCCCAACAGGAAAAACAATAAGAACTTAAAATGAAGAATGTTGAGCATCTTGTGAAGTTATACTTTGGTACAAGAACTGAGCTGCTCACGTTAGAAGTTTCTCATTAAAACAACTTTTTTCCTCATAATGTTAAGACTTTTTCCTGATAAAATTATACTACTCATATGTCTATATTCTTGTAAAAAAAAAAAAAAAAAAAAAAAAAAAAAATTATATATATATATATATATATATATATATATATATATATATATATATATATATATATATATATATATATATATAAATAAATTCCCTTCTCACCCTCCACGGGTGGTCTTTCTCAACCTCTGAGCTCGGGTCCTCTACCAGAGGCCTGGGAGCTTGAGGGTTCTGCGTAGTATCTTGGCTGTGCCGAGAACTGCGCATTTCTGGACTGAGATGTCTGACGTTGTTCCTGGGATCTGTTTTAGCCACTGCTCCAGCTTGGGGGTGACTGCCCCGAGGGCCCCGATGACCACAGGCACCACTGTGGTCTTCACCTTCCAGGCCTTCTCCAGTTCCTCTCTGAGGCCCTGGTATTTCTCCAGTTTCTCGTGTTCCTTTTTCCTGATGTTGCAATCGCTTGGTATTGCTACATCCACCACAACGGCTTTCCTCTGTTGTTTATCCACCACCACGATGTCCGGTTGGTTCGCCATTACCATTTTGTCTGTCTGGATCTGGAAGTCCCACAGGATCTTAGCTCGGTCATTCTCCGCCACCTTTGGGGGTGTGCCCCACTTTGATCTCGGGGCTTCCAGTCCATATCCTGCACAGATGTTTCTGTACACTATGCCCGCCACTTGGTTATGACGTTCCATGTACGCTTTCCCTGCCAGCATCTTGCACCCTGCTGTTATGTGTTGGACTGTCTCAGGGGCCTCCTTGCACAATCTACACCTTGGATCTTGTCTGGTGTGGTAGATCTGAGCCTCTATCGCTCTGGTGTTTAGGGCCTGTTCCTGTGCAGCCAGGATGAGTGCCTCTGTGCTGTCCTTGAGTCCAGCTTTTTCCAGCCATTGGTAGGATTTCCTGATATCAGCCACTTCAGTTATTTGTCGGTGGTACATCCCATGTAGGGGCTTATCCTCCCATGATGGTTCCTGCAGCACCTCATCCTCTGGTCCCCATTGTTTGAGACATTCGCTGAGCACATCGTCGGTTGAGGCTTTGACCTTGATGTATTGATGGATCTTGGATGTTTCATCCTGGACAGTGGCTCTCACACTCGCTAGTCCTCTGCCTCCGTCCTTACGGCTCGCGTATAGTCTCAGGATGCTGGATTTAGGGTGGAACCCTCCATGCATGGTTAGTAGTTTCCGAGTTTTAACATCCATGGTCTTTATCTCTTCCTTTGGCCAGCTTATTATTCCTGCAGGGTATCTGATTACTGGCAAGGCATAGCTGTTTATCGCACGGATCTTGTTCTTGCCATTGAGCTGGCTTCTCAGGACTTGCCTTACTCGTTGGAGGTATTTGGCTGTGGCTCCTTTCCTTGTGACCTCATCGAGGCTGCCATTTGCTTGTGGTATTCCCAGGTACTTGTAACTGTCCTCAATGTCTGCTATTGCTCCCTCTGGGAGTGAGACCCCTTCTGTGTGGATGACCTTCCCTCTCTGTGTAACCATCCGACCACACTTCTCTAGTCCGAATGACATCCCAATGTCAGTGCTGTAGATCCTGGTGGTGTGGATCAGTGAGTCGATGTCTCGTTTGCTCTTAGCGTACAGCTTGATGTCATCCATGTAGAGGAGGTGACTGATGGTGGCTCCGTTCTTGAGTCGGTATCCGTAGCCAGTCTTGTTGATGACTTGGCTGAGGGGGTTCAGACCTATGCAGAACAGCAGTGGGGACAGAGCGTCTCCTTGGTATATGCCACATTTGATGGACACTTGTGCAATTGGCTTGTAGTTGGCTTCAAGGGTGGTTCTCCACATCCCCATCGAGGCTGCAATGAAGGCTCTTAGAGTCCTGTTGATGTTGTACATCTCTAAGCATTCAATGATCCAAGTGTGTGGCATTGAGTCATAGGCTTTCTTGTAATCAATCCAAGCCGTGCACAGGTTGGTGTGTCGGGTTTTGCAGTCTCGGGCGACTGTTTGGTCTACCAGGAGTTGGTGTTTGGCTCCTCTGGTATTTATGCCGATGCCCTTCTGTGCTGTACTCATGTATTTATCCATGTGCCCACCTATCTTAGCTGCTATGATGCCTGACATGAGCTTCCATGTTGTAGAGAGACAGGTTATTGGCCGATAGTTGGATGGGACCGAACCCTTTGAGGGATCCTTCTGGATCAGGATTGTGCGCCCTTCAGTTAACCATTCAGGGTGAGTCCCACTTTGTAGCAGCTGGTTCATTTGAGCTGCCAGTCGCTCATGGAGGGCAGTGAGTTTCTTTAGCCAGTAGGCATGGATCATGTCAGGACCTGGTGCTGTCCAGTTTTTCATACCTGAGACTCTTTCTTGGACATCTGCCACTGTGATAGTTACTGGGGCTTGCTCAGGGAGGTTGCTGTGGTCATCTCGTAGAGAGATTAGCCACTGTGCATTGCTGTTGTGGGTCGCCTCCCTTTCCCATATGCCTTTCCAGTACTGTTGGGTCTCCAGCCTTGGTGGGTCTGCTCTGTTGTTATTACCCTGCCATTGAGAGTACACTTTAGCTGGTTGGGTGGAGAAGAGCCGGTTAATCCTCCTGGCTTCATTTTCTCTCGTGTACCTCTTTAGGCGACTGGCCAAGGCTTGGAGCCTTTGTTTGGCAGTTTCGAGCGCTTCAGGTATGGGCATCTGGCTGTACCGCTTGGGTACTGGTCTTTTGATTGCACCTCTTTGGAGCTCTGACAATTGGCTCACTTCCCTCCTTGTTACCTTGATTTTAGCCTCTAACCATCTTTTCCATGGTGGGTATTGAATCTCATGGTTGCTCCTATAGCCGAGCATCTCAAGGATCACTGATGCTGAGTTGTACACCAGCTCATTGGTTTCCGTTATGGTGTTGGTAGGGATCGTTCTCAATGCTGCATTCACATCTTCAATGAGACTTTCTGATGGTACTTCACTCAGCCGTTGTAATTGGCATCGGGATTGCCTGGTGTTCATTCGGGCCACGATCCTACCTCTCAGGTCAGTTGCTGCCTCGTTCAGCTGTGATGGTTCGTTCATTATTGGGGCTGCATACCCAATCTCCGGGTGGGGAGTTGAAGCTAACTCCCCTCTGACCTGGCGTCCTGGCTCCCCCTTGCCGTAGCATTTGTGTTGTACCTCGTCTATCTCAAGTTGTGACAGCATTCGCCGTTTGCGGATGTTGGAACACTGAGCTACTAGTTGTTTGGCAGTTAGTGTTGAATGGGGATGTCGACGTAACCATTCCTCCTGCATTCTTTGCATGTAACCCCTCTGACTAGGGTTACTTGAGTAGTAGCATTCCAACAGATCCAAGTTTTCACCTCTCGCCCAATTCCGTCTTGTTCCAGTAACCCATTTTTCGTGAAGGTGCCCTGGTTCCCCAGCACCTGACGCAGACCTTGTTTGACCGGGCGACGTCTGAGCCGGTATGGCGTGTATTCCTTTGTCACTCATCATGAGGTAGGCAGTAGCGCGAAGGATCTTGCCTAAGGACCCACACTGGATATCTCAACCAAGCGGCCCGGCCTGGATTCGAACCCCGGTCTCCCGGGTGACTTACCCATTGAGCTACCCAGCCGCTCATATATATATATATATATATATATATATATATATATATATATATATATATATATATATATATATATATATATACACATATATATACATATACATATACATATACATATATATACATATACATATACATATACATATATATACATACATATACATATATACACATATACATATACATATATACATATATATACATATACATATACATATATATACATATATACACATATATATACATATATACATATACACATATATACATATACACATATATACATATACACATATATATATATATATATATATATATATATAATTTTTTATTTTTTCATTCTTGTACCCTGGCCCTGATACAACTCACAGAAGGGATGATTGAAATAAACGCCACTTTTTGAAAATAATTTTTGTAATTTCTTTCTTAGAAATAAAATGTGTGGGTTTTTTTTGGGGTTTTTTTGTGTATTATTTTTTTTTATTTTTTTATTTTTTTTTTAAGTGCTCACTTTCTATTCTAAGCCACATCGCCCAGTGCCAATTGTCCAAGAAGCTTTTATCCTGTTTCATGATAAAAATTATTCACCATCAATATTTAAAATTTCTTGTAATCTAATCTTCTGATTGAAAGCTACATTATCAAAATACATGCACATTATACATTTCTTATGATTACTTTCCATGCCCAGTGATTTAATCAAGAAACAAATAGAAAAACAGAGCGTGACATGTTTTACAGAAGAAACCGTATCCGATTTTTACAGAGTTGTCTGAAAAGCACGTTTAGCACAACTATGTAACGTTTTTTGTCAGTACCGACCTGGGATGTGTGTGCCGTTGTACTTGATGTGCATCTCATGGAGGCCGGCCTCGGTAGGGGAGTACTGGACCGTCACCGTCCCATCCAGGTTGTCTGAGATCAGTGGCTGAGCAGATTTACCTGAAGGCATCAACACCTCACCTGCAGGGAGAAGGAAAGCGGAGTAAAGGGAACGTTTCCTCTCATGTCGCATTGAGGCCTCTTTTATACACTGTTCCTCTTTGACTGCGTTTACCCGTGATTTCTCCCGTCCTGAAGGAGAACGGTATGATCATGTCGAACGGTCTGAAGCCGCTGCCGTTCACGCTGCTGCTGACTGGCTGGTAGTTTTCTGACGTCACCTGGAGGACACACAGGTGGAGAGGGATTTACCATTAAAGCAGGAAACAGACTCCTTGAACTGCAAACATGCTGTCGTTGCATCCAAGCCCCGCCCACGCAGGGGCATTATGGGAAGTGTAGAGCAGTGAAGCAGTGAGGAGGAAGACAAGTGTGGTGACTATGATGACGCAGCCAGCGATGAAGAATGGAAATGGTAAACAATCCCCTAAATGAGAGAAAGCACTGACTGCAGAGCCTCCCAGCAACCTGGATGATGTTAGAAGTGTGCTGCAATCCCATTGGTTTAGAGAAAAAGGGAAGCGATGAGAAGCAGCCCAGTGAGTAAACTTTAAAATGGAGAGACAGGAAAGTTGGCGTTGAATCTGCAGCCGTTCACCTGCAACAGAAAGGTGCGTGTGTGTGTTTATCTTTGTGTATCAGTGTTATAGCCTTCATTTATCCAGGCAATATAAAAAAAAAGTCTAGTTTTCAACAGAAACCTGAACAAATGACCAGATTACTATAATTTTATACTGTTTTGTATTAAAGAGTCATCGGATTTTAATACAGCGCTGTAATAACTGCGCATGTTTTACTGGCTTGGGACCGAAATGTATAATATGCAGAAATTAAAGATTAATTTTTCACATCATTAAGTTTTTTTTCTCTACCAGTTTAAGAGGCCATTGGAAATACCTGGAACACTGTCATTTGACTGTGTGTGTGTGTGTGTGTGTGTGTGTGTGTGTGTGTGTGTGTGTGTGTGTGTGTGTGTGTGTGTGTCGGGGTACCCATGGCTGGAAGCCAGCCCCAGGGGGACCGGCCTGTCTCTGTTGCGCCATCTGCTGTTGGCTGATGGAAACTTCATCAGTAGCCTGAGGACATGATAATAAGGATCATCATTAAGTCGAGCATATAAAGGCTCAGGGTGTGCTCACCCTTCGAGTTCGGTTTTATGTTCAGGGAAGAAGCAGGCGAGTCCCGGTTCATTCATGAGGAACAAAAGTTAGCAAAAACCACAGCGTCCTCCAAAAAGTATTCATTCCCTCTGAAAACATTTCCACGTTTAAACCACTAACTTCATTGTATTTTCTTGGGATTTTAGGTACAGACCAACACAAAGCAGCTCCAAACTGAGGTAAAAGCAACATGATGCATGTTTTAATTAGTGGTGGGACTCAAAGTTCAGGAAACTAATGAGTCGCAATTAATTGTATTTTAATCAAAATCAACAAAATAGATTTTCAATTCAAAAACCATTTTTGCTGCTAAATGTTTGAATAAATAGACGTATGAGCTCAACAGCAGAGATATTGATAGTTTTTAATCTGTTCTTCAAGCATCAGGTTGGAGCAAAGTTCATCTCTCCAGAGCTTCAGGAACCCCTGATCATCCATGGAGCTTCTTTAGAAACGTGGACTGTGGACACTGACATTAGCGCTTCTGCTACATGTTTAGCATTGAGATGCTAGTTTAGGCTAGCATAGCTTCTCTGACAGGCCGACTGCTTTTAGCTCAACTCGAACACAACCAGAGTCTTTTCCAGCGTCCCATCAGATCGGCTCTGGAAGCAGAAATTAACCCCCAGTGGACCCAGAGGAGCTGCTTTGTCGTCTATTTACGGGTGTACCAGAAACACACAAATACAAATGTTCCTGAACCTTTTCACATTTAAAATAAATAAATAAATAAAATGTAATTTTCAATGCAATATTTAACACTTTAAAATCTATGTAATTAAGTCCTCGCCCTAGTTTTAATACTTTTTTTCTATATTTTAAGTGTGGTGTGCATTGGGGCATGGCGCCAATTGTAAACAATTGTTTACAATTGCTTTTTTTTCTGAGCAGAGGATGAACCAACTGCAGGCCGACAAAGACACCAACGTCCACCTAGACGGAGAAGGATGGCCTCAAGCAGAGAAAAGTCAAGAGGGCCGCGGTAACTGGAGGAGCTGCAGAGATCCACAGCTCAGGTTGCAAAATGCACAGCTTTGTGTTGGTCTGTCACATAAAACCCCCACAACACGCACTGAGGTTTGCGGTTGTAATGTGACAAAAATGTAGATGCGTTCAAGGGGTGCAAATACTTTAAAAAGGCAACACGTTTCTCAAAAGCAGCTGCGCAGAAGGACGACCTCTAAACTGGACCTGACAGATTTGTCGATCATCTTTTTAGAAGACAAATCGTAAAAACTTCTGGTGCCTCTGGGTATAAACCCATTCTGAGTACATGGATCTCGCATGGAGGAAACCATTAGCAGTAATAATCTGTTTCACTGTGTGCTGCTATGGCTAAATCCCAGTTTGTGGCCTAACAGAACAACAAAAAGCATCAAACGGCTGGTTTTTACACGTTTCCTGTGAAGATCAGCAGCTAAAGACCAAAATCTAGTGAAAATCTAAGACGCTGGATCTTCAGCTTCATGCTTGAAGTGATGTCATTCTTATAAAAGCAAACGACCCTTGTTTTGATTTAACTCCGTATCCTCCCCCTCACCATGACTTTGAACGGACTGCGTGGGATGTTTTCTCCTCCGAACCGGACGTAGATGGCGTAGTTCCCCGGGGCCGGCGCGGTGTAGAATATGTCAAAGGTGCCGTCTTCGTTCTCCAGAACCTCGGCCTCCACTTCGCTGCCGTCGGGCTGGACCACCACACAGCTCACCTTGCCCTTCCCAGCAGCCTTAGCGTTCACCACCAGGCCCAGCTCCTCGCCGATGGCCACGGTGGGGCCCACGCCAGGACCTGGTAAGACGGCGCCGTTAGGTTCTGCTCGGTCGGATGGTTTGGACGGCGTTTGTGTGCTGCGTTTACCGGTCACTGTGCACTTGCTGGCGTCTCCAGAGGCCGTGGCTCGGACTCTGTAGGGGGACGCGGGGATGTCGTCGCCGCCGTACTTTATGACGATGGTGTAGCGCCCGGTGCGGTTGGGGATGTAGGACACGGTGTATGTACCATCATCGTTGTCATGGATACTAGGCTGCTTGGGTTTACCATCCTGGTCCTGCAGTAGACAAACACATGGTGACGTGACGTATTCCTTCACACGGGCCTGTTCGACATACGAGAGCATGCGGGTTACTGACTGTGATGAGCACGTCCAGTTGGCCCTGACCGGCGTCTCTGGTGTCAATGTTGAACTGGACCGGGAAGCTGGCGGGGACGCCGCTCGTCAACCCGGGTCCGCTGGCCCGCACCTTACTGGCGTCGTGAGTCGGCAGAACTCTGAACTTGAAGGGACTGAAGGGATGACAGACGAGGCTCAGATAAATCAGCGACACTGAAGAGTCGAACGCAAACCGTGAATGAACGCGTCGTAAAAGCATTTCCTTCACGCCGCTTCCAGATTATAGACGTTTCAGTCTGGAGACATTTGGGATCTTTCCTTGGAAAACTTCATACAGACCGACCGCAAACAAGCAGCTGATGATGACTGTGCTGGATTATAAAGGACTGAATTAGGATGTTCTATACCTTAACAGGAACTGGACCAGTTCACCCTGCAAAGTGTTTGGAGATAATAATAATAATAATAATAATAATAATAATAAACCATTGCTATCATTTTCACAGTTTCTAGTCATTTTGTTTTTTTTAATATACATTTTTAACAGTTTTGGAACTTTGTGTGAACCTTTACATCTGATGCTGTTACACCTGGATTTCCCCTGTGTGGAAAAATAAACCATTTCTATTATATTTGTTGTGTTAGTAACAGAAATTACTACTTCAACATAATCCATTATTTTGCCATTTTTACTATCACCATCATTAGTAATGATAAACTATATAAGTGTATCAACATTACTTGTACATTTGATTATTAAAATCATAATTATCTTAAATATCTTTATCATATATTGTATTTTTAAAAACACTGCTAAACATGAAAACTACAAATGAAAATATTAAATCATTGTCATGTGAGCAGAATTTTGATGCAAACTAATGATCAGATTTAACATTTCATTTCAGTATTTTTGCTGCACCGAGGGCCCAAGCAGTAAGGTCCTAGTTTTTTTTTGCTGCCTGAACCACTGAAAATATGATGCACAGTATGCAAGTCATTAAGTCTCCAGAAGGCATAAACTTGAATCAGATGCTAATAGAACATAACTTAAGCATGTAAAAGAAATCATTTTGTTGTTTTTAATCCCTGCAGAACAGTTTGCAGCTTTTCCATTTCCTTAGGTTGTGTTTTTTTTTTTCCCCACATGCACATTTCTTTTTAATTATTGTCCTTTGTTGCATATTTTTTTTTATTTTTACTATGCCATCTTTAATGACGGTACATTTGTTTATGCTGTAAACTTACTGTACAGTCTTATTTTTTGTTATATTATACCCAAGTGTGAATCTGGATGCTCCCATTTTGCTGCTGCAACACCTGAATTTCCCCACTGAGGGACAGTTGAGGTAATTTCTGTTGTAAAATAAATACTCACATTTTTCTTCTTTTTTTAAAATAACCAGGAACTATACAAGCCAGACGTTGATGCCGTAGAAAGTTGTAAATGAAGTGGCTTAATTCAAGAAAACCAGTCATTAAGCTAAAACAAGTTAAACACGGCAGTGAAGCAAACTCCCAGTATCACCCAGACATCTCTGCTGATGTGCCGGAGTGCAGCTTCGTACCTGCGGGGAACGTCCTCGTCGGCGTATTTGACGGACACAGAGTACGGTCCCTCCACTGACGGAGCGTAAGACACAGTGTGGGTCCCGTCCCCATTGTCCATCACATCCACCGGCTCCGCCAGTCCTTTAGGGCCCGTGACCGCCACAGCCAGAGGGGCCTCGCCTGCCTTCTTGCAGTCCACAGTGAAGGATTGTGGGATTTTTGCCCTGACCCCTGATGTCACACCTGGGCCCGACACCTTGACCTTGCTGGAGTCCACCACGGCTTTCACCGGGACCTCAAATGGACTTCCTGGAAATTAAAAATATTAATGAGTGTTTTAAATGCAATTGTTTAAAATGGATTAAAACAAAACAAAACTGTTAAGCTTGCAAAATAAATCTTATGTTTTCGTTTAATTCCTATGTGGGGCTGTGATACCAAAACTCAACACAAGGGGAGCCGTACTGCACACTAATAAAACTGCAACATGATCCTTCTAACATTAACTGGAAAGATCAAAATATCCCTAATGGAGCAAATAAATGACTCCCAAAGGGCCAGCAACACATCAGAGTTGGCTCAGACCACAATGCAGGGTCCTGGAGAGGTCCAGAGCACAGAAACTGCAGCACAGGGGTGTCCAAAGTGTGGCTCATCTAATGTGTTCCATGTAATAAATTCAGCCCTCCAGCACAGATGATAAAGATTTTCTTATCATGGAAAATGTTACCAAGTATTTGTCTTTTAATAACCAAGCTTTCATAGTAAACAGAACCACATTTGTCTTGTGACTTTTACTGAAAGCCAACTTTGATGCCCTCAAATCTGCTTTCAATTAAGCTTGGGTAAATACAGGAAGCGTTTTCAGAAGGAAAAGTGACCCAAACTCTGTTCTTATTGCTAAGAATAGACAAATTGTTGAGCCCAAAAGAATCTGGACACCTTCCTTTTAAAGTGTTGGTTCTACAATGATTTACACATCCCTGTCCTACAAACAAAACCGCCTTATTTGTTTAATGTATTTCATGATTATTGTTGAGCAGATAAAAAAAAAAAAATTTTCAACATAATTTGTTATTTTAGCTTTTTTTTAGAGGAATTCTGTAAGATTGTGGGGGTTTTTTTATTTATTTTTTTTAAATGGACTTTCAAAACAAGAGCAGTTTTTTTTCCCCCAACTTTAAAAAAAGTCTCTCCTGAATCCACGTTTTAAATTCTGCCTTTGTGTTGCAGAGGTGCTCAGAACGGTATCATCGTGACACCTCCAGCTGACAGAACCGAACCAAGACCTGTCGGCTGCTCATTAAAAGGTGTTAAACATGCTGAACAAAGTCAATAAAACTGAGCCACATCTTTTAAGCATTAAAGTTGATTGCTCCGCATGAGCTTAATGAGATGAAAACAATTCGACATCGTCAAAACATGACGCAGAAACGAGACCAAAGCCATGAAAGTTTAATGTTTGATGCATTCAGAGTAAACACAGATGTGAGGAACCTCCCTGGATCTTAAAGGGTTTCATTCCTTTTCATCACGTCATGTTTATTACGATCTCCACAACATTATCGGTTACCTGACAGAGACGAGCTGCTGCTTTTAATGAGAACCTCTGCTAACAATGACATGGCCGAAGACTCCCCAACAGTGGTGGGATGTAACGAAGTACAAGTAGTTTAGTACATTTTTCATGCATCTGTACTTACATTTCTATAATGTGTTGTACATTCACGTCACATCACCGGTTGCATTAACCAAATATTTTCAGTCTTTCACAGGGTTTCAGAAAAATCTGACCGATTACTCACCTGACCACCTGGTGCAGACGCGCAGACAGTTTCAACTTTACGCACAGAGAACGTCGCAGAGGCCGCTAAAATCAATCAATATAAGAAAACTTTCCGTCAGAGTATCACCTCCGATCTGGAGGGTATCTGAGAGCTGACGGCGGCGCGTTGAAGAGTATGGAGCGCGTCTAGCGCAGCTGAACCCCTGCTGCGACATTATTCTCCCGCTGAGGGGAGTCTTGGTGATTTCTGATCACTTCAGTTGATGAAACGTTACCTTTAAAAACTTCATCGCAGAGAAAAAGTTCAATGTATTCAGCTTGATGACACGATGTGGATTATCTGTTCAGCTTGCTGAATATTAAACAGAGTGAAAATGAAATGCGAATATTATGATCTTAAAAATTGACGGGTAAAAATAGAAGACAGGATTTTTCTTCATTTTGATGTTAATCAAAAGTCTACATTGCGTTTTTTTGTTTATTCATTTAAAAATAATCACTTATTCAAGTAAAAAAAAACAAAAAAACAAACCCCCCCCTTTCGGTCCTAAGTTTTGAAAATGCTGTCAGGAAATTAAAATATTGCTCACTATTGATGATCCATTACAAGATTGAATACACATTTTTTAAACTGGAGTTGATGACAAACTGGCGTTGAAACGTCAGTGGAAATGATCAGTTTCTGCTGTTCCTTTGCTCAGTGTGTCTAATCTCACTTCTTTCCAGGCAGACAACTTTTACTTTAATGTATTTATTGCAGTTAAAATAACACATTGGTTTTGCTTCGCGTTAAATAAAAACCTTTCAAAAAAGGTATAATCATTTCTCTTATTTTGCTTAATGGCGTTTAACGCTGCAGGTCACAACTGAAATTCTGATGCAGAGAATCACAAGTCCAAGTGTAAACGTGTCACAGCACAATAAAAACATGCATCATCTGCAGCTTTGGTCATTAAAATGGCAACACTATTGATATATTAAAGAAAATATGCATACAGTGGACACTGATATTCTTGACTAGGGAATACATTCAACAAGTACTTTTACTTTCAGGACTTTATTTTTAAAAGCAAGTACTTAAAGACTACACCCAAGTACAAATAAACTGATAAAAATGTACTCCAACTCAAGTAAAAATGCTAGTAAGGTACTTTTACTGGAGTACTTCCTCCACCACTGCTCCCTGAGTATTTGAACCTGCGTGAAAACGTGACCTCACCTGGGATGTGCTCTCCTCCGTAGGTGATGTTGACGTTGTAGAGGCCTGGCGTGAGGGGAACGTACTCCACGCTGCAGCTGCCGTCCTTGTTGTCTTTGCACGACATCTTGGACTCTGATGGGCCCTCCACAGTGATGCCGAGGCCGCCGATTCCTGCCCCTCTGCGGGACGCGACAACACCGTGACGTTTGAGAACAGGTCGAGCAAAGACACCGTTTCAGAGTTTGTAATATCTGACGTTATGAGGCACCTCGTGATGATGTTGAAGTTGTTGGTCTGGTCCGTCAGGGCCTGCTGGAGGCCGGGGCCGGTGGCCACCACCCTGCTGGGGTCGCACCCCTCGGTCACAGAGACTCTGAAGGGGCTCTTGGGAACCGGGGTGTCGTCGTAGAGGACATTGACGCTGTGGATGCCTGGGACACCCAAAGCAGAAGGTTCATAAAAACAAACAGTCCAACAGGTAAATCGTTTCAATGTGGACTTGGGCTGCAGTTAATGATTATTTTACTCATCTATTATTCTGACGATTAATCAAGAAATTTGATTTAAAAACAAAATTCTGATTTAAAAATGAAAACATAATTCAATTACTTCTAAATAAAGACATTTTATTGCTTAAAATACAAAAACGAAGCATTCCTTTAGTGAACACTTGATCATTTGTAGCAAAGAATGCATCTGCACCTAAAAAATACTAAGTACTTAAATAAGCTGCTTCACTTAAAGTGTAGGGAAAAATATTTTTCAATTAAATATTGGATGGCAAAAGGTGCTTAATAGAATTTGAAACAGGTGAAGCTAAAACTGACACTTGAGGACACTTCTGGGTAGAAAATATTGAAAGACAGGTTTTTTTATCTTATATGCAAACTGCAGACATTTTGTACAGTTTTGGCTTTATTACTGCTCTGAGAGATGATTTTTCAGCAAACTTATTTTTTCAGTCTCCATACGCCAGTTAATGATTAATCAATTGTCAATTTAGTAATCACGTAAATAATGGATTCATCACAATTAATCCGGTTAATCGTTTCAGCCCTGGTCTGGACCTGCAGCGTTACCGTTCTCAAAGGGAGTGTACTCGATGCTGTAGGTCCCGTCAGCTTTGTCAGTGACCACGCACTCGGTCAGCGCTCCGGACGGGTTCTTGACCTCGGCCTTCACGTGGTCTCCTCCCCGCCGCGTCAGAGGACGGGCGTCCACTGTGAAGTCTGTGGTGGCTTCTCTGAAAACCGCTGCAAAGGACGTTTCATCTCGTTACACTCGAATTTTAGGGACATTTTCCTCAAACAAAGTAGTGAAGACGGGTCAAGCTGCACCTTGTCCTTCGACACCGGGTCCAAACACTTTCACTTTGGAGGTGTCGACAGCAGGATCCACCATCACCTTGGCTGGGAAGCCCGGGACGGCTTTGCCTCCGTACTTCAGCATCAGGGTGTACATGCCGGAGGTCAGGGGGACGTAGGTCACCGTGTAGGTCCCGTCCTTGTTGTCCACAACCTCAGTCTTTGCTTTCATACCTGCAATATAAAAAAAAAAAAAAAGTGTAAAAACCAACATTTAGGCGGCACTGCACATTCCTTTGTCAGACTATTTTTAATCTGCATCGCCCAGGCCTAAAATTTGATTTTTTTATACCAGATCCAATTTCCAGCGGGGTTTTTTTTTTTTTTTTTTTTTTTTTTTTTTTTTTTTTTTTTTTTTTTATCATCTAAAGAAATTACAGAAAATATTTTCAAAAGGTGGCTTTTTTCCCCCCAATTATCCCTTCAGAGTGGTACGACCGAGTATAAGGGAGTGGATTTGTGAATTTTTGTTTAATTAGGAGAATATAGTCATATTAGCAGAAAGAAAAGATGCCATTTTACCAGAATAAAAAGTCTTTAAACTGAGGGGAAAAAGGAGTTTTAATGAGGGAGGGGGAAGCTTCGTGATCAGGACCTGCCATGAGCAGCTGCAACTAATTTTATTAATTGATTATCCTAATTATTCTGACGATTAAAATTGAATAAAAAAAAAAAAAAAAAATTGGCACATTCTGCAGATTTTTTTCTTTAACCATTTATTATACAATATTAGAAATACATTTTTAAAAAAAAAGAAAAAAAAAAAAGATAATTTCAATTCCTTTTTTAAAAGAAAAACATGACCTAAAATGCAACAACAGCATTTCTTGATCGCTTGATCATCTGCAGCAAAGTATGCATCTGCAGCTAAAAAAAAAAAAAAAAAATTACTTCTAATATGTGAACAGCTCAGGCCTTTCTGCTCGACTTAATAGAGTTCAGGGCTGAACCGTTGACAATTTTTGGATTAACTGATTAATAATTTGATAAAAAGGTGCTTTTTTTTTTTTTTTTTTTTTTTTTTTTTTTTTTTTTTTTTTACATGGATTTTTAAAACGGAAAATGTAGATTTTTTTGTTCAGTTTTAGTTTCATTATGTCTGACTGTTCTTTCAGCAAAGAACTTTTTTCTGAGTCTGTATACTCCAGTTAACGATTGATTATTTGTCGGCGATTATTTCAATAATCAATCACGATTAATCGTTTCAGCCATACAGCCTTTGTTTCCTGCTTCTTTAACTTAAAAGCAGCATATTAACAGCTCACGGCTTCTTCGCTGAACACACTTTGACTCTACGGACACAGCTGGATGTTTGTCTTACCTGAACCTGGCCCAGAACCAGCGGGACTGGTCGGGGAGGACTCCGGCACCGCTTCCAGACTGAGCTGGCCCGGCCCGGCCCGAGAGCAGTCCACATTCAGGACACTGATCTCTCCAACCTGCGGAGAGCAGAATGTTTCATTGCTTCTGCTTCAAAAATGTTGAAACCCGGTGTGTCAAACTCATTTTCATTTTGGGCCATGTCAACATTATTAGTGTTCTGAAAGGGCCAGTTTTGCCAGAATGTATTGATAAAATCCATTAAACTGTTAAAATATTCATAAATAGCCATCTCTAAGCCATCGATAAGTTTTTAAGATTAAATATCACTGAACACCTTCACATCGATCAGTACCTCCAGGATTTTGGGATTGTTTTTTCAAGAAAAAAAAAAACCAAAAAAAAAAAAACAAAGAAACAGATTTTGTTGAGCTAATTTAGAAATATTTGCAAGAAACTCTGCAATATTTGCATTTATATGAGGTAAATGTAACCGTTACTCGTCACGTCGCTCACAGATTATAATTTGACATCAAGTCAGGCTGAGGCAGCAGTGTTGTAGAAGAAATACTGCCACCTGCAGGTGAGTGTTAGCATCACGTAAACCTGATGTTTTTGACCTTTTTTTGCATAAAGTTTGTGATAAATTCACTTAGAGACATAAAATGCAAGGATTTGTTGATTTTGCATGAATTTCTGCGATCAGAATCACAAAAACTTGGAGGGACTGATTGATGTAATTCGGCGTCTGGAGTCTGGAGGGCCACATAAAACACTATGGTGGGATGGATTTGGCCCCTGTGCCCTAGATTCTACCGGGAGAAATAACCAGGGAAAGTTTGTTTTTACAGGTTGGAATACGATGAAACCTGAAAAACTAAAAACGGCTGAACAAGAAATCCAGCAGAAAAGCCTCTCACCTTCGCCTTCTTCAGCCCAGACCCTGAGGCGACCACCTTGGAAGGGTCAAAGGGCATCTGGATGTCGGCTCTGAACGGCGAGCCGGGGATGTGCACATTTTCGAACAGGATGTTAACCAGGTAGTCTCCAGGCTCGGTGGGCAGGTAGGAGACGGAGCAGGTGCCGTCGCCGTTATCCGAACACTCGATCTTTGCCTCGGTCGGTCCCTCCACTGTCAGGCCGAGACCTCCGGTTCCGGCCCCCTTGGTGTCGATGGTGAACTCAGCCGGGTCCCCGACCAAACCTCCCTTCAGGCCAGGGCCGTACGCCTTCACCTGGAACGACAACCGCCATTATTATTGATGCGTTCTATTCTTAAGAAGTTAGCGACGCCAACCCTAAAGAACGACTTGGAAACATTAGCTCCACTAACGCTAAATCACAACAAAAACACAGTATTTAGCGGAAGCTAATGCTAAAGGGCCATCTTCATTTCAAATTATACTTATCTGCCTTTTAAAGATGACAACCATCAAGCAGCAATTTAATTTGAAATAATTCATGTTCTATAAACACCCTTAGACACTGTATTTATGTGTATAACTTGTTCTCTACTGTATTGTATTTTATTAAAGACAAGAAATCTATAGGAATAAAGTTTTTTTTGGGGAAAAAAAAAACAAAAAAACACGAGGAAGGAAAACTGCATTGCTGCATAAACAGACTTCAAAATAAGATGCATATAAACATCTACCTACTTTAAAAATTAACAGTCAATTTTCAACACAGATGTCAAACTATTTGGCTGAAAGTTCACAAAATAGCAAAGCATATTAGCGCTTTAGAATTTATCTGGAAAATTTAGGAGAAGCCAAGTGCGCTAAACATTTTCTAAGTTAGCTAAAGTGCTTATTAAAAAAAAAAAAAAAAAATAAAAAAAATTAAAAATTGGCTCCACATTAGTGGAAATGTTATCCATAGCACCGATCTGACAAGTCAAAATATGGTGTGATCTTTTATTGTGCGATAAAAGATGACTTCCTTTCAAGTTCTTTGTCATAGATAATTTAATTAATGTTTTTATTAACTATATTTCAAGCTTGGCGACTTTCAGAATATAAGTCTCCACTGGGCTTTCAGTACCTCAGATCTCATCAAAGGAAGTAGCACAAAGCAAGCTGTACTGAAACAGGCCATGTTTGATGAGGACCCAGCAGTGGTTGGCACCGCTAACAGTTCTGCTAACGCACTAATCAAACATTAGCTGCGCTAACACTGAAGCACAACACCAAAACGGTATTTAGTACTATTCAAATGAAACTTTACAAAACAGCCAAGTAAATTAACACTTTAAAATTAATGTGGGAAAATTAATTTAGGGGAAGCTAAGAACACTAAATGTTTAACTTTAGCTAAATGAAGTGCTAAATGAAAAATTAGCTCGGCTATTAGCACATTAGTGGGAGTGTGCCCACCACTGTGTCACTGTGGTTCAAACCTGAAATTAAAAAAAAAGACCAGAAAATGACATTTTTAGTTTTCCTCCATCAGGACGACATGTGCAGCTCACCTTGGTGGGGTCTGGAGGCAGCTGGGCCTCCACAGGGAAGGGGCTCCCAGGTACGGGGTGTCCGTCGTAGGACACATTGACGGCGTAGACGCCCTCCTCTGTCGGGGTGTAACGGACCAAGCTGACGCCTGCTCTCCCGGGCTGAGGCTCCACTTTACAAGGCACTGCTCGCTGGCTCGGACTCAGCTAAAAAACAGCAGGTGCAGAAAGGGCTTCCTTACCGTCAGCTCGCGATTGTGAAACAGTTGAAAAGCCATAAAAACGAAGCTACTGCATTATTACTGACCACTTCCACCTCCAGCTGCCCCTGGCCTCCTGCACCCTGTGTATTCACCATAAACTGCTGCTCCTCATTCACCTCCGCTCCTGGAAGGCATTCAAGAAGCAGAAACCTCAAGGTGTGACTCTCAGAAACATGTTTTAAATGACACTTCAGAAAACAGCAACGGCTATAAAGAAGCTGAAACTATCAGCTGAGGCTCCTGTTGACGTTTCTCGACCCACAGTGGTTCAGAGCTGCACAGGTTTCAGACTTGCGCTGAACTTTTCATAGCCTTTAGTAAAGCAAAGACTTCTTACTTCCATCCAGGTTGTCCACGGAGACCTTGCTGAGGTCCAGCGGGGCTGCAACACCCACCCTGAAAGGACTGCTGGAAATGGTGTCACCTCCAAAGGTCACCACGATGGTCATCTCCCCCTGCAGACAACCAGAGCATGCACCAATCAGACCGTAAATAAACACCACCACTCCACTGGGAGGACACCCTGAAATAAAATCTGCATGTAAGATCATCATGAAGACCAAGGAACACAGACAGGTCAGAGAACGTTGTGGAGATCCTTTTACCAAGCTGCACTTTGTAGGGTGAAACTGTCAACCCTTTGCACGTGACGTCACGCTCTGCAGAAAGCAGCCCACTCAACGCCATGACGGACGTCAAGACAACCTATGCACGCGTCGACTCCTGTAAAGCTTGACGAAAAGACAGCTGGTCGCCTAATATCGCTTTTATTTAGTTGATTTCACTGTAAAAATGGTCACAGGATGCAGCGCGCTCCGCTTCACAGATAGACAAGGACGCAAGCCGAACGTTTGAAGAGGAAAGACGTCGATGGATAGCAGCCGTCAGCCGTAGGGACTGGCGACCCTCGGTGTGTTAGCAGATTTGCAGCGAACGCATTTTACAAGATGAGATTACCTTCCATAAACTGTATAACTAAGTGAACTTAGTGAGATGCAATCAAATGTTGCATATGGAGAAGGTACCCGTCTAATCACTAGTAGCCAAAAATAAAGGATTTAAACTTTTGCATGTTTTTAAGTCTGCTCCAGTGTAACGAGGAAATGCCGTTTATGACATTTGCGTGAATTTAGGCAAAGGAAAAAAGAAGAGCCCCGACTAGGTGAGCTACTTCCACAGACAGATTAGCTCAACTTGAACAAGTAGAAGCCATGGGTGTATAGACTAAAAAAAAAAAAAAAAAAACCCCGCAGTTGCTCCGTTTGCTTCCGACGTCCGTCATGGTGCCTCAACCACACCAGGTGACACAGTTGCAAAGGGTCGTGGATGAAAATCTGCAAACAAGCTGCAGAAGGGCTGAGACTGGGGTGGAGGTTCACCTTCCAGCAGGACGACCACCTTAAGCACACAACCAGAGATGCAATGAACGGTTTGGATCAAAGCATGTGTTACAATGGCCTAGTCAAAGCCCAGACCGAAATCAAACTAAAAATCTGTGGCAAGACTTGAAAACTGATGTGTACAATGCAAAACTTTGGTTGTCCAGGAGCGCAAAGCTGATGGAGAGGTAGTGAAACCCTTTTCAGACTTTAGTAATAAATATTTTCTTCCATCGCAGTGATGCGCCACCATGTCCAAATGATTCACATAAGATCCCAGCAGAGTTCAAAGAGCAAAAATGCTCTGCAGACCGGTGTACCTGCTGCACAGGTGTGTACTTGACGGTGTGGGAGTAGTCGTAGTTATCGATGATGTCGAAGTCTTTCACCGACGAGGAGAAGGAAACGTCCAGCGGCGCTTTGCCGGCTCCTTTGGTTACCACGGTGAAGTGAGTCGGCTTACCGCTCTCCACACCTGCACAGGCGAAGAGGGAGAGAAGGGTTCAAAACGAGCAGAGACCTTCCAGGTGCTGATAAAAAAACAAAACAAAAAAAACAAACATTCAGTCTGCAGAAACTGAAAGGGAGTCCTCACCGGTGGGGGCGAGTCCCGGGCCTTTGGCTTTAACCTTCGAAGCGTCATGAGACGGCTCCACTTTCACCATGAACGGACTGTGAGGGACTTCCTGGAAATCATCAAAATGAAAATAAAATTACATCTCAAACGTCAAGAACCTCTCAGCTTGGCGTGCCAGCACCTGAGGCGTACCTGATCAGTGAACAGGACTTTCACCGTCAGCCTCCCTGCAGCAGGGGGGACGTATTTGACGGTGAACGTGTCGTTGGCGTTGGGAATGATGTCGAAGTCCACGTCGGCCTCTTGGTCTCCGGCTGCGTCGGAATCCCACTTGATGCCCACGCTGACGTCCCCTAGAAACACACGGAACAACTCAGGTGCACGGCGACGCGATACCTGCTGGAACGCCGCAGGCGCAGAGACGGTTTCTGCCTCAAGGGGGATGTTTAACGCCTGAGACACTCGGGATGCTGCACGGTTTCCAGTAACAGGGCGAGGAATTCAGAGAATGAAGAGAGGCGACACGTGAAACTGTGACTGCAGAAAGAGGAACCACTGACAGCTGGGAAACTTCCCCCTCCCTGCAGGTGTGTTTATAGAGCAACAGGACAGAGACTGTATCTCCAAAACCACACAGCCAGATGAAGTCAGACCTGTTCATTTCTGCTTCAGTGAGCCGCTGGAAGCAGAATAAAACCTAGAATCATAGTTAACTGGCCTCTAAACTGCCCTCAGTTCTTTCTGCCATTAAAATTTTCTTCATTTTTTTAAATTAGGAAAATAAAGTCATAATATTAGCTGAACAAATGGCACAATATTACCAGAAGAAAGTCGTAAAATCATGGGGGGAGGGGAGGAGCTGTGTTAATGAGGGGAGGAAAAAAAAGCTTTGAAAGAGTAAATCAGTATCAGACGTGACCAGATCAGCAACTCTGAAATACAGTCGCTTCCACAATCATTTCAAAGTCCTACTGATAACACTAAGCATTTCTTTATTTGTAAAACTGAAGTATAACTTCACAAGATGCTCAACGTTTTAATGCAAACTGCTTTTTGTGAAGTTCAAGACGACTATTCTCGTTTTGCTGCTACTAGTGGCAACTCTCGTGTTACTACTTTCGTACGAATATTCTCATAATATTGTGACTCTTATTTGTCTTTATTCTCACATTGACTTTATTATTGTAATATGACCATTTTCATTATGTTATATTTAATTACTTTCATAATTTAAAACCAAAAACCCTCTGAAGTCCGGCCCTAATACTCTCCCGTAGTATGGAGGATGTAGTTGGAGTGAATTATGTTATTTTCATACCTGCCTTTTTGAACCAAATCAACTTATTTGCATGCATCTTTCATCAAGACGAACCACATTCTGCACACATTGAGACACAGGTGAGGAAGAAGAGGGTACAGATACTGAACTAACCAGACCCCAACAGAGAAAATGTGCTGATGCTGAGAAAAAAAAAAAAAGCTGCAGAACCAACCAAAATATCTGCAGATTTGTAAACTGGCTTCATTTCTTGGCCTCCTAAACCTCCCCTACAGCAAGTTTCATTTCTCTGGAACTCATCTGGGTCACTTTCTGCAGTGTTTAAAGACTTGTTTGCACGTTTGTTTTTTCCATTAATCAGTGACTTAATGAAGACGAGGGAGCGCGTGTGAGCAGGGTGTGTAGCTGATGAAGGATGAGGTGTGTGCTGCTCAGGAAGGTCAGAGGCATGAGTTTCCTGCTGGAATGTTTCAGGGTAATGCAGGGGTGTGTGTGTGTGTGTGTGTGTGTGTGTGTGTGTGTGTGTGTGTGTGTGTGTGTGTGTGTGTGTGTGTGTTTTATACCATCCCCAGCTCCAGAACAATCCACAGTGAAGTGTGTCGGCTCGTTGGCCTTCAGCCCGCTTCTCTCCACTCCGGGTCCGAACACCTTCACCTTGTTGGGGTGACTTCCTTTCCCCACGTTCACCTGCAGACACATCACAGCGACAACGTTTACGGGGATTCAGGAGGACCGTCAGACCGCGAAACAGCAGAAATGCTCGCGTCTCTGCACAATAAAGGCGTTTCTAAAGGCATCCCTGCAGATCGAGCTGGCTCATGTTTCAGCTGTTAGAGAGAATGACGCTGAGAAATTTCTTAACTTGCAAGAAACTGAAACAAAATGTTAAATCCATCAATTAATAAACTTCAAGTTTATCAATTTATTATAGTTTAACCAAAAAAACCCTAAAGCTACGAGAAGAGCAGCAGATCTGAGTTGTTCTGACCCAAACAGAACCAGACCACAACCAGAGAACAGTAGCTGCATCCGTTTTAGTGACGGTTTAAATCGCAACACAAAAATATTAGCAAATATTTTTTTAGCTTTACTTTGTGATGATTACCTTCTACTTGAAGCTTGTTTTCTGGTTTATTCCCATTAATTATATGATTCCTGTGATACACCTTTAAAATCTTAAAATTTTAAGGCCAACATGAGGGATTTAGCAATAAAAAAAAATAAAATAAATAAATAAATCAGAAATTAAAATATTTTAAAAAGGGGAGTCAGTGTTTCAGAGGAGTCTTAAAAAGCTCAACTGTGTGATTCTGGGTTACTGGAGCAAAACTCAAACTGTTTAATTCACGCTTCGCATTTTCTCAGATCTTCAAACAACTTTCTGTTTTTAGACATTTTTCCCCTCATCATCATCTTTGAGTTCTTTCACAGAAACAACCAGAGCTAAAATATAAATATGAATTAAATCAGTGTTTCATATTTTAAATGCATCATCCAATTAGTGGAGGAGAATAATAACCAGGTAAAAACAAAAGAGCCAAACGACAGTAAAACATTTAAATTCAGTTTTATTTTTTTTAAACCAATTGAACTTTCATTGATTGGCTGATTAAAGTAAAATGATTTCAGTACATCGAGTAAATAAGGTGCGTAAACATGTCACAGAACAGAAAAACCCCAACAACAGATGAATAAGATGGTTCATTTCCCCCGATGCTGCTAATTTGATATGATTCAGCATCTAGAAGTCCAACGATGAAGATAAAGCCCTCACCAGTTCATCAGCCGTCCTTCAGACCAGTTTGGATTTTAAAACCAGTTTGATTTGCTGCACGTTTCCCTGCAGTCGGTGCCTCCTGGAGTCAAACTGTCTTTAAGTCTTACATAAGACAAATTTGGACTTCTTGAGCTGACCTTTGAACCTTGATCCTGATCCAAACATGATGGAAAGTTGCATAGAAACTTCCATAAATACTTGTTCTGCCCCAAGTTTAGATAATCCAAACGTTGCTGCCAACTTCTGATTTCTGTTGGCATCGTCAGAAATTCCTGAACGATGTGCAAACACGCCTCGTATCTGCAGTTTCTCATGAGGCGTTTTCACGCTCCAGGTGAAGCCACGAACACACGACTACAGAGGACAGCTGATAAACCGATTCACTAAAACATGTCTTTACACAGAGTTCAACGTGGTTTTAGTGCACAGGGGAGTGGTTAGTAAACATTAGCTGCACAAAGAAAACCTTTTCCACTCAGATTTAATGAGGCAAGCTTTTACTTAGATCATCTCAAAGTGAAGAAACATGGAGGATGCAGAAAGCCGGTGTTAAACTCCAATTTTCTACTCCATCGATTTTAGAATGAAAATGAAATGAAGTGAAAAAGGTTTTCATTCGACAGTTTCAAAAGAGATGTGAAAGCTTCACTTATCTGAACCTCTGAGGTTTTCTAAACTGCCAAATGTCAGCTAAATTTAGGCTGATTTATGCTCCTGTGCTCGCAGGGACCTGGCCAGAGATTTCACAAGCGAAAGAACGCATTTAAAAAAAAAAAAAAAAAAATTTATAATTATATATATAATTATTTATATATATATATATATATATATATATATATATATATATATATATATATATATATATATATATATATATATATATATATATACACACACACACACACACACACACACACACACACACACACACACACATACATACATACTCATCAAAGGTTCAAAACAATGAAAGTTCATCTTTCAGACAAGCTGTTACATCTCAGCAGTTCGATGCAATTTGATACGAGCAGGAAAACAAAAAGGCAGCTGAGGTTTTGGTGGTTAACAAATTAGATGCAAAAATGCCTCAGGAACTGTTCATTATCGCCACATTTTGAGATCAGCATCATTTGACAGTCACAGGTAACTTTGTAGGTTCTGCAGCAGCCTGATTATGGAATAATTAGCACCATCTTCGATGACTGATCCCGGTTCTCGTAACCTTCAGTCACGTCTGCTTCTGTGACTGAAACCAGATTGTTCTGACTGGAGTTTGAGTTTTACACAAAAATCCTTTCACTTTTCCATTAACGTTCTTATGATCCACTTTTGTCTCTGCTGATTTGGTTCAAGATGTGGCGAGATCAGCCTCTGTAGGGTCCTCTTAGGGTTTTCTGTGTTTCTAATTAAAGGTTTGTCATTTCTACAACCGACGACGGCACGATACCGTCGAGTCCGATCAGAAGCATCATCAAAAATTCCCCCCAAAAGAGCTGATTTCTAGAAACCACGGACATCTTCTGTGCCCGGCTTGCGAAACTACAATACAGGCGACAGACGTCGTTTTGTTCATCTAATAAAGCAGTGTTTTCTAAACGATTCAAGCGCATTTCATCCTTTACGAAGACTACAGTGACAGCGAGACTGTATTGGCTGCTGCACCTTCCTGTATGCTCTGAATTAGCGATAGGCAGTTATTGTACAGTTTTTAAACTCCACATGATGACGTTTAAACACCCCCAAAACCTAAAAAGTATTGTTGTGATTGTTACTTTTCTTGTTTTACCCACTGTTAGATTTACGAGCACAGCAATGAATGGTCTATTCAAAGTCTGTTTTACTGTGGGAGGGAGCAGGAGTACCCTGAGAGGACCCACGCATGCACAGGGAGAAGATGCAACCTCCATGCAGCAAGACCTCAGGCCGGGATTTGAACCCAGGACCTTCTTGCTGCAAGGCAGCAGAGCAACCAACTCCGCCTGGTTCCATCTTATTTAGCAAAAACTGAAGTCTTTAGAGTATTTTCAGTAAGCTCTTATTTTGAAGGATCTCCAAGACCATGATGGTTTTCATTTCTTGTACCGACAAAAAGGATAAAGATCATCTATGTGTTAAGAGTCTTCACTCTGATTTGAAATGGGACAGGTGAGACATTCATTCAGGCATTCAGTCTCTGGATTTTTTTTTTTTTTTTTTTTTTTTTTTTTACACAATCAAAAAAAAAAAAAAAAAAAAAAAAAAAAAAAAAAAAAAAAAAAAAAAAAAAAAAATCACAGATTGTGGCACTACTTTAGAAATATTTGCAAAGAATTTTGCAAATTCCCCCCCCCCCTTCATTAAACCGCTTCTAAAGGAACCTTATTGCAAGATGCGCAAAATAATTTCCCCCACCCTCAGGGAGAACAGAGGGACACTGCTTTGCTGGGTCCTTTGTGTTTATGCATGACGATAAATGTGACTTTCTGCTACTCGCCGTGTCGACGACAGACGATACAACAGCAAAACTAAAATCTTACCAAGTATTTTTGGTCCAGTTTCTAGTGCAAATATCTTGAAATAAGACAAAACTAACTTAAAACAAGCTCCTATATCATGCTGTAAGTCAATAATTCCTTAATATTGATGAAAAAGTTCTAGTTATAAGTGAAATAATCGGCTAGTGGAACAAGATATTTTAACATAATATGGGAAAAATGTCTTCTCCCACTGGCAGGTGGGCGTTAGCGTCACTTAAACCCGATGTTTTTGTCCATTTTTGCAGAAAATTTGCAATAAGCTCATAATTGTCCATTAGCGTGTGGGGAACTGTTGATTTTGCGTGAAAAACTGGAAGAGACCGATTATTTTCTGAAGCTACTAGCTTGTGAAAGATACGGTTCGTCAAAACAGGCAGAAAGGAGGCACAGGTTCAAAATAAATTTGACTGGGTGATTGGGTTTGTGGTCCGAGTCAAAAGGTTCAGGTGAGCGAAGCTTAATAAAAAGTTACACTTAAAATAAAATAAAACCACATTCATAGGGATGACAGTGCAGACATGGGTGATCAGTGCATATAGAGTGAAACATCCAACAATACAAGACAAATAAGACAGCATACAGACAGTACAGGTGAGTTAAATAGTATTAATCAAATCCATAACATAAAAATAAAAGCTTTTTTTATGATGGTTTTTGATCAATAGTTGAACATAAAGGACAGAAGTTACATCTGGATAAAAATCATTGAGCTGTTTAATTCAGAAACTTGTTTTTAGCTGAATAGTTCAGTCAGTAAACCTCATCTTAGTGTCACACTGGGAGTAACTTCAGCAAATGCTTTTAAAAACCCACAAATAAAAACCACTAGCCGGCAGAAACAGATCGATTCAGTCGCATTTATTAAAGTTTCCGCAGAACAATTAGCGTCTGCTCTAAACTAAATCAGACTTAAAAGGTGAAGGTTCGAGGATTTCACTGAGTAACATTCATCTCTCGTTTTGCTCGAAGATGACTTTGAGATCAAAACAAAAAAAGGCCGTGAAAGGAAGCATTCAGTGCGAGTATCTGTTTATCTGCAGCTTGAACAGACCTGCAGAAGCCAAACCCAAGCTCCGTGACCAGCTCAGCTAATGCTTGAACCTCTGCTCCGTGTACGTCGTGATAATAATCAGAGGTTTCTTGGGTTTTCTGTGCCCAGCTGAGCTTTCGACTAAACGGCGCTCTGACGTGACGGTTGTTACCGTCTCGGCCTCGACCTGATCCTTACGTTTGAGCAGCGTTATGCTGCTTCCTGTAGTAACGAGGAGCTGTGATTGGCTGCTTACCCTGAAGGGGCTGTTGGGGACGCTGACTCCTCCCCAGGTGACGGAGATGGTGTGCTTCCGGGCGGAGGTGGGCGTGTAGGAGCACTGGTACAGCCCTTCACCTTTGCTCCTCACCTTCACCTCCACAGGAAGCCCGTCTGCGTCCTGAAACACAAACAGCAACGCGGTGGTCAGATCTCGGCCTGGGCGACGGAGCGAGTTCATCAGTCCAGCACCCGGGGCGGCCATCTTGCTTGAAAAGCGCGTTTTACAGCTATTTATTTAGACTTTGAAGTCAGATCAACTCCATGATGGCGTATTAGACCCAGGCTAGTTTTTTTACTAAAATAAAGTCAAGCTGTTACAAGAATACAGTCATAGTAATACTAGAATAAAGTTGTAATATTAGAAGAATCAAGTAATTTTATGAGAACTCCAACACAAAAATAAAATAAATTATACAAGCTTTCTCATTACAACAACTTTTCTTGGAACAATGCGTCTTCATTTTGCTAATATTACTTTATCCTCGTAATTAAAGACAAATTCTTGAAGCCTGGCCCCTGATACTCCGCCATGAAACTCACAGCAGGGAGGGTTGGAATAAAAAGCCACAAAACATTCTGTCATTTGTAATTTCTTTTTTAGAAAGAAAATGAGAACGAAAGATTAAATTCACAGATTACCTGTCTCAGACCAAACTGTTCACGACATTTTTTGTCAACGTTACATACTGCAGCTTTAGGCTTATTTTAAACATTAAAAATGGATTAAAAGATCAAAATAAATGACTTAATTCCTTTTTTTAAATAAACATTGATACCTAAAATGCAACACAGCGTTCCTTTAGTGAACGCTTGATCATTTAAAGCAAAGGATGCATCTGCAGCTAAATAAATCCCAACAACATGTGACGAGAGGGGCGCTTTCTGATTGATTCATCATCATAGTGTAGGGCTGATCTGGTGATCATTTTTTCAGAGTAATGGATTAATAACTGGATTAAAAAAAAAAAAAAGTGCTTAAAAGGAGTTTTTTTTTGTTTTACACACAGAATCTGAACCAGGTGAAGCTAAAACTGCCACTTGAGGATTTTTGGGTGGAACTCATTCCCAAACAAAAGGTTTGTTTTTTTTTTTTTTTTAATCTAAAATGAAAAACGTAAATATTTTTTGTACAGTTTCAGCTTCATTCCTGGCCTGGGTGTGTTCTTTCAGCAAATGGCCGTTTATAAAGTGTTAACTCCGGTTAATGATTAACCAGTAACTAAATTATTTCAGGATCACTTCAATAAACGATTCATCACGATTAAGCCGATTAATCGTTTCAGCCCTACTTTTGTTTATTGAGCAAAATGAGGTTCATTTGTGTTTTTAAGACAGTAAAAGTGAGAGAGGTTGACTCCTGATATTAGATTTTGTTGCACAAGACTAATAAATAGTTCTGATCCGAAGCTGTGAAGCAGATCTAAACAATAAAACGGCATTAAGTCGGTTTGATGCTGAGGACAGAATCAGTGTAAAAACTAAGAGGTTTCCAAATGAAGACCCAACTCTGAACGAATCTGGCTTCATGAGGCTTGATTATGAACGGTTTGTGGGTTTCTGCCTCCAACCTGAGCCGTGATCTTCAGAGGTCCTTTCCCAGCTCCTTCCGCCTCCACCGTGAACTCGGCAGGTTGGTCCACCTGGCAGCCGCTCGCCTCCAGGCCCGGTCCGTACGCCTGGACCTGTAAACAGAGAAAACGTGAGGCTCTTCCACTGCCAGCCCGCTGTTACACAGCAGGGACAAAATACTGGAGTCTAGGGCTGGGCGCGAAATCGATGAAGCAGATCTTTGGTTTTTGAAGATTTAATTCTTGGAAAATTTGATTTTTTTTTTTTTCCTTTCCCCACCAATACGCTCCTTGGGTTTCTGTAGTTCAGAATGATGTCAGCACGCCCAAGGCGGCCATCTTGTTTGACAAGCAGTTTGGGTTTTTTCTTGGGTTTTTTTTAAAAGCACAGCTTTGGGTGTTGAATTCAGGTCAACGCTATGACAAAATATTAGGGCATGGCTAAGATTTTTTTTAATCACAATAAAGTCATAACATAACCAGAATAAAGTCGCATTATGAGAAAAATGCCATATGAGAGGGGAAAAAAAAAAAAGTCATAATATTACAAGAATAAAGTTGTAAAAATTTGAGGAAAATAGTTGTAATAAAAGTTGAACAAAAAAAAAAAAAGTCTTAATAGGAGAATAAATTTGTAATAATACGAGGAAAAAGTCGCATAAAAAATAAAGTCAAACTAATACAAGACTAAATTCATATTACCAGAAAAAAAGTCATTAGTGGAATGAGGTGCTAATTTTACAGGAACTCCAACAAAAAACAAAATTAAAATGAGAAATGTTGAGCATCTTGTGAAGTTACTCTATGGTATAAGTTTCACAGATGATACTTCATAGAAATACTTCATCTTTTAACACATCAGTATCAAATATCAGTAGCAGGACTTCGAAACGATTGTGCAACAACTGTGTGCACTCTGAAGAAAGAGCTTGATAACTTTATCGAAGCTTTTTGCTCAATAAAACCACTTTTTTCTTGTAATTTTAAGACTTTTTCCTGGTAAAATTGCATCTTTATTCTGCTAATATTACATTCTTGTAATTGGACAAAAGTGCTCCTACCCTGACACACACGTTGCACAACTCAGAGGGGACAATTGAAATAAAAGCCACTTTTGAAAATACTTTGTCATTTGTAATTTCTTTTTTAGAAAAGAAAGCAACAAAAAAAAAAAAAAAATTTTTAAACTGGATCTGGTATGGGGGGGGGAAAAAAAACAAAAACAAAAAAAAACAACCCCACCCCCCCTAATGGGAGATTTTATTTTTATGTTGCTTCCAAGGAGCGAGACTCTGCAGTATCTGCTCAGAGAAAACCCGAAAGCTCCCAGAATAAAGCGTTTCGTCTCCCCGACCTTCTCCGGGTGGCTCGTGTTGTTGTCGGGGACGATGTGGGCCATGAAGGGGCTGTGCTCGATGTCCTCTTCGTCGCAAGTCACATGGACGGCGTATTCCCCAGCTTCTGTCGGCCAGTAGCGGACGTCACACGACCCATCGTTTTTGTCCTCGCACTCGATTTTAGCCTGGGACGGGCCCTCGATGGCAAAACCTGAACACACCCAGCAGATCAGGACAGACGTGGAAGCAACAAACTCTGCTTTAACGTCATTTATCTGATGAATTTCGACTTACCAAGAACTCCAACGTCAGCGCCGATCGACTCAACCACAAATGTTGCAGGTTTACCCACAATGCCCCCCTTCAAGCCAGGCCCCCAGGCCCTGATCTGCTGAGGCCCCGCCTCCGGACTCACCACCACATCAAATGGACTGTTGAGGAAAAAAGACGAAAGAAATTATGAAAACCTGCAGCTCTGTGCTTCTGAAACATGTGGGATCCTCTCCACGGAGGGTTTCCAGCCGCGTGAACTCAACCGCTCAGATGGCAACAAATGAAACGGTTCAGAACTCATGAATCAACTTCCACAGCAAACAAAACCTGTGGTGGCATCTTCTACCTCCGCTTCACACCATCAGATCTCCCAGTCCCGCTTTTTCAGCAATTTAAATCTAACTTTACCATCTGCATTAGGGCTGGGCGATAAATCGATTTTAGCGATTAATCGAATGTTTGGTTTTTGAAGATTTAATATTTGGAAAAATCTAGATTTCCCCCCACACCTATGAACTTCTTGGGTTCCCGTAGTTCAGTGATGTCAGCGCGCCCATCTTATTTGACAAGCGTGTTTTACAGCTTTTTATTTGGATGTTGAATTCAGGTCAACTCTACGACGGGGTATTGGGGGCCAAAGTACGATTTTTAAAATTTTTTTAATAAGAATAAAGTCGAAATATTACAAGAATGCAGTGACAGTAATACGAGAAAAGTCGAAATAATGCGAGAATAACGGCGTAATATTACCAGAAAAAAAAAAAAGTCAATTATGGAGAATGTAGTAATTTTGTGAGAACTCAACAAGAAAAAACAAAAAAAATAAATTAATCAAGCATTTTTTTTCATTAAAATTACTTGTAATTTTAAGATGTTCTGGTAAAATTGTCTTTATTCTGCTAATATGATGATTATATTCTTGTAATTAAATTCTCCTAGCCTGGCCCCGATACTCTCATGCAACTCACAGAAGGGATAACTGAAATAAAAGTCACTTTAATATATTTGTCATTTGCGATTTTTTTTTTTTTTTTTTTTTTTTTTTTTTTTTTTTTTTTTTTTTTTTTTTTTTTTTTTTTCTTGGAAAGAAAGCAAGAAAATTTTTTTAAATTAAAATCTGAAACTGGATCTGGTAAGGAAAAAAAAAAAATAAAATAAAATAAATAAATAAATAAAAAAATCTGGAGATTTTGTTTTTAAGCCGTATCGCCCAGCCCTACTACATCACCTCCAATCGCAACTAAAAGTACTGGTCTTAAATCAGGAGAATTAATGTTTATCGTCTTCCTGCTGAATGCGGTGGTCTTTCACAATTTAAAAAAACAAAACAAAACAAAAAAAAAAAAAAACAGCTTTTGTTTTAAGGTAAGTGAGCTTAATAAATTAGTTTCTGTTCCAACTCGGGGAACTTTGGGGTCCATTAAACATTCAGCTCCAATTATACCCTCTGGTTTATCAATAAGAGACGCTGTGGTGCTTAAAGACGCACAAAACAAAATATGCTGCAACAAACACTTCAATCAGATGACGTGACGTTGCTCCTCACCTCTTCGGGATGTGCTGACCCCCCCAGGTGATGGAGACTGTGTACTTGCCAGGACCTTTAGGGTAATACTCGTAGGAGTAAACGCCGTCCTGACTTGAGATCTGCTTCACGGGCTCCTCGTTGCCTCCTGCAAGAGCGGACATTCACAAACAGAAATAAATGCTTGATTAAATATATAAATGTCCATCTTTGAAAAAAGAAAAACACAACCAAACTTCAAATTCATCGTTTTGGAACCTTTGGTTCTTGGGTAAGAAAAAAAAAAAAAAAAAAAGTTCAGAGAGGAGGGCTATTAAACTTAGAAGGGCGGCCCTGATTTTGTCCTAGATTGACAGAAATGGTGAGCATCTTCAGCCTTCTGTTCATCTGGAGGAGCTACAAGTAAAACAATGAGCCTGGAGGCCCCTAGCCCAGGAGACTGCTCGGCCCCAGAAAACCAAGAATTACCCTGTGGAAGCCAACAACCCTCCTCGAGATGCTGGCTCCAGCCCAGAGTTTCTGACAAACCCCTTGTGACGACAACTAGCTTAGAGACACTAAAAACTGAAGGAATCTGAAAGAACCCAAACTAGCTTTGTTAGACCTAAACGTTAACCTGATTGCTTAAGTCGTCAGACGTTTATTCACCACTGCTGGCTACACGTGCCGTTAGCCTCAACAGGAACCTGACCAACCACAATAGAGACTGCAGACGGCTCAGTCTCAGCCTTGTCCTGCAGAACTCGTCGTTAAACTTTAATTTAAAGACATGCAAACTTAAAATCTGAATATTCTCCGACATCTGTGGTTTAAGCACAAATAGCTTATAGCAGCAGTAATTTCTGACAAGGTAAACAGACGATGTTTGCAGCCTTGGAAGCAGGTAAAGCTGTAGACCCACACCAAGAAAAATAAGCACACTGCAAAAACAAAATCTTCCCAAGTATTTTTGGTCTAATTTCTGGTACAAATATCTTGAATACACTTGAAATAAGACAAAACTAACTTACAAGTAACTTTTCAGCAGATATCGGAGCTGGTTTTAAGTCAATAATTCCTTAATATTGATGAAAAAGTTCTAGTTATAAGTGAAATAATCTGCCAGAAGAACAAGACATTTTAATTTATGATATGGAAAAATGTCTTGTTCCTCTGGCAGATTATTTCACTTATAACTAGAAATTTTTGAAGATGAATATCTTTATTAGTCCCCCAGGGGGGAAATTACATTGCAATAGAGCCCGTCCAAGAGAACAAAAACAAACATCATAAGACATGGGTAGACGGGTACTTGAGGCTGCAGCTGTCACGGGAGGCGCTGCCCTTTCGTGAGAGTCATCAATAAGGAGTTAATGACTTAAAACCAGCTCCTATATCTGCTGAAAAGTTACTTGTAAGTTAATTTTGTCTTATTTCAAGTATATTTAAGGTATTTGCACTAGAAACTAGACCAAAAATACTTAGAAAAATGTCTTCCCTTCAGCCATGCACTGCAAAAACAAAACCTTACTGAGAGCCCAAACAAAATCAAAAATTTAGAAATACAACTTCAGATTATGGTAAATACAGGAATAACTGGAACATTGCAGAGTTCAAATACAATGAAAGTATTCCTGCATATTTTGGGTAATACTAGAACATTCCTTAAAGTTATTTCATTCTAATCTTTTGTGAGCTGCATTACAGCGTCTGCCTGCAACAGTAAAGATCTGAAGTTGATTTGTTTAAAAACTAGTTGTGCAAAGAGGAGGATTCAATGACGTACAGGTTTCTGGGGAAAATCGATGGAGGAAGAATAAACTTTACTTACTGGGATCTTTGATGAGGACCTTCAAGTCTCCACTGCCGGCGTTCCTGGTGTCCACCTTGAAGTCTCCGACCTGCTTCACCCTCAACCCTGACGGCTGCAGACCTCGACCCGTCGCTCTGCAGGCGCCCGGCATGCAGGCTGACAGACGGAGCACGTAAACCGGCAGCAGTTTGTGGATTAAAACGGTAAAACACGCGACGCTAAAGGAAATAAAACTCACCAGGTCCGACGTCCACGCCGAAGGGGCTCTTGGGGACTCCTACCCCTCCGAAGGTGACGGTGATGGCGTGCGGGCCGGCCTGTGTGGGGCGGTACGTGCAGCGGTACACGCTGTCGCCCTTATCCTCCATCATCACCTCCACGCTGTTCTGGCGGCCCTGCGGGTCTCGGATCATGGCCGTCACGTCTCCCGTTCCCGCGCCTGTTCAGCACAAACCACGAAAGGGGGGGGGGGGGGGACTTCAGCCGAGGAGTCGCTGACCGCTCCAAGGAGACGGCAGCGGCTTGTCGGCGCCGCTCACCTGCTGTGTAGATGTCAAAGTAGGTGGGTTTGTTGGCGATGTTGCCCACAGGTTCGATTCCCGGGCCCTTCACCGTCACTTTGGAGGCGTCTCCCAGCGCTTTGTCCACGTTCACCTCAAATGGACTTTTAGGAATCTGCTGGCCGGCGAACAACACTGTCACCTGTAAAAGGAAACACCACTATCCTGTTATCAACTCCAGACTTTCAGAAGTAGTTCTCTGAAAGGCAAACCTTTATGTAGCATCTACAGTAAATATATGAAGTGATGGCAGATTGTCACAGCTATGATCAAATTTGGGAACAGAAGATAAGCTTTTAGCTTAAAGAGGTGTGGGAAAGCTAAACGACGACAGACCGATAACTCGGATTTGATGTTGGTACTATATGTTAAAGTGATTCGTACAAATAAAAAACAAAACCAATAACTCCGATATTTACAATATGCAGACAAGTTTGGTTAATTTATGATAAACTGCACTTCATTTTCAACTGGTTTAACGGATCACGATACAACTCCAAAAGGAGTAGAAACCCAGAAGAAAGCCATTTTTGATCCTCAACTGAACGGCCAAATGAACAGGAACCATCCATCCAGCAGATTCTTCATTTAAGCTTTTTTTTTTTTTTTTTTTTTTTTTTTTTTTTTTTTTTTTTTTTTTTTTTTTTTTTTTTTTTTTTTTTTTAAAATACAATATTAGATGTACATTAAGAGAGGCAATAATTAAACCCTTTTTTAAAATAACGTTTTGTTGCTTAAAATGCAATAACAGCATTCTTTAGTGAACGCTTGATCATTTATAGCAAAGGATGCATCTGCAGCTAAATAAAGCCTAACAGCATGTGAAAAGAGCTTTCTGATTTAACAGGGTGTAGGGCTGATCTGGTCATTTTTTTGGGTTAACTGATTAATAATTTAATAGAAAAAGCTGCTTAATAGGAGTTTGTTTTTCACAGAATTTGAACCAGGTGAAGCTAAAACTACCACTTTAGGATTTTTGGGTAGAACATATTTCCAGACAAATGTTTTTTTTAAATCATAAATGCAAATGGTATACATATTTTTCACAGTTGTAGCTTAATTACAGCTCTGAGTGCGTTTTTTTCTTTAGCGTCTGTATTCTCCAGTTAACGATTCATCGATTACTATATTAGCTGACGATCATTTCAATAGTCGATTCATCACGATTAATTGTTTCAGCCCGACAACCATGTAGCTGTTATAGTAGCTCGCCATCAAGTGACCCAACAAGGTGCACTTCCACGCTATATTCCAGCTCTCCACGCCGCCAGACGCCACCCAAGCATACAGCCTCATGTAGCTAAATCAGCAGCCGGTTGAGACAGACCGAACCCCGCTAACATAACCCCTTAGCTACCATTTGACTAAAGTTGTGTTCAAGTAACCGGATGAGTGGGATATTACAGTTTTTAACTGGGTTACATTTATTTAACTGCCGTAATTCTGGTTTATTGTTAACAGAAGCTTACCTTATGAGGTCCCATGACCTGAGGAACGTAGGAGACGCTGTACGTCTTCTTGCCCTCGTTGGGCTCCACCTTCAGCTAATCAAACATGGAGACATAGAGTGAGTCACGGTTCATTGGACCGGGATCGCCCCAGCACTAAAGAGAGCTTTACCTCCTCCCGGGTGCCGTCTGGATGGTCCAGGTAGGCCATGACCTGGCCCTGCCCCGCGCTGAACGTGTCCACGGTGAACACAGCAGGACGCAGCACTCTGTTTCCCGTGGGCTCGATTCCTGCAACCCGTCATAAGATAAATGGTTTATAGAAGGGCTGCACACGAAGTCTGAGCTACAATCAGACTAAATACAGACCGCTGCGCCACACACCGAGTCTCTAAACGAGCCAGCCGGACTGGGCTGTGATTAAACCGGTCACCCTTTAGAAACACGCTCCTCTGTTCTTCCTCGAGATCAGCAGAAAGTGATTTACGTCACAGAGTCTTGCAAGAGGATTTCTACGTCTTCAAACCTGTGAGCATTTGTTTTTTAAATGTCACCTCAGATTCCCAGTTTTGATTTATGTCTGGACTTTACCAAAGCATATTCATGCTGGGGGGGGGGGGGTCGTCCTGCTAGAAGGGGAACCTCCACCCCACTCTCAGCTCTTCTGCTGCCTCCTCCAACTGGTTTTCTTCCAGGATTGTCCTGGATTTAGCTCCAGCCATCTTCCCATCAACTGACCAACTTCCCCGTGCCTGCTGAAGCATAATGCTGCCACCACCATGTTTATCCGTGATAGGTTCATGTTTAGCGTTTGTTTCCATCACGCCGGAAGGTTTATTTTTGGTTTCATCTGATCAGAGCACCTTCTTTGACATTCGCTGTGTCGCTGATACGCTTTGGGGCAAACAGCTGAGAGGACTTCCTGTGGTCCTTTTTTTTTAAAAAAAAAAAAATAAATAAATAAATAAAAAGGGGGAGGGGAGGGGTTTTTTTGCCAGATTTGCTCCCACCCGAGCATCTCTGCACCTCATCTTATTAAAGCTGCAGTACGTAACTTATATATTAAAAAAAAAAAAAAAACCCAGCTCCTCTGCTTTCTCCCAGTGCTCCCAGTACTAACTGCAGAAACAACCAATAAGAGCCAGGAGGAAGGTTTTAGTGCTGTCAATCACCCTCATGTACGCGCCATTCACACACTCCCCCTGCTCTCTGCGACGCCACAGCTGGTTCACCACAACATAGCCTGCTGCTAATGCTAAGGCTAGTTAGCATGGCCACCGATGACGGCGGATAAACAGTTTTCCTGGAACGGTGAGTTGTTTCTCCACCATCAGCTCATTTAGTGGCGCGTACACGAGGGTGATTGGCAGCGCTAAGCCCCGCCTCCTGGCTCTGATTGGTTGTTTCAGGTCAGGAGCGGCGCATTTCTTTAGACAGCTATAGCAGCTCAGGGAGGAGGAGGAGCTCCATCTTTTCACAGATTATCTGTCTCAGACCAAACTGTCACGACATGGAGACGGTTTTAACAAATATGGAAGACAAATTTTGTAAAAGTTGCATACTGCAGCTTTCATGCTCTCCCTGTCAGTCTCGGTGGACGTCCATGTCTTGGTAGATCTCCAGGTGGTTCATCCTCTCCATGTTCAGATGATGGCTTGATCAGAGCTCAGGGAGACATTCGAAGCTTGGGACGTTGTTCTAGATCCTAACCCTGCTTTAAACATCTCCACAAAATTATCCCTGACCTGCTGCTGGGTTCCTTGGTCTTCATGATGCTGGTTGTTCTCTCAGGAGCCTTCAGCTAATGGCTCAGCTATGACATATTTAAAAAAAAAAAAAAAAAAAGAGCAACAGTGTCTGATCGCACCACAGAAATGGTTTTCCCTCAGAAGCTTTAATTGTTGGTCTAAGAAACTTTGAAACAGGAGGCAGATTTCAGTTTTCTGGAGTAACTTCTATTAAGTTTCTCATATATTTAAAAGTTAAACAGGAAAAATTAAATTAAAAAAAAAAGGGAATGTGAGTGGAGTTAACTGAATTAGCCATTTTATAGTGCATGACTTCCCACTCATGTCATGAATTCTATTTCAAAATGGAAAATGCATGACTGAGTGGGAAGTTAGCTGGATTTTCTAAAGATTGTTCCTAAGCAATCAAACTGCAAATCAGCAGCTTCTTCTGCAATATTTTAAAACTGATGACCAGAAACTAGCCAGAAAATAACCAGCGTAACATGGATTGTGGAGGGAGAGAGTGGGGTTAATGTGCGCTGCCTCTGCAGCTATTCAGAGTATTTCCTCCTCTGGATTACGTGTGTGTCATTGTTCACCTAAACAGCACCTCACTTCCTTTCATTGTCAAAGCAGCATTCCCAGTGCTCCCATCATGTGTCTGGTTTTACTTTGAAACTGTGTGTGTTTTGGTACAAACATGTAATTTGCTGCATCCCAACCACAGCAGACCCTCCTCAAGGTTTGCGTCTAATTTCTGACTCTGAAGTCAGACTACGGTTTGGAGGCGTCACTGTTGGGGTCAGAGGTCAGGGCTGTGTGCCGGCTTACCCGGTCCGTATGCGCGGGCCTTCTTGGGGTTCAGTTTGGGTTTGAGTGGAGCGCCAGGCTTTAGCTTGGCTTTGGGGAACTGAGACAGGTAGGTCATCACGGACTGCTCGTCCACGCTGGGGTCGATGATCTCCTCTGGAGCAATCACCTGCACACGTCACACCCCGCGTAAAGTGACACATTCAGACTCAAGAGGTTCTCACACACACATTGCAAAAAACCCCAAAATCTTACCAAATATTTCTAGTGAAAATCTCTTGAAAACACTCAAAATAAAAAAACTAACTTACAAGTAGCTTTTCAGCAGATACAGAAGCTTGTTTTAAGTCAATAATTCCTTAATATTGATGAAAAAGTTCTTTCTGTAAGTGAAATAAAAAGAGATTTTAACTTAAATGGGAAAAGGTCTTGTTCCACTGGCAGATCATTTCACTTGTAACTTGAACTTTTTCATCAATATTAAGGAATTGACTTAAAACCAGCTCCTATATCTGCTGAAAAGTCACTTGTAAGTTTTGTCTTATTTCAAGTGTATTCAAGATATTTGTACTGGATTTAGCGACCGATTTACAATCCACTCCGATGCAGAGGTTCAAACCGCAACAGGAGCATCGGCTGCTGTCAGTAACGTGTTAAACCCACCTGCGGGATGCCCAGCCAGTCATCAGCCAGCTGCATGGCTTCAGTAGCATTTTCCACTGGTTTCACTGGATCCCAGGTCTCCCAGTCTGGACACAGGCCTGAGAGAGAAAGAACGTTTTAAACTGTAATAATGGATCATTTTAGACCAGGGGTGGCAAACTCATTTTCATTTTGGGCCCCATCAAGATCACGGATGTTCTCAAAGGGCCAGATGTGCCAGAATGTATTGATAAAATCCATTAAAACTAAAATGAATAGCTGTCTCTGCATTCGACAAGTTCTTAAAACTCAATACTGAACATCTTTCCACATCGATCAGTTCTGCCAGCGTTTCGCAATCGTTTTGTGACTTGTCATCTAAAATCACAGATTTTCTGGCGCCAATTTAGAAATATTTGCAAGGAATTTTGCAATATTTGTGCTTAAATGACAGTAAATGTGACGGTTACTCGCCACATCGATCTCGGACGTTAACTTGACATCAAGTCAGGCTGAGGCAGCAGATTAGTAAAAAGAAATGCTGCCACCTGCAGGTGAGAGTTGGCATCACTTAAATCCGACTTTTTTTTTTTTTAACCATTTTTGCAGGAAAATTCACAAATGATTTACAATTACATATTAGTACAAAAAAGGAGGAGTGGGGATTGTTGATTTTCCGTGTGTGAATTTCTGAGATCGCGGAAGCGCGAATAACTTAAGGGAGTGATTGATGTAATTTGGCAGCATATGGGTATTTTATTGATAAGATATTTAAAATGACTCCAGAGGGACCCATAATTAGCAGTAAAACAGACATTTATCATGATTTAGACATTAAAGTCTGGCTCAATATAGTTGGCTTCAGGTAACTTTGGCTCCAATTAGCAGTCAGACAAAACCAAACCCCTCAGATCGGACAGATCTGCTGCCGTCTGAGCAGAAACCTGACGTTTCACACCAGAAAAACTAATCTACCTTAAAGCTCTCTGAGCTTCAAACATCTCTGACTGGTTTACCTGGTGCACAGCTGTCCACCAGTGCTCCCAGCGCCTTCCCGCTCCTCCAGTCCTGGCTGAAGTTGGTGATCGGCAGATCAGGAACTTTGTGTTGAATCCAGCCCAGCAGACGCTGTTTAGGTGTCTTTGACTCTGCCTGAACAGAAAAAAAAAACAAACAAACAAACAAAAAAAACAAAACAGTTCTGTTTTCTTTTCTTATACGTTTTGAAATAATAATAATAATAATAATAATAATTAAAAAAAAAAAAAAAAAAAAAAAAAATAAAAAAAAAAAAGAAAGACAAATGAAGGAGAAGCTGCTGACGTCACCTCCTGGTCCTCGCCCTCCCAGACTGGCATAGAGATGGAGTAGTGCAGGATCAGGGTCCAGATCAAACCCAGGATCAGCTTCAGGTTCCCATCGACAATAGCTTTAGAGTCTGAAAGAGGGAAAACAGACCTCACATTTCACACCGTTTTAACGCCACTTTAATGTCTAAATTAATTCCAAAATGTTTTTAGAAAATTTCCTTTTGCCGTTATTTATTATTATGAAATGGTGCACGTATCTGGACCAGAAAGTTCCGGTCCAGCCTGTCGGATCGGTTAGCACACGTACCGAATGAATACCTGAACACCTGCCGAATGTTTACTGGGAACTAGGAGCGCAACACAACGTTCTGTAGGGCAACTTTAAAACGTGACACCAACATAAAACAGAGAGGACTCCCAGCTATCGCTAAACTCTAATCCGGAACATTAATGGTTCCTCGTGCAGCTCGGGTGGAGAATGAATGGTGGACAGAACCAGAACTTTATGTCAGCATCTGAACAGGAATAAGGTCCATCTGCTCCGAACTCAACGACTGACCTGAAACGACGTCAAGCTGAACGTAAACATCACTGGTTCTGGAGGAAAAACAGCTAAAGTCCAAATCCAGCTGCCTGCAGCATTCACCTGGTACAAAACTCTGCACAGCATAAGAGATGCAACACACTGGTACCATCTGGACCAGTCCCTCTGACCAGCGGGGATTTCCCAACATTCTATGATGCATTCAGGTACATCTGGTACATCAGATTATTTAAATATCAAAACTCCTCTGAAATCATTTAATCTGTTTTTATTCTCAAATGTCTGAAATGGACAAAGGTGTTCAGGATGAATTGGGCTGTTCAAAGAGGTTTTATTGTTTATTATCCATCCGTCTTTGTCTTGATTGAAGCAAATCAAAAGATGTACTAAAATGATTTTTATGAACCGTTACACCCAAATGTATTAGTTTTTATTTTAAAGCTGCAGTATGTAACTTTAAGTGTTTTTTACGTATGTGTTAAAATTATGGTGTGACAATGAGACAAAATCTGAAAAACTGCTTTCTCCCAGTGCTCCCAGTACGAACTGCAGAAATACTCTCTCAGATACAAAACAACCAATTAGAGCCAGGAGGAGGGGCTTAGCGCTGTCAGTCACCCTCACCTAGCGCTGCTCACACACTCCCCCTGCTCTCTGCTACGCTGCAGCTGGTTCACCACAACATAGCCTGATGCTAATGCTAAGGCTAGTTAGCATGGCCACCGATGACGGCGGATAAACAGTTTTCCTGGAACGGTGAGTTGTTTCTCCACCATTAGCTCATTTAGCAGCACGAACAAGAGGGTGATTGGCAGCGCTAAGCCCCTCCTCCTGGCTCTGATTGGCCGTTTCAGGTCGGGAGCGGTGCATTTCTTTAGATGGCAGTAGCAGCTCAGGGAAGAGGTGGAGGACCTCCATCTTTTCACAGATCATCTGTCTCAGACCAAACTGTCACGACATGGAGACAGTTAAACATGGGGGGGAAGGGGAGGGAAAACATTTTGTAAAGGTTACATACTATGAGAAATAAAAACCAACAGAACCCAGCAGATGAAGCTCGACTGCAAACGTTTCCCAAGCAGCAGAGAAGTTTCCACACCTCCAGAGCTGCTGAACATTTGTCCCAGCATGCTTGTGCAACTGTGTTGCTGCAGGCCAACTTCTCACAGCGACTACAGACGAGCTCAGCAGAAACAAGTCACGTCCCCAGAGTTTAGAAAAGCTCCAGTTCTGCTCCACCGTCAGCTCAATCGCTGTGAGCTAAACATGTTTCATCAGCTCAGGTTTAGGTGGAGGCTTAGGAGGCGGCGGCCGCGCCCGTTGTGACACAACAATGAGTGAGCGCCTCAGAGGAAAAGTTACAACATCAGGATTCCTACATTTCTAATCTTCCATTATCTCAGTTTCTGCTGCACAGTTGGTGAAGCGTTTTAAGACGGGATCAGAATTAAACCATCTCCAGCTGTTTGTATCGTTTACGCCTCATTTCTAATTCATCTGCGCCAAGTCGAGCTTTTCTAACTTTCCTTTTCTCCCTGGGGTTGCAACAATACACTTGTGCAACAGTGCTTGTGTCATCGGAAGCAAGCACACTGTTAGTGAGCAGGACTCATCATTGACCTTTAACCCCACATCCACCCACAGCTAATCGAAGCGCTCTGATTAAAAACTGTCTACTCTGAAACTAAATGATTCATAATCAAGCCTGTCAAGGTTTCAGCTGTTTTTTCCTTTCGGATTTCAGTTTTTAAGAGCCAGAAGTGGCTCTTAAAAACAAAGTGATAACTGAAGTTTAAAAAAAAGGATATAATAAAGGCAGGTTTCAGCCATTTTTTATTAAATTACATTTAATTTTCATGACAGAATGACACTGAAGATACCGGTCATTTTTATCTTCATGTAGATCCATTTTTTCTTAGACTGGAAACTATGCAAATAAACATCCCATATAAGAAAATGTAGCCATCATCTTTTTGAAAAAGTTGTTTTTCTTTATATCAAAGCCTAAAAATAGAAATAAAATGGTTGCTCTTTAAAAGAGATTTCCTGCAGTAAGTTTTTAATCAAAAAGAAGATCTTTTTTCAAAAGGTCAGGCAATATTTATGGCTCTAAACCAGTTGTATTCAGCTGGACGGAGGGTAAAACTGTCAGCCAGCCCCCTCACGGCAGAGCAAAAAGGAACAATGACTGATTTTCAGACCTTTGCAGAGATAGAAAAGATCAGTTTCACAAGTATCGGCTGATTGTTGATAACCCAAAGTTAAGGAAATTGGGGCCAATCGATTGGGTGCACTCCGAGTGGACTGGTAAACCCATACGTCATCCAAACGTGTCTAAATGAGTAAATATCAAGATGTCCGACAGCAGTTGAATGCAGCACGTGTCGATGTGGGGGCGCAGAGGGCGACGTTTAATGTCTGGGTAATGCAATGAAACCTTGTCTCTAAATTGAGGTACAAATGGCTGTGCAGCGTCGCAATACAGATTTCAAGAGTATTTACTGATTCGGTCATTAACTAAAATGTATTTTGATTGAAAAACTTTGCTTATTGTGTTTTGAACGCTGCTAATTGACAAAAATGTTATCACAAAGTCTCCAATTACAGATTTTTTAAAATTGTGGAGAGTTTCTACGAACTTAAGAATCGTGCTCATGGGTTTTCGTTTCCCCAGGGTAAAAATATGACGCAACACAGGTTCTTTTCAGCCACAGGGATGGATGAGGTGCAGAGTTTCTCCGACAGTGATCAGGATGCTAGGGTTGGTAAATCATCTCCGAAGCAACCGACAAACACCAAACATCTTGACTTTAACTATAAACACGCTCACTGTTGAAGCTGCTGTGTGCAACTTCCACAAAAATAAAGATTTTTTTCCATATTAAAGTTAAAACTGTCTCCATGTCGTGACAGTCTGGTCTGAGACAGATAATCTGAAAAGATGGAGCTCCTCCTCCTCCCTCAGCTGCTATTGCTTTCTGAAGAAATGCTCCGCCCTCAACCTGAAACAACCAATCAGAGCCAGGAGGCGGGGCTTAGCGCTGCCAATCACCCTCGTGTTCCTGCTGCTAAATGTGCTGATGGTGGAGAAACAACTCACCGTTCCAGGAAAACTGTTTATCCGCCATCAAAGGTGGCCATGCTAACTAGCCTTAGCATTAGCAGCAGGCTATGTTGTGGTGAACCAGCTGCAGCGTAGCAGAGAGCAGGGGGAGTGTGTGAGCGGCGTGTACATGAGGGTGATTGACAGAGTGGTGTATTTCTGCAGTTAGTACTGGGAGCACTGGGAGAAGGCAGGGGAGCTGGATTTTTTTTTATTTTTTTTTCCACAGATTATCCGTCTTATATTGTCACAACATAGTGATAATTTTAACAAAAAACATTTTTCATCATAGTTACATACTACAGCTTCAAGTACAGTGGTGGCTCTATGATGCTGTGGGCCAGTTTCTCTTCTAACAAAAAAAAAAAAAGCTCTGGGATCCTTGTTACAGTACTGGTCATCAGGAACAGACACCAGGACATCTTTGAAGCTGTATTTTTTTGTTGTTTTGTTTTTTTAAAATCTTTGCTACTTCAACTTTTAGTTCTCCCAGGTCAAAGAGACAGACTTGAAGAGACTAGTTCAGGACCAACCGAGCTGTGTTTGTGTCCTCAGGTTTTCAGGCCGTTACCATGGCAACCCTATTGTTCGCAAAGGGGTCAGGAGTTTAATCAGTTGTGTGTACATAGTAAATTATTTGTGGAAACGGCAGCGATTGTGTATACGGAGCGCTCCAGTAAGCTGCTGCATTGTTTCCAGCAGCTGAACGCTGCGACGTCGCCGCCCTCCCACCCCTAACGGGCCTCCCCATCCTTAACGAGTGGCCCCAACCCGGTTCTGATCGGGGGCGCCACCTTGCCCTCGACGCCAAGCTCTTCTTCCTTCCTTCACCCAGAGTTTTCCCCAGTTTTCCACTTCAGATAACATTTTTTGCAGCCTCCGCTCCTGCCGATACCTGCCGATTTGTTGCTGCGTTTCCGTGGTGACGCAACAACACCGGCAAGCAGCAAAGCAGTGGGTGTTGGGAGGGTTTCTGTTTGGAGGGAGCAACAAATAAAGGCTGAACGTGTCTAAGGAGAAAAGGAAAGCGAGATAAAGCCAAGAGCCTGCGTGGGCAAAGGTGAGGCAGGCTGGAACCGAATGCCTCGCTCTTATCGGCGTGGCACACCCTGGCTGGCGCAGGAAATGACATCAGCAGCCAGCAAGACGCCCAAAAATACCTGGTTTGACTCTGACCTGATCAGTCTGGTATTCAAGGTAAAAAAAAACAGGGAGGAAAGATTATCAGTTTATGATCCCTGCAGCAAGGATTGGTTGTGTTTTATGGGTCATGAGGCCCAAAAGCTGCTTTAAAACCACAATAAACACGTTAATTTTGCCTTAGAACTGAAGTAACACTTATTTTAAAAGCTTTACTCTGTGCTACTTCCCTGTGATATGTATGGAAGCCCATTTCTGCCATGGAGGAAACCCCCCCCCCCCCAACAGGAAGTCATGTTTTTGGTAAGTCAATTATAATAATTTTGATATAAAGTCATAATTATGAGAGTCATAATGACACACAAAGTCACAATTTGAACTTTCAAAGTCAATTTTGAAATTCCAAGCTATAATTTTGACTTTCAAAGTCATAATTTTGAGATTTAAAGAGGCAGTATTGTGTTTTCCAGGCAGAGTCATTTTATAGCACAATCAACTGTTCCCTTCAGTTGTTACAAAAATGCTGAATATTTCAAATACAACCTAAAAGAAATTTGTCTTCATAATTTAATGTCTTGAAATTGGACCTCTGTCTCCAAGTCATCACAACAGCGCTCCTCGATTAACCCTTTAACGTTTATTCAGTGTTTCACTGAGCAATAGCTCCTATAATGAAGCTCAGCAGATGCGCAGTTCCATCAGGTGTTTGCCAATTGCTGCTGGCAACTCTGAAGGGGTTGAGTGGGGAAATTGCGGGAAAGGGGAGCTCTGTGACGCGGAAGCTCAGAAGCTTATAAACTGCAGTTCCGAGGAGGAGCTGCACCTTGAAGGTGGAGCTGGGTCCATCCAGGTGTTTTGCACAGCTGAATGGTTGCCACGGGAGATTAAAGGATTGAGAAATCAATGCATGAAAGAATCAAAGCAACACTCCAGGTTTGTTTTTGATGAGGGAATAAAACATGTAAAGCTAAAAAATAGTCAATTTTGCATAATACTGCCCCTTTAAAGTCATATTTGACTTTCCAAGTCATGAGATAGAAAGTCATGCTATTTCTCTAAGGACACTTGCACCTATGGAAGCCCATCCCTCTCAATCATGACTTTGAATCTCAATTATGACTTCCTGTTGGGCTTTTATTTTTTCCTTCATGGCAGAAATGGACTTCCATAGATAGGACAAATCAGATGGATGATTAAATTATCCGTCTGCTTCCCGTATCATCTGGTTCTCCAGGCCCCAACACATCTGACCGATAAACCGACCGAATGTTCCTGCCTAGTTTGCAGTGATTAGTTCTGGAAAGAAACTGAACCACCGGAAAAAGTTACGAGCTCATGAACTCATCAAGCGATTCGGACCAAAGTAAACGAACGACCAGGTGAGGAAACGGCCTGAAAACGTTGGCGGACCGGTCCAGAACAGCCTGTATTGGAAATTCAAATGTGCCTTGGTGTTTTCCTGGTACCTCAAAAGGTATGTGGTTGAAAACATCTAAAGATTTTTAAACCAGTGAGGGGAAAAAAAAAAAAAAAACTGGAAAATGGAAGGTTTGAGAGCAGTGGTCACAGGTGGAAATCCCTTAAAAAGAGGGAACCTGCAGCTGTAAACAGGATGCAGAGCTTCTCTGTGGGAGTGGATCAACCCACTGAACACACAGATTCCTGTGGGCTGAGATCATAACATCCCACCCACTAACACCCCCCCCCCCCAACTGCATTAAACACAAATGGATAGTGACAGAAGAACAAAGGCCATCTTTCAGTCAGTCTGCAGGTAGGCTTAAACAGCCAACCACCACCAGCAGAACCGACTGAATTAAATAAAAACACCCTGTGGGAAACCGTAGAGCCTGCAAAGTCTGCCACTCATCCATGTTTACATTATTATAATAAAGTCCTGCAAAAGTTTCAAGCTGCACACAAAACTCGAACCAGACCAGCTTTTTCTGCTGCTAAACTGAACGTTGTGGTTCTGATCAGATTCACAGCGATAACTGCCTGAACAAATATAATCAGATTTCTTTAAAAAAAAAAAAAAAAAAAAAAAAAAAAAAAAACCCCCCCAACCCACAGTTAAAAGGAAAGTTAGACTCGCCTTTTGCAAACAAAACCAGACCTGCAGCCTAATGTTTGGGTCTCTGATCCTCATTAAGGTTGACGAAGGTTTAAAAAGATGTTTAAAATCTGCAGAAACTTTGCGTTTTTATGGCTTAAAGACCTTTTTTGAGATGCTGGCTGGGCTGGGAGATCACTCGCTTTGTTGAATTTTTTTGGTTTTTGAAGGTTTAACTTTTGGAAAAGCGGGATTTGTTTTTTTTTCCACCAATGAACTCCTTGGGTTTGCATAGTTCAGACTGATGTGAGCACGCCCAGGGCGGCCATCTTGTTTTTTACAGCTTCTATTTATTTGGACTTTGAATTCAGGTCAACTCTACGAGGGCCAAGCTAACAGCTTCTTTTTACGAAAATAAAGTCAAAATGCTACAAGTATACAGTCGTAGTAATACGAGAATAACGTCATGACAAGTTGAAATTATTTGAGAATAAACTCATATTTAAAGTAGCATTTTTTATGACAACTTCAACACAAAAAACCAACCAAATTAAGCTGATTAAAACGACTCACGTAATTTTAAGACGTTCTAGTAAAATTGTGCATCTATTCTGCTAATATGATTATATTCTCGTAATTAAACCAAAATACTTGAAGCCTGACCCTGATACAACGAATGATTGAAATAAACGCCACTTTTTGAAAATATGTCTTTTTTTTTTTAAGAAAGTGAGGGAAACAAAAAACGAAAGATGTGGAGATTTTATTTTTAAGTCATATCGCCCAGGCCTAGATGCTGGTTTAAACATGCTCATAGTTTCACCAATCACTCTTTAACGCTGCTTTAAAACTACTGTTGAGTCGCCTGACTGTCAAGCAGCTGACTGAAGGCTCCGCCGGAGCAGGCAGCCTGAATAATGAGCCAACAGCTCGCCGTTCTCTAAAGCAGAGAAACCACAACAAGCTACACTTGGATCAATAAGCACTTCGGTCCTGTCCACACAGGGATGATTTCAGCTGCATCCTCAGACGTTTAGGCTGTGCGTCCACCAGAGTTCGGCGTCTGGAGAGACCAGAAACAATCATTTTTTTGAAACCAGGGTCCAGAGCAGCTAAATTTAAAAATGTCGCTTTCATGTTTCCATGTGGCCCAGCGATGACGACGCAGCTCCATCTCTATCCCGCATGCGGCTGGTCCTGTCGCAATAAGGAATCAAATTAAAATGAGCTCAGTTTCCATTCTGATGAATATTTTTTGAAGGGAAGTTTTGTTTTCAGAGACATAATCCATTTTATTTATTTCAGTTTTTATTTTGGTTTTATTTAAAGTGTTTTGGTTGTGTTTTATTTTGAATATTTAAAATATCTTTAAAAAATTAATACAGAACATGGAAAAAAATTGAAAAGTTAGTGAATTAAAAAAAAACAAAAAAAAACTACGAAATACAAAAATAAAGGCAACAAACAAAACTATTGGAAACAAAATGGAAAATTAAAGAGATAAGTTCTTTATAAAATTAGAGCTTATGGGTCTAACATCAACATTAAAATGACGACATTGTTTAGAGGCCATTTTTATTGCAATAATTTCTAGGACAATTCATCATCCAGCTAAATTCATTGTGGTGACGAGCCTACATGCGCCTCACTCTTCCAAAAACATGGCGCCTTTCGGCATTTTGTGGCAGCGTTACAGCGCCACCGATTGGCCCGGCATACCTACTACAACTACCGTATCCTGGCGTATGGACGCACATCTTCTCTCAATCGTTGAATTTCCGATGTTCGTCTCCGTGTGTACAGGGTGGTGAACTATTACGAAATTTAGTGAGTTTTATTTTGTATTATTGCTGAAGTTCATGTATGAACCACCTTTACAAGTTTAATTCAATAATCCTTCATTGATCCCAAAAGGAAATTAAATGCAACTCAGGACAGATCTCCTGTAGCAGTCTGTATCACAACAAATTTGAAGGAGCCTCTTCTTGAAGACAGTTTTTCCAGTGAGTCTCATTGTCTATAATTTTCTTGATTATGTAAAAGCCTTCTTTGCATCATAAAATATAATAAAATGAACAAGATTTTCAGCAGCAGTGGGAATAACCGTCGCTTCTCATCATGGCTCAGGTCAGAATCCCTGCCTTTTAGTGCCTCCAAACTGTAACTGGCATCTTTATGTTGAGTTCAGCCTTATGAAGTTATATTAAAAACATCACCCTGAACTAGTGTCAGACTCTATACTTTGTGTTTTGGCTTTTCCAAAGCTCCCCGCCCTCTTTGTGCAGTGTTTTAGGACGACCCCCAAAAAGCTCAAGGCGATCAACATTACATCTGAGAAAAGATTACTCGGCTCTCAGAGTCTGTTGCAAGAGAAATTAAGATGGAAACCCGTCAAAAGGTGAAGTTTCAACATGTCTGTCAGAGCTCCTAAACAAGCCTGTAATTTAGCCAGCCTGATCCGTCTGTTCAAGCTTCTTGTGCAGTTTAAACTCATTTCCAATGACTAACAAACTCTGGGTACAATTATGAAACTTTCCAACATCATGACGGCACTCCAAGCTGCAGCCGCCGCTGGGGAGCTTACTGCATGATGCGTCGCTGAAACACCACCACATAGGAGTCACATGAGTCACAGCAGCAGCACAGGAGGGGAGGGGGGCAATCCTGCCATATAACCTCCAGATTATAGACAGAAAAGCAGCAATGATGCCTTTAATGTTTTGGATTTGAGTAATGAGGGTTGAGCATGAAACAGGCTGTCATTCTGTCTCCGACTCCCTTTAATCTGGCTGTGGTTGGATGCAAACAGCTTGCAGGGATGAAGTTCGAGGAACATCAAAGACTGAGAAAAACTTGCTTTCTATTTTTTTTTTTTTTTTTACCCCCACAAAGACTTGAAGCGAAGGACCCAAGAAGAGGAACAGTTGAAAAGCATTAGGAGACCGAGGCGGACGCCAGAGGAAGGCCAGACTAAAATGTTGGGGTTTGATCCAAAACATGAAGAAACCAACCTCTCCTGGCCGTGAAATAAGACGCTTGAGTGCAACGAGCATCCTGGGAAACGCTCAGGATTTACTGCAGCTGAGCGGAACCAGAACAGCAACCAGGAAGGGAAATGGGTTTAAACAGAACATAAAATTTAAAAAACACATAAATGACTAATGATGAAATTGCTGCAGAAACGAGAACCGGGAGCCACAAGAGATCGGAGCAACCCAGGCCACGCTGCCCTGTCATTACCACGCAGACATCTGGCATGACGTCCTCCAGCGGCGCTTCGCCTCGCATGACCTCACCCTGCCGGTTCCCAGGCCGCATCGTCGTCAGAACCAGACCCGCCATGTGGCGAGGAAGACCACGGAGGGAAGAAATTACCAGCTTTTCATCACACCGAAGCCATGCCATGAAAAAAAAAAAAAACAAAAAAAAAAAAACCAAACACTAATCGAAACCCCACAGGGAGCTTAGTCAGCTTTAGATATTTGCTTAACTGATGCAAACGTCTGTCGGCCGACGTTTGGGCCGCTTCATTCCCTTAACAAGGTTGACACCAAGCGCGGATCAGTACAGCTTCTATCTGGCAGAATCCCTTTGGGTTCCTGACACGTTTTACTCTCTGGGTTGCCCCAGAATCAAAACCTTTTAGGGTCAAGTCCCTCAGCTTAACAACACGCATCTGACCAATTAAAAGCTAAAGAAGGGAGAACCGTTTGGTCTGAGTTCAGCCATCAGTGGGGGAAAAAAAGTTGAGAAAGAAGATCAAAAAAGCAGTTTGTAGCAGAGCCAGGCTGCAGGAGGTTCACCACAGTAACTATCAGTGAACGATCGCAGTAAACCACACACACACACAGCGGGAGTTCTGTGAGGACAGGCAATGCGATGCATTCCTCAGCTTCTTGGCAAAGGCTACATGATCGCAGAAAAAAAGAAGTTTTCTGGGTTTGCACACAGCTAAGGTCCAGAATCTATTACCGCTAGGCCTGGGCGATAAAATGATTTGATCAGTTTACTGAATTTTTGGTTTAATCTGGATTCCTCCCCCCCCACCAATGAGTTCGTTGGGCTTCCGTAGTTCAGAGTGATGTTGGCGCTCCCAGGGCGGCCATCTTGTTTGACAAGTGTGTTTTACAGCCTGTATTTATTTGGACTTTAAATTCAGGTCAAATCTGCGATGAAACAAAAGGTTAGGCTATGATTTTTTTTTTTTTTAATTGCAAGAATAAAGTCATAATATTACAAGAATCCAGTCGTAAGAGAATAAAATTTAAATACAAGAATAAAGTTTTAATATTACCAGAATAAAGTAATATTAGGAGAATAAAGTACTTTTGAGAGCTCCTACACAAAAAACAAAATGAAAAATTGTGAAGTTATACTTTGGTGTTTCATAGATAAGGAAATGTTTCATCTTTTAAAACATCAGCATGAAATTATCAGTAGCAGGACTTTGAAACAATCGTGCAACGACTAAAAGAAGAAAACCAAACGGAATGAGCTGCTCACATCAGATTCTGATAACTATAGAAGCTTTTTCCTCATTTAAAAAAAACAAAAAAAAAAAACCTTTTCTTGTAATTTTAAGACGTTTATTCTGGTAAAATTGCATCTTTATTTTGCCAATATGACTACATTCTTGGATATATTAAAAAAAAAAAAAAAAGTTGTAGACTGGTTCTAATACTTTGTCATACAACTCTCAGAAGGGATTATTTAAGTAAAAGCCACTTTTTGAAAGTATTTTCTGTAACTTGTAATTTCTGTTTCAGAAAAGTAAAAAAAAAAAAAAAAGTTAAAAATTGGATCTGATATGAAAAATTCAAAGATTTTATTTTTGACCTATATTGCCCAGCCCTAATTACCTCCATGCATTTACCCTAATCTGACGATTCTCGAATAAAAGATTAGAAAAGCAGAGGCCTCAACTCAGTCGTTTTGTTGTGTATTAATTGAAGGCTTGATGTCAGAAACCATGAGATCGGACCCTTTGCCTTTTTCGAGGAGTTTCTTCAAAGAACAGAAACCTCTGACTCAACCCGTCCAGCTGCAGACCGCCTGAAAGCCTCGTTCATCCTTATCACCTTCTCAGACTGATAATTACACAGATATAAAGCCAACAGCGACGGCCTTGAACTCTGCGTCACGTCTGCTGCCTCTCCAGACGACATTCCCCACACACACATCAGTGAGTGTGTGTAACACACACACACTGTGAGGTGAGGTTTGCTGTGAGATGACAGGTCATCAGGTGGTGACAGAGACACGACAGTGCTGTACTCTTCCTCCACAAACCAGCTTCCACCCACCTTTCATCAGCAGATTCCCAAAAACTGTAATCCAGACCAGATTTTAGAGCTAATCCATTGGGATTCAAAATCACCCGTTAGCTGCAGCTCGAGAACTAAATGATTAATCTATCGCTTATTCTGATTAATTGGATTTAAAAAAAAATAATGCTGATATTTTGCAGATTTTTCCCATTTACGGTGTTAATACAATATTAGAAATGCATTAAAACAAAAATTCCATTGCTTAAAATGCAACATAGGATTCCTTTTGTGAACGCTTGAGCATTTGTAGCAAAAGGATATTTAAAAAAAAAAAAAAAACATCTGAAAAGCTCAGCTCTTTCCGCTTGACTTAATACAGTGTATATGTAGATTTCTGGATTAAATGATTAATTTGATAGCAAGGTGCGAAATTGTTTTTCATAGAATCTGAACCAGGTGATGCTAGAAGACTTCTGGTAGAACATATTTACTGAAAGGGTTTTGGTTTTTTTTAAAACCCTTAAATGCAAATTGGATACTTTTTGGACAATTTTGGCCTGAATTTTAATTTTATTAGGCCAATTAGTTTTGGCTGATTAAACATTGAGAAGCAGCTTTCAGTTTTTATGCTTCTCTAATCTGGAACGGACTTCCAGAAAGCTGCAAAACAGCCGAAACACTGATTTCCTTTAAAATCAAGGCTAAAACCCACCTGTTCAGAGCTGCATTTGATTCGTATTAAGTGGAACATTGATCAACAATTTCTAACTATATTTGCTTGATGATCCTCATGATTTTGATGCATTAATATTTGCTCGATTTCGCTGAATGCTTGATGTTTTTAATGTGAAGCATTTGAACCGCCTTGCTGCTTAAACCTAACTCAATTGCCGCTCATAGTGTGTTCTTTCAGCAAATGGCCTTTTTTGAATCTGTATACTCCAAGTAACGATCAATCAGTTACTAAATTAGTTAACGATTATTTCTATAAAATCGATTTGTCACGATTAATTGTTTCAGCTCTATTTAGTTCAGTTTAAAAGTCAAACAAATGGTTTCAATCATATCTATGCAGTACAACAAGAACTTTTCACTAGTTACTGATAGCTTTTAAAGTACTTCAGGCTTCTTACTGGAACTGATACCCTGAGATACGTAAATTTATTTTATTATTTTTGGTTTAAGAGTAGCTGGTACTTTTCTCTGGGGCTTTGACTGCCGTGACCTACCGTCAGCTAAAAATAAATAAATAAAACTATCAGCAAGAGAACAAAAACAGAACTGCAAGGACTAGTACTTTTATTAAATTGCTACTTTCATTATGAGTAAATATTTAAAAAGTATTGCATTAAAATCTAAGCTCCATAAGCTATCGCTAATCCCTTCTAGCCAGCCAAAACTCGACACATTCCTGAATGTCTTAGCTAATGTTTTTGTTTATACACGCCATAAAATTCTGGTTATTGATGGTTTTTATTAAGAGCTTCCACTTCAGTACTCACCAATTTAAGCTACAAAACAAGCAGCCCATCCTTTTAACTTGGGAATTTTAAATTAAAGCTATTCGCCATGTCTTTCTTTTAAAGCTCCTGACACGTTGCTTGATATTGCGATCAAGTTCGCATTCCTTTAACAATATTTTACGTTTTATAATAAACCCAGAACCCTGTCCACCTTGCACCACACTGTCCCCAGCTAAGAAATAACCAAGGCAGATACAGAGCTAATTAGCATAGCTTATTTAAAAAGTTTAATTTGCCAGCTGTGTTGCTTACCATGTTTTGGGTAATAGTGTTTAGTATTGTGATCAAGTTCATTCAAATTTCAGATTAAAATCATCCTCCTGTCTACACTGCATCTCACTGTCCCCAGCTAAGAAGTTACAAGGTTAATTAGCCCAGCTTAACAAAATAAATAGTTTATTTACCAACTGTGTGCCTCATCGTGTTTTTTTGCTCATAATTGTTCAGTATTAGTTATTTATTGTTTTGACGATGCTTTATGCGTTGTTCCAAAGATACATAATCTTATGTGAAACGCCGATGCTAATCCAATTAGCATAGCATTGGCTAAACCCAAAGCTAGCTAGTTTCATCATAAAATATATCCAGTTTTCTAATAGTGCCTGACTGTTTAGTCTGATTGACAACCTTAAAAGATTGTTTGCTTGGTCATGTTTGTCAGATAAACATATTTAACAATTTAAGCCAAAACTAGCAGCCAAACCACTTCACTTAGCAATCAAGCTAGTGACAAAGCTAATTAGTATCTTTGTTGTTCCCATACTAGCATGTGATACGATTGTTTTCTTGACGCTTAAATGTTGCTCTGCTTTTTGGAGCCAAACAGAAAAAGCCCTGAAAGGGAGGTTAAAACCAAGATCCTTAGTGAGGCCAATTACTTCCTCCACAAAGGATATTTCTGGTTGTATTTAGACATATTTGACATTGTTGCTTTGGTGGCTTTAAACAGTTTATAGTAGCCGTTTGGCAGGCAGCTCATGTTTTTGAACCACAAACTTTTGTAGAGGCTGCGTATGCCTAAAAAGCCAAAATGGACAAAGAAATGGAAAATGCACTGGGCCGAAACAAACCTGACAGCCTTTCACAAACAGCAGAAAAGATGTTGATCCTTTCTGGACAAAATTTTCAAAGGATTATGCTTTGGAAATGGTGATTCAGTGAGCTGCTTTTCTGTTTGCATGTTAAGTTTATGATGTTAAGAGTTACAACAACTCAAACATTTACATTCAAAACATACTAAAGCTCTCCAAAGAGACCAATATTTTCTTCAAAATCCTGAAGATTTATCACTAATGTTCTTTTATGTCCTGATCCATTAGTTCTCCTGCATCTACCTCTAATCATTTAAGCAACTTTCTTCTTAGAGACTCAAGTCCACTTCATAAAGTTCCTGACCACAAAACCTGTTTGTCAGATGTTTAAGAATAAAATGTTTCTAAAAGTAAAACTGTAAGTGCAAGTTAACGTTTCCTAATTCTGGTCCTTGAGGTACACCGTCCTGCATGTTTTAGGCTTTTTCTTGTTCCAAAAACATTTTTAAAAGAGTGTTGGGTCAGCAGAGGAAAACATGTAAAACCTTCAGGGCCATCAAACAATGATCTATGCAGGCCTTTTTATGGCCGGCTGTTGAAGGTAGACTCGCTCGTAAAGCTCGTGGATGCTTGACTGCAGAAGACAGAGAGTCGCGCAAACTTTCAGAAAGGGATTCCTGGAAACCACCACAAACCTACTTCTACCATTTCATTCGTAATGAACAGTACTGCATCAGTCTAGAGTTTCCCCCTGAGCATGCAGCAGGTGACATTTGTTCTTTATGAAGTTCAAGGATTCAGACGTTAATCAAACAAAGCGTTTCTGTGCTGGTCGGTAAGCCTATATCCTGCCTTCTCTCAGGTTACCCTTCCAGCAGCAACACTGGACCCTGTGTCTCCCTCACACACAGCATTGGTCTGCTGACGTGAGAGTCCTGATGACAATGAAAAGACAAACGACCATGTTTTTAACGCTTGTTTGCTTGTTAAACATGAAAAGCGGTGACGTAACCCACTCAAAACACTCAACTTCTCAGTTTTGCAGCTCAGTCACGCCTCGGTGCGGCTTTTGGCAAAAGGCATCACGTTTCACCGAGGAATGTCACTCAGTTTTGCCCTCAGGACGTTGGAAATGCCTCCAGGCCAAATTCTCACACTTTGAATCATAAGGAAACAATTAAGTGTAAATAAATTTGAATGAACAAAGACTGTTTTCAGAAAAGGAACCTACTGTATGACGCGATCCGAGAGCCTGAAGAAAACTTGTATCCAAACCCAGCAGAACAGAGAAAGGATGAAGGCCATTTGTCAATGCTTTGTGCAGTAATGGCTTTAATTGTGTCCGAGCACAAGGTTTCTTTCAGCGAGAGCAACAACCTGAAAGCTGTTAAGACTTTTCCCTAAAAACGAGCTCTTTGTTCAGATGCCACTTTAATTTGTCATAAAACCAGCCGTCATGGTGGGCATCAAAGTCTCAAACAGGCTGCAGAACTTAACCCAGACCTGTTTACCAAGTTTTTTTATTTAGTCCAGACCTTCAGTCAAGCGGCCCGTGTTGAGATCTGGTTGCGATTATTGATCTGATGGCAATTACGGGATCAAGGAGCGCTGGTCGTCTCAGAGATCAGGATGTGGGCCACCCATGTTTCCAGCGTGTTCTACCAGCCAAATTTACATCACAAATAAGGAGCGAGGGCCTGAGTCATAAATACAAGACTGCTTGGGGTTTTTTCTCTGCTGGAGGAGCGAAACAGAGGGAACCGACCGAGCCGGGAGGAGAACATGTTTTAGCAGGAGGAAAAAGAGCTGGGAGCTTTCAGAGTGTGAGAACGCAGCCAACAAACACACTTCTGTCAGCCATGACTTATGGAGACGCACATCTTCAAAGATTCAGGGCAGATTCTGCATATTAATGGATTCAATTCCCATCAGAACACACACAGCAAAAAACCCAATTTATGACGTTTGTAACTCGACACTTGTGTGTTGCTCTGCTGGAAAACGTCACGTAACTGATCCAGTGTTAGACTAACAGACTCTTCGGCGTTTAATGCAATGCCTTGAGAACTTCTTTAAATCTTTTCCATCTTAACCAAACGAGATGCAAAAGACCCTCTCTGCCAACTAACTAGGGCTGCAGCTCAATTATTTTATAAATCGATTATTCTAATTGAATAACAATTGGTATATTCTGCAGATTTTTCATTTAACCACTTTAGCGTTTTTATTCATTACAAACGTAAGAGATGCATAATTCAGTTGCTTTTTAAGTAGGAAAAACAAACATTGCCTCAAATGCACCACATTTCTTTTGTGAACCCTTGATCGTTTGCAGCAAAGCATGAATCTGCAGCTAAAAAAAAAAAAAAACAAAACTACTTCTAGCAACACGTGAAAAATTCATCTTTCTGCCTGACTTAATACAGTGTAGGGCTGCTGATTATTTTGTCAATTAAGCAATTAATTGGATGCAAAAGGTGCTTTTTGTTTTAAACAATTTGAAGCAGGGGAAGCCAGAACTGCCACTGGAGGAGTTCTGGGTAGAAAATGTTTACAGAGAAAGATCTTAAATGCAAAAAATGTATTTTTTTGTACAGTTCTGGTTTAATTACTGCTTTGAGTGTGTTGTTCTTTCAGCAAATGGCTTTTTTAAAGTCTGTATACTCCAGTTAACGATTGATTGCTAAATTAGCTGATGAATATCTGAATAAATCTATTCATCACCATTAATTTAATTCTTTCAGCCCTAAACTCGACAGTTTCACCACAACAATATTGCATTTCAGAAACCACGTCAGCAGCTAAATGAGCGTTTGCAGACCTCAATGAGCTGTTCAAGCTCACCGACTGACAAGAAAATGGCCACAACCAGAGATCCGTCAGCTGAAAACAGTGAAAAAGATGAGATTATTTGTTTAAAAAAGGCAAAATGACAGAGTGAGGCAAAAGATGTTGGTTGCTCCAAGTCAACGGGGTTGGAGATTTGAAGAAACCGAGGTTACAGCAAGCTAGAGCAGCACATCTCCAGCGTCACCGATGATATGGGCTGCATGTCGGGTAAAGCTGCAGGGCAGACGGCATCAGTACAACCACAGAACCGGCAGATGTTTGCAGCTTCCTCCTCCTCGTTCCAGCAGTCTGGAGGGGGTTTGGTGATGATGAAGCCATTTTTAAAGGACGCTAATGCAGCTTTCCTCCGAGTAAAGAACTGCCCATCAGGCTCAGCAAACAGTCCTGGAGCGCAAACTGGAGATTCATGATGATGCTCCATCCTGCAGAGCTCCTCTGACCGCTACCGTATGAGAACGCTCGACTCCTGGTTGATGAAAAAAGGTTTTTTTAAATAATGGCGTCTTCAAAGAACTCAGAGGTAGAGGTGGTGCAACAATTCCTTCTTTTCCCTCTGTTAGGTCATTAAAACAAAAAGACTAATTTCAATAAAACACGTCCTTATATTTGAGGTTTGTTTTACAAAAGCTGAATATTCGTATTAAACATGCAAATCTCATTAGTGCTGGATGAGATTCAGCCCGTAGCCTCAGTTTCAGGCTGCAGAGAATCAAATCAAACTGTCCTGCACAATATTGTGCAGAATTCAACAGTTTCACACATTTTCTCAGGGATGCAGTAACTTTCACAAAAACATGGTCTTTTTTTGCATGTTTGTTAAAAACTGTCACCATGTCGTGACAGTTTGGTCTGAGACAGATAATCTGTGAAAAGATGGAGGTCCTCCACCTCCTCCCTGAGCTGCTACTACTGTCTAAAGAAATGCTCCGCCCCCGACCTGAAACAACCAATCAGAGCCAGGAGGAGGGGCTTAGCGCTGCCAATCACCCTCGTGTTCGCGCTGCTAAATGTGCTGATGGTGGAGAAACAGCTCACCGTTCCAGGAAAACTGTTTATCCGCCGTCATCGGTGGCCGTGCTAACTAGCCTTAGCATTAGCATCAGGCTATGTTGTGGTGAACCAGCTACAGCGTAGCAGAGAGCAGGGGGAGTGTGTGAGCAGCACGTACATGAGGGTGATTGGCAGCACTAAGACCCTCCTCCTGGCTCTGACTGACTGGTATATTTCTGCAGTTAGTACTGGGAGCACTGGGAGAAGGCAGAGGAGCTGGACTTTCTTCACAGATTATCTATTTTATAGTAAATTGTCGTGACAATGATGATTTTAACAAATATGTAAAAAACATTTTTCATAAAAGTTAAATAGTGCAGCTTTAAATCAGAATATTAACATGACAATCTTGGGTTTAACATTTCGCTTTCTGCAACAAACCCCCCCCCCCCACACACACACACACACACACACACACACACAGTCCTTTAAGCAACCTAAACTGAAGAAAAGGTACAGCATGTAATGGACTTGCAGTTGAGAGCTTATTGCTTTAATTAACAGGCTTATAAACCCAGTTTTAGAGAGCTGATAGGAAAATTTGTTTCAAAATGGCTAAAAATATCCATTACGATGTGGCCCTGATAGTTAAAACAAAGCATAAATCTTTATTTCCCGACTAATCCTCGGTAGTGTTGCAACTCAGTGTTTGGTCTAAATACATGTAGTTCTTCCAACTTCACGCTTTGTTACACAAGATAAAATCCTGATCTGAAAGCAGTTCTTCATCCTCACATATCTGGAAAATCTGTTTGTTGATCAAGATGAACGTTAATGAGCCTTTCCCTGGAGCTCGTTATGCCTCCGTTTAAAACTATTCACATTAAACTTGTTTTTCTGTGATTACTCAGTCTGCAACGAGCTGCTCTCTGATAAAACACTGTTTATGTTCTCATTATGGTAAATATGCTTCTGATTTAATCTTTCAACCACAGCTGAGATCCAGATTCCAAGCTTTTCTGTTGACGCTTCCTTTTTTTTTTTTTTTTTTTTTTTTTTTTTAAAAAAAAAGTGGTACCTGAATGCATCAGGAGGCCTGAGGGAAATCTGCCTCTTGGCGGCCACACACACACTGCTGGGACAACAGGTGGAATGTGCCTCACTTCTCGCTGACCTTGAGAAGCTTTTTTCCACATTTGTTATCAATTACTCGTGTGTGTGTGTGTGTGTGTGTGTGTGTGTGTGTGTGTGTGTGTGTGTGTGTGTGTGTGTGTGTGTGTGTGTGTGTGTGTTGCCTCCATACAGCTCTGTCTTCATTAGAGCGAAGAAAGTTAAACTATGTAACCAGTTGAGTTTCAGCTCAGCCTGGTTTCTCTGTGTCAATCTTGCATTTTTTTCATATCAGATCCATTTTTCCCTCCTCTCACTTTTTCTAAAAATTAGAAGTGACAAAATATTCTCAAAAAGCGGGTTTTATTTCAATCATCCCTTCGGTGAGTTGTACGAGCATCAGAGTGAGAATCTGTTGAATTATGAGAAGAAAAAAAGTCATAATATTAGAATAAAGACATGATTTTACCAGAACGTCTTAAAAATTACAAAGAGCTATGAGTTTGCAGCAGTGAACTCAAACCAAACTCTGATTAACAACTAATGAAGGGACAAAAAGATCCCCTCTGCTGAGCAGACACTCATCACATGCTGATGACACAAACGAAGCCAGTATCGTTGAAACGGCATTCATTCACTCATTAACGTTGGAGGAAAGCCAACACCCACTTCACACCTGCTAGACAACTCTGCTGACCTTTTCCCCCCACAGTGTTGGGGTCAGACTAAGATTTTTTCTAAAATAAGAATAAAGTCATAATATTCAATTCAGTTTATTTATATAGCGTAAGTTCACAAGTGTCGGCTCGAGGCACTTTACAAGAACGAAAGAAAAACAATATTCATACATAGATTCCAGTTGATCCTAGTTATCAAACAGTTCAGCAGCTCAATTAATTATTTAAAGTAGTTTAAGTTCGAGGAAACCCAGCAGAGCATCGAGTCGTTGACTTGCAGCGTTCACTCCTCCTGACCAGCAGGGGGCGACAGCATGGCATTGTGTCGTTGACTTTACAGCAATCCCTCATTCCAAGCACGCATGTAGCGACAGTGGAGACGAAAAACTCCCCTTTAACAGGAAGAAACCTCCCACAGAACCAGGCTCAATACAAATGGCTGCCACGACCGACTGGAGGTTTAATATGACAATAAAGTCATAATATTAGCAGAATAAAGGCAATACCACCAGAAGAAAAACGGAGCCGCGGGGCTCCCAGAATGCCTACAGTACACCCGAGTATGTGGGAGCCTCAAGTCCTGCTACTGATCAACTGGCGCTGATGTGTTGATTAAATATTTCCTTTTTGTAAAACTAACTGTGTAACATGACAAGATGCTAAACATTCATCCTTCCATTATTTCCATGTAGGAATTATAAAATTACTACTTTCCACTATGACTTCTCATAACGCAACACTGTTGTACGGCTTTATCTGCGCATTATTACGACTTCGCTCTAACAACTTCTCGTAATTATGATTTTATTCTTGTCAATTGTTTTTTTTTTTTTTCCCCTCTTTAGCCTGGCCCTAAGACTGTCGTATGCCCTAGTGGCCAACAGGGGTAACTGCAACGACTAGACATCAGGAACAGATGAACATTTCATTAAGCAGCTTCTAATAATGGACTGATGGTGCGTTCAAGTGATAATGGCAGGTAGGAAATATGAATGTAACACTTGAGGGCCAAGAAAAAAAAAAAAAAAATAATTAATACTAATCTAGAAATTAAAAATATCAACCCATACAAAATTAAAAAGCCAAGTTGGATCAGAGAAATTCCCACAATGTGAGGAAGAGGGGAAAAAAAAAAAAAATATTTATAATTTGTAAGAAATGCAGTGATTCATAAGTGCTTCGACTCCTCTGATGAGTTATTCTACAAAAATCTGGCAACGCTGCAAAATGAGGAGTTTATTGAAAGGACAGATGGCTCCGGATGCGGCTAACAGCCGCTGAGCTTCGATAAACGGCAACGCTTCCAGATCCATCAGGCTGAAACGCAGCGAAACAGTGACACATCAAGCTCTCGTCAGCAACACCAGCAGAGATAAAGATCCAACGCTGACAGGATCACAGATTAATCCGTCTCAGTGAAAAACAGGTAAACATCATAGGAATGTGACAGGAGGCTGAACTTCCTGAAACCAGCAGGCAGAGCTGGAGGAAGGTTGGTGTTTACGCGCGGCGCCATGGCAACGGCCAGCCGAAACAGCGGCCCTGTGTGTGTGAACGTGTGTGTGTGTGTGTGTGTGTGTGTGTGTGTGAACGTGTGTGTGTGTGTGTGTGTGTGTGGTTTCTGGTTGAAGACAGGAGCAGCCGGACAGACGTTTGGTTAATGTGTCACAGAAACTGAAGGAAAGCTGAGGTCAGAGAGCAGCTGCTCGACGTGTGGCCTACTCCAAGCCCAGACCCACCAAGAAATCGCGATAGCAGTTCAGTTGACAGCAAAACGGTGGGGGGGGGGATTGAAAACATTTCCTAATTTAAAAAAAAAAAAAAAAAAGAGAGAAACAAAATGCAGAACAAGAATATTTTAAGCAAATTAAATCAGCCATAGCAAGTCAGAGTTGCAGAATGAAAATCAGCTAGAAACACCTTTGCATTGAGAACGTCACCGATATGTCCTTAGGAACAAAAAAATCACATTTAGTGAACAATGGCCTAGCCTTTTTTTTTTTGGGGGGGGGGGGGCAGACTGGCATCTAGTCTTGGGGGGGAGGGATATCACACCCTGCCTTTAGCCACTAGTCGTGGAGGGGTGGACACACACACACACACACACACACACACACACACACACACACACACACACACACACACACACACACACACACACACACACCTTGCCTCTAGCCTTTCAGGGTGCACATCACCCACCTCTAGCCACTACCATTTGGGGGATTTTTTGGGGGGAGGGGGGGACACATCCCACCTTAAGGCTCCCACACACTGGTGTGTGTGTGTGTGGGGGGGTCATCCTGTCACTAACCTTTCAGGGGTAATGTTACACAACACATCCCGCCAATAGCCTTTCAGTGTGTGTGTGTGGGGGGTGCACATCAACCGCCTCTTACCACTAGTCTTTGAGTTGAGGGGGGTGGGGGCAAGACAAGCATCTAGTCTTTCTGGGGACGGGGGGCACATCCTGCATCTAGCCCCACGTATTGCCTCTAGCCAATATCCTTTAGGAGGGGGTAAGACAAGTGGCGAACCCCATCTAGTCTTTGGGGGTGGGGAGTGGGGGGGGGGCACATGCCACCTCTAGCCTTTTGGGAGGGGGCAAGATACCACCACTAGTCATCCTCCAACTACTTCCTGTTGTCTTCTTCATGGTTTGCGCCGGCGGCGACATCCGGTTGTTGATCCCGTGATGCGATAAAGGGTTCCCATCGCAGTTTCGCAAAATAAACCAGTTTCTATACAGTTGGGGGGGGGGGGACCCACGTCATCCTAGCACCAAAACTTTCTCAAAAAAAAAAAAAAAAAATTTTTTTTTTTCTTTAAACTGGCGTGTTTCCATTAAGCGAATTTATTTTCACACTTTCAATTTGCGCAGTTTCAAGGTGAATGGAAGCACAGCTACAGTAGGTGGGGAATCTGAACCTTTCCCTTGTTATTACAAGATAAACTGGTACTAGGACTCGAGTCTCACCACAAGTCCAAGTCAAGTCTAAACTGACTCTTTGAGTTTAATTGAGCAGTTTAGTTTTGTTTCCAGCTTAAATAGCAATATGAAATGGACCCATTACTAAATCTTCAGTTCAGAATACTTAACCTCTGGTACCTCAGGGTGGCAATATTACAGTCTTCCTTCCACTGAACATTCCATTTGGTACCCCCAAAAGCAGTTAAAGAATGCAACTGCATCTGAGAAGCCTGGCTGACATGCAAAACAACGATTGAAAAAGACAAACCTATCCTTCCCAGACTTTCATTGTTACCAAATAAACTTTGCAGCAAGAACTAAAAACAGCCTGGGGGGTTGATGCGTGCAAATCCGAGCAGTCGGGTCACGCATAAACGCAAGCCCTGCAGAATGCGTTGAAAGCAGCACATGCAGCGTACGCTTGGAGCCTCAGTGAAAGAGGATGAGCTCATAAAGCGCGACGAACAGCTGAACACTGCGGATCCAGTTGGGCCTGTTCTCGGCGCGCCTCCTCAGACACGAGCAGATAAAATAAACTCTTCTCAGTCAACCAGAAAGGAAACCCGACCCTGACATAAAGTAATGATGAAACCGGGAAAAACCGAACAAACAATGTTTGCATACCAGAGTTATTAACACACGTTCTTTAGCAACCAGAACCGACGGGAACACCAGAAGCGGCTCGGATTAAGATCTGGGTGAAAGTCTGCAGGATTGTTCTGAAGTGTCAGGTCTGACTCAAACGCGAGGAGTAAACATGAAACATTCAGCTGGGAAAACTGATAGTTTCTGCAGGAATCTGTGAAAAGTAAACAACTTAATGTGGCAAAATGTTGCAGCACAGCTCGACACTTGTTCGTTTTCCCGAGGGGATCTTGCCGTGATGCAACAGACAACACACCCACGACACAACCTGCTGGCCCAGGTCCAAACGCCATGATTTCACAATCAGTCAAGCTGGTTCCCACACATTCAAGGCTTTTCTCCTGGAACCAGGTTCCATTTAAACATGCTCTGCTTTTTAAAGCTCGTGTTTTCTAAAATGTTAAAGCTCTACAAGGAGGCACCACCGAACATAGGACGTCCGAGCCGCCTGAAACGCCTCATTTACGGCCGGCCGGCTCTTCCGTTCCTCCTCCACATCAACCATGAAACACTTTCATTTGGAGCTCCCAGAAGATGCGGTTTTGGCACATCTCAAACAAAATGTCCCTTTAAAAAAAAAAAAAAAACACAAAAAAAAAAAAAAAAAAACGCTAATTTCCACCAATTAGTTGCAGAAAGCCTACTGGGGCTTTTCTTAAAGAGACAGGAGCTAAAAAAGCTAAATTTAGTCAAAAAAAAAAAAAAAAAAAGTATGTTCATCTCCAGTTAAAATAACCAACGAAATGAGTTTAAAGTCAGGTCTCTGTCAGGTAAAGGTGCGCAATTGGCAGATTATAGAAGAGGTTTCTAAAGCTGGGGGTCAGGGTCTGAATATGGGTTGTGAAACAGCAAGTTTTGGGTCTTGAGCAGATCAGCTCGTCGACCACAACTCTTCCTGTTTAACTGGGTAATTAGCAGCAATAGTTGGGGTTGGAGGTCCGTTATTGTGAACGAGTCACCTGGAGACAGTTGGACGGTGCTGGAGGATCGGACGCATGGAGGACTGGATGGCCAGCTGGTTGGAAAGTGAAAGAAACCCCAACAGGCCGCAGTTCAGCTGAATCTGTGAGCTCACGTTTCCTCTGAACATGTGGGATCTTCTGCAGATCCATCCATCCATCCAAGTCGCTACAGGAGGTGGAGGCAACAACATGAAACATTACCATCCATCCAGCCATCTCAGCTACTGCAGAAGGCTCAGCTAACATGAAACCATCCAACCAACCATCCAGAAAGCCATTGTACTGGTCACCAATCTACATCCAACCAACCATGCCTGGACCTAATCATCCAACCCTCCATCACTTATCCAACCATTCTATCATGCAGGCCCCCTTCCAGCCAACGGTTTCCCTCACAGATCCATAAATCCATCCATCCAGCCAACCATTCCTCCAGATCAGAGCCTACAATCCCTGGTCTACCTGCTGCATCCAGATTTTACTCCACCAGTGCCCCCCCCCCCCCAGTGCATGCAGTGTGGGGGGTGGGCTCTGATTGTAAAAGCTGCTGAGAGGTCAAACAGCAGCTGCAACAACATGACGGTCTCTGCAGAAAACAGGCGATTAAAGGGTGACGCCGTCAACGTTAAGACGCAGAGAAATGCAACCCTGCAGGACAGGATTTAGAAAGAAGGAGCAACGATCTGGTAGCTGAAGCGAGTTCAGCTCTGCTGCCACTCAGTCGTTTCCTCCCCCGTGGTGTGGAACCCACAGCACAGTTTTACGCCTCTGAACGCGCCGTGACTTCGCCTCGCTCCACGGTTCAGCCAAGAGCTTCAGCTTCTTCCTTCCTTCCAGCGAAACACGGATTTAAAGCTGGGAGTTCATTGAAAGAGTCAGAGGAATGAGGTGTTGCCCTGAAGAAAGGCAACATTGTTCCTGAACTCTCCTGCTGGCTCCTAAAACATTTTACAGCCAACTTTAAAACCCCTCAGTGGATCAGAACCAGCCAGCTCCTCCTGAAGGAGCCCAGAGTTGGGCTTAGGATGAGACGGTTGAGCTTTCTTTTTAGCCGCTGCTACCAACTGTTATGCAATTTAAATTACAGGATTGAAAACAAATATCTGCTTTATGGCCCAAAAATCATCTGATTTTCAGGAAAAAAAAATAGCCACTCCAGTCATCCAAGGTTGGATAGAGGAGGAAACTCCAGAGCTCCCCCTCAAACCCGCAACGTTCCCCGCCTCATCTCAAGGGTTTCCAGGACGGATCTGGTTTGCCTCATGGTTTCTAGCGGGATGCGCCTGGAGAACCTTAAAAAAAAAAAAAAAAAAAAAAAAAAAAAAAAAAAAAAAAAAAGGAGGAACCCAGGAAGCATCGTGATCAGGTAAACCACCACAACTCCTATCCGAGGCCGAGTCCGCCCAGCCAACAGAGGAGAACCAGGAGAGTCTTCCCCTTTGGGGACAGCTGTTGCAAACACAAGTCATCCAGACCACTAGGGGGAGTGTGGAGCACGTAATTCCCTGCTAAATATTCTGCTGTTCTATATTAATGTAAAAGACAGCATGTTTGAAAAAGAACATGGAGAATGACGCACTTTCTTCCTCCAACTCTGACATCCTGTCTTGTTTAGAAATCACCAAAACACATTACAGACCTGTCGTATCAGCCTTCCAGACCACTCAGGTCTTCTGGTTCTGCTCTGCATCCCCAGAACCAAACATGGAGAAGCAGCTCTCAGTTTTTAATGCTCCTCTAATCTGGAACAAACGCCCAGAAAACCGCAAAACAGCCGAAACACTGAGTTCCTTTAAATCAGGGCTGAAAACTCACCTGTTTAGAGCTGCCTTGGATTCATAGTAACTGGATTAATTCTAGTCTGGATTACAGCTTTTCATTACTTCCCTTTATTTAGCCTCTAATGTTTTTAAATCATATAAAAGCACTTTGAACTGCCTTGTTGCTGAAATGTGGTGTAAAAACAAACTTGATGAAGTGCGATTTTAAACGGGCAGTCTCGACTGTAGATAAGATTTTATTTTTTTAATATGTTATATTTTATTTTTAGGATGAAGTTGTTGAAGGTCCAGATATTTCCTGCTTGTTCGGATTCTCAGCTGTACTGAAGGAAACTTGCAGCCATTTTTACTTATTTAAAAATCAGGAAACCAGTAGATTCAGATTGTCGGGTTTTTTTGCATCTTTTTTTAAAAAAAAAAAACACTTTGTTTCATGTCATACAGTCACAAAATAACTGTCATTTTCTTGTCTTAAGCGTGACAGGGTTTAACGTTTCCATTTGTATCTGGACCAGAGCTCAGAAACGGCGGGCGGAGCAGCGTGGAGGCTCGATCGAAGCTCCCAGACACACCTGGGGAAGCCGACAGGCGGCAGGACGTGAGTCAGCCTGTTGACTGAAGGCAGAGCTGTTCAAACACACCTCAGCCTGACCCTTTGTTTCCGTTAGCAGCTCAGCTGCGTCGCGCTTTATCTCACTGCAACCATAAACACCAGCATGTTTTATTGGGATTTTGTGACAGGCAAATACACAGGATGACAAAATGATTTAAAAAAAAAAAAAAAAAAAAAAAAAAAAAAAAAAAAGAAAAAAAGAAATCGCAAACTAAAAATCAGATGCATTTAGATTCACCCCCGTCACTCTGACGCCCCTGAATAAAATCCAGTGTAGCCAGATCAGCTGATCTTTGAAGGCCTCAGAGGTTCTTTCGGGAACAACCCGCATCACGAGTCGGACAATATTTGTTCTTAAGATGCCGATGCAAGAGAAAAAGCACAATCAGCGATAACTGGTTATTTCCTGGGATGCATTTAACAAACCAAGCTCAAAGATTGAACTCATAGCGTCAGACTGTAACCATGGTAACAAGTTTATTTTTTGCACCCCTTTAAATCTTAAATGAAACATTTTAATTTATCTTTGATGAATAGATTTAAAAGAATCGTCTCAAATGTTAAACTTCTAGCTTCAGGGTCTGGTGTTAAAATTCAGTCCCACTTATACCTTAGGGCAGCTCTGACTGTGACCACCACTGCAGCGCTTGTTTTAGACCAAGCCAAGCCTCTACAGTTGTGTGCTTAATTATTGGCAACATCATTTTCCAATAACATATAGATACCCAATCATATTCTTTCATTTCCTGTCAAAATTTTACTTTTAAAAAAAAAAAAAAAAAACAAAACACACACGCTGGGGGCTGCAGCAGCACCTCTACCACCAGACAAGTTTTCTCTATTTAGACTATGTTGTTTGTTATCCATTGTTGATGTTTTGTTAAATGGTTTTTTTTTTTTTTTTTCTGTTGAGACTTGTGTAACATTTGTTGTGTCATTTTTATCATGTAAAGGTAAGAAGAAAAAGCAAGATCGGCTTCAAGAACCGGACAAAAGTTGGCAGCACATGTCGGGGATCGGTTAGACTAAGGTCAAAATAACCGGCATCGGCCTTATTAAAAATAAAAATTAAAAACAAAAAAGGGTGAGGATCTAAAATAACATCCCAGTGCTCCGATCAGCCCGTCATCTGGACATGGAGAGGATGGACCACCTGGAGACCCACCAGGACATGGACGGCCACCTAAAGGAGAGCCTTAATCGGAGAGCAACTGCAGAGATCTACAGTTGGGCACAAATCTGGAGAAGCCTTTGTTGATAGAAAAGCTTTACAAGTCTGGTCTGCAGAAGAAGATGCATGGTGGCAGCAGCAGCATCATCATGCTGTGGGGATGCTTTTCTTCAGCAGGTATAGGGAAGCTGATGGGAAGATGAAGATGAACCCAGGAGAGTCCTGGAAGACTGGAGGCTGGGGTGGAGCTTCACCTTCCAGCAGCTTCAGATCAGATTCAGGTGGTAGAATGGCCTAGTCAAAGCCCACACCTGAACCAAACTGAAAATCTGTGGTAAATTCCAATAAAACACATTGAAGTCTGCGCTCCAGACATGCAGGGAGAGACGGTGGCCTCAGAGGAACCTTCTAAAACCTTGATACTTTAACTCCTCCCACGCCACTCCCAGTCTCCTCCTGCAGAAGGAGGAGACCCACACGACTGGGGGGAGGGGAGGGGGGAACACAACCCACAATGAAGCTGAGGGGAGTATGAATAGAGAGAAGATGGATGTTTGCTCTAATCTTGCAGGGCAGGTTGGAACAAATCTGATCCTCCGGAGAGGAGCCTGTCATGAAACCTGCGATCGTCCTGCAAAGCTGCTGGAGAAGCGCACCGATCAGCCTTTTCTTGGGCCGATATCGATTTCCAGTTTGATTTTACCTGCTGACTCCAGCTTCCCGTCGAGGAACAGTCGAAAGTGCTTCTGGTTTAAGGAAAACGTTCTGAATCCAGCAGAAAACGAAGGCGTTGCCAGAGTCGCCCCTCAAAGCCGCCGATGTTTTCCCGATTTTATGAAACTCGAGGCGCATCGTGGCCGACGCCTTTAATCAGGGGGCGTTTATTAGCTTTGAAGCATTAAATGAACAGGAAAATAAAAAAGTTCAGCATTTAGATCAGAGCCGGGGAACTGGGCCGATTCCGACCTCCGGCCGGGAGATCGTTGCAGCTAGCGATAACGTCTAAATGGAAGAAACGCGGCTCTGAAGCCGACAGCTGAAACCCAGCGAAACTGGGCCGACCAGCCACACGGTCCAGAACCAAACAGAGAGACAGAGATAGGATTAAAAATAAGAACTGAAACCCAATGACTGGACCTCCAGACGGTGAGCCAACCGTCTGACGCTTTCAGACCCGTCCTGTAACAAGCCGGTTCTACCGAAACATCATCAGTAAAAGATCTTCACGGGCGACATCTTTCTCCCCCACTGAAAACCTCTGGGCTCAACCGGGTCGCTGTGCAGAACCCCCGTCAAGAACAGCTGCACAGCATGCACGCTTCTGCTTAAATCCTCCACAAACTTCCCCTGAAAGTTCCTCCGTCTCCTGAACGCAGCGTGAAACCTGCCTCCCCTCTGCAGCTCGTTAACCCCAACATGGCAACCTCTAAACAGCCCTCGGAGAAAAGCTACCTGCAGTCATTTCCAAATTAAGCCCTTTTATACGCCTCTATTATTCTCAGGGCTTAAAAAGGCAATTAAACTAAATAAACAGCAGCTGAGAGGAAAACACATTCATCCCTTGAGCCAATTAGGAGCTTTAATTAAGTGGAAACAGCAATTAAATTAGTCAGGTAACTTAGAAAGGGAAAAACTGTATTAACCAGGAATGGGAGAAACTAAAAACAGTAATCATGTCCAAAAGCGGAACTTTTAATAAATAAAAACTTAAATATTACAGTAAAAGTTTGCGAATTTAAAGCCAAATATTAAATAAACTCTATAAAAAGTTTGTTTTTTCATAAAAACTAATGTCAAAATATGAGGAAAAGTCAACCCTTAAGCCTTAGCTGATGAGAAAACAGCAATTAAATCGGGTAGGTGGATTAATCAGAAGAGGGAAAAACTTACCAGCCAATGGAGGGAAAATAAAAGCAGTAAAAACTTTTAATTGCTAAAACTAAAAGATTTTGCTCATTTAAAGCTAAATATTAAAAGTTCATAAAAAGCTTGGTTTTTCATAAAAACCAGTGTCAAAAATGAGTTGAACTGAAGCAAAACTCTTAACTGCACCCCCTTCTGGTTCTCCAACCACCGGGACTCCCTGAGCTTCCTGCCCGGCCCAGGCCGCTCCTTTCTCGGCCACTCACCGATGGAGACCAGCTTGATGCTCTCCCTTTCCAGGAACTCCAGGGCCACCGAGACGTTCTCCAGCTTCATCTGCCTGAAGTTGGGCCTCGGGTGGTACTTTCGGTACATTTTCTTCTGGCTCAGGACCTCCAGCAGGGCGATGAGCCGCAGGCCGTCTCCCAGGTCCAGCTGCAGGTCCACGATCCGCTTGTTGACGCACTTCAGGTGCTCGTTGATCCAGCGGGTGAAGGTGTTCTGCTGGATCTTCTTCCACGGAGCGTCCTCCGCCAGGTCCTTCTCTGTGGCCGGCATGTTTTCCCCCCGCTGTGTTCGGTTCTGGTCCGGTTCGGACTGTGGTTAAAGTGTGAGTGAAGCCGAGGTGTTTCCTCGGAGCCGCCGCAACTTGGTTTGAAGTCTCTGCTCCAACTCGTCCGGACTTTACTGCTGCTGCCGCGTTCACTGCGGCTCGGAAATCACAGCTTCCTCTGATTCACCGCCCCCCACCCAGCTTTCTGTTCGATGTGCAGTTACTTTGTCACACAAATATTATCATAAACAAGGCTCTGAATCAACTTTATTCAAATAGAAACACTATATCGTTAAATTAATTGTTTTCTAGAATATTTAGTTGAATGTATTAAACTAATCTTTGGGGAAAAAAAACAACAAAAAAACATATGCACCTTTTTAAAAAATCTTTCTTTTTTTCCTGTAAATATTCAGTTTAGTTAGAAATTAAAAAAAAAAAAAAAAAAAAAAAAAAAACCTGGAAAATATAGCTAGAAGTTCTAGATGTAAATGAATAAACATAAACCAGTAAATTAATTTATTAAAAACATTATATAGAAAACACAACTGAAAAACTGAAATCTGTTAAATATATACTTTTTATTTTAAAAAAAACTATTTTACTTAAAATGAGATAGAATTTAAAATGTTTCTAATTTAAAATATAAACATTATATTTAACATATTTTGACATTTTTAAAGAAACAATTATGGTTGTCTCATGTTTTATGTCAAAGCTCACGATATAACTATACTAATATATACATACTACTATATCTCACTGTGTCACCTCTCCATTATTTCATCAAAAAGTTATTTATATTGTCAAATTAAACGTTTATATGTATAAAATTTTTTTAAAAAGTTAGTTTGAAGGGTGCCAGCTTCCAACTAGTTTGTTTTTGCTTCTTGCTTTTATGCTTTCAGGGTAGCTTAACTCTAATAGTCTAACAGGGTTTTTTAAAATATGAAATCTTGTATGAACCCCTTCATCACTGAAAACGAAAAACAGTTGCTTAATAAACTAATAGCAAAAATGACAAGTAATGGAACTAAGTATAAACACAGGAATAGTACAATTAGATTTTGATACTGTAAATTAAAGCACAGCAACAGCACTGTTAATGAAATTACAGCATAGTGAAAACACCTTTACAGTGATTACTGTAAACTTTACAACCGTTGCTTTACTGTGCATTCGTTTTTCTCCCCCCTATAAATAAATCTGGATTTATTTTTGTTTCATATTCAACAGGAGAACTGAAAGAAAAATACTGATAGGAAACAATTATGTTTAAGAACCTGAAAATGTTCTTGGTACTAAGTTAAAATAAATGGTTTCACCTTAATAAAATCACTTTTTACAGAGCTACTTGTTTAAGACTTGGTAACGCTACCAAAATAAGAGTTTGTATCCCGGATCTGGTCAGAAATGAATTATAAGCTTAAAGGAAAACTAATAAAAGGTCTTCGGTTTAAAAACAGCAGCAGAATAAGGAGTATTGCTCCTTCTCCCCGCCTGGTTTCTGCTGCTTCAGGCTGAAGCAGATCAAGTTTGATCTGCTCAGCTTCACTCGTGGCAGACCCAGAGGAGGATGCAGCTTCAGCTTCCTCATCACATTCAGTTCCAGTTAAATCAGCAGCTCTGACACACCTTCAAGCTGAAGTGGGATTTAAACCAGAACACCTTCATGGAGCAAAAAAAAAAAAAGAGACAGAAGAGTTTGGTTTTATAAACATGACGTATTTTAATCCGTTCGTGTCTTCAGTGAATCAGCAGAGACGTAGGTTTATGAGTCAACCCTTAAATCCCGACATGCTGCAGCCGTTTCGTAAAGATGAGATCCTCCCCCCGGCTGGATGTGGATGATTGATGCCGGACCTGTCCCCCCCCCGCTGAAGTCATCTCAGTGACAAGCAGGAAGCCAAACTCATTGCCCTCCATTCCCCAGTTAGGCACCATCCACAGGAAACGGGGGGGGGGAGGGAGGGAGAAGAAAACCAGTTTACCAAATTTCTGGTTCCAGAGGCAGGAAAACATTCCCACAAAGGTGAGAGATCTGTTAAATCCTCATTTATTTATTTATCTGATGAAGATAAAAACCCAACAGACACCACCATACAGCAGGAGGAAGCCTTGCCCTCGCCCTCTTTAAGGGACCAGGGCCGTTTCCAGCTTTGTGGGGGCCCCTACCATTAAGAGATTCCCAACCATTTAGATGTTCCTCAAAAATGCACTGTAAAAAAAAACAAACAAAAAAAAAAAACTAAATCTTATCAAGCATTTCTGGTCCAGTTTTAGTGCAAATAACTTAAAAACACTTGAAATCAGACTAAACTAACTTTAAGGTAACTTTCCAGCAGATATAGCAGCTTGTTTTGAGTCAATAATTCCTTAATATTGATGAAAAAGTTCTAGTTATGAGTGAAATTATCTGCCAGTGGAACAAGACGTTTTTCCCACATAAAAAATATCTTGTTCCACTTGTAACTGTAACTTTCTCATCAATATTAAGGAATTATTGACTCAAAACAAGCTGCTACATATATATATATATATATATATATATATATATATATATATATATATATATATATATATATATATATATACCATAAAGGTACTGGTAAGTCAATTTTGTCTTATTTCAAGAGTCAAGATATTTGCACTTGAAACTCGACCAAAAATGCTTGGTAAGAGCAGGAGTTTTTAAAGAGACGGAGGCCCAATTTCAAGGCGTTAAATTACGAAGTCAAGTTTCTTTTAAGTCATATTTAATACATCTGCAGCATTTTTATAACTGAAGGTAACATTGTGCTGTAAAATGATTCTATGTGCCTGGAAAACACAGAATACTGCTCCGCTAAAGACTCCTGCTGGTTTTGAAACAGAAGTCATCACATCGCTCCTCTATTAACCCTTTAACAACGTTTTTAATCAGCGTTGCACTGAGAAGTAGCTCGTACAATGAGCTCAGCAGATGCGTCGTTCTGCCAGGTGGAGGAGCTGGGTCTCGAAGGCGGAGCTGTATCCACCCAGGCGTTTTCCCCAGCTGAACGGGTGCCACGGCAGATTCAAGGATTCCTCAAACATGCATGAAAGAATCAGAGCAACACTCCAGGTATGTTTTTGATGATTGATACATAATACTGCCCCTTTAAACAGAAAAAAAGACCCCCGTTTTTGGGGCACAGGATAACCCAGAGTGTCATTTCTAGTTCTTACGTGTATAAACAAATAAAAAGTGTGATTAAAGAGGCTGCAGGCAGGTTTGGTGGGTCAGCTTTGCTACAACTTTAATCCAAAACATTTCTCTGCATATATTCAATAACATTTTCTCTACAACAGCTCTCACCGCTCATAACTCTAAACAATCTCAACAAAATAAGTCTAGTCGCACGTCATTCATTAACCTTTTAATTTACAATTCTCTCTGTAACTTTAGTGTTTTTCTCTTCAAAACATCAGGAATATTTGTTCGCTGTCTTTTATTATTATTATCATTATTATTTGAATCGACACGGAGACGAGACAGATTAACACGGACGATGACGAACGTTGCCCAACGCGTGAACCGACACCCACCCACAGAGCTCGTTACTGTTCGGCAATAAAAAACAAACGTTCAGAGGCCCGAGGCGTTAAGAGTCGCAGCTCGTGCTGCCGTCACGTCTCCTCGTTTGACGATCTGGATGTGAAAGGCATTAAAAAAAAAAAAAAACAAAACCAAAAAACAAAACTAAACCCGAGAACCAAAAAGATCACAAAGAAGGTTTGGACTCACGAATGAGAAGAGACGAAGCTTTTCAAGCAGGTCTGATTGATAACAGGTTGATTAAAAAGTCATAAATATGTTTTTTTTTTTTTTAAAGAAATGCAGCATCAAACATCATATTGTGCTGATCAAGGTCCAGCTTTCCTCCATGAAAACTCAGCCGTGCTCAACATGGCGGCAGGAAGCGTTTCGAGACTCCACACCGACATTTCTCCCGTGACCCGACTTTTTATTCACTCACACCTTCCCGTTCTCGGCTGCGAGAACGTTAAACATCCAGATTTCCTGCTTTTATTTGCCATAAATGAGCCGAACGCCTTCGGAGAGCGTGGAACGATGACGTCCCAGCACGACTCGTAACACCGACGGGCCTCTGGTGGTCAAAATGTGTTTTTCTCTGCACACAAACTGTGGTGTTTGTTAGTAACGTCAGAGGCACTTAAACCCCCCCCCCCCAATTCCTGTGCCCCCCTCCCCCCAACTCCCCAGGAAAAAAAAAAAAAAAAAAAGTAAAAAATATGAATCTGATTTTTTTTAATAATTTGGCTTCAAGTTTTAACCCCAAATTTCCCCGAAGAAGAACAAAAATGTGGCGTTAGGACGGAGCAGGTCTCCCCGCAGACGCTGTGCGTGAACGCTTTCCAGCAGACAGAGAAATAAAAAAAAAAAAAACAAAAACAAAAAAACTCTCTGCGAATACGAGATGGGCAACGCTTGGTAGTGTTAACTGTTGATCTGCGAAGAAAAACATCTAAAAGTGGAATCATCTGCTCCAAAAACAGAAAAAAAAGGAAGGAAAATCTTCTTTTTTGGAGTAAATGACGCTCAAACGATGCAGATTTTCATATAAATATCTGTAAATGTTTCAATAAAGCAGGAATCTGTGGGACAAACTGCTGCTGCACTGCAAAAACAAAACCTTACCAAGTATTTTCTGGCACGAATACGGTTGAAAAAGGACAAAACTAACTTATAAGTAACTTTTCAGCAGATATAGGAGCTAAAAAGTTGGAGTTATAAGTGAAATAATCTGCCAGAAACAAGCTCCTGTTTCCTCATAAGTTAGTTTTGTCCTTTTTCAGCTGTACTGAAGGTATCTGCACCAGAAACTGGAGCAAAAACTCTTCGGATTTTGCGTTTTTTTTTTTTTGTTTTTTTTTGCAGTGTGGAAAGCGTCACCTTCGCTCCGTCTGCAGCAGGACGCTTCGCCGCCCAGAGAGAGACGCCCCCTCCCCAACCCCCACCACAACTCAGAGAGAGCAGAGAATAAAAATGACAGAACTCCAAAAAAATAAACCAGGAAGTATCCGAGTCCTCTGCAGGAACCACGACCTCCACGTTCCCTCTACAATTATGTACAATCGGGTTTTTTTTTTTTGTTGTTGTTTTTTTGTTTGTTTGTTTTTACAAAGCGAAGCGGCGCCGCCGACCCCCCCCTCACCCCGTCTCAGGTGGAGCTGCTCTTGGAGAGGTTGGGGTAGAGGACAGCTGCCGTCACGGCGACCATCACTGCGATGACCGGCATCCAGGGGCTCCAGCCGCTCTGCCCGGGAAAACAAGAGCACAGCGAGAAAACCCGGTGAGTCGGAGGAACAAGAACCGCAGGGAGGGGGGGGGGTGATTTTTCACTCAGCTCCGCTTCCTCCTCAGACAGGAAGTGTTGAAGGATGCGAGGAGGAACGTCTGCATGAGGAAAATCACCCTGAGGGGATGAAAGGAAAGATAAAAGCAATAAAAAGACAGAACTTCAGTCCAAAAGATGATATTTCTTCTTCTTTTTTAATTAAAAACATGTTTGTTTGTTTTTTTGTGATAAAACCTTTCTGATTAGATCCGAAGCGGTTCCGCTTGTGGGTCACACAGCGAGGTTCAATCTTGCAGCCAAAGTGTTTTAGTTATCAGCGTAACAGCAAACCCCTCCTTCGCATGCCAGGGTATGGCGATGAAAAACGATCTGGTTTTGACCCGGTTCTACCAGAACAAAACCAGGCAGCGGATTTCATCAGAAGAAATTAAGTCCAAATGGAAAAGTTTATTATTCATTCTTCAGATTTTTGAAAACTCTGAACCCCGTCGTTCAGAGCGACGTCAGCGCGCCCACGGCGGCCATCTTGTTTGAGAAGCGTTTTTTTTTTTTTTACAGCTTCTATTTATTGGGATTTAAATTCAGGTCAAATTTACCATGAAATATTAGGGTCAGGTTAAGATTTTTTTTTGTTTGTTTGTTTTTAAATGAAAATGAAGACATGATGTTACAAGAATACAGTCGTAGTAATACGAGAATAAAGTTGAAATAATATAAGCTTTTTTCTGTTTTTAACAAGAAAAAAGCCATAATTTTAGAAGAATGAAGTAGTAATTTTATGAAAACTACAACAAAAAATAACAAAAAAAATAAAATATTCAAGATTTTTTTCTCATTAAAACGCCTTTTTTTCCTCTAATTTGAAGACGTTCTTTGAGTAAAAATGCTTCTTTATTCTGCTAATATTACGACTATATTCTTGTCATGAAACCAAAATGGTTGCAGCCTGGCCCTGACGCTCCGCTGCACACCTCACATCAGGGATGACTGAAGTAAAAGCCACTTTTTGAGACTCTTTTCTCTTGTGTAATTTCTTTTTTAGAAAAGAAAGCGTGATGAAGAAATTAAAATCGGATCTGGTATGAAAAAAACTGGAGATCGCATGAGTCTTTCCACCCTGGCGTTGTAATAACACACACCGGTGTGCGCTCTAACCCGGGGAGGCCCAAACTTTTTGTAACATGGGCCAAAATCGTTAACTCAAGAGTACTGGTGGGCCAAAAAAAAAAAGAAAATTAAAATCACAAGAAGTTTTATTGAGAGTTTTCTTCCAGCTCAGCAATAAACTATTTTAATCATTTTAATTAAACTAAAATAGTCTGATTTTTTTAAAGAAAGGAATGTGTAAATCACTGTAGATCCAAAACTTCAAAAGGGTTTCAAATGTTTTCCTTACTGAAAGAAAAAACAAAACAAAACAAAAAAACACTTTACTAATTTATTTTGGGTTCAAATGAGGGAAACTGAAATAGATTTAGTTTATTCTCAGCAATAAAAACTTGATTTAGGTCACTCTTCGCTTTAAAAAGTTCTAATAATGTGACTAAAAGCAGATCTGGGTGAACCAAAGTCTGCTTGAGAGTACAAATCAATGGATAGATGTGGCGCTATCTCCCAGGAAATTAAAGGGAAAGCAGAAAGCTTAGTTATTAAAAGATGAATACTTTGTGTCGCATCACATTTTTGAGAGAAGATTTTAATTTGTAGGTCATAGTTTTGTCCTGATTGGAAAAAAAAGGAAAAGTCTCCACCTACGCGGGTGGGACGAGTCTGTATCATCAGTGGCCGGAAACGGTCCCCGGGCCGCACTTTGGACACCCCTGCTCTCAATGTTTGCTGCTGCCTTCCCTCATGGATCCAACCAGAACAACGACGCTGAACTCAGGCTGATAAATGGAGGCCGTGTCGAATCTGCTGACTGTTTTTGTTCGATTTAAAGGGACGTTTAAATAATTTCAGGACCTGCTGCAAAAACACAAAACCTCACCAAGTGTTTCTGGTTTAGTTTCCAGAGCAAATATCTTGAATTCAGTTGAAATACGACGAAACTAACTAACAAGTAACTTTTCAGGAGACATAGGAGCTTGTTTTAAGTCAATAATTCCTTAATATTGATGAAAAAGTTCTAGTTATAAGTGAAATAATCTGCCAAGATATTTTCCCATATTATAAGTTAAAATATCTTGCTCCACTGGCAGATTATTTCACTTATAACTAAAACTTTTTCATCAATATTAAGGAATTATTGACTTAAAACCAGCTCCTGTATCTGCTGAAAAGTTACTTAAGTTAGTTTTATCTTATTTCAAGTGTATTCAAGATATTTGATTTACAAAAATACTTGGTAAGGTTTTGTGTTTCTGCAGCGTAGGAATGACCCGATCGTTTTTACTGCCTCAGAGATAAGAAAGGGTTGCGTTTTCTGTTTACCATGGAGCTGATTTCATTATAAGCCAAGGGTTTAAAACATAAATCAGGTCTCTACACTGTACTCCTGTTGACATGGGAACCATAGTGCATAAACTCTAAAAAAAAAAAAACGCATGTCTCAATAAGCCGCAGGTATCTGCTTTCAAGGCTGAAACCGATCCAAATCCTCCTAAACACGCTGAATTATCTTTGGTCCTTTGGGGAGAAGCGCCGCCTTCTACACGACCAGAACCGAAGTTTCTCTGCGCTTCATAAAAATCTGTCTGCACCTCCGCACCGTCCAGGTCCGGGTCGTTTATCACGGATACCTGAACGCGGGTCAAGTCCGAGTCAACCTTTCATTTCTTCCGTCGTCTGTTGAAACGCGCAACAGATGTGCAGCAGCTGAGAGCCGACGGCGCTCTGGAGAAGGGCCTCTTAATGAGGAGGAAGAACGCAAATAAATCTAATAAAAAACAACTTAAATATTCAAAAGGAAAACTATATTTATCATTTTTGGGACTGCAGGAGACAAAGAAGAAATATTTAAAGAACAGGAGTCCCTGCTGACCAAAAGAAAAGCTGGTCCACATGTTCTCAAATAAAATAAAAAAGCAAAACAGCACAGAAAAGCAAACGATGGAAGAGAAATCTGCAGGAAACAGCAAATCAGCTCAAGCAGAAACCAAACAAACCTGTAAACAGGTAAACAAACACAGCAAGGAGCAAACTGCATGCAGGAAACGAAAGAACGATAACGAACCCACAAATCCTGCAGCGAAAAAACATGCATCAAATAAACCCCAAACAGGATGAAGAAGAGCCATGGTGAATGGATGAGCTGGACTGTTAGTGAGTGAAGACTTAGAGATACCAGCATATCTGGGCTTCAACTGAACCTTCAAGAACGACATTATCACCACTACAGTCTGCATGTGGAGGAAGTTTCATCATTAAATTCACTAAAAACCGAGAATATTTAATACTGAATTCATTTCTAACTCAGATTTTTATTTTAAAAAGAGAGTTCGGGATCCAGACAGGTCATGTGACTGTAAGAAATTTCCTATAACTTTAGTTAAGCTGTGAAGTTTGAGGATAAAATCATAAATTATTATCACTGTTAAAGTTTGACAGTGTATTGGAGGTAGGGCTGGGCGACGAGGCTTAAAAATTAACTCTTTTCATACCAGATCCGATTTTACAAATTTTTTTTCTCGTTTTCTTTTCTGAAAAAAGAAATTACAAAATACTTTCAAAAAGTGGCTTTTATTTCAATCATCCCTTCTGTGAGTTGGACGATAGAGTATCAAGAATTTTTGTTTATTTATGCAAATATAGTCATAATATTAGCAGAATAAAGACGTAATTTTATCAGAACACCTTAAAAACACGAGAAAAAAAAAGTTGTCATAATGAGAAAATAGCTTGAATAATTAATTTTTTGTTATTTTTCGTGTTGGAGTTAAAATTACTAGCTCATTCTTCTAAATATTACGACTTTATTCTGGTAATATAAAGACTTTATTGTATTATTTTGACTTTATTCTTGTAACAATATGACTTTATTTTCGTTTGGGGGAAGAAAAAAAAAAAATCGTAGCCTGACCCTTATATTTCATCGTAGATTTGATCTGAATTCAAAGTCCAAATAAATAGAACCTGTAAAACAGGCTTGTCAAACAAGATGGCCGCCCTGGGCACGATGACGTCACTCTGAACTACGGAAACCCAAGGAGCTCATTGGTGGAAAAAAATTCAGACTTTCCAAAAATCAAATCTTCAAAAACCAAAAGTTCGATTCATCGATGAAACCGATCTATCGCCCAGCCGTACCGGGAGTCATTCCCTGGCGGTATCACTTTAAATAAACGGCGCATGCGTGCTGGGAGTCGGCTCCCCCTGGAGGAGCGAAGGGATGGCTGCACCGGAGACAGAAGCACGAATGAGAAGCTGACAGACCAACAGCCACGCAGTTAGAGCTGCTCAGACCAGAAGACGATGAAGATGATGAAGACATTCAGTCCTTCCAGGAAATTCAGGAGGTGAAGTCAGAGTCCTGCTGACCTAAACTCAGGGTTCAACTCTGCCAGCTGAGTCAGAGACGCTCACGTATCCACGTCAGGGGGCTGCGTGGCGAGTTTCAGATAGTGATGCACCATATTAACATCGATATCGGCTGATATTAGTCTCTCCTTTCTTTTATTTTTTTTACGTATCCGTCCAATAAGTGAAACGGGGCCGATATTAACAGCAGATGTTCGTTTCCATGTTGTTGCCGTTTGTGGGAGTTGGTCATGTGGTCTTTGTTTGGTCATGTGACCGTGGTAATGACGCAGCACGAGGTTTTTCGTTTTTAACTGAAGCAGAGAAGGAATGTAGGCGGTGTGGGGATTTTTTTCACGGTGTTGAAAGGGTTGGAAAATAAAGATAATATCGGTAAATATCTGCTAATTGTTCGTGACAGTAATATCGGTATTGGTCGATATCAGTCTCTTTTTTAAGTGAAACAGCAATATTAATGTTGGAACCGGCCGATATCAGTTTTATTTTTTTTAAATCAGTATCAGTCCATTAGGTAAAAATGGGCCGATATTAACAACTGATGTTTGTTTCCATCTTGTTGCCGTTTGTGTTTCTGGAGAGGGTTGGTCATGTGACCATATATATCTATATATCCATATCTATCCATCCATGAAACAGCAATGTTATCGGTACCGGCTGAAAGTCTTTTTCGATATCGGTCCATTACATAAAAATGGGCCGATATTAACAACTGATGTTTGTTTTGATCTTGTTGCCATTTGTTTTTCTAGACGGGGTTGGTCAAGTGGTATTTGTTTGGTCATGTGACCATCCTATCTATCTATCTATCTATCTATAAAAAATATCAGTAAATATCTGTGTATCGGACATAACAGCAGAATAAATATCTGTATCGGCCAAGTTTTTATATCGGTGCATCCCCAGTTTTAACCACAAATTTTAGCGTTTTAGGTTAGGAATTTAGTGCATCACTATGTGGAGGGAAAGTGATAAATAAAAATATCTGATAACTGATTTCTACATGATTTTACACTAAAAGTTTTGAGATCAGATCAACCCAGGACCCTGAATCGAGCACAGATCAGAACAATAACTTCACCTCAGTGGACTTTCCTTCCCAAAGATCACAGACAGACAGATGGACAGACTGATGTCATGTCGGTGTGTACCTTTCTACCACAACTGGCCGAAACACCAGTAGAGCAGAGCCAGGACAAGGCCCATGAATATGGCTTGGACAGGCTGCAATATGGATGGCTAGAGGAGAGGAAGGGAGGGATAAGAAGAAATCAGCCAGCAAATCAACCAAATAAAACAACATGGAGGATGGAGCAGCTACGGCGAGGGAAGGACAACAGAGGAGGGTGTTGGAGAAAGGTTATTTTATCCAAAACACAAGAGATCATCCGACATACTCTGCTGAACTGCTCAGCTGGAGATCTTTTATTGCATCAGTATGAACAAACTGGTCCGTTTTTATTTTAACCGACTCTTTTAAAAGTTGCTGACCATGAACCGAAAACAATCCCAATTCAGTCTAAATCTGGCCACATTGAATGACTTCAGGGATTTTAGTTCAGCAGATAATTGGACATTATAGCAAAATCTTTCACATGTGGATACAAGAACCTAAGTGGGCACAGCTTTTTTTTTAAAAAAAATCTGTTAGCCATTTTTCAAGATGGCCGCCAAGGAAAAGTTATTTTTCTGCTAAAACTGCCAATATTTTTCACAGATGAATCCTTCTCGTGTCAAAGCAAACATAATTGGAACCATAAAATATTTTATTGATAATTTCTTTGATCTTGAACTTATTCTTGTTGGCGGACAATTTTTTCAAGATGGACACCGTTGTTGTCCTGGAATTCATTGAATGTGTTTGGTGTCAAATCATGCATATTTATACACATTTTGAACCACAGAAATCATATATTTTCTTGTTTTCTGTTCCTTTATCTGGTGGCCATTTTGATAAATGGCCACCAGATAATTGTAACTGAGTGGCGGGCACAGCGAAACAAGAAGAAACTTCACAACGCTAAACTGCTAAACACATTAAAAAGTTGTTGGAAGCTAACGCTAACCATAAAGACGACTGCAGCTCAGTCTATAAAATGCTATATATTATTATTTTAAAGCTGTATCAATGTGATGACCATAATCGAAAACATAACGTGATAAAGTTCATCCGAGTTGTGAAAATGAGTAACATTTTATGCCAGTAATTGCTTGAAAAGGCTCAAAAACGGTGGCCATTTTGAGAAACGGTGCTCACCCTGAAATTCAGGTGGCTAATGGGGAATATGAAAAACATACAGCCAGAGGGGGGAGCATGCTAACTTTGACAGGTTTTTACAGCAATATGCGGCACTATTTCCAGTTTCTGTTACGGAGTTTAATTTATTAAAAAACCTTTTTCTAAAACACCCTAAGCAGAAGAAAACTGAGCAAAAAAGCTTTCTGCACTACTTAAGCGCAGGGTTGTCACCATACTAAAACTTCAAACTCGATACCGACACTAAGAAAAATACTCGACGCCATTTTTGGTATTTTTTAAAGGCACGGGGTTCTTTCAAACAACATGATTATGACAATATTTTAACTTCCTTATTCAGAACAAAAATAAGAAGGGGATAATTCAGCCCTCATTTATTGAAACATAAGATTTTAAAATGTTGCTTCCCTGTTTGGCAAAACAACAGACAACACCCTCAGAGCTGCGAACTAAAATAGTTCATGTTACGTAAGGTTAATAACTGCACAGTATTATTTTCTTATGTTGTAAATTTGCCCCTAACTATACAGTCTTTTATTCTGTTTTTATGCAGATTTATTTCACCTCAGGTTGAATCTGCACGTTTCCATTTAGCTTTAACTCACTGCTGGCACACCTGAATCCCCCCACCTTTGCTAAAGCCGTGCAGTTATTTTATTTTACTATAACTGCTCATCTTTAGTGCGTCACTGTGTGCTTCCCTTTGTCAATTTGCTGTTAAAAATCGTTTTTACAACTGAGGGACAAATAAAGGACCATTCTCGACCAAAATAAATCATGTTTCAAAACAGACATGGATCTGGAGCATATAAAACATATTTTAGAGAGTAAACAAAGACCTGGTGCATCCAGCAGTCTGGCTCCACTATCTACCTGTGCTATTATTAGGGCTGCTACTGACGACTATTTTAGTAATTGATTATTCTGATGATTAAACGGATAAAAAAAAATTGGAACATTCTGCAGATTTTTAATTTAAACTCTTGGGCTTTTTTTTATACAATATTAGAAATACATTAAAAGAAGCAAATAAACAATTAAATTCCTTTTTTAAATAGGAATTTAACATTTTATTGCCTAAAATGCAGTAATATAGTTTTCCTTTAGTGAATGTGAACCAGGTGAAGCTAAAACTGCCACTTGAGGAACTTTGGGTTGAACATATTTACAGACAATTTAAAAAAAAATTTTTTTTAATTTTATTTTATTTTTTTTTATCTTAAATGCAAAATGTTGATATTGTGTACAGTTTTGGCTTAATTACTGCTCTGGCTGTGTTTTTTCTGCAAATAGCCTTTTTTAGAGTCTGTATACTCCAGTTAACGATTAACCGATGACTAAATTAGTTGACGATTATTTCAATAATTGATTCATCATAATTAATTCGATTAATTGGTGCAGCCCTAGTTATCATGAGGCACATAATCCTCCAATTGTTTCGTTGCTTCGGTATTTAGTAGCCGACTGAGCCATCAGCTGATCAACATTTTCCTGCGTTGCTTCGTACCGCAGCAGAACGGAGCGCTGTGGGATTCGGGACTTTCCAGCTGGGAAGCACATCTGGATGGACAGACAGAGCACCGTCTCTGGGCTCTTTGTGTCCATGAAGCTCATGTTTACACAGTTAGCGTTAGCTTATGCTGACCAGGAGGTTTACTGCTTCACTGCTGCAGATTCAGGAGCTTTATCGACCTCCTAAAGATGCTCTCAAACATCGGTGTTGTAGCATTAGCTTCTAGCACAGCCAGGATGTGGCAGCCTTCGTTATTTCCTTTCTGTCCTGTCCATCTGCCTCAACAGGAAAGTACCTCAGAGCAACGCTTTTCTCGGTTAAAGAGGGTCGCACGTGATTTTCCTGTCTGAACCCGCCATGTTAGCAGAGTTTAACCCTTCCAGCAGGGAGGGGAGGGGGTCAGCATCTCTGTTACTGCAGCGCTGCTGCTGGAAGAAATACAACAACTTGGGCAAATATAAATGTATCGACTTTAGGGCTGCAGCTAACCGTTATTTTAGTTATCGATTAATCGGATTAAAAAAAAAAAAAAATTCTGAAGATTTTTCAATCAAACCTTTTTTATACAATTTTAGAAATACATTAAAAGATACAAATAAATAATTTAATTCCTTTTTAAATAAGAAAATAAACATTTTATTACCTAAAATGCAATAACATAGCATTCCATTAGTGAATGCCTGGTCATTTGTAGCAAAGGATGCATCTGCAGCTAAATAATTACTTCTAACGTCAACATGTGAAAAGCTCAGCCCTTTCTGCTTGACTTAACATGAACGCAGTGTTGGGCTGATCTGTTGATTATTTTTTGTATTAATAAATGGATAGAAAAAGATGCTTAATAGATTTTTTTTCCCAGAATTTGAACCAGGTGAAGCAAATCTGCCACTTGAGTAGTTTTGGGTAGAATATTTTCAGATAAAGTTTTTTTTTTAATCTTAAATTCAAAATGTTTATGTTTTTTGTACAGTTTTGGCTAAACTACTGCTCTGAGTGTGTTGCTCTTTCAGCAAATGGCCTTTTATGAGTCTGTATACTCCAGTTAATGATTAATTCATTACTAAATTAGTTGCCAATTATTTCAATAATCGATTCATCACGATTAATCCAATTAATCCCTTCAAGACTTTGACGCAAATGAGCATCTTTGAATAATAAATGTTTCTAGTATCGACTAATGTTAAGATATGACTTCAACTTTAGAGCTCAGTGTTACATAAAGACAGCGAGACGACAAACAACAACCCACTGAGAACAACCAGCTGGGAGCTTGAAAGGAGGAAGTGGAACAGAAGAAGAAGAAGCTGCTCCATCTCACTGAATCAGCTCTGAATAAAAACAATGAGACACGTAATCTACAGCTGACAGATTGGATCTTTTGTGTGTTGAAACAGTTGGACCTGATTACAGGGTTGTTTTGAAATCCTTCATGATCACTAATAATGTTTACATTCAGCCCAGCGGTGGTCACCGGCTCCTGATGCAAGCTGGGAAAATTAGGACTGAAAACCCCAAAACAAGCTCTAAGAAAAACAAACAACGGTGGAAAAACCTTAAAAAAAAAACAAAAAAAAAACCCAAAAACATTTCTGGTCTTTTCCAAACAAAGCGTTTGTCGTTTGGGCTTACAGAGCTGGTCTTGTCCTGCAGCAGCTTCAGGTTGCTCCGGCACTGCTCCAGCTCCTGGTGGATGCTCAGCTTCTCCTGCTCCGTCTTCTCGTAACGCCGGCGGAGGTCGAAGAGCTGAGACTGAGTATCTTCATACTGCAGCACAGACAAGGGGAGAAGGCAGACGAGCACCTCCGTCACTTCCTTTCTACAAACCCGCGCAAAAGATTCAGAGGATCCGGTGGGACTGGGCGATGCGGCTTAAAAATAAAATCTCAGATTTTTTTTCAATTTCCGATTTAAATCGGTTTTTTTATCTCGCTTCCTTTTCTGAAAAAAGAAGTTACAAATGACAGAAGATATTTTCAAAAAGTGGCTTTTATTTCAATCATCCCTTCTGTGAGTTGTACAACGGAGTATCTGGGTCAGGCTATGAGAATTTTTGTTTAATTACAGGAATAAAGTTATAATATTAGCAGAATAATATACCAGATGAATGTCTTAAAATTACAAGAAAAAAGTAGTTTTAATGAGAAATTTTTTTTGTTATTTTTCGTGTCATTCTTCTAATATTATGACTTTATCCTGGTAATATTGAGACTTTATTCTTATATTATTTCAACTTTATCGCCATACGCCTTTATTCTCGTATTATCACAACTCTATTCTTGTAACACTATGACTTTATTTTCGTAAAAAAAAAAAAAAAAATTCAGCCTGGCCCTAACGTTACATCGTTACGTTGACCTGAATTCAAAATTTAGATAAACAGACGTAAAAAACGAGATCAAACAAGATGGCCGGCCTCGGCGTGCTGACATCATGCTGAACTATGGAAGCCCAGGGAGAGCATTGGTGAAAAATCCAGATTTTCCACAAATTAAATCTTCAAAAACCAAAAATTCGACTTGGTGACTCCTCCCAGACCTTCGCTGCTGCAACGGCTGCTGTAAGGACTGGCTCGGATATGGTGGGAAGACAGGCAGGGTCCTAAATAACTTACCTCTCTCTGCAGTGTGCGTGTTCGGGCCTGGGCCTGATCCAGCTGGTTCTTTAACCTGCTGGCATCCTCCAGGTGCTGGTTCTCCAGAGAACCCAGTTTGTCCTGCAGAACCTCCTTCCGCTTCTCCAGAGACTCCAGGCTGCTGCTGAGGACCAGACTCTGCTCCTTGGTGCTGGAACAACACAAACGCCAGACTCAGGTCCAGAACCGGAACACGCTAACCTACGCCAGCTAACAGGAGTCCCAGTAATTCGATCCGAACCAGAAAGCTCAGAATCATTCATACCTCTGGCAGCTTTTTTTGTTTTTTTTTAAAGAATCGTTTATATTTACCACACATTTCTTCTGACTGGAAGCAGTGTTAAAGTTTGGAGCGATTGGGGTGATGGCAAGGAGGCCTTTCAATGTCAAAAACTTGAACATAAACCATCACAGTACCAGAGAAAGGGTCCGATTGTGTGAATGCCAATAAAGATTTTTTTCCACTGATTATTGAGAAGCGTGTAAATAATTGTCGACGTGCCATTTTTTGTTAATTAAAATGTAAATAAAAACAGATAAATTGAAACTTCCCGGAAGAAGCGTTTCCTGCACTGGTTCTTGAAAAGTGTGGCTGCAGTAATGATTATTGTAGTAATTGATTATTCTGACGATAAATCGACTAATTAGCTTATTTATTCAATATCTAACGTACATTAAATGTACATTTTTTTAAAAATAAGAGAATAAAACATTTTATTTTATTGCCCAAAATGCACGAACACAGCATTCCTTTAGTGAACGCTTGATCATTTGTAGCAAAGGATGCATCTGCGGCAAAAAATACTTCTAACAATGCATCAATTTTAGCATTTTCTGCTCGTCTTAACATCAGTATAGTGTAGTGATAATCTGGTGATTATGTTTTGGATTAGCGATTAATAATTGGATCGCAAAAGGTTCTTGATAGGAGATTTTATACTCCGGTTAACGATTAATCGATTCCTAAATTAGTTGACGATTATTTCACTAATGGATTCATCACGATCAGTCGTTTCAGCCCCGAGATTAACCAACACTGGCTAACAGGTGTCAGAACAACGCTGCACGGCATCTTACAAAATAAAATCTGTTTATGTTACAGAGCTGAAACACGTAAAATGGAGAAATGGTCGAACACAAACCGGAAAGCCCACAAATATTCACACCATCTTTTAATTTTACCACATTTCTTCTGACTGGAAGCAATGCTAATGTTTTGGAGCGGCCCAACCCGAGCGCTAAAGATTGGGATGATGGCGAGGAGGCCTTCCAAGGCCAAAACGCTCATCCCTGAAGATAAATCATCAAAATACCAGAGGAAACACGCAAAAAGCTGCTCGGCTAACATCGGCTGGGTCTGACTGCTTTATTGCTCATAAAGATTTTTTTCATTGCTTATTGAGGAGCGGATAAGTAACTGTCAACACGCCATTTTTTCCCCCCATTAAAACTTGTGCTGTCAATTGATTAAACATTTTAATCAGATTAAAGGAGTGGTGACATCACTGTATAAACTATTTCATGTAGTTGATATTGCTGCATATTTCAATTCTCCAAACAATTTCATTAAAAAATAACGTCACCTTTTTTAGCAGGGTGTTTTGTCAGGCCAGATTGCCCTCCTCGGTAAAAGGGTTGAAGACGGTAATATGTGGCCCTACCTGGTTGACTTCACTCTGATTGACTGCAACCATATTTGGGAAACTCTTCAGTAAAATGTGTTGAACATCGTCTCAAATTGAGGTTATAACTGCGCGCTACTTCCCCATAAACGAACTTCAGCCACTCCTCTCTGGTTCTCTCATCCTTCGGGAGTAAAGTGGAAACTTCCAGCCGTTTTTGAGCTCCCTCGGACAGAACAGCTCCGCTTTTTAGTCGCCATCCTCTCCTCAAGTGGAGTAGCCAGACATGCTAGCGCGACTTAGCCCTTTAATTAGCCGGTGAATCAGCTGTTTGCTTGATGGTGCGCTCCAATTGGAGAACATGAACAACAGATCATACTATACGCCCAAAACCACAGAAAAATGAAATTTGTTGTCATGACCCCTTTAATCACACTCTCGCGCTGTGATTGATCACAATTAATCACTTTGCTTAACTTTGTAAGCTTGAAGTGTAAAAATGCACATTTTCAGAAGATGTTTACAAAAATGTTTTATCATCTCAAGCCAAACATCTCAGTCTTCCAGGTTTTAATATCCAGGAAGGTTTCAAAGGAGTCATTTTGTTTCAAACATTTAGAAATGTCAACTATAAACTGGTTGTGCTCCGTTGCAATGAGGAGGCTACATGCTACCTTAGTTTTATCCAAACATTCATCGCTGTGTGTGTTTTGTTTTTTTTTTCTTTAAGAAAGTTTTTTCACCAGTGGCCTTTATTTGACAGTAATCTAACAGGAAGGGGAACTCGGGACAGCCGCATCTAAGTCTATGGCTTCTTTATACGGGGCGCCCGCCCTAACCACGGTGTGTTTTTAAAGCGATAATTTCTGCTGAGCGCAGCAGTCTGACTCTCCTCGCTCATCTTTTCTCTCGCATTTGCAGCCATGCACTGTTGAATGCAAAACAAGACCGTGTAACGCGCTGCTTTGAAATAAGTAACCCTCTGGGGGAGAGAGGCTTTTAGGTCAAAACGGGTAATGTGATTAGTCTGCGTTATGTCATATTAACGCGTTAAACTTTTCTGAATAATTGCATGCGTTTAAGTTGACAGCCTTAATTAAAACGCAAATGAAAACAGATAAACTGATACTCTTCAGGAGCGTTTTCTGGGTAGAGAACTACCTCTGCTCCTGAAAAGGTTCCTCCAGCAGAAATGCGCATTTAATCCCCCCCACTAAATCAGCTGAACATCTGTCAACCCCCTCCTCTGCACGTCCTGAAAAGCTGATTTATGAACTTGGGCAGAGATCTTATCGAGTGTCACACTGCTTGGTGTGTCTCAGGCTGAAAGGTTTGCAGAATCCGGTCCAGATTCTGCAAACCTTCCAGCCATTTCAGAAACATCAGATGCTCTTTTTTCTCCTTTTTCTGAGACCTCTATCGTCCATCATGCATCTGCTGAATTTACTGTTTCAACTGAAATGTTTCTACAAAATGGAGCCAAGAAATAAAACGTCACGTTTTGTGTCACCAAGGGTTTTGATAAAAGTATAGCTCTTCCTGCAGATACTGACTGGATACAGTCAGTATCTGCAGGAAGACACAGTATACAGTATACTGTATACAGCTGTGTCTGTACCTGCTGAGCTCAGCCTCCAGGCGCTGTAGTTTATCCGTCAGGTCTCTCCGTTCAGTTCTCAAACCGTCACAGTCCTGCTGCAAACACACACACCGCTGCTGCAAAGCTGCACACTCCTCTGGGAGACAGGACAACAGCCGTGAAAATGCAGATTTCTGCAGAAAACAGACGGACGTTCATGCAGGCAGAGGAGGATGGCTCACCTTGCAGCTGACTGGCAGCGTTCTGCTTTAGTTGCTGCTGAGCGAAGGCCTCCTGCAGCCGGCTGATCTCCTCCTCATACTTGGCGGCCGTGCTCCTCCAGTGCTCCAGCTCAGTGCGCACGCCGCCCAGGTCCGCCTGCAGGGCGGCAATCTCGCGCTCCCGCTCGGCTGTCGCCGTCTCCATGGCGTGTCGCAGGACGAGAATCTGAGCAGAAATACGACCGAGGTAGAGATCAGGGGTGCCAAATGTAATGACAAAACCCAAAATATTATTAAATACCTGTCTCTGCATTCGATAAGTACTTCTTAAAAATAAGTAATGCTGAACTTTTCACATCAATCAGGATTTCATGATTGTTTTTGCGGTATCTTGCAATCAAAATCACTGATTTTGTGGCGCTGATAAAGAAATATTTGCAATATTTGCCTTCATGTATGATGGTAAATGCAACTTTTTGTCACTCGCCACATTCATCACGGCCTGTAACTTGATATCAAGTACGGCTCAGGAAGCAGAGCAGTAGAAGTAACAAATACTGCCACCTGCAGGTGGGAGTTAGCATCATTTAAACCTGACATTTTTTTAAACCATTTTTGCGGAAAATGTGGAAATAAACACACAATTATGCATTAGCACGAAAAAAATGTGGGGATCTGTTGCTTTTGAGTCAATTTCCACGAAAAACTGGAGGAGTGATTGATTTAGTTTGGCAGCATACAGGTAAAAACTGCTTTTATTTGATAAGATATTTGAGAACACAACTGTTACCTTAAAGGTTCTATTTATGTGTCCCTCTGGAGTCAAGAGGGCCACACAAAAAGCTACGGTGGGCCGGATTTGGCCCCCGGGCCTTGAGTTTGACACGTGCTGTAGATGACAGGAAGCCATGAGGAGGTAGAATAGTTAAAAGTTGGGCTGGGCGATAAATTGATTTTATCGATTAATCAAATTTTTTGTTTTTGAAGATTTCATTTGTGGAAAATGTGGATTTTTTTTTATTATTACACCAATCCCTGGGTTTCCAGAGTTCAGGGTGACGTCATCACTCCTGGGGCGGCCATCTTCTTTGACAAGCGTGTTTTACGGTTTCTATTTATTTGGATCCAAACGACAGTCTATTTTGAGGAAAGAACCGCACGGACCGAGCTTCTCACGTTAGATCTCGATAACTCCAGAAGTTTTTTTTTGATCAAAATGACTTTTTTTCTCGCAATTTTAAGACGCTCTTCTGGTAAAATTGCGTCTTTATTCTGCTGATATTATGACTTATATTCCTGTAATTAAACAAAAATTCTCGTAGCGCGGCCACTGGTACAACTCACAGAAGGGATGACTGAAATAAAGGCCACTTTTTAAAAACATTTTCTAAAATTTGCCATTTCTTTTTCAGAACACAAAGTGAGATGACAAAAAAAAACAAAAAAAAAAAACAACCAGATTTTATTTTTAATCCTAGTTAAACGTCAAAACCGGGTCAAAGTTTCGGGTTGGAAAAATGTGAATTTGTGCGTTTTTAGCAGTTGCAGGTGAAGCCATACCTCCTCCTGGGCGGAGTAGAGCTCCTCCCTGGTGCTGCAGATGGTGCTCTCCCTCTGCTCCCTCAGTGCCTCCATGTCGGCCTGCAACTTCGCGAGCTGAGCTGCAGCACACAGAACGAGGCGACAGATTAGACCCGGACGAGTCCACCGTAAATTTTCCTAACGCGTGCACTCACTCTGCAGGTACTGGATCTGTTTGGTCGACTCCTCGGTCAACTTGGAGTTACTCCTCCTCTCCTCCTCCAGTAGAGCTACAGACAGAGAGGCACAGTCCCAACACTTGAACATTAAAACACCAAGAGGTTCCATCTGATTAATAAATAACCCCATCAGTCGGAGTTTGGGTCTGGAAATCAGCTGGAGTTACCTTGTAGTTCCAGACATTTCTGCTTCCCAGTGTTGGCCAAGTCCTGGGCTTCCAGAAGTTCCCTGTGGAGATAGCTGATGACGTTCTCCGTGTCTCCAGCCTCCAGACCGGCACGATTCAGCTCAGCTGCACACCAGCAATGCATTTTTAATGGAACCGACACGTTTTCCATTTAAAACATTTACAGACTCAAATCTTCAGATTAGCCCTGTCAGGATTTTCTGGACATCCAAGCATAAATCATCCGGCTCAAAAACGCTTTCACGTTAGCCAGGTTCGTTTACCCTCCAGCTGCGGTTGGCTCCTGATTCTGCAAATGGTTGAGTTTTAAAATCTAAAACACTTCTGGACTACAGTGTGACAGTAAAAACAACTCGTTTAAAGCGAACACACTCATTCAGCCCTGCTAAGATCAAATCCGGACTGATCGAACCAGTTCCGGATCAACCTACCCAGAACCACAGCTGCAGTTTAAAAGCTGATCTAACAGTTAAAAAAAAAACCCTAAAAATCCTGATGGCTGAAACATTAACCTGAATGTTTGACGTGGCAAATCAAATACAATATCATATCCAGTTGGAAAATAGTAAATAAAACACTTTCTTTTTTTTTTAATTGACAGCTTTATGTGTTTTCCAGGCACATAGTGACATCTTATAGCACAGTCAAGTAACTATGTTACCTTGAGTTGTGACAAAAATGCTATATATCAAATACGACTAAAAAGAAACTTGACTTTGTAATTTAACGCCTTGAAATTTGGCCTGTCACTTTAAAAACTCCGCCTTCAGGAAGTCATCACAACAGCGCTCCCCTATTAACCCTTTAACAACGTTTTTACCAGCATTTCACTGGGAAGTAGCTCGTATAATGAGCTCAGTAGATGCGCAGTTCCAACCAGGTGTTTGCTAATTGCTGTTGGCTGAGTGGGGAAGTCGTGGGGAAGGGGTCCTCTGTGAGGTGGAAGCTTGGATACTTAAAAACTGCAGCTCCGAGGAGGAGCTGTACCCACCCAGGCATTTTGCACAGCTGAATGGTTGCCATGGAGATTAAAGGATTTCTCAAGCATGCATGAAAGAATCAAAGTAACGCTCCAGGTATGTTTTTCATGAGGGAATAACATTAGAACATGATGTAAAGCTCAAAAAAGTCGATTTTACATGATACTGCCACTTTAAAAAATGATTTGTGTCATTTAGGAAACCCCCCCCCATACCGGAACCAGACCTCTAAAGTGATAAAAGGGTTACCTTTTAGGAGGGCGACTCTGTTCTGGGGTTCGTTCAGCTCCTGGTCGTTCATGTTGCCGTCTGAAACCCAAGAGGATATGAAACCGAATAAAGACACTTATAAGGTGGAATCAAAATTTTAAAATTCTACTGTATTTTTTTTCCATACCAACAAAACATTTGAATGTAGTTGTAAATATTTAGGGTATCAGGAGATTATTTAAAATCAATTTTCATGAAAAAGGCCAATTTTTGCTGGGGATTAATTGATTTTTATTTCAGAAAATGAATATTTCAGGTCTATTTCTTATCATTTTGATGATTATGGCTACAGATGATAAAGACACAAAAAATTATGTGTCTCAGAAAATTTTAATATTGTGATCATTTTACAGCCTATTCATAGAAAATTTAGTGGAAGGAAAAACTGTGGTAGGAAATCGTTCACCAGCTCCAGAGATAACTGCAGCCTTGAGAGGAACATTCAAGAATCTGAAGGAGTTTAACTTGGAGTGGACTGAGGCTGGAGTCAGAACATCGAGAACCACTTCGCTCGAGGCGGACCCGAGCCAATGGTAGGATCTGTAAAGTTTTAATTTTATTTGGATATCAAGGTCGCAGAGTCTGGAGGAGGAGTGGAGAGGACCAGAACCCACGCTGCTTGAAGTCCAGAGTGAAGCTTTAACAGTCAGCGATTATCTGGGTCACCATTTCATCTGCTGGTTCTGGTCCAACACAGCCGTCTACCAGAACATTTTACAGAACTTCATGCTTCCTTCTACCGAGTTTGACTGGCCAGTAAACAGGCCTGGCCAGAACCCCATAGAGAATCTATGGAATATGTTCAAGAGGAAGATGAAAGACACCAGAACCAACAATACACATATGTCCAGAAGGTTCTAGCAAAGCAACCTGGACTTCCTGAACACCTGAGCAGAACCGCAGGCTGATCTCCTCCATGCCACGCCGCATTGATGCAGAAATTAATGCAAAAGGAGCCCGGACCGAGAACTGAGACCACAGAAATGAACACAGCTATCATAAAAACGACATTTCTGTTTAAAACATCCTTTTCATTGATTTCCTGACCTGACGTGTCGTCGCTGCTACGATCTTTGCTGGGACTCAGCGTGTCGGACATGTCAGACTCTTTGGCATCCATCTGATTTCCTGTCGAGGCGAGAACAAACACGAGAAGACTGAGCGCATCCTCAGGTGACGGCGCTGCAGGTGCACCGTCCCTGAGACCTTTACCTTTGAGGCGATCGGGGCTGGCCAGCAGGTCGTCTTCTGGCGCCTGGTTGTTCTGCAGGTGGGCGTCCATGACTTCTGTAAACACCCAGAAGCATTTACACATCAGGTTGAATTGTGCAGATCATCGATGCTAATTTACATTTCTTTGTTTCCTCCTGGAGCAGAACTAACAGATCAGTGAAATTATCAGTCCCTCCAGGGTGCTGCCATGTTTTTTTTGTGTGTGTGTCTCCTTCCCTAAATAAAAGTTACTTTTATTTAGGGAAGGAGAAGGTGAGTGAGGGGTGCAGTAAAGTTCGGGGGACGATGGAGGACGCATGTGAGGAGGCACAATTTTGCTGGACAACAAATTGTCCCAGAAATTATTGCGGTAAACGATACTACTGTCGTTTTGAGACCAATTTCAAGTGATAACTTGATAATGTTCACCCTCTCAAAGACCAATAAACTTTAATTTTGTAAGAACATTTCTCACTAATATTTAATTTTCCATTTTATTTCCAATATTATTGTTTTATTAGATATTTTTATTTATTTTATCTAATTTTTGTATTTATTTAATAATTTTTTTTAAATTTGTGACTTTTTTCATTTTTTTTCCATATTCTGTATTTATTTAGTAATTTTTAAAGATATTTTAACTATCCAAAATAAAACAAGACAACCAAAAACAATGAATAAAACAGAAAAAAACCCCACACACAACAGAAACAGTCAATAAAATGGATTATTATGACATCTCTGTAAACAAAATTACCCTTCAAAAAATATTAATCATCAGAATGGAAATTATCGAGCTCATTTTAATAATAACATTTATTTTGGTCTTTTTATTTACTTTTTTTTTAACCTTAACTAAAAAACACTGCTGGAAAAAAAAAAAAAAAAAGCAAAAGAAGGGAAAAAAAAAAAACGAATAAAAAAACTAGCACAGAAATAGAAACAACATTTAAATTCCTATCACGCCATTAACTGATTAACTGCGCCACCCATTTGTTGCGACCAGGACACAAAGGGAATTTATTTTGCGGTTCTTTTCATAAAGCTACATTTGCGCTTTGTGAACATCGGCTGCGACGCTGGAGCGCAGCCCGCTGTGTTCCGTCTATTTGCATGCATCTCGGGGAGAACGTCAAATAAAAGAAAGTCCGTCTTATTCCACGCATTCTCGGACACTTTAATCAATCAATGAAATTCTCCGGAATGCACCGGAAAACACGTTAAAAGTGGACATGGAAGAGGACGCTTGTCAGATTTGCGGAAAAGTTGCGACGACTGGTGAAAATTGCAAGTCAACGCAAAAATCGCGAATGATGATTTGTGTTAATAGTTGCGATCGCAACTTCCTGGAAGGACTGAATCACAACCGAATGACTCCTACCATCAAAGTTGGCCAGTTTGTGTATCGAAGAGCAGACGTTCTCCTTCAGCTGCTTGACGGCTGCAAAAACAAAAACAGAAACAAAAGTTTGTGAATCACGGAATTAAAAAAAAAAAAAAAAAGCACAATTAATTAGACAAATGTGATTTTTAGTCTCATCTCATTTTTATTCATGCAGGAATTTACATCAAATCGTGGCATCAGTAGCTCATTAGCAGAGGAATTAACTCGACATTCATCGCAGTAAAACCACTAAGAGGTCAGTCAGGAAGAAAGGCAGTGAGTTCCTGAAGGAGCGAAGCCACTTGGATCACTGGGGTCATGCCGAAAAGTTTTAGCATCGTCACTACACGATCTGTTCAGGAAGCACCATCCGTACCGTCTGCTACTTTGCACGTGTGCTAAAAGAAATGCTTCCAGAGAGGGTATTTTTATTTCTTTTCTCTTTTTGCATGTCATTGCAATCGTAAAAATAGCATATGATTTAAAGAAATGCAGATAAAAACAGTTTAATTGCATTTTGCTAGACTGCTTCTGGAAAAAAAAAAAAAGTATCAAACATAAGGAAAAATAAATTAGTGTTTTTCATGAACTCATAGGATATAGAGTTGTACAGTCTCATAACACCTTTAGGTGATCTCATAAAAGATGTGATTATAATAAAAATAAAGGTCTTTTTTTTCCCCCATGTTGAATCCACCAGAGGGCGCAAACGCCTTAACCTTCAACTGAATTATAGTCTTTGAACTAAATTGTGACAATTATTTATTTAGAGAATTATAGCACTATCTAGGAAAATAGGTCCTCTTAAAACAAGTAGTATTTTAATTAATATAAATAAATAAATAAATATGTTACACTTAGTTGATGTACAGTTTAAGGATAATTCGGAATTATTTCTTCAGCACATGTGCAAATGAGCCAACGTATGGATCGGGCGGTGACGAGCAGCAACACGAACTTTGTGGCTTTGGTTTCTATGGCAGCACCTCCCACTGGCTTTAAATCATCGCTCAGAGAGGTCAGATGCCGACTTAATTGTAGTTTTACCGTGGAGCAAACTGATCGGCTGACGAGTCACTCAATCCGACTGATTGCTACAGAACAGAGGGAGATGAGCTGAAGCCGATGCTTTCTCGCGCTAGCGATGGTTACCTCCATCACTCTGCCTCAAAACAAGCAGGAACACTGCAGCTGAGAAATACGTAGCTGACAGAACGGGTCTCTGGATTATCAAGAACTTCAAGCTCGAGAGGTTCAGCTGCAGGAGAAGAAGGCGTCGGGTTTTTCAAGGAAGATGCAGACTCGAAACAGACTTCCATTTTTGGATATGCAACACAAAATGCTAAGGAGCAGCACAGAAGATCCAGGGGTTTTTTTTTGTTTTTTTTTTGTATAAATCAAATGCTTCTGTCCAGTAATCTGCAGGACATTTATAGGTTCAGTGAAGAAGAGACAAAGATCTGTAAACTTCTGTCAACAGTTTACCATAAACATTCGAAGTTTCAATTCACACAGTAATTACAATAAAAGTAAGGCCGGTAATTATAGTTCTAATCCAAAACGAGTATCAACAAGTCTTTGCAAAAAAAAAAAAAAAAAAAAAAAAAAAAAAAAAAAAAAAAAAAAAATCAGAACAATCTGTCAACAATAACTCAACTGGCCACTTTATTAGGCACAGTTGTTGAATTGCTTGACATGAAAAGCAACTCAGTCATCATTTGGTGTAAACAACACAAAAGCAGGGATCACTCTGCGGATCCTGTCTTCAAAGGTTCGGCACGGTGGTGGTGTCATGGTGTGGTAGCTACTGGTTCCCCTAGATTTCATTTGGGGGTATCGGAGTAAAGTGGGACTGAACAGAACACACTTTGGTGACTTTTCGAAAACCATTTTTGCTCCACTTCACAAATACGTGCTACTTTGAGTTGGTTCATCGCATAAAATCCCAATAAAACACACTGAGGTTTAGTGGCTGTGATGCTGCTAAGTGTGGAAAAAGTTCCAGGGGTGTGAATACTTTCACAAGTCGCCAGATCTCAACCCAATCGAGCAGCTCTGACATCACGTTAATACGGACCAAAACCATTGAGGAATGTTTCGGACAACTTACTAGTGTAGCAAAATCTTTCACATGAGGATACAAGAACCTAACATGGCACAGATGTTCCCAGGGGCTTTCTTCATTGAAAAAAAAAAAAAAAAACAAACAAATTTTTTAAAGTTACCCACTGAATAAAATTCAAGATGGCGGTCATTTTCATCAGGGGAAATTTATTTATTTATTTTATCACAGACGAATACTTTTGGTGTCAAATCATACATAATTGAGCCTATAGAAATCATATTTACTGATAATTTTTTGATTTTTCAAGATGGCCACCATGGTTGTCATGGAAAATTAATTTTGCACTAATATCGCTAATTAGATGAATGTGATGTTAAATCACATATTATGAACCACAGAAATTACATATATTTTCTTGATCTTGTGTTTCCTTTTTTTGGTACCCCTTTTTTCAAAATGGGGTTGTGGTTGAGAATATATGTTTGCACTAAACTCTGCAGTAGTTATTGCCAGTGGTGAGCAGAGCAAACCAAAAAGTTAGGTTCCCACTAATTTGCAAAACAAAGAAATCTTAGCTACGCTAACGCTAAATACATAAAAAAAATAAATAAATAAATAAATGAAATAAATAAAAAATTCAGCAGCTAATGCTTAACTGCTAAACATTAAAAAAAATTAGCGAAAGCTTACGCTAAACCTCGAAATGAATACAAAAATTAGTGGAGGCTATCTCTAAATGGCTAAGCATGTAAAAAAAAATTAGTGGAAGCTAATGCTAAACATATATAGAAATTAACAGAAAATATCTCTAAAAGGCTAAGCGCAAAAAAAAATTATCGGAAGCTAACGCTAAACATTAGGACTGTCTCTCAGTCTGTGTCACATCTTCCAGTTGATGACTGCTGTTTGTGAGTCTCACACCAAAGTCCTCAGTTTCAGTTTTAGCATTTGATTTTGCTACATATTGTTACTTTAGAGTTTTATGAACAGAATGACCAATGTCGAAAACATGATGTGATGTAAAGTTCATCGAAGTCATGAACATGAGTAACGTTTCATGGCTAAAATTGGTTTAAAAGACTCAAAAACGGCAGCCATCTTGAAAAATAGCCATCATCCTGAAATTGAAGGGGCTTGGGAAACACGAAAAACATATGACTTGAGGGAGTGAGCATAGAAATTTTAATTCTTCTATCCACACTTAAAAGATTTTTACAGTAATATGCTGCACTACATCTATGCAATGAATGGTTAAGACAGGTAACAAGGTGGCCAAAAAGGCTTTATTAGGTGTACCTAATAAAGTGGACAGAACTCAACAACAGCCAACAATAAAATGGGACGTTTCTGGTCTAAAAATGGAAAATTAAAATTTGATTTATAAAATTTAGGTTGCATGTTTTAAAGTTTTTTTTAAATCATGCAACAGTTTTTTCCCCCCAGCTTGCGAATGTAATATCTGACAGGCCTCCAGGGGGCAGCGTGGACATGGATGAGGACAGCAGGAAAGCAGGGTGGTACTCACGCGGACACTCAATCAACTGTGGGATTCTAGTCGACTCTCCTCCGCTGTTGACATGACAGTTGTCTGACAGAAACAAGAAGAACCGACTTAACTTCGACGACTCCCTGACAGCAGTTCGGTCTCAGCGTTTTGATTCTGCTCATCATCACAGTAAAATTACAATACAAATCAGTTAAAAAGGGCCTTCCCATGTTTCTCATTTTGGGCCATATCAACATTACAAATGTTCTTAAAGGGCCGGATAAAACCCATTAAACTGTTAAAATATTAATAAATAGCTGTCTCTGCATTTGATAAGTTCTCCTTAAAATTAAATAGTACTGAACATCTTTTCACGTTGATCAGTACCTCCAGAATTTTGAGGGGTTTTTTTGCGATTTTGTTGAGCTAATTTAGAAATATTTGCAAGAACTTTGCAATACTTGCGCTTATGTATGAGGTAAATGTGACTGTTACTCGCCGTAGGACTATAACTTGACATCAAGTCAGGATGAAGTCTTCAGTGGAGTAGAAGTAAGAAATACTGCCACCTGCAGGTGGGAGTTAGCATCACTTAAATCCAACGTTTTTGATCATTTAAACTGACTCAGTGCAATAAAATGCAGGAATCTGTTGATTTTGCGTGGATATCTGCGTTCTCGAAATCGCAAAAAACTGGAGGGACTGATTGATGTAATTCGGCGCCTGGAGTCGAGAGGGCCACATAAAATGCAATGGCGGGCCGGATTTGGCCCCTGGGCCTTGAGTTTGACACCTGTGGTGTAAAAAGTGAATAAGAGAAAGCACAATTTGATGTTCTCGTTTAAATGAGCAGAATCAAAAACGGGCTCCTAATATGTCCCAACACGACACTGATTAGGAAGAGTGCAGTCGCAGAGAGGACTCAGCGAAGGAAAGAAAACAAAGACAGGAGCGGTTAAAGCACGGCAGAGCTGACAAATAACGCTGACAGACAAAAGACAGACAGGACAGAAATCAAAGCCATCAAGAGCTGAGTTAAAACAGTCTTTTCCCAACTGTAACCTCATCAGAATGCAAACAATAAACAGCTGAGTCTGACTTCATGGCCACAAAGTCTCAAACTAACTGATCCAACACAGCTACACTGCAGCTTTATGGAGGAATCCAACTACGGAGCTTTTTTTTTTTTTTTTTTTTTTTTTTTTTAAATGTCATTTCTTTTTTGTTTCCAACTCGCCTTTCAAATAAAGTAAAAATAATCTATATTACAGTTGGGGCTGAAACGATTAATCACATTAATCGATTATTGAAATAACCAACCAATTTAGAAATCGCAATACAAACTAAAAAATAAATAAATAAATAAATAAAAATACTTGGAGCAGAAATTAAACCAAACCTGTACTAAAAATATATACATTTTGCATTTAAAATGAACAAAAAAATAACATTGTCTGAAAATATCTTCTACCCAAAACTCCTTAAGTTGACATAGTTATCACTTAACACGATTCAAATTCTGTAATAAAAAAAAAATTAAAATTAAAATTTCCAACTGAGCACCTTTTGCTATTTATTCCAAAAAAATGAACAGATTAGCCCTGAGCTCAAGGACTGAGCTTTTCCCATGTTAGGATTTTTTTAGCTGCATTTATTTACATGCACCCTTTGCTACAAATCATCAAGCGTTCACTGAAGAAATGCTAGGTTATTGAATTTTAGGCAGTAAAATGTTAAATTTCCTTATTCAAATAAAGGAATTATTTGTTTATTTACATCATTTCATGAATTTCTAACATTGCATAAAAAAGGATTCAATGGAAAATCTGCAGAATGCGTCGATTTTTAATCTAATTAACCGTCAGAATAATTACAGTATATTTAAGGCTGGGATCGTTGGGGCCACGTGTTCCACACAAGAATAAGAGGCTTAATCCCACACGTTAAACTAAAGCTAGCGCTTTTAAAAGTATTCACACCCTTTAAACGTTTTCCACCACAAATTTCGGTGTATTTTGTTGGGATTTTATGTGAAAGTTTTTTGCAGCGTCTACCTGGTTTTCTTCCAGGATTATCCTGTATTTAGCTCCGTCTCCCCATCAACTCCGACCATAGAACATCCCCACAGCCTGATGCTGCCACCCTCGTGTTTCACAGTAAGGATGGATTTAGTTTTTTGTGTGTTAGGCCAGAAGGTGACATTGGCTTTGCTCCAACCAGGGATGCACGATATATCGGCATCTACCTCGGTATCGGTCGATGTTAGTCATTTTTAACCAACCGGTGTGGGTCTGATGAGTGAAACTGGGCTGATATTAACAACTGATGTTTATTTCCTTCTTATTTCAGGAGGGGGTTGTTCAACTGAAGCAGAGAAGCAATGTCTGTAATGGCCTAAACTTTCCCATCTCTGTCTCAAACATTATCAAATTCAGCCAAAAAAAAAAAAAAATCGTCAAATGACAATGACCACTTCGTTACTACCTTTGTGGACCCACTGCAGGCTTTAACTGGTATTAGGGCTGAAACGATTAATTGGATTCATCGTGAGGAATCGATTATAGAAATAATCGTCAACTAAATTAACTGATTAATCGTTAACTGGAGAATAAAGACTCAAAAAAGGCCAATTACTGAAAGAACATATTCAGAGCAGAAATTGAGCCAAAATTGTACAAAAACATACACATTTATGATAATTTAAAAAAAAAAACAATCTTTGTCTGTAAATCTGTTCTACCCTGAACTCCTCAAGTGACAGTTTTAGCTTCACCTGGTTGAATTTCTTTTAATAAAAACTCTCCTATTAAGCACCTTTTCCCATCTAATTATTAATCAGTCAATCCAAAAAAATAAAAATCAGCATATCAGTTTAAACTAGTCCTAAAGGCTGCTATCTTTTTGTTTCTGTGCAAATTTTGAAATTTTCGTGCGAATTTATTTAATTCTGCCATATCGTGTGTAAAATCGTCTCAGTGCTGCCCTCTTTGGGTTCAACGACTGCTACTGCAGTTGAATTTTCCTATTTGTTACAACTTAACGTCAGTCAGTACCAAGTTGGGGTATAAAACCATCTCACTCAGACACGTCCCCTGGCGGCCAGTCAGGAGTTGGAATCGCGAACGTGGCGAGCATTGATCAATAGCTTTTCACATGTGATTCATTTGCAATGTGGACACGGAGGTTTGTTGATGGTCACTCTTTTTTTGGTTGGGGTGGGGGGAACGTAGCTAGATGGTGTGAAAAGTCGCTAAACATAGCAACCAAGTGCCAAGTTGGCAACAGTGCTTCTTTCGTCCTGACCACCTAACCCCATCTGCTCATCCAAACAATTGACCACGCCCCTATGTGTCTAGGCCACGCCCATTTTGGTAAAATAATATATTTTATTTCTTTTTACAAAATCGTCAAGGGGCGGACTCTATTTACTAATTAGGTACCTTCTGATTCTGGTTCCCCTGGATATCCTTTAGGGGCATCAGAGTAAAGAGGGTCTGAACATTAAACCAACTTTTGAGTTTGTTTATCACATAAAACCCCCAATAAAACACACTGTTCATGGATTTGATGCTGTAAACTTTGTGGAAAAAGTTCAATGGGTGTGAATACTTTCACAAGTCACTGTACCTGTATATTTTAAACAGCTATGTTTCATGATGCTAAATATTTGGTTGCAAAAATGTTCTTAATCCTAGCTTCAAGTTTAGATCAAGGAACAGAAGCTAGAAGCGGAAAAAACAAATATTTCAGTGAAAAGGTCGAAGGGAGAAGAACAATTTCTTAAAATGAGTAAAATTATGAACTAATTTTAAACTAGAAAAAAATCTGGATAATTATAACTGCAGGCTTGTCACGATAACAAATTTAGTTGGACGATAAATTGTCCCAGAAATTATTGCGATAAACAATAATATTGTTATTTTGAGACCATTTTCAAGTGATATTTTGATAATAGCATAATAATGCAAGTTCGCCCTTTCAAAGACCAATAAACTTTAATGTTGTAAAGAACACTTATTATCACTATTATTTAAATTTGGATTTTATTTCCAATCTTATCGTTTTGTTAGTTGCCTTTATTTCATTATTTTGTAAAATTTTTAGTTTTTTCTATTTATTTAGGTTTTTTTATTTATAGTCACTTTTTATCATGTATTTTTTTATTTTTTCTAAATTCTGTAGTCATTTTTTTTATCTTCACTTTTTTCACTATGTATTTTTTTTCTATATTTTGTATTTATAAAAAAATTTAATTGTCACTGATTTTCATTATGTATTTTTTTCACTTTTTTTCCATATTTTGTATTTATTTCATAATTATTATTTATCTTCACTTTTTTCCATTATGTATTTTTTTCTATTTTTCCTTATTCTGTATTTATTTCATTATTTTTATTTATTGTCACCTTATTTTCATTATGTATTTTTTTCTATTTTTACCATATTCTGTATTTATTTAGTAATTTGTAAAGATATTTTAAATATCCAAAATAAAACAAGACAATCAAAAACAATAAATAAAACGGAAATAAAAACCAAACACAACCGAAACCATAAATAAAATTCATAATGATGTCTGTAAACAAAATTGCCCTTTAAAAAAATAATCAGAATGGAAATTGAGCTCATTTTAACTCATCATGTGAATAATTGATTAATTGCGACAGGCCTATAGAGCTGTATCTTAACAGAAATAAACCATCCTACTGGCTCATTTGGTTAATTAAATCATCTGATGTTTTACTTCTTAGAGCTAAACCCTGTTTAAGTCTCAAGTATAACAGACGTTTTGTTATTATGATAATTAAACTACCATCGTTTTCTTCATCTTCACCAACTGCACCATCATCGGTGTCTGTTTCCGCCTCGTCTTCGTCCTGGTTCTCAGAGGTCTGCAGGCTCTGTTCGTCTCTCACAGGCTCCTCTACTGGTCCGTGGGAGACAAGGTCCACATCTGTCATGTGACCAGATCAGATATATAGACCATTTTGTCGCAGGTTTACCAGCCACACACATGCACAGAGAACACGGTATAAAAATCAGGGCAGGCTCCTTCAGTAAGTGGTACTGTGTGCAAAGTGTGCAGTGAGGCAAGTCACCTGCAGGGCTCACAGGACAGTGTCGTCATTCAATCACCAGAAGTCAATCAGTGACCAAAAGCTTCTTTTTACACAGAGGAAGGAAAAAACAAAGCAGTGGACAGTTTGGAAACCGTGGAAAACGACCCAGATTATCCAAGAAACCCAGTTTAGATCTGACACAGTGCCAACATGTCCCCCTGAGACAAGCTGCCTCAGAAACAAACACACCCGGCAGTTACTTGCATCATCACAAAACAGATTTAGAGCTTCCTTAAATTATCCACGTGGCTTCATTTTGGCACAGCAAAGACCTGCAGGGATTACGGCGCACGTCCGCTGACGGAACAGCCGTAAAAGAAACTTCTTTATCAGAGATTTTCTCTTCTTTTCTCAAACCTTTTAAAGGAAAACAAAATTTAATCTCTTAGGAGAAGAACTCTCAGATAATTAACTGAATAAATGGCATGCCATGTTGCAGCATCTATAGTAGGGAGGCATCCGGTCAAAAAGCTTAATAATAAAAATAATTTTAAAAGACTTAAAATAATGAGTAATAGCTTATATCAATGCGGAGCTCTACCAAACCCTGAAACGCACCAAAATAAATCCCGTTTATTTCTTCTGCAAGCCATGCAGACACATTTGGTGGAATTAAAGCCTCAAGACACACCATAAACATTTATTATTGTAATAATTTTGATTAAATCTGACAACTCAACCAGCTTTTATTTAAAAACATAATAGATTTGAAAGCTCCCAAATTGTAAGTCACACTAAAACTTTTATTTTATCACTGCTTTTCTAATTCAACTCCAGCACTGATGTCTGTACTACAGAAACAGTGATTTTATTTATTGAAACGGAAAAAGCTGTCCAAACCAACCCGGTCGTGTTCAAAAAAGTAACAACATCCAAAATCTAGTAACCGTCCTTGGCAGCAGCCGCCATCGAGCATTTGCGATGTCTGGATAATTGATTTATTTGTTATTCTGCTTTTATTGTTTATTTTTATATTGATTCATTTACATTATATTACTTTTGTACTTATTTTTATTACTATAAATTAATTTATTAATATAAAATTAGTTATGTTTTATCAATATTATTTATTACTAGTTTATTTTTTCCTGATAGAAAAATACTTTATTTGTATATAGGCATATGTCATCCACCGCAAAGAGCCTTACATAATCACACAAAGCTACAATCCAAAAAATACCAGATTATTATTATTATTATTCATTATTATTATTACTAGGGTCTTGGTTTGATCTGTTTCAGCACTATTTAGCACTTTGGGTAAATAAATTGTCTTTTCAAAATGCCCTTTATAAATGAAATGTATCTGGATGATTTTAAGCATGATCCACCAGTTTAAGGTCGCTCTACTGCATCTCAATCACATTTAAGTCTGGACTTTGACTAGGCCACCGTATAACGTTCATTTCAGGGCAGTAATGTCCAATGTTTTTGCGACAGGGGCCACAAAAGCTCGACCTTTTTTTTTTTTTTTTTTTTTTTATTAAAAAAGAAAAAAGTATTTCATTGTACAAATGTTTTTCACCTGGTCACCAATGAACTATAGCCACTATTTTTTAACAAAGTAGTCTGATTTCTGTAGAAAAGGGATCCATAAATCATTACAGATCTGAAACATAAAGCGGATCTTGCATGTTTTCCTTGTTTTAAAGACAAGAAAAACTGAAAACAAGGCCTGAAAATCTTGAGGTTGATGGTTTTCTACCATCTTCGATTTTATATTCGACCTGAATTTCCCCTCTGTGGGACAATAAAGGCCATTTTTTTATATCTTTTGCGTATTTTCTGCAACAAAAATGTCTAAAGCACTTTCTTGATAGAAGATGATATGGTAACTGACATTTTAATGTGTTTGTATCTATTCTTGAAAGGCCCTGCATCACTGAAAACATAATCCATATCAACCACCTGGACTGATAAACAAACTTTGAGTCTTTCTTGAAACGTGGTCCAGGAGCCGCACAAAATCATCCCGAGTGCTGCAAATTGCCCCAGGGCAGCACTTTGGACACCTGAATTTTTTTTTTAAACCATTCAAAGATGTGGGGGCATGGCCAAGAAAACTGTTTTCCAATAAAACATGGAGTTCAATTATTTATCACCCAGGTTGGTTTGGAGATGTTTTCCTTTAATAATCTAGATTTTTTTTCCCACCAATGCGCTACTTGTGTTTCCGTAGTTCGCTCAGGGCGGCCATCTTGTTTGACAAGCGTTTTTTTACATTTTCTGTTTATTTAGAGTTTGAATTCAGATCAACTCTATGACGGAGTATTAGGGCCAGGATAACTTTTTTTTTAATACCAAAATAAAGTCATAATTTTACAAGAATACAGCTGTAGTAATACGAGAATATTGTCTTAATATTACCAGAATAATGTCGTAATATTAGAAAAATTATGTAATTTTATGAGAACTCCAACACGAAAAATGCCACAAAAAAACAAACAAACAAAAAAAAAAAAAAAATCAAAGCTTTTTCTCATTAAAAACAACTTTTTCCTTGTAATTTTAAGACATTCTTCTGGCAAAACTGTATCTTTATTCTGATAATATTGACTATATTACCGCAATTAGACAAAAATTCTTGTAGTGGCCCTAATACTCCGTTGTACAACTCACAGAAGGGATGATTGAAATAAAAGCCACTTTTTAAATATATTTTCTGTCAATTGCAATTTCTTTTCAGAAAAGGAAGCGAGAAAAAAATATAATTGATTAAAATGGGATCTGGTGTGGAAAAAAAAACACTTTAGATTTTAGTTTTAAGCCATATCGCCCAGTCTTAGAGCAAATATTTCTTTACAGTACAATAAGCGGCCTAATTACCTGCCTTAAGGACCAGGAAGTCAGTGAATCTCAGTGGAAAAAGGTGAATTTTCAAATGCAAACTAATAGTAACACTTTATCTGAACATATTCTGGGATCACAGGGAGGTTTTACAACCTGCATTTCAGTGACAACATTTCTCAGCCCACAACAGGGACCAGAGGACACACGACGCTTGAGCACCGAACCCAAACCAACACGATGAAAACAGAAGAAAAGCCAGACTTTCACCACAGCAGACAGATGAACAGAGAGCAGCGACAACGACGAGCAACAGGAAAGGAAAACAGATCTCATGCAGGAAGATGTCATGCATCATTAGTACAGGACGAAGAAGAGAAGCTGGCAGCACACGGACGGTGAAGGAGAGGACACATTGTCCCAGAGCAGGCCAGAGACATGTGGACTCACCGAGACTGTTGCTCTCTTTAATGCTTTTCTCCTGCAGCTGTTCTAACCGCACTGTAAACAACAACAACAACAACAACAGCCGCAGCAGAGAAAAGCAGTGACTAACAGGAGCCTCATGGTTGGACAGAGACATTTTCATCCAACATTACTGATGGATTTAAAGTTTCCTCAACAGTCCGGACAACATACGCTTTATATTTTACATCACACCGAGTATTTAGTTCTTTTACAGGGATAAACGAGTCAGCTTAAAATTTCAATCAAATACTTGATTAAAAACAAATGTTACTGTTGCTTTAATTCACATTAACATAAAAGACAACAATCTACGATGCTGAAGCACAGAAGTATTCATACCCCTTTTCCACATTTTGTCAAAATTACCACAAACATCAGGAGTATTTAATTGGGATTTTATGTGACAAACGAACAGAGAGTAGCATCTAATAGTAAAATGGTTTTGGATGGACATATGGAAGGAAAGAAAGAAAAAGAAAGACAAAGAAAGAAAGTTCAAAAGAAAGAGATTGAAAAATAAAAGAAAGATCAAAAGAAAGTTTGAAAGAAAGATTGAATGACTGAAAAAAAGTTCAAAAGAAAGAAAGAACGGGTCAAAGATTTGTAGAACCACCTGTCGCATCTTTTGGGATATATCTCTAAAAATTGTGTAAATATATCACGTTTACTTCCTTCTGTTTCTAATCTCACCTACTCTACAGTATTTTGTTTTAGACTCGTCTGTATGAACACCTTCACCTGGTTCAAATTCACAAAAGGAAAGCTATATTATTGCATTTTAAGCAATAAAATCTTGATTTTCTTATTTAAAAAAAGGAATTTAATTGTTTATTTTCCTCTTTTAATGTATTTCTAATATTCTATAAAAAAAAAAACCGCCTACGTGATTAGATTAAAAATCTGCAAAATGTTCTAATTTTTTTATGCGATTAATCGTCAGAGTAATCGATAGAATAACTGATTACTAAAATAATTGTTAGGTGTAGCCCTGCTTTAAACCTCTCCTTGAATTGTCTGCTGTGTTCCTTGGTCTTCATGATGCTGTTTATTAACTAATGTTCACAAACAAAACCCTGAGGCTTTCCCACAACATCTTAGTTCAATTCCACTGGATTTAATTTAGGGGTATCAGAGTAAAAGAGGCTGTAAGCAATAGCACAGCACACTTTTCAGCTTTTATTAGCATAAAAACTTGAACTCTTCGTGTTGGACTCCTCACCAAAAACCACATAAAATTCGGTAAAATCTGAGGCTGTAATGTGAAAAAATGTGAAGAACTTCAAGGGGTGTGAATACTTTCATAGGACACTGCGTGATAAACCAGTAAACCAGCTGTGTGTCTGTACCCTGGAGGGCTGCGAGCCTCTCGTTCGTGAAGTCGTTATCAGCCTGCAGAGCCTCGATGCGAGCCTGGAGAACCTGCTCCTTCTCCTCCATCTCTTCGATCCGCATCTCCAGCTCCCTCTTCTCCGTCGCTCCCTGCAGAGTCAGCTCTTCCTGCCTCCCCTCTGCTGCCTGAGGGGGGAGGAGGAGAATGAATCGATCAAAGGCAAGCAGGAAGAGGACAGACGGCATAGATAAGACACATGAGAAACAACGTTTCGGTTTAAAAGAAATGTATTTAGATCCGCCTGATGTGAGGAAAGCAGTGAATAAAACCTGGCTTATTTCAGAGTTCCTGAACAGGCCTGTCACGATAACAAATGTTGCTGGATGATAAATTATCCCAGAAATTACTGCGATAAACAATAACACTGTTGTTTTGAGACCATTTTCAAGTAATATGTTGTTAATACCATAATAATGTAAGTTCGCCCTCTCAAAGAGCAATAAAAGTTTAATTTTGTAAAGAGCACTTTTTATCACTATTATTTATTTTCCATTTTATTTCCAATGTTATTGTTTTATTGGTTGCCTTTATTTCATTAATTTTTTTTGGTTTTTTGTATTTACTTATAAATAAATTTATTTATCGTCACTTTTTTTTATGTATTTTTTTATTTTTTCCATATTCTGTATTTATTCAGTGATTTTTATTTATCATCACTTTTCCATTACGTATTTAATTATTTTTTTTAACCATTTTGTATTTTTTAAAATTTTTTCCATATACTGTATTTAGTAATTTTCATTATTTCTTTTTTTCATTGTGTTTATTTTTCAATATTCTGTATTTTTTCAGTAATTTGTCATCACTTTCTCATGTTTTTTTCTATTTTTCCATATTCTGTATTTAGTATTTTTCTATCATCACTTTTTCCATTATGTTTTTTTTTCTATTTGTTCCATATTCTGTAGTTATTTAATGTTTTTATGATCATCACTTTTTTCATTATGTATTTTCTTCTATTTTTTCCATATTCTGTATTTCATAATTTTTTTATTTATCGTCACTTTTTTTCTTTATGTATTTTTTTCTATTTTTTCATATTCTGTATTTATTCAGTAATTTTTATTTGTCGTCAATTTTTTATTACATTTTTTTATTTTTCCATTACATATCTTTTTAAAATTTTTACCAGTATGTATTTTTTTTTTTTTAAATTTTTTCCATATACTGTATTTATTTAGTAATTTTCATTCTCTCTTTTTAGTATTTTTTTAATGTCACTTTTTTCCATTGTGTATTTTTTTCTATTTTTTCCATATTCTGTATTTATTTAATTTTTTTTATGGACATCACTTTTTGTCATGTATTTTCGTCTATTTTTTCCACATTCTGTATTTAATAATCTTTTTTATTTATTGTCACTGTTTTTATTATGTATTTTTTTCTATTTTTTACATATTCTGTATTTATTTAGTAATTTTATAAGGTATCTTAAATATCCAAAATAAAACACGACAACCAAAAACAATAAATAAAAACAAATGAAAACTACACACAACTGAAACCATAAATAGAATGGAATGTGTCTTTGTAAACAAAATTGCCCTCTAAAAATACTTATAATTCTAGTTTATCATTGCTTATTGCGACAGGCCTAAATAAGTCACCTTAATCTTGTCAGTGAGCTCTTTGATCTCGTTGACAGCAGCGTTGTACTTGTTGGCCAGCTCCCTCAGCTCCTCCTGACCCCTCTCAGACATCTCCTTCAGGTGGGTGCACTCGTCCTCTGTGTTACTGAGTGACCGCTGCAACACCGCACACACAACAGACAAAACAGCAGCCGCGGCTCAGTGTTAGGCATGACGCTTCAACTTTCAGACGCTTCATGTCTCAACCTGTCAGCAGAAGAAACCCTGACTCCTCAAATGGCCACCAGTATACCCAGTATGAGGCTAAAGAGAACAGGAAACATGTCGCTATGACTGTTTGTCCAAGTTTCTGAATTATATGTGCGCCTTTCAACTGCAGAAGCATCAGTAGGATCTTTTATAGATGATAGCAGACAGACCTAGGACTGGGCAATATGGGTTAAAAATAAAATCTCAGATGTTTTCATACCACATCCGATTTTTATCAATTTTTTTTCCGCTCACTTTCTTTTCAATCAAACAATTTACAAATGACAGAAAATACTTTCAAAAAAACTGGCTTTTACTTCAATCATCCTTTCTGTGACCTGTATGACGGAGTATTAGGGTCAGGCTACACATTTCTTTTTTCTATTGTTTAATTATGGGAATATAGTGATAATACTGGCAGAATAAAGATGCAATTCTACCAGAATAAGCGTCTTAAAATTACAAGAAAAAAAGTCGTTTTAATGAGAGAAAAGCTTATCAAGATCTGACGAGAGCAGTTCAGTTCGTGTGGTTCTGAACTGAGTCTTCGAAACAGACTCAGTTGTTTCTAAGTCCTGCTGATAATAATTTGATGCTGATGTGTTAAAAAATTAAGTATTTCCTTCTCTGTAAAACCGATGCCAAACTATAATTTCACAATTTATCATTTTAATTTTGTTATTTTTCATGAAGGAGTTCTCATTTCTACTTCATTTCACTGAAATTACAACTTTATTCTGGTAATATTAAAATGTTATTCTGGTAGTATTTCCACTTTATTGTCGTACAACTGTATTCTTGTAGTATTGACTTTATTCATGCAATTAAAATATGCATGAATAAAGATTTAAGATCAAAATAAATAGAAGCTGTAAAAAACAAGATGGCCGCCCTAGATGCGCTGACATCACTCTGAACTCTGGAAACCCAAGGAGTTCATTGGTGGAAAAAAAAAAAAATAAAAAAAAATCCAGATTTTCCACAAATTAAATCTTCAAAACCCAAAAATTTGATTAATTTCCAGAATCGATTCATCGCCCACCCCTGGTCAGACATCTGGGTTTTCTGATTGAAGAAAAAAAAAAAAATAATGAAGCTCATCAAAGGGCCACAAAAAAACAGCAACTTTCTCCATCTAAAGCATCACGATTAGCACAATTTAAAGGTCTGTTCAGCAGCTGATGACCTAAAGAAATGCTCTCAGAGTCTGATTTAACAGAGCTGCTCAGGAAAATGTGACCTCAATAATCTGGATTGAACACAATTCCATCAACAAGAAGAGATGTTTTTTAAGTTGGTCGCAGACCTAATCCATATAATCAAATATACGTCCAATAAACTACATCCTCGTGACCTACCTCAACCTCAGAGAGCTTCCTGACCACCTCGATCTTCTCCTGGAGGACTCTTCTCAGGGACTCCTTCGCCGTGGTCTCGTAGTTGTGTTTGTCCTCCTGCAGAGCCAGAAGCTCCTTCCGGATCCCTTCCTCTGTCTGCGACTGTTTTAAAAAGTTAAAACGGACCAGTTTAGTGAAGAACTTTCCTGATTTGTCAGAACAGCGAGAAGTTAATTTTAAGGTTTTAACCTCTGTTTCAGACACATTTTTTTATTATTTAAATTAGACCCATATCGGAGCTACTGTGTAGAGAAGTAATACACAATTAATATAATGCAGAATAGGGTCATCAGATTAATTAATAACTATTGCAGGTAAATTGTTGCTTGTAGTAAGTAACCTCTCGTTTTTATTTTTCTGTTTTCCATTAAAGAGGCAGAATTACATGTTTTTAACGCACATAGAATCATTTTACAGCACAATCAAGTAACTATGTTGCCTTCAGTTGTTACAAAAATACTGTATGACTAAAAATAAATTTGACTTCATAATTTAACGCCTTGAAATTAGGCCTCTGTCTCTTTAAGAAACTCCTGCTCTTTCTGAAACTCTGTCTTCAGGAAGTAATCACAAAAGCGCTCCTCCATTAACCCGTTAATGTTTTTAATCAGCGTTTTACTGATAAGTAGCTTGTATCATGCAGCTCAGCAGATGCGCAGTTCCACCAGGTGTTTGCGAATTGCTGCTGGCTACTCTGAAGGAGCTGAGTGGGTAAGTCGCTGGGGAGAGGGGCTCTGTGAGGCGGAAGCACGGAAGCTTAGAAACCGCAGCTCTGAGGAGGAGCTGTGTCTCAAGGTGGAGCTGTTTCCACCCAGGCGTTTTGCATAGCTGAATGGTTGCCACAGGAAATTAAAGGATTTCTCAAGCATGCAAGAATCAAGGCAACACTCCAGGTATGATTTTGATGAGGGAATAATATTACAACCTGATGTAAAGCTAAAAAAAAAAAAAAAAAGTCAATTTTACATGATACTGCCCCAAAACTAGATATTGTGCTGAAACTGTAAATTAGGGGTTGGCGTTTATCGTATTGTTTATAATTTATCGTGAGGAATTTTTTATAAGAATTGTGATTTATTGTTGCTACGATAAATTCCAATTAATTGTTTTTTTAAAAAAAAACAAAAAAAAAAAAACACTGTCCGTATTGTTGAGATTGTTAATTTTACTGTTTTTCCCACTGTTTGTTCAACGAGAGTATCAATAAATACCAATAAAACTGAATATATGATTAAATCCAGTTACTTTGTGAAGTTCAGTGATACAAATCACACTTCTTTATGTGACTGGAAGCGTATAATAAATGGGCACGTTTTCCAAGAGCTTTATTTGTGTTTGTGGGGCTATAATTACTGTCATGCAGTTACAGCCATACAATTACCTACAAAAGCAGCAATAAATAGTTCTTATTGTCACTTTTATCGTTTTCACAATACTACCACAAAAAAATGGGGATAAAACTTTAAGTACGAACCCCTACTACAAATAGTGTAAATAATTAAAGAATAATTGTCAAACTATAATGGGGTAGAAATATGTACGTTTATACTTCTACCTACTCCTTTTCAAACATGGAAGAAGGAAATGTATTATCTGAAGATGTGACTTGTTAATCAGTTAAATATAACTTTGTCCACATTTGAACCCCTTTTAAACAGCATACAGTAAGTTTGATGACTGATTAACTGTTTTGAGGACAGACTGCATTAAATTTGGGCTGAAAATCCTGCGATGGCGACAATACTGATTAAAAAAAATTGAAATGATGATATCAGGTGTGATATTAGCCAGTTTTCTTCTTTCCTCCCTTTTCTCATCTGTGCTCCCATCACACTGTGACCTTTAGCATTTTCAGTAATATCATCTGTCAACTAGCTAAATATTACATTAGTAAAAAAAATAAAAGCTTATGACATTTGGAACATAATAGCAAAAAGTTATGAGTCCAGATGTCCTTTGGACTCTAGGAACCTTTTGATTTTGATTCCCTAAACAAACTAAAGGGCTGTTTGCTGCAGTGCATTATGAGCCTTGTAGTTGTAGGAAAAAAACATATTTGATTCCAAACCTACAACACACATGATCAAATGAAAACTACCAGCACATATTTCTAAAAGTAAGAAGTAATGACTTAATTATAATAAAAGATGTATCTCAATCAAATCTAGAAAACCTGGATGTATTTAAGGGTTTCTCAGGCCTAAAACCCAGTCGTTTAGATGATTCTTACCTTAGAGTAGGCCTGTAACTGACTGCCCATCACTTCCAGCCTGGAGAGCAGACGGTCCTCATCTATCAGAGCCTAATGGAGACAAGAGTTTACACTTAGTCCTTTTATTTGAGGGGAGGTAATAATATTAATAACCTTTATTTAACCAGATAAAAACCTCATCGAGATTTACAATCTCTTTTTCAAGAGGGACTTGGCAAGATAGCAGCACCGTTTACGTATATCAACATTTACATTCAATCAGAGAAATCCATTCGTTTAGTTTCAAAAGCATCAAAAGAAAACAAAAAAAAAGTAAATATAGATGATAAAAAAAAAACGTAACTATCAAAAGCAATAGCAGTTAAAACTCTCAAGGTAATGAAAACTTCTCATCTTTGTCTGCGCAGTTACTATCAAGTGTCTCAGACAAACTGAGCCAGACGTTATCTGTGCTTTTAATCACCGTTTTCTGAACATAACATTCACTACTGCAGTTCTTACACCATGATAAAAAAAGAGATGTTTCATTTCACGGAAAACCTTCACCCACATCCTTTCACGGGAGGCAGGGGGGACGCAAGGCCTTTCACAATAAGCAATTAATCGCATGATAAATTCAAATAATTTCCATTCTGATGATTAATATTTCTTGCAGGGCGATTTTGTTTACAGAGACTTCATAATCCATTTTATTTATGGTTTCGGTTGTGTGTGGTTTTTATTTCAGCTCTATTTATTGTTTTTGGCTGTGTTTTATTTTGGATATTTAAAATATCTTTAAAAATTACTACATAAAGAATATCGAAAACATTTTTTAAAAATGAAAAAAACGTGACAATAAGAACAATTACTAAATACAAAAAAATAAGAAAAAATAAATGACATAAAGGCAACTAATAAAATAATAAGATTGGAAATAAAATAGAAAATAAAAAACAGTGATAATGTTAAGAGTTCTTTACTAAATTTAACTTTATTGGTCTTTAAGTATGATGCCATTATCAATATATTTCTTGAAAATGGTGTCAAAACAACATTATCGTTTATCACAATAACTTCTGGGACAATTTATGATCCAGCAAAATTTGTTACCGAGACAAGTTGCCTGTTGCAACAAGCAATTAATCGCATGATAAACCAAAATAAGCTTGATAATTTCCATTCTGATGAAATTTTGTTTTCAGAGACATCATAATCCATTTTATTTATTGGTCTTGGTCGATACTGGTGGATATCTAAAATATGTTCCAGGTCCAGTGCCAAGTGTTCTTTACAAAATTAAGGATTACTGGTCTTATAAGGGTGATAATTATGCCATTATCAATTATATCACTTGAAAATGGTCACAAAATGACAACATTAACATTTATCTCGATAATTTCTGGGACAATTTATCGTCCAGCTAAATTTGTTTTGGTGACAGGCCTAAAATGAGCTTGAGCGCGTGGCTCCTACCTGCCAGCTGCTCTCTGAGGCCTCCTGAGTGGTGGTGAGGAGCCGCTGCAGAGTGGCCAGCTTCTGCTCCAACATCTGCTCTCTGTGTAAGGCCTCCTGCAGAAAAAGACATTTTTCATGTCATTTGCTCCTCCAAAGGACGATTAGTGCCGTTTTAAATTAGCCAAAGCTACAAAGTTACAAGCAATTAGTTGGTTGCAATGCATTACTCCAGAAAACATGAGTCGGCAGGTTCAGACATAACATAAACACCTATACATATACGTGGTTTTTTTTGTTTTTTTTTTTTTTAAAAAAAAGATTTTTAAGATTATAAAGTGTGATCTTAATTAGTTGTATGATAGCTACAATGATATGCAAGTTGCATCTTATTTTAAAATTATATACAGACTGCACAAACATCTACAGGTAAAGAAATTGTATCTGTTGTGCTGTACTCTTTAGTTTTATCGTATTTCCTCAGCTGTAATGTCTCGTTGTCTTCTTAGTGTGTCAGGTTCTGTTTAGTCCAACCTCATATCCTTACCAAATGTGCATCTTATTTATTTTACTGTGATTTTTTTTTCCACAGGGGAGCGTTTTAGGTAATTCTAGCTCTTTTCCCCTCATGAACTGTCATGTGTTTTATTAAGTTACAAAGTTCTTTTTCAAGCCTTAGAGTTTTTCATTCTTCATTCTGTTTTTATATATATTTAATATTCTATCTTTGTGTGAGTTTGCCTGCTGTTATTGCCTGTCACCGCCGCTTTGCTGCTGTTGCACAGAAATTTCCCCCATTGTGGGACAGTAAAAGCACATTTCTATTTTCAATAAATAAATCAAATTAAAAAGGGCTACTTTTAAAAATCTACAGGTCTTTTTTAAGGGGAAAAAAATCATTTTATACAATCATTACCACATATAGAATAGAAATATCCTTTATTCTCCAACAGTGGGGAAATTTCTGCGCAAATTTCTGTGCAACAGCAGCAAAGTGACAGACAATAACAGCAAATAGACTCACACAGAGATAGAATTCAAAATATATACATTAAAAAAATACAAGGTAAATAGTAAAATATATATTTTACTAAACTACAGAGGCAACACGGTATGAGATTCAAATGGATAAAAATACTTGTGGATCACAGATAAACATCTGTGATCCACACTGCTACCACTAATGGCTCACTACAGTTAAGAGATGTAATAATAATAATAATAATAATAATAATAATAATAATAATAATAATACAGCACTTTTCAAAAATAAACTCACAAAATGCCTCAAAGGAATAATAACAGCAAGGAAAACATTAAATAACAGATGAAAGTGAAGTAAATAAATGTAAGATAAATGTAAATTAGCAGGAACAATAAAAGTGGGATCATGTCATTGGATACTTTTAAAGCCAAAACAAAACATTTATAAAAATCCTCATGTGAAAGCAGAATATCTGGTGCGCTGCCATATAATAGCCAGTAGGTGTCACTGTTTTACCTGTAAATACTGGGAGAGCTGGAACAGTTCCTGAGAGTACATACTGGGAGTGTTGGCTGCCACCTAGATAAATCACACACAGGCAGACAGACCAGGAAAGCTCAATACTTCATCTGTTTGACATAACGGAGGGAAAACTGATGAAAATTGTAATCACATGCTCTTCTAGAGCAAACGAGAACAAATAAAAGACACAAGAAAACACACTGATACAGCCACTTTTTAACCAGATGATTTCTTTTTTACACGACAGCCAGTTCAGAGTGGGTTCAACTTCAGAACTGGTTCTGAACTGGTATGAGGAACAAGACTGCAGATGGAAAAAATGCCACAACATAGTATTAAAAACATTTAGTTATGTTCACAATGGGGCTGTAGAAGCTAAAGCTTTCAATGGAATCGTTTAATATTTCCAAAGCGTGACTATTTCACAGCAGGGCTGGATGATACGGCTTAAAAATAAAATCTCTAATTTTTTTCCATACCAGATCTGATTTTAATCGCTTTCTATTCTAAAAAAAGAAATTACAAATGACAGGAAATGTTTTCAAACATTTTCCCTTCTGTAAGTTGTCTGACAGAGAATGAAGGCCATGCTATGAGAATTTTTGTTGAATTATGAGAACACAATCATAATATTAGCAGAATAAAGACGCAATATTACCAGAACATCTTAAAATTACAAGAAAAAAAATTTGTTTTAATGAAAGAAAAGCTTCGATAGTTAAGATCTGATGTGACCAGGTCAGTCCGTGTGGTTCTTTCTTGAAACTCAGTCGTTTAAAAGTCCTGCTACTGATAATAAGCTGATGTGTTAAAAGATTTAGTATTTCCTTATTTGTAAAACTTATACCAAAGTACATCTTCACAAGATGCTCAGCGTTGCTCATTTTAATTTTGCGTAGTTCTCATAAAATTACAACTTTATTCTCCTAAAATTATGACTTTACTCTTGTAATAATAATAATAATAATAATAATAATAATAATAATAATAATAATAATAAAGTAGCCTGTAGAGTTGACCTAAACTTAAAGTCCAAATAAATAGCAGCTGGAAAACACACTTGTCAAACAAAATGGCCGTGCTGACATCACTCTGAACTTTGGAAACACAAGGACAGCACTGGAGGAAAAAAAAAAATTTAAGCTTTTCCAAAAATTAAATCTTGAAAAACCAAAAACTCGATGAATCGACATAATCGATTTATCACCCAGCCCCTAATCACACACGTCTCCTGACTTATTTTTTTTTTACCTTTTCCACCATGTTTAAACTCAACTGCTGCTTCTTCTGTCTAAGCTGGGGTCAAGGCAGGTTTGCACACAAACTGAGCAACAGTATGGACCTTTAGACCTCTTTAAGATAAGATGAGAGCCTCTACAGTCTTCTCAGCCTGGGACTGACTGAAGCAAAGAGCCCTTTTTAGGACAGTTAATTATATCAGAAAAGAGGTTGAAATCTAATCACAGCTCCTCTCAAACACACTCACACATCAGCCTGCATTCCTCAGCTACGATCCGCTGAGGCCCAGCTGTTGATCACAGAGATGCAGCAGCAGGAGCTGACGCCACACGGTGCTCTAACACACAATGAACCACTGTCCTTCCAGACAACGTGCTGCATTTAATGTGACGCAACAGAAAACAGCTTAGAAACACCTCTGTACAAAAGAGCAATGAATATTGTTATATTATAGCAGCGTGTTAACCTGCTGATTTATTGCAGTAGTGCACTTTTAAAGACAAAACAAAAACATGTTTTTTGCTTAATTGTTAAAACTGTCTCCATGTTGTGACAGTTTGGTAGGAGACAGATGATCTGTCCTCCCTGGGCTGCTGTTGCCGTCTAAAGAAATGCGCCGCTCCCAACCTGAAACAGCCAATCAGAGCCAGGAGGAGGGGCTTAGCGCTGCCAATCACCCTCGTGTTCGCGCTGCTAAACGTGCTGATGGTGGAGAAACAACTCACCGTTCCAGGAAAACTGTTTATCCGCCGTCATCGGTGGCCATGCTAACTAGCCTTAGCATTAGCATTAGCAGCAGGCTATGTTGTGGTGAACCAGCTGTAGCGTAGCAGAGAGCAGGGGGAGTGTGTGAATGGCGCGTACATGAGGGTGATTGACAGCGCTAAGCCCCTCATCCTGGCACTGATTGGTTGTTTCTGCAGTTAGTACTGGGAGCACTGGGAGAAGGCAGAGGAGCTTGATTTTTTTCAGATTATCCGTCTTATATTATACTGTCAGAACATAAAGATAATTTTAACAAATACGTAAAAAACATTTTTCATAAAAGTTATACTGCAGCTTTAAACCCGTCTTGTCAACCACCTTAAAATGAAAGCATTGTAAACTGGTGGTTTACATCATCACTGTAACACGCTAACTGTGGGTCTTCATCCGCTGAAGACACACAACAAACCTATGAAAGGCGGTATTATCTTGCTTATAGCGAAACAGCAGCTTTGCACACACACATTTGGTTGTTTGAGCTGGAAGACGCAGCCTGAAAAACTTGTTTTATGACCAGAAACAAAAGAATGCAGTGGACTGACCACAGTGCCTGTTCAGCTGCTTCATTTTTATTTTATGACTACTCATGTGACAAACCCAAGTGGAGGAAAATTACAGAAGTGCTGTCATGTCAGAGCAGGAAGACCGAATATTAGGTTGACGGTCAAATTAAACACATTTAGTCCAAACTTTGAGACATTTAGCGTCTCTCTGAACACAGGCTTGTTTCAGATATTTAATGAAGTTTAAGTACCAGCTACACCGAGGGTTTTCAGACTGCTTAAGAAAATGAGTTACATTTTACAGTTGCTAAAAACTGCTGTAGTTTTCTTATTTTTATAAATGTAATATCTTGAAATAGATCTAAAATCAGCTATAGTTTGCTTCTATAAAAACGATAGGATTGTTTACATCTTTACCAGCAACAACCTCTTCAGTTTTAATCTTGTTCTACAACCAAGTTGGTATTTAAAGCAAAAAAATACTATCTGTTCTATTTTATAAGTATTTTTGAATCTGGATTGAAAACTTAATGCCTGATGTTCATATTATTAATCTAAGAAAGATGAAGCCATATTTATTTTTTTGCTTTTTACTTAACAAGGTTTTCCTTTTGCTGTTAAAATAATAATGAGTCCAGAAATTATTTTTAGATTATTTTTATGTAATTTACACGAGGGCCCACAAAATATTTGAATTAATGAAAAATAATGAATTCATTAACGTTCACTGCTGAACAGATGTTCAAATGACTACTTTGTATCTGCAGTCTGTACAAATATTGCACAACACCTGGTCTTCAGAAACTTTTCTGTGTCTTGTGTGCTCCATTTATTTTCAATTTGGATGAGTTTTAGCCTTTAGCCTCATGTTTTCCCGTCTGCCTTCATGTGCGAATGTGTTGCTGCTTATAATGACCAGGACTCAATGGCAGAAGCGATCACGAAAACGATAAATAAACTGAAGAAAAACATTAACCTGCTGTTTTTACTACGATCTGGCTTCACCAAATATTTCCTTGAGCACAAAAAAATTCAACCGTATAATGAGAAAAATATGAAGAATAGGACCTTTCTGTAGCATTCCTCTATCAAGAGACTACTCATGCATTTGACAGAGTAAGCACCCCTGATGAATAAATTTAACCCCAAACACACACCTTGTTCTGGTCCAACCATACATTCACAGATAAGACGAGCAGCTTACGTAACACGTACGACAGGACAACAACAATTTCTGGTCTTACCTTGTCTATAGGTAGTGGTAACGGAGTCTGGATGACACTGAAAAAGAAGAGAAGAAGGTTCAACACCATGGAACCAGCAGGAAGTAAAAACACATGGAGAAACCGCAGCGACAGGAAAAAAATACTTTCTGAAGATCCTTCAAAGCATCACAACAGTAAAGCTACTGCAGGGGTTAAATCATAGAAACACTAATGAAGGCATCATGTCTGATTTGCTGTGGAATAATGGATTTGTTTTAGTCTGGGTAAATGTGTAAACAGGAAACTAAATCACAGAGGAACTACTGACAGAACGGGCCTCAGGCTGGTGGGCCGGTCAGTGCAGAATCACTCCAAACACAATCACTGAGCTGAAGGCTTCCCTTAAAACGCAGTGAAGCTCAGAGATGAATGTGACGGTTCGTTCACACAGAACGGCCTCGGGTCGGCTCTCGGAACAGCAGAGTCGCTCTGCGGTCAGGCCTGGGAGTTTCAACAACATGCACACGCGTATCCGCACAGGATCGGTGACGATCGGCATTAGTTTGAAGGTGGCGGACGAAGTTTAGTGAAGGCAAAGTACAGCATCGATTTACAACGTCTACAAGAGAGCGAAAGAAACGGAGAAACCTGAAGAAACGAGCAGATTCACCGAATACTCATCCACGTTCAAACCAGAAAACGGAGATGAAGATGGAGGATCAACCTTACTGTTAATGGAGCTACAAGGTTGATCGTTGTAAAGATCTGGAACACTTGGCCTGTCATGATAGTAAATTTTGCTGGACGATAAATTACCCCAGAATTTATTGCGACAAACAATGTTGTTTTGCGACTATTTTTAAGTGATATAATGATAATGCCATAATAATGCAAGTTCGCCCTCTCAAAGATCAATAAACTTTATTTTTGTGAACACTTAACATTATCTCTATTTGATTTTCCATTTTTAAAATCTTGTTTTATTAGTTGCCTTTATTTCATTATTTTTTTTCATTTATTTATTTGTATTTATTTAGTAACTATTTTTTATCATCACATTTTTCATAATCTATTTTCTTCTATTTTTTCCCATATTCTGTCTTTATTTAGTAATTTTTTTATTGTTACTTTATCATTATGTATCTTTTTCTATTTTTTCAATATCCTGTATTTATTTAGTAATTTTTTTATTAATCATCACTTTTTTGCATTATGTATTTTTTTCTATCTTTGATTATTTATTTAGTAATTTTTTTGTCTATCTTTTTTTCATTATGTATTTTGTTCAATTTTTTTTCCATATTCTGTATTTTAGTAATTTAAGATATTTTAAATACCCAAAATAAAACATGACAACTGAAACCATAAATAAAATTAATTATGATGTCTGTAAACAAAATTGCCCTTAAAATAAATGATAATCAGAATGGAAATTATTGAGCTCATTTTATTTATCATGCGACTGATTGACTGATTGATCGTTCGATCAATTGCTTCTTGCAGCAGGCCTACACAATACATTCTCCTGCTTTGAAGAACATGTTGCTCACTGCAGGCTTCCACTTATTTTAACCAGATCCTAAAAAGGTAAAGGTCAAACTAGTGTCTTCCTTTCCCGACTCTTTCATCAAAATGCTGCAATCCATTAACTACAGCGTTCAAATCTCTAATCTGGCAAGTTTGTCACATTCAACAAACGCTTGTAGTTTTTTTATGCTTGGTGCTATAAAACATTTTCTGGCTGATTTAATGAGCTAAAAGCAGTCAGAATAAACAGGTCTTTAGTTCAATGTTCTCTCCCAGCAGCCATGTTGAATTTTGCAGGCAAGGCTGCTCAGAAACGTGTTCAGGTTCCCTTGAATGTTGCTCTGGTTCTGTGATGGATGGGTGAGCTGTTCAAGATGTACCAATCTTTCGCCCAATGACTGCTGGGGCACCATCAACCCCACAGATTAGTGGGAATGGAGGGATGGACGTTTACTTTTCCTCATTTGCACATGAATGTTGTAAATTCCCAGTTTTAGTACAAATGAAAAGCAGAAAATGGACAGAGGCATGCTGGACGGATGGACAGACGAATGGATGCACGCTTGATGGACGGACGGACGCACACTTGAGGGATGCATGCATGCAAGCATGGACAGACAGACGGACACATAGACATATGGATGCATGGATGGACCGACAGACAACTGGATGGATGCATGCATGCATGGACAGATAGACGGATGCATAGACAGATGGATGCATGCATGGATGGGCAGCCAGACTGACGTACAGATGGACAGACGCATGGATGGATGCATGCTTGACGAACAAACGGACAGACAGCCAGGTGGATGGATGCATGCTTCATGGATGGCTGGACAGATAGACAGACGCATGGATGGATGGATGCACGCATGCATACATGCATGGATGCATAGACAGGGGGGATGCATGGATGGCTGCATGCATGCATAGATGGACCGACAGACGTACGGATGGATGCATGGATAGGTGCATGCATGGACAGAGACAGATGCATAGACAGATAGATGCATTCATGGATGGGCAGACAGACTGATGTATAGAAGGAAAGACGGATGCATGGATGGATGCACGCTTGACGAACAAACGCACAGACAGACAGGTGGATGGATGCATACTTGATAGATAGATGGACAGACAGACAAACACATGGACGGATGCATGCATGCATGCACAGACAGACGGACGCATAGATGGATGCATGGATGGATGCACGCTTGATGAACAAACGGACAGACAGACAGGTGGATGGATGCATGGACGGATGTTTTATTGTCAATATCTTGAAGCGATACTGATAAAAGTGTCCAAGGCTGAAGAGCCGAATTGTCTCTCATCGCTGCACACTTTAACACGACGAGTCTAATATGCGTTAAATGCAGCAACTGACATGTTAATTGAAGCGATGCGGCGCTCCTGACATGAGCTTTGCTTAAGAGATTTAAACGACGTAACCTAAAATAAATCGATAAAAAGCAGCAAACAAACCTGCTTACCAAAAATGTTAACCGTTGCTCTGTGTTGTAGCAATCAAAAAGCAACAGACAGTAGGACACAGGCTGCATGGGCCATCAACAGAATGTACGACAATCTGTGTGGCCATAGAGATCCACAAACTTGGCCAGAATTATAAAAGAAAAACAGTCTGAGTTCAGGAATGACGGCTGAACTCTCGACAACATTAAGTCCGTTAATGTGTGACTAACAAGCAGGAGAGGTGTGAACTACAGCAGATACAGTAACTACATATTTTATTAACTTCATTCAACAGGTGTAGTAAGACAGGTTCACATAGTGCAGACCGCTTAAACTAAAACAAGCTGCCTTCTGTATCACAACCACTGACTGTGAAAAAAAACAAAACAGCCACCTAAATATTTTGAATAAATCCGTCTGAAACCACACGAACAAAACTATGAGATGTCAGTTTAAATTTGGTTATTTTAACGGTTAACAGAACGGTACATTGGAGAACTACCCAGTTTGAGTTGCATCTTCAAGGAGCAACATCATAAAGATAAACAACACAGACCTGGAATCATAAATAAAGAATGGAAATCTCAAAGTACTGCTTAAAGGCAATATTTGGTTGCTTATAAAATTTAAAGTGCCATGCATTCACACTCTTAAAGCTGCAGTGTGTAACTTTGACAAAATTATTTGTTAAAACTGTCTCCATGTTGTGACAGTTTGGTATGAGACAGAAAATCTAAAACCAATCAGAGCCAGGAGGAGGGGCTTAGCGCTGCCAATCACCCTCGTGTTCGCGCTGCTAAATGTGCTGATGGTGGAGAAACAACTCACCGTTCCAGGAAAACTGTTTATCTGCCATCATCGGTGGCCATGCTAACTAGCATTAGCATTAGCAGCAGGTTATGTTGTGGTGAACCAGCTGGGTTTCATGCTACATCATGTTTAATCTGTCCTTGAACAGTGACTGTTACCTGGACTGGGTGAGGCGTGGCCAATTTCTCATACAGTTGGCTCGAAGGCACACACGCATGATTAAATTTGCTCCAAATTGCACGTGAATGATCTCTGTCAACCCCAAACAGCTCGTTCGGATTACAATGAATTGTTAATCAACTACGTCTCCTAGAATACTTCAAAACAGCTGCATCGCCCTGGTGCGTTATTAGATCTACACCAAATGTTGTGTTCTTCCTCATGGACGACTGTTCGGCGCACAGCAATGGTTTATGTGGTGAATGAACCTTGCTTATTAATGCACATTAAGGTTTATGTGGTGTTTGAGCTATTAAAATTGGCACTTCAAGGCATTTTTAGAGGGGGATTTTAACTGTAGTGCAAATCCTTTTAAGATGTGGCGAATATAGTTAAAGGACTTGGACTTGTTAAAGGCACTATGTCTGGACAAGTTGAAGAAATAGACGCAGTACAAATTGCTCCAGAAAGGCGGAGGAGTATGGAGGACCAAAACTGACAATTAAAAATAAAAGCAGAAATATTATATATAAACATACAAGCTTTTCCTTTTCCTTACACGTGTTTTCATCAAGAAATATATGTATTTTGTTTTGCCTTTTCCTTTTGCAAGCATTTATTCTTTTTACATTTCCTCATCTCCTCTTTTTACTTCACCGTCTGCATTTCTGCCTCATTATGCAAATGAGGAGGGCGGCCATCTTGGTCCAGCTCCTCTGCTGTCGGCTGAAGACTTACCGCCTTCCAACTCGTCCAGTCTATTTGCAGCTTCCCTGAACAACTCCGACACAGACCGTCTTTCCACTCCCTCCATAACGATACTTCGGTTGCTAAACTGAAGCCATAGGCACAGGAATGCCCAATCGATCTGTGCATGGATCCTGCTCCTTCCCGTTTATTGACCAATAGTAGACCAATATATACATTTCTTGAGGAAAACGCATGTAAGAATAAAGGAAAAACAAAATATATATACATATACATGCATTTTCATCAAGATAAGGAGAAGTAAAAAGAAAATATATATATTTCTGCTTTTATTTTTAATTATGGCAGTTTCGGTCCTCCACAGAGGAGTTCCTCTGAAGGACCTGCATCCATACAAGCTCATCTACATCTGACTTTTTCCTGTCATATTTATTCAGACAGCAATTTGCCATGCTGATTTTCATCATGCTGGCAATCACTGTGCAGGTTGGCTTGTTTTTTACTGCAGCAGGTCTGTCACTGAAACCGCTTCAATAAGGGTGGAGCTTCTGGTGTGCTCTGTGCAAATGATCACTGGTACAATTACAGTAAATAAACAATGACTGGAGTCAGTTCCAGTGTTATCATTTTGGTATGATATCATGAAAAAATAGTAACAGACTGGACTGATGCTACTGGAGGATGAAGCTTTACCACAGGTGTTCACAGCCTGAATCATTATCAAACACTCACTGCAGAGTTCAGACCAGCAATGCTCCCAAACAACACATTTAATAAGGAGGCCAGGAATCCAACACACAACAGACCGTCAAGTGCAGCTCAGCAGAACGTCACTCCATCCTACACAAACAGAAAGCCTGCAGCCGGCCCACGGGAATCAGTCATCCACATCGGATCTAACTCGGTGTTTTGCATGCAGTCCAGCAGACAGCCATGATGGAAAACACTGCTGGTTGTTTCCATCTGGGCTATGCATGCTCACATACTAAAAATCATTTAAAAAAAGATTCAACAATCACATTTTATGGTGAAACTCTGTTGTTGCAGAGGCTGTTAAATATGTTTAAAGAGAAGGAACATTTTTATGGTATAACATGTTATTCTCCCCCCCCCCACACATAAACACTACTACTGACAGTGTTTCCAATGAGAAGAAGTAACAACTACTGCTGGTAGTTTTATCCCAGATGTAATGCTCTCCTTAAAGTTCCACTTTTGTCTTATTTTGTCTTATTATTCCACATAATATTTCCAGAGGTATCACTGAGATCTTTTAGTCTACTTCATGTTGTCAGACAGGTTCTACTTAAGTGAGTTCTTGATTCTGAGGGTCTGGGCTGAAACGATTAAGCAGATCAATCGTGATGAATCGATTATTGAAATAATCACCAACTAATTTAGTAATCGATTGCTACCTCAAGTATACAGATTCAAAAACGGCCATTTGCTGGAAAAACCCCTCAACATATTCAGAGCAGTAATTAAGCGAAAACTGTACAAAATATATATACATTTTGAATTTAAGATAAAAACAATTTTGTAAATACATTTTACCCAAAACATGCGGCCTAATTTTAACTTCACCCGGTTCAAATTCACTGAAGGAATGCTATGTTGCTGCATTTTAGGTAATAAAATGTTTATTTTCTTATTTAAAAAAGGAATTGATTTGTTTATTTGCATCTTTTAATGTTAGGAGAGTGATGTAATTTTTTGAGAACTCCACTTTTTTCTCGTAATTTTAAGACGTTCTTCTGGTAAAATTACATCTTTATTCCGCTAATATTATGACTTTATTCTCGTAATTAAACAAAAATTCTCATAGCCTGGCCCTGATGCTACATTGTTCAACTCACAGAAGGGATGATTGAAATAAAAGCCACTTTTTGAGAATATTTTCTGTTGTGTTATTTTTTTTACACAAAAAAGTCGATTAAAATCAGATCTGGTATGAAAATAAATGGGAGATTTTATTTTTAACCCATATCGCCCGGCTCTAAAATCTATCCTCAGATCTTTTAGATCTGATTTTTATTTAATTGCAAATTACATAAAATATTTTTAAAAAGAGGCTTTTATTTTAATCATCCCTTTTATGAGTTGTACAACAGAGTTTAAGTGCCAGGCTATGACAATTCAATTTAAAAAAAACTTCTTAAAATAGCGAGGAAAAAATCTGTTTTTAAAAAAAAATAAATAAATAAAAAAAAAATAATAAAATTTTTTTTAAAAAAAGCGCTTCTAGAGTCGGTCGAGCCGATACTTCAAAAATACATTTAAAAAAAAAAAATGAAGAAGAGCGAAGAAGCTGATCCAGGATGTCCCTTATTTTTTATTTTATCCACCTTATTTGTCATTTACCAGAACACTGAGGCTGTGTGAATAAAATGCAGGTATTTATTTTGGTGTGACAGCGTCGGTAACAAAAAATAAAAAATAAAATGATGCAACATGAATAATTATATTTACAGTCTATTTACCGCAATCCAGAGCGGGATCACCGGCAGCTTGGTGCATGCGTGATTCCATTGCAATGTGGAAACGGAGTGGAGTGGGTCTCCTCTCTGCTCTACCGTGGGCCCGATTTCCGATCATGTGATCAGATCGGGGCATCCCTAATTATCTGCATTTAAGTCCTGTCCAAAAATCTAGATGACAGTGATCTTTGTTTGTTGTAACTCTGAGAACCTCCTTAAAAAAAAGCCTGAAACAGACCTGCTGAATAAGTCAGTCTATAAAAAAAAACAAAAAAACACATCTGCAGCAGAAACCACAGGATCCTGTTAATCCAGCTGCATATTCGGCTCCAGTCCGTCAAACCGAGCAAACAAAGCATGTTCTCTGTGAGCAGCCGTTTTACATGTGAAGTGATTCATAACAGGATCAATCAACAAATCACATAAAACACTAACAGGTATTGACTTGAAGGAGGTTAAAATGATCCGCCTGATCAGAGCGGGTTTAAATCTGTGACAGCAGAGAGGTTACCTGTCAACTCTTGGTTCTCTGAGTGTGTGTGTGTGTGTGTGTGTGTGTGTGTGTGTGTGTGTGTGTGTCAGCCGTTTTACCTTTCACAGGGCGAAGTTCACTCTCCGCAGTCAGGAAATAAACTCGTTTCACTTCATTTTCCTACACGAACTCGTTCCGAACAGACTCTACTCCGTCTCTACTTTTGCACAACCGAGGCGCAAGGACGCTCAATGGCACAACCTGTCTTTCTATTTATAGTCTGCTCCTCCTGCTGATGACCAAAGCAGCAGGTCTTCCTCCTTTAACTCGCACTAGTTGCACAAACTCCTCCCCTTCAAAAGCGCTGCTCGCCTCACAGAAAACAAGTCACCTGTAAATGAAACATCCTTCTTGGTCACATGACCTCAGGTATGTGGCAGTGGGCGTGTTTAGAGGTGATGTGGACGGTGATAACAGACTGATAGAGAATCAGGAGATCTATTGTCTGGAACAAAACAATGGCTGAATAGAGAAAGCAGAAGGTGATACAAGCACAGGTTTGAATACTTTATTCCAGTAGAGGAAAAAAAATTAGCTGGGACCTAATTTTCTTAAAAAAATAAATAAATAAATAAACAAACTTGGGAACCTGTAAAACAAAGTCACTTCTAGGGCTGCAACTATCTGTTACTTTAATTATCGATTAATCTATCGATTATTCTGACGATTAATCAAATGAAAAAATTGCCACATTCTGCAGATTTGTCATTTAAGTCTTTTTTAGACAATATTAGAAGCATGTAAATAATTCAATTCTTTTTTGAAATAAAGAAAATAGACATTTTATTGCCTAAAAAGAAATAACATAGCATTGCTTCAGTGTACCTTTAATAATTTGTTGCAAAATATAAATAAAAATACTTCTAAGAACATGTGAAAAGCTCGGCCCTTTCTGCTTGACTTATCAATGCAGTGTAGAGCTGATCTGGTGATTATTCTTTGGATTAACCAATTAATAAATGTATATCAAAAGGTGCTTAATAGTTTTTTTTTTTTTTTTTTAAACAGAATTAGATCCATGTGAAGCTAAAAACTGCCACTTGAGGAGTTTTGTATGTAAAATTTATGTATTTTACATACAAAAAATATGTAAATTATGTAAAATGTACATATTTACAGACAAAAAATATGTAAATTATGTAAAATTTACATATTTACAGACAAAGGTTGTTTTTTGGCTAAAAACAGGAAGTGCAGAAACGGACAACGCAAGAGTTTGCAGCATCCACTTTCTAACAGGTAGGGATGGTACCGTTTATTAAATCGTATTTTCAGATATTTTATCGGAGAATTACTTCAACAAGGACTGTTTTTAATGGGGTTTCTGTGGATCTCTGCGAATGGTTGACCTACATTGGAGAAATGCGGTATGACTCAACATCAACATATACGATGTTGACACGATATACGAATTTGGGTTTGCGGAAGCTAAATAAATTACTTACAAGTAGATCCAAGCACATAGAAATAACAGGGGTTAACTCCTTGTTAGTGTAAGCATTGTTATCATAGGCTAATTACTTAAAATAGCACTGCTCACCCGGGCAGAAACAAGGTGACAGGCTTTTAAAGCTTCTTTGGATCCTAAACGGTTGACCCAACCTGAAACAAAATAATTATCGGCTTCGAGGCTTTTGAAAGCTTTCATCTGGCTCGCCGTATAATACGAGGTCTGCAGCACCAGATAGTTTATGTCAATCACCTCCACGCCGGGTAAATCCTCCAGATTATAAGACAAGTCTTTTTTATTAAGACTATATCAATCATATCCGAAATCTATGCGTATTTTTTCGCAATATCTCGTCTGTGCCAGCACATTTAAGGCATTAGCATACTCGCTGTCATCCATTTCACTGTGTTTTGAACCGGAGCAAATCACTTCCTGCCCCCCCATCTGAAATTTGCACGTCATCTGGGTCACATGACTGCAACCCAGCAATACCTCCAAAACCACAGAAAAATTAAATTTGTTGTCTTAACACTTTTAAATGCAAAATGTATACATTTATTGTACAATTTTGGCTTAATTACTGCTCTGAATACGTTGTTCTTTCAGTAATTGGTCTTTTTCCACCAATACAGTCCTTTTCACAGCAACAGTGTGTCTACAAACAATATGAACAATGCTGTTGCAAAAACACTAAGAAATTGAACACATGCATGCATTCAACGATGGACCATCATTACCAGATATGAGGGCAATATAAAAGTGGTTTTTATTCAGTTGATATTGACGCTGGAGCAGCAGATGGCATTGCACACCACAGCTCTTTGCCCTTAGATCACTTATGCACACAAGGCATCAACAGCAGCCAAACAGACAGGCAGGTGGAGCTGTGAGTACAGTAAGACGCTTCATGCTGCTTAGGAACAGCCCATTTTACTGTACAATAACTGACATGCTAAAAACATGGAAACTCATCATTAGCCACATTTCGTTCTGTTTTATACAATTACTCCGAAGCTCAAAACTGCATTGGATATAATTTCCTGATCACATCACTGTCCTGGCAGAGGATAAATCAACCTTCAGTTCAGAATATAAAGCAATAAAGCCTATTTATATTGGTATTCAATCTAAATCTTATGCTAGACCATTATTTTAGGCTCGGTTACAACAGGGTAACGGTGACTTACTCGCTTCGTCTGCGGGCCTCCATCCCATCAGGTAGAAAGAGCTTGATTGTTGACACGATGCAGCCATGGGTGACTGGGGACACAAATATACAGATAGCCGTGTTACTAACAAACATACCACAGGCACTGGCAGACAGTTCTGCAACTCCAGTCCTCCAGATCTACCGTCCTGCAACTTTTGGACGCATCCCTGCTCCAACACACCTGAATCAAACGAGTGGTTAATAACCGGGCCTTTGCAGAACATGCTGACATGTCAGGTGTGTTGCCGCAGGGATGCATCCAAAAGCTGCAGGACAGAAGCACTTAAGGGCTGAAATTGCAGACCCCTGATCAAAAGCACAGTCCCGAGAGACGTCCTGACTAAGGCTGAAACAATTAACTGTGATGAATCGACAATTAAGATAATCATCAACTTATTTAGTAATCGATTAATCATTAACTGGAGTATACAGACTCTAAAAAAAATGACAATTTACTGAAAGAACAGAACAGTCAGAGCAGTAATTAAGCTAAAATTGTAAACCAAACAAACATATTTTGCATTAAAGTAAAAAAAACAACAACTTTTTTTTGTAAAAATGTTCAAACAAGAAATCCAAATAGCACAGTTTTAGCTTCACCTGGTTCAAATTCTGGGGGGAAAAAAAATTATATATATATATATATATATATATATATATATATATATATATATATATATATTCACCTTTGCTTATCCAGTTATTAACTGGTTAATCAACAAAATAATCATCAGCTCTACACTGCAGAAGCAGAAGGGCTGTTGATGTTAGAAGTATTTATTTCACTGCAGATGCATCCTTTCCCACAAATGATCAAGCATTCACTAAAGGAATACCGTGTTATTGCATTTTAGGCAACAAAATGTTTATTTTCTTATTTAAAAAGCAACTGAATTGTTTATTTCCATCTTTTAATATTTTTCTAATATTGTATAAAACGGCTTAAGTGGTTAAATGAAAAATCTTTTTTTTTTTTTTTTTTTTTAAGATCGATCAGTTAATCGTCAGAATAATCGATTTCTAAAATAGTCGCCCTAGTTCTGACAAAAATCATTTATCCAGTGAGGAAGCTTATACACTGAGGCCCATTTTTAACACTTTTTCTAAAATCTAATGTTCTCAGACTTTTTGGATAAATGTGACCTCCAGAGAAGTGAAGCGACACAGATTGTGTGGCGATGTACCGGATGAGGGATGATCGTCATACATGTGAAGCCCAGAACCAATTACAACGCTGCTTATGCAGCTATAGTTATATGTATGGTGAACTATAATGAAATGCCTTTTTTCTTCTTGCTCCACATGCGCATTCATGTCCATCAGCTGCCCTGATTATCCCCCCCATTAACTACCAACAGCAAGTCCTTAATTTATAGTCTGCATACAGTGGTTTGCAAAAGTATTCATAACCCTTGAACTTCTCCATATTATGTCACATCACAGCCACAAACATACATTTATTTCATTGCAATTGTAAGTGAAAGACCAACACAAAGCTGTTTTTTTGCAAAGAAGAATGGGCAAAATTCAAGTCACTAGATGTGCAAAGCTGGTAGAGACATAGCCTAAAAGATATGCAGCTGTAACTGTAGCAAAAGGTGGTTCCACAAAGTATTGACTCAGGGGGGCTGAATACTTTGTGGAACCGCACTTTTCAGTTTTTTTTATTTGTAAAAATCATTTTGAATCATGTATAATTTTCTTTCTACTTCACAGCTGTATACCACTTTGTGTTGGTCTTTCACATAAAATTCCAATGAAATATATTTATTTATGTTTGTGGTTGTAATGTGATAAAATATGGAAAAGTTCAAGGGGTATGAATACTTTTGCAAGCCACTGTATTCATGTCCTTCATGGTGCATAAATCAGTTTGCTTTTTAAGCTTCTGGCTTGAATTAGTGGAGATTCTTGAACAGAAAGTGATTAAAACTCATCCAGGAAGTTACTACATTTGCTGCAGCAGGGACCAGTACTTATGGGTCAGTTTCAAATCCATCCGCAATGTTACATAATTATTTGGTTTTTAAAGAGGAAATCCCCAGTTATTATTCAGCAAGTAGTAAACTGAGCAGTGGAAAAGTAGGTAAACCCTCTTAAGTGTGGTGGATTTTTTAAAATTCTTGTAAGCAAAGACGGCAGTGACCTGAAAGAATGTGGTATGACCAGAACAACAACCAGGAGGAAAACACTTTATGACTATGATTAATTTTAGATTTGAGCAAACAGCTGCTGTTTCCTGTTTCTGGTTAAGGTACCAATCACCTCATGATAGTGTCTGAGTGTCCGTCATTAGTAACATTTAACAAATACTCTAAGGTGAGACTGATCATCCCTTAAAGCCGCAGTATACAACTTTGATGAAAAATGTTTTTTACATATTTGTTAAAATCATTATTATGTCGTGACAATATAAGACAGATAATCGGTGGAAAAAAAAATCCAGCTCCTCTGCCTTCTCCCAGTGCTCCCAGTACTAACTGCAGAAATACACCACTCAGTCAGAAACAGCCAATCAGAGCCAAGAGGAGGGTGTTAGTGCCATCAGTCATCCTCATGTATGCACCGCTCACCCCCCCACCCCCACCCCCACCCCGCTCTCTGCTACGCTACAGCTGGTTCACCACAACATAGCCTGCTGCTAATGCTAATGCTAGTTAGCATGGCCACCGATGATGGCGGATAAACAGTTTCCTGAAACGGTGAGTTGTTTCTCCACCATTAGCTCATTTAGCAGCACAAACACAAGGGTGATTGGCAGCGCTAAGCCCCTCCCCCTGGCTCTGATTGGTTGTTTTAGGTCGGGAGCGGCGCATTTCTTTAGACGATGATAGCAGCTCAGGGAGGAGGTGGAGGAGCTCCATCTTTTCACAGATCATCTGTCTCAGATCAAAATGTCATGACATGGTGACAGTTTTAATGAATATGCAAAAAACATATTTTTGTAAATTCTACGTACTGCATCTTTAAAGTTTCTGGCTTCATTTCACAACAAATAACATCTGCAGAACCCTTGTTCTCTTCTCTGGTGTTTCTTTAGTGTTTCATAAAGAAAAATAACAACAGATGCTTGGGATGCACCGATGTGAAAACATGGGCCAATATCAGTGTCAGATATTAAAACTGCCGTTATGGACGATATCGACCAATACGACATATTTCCCTATCCTTTCAACCTGACTGTCACGTGACCAACCCCCGTCGGCCTCCAGAAACACAAACGGCAACAAGATGAACATAAACTTGGGTTGTTACCATCGGCCCAGGTGTACTTATCAAACCGATGCTGATGTTAATGCCAATATTTCATGCATTACTAGTAAATATGCACAGTAAACACCAACAAAATCAGAATAATAGGATTATTTGACGACCATTCTTTGCAGCAGTTATCATATTAGATCAAGTTCCAGTGCTTTAAGCTTTGTTTCAGTGCCGTTTATAAAAAAGTGAAACAATCATAACTTTGATGATAAAAATGTGTTCATTTTTAAGTTAAATGTGCTTATACTAATGTTTAAAAATAAAAATTCTTCTTTATTCTAACATTCTAAAATGCCACAATGCAGAGCTGTTAAACACTGAAGAATAACAGTCAGAACCATCTGTGCTCCATTTTGTGCTGGAAATCAAATTAAAAAAGTGAGGAAAAAAGAAATGAAAAAAAAAAGAAAAGAAAAAAAAAGAAAAAAATAATAAGAAAAGGAAAAGAAAAATACAAGAAAAATAGAAAACAAGAAGAACAAAATAGGAAGAAAAGCTTGATATCAATCTAATATGAATTTGATTTAATAATTCCTTTTTTTTTTTTTTTTTTTTTTTTTTTTAATTTCAAGTCCAAAATAAAAAGAAAACCGAATAAATAAATGTTTTATAATTATAAGTCTATTTCTGGCTTGGCCTGTGAGTGCTGTCCTGTATAAATGCAGGCTGGATTAGTGGTACAGTATGTCGAGCTGAAAATCTGACTTTAATATGTGCGCTTTGTTGTGAATCTCGTCAGTGGGTTGTTTTGTTGCATGGCTAAATTAGCACTAAGATACTGTCAGTATATTCCAGGGTGTATAATGTTTGCAGAAAGCTTTCCAGAGTGCATCTGGTTTTTCCTAACCGGACCAACGCTGTCTTTTAGTCCATCAGCAGACGTCATAATATGCTACAAACCTTTGCGTGTGTTCTCGGTGACATCGACCCCGAACTGAATGATGTCGCCAGACAGGACCTCACAGGGCGGACTCTCCTCAGACCCACGGCTCAGCCTCTGGCTGTTGATGAACGTCCCGTTGCTGCTTTTAGTGTCCTGAAGGTAGAACTGAAACACAGAAACACAGCGGGTAAGAACCATCGTGGGGACGGGGAGCCGTAAAACGCAACACAGGAGGTGAAATCCTGATAAATATGACCAAGCCTCCTGGTCGTTAAGGATTGTTGGGATAGTGGAGCTTAAGGGGAACCAGACGAATGTTTACAGACAACTTCAACAGCAAACAGTTGTTGAGTTTACACACTGCAAAGAAGATTTAACGGGCACCATTACAGAGCGATCCACAGGTTTCTAAACTTTCTGGAGATGGAGAATCATGACATGAGCTTTAGCATCTTGATTACTAAGATTTCCATCAGGTGTGAGAATACAAGACAGTAACAATCCATCAAACTGGCCAAATATTTTACTGCTGTGCAGAGTTTGAACGCATGAATGCAGATACTGCATGCAAGCGGTCCGTTGCGACTGCAACACTGATGTTGCAATGTTTGTGATTTCACAAACTCTGCAGCTTTAGTATATGAAAAAGGCTTCATAAAAACCAGCATTACCACTGCTACAAAAAATGGGATCTGAAAGCTCTTAAACCCAATAAATGTGCTGCATTTATGTCATATTTCGTTCATTTATCTTTAATCATTTCAATGTCAGGTAACAACTATTAGCTCTGTGGGGGTTTATTATTAGGCCTGTCGCAGGAAGCAATGAATTGCATGATAAATTAAAATGAGCTCAATAATTTCCATTCTGATGATTAACATTTTTTAAGAACAATTTTGTTTACAGAGACATCACAAACCATTTAATTTATGGTTTCAGTTGTGTATGTGTTTTTTCCATTTATCAGGGTTTCTGCAGGTTTCACCAACGCAAATTTAAGACTTTTTAAGACCTTTATGGATGGGATTTCAGACCTGTATCATGACAGAAATGTACAAACTTCATCCAGCCAACTGGCGATAAATCTGCCAATGCAAAAAAGCTAGCTGGCTAACAAGAGTATGTTAGCAGCGAGTTACTGGTTGCCCCAACTGTCTCGAGTCAGAACGCAAAGAAGATCTCCGAGTGCGACTCAAACATTTGCCTGACAGAAAATCTTGCCAGAAAAAAAAATTAAAAAAAACAAAACAAAAAAAAAAAACAAAAAAAACATAGAATGTACGAGATTAAACAGTCCTGTCAAAACAAAATGTAAGACCGTGATTAAAATATTTAAGGCCAACTTGCATTTTTTTTTTGTGAAGAATTTCAGACATTTTAAGGCGTTAATTTTAAATACATGAATTTAAGACTTTTTAAAGATGTGCAGACCCCCTGTTTTTTGTTTTTGGTTGTTGTGTTTTATTTTGGATATTTAAAATATCTTCGAAAATTACCACATACATACAGAATATATAATATATAATATATATAATATATAATATATAATAGATAGATATAGTGACGGTAAATACAAAAAAATACTAAATAAATACAAAAAATGAAAAAAATAATGAATTAAAGGCAACTAATCAAACAATAAGTTTGGAAATAAAATGGAAAATTAAATAATTGTGATAATGTTAAATGTTCTTTACAAATTTAAAGTTTATTGGTGTTTGAGAGGGCAAACATTATCAATACATTACTTGAAAACGGTCTCAAAACAACAATATCGTTTACCGCAATAATTTCTGAGACAAGTTATCGTCCAGCAACATTTGCTATTGTGACAGGCTCACTTGTTATAAAGCTTAACATTTCTCCTGCTAGTGTTGTCAACGAATACAGATTTAGCTTTCTTCGTTTTTCCATTCAGAACTGACAAACTTTATCTACTCATCAACAATTTTGGCTTTTATTATCGTTTACTGCTACATCAGGAAGCTTGTCTGGAGTTTCTGGAATCCAGAAGGGCACAATAACACAGAGTAGCTGCAGTCCATGCCTTGAAGCCTCTTTCAGCCTCTCTTAGAGGTAAATCATGAGGGCAACAACCAGCGTGACAGGAGAAACACACAATGAAAAGCAGGGTCAATTAAAAAAATAAATAATTAAGCAAAAAAAGCCACACACATCAGAACATAACAGGAAATAAAACTAACATTTAAAATGCACATTACAACACACACACAAAGTAAGCAATCAGATCTGGGTGCCTGAGGAGAGTATCTGTCTGACATTCCACGAGTTTCATTCATCAGCTCTCAGCTCTCCGTCCTGACTGAAAACAAGTGAACCGTCCTTCAGATGAAAGAAACAGACAAAACACAGAACAGAGCGAAGGACGAAAGACGACAAAGAAGCCAAAACAACAGACGGCGAAGGGAAGGACAACGCAGAGACAGACGTTTACCCGACTGCAGAGAGCTACGGAAAGCAACCTGCTCGTATCTTGTGATGCTGTACCCCACACAGCTACCTCCTGTCTCCATGGGAACATGGAGACAGGGAGGGAGGGACCTAACTATAGAGCATTTCACCCAGCAACAACACACACACACACACACACACGTGTGTGCCTCGCGTACGGTTCTCATTTATTTCACACGGACACAGGAAACATGACATCATCCATCTTGGAGCAGATCATCACTGGTAAAGACTCAGTCCAGTAGGTGCATCGTTACTAATAATGCTCTTGACATTTTACTTCCTACCATGAAATATGCCACGTTACAAAGACATCATCTGCAGCAAGAACTGGACGATGACTATCTCCTGCCCATCACAACATCTCATTTGCTCTTCTTAACTGCCCTCTTTGGTGCCACCCAGCAAAACACTCATGAAACTGATCATAAAAACATTTAAATAACAACGCAAAACAATAGCTTCTGTGTAAGCATTTCAAACTCTGGTCATGTGAGCCCAACGTTTTTATTTTCTTCCCTGCATTCTGTCTGTAAACAGCTGGAAATTGTTGCAGAAACTCAAAATGACTGGTTCTAACCCGACTTTGACAGACTGTAGATTTAGACGCCGATACCAGTGCACAGATCGCGATGACCCAGTGGCAAATACAGACTTGCCTCGTTTGATGCTGCTAGTAAAAAGTGAGACATGATGACACAAGAACTCAAACTGCAGAAAACGCTGCAGAAGATCTGCAATTACATGTATGTGTTTTTTCAGATATTTTTAAGAAATTTAGATTGAAAATGTCTGCAAGCAGTGCAGCCTTAAAGCGGAGGTAAAATGCATCGATACATGACGCCATTTCAGTAAAAACCGGGAAAACTCTGAACTTGAAACAACTTGTCCTCTACTGCACCCACTCTAAGCTGCACCTCTGGCTTTCACACCAAAGACACGGCTGAGTTACCTTTTGATGTGAGCAATGATCGTCTTCGATTGTTCTCGTTCTCAAGCAGGACGCACTAAATCCTCACCTGAGGCATAGTTGGTTCACATGGCAAACAGTTCTGATTACATTGCTTGTATAAAATTGGGATTTTGCATGTTTTGATGCACATTTTTGACAGGTAGAGGTGTTGCATGAAGCCTCTGATATAAACTTCTGGGGTTTAACAAACTCCAGTAGTTTGTATCAACCGAACATGTCTTGTGTTATTAAAAGATGCAGCAGAAGATCACAGTCTTGCACACATGGATGGAAAAATTGGTCCATTTTGCAGAATTTCTGCACATGGTTGCTGCTTTTCACACTGCTGCGCATCTTAGGTGAACGTTGAGAAGTAATATTTCTCTAAATGCAGTTAGTAATTGATTATTCTATCAATTATTCTGACGATTAATTGATAGAAAATTGTCATATTCTGCAGATTTTTCATTTAACCGCTTAAGCCTTTGTTATAGAAATATAAATTAGAAAAACATTAAAAGATGCACATAAAAAAATTCCTTTTTTAAATAATAAACATTTCATTACCTAAAATGCAATAACATAGCATTCCTTTCGTGAATTTGAATCAGGTGAAGCTAAACTATGCCACTTGAAGAGTTTTGGATAAAACATATTTACAGACAATGGTGTTTTTATCCTAAACGCAAAATGTATCTATATTTTATACAGATTTGGCTTAATTACGGCTCTGAATGTGACGTTTTTACAGCAAATGTTCTTTTTTTTTCGAGTCTGTATACTCCATTAATGATTAACCAATTACTAAATTAGTTGAAGATTATTTCAATAATCGATTTATCACGATTAATCGTTCCAGCTCTGTGAAAGATGTTCAATAAAATACACAAAACCTGCATATACCTGCTGATATTCAAGCCTTTCTCTAACCCTTGCCAGTGTGAACCTGATGGAGTCTTAACAGTGAGTTCATTGGCATCATTGTATGTTGGATGTCATAACGAAAAAGGGACAATTAGCAAAGTAACTGGAAAGCGTTTGGTTTTTGAAAAGTAAAAAAAAAAAAAAAAAAATCCCCTCCAACGTGATCACCTGATTGCATGCCTTTATAAAATTTAGTTTCTCCACCACTGCACTCTTAATACTTCTAAGTCACTTTCCTTTTTTTCCCCCTCTTTCAGTGAAACTCGGTGTGTTTTGAAGACACCCTCGGCCTCCCGGAGCACCGAAAGCATCATCAAGCAGCCAAAAGACACAACATCCACTTAACCAGTCAGGAGACCAACACATGACAGCAGATTTTTTTGGCCAGCACACACAAACACACACAATCGGAGAAATTATTCATCATATAACGGATAATCTTCTGGGAATCACTCACCCGAGGTACAATGAGAGCGAGCACATCTAAAAATAATCCCACCTCAAGAAGAGCTCATGTGACATCTCAAATATATCTTTACCTCCAATGCAAACTGGATCATATTTACATTTCTGCAGCATAATGTTGGATCCAATATGCGGTAACAGAGCTTCCTTTTTTTTTTCCTCCAGTGCATTTCACCCGAATAAAAAGTTAAAAAATAGTCCATTTATGACTGCTTAGGTGCTGCTGATGTGTCTCTTTGTTCCATAGGAACAGGGTTTCCTCAGTGCATTATAAGCCTGGCAGCCCGCCAGGCTTTACTTGCTCCCCGCCAGGCTAAGAGTCATGTGTTTGTTTATTTATTTCAATTAATTTTTTTATAAGCCATTAACAGTGATAGCTAAGACTGGTTAAGCTAGGTTTATAGGTGATGCATTGAACTGGGCACAAGAGGGCGTGCACCAATAGAGTATTGTCAATAATGTTTTCTAATAACCTTTCAAATTTCCTGTCTACTTTTTAACATTTTCCAACACAAAAACACAGTGGGGTGCTGGTGGATGGCCCCAGCACCCCTACAACTGGGCTTAATATAAGCCATAAACTTTCTGTTAATAATTACTGACAGCACAACTTAAAAGATCCTGAATAAGGATTGGTCACAGCTAAGGACCGGCGTCCCTTTATATTATTGAATCATTTTGTCACACTTTGATCGGACAAATCTGTTCATTTCACACTGTGGTTGGGCAGAGACGGTGAAGGCTCAAATCCAACACAGAAAAGACAACACAAGGTAGTGACAGATCAAGTTTGACACAAGTGAAAAGCTCCACAAGTCCTGTTCAAAACTACAAAATGTCGTGCTTGGTTCCCTAGCAAAGGTTTATCAATATTTGCACGGGATCAGATATGAATACCAGATAGGGCAAGCTAAAACATACATTTATAACTTTAATTTATAAAATAAAGAAACATCATGCACCCTGAAGTGGACCAAGACTTTAGCTAATGACAGAAGATCGTAGGCAGGGTAGATAAACATTTGCTCTATTGAGCTGAGCAGTGATGTAAAGGAGAAATATCTACAACAGAGTAAGCAGCATTGACCCCCCTTTCAACAATGAGTGTCACTGCTTAATCAGCAGAAAGCAAGAACAGCATTCTTCCTCTTAATGTCAACAGCCAGCTGAGACACAGCAGAGTAAAGCTGAAGGATTTGTTTGAAAACGACTCCATCAGAGTTCATTAAGATCTGCTTACTGATGAGTTGGATAAATTTAGAAACATTTAATTAAAGTAAAAAGGGTTAAAAAGAATAATTAAAAGGTCGGTTTTAGCTTTCTTTTTAACTTAATCACACACTTATTTATGTTGCTTTTTATTTAAAGTTGACTATGAGATATGATAAAACCATACAGTTTATTGTAGGAGATAAAGATGTAGAGAAAGCACCAGTAGCCAGAAAACAGGAGCCTGGACTCCTGCCACCGTCTCCAAAAGAGGCTGTTAGATGCTGCTGGCAAACAGCACCGGCGTTTATCAGCGAACATATTCCTGCAGCAGGGTGTAGCTGAGTGTGAATGCAAGCCCAGTTCTATTATCTGGTTCCATAAAAACCCTGCAATGAACACACTTGTGTTTTCTACTCTTAAATGTTTATTTCTCATCTTAAAAGAAAAAAAATCTGGACCTGCGTGACACAAAACAGTCGAGCATTTCTTGCAGTTGTCAAAGCCGATGCCAAAAATCTCCAAACTTAACAGGACAGATCTCAAGTCTTAAGGTTTCAGACAGGAATTAGCTGCCTTTACAATCTAAAAAACAATTCCCCCCCTGCTGCTACTAAATAAAATGTTTCTAGAACCTTTCAAAAGGACGTAAACATCTACGGTTTAAAAGTTATTATATGGTTAAATGACTCACAATTTTAGTTTGATAATAAGGATTTAGACCAAAGGAAAGGCAAAGGATATTGTTTTTTTTTTGTTTGTTTGTTTGTTTTTTTTTAAGCAATATGTTCCACATTTATGGAAAACGAATGAGAAAAAAGGAGGACTCCGGAGGTTGCAATTGGAAGCCAACTTCAGCGGCCAGTTCCTCTCATATTATATTATGAATAACCAGACGGTCGGCATCCGTGTCCATGAGAGCTGCGAACTGAAACACACGTTCTATCAGAGCATCCACGCAAAAAATGATAAAGTCAGGAGTTACAGCGTTGGTTTGTGTTCCAAATTAAGTTGCTAAGTTTCAGCTCACTGATCAACTGACAGCAGTTCGCCATCTTTGTTGTGGCCGGTAGCATGGAGATCCGAGATTCGATGCAGTGGAATTCCAACCAACCAATAGGCAGAAGTTGAAGCCTTAAGACACCGCCCCTCCTCATTTGCATAATGATGCAGAAATGCATAAAGTAAAAAGAGGGGATGGAAAAGCATAAAAACACCACATGGAAATTAAAATACTTGTGTGCAAAAATAAACTTAATTAAAGAGACAAAAATCCATCTATAAAGGGAAAGGGGAAAAAAAAAAAAAATAAATAAATAAATATATATATATATATATATATATATATATATATATATATATATATATATATATATTTATATATATATATATATATATATATATATATATATCTTATATATATATATCTATCTATATATATATATCTATCTATATATATATATCTATCTCTATATATATCTATATCTATCTATATCTATATATATATTATTTTTTTTTTTTTTTTTTTTTTTTGTCAAAAATCCATCTACAAGAAAAAGGAAAAACAAAAAAATATATTTTTAGACAAAAAAAATGCATCTATAAAGGAAACGCAAAAAACAGATATATTTTTCGGCAAAAAAAATGCATTATAAGGAAAAGGAAAAGCAAAAATATATATTTTAGACTAAAATGCATCTATAAAGGTAAAGCAAAAAAATATATATTTTTAGACAAAAATCCATCTATAAAAAGGTAAAGCAAAAAATATATATTTTAAGACAAATATTCATCTATAAAGGTAAAGCAAAAATATACATATTTTTAGACAAAAAAATTGCATCTATAAGGAAGAAGAAAAGCAAAAAAATACATATATTTCTGCTTTTATTTTTAATTCTGTCAGTTTTGGTCCTCCATAAAAATCTGTTGTAAAAGCACTTTAAATAACTTTTTAAAATGACCTTAATATTCAGAAACACTGCTATTGGCTATTGAGAGCTTATTGAGGTTTAAAGGGTAAACATTTTAACCCGCAGCTCATTCATTCTGCACGGCTTCATTCCAGGTGACTTTGACTTTTCACCAAACTGCTTCCATAGCCTTCATGGGCAGAAACACTTTGTAGGAGTAAATATCCTACTGCTCCCTTAAATAATCAGATTCTTCATATTACTAGAAGTACCCGACACGCTACAAGGAAGTTTAACTATCTTCAAAAGAGGCAAAAACTGTTGCTTAAAAAGTAAGCTGGGGAAGGCAGACAATGTCGACAGCATCACCCTTCCTGTGTGAGTAAGTGTTAAAAAGGTGTCAGGATGAGTTGAATCACAACACAGTTTGCCCGACAGGCTCACCTGCTTTAGACTACAGTTAAAAATCAATCAACACCAGCAGCAAAACTTGGATAAGTTCATCTTTTCCAAGGTTCCTGAGATGCTTCAGCCTCCTGCATGAAGCTCAGGTATAAATAGAGCTGGAGTAGAAAGGGTGATGCAACAGACTCTGTAGTAGATGAGCGTTTTCATCCCTACGCTCTCAAAATTATTAATGAGGTTGAAGCATGAATAAATGATGCCTGTACCCAGCGCTGGCTGTTCAAGTATAAATAAAAAGATCAGGGTTGGTCTGAAGAACCAACATAATATTTATTTTGGAATAAAAAATAATTAACCACCCCAACTGAATATCATCAAAGGACATACCTGGGCGATAAATCAATTTTATCGATTAAAAAGTGACTCTTTTTTTTTTTTTTTCACCAATGCAGATTCTTCATATTACTAAAGGGCGGCCATCTTGTTTGACAAGTATTTTTTACAGCTTTTATTTATTTGGACCATGAATTCAGGTCAACTCTATGACAGTATTAGGACCAGGCTACAATTTAAAAAAATAAATAAATTCATAATGTTACAAAAATACAGTCGTAGTTATACAAGAATAAAGTCATATGACAATAAAGTCAAAATAATATGAGAATAAAGTCTTAATATTACCAGAATAAAGTCATAATATTAGCGGAAGTAGTAATTTTCTGATTATTACTATTTTATTCTTCGAATACTATGACTTTATCCTCGTAATTTTAAAAATAAAATCAGAGCCTGGCCCTAACACTCTGTCATAGAGTTGACCTGAATTCAAAACCCAAATAAACAGAAGCCAGAAAACATGCTTGTCAAACACGATGGCGGCCTTGGGCGCGCTGACATCACTCTGCACTGGAAATCCCAGGAATTCATTGATGGGGGGGAGGGAAACAAAACAGATTTTCCACAAATGAAATCTTCAAAAACACAAAACCTGACTAATAGACAAAATCGATCTTTGAGTTTTACTTTTATTCTATTTTACAGGCAAAACATCTCCAATCAACGCCCTCTTCCTGTCAAATGGAGGGTTCAAGAGGTTTTTCTCTGGATGTACTCGCCATGTTAGCAGTTTTACTTCCAGCAGCACCTCAGCTTTTGATTGCAGGGTTTCTTAACATGTATCCAGTAAAAAAAATAAAAACTTAAGGCAGTAAAAATCCTTGAGCTGACGATGAATTTATGGGAAATATTTTTACAGTGGGCAGGTTTGAAATGTGAAACTTGCAAGAAACAAAAATGGAGGGGGGGGGTTGAATTTCACAGATTCATAGTACTAAAAAAAAATCTGCAAACCAACAATAAAATGGTACTGTGTAGTGTTCCTATCACTGCCTGAGTGTGCACACGCAGCGCCAGAGCCTGTCAGGGTGGTCTTCCTGCCAACACTGTCCTGGTTCCTCACATTTACTCAGACATGAATAATGACGGAGAACCAACTGCCTTCCTGCAGCGCTTGGGGATTTATCCCCAAGCTGTTGGGGATGCCTTCACCGGCTGCCTCTGTAGGTGTCTTTAATCACGGAAAAATTACCCATGATGCAGCAGGAAGACCCTACACTGGCCACATTACAAGGGCCAAACACTGCAAAAACACAAAATCACACAAAACAATGTGGAACATGACGTTTTCCCATATTATAAGTTAATATATCTTGTTCCTCTGACAGATTATTTCACTTATAAGTCGTAGTTTTTCATCAATATTAAGGCACTACTGACCTAAAATAAGCTCCAATATCTGCTGAAAAGTTGCTTGTAAGTTAGTTTTGTCTTATTTCAAGTGAATTCAAGATATTTGCACTGGAAACTAGACCAGAAATACTGGGTAACATTTGTTGTTTTTGCAGCGCAAGAAATTTTTTTAGATTTTAAGGCTTTAATTTAGCTGGTTGCATTAAAAAAACATTTTAGAACAATTATTCTTCATAAAAATTTCCAAGCAATTTAAACACTTCTACATTTTGGACTTTAAAATAAGAAAACAAGTCATTTGGGTATATAATCTAGATTCTGCAGCAATTACAGCCTCACAACAGGATATTCTTGCTGCAAAAACACAATCTTACCAAGTATTTCTGGTCTACTTTATTTATTTAGATATTTTAATTTATAATATGGGAAAAATATCTTGTTCCACTGGCAGATTATTTCACTTATAACTAGAACTTTTTCATCAATATTAAGGAATTATTGACATAAAACAAGCTCCTTTATCTGCTGAAAAGTTACTTGTAAGTTAGTTTTGCCTTATTTTAACTATATTCAAGATATTTGCTCTGGAAACTGGACCAGAAATACTTGGTAACATTTTGTGATTCTCTGATTGCTAAAAAAAGTGGGTTGTGTTTTTAAATCGTGCTGCTTAGAGGCTGAAAAGGCAGGTGAAACTCTTTTAAAGCCGTTACTGTTTATAAAGAAATTTAAGGAAAATAAATTCAAAACCAAGTTCCTGAGACACTGATCAAAACTACGATGAAGTCGCAGGGAGCAGAGAATATGTTCGTCTCAGAGTGAAACTGCGCACACCCAATGCCAACAACAATCAAATGAGTCATTTACTATTAGGAGTGTGTGTGAGTGTGTGTCGTACGTCCTCATTTCAAGCCAACAAGTAGACCGACAATAATGTGATCTCTCACCCAGCACAAACAGCACCTGATGTGCCTCTGAGAGAAAATATCGAGGAAAAAACGGTCGGCGTTACTTGCGCCTGTCCTCACACCTGCTGCCTTTAACATCAGTTCATGTTCTCCCTTTGATGAGCGTGGTTACGATGCACCTTTTCACACCGGAAACTCTCATTCTTCTAGGAATTAAAATTTGGTACGGCTGGTTTCCGGGCCTTCTGCAACATTTTATGAAAATACAGATTTAAAATCTGTCTAATGAAAAATCAATAAATCGAACCACCGGGGAAACAAAAGCTTTTGGCTTGAAAGAAGATAAAGGCTATTGTGTCTTTTTTGCTGATAAACTGATTACTTCTGCAGCACAGCAACAGAACATTCAGACGAAAGTCGTCCTAAAAGAGGGATGCATTAACATCGCCATCAGTCATATCGGTCCAAAAAGTTAAACTTTTAATAACTATCAATAACTGATATTTATTTCCACCTTGTTGCCGTTTGTTTGCGTTTCTATCAAAAGAATAGGGAAATATATAATCGAAACATATCGGTTATCTATCTGACTGCAATATTAAAATCGGATATCAATACCAGCCCAAACGTTCATATCGGTGCATCGCTAATATCGGCTATCAATGTCAGCCCAATTTTTCATGTAAGTGCATCCCAAATATCGAATATCGACCCAAATTTTCACTTTCCTTCAGCCAAAACAGACTAACTTTTAATCTTAACAATGACGACTTCCCCCCTCATTACTACCTTTGTGATACCCACTACCAGCTTTAACCGGTAGTTACTCCTGTGCAAACTCGGAGCACTTTTCACATATCCCATTTATTAATTGTACAAATGTCTGGGATTTTCCAGCTTTACTGTCACTTCTCAGCAACAATTCCTGCAGAAATGACCAAATAAGAAGCAGGGCAGATTCTGAGGCGATGTCGCTGGGGTTTAACATCGAAAACAGAGGATAATAGAAGAAAAATCCATCTCCAACCCTGCTTCACGTCACAGCTGTTAAAACTGCTGTGCACATGACAGTACAGTCTAAAAAAAGGAAGCTCAATTCATCAATTCCCTTTAACATACAATTGTCAGCTGCTGTAAAGTCAACATAAGGGGAATAATAATTAACCTGCAACTAAAAACCACAGCTTGACAGGAAGCTTCGTCTTCTGCAAGCATTTTTATTGGTGGAGTTACCACACACACAGTTCTGACATGACACAACTACCTGCTACCGAAGGACAAACCCGGTCTGGTCAGGCCAACTGGCACGTGTTCAGGTTCACTCAAGGGAGGGAAGGATGAATGGATACGTAAGAGCTGTAAGGCTTGAACAATACAGGTTACTACTTGTTCAGGCTTTCTTCCGACGAACTGTGAGAGTCTAACACCATGGTTGATTTTTGGCAGCTGCTGATCATATAGAGCTGAATGACTCAACTTTCAGGACACTCCTGAAAGCCTTTTCAAGCTCAGTCAGATCAGATAGAGCGCATGCAGACAGGACCCACCCTGATGTTTACATGTTGTTTGGTAAACTACTTACTTATCTCAGCTCACTTTATATTTCCTTTAGGATATGGTAGAGCTTTAGGATATAGCTTAAAAACAAAACCTCCAATTTTTGTTCTTGCTTTCTTTTCTAAAAAAGAGGTTATAAATTACAGAAAATATTTTCAAAAAGTGGCTTTAATTTCAATCATCCCGTCTGAGTCATACAACAGAGTATAAGGGTCAGGCTACGAGAATATTTGTTTAATTACAAGAATATAGTCATAATATTAGAAAAGAGACGCAATTTTACCAGAAGAATGTCTTAAAATTACGAGAACAAGGTGGTTTTAATGAGAAAAAAGCTTGGATTATTAATTTTGTTATTTTTCGTGTTGGAGACTTTCTTCTGATAAGATTAAAACTTTATTCTCATATTATTTCAACTTTATTCTTCTAACATTATGAATTTATTTTTGTAAAAAAAAAAAAAAAAAAAAAAAAAAAGCTTCTCAAACAAACTGACATCACTCTGGACTATGGAAACACAAGGAGTGAATTGGTGAAAAAAAAAAAAAAAAAAGATCCACATTAGGGCTGCAACAACAAATCAGGAAAAAAAAAAATTTGATGAAAATCGACAATTAAAATCGTCGGCAACGAATTTCATTATCGATTCGTTGTTTCGCGTGATTTATGCCTCACTCACCATGTCGTGGAGCCATTTTCGTCACCGGCAGAGCTTTGTCAATACCAGCAGACTGAAATAAAGTTAGGAAAAAAAAAAAAAACCTCAACCTACAGAGGGAGCTGAACAGAGCGAGGTGGAGGCAGAGCGGAAACGGTGTTTTCAAAGTAAATTAGGCAAAATCTAGAAATGACCGACGCAAACGGTTCGACCTAAGTCCTCAAAAGTGTGGGAGCGCTTCACAAAGCTAAAAAATGCGTAATATGCCATCTTTGAAAAGTGATTTGACATGGCACGGAAACAGAAACATGTTGGAGTGATCGATGAGGAGAGTGCAACAGCTGGGTCTGCAATAATCCTTAGTTTGTTCCGTTTCAAAGTGAGAAAACGTAACGTTAGCTTCTCCTAGCTGGCCCGAGGCTGCTGTTAGCTTGTTAGCTGGCTCGTGACATCGATAGAGTGCGTGTATTACTTTTTATCTCAGTTTAATTAGCTTAAGCAGTATTTAAATGTGCTTTGCAAATAAATCTAACACAATAAAGGTAATACTTCAACGATTAAGCTTCGAGTTTTAATTTGTTGACAAAGTCTGAGTGAAGACACTGAACTACATGGGAGTGAAGCAGGATGAATTGTATTTACATAGGGATTAAAGTAACTTATTAGATCTACTAAAATTTGTTTAAGTATTTTTTAACAGCACTTGTACACGTCTTTATCTATCTGACATGTGTGTTGTGTTTAAGTGCTCATTGGGCTACTTGTTTTTGTAACCTGTGCTGTAAGACATACTCATATTGTTTTTCTCATTTCAAGGAAGAAAAAAAACAAAACACTTTTTTGCCTGACTTTTTCAATTGATCGAAAAAGATAATAATAAAAGCCGTTTACGGTTAGCATCGGGATCAAAACATTTTCTCAAAAATATTAGAATGTTGTGTTACAAAGACTTAAAGATGCTTCATTACCACTTTAAACATCCACTCATTATTTTCCAGTTTGTTTTGCTTTCCCGTTAGTTCCAGCTAATAGTGTTAGCTCAAGCTAACAGTATTAACTCTATTAACAGGAAAATTACAACATATCTAGGTCAGCAAGTTCAACTAGTCGTGGATTCCTTCAAAATACTCATTAGTTGCAGCCCTAATCCAGATTTTCCAAAGACTAAATCTTCAAAAACCATCAAATTCAGTTTATCGCCCAGCTCTAGGATAAGGTAACTTTTTCTAAGTCATAGAGGAAGAATCATGAAACAAGAAGTGACAACGCTTTCACATCTTCAATGGCAAATGTGCAGCATCTCCTCTTCCTCAGTGATTCCAGGCTCTGCAGCCTCATTAGGTCTGACTTCTTGCCACGATGGCCGCCGCTGTTCAAAACACACATCGCTTCATTTTCTCTGTAGGTCTTTCCAACATTCATCGCACCAGCTGTTCTCATGCCAGTTAGTTCACCCACTCTTCACGGTACTCAGTTAAAGCCTTAGTTAAGTTTCCACAACAATTAAAAGCACATTTGGACGTGTTGAAGTGAAGTCAACCCAGCAGCCAAACAAACACGACTGGATGAAGATATGCTGACCACATTTCACCATCCAGCAGACCTCACTTTTAAGTTCGCTGTCAGAAAAGCAAAGTATTTTACTAACTTTTACCTTTCTGCTCTGGGTTGAGTGCCGATCCGAACGGTAATGGCAAAAGTTTGAACAAAAACGACCAACTTAGATCAAAGTGACTGAGTCGTATTCAGCTCAAAACTGCAGACTCATTCGGCAAAATGTTATTTTTTCTTATCACAAGAGGAACCTGCGGTGGTGAGGTAGTGGTTGCACAAGTAGACAGTGAATCCGTCTATGCGCGCCTGACTTTGTGTTGCCACAGTTTTCATAATTTGAATGTTAAGCCTCTGGATAATTTTTATGCTATGCCAAACAAATCAAAAACCACACTCTTGCATGGAGTACATTCAATCTGTGAGAGGAGCAAACAGAGGGCTGTATATGGAGACCCATAAGGCTTATTTACAGGGTTCCTTAGGCAAAACAACTTGTTATATCAGTAACAGTGTGTGCATTATTATTATTATTGTTATTGCAGAAAAGACAGCCTGAACAGCAATATTTTTCAGGTTATTATACTCCAAGTCCCATGCAACCACAGTCTACATACAATTACAATTATAAGTACTTTCCACTCCAGCGCTATGGTCCTGCAGCTTTTAGATGCATCCCTGCTGGAGTCGGACATCGCTGCTTTAGTCCAACACCTGACTGAGAAAGTTGTGTCTGAGATGCTACAGCACACTGAAAGCGACGGGGCCATTATGACAGAGCGGAAAGTTAAGGGGGAGAAAAATGTGGGCTAATCGCAGCTGATGCATAGATCAGAGTATAATACCAACACTGCGAACTACTTGGCGTCCATTTATCTTCATATTTTGCAGATGCCTGTTATTATCTTCCAACGAGACAAACTTTCCAGAAGCTTTGATTTATTTCTCTGGAAGTCAATACAAAGGGAATCAGACCTAGCTGTTGATTTCTCAACCAATATTATTAGATGTATTTTGCTTTAAATCCTGATAAGGTCTATTTGATTATTGTATTTAATAATCCAATAATGATTTAATATTTATTATTATTATTTTTAATTATTATTATTTATTTAAGTATAATTATTTTATTATTTAATAATAATTATTTTATAATTATTTTCATTATTATTGCTAATCATGTATTTATTATCAAAATTAAATTCTTTATTTCACTATTATCATTAATTAATAATCATCCAATAATAATTTCTTGGATTATCTGATTTTGTTTATTGGATTTAAAAGACAAAGGGGAACTAGAGCGATACCAGGAAATAACGGACAAAGTTACCCAGCTGGACATGAACCAAGAATGCTGCAGTTCATGGTGCCTTAAAGCTTCCATGAACACGTGTTTACCTTCCTTTTATGCATCATAAATTAACTGACATTCGGTGAGTCACATACTATAGGTACCCTCTAGTTTATAGACCAAAGAGCACTCAATCATTAACAGCCAGTCAGCCTCCAGCTTCGCTTCACTGAGACTGAACTGCATTAGCACCCAAAACAAAGACGAGGTCTTATTCTCGACCAGGAATAAACTAAAAACCAGAACATCCTGTTATTTAATCAGAAAATCAATTAAGATGCTGTTGGACGTTAAACACTCATCCAAACACGTTCTAATAGAGGAAGTGTGTCCAAATCTCACCAAATAATACTCAAGTCCAATTAAATGGTGGTGCTGGTATTTGTATGAATGCATGTGTGTTTATCCCTGAAGAGAAGGAAGGATGACGCTACTCGTGTTGTTATAAATAGCTGATGCAAAAACAAACACACACAAGGTATCTCAAAGTCTCTGCATGCCGCAGAACAGGGTAATCCTGATGCTTTCTCGACCTGTTTAGCTGGTTCTTCGAATAAAAAACACAAACAGCAAAAACTGAATCTACATCGCAAAGATTTTAATTATCACTTTGTGGATTTTAAACTATAACTTGTCAGTTCAGCAGAGAAATATTGCTACTGTAATGCTAGACTGGACTCAGATGGGAATCTTATTCAGCTGCTGGGAAACAGAATAAACTCTGGATCTCTACTGAAGAGATAAGTTTAAAAGATATTTAATTAAAGTCATGTAGAAAACTGCCATAATAGTTCAGAGTTACTCACAGGTGTTTCACATAATTTTTCTACTCTTCAAAGCAGTTTAACTTTCTATATGGTCTTACTGGAAGAGACCCCACAGACCTGTATATATTCCAGTCAAACACATAAAACAATAATTTGGTCTTTTCAAACATTTCTGTAAGCAAAAACCTCCTTCAAAACCACAAGATGTTTAAATTTACATTCAAAGCCCAGAAAGATGGTATTTTAATTTCCTAAGTAAGTTTTTTTTTATGACATTTTCCAAAAAAACAGAAAGCTAAGAGAAACATGATCAAATCTGGGAAGTTATTTGTAACACAAAGCTTCACACCAGCTCAGTTGAATCAGCCTTAATCAATTAGGATCTTAAGCAGCACTTGGGAGCTGCAGTTTCCATGCTTAGAGGGCAGATCAGGTCTGAATGGATTAATTTAAATCCCCAGCGTCATGATTGTTAAACTAGAGTGGAATTAGAAAACAGGACAACAATCGTATCCTTCAGGAAGTTTTAAAAGACTCGCGGTGTCTCAAGAGCGCATTTAGTGCTGAATGGGTCAGTTTTCCTGGAGTGTCACATGTTTAAATTCAGTTTAAGTCAACTTCAGCCTGTTAAACAGATGTATGATAGATAGCTGTCTTCAAGATGAAAACTAGTAATTAGGGCTAGGCGATAAATCAATTCATAATTGATTATCAATTAATCGAATTTTTGATTTTTAAAATTTTAATTTTGGAAAATCTGGATTATTTTCCCACCAATGCGCTCCTTGGGTTTCCATAGTTCAGAGTGATGTCAGCATGCCCAGGGCAGCCACCTTGTTAAAAAGAGTTTTTTACAGCTTCTATTTATTCGGATTTTAAATTCAGGTGAACTCTACGATGAAGTATTAGGGTCAGGCTATGATTTTTGTTTTTAATTGCAAGAATAATCATAATATTACAAAAATGCAGTCGTAGTAATACAAGAATAAAGTTGTATGACAATAAAGTCGAAATAATGCAAGAATAAAGCATTAATATTACCAGAATAAAGTCATAATATAATAGAAATATCCTCTATTGTCCCACATTGGGGAAATTTATGTGCAACAACAGCAAAGTGACAGGCAATAACAGGAAACAGACTCACACAAAGATATCTATCTATCTATCTATCTATCTATCTATATATATATATATATATATATATATATATATATATATATACCTATAAATAAACAGAATAAAGAATAAAAATAATGTACAGTAAGGGCAAAACTTCAACGAATACTGTGTAGTTATTAACAAAAAAAAAAAAAAAAAAAATTTCCAGTCCAGAGGAATGTGCTGCTAGTAGGTTAATTAAAAATGTACAAGGTGTGCATGTCTCTTTGAGCATTAAAAGTGCAAAGTATTATATATATATATTTTATTTTCTTGTAATTCTAAGCTGTTTATTCTGGTAAAATTGTGTCTTTATTCTGCTATTACTATGACTATATTCTCGTAGCCTGGCCCTGATACTCACAGAAGGGACGACTGAAATAAAAGCCAGTTTTTGAAAATATATTTGTCATTTGCAATCTCTTTTTCAGAGAAGTGAGGAAAAACAAACCCGGGAAAATAATCAGAAATCGGATCTGGTATGAAAAAATCTGGAGATTTTATTTTTAAGCCATATCGCCCAGCCTTACAAGTAATAATTGTAAATTTCATCTGAAATTCAGCTTCCTGTACAAGGATATTTCAACCTGGTAGGACTTAGGATTTAAATGTAAAATCAGCTATTTTTTCTCCATTATTCCACATTAAAATCAGGATCCAGCTTTCGATCAAAGATTTTCAGTTAAGTGATGGTTTTGTAAATCATGGAGTGAAAACGCAGGCATCTCTTACCTTCCCGGTCTTGTGGTCGAACCATACAAGAGCATGATTCCTGGACAACACCTTGCAGTCGAAGGTGGCGTTGTTCTGGGCCGGTCGGCAGCGGGCCACCGACCTTCCAATCTTGACTGGCTCATCCAGGTACACATGCCGCTCCTGGAATGGGTGCGAGTTGGGTCGGCAGGTGAACACGGCCAGTGCTGAAGGCATTGATTTTGGCTTGAGTGTGTTACTCCAACCAGACACAATGGAGAGGTTTTCCTGATCCAGATTGGCAGGGTTTTGGTGCATCCCCCCTAAAAGAATAATCTACAATATCTGCGGCCTGTGTGCAGGCAGATCTCCAAGTTCTGTAATCTTCTAGGCACTAACTGATAAGCATTGTCCCCTGTACACTCTCAGGACTGCACTTTGACTCAACTAGACTGCCCTGTGTTTGAGGAAAAAAGAAAATAAAAAACAAACCCAACAGGTATAAAAAGACAAGACATTCCTTTTTAATGGTTCCCCACTAAAGCTACATAACGACGCTTAAATCTGACAGCAAACACTATGTACAGACCAAGGTGCCATGTGTCAAGACATACATGACTGATTATAGCACTGACAGTCTGGCAAGCAGCCCCTCACGTCCATCAAACTATTCAAGCGGTGGAGCTGAGAAATAAAACCAGTCAAAGTTGATCTTCCGTCGCACAAAACAGCAGAACCTCATCCAAATAAATAATCCGCCTGTTTATTCCCTACATTTATTGAAGTATTACGCCCTTTTGAGCTGGGATGCGTTTACCTGCAGAAGGCTAACAACAAGCCGGTCTACACGCACTTTATTGAAGCGTCATCTGCAGTTTGTCTGAACAGCACATGATAATCGGGGTGACCTTGTTACCCTGATACAGGGAGCCTTATCTTGGAACCTAACGTCGGGTCACCACTCCCTCCAGAGTGCACCTACGAGACCGCTAACGACACCTAGCAGAGCTGGAGAGCCAGAAACACCCCCTGTGAGTCGGTTAAAGCAGTTCAGTGTCGACAGCGTGGGGATTTGAGTCTCAAAACACTCACCCGCTAATATTCAGGGGATTACCAAGTCGTTTTTTACAACTAAAATGCGAAGCTCTAACTCTCGGCCAACGTTTTTGGCGTTGGACCAGGCTAAGCTACGCTATGCTAGGCTAGGCTAATGAGTACTTCCAAAGTTATCATTCAAGTCCTCCAATGTTTTCTCCCCACCCTTCTCAACCAGTTCGCTTACCGAGTGGAAGCGATATGCCATACCTGTCTCCAGTAGCAAATAAAACCAGCAAGCCGAGGCGTCATTGGCTACACAAGAGTCCCGCACCGCGAACGCAAGCGCAAAGGTGAGCTAGCTAGCAGCTAGCCGGCTAACTGACAGTCGGAGCGGAGAGACGCGGAAAAATCTGGGGAGTTTCTTCTTCACTGCGGCTCCCCGCGCATCACACTGCTGTTGTGTTTCGGGGAAACCTCGCTGGTGGACACCGGTTGCGCTGTCGTTGTCTGTATCAGTCCTAATCCTGTTTGCCGTGGAGGGGTTGTATTATAGCTGTTGGCTTCCGGCGGTTTTCTGGAGAGAATGTCGAAGAAGTTGTCCTCCTCCGCAAGTCCCAGCCGCCATACTGGAAGTAGAGAGCAGACAGGCGTGGTGCGTTCACTGCCCAGTAGGATTAACCCAACTCTTTGGTTACCTCATTACACCAACGAATGATAGAACGATAGATAGATTTTTCTTTTTTTGAACTGTGCTTAAATTTACACTTTTCTTGTGACGTTAGTTTTAAGCAGAGATGGGTAGTAACTATTTACTTATCGAGTAATATTATTATTATGAAGAATCGCTTCTCTTGAGTAAAATTTCTGGATCTTCTACCCACCGCGAGTAACTTCACAAAATGAAGAATACGCCTGTTTTAATCAAAATTACATGAGACACTTGTTGTTCTACTATTAATTTCTAAAAATTTCTATATATATGTATTTGTTATTTATTTCTATACGTTTTTTTTTTTCATTTTAGTCTTTAAAATATCAGAATTTGCACAAACGTTTGTATTTTTTTCTGTCTTATGACATCATTCTTATATATTAAATCAGATGTTATGATTATTTAATCAGTACTTGACTCGTCTTTTTACGAAATACCGTTTTACTCTTACTTGAGTAATTTCTTGACGGCTACTTTTTACTTTTACTTGAGCAAAAATATCGTGAAGTAGTGCTCCTCTCTTGAGTACAATTTTTGGGTACTCTATCCATCTCTGGTTTTGAGCAATATTTGACAAGACCAGATTGTCCCCTAATGAATAAAATTGTTTTTTATTTTTCTTGTGCTGAAACTCCTCTGGTAGTCACGGTATTTTTCCAAGTGGTTGTAAATGTCACTCTTCATAACAGAGTCTGTTTATCCTTTGCTGGAAAGACTTTAAAAAATGTTGGAGATGGAATATTTTCCACCTCTACACCATTTCAAACATCTTCATAATGAGACCAGATTACATCTTATATTACAAGGCTTTATCTATGTGACTATTTAATAGGAACTGGGAGAACAGGAGGGAAAAGGACAGTGTGGAGTGACGTTGGAGGAGATCCGATTCTGCTTATGGCTCCAAAACCCCCCTGTCGCTCTTTGTTGAGCCAAACCCTGAGACTAAATCAATACTGGATGAGACGATGAAACAGCCACATCACACTGCATTAATCCCCCTTAGTTTTACTTCATTCAGCCTTTGTTAATTTTGATAGGGGACTAAATTATTCAGAATTAAATGAAAGCATCTTTTCAGCTTTCACCTTTGAAACAACATACTTTAGACTCTTTCTATTGGCATAAAGGCTCAAAAATCAAACACATATGAGCCAAAGAAAAAGCATAATAACTTTATTACTGAGAACTGACTGGTACCGGTCTGTAAATTAGACCAGTATGTTATGGTGATTTATTTAAGTGACTTCAGAACAAATTAGTCTGTTTGTTTGTTGATGCTTACTGTATTTTTTTTTTATATATATAATTTGTTAAAATATTTTTTGATAACCAATGTATCATTGTCATACACATCCTTTATGACACCATTAATTATGTTTTTTGATTTATTATTATTATTATTATTATTATTATTATTATTATTATTATTATAAAGAGGACTAAAAATGATATTTTAATATTTTTATTTTTTATTATTAGTGATGGTAGTCATACCAATTCCTCCACCTTTTCATCTAACATTATTAATAGATACCAAAACATTTTTTTTAATCCTTTGCTGTATTCATTTATTATATTATATTATATTATATTATATTATATTATATTATATTATATTATATTATTATAATGCATATTGTAATTATCATTTTCCATCATTATGCATTATTTGTCCCCACAATTCTGCATTTTTCCAATACTATTACTTTAATCTCATTTCACATTTGCATAGTGACAAACTGTAATAAATTCAAATTCAAATAATAAATTAAAATTCGAATTATAAATGTGTTCTTACATAAATATGTACTTTTATTTATGGTGTTTGAATTTGTTCTGCATAAGGAGCAGAGGCATGCTAATATGCTATTTCTACACCTCCGACCACTAATTGTGTGATGGCCTTATAGTGTGTAACAATAATAATACAAACGTCAGCTCATATTCTGACAAAAACAGTTGAACACACAGAAGGAATGGTTGGATTTGAATGTAATTTGTTAAATACAGCAGAGCAATTGTTTAAATGCTTCGATTTTCAAGGAACTGGCATGTCTTACATGGGCACCAGAGGTCACAGCCGGTGGGTGGCCTCGAGAGGCGCGAGTGTCCGACAGTCGGTGAGAACAATGAGTGATGGTCACAGAGACACATTAGGCAGATCGAGCTGTATTTAATGACAATATGGGTTTGCAGAGTCTGCTTTAGAGTGACTATTAGCTTACTCCAGAAACACCGGCATAAAAGAGAACAGAGCAACTGCCAAAACCACATCAGGCCTCTCAGCTGGTTCCTTTTCTGATGCCTGGCAGTGTCATCGTCACCTGTTCCAGGATCAGGTCTTTGTCATGAGACAGACCCGGTTCAAGTCCTTGCAGCTCTGCCCAGCCCTCCTGCAGAGCAAGCAGAGGGACCAGCTGTCACTGTGCCCACAGTCTGGCTTTTATCTGAGATTTGCCAGCATCTTACTGTCTTTTATCTCCTTATAGCTCAGCTGTGTAACTTACAAAGCACCACAGTGTATTTTACATTCACACTTCAAAAACTCAAAATCCTACCAAGTGTTTCTGGTCCAGTTTCTAGTGCAAATATCTTGAATACACTTGAAATAAGACAAAACTAGCTTACAAGTAACTTTTCAGTACAACATAAGAGCTTGTTTTAAATCAATAATTCCTTAATGTTGATGAAAAAGTTCTAGTTATAAGTGAAATAATCTGCCAATGGAACAAGATATTTTAATATATAATATGGGGGAAATGTCTTGTTCCACTGGCACATTATTTCATTCATCTCCTGAAAAGCTACATGTAAGTTAGTTTTGTCTTTTTCAAGTTTACTCAAGATATTTGCACTAGAAACTAGACCAAAACTACTTGGTAAGATTTTATGTTTTTGCAGTATTTAAGTGTTCATTTAAGGATAAACTGGGAAAATAAATAACAGAAAAAGACAGTTAGTGTTATATGACGTCTCTCCTAGAGAAAGGAAGACATGTTAAAATCAATATGGTGACAGAAAAAAAACCAGGAGAAAAATGTAGAAGTGTATGTGTGAACTGAAAAAATTTGTACATTAAAGTTCTTCCATATTTGATTTATTTTTTCTTGGAATAATAAAAGACGAGTTTGACAAAAAGAAAGTTATAGCTTTTGCTGAACATGAGATTTCTGATCTGTCCAATATTTAAAAAACACGATAATAGTGGCAATTTTGATGCTTCTTAATGGGTAAAGAAAATAAATATTCAACAGTTTAAATGTGCAACTAAATTCTCCACTCATAAGATGATGTGAAAGGATTTAAACGCCTGAACTAGTCTATATCCGTCTTAAAGAAGATTGAGCTTTCTTTATTTTATTGTGTTTTGAATTATGACAAAATTTGAAAAAAATAAGTGTACGCCACACATTTTATAACCTAATATTTATGTTTTCTTTTATATTGATTCTCTGTTGGTGACAGAAATAAATCATGTAAACTGCTACTGTTTGCTCAGTAATAAAATTTGATTTATTTCATGAAAATCAGGGGGTGTGAGTCTCCCTGCAGTTTGTTTCATCCATCTGTTTGCTCAGTGAAGGATCTATTAAAGGATTTGGATAAAGCTGATTTACTGCTTTGGTCCTGACTCACGCTGACACTCAGACTGAACAAGTGATTCATGCAATTATGGGGCTTACTTTACACTCTGGATTTGGAGCAGAGAAATGTACGCACCGCCTTAAAAAGTAATCCTACCCCTTGAACTTTTTCACATTTTGTCACGTTCCAATCATAAGCGTCAATGTATTTTATTGGGATGTTATGAGACTGACCAACACAAAGTGGTGTATAATTGTGAAGTATCATCTTGACGTCATCAAGCAATCATCTGAACATTATTCAAAGAACTACTCTGGAGGAGCTGCAGAAATCCAAAACTCAGGTGGGAGAATTCATAAACAGGACTGCTTTTAGATGTGCGAACACTCTACAAAACTAACCTTTGTGGAGGAGTAACAACAGGAAAGTCATTGCTGAGAGAAAGCTACAAGCCATGAAGGGGATGAAGCATGTGGAAGAAGGTCCTCTGGTCAAACCAGACCAAAGATTAAACGTTTTGGCTTGCATGCAAAACACTGTGAAGAAAATAAAATAATGCCTGTCACCATGAACACATGGTGGTGGCACTGTCATCCTGTGTGGATGCTTTTCTTAAGAAGGAGCAGGGAAGCTGGTCAGGCTGTATTGGAAGGTGGATGAAGCTGAAATCAGGGCAATCCTGGATCTACAAAGTATTGACCCAGAGGTATTGAATAGAAATACACACCGCAATTTTCAGATGGGGGTGTTTCCTTCCGTTTCATGGTGATATGGAAGAGGGTTAGGGACAAAAATTCCAACTTTAATCTACAACTTCTGAGAAAAGAGTCAGAATTCTGACCTTTTTTTTCTCAGAGTTCTGAATTTATTTTCCGAGAAGAAATTCAGAATTTTGAGAAAAAAGCAGGAATTTCAGATTTTATTTTCAGAGAAGTTTGGAATTCTGGGGAAAAAAAAGTCAGAATTTTGACCTTTCTGGCTTTTTTCTCAGAATTGTGAGATTAAAGTCAGAATTTTAATTTTTAAACATTTTTTTATTTTGGGGAGGTGGGGGGGTCTGTTTCCTTCCACTTTGACAATTATACGGAAGAGGATTGGGGCCAAGAATTCTGATTTTAATCTCAAAATTCTGACTTTTTACCCCAAATTCTAAGATTAAAGTCAGAATTCTTTATTTCAGTGGCCCTTTTGTTCTTCCATACATTCATACATGTACGGAAGCGGAGAGCGGTTGTACTCGCGTGTTTATTTTCCCGAAGGTTAACTTGAAATAACGAGTTATTTATGTCGTTATAACAATATAACAAATACCATTTTCTGAGGATAACGAGATAATTACTTTGTTATCACGAATAACAACAACCGTTTTCTGGAGATAATGAGATAATTATGTCGTTATCACGAAATAACGATGGCCGTTTCTCGAGATAATGAGTTAATTTCCAAATGGTTTAATCATACGACCAACAACGTAGTGTCATTATGGTTTATCTATCACTTATTCACAGAATTATTCACAGAATTACACATGCATGCCATGACTTACACTTATAAGTCCTCTCCCGCTGGTGTGGCTTTTGAATGATAGAATCAGGTTTAAACACACACCAATCATGTTGTAATCTCAAGAAAACAAAGTTTTTTTTTCCTCAAAATGAAGTTGTTATCTCAAGAAAACCATCGGAAAATTAACTTGTTATCTTGAGAAAACCATACAGTTAACTTATCTTGAGAAAACCATCAGAAAAAAGTTTATGCGTAACACACAAAAAAAAAAAAAACCCACAAAAAACAAAAAGGCTGCTTTATTACTGAATCTAAAAAAGTGAAGCAGCAAGAAAAATTACAGTCATTTACAATATCCTGAGTTGGAGTCCATCAATCCATCAATTTATTGTCCTTTCATTCTGTACTAGACACCAAAAAAATGAGACAGCGTGTTTCTGGGGTATAGTCATGTTCAATAAATTGGAATATATGTCCCGATGAGTCTTGCTTGTCAAATGAAAACTACCTTTTGAAAATAAATACCTTTAAGCAGGTATTAAACTTACTTTTCACTAACCCCACATTTCTGTTTTTAAAAATAGTTTGTTTTTTTATTGGACTGATGTCGTATTGTAATTTTAAATGTCATGCTTTCTTTAACTGCGAGCAGAAAATCATCATAATTAACATAACATAATTAACAGAAATAAAGGCTTTCAAACATCCATCTGTGTGTATATTAATCTATACAATGTGTTTCACTTAGTGATAAAATTCAGGAAATAAATGGACTTTTCAGTAATATTCTTATTGGGTCCAAATGGGTCTATATTTCCTTGAGGTTTAAAGCAAGACTTAACTGAATAAATAACCGATCTTGATTATGCGTAATGACGTCACAATAACCACTGACAAGACGTCGTTACGCATTAGCCCAGTTGCTTATGCTAAATGCTAGCTAAGTGTCTGGTTTCTGTTTTGCGGCTTTCTGTTGTTCTCCAACAGGGCGCTGCGTAGACAAACCTAATTAATCAAACCGTTAACACTCTTCAGAGCACCTGGGCGTCTGTGTCGGGTCGTGGTCATGGCTCTTCAGGGGCCGGAGGAGGTAGGGGAACAGGTTGAAGAGCCGGAGGACCTGGACGATCAGGACGCTAGTAGCATCTCCCCGGCCGAGGAGATAACCCTTCCACCGGGGGCCGGGGGCGACGAGGAGCCGGAGGAGGCTTTCCTACTGCCGTGGGACCGCTTTTCCTCCTGGCTGCACTGCATCTGTGTGGTCGGCTTCGACCTGGAGCTGGGGCAGGCGGTGGAGGTAAAAACGACTGATCTGCAGCCATGAACGTTTCAGTTAGCAGGTGCTCAAGGCTCAGGCTATGTTCTGGAAAGTAATAGACAAACTAATCTCTTTCTGATTCGGATTTGGTTACAAGTTATTCTCACATCAGCAAGAAGGTTCTTCAAAAATATGCTAAACCAGAAGAACATTTTGCTAAAAAACAAACAAAACTTTAAATATTTTTTATTTATGTTTCTGTGGAAATGCCAGCTTCCCTAAAGTTAGCCTGGTCCAAAACACTTTGTTCCATAACACAGAGAAGACATTAGTAAAAGCTCAAATCTCTCACATTGTTGTGGCATTTACCAAAAAGGAAATAATTTTGGTCATTCCACCTGTCCAGAAACAAGAAAATTCATTGATTAAAAGTTAGTAAAATTACTTTAATTGCACATAATAAGCCCTGAGATGAAAAGTTCCTGATTTAAAGTGTTGCTTTGTTAACAGGTGACTACTGATGAGCTCCTGTTTTACTGTAACTGTTTATTTTTGTTCCAGGTAATTTATCCTCATCATTCCAAACTGTCAGAAAAAGAGGTGAGTCCAAATTTACTGGACCCGGCTGTTGTTAAAACACATTATTTATCTGAGAATAGCACTCAGGGTGGGCATTTATTGTGCTGTTTATTGTTATCATGACAATAATAAGTTCCAATTAATGAAGTCTAAAAACCCCAGAAACAGCCAATATTATTGGGGTTTTCATAATAGCATCAATAAATTAAAAATGTGATTGAATACAGTTTCTGTGTGCAGTTTAGTAATAAAAATACCACTTCTTTATGGTGTCCTTTAGAATCATATATTAAAATTGGTTTGGTTTTTTTCAGAGCAGTATTTGTGTTTGTTGGGCTTTGACTGCACTGACATGCAGTTATAGCCTTAAAGTTACCTAAAAGAGACCGTAGAGAAGTTGTAAATACTTTTTTTTAATTGTTGCTTTTGTCACAAAATATTGTGAAAAAAATTGTAAGTCCATATCACTGATCCCTAAATAGCCTTATGATAAAAGTAAGTTCATTATTTGGTCATATACATGCAAGTATTTCCACCTCCTAACTGTTTGGTCACAGAAGGTGTTGAAAACTGTAGCATGCATTTGTTTTCATCCCTGATCATATGGATCCGTTTAAAGTCCAGTGCAACCAACTGTCTTGAGAAGTCACCTAATTAGTAGATGGCACACTTGTGTGCCATTTAATTTCAGTATAACTAAAACTTTTCTGCGAGGCCTCCACAGATCTGTTAGAGTTAGACAACCTTAAGACCAGCTTTAGTAACAAGTGGAGAATTTGTCCACATAGCAACAATTAGTTCTGAACTCCACAAATCTGGCATTTACAGAGGAGCGGAAGCTCGTCAGTGTTGATGGTAAGATGGATGGAGCTAAATCCAGGACAGTCCTGCAAGAAAACCTGTTAGAGGCTGCAGAAGATTTAAAACTGGGGTGGAGGTTCACGTTCTAGCAAGACAATGGCCCAAAACGTACAGCCAGAAAAGCAAAACAAAACGTATTCATGTGTTAGAATGGCCTAGTCAAAGTTCAGACATAAATTAAGTCAGAATCTGTGATGACACTTAAAAATTTTGCAACAAACTCAAAACAAAGAAGAATTGGCAAAGAAATGCAGTTTTTGTGCAAAGCTGGTAGAGACATACTCCTAAAGAGTTGCAGCTGTAATTGTAGCAGAAGAAAGCACCAGAAAGAAGAAGAATCTTATGTTTGGTACTGATCCTGTTGTCAGCAGTGGCTTAATGAGCTAAATGTGTTTCCTTTCAGAAAACAAGCATCTGCTACCTTTCCTTCCCTGATTCCAACTCAGGTGAGTTACTGTTTCAGCATCTTCCCTCTGTTCTCTGCACCAGAACAATCAAAACCTCAGTAAAGATGAAACACCAGTAAAACTATCACCGGACAACAGATGCTAAGCACCATTGTTTAAATAAAGTTTAGATTCTAATTAGAACAACTGTTAATTTAACAGAAACCTGTGTCTGCCAGGATGAAAATGGGTTTATCCGATAAACTGGGAGTAAAACCAGCTGAGCTCACATATTCCTATGTTCTTGGTACGAATCAGTCGTTACACATACGGCTGCAGTGTGCAAAGCTGGATTACAGTGCTTTGTGAAAGTATTCATACCACTTAAAATACAAACCTCCATCTACAGGAAAAAATTAGAATATTTTGAAAAGGTTAAGTATTTTCTGTCTCTCATTTCAGAAAGTGAATTTCATATAGGTTGATCATGCACAGAGTAAATATGTCAAGCTTTTATTTCTTGCAGATTTGATGATTCTGGCTTCACAGAGAATGAAAACCCGAAAAACTCAGCGTCTCAGAAAATTAGAATGTTACATAATAATAATAATAATAATAATAATAATAATAATAATAAAGAATATTTTAAACAGAAATGTCAGGCGTCTGATAAGTTTGTTCATTTCTATGCCCTCAATGCTTGGTTGGGGCTCCTTTTGCATTAATTCCTGCATCAGTGCACCGTGGCTTGGAGGAGATCAGCCTGTGGTTCTGCCCACCAGATGACATGGCGACCCAGATCATCACTGACTGGAAACTCCACACTGGATTTCAGTGTGGGTTCTGGTCCTCTCCTCTCTTCCTCCAGACTCTGGGACCTTGATTTCCAAATGAAATGCAGAATTTACTATCATCTGAAAACAGGTCTTTGGACCACTGGGCAACAGTTAGGCCTGTCACGGTAACAAATTTTGCTGAACAATAAATTGTTCCAGAAATTATTGTGATAAACAATAATATTGTCATGTTGAGACCATTTTCAACTAAAAAAATTAATAATAATACTAGCTTATTAATGCAAGTATACCCACTCACAGGTCAAAAACTTTAATTTCAGAAGAACACTTAACACTGGAACTGAAAATATCCAAACAACAATAATTAAAATGGATTATGAAGTTTAGGTAACCAAAATTGCATTAGAAAAATAATCATTCATCTTAGACAGGGAAAACAGGCAAAAGTGGCTGGTAGTGCAAACTAATTACTTTGTACTGGGTGTCAAATGTTTGCAGCGTTTCTCAAAATGCCGGCTTTTCAGCTATATTAAAGGGGAGCATCTCTTTCACAACTATTGTCCAAATGAAAATTATTGTACTAATTTTAATTTATCATGCAATTAATTGATTTATTGCTTATTGTGACAGGCTTAGCAACAGTCTAGCTCTGGTTCGTCTCAGCCCAGATAAGTCGCTTGTAACCCATGCTAAGGATCTAAGCCTAGTGATTCTTGATGTTCTGACTCCAGCCTCAGTCCACTCCTTATGAAACTCCCTGTTGCTTGTACACCTTTTCCTACCAGACTTTTTTCCTTCCACTAAACTTTATATGAATATGCCATAACTTATTCACAATATTCTAATTTTCTGAGACACTGAATTTTGGGTTTTCGTTCTCTGTGAGCCATAATCATCAAAACAACAAGAAATAAAGGTTTTAAATATTTCACTCCATGTGTGAGGAATCTGAGTTTCACTTTCTGAACTGATTGACGCATAACATTGAACTTTTTCCCAATTTTCTAACTTTATTTGATGAACTTGTATTTTTTTGAGATGATTATGCATAATTGTCAGTTGGAAAGAAAAACCTGACGTATAGTTTTCAATCTCTTTCCTTTGATACCTCTAAATAAAATCCAGTTGTCTTCAGCACTCGGATAGCGAGGAAATAGAATCCACCTTTTGAGTCAGAACCCCTTAGAGGTTTGTTGGAGAACAAACAGCATGTTATCAAAAGTCTGTGTTTATCAGTTGGGACCACAGAGTCACTGACCTTTTTAAAAATACTTCACCCTGTTCAGAGTAAATAGACAGAAGTGGGGGTGGATCAGTTCCTGAAACTGCTCGCAGACCGAATGAAACTGCAGCGGCGTTGCGTGTGAATGCAGAGAGAGAGTTTGCCCTCAGGTGTTTTTGTTCTCTGTGAGTCAGCAGGTGTTGAAGATGAGGAACACTCAGCCTCGGTCCAGTAACAGGATTAGGACAAAATGCTGTCAGAGCTGCTAAATATATATAAAAAAAAAATCTTACTGTAGGCGTGCATCAGAATCAATAAGACTTAAACTCCAGCCCTGCATCTCGTTTTTTTTTTTCCGTGTTTCTCAAAATTCAGACTCAGATCTTGACGACAATTGGCGTTTATTACTTTTAACCCACTTTAGGAATAGAGAAACACACCATGACACGTGGTTTGTTGTGTGTTATTTGCTTCCCTGCATGTTGGCCTTAAAATAAAACTGACTCTGATGTTGCCAGGGTTTTTACTCTGAGGATGTTAAAATCAGAAACAGGAACACAGCTGAAGATTTAGTCAGACACATGAAGAAAAAGGACGACGTTTTAACTGATTGCGTGACACAACAAAGATCTTTTCCTTCCAAACTGTGGTGCTGGGATTGAATTTTGATGGATGAAGGTAGTTAGTTTTTAATTGGCAAAAGACTTCTGGTAAATGTGTGTTTTGCTTCCTCAACATCAACCAACCAACACTGTCTAATCAGGCTAATCAGGCCTCGGTGCCAGTGGTCTCACATTGAGTGAAATGGAGATCAGCTGAGTGCAGTTAGTGTGCCTCTATTGACTTTAGAAAAAAGGCAACTGGTTCTTGAAGGTCCAGTCACTGGTTCATCAATATTCCTGGCCACCATAACAGCACAAAGACTAAAGAACGCTCTAAGCTAATCAGAGAGGAGGTTATTGAAAAGGATCAGTCAGGGGATGGATACAAAAATTATCTAAGGCACTGAACATCCCCTGGAGTTCAGTTAAATCCATCATCAAGACTAGGCCTGTCGCAATAAGTAATTAATCAATTAATTGCATGATCAATTAAAATGAGCTAGATAATTTCTGATAATTCATATTTTTTGAAGGGCAATTTTGTTTACAGACATCATAATTCATTTTATTTATGCTTTCAGTTGTGTGTGTGTAGTTTTTATTTTTGTTTATTGTTTTTAGTTGTGTTGTATTTTGGATATTTAATATGTCTTAAATTGCTAAATAAATACATAATATAGTAAAAAAAATTGAGGGAAAAATGCATTATGAAAAAAAGTGACGGTAAATAAGAAATGAATGCAAAAAATGAGAAATAGATAATGAAATAAAGGCAACAAAAACAATGGGATTGGAAATGGAAAATTAAATACCAATGATAATCATTAAGTGTAAGTGTTCTTTACAAAATTAAATTTCATTGGTCTTTCAGAGGGCAAACTTGCATTATTATTGCATTGTCAATATACTACTTGAAAATGGTCTCAAAGCAACAATACTATCGTTTATCGCAATAATTTCTGGGACGATTTATAGTCCAGCGAAATTCGTTGAGGGCCTAATGAAGACCTGGGAGGAATCTGTTCCATGAGAGACCCTGAAGGAGGAGACTGGTGAGAGAGGACGCCAGGTTACCATGGCAACGCTGAAGGAGGAGACTGGTGAGAGAGGACGCCAGGTTACCATGGCGACGCTGAAGGAGGAGACTGGTGAGAGAGGACGCCAGGTTACCATGGCGATGCAGAAGAAAGAGACACATGCTTCAGCAGCTGAGGTGGGAGAGACTCTGCTGACAACCGGTGTTGCCCTGGTCCTTCACCAGTCAGAGCTTGACGGGAGAGCGGCGATGAGGAAGCCGCTGTTGAAGAACACTTGAGGCTGGACGTGAGTTTGCCAAAAGGCATGTGGGAAACTCCGTGGTCAAGAGGAAGAAAGTTCTTTGGTCTGATGAGACCAAAATGGAGCTTTTTGGTCATCGGACAAGACGCCGTGTTCGGAGGATCCCAAACGCCGCACAGCACCGCAAACACACCGTTCCCTCTGTGACGCATGGTGGTTGCAGCATGATGCTGTGGGGATGCTTCTCAGAAGCAGGCCCTGGAACAGGCGTGTAAAGATGGAAGGTGAAATGAATGCAGAAAATATCATGAAAACCCGGAAGACGATTAGTTTCCATCTGCAAGAGAACTATGGGTTTGGAGAACATTTATGATCCAGCAGGACAACGACAGCCTGAAGCATCCAGCTTAAAGCTACTCAGAGATGGTTTAAAGACAACAAGGTGGATGTTCTGGAGTGGCCTAGTCAAAGCCCAGATCTGTTCACAGCTGATTCCCACCAACCTGGCAGAGCTGGAACAGTTTAGCAGGAAAAATGGAGGAAAACTGCAGCGTCCAGATCAGCAGTCCTGTCCACACAGACTCCTTGCTGTGAGGTGCATTTACTAAAAAAGGGGGTCAATATTAATCCAGTCACTCATTTAATGTTACACATTTTTATCTAGTTTGTAGAAATTAGTTTTCACTTTGACACTGAGTTTTTTGGTCCATTAAGAAAAAAAAATCACATTTTGTTGATCATGATTGATTTGTAAAAGCAAAAGAGAAGGGTAAAACAACCAAGGGGGTGAAAACTGTATATAGGCACTGAGAACTGATAACCCCAGGCAAGGATTTGTATCCACTGGACATACAAGAGCAAGTAAATGAAGAAATGCTGACTTCAGAGAGAGATTTAGTTTGAATCTCTCATTTGCAAGCAGATTTATTAGCACACCTCTCTACAGGGGGTTTGCGCATCCTTAAAAAGTCCTAAATTCATGTATCTGAAATTAAGGCTTTAAAATGTCTTAAATTTTAAATTAAAAATAAAAATTGAAGTTTCCCTTAAATACGTTAATCACAGGTCTTAAATTTTGTCTTGACAAAACTATTTAATCTCGTACATTCTATGTAAAATTTTTTTTTTTTTTTTTTTTTTTTTTTTTTACCCTTAGTCGAAACTTTTCTGTCAGGCAAAAGTTTGGTCGCACTCAGATCTTCATTGCGTTCTGTGACTGGAGACAGTTTAGGCTACCAGTAACTCATGCAAACATACCCTTGCTAGCTAGCTAGCAAGCAATTTGAGTTGGTGAAACTCTGCTCAATGAGAGGACAAGAGATTTATTTCATAAATTTAATTTTAATTAAATTTAATTTTAATTAAATTTACAAAAATACATTTTAATTTATTTCTTTATTGTAGTTTTAGGCTGGAGCACAGGTTTCGATAAAGCCGTGAGCTTAATTAAACGAGTTACATCAACATTTAATTTCCCTTTCTGACAAAGTATTTTTGAATTTGAGCATAGCAAGCAGAGACCGCACTGCAAAAATACAAAATCTTATGAGGTATTTTTGGTGTACTTTCTAGTACAAATATTTTGAATACAATGAAATTAGACAATTGGCTGATCGTCATTCTTCCAATCAGCCAATCAGCAGCAAGGAACATAAATGCAGCTCATTGATTGGCTGCTTTGCAAAGCAGCCAATCAATAGCTTTGTGCTGAAGTGTTTCAGCTTCCCAAGCTGTATTTTCTTTAACATATCTTAGATGTGCTCTACGAAAAAAAAAATTTGCGAAGAGTTGAAGCTCCACTGTACAGATATAATTTGGGTTTAAGTTTATACATCTGGCAGATGCTTTTTATGCAAAGCAAACAATGCAGTTAATATCAAATGCTTCAAAACACAAAATCTTCCTGGTCTAGTTTTTACTGCAAATGTCTTGAATACACTTGAAATAAGACAAAACTAACTTACAAGTAACTTTTCAGCAGATATAGGAGCTTGTTTTGAGTCAATAATTCCTTAATATTGATGAAAAAGTTCTCGTTATAAGTGGAATAATCTGCCAGTAGAACAAGACATTTTAACTTATAATATGGGGAAAATATCTTGTTACTCTGGCGGATAATATCACTTATAACTAGAACTTTTTCATCAATATTTAGGAATTATTTATCTAAAACAAGCTCCTATATCTGCTGAAAAGTTACTTCTAAGTTAGTTTTGTCTCATTTCAAGTGTTTTCAAGATGTTTGCACTAGAAACTGGACCAGTAATACTTGGTAAGGTTTTGTGTTTTTGCAGTGAGAGGAGGACAAGAAACCAAACTGAGGGGTAGAGATGTAGTTCAGCTCCCCAGGATGAACCTCGGGATGGATGTTCTTGAACGCAACCCAACAGCACGACGTCACGGAGTCTTGGCTGTGCTCCTGGGAGCTGATTGTTTATGTGTCCGTGCTGCGAAGCGGAAAGCCTGAAGATCTGACAGAGCTGATCTTCAGAATATCTTAAAACTCTGATTATCAGACTTATCTTCTCACTCTCACGCCGTCCACCTGGAGGGAGGGGGGTTGCAAAGATCATGTCGAGGTTAAATGCTGTTCGATGACTCATTCTGCACTTCATGATTTCCCTTTTCCTCTTCCTGTTTGTGTGAAGAACCTGGAATACCAGGAAGGCGTACAAGAATCCCCAGATACAAAACGCATCTAAACACGTGAATTTTTAGACTCACGTTAAAGCGGAATAAAAACAAAAAGGCAAACTTTACTCTGGTTGTACAAAACGAAAGTTAATTAGTAAATTTACCACTCAAATATCTTCTGTAATGATTATTTGCATTGCATTGCAACTATTTGACATCTTGAAGATTTTGAAACACTAAAAGCTCCAAAATGCAAAGTTAAATTAAACATTTATACAAAGTTCATCATGAAAGTACAAATTCTTCCTGTTGTGTTTCTAGGTTGCCTTGGCGACACGCAGTTCTGCTTCCGCTTTCGTCAGGGATCCAACAAGAAGTCGCCCCTGGGATGTTTCCTGGAAAACGCGGATCGAGACGCACCGCCCTGCCTGAAGGTCTGGACAAACATCACAGCTTTAAAGAATGAAGTGACCGTATTATAGATAATAGCAACCACCCCCCTCCATAACACCTTGACGGGGCAGAGGAGCAGCTGCTTATCTCACTGTAGCTGCAGAACTGAGAGGTTCAGGAGATCTTTTGTCCTCACTGCCATTAGGTTGTACAACACCTTGGCTAAGGGAAGGGACTCATCAACTTGACTTGATGGCTGTTTCTTATAGTATTGCAATGCTGCTTTCCAATGGAGTACCCTGTGTATTTAGACTGTTGCTCTTTCTGTTGTATTGTTTGTTGCACTTTTTGCTAAAGGCCCTCTCTCTCTCGCTCTCTAGCTAGCCCTCTTGCTAGCTAATTAGCTCTCTCTCTCTCTCTCTCTCTCTCTCTCTCTCTGTCTCTCTCTCTCTCTCTCTAGCTAGCCCTCTTGCTAGCTAATTAACTCTCTCTATTGCTAACTTGCTCTTTCTCTCTCTCTCTCTGTCTTATTAGCTAGCTGTCTGTGTCTTGCTAGCTAGCTTTGTCTCTCTCGCTAGCCCTCTTGCTAGCTAATTAGCTCTCTCTCTCTCTCTCTCTATTGCTAACTTGCTCTTTCTCTCTGTGTGTCTTATTAGCTCGCTCTCTGTGTGTCTTGCTAGCTAGCTCTCTCTCTCTCTCTCTCTCTCTCTCTCTCTCTCGCTAGCTAGCTAATTAGCTCTCTCTCTATTGCTAACTTGCTCTTTCTCTCTCTCTGTCTTATTAGCTGGCTCTCTATCTTGCGAGCTAGCTCTCTCGCTCTCCTACTCTCTCGTGATGCGAGCTCTCTCTCTCTTTCTGTGTTGCTGGCTTTCTCACTCTCACTTCTTCTGTTTCTAATGTTTTAATTCATTATGTAGCAGTGTGAACTTTTGTATCTGTGTTGCAGCGGGAACAAGGCCATTACTACGGTTACGTGTACTTTCGTCAGGTTCGAGACAAATCCCTGAAGAGAGGATACTTCCAGAAGGTCAGTGCTGCTCAGCTCTGAGTAAAAACATTAGCTTTAACTCTGAATTCATCCATCTCTGAGGACTTGTGCTGATAAATTCACTGTATTCACACATTTTTAATTATCTTCAGGCAATATGTCACTTCTGTTGCACTAAACAGTTCCAGTTACTTTTGATTTTCTGGTTGCCAGCCACGTTTTAGTTAAAATACAACACTCTGTAGATTTAACAGTTGGGAAAATGTGAAATTCCAACATTAAATCCTTGCAATAATTTTCAGGTGACCAGGTAGTGTTTTTATGTTTTATTAGCTGTGGCTTGGAAATCATGGGTTAAAGTTGGTTGAACCACATTAAAGTGAAACCTGCAGCCTAGTTTGTCCATGAAACACTTGCTGTTGTTGTGTATTTGGTTATTTTGCAGTGATTTGACAATTGGGAACACCAACCTGGTTCAGCATCTTTTTTTTTTCTCTTTTAATTATGTGCAACAAATTATTGTAAACATTCAACATTTTCTGACATTTTTTTAGATCAAATGAATTAACCATCGCCTCCCAGAACATTAAGATGTTGGTTATGGTTTAACAGTAGTCATAAAACCAACCTGCCTAAATGATTTGTTTGAATTTTTGTGTTGATTTCAGTCTCTGGTTCTGATCAGTAAGCTGCCGTATGTGACCTTCTTCCACTCACTCTTGAAGACCATGGCTCCAGAGTACTTTGAGAAACAGGAGCCCTGCCTGGAGGCCGGTCAGTCTGAACCTCTCTCTATCATCATCTCTGTGAATACACGTTGTATCTGTAATGGTCAAAGCATGAAAAAATACATAAACAGTGCCTTCAAGGTTACACTTTTCCACATTTTGTAACATTACAGCCAAAAACTTTCATGTATTTTATTGGGCTTTTATGTAACAGACCAACATAAAGTAGTGCAGAATTGTGAAGTGGAAGGAAAATTAGATGTTGATTTCAAAACCTCTTACAAATAAATTGTGCCATGCATTTATTTGTTTTCAATCCTCCTTAGTTAATACTTTTGTGCTGCAGTTTTGAGGTTTGTCTCTAACAGCTTTCCACTTTCAGAGACTGAAATTTTTGCCCATTCTTCTCAGCAAAGTAGCTGAAGATCAGGAGGATTGGATGAAGAGCAGCTGCTTATCAGGAAAACATGCAGAAAGTTTGGTGAATGTCATGGAAAGATTTTTGAGGATGTCGTAGCAGCCATAGACCCAGGATAATGGGCTGTCTATCCAGCTACTGGAGGGAAAAATTAAGTCTTTTTTTTTTTTTCCCATCTGAGCAACATGGTTTTGTTGAAATAGTTGCTTCTGGCCCACCTCTGCTGTTTAGTTTTTAGATGTAGCTTGTTACGCTTACGATAAATTTGCAATATGTTGTGCAGCCCTAGAGCATCTATGAACCACAGATTCTCAGCTGGATTTAGTTCTGGACTTTGACTAGGCCATTCTAACTCAATAATATGCTTCGAACTAAACCATCCCATTAGTGGTGTTCTGATCGATCGGCCACCGATCATTATCAGCCGATTTCTGTGAAAAAGTATGTGATCGGTGTTCGCCCATCAGTGTATTTTGTTGCCGATCACAAAACCCGATCACCTGTACCTCGTACTTAGCAGCCTGCAGAGCCCCTGTGTGCAGTGTGTCTCCCCAATTCCTTCACACTGTGCAAGCGCGCTGTAGCAAATCTTCAGCAAATGTCTGTCGTGTGGAACTTTTGCACTGTATGCAAAGTGACGTGACGTTTGCGTTTAGCTACCCATGCAACCGCAAAATACTTCAGAGGGTAAACACCTCAAAATGCATCAACACCACGAATTTAATATGACTTTAAAAAAAAAAAAAAAAACGCGAGCATGGAGTGCGGTGAGTTATCGAGGCTCACGGCAGAGAATAAATAAAAACCCTGGAGCAGTCAGACAGCAGTTAAAGCAGCCCACAATGGCCAACACTCGCCCATATGAGCGTGACAGTCAGAAGGCAAAGCAAATAACCAGAAAAATAATTTAATTCATCGGGCAAGATCAGGGGTGTTTAAACTCCTTTTCATTTTGGGCCACATCACGATCATGCGTGTCCTTAAACGGCCGGTTGTGCCAGAATGTATTGATAAAACCCAAAATATTATTAAATAGCTGTTTCTGCATTTGATAAGTACTTCTTAAAAATAAATATTGCTGAACTTTCCACATCGATCAGGATTTCATGATTTTTTTTTTTTTTTATTATTATTTATTTGATTTTTTTTTTTTTTTTTTTTTTTTTTTTAATTTTTGCAATCAAAATCATTGATTTTGTGGCACTGATATAGAAATATTGGCAATATTTGCCTTTATGTATGACAGTAAATGTGACTTTTTGTCACTCGCCACATTCATCCTGGCCTATAATTTCACATCAAGTAAGGCTCAGGCAGCAGAGTTGTAGAAGTAAGAAATACTGCCTCCTGCAGGTGGGAGTTAGCATCATTTAAACCTGACATTTTTTAACCGTTTTTGCGAAAAATTTGTAAATAAACACACAATTATGCATTAGCACGAAAAAATGTGGGGATCTGTTGCTTTTGAGTGAATTTCCATGAAAAACTGGAGGAGTGATTGATTTAATTTGGCAGTATACAGGTAAAAACTGCTTTTATTTGATTAAAATATTTGAGAACACAACTGTTACCTTAAAGGTTCTATTTATGTGTCCCTCTGGAGTCAAGAGGGCCACACAAAAAGCTATGGTGGGCTGGATTTGGCCCCCGGGCCTTGAGTTTGACACATGTAGGGTAAATGACCAGCCTCTCTCAGGGGTGGAGGACACTGGGTTCTGCTGACTGTTGGACCCCCGCTACGTGCTGCTGGGACGTAATATTTCAACCTCCGTCAGACAGTTTACTCTACTGCTCTCACATCTTAAAACTCTGTCGTGACAGTTTCACATGAGACCGATAATGTGTGAAAAAAGAACTTTATGGTTCCTTTTTAGGTCCGAGTTCGGAGTCACCTGGTGACTTAAGCTAAAATTCTCGTAGCCTGGCCCCGATAGTCTGTCATACAACTCACAGAAAGCATGATTGAAATAAAAGCCAGTTTTTGAAACTATTTTCTGTCATTTGTAGTTTCTTTTATTTGTTTTTTAGAAAAGAAAGTGAGAGCAAAAAAAAATGGTTTAAAATCGGATCTGGTATGAAAAAAATCAGATTTTATTTTTGAGCCATATTTCCCATTCCTAGGTCAAATATTTAAATTTACACAACTAAATGTAAAACCTAAATAATGTCATCTGTTTCCTAACATGATTTATAATTTAACGCAAGTTTCTCTTTAATCTGAGGCAGTTGGAGCAAGATCAGCGTGTGTTCCCTGGATGATAATCACACGGATGTTAATAATACTCTGGCTGCTATAAACAAATTTTACAGTCTGCATAACGTGACAGAATAGATGAGACTCCAGTGTGGATCCCTTCATTTTGTCTAATCTTTCGCCGTTTCTGTTTGACAGCTTGTAACGACATCGACCGCTGGCCGACTCCTCATCCTGGACGAGTCCTTACTCTGCCGATTATGGGCGTCGTCATCAAGGTGCTCGCACACAAGCTCGATGGACAAAAACGAGCATTTGCACTGCAAAAACACAAAGTCTTACCAAGCATTTTTGGTCTAGTTTCTAGTGCAAACATCTTGAATACACTTGAAATGAGACAAAAGTACCTAATAAGCAATTTTTCATTAGATATAGGAGCTGGTTTTAAGTCAATAATTCCTTAAACCTTCCTTCATTTTATCTTATAATATGGGAAAAATGTCTTGCTCCACTGGCAGATTATTTCACTTATAACTAGAACTTTTTCATCAGTCTTAAGGAATTATTGACTTGAAACAAGCTCCTACATCTGCTGAAAAGTTATTTTAACCAAATTCAACATATTTGCACCAGAAACTAGACCAGAAATACTTGGTCAGATTTTGTGTTTTTGCAGTGTGTTTTTATTTGTACCTGGATAGTAATAGTTGTAGCTGTAGAGAAACGGGATGTGGTCGTAATTATCCACCTATGTTCTCCTTTGAACATCTATCATTTATTTATCTTAGCCAGTAAAAAATGTTTGAAGCAGCTTTATTTGTGGCTTCGTTGTAATTTGGTGCAATACAGGAAAAAAATCCTCACTTTGCCCCACCATCAGTGTTTTATTTTTTCAGGTTTTGAGTCGGATCTTAGTTTTTATATTTATCTTTTTATGTGCTGCAGGTTCGCATTCCAACCTGTTACGATAAACCAGGAACCTCCCAGTTGGTCCAGTCAGCCCAGGTAAACGATCCCAGAGAGAGTTCATGTCTCTTACTCGTTTTTCACACATTAAGCTGGAAGGGGCTTTCTGCTTTCAGAGCGACAGTCTCGTTTCCATCGTGCTCCCGACGATCCATGAAGTTGACCTGTTCAGGTGAGACGGAGTCTGTCTCTGCATCTCTGTGTGTCTCCATCTGCTGCTCAGCGGCTGGTACTGCAGCTGTGGTAAACCGTTCACCTTCGAAGGAAGGTGGAAGAAAGGCCAAACTGTCTTGGGAAGTCTTCATTTTTTGGACGGTGCACGTTGTGCTTTGGCATTTGTACTCATTATTAAAGGGGCAGCTGATCCTCTTGTTTCTTTGTGTAAATGAATATTTATCCAGGTAAGAAACAGCTATTTAGATCCTTTATTCCTCAGTAAAAGCACAAAAATTGCTCAACTGTCCAACTAAACTAAATCTGGACAATATATCGGATCACAATCACACAAGAACTGCTTGGATGCAATATTTGGTTACCTTTCAACAGGAATGTATTTGGCCACTTGGTTGGACTCTTACTGCCCTTGATGGGCGCCATATGTATGTTTTCAGTGGCTAATGTGCGAAAGCTTTCACAAAATGCTGGGAAAATTGTCGGTGGGTAACTTGTAGGGCTGGGCGATAAATCGATTTTGTCGATTAATTGAATTTTTTGTTTTTGAAGATTTAATTTTTGGAAAATCTGGATTTTTTTTTTTTTTTTTTTTTTTTTTTTTTTTTTTTTTTTTTTTTTTTTTTTTTTTTTTTGACCAAAGCACTTCTTATGTTTCCATAGTTGAGCGATGTCAGCGTGCACAAGGTGGCCATCTTGTTTGACAAGAGTGTTTTACAGCTTCTGTTTATTTGCACTTTGAATTCAGGTCAACTCTATAACATAATATTAGGGCCAGGCTACAATTTTCTTTTTTTTTTTTTTAATTATGAGAATAAAGTCATAATATTATAATAATACAGTCATATGACAATAGCGTCGAAATAATACAAGAATAAAGTTGTAATTTTATGAGAACTCAACACGAAAAATAACAAAAAATTAAAATGAGGAATGCTGAGTATCTTGTGAAGTTATACTTTGCTATAAGTTTTATAGACAATACTTAATAGAAATACTTCATCTTTTAAGACATCAGCATCAAATTATTATCAGTAGCAGGACTTTGAAACGATCGTGCAAACAACGGAGTCTGTTTCGAAGAAAAAACCATGAACTGAGCTGCTCACGTCAGAATCTGAAAACTACAGGGTTTTTTTCCCTCATTAAAACGACTTTTTTCTCTTTTTTTAAGACTTTTTTTTTTTTTTTTTTTTTTTTTCTGGTAATATTGCGTGTTTTTTCTGCTAATATGACTATATTCTCATAATTACACAAAAATTCTCATAGTCTGGCCCTGATTGTTCATCGTACCTCTCAGAAGGGATGATTGAAATAAAAACCACTTTTTGAATATATTTTCTGTAATTTCTTTTTTAGAAAAAGAAAAAAACCTGATTGAAATCGGTAATCCGATCTGGAATGAAGGAATCTGAGGTTTTATTTTTAACCCATACCGCTCAGCCCTAGTAACTTGTAACCAATATCATCATTGTAAAATTCATCGATAGTATCGCAGTTGCATGTTTTTCTAATATCGTGTAGCCCTGAACTAAACAAACCTAATTAGATTAAAAACTATTTGTTTGTAAGAGTCTTCTAACGTCAGGAAGAGGTGGATTTGTGGACTAATCTTCTAGTTAGTGTCACTTTTAGCCCTTCTTGGTAGAAAACATCTGAACATTTTCTCTGTCCAGGTGCTTCTACCCAGTCTTCTTCCACATCCAGATGCTTTGGGAGTTGGTGTTGTTAGGGGAGGCCCTTGTTGTCATGGCGCCGTCGCCCGCAGAGTCGTCAGAAACCGTGCTGGCGTTGGTCAAGTGAGTCGGAGACGGTTTCTTATTCGCCTGGAGTCATTAAGCAGTTTGGTAGAGCTGCATTTTACAGCCCGACATGTTACAGCAGATCCAGAAACAACAGCTTTGGTTTCATGGTGGTTTGATAGACAGAAGCAGAGTTGAAATATTTAGATCAACCTGTCGTTCTCTCTCTGTGCAGCTGTATCTCTCCACTGCGTTACTGCAGCGACTTCAGGCCGTACTTTACCATCCATGACAGCGAGTTTAAGGAGTACACGACCAGGACGCAGGCTCCGTGAGTCAAAATGAGCCCACACAGCTGTTACCACGTCTCCAACACTCGCTGTGTTGTTATTTAACACAGGACGCTCCATCCAAGCAGACGAAAGGGATCCAGTTACAGATCTGGATGCTGCAGAACCTGTTAAAAATACAGTAATGATGGATCCTGATGTGTCAGCATAATCCAGACAGAGCAAAACTGTATATGCAACTCGATTAGAAAATATGTAGAAAAATCAAAGCAGTAATGTTGAACCAATCAGTCTTTATTCAGAAATGGCTTTACAGAGGATGAAAACGGGAGGTGAGAAAGAAAAACCAACCATAACAAATAATTAGCTTAACAAGGCAAAGCAGGGATAGCATGTACAGAGAGGTTGCATGTTGGTTTAAACGGCTCAGGAAACACAAATGAGGGGAAATATTGAATCTAAAACCAAGCAACTACCATCACAAACACTAAAAACAAGAGAATAACATAACTAGCAATAATAATAATTAAAACTAAATAAATATACTAAATCTAATATGAAACTATACAAAAGTGCAAAAAATAAAGATATTGCACAATATTAAGTTTGAATAAAAGTGTAGCTACATTCTTTTCGATTGAGTTCACCAGCATACAAAACTTCATTGCCGTTTTAGTGTCAGTATAAAAAGTGTCATAACATGCAGAAAATATAAGTAATGCATCAAATAACAAGTGGAGTGCATATATTAGACCTTTGTCCACAATTCAGCTTTCATTATGTATCCACAAATACTTATTTTACCTTTTCTTCGGAGTGAGGATGACTTGGCCTCAATGTACAGCTTGGGGGCTATTTAATAGCAGAATCCCAGTGGAGTTCTGAATTAGCATCGCCACCAATTCTGGTTAAAAACAACGTTTCATTGAGTAATAACTCTGTCAATTTAGATATGAAACAATCCCAAAAGACTCACCGTGATTTGAAGAACTGCCTCAGTTTGTTTGGGAGACTCCGAACAGAACACGCCACCGCCACAGTGGAGACAGAGAAGAAAGTCACCTGCAACCCGTAACTTTAAACAAGTTGGAGAGTTTGTGGCAACACAGGAAGTGGACGCGCAAAAATAAGTCACCTGACTAAATGCGGGTCACACAATGAACTACAGTGGAGCACCAGTATTCGTGGGGGTCAGGGACCAAAAATGCCCACAGATAGCTGAAATCCATGAATACTTGAGACCCTCTCTAAAAACACTTGTTGCTGTCTTATGTAATAGTTCAAATATACCTTAATATGCATTAATACACACAGTGGAAACCATCTTTACACTATGACAGAAGCTAGTAGCTACAGTCCTCCTGATCGTCATTCTTCCAATCAGCCAATCAGCAGCAAGGAACATAAATGCAGCTCATTGATTGGCTGCTTTGCAAACACCAATCAACAGCATGTCAAGTGGCTTTGTGCTGAAGTGTTTCAGCTTCCCAAGCTGCATTTTCTTTAAAATATCTTAGATGTGCTCTACGAACAAAAATTTGCATAGAGTTGGAGCTCCACTTTACAGATATAATTTGGGTTTAAGTTTATGCATCTGGTAGATGCTTTTATGCAAAGCAAACAATGCAGTTAATATTAAACACTTCAAAAACACAAAATCTTACCAAGTATTTTTGGTCTAGTTTCTACTGCAAATATCTTGAATACAGTTGAAATCAGACAAAACTAACTTACAAGTAACTTTTCAGCAGATATAGGAGCTTGTTTTAAGTCAATAATTCCTTAATATTGATGAAAAAGGTTCTAGTTTATAAGTGAAATAATCTACCAGTGGAACAAAACTTTTTAACTCATAATATGGGGAAAAATGTCTTGTTCCACTGGCAAATTATTTCACAGATTTAGTAAAACTGTTGTTCGGTTGTGCATCTTTGAATCTGCAGGCCATCCGTCATTCTGGGAGTGACCAATCCCTTCTTCGCCAAGACTCTGCAGCACTGGCCGCACATCATCCGCATCGGAGACATGAAGCAAGCAGGTAAGCGTTACTGTGGCAGTGATATTTTTCGGTCCTTCCCTCCGTTTTAAACGTGCGTTCCTCCCAGGAGAAGTGGCCAAGCAGATGAAGGTCAAGAAACTGAAAAACCTGAAAACTCTGGACTCTAAACCTGGTAAATACTCTTCGTTCTTGGAGCTGCCAGGTGACCTCATTCCCTGCCTCTGTAAACTGATCTCGGTGTGTATTCGTCACAGGTGTGTACACTGCCTACAAGCCATATCTCAACAAAGATGAAGAAATCATCAAACAGCTCCAGAAGGTATCAGACCGTCTCTCCTCAGTGTCTCACACGTGTTGCTGCGTGTTTTTAAAGCACTGAAGGAGTAATTAAACATCTGCAGATTAGAGCTTGTTGCTTGTTTGAGCACATCCACCCGTTTAAAGCTTCTTCTGGTCCTTCTGTCTGTTCGAAGCAAAGACGGGAAGATTCTTTTAGATAATTTTACTGATGAGAAGATGTAAAGACTGGTTCCATCCTCTCAGATAAGGGCTGCAGCTAAAGATTGTTGACTGAGAGCTAAAAGAGCTTGAAGCAACATGAGGGCTGTATCTGAGCTGCCTTGCAGCAAGAAGGTCCTGGGTTTGAATCTCTCTGCTGGGAGTTTACATGTTCTCTCTGGGTACTCCGGCTTCCTCCTACAGTCCAAAAACATGGCTGTTAGGTATGGCTGGGTGATCACTTGATCTTATCTTGTTTTTGAAGATTAAATTTTTGGAAAAGCCTGTTTTTTTTTTTTTTTTTTTTTTTTTTTCCCCCCAACCAATGAGCTCCTACCTCAGAGTGATGTCAGCGCACCCAGGGCGGCCATCTTGTTTGACAAGCTTTTTTTTTTTTGTTTTTTTTTTTTTGTTTTTTTTTTTTTTTTTTACAGCTTCTATTAATTTGGACTTTAAGTTCAGGTCAACTCCACGACGAAATATTAGGGCCAGGCTACAATTTTATTTTTTTATTTTTTATTTATCCCCAAGCCTTTATTTTTGTTGATTATGATGATTTTCCTCATACAGCCAATGAAAATATGACACTTAAGATTAAAATATTACATCAGACCGATAAACATTTGAATACAGAATTGTGGGCTTAATGAGAAGTATGCTTAATACGTGCTTAAAGGTTATTTTCAAAAGGCATATTCTAATTATTATTAAATCTAAAGTTACTATGGAGAATAAAATCAAATAATGGTCTGATAACTTCTATATTTAATCCTCTTTAAAGGTTTAATGTTAAAGCAAAGGAAGTATTTTAAAGGGGCAGTATTGTGTAAAGTCGACTTTTTTTGAGCCCTCCCCCACAACTTCCCCCACCTTCAGCAGCAATTAGCAAACAACTGGTGGAACTGCGCATCTGCTGAGCTCATTATACGAGCTACTTCTCAGTGCAACGCTGATTAAAAACGTTGTTAAATTTCTATCAAGTCATATTTTGGTATATACAGCATTTTTATAAGAACTGAAGGTAACATAGTGACTGGATTGTGCTATAAAATAATACTGCCCTTTTAAAAGTTGGATCACTCCTAGGATAATAAGAGTTTCTTCCTCAGCTGAAGGAAAAAGACTCTAACTTAAAACTCTAGCGCTTCTCATTTATTTATTCTTTTATTTAAGTCAAATAACTGATGTTTAGTTGGTTCTGAAACTGGATCCTTAGTGCTTCTGGAGAATGTTCTGTGAAACTCGTAGCATTGCAGCCTGAAACGTTCACGGCCCCTCGTTGTTTTGTTTTTCAGGGGGTCCAACAGAAGAGACCGTCGGCGGCTCAAAATGCAATTCTTCGGCGCTACTTTTTAGAGCTGACTCAGAGCTTCATCATTCCTCTGGTAAATATCAACCGTTTTATTCACGAGGCGGTGCTGCAGCGCGAAAACACACAGCAGGTGTTAAACAGAGTCTGGTCATTGCAGGAGCGATACGTTGCCAGCCTCATGCCTCTGCAGAAGTCCATCAGTCCCTGGAAGAGTCCTCCTCAGCTCCGACCGTTCGTCCAGCAGGACTTCATGAAGACCCTGGAGAAAGCAGGACCCCAGCTCACGTCCAGACTCAAAGGAGACTGGATAGGACTCTACAGGTGTGAACTGTTATACAGTAAGATATTGCATTGTAAATACAAAGAGAAACAATGCAATATAAGCTTCTGAGTCGGCATGAACTCCTGTGATATATATTTTTTTAGGCATTTTCTAAAGTCTCCAAACTTTGACGGCTGGTTCCGGAGCAGAAAAAGAGAAATGACTCAGAAACTGGAGGCTCTGCACCTCGAGGCTCTGTGTGAGGAGGTGAGTGTGACGATCAGAGAAATGATTTATATAAAACCTCAGTACCACATATTTCAGCCTAAAATATTGTTAAGCCTGCCAAATACTGAATCCTAACCCCTTTATGGACGAGTGACGCTAATTAGCTTCGATGTGAGCACAGCCAAAGGGGGTGTATCGTTACCACAAATGACGCTTGATGAGACTGTCATAGAAAAACAGTGTCTTCAGTCGGAGGCTTTTTCAAATTCACTGTAATACAGACTGCTACAGCTGAGCCTCTACAACTCTTTCTTGAATCTTGAATGAGTTACATTTATTTTCCCTTTGGGATCAATAAAGTACTTTGAATTCAATTGATAATTATGCGCCTCATACTAAGGATAATATTAGAAGAGCTCTGATACCATCTAGTGGTCAGATTGTGAACTACACGTGGAGCATGGATGTGGAAGTGTGCAGTGGGCATTGAATTTTGCTGATAAACTCAGTAAATAATCTGAGCTAGATTCTGCAATAAAAAATATAAATAGGCATTCTTACGTCTTCTAGGCTTGGATATGAAGCTTTTTAGCAACACTAGGAAACTAAGAAATAGAAAAGAATAATACTGGTATTACGTAGCAATATGTGTAATTTAGTCTTATTTCTAGAAATGGTAAATTCTGGGCATGTTTTCTTTTTGATTATGCAACTTTCAATCAAAAGATAACTTGACATTATAAAAAATATACAAATGATGAATAAATAATTAATAAGGGATCTTTAAGTATTTATCTGTATTTAAAACACTGTAATGATGAAAAAGCAATTGTTTAAAAATGTTGTAAACAAAAACATATTTTAACTCCATTTCATAGTCTTATTGGAGCAATAGCAGCATTAATAAAATAATCAACGTTCCAGTATTAAAAATTCTCTTTCATTCCTTAAGTGCCTAGTGGATATAATTAGCATCATACCTAAATTTACAATAATAGTAGGTGCATTATTCAAATTAATCATTTCAAATTGATTTAACATCCGATTGACAGCAAAAACACCGGCAGTAAAATGTTTTGTACAATTGGAAATATATATTCAGATATTAAAGGGTTTCCACCGGTATTTTGATGATCTATCTTTGGTGATGAGCTCCATGTTTTTGAGGTTGGAAGGCCTCCTTGCCATTACCCTAATCTTTAGTGTCCTTCATAGGTCCTATCAGAGTCAAGTCCAGACTCTGTCGGGGCCTCTTCAAAACATTAATATTAGTATGTTGGTAAAGTTAAAATATTACTTTAAACCTAAATATGCTGGGAGTCTGAATGGTTTTAGGCTTGGCAGGAAGTAATTTTTTTTTTTTTTTTTTTTTTTTTTTTTTTTTTTTTTAATGCACATTTCAATTTTTGAGTTAAACTGAGGCCTATGCTATCTTTTCTGTCATCCTGATTTCTTTTTTTTCTGTCTGCAGGACCTTCAACAGAGAATCCAAAAGCACACAGAAGTGGAGGTGGTCGATCTGGTTCTGAAGCTGAAAGACAAACTGGTGAGCACAAACTGAAACATAAGCGACAAACGCCACATGGTTTGTTTGTTCTAACTTATGTTGAACTGAAAATCACCGTGGGAAAAAATCAGAGACAGAAAGAAAAACAAAAAACAGCAGCTCTGAAATGGTGATTAAGGATTTATCACCTCATGACTTCACTTCACTGTGCATTTGAACAATAAGGGTTCATTCACACCAGCCGTTTGGTCCGCTTTAGTTGAACTCAGGTTCGTTTTTTTTTTTTTGTTTTTTTTTTTGTTTTGTTTGTTTTTTTTTTTTGTTTTTTTGTTTTTTTTTTTTTTTTGGGAAAGTGCGGTTCGTTTGGGGAGGTGTGAACGCGCAATCGAACTCTAATGCAAACTCTGGTTCGCCTAAAAACCTCTGTCTCGGTTCAGTTGAAGTGAACTCTGGTGCGGTTCAAATGTAAATGTGAATGCAAGCAGACCAGAGGCCACGGACTACAGCGCAGGGCATTCTGGGTAAATACAACAAAACAAACGCTAGCAAGTCTAGCGCTAGCAGGAGAAATGGTTTGTGGTCTTTAGCCAAAGATAAAGGAGAAATCCTCCAACCTCTAAAATCTGACGCCGCTCCATTTTTGTTTACATTTCGTGAAGAAGGAAGGAAGTTGCGCTCAGTGTCTTCTGAAGTTTTTGTGTTGTTTCCTTCAGTGGTTCTTGGTGCAGCGCCCCCACAGGCAAGGAGGTAAACTTGTTGCTCGAAAGGTTTGGTTTAGAGATGGAGGTTATCGAATAATAAGTTAATCTAAAGTTGATTGATCTTGTCGATCAACTAAAAATTAATCGATAAGCGGCCATTTTCTTAAAAACCTGAGTTTTCTCTTCTATGGAGATGGTCAGCCATCTTTTCACAGCATGAAGGGCTAAATGTTTCATAATATGCTGAATTTTAAAAAAAGAAGCACATCGTTATATTTTAACAATTCTTGGTCAGCTGTAATAAAAACCCACACCGGACTCTGCCATCTTTCATTCTGTATCAACTGGTTCTGCTTAAGGATGACCAGCGGCGCCCTCTTCTGGATGGCGGCCAAACTACAACACTAAAAGAGAGTCGAAGTGAACGTTATTAATAGGCCTGTCACAATAAGCAATTATTCAATTAATCGCATGATAAATTAAAATGAACTTGATCATTTCCATTCTGATGATTAACATTTTTTTGAAGGGCAGTTTTGTTAACAGAGACATCATAATCAGTTTTATTTATGGTTTCGATTGTGTGTGGTTTTTGTTTCCATTTTATTTATTGCTTTTGGTTGTCATATTTTATTTTGAATATTTAAAATATCTTTAAAAAGTGCTAAATAAATACAGAATATGGAGAAAATAGAAAAAAAAAATACAGAATGAAAAAAATTTGACAGGAAATTTAAAAATTTACTAAAGAAGTACAAAACAATGAGGGGAAAAAAATACTGAATAGTTACAGGGAAATAATATTACTAATACAAAAAATGAGAAATAATGATAATGGAGAAAATAGAAAAAATATATATAACGAAAAAAGTGACAGTAAACTTAAAAAAATTACAAAATTTTAAAAAGTAGGGAAAAATAAATACTGATAAAAGTTACAGGAAAAAAATTACTAAATACAAAAAAAAGAATAAATAAAATAAAAGCAGCTAATAAAACAATAAGATTGGAAATTAAACGGAAAATTAAATAATAGTGATTATGTTCAGTGTTCTCTTCAAAATTAAACTTTATTGGTCTTTGAGAGGGTGAACTTATATAATGTCATTATCAACATTTCACTTGAAAATGGTCTCAAAACAACATTATCTTTTATCATAATAATTTCTAGGACAGTTTATCGTCCAGCAAAATCTGTTGTCACGACAGGCCCAACTATTAGTTAATCAGTTGAAACTGATTTTAAATCTAATAAACCATTAATCAACAATCGTGACTCGATTAATGACAGCGCAGCATGAAAGCGAACAGCAGCAACTGAAAATGTAACAAATGTTGCAACTTTGGTCCCCAGTCGAACCGAGTCTAGCGGACTATCAGGTGTGGAAACAGCCTCGATCTAAACTTTGCCTTGTGCTGTTTTCTGCTGCAGAGCCAGGCGGAGAAGGAGCAGCTCCCGGTTCGGCCAGGGACCCTGTCCAAACTCAGAGCCCACATCGAGGCCGTCATCCTGACCTTACCAGAGGACCTGCAGGGCATCCTCCACAAGCCCCCCACGTCGTGATGCTTCGGTTTTTAGCTTGTTCAGGAGGTAACGGGTCCAGCTGTTGTCCCAGTTGGAGGCCTGCTCGGGTCAAACGTGGCGTGCTCACAGAGCATTGGGGATCATGTGGTCTGGACTGGCCTGGAGCTGCCAAATGACGTAAGAAAGGAGAGCTTGATAGACGCTGATCTGGTTCTCACATTGTTCACTACTAATCCTGAACCTGTGGTGGCCTCTGAGGGGCGAGAGGACAGGAAGACGACTTTTTACCCTCAACATTTTTACTTATGAACATCTTCAGTTCTTATTTTTGAACTTTTATTCAGAGTTTTCAACCATTTTTTTTTTTTTTTAAAGGAAGTGCACTTCATCGCTACCAGGACCAGAGTGCCCAACACTCTCACATGCTCACACACACTCAGATTTATGCAAACAAACTGAACCGAGCAGAACCAAGCAGTGCATTATTATATTTATATTTCACTGAGACGTTCTTTATCGAAACACATTAAACACAAACAGCATTCAGAACCAGCAACCCTGAAATAATCAGCTCTAATCCTGCTGCTGTGAAGCGTTGCTCAGGAGCCGGAACACCAGTACCAGTATCGCGTACCTCCGCGTAGGGTAGCTACAACCGTCTGAGGAGCTCTGCAACGTGCATGGTGCAGATTTTATTTGTTTTTGTCTAAACGCTGAATTTGTGTCTAATTATAACTGATCTGAGTGTTGAAGAAGCAACAATGGTGCGTTTTGTTTTGGGTTTTTTTAAAGAAACAATAGGCATGAAGTTATAAAAGCAAAAATATATGGATCATAAACAGACTTACGGAATATTTAGATGTGGTTAATATAGGGGTGGGCGATATGGACTTAAACTTTTATCATGATATTTTGTTGTGCTATTACGATAATAAAAGTGACTATAAGAACTATTTAATTACTAATTTTTTAGGTAACTGTATGGCTGTGACTGTGTCACAGCAATTATAGCCCCACAAACACAAATACTGCTCTAAAAAAAACATTTAATGTGCTTCTTTAGGACATCAGTCACATAAAGAAGTAGGATTTGTATCTCTAAACTACACACAGTCACTGTATTTAATCATATTTTCAAATTTATTAATGTTTATAAAGATGGAGAAAATGGTAAAACTAACAATATGGACAGTTTTTGCGGGGTTTTAAACATTAATTGGAATTTATTGTGACAACGATGAATCAAAATTCTTATCATGATAAGAAATTTCTCACGATAAATGATAAACGATACGATAAATGTCCACCCCTAGGTTAATACGTTAGTTTTTAACGCCAGAATGTGATAAATCTAACCAGTGTGAAAATGTTCCTAAAATTATATGGAAAAACTTTAAGATGCAGTTTATCATGATGCATTTAGTTTTAAAATTTATGTTTTTGAACATTTTTGTGGGTTTTTTTTTTTTTCGTAGAAGGTTGTGAGCTTTTTACCGTCAAATGTGTGAAATATTTTGACTGAGCAGCAGTGAAACTCATAATACACAAAATTAAGTAAAAACACATCTAAGAAAATCACTTTAAAGGAGGAAACTCCACCAGCGGAACAAACACCAGATGATTAAGGCCTTGTTTCCACTGACCGGAGCGGCATGGGTCAGGTCGGTTCGCCATTTCATGGTCCGGCGGGTTCAGGCAGGCGGGGTTGAACTATTGGTGAACCGATACTATTTTTATTTTTTTTTTATTTGTACTAGTACTTCAGCTTAGTATCTGTACTATGCTGATTCATAGTACAGATACTGTGTAGTTAACAAACTGGTACTTGTAAATCACAAAATACCTTTTGAGAACCCATTTCTTTTATTTGGAACAGGGTGGCTCTTCTTCATAATATCTTCTTTGACTGTTTTAATAAATCATGAACACAGCATGACATATGCTGTTGCACTCATTTGAAATAAAACTAAGTTGCATTTATATATATATATATATATATATATATATATATATATATATATATATATATATATATATATATATTTTTTTTTTTTTTTTTTTTTTTTTTATTTTATTTTTTTTTTTTTACAGGTTTTCCTGAACATGTAACTAGCAAACATTTCAACGAAAATGTTACACATTCAGTAAATTTTATCCCCACATTTCTATAATAGCAGAGTTTTATGCAGTTTTACTGTTTGTTTCTGGAGTTTTTGCTGCAGTGATGTTGCAGCTAGCTTGCTCGCTAGCTAGCTCGTGTTACAAGACACATTTTTCACCCCCCCTCTTGACAGCTGAGCAGAGCACTGAGCCTGCTTCTTTAGTCTCCTCCATTTACTTTGAAATATCTCCAAACTACGCGCAACTACTACTGCTTATTGTTTTTCATCGTCTTCTTCTGCTGCTTCTTCCTCTGTTGTTTTTTGGAGGCTCAGCAAACCACCTCTTCGTGTAATGCCACCGCCGCCTGGTAGGGCTGGGCGATACGGCTCAAAAATAAAATCTCCAACTTTTTTACAAACCAGATCCAATTTTAATCAAGGGCGTTTTTTTCTACAAAGAGAAAAAAGAAATTACAAATGACAGAAAATATTTGATTTCCATTCATTTTAGTACTAGCATTTATCCCCAACTCTGCCACTAAACCTAACCGTTACCAGCATATTCCCAGCCTGAACTTTAAAACTTAATTCACATTATACTAGGGCTGGGCAGTGTGAATTAGAAATATAAATCTAAAATTTTTTTCATACTAGATATGATTTCCAATTTTTAATTGTTTTTTTTTTGTTTGTTTTTTTTCCTCGCTTTCTTTTCTAAAAATTAAATTACAAATGACAAAATATTTCCAAAAGTGGCTTTTATTTCAATCATTCCTTCTGTGACAGAGTATCAGGCTACAATAATTTTTTTTTTTAATTACAAGAATAAAATCAGAATATTAGCAGAATAAAGACACAATTTTACCAGAAGAACATCCTAAAATTATGAGGAAAAAAGTCGTTTTACTGAGAAAACAGCTTGAATAATTCATTTTTTTTTTTTTATGTTTTTTCGTTTTGGAGGTCTTATACAATTACTACTTCTTCAAATATTACAACTTTATTCTGGTAATATAAAGACTTTATTCCCATATTACTACAACTGTATTCTTGTAACAACATGACTTTATTTTCATTAAAAAAAAAAATAATCGTAGCCTGACCCTTATATTCTGTTGTAGATTTGACCTGAATTTAAAGTCCAAATAAATAGAAGCTGTACAAAAAAACAAAAAACGTTTGTTAAACAAGATGGCCGCCCGTGGTTTAGCCTTTAAGTTGCAGAGCAACTCAGCCCAGGAGGAGAATCCAGCAGAAAAGTGGTATCTGTTGGAGTATCTGCTTACTTCTCCAAGTATAAGTAAGGGTACTTAACGCTGGTGTCGGGTCCGATATCAGTATACGGACACGGCTACGTAAAACCCAAACGCTTCGTCATAGTAGCAGGACAACAAAGATGACACACTAGTACGTCAAGCAAGTAGTGATGTGTTTAGTCGCGTACCGAACCGCACCGACGCTGTATCGCTCAGTGGAAACGATGCATAAGTTAACCATTAATGAACACTAGCTGCTCTTTCTCAATCATATGACATTATTTTCTGCTAAACTTCTGTCTGATTCATGCTTCAGAAGTGTTCAACCACTGTGCCGGTGAGAAGTTTATCCATTAATTTAAGGCCTTTCACAACAAACGGCTTCAGACATTTTTTTTAATAACATAAAACAGGAAGCGCAAGTTTGAATTGTGAATTTCCTCTAATCCACACCAGGTCAGAAATATACATACAAGCTTAAATATTTGCATTGGTTCCCACTAAGATTTGGGTAAAGGTTCCTTAGCTGGTTGCAGAGAAAACGCTCACTTTTTGTACTTTTCTGTCCGAGTTTCAGCTTTAAAAGTCAGATTTAAATCTGTCACCTTCAGATGAAATGAACTAGTTAGAAAGCAGGCTGGGTTTGGGATTCATGATCCATCCATTTTGTGAAAGAGGCGACAAAATAATTGTGATGACGTGGTGTCCGCATCCTAAGAGTCTTGAATTCATGTTTCTAAAATCAAGGCCTTAAATTGTCTTAAATTCATGAAAAAAAAATGTAAGTTGGCCTTAAATATTTTAATCCCAGATTTTAAATTTTGTCTTGACAGGACTATTTAATCCTGTATGTTCTATGTAGTTGTTTTTCTGTCAGGCAAAAGTTTGAGTCGCACTCAAACATCTTCATTGCGACTCAAGGCGGCTGAGGCTATCAGTAACTCACTGCTAACATACCCTTGCTAGCTAGCTGGCTTTTTGTGCGTCACTCATGGGTAAGTGCAAATTTATCGCCAGTTGGCTGGGCGAAGTTCATGCATTTTGGGAGCCATAGGTCTTAAATTTCATTCATAAAGGTCTGAAAAAGATCTTTAAAACAAGAAAATTTGAGTTGATGAAACCTTCAGAAATCCTGTTTGAATTTCCACCAATGAATGACACTAAAAATACCAGTAATACTTTTTAAAATCTATTTTTCTTGCCATTTTTTTAAACATAATTTTCCATCAATATTAATATTATACACCTTTTTGCATTAGTGTTTTGTTTTTCTTTATTTTAAAATCTAAAAATAGCAATAAAATGGGGTTTCTTTAAAACAAAAAATACCTTTTTTTTTTTTTTAAATAGATATTCATCAAAAATCAGTTTTCTTTATCTGTAAATAGGTTTTAATTGGCTGGATGGAAAAGGTTGCAGATGTTTGAAACTTGGACACAGTTGGGTGTTTTACTGGGACCCAATCGGGTCTGGACCGGAAGCAGGATGGGGATTTGTTGACTATACAAAAAGCGGCTTGGTGGCAGGAAACTGACTGATTTTAAATAAAGAAGCTCATCAATCGCTATAAAAACCATGTTGCTGAGGGACATTTATCCAAATTTATATATATTCAAGCCTGTATGTACAGTTTTGGTCATCCTGAAAACAAAAGCTTCAGGTGTTCTTTAAATGCCTGAAATGAACAGGTGAACTTCTGGTACCGTGTGTAATGACGTAAAACTGACACCTTCTGGATGTCATTCTGATGGGAAGATGCTCAGATTAAAGGCATCTCTCCTAATTAAAAATGTAAAACCAGACAAGGAGATCACTTGGTGAGAAGCGCAAACTGACAGAATTAAAAATGAGCCTTAAATTTGTTTCTGTTCAGCTCCACGGTGTCACCGGGTCGGTTCCATGGAGCCCAGTTAAAATAAAACCCATACCTGGAGAGCTGTCTGCGGTGAATCCTGGTCAGTGGGGTTCAAATGTGACAGTAAATGTTGAAAAAGAGGAAATATTAAAATATGGAAGCTGGTTTATGCCAAAAAAACCCAAAATCATGGAAAAATTAAACTTTATTTTATCTTTCAGTACAATTTAAGCCATGTCCAAATGTTTTGTCAGCCATTTTCTGACAAATTAGCAAAATTTGCTTTGTTTTAAATATTTTAAGTTAAAACCAGAAATTTTAGATCATTTTCCTTATGTTTATGATTCACTCCATTGAGGAATGTTTCAGATTGTTGGAGAGAAACAAATACTTTAAATTTTAAATTAGAATTAGCATAATAAAGAATAAAATAAATAAAATTTACCAGTTAACCTCCACATCAACATATGAATAAACAAGATATTGAAAAATGGAAATTATTTACGTTGCAGCAACGGGATAAAAATTAATTATTATAACCCTAATGAAAGCTGTGGAGGGAAATAATTCCTTAAAATGGGAATAATAACCAAAGACGAAACTAATTTAAAAAAAAAAAAAAAAAAAAAAAAACATTTCTCAGTTTGTAAATACAAAAAAAACCTTTTAAAAACCACTTCTGATAGATTTTTCTGTTTAACTCTAAAAGCACCAGAATATTAAATATGAAGCTCAAACCAGACCCATCAAGGGAAGATAATCACTGCTGCATGTTTCAGCTCATTAACTACAACCTGTGTATATATTTTACATCCTAAACTATCTTAATATGTTTAATTTTTAGGGGTTTTTTTTGTTGACAACATTAGAAAAACTGAAAAATTAAGTGTCCTTATTGAACAGTTAAAGAACATGAGCACCAAGAAACACTTGTAGGTTTATTGGCCGTGTATTTAGAGCTACACATATGGGAAAGATGCTTAAAACCACTGCAAAATTCAAGATTTTCAGGCTGTGTAACATGTTATAATAAACATCCATGAACAACTAACAATGAACAGCAATAACAAATAAAAATAAGTTGATATTGAGTCATCTTGTGCTGCTGCTGTTTGTTTTGTAACATGTTGATTTTTGTTTTCTAGACATGTTTTAAATACATCTGCATTTCAGTGTTGGCCTTTCAGCATTATTTTAAATTAAGTTTCACTCTTAAAATGTTCACTTTTTTTGTTGAGCCTTGATGGTCGGACGCTCCAGTAACGTCTGATTGTTGGGAAACCACAAAAGTTTTATATTTATATTAAAAAAAAAAAATCATACAATCTTGAATTTATATAGAGGCTCTAATGCTACAGATTGAGTTTTGTACATAAAAATGTAAAATGAGACGCCCAATCGACTGTATAAGGATGTACAATCCATATTTTGTTATTAAAACATGTCTTACTAAAATAGAAATTAATGACTCCTGGTATTCATTTCCTTTCCCAGTGTGTTTATATGGCTGTCTGCCCAGGGCGAGACAACTTACAGGGGAGCCATGAGACGGAGAAGGAAAAAAATGGGAATGGGCGCCCCCTTGTGGTGTGCATGGTGTTAGTGTTCCAATTCACTGGCCTCAACATCCCCTAAAAAACAGGTTTTTTTCAATGTTTTGGGTATTTATTTTATATTTTCTTCCTGCTAACAACATAGTCGGGGCTCAGTGTAGACGTTTAAGTCCATTAAACGTTGAGTTAGCCGAAGAAAAGTAGAATTAAGATGGTCCATAAGAGCATTTCTTGTTCTTCTTTGTTGGTTCTCATGTTTTTCTTTCTTTTCTTATTCATTTTATTGTTCCTGATGTTGTTCTTGTCATTAATCTTCGTTTTACAGGTTACTTTTTACAGGTTTCAATGTAAATTTGGGGACATAACTAAGAATTTTAGTTTTGAAAATGCTACTACTAACTATACTGTAACACAACTCACTTCTGCACCATAATTATTTCATGACTGTGACAAAATGAAGCTCCACTGGTTGTAAGAAAACCTCACAAAAGCACAGTTTTTCAACAGATTGCTGTTAATTAATGGTCTTATTTTAACTATCTAACTGCATAATGTTATTCTCTATGGGACAAAATTCACTAACAAAACCAATTGTTTTTGTCAGAAATCACTTTATTACAGCTCAAAGCTAAAATTATAAGTGAAGGAAAATGCATGAACGCTATTAAACCCATGATGTGATTTAGAGAATATTTTGATCAGTGCAGATTTTTTTCATGAACTCTTATATGTTCTGATAAGAAGGTTTATTATGCTTTCAGTAAACATTACATCTTGTTCTTCCATTGCTTTCGTTTGCTCTCCTCAAAGGGGAAAAGCTTCCTGGGATTTTGTCTCTGCTTCAGGTGATGTCCTCGTTGCCGCTTGCGGTTTGGCTTTTTCATCTGCAGCTCGTAGCTTTCCTCCAACAGCGTCCTCCCTCTCAGAGAGTAGCTGATGTTGGACCAGTTGAGTGCAGAGCCTTGATACAGCCTAAAATCAAAAGCACCAACTTTAACTGTGCATCTAAAGGCTTTAAATGTATTGGTGTTTGTAATAATATGAAATATAACTACAGTCATACTCAATAAATTAAAACGTGGGTTCTGATGAGGCCAGTTTGTCAGATTAAAAATACTTTTTGAAAATAACCTTTAAGCAGGAATTCAACATTTTTCACTTGACCCACATGTCTGCATAAAGATTTTTTTTTCTTTTATTGGTCTGATGTAATATAATTTTAAATGTCATGTTTTCAATAGTTGTACGCAAAAAATCAACAGAAATAAAAGCTTTAAAACATCCGTCTGTGTGAAATAATGTAGAAGTTTTGTGAGCTGAGTTACTGTAATACAGGAACTCATTAGTATTCTAATGTCTTGAATTTGCATATTTTTATAGGTGTTGGTTGTACAGAAAAGTTGATTGTATTTTTTGTAATGGAAGCTTGTCTTACAACCAGGGGTCGCATTTGATTACTACAAACGGACGTGCTAATTCATGTCCATGTTCACAATTTAAGGGCAATTGTTTAATTTCATTGTTTGTATTGGGGCCACAGTCAGTGGTTTTTGCCACTGCGGAGAAAATGTTACACTCATTCATCTGCTTGATGTATGATGGCACAATGTGGATTCTCTGTTGATCTTTTTGAATATTTAACTGAAAAAATTAAATGCAATTGAATGTGCCATTAGTCTAAAAAAAAAGATGCAAAAAATGTAATGGATTTTTTTTTTTTTTTTTTTTTTTTTTTTTTTTTTTTTTTTTTTTTTTTTGCCCAGGCAACCTCTGCTTACATTGTACAGAAAATCATCAGGGTGTAAAAATAGCAAGACATTAAGAAATAAAAAATAAAATGGAAATGTTAAAAGTTTTGACCAAAAAAAAATTGTGATTTGTGATTTTCATTCAGAAATGATTGTGGCAAAATGTAGCATAAGACAAAAAAAAAAAAAAAAAAAAAAAAAACTTTGAAATTTCAATTGTTTATTCAATTTTCAAGTTTGTTTAATTTTACTTTGCCTCATCTTACCCACCCTGATTCATTCGAAAGTTTATATTACAACCTAATTTTAGGACTTATTATTGATTTCTATTCATTTTAGTACCAGCATTTATTCCTAACTCTACCACTAAACCGAACCATTAATCTTCCCAACCTGAACCTTAAAACTTAATTCACACCATACTAGGGCTGGGTGGTACAGGTTAAAAATGTAAATCTCATCTTTCTTTCATACTAGATACAATTTCCGATTTTTAATTGATTTTTTTTTTTCTTGCTTTTTTTTCTAAAAAAGAAATTACAAATGAGAGAAAATATTTTCAAAAACTGGCTTTTATTTCAGTCATTCCTTCTGTGATGGAGTATCAGGGCCAGGCCACAAGAATTTTTCCTTAATTATGAGAATAAAGTCATAATATTAGCAGAAAAAAAGATGCAAATTTCCCAGATGAATGATTTAAAATTATGAGAAAAAGCTGTTTTAATGAGGAAAAAGCTTGAATAATTATTTATATTCTCAAATTAAGACATCATTCTCCAAATATTATGACTGTATTCTGGTTATATAAAGACTTTATTATCTTACTATTTCGACTTTATTGTCATATGACTTTATTCTCGTATTAGTATAACTGTATTCTTGTAAAATCATGTCTTTATTTTGTTTCTTTTTTTTTTAAAACCATAGCCTGGCCCTAATATTTCGTCATAGATTTGACCTGAATTCAAAGTCCAAATAAACAGAAGCTGTAAAATCCGCTTGCTAAACAAGATGGCCGCCCTGGGAACGCTGACATCACTCTGGACTACAGAAACCCAAGAAGAGCATTGGTGGAAAAAAAAAAATCCATATTTTCCAAAAATTAGATAATTATACCTCTAAACCTAATCGATAATCCCAAAAATGGGAGACCGACACATTAGTACTGGGCTTTGGTCCCCGTAGTGCACAGCGGTCTTCGTAAGGTTGGTACTGGATGTGGTCCTAATTTGGCTATATAAACAAGTACATAAACACACGCGCACACACACAGCTTACCCATAGTAACCGCTGCTCATGTAGTAGAGGACTTCTTTATAACAGAGAGGATAATCCCACACCTGGATGTCGGTCACCTGACCTTCAAAGTTGGTGAAATCAATCACAGGCTCACCTGACCATATGTACTGAAGACACACACACACACATACACACCAGATGTAATATTGGAGACAAAAGCAAAAAAGCTTGATGAGATTGACATCAAAATGCATATGGATGTACAGCTGCCACTAATAAATTGATCATTAATAATTCAAACAATCAGTAAGCATTCATCTTTGAGGGAAAAACAAATACTCAAATCTATTAGATTTTAACTGCAATGTCACAAATCGTGAAAACTTTCTGGTCACCTGTGGACGCAGTTCATTCTGTCCTCACCTGATAGGTGAGCAGCTTCCTGCTGCTCATGTCTGAGTCTCTGAACATCTGAACCACACCCTTCATGTTGTCCACAGTTAAGCAGATGCTGGTCCACATGTTGGGCCTCAGATCGGACCAGAGTCTGATGTTAGGCTGCAGGACTACTGTGTAGTAATCACGGAAGTTCAGTACATATGAGGCTTCACTGATCTCCAGCCTCAGACGGTTGCTGGTTGGGCGGAGGGTGAAGATGGAGCCACTCTGAGAGTCTGTGATGTACCGCAAACACACCGACACACCTGCAGGGGGCGCACAAGGTACAGAGTGGCTTTAAAAATAATCAGAACAACTCCAGATTGACAAATTTAAAAAAACCCAAAATGTACTGGAAAAGTGGAAAAAGGTTGTAAATAAACCATAAGGAAAAAATAAATTAAATATTAAGGAAAATATAACATGTTGGATCTCAGTGATGCAACATGAAAAAGAAAACACAAAAATGAAAAATATGAATGACTTAAACCTGCAGTGTGTAACTTTTATTAAAAAAAAATATGTTTTTTACATATTTATTAAAATCATCATTATGTCCTGACAGTATAAGACAGATAATTTGTAAAAAAAAAAAAAAAAAAAAAAAAAAAAAAACAATCTCCTCTGCCTTCTCTCAGTGCTCCCAGTACGAACTGCAGAAATATACCAGTCAGTCAGAAACAACCAATCAGAGCCAGGAGGAGGGTCTTAGCGCCGTCAATCACCCTCATGTACGCGCTGCTCACACACTCCCCCTGCTCTCTGCTACGCTACAGCTGGTTCACCACAGCATAGCCTGCTGCTAATGCTAATGCTAGTTAGCATGGCCACCGATGACGGCGGATAAACAGTTTTCCTGGAACAGTGAGTTGTTTCTCCACCATCAGCACATTTAGCAGCGCGTACATGAGGGTGATTGGCAGCGCTAAGCCCCTCCTCCTGGCTCTGATTGGTTGTTTCAGGTCGGGAGCGGCGCATTTCTTTAGAGGGCGATAGCAGCTCAGGGAGGAGGTGGAGGAGCTCCATCTGTTCACTGATTATCTGTCTCAGACCAAACTGTCATGACATGGAGACAGTTTTAACAAATATGCAAAAAACATATTTTTGTAAAAGTTACACTCCAGATTTAAAGTAGGTTTTAATTACTCTGCCCCCTTGTGGTCGGTCAGAAATCAATTAAAGTAGCTTTAGAACAGGGGTCTTCAACTCCAGTCCTCGAGGGCTGGTGTCTTGCAACTTTTAAATCTGTTTCTGCACCCGAGTCAAATAATGAGGTCATCAGCAGGACTCTGGAGAACTTGACTGCCTACTGAGGAGGTGATTCGGCCATTTGATTCAGGTACGTTGGACCAGGGGCACATCTAGAAGCTGTGGGACACCGAGCCTTGAGGACTGGATTTAAAGGCACCTGCTGCAGAGGTCATTACCTCCAATCCTCCAGAGCCTCCAGAGCTACTATCCTACAACTTTTAGAGCTCCATTCTGATTTTTTTGCTGAAATCTGTTTTGGTTGTTCATGCTACCAATTAAATGCAACCGCAATCAGACTTCTGTGTGAACGGTTTACGACCCCAAAGCGATCTGTTTTCGGAGAAGAAGAACATTGACGTCACACAGCAAAGCTCTGATTACAGAAGTAATCATGGCCGCCGCTGCTGCCTATGGATCAATTTTAAAGTTATTCAGCAATGGGAGCCGACTGTATCATCACAGGATCATAACAAGGCGAAGGAAGCTAATGAAAAAGAAAGAACAACTAACAGCGGCGGTTTTTTGTGAAGCACTGACACTGACCCTGCAACTTCTGTAGATAAGTCTGGATGTGTAGATGGAACCAGGAGAGGTGAGACTGTGATTATAATTTGCAACCATTGTTTACATCCAGATTTACCGTCGATTTAAATGCGTCATGACCATTCAGACTGCAGACAACTTGAAAACAATCGGATATGTATCCGATTTAGTTCCGCATACAGAAGTGGCACAAATCAGATTTTTTTTTTTTTTTTTTTTTTTTGGGGGGGGGGTGGGTGTGAAAAGATCAGAATTGGGCCGTTCACAATGCCGTGAAAAAGTTGGATATGAGTTACATATGGCTTTTTAAAAAAAAGCGGATTTGAGTAGTGTTTGCCTGCTGTGTGAACGTAGCCTTAGATGGATCTCAGGTCCGACGCACCTGAATCAAAAATCTAAATTACCTCCTTAGGATGTTAGCAAGTTTAGCAAAGGCTCGGTTTACAAACCATTCATTTGATTCAGGTGTGTTGGACCAGGAGCCCTTGCAGTCGAGTAGTGGCACACGAGGACATGAGTTGGAGACTCCTGATCTAAAAGTTGCAGGTTTAAAACTGGGACTTGTCCCTGTAGATGATGTAAAAACCAACCAGAGAGTCCTGACATTGAGTTTGCTTTGGTGTTGTTCTTTGTTGAAATTCTTAACATTAATGAACAGAAGCAGAGAACATTTTGTTTCAGGGAATCCTGGTTTACATGGGACGCATTTCTTTTATAATAAAATCAGTAAGGAGCCCCAGTGGTCATTTGTGGAGGAACTTACCTCTAGTGGTAGGATTTGTGGTCCATGGGTGAGTGGTCCATGGGTAAGTGGTGGTGGTAGCGTCTGTGGTACGTTCTGTGGTAGGTTTAGTGGTACGTTCTGTGGTGCCACTACTTGATTGCGGTATGGTGGTGAGTCGGGTGGTGGTAGCTTCTGTGGTACGTTCTGTGGTAGATTGAGTGGTAGGTTCTGTGGTTCGGTAAGCGGAGGTGGTGGTTTGAGTGGTGGTGCTAGGGATAGGTCTTTCTGTTTTTCGTGTAGTGGTCTGAGTGGAGCTGGGACTGTGGTACGGTGTGGGAGACGACCAGGGGGAAGGTTGATAAGGTGAATAGATGACCAATCCTCCATTATAACCAGACAAAGTGAACATCTTCCCGCTCAGATCAACTCCAGAACCACCTGAGGAAGAAAACATAACCAGAAACACCATCAGAATGATATAAAGTCCTGTTTCTTCCTCGATAAACCAGAGTCTGTTTGTTGTTTTTATTATGTTCCAACCTATCAAGAAAAGGGACACAGACAAACTGGAGCATGCCTTTATTTTCAGCATGTTGCGTTATTGTAATGAGGTTTTTACTGGTTTCTGTAAAATGCTGCTGCTGGAGTAATGACCAACACCTGGAAAATGGTTCCAATCACACCAGTTCTTAAGGGTGTATTCACACCTGCCGCTTTTGCTCTGCCTTAAATGCACCAGAGTTCATTTCCCCGTCGGTCCGGATCTTTTGTGCAGGTGTGAGCACACTCAAGCAAACCCTGGTGCGGACCAAACAACCGGACTACGGATGTTTCCCCACTTGATAATCCAGGAGACTCGGTTTGATTGGGGTCTAAAATTGCAACATTTGTTACATTGCTGCGGTTCTGTTTCACGCTACACTGTGTCAAACAAACCAAACTCTTTGAGCAACCTGTTCCCCTCCTCGCCTGCGGGGGGCGCTGCATCAAGGACCACTGAAGGAAATGGCATGAAAACCTCTGAAGTAGACACTGAGCGCAACTTCCTGCTTCACGAAGTGTAAACAAAAATGGCATCCGATTTTAGTGGTTGTAAGATTTCTTTTTTGTCTTTGGTAAAAGACAACGAGCCATTTCTCCTGTTGGCACTCGACTCGCGCGTTTGTTTTGGTTGTATTTACCCAGAATGCCCTGCGCTGGAGACCGCTTCCTGCTTTTTGAGCGGTCTCCGGTCTGCTTGGTGTTCACATATGCATTTGAACCGCACCAGATTCACTTCAGCCAAACCACGACCGAGGTTTGTCGGCGGACCGGAGTTCGCGTGAGTGTGTTCACACCTCCCCACACGAACCGGACTTTCTAGAGAAACGGACTGGAGTTGGATTAAAGCGGACCAGAGTTCGTTTCCCCCATTGGTCCGGATCTTTTGTGGAGGTGTGAACACACTCAAGCGAACCCTGGTGCGGACCAAACAACCGGACCAAGGCCCACTTTTTGAGGTGGTCTCTATCCACTTCCAAACAAACTCTGGTGCTGTTCGTTTCTGGTGTGAATACAGACACTGTGGGAAACATACGCCGTTTTGGACTTCACAAGGGACCGTTGCTGGGTAAAAATGAGCCCTTCAGTCTTCTTAATGCTACTACTGCATGTAGACTCTGTTCCAAAACTAGAAATATCATATCGCAACACCTGTGCTGAATGAGCTGCTGTTGACATTCAGAATGGTGTTGCAGTTGTAATAACAGCACAAACGTGAACAACAGAAATGCAACAAGCAGGACTTCCATGTTTGTTTTCTTTCCAGGTCTGCGCTCTGCCCCAACCGCATCATTTCTGTCCAATGGCAGCAGATGATCGTCACCCAGTGGGACAACACATTTTTCCCATATTAGGTTAAAATGTCTTGCTCCACTGGCAGATTATTTCACTTATAACTAGAACTTTTTCATCAATATTAACGATTTATAGACTGAAAACAAGCTCCTATATCTGCTGAAAAGTTACTTGTAAGTTAGTTTCGTCTCATTTCAAGTGTTTTCAAGATATTTCCACTGGAAACTAGACCAGAAATACTTGGTAAGATTTTGTGTTTTTGCAGTGTATGGGTTGGGAAAGGAGAACATTAATTATTAATCTAAGGCACAGTTATGCATTATTTGGTCTTTCACATAAAATCCCAAATAAATACGTTGAGGTTTGTGTTTGTAAAGCAATAAACTGTTGAAAACAGTGTGAATATATGAGAAAGTTGAAAAAAATCAATTGAAAATTAGTCAACTTATTTAGATATTGTATAATCATTAAATGGAGTATACAGACTCAAGACAAGGCCAACTGCTGAAAAAAACAACATATTCAAAGCAGTAAAAAGTGTACAAAAAATATATACATTTTGCAGTTTTGATGAAAAACCTACGTTCTAACAAGAACTCATCAAATGGCATCGTTTTAGCTTCACCTGGTTCAAATTTTGTAAAGAAAATCTCCTATTAACCACTTTTGCATTCAATTATTATTTGGTTAATTGAAAAAATAGTCACCAGATCATCCCTACACGCTATGGAGGTTAAGTGAAGCAGAAAGGGGTTATTTCAGTATTTGTTTTGTATTTTTTTTTTTTTAACCTGCAGATGCATCATTTGCTACAAAATATCAAGCGTATGCTAATGGAAGGCTATGTTATTGCATTTTAGGCAATAAAATGTTTTTATTTAGAAAAAGGAATTGAATTATTTGTTTGTTTACATCTTTTCATATTTTTAATATTGTATGAAATCCGCTTAAGTGGTTAAATGAAAAATTTGCATAATGTGCTCATTTTTTTTATCTGATTAATCATCAGAATAATAGATTAATAAAATAAGTGTTAGCAGCTGCCCTAAAACTAATAAAAACTGACTTCAGGAACTGAGCAGCTCATTTGTTCACTTTGTATCATTTTAAAAAGAAGAAATGAGCGGATTACTCGAGTTCTGCACGGATTATGTCAGTAATTTAGTGACTTCTGTGCGTCTTAAAGGCTCTTACCTCTGGTTGGATCTAGCCAAGCGTGCAGCGACCTGTCGGTGACAGTCAGTAGCGTCACCGTCCAGAAGAAAAGCAGCTTCATCTTCACCCGTAGCAGGTTTGTTGGAGTCTGCAGGGAAGAAGCAAACTGTTGCGTCTCCTCTGTGATAAACAATCTCCGCCTGCAGCTTTACGGGGCTAAATGTCAACTTGTTTAATTTCAGTTCCTACTTTCCCATTTCAACAGCCTCTTAAGTTTTATTTCTTAGGTTTAAACTCTGCTGGGAAATGTCCCGATCCCCCTCCCCCCCGGCAGTCTGTCTGGTTCAAATAAACAGCTGCAGCAAGCAGCTTCAGAATAGATTACATTAAACAGACAGAAGCCCAGTTTTTAAATAAGTGTTTATTAAAACTAGATTGCTGCTAACCGGGTAGTTGTTTTCTTTTATTACAGATGGGTTGAGAAACACAGAGAGAGCTGAGGATTTATGAGGAAAGGAGTCAACGTTGTGATATTTAATGTGCAGAATCCAACAGAAATCTCTCTCTAAATGAGAGATTTTCTTCGTCCGTCCGTCTCTCGTGTTTGATGAGTCTGGGAATCAACAACATTGAAATTTTTCAGTGTGAAAGATTGGAAAGACTCATCCCTGCAAAGATTTCTTAAAGGGGCAGTATCATGTAAAATCGACTTTTTTGAGCTTTCCCTCCTGTTTATAACGTTTTCCCCTCATCTAAAACACACCTGGAGTGTTGCTTTGATTCTTTCATGCATGTTTGAGAAATCCTTCAATCTCCTGTGGCAACCGTTCAGCTGTGCAAAACACCTGGGTGGACCTAGCTCCACCTTCGAGGAGCAGCTCCTCCTCAGAGCTGCGGTTTCTAAGCTTCCAAGCTTCCACCTCACAGAGCACCCCTCCCCCGTGACTTCCCCACTCAGCTCCTTCAGACTAGCCAGCAGCAGTTAGCAAACACCTGGCGGAACTGTGCATCTGCTGAGCTCATTATACGAGCTACTTCTCAATGAAACACTGATAATAACATTGTTAAAGGGTTAATAGAGGGACGCTGTTGTGATAACTTCCTGAAGGTGGCGTCTCAGAAAGAGCAGGAGTTTTCAAAGAGACAGAGGCCCAATTTCAAGGCGTTAAGTTACGAAGTCAAATTTCTTTTAAATGATATTTGATATATACAGCATTTTTATAACAACTCAGGTAACATAGTTACTCGATTGTGCTGTAAAATGATTCTACGTGGCTGGAAAATACATAATACAGCCCCTTTAAAGACTCGTGTTTTCATCCTGAGGGGAAAAAAGCTCAACATAAAATAAGCCTTATGTGTAACTTTGCTCCTCGTGTTTTTTTTCGAGCTCACATCCGTTAATTTTGAGCAGAGATGGTCCCCACACACAGACACTGTTCAGAAGAAGGCCCAGCAGAGACTGGAACTTCCTGGAGTGACTGAAGAAGTGCACCCTACCACAGGAGCTGCTGGTCATTGTCTGCGCCCCCATTATTCAGTCTGTCCTGTGTTCGTCCATCACTGTGTGGCCTGGCTGATTAATAAAGCAGGTTCAAACTGCAACAAATAATCAGGTCTGCTGAGAAGATCATCAGGACTCACCTTCCCTCCATCCAGTACAGATAGAGGCAGAAAAAGGGCAGCTTGCATCTCTGCAGACCCCACACATCCTGGACACAAACTGTTTAGACTTTTATCAGTGCTGCAGAGCACGACGCTGCAAAAACATAAAATCTTACCAAGCATTTCTGGTCCAGTTTCCAGTGCAGATATCTTGAAAACACTTGAAATAAAACAAAAATAACTGATAAGTAACTTTTCAGCAGATATAGGAGCTTGTTTTAAGTCAATTACTCCTTAATATTGATGAAAAAGTTCGAGTTATGAGTGAAATAATCTGCCAGTGGAACAAGACATTTTAACTTATGTAAAAAATGTCTAGTTCGACTGGCAGATTAGAACTTTTTCATCAATATTAAGGAATTATTTATTTAAAACAAGCTCCTATATTGTACTGAAAAGTTACCTGATCTGATCTAGATGCCTCCTGGGAGGAGACCCAGAACCAGTTGGAGCGACTATACAGACTGCTGACTTATGCCTGAGAAACATTTTCCACTAACATTTATTGATTGTGAGATTAGTGCTGAAATTAACTTTGATTTAAGTTTAGTTTAGTTTTGTGTCTGTTTTCATTTTGCACCATTCGTTGGCGCTATTCCTGTATTCAGTTAGCATCTCAGCCTGCTCTGTTTGTTTCTCTCTTCATAGGTTTTGGTTTTATCTATTTTGGGTCGTTTATATCTTTTTTTTTTTTTTTCTAGTTTTATATTTGCTTTTCTGGTTTTGGACTCAATTTTTTTTTTTTTTTTTTTTTTTTTTTTTTTTTTTTTTAATGCCTTTTTGAGGTGCCTGACATTTTTTGTACCTATTTGAAAAAGTCTGTGATCTTTTGACGATGAGATTTTACATTAAATCTGATTTTCCTTATGCATTTGCGCATATGATTCAGGATCAGTCATGTGTAGCAGTGTTGCAACAGGAAACCTGCAGAAGACGAGCTCAGCCGGAACTCCATGTCAGAACCATGTGACATTCTGACTGGGATTTTTCTGAACCACAAACCCACTGCGATCCGTGCAAAGATCAGATTGCTTCGGGAAGCAAACACAAAATATCCTGTAACTGAGCCATCGCATTCATGCACAAATATTCAGCACTACTGACTAATGTTTGCAGTCCAGTGGTGATCCTACGTGCACTTTGCACCTCGATAGCAAAGCTCTCAGAACTTCCTCTTTTGGATGCAAATCAGTGCAACAGCTGCTGACTCAACAGTTTTAAGAAGATTTTATCAGCAGCTGTGAGGACTCCGGCTGGATCCATGATGGCCAACCTGTACAAGAACATTCATCAATCGTTCTTCTGTTAGTTAAAAACCTTAAAAAGAAGGCGCCCTGCAGGATAAAATATCATAAAAACTAACTTTAACTGCTGCTATGAGACTAACAGAGATGCATAAAGTTTAGGGCTGCACCGATTAATTGAATTAATCGTGATTATTCGATTACTGAAATAATCTTCAGCTAATTTAGTAATCGATTAATCGTTAACTGGAGTATACAGACTCAAAAAAGACCAACTACTGAAAAAACAACACGCCCAGAGCTGTAATTAAGCCCAAACTCTACAAAATATATAAACATTTTGCATTTAAGATAACTTTGGCTTTAGGAGGAAAATACACTGCAAAAACATCAAATCTTACCAAGTATTTCTGGTCCAGTTTCTAGTGCAAATATCTTGGATACCCTTGAAATAAGACAAAATTAACTTACAGTAACTTTTCAGCAGATATAGGAGCTGGTTTTAAGTCAATAATTCCTTAATATTCATGAAAAAGTTCTCGTTATAAGTGAAATAATCTGCCAGTGGAACAAGATATTTTTCCCATATTAAAATGTCTTGCTCCTCTGGCAGATTATTTCACTTATAACTTTTTCATTAATATTAAGGAATTATGCACTTAAAACAAGCTCCTACATCGTGTTGAGAAGTTACTTGTAAGTTAGTTTTGTCTTATTTCAAGTGTATTCAAGATATTTGCTCCAGAAACTGGACTTCGTAAGATTTTGTGTTTTTGCAGTGAAGTTTTTATGATTTAATCTGAGAATGCTGAAATAAAGACTTTAAAGCTTCCTTCACACTGATCTCAGAGGAAAAATTATAATGAAAATTCATCTTTTTATAGTTTGTTCAACTTGATGCTTGAAATTAAAGGCATCATAGTCAGGATTTCTAATTTATCTAATTATATTTTGCTGAAAATATAAGAAAAATATATGCTTTGCCATGCTAAAAATAATAATTTTGTTATATTGAGCTTTTGGGTCTGTGTTATAAGCATAAACAAACTTTAACCCTTAAGTTTTTCTTTCGTTATAAGCTAAAACTTTTTATCAGCTGTTCCGAACACAGCAAATATAACAACGTGACTATTAATTTATACTTTATGTTCTGACAGGAACTGTTTAGTGGTTTTGATGGGTGTTTTTTTGTGTGTGTCTGATTGGGAGCGTCCACTTCAGCCTTGCTGTGTCAGATCCGCCAACAACGACAAGACGAGGCATCGCAGACTGCATCACTTCCGCTGCAGGCTGAAGAAAACCGGAAGTGCGAGATTTTCCAAAAATAAAACTGAAGCTGGAGCATCGACTCACCCAGGAGATCACAGAGGATCCCAGAGCAGCATCTGAAGCTCTGGAGACCTCATTCGAGTTCAGAATTCAACAATAAGACAGAGAGACTGGGCAAAAATGGCTTCCATGGGAGAGTTCAAAAGTCAAAAGTGCGATTATTTCACTTTAGCCAATAAAAAAGGAAGCAGTAGTGGTAGTGCTAGTAGTAGTAGTACACTGCCAGAAATAACTAAATAAATACAGAAAAATGGGTTAATTCACTTCAGATAAAATCTAAATCGAGTCGTTTCAAATTTATTTTTAAATAAGTTATTTTATTTTGAAAGCCAAGCAGGCGGAAGTGATGCTTTGTAGTTTTCCGGTGATCCAGCTGTGTTTTCGTGGGTCCTTCCACCGTGGACCGCGCTGACAGCTGCTGAAATGACAGCGTGGAGGAGAGAAACACACCCACGATGGTGCTGTATAAAAAACACGGGACACCCACAGACACGCAGACCCACGGCCGCAACCTGGGACAGATCCTGCCTGGACCTTCACCATGGGCGTCATCATCTCACATCTCTTCTCCAGGTTCACCTCCAAGACTCCCGTCAGGATTTTAATGGGTTATTATTATTATTATTATTATTATTATTATTATTATTATTATTATTATTATTATTATTAGGGGTTTTTTAAAAGTTATTTTGAGGTTATTTTTGCTGAAACGCTGTTAAATGTAAACTCGGTGTTTATAAATCAGGCCTTATTTATCGGCACCTCTGCTAAAATAAACGCATCTTTAACTGCAGCCGGAGTCAAATTTTCTGAAAATACACACCCTAAATTAGAAATTTAATCAGTGGGGGGGACTATCCTAGATGTTACCTGCAGGGACGCAGCCGTATTTTTTGAGGTGTGTGCAGGCACAATATAGGCGGCCCCCCGGGGGGTTTCAATGCACAAACAACTGTCAAATACTATGGAAGCCGAGAGCGGACGTAATACACATAAACTTTATTCTGATGGTTTTCTCGAGATAACGAGTTAATTTCACGATGGTTTTCTTGAGATAATGACTTTTGGTGTGCGTGTTAAACCTGATTCCATCATTCAAATGCCTGCCACAGCAGCGGGAGAGGACTTATAAGTGTCAGTCATGGTCTGCATGTGTGATTCTGTGAATAATTATCTGAATAAGTGATAGGTAAAAACCATAATGACACCACGTCGTTGGCCGTATGATTAAACCACTGGGAAATTAACTCGTTATCTGCAGAAAACGGTATTGTTTGTGTCGTCATAACCACACACATACCTCGTTATCTCGTGAAAACCATCGGAAAAATAAACGTGGGAGTAAGACCGCTCGGCTTCCGTAAAATACAGACAACGCGGCTCGAAATAATTATTACTCAATTGTTTTGGCGCCCCCTATAGGTTGCATATGGTGCGGACCCGCTTTTTGCGCCACTGGGTTCCTGTCATAATCCCTCTGACACACATGAAGTCGTTTAAATCATTTTGTGATTTATTTGCTTCATCTTTTGAAGATTTTTCTGTGTATTTCTGACAGCCGTTCTCTGTGTCTGCAGTGGGGCTGGACGCCGCCGGTAAAACCACCCTGCTGTACAGACTGAAGCTGGCCGAGGTGGTCACCACCATCCCGACCATCGGTGAGTGGTTCTGACCCGCTCCTGCATGACCTCGGAGTCACAGGAGCGCAGCGCTTTGACGCCACACGCCTGTGTTTTCCTGTCCAGGTTTCAACGTGGAGACGGTGGAGTATAAAAACATCAGTTTCACGGTTTGGGACGTTGGTGGCCAGACCATCATCAGACCGCTGTGGAGACATTACTACACCAACACGCAGGTGAGACTGCTGCAGGTGTGAAGGTATTCATGAAGCTGCTGGTTGAAATGTCACTTTGATGCAAGCGTGAGAAAAGTGTTTTCCCTCCCGTATCATTTTTGTCTGGCTTTGATTTTCCACTTTTGTCGTACTTCCTAAATTTCTTCAAATTAGAGCGCGATGTGTTGCTTTTTGAGCCTACTTCATGTTGCCAGGCAGGTTTTATTGATTCCTCAGATCAGGTGGTAATAAGGCCTGAGTGGGGTTAGCGAAACTGAGCTTAGCTTTCTAGAAAAATGTGATAAAACGCAATTAATTCATGACTTAGCAAGGGGAAAAATCACATTTTCTCTCTTTTTTTTTTTTTTTTTCATTTAATAAATACCATTATAATTTCGAAACAGCTTTTTAAATTTATTCAGGCTAAATTTGTCTGATATCTAAAGGTATTTGATGATTTCAAAGTTAAGTGGAAAAAAAAAAGCAAACATGTCCAACATTATTGATTTATTTATATATATATATATATATATATATATATATATATATATATATATATATATATATATATATATATATATAGCCATTGATAATGGCATAATAATGCAAGTTTTCCCTCTCAAAGACCAATAAAGTTGAATTTTGTAAAGAACACTTAACATTATCATTATTTTTCCATTTTCTTTCCAAACTTATTGTTTTATTAGATGCCTTTATTTCAATATTTATTTTTCCTATTTTTTTGTATTTATTTAGTAATTTTTTAAAGATATTTTAAATATCCAAAATAAAACAGAAATAAAAACCATGCACAACTGAAACCATAAATAAAATGGATTTTGAAAAAAATATTAATAATCAGAATTTAAACTATCGAGTTCATTTTAATTTATCATGTGATTCATTTCTTATTGCGACAGGCCCAGCGGTTCATATCGACCAGGTTTTACTTATCGGACCAGCAGCCATATTATTTAGCATGTTCCTACTTTTTTTTTTTTTTTTTAACATATTTGCTTAATTTTCTGTTTGTCTTCAGGGTTTGATTTTTGTGATCGACAGCAGCGATTCGCAAAGGATTAAAGAGGCTGCAGATGAGCTGCACATGCAGGTGAGCCTCTGTTCACAACTCAAAGCTCATTTGTTGAGACATTTGCACCCACCGTTCTCAGGCAAAGACGAGCACTTTCCAGTGTGCTGCACATTCAATTCAATTCAGTTTATTTCTGTAGCGCCAATTCACAACAAATGTCGTCTCGAGGCGCTTTACAAGAGAAAAAATATCAGTTCAGTCATCAAACAGTTCAGCAGCTCAATTAATTATTTAAAGTAGTTCAAAAAGTTTCTAAGGAAGCCCAGCAGAGCATCGAGTCGTTGACTTGCAGCGTTCAGTCCTCCTGACCAGCAGGGGGCGACAGCATGGTGTTGTGTCGTTGACTTTACAGCAATCCCTCATACCGAGCATGCATGTAGTGACAGTGGAGAGGAAATACTCCCCTTTAACAAGAAGAAACCTCCAGCAGAACCAGAACCGGGATCAGAACAGGCGGCCACGACCGACTGGGGGTTTGAGAAGACGGAGCAGAAAGCATTTTTCCTCCACACATAGCGAGTGTGTTGTTTTCACATCAGCTTCACCCTGCAGCCTCCATGATATAGAGGCTTAAAGGAGCCATCAAGCTGCCTGTATTTATAATATAATCCCTGGTTAAGCTTGTTATTGTATGTGTTAATCTTGACGTTATCGCCACCTACTGGCGCTGCATGGGTGCTCCAGCTTTGCTTTGGACTCCAGACCCACATGGGGCTGTTTAGACCCTCCACAGTTGCTCTTAAATTAATGCAAAGGAAAATACTCTTGCTTTTGATTCAGCAAATCCATCATATTTCCACAAAGAATGACACTAATGCTGTGAGTAATGCCTTTTGGTCAATAGGTTGGAAACCATGTGCTTTCTGACGTCCTTCTCTATTAAAAATTTAATGAAAATATATTGAACCTAAAAACAAAACTATTTTTTTCCCCTTTGATTAAAAAATTGAAGCAAATTTGTGATAGTAGGAATGATTAAAAACAAGCTCTTTCACTTTGAAGAGTTGCTGTTGTGGCTGAACTGAAGGCAAAAACGGCTCTTAGGGATGTAAAAGGTCGCGGACCCCAGTCTGGACTGAGATTTTGTTGTAAAATATTTGCTTAAAAACATCTGAAATAGGGCTGAAATGATTCATCGGATTGATCTCGATTAATCTATTATTGAAATAACCGTCAGCTAATTTACTAATCGATTAATCGCTAACTGGAGGATACAGACTCTAAAACATGCCACGAGCTCAAAGAACAACATATTCAGAGCAGTAATTGAGCCAAAACTGGACAAAAAACTTAAAAAAAAAAACCTTTATCTGTAAAGTTCAACCCAGAACTCAACATTTCTTCAGTTCCGCTTCAAACTCTGTAAGAAAAAAATCTGCTTATAAGCACTTTAGCTGTGCAGTTAATAATTGATTAATCCAAAAAATAATCACCAGATCAGCTGTACGCTGTACTGATGTTGAGTTGGATGTTAGAAGTGTTTTGTTTTAGCTGCACATGCATCGTTTGCTACAAACGATCAGGCGCTCACTAAAGGGATGCTGTGTTATTGCATTTTAGGCAATAAAATTTTTATTTTCCTATTTAAAAAAGGAATAAAATTTGTTTATTTGTGTCTTTTGCTGTATTTCTAACATTGTATGAAAAAGAAAAATCTGCAGCATGTGCCAGTTTTTTATTCGATAAATCGTCAGAATAATCGATAGATTAATCAATAACTAAAATAACTGTTAGTTGCAGCCCTAATCTGAAGATGTTTTGTCTCAGTTTCAAATTAGAAACACGTGGTTTGTGTTAAAATTCTGTCCTTGCAGTGAAAGTTGGTGGTGGCAGCATCATTCTGTGTGGATGCTTACCTTACAGCAGGGGCTAGTTTTACTATAGAATACTAAAGAAAGAAAATCCTTGTGCAAAGTAATGTTCGTTCAACGTGAAACAATTTCCAGAGACTAAATTAATGGATAAACTGAGCGTAAATCAGATTATAATCCCTGCTTTGTGTCTGTGTGTGTTGCAGCTGGAGGAGGACCAGCTGAAGGGCGTCCCTGTGCTGGTTTTTGCTAACAAACAGGACTTACCCAGAGCCATGTCGGTCGGTGACATCACCGAGGCCCTGAGCCTATCAGGAGTCCAGCAGCCGGTAGGTTCCTCCTGCGGTTGGACGATCCGAGATGACTTCTGCTGCTGCACCAGGGAGAATCTGTTGGAGCAGAAAATGACCTTTGACCTGTGTGTGTGTCCCTGCAGTGGTTTGTGCAGCCCTCCTGTGCCGTCAGCGGCGCCGGTCTGGTGGAGGGACTGGACTGGCTCTCCGAGCGGATCCTGAAAAAGTAGCTGCTGGGATGTTCGGATTGCCGACGGTTCTGCGGAGTCTTTGAAGGCACCGGACGGTTGTCGGCGCCGTTTCCCTGGAGGAACCCGAAGGATCTTCTGAGAAAATGTCCCGACCTTTGAACTTATTGCACTTTTCCTCCTGCTACTCAGACCTTCGCGTCTCCAACCCGGGAGTCTGTTTGGGTTCGGAGTAGTTGGCATATTTACATATTTCCTGCTGAGAGATTTTAGATTTTTCCTGATGGTTTTTCCATCTTCCAAGTTGGATTGGGCGATATGGACTTGAAGTTTTATCACGATATTTTTGTTGTACTGTTGCGATAACGATAAAAGTGACGATAAGAACTATTTATTCATTTTTAGAGTAACTGTATGGCTGTGACTGTGTGTCACAGCAATTATAGCCCCACAAGCACAAATACTGCTCTTAAAAAACGTTCCCATTTGTAAAATGCATCTTTCGGACACCAGTTGCATAAAAAAGTGGGATTTGTATCAATAAACTGCACATAGTAACTGCATTTAATCATATTTTCAAATTGATTGATATTTATTGATGAATAAACAGTGGAGAAAATAGTAAAACTACGATGATGTGCACTACCAGTTGTTTTTTGGTGTTTTTACAGCAGGTTAGGCGGTAAATTTACAAAAAAAACGGAGGAAAATAAACCAGTGTGCTTCATTTTTCTGTAGTTATTACACTAATATTTTATGGAACTGTGACTTTATTGTAAAATCTGAATGTTAATAAAATTTTATATAATAAAAGTCGGATGTAGCCAAGTCCTATTGTCTTACTCTAACAGCCCAGCTTGGCTGTAAATAAAAACCCACCAGCTTCTTACATCTGCAAACTTCTTGCCCGCAAAACCGGTTGGGCTCGGTCGGACTGGATGGCGAGCGTCGGTGGACAGCAGTTTTCAGGTTTCACCACAGATTCTCAGTCACATTTCGGTGCGGACTTTGACTAGGCCATTAAATCGTTCCCTCGTGGCTGTATATTTACAGACGTCCTGCTGGAAGGTGAATCTCCTTCTATATGAAATTTATATGGGTTGTCTTATTTCCAGTTTTCCCTCCAGGACTGCTCTGTTTTTAGCTCAGGGCAGGGCGAGAAATCGATTTTTATCAATTCATCAAATTTTTGGTTATTGATGATTTAATTTTTGGAAAATCAGGATTTTTTTCCCACCAATGAGCTCCTCGGGCTTCCGTAGCTCAGAGTGACGTCAGCGCGCCCAGGGCGGCCATCTTGTTTGACTAGCGTTTTTAACAGCTTCTATTTATTTGGACTTTGGGTTCAATTTTTTTTAAAAACGAAAATAAAGTCATCATGTTTCAAGAATACAGTCGTAGTAATACGAGAATAAAGTCTTAATATTAGCAGAATAAAGTATTATTAGAAGAATGAAGGGGTAATTTTATGACAACTCCAACATGAAAAATGTATTAAAGATTTTTTTTTCTCATAAAAACAACTTTTTTCTCATAATTTTAAGACGCTCTTCTGGCAAAATTGCGTTTTTACTCTGCTAATATAACGACCGTATTCTCGTAATTAAACAAAAATTCTTGCAGCGGAAGGGATGACAGAAATAAAAGCCACTTTTTGAAAATATTTTTCTGTCATTTCTAATTTCTGCTTTAGAAAAGAAAGTTCGAAAAAATAAAAATCGATTTAAACGGGAAATCGGATCTGGTATGAAAAAAAAAAAAAAATCCCGAATTTAACTCCATCCCCACATCATGATGCTGCCACCACTCATTCCTTGGCTCATTAGTAAATATTGTGCGTTATTGAGCCGTCCATTCAAGATAATCTGATTTGGTAGTTGTTTCGACTGTTTAATTTTGAGTGTTTTCTGCATATTTATTATTATTATTATTACTATTGCCCCATCTGTCACGGTGGAAATGTAATTTGACTTAACTGCGTCTAATTTGGCCGTTTTGTTTCTGTTTTGTAAGTCTTTAATTTTTTTTTATCCCTTGGCATCCGATGGTGCGTTCAGAGACAATTGGAATTTTTAGCATTTGGCAACAATTGACCAAAACATCAGTATTTAAGTTTATAGGCTGGGTCATTCCCGATAATTCTTTACACTGGCTTGGTTTGATTTCATTGTGTTTACTCCGAATATCCATCTGTACTTATGGATAGACTGTACAGGCTGTGTGTTATCTATTTGAGTACTTCTTGTAATTTAGTTCTGTTTTGTTGAAATCAGGGCCGGGCACTTATTGTATCATTTATCGTGACAAATTTCTTATCATGATAAGAATTTTGATTTATCGTTGTCACAATAAATTCCAATTAATTATGTTTAAAAAGAAAAAAAACTGTCCATATCATCGTGATTATTAGATTTCCTATTTTCTCCACTTTTTATTCATCAATAAATATCAATATATTTGAAAATATGATTAGAAGCAGTTACTGTGTGCAGTTTATTGATACAAGTCCCACTTCTTTATGCGACTGGTGTCCTAAAGAAGCGTTTTACAAGTGGGAACGTTTTTTAAGAGCAGAATTTGTGCTTGTGGGGCTATAATTGCTGTGACACGCAGTCACAGCCATACAGTTACCCTAAAAAAGGAGTAATAACTAGTTCTTATCGTTACAACAAAATATCGTGATGAAACTTTAAGTCCATATCGCCCACCCCGAGTTGAAACCATAAACATAAAATAATAAAGAGTGGCTCGCTCTTGATGTACTTGATCCTCGCTGCAAGATTTTAGCATAAAAACTTCAAAAACGTATAAAAATGATGCAGCAACTTCAAATAAAAATGTGGTTAGAAGAGAAAAACACTGACTCAGATGGGTGAACGTTAGTGCTTTATTTAAATCACTGAAACCTTTTTATTATTAGTCATCATCACAGGATCGTCTGTCTGTCCTGAACATATTTACAGCTTAATTATCAATTTTGTCGTGTTTTTCTGCGTCAGTAAAGTGCAGCTCCTTCACTTTTATGCTTAGTTACAGCTAGAAAACATTTCTTTCCTCACCAAAAACTGGGAAAAGTCAAATATTGTTGAATCTCCAAAGTTTTCCACCACGAATCAGAGGGAGCAAGGCAACCCAGCTCACATGAAAAAAAAAAAAAAAAAAAAAGGCCCAACAGAATCAGAACACAAACCCACACCAGATCAATAATAACAAAAACACGTTGACCCAGAAGAACGATCAGAGTCCGACTTTATGACACGATATTCTGACTTGAAATGCTCTTCAAAATGTGAACCAAAATAAAAAGTGAAAAGAAGGACGAGAAATTTGTGCTTTTGTGAAATAAATCAAACAAAGCTGATAAAGGAGAGCACAATAAAGCACCTTCGGCTCGTTATGTGGCTTAAAATTCAAGAACATTGAGGGTTTTTTATGCAGCATTAACATCTGAAATGTAAGGAGGTCAGAACCAACGTGTTTTCATTTCATAACAGCTTAAAATGTTGGCAGAGTGAGCTGAGACTGGGTTAGTTTAAAGAAAACACAAATACAGAAGAGATTAAATGTAAAAACACAGAGATTACGGCGTTTATTCCCACTGGAGGCAGCTTCTTGTTTATTTCCAGTGTCGATATTAAGAAAAACGCAGAATCCAGATGAGCAGCAGGTTTCTGTGAATATCCCCAAAGTTGATTCCTATCAGCACTAAATGTTTGCTAAAGCCTGCTGAATTCATCATCTTCTAATATTGTTGTTAAACGGGACGTGAAGGAAGCGTCTACAACCGCAATGTCTTCTGAGTTCTCCGTCAAATTTCCAACTAATAAAAGAAACAAACTGCGGTTAAAGCAGCGGCAGGTTAGTAACTTTAAATCAAACTTCAGTAACGGAGTGCAAACGTGGTTGTTTTTCTGCTAAAATTACATTTATTCAGAAGTTTATGTAATATAATTAGCAGCCGATCTATTTACGCTGCAAAATACACAAAATCCTACCAAGTATTTCTGGTCTAGATTCTAGTTGAAAACACTTGAAATAAGACAAAAGTAATTTACAAGTACCTTCTCAGCAGATATAGGAGCTTGTTTTAGGTAAATAATTCCTTCATATTGATGAAAAAGTTCTAGTTATAAGTGAAATAATCTGCCAGTGGAGCAAGACATTTTAACTTATAATATGGGAAAAATCTCTTGCTCCACTGGCAGATTATTTCACTTATAACTAGAACTTTTTCATCAATATTAAGGAATTACTGACATAAAACAAGCTCCTATGTCTGCTGAAAAGTTACTTGTAAGTTAGTTTTGTCTTATTCCAAGTGTTTAAGATATTTGCACCAGAAACTGGACCAAGATTTTGTGCTTTTGCTGTGTAGATTTTGGAGTAAAGTTTAGACGTTTTGCTTAGTTCCAACCAATTTTTTCCCTTTAGTGTTCTGCGTCTTGATATTTAGGGTTTTAAAAATAAACTTTGGCACCTTTAAGAGATTTTTTTTTTTTTTTTTAACAAGGAAAGTTTTGAAGGAAGCAGTCCAAAACTTGGACATTAGTCATATATGCAAGATGCAGTCAATCAGCATCTTTTTGCTTTCTTTAAGTGCCTGACAGACACAGCGCAGGGCGTAATAACGTCTGGCATTAGTCTGGGTGAGAACATGGCAGTGTTTCAGAGCTGATGGCAAACTTTCTCTGAGAAAAGCTGAAAGCAGTTTTAATCCAGAGACCCGTCAGTCTCACAGGTGCAGACAAACCTGCTGGCAGCCCTGGTAGACATCCGTAAAAACGCAGAAGAAGAAATTAAGTTTTAATGCTGCAGCAAAATCTCGCTGTGAAATCTGATTTTTTTTTTGTTTGTTTTGGTAGGTAAGGGATGTTATTCATCGTAGATCCAAAACCTGATTTTGCACATTTTCTGTATTAAAAGAAAGACATCTAGTTTTCAAATTCATTCAAAATTATCCTCAGTTATAAAAACAGGATTTGGGTCGCTTTCTTTGAAAACGCTGCTGTTTAGCCAAGTTAAATAAATCAAATAAAAGCTGATTTGGGAGCAGAAAAGTCGGCCTTTCAGTGAAAGTTGATGGATGGATGTGATTCTCTTTATAATAAAGGCTTGGAAATAAATTTAAAAAAAAAATGTCGATAAAAATTTTAAGCTGATTACAAATGAAAAGTCAACCGCCAGTTGGGGGCCACAAAATAATCAGTTCAGGGGCCACAAATGGCCCCCGGGCCACACTTTGGACACCCCTGTTTTCTACAGGCTTCTGGTATCTGGTTGTTGATTCGGATCCTTATCGTGCTAAAAAACACTCGGCACCACCCGTTTTCAGTTCTCTGAAAGAGTTTGGACTTCCAGCTGAAGCGCCCGCAGCATCACGGAGCCTCCACCATACTTGACAAATCCATCTTCTGTCTCGTTTAGCTCATGTTTCCATTTAAAATCCCAGAGTTGAACAAACTTCAATCATTGCAGGAGGGCAAAATTATTTTTCTCTGTGTCACGTCATATTTATTCCCCAATGAAACAATAAGTCATGGATTAGAAGTTCCTAGAAACTCTGATCAGCCCTGAAAATGTACAAATAAAGCGTTTATTTTAGAGGGATTATTAGGATTATCTGTAACTGTGCTGCCATGATTGTTTAAAAACTGGCTTTTCAGGTTTGTTTCAGGGTAAAATTTAGCTGCTGCACTAAAAGATCGATTCATTTCAACACATAAAACGGGTTTTTACACATCTTCACCAGGTGTGTTGACAAATCTGTCTGTGGCTGCACTCAGTTTCACAAAATAAGAGAAGAAAATCGGGTGAATCAATGCGGCACGGCGCCTGGAACCGTTTCTTTCTGATGTTCTACCGCAGACGAACAGCAGGATGCCAGACGACAGGAAGCCCTTTTCAAAATAAAACTCTTTTTCTCTCCTTTTGTGAACAGCAACATTTGTTTTACGTGGAACGAAGACGGAGTCCTGCAGGAGAAACCGTTCCCGTTGGAGGGACACAACTCGAATCTCCCGTCGGGATTTTACTTCCGCTCCTCCTTCGGATCCGGGCTCCTCGCTCCGTTTGATCGTCACTGTTAGCGCTTCTTAAAAAAAAATAAACGTTAAAAACAGAAACTTACTGATTATCTAAATGTGGAGCCGGTATAAAAGCAGTGTGTTTTTGTTTGTTGCACAGAATAAAAACCATTTCTAATTTCCCCCGCCTTCCCCTCTTCACGTAGAGGTGCGTTCGGTTTTCAGTCCAGCAGAGGAAACGTTCGATTCCTGAGCTGGTTTCTCAAAAACGCCAGCCGGGAATCCCCTGGGAGCCAAAAAGCACGCCAACGCCGGGAGTCGTTAGGCTTCCGACTCACCGCGCTTCTTCCCCTCTTCCCCGACGTCGCTCTCCTCTGATTGGCTGCTGCTGAGCACCAGAAACTGTCCGTCAGGCGCGGCCGGGTTGGCGGGGCGACTCGAGGCGGCGATCAGGCGACTCTGTTCTTCTAAATCCTGCAGTTCAGTCAGGAAAATTAAAATAAAAAAAGAAACTAGGAGTTAAAAGAAATAATAAACAGCTGTCCGGCATAAAAAGAGCGCTGCTGAGCATCTCCTTTGAAGCCGAAGCTCCCGTGCTCCGTCCTCATACGCTGGTCTGGAAATAAGGGACGTTTTCTGGGAACATAAAGTCCTGTTAGCTCTTTGTCGCGTCTGATTCGCTCCCATCCTGAATAGTGCCTGTGTTTTGGGATCAAGGGTGCGGAATCCACGGCATTCTGCCGCGTCAGGATGGGGAACATTACTCCCAGTGGTGTCCCGATACCAATACTGGTACCGCACCCACTCATTAACATTAATTATAAATTATTTTAATTAACTTTTTACTGCGCTCTAGTGCCACAGAAGCCCGACTCGACACATCAAGCAAATAGTTTTGGCCGAAATTTGGGTCGGGTTTGTAAATCTAGCGAAAAATGCGTCTTTTAGTGAGTAATTTGATAAAGCATTTGAAGACTAAACAATCTGTATGCCATGCTCTATTTATGATTTGGGACTGTAGGCTTAAAAAGAAGAGCCACCCTGATTTAAATAAAATAAATTTGTTTTTAAGTTATTGAGTGAAGTATAAGTACCAACTTATAAACTTCTCGGTATCAGTACTTGGAATCTGCAAGTACTTAAACTTAAGTACTTGTACTTGGTCTGGGAAAAAAATGGTATCGCAACACCACTAATTACTTTTGTTGTGACGTCACCACGTTTTATTTCATTTTTTTTGTTTGTTTTATATTAAGGACTAAACTGGCCATCTGCGAATACAGTGGACCCCCGGTATTCACCGGGGTTACGGGCCACAGCCACGAATACTTGAAACTCCATCTCAAACACCAAATATACCTTAATATGCATTAACACGCACAGTGGAAACCATTTTAGCGCTACTGCAGGAGCTAACATCTAGCTCTTGGAAGTACAGCCAATCTGTGCTAAGGAAAATAAATGGCGCTCCTGTATTGGCTGCTTTGCAAACGCCAGCCAATAGCGTGTCAAGTAGCATTGTGGCTAGCTATCTCAACTTCCCAAGCTGCGTTTTCTTTCCAATATTTTAGACATTTTCGTAGACTAAATTATTTGGAGTTACGTTCCACAGATATATCCGTGAATACCATGCAGCAAATAGGTGGAGGTCCACTGTAAAACTTCAATGCTGAATGAATGCCCACTAGTGCTCAGGTAACTATTGACCAAATTAACTAGAAAGTAGGTCATGCTGTCAGTTTCACTGTGTAAAAAAACAACCTCCATTCTGAGTGAAAGGCCTTCTTAGTATTGCACGTACTGAGTAATTTTACCATTGGGGGAATATCTGAGGCAGAATTGCATAGATCTGTGCAGTGGTGGACACACTTCTGCTAATGTGCTAATAGTGAAGCTAATTTTTTTTTATTTAGCACTTTCGCTAACTTTTAAAATATTTAGCACACTTAGCTACCCCTAAATTATTTTTTCCAGATAAATTCTAAAGCACTAATTTACTAGTACATTATTCAACTGAAAGTTTACAAAAAATTTTTCTATGTTGAAGTTTTGTGAAGAATTCCTCAAATAGTTATTCATGCTCTTATTTTGAAGGGGATGAAGACTGTTAACGTAGCAGTTCTGTTTCCTCTCCTCACATTCTCTCTCCTTTTTTTCCCCCCCAATAACTTTATTTTAGACAAGAAACAAACAGGAACAGGATATAAACATTAATACAACATCTAAGGATGTTGTATTAATGTTAAATTAATTAATGTTAATTAAAGGATTATTAAATTGGTGCTCGAGGGTTGTAGACTTTCAAGGGCAGATATAATTTGAATTGAAGTTAGCGCTTTAGCATTAGCTTCAGCTAAATGCCATGTTGGTGTAGCACTTCAGCGTTAGCAGAACTGATGTTCATGATTAATGCTTTATTGTTAGCACGGCTACGTTTTTAATTAGCGGTGCCCACAGCTGGACCTGTGGCAGCCTAGCTTATCCGGAGACCACAATGTGTATGCTACAGCTCTGCCGGATCACTATGGCATCACCCTACGTCAAATAATCAATAAGTAGAGATTATGGTAGAATAGTGTGAGGGGGGTGTTACCTTTTCTATCTGTCTTTGCTTGTTGAGCTCCTCCTGCTGTTTCTCTTTGGCTTTGTCCTGCTCTTTCTTCTTCTCCACCGCTTTACGGTCCTGAACAACAACAGAAGTTGAACAGAACTGAGCCATCCACGTGACAGCTGAACGAGCCGTGATCAGCTCTGATTCAGTCTCACCATCTCCGAGTGGAAAGCTATCTGCTTGGCCAAACCGATGCTGTCGCAGATCTAAAACACGAAGAAGAAATCTGGGTCAGAAACACCAAAAAGTGCCGGTAAAACTCCACGAACAGAACCACAACCTTCTCTCCATCGTTGTTGGACTCAAAGATGTAGCAGACGACTCGGGAGTCCCCTCGCCCGCCCGCCGCCTGCAGAACGAAGCCGAACAGCCTCTTGTTGTCCTGATGGGACGAACACTGGACGACGCTGGACAGCAGGAACTGCAGCGGGTCAGAGGACACCGTGAGCAAAGACAGGAAAACTTTAACTGGTACAGGTATAAAGAGGAAAACTGGGACCACCTCACCCTGAGTCGAGTGACCTGCGTCTGAGGATCAATGAGTCTGGAAAACAAAGATTACACTCTAGAATAACCGCTGGAAAAATGCACTGCAAGAAACACAGAACGTCACCAAGTATTTCTGCTCTAGTTTCCAGTGCAAACATCTCGAATACACTTGAAATCAGACAAAACTAACTTACAAGTAACTTTTCAGCAGATATAGAAGCTGGTTTTAAGTCAATAATTCCTTAAAATTGATGAAAAAGTTCTAGTTATAAGTGAAATACTTATGCCAGTGGAACATGATATGTTTCCCTTATAAATTAAAATTAAAATGAGAACTTTTTTTTTTTAATTCAGTGCAGAGCAGCTATGGACCTTATTACTGTTGAAAGATGCGTACATTGACATAAAGTCCTGGCTCTTTCTCCAGCTGCCTGAGAAGCCTTAATGTCCCCAAACAGCAGAGTTTAGTGAGCTTGGCTTTGTTTTGGTGTCACAGTTAAAGTTGCGCTGCAGAGTGCTGCACTGCTGCACTTAGTTCCCCACATAAAGTTCCTGCATGTGTTCAGGTGCAAAACAGTGCTGTTTTTCTTTGGTTTGCGGTACCAAGCTGATAGGGCTGTACTGGGTATTTTGGGGTATGAATAAATTTACTGTTACACTCGTACTGTTTACAGATCATTTAAGGCAGTTTGTAATCAGCAATACACACACGCACACAAAAACAGAGGGTGTAATTATTACTTGAGGCAGTCGCAGGTGACGAGCAGGTGAGACTCGGTCATCCTGAAGATGTTGTGGATGGCTCTGGCGGCTAAGATCTGCCTCATGGTCTCAGAGATGACGTCTGCTGACTCGGCGGTCTTCACCTCCATGGACCCGAGGAACCTAACGATAAACAGCTGGTGGAGGATCGAATCTGGACGAGAAAACGGGGGGGGGGAAAGCTGTTTGTCTTCAACTGCTTTCATGCTGATTATTCTAGTTTAGACGGGTAAGGAGTGTGGTAATGTTTTAACTAGTGGTGGGACTGAATTTTAAAGTTTTAATCGAGTTAATTGGAAAGTCAGCAATCAATCGCATTTCAATCGAAAACCATGTATTGACCAAATAAGCAACATTATAATTTCAAAACCCCTTTTTGTTGCTAAATTATTGCATAAATAGACATATAAGCTCAACAACAAAGATATTTATTGTTTTTAATCTGTTATTCAGGTTATTTAACCATCGATTGGTGCAAAGTGCTATTCTACCTACAGTCATAATCAATAAATTATAGTATGCATTCCAATGAAGCTCATTTCTCAGATTAAAAGTATCTTTACAAAACTGACAACCTTTAAGCAGGTATTAAACATACTACATCCATCTACGTGTAATTAATTTATATGTGTTTTACTTAGTGACAAAGTTCCTGAAATAAATTGACATTTCAATAATATTTTAATTTATTGAATGGGTCTGTATTAAACTTTTAAGTGTTTCAGGAAGCCCTGATAATTCATGGAGCTTCTTTAGAAATGTGGACTGTGGACGCTGGCGTTAGCGCTGCTGCTACATGTTTAGCATTGAGATGCTAGTTTAGGCTAGCATAGCTTCTCTGATCGACCGACTGCTTTTAGAACAACTTGAACTCAACTGGAGTCTTTTCCAGTGTCCCATCAGGTCGGCTCTGGAAGCAGAAATTAACCCCCAGAGGGCCCAGAGAAGAGACTTCGTCGTCCATCGCTGCTGTTAGCGGAGCTCACTTGTGCATCAGATTTACGGACATACCAGAAACACGCAAATACAAAGGTTCCAGCTCAGGACTTTTGTATGTTAAAAAAAATGCGATTAACTGCGTTAAAATTTTTAACGCGTTAAAATCCAAGTGATTAATTAATTAAAATTAATGCGTTAAAGTCCCATCCCTAATTTTAACGTAGAAACAAAATCGATTAAAGGCTCAGAATCAGAATGACAACATTTAAAAACTTTTAATGGGAAAGAAAAAACCCAGACTGAACCTTTTCTTCTTGAAACTAGCTAAATCAACAAAAGCTAAACTTGATCTTCTGCAATTTTGTTTTATTTCTGGCTGCATAACTGTGTAATTCTGGGCAGCAGAGGACAGCAAACAAGTCCAACAGCAGCTGAGATCCAGTATTGTTTCAGTTTAAGGTGATGCTGCTTTCTTAAAACAACTGCTAAAACAACAAAGGTTCAAACGAGAGATAAAAAGTAAACTCTGCAGATGAACAGGATGTACCTTCACTGTCCTCCGGCGAGTCGTCTCCAGACTCTCCAAACGGATTACTCCTTCTGCAGAAAAACATGTCGTCATGTTAATCTCGTCCTTTAAACACATTTATTAATAACTTCTGATCAAACTTGACGCTATATATGGGTGTACTAAGTTTTTAACACAGCTTTTTCAAAGACTTCATCTTTGTTTATTGAATGATTTTAGTTTGTTTTCATACACTTAGATTTAAAAACACCTTTAGAACCTGATAAAGACCTGATATTAATTTTATCCATGACTGCAGTTGGATTACTATTAGATCATCAAATTCAAATAAATCTACTATATTTTATAAGAAAACCCTGTAAAGTCTGTGAATGAGGTGTTAAGAATAAGGATGTTCTGTCAGACACCTGCCGGGCTGTGCCGCCGTCTTGTTCTGACCCGAGTTCTCCTCTGTGACGGGGGAGATTATGTCAAACTGGATGGGCGTGTCCGGAGCAACCAGAGCGTCCAATGAGAGGACAGAAAGAGCAGGCGATGGCTCAGAACCAACAGAGCTGATGCTGCTCGTTCGGCCTGTTCGGCCCTTACTGGAAGAAAGAGAACAAACGCAATGATTAGACTCACCACCAGGTGGCCGTCTGTGTTGGAGCTATCGAGATAGCTACATTCCTATCTGCTGATCCCACACCGCCCTACCTGCTGATCCCACACCCCCCTACCTGCTGATCCCACACCGCCCCACCTGCTGATCCCTCACCCTCCTACCTGCTGATCCCATACCACCCTACCTGTTGGGTCTCATGCTCTCATGCCTCTGTTGGAATGACGGTGATGGTGTCACCGCTTCAAGGGCTGTTTGGTTCACTCTGGCTGCCAGCTCCTACCAGAAATACAGCACCATCATCAGAACTTCACTGGGGTTGACATCTTGCTGCATTCACTTGTTTTGTATATAAAAGCAGCTTTTTTACTATATTACATTCTGAGCAAATCATTTAAAGATAGACAATAATTATCGCTCAAGGACCACTAGAGCACACCTGCCGTATTAAATCCCTGTTAAAAGGGTGGTGAAGCTTCTTTTTGTTCTAAAAACAACAACAGTTCATTATCAATCAAAATTCACCTGTTGACATTACAATGACACCAGGTGACTTTGAACCTATCCAAGCACTGAACAGATGCTTAGAACAAATTAGTGTGTGGAGGTTACAAAACTTACTCCAGCTGAACAGAGGCAAAACTGAAATTATTATCTTTGGACCTAAAGAGGAACAATCTAGAGTCGGCGCGCACCTGAAGTTATTCCAGCTAGAAACTAGTGATCAGGCCTGAAATCTGGGTGCAGTGATGAACTCAGACCTGAACCTTCAGAGACACATAAAGACAGTTACAAAGTCGGCCTTCTATCACCTGAAGAACATTTCCAGGATTAAAGGACTAATGTCTCTACAAGATCTAGAGAAACTAATCCATGATTTTTTTCTTTAGTCGCATTGATTACTGCAACAGTGCCTTCACAGGTCTGCCTAAAAAATCAATCACATAGCTTCAGCTGTTCCAGAACGCTGCTGCTGGCATTCTCACTAAGACCAGGAAGGTAGAGCACATCACCCCAGTTCTAAAGTCCTTCCACTGGCTCCCTGGAGCTCAGAGAAGAGACTTTAAAATACTTCTGTTAGTTTATAAATCACTGAACAGCTCAGCACCAAAATACATCAAAGACCTGTTGCCGTCGTATCAACCTTCCAGACCACTCAGGTCTTCTGGTTCTGGTCTGCTCTGCATCCCCAGAACCAGAACCAAACATGGAGAAGTAGCTTTCAGTTTTTATCCTCCTCTACTCTGGAACAAACTCCCAGAAAACTGCAAAACAGCCGAAACACTGAGTTCCTTTAAATCAAGGCTGAAAACCCACCTGGTTAGAGCTGCCTTAGATCAGTAGAAAGTGGAACATTGATCGATTTGCTCGATGATTTTGATGATTCTGCTGTATACTTGATTGATGTTTTTATGATGTGAAGCACTTTGAACTGCCTTGCTGCTGAAATGTGCTGCACTAATAAGCTTGAGAATTAAACTTGAAAATTCAAACAAGCCTTCACACTGAGCTGTGCACCATTTCATTTTCAGGTACGTTGAGACTGGCCAGTTCTCAGCTGCTCTGTTCTAATGGAGTTGATTAAATATGAAACACCTGTGAAGCGGACACACACCTCTGCGTTTTCGCTCAGGTAGATCCTCCTGGAGATGTTGTTGATGGTTGCGATCCACTGTCAGAGGAAGCAGCAGAGATGCAGCGTCAGAAAAAGTCAGCTCACAAAGACGATGGAGTACAGGAAGTCATTTTACCTCCTCACAATCCTTCCTGCTCTCTGCCTGCAACGTCACGACTCTGACAAATCACAGGAATAAGATAAAAGAGCAGTAAATATCTTCAAAACTCTTGAGAGAACTGGAGGGCGCCGAGAAAAGCAGCATTCTCACTTTTTGCCATCGAAGGAGGTGACCTGAAAGCAGAATCGCCGGTCGTCGGAGTCGACGGCCATGACGGAGCAGTTATCGAGGTCCGTTACCAGCCCGCCCGCCACCTCGCCTCGGCCCTGCTGCATCAGGTTTCCTCCCTGCGTGAAGAAGTACTGACGCTCCCAGGACGACGACACGAGGCCCGTTTTACTGCCAGACACACAGCGGAGCCACATTTAACTCAAAATGTTCAGGAAAACATTCACAACCTGCTAAAATTACAGCTTTGTGTTCAATCCCAGGAAACACTGTCTGAATCTTTGGGTTTGTTGTAAGAGCTGTTAGTGCATTCAAAAATTCAAAAAGCACGGCCTGTGATCATCTGCACCGCTTGTCAAGACTTGCAGCAAACCAGAACAACCATCAAAAATCCCCCGACTCTCTACAGAAACTCAGAACATCAGCAGACAGACTCATCAGTAGCTACCGAAGAGCATAAGGGCCACTGAAAAAGCAAAAGGAATCCTGACTGTAATCCAGATGGGCACCTGGGAGGAACCAGCTTGAAGGACAGAGATGTGAGCTGTGCAGGAGGACAACTAACTTTCTGGAGGAACGTGTCGGATTAAGTGATTTCCTTATGTGACCGATTTAAGTCAAAGTTCTGAAAAAAAAAAAAAAAAAAAAAAAAAAAAAAAAAAGTCAAAATTCTGATATTAAAGTCAGAATTCTGGGATTAAAGTCAGAGTGGAAACAAGCGTCTCTAATCCTCTTCTGTAGTTACAGTATAAAAGAAAACACGTCACACTGCTCCTAAAGGTTTAATGAGATGGCCGAAATATACTTTTTGACCCACATTCACTAACTGGTGGCCTTCAGATAAAATCAACCTGTGTTGATCCAAAAGGAAAACACAAAGACAGTTATCAGCAGCAGGTAAGATAATGACTGCTCATAAATTCACCATGAACCCCAAACTTTCCCCTTCAACACCAAACCCAATAAAACAACTGGAGAAGAGTCAAAACGCATAGCAGGGGCTTGTGTCTTACTTGCGGATGTAAAGGTAGCCTTGCTTCCTGGTTAGGTTGCGACAAACGGGTGAGTGGGCAGGGTCAGGGTCACATGGCGCATACAGGGGGTCACATGACCTTTCCATCTGCTGGATGTTTTCCTGCATCTGCCCCACCTCTTCCTCCATCTCCCGACGTACGCTGCAGACACGTTTCACACGTTTACCTCTAAAAGTCACCACTACTTTCATGATTATGGCGACAGCTTGAGACTCCTACTTCTGGACGCTGGTTCCGATGGTTCCCAGGAAGTCCTCCCACTGCTGGGTGAGGTTTTCAGACCCCAGCTTAAAGAAGCTGATCTGCACAGAACGAATTAAATTAAAATCAACAAAATAACAGGCCATGAAACATTTTTTTTAATCAAACGTTTCTGAGATCTCTTCCTTTTTAAACACGGTGGGTATAATCCTCAAAACACGCAAAAACTTTTCGAAACACACTTCTCTTCTGCCCTCTGGTGGAGGACCGGCGTACTTCATGTGGCAAGGGGTACTTTCAGACCAGTTTTCATTGAGTCCTTTCTTTAAATATGGTGACAATTTAAATATACAGGAATATTTAATGGATGCATGAGTTACTTTGTGATTAGATTTGTTGATCTAATTTGTTGTTTGTAGGAAGGTAGCTAGATAACTATGTCAAAATAAAAGTTGCACGACATCACGCTGCAAAAACACAAAGTCTTACCAAGTATTTTGGTCTAGTTTATAGTGCAAAAACACTGAATACAGTTGAAATAAAACAAAACTATCTTACTAGTAACTTTTTAGCAGATATAGGAGATTGTATTAAGTCAATAATTCCTTAATATTGATTAAAAAGTTCCAGTTATAAGTGAAATAATCTGCCGGTGGAACAAGATATTTTAACTTATAATATGGGAAAAATGTCTTGTTCCCATGGCAGATTATTTCACTTATAACTAGAACTTTTTCATCAATATTAAGGAGTTATACACTTAAAACAAGCTCCTATATCTGCTGAAAAGTTACTTGTTAGTCAGTTTTGTCTTATTTCAACTGTATTTAAGATATTTGCTCTGGAAACTGGACCAGAAATACTTGGTAAGATTTTGTGATTTTGTGTTTTTGCAGTGTAAGAAGTTTTTTTTAGATTGTAAGGTTTAATTTAACTGATTGCATTAAAAAAAAAAACAAAAAAACAACCTTTTCAAACAATTATTCTTTCCAAAAAATTTCCAAGCAATTTGAACACTTCTATATTTTGGACTTCAAAATAAGAAAATAAGTCATTTGGGAATATAATCTAGATTCTGCAGCAATTACAGCCTCACAGCAGGATACTGCAAAAACACAAACTTTTACCAAGTATTTCTGGTCCAGTTTCAAGTGCAAAAACATTGAATGCAGTTGAAATAAAACAAAACTAACTTACTAGAAACTTTTCAGCAGATATAGGAGCTGGTTTTAAGTCAATAATTCCTTAATATTGATGAAAAAGTTCCAGTTATAAGTGAAATAATCTGCCAGTGGAACAAGATATTTTTCCCATATTATAAGTTAAAATGTCTTCTTCCACTGGCAGATTATTTTGACATTTAGACACAGTTTGTCAAAAGGACTCGATAAATAGTTATGTTTTTAAAGATTTCTGACTTATTTCTTATGTCTGAACCACATAGAAAAACAGCCTCACTCTGACTCTCTTCTGAGGCATAAATGCAACAAAAATATGACTTCATCCATCACGACTGCCCGATATTGAGAAACATTAAGGAAGAGTTTGCACAATTTCATGCTGCTTTGATGTGTACTGACATACAGCAGCATCCTGTTTAAAATTAAAATGAATCTAAATCTATTTTTAAATGAAAAAATCTGCTGGGATTTGTAAAGATGGGCAGCTTTTCTGACCTCTCGGCCTCAGATCTGATCGACATCCTGAGTAGGCCTGTCGCAATTAATCAATTAGTGGCATGATAAATCAAAATGAGCATTTTGGGAATGGAATGGGAATTTTGTTTGCAGAGACACCATGATCAATTTTTCTATAGTTTCGGTGTTGTGTGTTTTTTATTTCTGTTTTATTTATTGCTTTTGGTTGCCGTGTTTTACTTTAGGTATTTAAAATAACTATAAAAATTACTAAATAAATACAAAATATGGAAAAAAACAGAAAATACAAAATGAAAAAAGTGACAATAACTAAAAAAAAAAAGACTAAATAAGTACAAAAAAAATTAAATAAAGGCAACTATTCAAACAATAAGACTGGAAATAAAACGGAAAATGAAATAATAGTGATAACGTTAAGCGTTTTAAAGTTTATTGGTCTTTGTTTATTATTATGCCATTATCAATATATCACTTGAAAATGATCTCAAACCAACAATAATATCGTTTATTGCAATAATTTCCAGAATTTATCGTCCCGCAAAATTTGCCTAATCATGCGGATTACAGCTAATCCAGCGTGCAGGACACGTGTGTGTGTGTGTGTGTGTGTGTGTGTGTGTGTGTGTGTATTTGTACACACACCTGAGCCTGCATGTAGCCCAGCAGCGGCTCCAGCAGAGCCGTCTTCTTCTTGTACTGCAGCGTGTTCAGGGCGCAGAAGTAGTGCATCATGGTCTGGTGCTGCTTCTTGCGCGAGGTGTAGACGTCCTCCACCACCTCCGCTCTCACCTACAACGACAACAATAACGTCACCCTCTGACTGGACTGATCTCTGCAGGAGAACCCATTAGCTTGCAGGAGGCTGCAAATCGAGAAGCTCAGGTGCAGAAATAAAGAGAGATTCTGGGAAAACTCTGGATGGATCTGAAATAGCTTGTTAGGAGGAAATCAGATGGTAAAAAGAGTTCTGAGTAATGTTGGGATGCAAAGGGATTTTGGTTGAGATGTTACCTTGTCATTGTCCTTCCTCTTAGACAGGCGACTATATCTGTTAATGGCTGTGTCGTGATCTGCACACAGAAGGCAACAAAGAAAAGGAGCGTGGATAAATATATTTACTCCTCTTTTTCTGGTTTTATCAAATTAAACAAGGTGTAAAAAATGTAATCTGTAAAGAAAACTTTTTTTAAAAAAATGGTCCACATTGTTTCCACTGCAGGAACCAGAAGCAGAGCAGAAATCGGTGTTGAATACCAGAGTTTTACAGTGTAAGCAGATGACTAAAATCAGGCAGTCTTTGAGGGAATATATTATTTAAAAGATTGAAATGAAGGCAGAGAGAGCAAACACTCTCATCAAATTTAATTAAACAGATTTAAACCATTAATGTTAGAATATTTAAAATTTTCTAAGCCACAAATGAAAAAGAAAAAAAAAAAAAAAATCACAGCTTCAAGGTTGGTGTATGTGTTTGATTTTGTAAATTTCCTTCAAAAATCTAATTTCTCCAGGAGTTTTAACAGCAAAAATGAAATGATTTGACTTTAATTGAGCAGTAATTGGCTTTTATCATCTGTCGGTTCTGAAAATTATGAAAACAGATCAGAAGATTAAGATTAGGGCTGCAGCTAACAATTATTTTAGCTATTGATTAATCTAGTGATTATTCTGACGATTAATCGGATTTTAAAAAATTGGAACACTCTGGAGAGTTTTAATTTAAGCCTTTTTTATGCAATATTAGGAACACCTTATAAAAAAAAAAAATAATTCAATTCCTTATTTTAAATAAGAAAATTAACATTTTATTGCCTAAAATGCAACAACATAGCATTCCTTGAGAGAACGTTTGACCCTTTGTAGCAAAGGATGCGTCTGCAGCTAAATAAATACTTCTAATAACATGTGAGGAGCTGAGCTCTTTCTTATTAACTTATTTTTTTAGCTTAAATGCAAAATGTATTTATTCTTTTGTACAGTTTCATTTTAATTATTGCTCTGAATACGTTGTTCTTTCAGAAATTTTGAGTCTGCATACTCCTGTTAACGATTAATTTATTACTAAAGTTGTTGACGATTATTTAAAATAATCGATTCATCATGATTAATCACTTCAACCTTCAATCAGGAAATCAAGTTCTTGGTTAAAAGATTTGGGTCAGAAAAGTTAATTCACTCATAAAAAGGTGCAACTAGTGTACAAATGTGCACAAAAAGAAGATAATAAAAATACATCCATCTCCCTGCTGAGTTGTGGGGGTGCATCCAACCATGCAGGAGTAAACACTCCTTAGCATTTCAAGGTTAGTTATATTAATAAGCATAATTCAAGGAAAGTATCTGCATTGGTTGTTTTCCCCAAAGAGCTCTTAAAGAAAGTCAACTGAAACTCCTCTGGCTTTGGAAAATGTGATGGAAGGAAAAACTGATAGCAGTAGCTCCACCGTCTTACCGTCGCTGGCTATCTGGAAGACTTCTTTCAGCGTGAGGATCTCTGTAAAGATGAAAAACACCGGAAAGTTAAGGGAATACCTCTGCTGATCATAAACTTCACCAACAACAGCAGCACAAATGGCTTCTTCCAGCTCAACAAAACTCAAAGTCAGGGGGAAAATACATGCTGAATCTCCTTGATACTCTCAAAGTGCAAAGGTAGAGAAGCACCGAAGCGAAGTTTTTTAATCTGTGAGATGATGGCCAGGAATTATGAGCTGTGACTTGAACCGTTAGCGTTTCCTACCCTTCAGGTCTCGCTCTTTGAACTGGGAGATGGGGAACATCATCGCGTCGGCCAGCTGGGTGGACAGGACAGCATGACAGGAGCTCAGCTGGACAAACGACAGGGACACCGGACGTTAGGACGCGTTCTGACCAGCAGTCTTCTGAAGATCTGGCCCAGAACGAGGGCTCACCTCATCGATGACCTTTGCAAACTGCTGCAGGGTGGAGCTCATCACCTCGTCGTCGCCCCCTAGAGGAAAACGCTGCACACAGCAGCAGGAAACAGAACAAGAGGCATCCTCTTCAGGAACCTGCTGTTCTAGAGTCCAGATTAAAGTACAGATAAGACCCATCCTTTGCCAGAAAGTTAGAAAATCTCTGACTCAACAAATTAAAAAGTTTCTGAAATATTTAAGACTTTTTTTGCGGGATTTTTTTTTCAGTTTTAAAGGTGTCTTATTGGGAGTTAACGAGACAGAAACACAAAGTAGAGCAAAGAAAATGATCAACTCTGAGAAGCTTCCCCATCCCTGATGAAAAAAAAAGCATTCCCACAGCATGGTGCTGCCACCAACATGTTTCACTGTGGGGATGGTGTGTTCAGGTTCCGTGTTTTCCATCTCTCACACACACTGTAAAACATCTGTAAGTGGTTTAACTTGAAAATGAAGGTACACCTGCTGCCTTGAAAATGCAAGAAAAGTCAACCTGAAAACTGTTTTGGTTTTAGCTCAGAAATTAAAGTTCATCAAGTTGATTTAACAACAAAACATTCTTTTTAAAATTCTGATAGCTTATTAATCTTCAATTGTGAATTGTTATAACTTAATACTGTAATTTAAACCAAATAATTATTCACAATATACAAGAAAACTGCCCTCACCTAGTTCAGGGGTCTGCAACCTTTATTACCTAAAGAGCCATTTTACTTTCAGGGCAGCCAAAAAAAAAACAAAAAACAAAAAAAAAAAAAAAACTCACTTAATGCTGCAAATTTCACATAACTTTAAAAAAAAAAAAAAAAAAAAAAAAGACATCTCATAAATTTAGATAAATATCTCCATTGGGGAAATTTGTTGTCATTTTTAAAGAACAACAAATTTATCTCTATTTTTAGGATTCAAAGAAAGATGAACATAAAAATTTGCAAAAAGAAGGTGGATAGTTTTTTTTCTGTCGTACTGAAAATTATGTTAAATGATAAAAATAAAAAATACATAGATTCCAACCAAATGACAAGAAGAACAGATCTAGAAACATATTACTGGTTCTTTTGGTATCTTTCTTTGTGGATATTCAATGCAAATATTGCAAGAAAAAAAATTAAAAACTGTTAAAAACCCGAGTTTGTTATTATATCTATATTTAAACATGAGCTGGCTCTTTTTATTTTTTAAGCTAAAGTTAATATGAGCCATGGTGAACGAGCCACTTAAATAAGCGTTAAAAAACACAATAATAAGGATAAGCCCAGCGCTGCAGTGTTGGAGACAGAGCCGGGCGCTTGTATTTTCTCGTTTTCTACCTGTTTGTCGTACTCTTTCAGCAGCCTGGAGGTCAGGTGTGTCGCTGCACTCAGCTCATTCTGCAAGATAAACAAGAGTCACCAAATGAAGTTGAGGCACCAACAGAGTTAAAGAGGTATAACTTCTGCAAATTTGCACCTGCGCATCATAAATCCTCTGCATGGCCTGATAGAGCTGCGTGCAGTAGTTGGAGATGGCCGCAGTGTCCTCCTCAAACACTCCCAGCAGGGAGCGCGTCTGCAGACAGGAAAGCAGAAAACCACGGGAGCAAGAAGGAAGTCAGCACCCAGTGATGACGCTGAGGCACTCAGAAAGATCCCGTGTGTCATGCTGACTATGCAGATCCACGCCCACATCTGCAGCTGTGCTATAAAGGTGTGTCTCTATGATATTTCATGATTGTGTTTGTGGAAGTGTCTTCCTCAGAAGATAAACTGGTGGAATATTTCCAAATCCAGCTCAAAACATATTTCCAAATGTTTTGAGTGGAAAATCTTTCATGACAAAGTTATATAAAGGTGTCAATGGTCTGAGGAAACTAGGGCTGGGTGATGTGGCTTAAAAATAAAATCATAGATTTTTTTTCAGACCAGATCTGATTTCCAATTTTAGTCTATTTTTTTCTCTTACTTCCTTCTTTAAGAAAGAAAGAAGAAATGACAGAAAATATTTTCAAAAAGTGGCTTTTGTTTCAATCATCCCTTCTATGAGTTGTATGACGGAGAATAAGGGATAGGCTGCGAGAATTTGTATTATGTTGTCATAATATTAGCAGAATAAAGATGCAATTTTACAAAAAGAACGTCCTAAAATTACGAGAAAAAAGCTTGAATAATACATTTTTTGTTGTTTTTCATGTCGGAGTTTTCATAAAATTCCTACTTCATTCACTAAATATTACAACTTTATCCTGGTAATATTACGACCTTATTCTCATATTATTTTGACTTCATTCTCGTATTACAACAACTGTATTCCTGTAACATCATGACTTTATTTTCTTTTCTCCACATAAACAGAAGCTGTAAAAAAGCAAGATGGCCTCCCAGGGAGCGCTGACTTCACTCTGAACAACACTGGTGGGGGAAAAAAAATTTAAAAATCTTATTTTTCAAAAACCAAAAATTCATTTAATTGATAAAATTGATTTGTCACCCAGCCCTAGAGGAGACTGGTGAAGAACCCACAGTTTTATCATCCGTTTCTGTCCCAAAGCCAGTTCTGGCAGGCTGGGCTCCTGCAGGGCTGTGACTAGTCACCGATCCTGTTTGTGGGGTTCGAGGATAGGATCTAAAGGTGTAGCCAAGGAGAGGAGGTGGCTCTGTTGGCATCTCCAGGTCACGACCTCCTCCAAGTCTGTGCTGGTTCCCATCCACAAGAAGGGGGACAAATGGGAGGACTCAAGTGTTCCCATGCTTTCTCCAACTGGGAGCTGGGTAGATGAACTGGGAGCTACTCTAAAGTGTTGTTCTGGTCCAGTGTGGTTATGAACAGCTGAAAACAAAACAAAAACAAACCCCACACCCCGTCCAGCCATAAATCTGATAAATAATAATTAAATGCCGTCACTGTCATGACGCTGTCAGGGACGGCTTGTACGACATTCTGCAGCCACGCCCCAACCTGTGATGTCACAGCAGGTGTTTTGCCTCACATTTGCAGCAGGTACGAGGTTACTGCATCACTAAGCGGATTTTCACGCAACAGTGATAGAAAGCCGCTTGATGTCACTGGTTTGTGGCCAGTGGGTTGACTGTTATCGCTGGGAATGATGCGGGATCGGCTAAGGAAGCGGTCGACTCCTCTGGCAGGTAGATTTATTCTCACCGGGATGTTTTATCGGCATCTGGCCGCTTTGCTGACAGGGCAGCTGAGCGGAAACAGCGATCAGCTGATCCCTTCAGGTTAAAGACTGCTGGCGTTGAGCTGAAGCACTCTGCTGGATGTTGGCAAACACGGTTAGCCTAGCTAGCGGCTAGCAAACCCTTAGCGGGGGCTCCGTGGGAAACAACAGTTACCTGCGGACTGTCCTCCAGCGTCTCCTCCAACGGCAGCTTCTCTATTCCGGGCATAGCCGCGACTGGCGCTTCGGATATCGGAGCGAATCGGCGGAGAAAACACACAACAAATCGGCCCGACAACTCCCACTCAAGATTTCTTGGTTCCACGAATTCACAACACCCCAAATCAGCTCCTCCTGGTTCGTCTTGCCCACGCCCACTAGGCGGGTGATGATTGGCTGGAACAAACTTCCGTGAATTTGATTGGCTTCTTGTTTAAATGTCAATGGGCGCCATTTTGGCTCTGAGTGCGCTTATCGCTATTGTTGGTTTCACTAAAAATAGGAGCCACAATGGAGACCACTGTTTGTGGAAGGAAAAAAGGGCCTCTGGTTATTCCTTCCGATTTCATTCCACATTTTGCTCGTACACACGTATAATTAACCATGACATATACGTTTATTTTTCGCAGTGGTTGAGTATGTTTATGAATTATGAAGACACATTATTGTTATCAAATCAAAACAGTTCTCAAATCTCTGTATTACAGGGCCGACCCAAGGCCATTTGGGGCCTTAAACAGAACTGGATTTGGGGCCCATCATCGTGTTTAGAACATCAGCACCACGAACAGCACTTCAGTACAGATGTGGTGGAATCTGAAAGAGGGGACGGAGCTTAAAGCAATCAAGGATAATATTATTTGCTGAGATGTGTTTGTGGACAAACCAAAGCTTAAACACAAAGAAAAGATTAAACCGATCAGATTGTAACTGGGGTTGCAGCTAATGCTTATTTTAAAAATAAATTATTCAGTCGATTCTTCTGACAATCTATTAATTGGATAAAAAGTTGGTACATTATGCAGATTTTTCATTTGTTTAATTAAGCATTTTCATAAAACATTAGAAATACATTAAAAGATGCAAAAAATTAATAATTAAATCCCCTTTTTAAATAAGAACATAAACATTTTATTCCCCAAATTCAATAACCTAGCATTCATGTGGTGTACGCTTAATTATTTACAGCAAAGGATGAATCTGCAGCTAAAAAAATACTTGCAACTTCAACATGTGAAAAGCTCAGCCCTTTCTGCTTACCTTAACATTAATACATTGTAGGGCTCATTTGTTGATTATTTTTTGATTAACCAGTTAATAATTGAATTGCAAAATATATATACTTTTTGAACAGTTTTGGCTTAATTTCTACTCTGAGGGTACTGTTCTTTCAACAAATGTACTTATTTAGAGTCTGTATACGCTAATTAACAATTACTAGATTACTAAATTAGTTGATGATTATTTAAATAATTGATTCATCATGATTAATCAATCGTTCTAGCCCAAATTGTGACCATGGTAACATAACAATCACACCAAATCTAACCAAAATATTCATACGTGACCTTCCGCTGGTAGATACAATGTATTTAACCAAATTTTCCATGCATATAACCATAAAATGACTTGAACTCATCAGTTATTAAAGTAGTAAGAAACTTCCCACTATTGGCGGTGTGAATTGACACATGGAATCTATTTCAAGCAAGAAAAAAATCTATGGCAAGCCAAAGTTGCTACAAATCAGCCACTTTTACCATGTGTCTGCTTAAAGTCATGTAAACATGCAGTTTTATAAGTCAGGGTGTCATAAAAGATGGCGAAAATGCTGTCAAAACGCAGTTTTTTATGCCGTTTTAAGCCCACCTTCTGAATGGCAAAACAATTACGTTTATTCAGGTCATTGAACACCTTCATGTATAAAAACCAACATTTTTGGCGTAACTTTTTAATCAGACGCATGATAAAAGTGCAGATTTGTGGCCTGCGATAAAAGTTGGCTATGAAACGACCAAAACTGCTAAGATATGAAATGGCAAAGGGGTGAAATTACCAGTATCCATTACTGCATGGTCAGTATGAAACGTTCCGTGCAGGAGATGGCGCCCTGAGGTATAAACCATGCAAAGATGTTCAAATACTGAGGTAATGGAATGACCAATATTAAGTAGATTAAATTACACATGTGATTTTAGCAATTTTATTAGTTCCTCCTAATATTGAACATGTAAATGTTAAATAAATTGTTTGTCCACGTAATGAAACAGCAAAAGGAAAGGATGAAATGGCAACATGAATACACAGTGGTGATAAGGGGAACTGAACTGATGTTTGTTTCTATTGGTAGTTGTATTTTTATTAATAATGGACACAAATAATCATGTTGAACGTTTCAGAGCACAACAGTATGTGTAGATTTTAGGTTCCTCTAAAATCTGCCTCGATTGTCAAGGCAGGTACAAAGTGACATAGGTGGCATTCATGCTGGGAAAGATGCAGGAACAGACAGACACCAAATGTTAACCACCAGAGGGAGTAATTTTGTCACTCCAGGGGAAGCTATAAAAATGTAAATTCAACTTTAAGCCATAAATTCTTTCTATTAAACACAACTTCCAAATAAAATATTTTAGTGTAATTTTGTAGGTTTGATTTTTACATAATTTGGCCCTCATTTTCAAAGGAAACCCGACTAAGACAACCCATCTGTTTCACCAGGGAATATTATGAAGAAAGCAAAATTCACAAGAGCAGATGCTATGACATAAAATAAGAAATATTAAAATAAGAAAACGTTTGATTTTTTTTTTTCACAGCTTCTCAAATACACGACAAAACAAACTAACACAACAACAAAACTTTGAAAGACTTCCAAAAAAAAACCCCCATGAGAACTTGTGATCAGGACCATCTTATAAGGTTATAAAGAAGCCAGATTGCTGGGAAGCAAAGAAATGAGAGGAGGTTTCGGAGTTTTTCCACAATGTTGAGAGAAAGTCTTTCATAAACCTGTGACAAGAACCCGAAAAAGGGCTTTACCTGGGTATGGCAGGTCAGTGTAGCATATAATTAAATCACACCATCCTCTGAGCCACAAGGATGTTATTGAAATAAAGGCAAAACTTAAAATCAAAACTCTGTACAACATCCCTAGGTAAAACAAAAACAAACAAACAAACAAACAAACAAAACAAACAAACAAACAAACAAAAAAAATAAATAAAAATAATATAAAAAAAAAAAAAAAAATATATATATATATATATATATATATATATATATATATATATATATATATATATATATATATATATATATATATATATATATATATATATATATATCCAGACAGACAAAATGGTAATGGCGAACCAACCGGACATCGTGGTGGTGGATAAACAACAGAGGAAAGCCATTGTGGTGGATGTAGCAATACCAAGCGATTGCAACATCAGGAAAAAGGAACACGAGAAACTGGAGAAATACCAGGGCCTCAGAGAGGAACTGGAGAAGGCCTGGAAGGTGAAGACCACAGTGGTGCCTGTGGTCATCGGGGCCCTCGGGGCAGTCACCCCCAAGCTGGAGCAGTGGCTAAAACAGATCCCAGGAACAACATCAGACATCTCAGTCCAGAAATGCGCAGTTCTCGGCACAGCCAAGATACTACGCAGAACCCTCAAGCTCCCAGGCCTCTGGTAGAGGACCCGAGCTCAGAGGTTGGGAAAGACCACCCGTGGAGGGTGAGAAGGGAATTTTTTTTTTTTTTTTTATATATATATATATATATATATATATAATATATATTGCAGCGGCTGGGTAGCTCAATGGGTAAGTCACCCGACCTTCACCCGGGAGAATCCAGGCCGGGTCGCTTGGTTGAGATATCCAGTGTGGGTCCTTAGGCAAGATCCTTCGCGCTACTGCCTACCTCATGATGAGTGATAAAGGAATACACGCCATGCCGGCTCAGACGTCGCCCGGCCAAACAAGGTCTGCGTCAGGTGCTGGGGAACCAGGGCACCTTCACGAAAAATGGGTTACTGGAACAAGACGGAATTGGGCGAGAGGTGAAAACTTGGATCTGTTGGAATGCTACTACTCAAGTAACCCTAGTCAGAGGGGTTACATGCAAAGAATGCGGGAGGAATGGTTACGTCGACATCCCCATTCAACACTAACTGCCAAACAACTAGTAGCTCAGTGTTCCAACATCCGCAAACGGCAAATGCTGTCACAACTTGAGATAGACGAGGTACAACACAAATGCTACGGCAAGGGGGAGCCAGGACGCCAGGTCAGAGGGGAGTTAGCTTCAACTCCCCACCCGCAGATTGGGTATGCAGCCCCAATAATGAACGAACCATCACAGCTGAACTAGGCAGCAACTGACCTGAGAGGTAGGATCGTGGCCCGAATGAACACCAGGCAATCCCGATGCCAATTACAACGGCTGAGTGAAGTACCATCAGAAAGTCTCATTGAAGATGTGAATGCAGCATTGAGAACGATCCCTACCAACACCATAACGGAAACCAATGAGCTGGTGTACAACTCAGCATCAGTGATCCTTGAGATGCTCGGCTATAGGAGCAACCATGAGATTCAATACCCACCATGGAAAAGACGGTTAGAGGCTAAAATCAAGGTAACAAGGAGGGAAGTGAGCCAATTGTCAGAGCTCCAAAGAGGTGCAATCAAAAGACCAGTACCCAAGCGGTACAGCCAGATGCCCATACCTGAAGCGCTCGAAACTGCCAAACAAAGGCTCCAAGCCTTGGCCAGTCGCCTAAAGAGGTACACGAGAGAAAATGAAGCCAGGAGGATTAACCGGCTCTTCTCCACCCAACCAGCTAAAGTGTACTCTCAATGGCAGGGTAATAACAACAGAGCAGACCCACCAAGGCTGGAGACCCAACAGTACTGGAAAGGCATATGGGAAAGGGAGGCGACCCACAACAGCAATGCACAGTGGCTAATCTCTCTACGAGATGACCACAGCAACCTCCCTGAGCAAGCCCCAGTAACTATCACAGTGGCAGATGTCCAAGAAAGAGTCTCAGGTATGAAAAACTGGACAGCACCAGGTCCTGACATGATCCATGCCTACTGGCTAAAGAAACTCACTGCCCTCCATGAGCGACTGGCAGCTCAAATGAACCAGCTGCTACAAAGTGGGACTCACCCTGAATGGTTAACTGAAGGGCGCACAATCCTGATCCAGAAGGATCCCTCAAAGGGTTCGGTCCCATCCAACTATCGGCCAATAACCTGTCTCTCTACAACATGGAAGCTCATGTCAGGCATCATAGCAGCTAAGATAGGTGGGCACATGGATAAATACATGAGTACAGCACAGAAGGGCATCGGCATAAATACCAGAGGAGCCAAACACCAACTCCTGGTAGACCAAACAGTCGCCCGAGACTGCAAAACCCGACACACCAACCTGTGCACGGCTTGGATTTATTACAAGAAAGCCTATGACTCAATGCCACACACTTGGATCATTGAATGCTTAGAGATGTACAACATCAACAGGACTCTAAGAGCCTTCATTGCAGCCTCGATGGGGAAAACCACCCTTGAAGCCAATTACAAGCCAATTGCACAAGTGTCCATCAAATGTGGCATATACCAAGGAGACGCTCTGTCCCCACTGCTGTTCTGCATAGGTCTGAACCCCCTCAGCCAAGTCATCAACAAGACTGGCTACGGATACCGACTCAAGAACGGAGCCACCATCAGTCACCTCCTCTACATGGATGACATCAAGCTGTACGCTAAGAGCAAACGAGACATCGACTCACTGATCCACACCACCAGGATCTACAGCACTGACATTGGGATGTCATTCGGACTAGAGAAGTGTGGTCGGATGGTTACACAGAGAGGGAAGGTCATCCACACAGAAGGGGTCTCACTCCCAGACCATGGATGTTAAAACTCGGAAACTACTAACCATGCATGGAGGGTTCCACCCTAAATCCAGCATCCTGAGACTATACGCGAGCCGTAAGGATGGAGGCAGAGGACTAGCGAGTGTGAGAGCCACTGTCCAGGATGAAACATCCAAGATCCATAAATACATCAAGGTCAAAGCCTCAACCGACGATGTGCTCAGCGAATGTCTCAAACAATGGGGACCAGAGGATGAGGTGCTGGAGGAACCATCATGGGAGGATAAGCCCCTACATGGGATGTACCACCGACAAATAACTGAAGTGGCTGATATCAGGAAATCCTACCAATGGCTGGAAAAAGCTGGACTCAAGGACAGCACAGAGGCACTCATCCTGGCTGCACAGGAACAGGCCCTAAACACCAGAGCAATAGAGGCTCAGATCTACCACACCAGACAAGATCCAAGGTGTAGATTGTGCAAGGAGGCCCCTGAGACAGTCCAACACATAACAGCAGGGTGCAAGATGCTGGCAGGGAAAGCGTACATGGAACGTCATAACCAAGTGGCGGGCATAGTGTACAGAAACATCTGTGCAGGATATGGACTGGAAGCCCCGAGATCTAAGTGGGGCACACCCCCAAAGGTGGTGGAGAATGACCGAGCTAAGATCCTGTGGGACTTCCAGATCCAGACAGACAAAATGGTAATGGCGAACCAACCGGACATCGTGGTGGTGGATAAACAACAGAGGAAAGCCGTTGTGGTGGATGTAGCAATACCAAGCGATTGCAACATCAGGAAAAAGGAACACGAGAAACTGGAGAAATACCAGGGCCTCAGAGAGGAACTGGAGAAGGCCTGGAAGGTGAAGACCACAGTGGTGCCTGTGGTCATCGGGGCCCTTGGGGCAGTCACCCCCAAGCTGGAGCAGTGGCTAAAACAGATCCCAGGAACAACGTCAGACATCTCAGTCCAGAAATGCGCAGTTCTCGGCACAGCCAAGATACTACGCAGAACCCTCAAGCTCCCAGGCCTCTGGTAGAGGACCCGAGCTCAGAGGTTGAGAAAGATCACCCGTGGAGGGTGAGAAGGGAATTTATTTATATATATATATATATATATATATATGAAATTTCCATGTATATATATATATATATATATATATATATATATATATATATATATATATATATATATATATATATATATGAAATTTCCATGTCTCCATAATGAACCACAATTATCTAATTTTTCCAGTGGAGATTATTTCTGTGTTTATTAGAACTGTCACTAACAGTTTTACCCCATTTAATCAATGTTAGACATTTTTTTATGAAGCAGATTAATCCAAACAACTAATTTTCTTCCAGAAAAGAAGCTACTTGATTTTATTTTGTTTTTCTGTTATAAGCGTTCCCATTAATTGGATTCCACCTACTGTAAAAGGAAAAAAAGATTTACATTTTAAAGTATGAAATGCAATCTAAAGTGCCATCTCCGGCATAACGAAAAACATAAAATTAAATCCTCTGTTATTTATGTCTTTACAATTAATACAATTAATAAAAAAAAAACAATTTAGAGTATCAATTATGATTATATTGAAATGAAAATTAATAAAAATAAGCCTCAGTTCTGTTATGAGTGCAACTCAGTTTCTATTAGATCTTTTTTTCATGCACTTCTAGTTTTATCTACCTCGTTTATGCTATTTTGTTTTATCTATCTTGCTTGTAACCTGCTTTTATGTTTTCTCTTATATACTGATTTTGGGAAACACTTTGGTCACCAATATTGTGTAAATGGACTATGTAAACCAACCACAAGGTTTCTTCTAGACAGGAATAAACTGAACATAACTGCATATTAATGGGAAAAGCGATGCATTTGGAAGAGTCATGTTTGACATAACTGAAATGTTGATGCTAAATAAAGATGATTGTCTTTCTGGTTCATGAGTTTTGACAAAAAAAAAAAAAAAAAGAACAGAATAATGAATTATAAGCTTCATTCTTGTGTTCAACATCTATATGCTCCCCCAGCTCAGATTATTGAGTATTACAATATGCAGATATTCAGAGCTTCGTTTTAAACCCCACATCAGAGCTCTCGGTCCTAAAGTCCAGTTAAATCCATGAAGGTAAGTAATGGAAGGAGGCTGGCACTTACAGTTGAATCCAGAAGTTTACATACACTGAAAAAAAAAAGATTCTTCTCACAGCGTGAAGTTAAATCAGACCAAACTTCTCTTGTTTTAGGTCTGTTAGAATCGCCAAAATTCAGAAGTTTACATACATCATCAGACCTGTTGTCGTCGTATCAGCCTTCCAGACCACTCAGGTCTTCTGGTTCTGGTCTGCTCTGCATCCCCAGAACCAGAACCAAACATGCTCCTCTAATCTGGAACAAACTTCCAGAAAACTGCAAAACAGCCGAAAGACTGAGGTCCTTTGAATCAAGGCTGAAAACCCACCTGTTTAGAGCTGCCTTTGACTCATAGTAAGTGGAACATTGAATCATATTTGCCTGATGATCCTCATCATTTTGATGCACTGATGTTTGCTCGATGATTTTGATGTTTTGAAGATTTTGCTGCATACGTGATTGGTGTTTTTATAATGTGAAGCACTTTGTATTGCCTTGCTGCTGAAATCTGCTATACAAATAAGCTTGACTTGACTTGACATACAGAATGATTACCATCTCTTTAAAAATTGAAGGAAAGCCCAGATGATGATGTCATGGCTTTCGAAACCTTTGACAGGTTAACTGGAGGCCCGCCTGCGGATGTATTTCAAGACCACACCTGGAACTCACTGCTGTCTGGTTTGACACGATGGTAAAAGTAAAAAAGAAATCAGCCAAGATATCAGGAAGAGAATCGTGGCGCTGCACTGGTTCAACAAATATGCACAAGTACAGACATGATGGGGACGTCCAACCATCATGCTGCTTGGGTTCTGGTCCAAAATGTGCAAACTGACCCCAGAACAAAAAATAAAGACCTTATGGAAATGCTGCTGAAGCTGGTGAGACAGAGTCATTATCCACAGTGAAACGTGTTCTGTTCTGACATGAAAGGCCACTCAGCGAGGAAGAAGCCATTACTTCAGATGAAGTTTACATATGTCTGGCCTTAATTTTTGTAGACGTGTCATGAGGTCTGGTAAAACGAAAGTGCAACTGTTTGGTCATAATGACCACTCTTACATTTTGAGGAAAGATTGAGATGCTTGAACCATCTTAACTGTGAAGTATGGTGGCGGCAGCATCATGCTGAGGCGCTGTTTTGCTGCAGGAGGAACTGGTGTGCTTCACTAAATATATGGGTATCATGAGCAGAGGTGGGTAGAGTAGCCAAAAATTGTTTTAAAGATGAGAGTAAGCATTGCTTTAATGTATTTTTACTCAAGTAGAAGTAATAAGTAGTCATCCAAAAAAATAAAATAAAATAAAATAAAATAAAATACTCAAGAGTAACAAAAAAAAAAAAAAAAAAAAAAAAAAAAAAAAAAAAAAAAAATTCAGTAAAACATAAAATTATGTGTAATACTTTAAATGATGAAATAAAAATGTGTAAAAAGGAAATTTGTCATTACAAATTTTTTTTTTAAATGGTCAGAAAAAAAACCACATTTTGAGATCTCTGTTATCCACAACTTAAAACTTTAAAGCTAATACTTACAGAAGGTAGTGTATACATGTTAAAACAGTGCAAAGTATGTCAATGAAGCTTGTTTACAAACAAATCCAAAGAAGCCCCCCCTCCCCCCGCCTTCATTTGTTTACAGGTCAACGTGTGGCTATTATATGACAAACTGTGCTGCCATACCGCGCTGGCTCGGTCCCAGCAGGAGAGCCGTGTCAGTCTCTCCACGTAAAAACCTACGTGGGGAGTCGGAGCTCAGAGTTGTTCAGGTCCTGAGAGCGGAATGGCGGCTCCTCGGAGTTTCTTCCTCTCTGTCTGCGGGTTTTTTCTACTTTTCTGCGTCTCTGCTGGATCCGGGACTTCAGGCTACAGGCGAGCAAACCTGGACCGATGCGGCTACAGGGTGAAAAAAACACGCCACTTGCATGTCTAACAGCGCTGTTTCACAGCTTTGGAGCATTTCTAAAGATTTAGGAGACTGTAGAAAGGTCTGTTTCTGGTCTGATGTGGAGAAGTGCGTGTCTTCCTACCTGTGCGGGGCTGCCGTTTTCACTGCGCTGTGATTTAAAACCTTCGTGATTCTCCTCTTCCTCAGTGTGATTCTCATAATAATGAAGTTTGGACGTAATTCGGTGCAGTTGAATGCTTACAAACAGCTTTTTAAGCACATTTTCCAAACATATCAGAACCTAAGCATTAGATATTCCTAAAAGTAATCTAAATTAAACCTCCTGACGTGTCTTCTGGTGACTGAAACAATTAAACAAAATGTCTCACAGTGATCTGTAAAGTATGTTTCTGCAGGATTTTAAAGTATTAAAAACAAACAGACATAAAACAAAACAAAAAAAAAAAGTTTTTTAAAGTTGCTTCAAGGCTTTTGAACAGATTCTTCTTGTCGATATGTTGGCTCTTTTGTCAGAAAGCAGAAGTTTTTTTGGTAGATTCAGTTAATTTCCAAGCGCTTGTTCTGATTTCATGCTTCAAAAAAGGGAACAAACAAGGAAACCCCAAACTTTGACATGAATAAAAAGACAAATAAACAATAAAGAATACTATTAGATGGTTAAATGATGGGTTAAAATGACAAACAGGATCCACAACCAATAATTTTTTTTATCCATTTGTAAGAATTAATTTGTTTAAGTGCTGTAACTCTTCAGATGTTTGACTGTTATTATTTTTTATTTAGTTTCGTTCCTTTTGAGCATTAACACCCCACATTTTCTGGTTTTTCAGCCCTCAGTGGGGTCATTTCACCCCTTTGCCATTTCTTACATTTACATTTTTGGTCGCTTCCCACCTGATTGTTTCAGGTATGAAATGGTGCTGTCTGGTTCTGGGGCGTTTTGTTTCCACCACACGTCAGTTCCCACAGTAACTTTCCATAATCTACTTGTAATCTACAGTAAATAAACGTGGCTTTATGACTCCTGGATATAATATATACATATATATAAGTCACTGAGTTATTATGCTTTGACTGGGGGAAATAATGTGTTGTATTTTAAGAGTTAAATACTGGCAAAATGCAGGTAAGAATCAATATTGGTGGGAGTAGAGGGTAATACAATGTTTTCATATAGATATTTAATTTAATTAACATTTTTATGGTCATTTATGTCCAGTTTTCCTGAGAATACTTCAATGAAAAAAGAAGTAATACATAGTGGTTTAAGTGCATGGGTATATAGGGCCGTTTTTTGCATAGACGACTGCTTAGGACCTCCTAGCCACCAGGGGGCCCCATAGCTGCATGTTCAGCCTCATCTCAGAAAATTTAAAATGGCTTATCTTTATCTGTAGTTATCTCATACATTTATTACATCTTTTATATGCTTAAAAATAAAGATCTAAATAAAATGAAGTGCAAAGATTAACTTTGGCTGGTGTTTTTGGCCATTTTTATTGGATCGCACCATCACACGTGGAGTGGCGTAGCGGCCGCTGACAGGTAGCCGGTTAGCCAGAAACGTAAACCTGACAAATGTCATCCAAAAGCTGTTTAGTGGCCCAGAAAAACGGAAGAAAAAGAAATTGGAGGAAGAACAATGATCAAAGGTTAAAGGTGACACATTTGTTGGCGATGTGGGCAGGATAAGAGGAGGTGTAACGTCGTTTTTATTTGTTAGCAAGTTTTGGGGTTTTTTTGTTCTGCTAGCTAGCTTCGGCTAATTGTTATTTATCTAGCTGGAAGCTGTTGTGTTTGCTTCACAAACATCTCACCTGTGAATGAACGGTCTGTTGCCATGGGAACGACTGATTGACCGACTCCAGAGGGGTTTATTCAGATTCGAGCATTCGAGATTTTATAAACCCTCAAAATCTGTATATTTTATTGACGTATAAAAGATTACTGTTTTCCTCGTGTTATAGTTTTTATCAATTTAATTTACCTCAAGATGTGTGATTTTGTAGTTTGATAAACTTGGAGCCCCCAAACAGCATCTCGTTAAGGGCGCCAGTGGGGGCCATGTGGTGGGCCCCCACTGGCCCCCTCTTGAAAAATGTTGGCCACCCCACTGGCCCCCCTCGGAGAGTCATGTTCAGGTCATAGAAAGGCATACAGAGTCTTATTAAATCAAGACATAAATGTAGATCCCAATAAATAAATAAAATTTTAAAATAAAAATGATTTTAAAAAAATATGTAAATACAAATAAATAAATAGATTTATTTTTTTTTTCCACCCTAAAGTTTTTATTGCCCTAGTCTGGCCACCCTTATGAAAATTTACTGGGGGCACCACTGCCCCCACAAAGCTAGAACCGGCCCTGGATGTAACCATCACAAGTGTCTACAGCGTGAACATCTCCAGCCCAAGTCACCAGTGTCTCCATTTGAACTGGTTTTTCTCTGCGTTTCTTTCCAGATGAGATTCAGTGTTTGTCACGTTTGGAGTTTTCGGCATATTTTATTGTTTTTTTGGGGGGGGTTTCTCAGTGTTTCTGGTCGATGGGACGCTGTGTACGTGAGCGCACCGGTGTCAAGTTTTTCTCCTGTTGATGGACGATTCCTACCTGCTTTTCATGCTTTGTGTGTGTTATCCTGGTTTCCTCTGCGTGGCTTTGAAGTGCTTTCTGCAGGAAGCTTCACACTGTTTACTCTGCTGAAACATTCCTTCCTGCAACCCCACCCCCAAACACACACACACACACACACACACACACACACACACACACACACACACACACACCGTCTCCTGCTTCCTGTCCTTTCAGATCAAAGTGTGCAGGATGAGGGCGTGGGGGGCCGGCTCTGCTACAGGTGTGAGCTTATTACAGCCTCTGTGTGGTAATTTCACGTCTTGCTGTTGTGTTTGAAAGGAGTCACGCTTTAGTCTGGGCCGATATTTCATGAGTGATCAAATTATAGACGCTTCAGCTCACAGGGACTCATCTCATTGGTCCTTTTAACTTCTAGAGGATGAATCAGCATCTTTTGTGCTTTTTTTTTGGCTCCGACTTCAGAGAAATAACCTTATTTAAAAGCAGATATTTGCAACATAAAGCCACAAAACTATGGCGTGGATACATTTTTCATTAATTACACAGATATTCTATTATTTAGGAAAAATATTAATAAATACCATCCTACTAAAATGGCACAGATGAAGGTTAGGGATGTGTGTTTCAATGCGATGTTGTAATTCCTTCAAAGCTACAACCTCTATCAGAGGAACCTGCAGCATATGTTTAGTTTATGGTCAGTGTTAGGCCTGAAACGATTAATCGTGACGAATCGATTGTTGAAATAATCGTCAACGAATTTAGCAATCGATTAATCGTTAACTGGAGTATACAAACTCAAAAAAGGGCATTGGCGGAAAGAACAACACATTCAGAGCCAAAATTGCACAAAAAAATAGATCAATTTTGCATTTAAGATAAAAAAAAAAAAACAAAAAAAAAAAACGTTCTCTGTAAATCTGTTCTACCCTGAACTCCACAAGTTGCAGTTTTAGCTTCACCTGGTTCAAAATCTGTTAAAAAAAAAAACTCCTATTAAACACCTTTTGCCATTCAATTATTAATCGGTTAATCCAAGAAATGATCAGCATATCATCCCCACACTGTTTTGATGTTAAGTCAAGCAGAAAGGACTGAGCTTAAAAGTATTGTCAGATGTATTTTTTTTACTGCAGATGCATCCTTTGCATCAAATGATCAAGCGTTCACTAAAGGAATGCTGTGTTGATGCATTTTTGGCAATAAAATGTTTATTTTCTTATTTAAAAAAGAATTTAATAGTTTATTTGCATCTTTTAATGTATTTCTAATATTGTCTAAAAAAGGCTTAAATGAAAAATCTTCAGAATATGCCAATTTTTTTTCCCCGATTAGGCGTCAGAATAATCGATAGATTAATCGCTAACTAAAATAATCGTTAACTGCAGCCCTAGTAAATGTTTTACTATTAGTCATTGAATAAAAACAAAGTGTGCAGAGGTGAGTTTGTACAGTTCATGGGCCTTGATAAGAAAATCAAAACTGGCCAAAATATGAATTAGCAGGTGAGACGTCAAAGAAATCGGCATGGGCCGATACAAGGCTGGTCGGTGCAAACTGGCAGCGAAACATAGGCGGGTTTTTTTTTAGCTTTTTTTTTTATTGATTTATTTTTTGATTTATTTGTTTTCTGACTGTTCCTACCTGCATGGTGAATGCAGCAACATGGTATACCCCCTCCCAGAAGAAGTCTGTGAGCCTTCAGGGAGCTCCCTCAGCTGCAGTAAACCTCCTGCAGAGCCTGGAGGAAACCATAGACCCACAACGGGTCGTCAGGAACATTTGGTCTTTGCTGCAGATAAACATCTGTCTCTAAAGTCACCAAATCACTTTTAGCTTATTAGTTTCAGTCTCCGTGACCCTGTATTCACCGACACTAAGAAAACCTCCAACTCTGGATCAAGCATCCTAAAAAAAATCAGTTTCTATGAACTAAAAAACGTCCCATAAATCTGATGTGCGACCAGCTCCTGTGCTCTGGACACAAAGAAGAGAAGAAAGAGGTGAAACCATAAAAATGGAGGCTGAGGTACAAAAGCACAGCATGTTTTGAAGGAAGAACTGCTGTTCGGGTCACATTTAAGGGGCTCGTAAAAGCTGAGTTCAAGTGAATGCCTGATTACTGGGGAGGTAACAGGATGTGATGTCACCTGGAAATGGATCAGCAGTTTGCTGAATGTTACTTTTCTTTGACATCAGACGTGCCAAATCTGATTATAGTCAAGATGCACAGAAATCATCCGAACTCCTTGTTTTTAATTCAGTTTTATATAAAACCAAATGTGTTGCAGACTTCCTGAAAGAGTGAATTAAGAGATTTTTTTTTTTTTCCTCATTTCTGCCTCAAACCACATGTCCTGAACATTTATTTGATTTTTTTTTTTTTTTTTTTTTTTTTTTTACCGAACAACCTGGAAGTTGTCAGCACGGTTGCGTTCAATGTTCAATGACCATTAGAAAAAAAATCTGATTTTTCAGCGTTTGACTTGCTAACTGAGGGAAAATGTCCAGCTTTTATATAATTTAGTATAAAACTGAATACTTACTGACCGGACATGACAAACTACTGGTAATTTATTTATTTTTTTCCTTCGTTCATTGAATTAAAAAATATTCTGTGTATTTCATGTTATCCCATAAAGCTCAGTGCATATTACATTCGCCTTTTTAGCACTGCAAAACCACAAAATCTTACCAAGTGTTTCTGGTCTAGTTTGTTGTGCAAATATCTTAAATACAGTTGAAATAAGACAAAACTAACTGACAAGTAACTTTTCAGCAGATATAGGAGCTTGTTTTATGTCAGTAATTCCTTAATATTGATGAAAAAGTTCTAGTTATAAGTGAAATAATCTGCCAGTGGAGCAAGATATTTTTCCCATATTATAAGTTAAAATATCTTCTCCCACTGGCAGATTATTTCACTTATAACTCAAACTTTTTCATCGTTATTAAGGAATTACTGACATAAAACAAGCTCCTATATCTGCTGAGAAGGTACTTGTAAATTACTTTTGTCTTATTTCAACTGTATTTAAGATATTTGCACTAAAACTAGACCAGAAACACTTGGTAGGATTTTGTGTTTTTGCAGTCAATAAGCTGACATTTTAACATATTTCCTGTTTTTTTTTTTTTACTAGAAACTTTATCATAGCTGCTCTCAAAATGACAAAATAATAAACGTTTGCTAAATTAATTTGAACTGAGCATAAATTTTAGACCTATTAACCATATTCTGGCTGTAAACCTGCAGCTTAGAGTCTGAAAAGCTGAAAATGAACAATTCAGGGTTGTTGTATTTGATTAACTGGCTTTAACTGTAAGGGGGAAATTAATTTTTTGATTTTCATGATAGATTTTTACACATTCTTGGATCAAATTCTAACAGAAAACATATCCTGCTCCCAGGTCGGACAAGTTAAACGTTCTATTTCGACTTTAAACAATATTTCTGTTTTTAAATAACTCTTCTGTCTTTCCGCTGGGTCTGTATGGACAGCAGCAACAACAGTAGTTCCTCTTTCTTCCCATGCTGCCTTCTTGAACTTAACAGAGTGACAAGATGAACCAGCTCTCCACCTGCCGCTGGTTCTGGTTGAAGTGGTCGGTTTCCTGTAGAGCAGAACACAATGAATCCCATTCCCAGCTGCAGTCCAAGACAAAAGGAGCAGAACAAGAGAGGCGGCTGAATGTCAGCTGGTTAGAAGCAACCGAATTTTTCAAAATAAAACGCTGTTTTACTGGATTTCCACTAAAACTGAAATCTCAGTTAAAGTTATTTGATTATTTCCTTCCTCTTTAAACTAATGAAGTCATGTTTAGTCATCTTTTGGCTTAAAGCGGTTATTTAAATCATCTTCATCCACACACATTATGCTTCTCACTTGGGGAATGGTTGTGTTTTAACACCCTTGTTTTTCCTGCCGTTTTGCTCAGAAAGTGCCATTCTGTGGCGTTATATTTGTGCCACCAACCTGAGCTCGCATAAGATTGATCAGAGGACATATATCTACGTGAACAAACAGTAATTTGTGCTGCTGAGATTTCAAATCTAACACAAGGTCGCTCAATACGTGTTCTGGGACGCGCTCCACTCTGACTCCTTTGTTCTTGTGTACGGAAAGCCAAGAGGGCCAAAAAAAATGTGCGAAATTTAATGCGTCTTTCACATGTAAAGTGCGCTGCAAACAACTGTGTTCACAACTTAAGGCGTATGTAAATCAATCCCACCACCAGCCAATCACAGAGGGATCGTTTTCATCCAATCAGAGGGTTCCTTGGATGAAAAAGAACCAGTCGATACCAGCAAAATACTGCAGCAACACAGAAATTTGTAGCCTCAAAATATGTAAACATTCATTATTTTGTGCATTTCAGGTAATAGAGCTACATTTCTTAAGCTACAATGGGACTTGAAAAATATTTCATGGTTTCCCAGTGGATTTTTAGAGATAGATCTAGTCAAAACAGCTCCTTTTCCAGGAAGCTCACATCCCACAAACTTCTGAAAATGTGCCATTGGTTCTTGTCAAAGGTTGGCCTACAGAAACAGAAAGTTGCTCTGCCCACATTTCACTTTCCACCAGTCATAGAAATATAAACTTATACCGCCACCTAAATTTGGTTAAATGTCCCTTAGGAAGTCAGCTCTGGATCAGATGCTTTTGTAGCCATCAACAAATGAGGAATATTTGAATATTTGACTTCTCTTTGCATAAAAATTCACAGATCCCATTTTTAGGCTTTTATCTATCCATAGTCTAATCATCATGGGACTAAATGGGTCCAGAAGGTAAACGTAAGCATCCCTCCTCCTAGCGACGATATCCAGCTTGTTTTAGAGGATCAGAAGCGATTCCAGTGGGTTCTAGATCTGCCCTGTGGTCTTCACTATTTGGGAGATCCTCTGAAAACTTCTAAAGGGGAGTGTCAAGGAAGCATCTGGATCAAATGGATTTCATTGATGCAGATCTGTGAAATCTGCATCAATGCAGACAAACTTCAACACCGACAAACTTCAACCTCTGCCGCAAAAAGCCACACCCCTGAATGTGTGGACATAGCTCTTCTTTTGGGTGTGTAAGGTTCAGAGATTCCCTTAAAAACATACTCCCACAGCATCCCAGTCCAAATACTACGATTCAGATTTTAAAAAGACGTATAAACTGAACAACCAAACCCCCTTGACCACCTGAATAACTCCAGAGTGTAGATTGGGGCCATTGTTTTTAATCATCGTCCACTTATTTTCAAGATCATACTCCTACCAAAGAAAAGAGTCTAGGTAAGGATGTTCGACAACAACCATTAAAGAGAACTATTGTGTAAAATTCACTTTTTGCACATTTCTGAACTTGAACAGTCCAAACACTAAAAAAAAAACAAAAAAAAAAAAAAAAAAAAAAAAAAAAACCCAGCCCGCTGTTTTTTTTGGCAATAAGTTAATGTTTTGTTCATATCTGGAAAATGAGCCATTTTAAAAACCTCCCGATTATGAGGTCACAATCGGTGGGCACTGCCCCGTTACCTAGCAACCCAAGCAGAGCTGGTCAACTGGTATTCCGGCTGCATGTGTTGTACAATGGCTGCTGGAAAAGACAAGTGTTTTGTTGTTGACTTAATGTTCAGACACCGCTGCTGCATCCTAGATGGTTGTGCAGGAGGTAGGGGTGGGCGATATGGATTTAAAGTCTTATCAAAATATTTTGTTGTACTATTGTGATAAGGATAAAAGTGATAAGAACCGTTTATAACTTCTTTTTTAGGGTAACTTTTTTAGGGATATGACTGCGTGTCACAGCAATTATAGCCCTACAACTACAAAAATTGCTCTCGAAAAACATTCCCATTTGTAAAATGCTTCTTTTGGACACCAGTAGCATAAAGAAGTGGGATTTGTATCATTAAACTGCACAAAGTAACTGTATTTAATCATATTTTCGAATTTATTGATATTTATTGATACTTTCATTGAATAAACAGTGGAGAAAATAGTAAAACTAACAATCCCTATGATACGGAAAGTTTTGAGGGGTTTTAAACATACTTAATTAGAATTTATCATGACAACGATAAATCAAATTTCTTATTACAATAAGAAATATCTCACGATAAAAGATAAATGACACGATAAATGCCCACCCCTGGCAGGAGGCTCCACTTCTTCTGACACTGGGTCAAAGGTGTATCATTGTACCATTGCACATCTGTTTGCAGCCATTTTTACATGTATGAAGTACAAGTGTAAACTTCCAGTTTGGGGGCGTGGCCAGCAGAAGCTTATTTGCATAAAAGTGACAGAGCCCTAAAATGGCTCATTCTGAAAGGAGCTCAAAATAAGCAGAACTGAGCAGGTGAAATTTCATTATCTGAGAATGATTTAGAGCAAAAAATGTGGTGAACATGTTTTGTATGTCCCGTAGACCGATCCCAACTTGTTTAAAAGGAAGCATAATAGGTCCTCTTTAAGGATTGAGAGGTTGTCAGCTGTGAAGGAAGCCCTCTGCTTCAAAATCCACACCTTCAAATGCAACGTAAATCTGCAGGTGCCCATAAGAACAGTCCAGATGCCTGATTAGAAAGGTTTTATGAGCAAAGGAGACGAACAGTCCAGTCTTTTTAAACCTCAGATCACTCTATCTATGAAGCATGGCGGCAGTAGCATCATGCTATGGGACGTTATCGCACAATATAGTGTAAAAATGACTGTGGACTGGCGGCTAGTTCTTCAGCTTAAACAACAATAAAAACAATAAGGTGGAGGTGCAACTTGCTAACATTTACCAAAAATCTGTAGGGCTGTTTGATAAAAGTAATTCGAGAAATATATATATATTTTTTTTTTAATTTATTTTGAAATCTTTATCTTTTATTTCCTTTTATTAACAAGGGAAAACCCCATGGAGATCCAGATCTAATTTGCATGAGGGACTTTGGCAGAAAATCTGCAACACACAACAACCTGGTTACACAAAACTAAAGCAAATTAAACCATTTCCACAAGTTAAAAACAAATTACAAAGCAGTTTAAAAGCAATGACACGGATTAACTGAGTCAAGTTTTGCTTTAAAAATGTAGCTTTTTATGCAGGAGGTTTAGTTTTTATCTCATTTACTCAGAGCATGAGCGCGCTGCGTTTCCTTTCAGGTTGCTCTTACAGAAACACACAAGTCTTTTTACTCTGTGTTTAAGCTGTGAAGTTTGTCCCAAAGCCTTCCAGAAGGCCAGGATGATGGATCCTTCTTTTCAAACACATCTGCTGAAGCGATCACATCCGTCTCCGTGGAGGAAAATCAGGAAATTTTTCCTGCTTCCTCCACATCCTACTCTGGATTTGTCATCCTCCTGTTTCTCTGGCTTTCACCTGGCTCCACCCGTTTTAAACCGCGGCTCGGCGTGTTTTTGGCATCAGGGGGGACTCGGAGGTCGTCACGGCCGGGTGGGCGGCCGATGTGAAACACGTGTGTCTTTCCGCCGCTGTGGCGATGGAAACCAGCAGACGGTTGAGGATGAAAGCCGATGCTCATCCTCTGAGGCTCAAAACGAGCAAAGTGGAATATTTCTGTTCCGGTCCCCAAAGGATTTCTGAGGAAAAACCTTTTTTTTTTTTTTTCGTGCATCTCTCTTTCCTCGACTAAAATAAAAGTCCTTTTTAGAGTTTTTTTTTTTTTTTTTTTTAAATCAGTTATCTTTGTAAGCTCAGGTGTTACTTGTGGGTCACGTCTTCGAGCCCTCCCTCCCCCGGCTTCTGGCCTTTGCAGAGCAGCCAGGACTTGTCTTGACTCCTGTCTTTGTAATAAGAGCGAGTGAAAGCCTTTTTAAAGGACAAACCTTCACAGCGGGATCAGAGTGGCTCCTCCGGAGTGAAGAGGAGGAGTGCCGAGGAAGAGACGGGTGGATCATTGAGGAGCAGTCATGCAGGAGCAGGAAGCTGCAGGTTTTGTTCCTGCGGTGGGAAATCTCTGGTTGGCTGCTCCTGAACACACGCTCACACACAGGGTTGGCATTGTTGCTCCTCGCTTCGGATTGGAGATTATTCCTCCGGGATTTGCTGCAGATCAGAGATCAGCTGATGGGTGAAGAGTTAAAGTCTGACTTAAACAGAAGCTTCTGCCTACGTAGTGCTCAAGGTTCAGTTCAGAATCTGTAACTGGTTCACATTTCTGGGTAAATAGTAGATTTTTGGAGCTGATATCCTGATTTTGACACTTTTATTAGGTTTTTTTAGTAACCATGCACTGGTTGTGATTGGTCACAACTCAAACTCAGGCATCAAAGCATCAAACAAAACAAAAGCAGTGATAGGAAAGTCCGCACTTTGGGTGGGGCTGAAACGATTATTCGGATTAATTGCGATGAATCAATTTTTGAAATAATCGTCAACTAATTTAGTGATCGATTAATCGTTAACTGGAGTGTACAGACTCAAAAAAGGGCGATTTTCTGAAAGAACAACGTACTTAGAACAGTAATTAAGCAAAAACTGAACAAAAAATATAAACATTTTTCATTTAGGATGAAAAACCTTCCTTGTCTGTAAATATGTTCTGCCCAGAACTCCTCAAGTGGTATAGTTTAACTTCACTCAGTTCAAATTGTGTAAAAAAAAAAAAAAAAAAAAAAAAAAAAAAAAAAAAAAAAAAATCTCCTATTAAGCAGCTTTTGCTATCCAATTATTTGGTTAATTGAAAAAATAATCAACAGATTTGTGCTACAGAGTACTGATGTTAAGTGAAGCAGAAAAGGCTGAGCTTCGAAGTATTTTTAGCTGCAAATGATCAACCGTTCACTAAAGAAATTCTTTGATTTTGCATTTTAGGCAATAATATGTTAATTTTCTTATTTAAAAAATGAATGATTTGTTTATTTGCATCTTTCAATGTATTTCTAACATTATATAAAAAGGCTTAAAATGAAAAATCTGCTGAGTGTGCCCATTTTTTTCCCAATAATCGTTAGTTGTATCCCTAAATATGAGGATGATAGTTATTTCTCCAATGAGGGGGAAAAATTCAGGAGAATTGTTGTCTGAGTGTGGTAGCTTGGAGACATAAAAAACCAGCACCCTGCAGAGATATTTAAAAGCTCTCTGTGATGAACCTAGTCTGCCTATCATGCACCAGTGGGGATCATAGACAGTTGCTATTTCTGCTCCTCTTCTGACCAGCATTCCCATTTCTCCAGGAAACCGTGTCACCAGGGCACCTCATTAACGAGCCATGTTGCGATTGTGTGAGTCTCACTTTTCTCCAGATAAGTCCATGATTATAGCTGCGAGAACCTTATGCACAAAAACGGCTCTGGTCTCCTTTGTGGTCTGGGTGTTTACTCCTTGCTCCAGGCATCTAGCTGAGGCAGAAAAACATTTTAAGACTGCATTGCCCCTCTTTCACCTGTTGCTGCACACTCCAGGTCAGCTGGCTGATAAAGGACTCCAGTGTTTTTCTCATATTTGCAGAAAAGACAAATCCGGCTGCTTCAAATGTTGTTTGAAATCTTTGTCCTGTTGCTGCAACATCGTGGCATTTTAACACATGCTTTTCAAAATGATTGTAGGTTATCATCCCCTAAAAGCCATGCCTGCACTCTCTGCAGGGATATTTGCAACCCTCCTAAAAAGAAGCGGGTTCTGGATGACTGATGTTTACTTTAGTAATGGACTATTATGTCAATATTTTTCTCCATTTACCAACAATTACTTTAATTTATCATCTTTCTGGGGGTGCACTTCCTGTTCTCAGTACCAGAACATGTTTCATAAATAGAATAAAAGATTCCAGAAATCAAAATATGATAGTGCAGTAAACCTGGTTCGACTGGGGACCAAAGTTGCAACATTTGTTACATTTTCATTTGCTGTTTGATTTTCATGCTTTGAGCAACCTGTTCCACCTCCTCCCCTGCGGGGGCGCTGCACCAAGAACCACCGAAGGACACGACATGAAAACCTCTGAAGAAGACCCTGAGCGCAACTTCCTTCTTCATGAAATGTAAACAAAAATGGAGCGGCGTCAGATGTCAGCGGTTGGAGGATGTCTCTTCTGTCTTTGGCTAAAGACCACGATCCGTTTCTCCTGCTAGCGCCAGACTCCAGCGTTTGTTTTGGTTGTTTTTACCCAGAATTCCCTGCGCTGTAGTCCACTTCCTGCTTCTGGAGGGGTCTCCGGTCCGCTTGGCGTTCACACATGCATTCGAACCGCACCAGAGTCCACTTCAACCGAACCGAGACCGAGGTTTGTAGGCAGACCAGAGTTCGGATCAGAGTTCGATTCATTCACACCTCCCCAACCGAACCGGACTTTCTCGACGAACGGACTGGAGCCGGATTGAAGCGGACTGAACAGGGCTGGAGTGAACGCACCCTTAAAGATGTCTTGTTGGCTTTTAAAAACGACATCAGCCCTGTTTGGATCAGTGTAAGTTTTTTCATTGATTTGAATTAAAGCTGAACAAAGGCAGCTCAGGTTCTGTAAAAATGCAGAGTTGGATGTCAACTTAAGCGTTGCCTTATTCATTTATTTACGGCTTCTCCTAACACAGATTTGCTTAAATAAATCTGCTTTGAGCGAAACCATCCCATAATATCTCTGGCTGGATGTTCAGGGCGGTCGTCCTGCTGGAAGCTGAACCTCCGCCTCAGTCTCAGCTCTTCTGCAGCCTCTCACAGGTTTTCCTCCAGGATTGATCTGGATTTAGCTCCACCCATCTTCCCCATGAACTCTGACCTGCTCGCCTGTCCCTGCTGTTGAAAAGCATCCCCACAGCATGATGCTGCCACCATCATGTTTTACTGTGTGAGTGGTGCGTTCAGAGTGATGTACAGTTCTAGTTTTCAGCCATGTGGAAGCTTAAACGTTCAGAACAAAAAAAAACAACAACAAACAAACAAACAAAAAAAAAAACAAAAAAAAAACAACCTTTCTTTCAAAGTTAAAAAATATAAAAAACAAGATGTTTTTCTAAAGGAACTAGTGCTTTTTATCAATATTAAGGAATTTTTAACTTAAAACAAGCTCCTATATCTGCTGAAAAGTTACTTCTAAGTCAGTTTTGTCTTATTTCACATGTACTAGTATATTTGCACTAGAAACTAGACAAAAATACTTGGTTAGATTTTATGTTTTTGCAGTTTAAAAACCAGATTTTTGCACAGATAATAGTTGCTCCAATAAACCTCTGAAGCCTTTGAGGAACAGCTGCATTTATACTGAAAATAAATTGCACACAGTTGGACTTTATTTAATAATACGAGGAGTTCTGAAGGAAATCAGTCGCATTAAATTTTATATAGAGGCATAAGAATAATGAGGGAGGCTGGATACAAATGCTTGCCATGCTTTACAGCTTTTTATTTGGAATAAATTGAGAAACATTTGATAGCTCCCTTTCATGCTGCTATTACGCATTGCTTTGTGATGATCTGTCACATAAAAGCCCAAAGAAATACTCTGAATTTTAAGGCTGCAGCTAACGATTATTTTAGTAATCGATCTATTGATCATTCTGATGATTAATCGGATAAAGAAATTGGCACATTTTACAAATTTTTCATTTAACCCCTTAAACCTATTCTGTACAATATTAGAACTCCATTAAAAGATGCAATTAAAGAATTCAATTCCTTTTTAAAATAAGAAAATAAGCATTTTCTTCCCAAAAATGCAATAACAGAGTATTTCTTTAGAAAAATTGAACTGGGTGAATATAAACAGAAATGCCACTTGAGGAGTTTTGGGTAAAACATATTTACAGACAAAAGTGTTTTTATCTTAAATGCAAAATATGCATATATTTGGTACAAAATGGTCTTTTTTTGAGTCTGTTTACTCCAGTTAACAATCGATTTACTAAGTTAGTCGACAATTATTTCAATAATCGTTTCAGCCCGACTGAATTTTGTGGTTGTAACACAATAATGAAAACTTAAAATAGGGTTGAATACTTTTGCAAAACATTTTCTGATTTCGACAAGGCCAGCTGGCTGCTACACCGCAAAAGCACAAAATCTTACCAAAGTATTTTTGTTCTAGTTTCTGGCGCAAATATCTTAAATACACTTGAAATAAGACAAAACTAACTAACAGGTAACTTTTCAGCAGATACAGGAGCTTGTTTTAAGTCAATAATTCCTTAATATTGATGAAAAAGTTCTAATTATAAGTGAAATAATCTGCCAGGAACAAGACATTTTTTCCTTCAAATACACATTTTCAAGTGTATTTAAGATATTTGCACTGGAAACTGGACCAGTAGATTTTGTGTTTTTGCCGTGTACCATGGACGTCTCCTTTAAAAAGCGGGCTAATAATTTACTACGTGAAGCAGATTAGGTTGAAATTTTCAATGGTTTTGCAGGAACTGTGCCTGCAGATAATGTTGGGAGAAGCAGCCAGAGGAGCATGGCTTTAATTGTTGTCTAAACCAAAACAGATGTACATGAAGTTTGAGAAAACATGTCAGTTTGGAGTTAATTAATGACAGCAGAACGTCGCGGATAAACTTATAAACAGGATCCTGACAGGAGTTGGTGCGTGACTGATGATTCCGGCTGCAGGTTTCCTTAATCCAGCTTTAATCCGGGCTCCTCTCTCTGCTGTTTGGCGGCACGCTGATTAAAGGTCAGATGGGAATTTGTTTCCTCCACATCTGGAACTGGTCCGGTCGCTCTAAACAAAGCGAGGGAGAGGAGAAGTCTGCTACTTGAACCTTAAAAGCTGTAATTGAAGGAGTTCCTGTTTAATCAGATCCCGGCATCTCTTCTTTCCACCTTCCGTTACTTTTCTTCTTTCCCTCCGCAGGCGTTCAGATTACCTCTCCCTCCGTTTCCTCCAATCCTTCCACCTCTCAGCCGTCCCTCTCCTCCCTCTGATTTGATTAATTGCAGTTTTAGCTAAGTGAGCCTGCAATTAGCTGTCTGATTACAACAGGAGCTGAGTTTGAGTCTGTGTGGCTCGGGGATTCCCAAGGGAACTTCATTTTTCTCAGATCTTTTGGGGGGGGAGGGTTTGTGTTTTCCTGTGTTTATGTTGTTCTTATGTCCTTTTAGAAAGTGGGCTGTTGCAGGGAAACCAGCAGGAGGTCAGACAGCAGGTCTTCAGTCCATCTAACTTCACTTCTCATCGTTTGCCATCTTTTCTCTTGCGTCTTTTCTTCTTTTTATTGTCATGCAGCGGTTCGCTGCTGTGTCTCTGACTGTTTGGCCCCCGGGCTCTGGAGGCAGATGGAGCTAAAACAGTAATTACCTGTTAAAAACAACACCTGGGAACAGGAAAGAAGAAAGCTCTTTCTGTGTCTGTTTGTTTTCTGATTGGAAAGTCAACTTGATGCTTTTGATGCTCAGGGAAGTCTGAAATCAAAGGTTCAAATTTTGTTTTTATAAAGCGAAGATTCAGCGATGAGGGCGTCTTCGATGGAACAAAATGTTTGTAAAGAGAAAAGTGTTATTGGAGTGAAATAAAGAGTTGTTTTGGGTGAAGTTTGGCGTGTGAACTCTCACCTTCCCCCTCAGACTAAAGTCGTTAAGTATTATTCGTCTTCAGGAAGCTGGTAATTGCTGTGGAGGAAGGGGGTCTGTACAACAAACACTTGTATTACCACAGACGGTAGGATTGCCTCCTTATTTGTGTGATTGAAGCTACCTTGTTGCCCCAGTGGGGGTCCAAACACACAGGCTCCAGCCAAAAACAGCCTATTGTGTAGCAGAATGTGCAGAACTTGTTATTACAACAATCGAAATGTCTGAGTCTGGCTTGAAACTTAGAAGAAATGAAGTGATTTTTCATCAGAATATCAATGCAGTTTCTGTCTTTCGATACTTTGGGAAAACAGCAGATCTGTTCTCTGGATTTCCGAAAACAGGCTTTTTTTTTTTTTTTCTTCCATGATCTTCGTCCGTGATCTGTCGCCGTTTTCGTCACCCTCTGACTGAGGCGTTCATTGTCCGATCTTTTCACCCCTCAACAAAATCTGACTTGTGCCACTCCCATATGTGGTACCAAATCAAAGCGTGTGGAGTCAGAAGGGTGGTGTTGCATTTAATCTAGATTTTAGGTTGCATTCCCACCAGCCCTGTTTAGTCATCTTTCATCGATTGCCCGGAAACTTCGTTTGGGGAGGTGTGAACGCCTAATGATGCGGACCAAAAAAAGTGAACTCTGGTCCGCCTACAAACCTCGGTCTCGGTTCGGTTGAAGTGAACTCTGCTGCGGATCGAATGCATATTTGAACGCCAAACGGACCGGAGACCACTCCGAAAGTCGGAAGCGGTCTACAGCGTAGGGCATTCTGGGTAAATACAACCAAAACAAACGCGCAAGCTAGCGCTAGCGAGAGAAATGGCACGTTGTCTTTTGCCAAAGAAATCCTCCAAACGCTAAAATCTGACGCCGCTACATTTTTGTTTAGATTTCATGGAGAAGGAAGTTGTGCCCAGTGTCTTCTTCAGAGGTTTGTGTGTCATTTCCTTCAGTGGCTCTTGGTGCAGCGCCCCCACAGGCGAGGAGGGGGACAGGTTTTTTAAAGTGTTTGGTTTGTTTGACACAGTACAAAATGAAAGCGAACCGCAGCAGCTGAAAATGTAGCAAATGTTGCAATTTTAGCCCTCAGTTGAATCGAGTCTACCGCACTATTAGGTGGTAAAACACCCTTATGTCATTGACGTGAGACATGCGTCATAATTCTGCAGCAGAAGAAGCCGGACATGGTAAATCCAGACGTAAACAACCTCTTAAAAAGAAATCTGTGTCAGTGAAGTGCATCGCATCACAATCCCACCCTTCCTGGTTCCAACTACGCCTCAAACAGACCAAACAGGACCACTGGTCCTCTGCATCTAAAGCAATCAGCTGGGGAGGTTCGGGCATCTATTCAATCCTTCTGGGTTCAATTTCTTGGAGGGTTTTCAAGGACTTTAGAGAAAACAATGCACCAGATCCAGAACTTGCAGACCCCCTTATTCTTTCCTGCCTGGGAGCACCTGGATTCACCCAGGATGGACGGGACTGGACCTCCAAAACCTGGTGTTGGACAAGCATAAGACGGTGGCTAGATGGATAAAATGAGAAGAAAGGGATAAAATGGGAACGCCTCACTGCTACTAAAAACATTGATGGAAATTCAGTTGTGAAAACCAAACATAATCATGTATTTTTCTTCACATAAATTACATTTCACAAAGCTAAAATACAAAATGAAGTGAACTGTGTGCAATTATTCTTTGAACTTTAATATGGCATGAGTTAATTAGCTGATTAGATATACTCCAGCATATGCACAGCTCTGGCGCTGTTGGGGGTTTTTTTTGTTTACGAAGTTTATGTACGTCATTGTAAAGTTCAAAAACCTGTAAGTCTCTTAAAGTATCTCTAGTTGAATCCCACTTTTTATTCAGAATGTAAAATAATCCACGTCTGATCCAAACCGGGTTCACCCTTAGTTTAGAAAGAATAAAAGTGCCCCACTCGCTCATCTAACTGCATGTTTCATTTAAAATTTAGCATCTTTTAAATGTATGTTTTTGTCAACGTTCTTCGTGGTATTAGAAGCAGCTAATTGGTGAAAAGGCTGGGAATCATCATAAAAAATGTTTGTCTCTCAATGGAAAAACGTCCATATATTCTAATTAACCCTCTCGATTCATGCTGCCAGCGGGACGTCAGAGCACACAGCAGTACGTAAGCCCCTGAGAGTCAAAGGTCAGCACAAGGGTGCAGACAGGCTGAAGGCAATGTAAGAAAAAGATAAAACCGTGTGTGAGGATTTCCAAATTTTTGTTTTAGAGCATTTCTTGTCATCACTTCTTCAAAGCTCTGATTTTTAGTTTTCGTTTTAAAGCCTGAGGAATGTAGGACGCCAATGAAGGTTTTCACAAGTACATAATTACCAGCATATGTGTTTGTAAGGACCGGTTGTTGTGGTACAGTGGCCGCTAATAAGCATGCTACACCTCCTATAGCATCCACTCACACACAGCTGGGGTTCTGCCTTATTGCTTTCAGGTGTGTATTTGTGGTTCTTACATGGGGCCACAGCCTGACACCTCTAACTAGACTAAAAGTGGAAAGTTGTGTATGTGTAGGACAACATTAAAGGCAATGTGAAAGCTATAAAATTGGTAGAACTTTGTTGAAATACGCCCAGGGGGGAATGAATTTTTGTGTAGGAGAGACATACAAGAAGGGATGCCTGGTAATGTCAGCCAACCACGGTTGGTTCTGGATGTTTGGACCAAAGATGTAGACCACATGCACTTGTAAGTTAGAGTAAAGAGGAAAACATTATCAAAACCCACAGAATTTGGATTCCAAACATAGAAAGTTGGAGGTTCCTCTTCAACTCTGACCTCAAGACCCAATATGGCTGCCACATTTCTATCTGACTGACAGTTTCAAGCCCAAACACAACAAAAACCCACACCAACTGAATAAAAACAAAAAAAAAAAAAAAAAAAAAAAAAAAAAAAAGAAAAGAATCCAGCCCAAATCATTTGGGGTGTTTACAACTGACATTGACCAGTACTATTTCGTAGCAGCACTTGATTAACTAATGACTATTAATTATTGAACATATCACATTCAATAGATTCTAGACATTTCAAACTAAATAAGCTAATAAACTGAGTACAAGGACATCATTTTATTAAAATGTTCAAGATTTTTACTTTTCTGCCACACAATGACAACTATTTTGATAGGTTTTCTTATTTATACTTTCTAAAAACTCACCAAATGTTGTAAAAAGCAGACCAAATTTTACTGACCAGCCCAAATCTGTGTCTTCCAGCCCAACATGTTCAAAAGAAGCCCAGTTGGGCAGAAATCCACGCAATCTGGCAACACTGCTAGGAAAGTGCAAAATGCATAGAATTGATTTAATAAATAAAATAAAACACTTGCAATAAAAATTAAAATGCATTCTTTAATCCCTGTCTTTATTTAGTTATTCTTTATATTTTTCTTTATGGGAAAAGAGAATATGTGCATTTTATTGTCATTTTACTAGATTTATTTAAAATTCTAAAATTTATCCCTATTTTTATTTCTTTTTTAATTTTCTTTTTTTTTTTATTAAGTATAGTATTTCTTTTGCTCTTAATTCCTGTTTCAGTTAGATAATTAGATAGCTGCTTATGCTAACTGCAGACTTCTTATATACTAACAGCTAGCTGCTTAAGCTAACAAGCTGCATTTAATAAGTTAGCTGCTTATGCTAACATGCTATGTGTTTATGCTAATAGCAAACGTCTTACAGTAACAGCTAACTGCTAGTGCTAACTGCTAGCTGTTTAAGCTTACAATAAGCTGTATTTTATAACAGCTAGCTGCTGATGCTAAAAGAACAGTGCTTTCACGAAGCAAGCTGCAAAAGTTAGCCACAGTCTACATATGATAACGACTAGCTGCTTATGCTAACAGCTTGTTGCTTAACAGGATAAAGTAGAAATATGTTGTTAGAACTACAAAATGTTTTACTCAACATAAAACCCGACTGAAAAAGTTAGATGCAGCTGTGCAACCAGCTAGTCCGGAGCGCTTGTATAGGTTTGCTTGCTGATGAACTGCCACTGGCAGATCTTTAAGTGTTTGCAGCAAAATCTACATTGTTACGATTACAGGCCAGTTCAGTTCTTGTTTTGCTCTTTACTTGATCTTTCATTTTTGTGCTTATGACTTAATGTCATATTAATTTCTTTCCTTGAATCTATTTTGTCCATTGTTTTGGCCCTTTTTGAAAAAATAAATAAAAAAATAAACCCTGATAAACCTTGTATTACAGAAGAGAATAAGCCTTATTATCCGATCTGATTCCAAGCTTTACCAGCTGTTGTGATGTTTTATTTGACTGAAGACAGCGCTGGATATTTTTTACTTAAAGGTCTATATTTTCTTGGAACTTTAAACTATGAAGGGTGGGCTTTAGTTTACTGTTTATAAAATTTCCAAGCCTGAATTGTCTCTGTTTGTGTCTTTCAGGTGCAGCCTGCTGCAGAGGGAGTTCGCAAACTGGCCGTCACCTTCAGAACTGACAGTGAGTTTCTCTCTGAACTGAATTACTGAGTTTGTCTTGATTCTCATTTCGATAAATTGGAACAGTAAAAAAGTGTAAACAAATTGCTCCCTCCCCACCCTATCTATTCCCACTTAAAGGTTTGTTGTTCACAGCTCATTCTAAACAAATAACACCAAGAGCTTAGTTGCCTTTAGTGCCACATTGTGGTGAAACTGGTGTGAACTCGGAGCATGTTTGTGGTTTTAAAGTTAGGACTCCCGCAAATAGCTCAGATTTGTTAGTTTTATGTTTTTTGGGGGGTGTTTTTTATGTCAAGAAGTTTTGATTGGGATTAAGTTGTAGTGTAGATTTCATCCTTCCTACCCAAGGACAGTGTTGATTTTCTCATCTCCAACATTTGAAAGTCCCTGAAAATTCAACACCAGATGAGACCTACATTACTTTCAAAATGTCCTTATTTTACCAAAAAATAAAAAATAAAAAAGGTTCAGATATTATGATTAGATTGTTTCTGTCGTCAGTTTTCTCTCTTAATGGGATTTTTCACAAGCTCCCCCTGTGTCACCCTCCTTTTCCTCCCCCAACCTCTGCCTCCTTCTCCTTTTGTTCCTTTAACTCTTAAAGTCAAGTACCTGAGCCGTGGCCAATCCCTGCCTCCCGCTTTTGTCCGTGACCATGAGCTTTAAAATCCCTTTTTATACATCCCTATGTCTGTGAGTGTATGTGTGTGTGTTTGAATGTCTTGGTAGTTTTTAGTAAAGCAAAATGCTGTTCATAGTTATTGATATATTACTTAGATTCAGTTTTGTGTGCACTGCAAAAACAACAAAATCTTACCAAGTATCAATATTAAGCAATTATTGACTTAAAACAAGCTCCTATATTGTGCTGAAAAGTTACTTGTAAGTTATTTTTGCCTTATTTTAAGTGTATTCTAGATTTTTGCACGAGAAACGAGACCAGAAATACTTGGTAAGATTTTGTGTTTTTGCAGTGTGAATATGCTGTTGTGCTGCAGGATCTAGATTATATATCCAAATGACTTGCTTTCTTATTTTGAAGTTCAAAATAGTTCAAATTGCTTGAAAATTTTAATGAAATATAACTGATCAAAAAAGTTTTTTTTTTTTAATCTAATCAGCTAAATTGAAGCCTTAAAATCTAAAAAACTTCATGCACTGCAAAAACATAAAATCTCACCAAGTATTTCTGTTCTAGTTTCTAGAGCAAATATCTTAAATACAGTTGAAATAAGACAAAACTAACTTACAAGTAAGTTTTCAGCAGATATAGGAGCTGGTTTTAAGTCAATAATTCCTTAATATTGATGAAAAAGTTCTAATTATAAGTGAAATAATCTGCCGGTGGAACAAGACATTATTTTTCCCATATTATAAGTTAAAATGTCTTGTTCCACTGGCAGATTACAGCAAGGAATGCTATGTCACTGCATTTTAGGCAATGAAATGTTTATTTTCTGATTTTAAAAAAGGAACTGAATAATTTGTTTATTTGCAGTTTTAATGTATTTCTAATATTGTATGAAAAAGGCCTAAATGACAAATCTCGTAAACACATAAATGAGCAGATGTTTTCTCTGAAGAAGCTCTGTTTTGAAAAAAGATATTTATTTTTATTTAATCTAAATGCACATTATCTCTGGGATTATTGAGAGGTCAGGAGGTCATGGGACTTTGAAGTGCTGACGCTGTTGCTTCTGAGGAATAAAAGCTAAAACCGACATACTTCGAGGCAAAGTAAGGCACTGGAGCGTGTTAGCATGACAATCCTTCCTGCTTGACACACCTCAGTGGTTCCTCTTCTCCAGCTGGATGAAGGATGAAGGGTTGGGCTTCCAGTGATGTCACAGGGAATATGAAGCAAGGAGACCTTTGACCTCCAGTCGGTCATTGATGACCGGAGACAAGATGTGAATAAACTTTAAATTGGGTTTGTTCTGTGGCTTAAAAAGTCTAACGTTTAATCATTTTACTTTCCAGCCTTAAAAAGATGTGTAATTATATTAAAATTTTGACATTTCTTCATTCATTATGTCAACTTTTTCTTTGAGAAATGTGCTGAAGGCATTAGTTTATTTAAATTTATAAATTTTTTATAAATTTTGTTTTTCCTTTTCCTTATACAAGCGTTTGATCTTTTTACATTTCCTCGTCTCCTCTTTTTACTTCAGGGTCTGCATTTCTGCCTCATTATGCAAATGTGGAGGGCGGCCATCTTGGTCCAGCTCCTCTGCTATTGGTCAATGAACAGGAAGGAGCAGGATCCGTGTGCAGATCGACTGAGTATGACTGCGTCTTTGGCTTCACTTTGGCAACTGAAGCATTTCTTGACGAAAACGCATGTATAAGGAAAACGAAAAAGAAAATATACATATTTCCGCTTTTATTTTTAATTATGTCAGTTTCGGCCCTCCATACTGGGTGTGTTGTTCTTTCAGCAAATGGCCTTTTTTTTTGAGTTTGTATGCTCCAGTTAACGATTAATCGATTACTAAATTAGTTGAGGATTATTTTTAATAATCGGTTCATCACGATTAATGCAATTTGTCATTTCAGCGCTGTTCTGAACCATAATACTGTAGTTGCTGGCATCTAGGGCAGAACCAAAGAAAAGAACTGGTGCGAACCAAGCACCTTCTTAATAGCTTTCATGCACATGGATTTTGATACGTTTCCCTCATTCAGCATCCTCTTCCGGCCATGGAAGTTGAAACCCAACTTGAAGGAGAAACAAAAGAAGGAGGGACCTGTCTCCATCCTTGACCGAATTCTGTCTGTCCGACTTTGTCTTATGATATAAATCTGAGGACAAAGATTGAATAAGGAAGAAGAATAGTGACAAAACCCTATGGAAGATGAAGGAGGAGGAAGAAGAGCAACCAGCTGTGACCTTCTTCCTTCAGCCCTGAACGTGACCCAGCTCTGAGGACGACGAGGAGGAGGCGGGAGGAAGAGAAGCAGTGACTCGTGTCGAGTCCCAAGCGCTACTCGGTCATCATCGCCCTCTTTAAGCTCCTCCTCCTCATCCTCATATTCATCAATAGGTGGTTGGCAGGAGGAAAGGGGAGCAGTGAGTCGTGTCTAAAGTCACGCCTCCTTTTTTCCCCTGCATCCTTAGTTTGGCTTTCTTCCTCCCATCTCTTTCACTCCATGGCTGGCTGCTCCTCATCTTTCGCTACCCCTCTATCCGCATCTTTGATAAGATAAAACAAGGAAAGCGTTTTGATAACAAATGATGCGAATGATTTAATGAAAGTGTGGTTGGAGAAATTTAGAGGATGGGTCAGACAGCTGTTGAACTCTGGGAAATGATGGCTACGACATGCTGCGATGATCAGTGAAGTTACTCACTTAGGATATGAACTCTGCAAGATGTCAACAAAGCACATCTGGCCTAAACTTTAGGACTTGTACTTCAAAGTAAAGCAAAAAAATTAGGAGATAAAAATCTGTGATACTTATAAGTCCATCACGTATCTAATGTACTGTTGGTAATAAAGCGGGAGCCTTTGAGGATTAGAGTTGAAAGCTATGTGGAAGTAGGACTTGGCGATATAGCTTAAAAATAAGATCTCCTTTTTTACACACCAGATCCGATTTTAATCGATTTTTTTTCTCACTTTCTTCTCTTAAAAAGAAATCACAAATAACAGAAAATATTTTCCAAAATTGGCTTTTATTTCAAACATCCCTTCTGTGAGTTATATAGTATATAGTCCTAATATTAGAAGGAAAAAGACACAGTTTTACCAGAAGAATGTCTTGAAATTACAAGAAGAAAGTCATTTTTAATGGAAAAAAAGCTTGAATAATTTTTTTTTTTTTCGTGTTGGAGGTTTCATAAAATTACTACCTTATTCTTTTAATATTACAGCTTTATTCTGGCAATATTAAGACTCTGTTTGAATTATTTCTACTGTATTCTTGTAACATCATGACTTTATTTTTGTTGTAAAAAAAAAAAAAAAATCTTAGCCTGACCCTTATACTTCATTGTAGATTTGACCTGAATTTAAAGTCCAAATAAACAAGATGGCAGCCACTCTGAACTACGGAAACCCAATGAGTCCAGATTTTCCAAAAACTAAAACTTAAAAAACCAAAAAGTTGATAAATCGATTTATCGCCCAGCCCTATCTGGAAGTGACAATAACTGCAGCTACTTAGTTTAACGCTGAGTTCAAAGGATAGTCCATCCGTATATCCTCAACAGAGAAGGGCTCGTCTTACCAGCACAAATAAGTAGCTCTAGTCCATGAGTAATTTTTGTGCTGTAGAAACAAAGCTGGTGCGTCATTTAGATCAGAATACATTGTATGAGTTGTATATGAATAGTATATCCTCATGGAGAAAATGTAAATATGTTCATTTCAAATAGGCTCTGTAGTACCATCTACATTATTATTTTGTTTTTGTTACTATTCTGTTTGACTTTTGTATCAAATCAAACGGCTTTAAAGTTGGTTGAAAACTGTAGGTGATTATGTTTGTAGACAAAGACTGTCCTGCTTTAGGGAGGAGGAATCCCTAATATGATGACATCTTCAGTAACAATGAACAACAGCATATAGGGCAGCTGTGTGTTTATATTTTTGAGCTCATTCTAAGTATTAGCATTGTAGTTATTAGCTGCTAGCTTGATACCTATTAGTAGCTCATTAGCAGTTAGCTTGTCTCTAGCTTTTGGCTTGTCTATTATTAGCTTTTGGTTGTACTCCTATTTGCTATTACCATGACTTTAATTAGCTTTTGGCTTGATTCTTATTAACTATTAGTTTGACCATTTTTAGCTTCTAGTTTGACTCTTACAAGCTTTGAGCTTAACTCTTATTGCCTGTTAGCTTGACCATCATTAGCTACTAGTTTGACCATTTTTAGCTTCTGGTTTGACTCTTACTAGCTTTGAGCTTGACTTTTTTAGCTTTTGGCTTGACTCTTAATAGCTATTAGGTTGACTCTTTTTAGCTTATGTCTTAACTCTTACTAGCTGTTAGTCTGACTGCTATCAACTATTAGCTTGACTCTTATCAGCGGTTAGATTGAGTCTTATCAGCTGTTAGCTTGATCATATTTAGCTTTTAGCTTGACTCTTATTAGCTTCTGGCTTTACCATAATTAGCTATTAGTTTAATCATTTTTAGATTTTGGCTTGGGGCTTATTAGAGATTAGCTTGACTCCTGTTAGCTGTTGGCTTGACTCTTAGCTTTTAGCTTGACCCTTTTTTAGATTTTGGCTTGAATCTTATTAGCTTTTAGCTTGACCCTTATTACCTTCTGGCTTGACTCTTTTTAGCTTTTTAGTTTGACCAGTTTTAGCTCTTTGTTTGACTCTTATTAGCTCTTGGCATGATTCTTGTTACCTTTCTACTTAATACTTATTTAGTGTTTGCTTGAGACCCCCATAGAAGTTTCCTTGATTCTTTAAACTGAAATCACTTTAACTGCCGAAAACCTCCATATCTAAACTTATATAAAAAACTTATGGAATATGTTTTAAAAAGTCTTTGATAGTACCTTATCAATTTATGGTTCTTAGTAGCTAAATGTTTGTCAAACCAAGGTGACTAAACACCTCCAGATGACAGCCATGATGTGAATGTGGGAGAGATGGCTTTATACCAGTTGGTCACCGGTTCAGTGATTCTAGATGTTTAAATCCAGATGTGTGTTATTGGAGTGTTCGGATGTGCTTCAGACATTTTATCCTTTAATGGGGATTGAACCAGTTCCTCTAATTGTTCTTACAATTTAAGTGTTTGTTATTTGTGTGTCCAGGATGATGTTTGGGACATTATTATCCACTTTTTGAGGTGGATGACAACGTTAACCCCTTAGGGGACCCACAGAAACCTCAGAACACATTATAATTTAAAGATGGGTTATGTTACTTTTTCAACAAGGAGTAAAATAAGCACCATTGATGTTTACCGCCTCGGATGTCAGCTATCTGTTCTCCGGGGAACCTCCCACCCAGGGGCTCGAATCTTAGATGCTGTTTACACAATACCACCCAAAACCTGCAACAAAGCATGTGGTATCATTACAGTTTTCATAAAACGGTCATGTTGGGGCGGGGGGGGGGCAGGGGGATTCAAAGAAATGTCCCCTTGACCTATTAATACAGAACCAGATATTTTCTTACACGCCTTTTTGTACCAATGAGTCAAGAGAGTTTCATGTGCAGCTCCCAGTTGTCTGACTTTGGCTTTAAGATAATTAGTCAGACATGAACTGCAAAATGTTTTTAAATTTATTTTTGCTGTTTATAATCTCTGCAGCTGCTCAGATATTGATCTTTAATATAAAAGGCTACAAAACAAGATTGTTCAAATCAACGACTTAAAAGGAAATTGAACTGTTTTTCAGGGCCATTTCTAGCTTTGTGGGGGCGCAAAGCAAGATGCTGTTTGGGGGCCCCTATAATGAAGAGATTCCTAACCCTTTAAATGTTCCACAAAAATGCCACAATCTGTTACACTTTACAAGCAAAACAGGCTACAGTTAAAATTACACATCTTAAAGATGAATTAAACTGATTAAAAACTATAATATAAAGAAAAAAAGATCCTCTATACGTCAATAAAAAATACAGATTTGGGTGTTTATAAAAACTGCTGGAGTAATGTGACATATTCACGAAGCAACCGCTAAAGCTGAGTTTATGATGAGCAGATTCTAGCCAGCTAAATAATTATCCGAGGCTAGCTAGCAGGACTTTATTTTTCTGGCTAACGGGAAAGACAGCTAGCTGTTAATCATTACCTGTAGTACCTGTCAGCAGCCGCTACGCCACTCCACGTGTGACAATGCAGTCTGGCGAATATAACCTAATATTGTCAAGAAACATCAGCCGAAGTTAATATTTGCTGTTTTTTTTATTTATATCTTTATTTTTATGCATAAACAAGATTTAATAAATATGAGATAACTACAGATAAAGAGGGGATATTTTAATTTTCCTGAGATGAGGTTGAACATGCAGCTTTGGGGCCCCCTGGTGGCTTGGAGGCCTCAAGCAGTCGCCGAGTTCACCAACAGCAAGAAACGGCCCTGCTGTTCGCAGTTGTTTCACTGAAAACAAAACTTTTTTGTAGCCCTTTTTTTTGTGTAGCAATGATTCAACACGTGATTAATGTCGTCCATGACCAAAATTAACTGGGTACGGAGGTCTGTTTGGCCGTTCTATCACGTAGACTGTTTTTAAGCATTGCAATGGTGTTGTCAATATGTGCTGGTGCTAAGATATCCCTCCATGCTTTTTGTTTGCAGACTGCTCATTAAGCTATCCAGTGGGGAAACATGTGATCCATGAGGTTTCCAACGTCTCCTTCAGCCACCTGGCCTGTGACGATCAGGCTGCCGTGGTCGTCCACTGGTCTGCAAGTCCACTAGGTATAGTTTGTGTGTTGCTTGTCCAAGTGTCTGTCTGTATTTACACGAATCGGGTTTAAAGGTAACAGAGGGACAGCCGAGAGAGGAAAAATGAGACCCTAAACCCTTCAGAGTGCTAAGATTACCAAGAACTGTGTGTCCCTTTGATCGGACCTGGAGCCGGAGAGAAAAAGGATCACATCTCACACAACAATACCACGATTTGACCGTGAAGGAATGTGTGTGTGTGTGTGTGTGTGTGTGTGTGTGTGTGTGTGTGTGTGTGTGTGTGTGTGAAAGAGTGTGTGTGCATGGTAAGGCAAACCCCTCTCTCTTTCTCTCTGTGACAAACCTGCCTGTTGTTTTCTGGTCGAGGCAGAAATCTCCCAGAAAATGTCCATGTCACGCTCACATGTGAGCTGCAGCCATTCTGAAAGGAAATTCCCAGAAACCTGTGCAGGACGTCTTTTTATTTTTATTTTTTCTTTCTTGTTGTTTTTTTTGTTTGCCAAATGTTTGATTTAGTTTCACAGTGTTTCTTGGTGGTGATCACTGGTGTCCAAACTTTTTGCACCGTGAGCCAAAATAATACCTGAGATGAAGGTACTCAGGGGCCATAATTTTTTTTTGTTTTCATAGTTAAAAATGAAAAAAAAAAAAAAAAAACTTTTTTTGCTTTGAATTATTATTTATTTTTTTTGTTAAAAACTGGCTGTCCTGTATTTTATCAGTTTATATTGAGATGTTGGTGAAACTGCTGAATAATACATTTAAAATGGCCCATGTTTCAACTGGTACTGAGAAGATGAAGAAGACCAGCTTCACTTCTTCTTCTTGACTTTTTTAAAAGTCATATTAAGTAACTCCTGCGTGTTGTTCTCATTATAAATGAATATGTCAGGAATTCACTGGAGATCTGTAAAAGTGCTCCAGAAACGGGGATGCACAGATGGATTTTCCAGCAGCTTCCATCGTTTCCATTTGAGGAGCCACAACACGCCGCACGTTGCAGTTTAGTCATCTTACCAGCCGTTCATTAGTGCTGTAGGTTATATGCAGGCTGATAGAAAAGAAATAAATTCCTTGTAGAGTTGCACCGATATGAAATTTTGTGGCCAGTATCAATAACCGATATTTACTGATAATATGTAGATTTCCCTACCGTGAAAAAACGACCACACCGCTGATATTTCTTCTCTGCTTCAGTTAAATAACCCACAATCCTGTGCTGCATCATTATCAGTCACATGACCAAACGGGTCACATGGTCACTTCATCTGCAACCACATCTCCTTCGCCTGGTTCCACGAAACACATAACCAAACAGCAACAAGATGGAAATAAAGCATTTTTGTTAATATCAGCCCAGTTTTACTCTTGGGACCGATACTAACATATTATGTGACACCGGTACCGATGTTAATGTTGATCTATCGTGCATCCCAGGGGTGTTTTCACACCTGATGGGGACCAAAATTGCACCATTTGTTACATTTTCAGCTGGTGTGGTTCGTTTTCTCACTGCATTGTGTCAAACGAACCAAACCCTTTGAGCAACCTGTTCCCCTCCTCGCCTGTGGAGGCGCTGCTCCAAGAACCACTGAAGGAAACGACACAAAAAGCTCTGAAGACACTGAGCGCAACTTCCTTCTTCACGAAATGTAAACAAAAATGGTGTGGCGTCAGATTTTAGTGGTTGTAGGATTTCCCTTTTTGTCGTTGGTAAAAGACAACGAGCCATTTCTCCTGCTAGCGCTAGACTCGCTAGCGTTTGTTTTGGTTGTATTTACCCAGAATTCCCTGCTCTGTAGTCCACTTCCTGCTTTTTGGAGCGGTCTCCGGTCCGCTTGCATTCACATATGCATTCAAATCGCAACCAGCGTTCACTTCAACCGAACCGAGACCGAGGTTTGTAGGCGGACCATAGTTCGCTTTTTGGTCTGCACCAGAGTTCGATTGCACACTTGAGTAAAAACATATGACATAACGTCACATGATTTATGTTTGGTCCATCCTCTCATGTTTTATGTCACTAAGAACAAACTGGGGGTAATGTTGTTGTATAATTTCTGTTAACCTGTAGCTCCTTACAGAAAACACTTCAAGGTGGGATTAAGGTGCCATTTTTGCAGTGACCATGTGTTTTATGAAAGGACCGATGTGACGAGTTAGTCACAGTCATGAGCTGACTTGTATAAGGGCAAGCTGGCTTCTTTTTAAAGGGGACTTATGCAAAATCACTTTTTGCACATTTTTATGCTTCCATTTGGGTCTCTACTTCTTCCAAAAACAGTCTTAGCGCGTAAAAAACCCCACAAAGCCGTTTTCTCGGAATAGGTTGTTTTTTTTTGTTGTCTGGAAAAGGAGCCATTTCAAACACCTTCCGAATGTAACATCACAAATCAGCAGGTACTTCCCCGTTACCTAGCAACTCCAGTCAAGCCCAGCCCCTCACCTAGCAACCCAAGCAGAGTTTGGTCAGCTAGTTTTACCACTGTATGAGCTGCACAATGGCTGCTGGAAAAGACAAGTGTTTTGTTGTTGACTTACCATCCAGAAACCACTGCTGCATCCGTGATGATTGTGCAGGAGACTCTACCTCCTTTGCTTCTGGGTAAAAGATGTGTCGTTATACAATTCCACATCTGTTTTTATCTATTTTAACGTGTATAAAGTTGCAAGTGTAAACGTTGAGTTGGGGGGGGGGCCCTAAAACAGCTCATTCTGAAATGCTCAAAATAGGCAGAACTGAGGAGGTGAAATCTCCTTATTTGTGGAAAAAATGTAATGAGCATGTTTTGTATAGCCCATAGACCTATCCTAAATTTTTGAAGGGAGCATAGGTCCCCTTTAAATACTATAAATAAGATCATTCATTTACCAAATACTAAATACCATCCGTTTTGTTCATAACTAATGTGGAAATTGTTCATTGACAAAAGCAAATGAGGTGTGCAAATCGATTATGGTGGCACGATTGAGATAAAAAGCTCACTTTCGGTAAAAATAAAAGAAAACTTGATGTCTCTGTTGAGCGAGGTAGATGATGCTACCTTCCTCCTAGCCTGAGAACAAAATAAACCGGAGAGCTCATGTTTCGTCTGCTCTGGGGATTTCCTCCTGGGGCCTGTTTCATCCGCTGATCAGAGCTCTGTATCGTGCCTGTGCTATGTTTGATAAATCTGGACTGTTTAAGGCATATTGTTGATGATGCCCATTGGAAATTGATGGCTCAGTGGTTCTGGATGGATTTGATTCACTTCTATCTTCTGTCGCATTATTCCAGGGAGGAGAAGTGAATGAAAATGCTTGATTTCCTTCTGCACTTGTTATTCCAGTGTTGTTGGGGCAAGGGGGGGTGAGCCAATCCATGACTCATCCTCTGTGCACGTTGTCGAATCTCTTGATGTTGTAAAAAACGCGAAACTTCATTAGAAGCCGAGAAGCTTAAACTGAGCTGTCGCACTGCTGCTGTTGCTAAAACGCAAATTATCCTCAAGTCGCAGAGAGAAACGGAAGAACATGTTCAGGAATCTGCCTCAGGCCAGAGAAACCTGTCCCTCCACTTTTTCTCTGTCTCTCCTGCAGAGCTAATGGGAAAAACATGTCTGTTGGATGTGAAGGTGTAATTACAAGACAGATGTTTTCAAAGAGGAGGAGATTTAGCTGGGAGGAATGGGGGGAGTAAATGGACGAGGATGGGAGGGGTGAGGACCCAGACAGGAAACAAAGGGACAGGTCAAATTATGTCCACAGAAACGCGTCCTATCATCATTTCCTAAACTCTTTTTTTAAAATTTAAAAAAAAATTTTTTTTTTACCCCGACTTGGAGGAAAAGAGGTTTAAATTTGGAGGAACATGAAACTGCAGCCAGAGCTGCACTTTGATTCGGGTCTGCAGACTTAAGGCAACAACCGTTCCAACAATATTTACCACAAAAAGCATGAAGTTGTTCATCTCATCTGTTCTTATCGAAGTGGATCACTGAGGCTGGAGTTAAATGCATTGTTTTACTAAGAAAGTTGCTTAATTTTAAAATATTTTAAGAGAAGAATAAGATAAAGGGAACTAGAAAGTAGGGCTGGGCGATATGGCTTAAAAATAAAATATCTGATTATTTTCATATCAAATCTAATTTCAGATTTAATTTTTTTTTCTCACTTTCTTTTCTAAAAAATAAATTAAAAATGACAAAATATTTTCAAAAAGTGGCTTTTATTTCAATCATCTCTTCTGTAAGTTGTACAACAGAGTATCAGGACCAGGCTATAAGAATTTTTGCTTAATTACGAGAATAAAGTAATAATATCAGCAGAATAAAGATGCAATTTTACCAGAAGAACGCCTTCAATTATGAGAGTGTTGTTTTCATGAAAAAAAAGATCGAATAATTAATTTTTTTTCCTTATTTTTCATGGAGTTCTCATAAAATTACTACTTTATTCTTCAAGCATTGCAACTTTATTCTGTTAATATTAAGATTTTGTTTTCGTTGAAAAAAACAAAGTCGTAGGCTGGCCCTTATGTTCTGTTGTAGATTTGATCTAAATTCAAAATCCAAATAAATGGAAGCTGTAAAACACACTTGTCAAACAAGATGGCCGCCCTGGGCGAGATGACATCACTCTGAACTCTGGAAACCCAAGGAGTTCATTGGTGGGGAAAAAAAAAAAAAATCCTGATTTTCCATAAATTAAATCTTCAAAATCCAAAAAATTAAATTTGATTTATCCCCCAGCCCTACTGGAAAGTTGAATTTTTTTTTTTTTTTTTTTAGAGGTTGTGCTACGGCTCAGCTAAAGTGAAGCGGAAGAATTCGAAGGCACTCGTCCTTCTTTACCGACCCTCAGAATGATGGTACCTCCACCGTGCCTGACAGTTGATGCAGTGTTCTTCGGTCTGAAAGCTTCACCTCGACTCATCCTGGTGTTTGAGCAGTTTTTTGGCTTAAACCAGACGTGTCCAAACTTTTTGTAACATGGGCCAAAATCGTCAACTCAAGAGTACTCACAGCCCAAAAAAATAAAACATTTTTAAAAACTAAAATCACAAAAACTTTATTTTCCTGGTCAGGAATAAACTAAACATGAAATATTTTAAGTAAACAAAGAAAATAGTCTCTGTTTTTGTTGAAAAGGATGTGTAAATCATTGTAGATCCAAAACTTCACAAGGGTTTCGAATGTTTTCCTTGTTTATAGAAAGCCAACCACTTTACTAATTTATTTTGGGCTCAGTTGAAGAAAACTGAAAAAAAATTAGTATATTCTCAGCAATAAAAACATGATTTAGATCACTCTTTATTTTAAAACGTTTTAATAATGTAACTAAAAGTCTAACATAAAATAAAGTCTGCTTTAGTGTATAAGTCAATGGATAGATGTGACGCTTTCCACCATGAAATTAAAGAAAGCTTGGTTATTAAAAAATGAATACTTTGTGTTGTATATTACATTTTTGACAGAAGATTTTAATTTGTGGGTCATAGTTTTGGAAAAAAAAAGTCTCCCCATCTGCATCAACCACATGCACATATCATTTATAAGCTGCACAATATCAGTCCAGGGGCCGCAAATGGCCCCCGGGCCACACTTTGGACACCCCTGACTTAAACCTTAGTGATTCCTGGGTTGTTCTTTAAAGCTCTGACCAGTTTCCTCTCACCAGAGGTGATGTTTGGAGTCTGGTTGGTTAAACTTTCATGCGACAGGGTGTTTTTTTGTTTGGTTTTTTTTTTTTGGTTTTTTTTGTTTTTGTTTTTTTTGTACAGCCAAACCGCTAAAAAAATTGCAATAATTTTTGTTCGAGCTGCAGTGTGTAAAATAATTATGAAAGATTTAAAAAAAAAAAAATTTCCTTGTGGAACAATTTTTTCCTGAAGAGGAAGATAAAAAAAAATTATGATGTGCAAAATTTGATCAACTGTGTTTTTCTATTAATGGTTCCGTATGTAACTTTTACAAAAACATGTTTTTTCCATATTTGTTAAAACTGTCTCCATGTCGTGACAGTTTGGTCTGAGGCAGATAATCTGTGACAAGATGGAGCTCCTCCACCTCCTCCCTGAGCTGCTATTGCTGTCTAAAGAAATGCCCCGCTCCCGACCTGAAACAACCAATCAGAGCCAGGAGGAGGGCCTTAGTGCTGCCAATCACCCTCGTGTTCGCGCTGCTAAATGTGCTGATGGTGGAGAAACAACTCACCGTTCCAGGAAAACTGTTTATCCGCCGTCATCAGTGGCCATGCTAACTAGCATTAGCATTAGCAGCAGGCTATGTTGTGGTGAAGCAGCTGTAGCGTAGCAGAGAGCGAGGGGGGGGTGTGAGCGGCGTGTACACAAGGGTGACTGACAGCACTAAGCCCCTCCTCCTGGCTCTGATTGGTTGTTTGACTGGTGTATTTCTGCAGTTAGTACTGGGAGCACTGGGAGAAGGCAGAGGAGCTGGATTGTCATGACATAATGATAATTTTAGCAACTATGTAAAAATCATTTTTCATAAAAGTTACAAACTGCAGCTTTAAGTCTGTTTCAGTCATAGTTATGTAGCGCAGATTCACAACCAATGTTAGCAACTGTTTGGCTTAAATATGCCTTTCATTTCAGGGGAGTTTGGCCTACTCTCATCGTACTCAGATTACTCAGATAGACGTGTCTGGATCATTTGACTCTGTTATGAATTTTTCAGTAGAAGATAAGAAAAAAAAAAAAAAAAAAAAAAAGGAGCAAACAGGAAGAAGTGATTACAGATAAAGATTTGGCGAGCAGGAAACGGGTGGGACAGATTGGGTGAAGGATGAATATGGGAAGGAGAGGAAAAGGAGAAAATTATAGTGTTGTTGACTCGATGCTTATTTGTTTATACGCGTTTTCTCTGCAAGACGAAGCCGCTAAAAAAAATCTTCAGCTGCAGTTAACTGTTTGTGTCCTTTGCCATAGAAAGTACCCCTGGACAGGGGCTTCAGTGTTTTTGTTTTTGTTCCTTCTTCCTGTCCTCTCAACCCACCGCAGGTCGCAGCAGATGACTGCTCATCCCCAGCCAGGTTCGGCTTTAGCTTTGCTCCTGTTAAAAGGAAGAGGTTCCTTGCCACTGTTGCCACATGCTTGCGTTTGAGGAGGGACAGTTGCAAAGTTACATAGGCACCTTTCCACCAGCTATGGTATAAATAGGGCTGCAACCAACGATTATTTTAGTAATGGATTATTCTATCAATTATTCTGACGATTAATCAGATAAAAAAAATTGGCACATTCTGCATATTTTCCATTTAAGTATTTTATACAATATTAGAAATACATCAAAAGATGCAATAAACAAATTAATAGTTTCATTTCTTAATTAAGAAAATAAACGTTTTATTGCCTTTCTCTGTTAATCTGTTCCACCCAGAACGCCTCAAGTGGCAGTTTTAGCTTCACCTGGTTCAGATTATGTTAAAAAAAAAAAAATCTCCTTTTAAGCACCTTTTGTATCCAGTTACTAATCGGTTAATCCATAAACTAATCACCAGATCAGCCCGGCACTGTCAGAAAGGGCTGAGCTTTTCCGACGTTAGAAGTATTTCTTAGCTGCAGATGCATCATTTGCTACAAATGATCAAGCGTTCACTAAAGGAATGCTATGTTGGTGCATTTTAGGCAAGAAAATTTTTATTTTCCTATTTAAAAAAATGAATAAAACTTGTTTATTTGCATCTTTTACTGTATTTCTAATATTGTATGAAAAGGCCTGAATTAAAAGTCAGTAGAATGTGCCAGTTTTTTTATCAGATTAATCGTCAAAACAATCGATATATTAATCGACAACTAAAATAAGCGTTTGTTGCAGTCCTAGTCGATTCATTTTTGGACTAACCGATTAATAACTGAATTGAAAAAGGTGCTTAATAGGAGTTTTTTTCCGGATTTGAACCAGATGAAACTAAAACTATGCCACTTAAGGAGTTCTGCGCTAAACATATTTAAAGACAAGGAAGGTTGTTTTGCATTTAAAATGAAAAAAAAAAAAAAGTATATATTTTTTGTGCAGTTTTGGCTTAATTTCTGCTCTAGATATGTTATTTTTTTCATCAATTGGCCTTTTTTTGAGTGTATATACTCCAGTTAATGATTAATCGATCAATAAATTAGTTGCAGATTATTTAGATTATTTCAATAATTGATTCATCACGATTAATCCAATTAATTGTTTCGGCTCTAGGTATAAAAATGATATTATATTGTAATGATTTGATCATATGTTTCTGGATATGAACTGGACCCGTTTGTCCAGTGAAGTGCCTTGAGATGACGTTTGTTGTGAATTTGTTGAGCGGAGGGGACGGATGAAACTGAAGTTCCTGTTGAATCCCTGCAGGAATCGAACACATTAAAGGCTTCAGAGTTTATCTGGAGGACAAAAATCCAGACGGGAAGCAGTGTCAGCACCTCATCCTCAAAGACCCACGGCAGCTCAACTACTCCTACAAGAGCACGGTACGTTCTGTGCAAAGCGATATCGCCTCGTGCTTACTGAAGGGAAGTTATGGCAGAAAAGTTCAGCTTCTTAGAATGACTCTTACTCTCTGTTTTCTTTCACACAGCTGTAATCTGACTCTTGGATTTAATAATCTTTACTTTTCTCCTCACGCAGAAGCTGAGCAGCCAGCCGTTCAGCAGCTTGACCTTTGACACCGACTACATGGTTCGTGTCGTTCCTTTCCCGTCTCTGATGAATGAGAGCTTCTTCCCTCCATCCTTCCTGCGGACCAACTGTGAGTTGCATTCGGACAAGTAATTAAAAACCTTTCAAAGTGTCTCCATTCGTCAGAGAAGAGAAGAAACGGTTTTATTTTTACTGGAAATCAAATATTTCTGTGTTCCTTCTCACAGCATGTGAAGTCCTCCTTGGATCGGACAACCTGGTCTGCAAACCATGTAGGTTTCTCGTTGTGCATTGTTGGTTGAGGAACCGGCTGCATTCACTGATGCACGCAAGTGAAATCTGGTAGTTTTAGCAAACCGTGCGTTAATAAAACTGTTGGTGTGAAATTATTATCATTATCATTATCATTATTATTATTATTATTATTATTATTATTATTATATTTTTGATCTGAGGGAAAGGATATGGCCTAATTTCACCATTATGAACCCCTTTTCAACACATTTTTGGTGTGATTCTGACACTTTTAAATGCTAGCGCTCTGGTTTTGTTAAAAGTACACACAAATAAAGCTGATTTTTAAAAAGAAAAAGGAGCTGAAAGAAAAAAATGAGAGAAGGGGAAAAAAGGGGGTGTGGCTTCACGATCCGTACGGTTAGCTCATTTGCGCTAAACGAATTACTTCCCGATCACTGTTAAAAATGTAGCTCTACAAATCTTAACATATTTATTTATATATATTTATATTACTTGCTATAAAAGGATCTATTTTCCTAGGCAATGTTATAATTCCCTTAGTGAATCATAATTGTCATAATTTAGTTTGAAGATTATAATTCAGTAGAATACTGTGTATTGGACTCACTGGACTGTAAAGTATCTATACTGTCAATGCGCCCTCTGGTGGACTCATCATGGACAAGAGAATATCTTTATTTTTTATAATATCACATCTTTTATGAGATTTCCTGAAGGTGTTATCGGACTGCACAAGACTATATGCCATGTGTTCATGGGAAACACAAATTTATTACTCCATCTTTCCTCACGTTTTATTATTGTACACGGGCACATTCACCTGATTATGGTGATTATTTTCTTAAGCATAAAATAGCAGTCAAAGCAGCCCAGTGAAATGCAAATAAACCATTTTCATCTGTATTTTTCATTTCATTCTTTTTAAATCATACACTATTTTTAAGATTTCAATAAAATACGAAAAGAAATTAAAAAAAAATACCCTCCCGGAAGTATTTCTGTTAGCACATGCGCAAATGAGCTGACAGTACGGATTGTGTAAACACAAAGAGAGAAGGGGGGGGGGAAGGAGGACAGAAGAAAGAAAATAAAAGGGAGGAAAAAAAACCCTTATCGGAAAGCAGTCAAACATCCTGAGTTCATATTGCCAAGAGAGAGCAAGCACCTCCGGCCCCAAAGAGCCGAGACTGGAACAGACAATAAATGAAGCTCTTAAAAGAACAAAGCATGGCAAGGCTAATAAAACATCACAATAAACATTTAAATATCCAAAGGCTAAAGTAGGAACAAGATGACTTAGATAATGACTTGGAAAAACCTAGAGCGACTGATAAGTAAAAGAAAATACAGCTATATATTCAATAAAAAATAAATAAATTAAAAAAAAGCATCATTTAAATTATTACCACATAGTGTTTCAGCATCTGTGATGAACATCAACAGTATGATTTTAAAAAATACTTTCCCTATTATATATTAATACACATTTATGTTTGTGTTGTGGTGGAAAGATATGTTACATGACACCTTTAAATTGAATACAAAAATGAAAATAAATCCAAAAGTTTTTAAATATTCATGAGTTTTAATGTTTTTATTTCATGTTGGTGCATGTCGGTACGCATCAACGGTTTTGGTGTTTAGTTCTGGTTCTGTCTCCTCAGTTTGGAAGCCGAAGTACCTGAATGTGTCTCAGCTTGGATCAAACCTTCATGTGACGTTCGATTTGGCTCCGGCCTCCTTCAACTTCCAGCTTTATTACCTGTGCTACAGGCTGCGACAGGACGGCCTCTTCAGAGTGCAGCGCTGCAGACCGGTAAGACTGACGGCTCGATGTTTGCTTCTGCATGGTGTAAAGCAGCTGCTTTTAGTATCGTTTTTGAAAATACCAAGCAGTTCAGATATTTCCATTATACCAGAGTTAAAAATATGTTATTTCAAGGTTGCAAAGCTACAGTAAGTGATTTACATGTGGTACAAAGAAGCAAGCTGTCTGGATACGTGGCGTTGCTTTTCTTTTTGACATATGGACTTCATATATAAGAGGGTTGCAAAGCTAAAATACAGCAACTCAAGCTAAAATATGCTAAAATAAGCTAATTGTGCTAAATTTTATTCAGATATGGTTAAAATATACACAACTAGGGTACACTGAACGAAACAAAGATGCACCAAAGCTATCACCTACTAAACAGAGGATAAATAAATCAGATACGCAACGATGGATTTTAATATGCAAAACTAACAAATGAATAATCCTAGCATAGCATCTTAGCTTAGCATTTATAGTGCTATGCACAAAGATAGGCCATGATGATATGCTTAGGTAAAGTGTGATATGCTAAATCAAGCTAAAAAAGGTCAAGATGTCCAAGTCTTGGACATTGGAAGGCCTCTTGTCATCACCCTAATTTTTTTTAGCTTTGCCCACAGATTAAAGTCAGGACTCTGGCTGGGCCATGCCAAAACATTAAAATTTACTTCCAATCAGAAATAAAATGAATAAAAGAAGTAAAATGAATAGGTTGTTGTTGACCAAGAGGCTGCATGGTGGAAGGTCATCGGTTCAAATCCAGAGTTTGCATGGAATTTGCATGTTCTTCCCATGCATGCGTTGATTCTGTCCAGGTACTCCGGCTTCCTGACAGAGTCTAAAAACATGACTATTGGATTAATTGGTCTCTCTAAATTGCCCTTAGTGTTTGTGTGGTTGTCTGTCTGGGGTGTATGTAAATGTTTTAACCCTGATCCTGCCAGGGGTATGAACAGTTATGGACTTAACTTCAAGCAGCGGTGGGCACACTTCTGCTAACACGCTAATAGCAGAGCTAATTTTTTGTTTAGGGCTTCAGCAGTTTTTGCTAACTTTGAAAACGTCTAGCGCACTTTGAAAACTTTAATTTGAATAAAGTTTGACATCTTTGTTGAAGTTTTGCTTATCGATTGTGTTATCAGCATTTATATTCATGCTCTTGTTTTAAAATGGGTGAAAACTGTTTACACAGCAGCTTCATTTCCTCTCCTTGCCTTTTTTTTTTTTTTTTTCTTCAAGAAACTTTATTAAGCAAGTGGCAAGTTTGCTACAAACAAACGAATAAGGTGTACAGAACAACGCAACACTTACATGAATAAACAACCAGTGGTGGTAATTAAACAAATACATGTAGAAATTCATATAGATGAATATTTTTGAGAGCCCCCTCATGACGACATGGTTGAATTTAGCGCTTTAGCATTAGCTTCCACTAAATACCATGTTTGAGTAGTGCTTTAGCATTAGCAGAACTAATGTTTATGATTAGTGCTGTAGGGTTAGCACAGCTAACCTTTTAGTTAGCAGTGTCCACCACTGACTAAGGTACCATAAAGTCAGCTAAACTATAAATGAACTAAAATCCATCAGTTGATGCATAAGCAGAATACGCCTCAGTGGCTAACGGTGTTTTTCTCTACTTATGTCGCATGTTGTTTATTTAGTTTATTAACAACAGCTGGGTTTTCAGTCCTTTTTATTTATTTTTTTTTAAGCTTAGCCTTTTAAAATGCTAATAAACCTTTTCCTGCGTGCTTTGAGAGACCATAATGTGACCTAAATATCCAACCATATAAAGTGTCTGCTCTTTTATATCCACACTGGAAGGTGGAGTGAACAGCCTTTTTTACAGCCACCTCCTGGCTGCATCCTCTTTGATGTCTGTCCAACAGCTTGGTCTTTAATCTCTTTGTATTCTCAGATAGTGCTATGAGTCATACACATGGCAACAACATGGCATGTCTTCAGTCAGTCCGTCTTTAAATTAACTCACGGTGTTGGTCTCAATCATGTAGGAAACCCAAGGAAAGCAGCCGAGTCTTTATTTTGGTGTTCATCTGTTCATGAAGAAGCTGGTCATCCTCATTTATTTCTTGGCAAAGATCGCCTCTGCTGCCAAAATAATAAAATAAAAAATGCAGCCCTGAATATATACAAGATATTTATAGCTGATTTTGAGATTTTTATGTTGGCAGGACCTGAGCCAGGCCAGGACGACATGTGTCCTCCAGGACGTCACACAAGGAACCTATGTTATAGAGGTACATGGATACAGCTCTGTGCTGGTTGAATTGGGGTTTTTTGCAAAAAAAAAAAAAAGTCAAATATTGATGATTTAAAGATAACCAATTATCTGTTTTATGCATATTTTTTGTTGTTTGGTTGCTTTTTCAGCTAAGAGACAACAGCAACATGACCAGGAGGCAAATGCAGTACCACGTCAGCCAGGGTGAGACCATGTGAAACAGGCTCCAACATTTAGTCTTGAATAAGTATCTAGCTTAATGTGTTATAATGTACTGGTAATATTACTGTCTAAATAATCAATATATAGTTGCATCATGGTACTTATAAAGCCAGATTGTGACTAAAAGCTCGAGGTACTTTTATTAGAGTCAGTTGTGTGTTTGTTTTATCCTTCAGTCCACTCCCCCTGGGCGGGGCCTATCCGTGCCATGGCCATCACTGTGCCCCTGGTCATTATGTCCGCCTTCGCCACCCTCTTCACCGTAGTGTGTCGCAAGAAGCAGCAAGGTGAGGCCAGCCGGTGAAGTTCAGAGGTTCTGCGTCACTGTTGGTGGAAACTTTAGAGCTATGCCTGCCACACCGGCAGACATGGGAGTGTTTCAGGCAGGACACTTCTGAAACGCGTGGGACAATTTACTCGATTTGTATCAATTTAATAGCTGACATTTGCATATTTTACACTATACTGAAAGAAATTGATCTTTTATAGTCAAAATACTTAAAGCTGCAGTGTGCAACTTTTATGAGAAATGTTTTTTTCCATATTTGTTAAAATTTTCATGTCCTGACTGTATAAGACAGATAATCTGTGAAAAAAAAAAAAAAAAAAATCAAAACTCCTCTGCCTTCTCCCAGCGCTCCCAGTACTAACTTCAGAAATCCACCGCTCAGTCAGAAACAACCAATCAGAGCCAAGAGGAGGGTTTTGCGCTGTCAATCACCCTCATGTACGCGCCGCTCACATACTCCCCCTGCTCTCTGCTACGCTGCAACATAGCCTGATGCTAATGCTAATGCTAGTTAGCATGGCCACCAATGACGGCAGATAAACACTTTTCCTGGAACGGTGAGTTGTTTCTCCACCATTAGCACATTTAGCAGCACATACACGAGAGTGACTGACAGCGCTAAGCCCCTCCTCCTCGCTCTGATTGGTTGTTTCAGGTCAGGAGCGGTGCATTTCTTTAGACGGCAATAGCAGCTCAGGGAGGAGGAGGCGCTCCATCTTTTCACTGATTATCTGTCTCAGACCAAACTGTCACGACATGGAGACAGTTTTAACCAATTTTTTTTTAATCTTTCATAATTATTTTAATCTAATTTATTTATTTTTCTTTTTTTTCTTTTTACTTACACATGACTTAAAGTCCAGAGAAAAAGAACATTTGGTCCGACTTAGAAAATGGGTTTTCCAAAACAAAAATTCCCTCTTGCTTTTCAGGGCTTCTGTAGGCATCATCACATAAATATTAAGAATTATCATAAAGCATCCGAAACATAATTAAACATCTGAAAATATTCCAAAATATTAAGAAATCAGCTTACGTCGTGTTTGCATATGTAAGCTACGTGCAAACCTATGTAATATTACCTAATATTTTACATCCTTAAAGCTTCTGGTGCCTGGACCAGTCAAAATGCTCGAAAGAATGCGTTCCGGCAGCCGGCCAATTGGTGACAATCTCTTATGTATCATTTAAAAAAAATGTCAGTGCAAATTGTCAATGGACAATCTGCAGTTCGTGGTTTTCAAGAATTTCTTTAGATGTCAAAATATTTGCACGTTTAGAGGAGAAGGAGGTCGGTCAACATGTTGGGCGATTTTAAGTGTTTGTTGGACAATATTAAAATACGCCGGTAATGTCTGACGTGTTTGTGCGAACACTGCTGTGTTTGTCGTCTTCTCTTCTGACGTCCGTGTGGTGATAAACCGGCAGGTGGAGGCAACAATGAGAAGCCATGACCGTAGCGTTCAGGCCCGTATCGAGGCTACCGTTACTCCTTAAGGTGGTGGAGAAGGTTGTTTATGAACGACTGCAGTCACCTCTTGGTTCTAATGTCGTTATTCAGAAGTTTCAGTCCAGTTTCAAACCCAGTCATAGCAGGAAAACTGCTCTAATGATTCACTTTTAACACTGTTTGAGTTTCTTTTAGACCAGACTGCCACTTTTAACAAGCACAAGGAAGAGGGCTGCTCAATGTCAGGAAAATATTTAATTGTGATGCTAATGCTGAAAACTGATGTTATCAAGTTTCAAAGGAAACTCTTAACTGGTTTAAGAGAGAGACCTGATTTGTATCTAAATGAAAGAACATGGAAAGATCAGATTGTGTGGGAGAATAGGTCCAAATCACATGCAGTGCACTTGACTGATTTTTCCATACAGTAGATGTCTTGAAGTCATTACCAAAAAAGGCTCTTCCACGTTCGCTTTCTGCTTTGCAACTCGTGGAGAGATTTTAGTAAAGTCATTGCATCCAGGTTTAAATATTCTTGCAAATCTTTCACCTCCTGAACAACAGTTGTGGCTTTAGTAGATGAATTGTTGGTGATCTCTGTCTGCTCTTAGAAAACATTTACAGTCAGCTGGATGAGGAGAGCAGCGAGTCATCCAATCAGAGCGCGGCTCTGAACAGCGAGCGGCCATGGCCACGCCCCAAAGTCTTCATCTGTTACTCCAACAGAGACTGCTCCAAACACACCAGCGTTATCCAGAGCTTCGCCTACTTCCTGCAGGACTTCTGTGGCTGCGAGGTGAGGCAGACAGGCCCGGGAAAAGCCGAAACGACATGAAACATGAAGGTATAATTGTTCTGTAATTGTCCATCTCAGGTGGTCCTGGACCTGTGGGAACATCTGGAGATGTGCAAAGAGGGTCAAATGTCGTGGCTGAGCCGACATTTGGATGAAGCGAACCTCATCATCACTGTCTGTTCTAAAGGCCTACGGTACTATTTACTGTCTGGAAAAAAAAAAAAAAAAAAAAGCTGGCAGATTTAAAGGTGTCCTCACCTGCAGCCCTAGCTTTAGCCACTAGATGGTGCCAAAAACCCGTTTAATTTAAAGAAAGAAACCTGACGTCTCAGTTTTTCTCAACTGACAATAAGAGCATTTCTCAAAACAAAGTCAAACAAGCATCAAAACTCCATGGATTACCTGCAAAATCCAATTCTCAAAATCTTTAGTGCACCTCTCAAAATTAAAATATCTGTGTCAATGAACATGTCAGTGCCTCAGAATGACAAGTCCTTGTTTCAGTGTGTTTAGATAAGATTTGATTCGTCATGTTGTCAATATAGCAGTGACTCTGGAGGGATGCTCTGTTGTAAACTATGGCTAAAGTTTTAATGACAAGTATTGTAAAGTGTAATTGTGGAAGATCAATGATAAGAGATTGGACAAGATTCACATTTACGCTTTTACTGTAATTTGACAAACAATGTCATTATGATACAGAAAGGAAAATACAGCACTGGAGAGCACAAAGGGGAAAAAAAGCAGAAATAGGAACATAAGACAATATCTTTAAGGAAAACTGTACATGCAGTGCTGTGGGAATTACAGTGCAGTCTTCCTACATCTCCTCATGTTCACGTCTGTTGGACCATAAACTCTCATCCACATCACAACGAATGTTCTCTCTGGCGATGCAGTGTGGAAAGAATATTTTAGGAATGAGGAATAAGATGAGGGGAACTCCATCAGCATCATGTTGAGGCCTGCAAAGCATTGCCTGATGATGTTGGAATGATGGAAACTGGCACATGTCCTCAGCCTCTTCTGCCTCTTCCTCCGTTTTGCCTCCAAACTCCTCTGCCACATCCTCACTCCTCTTCTTCTTCTCTTTGGTTGTTGATCCTGTCCAAATCCTTGCCCCTCCATTGTCAGAAATGTAAAATTGTGTTGTGTTCCAGCTATTTTCATTATATTCTTGCCAGTTGATTGTTCTTGGCAACTTTAAGCTATTTCAGAAAACTGGTTGATCTAATGCTTCACACATTTACCTACGTTGGGAAAAGTCAGGATTCACCTGGGTGCAATTTATCAGGTCAGAACAGGTTTAAAAAAAAGTCTAATGGACATTTTTAGAAATATGCTGACATATTATGACAACCTGTTCAAGCATTTCGGATGTAAAGATCTTCTGGTGGTTAAGACTATTCAACAAAGATCCATATAATTTGTTTTGATCAGCATGACAAAAGCAATTGCAAATGTGGGAAAAAGCAGAGAACTGGACATAATTATTTGTATGATGCACAAAAGCATTTTCAACTCACTCAAAGGAATCAGAAATCACTTTTTTGATTAACATAAGTGACACAATGATTTGAAGATTGAACAAGTACTTTCGAGAATTTCAATTCTGTTTTGAGAAATGCGCCAAAGCAACTGAGAAAAACTGTAATGGTTTCTGGTCTGGAAATTAATAAAAGTTCCTTCTGTGTCCAAAACATAAGTAATAATATTATAATACTAAATATTTCTATTGTTGTTGATTGACAGCTGTCTCCACAAGTTGAGCTTCTCCACCCTCCCATATTTAACTCCTAACCTGTACCCTTCGCGCTTCCTGTCGCATCTCAGATATCACGTGGAAAAGAAGAGCCACAGAGGGAAGACGCCTGTCGGTCGCCGTGGTAACGGCAGCGGCTCTCCGACTGGCGGGTCGCACGGCGACCTGTTTGTCGTGGCCGTGGCCATGATTGCAGAGAAGCTGCGGATGGCGAAGCAGAGCGAGGACGGCGGGGATCAGGAGCTCAGCCGCTTCATGGCCGTGTACTTTGACTATTCAGCAGAAAACGACGTCCCCACCGCGCTGAGTCTGGCTCCCAGGTAGAAACATGGCTGACTCCAGCAGTGGGTTAAAGGGGCAGCATTATGTAAAATCGACTTTTTTCAGCTTTAAATCATGTTATAATGTTATTCCCTCTGAGTGTTGCCTTGATTCTTTCATGCAAGTTTGAGAAACCCTTAAATCTCCCATGGCAACCATTCAGCTGTGCAAAACAGCAACATGGATACAGCTCCACCTTCAAGGCGCGGCTCCTCCTCAGAGCTGCAGTTTCTAAGCTTCCGCCTCACAGAGCCCCCCTTGCCCCACAACTTACTCACTCTGCTCCTCTGGACTAGCCAGCAGCAATCTGCAAACACATGGTGGAACTGCGCGTCTGCTGGGCTCATTATATGAGCTACTTCTCAGTGAAATGCTGATTAAAAACGTTGTTAAATGGTTAATAGAGGAGCGCTGTTGTGATGACTTTCTGAAGACGGAGTTTCAGAAAGAGCAGGAGTTTTGAAAGACACAGAGCCCCAATTTCAACCCGTTAATTACAAAGTCAAATTCTTTTAAGTGATATTTGATATATACAGCATTTTTGTAACTGAAGTAACATTGTTACATATGTTAGTGAAACACTGATAAAAACTTTATTAAAGGGTTAAAGATGCAGTATATAACTTTATACCGCCCCCGACCTGAAACAACCAATCAGAGCCAGGAGGAGGGGCTTAGCGCTGCCAATCACCCTCGTGTTAGCGCTGCTAAATGTGCTGATGGTGGAGAAACAACTCACCATTCCAGGAAAACTGTTTATCCGCCATCATCGGTGGCTATGCTAACTAGCATTAGCATCAGGCTATGTTGTGGTGAACCAGCTGTAGCGTAGCAGAGAGCAGGGGGAGTGTGTGAGCAGCATGTACATGAGGGTGACTGACAGCGCTAAGCCCCGCCTCCTGGCTCTGATTGGTTGTTTCTGACTGAGTGGTGGATTTCTGAAGTTAGTACTGGGAGCACTGGGAGAAGGCAGAGGAGCTTGATCTTTACACAGATTATCTATCTTATAATGTACTGTCATATTTTTCATAAAAGTTACATACTGCAGCTTTAATAGAGGAGTGCTGTTGTGTTGACTTCCTGAAGGCGGCGTTTCAGAAAGAGCAGGAGATTTTGAAGACACAGAGGCCCAATTTCAAAGTGTTAAATTACAAGTCAAATTTCTTTCAAGTCATATTTTATATATACAGCATTTTTGTAGCAGCTGAAGGTAACATAGCTCCTTGATCGTGCTGTAAAATGATTCTATGAGCCTGGAAAACACATTTGACTGGCCCTTTAACAAATATGAGCAGTCTGACTGGTTTATTTTAATTTCCTTGGTTCAGGCTGAAGCTCATGGATCAGCTGCCTCAGCTCTACAGTCGGCTCCATTCCGGCCAGTCCGCTCTGGCTGATCCAGAGCAGCAGCCCGTCAACATCTCCAGGAGGAACTACTTCAGGAGCAAATCTGGACGCTCGCTCTACGTATCCATCTGCAACATGCACCAGCACATCAGCCAGAACCCGGACTGGTTTGAGAAGCAGCTGTCTCCTGCAGCTCCGTCGGACTCCTCCTCCTCCAAACACGCTCCTCTTCCCGCGGGCCGGGCTCCGAGCCCTCCTCCAAAGCCAGCCTGCTCCCCGGTGCCTCAGCTGGAGCGCCGGATCGATTCCGGCTTGGTGCTGAACGAGGTGCTGGTGAGAACGCCGTCGCTGGAGGGACTGGATGGGGCGCCGAGGAGGAACGTGCTCCTGCTGGCCCCTGGCTCCAGTCCCAGTCCTGGTCTTTGTCCCAGTCCAGAGCTGCCACACTGTTCTTTATCCATCCCAAGATCCACTTCCAGGTAAAGCTGCTAAATTGGTTTGAAAATGTCTTCCTGTAATTTCATTTTTATGGAGCCCCCTAAGGGACATGGGGGAATTTTTTTCTTTTCCTCGCAAAAAGTATTGAATTCACTTGCAATAAATATTGCTTTTCCAATGGGTTTTGCATTAAATAAATTTGTAAATACATCCTGGTCTAGTTTGTATACAGTCACAGTGACAAAAAATGTAAATTTAAAATTGTACATATGTGCACCTTTAAACAGGGTGTCCGGGCATCCTTAAAAAGTCTTAAATTCATGCATCTAAAATGAAGGCCTTAAGATGTCTTAAATTAATCATAAAATATTTAATTTAGCCTTAAATACGTTCATCACACGTCTTAAATTTTGTTGTGGCAGGACTCAGAGATTCTATGTAGTTTATTTTTCTCATGGGACTTTTCTGTCAGGCAAAAGTTTGAGTCGTGCTCAGACATCTTCATTACCTTCTAACTTAAAGCAATTGAGACTACCGCTACTAGCTGCTGATAAACCCTTGCTAGCTAGCTAGCTAGCTTTTTTGGGTCCGTCTTTGGTGAGTGCATTCTGGGCAAAAAAGTTTGGCATTACTATATAAAATATGTGATTTTCTTTCGTACATTTCTGTCGTGATACAGGTCTTAAATTTAATTCATAATGGTCTTAAAAAGGTCTTTAAAAGCCTTAAATTTGAGCTGGTGAAACCTGCAGAAATCCTGTTTAGAGATCTTCAGTGAAAATGCATTTTTACATTCTTAACTCTTTTTGGTGCAGAAAACTGGTTGGAAATCGATCTATTAACTGCGTGTTCATGTTTGTTTGTGTGATGGAAATGGGACTGAACATGAAAACGGCCCTTTATTTATGATTCAGATTAACAGACACAACCAAAACTATCAGATGGCGATATTACCCTGTGAGAAACCTCAAAAATAGTCCAAATAGTTTGGATGTATTTTTTCTTTTTCTTTCCTTCTTACAGAAAGTTTCTGTCATGTTTGTGTTTTAGAGTGGGCATGGAAAGCTCATGTTTGATCTATTTTGCTTATGCAATTTGCACATAAGTTTGTGGTGCATTTGTAAGAAAAAGATAGAAATCTTCAGATATTTCACAAGTGAGATTTTAACACACATGTAAAAGCTTTACAAAAATCCTATACTGTAGCAGAAATATTTTCAGTGTTTAATGTAATCAGTAATGCAATACTTTTACAAAACTGAAGTTATTTTTGGACCCAAAGGGGAATGATCTAGAGTCAGCGCACAGCTTCAATTATTACAGCTAGAAACTAGTGATCAGGCCTGAACTCTGGGTGTAGTGATGGACTCGGACCTGAACCTTCAGAGACACATAAACACAGTTACAAAGTCAGCCTTCTATCACCTGAGGAACATTTCCAGGATTAAAGAACTAATGTCAGAGCAAGATCTGTTGAAACTCATCTATGTGTTTATCTTTACCCACATTGATTGCTGCAACAGTGTCTTCACAGGTCTGCCTAAAAACTCAGCTGCAGCTGATCCAGAACGGTGCTGCTGGCGTTCTCACTAAGACCAGGAAGACAGAGCACATCACCCCAGTTCTAAAGTCCTTCCACTGGCTCCCTGTAGCTCAGAGAATAGACTTTAAAATACTTCTGTTAGTTTATAAATCACTGAACGGCTTAGCACCAAAATACATTAAAGACCTGTTGTCGTTGTATCAACCTTCCAGACCACTCAGGTCTTCGGGTTCTGATCTACATCTCCAGAACCAAAACCAAACATGGAGAAGCAGCTTTCAGCTTCTATGCTCCACAAATCTGGAACAAATTTCCAGAAAACTGCAAAACAGCTGAGTTCCTTTAAATCGAGGCTAAAAACCCACCTGTTTAGCGCTGCCTTTGATTAGTAGTAAGTGGAACATTGAACTATATTTTCGAATTATACTTGCTTGGTTATATTTGCTTGATATTCCTCATGATTTTGTTGCATTGATCAATTTGCTTGATGATTTTGCTGTATCATAATCATCATAAACTGCCTTGCTGCTGAAATCTGCTACACAAATAAACTTGAACTTTCGTGAGGTAGTGCAAAAGAAAAAAATTCCTCCATGTCCCCTATAGGGGGCTCCGTACCTTTCGACAGATCGTGTTTAATCATTTGCTTTTTCTCTACAGATTGTCCAGCGATGCATCTGGAGTTTTGCCTGAGGAGTCTTCCTCCTCTTCCTCATCGCCTTGTGTCCTTCAGGATGAGCTGTGCCCTGCTCCCGGCCACACCGAGGAGGCCGGCTCCTCCGATCCGGAGGTCCCACCTCCTCGCGATTCTGGAATATACGACTCGTCTGTCCCTTCGTCGGAGCTCTCCATTCCCCTGATGGACGGACTGTCACATGACCAGGCAGACTCCTCCTCTTTGGCAGACAGCGAATCGTCTTCGTCTGGGCTCGGTAAAGCTGCAACGTTGTCGTGTTAGATGTAGTCCTCATTTCTTTATCATTTTATGCATCTTAAGAACAAAAAAAACCTGTTGAAAAGCACAAAGAAAGCTTCAGGAAGCCCAGAGATTTGTCACTTTTTTTTTGTCACGTTCCTTCCAACCACAGTAACATTTTTTCCAACTGCAAATCTGAAAAGTGCCGCAGTCACAGCTGCAGTTTTGTCTCCACCAGTTTTACACGTTTATTTGCACGATATTGTTTGATGTAGGGCTGGACGATACATCAATTTTATCGATTTAATCGAATTTTTGTTTTTTGAAGATTTAATTTTTGGTTTCCATAGTTCAGAGTGATGTCAGCGCGCCCAGGGCGGCCATCTTGTTTGACAAGCTTCTATTTATTTTGACTTTGAATTCAGGTCAGCTTTATCACGGAGTATTAGGGCCAGGCTAACAGTTTATATTTTTTTATTTATTTATTTTTTTTTACAAAAATAAAGTTAAAATGTTACAAGGATAAAGTCAAAATAATACGATAAAGTCTTTATATTACCAGAATAAAGTTGTAATAGTTAGAAGAATGAACTAGTAATTTTATGGAAACTCCAACACGAAAAATAAATTAATTATCTAAGCTTTTTTCTCATTACAGTGACTTTTTTCTTGTATTTTTAAGGTGTTCTCCTGGTAAAATTGCGTCTTTATTCTGCTAATATTACGACTTTATTCTTGTAATTAAACAAAAATTCTCTTAGCCTAGCCCTGATACTCTGCCGTACAACTCAGAGAAGGGATGATTGAAATAAAAGCCACTTTTTGAAAATATCTTGTCATTTGTAATTTTTTTTTTTTTTTTTTTTTTTTGTATAAGAAAGCGAGAAAATAAAATTGATTAAAATTGGAAATTGGATCTGGTATAAAAAAAAAGGGAGATTTTATTTTTTAGCCATATCACCCAGTTCTAGTTTGATTTAAACCATCCCATAATATCTCGTGAACCTCCGCTCCAGATTCCTGCAGCGTCTACCAGGTTTGCTCCCAGGATTGACCTGATTTAGCTCCATCAGTCTTCCCCACTGCCATCGCCATGCGTCACAGAGGGAATCAAGTGTTTTAGGGTGAAGTGCAGTGTTAGTTCTCCTCCACACAGGGCTTGCATGAAGGCTTTCAGGTTAAATGTTGGTCTCATCTGATCAGATGAGATACTCAGCTCTTGTTCCCTGTTTGTTGTTTTGTTACAACTGGGACTTTTTCAAAATTAGGTTTCTAATTGGCCTTCCATAAAGGCCAGATTTATGGGACGCATGAGTAAAGTCGGGATCTTGCTGTAAGATTATTGTAGTTTTGGTGAAAAATCTTTGGTCATGAAAGATTCGTGTGAAAATCGCTGGTTCTGAGCTTGAATCTGTGGTCGCTTAGTGTGACAGACACGCCGACCTACAGCGAATATTAAATATCAAGATGAATTTTTCTGGGAAAATCATGCTGTGATGCTCAGATCTTGTCCTGTTCCTGCACCTTTTTCAGCATCAGGCCCTAATGATGGGCGCATTAACACCCTTAACTTGTTGTCCATTTTAGGGCTGCAACGAACGATTATTTTAGTTACTGGCTCATCTATCAGATAAAAAAATGGCCATGTTCTGCAGATCTGTCATTTAGGCCTTTTTTTTTTTTTTTTTTCTTACAATATTAGAAATACATTAAAAATGCAGATAAACAAATAATTCAGTTCCTTTTTTAAATAGTTCTAGTTATAAGTTACTTGTAAGTTAGTTTTGTCTTATTTCAAGTGTATTCAAAATATTTGCACTAGAAACTCGACCAGAAATACTTGGTAAGATTTTGTGTTTTTGTTATCTTTCAGGTGACGAGGAACCGCCTACCGTGGCGTCACTTCGCTGCAGCACGGCCTGCAAAGCTCAGCTGCACCACCATCATCATCTGGAGCACAGTGACGCCCATGCAGCATCGTTGTAGGAGATGCAGCCGGCCAGTCAAGGAAGGGACGCTGGCAGGTGCTGCCATTGATTTTGGAGCCAAAACCAGAAGACTTAAAGGGCTCTGAGGAGTCCTGGAGCTGGAGTCAGTGGTGGTGGTGGAAGCCTCTGTGGCCTGGAACACTGATCTCTGTGCAATCATGGTCAGACCACTTCCTACTGATTATGGTCAACACTGATTCCAGGCGTGTGTGGGCAGTAAAACCACCACATCCCAAACACTTGTCTCTGGGAAACATTTGTTGGTTCCCGTTGGAGGATTTCTGAATCGCTCCACAGTGGCTCGGACCAAAGACGTGATGCAGAACCAACGGTCGCTTGGTTGAGACTGTCTGACACGCTGCAAAAACACAAAATCAATATCAATCAACAAGTATTTTTGGTCTAGTTTATAGTCCAAATATCTCGAATACATTTGAAATAAGACAAAATTAACTTACAGTTAATTTTCAGCACAATATAGGAACTTGTTTTAAGTGAATATTTCCTTAATATTGATGAAAAAGTGCTAGTTATGAGTGAAATAATCTGCCAGTGGAACAAGACATTTTTCCATATTAAAAGTTAAAATGTCTTGTTCCACTGGCAGATTATTTCACTCATAACTAGAACTTTTTCATTAATATTAAGGCATTATTATCTTAAAACAAGCTCTTATATCTACTGAAAAGTTACTTGTTAGTTAGTTTTGTCTTATTTCAAGTTTTTTCAAGATATTTGGACTGGAAATTGAACCAGAAATACTTGGTAAGATTTTGTGTTTTTGCAGTGCTGCAACGTGCAAAAGGACCAAAGCAGCCTTAGATGCATTGGTTTTGACACTAGAATGTTCTTGTGGGCTAAAACCAGCTAAATATTTTTGCTTTTAACAGTTTAAAAGTTGTTTTTAATGAAGTGCTACTTTTTATCTAAATAATTCCAGTCAACCTTTTTGACAAAAACAAAACATTTTCAACAACAAATCCTTTCCAGCTAATTTCTGTTGAAATGTTGCAGCAAAACCTTGTTGGCTATCTGATTAAACTCAACAAACCTGGTAAAAAAGTGGTACTAAGACCTGATAATGTGATATAATATAAATAGGAGAGTTTTATTTTTTGCTTACGTTTGTGAATAGAAATTTGAGTCGTATTCTTTATACATTTCTGTAACTTTTGTCACTCCTGCAATATTTGTGCTGTGGTTTTAACCTTTTAAAAGTCTTGAGTGTTTTACATTTATTGATAACCGTTTCATGCTTTTGCTGTTCAGTCACCGAGGAACGGAAGTACCTGAAGAACATAGGTAGAAATTAAATGAAGCGGCTCGTTGAAATGTCTTCTGACTGTAGCATAACGACTGATTCATTTCAATAATACTTTCTTGATCCAAAGGGGAAATTAAATGTTGTTGTAACTCATGTCAATTCAAGGTTTTTCCTTCCCAACTCTTTAGTTGTTGTAGATGGCTGTGGGCAGGAAGAATCTCCTGTGGCGGTCTGTGTCACAGCGGATCAACAGAAACCTCTGAATGAAGACATGCCGTTGTTGTAAAGTGGTCTCATGAAGAGGATACTCTAAATACAAGTTCAGATCAGATCAGATACAGCGCCATGGAAAGTGTCTACATCAGCAACACCCAGGCATGATTACTGCCAGACCAAGAAATGGCTTAAATAAAACCTACATGACTACACGAAATAGAGCTCTAGGGCTGTTTTCACACCTGATAATCTGGTAGGTTCGACTGGGGACCTAAATTACATTTGCTACATTTTCAGCTGCAGCGGTTCTTTTTCACACTCTGCAGAGTCAAACCAACCAATCCCTTTAAGCAACCTGTTCCCCTCCTCGCCTGTGGGGGCGCTGCTCCAAGAACCACTAAAGAAAACGACACGAAAACCTCTGAAGACACTGAGCGCAACTTCTTCACGAAACGTAAATAAAAATGGAGTGGCGTCAGATTTTAGCGGTTGTAGGTTTTAGCCTCTTTTGTCTTTGGCTAAAGACAACGAGCCATTTCTCCCACTAGCGCCAGCCTCGCGGGTTTGTTTTGGTTGTATTTACCCAGAATTCCCTGCGCTTCAGTCCGCTTCCTGCTTTTGGAGCGGCCTTCGGTCAGCTTGGCGTTCACATATCTTTTCGAATCGCAACCAGAGTTCACGCCAACCGATCCGAGACCGAGGTTTGTAGGCGGACCAGAGTTCGATTCCGCGTTCACACCTCCCCAAACGAACCGGACTTCATCGGCAAACGAACTGGAGTTGGATTAAAGCGGAGCATTCTTGGGTCTCCTTCAGTTGCAGGTTCATAAGACAATGGTACGGTTCGGGCGGGGTTGCTGGAGTGACACAACACAGTGCATTTATTGGGGGACAGAAACATGTTTCTGCTTGCGACGAGCATGAGAAATGCTAGTGCATCACGTTTGCCGTCGCTTTAGAATGAAGTCTCAGATTTCTTCTTTAAAGAAAAAGATAATCTAAATGTATTTATTTACGTTTTCTTACAAAATTGACTTGTGGAAACGTATGTGTACACTCCCCAATAATCAGTGGTCAAATCTTTTAGTACTGAAATAGTCAAACCCATCTTATGATTTCTGAGCAGCTTTTTGTACCTTCTGGTATTTTGATTATTCATCTTTGGAGATGAGCTCTGAGGTCGGAAGGCCTCCTTGCCATTGCCCTAATCTTCAATTCCCTCTGCAGATTCATGTCAGTGCTCTGGCTGGGTTGCCGAATCCTTCGCCACCAAACAGGAAGCTGCTGAATCTCCAAAATGCAACTGGTTTTATACCAAAGCTGTTGAGTCCTGTAAAGTGTATTTTCCTAGACAAACATCGCCATCTAGTGGCTGCGCCGGTGAGTCACGGGACAGGGTAGGGTAGGTAAGAAAACCACGATCACTTCAGAGACTGAAGGTGCGATGTTTCCTCAAAGCTGCTTGAAGCTTTAAATGACCTTTGAAATCGAATAAATAAAATAACTAATTTAGGATCTACTACGATTTACACAACTCTTTCCTACAAAACATACTTTGTTTAATTAAGACATTGCATGCTCATATAATTGATGAACAGGTACAAGAAAAAAAAAAATCACAATATAATTTTTGGTGATTTGGTCTATTGTTTTTTTTTTTTGGCACTCCTAGTACTGTTGATGTGACGAATTTGGCTGAAATGACACCACTGACTGAAAACATCAGATTAGAAATCAGCCCATAGACATTAATGATTGAGGCTGAGGTCTGTAAGTTGTTGGTTGTCAACTGTTCCCTCCAAAAACGAAAGGCATCACTAATAAAAACTGAAAGCGGATGGGTTTAGGTTTCATTTCACTGCACAGAAGTTGTAGAGTCGGGATTTCTTGCAGACACGACAAAGTTTTCACGCAGGCTAACCAAAATGGGATGACAACAGATTGGAAATCTTTTGTCCTTTCCGTTGATTATTTCATTTGTAGCATTCAGATGGTGAGGTCAGAATATGGAAAGCTCAGATCCATCCTGCTTTCGTATCAGCAGTTCAGGCGGGTGGAGGTGTCATGGTGTGTATCTTAGTGCAGCAAAGGGGGGATTTTCAAAATTAGTTTAGTTTTAAACTGTTTGATAAATAGGATCAGTTGGAATGTATGTATGCCTGAACTTTTTTTTTTTTTTTTTTTTTTTTTTTTTTTCCTTGTAAAGTGCCTCCAGATGCCATTTGTTGTGAATTGGCGCTATATAAATAAACTAAATTGAATAAACAGCTCAACAGCGCCAATTGTTTCACTCCCCAACAATTTAAAGTAAGGCCACAAGTTCAACAATACACCAGGATAGACGTAGAATTTCTACAGAAACATCTTTTATAACAAAAAAAAAAAATAGGCCAATAAAACAATAAGGATACTGCACCAAACTACGCAGTGAGTAAAAAAGCCACACCTCTTGCTCAGCTCACACACGCTCAACGCAAACTTTCAAATATGTGACTATAACTCAGTCTTAAAACTCGGTATATAGCTGACGCATTGAATGGGGCGTGACGGGGGCACGTACCAAATGCCCAATCCCTGACCCTGGACTAAGTTGGACTGAGGCTTTCAGAGAGTTTGGTTCACAACCACCAGGACTGGTACTTCAACCCAGACTAGGATAAGGACTCCTCAACCAATCATATGGAGACATTGGACAATTGCCGATTTCAGTCTGATTTTATCGACAACATCTGAACCAAATTGTCTGCAAACAACTGTTTTACCTACCAGGACCGCACCCAAATGAATGGAATTTAACGATTTAATCGAACAAGAGATTTAGAGACGAGTCATCTGGGGGGACTTGTCGTTGGAGTCCTGGGAGGAGGACTCAGCTTGGGGGTATGGTTTTAGGACACGCAAGCCAACTTATGCCTTGTTTCCATTGAGTGGTACGGCACGGCTTGGTACGCTATTTTATGGACCAGTGTATTCAGGATGGACTCTCACTGGGCAGGTGGGGTTAAACTCAAATGCGTTGCGTTATCCCAGTGCGACAACAAACGTGACGCTGTCAAGCAGCGGCGGTCAATGGACTGTGGTGCAAGTAACTCCTCCCTAACCATTTTGGACCATTGTCCTATGGACCTACAACCGAAGGGGGCCACAGGAATGGTGTGGTGTACGGGTCAGTTGTATGGCCCGCTTTTATATTGGAGATAGACAAAATAGCGCACCAACCGCTCAGTGGAAACAAGGCATCAGGAGCCCCAAGATAGCACCTGGAATAAGGAGGAAGTAGGGCGAAGATGGTTGAGGGTAATGAGGCAGAGGAGCAAGAGACGAGGGATGTAGTGAAGCCCTATGGAAAAGGTGGGGTGGGGTCAAAAGAACGTAACAAACTGATGGGTGGGATGGGTATAAGCCATTGTTTCTTAATTCCGGTCCTCGGAGACCACTCCCCTGCATGTTTTAGGTGTTTTTCTTCTGCCACACACCTGACTTGAATAAGTGGGTGATTGACAGGCTTCTGCAGCACTAGATGGCTGCAGAGGAGGTTAGAAAATCATTTGAATCAGGTGTTCTGGAACAGAGACACAGCTACAATATGCAGGCCAGTGGTCCCCAAGGACTGGAATTGAGAAACACTGGTATAAGCAGAATGCATCCATGCACGATCCCTTGTTTTGTCTTCTATAAGAGAGTCCAATTCAGCTGCAGATGGTTTTTGAGAAAACCAGGCTTAATATTATGAGAAAATTGAGAAGCTGGTAAGCTGAAGTGGGCAGAAGAGCACAGAATCTCTGGAGATAAAAAAATGAAAATCAGAGATTGGTTGAACCTCCTGCTCTTTGTGTCTCAGTGATTTTTTTTTACCTCTGGTGTCACTCTGCCTCTTGGAGCTCCTAATTATAGATGGCTGTTTCTTCTCCCGGCGGCCGTCACTTCCTGTTTGTCCGGTGAGAACTGAGTGGACGCACACACATATTGTGAAGGGGTTCCTGTTCCTGAGGGTCTGTGGATCCACTCAGGGAGAAGGTGAAGGGCAAGAAAGCAGATGGAGAAATTCAGGGCTGAACAGAGGGACTGAGTTGGGCCACGGTTCGAGAGAAGAAGGAAGTTTTGAAGGGACAAACTGGAGGAAGACGAAAGATAAGCTTCCAGTTTTAAGGAGAAAGAGAAGTTAAGAGTAAAATGTGACTGTGAAGGAGGTGATACAAAGGAGGAGAGCGGATTAAAGAAGGTGGTACAAGTGTTGGATGGCATATGTGGAGGACAACAGGGAGGAAGAAGGTGACCTGGAGGAAGAGGAGCAGCAGATCGAAAAGTTCTGTGGTGGAGGAGTAAATTTGGTCCTGATGATGGGCTGCTGCCTCTTTGTTTACTATCGGGTAAGTCTGGGATCAGACGTGGTGTCTCCGGATGGAGCTTCTTCTGTCAGTTCAGTTCAAAAGAAAATACTGACTTTTTACCAAACAGCTCCGGGTACTTCATTTTTTAAGATAATTTAAAACTCTGTACAGTTAAGGCTTCTAGTTCGGCAAATAAGTTATTTTCTACTTGCTCATTTCAAAGTAACAAGAGAAAACAAAGAGCCTCTGGGAATAAAAATGACTACAAAACAGTTTCATGCGCTGGAGTTTGTAAAATCCTTTTAAAACCTCTTCTAAGACTCAGATATTCTGTTTGATCTTCAGACACCATTGTACCTGTGAGGCATTGTTCCTGTAGCTGGAACATGTGCAGGAACCGATGGAAAGCCAAGAGCTTTGGGCCTCTTCCACCTCTCCTATCTGTCCAGATGGGAGGTTTTTCCTCCAGCTTGATTGCTATGGCCTGAATATGGCTGAGTGTGAGTCTACATCCAATACAAATGATCCGATTATCACGTTTCCACTGTCGGGATGAAATCTGCACTGCTCTTCTTGAATCTGATATCTCCTTTCCAATGCTCTTGTGTAAACTCTGGGGTGATTCCTTAAAATTTGGAGCACACGCTTTGGTTCCTCATGGTTCATTGCTCCGGTGATGTTGACCCACGAGCGACGGACTCCTGGAAGTTCTCCGTCTCTGCCTTCTCCATGGAGGACATGGGGACCGGATTATATCGTACTTCTTCTGTCATGGTGCTTGCTTGAGATCAACAAAAGTCCTTCTACGAAATCTCTAAATTTCCCCAACTCTCACGTTGTTTTTACCTCTGTACCCACAGAAGCTGCAGTTTTGGTGTTTTAGGGATCCACAAAGACAACTGGATTTTTAAAGTGGAACAACATTGCAAAAACACAAAATATTACCAAGTATTTTTGTTCCAGTTTCCAGTGCAAATATCTTAAATACAGCTGAAATAAGACAAAACAAACTTCCAAGTAACTTTCCTGCAGATATAGGAGCTTGTTTTAAGTCAATAAGTCCTTAATATTGATGAAAAAGTTCTAGTTATAAGTGGAATAATCTGCCAGTGGAGCAAGACATTTTAACGTATAATGTAGGAAATGTATCTTGTCCCACTGAGATGCCTTCACCAGTTTCTTTAAGTCTGAAGGAATAAAAAAAAAAAAAAAAAATGGTTTGACTCGGACATTTCAATCAATGTTTTACTTTTTTGTCAATATTGAGATTTTCCACTTTAAAATCAAAGTTTAAAAATCAGTTAACGTGTTATTTTTTTAAATAAGCAACTTAAAAATCTAATCTATTTTTGACTTAAAGAGGCTCTGTTAAAGTTTTTAATGTCTGTGGTTATTAAAATTCACAAATACTGGCTTAAAAGCATGTTGGAAAAAATGTCCTGAATGCTTTTATAAGTAGTAACTGTGGTTAGAAGCAATGTGTTGGATGAAATCTTAGCTTTAAACAGACTCTATGGTTGAGAATAATTTCAGGTGTTTAACTGGAGAGGTTTATGGAAGAAGTATTGACCTTTTATGGAACTGAGAAGCTCTTCTTCTCTGATTCCTCCAGTTAAAGTTGTGTAACATCAGGACGACGGCAGAGTCGGGACGCAACTCTGAATAAACAGCAGACTTCCTGCTATTGTCTCACCGATTCCCAGCATCCTTCTTCTTCTGCCCTCCTGCTTTCTTCTTCTCCTCTGTACTGCTGTCCCCCTTGCTGTTTATGTGGTTATGTTTTCCTCCTCTTGTCGCCATGGCAGCAGACAGGAACTGTTTGGTTGCTTGTTGTTGAGAGCATGAAGGGGGTTACTGCCATGCAATTCAGATGTGAGTCAGCAGAGATTATTACCTTATCTTTATAATAAAAGGGTGTTTAAAAAATAGTGCAGGAAAAAAGGTGAGTCATTTTCAGAAGTATTACTGTAAGTATTAGTTTATTCATTGTTTCTAGACAATTAAGGGAAATCCCAAAAACTCTCTACGTAAGAAACAAAGATATAATCGAAAGATCTTTGATTTTCTAATAAATTTGTCATTGTTTCCTCTGATTTTCAAAACAGAAACCGTCCATCTCATCCTGGGAGATTCCCATAATAATACAGAAAAATGGAATAATAATAATAATAACATGATGCATGTAGCAGAGTGAAAGCAGTGAAATAAAGCAGCAGAGAGCTCTGTGGGTTTACGACGCCGTTTTCCTTATTATTTTCCCATTTAAGGACAAACTTTCCTGTTACCTTTTAAAGCGAGGGTGCTGAAAGTGTGGAGGCCATTTGTAGCCCTTGAGGTGATTTTGACCACAAAAAAATAAATAAATAAATAAACGAAAATTGCACAAACCTATCTTTCTATCTCAAGGTTGAAGTTTTAAAATATTTTAAAAAGTAAATCTTACAAACAAATTTTCACTCCCTTTCAAAAAATATACAGACAATTTAAAATCTTCTAAAAGTCAAAGGTACAACACCAAGCTCATCTTTTATCAAGCATGTTTTTCACATTAAGTCAGCTTCATAGTAAACAGAGCCGCATCTATTTGGTAAACTCGGCTAAATAAAGCAATATGTACAGAAGAAAGCAATCGGCATCTGTTACGCGATTTATGTTTCAGGTGTACAATTATTTGCAGCTCCTGTTTCTACAGAAATCAGACTTCTTTACTTTATTAAAATATTGTGTTTTGTTTATAGTTGTCCAGGGGAAACGGAAACATTTTGCAAAAAAATAAAAATAGTAAATTTTTAATTGAAACTGAAAAAATATCTACATGTTGTGGCCCTCAATTACTTTCATCTTGATGGTTTTGGCCCACATGGTAAAAAGTTTGGACAACGCTGCTTTAAAGAGATGTTAAACGATAGTTTTTATGCTTTCTGAGCGTCTTTTTCTTTACGTTTTACACACTAAAATGGAAGATGCCACTTTTCCTTTACCTTTGGACAATGTTGATCAACTGAAATCTGTGTTTTAAACCTGAAATCTCTTCTTTTTCTTTTTTTTTTTGCGAATCCACTTTTTTATATTTTAGAATAAAATATAATGATTAATTCACCCACCGAGTAAAACACCCACCTATCCTTGCGGGGATCACACAGAGAGACACACACACACTCATACTTAAGGCCAATTTGAAGAGTACAATTAACCAGACAACCATGTTTTTGGACTGTGGGAGGAAGATGGAGTACCTGGAGAGAACCTATACATCCAAGGGGAGAACATGCAAATTACCACAGCTCAGGATTCGGACCCAGGACATTCTTGCTGCAAGACAACAGTTGCACTTTGAAAGGAAGGAGTAAAGATGTCTGTTTTTATAGTTTTATTAAAAAAACAAACTTAAAATAAAAAAATATAGTTTATTAAAGGGGCAGTATTCTGTAAAATCGGCTGTTTTGAGCTTTACATCATGTTGTAATGTTATTCCTTCATCATAAACATACCTGGAGTGTTGCTTTGATTCTTTCATGCATGTTTGAGGAACCCTTTAATCTCACGTGGCAACCATTCAGCTGTGCAAAACGCCTGGATGGATACAGCTCCTCCTCAGAGCTGCAGTTTCTAAGCTTCTGAGCTTCCGCCTCACTGAGGCCCCCTCCCCCACGACTTCCCCACTCAGCTCCTTCAGACTAGCCAGCAGCAATTTGCAAACACCTGGTGGAACTGCGCACCTGCTGAGCTTCATTATACGAGCTACTTCTCAGTGAAATGTTGATTAAAAACGTTGTTAAAGGGTTAATAGAGGAGCACTGTTGTGATGACTTTCTGAAGGCGGAGTTTCAGAAAGAGCGGGAATTTTTAAAGAGACAGAGGCCCACTTTTAAGGCGTTAAATTATGAAATCAAATTTCTTTTAAGTCATATTTGATATATACAGCATTTTTGTAGCAACTGAAGGTAACATAGTTACTGGATTGTGCTATAAAATGATTCTATGTGTCTGAAAAATACATAATACTGCCTCTTTAAAGGTTAGAGAAAGATGTCAGCCGGTATTAACTCGCTGTGTTAGAATGGAGCAGGAGATATTTTTCTGTAAGAATTAAACTGATTAAAAATCCTAAAAGTTATCGTGGGTGTTTTGGACTCTCAGAAGTCCACAGGAAAGTTTAACTTGAGGGTCCAGCTCTGAGGTTTAAGACATGTTTTTAATCTGAGAAGAGAGATTTGGAGGGAAAAAGGGGAGAAAACAGAGAATGCTTTTCATAGGACTGTGGCGGTGGTCTCCTCAGCACCATGTTTGGACCCCTGAAAGTCCTTCAATTTGGATTCACAACAGGCGGCGTTTGAAGAAAGGTATCTTTGTAGTTCCTTTCTGAGGTTCTGATCAAGAACTCACAAGACAGAATTTTTCATGTGGAAACAACATAAAAGTTCATTTCGCTTACAAAATAAAATCAAGCAGGAGACTTGAAGTAGAAGCGTCTCGATGGAGAAGATCAAAAAATGCACACACTAGACTTACCTTTTCTACTCTGCTTTAGTGCAGAGAAAACCTCCAGAAAGCTGCTCAAATGTAAACTTAGAAATAATCAAGGTTGATTTATCATATTTGTTGTGTCTGTGCTTAAAATCCCGTTTCCTGTGTTTTATGTTGCAGAAGGAGAGAAAGCAGGCCAGCGGAGATGCAGACGCCCTCAGTCTCTGCAGTCTGGACATCAGTGTAAGTTCAGCTCCAGTATACTTTTGGTTCTGGCTCAGTTTATGTTGAAACGCCGTTCTCAGCGGCGAGTGAGAAACAACCGTTGACCTGAGAGGTCCGACCACTTCCTGAAAGAACAGAGTGAATCGTTCTCACCTTGGAAATGCAGGATAAAAATAGGAACGCCTCCCGGCTTTCCTGTTGTAGTTGTTGTTGTTGTTGCTGGTTTTGTCCGGCTGCTGTGTCCCTCCGGCATTGTGGAAGTATAGCGTGAAGGTTTCAGCACGGAAAATAATGCCCGAAGGTTCTGGCAGCTGCAAAGAATGCCAGGTTTAGCTCCAACACACTTACAGATTGAGAAAGAGAAATAAAAAATACCAACTCCAGCTCAGGTTGATTCTCTGTTATAGCAGATAATGTTAGGATTATACACTACAAAAACATAAAATCTTACCAAGTATTTCTGGTCTAGTTTCTAGTGCAAATATGTTAGTGCTCTTGAAATAAGACAAAACTAACTAACAGGTAATTTTCCAGCAAATATAGGAGCTTGTTTTAGGTCAATAATTCCTTAATATTGATGAAAAAGTTCCAGTTATAAGTGAAATAATCTGCCAGTGGAACAAGATATTATCCCATATTATAAATTAATATATCTTGTTCCACTGGCAGATTATTTCACTTATAACTGGAACTTTTTCATCAATAGTAAGGAATTATTATCTTAAAACCAGCTCCTATATCTGCTGAGAAGATCTGCTGTGTTTTTGCAGTGCGAATATGCTGTTGTGAGGCTGTAATTGCTCCAGAATCTAGATTATATATAGTCCAAAATATAGAAGTGTTCAAATTGCTTGGAAATTTTTATGAAGAATAATTGTTCGAAAAAGTTGTTTTTAATGCAATCAGTTAAATTAAAACCTTAAAATCTAAAAAGCTTCTTCCGCTGCAAAAACACAAAATCTTACCAAGTATTTCTGGTCCAGTTTCTAGAGCAAATATCTTGAATTCAGTTCAAATAAGACAAATAATTCTTTCTGTAAGTGAAATAATCTCCCAGTGGAACAAGACATTTTAACTTATAATATGGGAAAAATATCTTGTTTCACTGGTCGATTATTTCACTTATAACTAGAACTTTTTCATCAATATTAAGGAATTATTGACTTAAAACAAGCTCCTATATCCTCTGGAAAGTTACCTGTTAGTTAGTTTTGTCTTATTTCAAGTGTTTTCAAGATATTTGCATTAGAAACTGGACCAGTAATACTTGGTGAGATTTTGTGTCTTTGCAGTGTAGCGATCAGAACTGAGTTACAATGAGAAGCCTAAAATATTTACTTTCACATGTGGAGCATTACAGCTTCAATATTAGTGTTCCACTCGATATATATATATATATATATATATATATATATATATATATATATATATATATATATATATATATATATATATATATATATATACACACACACAAAATGGCCACTGAAATAACTTGAAACTGGCAAAAGTAATTATAATTAAAAATTTACTGAAAATGAATCAATGAAAAATAGACAGTTTTGTCTTATTTCAAGTGCATTTAAGATATTTGCACTAGAAACTAGAAAAAAAATAGATTTTGTGTTTTTCCAGTGTCGACTGGCAGACAGCACACATAAAAAATAAATAAATAAATAAATAAAATTAATGAATTAGAAAAGAGAAATAAAAACTAAATGTAGAACTAAATTGGTGGTTGTTTTAAAATTACAACAAATTTCCTTTTTCTATATATTTATCAAAAATGATAAGTTGTCTCTTTTTTTTCAAAGGTCCATCACATGATGGGCTCTAACTGGGTTTTATTTAGCAGGACCAAAATGGCTGTTTCGATCGTAACGGTTGGAGAATAAGAGAATAATGGCACAAAGAGTAATTTATTGTGAGCATAAGAGGAACAAGGTGTTGTTTCAAACGATGCTCCAGAGACAAGACAGCCGTTCAGTCCAGAACATTACGACCAAGCTGGACCTCCGGCTGTATTTTTAGCGCCATGCCTGCAGCCCGTTCCTTCCCGGGCGTTCCCCCCTCTCCGCTCGGCCCAGCGCAGGAAGCGGACCCGGCTCAGCACGCTCCAGCGGGACAAACACACCATCAGTCTTACTTTGTTCAGACCAGCGGCGGCAGAATAGGTTGTGGCCCATTGTTTTCGTGAATCACACGCAGAACCATTGTGTTCTGACCGCAACTTCTGGACCGCTTTATCTGATTTTAAGGGTCAAAGGTTACGGCAGGGGTGTCCATCTGTCATATCCATCCCCACCGACAAACATATACAAACAAGCACAAGTCGTCGCATCAGGAAAAAACACTTGTTGGTTAAATTTAAATTGATGACAAGTGAAATAATCACCGGGTCGCACATACAGTTCTGTGCGAAAGTTTTAAACCACTTCTAATTGTTTTATACACATATATGTGGTGTCTTTTTAAACAGGCGGTCACAACTACAAAGGTAAAAGCTAAATATATACTATAATTAAAACGTCATCATCATTAAATTATGAAAATATAGATTTTTGAGTTTGGTAAAACAAAATTTTTCTCTTTTTTTTTTTTTGCTCCACATCTTTATTATAAGCTTTAAAATAATCTCAGTCCTCAGACACTTCCCTCTTTTCATATTTTCAAAGGATTTCTTAAAACAGCTCTCAAAGAAAAAGTTTTTTTTTTGTTTGTTTGTTTCCTTCAGTTTTTGACTCATGATAAATTGTGTCGAATTTTAATTTGGGTGGTTTTAAATATTTAATATTTAACTTTGGATTAACTTTTAAAATAGTTTTATGTCTCATCTCTTGTAAGTTTTCTGATGATGCTTTTTCTCTTTATGTCACCATTTTAAGCAGAACTCAAAGAAAAAAAAACTTTATTAAACCCCTTATTGTTATTAATATTATTATTAACGTTGGTAATAATCATATTAAAATAATAATTCAGTGAAATTCAATTCAGTTTATTTATACAGCACCAAATCACAGCACATTTCTATTCTTATTTAATTCAATTTAACTTAATAGCACCAATTCACAGCTACAAACAAATAATAATAATTTCTTTGATTTATTTAGATAACACCAATTCACAGCTACAACAAATACGAATGCTACTACAACAAATAATAAATAAATTTAATTAAACATATTTATATATCACCAATTCACAGCTACAGATAATAACAATAATTAATATTGTAATAACAATTTAGTTAAATTAATTTATATAATTCACAGCTACAAATAATAACGCTAATATTAAAAGTTATAGTAATAATAATAATAATAATAATAATTAATGCAATTAAATTCAATTTGCCTCATTTATATAGTGCTAATTCAGAACAAATTGCGATTATATTTGTTATGATTACAATGTTTACTGTGAGGTTTCTGTTTGGATCCAGAGTCATCATTGATTTCATGTTCCCACTAGTTAATTGAACCCCTCAGGCTCACATTATTATAGATGCTCAGTTGTCGATGTTGTTCAGTGAACTAAGATCACACAGAGAAAGGAAATATTAAATAACAGACAGTGACACACTTTTATTTCTCTTTCAAAGATACTTTCACGGTGATTTGATACTCTCTGGAATAATTTTACACTCTAATTTAAACTTCAACACCGCAGTTGCTTCTTCCCAGCTTTTTACCGTCATTTTTGAAAATCTCCACGAGTAAGTCTGTCTGAAATGTCCTTCTTTGTATCTGCAGACAAGCCGCTTCATTTCCAGACAATAGAGCTGAGTCAGAGGTGGAGCTGCTTTTGTTTGGTGACCATGAGGTGTCAGAGTTCGCTGTTGATGCTCTGACTCCAATAACACTCTCAGTTTACAAGAAGCAATGAGGCTATTTATTTAAAAAACTGCCTCCTAAGCAGTTTTTTTTAAATCCGTAATTAGCCTTTTCCCAATTTACTCTTCACTGTTTATCCATTTATTTTTGTTTCCTTGTATGTGGTCAGACATTTAGCAGTTGTCCGTCCATGTTCAAACATGGCCGTTGCTCTGCAGGTTGGGAATTCCTTAATAACCTCTGATTTCATGATGTTGGGATGAAAATGTGGGATTAGAAGTTGCGGAAAGAAATATAAAGTTAAAATATGCCTACAAATGGAATAAAATCATGGTCATGTTCTCACCAAATAACTAATAACTCCAACAACCAACACAGTTATTGATCTGGAAACTGCTGGAAAAAGCAGGACACAGCTTTAGTTGCCTGCAGGCTACCGTCTCTCCCTCCCTATTAATCAACAGACTGGTGTTTCCAGCACCACCAGTAGCTCCAGTACCAGCTCTATTATCAGTTCCAGTGACTTGAGAATCGAGGTCATGCTGACACAAACCGTAAATGCCAAGTAAAGATATGTAAATAAAGGTTGATTTTGATAAATCTTTATTTATATGGCATTCAGAGTTACAGTGTGTTGTATGGAAATGGCAGCTACTGTAAACTCTGCTGGTTATCACAACTGGTGCAGTCTGTAAAGTTACCCAATCAAAAATTATATAATCATAAAAGAAAAAAAATGGGGACTCATTTTTCAAAGTCAAATGTACTGTTATTCATTCATTTATAAATGTCACAGTTTCAAACTACATATTTAATTAGCAAGCTATATTAGCTTCACACTACATTTTTAGTTCCAAACTAAAAGCTAAATATTTAGTTTACAAACTAAACATTTAGTTTGGAGCTAAATATTTAGCTTGCTACCTAAATACTCAGTTTAGAGTTAAACATTAAGTTTGGAGCAAATATTTTGTTAGCAGACTAAATATGTAGTTTGGAGCTAAATATGTTTGATTGCTAGCTAAATATTTTGTTTGTAAACTTAGTTTGGAGCTCCAAACTAAATATTTGGTTAGCAAGCTAATTAAGCTAAATATTTGGCTTGCAAGCTAAATATTTAGTTTGGAGCAAAATATTTAGTTAGTTTGATAATTAGTTTAAAGGTAAATATCAAGCTTATATACTAAATATTCAGTTTGGAGCTAAATGACATGTGAAAATGTGACATTTACAAATAAATGGTGAAAATATGACTTCCCTTATGACAAGATAAATAACCCAAATTACTGCTGTTGATTTTTGACTGTGTAACTTCACAGCACCTCATAGTCACTGGATTGTAGTTTTCATCCATGAGTGAGGACAGGTTTCGTCTTTAGGAAACTTTTATTTATCACATCCTGAGGAAAGAAATACTGTGGGGATAAAATTCACAAAGCTGCAATATATGCTTCCAAATCAGAATTTGAACGGACATCATATGTCAAACACCACACAAAGAAAGATCTACTTCTAAAATAGCTCTGCAGGCTCAACAGCATCTCCCCATACTGATGCTATTTACTCAGATTTATAAAAGGTGTCGAGGATGCAGCCACAATCTGCCCATGTTTATCTATATATCTATATATATAAATTAGAACTAGAGTTAATATACTAGATGTTTAAAACCTGATAGATCTGAGTTAAAGGAAAGACGGTTTAGGAGCTGGAGCGCTCTGTGACCATATCTACACCTTTTGTGTTTGTAACTGAGGAATGAACAGCTTTGGGAATGCAGAAATAAAGCTGATTGCAGGTGCAACATATGCGCAAGAAACTGAGCAGCTTGCAGCGCTTTGTGAATTCGCCCCTCCGGTTGGTACGCTGACAGAACTCGATGGATCAGATGATTTGATGAGCCGATGGATTTTTTTCCTTTTCGACTACTCGGTGGCTGTTTTGATATTGAAAACAGAATAAACATGAAAACAGAATCCTTCTTAGATTCTGTTAAAATGATGATGATGCTTGGACTTCAAGCCGGAAATTCAGAAGCAGTAGTAGGTAGGAGGATAAGAATGGAAGGAAGGAAATCAGTGAGTGAGAGGGAAAGAGATGAACAACTGAAGCAGAAACAGAGTACAAGCAAGCTGTGAGTCGGTGAGGGAGGGGGTGACCCTCTGTTTCAGGGAGGGGTTGGACAGAAAAGCGGAGGAACTCAGGATTCACAGCGCGTTCTGACATTTTTCCTGGACGGTCGTTAAAGAACGGAGCTCCGTTTTCTTTCCTCTGAGCTTTAAGGTCCGCTGCTGAGGCTTTTCCCGAACCTTTACCTGGATATTTTGCTCCTGAAGATCTTCTGATTGCACCAGGTGCTCCAGACTCGGGGGGGGGGGCTTTAATGGTACCTGTTGAAGTCCGGGTGTCGTCAGCATGGTGGCCGGACAGAGGCCCGGTTCTCTGCTGGGACAGCTGTTCAACTCTGGGTGCTCTGCTGGGTGCAGCACTCAGAACCACAAGATGGGAAAACAGGAGGAGGTGAGGCATTCCTCCAGCGAATCTTTGTGCTGGGTTTGATCTCAGACTAACATCTGTGAATATTACACAGAAATGTAAAGGTATTTTCACTCATGGCATCTTATGTGTGGCTTATTAAAGGTTCACATCAATGATAAAGAACATATATTTATCTCTAGTTTGACGCTGTCTGAATTGAATATGTTAGTTTTATTCTTATCTGATTCAAAAGTTAAACTGATTTATTATCTTGTTTTTGTGCTTTTCTTATTACTAAATCAGTTTCTAAATGCATCCTGTCCTGTCAAATCTACCTCTTGCATAAATTTACTGTCATTTTTATTTATTTTCAGGTTATTTAGCTCTAGTTTATCCTGTCTATTCCTCTCTTTCATATCTATTCTTTCTCTAATCTGTGCTCATATTATTAGGAAAGCATTGTCTGATTCTGCATTAGAAACAGGTTTTCTTCCAAACATTTCAAGCGAGAAATTATCCGTATTACCTCTAATCTACTTCTAGTCAGTCACGTTTGAAATTCTATCTCTGATATATTTTTATCAGTATCTTTTTGAGCCGAATCTACCCTGTTTATTGTGTTTTTTGTGTCAAAACCCGACACAATGATGTGTTTACTTAAGTACATTTCGTGTTCGACACATTTACTGTGCTGATAATTTAACACAGTTGTACAAAAATTATTTTTATGCAATAATTGTGTTCTTTTACACAGTTATTGTGTTAAATAGAGTTAACACAGCAGTTGTGTTATTGTTTATTGAATAAAACCTTATTTTACCTGCACTTCACACTCACTGCACAGGGTCTACAGATGGAAACTAGCTTAAGCTTAAACTGGTGCAAACCATAATTTATAAATGTGTTTTTTTTTTTTTTTTTTTTTCTTTTTCTTTTTTTTTTTTTTGCATATTGCTCCTGTTAAATAAACCAATAAACAAAAGAACAAAAAACAGTAATGGCGGTCGCTCCAGCTGACTTTTTTTTCTTGTGGAAAGTTCCAGAACTGCAGGCGTCGAAGAAGTGATTGGTCAGCGGTTTGACACATACTCTGTGTCTGCAGTTGTTTAAACCGAATACATGAAGTGGAGAAGCCAAAACATGATGTGTTTACTTGATGATCAAATGTGTTGAAAAGCAACACGTTTGTTTTAAGAGTGTAGGGTGTATCCGGAATGTTGCCCAAGGCAGATTTCTCTGAGAGGGGTAGTATTATGATAAAATAAAATCAACTTTTTTGAGCTTTACATCATGTTCTAATGTTATTCCCTCATCAAAAACATACCTGGAGTGTTGCTTTGATTCTTTCATGCATGTTTGAGAAATCCTTCAATCTCCCATGGCAACCATTCAGCTGTGCAAAATGCCTGGGTGGATACAGCTCCACCTTCAAGAGCTCCACCTTCAAGGCGCAGCTCCTCCTCGGAGCTGCAGTTTCTACGTTTCCGAGCTTGGGCTTTACAGAGCACCCTCCACTGCAACTTACCCACTCAGCTCCTTCAGACTAGCCAGCAGCAATAAGCAAACACCTGGTGGAATGGCGCATCTGCTGAGCTCATTATACGAGCTACTTCTCACTTCAACACTGGTAAAAATGTTGTTAAAGGGTTAATAGAGGAGTGATGTTGTAATGACTTCCTGAAGGTGGAGTTTCAGAAAGAGCAGGACTTTCTTAACGAGACAGAGGCCCAACTTCAAGGTGTTAAATTATGAAGTCAATATTTACAGTGTTTCTGTAACAACTGAAGGTAACATAGTTACTGGGTTGAGCTATAAAATGATTCAGTGTGGCTGGAAAATACATAATACTGCCCCTTTAAAGTGACGAAATCAAGAATAAATTAAATTATCAAACCTAAACAGCATAACTGGACCAAATACGAGAACCAAAACCAAAACAAGACAAACTCAAGTTTACATGTTCCAAACCAGCATTTAGAAACACTAATGATTTTTTTTTTTTTTTGTGAGAACATTTTAAATAATTTCTTTCAAAATTCACCTAAAATAGCTGCTTCCCAGCTGTTTATTCCAGTCACACATATGTTGTATGGACCTTGTTATTACCCCTGATTTCTTATGTCTATAAATGCTCCCATTTTGTTTCATTTGGTCATTTTTGTGGAACAGCAGAACTGCTTAAAGTATTTTATCAACACCAAACCTTGGGTGTTCTCATCAGTAGAGGGTTCAGGCAGGAGGTCTGTATGGGCAGAGCTGCAGTCTTCATGCTGCTTAGCGTTGTTTCCTCTGCTGTCTCCTCCAGGAGCCGAGCACCAAGCGCAGCAAAGCTGTCCCCAGGGTGGCGTCTCTGGCCAGTTTGCTGCCTCCTGTCAAGGCCACATCGCTGAAGAGGATCAGTCAAACTCTGCAGGTGAATCACCAAGCAGATGTTTCCACTTTTCATGGGTCTTGTCGTATTTTTATCTCTCTCGCTGCTGCACAATCAATGCAACTGCGACTCAAATGTTGCAGCAGTGACCCAATAATAACATCACTTAGTGTCACAATAAGCACTGCTGACAGTTGAACTAGAAACCTGTGATGGTTGAAACTGAATGTGAAACTTAAACCATCACTTGCTGTCTGAATAATGGCTTAGACCATGTATATTTCCTTCAGATGATAAGTTGATTATGTTATTATGGAAAAATGAGTAAAACAAGACATCGACCTCACAGAAAAATTACGTACATGGTCATAACGCAGCAGGACACTGTGAATTTCACCACTCTCATCAACACTATACATGAACTTTTCACATCAGGGGCACATCAAAAATGACATACATATTTCAAAGACACCTCAGGACTTCATTCATTTTCTTCTCACTTTTAGACCCTCAACAGGTGTGAGAGCATCTTTATGCTGCAAAAACATAAAATCTTACCAAATATTTTTGGTCTAGTTTCTAGAGCAGATATCTTGAATTCACTCGAAATAAGACAAAACTAACTTACAAGTAATTTTTCAGCAGATATAGGAGCTTGTTTCAGGTCAGTAATTCCTTAATTTTGATGAAAAAGTTCTAGTTATAAGTGAAATCATCTGTCAGTGGAACAAGATATTTTTCCCATATTATAAGTTAAAATGTTCCACTGGCAGATTATTTCACTTATAACTGGAACTTTTTCATCAATAGTAAGGAATTATTATCTTAAAACCAGCTCCTATATCTGCTGAAAAGTTACTTATAAGTTAGTTTTGTCTTATTTCAAGTGTATTTAAGATATTTGCACCAAAAACAAGACCAAAAATACTTGGTAAGATTTTGTGTCTTTGCAGTACAGTACTTGGTAGAGCTGCTTTTTAAACGGTATGACTTGAGTGAAAGGTTTTGGCTTTCCTTCCATAAGCTTCTCACAATAGTTTGCTTTAATTTTGGCCCATTCCTCCTGGACCGTGTCAGGTTCTCAGCTCTGCCCTCAAATTTTCCACGGATCTAAGATCAGAGCTCTATGTTGACCACTCCAAATATTGACTTTGTTTTCCTCAGTGCACCAGTCCCTCCTGTAGCAAAACACGCCCAAAACATGATGCTGCCACCTCCATACTTCAAGGTTGGGTTGGTGTTCTTAACCCCCAACGGAAAATTGACATTATTAGCTTAGCTTTTCTGTTTGCAGTCTCATTAGACTACAGAATATGTCTCCAAGACCCAAAGTCTTTGTCCCTGAGTGCATCTGCAAATGGTAATCTGCTCTTTTATGTTGCTTTTGGAGTCATGGCTTTTTTAGAGTGCCTTTTCAGCAACTAGGCATAGAAAATTCCTATTGGCTGTAAGTAAGCGAATAGAACAAATTTTGTCAATCCTGGCAGACCTAAAACAGGGAAAGTTTTGTCTAAATTAAAGTCAGACGGTGAGAAAAAGATGATAAATCATGGAGAAATATGTCCTTTAAGGTTTATTTACCTGTTGTCACCTGTTTTAAAAGTCTCTGTCTCTGCAGCGCTCCATCAGTTTCCGTAATGAGAATCGAGCTGAAAGAGCAACTCTTCCCCCTCCTCCTCCATCTCCTCCTTCTTCCTCCTCCATGATGACGACACGCGTTGTTTCAGCGACCGTCTCTAACCCTTCGTCCTGCATGACCATGTCACGGGTTTCCACAGCAACAGTCCCCGCCTCAAAGCGCCGTGACAGCAAGTTGTGGAGTGAGACGTTCGACATCCGAGTGGGAGCAACTCAGACTTTGAGTCCAAAGGAGATTAAAAGACAGGAGGTAAACACCTTCAGGTGTTCCTCCATCAGTTTTTCTCTGCACAAAATACCAGATCTTGTAATTTTAATCCTCAAATGTATGTTTTCAAACGAGTCATTTCAGTCTGTTGTGATTTGCTCAACAAAACCATCTTTATCATTTGTCTTTTGGTTCTTACCTACCAACAGGCTATTTTTGAGCTGACTCAAGGAGAACAAGACTTAGTGGAAGATCTCAAGTTGGCCAAAAAGGTGAACATCATTTTTGGTGTTTGTTGGGTTGAAATGCCTTTCCATGTTCTGATATTTTCATGCGTGCACTCATTTGCAGGCGTACCACGACCCGATGCTGAAGCTCTCCATCATGACCGAGCAAGAACTAAACCAGATCTTCGGTACTCTGGATTCACTGATACCTCTGCATGAAGGTGAGAGGTGGTTTCTGATTAAAGGCCTAACAGTCTGACATTGGATGGATTTCTGGTCAGCTAATTAATCGTGGGTTCTCTCCAGGTACTCCGGCTTTCTTCCACAGTCCAAAAACATGGCTGTTAGGTTAACTGGTCTCTCTAAATTGTCCTTAAGTGTGTGTGAGTGTGTGTGTGATTGTTTGTCCTCTGCATCTCTGTGTTGCCATGTGATGGGCTGGCGATATATCCAGGGTGTACCCCGTCTCTTGCCCAGTGATTGCTGGAGATAGGCATCAGCACCTTGCAACCCTGCAAGGACAACCAGTATAGACAATGGATGGTTGGATGGAAAGATGGATGGATGTAGTCCACCTGTGTTTAATCTAATCTCATCACAAATTCAGATGTTCTGTTTCTGGCCTCAGAGGATTGTTAGGATGTTTTTCCACCGGATAGTCCGGTTGATTCGGTTCGATTGGAGACCAAAGTTGCAACATTTGTTACTTTTTCAGCTGCTGCGGGTTTTTTTCACACTCCACTGTGTCAAACCAAGCAAACTCTTTGAGCAACCTCTTCGCCTCCTGCAGGGGCGCTGCACCAAGAACCACTGAAGGAAACGACACGAAAACCTCTGAAGAAGACTGAGCGCAACTTCCTTCTCACCGAAATGTAAACAACGGAGTGGCGTCTGATTTTAGCGGTTGGAGGATTTCTCTTTTATCTTTGGCTAAAGACCGTGAGCCATTTCTCCTGCTAGCGTCAGACTCGCTAGCATTTGTTTTGGTTGAATTTACCCAGAATGCCCTGCGCTGTAGTCCACTTCCTGCTTCTGGAGCAGTCTCCGGTCCACTTGGCGTTCACATCTGCATTCAAACAGCACCAGAGTTCACTTCAACCGAACCGAGACCAAGGTTTGCAGGCGGACCAGAGTTCGCATCAGAGTTGGGGGAGGGGTGAACGAGCAATCAAACGAACTGGACTTTCTAGACAAACAAACTGGAGTCCGATTAAAGCGGACTAAACAGGGCTGGAGTGAAAGCACCCTGAGAGAACATTAGAGAACAAACACCATCATGAAGACCAAGCAAGGAATCCCACTGATCTTCTCACCTTTTTTTGAACTTATAATTTTATTATACTTTTAACTGTTGCTCAATTTTATATTCATATCTACTGCAACATCTTATTTTAAAATTTTTTTTGCAAACTTATCAACAAATTTATTTCCTTGAATCCCAACATGTACGGAGATCCACCTCTTTTAACTCTGAATGCTGAGTTGCCTTGAGTTTGAAAGCACATACTGCGCATGGCCGCACACTGGTGAAAATCCTATTTTTATCATTCTGCATGTGTACCAAAGGCTGGGGACAGGAGGGGTGGTCGGGTGGGGGAGGGGGTGCTACTATTATCATTGAGTTTTCAAACAGATTTCATATTAATTCCTGGGCCATTTCCATCTGATTTCTGGGAAGCCTGCAAACCGACGTGAAGAGCCTGAACTTCCATGGTTGGATACTGATGAAATTCCCAGGGTTCATGCAGTGTTAAAGCATGCATATTACTAGGGCTAGGCGATAAATCAATTTTATCGATTCATTGAGTTTTTGAAGATTTAATTTTTGGAAAATCTGGATTTTTTTAAAAAAAAAATTTATTTTTGGATCAATGCAACTTCTTATATTTCCATAGTTCAGAGTGATGTCAGCACGCCTAGGGCGGCCATCTTGTTAAGAAGCGTGTTTTACAGCTTCCATTTATTTAGACTTTGAATTCAGGTCAACTCTATGACAGAATATTACAGCCAGGCTACGATTTTTTTTATTTATTACGAGAATAAAGTCATAATATTACAAGAATACAGTCATACGACAATAGAGTTGAAATAATGAGACTGAAGTCAGAATATTACCAGAAAAAAGTCATAATATTAGGAGAATGAAGTAGTAATTTTATTCCTAAAGCTTTTTTTTTATGAAAACGCCTTTTTTCTCGTAATTTTAAGACGTACTTTTAGTAAAAGTACATCTTTATCCTGCTAATATTATGACTACATTCTTGTGATTAAACAAAATTTCTGATATTCTGTTGTCCAACTCACAAAATGGATAATTGAAATAAAAGCCACTTTTTGAAAATATTTCCTGTTATTTGTAATTTCTTTTTTTAGAAAAGAAAGCAATAAAAAAAAAATCGGATTTGATATGAAAAAAATCAGAGATTTTATTTTTTAACCATGTCGCCCAGCCGTTCATATTACCTTAATTAAATGTGGGAGAACTAAGTGAAATACTACTTTAGTACCAGATCTTTCTTTGCAAACAGCTTGAGGAATAAAACGGCGTGCATACTCTGGTTTTCCTGTTTTCCAGGCAGGAAAACCAGCACAAATCTGGTTGTGAATTTTGTCTCTGTGTTTTTAATGATGTGTGAATCATTTGCTCATTATAGCAATACCCTCTGTCTTTTCTCAGACCTACTGAGTTGGCTGCGAGATGCCAGAAAACCCGACGGCTCCACAGAAAACGTTGGACACATCCTGACTGGCTGGGTGAGTGTTTCTCTCAACAATCTGCAGAATCTCCAAATTAGTTCTTCATAAGGTGGGAAAATATACTCCATGGTGATGTCTCTGTGTCCCTGCAGCTACCTTGTCTCTCCTCCTACACGCCATACTGCAGCAACCAGGTGCAGGCCAAGGCCCTGCTGGATCAGAAGAAGCAGGATCGGAGGGTCCAGGACTTTTTGCAGCGCTGCCTGCAGTCACCTTTCAGCAGGAAGCTGGACCTCTGGAACTTCCTGGACATCCCTCGCAGCCGGCTGGTGAAATATCCACTGCTGCTCAGAGAGATCCTGAAACACACTCCCAACGACCACCCAGATCGGCAGCACCTGGAGGAAGCGGTGAGGAAAACCAACGTTGAGCTTTGACCTACTGCAAAAAATGTACTCCTGCTGAAAATGGGCAGCAGCAGTTGCCTCTCTAAGGTCTTTGTTGCTATCTTTCTTCCTTGACATTGTGCTGAAACAGCCGTACACCCTGGTGCTCTGTTTCAAGTTCAAGCTTATGTGTATAGCACATTTCAGCGGCAAGGCAGTTCAAAGGGCTTCACATCATAAAAACATCCATCAAGTATTCAGCAAATCAGCAAGCGAATACACATGGAAATCATCAATCATCAAGCAAATATCTATGCAAATATAGTTTGAAAATATTGATCAATGTTCCACTTACTACTAATCAAAGGCAGCTCTAAACAGGTGGGTTTTTAGCCTTGATTTAAAGGAACTCTGTTTCGGCTGTTTTGCAGTTTTCTGGAAATTTGTTTCAGATTAGTGGAGCATAAAAACTGAAGGCTGCATGGAGAACCAAACATTGCTTCTCCATGTTTGGTTCTGGTTCTGGGGATGCAGAGCAGACCAGAACCAGAAGACCTGAGAGGTCTGGGAAGTTGATACAACGACAACAGGTCTTTAATGTATATTGTTGCTAAGCTATTCAGTGATTTAGAAACTACCAGAAGTATTTTAAAGTCTATTCTCTGAGCTCCAGGGAGCCAGTGGAAGGACTTTAGAACTGGGGTGATGTGCTCTACCTTCCTGGTCTTAGTGGGAACGCCAGCAGCAGCGTTCTGGATCAGCTGCAGCTGTCTGGTTGACTTTTTAGGCAGACCTGTGAAGACACTGTTGCAGTAATCAGTGCGACTAAAGATAAACGCGTGGATGAGTTTCTCTAGCTCTTGTTGGGACATTAGTCCTTTAATCCTGGAAATGTTCTTCAGGTGATAGAAGGCTGACTTTGTAACTGTTTTTATGTGTCTCTGAAGGTTCAGGTCTGAGTCCATCACTACACCCAGATTTCAAGCCTGATCACGAGTTTCTAGTTGTAACTGTCGAGCTGTCTAGTTGGCCTTCAGTGGACTCTCTGTGCTCTTTTTTGTCTGCATCCTGCAGACCTGAACTTCAGTTCTCCTACAATTAACGGTTTCTTACTGAATTTGTCATAAGTGAAGGTGTTGCTCAGTATTAGAGAGGAATCAGACGGGTTGACCAAATTTGGGATTGTGTGCTGGCTCCACAGATGCTGATGGTCCAGAACTTGGTGGCAGACATCAACAGGCAGACCGGAGAGTCTGAGTGTCAGCACTACAAGGACCGTCTGAGGTATTCGGAGGAGGGACAGAGGGACGAACTCATCGATCGATCAAAGACCCTCAGCTGCCACGGAGAGCTCAAGAACAACAGAGGACTCGTTAGTGTTTGCTTAGGATTCAGTTCTGATTTCCTTTATCCTTATTCATTTTTATAATTCTCACTTTCTTCTGTTGTTTTGCAGAAACTCCACGTGTTTCTGTTCCAGGATATTTTGGTCATCACCCGGTCAGTTTCGCTGGGCAACCAGCCAGTCAGCTACCAGCTCTGCCACCAGCCAATCCCTATTCGCCAGTTGGACCTGGAGGACATATCAGATGGCGAGATGAGAGTGGGCGGGTCCATCAGAGGGGCCTTCAGCAACAACGAGCGAAGTCAGTGCCACACAAACGCAACACTTACGATTTCTGGCTCGCCTTAGGCTGAAAAGGGAAATAAGCACTCGATCCCTTGCTGACTTACAAAGAAAAGTACATCGCCCCATTCACGATCTCTAAACAGCAAGACATCCCAAAGCACAATACTTCTACCTCCGTGCATTACCGTAGGGGTGTTGTTCTTCAGGTTAGGCTGAACTTAGAGTCTATTCCAGTCTTTACCATCTCAGCCCTGATGTCCTTCCAGAGCACTTCGGTCTTGTTCACACAGGTGGAGCTGTTGATTCTGTGGACAGGTGTGTTTTATGCACATAAGTTGAGATGAGGAATTTTTGCAATTGATTAATTGATTTATCTCGGTGTCACATGAGCACAATCAGGGCCGTTTCTAGTTTTGTGAGGGCCCTGAGCAAGATGCTGTTCAGGGGCTCCTACAATGGAGAGATTCCTAACCCTTTACACTGCAAAAACACAAAATCTTACCAAGTATTTTTGTCCCAGTTTCCAGTGCAAATATCTTGAATACACTTGGAATAAGATAAAATTAACTAACTAGTAACTTTTCAGCAGATATAGGAGCTTGTTTTAAGTCAATAATTCCTTCATATGGATGAAAAAGTTATAGTTATTAGTGAAATAATCTGCCAGTGGAGCAAGACATTTTAACTTATCATGTAGGAAAAATGTCTTGTCCCACTGGCAGATTATTATAAACCACGATCAGTGTGGTGAGTATCAAAAAGTCACATTTACCATCATACAAAAGCGCAAATATGCCAAAATTCTTTGAAAATATTTATAAATTAACACCACAAAATTAATGATTTTGATTGCTAAAAATTGTAAATAAACAATTGTGAATTCCTGGACGGACTGATCGAGGTGAAAAGATGTTCAGTATTATTTAATTTTAAGAAGACCTTGTCGAATGCAGGGACATATTTGATAATATTTTTAACAATTTGTTAATGGGTTTTATCAATACATTCTGGCACAACCGGCCCTTTAAGAACATTCATGGCTGATGATGTGGCCCAAATGAAAATGAGTTTGACACACCTGGTTTAGATATTCCACAAAAATGTCACAATCTATTACACTTTACAAGCAAAACAGGCTACAGTTAAAATTACACATCTTAAATGGTGAATTAAACTGATAAAAAAAACTATAATGCCAAGAAAAAAAGATCCTCTATATGTCAATAAAAAATACAGATTTGAGTGTTTATAAAAACTTCTGGAGTAATGTGACACATTCACGAAGCAACCGCTAAAGCTGAGTTTATGATGAGCAGATTCGAGCCAGCTAAATAATTATCCGAGGCATGCTAACAAATAATTCTTCCCGCATCACCAACAAATTCGAGACTTTAACATTTGATTCTTTTTCTTCCATTTTTTTCTGGGCCACTAAACTTCTTTTGGATGCCGTTTTGTCTGGTTTTATTTTTCTGGCTAATGGGAAAGATCGCTAGCTGTCAACCATTACCTGTCGGCGGCCGTTACGCCCCTCCAATTGTGATGATGCGGTCCAACGATTATGACCTAATAATGTCAAGAAACATCAGCCAAAGTTAATCTTTGCAGCATATTTTATTTATATCTTATCTTATCTTTTTTTTTTTTTTTTTTTTTTTTTTTTAAGCACAAACAAGATGTAATAAATATGAGATAACCACAGATAAAGAGGGGATATTTTAATTTTCCTGAGACGAGGCTTAACATGCAGCTTTGGAGCCCCCTGGTGGCTTGGAGGCCTCAAGCAGTCGCCTACACCATTAAACACCATTAATTTCTTTGTAAGTGAACAAAGTTGGTCAACAGAGGATCGAATGATTATTTTTCGATAAAATGCTGCAACTGTGGTAAATAGAAGCAAAGGGTAACATGCTGCAAGTAGCAAAAACAACAGCAAGTATGAAGCGCTGCCAACTTGCTCCACAAAACGGAAGTACCACTACTTTTTTCCACATTGTCATAATGAGATTTATTTCTTACAATTTTTAATGTGAAAATCTCATCTTAAAAATACAAATAGTGTTCATTTGCAGCAGCTCAAATTTGGAAAGATATAACTCATAAAATTATTTCTAGAACCACAATTTTGGTTCTGTTTTAGAGTTTTGGATGCTCTTATTTGTCACCAAATGTGTTTATATAATTTGTCTGCTAAAATCTTAACATATTTCCTGGTTTGTCCTCGCAGCAAAAAACTTCTTCCGGGTGTCGTACCGGACAGGGAGCCAGCTGCAGACACACTGCTTCCAGGCCAGCGATGCCTTCAACAAACAGCAGTGGATCAACTGCATCCGGCAAGCTATGGAGGCGGCGTCAGCAGGAGAGCGGAGCCCACAAAGAGGACGGTCTGTGGATCCAGAGCCCAGATCGTCTCTCGAGACTGATCCGAGTCCTGAGAGCGAAGGTTCAGGAATCAAAAATGAAATTTTGGTGAAGATGGAAGACGGTCTGGGTCTTTTAAGTGGAGGAGAAGATGTCGGTTTGTTCAAGGAGAGCATGATGACCGGCGAGCAGGTGACAAGTGATGATCGGAAGAGTTTGCCATCAGGAGAACCAGCGATGGACGGAGAGACAGAGACAATTCAGGGACCAGAACCACCTGCAGACTGCAAGATGGACCACAAAGGAGAGACTTCAGGTGGCAAAGATGTTCTGAACCCAGAAGAAGAGGAGCTGATGAAACAGGAAGAGGAGGAACATGAAGGCTGTAAGGAGGAAGAAGAGGTCAGCATGGACAAAGGAGAGAGCGAGGAAATGATCTGCAGATGCTGACAGAAAATTAACAGAACTGAACCAGAGAACCCGGAGAATCAGTTCATCTTTGTGACGACACGCTGACCAAAGTCCCAGCAGCACCTGTGGTGAATTTTGTCACCTTCCAACCACAAATTGCAAAGTATTTTATTGGAGTTTCGTGTGACAGACCAACACAATGTAGTAAATAATACTGAAAGTTAAGTTCCAGTCACATAGACTCATTTTAAAGCTCAATCCAGTAACTCTCTTACCTTCAGTTGTTATAAAAATGCTGTATATATCAAATATGACTTCAAAGAAATTTGACTTTGTGATTTAACGCCTTGAAATTAGGCCTCTGTCTCTTTAAATACGCCTGCTCTTTCTGAAACTCTGCCTTCAGGAAGTCATCACACCAGCACTCCTCTATTAATCCTTTTTATCAGCGTTTCACTGAGAAGTAGCTCGTATAATGAGCTCAATAGGTGCGCAGTTCCATCAGGTGCTTGCTAATTGCTGCTGGCTAGTCTGAAGGAGCTGAGTGGGGGAGTCGCGGGGGGAGGGATGCTCTGTGAGGTGGAAGCTCGGAAGCTTGGAAACTGCAGCTCTGAGGAGGAGCTGCGTCTTGAAGGTGGAGCTGTATCCACCCAGGTGTTTTGCACAGCTGAATGGTTGCCATAGGAGATTAAAGGATTTCTCAAACATGTATGAAAGAATCAAGGCAACACTCCTTGATATGTATGTTTTTGATGAAGGAATAACATTAGAACATGATGTGAAGCTCAAAAAAGTTGATTTTACATGATACTGCCCCTTTAAAGAAAATTAAAATCTGATGCACGCTTATTTTCACCCCCTTGAAGTAAAACATTGTAGAACCACCTTGTTCTCTTTGTCTTTACCAGCTTTGCACACCTGGATATTTTCACCAACTTTTGATTGAAAAAAATATCTGTCAGATTATGAAGAAAGTGTCTGTTTTCACATTTTTATGCTGCAAAAACACAAAATGTTACCAAGTATTTCTGGTTTAGTTTCCAGTGCAAATATCTTGAAAACACTTGAAATAAGACAAAACTAACTTCCAAGTAACTTTTCAGCAGAGATAAGAGCTTGTTTTAAGTCGATAATTCCTTAATATTGATTAAAATTGCTAGTTATAAGTGGAATAATCTGCCAGTGGAACAAGATATTTTAATTTATAATATGGGAAAAATGTCTTGTTCTACTGGTGGATTATTTTAATTTACAACTAGAACTTTTTCATCAATATTTAGGAATTATTGACCTAAAACGAGCTCCTATATCTGCTGAAAAATTACTTATTAGTTTTTGTCTTATTTCAAGTATATTAAAGATATCTGCACTAGAAACTGGACCAGAAATACTTCGTAACATTTTTGTGTTTTTGCAGTGTGCAATGGTTTCTCATTCAAGTTTAGGTCTGGACTTGAACTGGGCCGTTTTAACAGATGAATACGGTTTGTTCTGTAGCTCCAGCTGTACGTTTAGCGCGGTTGTCCTGCAGGAGGGTGAACTTCTACCCCGATCTTAAGCCTTCTGCAGCCTCTAATAGGTTTTCTTCCATTATTGTCCTGCCCTTTAGCTCCATCCATCTTTCCATCCCCTCTGACCTGCTTCCCTGTCCCTACAGAAGAAAACTGCCCTACGATGTTATGAAGTGTTAGATTTTTGGTGTCGAGGTAAAGTGGGCACCTCATATAGAGAGGCCCAGCCGTCCGGGTTGCTGACGTTGGCACCGTTGCATGTCCCAGTTGGTTTTTGTGCAAAGAAAAGCCTATTGTACATGTGCTGTACATAAACAGTGTATATGGGGAAAATGTCCATATGAATGCCTGAAGTATATTTATAAGGTAACTCATGATTCAGAAATATTACAATCTAAGAGTGTGTTCTAGTGTTGAAGATCATAACTGATTGTAAAATTGCACATCCCAGAAGCACTGAAAGGAAATCTTTATTCTGCTGTGTACAAATAAACAAGGTATTCACCAACATGTTCGTCTTCATTTAACCAAAGACGCTATAGATTTCAAAACATGCCTGTCTTTGTATAAGTTAAATTTAATTTGTAAATGAGCTGTTGACGCACTTTCCCTGCCACAAAGAAACCGAATTTATGGAAAACATATAGCTCACCAACAATGAAATGAAAATGGGGCACAATTCTGACTTCATTTAGAGAATGAATTAAGAGGAAAAAGTCTAAATTTTAACATTAATCTCCAAAGATAAAATCAGAAATGCAAGAAAAAAAAGTCAGAAATCTCGGATTAAAGTCAGAAATTTGAGAAAAAATAAAGTTAAATCCTAACATTTATTTTAGAAGATTAAAGCCAGAAATCTGAGCTTAAAGTCAGAAATCCAAGAAAACAGAGTTCTGACATTAAAGTAAAAAAAAATCTCAGGAAAATGTCAGGATTCTAAGAACAAAAGCTAGAAATATAAGAGGAAAAAAAAAAAAAAAAAAAAAAAAAATCAGAAATCTAAAATTAAGCCAGGAATCTGGGGGGGGGGGGAAACGACTGAAATCCAAGGGGGGAAAAAAAAGCAGACATCTAAGATTACAGTCAGAATTTTGAGAAGAAAAAAAAAAAAGCCAGAAATCGTAGAAAATTTCCTTAATCTGAAAAAAAATTCAAGGGGGGGGGAACTACAGAAATCTGAGGATTACAAACACCTAAGATTAAAGTCAAAATTGAGGGGGGGGGGAGAAATACAGAAATCATAGAAAATTTTCATAAATCTGAGGAAAATAATTCAGATATCTGGAGAAAAAGCTAGAAATCTGACATTAAAGTTGTAAATCTGAGAATAAAGATCAGAATTCTGAGAATAAGTTCAGAAAAAAAAAAATTCAGAGAAAAAATAAGTCAGAAATCTGAGAATAAGCCAGAAATTGGGGGGAGACTACAGAAATATAAATTTTGTGTCAAAATTCTGAGATTAAAGTCAGAAATCTGAGAGGACAAAAAAAAAAAAAAAAAAAAAAAAAAAAAAAAAAAAAAAAAAAAATCAGTTTTAAAATTAAAATCAAAATTTAAAGAAAAAAGTCAAAAATCTGACATTAATTTCAGAAGATAAAAGTCAGAATGGTTTCTTTTCACTGGCCCTAAACCTCTTCCAGTTCACACCTTGCAACATGTAAACAGATGTTTTTATGTTGGCCCATAAACCACAGAAGAAACTTACAGCTCTATACAAGTTATAATAATTAATCTAGAATTATCGGCATCGACTCTGGGAGGAAATGTCTTTTTGCCGCCTCGGCGCTGTAGCTGGTGGGCGGCATTCTGTCAGAATCGGGTCCAGAACGCAGCCGCTGGTGATGTGTTGCGTTGTACTTCGGACAGGCATCCAGTCTGCTTTGAAGCGCCGCGCACAGGTCGCCGAGTTCTTTGCTGCGAAACGAAGGACGACGTACAATCCACCCAAATTTGCCCTCCGACGCGCCGTCCTCCTCGTCCGACATCAGGTCCACCGTGACGCCCCGCCAGAGCTCGAGCTCCTCCGCTTTTAACACGCTCTGCCTTGCTGCCAGTAACTGCAAAAGAAAAATAGACAGATCAGTTTTTCACGCAAGTATCTGACTTCTATGGAGGAGAGTTAAGGCCACTGGAAGGAAAAATAAGAATTCTGACTTTTTTCTAAGAATGCTGGCTTTTTCAGTGGCCCTAATCTTCTTCCGTACTTCTCAGATAAACGTCAAAATTTACTTAGAAACATTGGCAGAATTCTTTTTATTCAGTGGCCCTAATTGTCTTCCATACTTAGATAATGAATTCTGACTTTCTCAGCCAGATAAATGAATCAGCCCAACATTTTCCTCCAGAAAGTTAGTTATCCTCCTATGTCTTAGAATTCTGGAGGAAAAAAAAAAGTCATTATTTTTTTCAGTGGCCCTAATCCTCCTCCGTACTTCTGATATTAACGTCAAAATTTACTTGGATAAAAGTCAGAATTCTCTTTTCTTCAGTGGCCCTAATGCTCTTCCATACTTCTCAGATTACTGTCCAAATTTCTTACAATTCTGGAAAAAAGGAGTCAGATTTTTTTTTTTCAGTGGCACTAATTTTCTTCCATACTTCTGAGATTAACGTGAAAATTTACTTAGAAAAAAAGTTAAAATTCTCTTTATTTCCAGTGGCCCTAATCCTCTTCCTAAATTTGCACATAATTTGCTAAAAATGAAATCATAAGTCGTGGAACTTACTCTTTTTCTTCTTTGTCGACTCTTGGACGAGTTCTTCAGCGAGACGGCCTTATGTGCAAGGTGCGGTTGCTGGTACCTAAAGTTTCTTCGTACAGTCTCAAAATACGTCTTGCAAGCAGCTGGAATAAATGTAAATGCGTGTTAAAATTATGTAGATACAAACGTATTGATACCAAAGTATGCTTTCAGTTATTTACAAATGAGGACGTCGCTTGCCACACTCTGAAAATCCGGATATGTCCTCAGGGATTGGACTAGGCTGGTGGTAACCGCATGGTTGTGGGCGGAGCTCATTCTGCAACGACAAAAGATGTGAGTATTTCAAGAGTTTACGACATTAAATGTGAAACAAAAAACAAATCTCACCTTTGCTCTGGGTCGTAGCGGCTTGTGTTTGTTTCGGCGTTGTGAAGACGACGGACCGCTTCCTGTAAAAACAAAGAAGACAAAGATAATGAATTCTGACTTCCTCGGCGAGCTAGCTGTGTTTCCATGCAATTGTCATGTGAATTTTGGGCAAACTTTTAAAATGCTGCGAAGAAGAACATGCAAATTAGGTGTATTTCTGTCCACCGGTTTGGAGCAAATCAACCAGGGTATGGAAAGTGTAATTTCGGCAGATGTTGATTATGGCTATTTAGTTATGCCGTGACAGTAAAACATACGAAAGATAATCTATGAAAAAAATCCAGCTCCTCTGCCTTCTCCCAGTGCTCCCAGTACAAACTGCAGAAATACACCACTCAGTCAGAAACAACCAATCAGAGGCAGGAGGAGGGTCTTAGCGCTGTCACTCCCCCCTCATGTACACGCCGCTCACACACTCCCCCTGCTCTCTGCTACGCTGCAACATAGCCTGCTGCTAATGCTAATGCTAGTTAGCATGGCCACCAATGACGGCGGATAAACAGTTTTCCTGGAATGGTGAGTTGTTCCTCTATCATTAGCGCATTTAGCAGCGCGAACACGAGGGTGATTGGCAGCGCTAAGCCCCTCCCCCTGGCTCTGATTGGCTGTTTCAGGTCGGGAGCGGCGCATTTCTTTAGACGGCAATAGCAGCTCAGGGAGGAGGAGGAGCTCCATCTTTTCACAGATTATCTGCCTCAGACGAAACTGTCACGAAATGGTGACAGTTTTAACAAATATGGAAAAAAAAACATGTTTTTGTAAAAGTTACATACTCCAGCTTTAACGCCATACATTAGCGCAAATATTGCAAAATTTCTTGCAAATATTCCTAAATTAGCTCCACAAAATCGATTATTTTGATTTAAAAAATAAAAACAATCGCGAAATCCTGGAGGGACTGATCAATGTGAAAAGTTGTTATTATTATTTAATTTTAAAGAAAAGCAAATAGTACGCAGAGACAGCAATTTATCAGTTTCTTAACGGGTTTTATCAAAACATTCTGGCAGAACCGGAACTTCGAAACATTCATGATCTTGATGCGGCCCAAAATGAAATACTGTACAGTATGATTTCTGCTGTCATTCTTATTTTGATATATTTGTTTACCTCTGGGTGAAACTCCATGCTCCCGCTTACCTTACCTTGCTGTTTTCACACCTGAATTTCCCCCACAAAAAGGATATTTCTATCCTATGAACAACACACGTGTTGGTCCCATCAACGTTGCTCTTACCGCCAGTTTGGCATTGTTGCACCGTCTTTTCCTCTTGTGGGTTTCCGCCATCCCAGGATCGCGTTTCTCTTCCAAGCCAGAGAGCCTTTGTTCCAGGGAAAGAAACCTCTCATCCATGGAATCAAGTTTCTGGAAAAGGTTTTCCGAAAACTTCGTAATCTGGCGAGACAACCCGCTGATCGCGGACAAAACCGTCTCAATGTCTGCGGGCGAATCCTCCCCATCCGACCCAGTTCTATTCGATTTTCCATTCCAGGCTCCATCACTGCAGTAAAGCTGTTTCTGCTGCAAATACTCCTCGGAACAAAGGTCGTGTTCGCAGTCCTCACAGACGTGGCGATGTCTTTTCTTGGAGACGTCCATCTTTGTCGAGTGCTGGTTTATTATGAGTGGGAGCCGCATTATAAGCAGCATAAGGGGTGGAGGGGTACACATATCTGCATAATAATGAGTGAGGGCTTTGGCAGGCTGTTTGAACATAAAATCGGCTTCGTTTAATTATCTGTAATTAAATTTCAGGGGTTTCAAACTCATTTTCATTTTGGGCCGCATCAAGATTGAATGTTTCAAAGTTCCGGTTATGTTTTTATAAACTCTTAAAATATTAATAAATAGATGTCTCTGTGTTCTATTAGTTCATCTTTTCACACTGATCAGTCCCGTTTTGAAGCAAGCTTGTTTGATAGGTTGGAAGACTATTATTATAATACCCCTGGTGCAGTACTAACAGATTGTATGCGGTTGTTATATGTTGATTTCATACAAGAGTTGACAATAAAAACAAAAAAACATTACAACTGACAGTAAAAAAAAAAAAAAGATTTACAATAAATATTGATTCATATTAGTTTATATCAACCTAAAAACAATGTACATACTGTAAAAAATTGTGAAAAAGTTATCATTTTTTATGTTGTATTAATGTTTATATGTTTTTTTTTTTTTTTTTTTTTTCAAGAAAATTGCAATCTGTACATCAGCAATCAGCTAGTAAGCCTATTCTGGAATCAATTGGTAGTGGCTCCATCTTCCACTAGGGGACTTTTTTCGCTGTCTCTCCTCATTGCAGGGGTATCAAGATCATCTGTTAAAATATATAGCTGTCTCTGCATTTTATTAGTTCATCTCAAAATTAAATAATATTGAACATCTTTTCACATTGTTCAGTCCATCCAGGATTTCGCGATTGTTTTTATTATTTTTTTGCAATCAAAATAATTGATTTTGTGGAGTGAATTTAGAAATATTTGCATGAAACTTTGCAATATTTGCGCTAATGTATGGCATTAAAGCTGCAGCATGTAACTTTTACAAAAACATGTTTTTTCCATATTGTTAAAACTGTCACCATGTCGTGACAGTTTGGTCTGAGACAGATAATCTGTGAGAAGATAGAGCTCCTCCACCTCCTCCCTGAGCTGCTACTGCTGTCTAAAGAAATGCTCCGCTCCCGACCAGAAACAACCAATCAGAGCCAGGAGGAGGGGCTTAGCGCTGCCAATCACCCTCGTGTTCGCGCTGCTAAATGTGCTGATGGTAGAGAAACAACTCACCGTTCCAGGAAAACTGTTTATCCGCCGTCATTGGTGGCCATGCTAACTAGCATTAGCATTAGCAGCAGGCTATGAGCAGCACATACATGAGGGTGATTGACAGCACTAAGACCCTCCTCCTGGCTCTGATTGGTTGTTTCTGACTGAGTGGTGTATTTCTGCAGTTAGTACTGGGATCACTGGAAGAAGGCAGAGGAGCTTGATTTTTTTTTTTCACAGATTATCTGTCTTATACTGTCATGACATGATAATTTTAACAAATGAAAAAACATATTTTCCATAAAAGTTACATACTGCAGCTTTGGATGTGACTTTTTGTCACTTGGCACATCGACCATGGTCGATAACTGGACATCATGTCAATCTGAGGCAGCAGTGGAGTAGAAGTTGGAAATACTGCCACCTGCAGGTAAGAGTTAGTATCACTTAAACCCAACATTTCTGACCATTTTTGCAGAACATTGGCAATAAACTCACAATTTTGCATTAGTGCAAAAAAAAAATAAATAAATAAATAAAAATAAAAATCTGTTGATTTTGAGTGAATTTCTGTGAAAAACCAGAGAAACTGATTGATGTAATGTGGCGTCCAGATGCTAGTAGGCCATATGAAAAGCTTTGCCGGGCCGGATTTGGTCCCCGGACCTTGAGTTTGACACGTGTTCTAGATTTCTAAACATGAGTTTTGACTAGAAAAAAAACTACATTTTGACTATCTTGAATGGTAATTTCAGATATATACATTTACATTCTGACCAGTAAAAAGAACAATTCAAGATATTTTCAATTACATGCCTTTCAAAATGTCTCAAATTATATCATCGGATTCGTTGTTTAAAGGGTCACACATCAACAATTGTAATTCAAGTTATCTCGAATTTAATCATAGCTAGTCAAAATTACATTTTTAGATATCTGAATTAGGCAATTGCATGTAACCCCCCTGCTGTCAATGAGCATTTTTCATCAAAATTTCAAAATTTTAAATTGCTACATAAGTCTGGGATGTTTTGACTGGTTACAATAGCTATTCAATATATCAGTAATGTCATTCTGAGTCGTCAGAAAGTTAATTCAAGATATCTGAAATACAAAAGATTAAAAACTGTTCAGGATATCTCTATCTTGTCTAGTAAGAAATACAGTTCTAGATGTCTCTTGGTTGGTTCTCCTGAGTCAGAATTTGCTTTCAAGATATCAACAATTTAATTTGCACTAGTCGAATCTTCTCATAACAAAAAAATGTATTTAGCATATCTTGAAAAATTATGCAGTCTAAGATATCTTTAATTGAAATTATGGCTATCTCAAATTTACTTTGTGACTAGTCATAATTTAATTAATCGTTGATGTCTGAAATATGTGTTTCTGATAGTAATTTATTGCAAATATTTTGAATTGGAGCCTACATACAACTTAGTGGTAAATCTGACATCATTTAAGCTAATCAAAATGTAATTAGAGATTTCTTAATCAACTATATGCCTCGTCATAAACCAATTTCAGATATCTGGAATGTAAATGTGGTGAAGCCGATTTTATGTTGAATCAGCATGCCATACAGTCCCATCATTTACAGTTGCATGATGCAGAGATCCAGCCTATCACGGCTTTTTCTTGTAAAGGCGTGAAGTGCATTCAAATGCTAATTATATCCATTAAATCTCATGTTAACAGTAACAGCAGTTTCCGGCACACAGGAATTGATGATATTCGCGGGAGTTCACAGACCCGTGAATTCTGTTTTTTTTAAGGCGTTGTCGCCTAAAATGAGGCTGATGGTGCTCTACTTTTAGTCACATGGGGCATTCTTTTTTAAAATAAGCCGTTACAGCTTGTATTTTACTGCAAAGTTGCTGACTGACATGTGGTGGGGCAGGTGGTCTAGTAGAAAATTGATTTCAGAGGCACTCTTAAGTGTAAAATAAACAAGGTTCCACCACCGCTTTCTATTGTTGATGAGAGAAGCGGCCATATTGGATCTCAAAGCCTGCATTTGAAGAATTCTCTGACTTTCTGAACAGGAAGTGCAACTTAAGGGGGTCGCTTCCAGTTTATTTTTCCGATCTGCATTTCCGAGTTCCGACTACAAATATAACGCAGCATATCCTCCTAACTAGATTTAGAGAAACTCATCCATGTGTTTATCTTTGGTTGCATTGATTACTGCAAAAGTAGCTGCGTTTCCATTACAAAGGTGCGCAAATCTTTGTCGATTTTCTGCTAACGCAATTTCGCAATTGCGGTCTTTCCATTAAATAACTGAAATTAAAATCACACGTGAATAAGTTTGTTCGTGATGAGTCATCAAAAACATGCCGCGCCATGATCCTCCAACTACTTCCCGTTGTCGTCTTCTTCGTGGTTTGCGCCAGTGGCAACTTCCGGTTGTTGATCATGTGACTCGTGTGATGCGGAAAAAAAGCGTTTCAATTGCAGTTTTGTGAATTAAACCAATTTCGATACGGCCAAAAAAATAAAAACAAAAAACAAACAAAAAAAACTCTACCTCATCCTAGCGCCAAAACTTTTTCTCGAGAAAGGAGAATTTTTTTCGAAAATGGTGTGTTTCCATTAAGCGAATTAATTTTTGTAATTTCAAATTGTGCTGTTGTAAGGTTAACAGAAACACAGCTAGTGTCTTCACAGGTCAAAAAATAAGCTGCAGCTGATCCAGAACGCTGCTGCTGGTGTTCTCACTAAAGCCAGGACAATAGAGCACATCACCCCACTTCTAAAGTCCTTCCACTGACTCCCTGTAGCTCAGAGAATAGACTTTAAAATACTTTTATTAGTTTATTAATCACTGAATGGCTTAACACCAAAATATATTAAATACAAAATACATTAAAGACCTACTACTACTATTCTGTTCCCCCAGAATTAGAACCAAACATAGAGACACAGCATTCAGTTTTTATGCTCCTCTAATCTGGAACAAACTGCCAGAAAACTACAAAACAGCCGAAACACTGAGTTTCTTTAAATCAATGCTATTCTTTTCTCTTTTTTGCAATTTTGATTGTATCATTAAATACAGATTTTGCTGCGTTCTGTTGTATTTCCTTGTCGTTGCTCAAATAAAGATTACAGTAAATTATTAAAAATTAATTGCACTGTTTTGTTTTTGTGTTTAAGATGAAGCTTTGACTATTGCTAGTAGGATAACACGACTAAAGAATAAAATTTCAAATCAGAAGGTCAACTCTCAAGCAGCAGTGAGAGTCGTGATTCTGATTTGCATATCCAAAGCTTCCAGCAGTCGTTTTTATATAACAAGACTAATTATATACCGAGGGCTGATGGGTAAGAGTGGTGAGGGGGAGCTCTGCAGTCGTCTTTGAGTTTTAAAATTGTTGAAACACAAATTTGACGTTAGTTCCTGGCCATTTCCATCTTGCAAACTGATGAGAAGAGCCATTTTCCTGAACATCCCCTGGCATTATACTGACAAAATTCCCACTTTTCATGCATCTGATTTGCATTTCTATGACTTCCAAATCAGATGGTGAGGTGGAGGAATGCTATTGTCTTTCAAACTGCCGAAGCACAATAATTTCACAGGAAATTTGAACAGTAGTTTGCCTGTTCTTGCACGGCAATTCACCTGGCCTCAAACAGATGGGAATCCCACCACCAAAGGCTCGTCTCGGCTTTGTTTCTTTGTTCCAAGGAAAGTTTGTTTGCTGCAGGCTGAGCTCTGCTGCTGAAAGGAGGATCATCAGCCAATGAAATCCAACATAATGAGGAAAATCAAGGAGAAAAGGGCATGATGCTCCTCATAATTCACAAATTTTGTGTTGCCAATTAAGGAAACCAGACCACCAGTGGAGAACATGCAAACTGTTTGCAGAGAGCAACTCTCTTGCTGCACGGCAGTGGTGTTAATAGTGTTACCAACATCCAGCCATTTAAAAACAAATTGTGAAATGTCCAAGACCTGAGGTTTAATCCATGAGGAACACCGTTATTAATGTTAAAATCAATAGATCACACAGTTTCAATGTGATACGTTTTTCAATCATTTCTCAGCAACCAAATGTTAGTCTTGTTGTTGTCTTTTGGAAAATACCAAGCCTTTGAATTAAACCTGTTTGGAGAAAGTTGCTGTAGAAATAAAAGCACTGGAAAATATTACACCACAAAAATACCAAGGCAAAAGTCTGGTGTCTTGTCCTAATCACATAGACCTCAAACTAACTTTTTAGTTCAATTCAAAAATACTTTATGAATCCCAAAGAAAAATTAAATGTTGTTGTGGCTCCTATTAATTCAAGGTTCTTACAAGAGTTGTTGTAATGACTGAAGCCAGGGCAGGAAGGATCTCCTGTAGTGGTCTGTATTACAACGAATCTGAAAAAGCCTCTGACTGAAGACACTCTGTTGTTGTATGACAGTCATACAACATTTTATGTATATAAAAAATAGTGATATAAAATTAAAAAATATCAAGATGAGTGTCTCAAATAAATAAAAACTTTCTGAAAGTCTTCCATTTTTTAACACTTTTAATAAAAGTCTGTTGTTTTCCAAAAAAAATTGAAAAGAAGCATCTAAACATAGTTTTAAGTTTGTAGTTTTAATATATAAATCCTGGATTGTTATTATTTATATGTGTGTGTTTGTGTACTTGCTTATATTGCCCATTTAGGACCTTTTGTGGTATATTTACCACCAACCTTCCAAGGTTGTGGACCCCCTTCATCCGTACAACCACCATCTGCCGACTATGGGGTGCTGTTTGTAAAGTTACATAATAAACATTACCAGCAATGTTGCTTGTTTATTTAGCCTTTCATAGAGAAAAAAATCAATGGTTGTTCATTTTTTAAAGTGATATTTTCATCATGTTATTCACGCAGTTATAAATGTCTTAGTTTCAAACTAAATGTTTAATTCACAAGCTAAATATTTAGTCTACAAACTAAATATTTAGTTTGCAAATTAAATATTTATTTAACAAGTTAAACATTAAGGTCCAAGCTAAATATTTAGTTTGGAAAATAAATATTTAGTTACCAGCTAAATATTTTGCTTGTGAATGAAATATTTAGTTCAAAACTATGACATTTATTTTCCAAACTAATCATTTGTGAACAAAATACAATCTTGCACACTAAATGCCTGGCTTGTGACTTAATAATAATAATAATAATAATAATAATAATAATAATAATAATAATAATAATAATAATAATAATAATAGTGTTGTGGTCTGTCTCACATTTTCAGTACAATTATTTTCAAAAGGGTTTTATTTCAAAGCCAACAATTTACTGATAGAGCATCACAACAGCTTTTAAATGAAATATTAAATATGTATTTAAGCTAAAAATCAAGACAAACAATATTTAAAAAGCTGAAAGTTTGAAGTTAGTTTAGCCCTTCAATTTAGATTCAAAATCTGGGGAAGAATTTTGACCTAAAATCACAAAAACAAACATTTTAAAAATATATATTACTTTGAAATTTTAAACCGATGACCTGAAGTAAATGTTCTATCTTTCTGGTGCTCAGCATTCAATTGTTTGTAATATTAAATAATAGACAAGTATTTAAAAAAAAAAAAAAATCCATATCAGTTCAGTACTTTCCACATTAAAAACAGCGACAGACACCATTTTGTGCCTTGGATAAAAAAACATATAACAAAATTTTATTATTTTTCAAACGAATCAGAATGGATATATCCCGAAAAGAAGCATTTTTGAAAATATTTCACCGTTTTGTTAGAATCCGAAGCAGTTTAGTAGCTCAAATCATTTGATTTTCAGGGTTTTTTTCACTGAACTGCGCTGAGATTTCGTTTCTCCAGCAGGTGGCGGTAAAGACGCTTTTAACGAACTATCCGCAGTTAAATCTCTGAAGAAGATCTGTTCTAGTCTGCGGAAGCATGGCGCGGGTTTTGTGGTGCGAAGCTGCCATCCTCCTCTGCGGGCTCTGGAGGTAACAGCGGTGATCAAGCGTCAATCTAGTGGAGGATCTCACAATGGAGGACGGCTTTAGCCGGAGAGAGGGATGTCCGGTGAGAAGAGTGTCTGCCACCGCGGACCTTAGCTTCCGAGACTGCGAGCTGCTCAGTTCGACCCCTGGCCGAGGAAGTTACCCTGCCGCGGTTAGGCTGAGCTCTGCGGCCGCGGGGAAGATCATGGAGCGGAGGAACTCAGCACCGCAAGTGGTACACAAGCGGCATATGCCGACGGAACCCAAGAAGTTCCACATACCGAGGAAAACCAAAGAGAAAAGGGGTATGATGCTTCCCATAATCCACTAATTTATGGCAGTTTTATGCGTAATTGTGAGGTTTAAGTCTACACCGACGTATGAGTTCAATTATCGGACAAGTATGTATACATTTATCCTGCTAGCTAGGTTAGCGCACATTTAAGATGTTTATGATCATGCGTATCATTTATGTTACTCTGCTCCGATCTAAAAATATAATGCTCAGTTTCTAATCTTTATTTTCGGTTTGGAGATGTAATGTTGTTAAACTAGCGGCTAATGGAAAACTGCAATGCTAACGGCTAGCGGTTAGTCGATTAGTTAAGAGCTTATAAACGTTTCACCGTTCGGTGATATTCTTATTTATATACTGTATTTTGTTTTCCGGTTGAAGGTTCTAAAATATACTTTCATTTTTACTGCTGAGTTTTGGCAGTATGTAGATGGTAGTTTTTACTAGCTAAAGGGAGGTAACCGCCTCCATGTTTACATTTTAGCTGTTAGCGTGAGTGACCGTCTCTGTCCGGTTATGGATGCAGGGATTAAACTGGCACCAAAACAACATTACAGATGATCTCAAATTCAATTTTATCCAACTGTACCGCGGCTGTAATAATAGATAATAGGTAAATAAACATAAGATCCGTTGTACAATGGATTATATTCACATGGGAGGATGTGAGAAACTATATTTTTGCTGTAATAACTTACTATAATTTTTTTTAAACAACTCATCTAGACAATGTAGTAATTTTATGGTAATTTTATATCCTGTTGAGGGAAAAAAATGTTTTTCTAAACCTCTTAGTTTTATTTTGAAAGTTGTTTTGTTGTTTTTATTTCCACAGAGACAAAAACAAACCTTATGTCCCCGCCTAATGGTATATTATTCATGTGTCTGTCTTGTAAGTTTTGCCAAATCCAAGCTCCTCCTTATTTTTTCAAGGTCCTCCAGATTTGATACCCTCCAAGCATGGACCTTTATGTTCAGTTTACCCCACAGATTATCTTTTGTATTCAAGTCAGAGTGTTGTGCACAGTCAGAAGCATTCACTTCTGGTCTTCCGATAAACGATAATATTGTTGTTTTGAGACAGATTTCAAGTAATATATTGATAATGGCATAAAAATGCAAGTTTGCCCTCTCAAAGACCAATAAACTTTAATTTTATAAAAAACACTTAACATTATCACTATTGTTTAATTTTTCATTTTATTTCCAATCTTATTGTTTTATTAGTTGCCCTTATTTCATTAATTTTAATTTTTTTTTTTAATTTAGTAACTTTTTTAATTTATTGTTACTTTTGTCATTATGTATTTTTTTTCTATTTTTTCTGTTTTCTATTTATTTAGTAATTTTTTTATTTATCATTACTTTTTTCATTATGTTTTATATATATATATATTTATTATCGAGCTAATTTTAATTTATCATTTAATTAATTGCTTATTGTGACAGGTCTATTCATGTGTCCAGAGATGCACCAGTCAGCTTAATGGCTGCTTACCAAAAGTTTCGACCAGCCAGTACCACGTTTTAGCCCGTTCCGGTTGACTTTAAGAACTAAAATTAACAGCTTTAAAATGTCTTTCTTTCCTTTGTCTTTTGATCGATCATCAAGCAGTGAAATATTAATATTAGAAGCAAATTAAACATCCCACCAGGTTTTTTTTAAAGCATTTAAAGTTGTCTTTAGCATCTTAGTGCAGTTAGCAATGCTAACTGTTGACAGCAGTCTCTGTGTGTATTCTCAAGTGAGTGCAGAGCCTTATTTGTACTCTGAGATTTCCAAATCCAGCAGACGAAGCTCTAAAAGATGAAACCGTTGCCTTCGTGATGTCAGCTTAACTGTCGGGTGCCTTTCTGCCCCAAAGAGAGGAAAAAAATGTAAACCTGTTGGAGGGTAATGATTGAAAAGTTGACATAAATCCGGAGAAAATATGGTGTATTAAATAGCCTCCTGCATGTCTGCGCTTCCCCCAGTTTTTCATCTGTTAGGAACATCTTCAAAAGCAAAGAGGTTGTTGTTAGGTGACGTGGAGGCACTTCTGAACGGTGCGTTCACCGATTGAAGAAAGATGAGATTTTTGAGTTTCGCTGGTTTCCATTCAAGCTGATTATTGTCCGATCTCCGTCACCAGACGGTCTCTTGGTGCTTCTCAGAATCAGTTTTATTTTTAAGTTTGTGCACACTAACAAGGACTTTGTTGTTTGCTGTTGGCAAAACAGCCGAAACACTGAGTTTCTTTAAATCGAGGCTAAAAAAACACCTGTTGATGGGTGTTACATTGAATCAGCATGTGCAGTCTATGTCACTGAAACATAATAATAATAATAATAATAATAATAATAAACAATAAATTATGAACAATTTATTGTTTACAGATTGGTTGGTTACTGCCGGGGCTAGTCAGTTTGGGATAGTTTGAGGAGTGCGTAACAAAAAGAGACGTGAAGTCCTGTATCTAAAGAACTGAACAATAATAAATCCCCCAGTTTGAAGTACACGCTTGAAAGTACATTATATTGATGAAAGAGATCTTATTTTGAAAGTAATAGCTATACACATCCTGCTATATTGAGTGAAGTTGTAAACCGAGAAGGCAAGGCTTTCTGTGTTTTAAAGCAGTTTACCTATCACTTCAGCATACCTCCGACTACGAGTTTTTGTGTACTATATCACGCATTTATTATAGAACAAACATACAAACATGGGAATGCTGTTTTGATAAAGTAGCCTAGTTGACTTCCAGTATGCTATTCTAACGGTGTATGCCAAACTGACAGAACAGCGGCGTATTCAGGAAAGTGTTTCTACTGCTGGTTGGACTCTCACTGGTCAGGCGGAGTTAAACCCAAACACCTAACGTTGCATCCTACTTGTGCAACGACATATGTGATGCACTATGGGTGTTTCCACATCTGATAGTCTTGTAGATTCGGTTCGATTTGGGATCAAAGTTGCAACATTTGTTACATTTTGAGGTGGTGTGGTTTGTTTTCTCACTACACGGTGTCAAACCAATAAAACCCTTTGAGCAACCTGTTCCCCTCCTCGCCTGCGGGGGCGCTGCACCAAGAACCACTGAAGGAAACAATACAAAAACCTCTGAAGACACTGAGTTCAACTTTCTTCTTCACGAAATGTAAACAAAAATGGAGTAGTGTCAGATTTTAGCGGTTTGAGGATTTCTCTTTTGTCTTTGGCAAAAGACCACGAGCCATTTCTCCCACTAGCGCAATACTCGCACTTTGTTTTGATTGTATTTACCCAGAATTCCCTGCGCTGTAGTCCACTTCCTGGTTTTGGAGTGCTCTCCGGTCCGCTTGGCGTTCACATATGCATTCAAACCGCACCAGAGTTCACGTCAATCGAACCAACACTGAGGTTTGTAGGCGGACTAGAGTTCGCTTTTTTTGGTCTACATTGGAGTTCGATTCATTCACATCGGCCCAAACAAACTGGACTTTCCAGGCAGACGGACTGGACTTCAATCAAAGTGAACCGAACAGGGCTGGTGGGAATGATCCCCCCCCCCAAGTCTTGTACTTGTCGCAAGCAGTGATGATTTTTGTCTCCCAGTCAATGGACTGTGTTTTGTGATCGCAATAACTCCACCCTACCTGAAGGGGGCGCAGGAGTGGTGCCATATGGGCTGCTTTTACAACAAAAACAGTCAAATTAGCGAACTGGACCGACTTGTTCCATACCGCTCAGTGGAAACGAGGCACAAGTCACACCCTTAGAAAATCTCATGGTGACAAGTTCTTAAAAACTTCTGACATGTCTGTTCCTCCCTCTTCTTCAGCTCTGTTCCAGTTCGTCTCCACCGAGTCCAGGGAGTACGAGGACATGAAGACCATCCTGACGTCCGGCTACATTGACAGCAACTCTGCAGGCTCCTTTAGTTACAGTAATCCTCGGCTGGTTCACAGTGAGCTGCTGGAGAAGGAAGTGAGTAACGACCTCATCGTTTCACCAGAAACGATCAGGAAAAAGTCTCTCTTGTTATGGGCTTAAAAAAAGAGGTTGTGGTTCAAAGATTTGCAAAGTACTTCAAGCCTGAACACATGTAAGCTTTAAAAAACAAAGCTGGGGCTGCAGAACCAAAGGAGGTGTTTAATGTGTCGACATCGTTGGCGTCTGCTTAGCACGTGTTTAGGGGTAGGATTCTCGCTTGGAGTGTGAGAGGCACCTGGTTCATATCCCGGACGAGCCCCCACTTAAGTTACGACCCCAGGTCTAGGGGATCAGGGGGTGGTAACATAAAAATGTGTCCAGAGGGGAAAAAAGGAAAAAAAAGGGGTGGAGTTTAAAAGGGTTTATTACAAAGAAAAGGTTCCACATACAAAACAGCAAACACCTTAACCATTCAAATTTACTTGGGCTAAGAAAAACAAACTTGAGTGGAACAAATCCAGCCTCAACAATTAAATAATGAAAAACAAATAAACAGTCAATCTAAACCAAACTCAAAACACCCCCCAGACAAAAGGATATTAAAGGGGGTTTCAAACTTCCCAAATACAAGCCTCAAGGTTGAACTACTAGAAATAATCAAGTTCAAAACCGGACTGCTAAGCAGAGCAAAGTGGATCAGCAGTCAAATTACGGGAATGTAGTCATAATATCAGCAGAATAAAGATGCAATCTTAGCAGAAAAACATCTTCAAATTATAAGAAAAAAGTCGTTTTTAATGACAAAAAAGGCTTCGATAGAGGAGTTCTGATGTGACCAGTTCAGTCAGTGTGTTTCTTTCTTCGAAACGGACTCAGTCATTGCTCAGTCGTTTCAGAGTCTTGCTACTCATAATAATTTGATGCTGATGGGTTAAAAGATGAATAATTAAATGTGTTAAAGTTTAGAATAAAATGTGCTCGTTTTGGTTTTACCTGCTGTCAGAAACGATCGCCTGTTTTTCAGTTCGTGGAGAAACGGAGAGAGATGAAAGCAGACGGAAGGACGGAGAAGGAGCTGGAGGAGAGCTACTGTTTCCTGCTGACGAATTCAGTCAAGGTAGGAACAGGAAGCAGCGACGTTTTCAGAATAAAGAGAACAAATACAGCTTTCTTTTCTAGCCTGTCAACTTAATTTGAGCTCTTTGCTGTTTTTGACTCTTGCAGCTGCCTGTTCTCTGTGAGAAGGGACTGACTGTCGGTCAGAGCAAAAACACGGTGCTGGGAAACCCGAGTAAAGGTAGGAACTCCCAGAGTTTCCCTCACCGCCCAAACAGACGGTTACAAAGTGGTGAAAATAGATTTTTTTTTTCTTAATATAAACTGTTTTAAAGACATCATTTTACTTTCAGCAGGTTGGTTTAGGTTGTGTGATACTCAGACTGAGCTTGTTGTTGCAGGCGTGTATCTGTCGAGGTACTCGGATCTGCTGCAGACGAGCCCCCTCGCCCCCGGGACGACAGGGGAGCTCATCATCCTCAAGGTGATGAAGGTAAACCAGCTTCCAGGTGATCCTATGCATCATTAGCGCCGTTTTTTTATTTTTGTTTTAAGTTTTTTGAATAATAGCGACTGTTTTGGGTTTCAGGGAAAGGTGAAGAGCATCTACGAAAACATGAAGATCCTCCAGGACCCCACGCCTCGCTTTGACAGCCACATCGCCAAGAACGCCAGCAAGGTCACCTCGCTAAGCTGCTACCGCGCCTTCGAACTCACGCAGGTGACTTCCACGCGTTACCCAGAATCCACAGCAGCTCATATTTGACAGATGGCATTAATTGGTGGTCTCATTTTAATGCCCGCCGTGTGTGTCCACTCGTTCCAACTGCAGCAATACTTCTATGAGTATCTGTTCGACGAGCTGCGGGAGCGTCCCCGGCAGGTGTGTCCGTACGCCGTTGTCTCCTTCCACTTTAAAGGAAAAGACGCGCCTCTCTCCGTCAAACCTGCGGCACCCGCCAGGTACGCAGAAGAGTTGGAATCTGTAATGATCAGGATTAAAAGTGTAATCATTCTAGTTTCTGTTAGAAAAATTAGTATTAAAGGTACCATTCAAGGCAGAATCAGATCAGAGATAGATACTCACAAGTCAAGATTATTTGTGTAGCACATTTCTGCTGCAAAGGAGTTCAAAATGCTTTACATCTCAAAATCATCGAGCAAATGCACAGCGAAATCATCAAAATAAAAGGGCAAATGTACGTCAAAATCAATCACTGAGGAAATGTACATTGAAATCGAGCGAATATACTTCAAAGTGATCAAAATCGAGAAAATACACATCGAAATCATCAAAATCATAGAGAAAATATACATCAAACTCATCGAGCAAATATACTTCAAGCAAGTACACGTAGACATCAAATTCATCAAAATCAGAGCAAATGTACATTGAAATCATCAAAATCATAGAGGAAATGTACATCAAAATCGAGCAAATATACATCAAAATCATAGAACAAATATACATTGAAATCATTGAGCAAATGTATATCTAAATCATTGAGCTACCCCCCCCCCAAAAAAAAAATAAAAAAATCAACGTATTGATATGTCAAGCAAAAATGGCTGAGTTTTTCATATGTTGATGTTAGAAGTATTGTTTTAGCTGTAGATGCATCCTTTGCTACAAATGATCAAGTGTTCACTAAAGGAATGCCGTTATTGGATTTTAAGCAATAAAATGTTTATTTTCTTATTTAAAAAAGGAGTTGAAATATTTATTTACATTTTCATGTAATTTTAGTATTGTTTAAAATAAGGTTAAGCAGTTACATGAAAAATCTGCAAAATCTACCTGTTTTTTTTCCCATTAATCATCAGAATAATAAATTAATAAAATAATTGTTGACTGTATCCCCGTACTGTTCAAGTTAAGCTTTACAGAAACAGATTAGAAGGAGATAAATGAAAGGAGGAGCATCTACAGGTGATCAGTAGGGTTTTTTTCTTGAGGTTTATCCAAATCTTGTTCTTAAAAATCATTTTTAGCTATTTTTTTATATCTCAGTCTGATGTGATGTCATGCGTTGGTCTGTTTTACAGGTTCAGCAGTCAGTTCTCAGAGAGCAGCAAAGGTAATCTCAGATCACCTGTTTTCTGCACTTTAATTTCCCTTAAACATGACCTTACACAGCTTTTTTTCTCCTTCCTTCCTGTCAGGTTGCGCTCAGTTCACCGTGTGGACCGGAGATTTAGTAAAAGACAAGCAGGTTCTGTTCCAGATCTCCCTTCGGTCCAGCTCCACTCCCTCTCTGCCCCTCAGGCTGTGAGTCCTACACAGAACACCTTCTAACCCCTGACCTATTCTTCACTGATTAGGAGGGGGAAATGCTGCCTGGCCTGATTTTAAAAACAAGGTTTCCCCTCTGCATTTAAACCAGGAAACTTTCTGATTCCTTGCTCAGCTTTATTTATTTATTTATTTATTTATTTTATTTATTTTATTTTATTTTTTTGTTCTTCCTTTTTGGATGTGCAGTAATTGTTTATTTAATTGTGCTCATTTCTGAAGAAGTTGTTCCCATTGATATATGTTACTGGACTGGACATCACCTGACTGTCGTGCGCCACACATGCGCCATTGCTATGCATTCAGTTGGGAATATTGGTGGTCTAGCTTGGTAAAAAACAGCCCCTTGTATTTTTTTGTTCCCCCCACTCCCCCCCCAAAATGTACTTTATTTAGGACAAATAACATTACATTGAAAGATCTTCAACACGATAATATCAGAGTACATTAAATAAGAATTTAATTTTATTAATTTAATACATTAAATTAAATTTAATTCATTTAATTTCCTTTTGGGATAAACAAAGTATTTTTGAATTTGAAAGAACTAATAAACATGAATAATCGTGTGTAAATAATTACCACAAACATTGGAAATTATTTAAGTTAATTACTTAAGTTACTCGAAGGTCTTGCAATCTACACAGCAAAATAAAAAGTAAAAAAAGTTAAATGTATACAGAAATAGGTAAAATAAAATAATGTGTTCCTTTTGCACCATGCAAACAATATTATTATTATTATTATTATTATTATTATTATTTTCTCAACAAATGTGAAAAAATACATTAAAGTACATATAATAAAAGTGTCTGTTTTAACAATTAAAAGAAACAGTCCCTTGTTCTACGCTTTTGCTTGGAAAAACGATTGCTTCCTGGAGGTGCTTCAAATTTTACCCAATTGCTAACGTTTGCCCGTGACGTATATAATGCGCCAGTTCGACGCAACCAATCTTACCGGAAGTTGCCTGCGCTGTAAACAACCATCTCCCACTGCGAAGAGAGAAGTGCCGAGCTGAACGAGGTGGCTGTTATTTATGTTAATTCACTGTTTGAAACCGTCGCCAGCACGAATTGAATGGCTTCGTTCACTTCCTCCGCTGTCATTGCTAAAACTAAAACAGCGCAGAAAGTCAACGCCATCGTTCACGACTTCTCGTTCTGTTCGCTGATTGTGCCCGGTTGAAATTCTACCGGAGGAATCCTAGCTGCGTCGGAAGGCAATGGCCAGGCTATCGGTGGTCGGAGAAAGTGACACAATCACGCAAAGAATCTGAAAAAGGGACGCCATGTTTTGCTATTAATTGTCAACACTACGACAACTAGATAACAACGTCCAAGGGTATCACATCCCACAGGTTAGTAAAAAGTTGTAATGTAAAAAAAAATATATCGAGAAAGTGGGGAGTAGGTCAGTTACGCTAGCTTCAGTTTGAGAACCTTAACTTTTACATGTGCTGCGCAGTTCGGTGTGTTTCGGTTCAGTTAACACAAAAATAAGGCGACCCACACACCTACTGTCTGACAGATCATCAGTAGAGCAGGTGTTTAAATTAGCTAATCAACCACCGTTATGTTCAGGCGACCACTTATCAATAATCGCGAAATAAACATCGAGGTTGAAAACATAAAACTGTAACGGACTCAGTGCTGTGTTTTTTGTTTTGGTTTTTTTTTTTTCTATATTAGTGTGTGTGTGTGTGTGTGTGTGTGTGTGTGTGTGTGTGTTTTTTTTTTTTTTTTTTTTTTGTGTGTGTTGATGTTCCTGAACAAACTTATAAACGTAATCTCTGCTCCATCGGCGAGTGGAGCTGTTGTCAGTCGGTTGCCATGGCAACGGGTCTCTGCGTGTGGCCTAAATCCGACACAGAGCGAGAACTGGGGAGAACACGAGTGGTTTTGGGTTGTTTCTCACCTATCTTTCTTTTCTTTTTTTTTTTTTTTTTTTTTTTTTTAATTGATATTACGCTTCATAGAGCAGCATTCAACAGATAACAGTTTTCAGTCCCTCTTTTTAAATGAAATCAGAAGAGAGAAAAACAAACAAACAAAAAAAAAGCACACATAACGATTTAACCAAAAACTGGTAGCAGAAAAAAGTACCGCACATAAACTTATCTAGCCTTGAGGGGGGGGGGGGGACAAATAATTCTTTTCACACAAAAGCCAATCTGACTGGTTTAATATAGTTCAACCGTCCTTTCCACACTTTTTCAGATTTATTCAGAAAGATGATTGCTTCTCCATAACATAAACATCATGCTCCACATCAGTCCAGTTCTCTTGATTTGCTGTTTCCTCCTTTAACCATCAATTTCTTGCTTTGACTAGATTGATAAGCCACTATAAACATTTTTTTTTTATCAAATATGAAACAATTTAGAAATTTTCCTTCTTCGTGACATGCTCTAAATAATGCCTCAATTGTAGAAATGTTGATTGACCAAATTAAAATGCTCTTTAATTTCTCTAAAGCTTTTACATTTTTACCTTCTAACAGTTAACAGTCTAATTGCAGGAATTTACTGTATTTTTCACCTATTTATCAGTGTTATTTTCCCTTTGCTGTGGCGCACTGCGGCGGCTGTAATTTCTAGAAGCTCAATAAGCGATTAAAAACTGGACTCATTGTCTCGTTTGTTCGTAAAATGTTTCAATATTCATAACAGTTGTCAAATAGGATGAAATATTTCATAAAGTATGAAACAAACTATCTCCTACAGCAGCAATTATGTGAAATTTAATTTTTGTCCAGTATAAAAGAAATTTGTTTAGTCCTCTCTTGCATATTGACAGAAACCAAACTGTTTATAGATTTTTATCTCGGGAGGATACGTATTTTACGTATCAAAACATCAGAAATGTTCTCAGCTTTAATTTAAGCCATATTTTATAGAAATCCGATAAGAAATCAGGGCGCTACGATCATTTTTGTGACAGATTCATGCCCATCCCACATCGGAACAGCGTGGTTTTGTGAACATGACTCAGTGCATAGTAATGGCGCCTGCAGGTGCGCGTCACTAGCCGTAGCGGCGAATAGGCGCGGTCCTATCCAGTAATATATATCGATGGTTGTTCCTCTTTTAGACCGGAGAAGTTGGACATTGGCTCCGTCATGAGGTTTGATGAAGTGACCAACTTGGTTCCCTCTGGCCTGTTCTCCTTTAACGTGTACCGCAGCAGTAAAGAAGGTGATCACACAGCTGCTGAGGGTTTAAATCTTAATTTTTGTCCTTATTTGTTCTTTGTTATAGTGGGTTATTAAATGTGTGTGTCTGTAGTCGTGACAGAGGGCCATTACTGCAGCCTGTTGGAGGTGATTGACAGAAATCGGTCCTCGACTAACGTAACGACGCTGCTGGGGGAGCTGGAGACAAAACAGTTGGTGGGTTCTTCTGGGTTTTTTTTAGACAGCAGAGGTAAATTTTGTGAAAAAGTTTGATATTTTTTGTCGCTCAATTGTTTATATAGATTCATCACTCATAGTGAAAATATTTCAAGATTAATTTCTTGGTATTTTGATTATTATAGCTTACAGAGAAAGAAAAACTCAAAAATTTGGTGGAACACTCCTTTTAAAAAAGCATTTTAATGTTTAAACGTTATGACATGGCCACATTATGGCCTACACAAACATGGAAAAGACTGCTGATTGGACAGATGTCCACAAAAGGTCGCTGCTAAAGAAGCTGATTGTTGAGTGCCGTATACGAGCATATTCATAGAAAGTTGAGTGGAAGGAAAAAGTGCACCAGCAACAGGAATAACCGCAGTCTTCAGAGGAATGTCGAGCAAAATCCATTCAAGAATTTGGTGGAGCTTCGCAAGGTGTCAGAACATCAAGGTCTGCTACACACGGATAAAACCTATACCTGGGCTGAGGAGAACCAGAACTAGACTGTTGCTCAGAGGTCCAAAGTCCTCTTTTCAGATGAAAGTAAAGTTTTCATTTCATTTGGAAATCAAGGGCCCAGAGTCTGGAGGAAGTGTGGAGAGGACCAGAATCCACGTTGCTTGAAGTCCAGTGTGGAGTTTTTACAGTCAGTGATGATCTGGGTCGCCATGTCACCTACTGGTTCTGGTCCTCTGGGTCTTCTGAAGTCCACAGTGAACACATCAGCCGTCTACCAGAACATTTTAGAGCTCTTCATGCTTCCCTCTGCTGACAAGCTTCATGGACATGCTGATCTCATTTGATGAAATAGGACTTGGACTTGGTAGGACTTGGTACCGACCCACATTGTCAAAGGTACCAAAAGATGCTTCAGTGACCACCATGCTGGCCAGCAAACGGGCCTGACCAGAACCCCATAGAGAATCAATGGAGTTTTGTTGAGAGTAAGATGAGACACCAGAACCAACAATGGAGATGACCTGAAGGTTCTAGGAAAGCAACCTGGGCTTCCTGAACATCTGAGTAGAACCGCAGGCTGATCTCCTCCATGCCACGCCGCATTGATGCAATAATTAATGCAAAAGGAGCCCCAACCAAGTATTGACTTCAAAGAAATGAACATGCTTTTCAGAAGAATTACTTTTCTGTTTAAAATATAATTTTTTAAAAATGTTTTTATATATTATTCAAATTTTTTTGAGACACTGAATTTTGGGTTTTCATTCTCTGTGAGCCAGAATTATATGAAATTCATATAGAAGTAAAGGCTTGAAATATTTACTCTCTGTGTGATAAATCTATGTAATATGAGTTTCACAAAAAATATTGAACTTTAGCAGATTTTTTTTTTGTTTGTTTGTTTTTTTTTTTGTCGATCAGTTTCCATCACTGTCCAGAACTTTTACGTCACAAACGCTCTGAAGAGCTGTTCAGTTGATTTAAAAAAACATAAAATGAATTAAATTTGTAAAATGCTTCTGGTGAAAAGAAGTTTATTTGTAGCTTAAAAAAAGGTTTTGTTTTCTTTTTTCTTCAGGTTCTGGTGAATCCGCTCACAGATAAAGGTTTCCTCTTCCTGCTGTCCAGCGTTCAGATGGCCACACCGACAGGTAAGAGATAAACGTGTCGCTCAGTCATTTATACCTCATATTAGGGCTGAAACAATTAATCAGATCAATCGATTATTGAAATAATCGTCAACTAATTTAGTAATCTAATCGTTAACTGGAGTATACAGACTCAAAAAAGGCCATTTGCTGAAAGAACATCCTTTTCAGAGCAGTAATTAAGCCAAAACTGAACAAAAATATATAAACAGTTTACATTTCAGATAAAAAAAAAAAAAAAAAAAAAGCCTTTGTAAATATGTTTTCCCCAAAAGTCCTCAAGTGGGAGTTTCAGCTTCACCTGTTTCAAATTTTATAAAGAAAAATTTCCTGTTGAGTACCTTTAGCTATCCAAATATTAATCAGTTAATCAGAAAAATAAAAAGATTACTCATGCAGAAAGGGCTGAGCTATTCATGTGATGTTAGAGGTGATTGTTTTTTTTAACTTCAGATGCATCCTTTTCTACAAATGAGCAGGCGTTCACTAAAGGAAAGCTATGTTACTGCGTTTTAGGCAATAAGATGTTTATTTTCTTATTTAAAAAATTAATTGAATTGTTTATTTGCATCTTTTTAATGTATTTCTGATGTTGTATAAAAAAGGCTTGAATGAAAAGTCTACAGAATGTGGCAATTTTTAAAAATCCGATTAATTGTCAGAATAATCGACAGATTAATCGATAACTAAAATAATCGTTAGTTGCAGCCTGACCTCATAGACGCAGACTGCGTTTGATGTGAACACATGGCGGTGGCCGCATCATGCTGCAGAGATGGGTTTGTTCAGCTGGTCAGAGTTGATGGGAAGGTGGACGGAGCTAAACGAGTTCATGTTGGTCTGACACGTAAAACGTGGAAAAGTTTAACGGGTGTGAAAATTTTTTTTTTTGACCCGTTTTTGCACAAACTGCGATTCATGACGGACTGAGCTGAGAACAATGAATGTTTCTGTGCTTTCAGAGAGAGGAGAGACCTGGAAGAGGAGCCTTCAGGCCTTGTTTGTTTTCCCGGAGCCCAGAGACGTGTCCACGTTCAGTGAGTAAAATAAAAGTAGAACAACCTTTATGTTGTGGCTGAAACCTGTGAGTTTCCTGGCGCAGTCGTCCAGAACACGACAATCCAAAATGCTTCAGTCGCAGGCAGCTGGACTTTCTCTGGTGTTTTTTTTTTTTTTTTAAATGGGGGTGTTATTTATTCTCCAAGCACATCAATCAAGCACAATCAAGTAACTATGTTAACTTCAGTTGTTATGAAATTACTGTGCATATATCAGAAGTAACATAAAAGAAATTTGACTGTGCATAATAGCCTAGGCCTGGCACAATAGGCAATTATTCAATTAATTGCATGAATTAATTTTTTGAAGGGCAATTTTGTTCACAGAGACAACATATTCCATTTTTATTTATGGTTTCGGTTGTGTGTGGGTTTTATTTCCGTTTTGTTTATTGTTTTGTGGTTGTTCGTGTTTTATTTTGGATTTTTAAAATGTCTTAAATTACTAAATAAATACAGAATATGGAAAAAATAGAAAAAAAAATACATAGTGAAAAAGTTACGGTAAATAAAAAAATGACTAAATACAAAAAAATGAGAAAATAGATAATGAAATAAAGGCCACTAATAAAACAGTAAGATTGGAAATAAAATAGAAAATTAAATAATAGTAATAATGTTAGTGTTCTTTACTAATTTAAACTTTATTGGTCTTTGAGAGCAATTGGGCAAACTTGCATTATTATACCATTATCAATATACTACTTGAGAATGGTCTCAAAACAACAATATTATCGTTTATCGCAATAATTTCTGGGACAATTTATCATCCTGGAAAATTTATTGTGACAGGCCTAACGATAGTCGGATCTGACGCCTTGAAATTGGGCCTCTGTCTCTTTAAGAAGCTCCTGCTCTTTCTGACACTCCTCCTTCAGCACGTCATCACAACAGTGCTCCTCCGTGATGCTGTTTACAGCCGTTTTTAGGGACGAGCTCAGCAGACGTGCAGTTCCACCTGGTGTTTCATAATTGCTGCTGCCGCTAGTCTGGAGGAGCTGAGTGGAGGGGGGGGCTCGGCTGGGGGCCTGCAGCTCCGAGGAGGAGCTTTGGGTAAATGAGCGGCGCTTTGTATGAGCAAGCATTTAGGCACCCTGGAATGGTTGCCATGGGAGATTCAAGGATGCCTGAAACATGGATGAAAGAATCAAAGCAACTCTACAGGTGTGCTTTTGATGGACAAACATTACAGCGTATACAATTTTTTTTTTTTTAAAATGGGGATTTTACACAGTACCCCCTCCTTTAAAGACGTGCAGAACAGGAAAAGCCTTTTGGATGAGAGGTGAAACCTCCTCAAGAAACAAGAGAAGAAGTCCAGTTGTTACGTTTATGATTTCCCCCGTTATAAAAGTGTCATGTAGGAGCATCGGTATCAGATAGAGATGGTGAATGAATGTTAGGTTAGGAAACGTTCTTGATGCTCTGTTCAGATTTTTTGCTAAAATCCTTTTTTTTATTTGTTATTTAATTACATTTTTTTTTTTTAACGTGGTCGTTCATCCTAATCAAATGCGACAGCAGACTTGTGTATGAGCGGTTTACGGCACCGTTTACGGGCGTAATAATGGCTCGATCTCAAAGTTATTCAGCAGTGGGTGCCGACAGCTTCGTCACAAGATCGTAACGAGACGACGGAAACGGAGAAAAAAGAAAGCTGAGCTAACAGCGACAGACGCTTGTGGAGCATTTTGGATGCGTCGACGGCTGATGCAAAAGTCGGATAAAATGCGACGCGACCATTCAGGCCGCAGATAATTTGAAAACTGTGCCCGTTCCACACGTGGAACTAAATCGGAAGCGTATCGGATTGTTTTCACAGCGTCTGCAGTCTGAACGGTCACGTCGCATGCGTCATAATTCTGCACCAGAAGAAGCCAGACGCGGTAAATAAGGTTGAAGGTTATAATTCTGAATTTATGAAAGAAGTCTGTGTCAGTGAACGCATCGCAGTCCCACCACTCCTGGTTCCAAATACGCATCTTCTGTACAGAAGTCAATGCGTTGCTATCAGTTGTGCTTTATTTTCATCAGCTTCCTTCGTCTTGTGACGATGCTGCCGTTGCTGAATAATGTTAAAATCTATCCCGAGACGGCGGCGTCCATTATTGCTGCGGTAAACGGAGCTCTGCTGTGTGACGTCTACGTTTTTCTTTGTGCGGATTGCTTTGGGGTCACACAGAAGTCTGATTGGGGTTGCATTTAATTAGTAGCGTGAACGACATGGGGGGGGGGGTGTTCAGCAAAAATTTGGAACTGAGCATCAAGACATGCTGTGTGAACTTGGAGCCTTGGAGAATCGCCCTCAGCAGGACCCGTTGAAACAAAAAGGACTTCATCAATAGGTCAACGCATCTCCTTCCTGTCTGTTTGATTCGCTGTGCGGCCGTGAATCATCGAAGTTTCTGTCCAGTTTCACTCGTTTTCCTTCCGGCTGGACAACTTCCCACACTCGGCATGAAAACCGAACCCATCAGTAATCCGTGGGGGACATAAAAACGACGTCTTGATTTGTAACTTCCTCTGTTTTCCTTCCCTGCAGCATCATGGTGTTCCTCCTCCTCCCAGGAGTGTTTAATGTCCTGCGTGGCGGCGATGCCGCGGCTCCCAGACTTCCTGCCAGCTTTGCACCACTCTCTGGTAAAAGCCAGAGCCAACCCGCCGGCTAACCTCGCTGCCGGTCTGGAGCTGCTGACGCGGGAATACCTGAGCGGCCTGATCGACGGCAGCGTACGCGCGTACACCATCTCTCAAAACCCTCACCCGCTTATTTTCAGACGTGTCGCTGAAATACGGTGTGTCCGCAGGTTCAGCAGCACTCCCTGACCGAGTACGACTGCGTTCTGGACGAAGAGACGAAGCCGTGCCCCCCTTATTACCGGGTGAACACGGACAGCTACCTGCGCTCCTACATGTCCAATCCCGCCGTCTACCTGCTGCCGGTTGTCCGGGCCAGGCAGGCGGTGGAGGAGCTCCTCGGGCCCGAGCCGTCGCAGGAGGAAACGTCCGGGAACGACGCAGGCCAAGCGGGACGCAACGCTCTGAAGGTGAAACCGGAAATACCCGTCAGATGTGTAAAGATTACGGTGGCTGTAGGGCTGTGGGATGTGGCTTAATGATAAAATCTCAGATTTTTTTCATACCAGGTGTGGCTGAAACGATTAATCGTGATGAATCAATTATTGGAATAATCGTCAACTGATATAGTAATCAATTATTCGTTAACTGGAGTACACGGACTCAAAAAAAGAAAGAGCAACACACCCAGAGGTGTAATTAAGCCAAGACTGTGCAAAATATATAAACATTTAGCATTTAAAATTAAAAATAAAAAAAAAACCTTTTGTCAATAAATAAATTCTACCCAAAACTCCTCAGGTTGCAGTTTTAGTTTCACCTGGTTCAAATTCTGTAAAAAGAAATTTTTAAAAATCCTTTTAAGCACCTTTTGCTGTTCAATTATTATTGATAAATCCCAAAAAATAATCAACAGATTAGCCTGTATTGATGTTGAATCAAGCAGAAAGGGCTGAGCTTTTCACATGTTTTTAGCTGCAGATGCATCCTTTGCTGCAAATGATCAAGGGTTCACTAGAGGAATCATATGTTGTTGCATTTTTAGGCAATAAAATGTTTTCATATTTTAAAAAGGGATTGAAATTTTTGCATTTTTTTATGTAGTTCTATGATTGTATAAAAAAAGGTTTAAAATCTGCAGAATGTTTTCTTTCTCTGATTAATTGTCAGAATAATCAATAGCTAAAATAATCGGTAGTTGGAGGCCTAATACCAGATCCTATTTCCAGTTTTAATCTTTTGTTTGTTTCTTTTTTCTCACTTTCTTTTTAAAAACAAAAGAAAAGAAATTACAAGTGTCTTTTACTTCAATCGTCCCTTCTGTGAGTTGAAGGACAGAGTATCGGGGCCAGGCTGGGAGAGTTTTTGTTTAATTAAGAGAATAAAGTCATAATAGTAGCAGAATAAAGACGCAATTTTACTGTAACGTCCTAAAATTACAAGAAAAAAAGTTATTTTAATGAGAAAATGCTTGGATAGAGTTACCAGTATTTAACGTGAGCTGCTCAGTTCATCTGGTTCTTTCTTCAAAATAGATTTAGTTGTTTGAATGATCGTTTCAGAGTCCTGCTGCTGATAAAAATTTGATCCTGATGTGTTAAAAGATTAAGTATTACTTTATCTGTAAAACTGATACCAAAGTATAACTTCTCAAGATGCTCAGAATTCATCATTTTAATTTTTTGTTTTGTAGTTATAAAATTACTACTTCATTTTCCCGATATTACGACTTTATTCTGGCAGTTGAAAACGAAAAATCGTAGCCTGGCCCTAATTTTGATCGTAGAGTTGACTTGTATTTAAAGTCCAAATAAATAGAAGCTTATCATACAAGATGGCCGCCCTGGGCGCGCTGAGATCACTCTGAACTATGGAAACCCAAGAAGAGCATTGATGGGTTGGGGGGGGAAATCCAGATTTTCCAAAAAAATTTAATCTTCAAAAACCAAAAATTGATTTAAAAAAATGAATAAATAAATGAAAAAAAAAAAAAAATCAATTTATCGCCCAGCCTTAGGTGCTTGGATTGATTATTTTTGTCTAATCGTCGAACAGATGCAGCAGCTGTTGGACCAGATTCTGACTTGTAAGAAGAACGCAGAGACCGAGGTGAGGAGGGAAGAAGGAGACGGTTTGAAGGCACCGGAGAGGAAGAGGAAGATGGACCAGAAGACGGCAGAGAGAGCGCTCAAATACTTCAAAGCGTCCCTGGAAGCGGGAAGGCCCGACAGGATCCCAGGTGAGCCGACGCCAAATCAGAAACCTATCTACAGAACGGCCGCAAAGTCAGCGAGCTAAGTTTTCCCACCCCGCCGAGGTTGGATCGGGCTGTTATTTTTTTTTTTTTTCTCGCTTTACAGAACAAATGTAGAGAAATGAGGCGGAAGCGTTTAACTGCCGGAGCTTGGAAATAAATTCAGGGGCGGTATGTCGTTATTACGAGGAAGTTTTAACATTGCAAAGAGAGATTTGCTAGTTAAAACGAGACAGTTTTCTCGTTTTAACTAGCAATATAATTTACAACCAGAGTCGATTTTATTAATGCAGGGGTGTCCAAATCCAAAGTGCGGCCTTGGAATAACTTCATAACTTGGCTACAGACATCAAGGATTTTAGAAGAAAGTTTTCATATTTGTTTCTGAAGTTAGAGGAAAAACTTTTTTTTTTTTAAACCAACAAAGTAGAAAACGTTCCAAAACAGTTAAAAACCCGTGTACCTTTCTTTTATCAAGGAAAACATCTGAGACAGTTTTCAGGACCTACACTAAATTGATCTTTTCGATTTTGGGTCATAAAAATTTTGTATGTTTAAATCACAGAAATGAAAGATTTACAATAAAATAATTTTTCGTTTACAGTGTAAAAAGTTTGGACACCCATGATCTAGAATGAACTAAAAAATGTTTTCATTAAAATATTGCAGTAAAATCAGTAAAAATCACAAAATTTATTAAGTATTTCTAATTTAACCCCCCCCCCAACAAATAAAACAAACTGTGGCCCATGAGTACTTTGAATTTGGAAAATCTGGCCCACGTGGTCAAAAGTTTGGGCACCCCTGACTTAATGCATCTCACGTCAGTTCGGTATAATACAAAAATTTTGGGGGCCGAGTACAGAACCTTGAGGTTAAGATTTATTATCTTTACCTGTTGAAATTAAAAGGAAATTGCTCCTAAAACAAGTCATTTTAATACTTTATTTTTCCTTGATTTTTACAACTATTTAACCATCCTCTGACATTTATTTATGTTTTTTTTGTTTTTTTTTTTTTTAACATATTTTGTGATTAATCTCTAAATTTGACGTTTTCTCTCTGGTTTTTCTCCCAGTTGGAGAAAACAAAATCCCAGCCTCCCATTTCTCTTACGCATCTATAATTACCTTGTTGGGCCTGAAGGACGTCGATCTGAGGGACGACGGATCCGAAGTAACCGTCAGATTTTTCAGGCAACTGAAAGGTGACAGAACCTTTTTCTTCTAGTTAGATAAGTTCAGTAACTTTGTTTTTCCATCTCCGTCCTGTCTGGGAGCTTCTGGATGAATGAAAAGCTCATATTTCGGACGTAACATCATCCCAGGACGGTGTTTTGATGCTTTTTCTCCGCAGGCCTCGTTCATGCTGCCAATCAGAGCTCCTCTGAGGCACCAGAAGAAGGAGCGAAGGAGTCGAGTCCGTTTGGTCGGCTGGCCATGAAGCTGGGGCTGCCCGCTAACTGCGACATCGACCTGAGGAAGCAAGAGGAGCTGGAGGTACCCCGAGATCGTTGATGGTTCCAGAGATGAAAGCTTTAGGCTGCCTGGAGCCGAATCTGAGGTCTCCTGTGCTGAAGAAGACGTAATAAAATATGAATTTGTTAGCAAAAAGAGCCCAAATGTGAGGCACCTGTTAACTCGAGCTGCCTGCTACGACGCCATTTAACCCAGTACGCTAGCTGGGCTTTAATCCCAAACAAGCTAACTGGTGCAGGTGCTTTTAATATTTCTACACAGTCAGGAACCAGAAACAAACAAATGCTTTAAAGCTTTTATAAGGATAAACAACCTGATGATAGGGCTGGGCAGACAAATCGATTTTATGGCTTTTGAAGATTTGATTTTTGGAAAATCGGGATTTTTTTTTTTTTTTTTTTTTCCCCCACTAATGCACATAGCTCAGTGATGTCATCGCTCCCTGGGCGGCCATCTTGTTTGACAAGCGTGTTTTACAGCTTCTGTTTATTTAGTCCATTTCGAAGAAAGAACCATGCGGACTGAGCAAAGACTAAATCTGTTTCAGTTTTCCTCATTTGATCCCAAGATAAATTGGTGAAGCGGTTGCTTTTTCTTTCAATTGGGAAAACATGCGAAACGCTTTTGAAATTTTGGATCAACAATGATTTATACATTCCTTTGTAACAAAAAAAAAAAAAAAAAAAAAATCAGACTATTTTATTATTTCATGCTTAGTTTATTGTTGAGCAGGATAAAAACTTCTCAACAAAACATTTTGTGATTTCATAGTTTTTGGCCAACGAGTACTCTTGAGTTGACGATTTTAGCCCATGTTACAAAAAGTTTGGACACCCCTGGTTTATGGGTTTTAAAAGAAATGACTTAAACGGGGGAATCTGCTGGCTACTTACTGCCACTTGAGGAATCCTGGGTTGAACGTATTTCCAGATAAAGAAGGTTTTTTGATCTTAAATGTAAATTGTATTTGTTTTTTGTACAGTTTTGGCTGAATTGCTGCTCTGAAAATGTTGTTTTTATGCAAATGGTCTTTTTTTTTTTTTTTTGAGTCTGTATACTCCAGTAAACGATTAATCGATTACTAAATTAGTTGACGATTATTTCAATAATCGATTCATCACGATTAATCGCATAAAGAGGTTCAGATTTCAATACAAATATGCTCCAACTTGATTCTAGCTATGAAACAAAGCAGTGAAGTTCAGTTTATTTATTTATTTATTTTCCTCACTAACAAAATATTTCTTTCCTGCAGTCGCAACTGAAAGATGCTGCACATGAATAGGCCTGTCGCAATAAGCAGTTATTTAATGAACCTCATGATGAGCGGGATAACTTCCATTCTGATGATAATATTTGTTTGAAGGGCAATTTTGTCCACAGAGACATCATAATCTATTTTATTTATGGTTTTGGTTGAGTGTGGGCTTTATTTCAGCTTTGTTTATTGTTTTTGGCTGTCTTATTTTATTTTTGGATTTTTAAATATCTTAAATTACTAAATAAATTTCAGAATGTGGAAAAAATAGAAAAAAAAAACAGAATGAAAAAAATGACGGTAAATAAAAAAATGACTAAAATACAAAAAATTAGGGGAAAAAAATGAAATAAAGGCAACTTATAAAACGGTAAGATTGGAAATAAAATGGAAAAATTAAATAGTGATAATGTTAAGAGCTTTTTACAGAATTAAAGTTTATTGGTCTTTTAGAGGACGAATGTGCATTATTATGCCATTATCAATATATTACTTGAAAATGGTCTCAAAACAACAATATTATCATTTATCGCAATAATTTCTGGGACCGTTTGTCGTCCAGCAACATTAGTTATCGTGACAGGCCTACACACAGTTTAACATAAGGCGTTATTTTTAGACTTCAATCAAGTTTATTTGTAGAGAACATTTCAGCAACAAGGCAGTTCAAAGTGCTTTTACATCATGAAAACATAAAAACACCATAAACACATCATTCAGTCACCAACCGTGGAGCCAAGTCAGGAACCATCATTTAAAAAAACCCCCATCAATACACATCAAATAATAATAATAAGACTTGTGTGTTTGTGTGTCTGCAGGAGCAGACGGCAGGCAGCGTCAGCAGCTTGGAGGGATTCAGTCCCGGTTCGCACAGCGGGGAGCCGAACCACCACAGTGGAAGAGGAGGAGGAAGGGTGGGGAGGAAAGCCGCGGCCACCGAAGAGCAGGAGGAGGAAGAGTGGGAGATCCCGTGGGTCCTTATTCCCATAACAGGTGTGTCTGCTCGGTGAAGCATGTGAACATCTGCTGCGGGCCGACGCCTCGGCCTCGCTCCGTCAGGGATTCAAAACTAACGAGTCCTTTCGCCACCTAGACGCTGGTCAGCTTCACTCTTCGGCACTTTGTGCTTTCCGTATCTGGCCGTCCAGTGATACGAAAAGGAGCCATTTTGCACAGCAGGATTCGTTCTAATCGTGCCACTGATTTTAATGCATTCTCAGTAAAGAGCTCATTATAAAGAAGTGATTGTTGCTCAGATGAGTTGTCTTCCGTCGGGAAGTTCATCTGAGAACCAAACTGGGATAACAGCCCCAATTAATGAACAAATACTGGAATGTAAAGTCCTTCGAAAATAAAATATACAGTTCAATCATATTATTATATGTGAGATTTGATCATTTTTGTCATTATTTATCTCCAAAATTTACCAATTTACAGACTAGATCATGGTTTGTTTACGGCAGGAGGGGCATTTGCAGCCCCTAATTGACACAAATTTGTACCACCAGTGCAGGTGTCCAATTAGAACAAAACTATGACCCACAAATCACAACACAAAGTATTCATCTTTTAATAACCAAGCTTTCTGCTTTCACTTTAATTTTCCTGGTAGGTAGCACCACATCTGTCCATTGATTTGTGCACTGAAGCAGACTTTGGTGCACCCAGATCTGCTTTCAGTCACATTATTAAAACTATTTTTGAAATAAAAGAGTGACCTAAATCGTGTTTTTATTGCTGAGAATAAACTAAATCTGTTTCAGTTTCCCTCATTCGAACTCAAAATAATTTAGTGAAGTGGTTGCTTTTCTTTCAGTAATTCCTTTCTTACAAAAAAAAAAAAAAAAAAAAATCAGACTATTTTATTATTTCATGCTTATATATTTTTTTGGCCTGTGAGTGCTCGAGTTGACAATTTTAGCCCATGTTACAAAAAGCTGGGACACCCCCGGTTTACGGGTTTTAAATGCAATGACAAAATGGGGGAACCTGTTGGCGAACTGGCCCGAAGACGTTCCCTGCGTCTTATCAGCACAGGTAGACGGATGGAGAGAAACATACAACTCCAGTCCTCCAGAGCTACCGTCCTGCGATTTCTGGATGCATCTCTGCTGCAACACACCTGAATTAAAAAGCTGAATGGCGTGTCGGCAGGTTTTGCAAAAACCTGGTCACTAATCGTTGGTTTGATCCAGGTGTGTTGGAGCAGGACAGTAGCTCTGGAGGACTGGAGACTCCTGAGATGTAATCAAAATCATTTACTGGCTAAGATTGTGTGCATGAAAATGAATTTGACTTTGCTTTTACACACTCACAGCGTGCAAACGGGTACACACACGGTCACCGAGCTGCTGCAGATCATCAGAGCTCAGTTTTATTTATATAGCAGCTCTAAACGGACAAAGTTGTGCTTTCCAAGCCTTTAAGAAGCTACAGTTAGAAAAGCTTCACATTAGGGCTGGGCGTTTTTTTTTTTTTTTTTTTTTTTTTTCCATACCAGATCCGATTTTAATTAATTTCTTTTAATCTTTTTTTTTTTTGCTCGCTTTCTTTTCTAAAAAAAACCAGAAAATATTTTCAAAAAGTGTCTTTTATTTCAATCCTTTCTGAGAGTTGTACGACTGAGTATCAGGGCCAGGCTTCGGGAATTTTTGTTTCATTATGAAAATATAGTCAAAATATTAGCAGAATAAAGACGCAGTTTTACCAGAAAAAAAACATCTTTAAAATTACGAGAGAAAAAAGTTGTTTTAATAAGAAAAAAGCTTAGTTATCAGGATCTGGTGTGAGCAGTGTGGTTCTTTCTTCGAAATAGTCACAGTTGTTTGCATGATCGTTTCAAAGTCCTGCTACTGATAGTTATTTGATGCTAATGGATGAAAAAGATGAAGTATTTCGATTAAGTGAAATACTTCATGTGCAAAACTTACCAAAGTATAACTTCACAAGATGCTCAACATTATTCATTTTGATTTTTGGGGGTTTTTTTTTGTGTTCTCATAAAATTATGACTTCATTCATGTATTATTTCGGCTCTGTTGTCGCATGACTGTATTCTTGTAATATTATGACTTTATTGTCGTAATTTAAATTTAAAAAAAAAAGTCCTAGCCTGCCCCTGACACTGCATCATAGATTTGACCTGAATTCAAAGTCCAAATAAACAGAAGCTGTGAAAAACGCTTGTCGAACAAGATAGATCACTCTGAACTACGGAAACCCAGGGAGTTCATTGGTGGGGAAAATAAAAATCCTGATTTTACAAAAATTAAATCTTCAAACACAAAAAGTTTGACTAATCGATAAAATCGAGGATCTCAAACGGAGGCATCATTGAACGCCTCCGTTTGAGATCCTTAGGTTAAAAAAAAAAAAAAAAAAAAAAGGAGACAAAAACCTAAGTTGACTAAGTTGACATTAACCAGCCGATGAGAAACATCGGTGCAGAAAACCGCCAGTCAGAACCGAAAACGGAGCTAAATCTCTGTCTTCCAGTCTCAACTCGGAGCAAACTTTGTTTTAATCTTTAGTAGAAGTTTAGCAAACAGGTTCCAGTGGTTCCTTTTGAAAAAATCAATAATCCATCACCCTTAAAATGAAACGATGAAAATTTTATCTAAAACAAGGAGGTGTGACTCCTTCCTGGCCCAATGTCGCCTCCTGCCTGAGGATTTATGTGCAGGGAGAGAACTTTGTAAGGGGAATTTAAAACTTTTCCATGTGAAAAAGACATTTTACAAAATAATTTTATTTGAGTTAGGGCTGGGCAATAAATTGATTTTATCGATTAGTCCAATTTTTGGTTTTTGAAGATATAATTTTAAGTAAATCTGGATTTTATTTATTTTTAACCAATGAACTCCTTGGGTTTCTGTAGTTCAGGGTGATGTCGGCGCGCCCAGGGCAGCCATCTTGTTTGACGAGCGTTTTTCACAGCTTCTGTTTATTTGGACTTTAAATTCAGCTCAAATGTACGACGAAATATAATGGTCGGGTTAAGATTTTTTTTTTTTTTTTTTTTTTTTTTTTTTTTTCCCCCAACAAAAATAAAGTCATGTTGTTACAAGAATACAGTCGAAATATTACCAAAACAAAGTCTTAATATTTGAGGAATGAAGTAGTAAGTTTATGAGAACTCCAACAAGAAAAACAACAAATAATATAATAAAGTTTTTTTTTTTTTCCTTGTAATTTTAAGACGTTTTTCTGGTAAAATTGCATTTTTTTTCTGCTAATATTATGACTATATTCCTGTAATTAAGACAAACGTTCTCGTAGCCTGGCCCTGATACTCACAGAAGGGATCTTTGATATGAAAGGCACTTTCTGAAAATATGTTCTGTCATTTCTAATTTTTTTTTTTTTTTTTTTTTTTTTTTTTTTTTTTTTTTTGTAGAAAAGAAAGCGATATATATATATATATATATATATATATATATATATATATATATATATATATATATATATATATATATATATATATAAAAATCAATTAAAACTGATGTGGTATGAAAAAAATCAGAGATTTTATTTGTGGGCCGTGTCGCCCAGGCCTAGTTTGTGTTCGGAGTGACGACTGCGTGCTCCCCAGGAGTCCTGGAGGAGGAGAAACGTGTCATTCGGATGCTTTCTGCTCCCCTGCAGGTCTGAGCTCGGAGCGCTACTCGCAGCGGGACAGGAACATCCCGCGGGACCCTCGTTTCCACCACCTCCACACGGCAACAGGCATCGCCATAGCCACCAAATCACCCAGGAGGAGCCCCGCCTTGTCTCCCGAGCGAAGCCCCCCTCCGTCATACCCATCCCCTGAGGCCACCCCGCCTCCCTCCCCCTTCCAGTGCTCATCACCCATCCCCAGCCCGCCGGTCTCGCCCTCCCAGTGCCCGTCCCCCGATCCCAGTCTGCCGCCGTCGCCGTCTCAGTGCCCGTCCCCCGATCCCAGCCCTCCTCCATCTCCTCTTTACTGCCCTTCGCCACAACCCAGCCCCCGCCCATCTCCTGCCCGGTCGCCGCCACCTGAGACCGAGCCGCCTCCGTCTTCCCTCCAGCGACGGTCTGCGTTTAATGAAGCCGAGCCGGTTAACGAGCAGCAGACCGCCCCGAAGGAGTTTCCAGGTAACATCCTGCAACCTGAGCTCGTCTCAGCTGCTGGTCGGCTTCGCCACGTCTTTAAACCCAGAACCTTTAGGTCAGATTCGTTCTGTTTGCACCGAGAAAAGAAATTATTTTGCCTGCGACTTATGATTATTAATTAGCGATTAATCTATCGATTTAATCGGATAAAAAAAATTCTGCAGATTTTTCATTTAAGCCTTTTTTTTTATACAATATTAGAACTACATACAAAATGTAAATAATTCAATCCATTTTTTAAATAAGAAAATGAAGCATTCCTTGAGTAAACGATCGATCATTTGTAGCAAAGGATGCATCTGCAGCTAAAAAAACCACTTCTAAGCTCAGCATTTTCTGCTCGATTTAACATCAATACAGTGTAGGGCTGATCTTTTGATTGTTTTTGGGATTAACTAATTAATAATTGGATATTAAAAGGAATTAATAGGAGATTTATTTACAGAATTTGAACCAGGTGAAGCTAAAACTGCTGGTTGAGTAGTTTTGGATATAACATTTTTAGACGGAGAAGGATCGATTTATCGTTAGCTGGAGTATACAGACTCAAAAAAAGGCCATTAGCTGAAAGAACAACACAGTCAGAGCTGAAATTAAGCCAAAACTGTACAAAAAATGTAAACATTTTGCATTTAAATCAGAAAAACCTTTGACTGTAAATATGTTCTACCCAGAACTCAAGTGAGTTTTAGCTTCACCCGGTTCAAATTCGGTAAAACGTGTATTTTTTTTAAATCTCATTTTAAAGCTGCAGTGTGTAACTTTTATGAAAAATGTTTTTACGTATTTGTTAAAATTATTATGTCGCGACAGTATAAGACAGATAATCTGTGGGGGGAAAAAGTCAAAACTCCTCTGCCTTCTCCCAGCGCTCCCAGTACTAACTGCAGAATCCACCACTCAGTCAGAAACAACCAATCAGAGGCAGGAGGAGGGGCTTAGTACTGTCAATCACCCTCATGTATGCGCTGCTCACCCCCCTGCTCTCTGCTGTACATAGCCTGCTGCTAATGCTAATGCTAGTTAGCATGGCCACCGATGACGGCGGATAAACAGTTTTCCTGGAACGGTGAGTTGTTTCTCCACCATCAGCACATTTAGCAGCGCGAACACGAGGGTGATTGGCAGCGCTAAGCCCCTCCTCCTGGCTCTGATTGGTTGTTTCAGGTCTGGGCGGCGCTTTTCTTCAGACGGCAACAGCAGCTCAGGGAGGAGGAGGAGGAGCTCCATCTTTTCATAGCTTATCTGTCTCAGACCAAACTGTCACGACATGGAGACGGTTTTAACAAACATGGGGGAAAACATATTTTAGTCATAGCTTCATACTGCAGCTTTAAACCCATTATGCTATGTAGGTATTAATCGGTTAATCTGAAAAATAGTCACCAGATCATTCCGACAGTGTGTTGATGTTAAGTCAAGTAGAAAGGGTTTATTTTTTCATGTTGACAGAAGTATTTTTATAGCTGCAGATGCATCCTTTGCTACAAATGATCAATTGTTCATTGAAGGAATGCTGTGTTGTTGCATTTTAGGCAATACAATGTTTATTTTTCTTACTTTTAAAGAGGAATTGAATTATTTATTTGCATCTTTTAATGTATGTCTAATATTTTATAAAGAATGTGACAATTTATTATGTTATAATTCAGTTGATTACTAAAGTAATGGTGAGTTTTGTAAGCAGTCATCACTAATTGTGAATCATTATCTGTTGCCTTCAGGAGAGTTCAGCAAAAGGGAGCCGAAGCTTCAGAGGAAGGAAATTAAGACGGAAGCGCCGTTGTTTCCTGCAGAGCTGGATCGGTTCACGGGCCCGCCTCCAGCTCTGATTCTTAAATCCTCACCATCCCAATCTGAACGGGCGGAGGAGATGGCGGGGGAAGTACCTGTCGAACGTCCAGCGGAGCAGGAAGTTGTTCAGCCGCAGGAGTTTGAGGCGGAGACGCTCGGCGAGCAGAATCAAGAGAGGGAACCCGACGGTGGCTCCGCCTGTCCCAACGGAGACCTGGACAGCGTTGTGGACAGACATCTGGAGGACTTTTCCTCTGATCTGCAGCTCCTCCTGCAGGACGAAGGGGTTAACTACAGCTTTCCTCCACTCCCACACTCCTCTTCGACCACGGCGGCGACTCAGGATCTGCTCTCGTACTCGTCGCTGCCTCAGTTTTCGCCCTACGTGTCCTTTTACAACCCCTGCCCTCCGGTCGGCGACTACGTGAGCTCGCTGCACGACGGCATCTCCGGCCTGCTGGCGGAGTTCGAGGAGCGCGGTCCGAGGCCGCCGCCGGCCGACGCCGCGCTGGCCGACACCGTCAGCGATTTCGTGGCCAGCGTCAGAGCGGGGAAGGCTTCGGCGGACGGCGAACAGACGTTTCCCAACGACGCGTCACTCGCTGGACGTCCCTCCTGGGATCCAGACTCCACACGCTGGAGGAACCCCCCGTCTCCTCGACTCCCCTCGTCTGACCCGACCTCTGCCTCTGGTTCCGCCTGGGGTTGCGCAACTCAAGACGTCACGCGAGCTCAGGACAACGCCGCCGTGAGGACTGTACTCTGCACAGCAGCTGAGGAAGGCGGCGAGACTCCGACGGGCGCCAACTGCACCGTGACCGTCCCAGGACTCGGCTCCGGTTCTGAGACCCAACAGCCGCACGTCCCCGAGCCCGGCGCGGCGCCCGTCCCGTCGACGACGCACATCAGCTCCGTGATCGACCAGCTGGAGCCCAACGTGTTCCACAACCTGGTGGAGATCCTGAAAGACATCAAGAGGAAGACGCCGCAGTTCTACGTCCACTGCACCGTTCCCGGAGACCAGGTCTACGAGGAGGTCAAGGTAAGGCGTTCTGATCCACCCCGTCCCTCCACGGTGCTGCGATGGGTTTACGAGATTGTTGCGAACTAAAATTACTGATTTTTAGGGAACCTTTTTCAAAAAATTTGCGGTCAAAGTTGCAATTTTTTTTTATTTATTTATTTATTTATTTTTTTTAAAGCTTTATTCTTGCCGTAACATGTGGAATTATCTAAATATTGAACTTAAAGAATGTCCAAACATAAAACTGTTCAAATTATCATATAAACATATGATTATTACTAGATATAACATATATATTATTATTCTTCAATTATTGTTGGTGTTTTTGTTATTGATACTATTTTTTGGGGGGAAATTTGTTCGTCCTATGTAATAACAATTTAATGCATACTATATTGATGGGTTAACTATTAAATACGGTTTTATTTGTTATATTTATGTTTTTATACATATAATAAATGTAAGATTAGGTAGTTGGATAAGGAGTGGGAATATTGATAAGTTTATACCTTGCACTTCGCCACCATTCCCATGAGCAGGGCTGGGTGATAAATCAATTTTATCAATTCGTCAAATTTTTGGTTTTTGAAGATTTAATTTTAAGAAAATCTGTGTTATTATTATTTTTTTTATTATTATTATTATTTTTTTTTTTTTTTCACCAATCACCTTGAATTTCCGTAGATCAGAGTGATGTCAGTGCGCCCAGGGCGGCCATCTTGTTTGACAAGCTTGTTTTAAGACTTCTATTTATTTGGACTTTGAAATCAGGTCAACTCCACCACAGAATATTACAGCCAGGCTACGATTATTTTTTTTATTTTTTTACAAAAATATAGTCACGTTGTTACAAAAATACAGTCGTAGAAATACAAGAATAAAGTCATAATATTTGGAGAATGAAGTAGTAATTTTATTAGAACTCCAACACAAAAAAAATAACGAAAAAATAGTTATTCAAGCTTTTTTTTTTTTTTTCATAAAAATGACATTTTTCTCGTACTTTTAAGATGTTCTTCTGGAAAAATTGTCTTTATTCTTCTAATATTATGACTATATTCTCATAATTCAACAAAAATTCTCCGTCGTCCATCTAGCAGAAGGAACGTTTGAAGCAAAAGACGCTTTTTGAAAATATTTTCTGTCTTCTGTAATTTCTTTTTCAGAAAACAAGGAAAAAAAAATCGATTTAAAAATTGGGTCTGCTATGAAGAAAAATCTGAGATTTTATTTTCAAGTCGTATCGCCCAGACCTACCCATGAGGCAGCAGTTCTGGGAGGACGTTGGATAAACGAAAGTCCGTCTTATTCCATGCAACTGGTGAAAGTTGCGAATGATGAATGAATTAGTGTTAATAGTTGCGATCGCAGCATCACAACCTCCTGGAGGGACTGCCATGTGCATGTTAGCTGTGGAGGTTTCCGCACCCGTACAGTCGGTTTAGGACGTTTGTGTGTCGTTAACCTGCAGGAGTATCTGTTGAACCTGGGCAACGTGCATCAGAGTCCAGTGGACTTCCTGCACCAGGACAACACGGAGAACGGACTGCTGGTCATCATTAAGAACAAAGACGTAGCCGGACACATACACCAGGTACGTTTATGGACCCAGGTATACGGGAAATCTCCCTCAGGCTGTATCGGAGATTCCGGCTCCATTTGAATCGCAGTTTTAGTTCGTTTAACCTCGGATCCCAAAAAGGTTTGATTTACAGTGTCTCTTCGATGCGGTGCTGTCCACATTTATGGACAGCTCTGGTGCTGATGGGGTTAAGTTTCTCCTACCATCATGAATGTAAACAGTTTTTCGGTGAAGTAACACTGTGGGGCTGTTTCTCTTCCAAACACCCTGGAGCGCGTTGCATCACGAAACCCTGCCAGGGAACTGAAAATATGATCAACTCAGAAACGGTTCCTCCTGGGTCGTCTTGGCTCTGAATCCGATAGAAACCCCGGGGGCTAAACTGAAGAGAAAAGAACATTAAAACATTAAAAATAATAAAGCTGCTCCTAGACCGGATGACTTTCAAAAACCAGAGATTTGCTGCCTTTTAAGATCCCTGCAGAGGGAGAAATCACACATCAGAGTGTATGCAAAATTTCCCATTAATTTACAGGAATGACAGCACATCTATAGCTGCAATTTGACTATCACTCCCTTTCCCAAATGGGAATCAGAGACAATGAGTTTCTGCATGTTGTAAAATGGGGCATGAATGAATTAGAAGATGTTCCAATATTCTTGACATCAGAGAGGGCTGAGGATCTGGAGGGAATCGGCTGAGAAACGATCACAGATCCCTCGCTCTCTGCGCTCCAGCCTCGGTTAAATGTTGTCAGAGAAAGACCTGTTGGAGCAGGAGGTCAGACTAATTAATTAGAACCAGAAGGGAAGCTGATATTTGGGATTTTGTAAAAAAAAAAAAAAATAAAAAAATAAATAAATAAATAAAAATAAAACAAATAAGCAAACAAAATTACTGAATAAAAGTATTGTTACATTTTCCTGCTGCAGTAAAATAATAATAAGGCATTAATAGAAAATCATAAGGAATAGAAATTACTTCAGTTATTAAACTAAAAAAGGGAAACTCAAGTCGGTTGATTACACACACACAGGGTTAAATATGTCCAGCGTTTTTCCCTTATGGCTAAAGAAAACCTAAAATTCAGTTTCTCAGATAAAACCACAAAAAAAAGACTTAGTACAGAGTGGGACGTTATGGCCGACAGAAATGCTGACTTGTCAGATGTGACTGAGGGTGATACATAAGAGGTAACTGCTGAAAAAGCTGGCTGTTAAGAGTCTGTTGCCAGGATGGAAAGTTGTGTGGAAGGAAAAAATGGGGTTGAAAAAGTGCTGTGAACAGTAATTATCGGTGAGGTTGCCTGTAAAAATCTGTCAGCATCAATATTTTTAGTCAACAATTTGATTTTTAAATTTAATTTTTCTTAAAATTATTAAGAAAACCTACGATCACCATGTGTGCAAGTGGTCCAAACAATGGGAATATGGTTATAAGTGAAGGTTTGGACTCTCAAGACAAAGATACTAAATGACATAAAATATTAAATACGAGTGTTTTGACGTTACAGTTTGTATTTTTAGATTTTCAGGGTTTCTGCAGGTTTCACCGACTCAGATTTAAGACCTTTTCAAAACCATTATGGATGAAATTTAATAACTGTATCGCGACAAATATACAAAGAAAATTGCAGATTTTTATATTCTGCACGTAGCATCGTGCGGAAGCGATCAAGTGGCGAAGACGAACGTCGTCCAGCCAGCTGGCGATAAATTTACACTTAACCCATGATGGACGCAAAAAACCAAGCTAGCTGGCAAGTTAGCAAGGGTATTTTAGCAGCATGTTACAGAAAATAATAAAGATGTATGAGCGTGACTCAAACTTTTGCCTGACAGAAAAGTCCCACGAGAAAAAAATGATAATAGTCCTGTCACGTCAAAATTTAAGACGTTATTGAAATATTTAGGGCTAAATTAATTTTTTTAAATGAATGTAAGACATTTTAAGGATGCGTGGACGCCCTGATTTTGCTTTTGAGTTGCCCTCTGACTGAACTGAGGCTTGTTTTTGTTCATTTCCAGTTCTGAATACTGTGGCTTTTTAAATTTAAAAATACAGAAATAATCAATACTTCATAGGTGGCGCATTATACATATGTTTAGTAGCTTTTTTTTTTTTTTTTTTGATTGATTGATTGAAATAAATGAACTTACTGCTAATATTTGAACCTGCAGGGCTGAGTTTCGTCTCAGCTGTAGTTTCCATGTTCACTACGTGAAGTAAGCGTGTTTTGGTGTCCACGTCAGATTCCAGGGCTCATGTCTTTAAAGCGACACTCGTCTGTGGTGTTTGTGGGCATCGACTCGCTGGACGACATCAGAAACAACAGCTGCATCGAGCTGTTCGTCTCCGGAGGCTGCATCGTCTCCGACGAGTTGGTCCTCAGCCCGGACGTCATCTCCCACGGTACGTCGGGAATCCCAGTCCTGCTGGGTCCGTGGACCTGTCGTTCAATCGCTCGCTTTTAATTGAGAATCAAAAATGGAAAAATAAAAAAAAACGACTTATTTCGTTATTTGATTTTGCACGAGATTAATAATGTGCAGTGTGTCGATGTTTTTGTATGTTTTTATGTTTGTTGTGCGATATTCTGTTACCGTGTTGGAGGCGGGGAGAGAACATCACAGCTTTTCTGATTTGTCCGTGAAATGACGACACGCAATCATGTCAAGGTTGTCGATATTTTTTTTTTTTTTCTTCGTTTTTAATCCTTGTAAAAAATCTTTTTTTTTTTTTGTTTAACTATATTATTATTATTATTATTATTATTATTATTATTATTATTAATAAATTTTTTAAAATTACACAGAGTCAAAATCTTTTCCAGCGTGTGTCATGTTCAGTTCATCCTAGCGGATCTCAGTCAGCCACCACGCTGCTTTCCAACGCTTTCCAACATTTTTTATAACTGATTAGAGATTTTATCGATTTAATTGAATTTTTGGTTTAATTTGTGGAAAATCTATTTTTTTTATTTATTATTTATTTATTTTTTTTTAAACCAATGATCTGTTTGGGTTTCCGTAGTTCAGAGTGACATCAGCGCGCCCATGGCAGTCATCTTGCTCGACGAGCGTTTTCTACAGCTTCGATTTTTGTTTGTTTTTTGCTTTTTTTTAAAATAAAAATAAAGTTACGATGTTACAAGAATACAGTCATAGTAATATGAGAATAAAATCATATGACATTAAAGTCGAAATAATACCGGAATAAAGTCTTAATATTACCAGAATTAAGTCGTAATATTTGGAGAATTAAGTAGTTATTTTATGAGAACTCCACCACGAAAAATAACAAAAGATCAATTATTGAAGCTTTTTTTCTCATTAACACAACTTTTTTCTTATAATTTTAAGTCGTTTTTCTGGTAAAATTGCATCTTTATTTTGCCAATATTACGATTATATTCTCGTAATTAAACAAAAATTCTCGTATCCTGGCCCTGATACTCTGTTGTCTAACTCACAGAAGGGATGATTGAAATAATTGGTTCTTATTTGCCAAAGTTACATTGTGGGAACCTAATATTTCAGCCATCAATGCTGTCAAGACGCAATTCCGACACGGGGAAAGAATATCGCACAAGATGTCACATAGCAAATATCAAAACTCAAACATACAAAAAACATCGATGTGTTGTATTTTTTGAATCTCTCCGGAAGCTGAGTGCGAACGTGTTGCGCATAAACTTTTTTTTTTTCTGATGGTTTTCTTGAGATAACGAGTTAATTTTGAGAAAACAAACTTTGTTTTCTCGAGATCACAAGGTGCGCGTTAAACCTGATTCCATCATTCAAAAGCCACACCAGCGGGAGACGTATAAGTGTAAGTCATGGCCTGCATGTGTGGTTCTCTGAATAATTCTGTGAATAAGTGACAGATTAACCATAATGACACCACGTCGTTGGTCGGGAAATTAACTCGTTATCTCGAGAAAACGGTCATTATTTCGTGATAACGACATTATCTAGTTATCTTCAGAAAACGGTAATTGTTATTTTGTGAGACATTATCTCGTTATCTCAAGATAGTGGTTATTGTTATTTCGTGATAACGACATTATCTCGTTATCTCAAGATAGTGGTTATCGTTATTTTGTGATATCGACATTATCTCGTTATCTCAAGATAGTGGTTATAGTTATTTCGTGATATCGACATTATCTTGAGAAAACGGTCATTATTTCGTGATATCGACATTATCTCGTTATCTCAAGATAGTGGTTATTGTTATTTCGTGATAATGACATTATCTAGTTATCTTCAGAAAACGGTAATCGTTATTTTGTGATTTCGACATTATCTCGTTATGTTCAGAAAACGGTAATCGTTATTTCATAATAACGACATAATTATCTTATCTCGATAAAATGGTGTTCGTTATACCGCCATAAATAACTCGTTAACTCGAGTTAACCAAAAATAAACACGCGAGAACAACCGCTCTCGGCTTCTGTAAATCTCGCATGAAAATGAAGAATGAAATATCAAGTCGTTTTTAAAATTTTTCTAATTTTTGATTCTCAGTTGAGAAACAACTGAACGAAAGGTACATGGATCCTGCTGCAGATTTAGAAACTAGATTTCCTTTTTGGTTTCGTCTGCGTGTGCAGTAATGAGAGCTGAACGGATGTTGGTGTTTCTTCCTTCCCCCGCAGATCGACTTGCAGCTCTGCTGATGCTCCTGGAGAAGCACAGCTCTCCGGAGAGCCTCTGGAGGTGGAAAATCCACTGCAAAACCCACAAAAAGCTGAAAGAGCAAGCCAGGTGTGCAGTCTCCTTTAAGTCGTAGCTTTCAGAAGGACGCATCAAACTCCAGCCTTTAATCGGTGGCCGGTGTTACTCGTACCGAAGCGGGTCAGGTTTGCCTGTGTTGCAGCGTGTTTTGATGCTTGTCAGGTTCCGGAGGGACGCGGCCAACCTGCTGGACCTGCTCTCGGCGTACCAGAAGCGCCAGATCATTGAGTTCCTGCCGTATCATCACTGTGACGTGACGAACCACCAGTCGCCGGACCTCGAGTGCCTCATCGAGCTTCAGGCCCAATACACGCAGTTCCGACACATCGTCTACCTCACTGGTACGTCGGCAGCTCTGACGCCTCCGGGAGCAAAAATACAGGTTTTTTTTTTTTTTTTTTTTTTTTTTTGGTTTTTAAAACATTTAATAATGTTTTGCTGGGGGTTTAAAGGAAATAAAACGGTTTTAGATAAATATTACAGAGCATTAATGAGCTTCAATTCACTTCAGTTCAATTAGCCAAAGTTTTGTCTGCTAACGCACCAGTAGCAGAGCTAATTTTTCTCACAGCGTTTTTGCTAACTTTGCCAACGTTTAGCGCACTTAACTTCCCCAAAATTGATTTTTCAGGATAAACTCTGAAGCACTAATTTACTTGGCTGTTTTGTAAACTTTAAGCTGGATAAAGTTAAAACTGTGTTGAAGTTTTGGTTCTCAACTCTTCGACCAGTAGTGTCCAAACTTTTTGCCCCTGGGGCCAAAACTGGCAAATTTAAACTGCTGGCGGGCCACACATTCGTTAAAATTAAAACGCAAAAATTTGTTTGTTGTGATTATTTATTTTTTTATTTTTTATTTTTAAGTTGTACCTGCTCGACAATAAACTACATTTTTATGAAATCTGTGAATTCTTAAAGATCCAAAACATTAAGAAAGGCTTCCGACTGTCACCTTATTAAAAGAAAAACCAGACACTTTCCAAATTTTTGGGGTTGTTTTCTATGTTGTTGGTCAACAATAACTTTATTTAAAACAAGAAACAGAGGAACAAAATAAAACAGACACAATATCAAAGGATGTTATAGAAGATGTAAACTGTAACATCAAAATTACATTTGTGGTCAAAGGTTGGCTATAATTTGAATGGCTTTAGCATTTAAATTTCATGATTAAGGACTCTATATGGCATCCTGTACATAATTTAAGGCAGAAGAATCTGGAAATTAGGTTTTTGTTGCAGATGTTTGGAGGTGTGAACATGCTTTTTGCCGTAAATAATAATAAAGTTAAATAAAAGTTCTGTATGACTAAGGTCACGTTTTTCCGTTTCTCAGATTAATAATATTTAATATTTGTTAAACTAATTTTCAAATTTTTGCAATGAAAAAAGTTCGTCATATCCTCAAAAATCGCCAAGTGACGCGATGCAGCAAATTGCGTTTATTCTGTACCCAGAATGCATCGCTGTGGACGTTAAAAATTCTGCTGACGTGTGCTTCCTGAACGAAGCGCTACTCCGGTCAGTGAGGCACAATTGGCAACAAAGTTAGCAAAACTCAGCAACGATAAAACTGAAACCACAAGAGAAACGTCTGATCTAAAGAATCACCTTCCTGAATTACAAACTGTACAGGTAGGTGTGTAGTGACAACTTTGACCCTGTTGGGGGCGATATACTACGATGTAGCTCGTGTGTCATTTACACATGGCGGGCGTCAACATGGTTGAAGTTAGCACTTTAGCATTAGCGGAACCAGCATGCAGGAGAACCTTATTTCCAAGTTCTGTCTGTGACTCACAAAGCAAATGGTACCGATGATATAGTGGAGCAAACCGTAACAAAACAGCACCTTGGGGAACTTTTGAGACGCTTTTTTGACACAAAGAGCACACATTCCCAGCTTTTAAAGCTTTTGGAGGTTACACAGAAGCCCAATTTTCCAATCTAAAGCTGACCAATCCGTTCCAAACGTCAGGAAAAGTTAACAAATATAAGTGAATTTTTTTTTTTTTTTTTTCCCCTCGAAAACTGAATTGTATTTATTTCCCTTCTCAGAGCACTCCTTCGACAAGTTTCCCGTCTACTCCAACGGGGGCATCATCTTGGCCGAGATCAAAGAGATCGAGCTCAGCTTCAGCAGGCTGGTTGGCTACCACAGCATGAAGGACAAGCAGCTGTTCGTAGAGGATCTGCTCGCCCCCAAAGGTCGGTTCCTGCAACTCGAAGGCTGATATTTTAAAGCTTCGCTGCAAAAACACAAAACCTCAGCGAGTATTTCTGGTCCAGTTTCTGGAGCAAATATCTTGAATACACTTGAAATAAGACAAAACTAACTTACAGGTAACTTTTCAGCAGATATAGGAGCTGGTTTTAGGTCAATAATTCCTTAATATTGATGAAAAAGTTCCAGTTATAAGTGAAATAATCTGCCGGTGGAACAGGATATTTTTCCTTTATTATAAATTAAAATGTCTTGTTCCACTGGCAGATTATTTCATTCATAACTCAAACTTTTTCATCAGTATTAAGGAATTATACACTTAAAACAAGCTCCTACATCGTGTTCAGAAGTGACTTGTAAGTTAGTTTTGTCTTATTTCAAGTGTAGATCTGCTACCAACGATTATTTCAGTGACCGATTATTCTGACGATTTAATTGGATAAAAAAAATTGTAACATCCTGCAGATTTTTAATTTAACCTCTTCGGCTTTTTTATGCAAGATTAGAAATACGTTAAAAGAGGCAAATAAACAATGAAATTCCTTTTTTAAATAGGAAAATAAATATTTTATTGCCTAAAATGCAGTAATACAGCTTTGCTTTAGTGAATCTGAACCAGGTGAAGCTAAAACTGCCACTTGAGGAGTTTTTGGGGGGTTTTTTTTATCGGAAATGCAAAATATCTTTATATTTTGTACAATTTTGGCTTAATTACTGCTCTAATCGATCACGAAATTAGTTGACGATTCATCGGTGCAGCCCTATTCAAGTGTATTCAAGATATTTGCACTTGAAGCTCGACCAAAATTACTTGTTAAGATTTTGAGTTTTTGCAGCGTAAAGGTTTATTTTGTTTTTTAGTAAATAAAATAAACCTTATTTTACAGTAAAAATGCTCTCGTTAGATGTTTAATGCCTTCTAAGTTTAGTAAAGTAATGAGCATAACCCAGCAGCATCTGCCCGGATGTCTGGGAGGTGTTAGGGAAGTATGTAAATATGTAAAGGGTTTATTTTAGCAGTCGTCTGCATCCTTGAAGGGTCCTGGAGTCCCCACCCACCCCCACCCCCCCAGCTCCAGCTGTCCTCATTGTTCTGGTCTGTCTTCAGGTCTCAGCAGGCAGCTGGACCATAGAGACTCTGTCCCCAGCTACGAAGTCTCCCCGTCCACCTTCGCGGATCACATCCACCCCGTCTCCTCCAGCAGCCAGCCCCAGGAGGCGCTCCCTCAGCCCGGCGCCGGCCTGCCCTACCGGCCCCTGGCGTCCGACCAGATCGTCCCGGACGCCAACAACGAGCGGATCTCCCTGGCGACCAGCAGAGACATGGAGGTGCTGCAGCAGGCCATCAAGGAGCTGCGAGCGGAGCGCCTGAAGCAGCTGGAGCAGCTGCGGCTGCAGCAGCAGCTGCTGGAGCTGCAGGTGGAGTCGAGCGACGCCGTCTTCCCCGTCCCCGGCGGCGCAGAGGGCGGGCGCGCCACCCCGCCGCCGGAGACGGCCCGGTTCGCCCCCGGCAGGAAGGCGGTGGCGGCCACGCTGGACTCGATTCACTCCGGGCTGCAGCTGGAGGCGTGGGAGGACGAGAGGACGGAGGGAAGAGCTGGAGGCCAGAGGGTGGGGCCGCAGACGGGACGCTCTGCTCAGAATAACACTGCCGGGTCAGAGGTCGGCTACCCAAACGGTCCGGACGACGGAGGAGAACCCGATCAGTCCTCAGGTCCTCCTGGGGAGGACGACGTCTCCAGGTCAGTCAAAGGACCTCGTGTCCTGGCCAGATGTGGCCGGGGGTCGTAGGTCAGAGTGAATCAACGGCGGAGGAAAGCGGGAACGAAAAGGAGGTCAGGACTGAAGCAGCAGCTTGGACGCTTGATGGGGCCGACGCCCGGCGGTAGAGAGGACGCGATAAATGTTTGTCTCCAGGCTGCAGAGCGGCAGGTAGAAAGAAAACGCGTTCGCTCTCGGGTGAACCGCGTCAGGCAGGCCTCTGCGGGAACCTCGTTTCCTGTGACAGGAAGTGTGGGGGGTGGGGGGGCTTGGGTCCTGTTGAGGGGCGGGTAGGAGCGCTCGCTCGATCCGTTGACGTCTTATCGGACTAAGCAGGAGATTTGAACCAGCGAAGCATCTGTTGGGTGTATTTTTATTAGGCCCGCAACTTTACCGCGTTAATTTTGATTAAATACTGACTTAGATGTTAACGTTTTCTTTGTTTTTTTTTTTTTTGTTTGTTTTTTTTTTTAACATACAAAGGTTCCGGAACGTCGATTTGCGCGTTTCTGGTACGCCCGTAAATCCGACGCACAGGCGACATCCCCAAACAGCGATGGACGACGAAGCCACTTCTCTCGCCCCACTGGGGGTTGATTTTCGCTTCAAAAACCGATCTGACGCCGGGAAAGACTTGAGTTGAGCTAAAAGCAGTCGGCCTGTCAGAGAAGCTATGCTAGCCTAAAATAGCATCTCAATGCTAAACATGTAGCTGCAGCGCTAACGTCAGCGTCCACAGTTATTTCTGAAGTATTTTTTTCAAAGAATTACATGAATGATGGTGGAATAACCTGAATGACAGGTTGAAAGCAATAAATATCTTTGTTGTTGAGCTCATTATGTCCATTTATTCAGTAATTTAGCAGCAAAAAGGGGTTTTGAATTGAAAATGGTTTTTGTTTTCTGTTTTTTGTCGATTTATAGTTTTTGATTAAAATACAATTAAAGCTGCAGTTTGTAACTTTTATGAAAAGCTGTTTTTTACATATTTGTTACAATTCTAATTATGTCGTGAACTGGAAATCTATGGGGGAAAAAAATCCAGCTCTTCTGCCTTCTCCCAGTGCTCCCAGTACGAAGTCCAGAAATCCACCACTCAGTCAGAAACAACCAATCAGAGCCAGGAGGAGGGTGTTAGCGCCATGAGTCATCCTCATGTACGCGCCGCTCACACACTCCCCCTACTCTCTGCTACGCTGCAACATAGCCTGATGCTAATGCTAATGCTAGTTAGCATGGGCACCGATGACGGCGGATAAACAGTTTTCCTGGAACGGTGAGTTGTTTCTCCACCATTAGCACATTTAGCAGCGCGTACATGAGAGTGACTGACAGCGCTAAGCCCCTCCTCCTGGCTCTGATTGGCTGTTTCATGTAGGGGGCGGAGCATTTCTTTAGACAACGATAGCATCTCAGGGAGGAGGTGGAGGAGCTCCATCTGTTCACAGATTCTGTCTCAGACCAAACTGTCCCGACATGGAGACGGTTTTAACAAATATGCAAAAACATATTTTTGTGAAAGTTACCCACTGCAGCTTTAATTGCGATTAATTTTTAAAAATAATTTATTCATTTTTATACAGAAAACTCGATTCCTGGATGAACCTGTTCATGTTTTCTCCTGTAGATCCTCCCAGTCCAACCAGGGGCAGCAGCCCATCAGCGCAGAATCGGCTCCACGAAGCGGCGGCGGCAGCACAGAGTCCAGGATACCCGTCCTGATGTATCGGGACCGCGATCCAAACCCCCCTCCCACCGCGCAGAACCTCCAGCAGCAGCAGCCGGGTCCGGCCCAGCTCCCGCCATACAGCCAGCAGCTGTCGCAGCGGGGAGGCGGCGGCCTGCTGCACGCTCCTCAGTTCCACAGCCAGCATTTCCCTGCGGGACCCTTACTGGGCCCCCTGCACCCTCTGGGGGGAGTGAGAAGCATCATGGGGCCCTCACCGATCTGGCCGGGTGGGTTAGCCCCCACTTCCAACTCCCTGGTCTGGGGCTTGCAGCAGCCTGGCGTGGACCTTCTGGGGGGGTTCTACGGTCCTGCGGGTCCGGGCGGGAACATGTACAGAGGCGCCCGACCGGGAGGAGGTTTTAACAGGATGTAGGGAAGGTCGTCGTCTGGATCTTTTCGTCAAAGATCCGGAAATAAATACAGGTGGTTGTTATTATTATTATTATTATTATTATTGTCTGAAACAACCTGGGAGTTTCAAGGAGGCAGTTAGAAACAAGTCCGGATCATTTCAGGAAACACTAAGCAAATAAATCCACAGATGTAAATATCTACCAGTGTGTAAATAAGCAGAACTTTTCAACCCCGACTGACGATCTTCGATCGGACCCGGAGCCTCTTCTTTTTTTTTTTTGTTTTTTTTTTTTTTTGTTTTGTTTTCCTTCGCAAAGAGCACAGAAACACGAGAGTTCTGATGTTTCTACCGCTTGACGGACGCCGTTCCCTCCTCCCGCTCCTCCACCTGCAGATGGGATCCCTTCCAGGTGCTTTCTTGAGCGAGGACACCTGAGCTGCTGGCTTTCTGGAAACCCAGACGGAGGGAGGACATGGGGTTGCCTTACACGTCGTCTTCCAGTGGACTCTTAAAAAAAAAAAAAAAAAGGGAAAGGTGATTCTTTGTGCACTGGGAGCTGTTTGTGTTCAGTTGCTGTTGTCTGTAGAAAGAAAATCTGTGTTTTAACTTAAGTCAGTTTTTATGTATTTTTTTTTTTTTTTCTATATCAGGTTTTTGTATTAAAATCACATTTAAAAAAAAAAACAAAACAAAAAAAACCCTGAAAGTTGTTTCCTTGTGTTGAAACGTCTTGAAGATGGGTGAAGGTTTGTCTGCACAGGTTGCACAGGAGGAGGAAAAGGAGGAGGTGCCCGCACCGAGCCCAGGAGCCCCGGATTCTGCAGGCCCAGAGAGGATCCACGCAGCGTGGACCGCGGGACCCAGGTGACCCCACACCCACAGCAATCCTGCAGCAGCTCTCAACCAGCAAACGACCCACCCCACCACCTCATGTTTTGTTGTTGTTGTTTTTTTAAATTACGTACATTTTTCTGTAAAACTTTATGTCCCAATAGATGCTTCCAGTGGCGCAAAAAGTGGGTATGCGACGCATCGGGGCGCCACCCAAGAGGGGGCGCCAAAATTGTCAGAATTTTATGTGTTCAACAGTTGTTGACTGCTTTAAGAATCCCCGAGAAGTGCCTATAATGTATCTGCATACTTCCTAAGTAACAGTTCGCTGATTTCTGGAGGAAGGTGAGCATATAGCAGGTTATTGCTTACTGGGTGCAGAAATTTACCCGGACGTTACATTCAACAGAAAAGAAGCGAAGGTGTCACTTTGGGCAGGGTAGCTGACCTTTTCCCACTGGTTTTCAGGAGGTGTTTCAGGAATCAGGTTTTGAGACACGTGCTTCCCAAACTGCAGTTCATTTCTTTTGGCTCTATGCTCCAGCTGACATGTGGGGGGCTTCAGGTGGTCCCTGTTATGAACCAATCTAAAATATAATCCTAAAGGTTGAGTTGTAGTCGCGGTTTTGACAGTTCGCGTTGAGCCGAGCAGGCAGTGTGGCGTTTATGCCTGACGTCTAGGTCGGTGCAGTACTCTCCGAAAACGAGCCCTCACAGAAGGATCATATAAATGCCAGTGCACCTTCCAAATCATCCAGTTTGGGTAAAAGGTGGTGCGATTAGCGCCGAGTTACAAAAGTTTCCTGTAATTTTGGAGCTCGCCTGGTTCACCGCTTCAACTATAAACCTAGCTTAAACCAAAGGTTTTCAGGGTTGTAGAACCTTTAGCACCACTGAGCTCATTGAAGTGAATGTTTGAACTTGTGTGGGTTTAAAAAGACTAGACTAATTCATCCCCCCCCCCTCCAATGGTCTATATTTGATGAAAAACACAAACTTTATTTCAGATTTTATTCACACCTAGAAACCAGACAAACATTGAACTCTGTCCACAGTAATCGCTTCAACGACCCGGTTCTTAAGTCGTTTGATGTTCCTCAAACTTCTACAAAAAACAAACCTCTGAGAGGCACAAATAAATAAAAACTGGTTTAAAGTCTTCAGGTAATTTAATCAGGTATGAACAAACCAATTACATTTACAATAAATAAAAAAAAATCAACATATTTAGAAAACTGGGAGCTAAAACCGGGTTTTAATGTTCTGGGCAGCGTCCTGATCCGTTTAAGACAAACTGAATCCTTTAGTGCTTATGATCGGGTGGTTCCTGCTTCGGGGAGAACATGAAGCTCCTGGAAGATGGTTGAAAAGTCGAGCTTCGCGCCAGACGCCTCCTCCGACTCGTCGGCCGTCACGTGCGGTGCGCTGTGAAGAGCACGCGGTTCTGGACGGGGTTCAGATCCGTCTCCAGCTCCTTCTGCTTCTGTAATAAACTCTGAAAAACAAGACAGCAGCTCGCTGAGTGGGTGAATCTGCTGGCTGAGCCCCATCTGAGTAAAATAAACTGCTGGACTCCGGTCCAAATCTGGACCCCGAGGGGGTTTTGTCTGGACCACAAAGCATTTTCTAATCAACTACAGTTATATTTGGCACCGGCAGCGGTGTCTGACTTTTGAACAGGCGCGTCGGGCAGCTATGCGGCTCAGGCGACATCCTGGGGGTCCTTTAAGGCGGGTTGCTAAGTTACCAGCTTGGAAGCTCACACGTCACTGGCGGTACTATGATGTGATGGGACGCAGATGAGTACGGGAACCGAGAGCGGTCGTACTCGCATGATTATTTTCCCGATGGTTTTCTCGACATAACGAGATAATTACGTCGTTATCACGAAACGATGACAGTTTTCTCGAGATAAGGAGTTAATTTCCCAGTGGTTTAATCATAGGTGATGTGATTGAGGTTTACCTTATTCACATAATTATTCACATAATTACACATGCACGCCATGACTTACACTTATCTATCTCGCTGGTGTGGCTTTTGAATGATGGAATCAGGTTTGATACACACCAATCATCTTGTTTTCTCAAAATTAACTCGTTATCTCGAAAAAACCATTAGAATAACGTTTATGCATAACACCTCTGCTCTCGGCTTCTGTAGATGAGCACGTAAAAAAGGATGGCTTTGTAAAATACCTAAAGTTGTTTTTTTTTTTTTAACAGCACATACAACAAATATGGCATTGATGTCGGATGTATTCAAACCTGAAAAGCCAGCACAGGCTGCTTCCAAACACACAGAAGTGAAAAGAAGAACTACTGAATAAGATTATACCTAAAGGCAAAACACAAACCAACCATGAAAAGTAATCTAATAACCAAAATAGATAGGTAAATAAATGAGCGGGGAAAAAATAGCTCGGGGCTTTCCAAAAATACGTAAAGTGGACTACGAAAATCGTACATTTAAAGATAAATGTACAGAAACATTCATTTTAGCTCCAGGTGCACAGGCTGCGCAAGACTTTTCCAGCGTTCATTATTTTTACTGACGGGTCCAAAAATCTCATCATAATCTATACGTACCCGTTGATTTTTAAAATAATGACATATTCAGTTGCATTTAATATTCAACAAGCTGAACCGAGAATCCACATCGTGTCATCAAGCAGATGAATATATTTAACTCTTTCTCTGCAGTGGCAAGTTTTGCAATCAGGGAACATTTCTCCAAGTGATCGCGAGGAGCTGCTCCCAGGTAGCGAGATGCGTTGAGTTCAGATGAGATGGGATTTAAAAAAATGAACTGATCTTCGTTACCTCTGCCATGTACTCCGTGCGTAAAGCTGAAAATGTCTGCACCAAGCGTTCTGGTGTGTGTAATCTGTTAAAACGCGACGTCTGGTTGTGTGTAAGGCCAGTCCGCCTCATATGTTCTGAGTCGGTTGGACTCAAAGAGTGGAAATCTACAGACGTTATGAAACCAAACTTCAACCAGCGCTATCTGCCTGAGTCTGACGGGAGGATAAATGAACTGAGGGGACAGTACGAGCGAGATACACAGCGGGTAACACAGTCTTAAGGGCCAAACAGCGAGAATACGATTGTTCACTGCGAGATTATTGGACAATATCATTTTTTTTTTCTGGCTTAATATTGGTGTTTAATTTGGGTTTCACTTATCAGTTCAGCAGATGAGTTAATGGATAATTGATCAGTAGCTAAAAAAGGTAAAAAAAAACAAAAAAAAACAACAAACAAAAAAAAAAAAAACATGAAAATGTTTTAACAGTTGCTCTAAAAGATCCAAACTACAACCTACCAGTATTTTACCCGACGGTCCAAAACCTGAAAAGTGTGGCATAACTTTGCATTTCCTCCCCTCTTAAGTCAATACTTCGTAGAGTTTAAGTTTTTTCTTCCTTCGTTGGGGGAACCAGCAGACGGATTGAAAACGGCAAGGCCGGCGCGTTTGGGTTACCTGCCGAAGCTGAGCAAGGCCTCTCAGGATCTCCTGCTGTCGCTGGGAGTTACGCAGCATCTCTGGGTGCAGCAGCGGGTCTCGATGTGAGGAGACGGGAGGCGATGCTGAAGTCTCAGGAGGAGAACCTGACCAGGAGAAAGTTCGCTCTGATTCCTCATGACAAGCAATTATTCAGTTAATCACGTAATTAAAATGAACTCGATCATTTCCATTTTGATCACTGATATTTTGCGAAGGGCAATTTTGTTTACAAAGCCATCATGATATAATTAATTCATGGTTGTGTGTGGTTTTTATTTCTGTTTTATCTAATGTTTTTGGTTTTATTTTGGATTTTTAACATTTTTAAAAATTACAAAATAAATACAGAATGTGGAAAAAAAAGAAAAACAAAATAAAAGTAATGATAAATAAAAAAAAAACTACTAACTACAGAATATGAACAAAATAGAATATATAATGAAAAAAGTGATGATAAATAAAATTAACTACAGAATATAGAAAAATAACACTAAATGAATACAGAATGTGGAAAAAATACAAAATGAAAAAAGTAATGATAAAAACATTACTACATGAATACAGTATCTGGAAAAAAAATAATTATAAATTAAACAAAGTTACTAAATAACTACAGAATATGAAAAAAAATACAAAAGATATATAATGAAAAAAGTGACGATAAATAAAAAAATTACTAAATAAATACAAAATGTGATGGGAAATTAAATAGCAATAATGCAAGTGTTCTTAACAACATTAACGTTTATTGGTCTTTGAGATGGCGAACTTGCATTATTATTATTAAGTTACTAGTATATCACTTGAAAATGATGTCTCCAAACAACAATATTATCGTTTACCTCAATGATTTCTGGGACAATTTATCATCCAGCAACATTTGTTATCATGACAGGCCTACTCTTGACCCTCTTTTAGGTTCTGCAGCTGAAGAGCTCAGAATAAACCCCAGTTCTGGTCTCATTTTGGAAGAGAATCAAACCTTCCAGTAGGGCAGAAAGCTGCTGCCCCCTGGTGGTTAACAGCAGGAAAACAAGAGCACTTTTTAAAGTTGGACGTATTCCTAAACGTCTTGCCCGGTCTAACCTGCGTGCGTCCTGGGTGGCGGCGTGTCGGCGGGCTCCTGGGGGTCCAGGCTGAAGACCTCAGCAGTCCGAAGGTAAGGAATGAACTCCAGAGCAGGAGGAGGAGAGCTGGAAGCCTGCTGAGGTGTGATGGCAGAGATGGGAGGAGAGCGCCCCCTGGAGGATGAGAGAATCTAGATTAAACGTCACTGCTCTGCGTTCCCTTCGACCAGATTGTGGCGGGAAGAAAGCTGCTCACCGGTCCGCTGTGACGGCCATGTTGTGTCCCTTCACACCCGACTCCACCTGAAACATCAGCGCATCATCACCGTGGGACAGCAGAACCGCGGTCGTTCGTTTAATTCCAGCATGAAGCAGTTTCCCACCTTCTTAACAGCACTGGCTCTGACCTGCTGGCCGTCGGGGCAGAGACCAGCCTCCTGGCGGTGGGGAGGAGGTTCGGTTCTGGACAGACGGGTCCTCTCCTGCAGGGCGAGGAGCTCAGCCTGCCTCCTCAGGCGGCTCTCCTGCCTGTCCCTCTGCAGGGCGACCGGGTACCGCTCCGAGGCGGGAACGAACCGCCGGCTCGGCCTGGAGAACCACAGGAAGGACAGAACTTCAACGGACCTAAAACGGTGATGTTTGCTTTCATCCCCCCAGGTCTGGACCGCCGTAACGCTTCGTATGTCGGCTTCGACCGCTCATCTCCACATTCTTACGCCTCTTGTGGTGCCGTCAACCCAAACGAACACACCAAGAATTAGCAGGTTTTCTTTCTAAATAGCTGTGTGCTTTATAAAATCTTGACTCCATCACCCAGCTGTGTTTCATTATAGCCGCGCATTTCAACAATACGCTATTTATTATAGTAGACAAAAGTTTACTCGTCCATTTTCTGTTTCTCTAGTGTAAACTCAGACTTTTTCGCGGAAAGATAAACAAGAGCAGCTGCAGGAATCTCCAGTTATTCTCACTGCTATGCTGTAAACGTCGCGCATTTCAACCTTTGTGTGTTCCACTCGGGCCTCCTCTTGGTTTTCCGGCTCTTCTCCGTCCTGGCGAACGGCTGGTACGGGTCTTCTCCCGCTGGCAGACAGATGTTCTCCTTGCCTGCTCTCGCCGTGCGGCTCCGGCTGTGAGGAGGCTCGGCAGAACCGGGGGGAGGTGGGTGGTTCTGCACGGAGACGTCAGGGCTCTGAAGTCTGTCTGCTGCAGGTGGGCCAGGAGGATCGTCCTCTGCTCAGGAAGGAGAGAAGCCGTAATCAAACCTTAAGCTAGCGAGATGAGAGAAGGTGTCCATCCTTAGCATCTTACCCGTCTGAACAGATGTGTGTTTATACAAGGATGACGAACTGCTGCCGTTCTCCACACAACCTGCTGAACGCACAAAAGCAAAACGGACAACTGGAAAAAGTTTTCCTTCATTGCGGAAACGCCACGTTTTAGGTTTGCTCAGACTAAGCCCAGAGATTTCAGGGCGAGTTCGCACCTGATTCTCCGGAAGATTCTGTACGATCGGGGACCGAAGTTGCGACACTCGTTACATTTTCAGCTGCTGCGGTTCTGTTTCGCGCTGCTCTGTGTCAAACCAACCAAACCCTCTGAGCAACCAGTTCCCCTCCTCGCCTGAGCGCAACTTCCTTCTTCACGAAACGTAAACAGAAATGTAGCGGCGTCAGATTTTGTCGGTTGGAAGATTTCTCTTTTGTCTTTGGCTAAAGACAACGAGCCATTCCTCCCGCTAGCGCGAGACTCGTGCTTTGTTTTGATTGTATTTACCCAGAATGCCCTGCGCTGTAGTCCACTTCCTGCTTTTCGGAGCGGTCTCCGGTCTGCTTGCCGTTCACATATGCTTTCGAACCGCACCAGAGTTCACTTCTACCGAACCGGACCAGAGTTCGATTTGTTCACACCTCCCCAAACGATCCAGACTTTCTCGGCGAACGAACTGGAGTTGGATTAAAGCGGACTAAACAGAGCTGGTGTGAACGCACCTTAAACTCAAACATGATTTCAGCCCTTATTCGTCTATGCAAACAAAACTCTGAAATCTTGAAATCATTAAAAGAATGTAAGTTGGCTTTAAAAACGTTAATCACAGGTCTTAAATTTTACTCTCAAATATTCTATGCAGTTAATTTTTTTGTGGGACTATTCTGTAAGGCAAAAGTTTGAGACGCACGCAGACATCTTCTCGGTGGGGGACTGGTTGCTCAGAGGGCGTCGTGTGGCATTATGGGTAGAGGGGGCTCCCCATACGCAGAGGCTATAGCCCTTGGTTTGACTCCCGACCTCCCCCCTTCTCTCTACACCTTTATCGTCAAAGGATTGTCGGAAAAATGGGAAAAGGCCACTAGCACAAGCCAAAAAAAAAAAAAGATCAGGGTTTCTGGAGGTTTCACAACTCACATTTAAGACCTTTATGAATTAAATTTAAGACCTATATCGCAACAAAGGTATAAAGAAAATCATATATTTTATAAAGTAGCATCAAGCTTTTTCCCCAGAATGGACGTGGCATCGTACGATTTAGCAACAGAAGTGAGCCAGTGGCGAAGACAAACGTCGATAAATTTGTACTTACCAATGATAGACGCAAAACAGCTAGCTAGCTAACTAGTAAGGGTTAATCAGGAGCTAGTTAGCGGTAGCCTCCAGTCACAGAACACTGAGAAGATGTCTGCGTGTGACTCAAACTTTTGCCTGACAGAAAAGTCCCATAAAAAAATTAACTACATAGAATATTTTAGAGTAAAATTTAAGACCTGTGATTAACGTTTTTAAGGCCAACTTACATTCTTTTCAAGATTTCAGACATTTTAAGGCCTTAATTTTAGGTACACGAATTTAAGACTTTTTAAGGATACAGACCCCCCTGAATATTTTATACATACATTTTAAAGTTTTTAAAAACTCTGAACCTCTCAACTCAATGTTTCTACTAAAAATACAAACCCTAATGTACAAAACAAAGCAAAGCTAGAAAGCATTTATCTATGAGAAATTAGCAGCAAAAATGAACCTCCACATAAAAGAACATACACAGAACGTTCAGAGCTGGAGAAGAGGAAATTCATAAAATACTGAGAAAACATAAAAATTCTTCCAAATTTTTCATCATTTTAGTCTTGAAAAATGCATCTCCTCCCACCAAATTTAGGTCCACTTGGAACAACAGATTCACTTTTGGACACAAACCATCCTCGAAAGAAACTGTGTTCTTCAGGACTGGCACCTGTTTAGCACAGAGAACCAGTTTGGTTGGGGTCATCACTTACTTCCGGACTCAGACGTCTCCGCCGACCTGCCGTCACCGAGGTTGTTCTCTGGCTGCTCCGCCTGAGGGACCGGATCATTCTGAGGGGACAAAGTCAAACCGTGAAGCTCAACAAAGACCTGAAGAGGAGGACACTGATGTTCTTCTGATACGGGCGGATGCCCAGGATGGAACTAGGAGTTAGTGCAGCTAGTTCCTGCACTTTTTCACGTTTTTGCAGAAATCTACACAAAAATCTACAGATCCCTGCATTTTTTTTCCACTAATGCATAATTGTGAGTTTATTGCAAATTACCAAGAACATTGGGTTTGAGTGATGCCAACTTCCACCTGGAGGTGGCAGAGTTCGGAAAATGTCGGCAGCTGTTCTGGCCATTGTGAGGCTGCCCGGCGTGTGTGATGGAATATGCTGAGCGATCAATACTTAGACTGAGATGTTACGTGAGCAGAATCAGAAACTGGATGCGATCCTTGCACAGAATTGCAGGCTAGTCGTGGTTCCTGAACTCGCCAGCGGAAGGGAATCGACGTTGGAGAAGTTGTACGCTCACCTTGGCAGAATTGACCACAAATTTGGCTTTTTGGACTCGCCATTGAGATGTACCATTGAGACTTTAAGGCAGATGGAAATGAACAGAGTCGGGCTGACCCAAAACAATTATCTGAATCTGGCTCCCCTGTATCGGCCTTGGAAGGCTGGCTATCTCAATTTATCCTGTTTGTTATGTGAACAAGATGTTCTGATCCCTCTGCCCACTCCCTTCTCCCATAGCATCTGTGGACCTGAATCAGAGCTCTACTGAGGCCAGCCAATAAACGCTCCATCGCTTATCAAGGACAATGGTTGGGGGAGGGGGGCTATCTGGAACAGTGTTTCACTGACTTCCTTACAAACACACACATGCACATAGCTATAAAGGATTTTTAAAGGTGTACTCAATTTATTGCGAGGGAACGCAATATTCATTACAAGGGAATGCAATGCTTTTGCGAGATAACACAAAAGAAAAAAAATTCCCCCATGTCCTCTGGGGGCTCCGTAGTGTCCAATCTGTCTGCATGTCTTTTTTTTTCTCCCTCATCATTTTTGGGGGCTTAAAGGGGAAATACTGCAAAATTACTTGCAAATATTTCTAAAGAAGAAGCACAAAATCAGTGATTTTGATTGCCAAGAAAAAGGAAAAATCACAAAAACAATCGTGAAATCCTGCAGGGAGTGATAAAGAGATATACGTTTATTTATCTGTCAGTTGAATCCTAAACGGGTTTTCTATTGCTTTTAAGCATGTTCAGTCAATTGGCAATCAGTTACACTGAAACCATGTAGGATGCCTGACTTCTTCCCTTCTTTTTTGCAGAAATTTAAAGAAATTAAATTTTCACGAGTTGGTCAGTGTTGAAGGTTGGAAACTGGGGCTTGACCTTCTCCTTCTTCTTCAGCATCTCCAGCTCGTACTGCTCCTGCAGCTTCTCCCTCTCCAGCGCAACCCTCTTCTCCTCCTCCTCTTCCTCCCGCCTCCTTGTTGCCTCCTCCTGCTCCCTCTGCTTTTTGCGCTCTTCAATCTGGGCCTCAATGGCTCTCTAAGCGACACAACACGGGTGGGGGAGATCGAATAAGATGGTAAAAGAAACAAAGCGACACAAACTGAAGACAAAGTTTCCTTCGTCTTGGTGTTCCCCTACCTGCTGCTCCAGCTGTTTGAGCTTCCTCCTCTCTCTCTCCTCTATCTGTGTAGGATCCAGCAGGGAGGTCATGGTCCTCAGATAGCTGCAGGAAGATTCAGATTTAACACAGACTCTTCTCCGCTGCTCAGTCTATTGAAGAAGTTTATTAGCTTTCGTGTTTGGGGCTTAAAACCCATTAGAAATGCATAGAAAAGAAGAAGTTTAAAAACAAAATTTGAGGCGTTTTTTTTAATAGAAATTAACAGAAAACATTCGACATATTGTGATCTTGTAGTTTGAGACAACAAAAGCGGAACCAGGAGGCTGTAATAGATTCCAGTGGCATCTTCCAGTTTGCGGTATTGGTCAATAAAACCTCAATTCTTTACCAGGAATTTCCCATTTCTGGATTATTACTGCAGTTTTTATAACATTGTAGTCATTAAGAACAAAAAATTGACCAAGTTTGAATTTTATAATCATCAAAAATATGATAAACTTAGATCCAATTTATTCTAAAATCTGCAAAATTTGAGACTTGAAGATCTGAGCAGGATTATTTTACATTAAATACAGATTCTTGATTGCAAAGTTTGTGATCTGTGGCATCGCTGTTTTGTTTGTCAAAACTCTCAAAAGGAGACGCACCGCTGCTTTGTTTGACATCTGAACCCGACCCAAAGGTCCAGTTTAAAACCCTGATCTAAGAGGATCTACAGGCCTCATGAAGTTCATCGTTTTCTGTGGATTTTGGCAGTAAAAGAAAACATACAAAGCGAAGAGTTGGAGAAAAACTCAAGTTCTGATCTGGAAAATGAACAAAAACAAAACAAACTAAAAAAAAAAAAAAAAAAAAAATCCCCATAAAGAGTTTTTTGGGTTTTTTTTTTTAACGTCTTTACGGTTTTTTGTTTTAGATAAAAATATAAGGAATAAAGTCTGGAAACTGAAACATTTTTAATGTAAAAACAATCAAAAGAAAAACAGCTGAACAGATAAATAAGGTTTGCATCACCCTTAAAGATGTGACATTTTATTCTTGTGTTTCCTCCTCAGGTTGCCTAGAACCAGAATATTGTTGCCATCCCTCAGTGACTTTAAGCCAGGCATTTCTGTTTCAATTAAATTTTTAGGGGTTAGAAAAACAAAACCAAGAATAAAGTCTGGAAACTGGAGCTTTTCCACATTTAATTATTTTTAAAAACCTCATCCAGACCTCGATAACGCTTTGAAACCTTCAGAGGTTTCCTGATCATCATCAGAGGAATGCTATGAAAAGCTCTTAAATTTGAGGGATGAGTCGACACAAAGCAGCTGATCAAATGATGGATGATGCATCTCATCAGGTCACATGGTGTTTATCTGCAGAAGATAGTTTCACGTCTTATTCTTTTGCACAGATTCCTTTTTCCCTCACCACACAGCAAGAAAAAACAAGTTTCCCCCTCGTTGGGAATATTCCTGTCAGGAAATAGACATTTATGCACAACAAAAAGCATCGTCTTTGGCATTTTTTCTATATTATGTTAAAAAAAAGGGAAATAATTTTTAAAGCTGCAGCTAGCGATTATTTTAGTAATCGATTATTCTGACGATTAATCGCATTTAAAAAATGCCACATTCTACGGATTTTTCATTGAACCTTTTTATACACTATAAGAAATACATTAAAAGATGCAAATAAACATAAAATCCAGCTTATTTCTTAAATAGGAAAATATCACATTTTATCACACAAAATGCAATAACACAGCTTTCCTTTCGTGAATTTGAACCAGGTGAAGCTAAAACTGCCACTTGAGGAGTTTTGGGTGGAACATATTTACAGACTAAGATGTTTTGATCTTAAATGCAAAAATGTATCTATATTCTGTACAGTTTTGGCTTAAACCTGCAGTTATGTAACTTTTACAAAAAATATGTTTTTTTTTCATATTAAAGTTAAGACTGTCTCCATGTTGTGACAGTTTGGTCTGAGGCAGATAATCTGTGACAAGATGGAGCTCCTCCACCTCCTCCATGAGCTGCTATAAAGAAATGCCCCGCCCCTGACCTGAAACAACCAATCAGAGCCAGGAGGCGGGGCTTAGCGCTGCCAATCACCCTTGTGTTCGCGCTGCTAAATGTGCTGATGGTGGAGAAACAACTCACCCTTTCAGGAAAACTGTTTATCCGCCGTCATCGGTGGCCATGCTAACTAGCCTTAGCAGCAGGCTATGCTGTGGTGAACCAGCTGCAGTGTAGCAGGGGGAGGAGGGGGATGGGGGGTTGAGCGGAGCGTACATGAGGGTGGTTGGCAGCGCTAAGCCCCTCCTCCTGGCTCTGATTGGTTGTTGCTGACTGAGTGGTGTATTTCTGCAGTTAGTACTGGGAGCACTGGGAGAAAGCAGAGGAGCTGGATTTTTTTCCCCCACAGATTAGCTGTTTTATATCATACTGTCACAACATCATGATAACTTCAACAAATATGAAAAAAACATTTTCCATAAAAGTTACAAACTGCAGCTTTAATTACTCGTCTGAATGTGTTGTTTTTTCAGCAAATGGCCTTTTTGAGTCTGTATCCTCCAGTTAATGATTAATCGATTCCTAAATGAGTTTACAATTGTGCCAAATATTTAATTAAAATGTGTTTCTCGATTAGAAGTTCTACATATGTTTGCTGATTTAAAATGCTTTCGGTAAAGTTGTTTAGAGAAAAATCACGATGTTGGTGGTGGGGGCCGAGTTTCCCAGATTTCTACCTGGATCTGGAGGGGAGTCCTCTGGCTGAATCCACACTGGCGCCAATAACGCTCTCTGCTCCGCAGCTGCTGGCGGCCTCCCAGACCAGCGACAAGCTGGACGAGGGATCCCAGTCTCCCCGCTCGGAGCCACCGAGCTGACCCGGCGCCGGCGGCTGGACCGGAGCTCTGCGTTGGAGCGAGTCGAAGTGCGCGGCCCAGCGCTCGTGGTCCTCCGTCTGCAGAGACGACGGCATGTTACTCCGAGGGGTCAGAGCCTGGCCCGCTGCTGCCTCCCGAGTCTCTACAGCACCTGTCTCCGCAGCAGCTTCTCTCGTTTCCGGCGTTCGGCCGCCTCTTCCCTCTGACGGTCCAGCTCCTCCAGCCAGATTCTCCTCTGCTCCTCTTTCCTCTCGACGCTCAGCGCTTCCTCCATGGGAGTGACCTCCTGGAGAGAGAGCAGGATCCACCAGTTCCAGGTGACAGGTTCCAAACGTTTACTGTGCAGAAAGATTCAGAGTTTAGGTTTACCCCGAGTCGGAGGCTGGACCTGATGGCCGCATGTTGCTGCCTGTGGCCGACAGACGACACGCTCTCTGCGTATTCCTCACCCTAAAACACACAGCAACACGGAATATCCGGAAAACTGAAATAAAATGCAAACTAAAGGGCTGCAAACAGCTTCAAGTTTCTGTTCTGTGAGGAGAACGGAGCCCAAAATTATTCATACCAACGCGTTCCTTTTGACTTGGAAGCTACCTGAAAGTTTTGGTGCGGCCCAGCCAGAATCTGTGGGAGGAGCTAAAGATTAGGGCGATAGCAGGGAGGCGTTCCAACCACGAAGACTTGGAGCTCATCCCCAAAGACAAATCATCAAAATACCAGAGCAAAACATGCCACGAGCAGCTCAGGAATAATAAGAAGTGTTTCAATGCTAGAATGAAAAATTTACAAAATGCCGGTTTTCAATACGATGCAAGTAAAATCAAATTTCTTTCTGTTGGGAGACGCCTGCCTCATTTCCTGTAGGAAACCAACTTCTTCGTAGAATGAAAATTATTTTTGGTTTATATCTGCCAGGGGTTTCAATCATTTTGGACTTAACTGTGTATGCCAGACTGCTGATAAAGCCAGGGAAGCAAAATATGCAAGAAAAACTGAAATACCTAAAGTAAGTCTCGTTGTGAGCAACACCAGTTAAACAATAACCTCTGAGGTTCAAATTTGATCTTTATTGTACGTCAGTGAAACCTGAATGAAGCTTTATTGTTTATCGTTCGACCTAAGGAGAGCAGCACCGAGACGGTTTTAGGCAAAATATTGCAGAACTAAACAAAGTTTGCATAGAAACATAAAGATAGAACCCTAAATAACCTGTTTAGACAATTTATCAGCTAAAAAAAAAAAAAATAAATAAAAAAGATGATTTAGGGGCTGGTTACACTTTAAGGAGGTTCTCAAACAAAAGCTCGAAAGGAGAACATTCCCTTAACAGGCACAAAGGCGCTGATCTGCAGCTCACTGGTTACAGCTGGATGTAAAATATTAAATGTACAACGCAGTTAAGATGTTGAGATGAGCGTGAAATACCTGCAGTCTTTGGGGGGGGGTCGAATGCTGCAGCTGCTGCTTCAGGGCGACTTGCTCATCTAAGCAAATGAAAACATTTTAGTTCAATTGTCATCAACAAAATTCTCACCAAAGGGAGTTTTTCCCTTTCCACAGTCGCGCTCACTGATCCATTATTGATTCTCTTATTGATTCTTTAATTCAAAATGTGCACCACGTTGTATTTGATTCAAACAAAATTAAAGCTATAATGAGCTCATAGGTGCGCAGTTCCAGTTAGTAGTTTTCTAATTGCTGCTGGCTAGTCTGAAGGAGCTGAGTGGGGGAGGCGCGGGGAGGAGGGGGGCTCTGTGAGGTGGAAGCTTAGAAACTGCAGCTCTGAGGAGGAGCTGCGTCTCGAAGGTGGAGCTGGATCCACCCGGGCGTTTTGCACAGCTGAATGGTTGCCATGGGAGATTAAAGGATTTCTCAAACATGCAAGAAAGAATCAAGGCAGCACTCCAGGTATGTTTTTGATGAGGGAATAACATTAGAACATGATGGAGAGCTCAAAAAAGTGGATTTTACATAATCCTGCCCCTTTAAAAGTGGTGTTTGCTTGTTTGAAAGTAAAGCTTAAAACAATGTTCGTAAGAGGTCCTGCAAACAGGTCCTGTTAACTTGGGTGTGACGTCAAACCCAGATCCGACTTCTGAGGTAACCGGAGCGCAGCATTACCGTCTACTCCGACCTTACTGTGCAAGCAACCTCTTTCTTTCCTGCTGGCTAATCCTCGCTTGGATCCAAAGACTCGTCCTAAACATCCAAGCCTGTCAGACACTTTGTTCTTCTTGCATCTACTGTTTATGGGGACTAAACAGCAGAAAGGGTAAAGGCGAGAGAGCTCTGCTCCTCGCTGTCGATGATTGTTTGTACCAAGTTCTCGTTTCCACTGAGCCTTCTTGGCATCGATGGCGGCTCGGCTGCCTGACCGATGCTCTTCAAGCCAACTGAACGAAGATTGGGGCAACCTAAAAAAAAAACAAATAATAAAACAACACAAAAACAAAAGCATCAGGACAACTAGCATTGAGAGGACAGATTTGTGGTTATTTCAGTCTGACTTTGAATCTTTTTTTTTTTTTCCACTTCTAATGTTTTTAAACTTCACATATTTATGTTCCTTCGATTTAATGGCCTTGTACACACGTAGTTGGGTCTTTATAAAAATGAATATCTCTGCCACATCGTTTAAAAAAAAAAAAATATTGTTTCACAAAAGTTTCCATCCGCATGATTCTGCACCAATCTGCCTCTGAGCGTTGTTTTAAACATGCCAAACCCATAGGGGGCAGTGTAGCGCAAAGCCAGAACCTATGTCAGCCAATCAGATTGCGCGGGACCCTAACTCTCCGTTTTCCCATCGACACACGCGAACACAAATACGGAGTTTTCTCAAATCTCCACTTTGGTCAAGGGTTTTATAAATAATCATTTTTAGTGATATTAAAACATAGTTTTCATGTGGATTAAAGGCCAAAGCGCATAAAAATGTATTTGTTTTCCCAGCTATCCGGCTACGTGTGGGCCAGGCCTTAATCAGGAATCTTCAACCTGTGGCTCTTACTTTGGCTAAAGATGATATAAATTTAATATCAAAATGTAGGTTTCAGCTGTTTTTTCATGGAGTAATTTCCACAGAAAGATGCTAAAAGTACTAGTATTATTTTTTTCTATTTGTGTTATTTAATTGGAAAAATTGGGGTTTTTTTTAGTATGTAATTTTTTAATAAATATAAACAACCCATAGAAGAAAATGTTTTTATCCTCTTTTTACAAACCTTTAATGTTTTTCTTTATTTTAAAACCATAAAATATAAATAAAATGGTGGTTCTTTAAAAAAGAATGATAGATTTCTTGTAGTAGAAATTATACAAAAATTATATATATTTTTTTTACAGCTCATAAGTTATAAGTGGACAGAGTAAAAATGGCTCTTTGGATTATAAAGGTTGTAGATCCCTGTAATTATTACCATTTCACTGAAGTGACGACTGCTCTCTTTTTGTGCATCTAATTTCTTTTACAATATAAAAAAACCACATCTCCTTATTGTACTTTTTTTTAATCACCTATTTATTTTATGGACCTTTAGGGAGATTTTACTCTTTTTTTGTTATTCCTTTACCTGTCCCCAGTATTTCCTTATTTTAAAAATATTTCTAAATTAATTTCTTAAATAAAAATAACTTTAGGTTTAAGTTGAGGTACTGTTTTTAACATTTGCTCCCATTGTTCTATATTGGTCTGATTGGCTGAATCTGTGCCCACAGGGTTTCCCAGAATACATCTTCGGAATGTTTCTGGGATTTTAACCTTTTCCTTAAAGAAATTACAGCTTAAAATGAATCTAAATATCACATTTTACTTTTTGTTGGACTCGTATCAAGCTGGAATCTGTTACAACAGCAGGATGGGAGTTTATAAAGATGTTTACCTGCCATATTTTCCATCAGCTCCTCCTTCCTCCTTCATTTCTTCCCCCTTTTCATCCTCCTTTATTTCCCTTTCTTCTTCTTCGTTCACGGAAGAGGCAGAGTTAGCGTCTGTTTGGCCCCCTAATCATTAAAATGGGACAGTTTATGATATGCAGCAGTTTGCTTCCAGCAGACCTTCAGCTATCCTAACGCCACCTTGCGCCGTCTGCTCCTCTGGACCACGCTGGCCGCAGCTGGATGACGTCTGGATGGAGCTGAGGATCTTCTGCAGCTGTTCACTGGTTAGACACACCACACCGCCGTCCTTCAGGCCTGCATCCACGCCGCTCAGCACAGGCTTCAACCCACCCCCTCCATCCTCAGCGTCTGGAGGTGGTCCTGTTCTCCTGGAGGATCCCGGGGGTCCGACAGCGGTGCCGAGTTTGTGTTTATTTGTCTTCACCTTTAAGGACGGATAGAAAGCGACACAGCGGGTTGGAAAAGATGAATAATTTCACTCCTGCAGTTGTTTTTGAACATCTGGTGTTCATCATACGCCATGACAGGGCAGCTGTTTAAAGAAGTTCTCTTAGCGGTTTATGGGAGGGGTGTCCAAAGTGCGGCCAAAGGGCCATTTGCGGCCCTCTGAATGATTTTTGTGCGGCCCTTTCCGATCTCAATTCTGCAAAGGAGCAAATCAGACCAGCAAGCACCGGAGGCAGATTGTTCTTTATCTTTTAAGGCGACATTTTCGCTCATAAATAAAAAATATTGCGTAAAACAAAGATTATTTTTCATTTATTAACCAGGTTTCTGCATTTATCTTAATTTCATAGTCAGTCCCTCCAGTTTTTTGCAGAAATTCACACAAAATCAACAGATCCCTTCATTTTTTTTGCACTAATGCATCGTTGTGATTTTATTGCAAATTTTCCACAAAAATGATCAAAAACAGTGGGTTTAAGTGATGCTAACTCCTACCTGTAGGTGGCGGTATTTCTTCTACAACACTGCTGCCTCAGACAAATATGATGTCAAGTTATAATCCGTGATCGAACTATTTAAGTTCTTTAAAGAATAGAAATGTTTGTGTGAAAACTGCTTATATTTGTAAAGTAGCGCGACAAAATCAATTATTTTGATTGGAAAAAAGTATATATATATATATATATATATATATATATATATATATATATATATATATATATATATATATATATATATATATATATAGTAAGCAGAACCGCAAACATCCAGTTACTTTTACTCAAAAACACACTTCCTTTGATTAATACTGCAAGCTCTTTAGAAGGAAAAGTGACCCATGATCTGTTCTTATTGCCGACAGCTTAGACTAAAAAACATCTTCTCGCCTAAAAAAGGAAACAATCAACCCCCAAAACTTCTAAACTGTAGGCCTGTCTTATAATTTCACAAGCGTGCGAGACCTATTTTATGTTTTTATACGATTTACTGATCCTTGTTCTACAAAAATCAGACGATTTTTATTTGGATAAAAGCTTCCATCTTTAGTTTATGACTGAGACACAAACATTTTATGGACCCCTCTGGTGATTTCAACTGAAAACTTTGGATGCCACTGGTTTAAGGTCAGTTTGTACCCTTATATCACACCGACGCGTTGCCATCTTGTCTTTTCCTACTAGAGTCGCAACGATTGTAATTTTTTGGCCGATCACAGACCTTTAAAAAGCCTGACTTGCCGATTTCAATTTTGGCCAATACTGATTCTTTTGTCTGAAAAGACGCTCAATAAAGCAACAAAGTCTCCAAGTGGAGTGACTATCGTTATCCGCACATGTGCAGACGGGACCTGGTGGGCGGGTCTGTCAGTCAGCATCTCTCACGGCAGAGCAAAAGGGGACAGCGGCTGGTTTTCAGACCTTTGCGGAGGTTGACGACATCGGTGGATAAGATCGGTTTCTCATGTCGGTATCGGCCGATCTTCAAAAGTGAAGGAACTCAGGCCAAATTATTAGCCGGCCGATTTATCGGTGCACCCTACTTTCATTTTATACCTGTACAAAAATCTGTTTTTTTTATGAATTATAGCTATAAATAGTCATAAAAATCCTTCAATCTCAATAATAATTTAATTCAGTTGTATATTGTTATCTAAAAACTAAATTAAACCTTATTTCTATTAATTTCGGGCCAGTTGACCCTTTTAAAACAGGACATAAAAGGACCCCTGATGAAAACCAGAACAACGGGCCGACCTGCTGGTAGACAATATTTATTGGAGTAATTTAACATCTGTATATGAAGGTAGGTGGCACCTTTTTGTATTTGGGAAAGCTGTTTATTAAATGTCGGATATGGCACCGACACTTATCCGAACATTAACTGTTTGGGTTCCTCCACCCTTACCTTCGCCACGGCTTTATCGCCGCTCTCTTTGTGACGGCTCTGAGCCTTGGATGAAGTCAGGACGGTGCTTCTCCCATCGGTGGCGGTGATGCCGGAGCTGCAGGACAGAGCGGCTGCTCCTGCTTTACACCTGGCCTCCCTGCGACTCCGTGCAGCCTGCTGAGGTGGACGCTCCTCCGGCCGCACCTCCTCCACGCAGGACGGCTGCCTGGCGCTGAGGACGTGAGCTGCTCTGTGCTTGCTGGGCAGCTGCGGTGAGCAGGAGTGACATATTTATTTGTTTAAATTATTTCATTTTTCTTTCTTTCTTCAACCTGTTGTTTTCGGTAGAGACTGAACAGTGCTGAAGAACGATGGGTAAGCAAAGATGATATATTTTAACAGGGTTTCCTACCTTTACTGGGTTTTTCACAACAGCTGCTGTGGAAAAAAAAAAGCCAAACAATGAGCAGCCTTGAATGTAACACCACAAAACAAATAAGTAGGCCTGTTGCAATTAGCGATTAATCAATTAATCGCAGGACAATTAAAATAAGCTCGATAATTTCCATTCTGATGATTAATATTTTTTGCAGGGCAATTTTAATTACAGAGACATCATAATCCATTTTATTTATGGTTTCAGTTGTGTGTGGGTTTGTTTTTTTTTTTTTTTTTTTTGTTTATTTCTTGTTTTTGGTTGTTGTTTTATTTTAGATATTTAAAATATCTTTTAAAAAATTACAAAATAAATACAGAACATGGAAAAAAATAGAAAAAAAAACAATGAAAAAAAGTGATGGTAATTTAAAAAAAACTAAACTAAAATACAATACAAAAAATGAAAGACAAACTAATAAAACAATAAGATTAGAAAATTAAGTAATAGTGATAATGTTAGGTATTTTTTTCCAAAATTACAGTCTATTAGTCTCTGGGAGGGCGAACTTGCATCATTAAAGCAAATATCAAAATATTAGTTGAAAATGGTCTCAAAATCTTATCATTAATCGTAATAATTTCTGGGACAATTTATCGTCCAGCAAAATTTACTACTGTGACAGGCCTACAAACAAGTACCATAAAAACATAAAAAACCACAAAATTTCAACAAATTGTGTTATTTTGACATTTTAAATATATTTTAAATATATTTAATAGACTATGAAAATTTTGTGCCAAAAAAAACTATTGATCATAAGCGGTAATATCAATTAATTTGCTGTTAAAGCAGATGGAAACCGGTGGCATATTAGGGCGAAATCTTCTGTAATCACTCTCAAGAAGACAATTTATCCCAAAATGTTGCTTTAAATCAACAGTAAAGTATGTTAGAAGGTAGAAAGGCCTCACCATGAGTGAGTAGAATCAATCTGGGTTTTCCATTTTCCAGCTCAAACAGCAGACCATCTCTGTTCAGGAACAACAAGAGTCATCAGAGCCCAAAACAGAGAAGAAATCATCATCATAAGGAATAAAGGAGCCAGAGACAAATGCAAGAATTTGTTCAGGACACCTAGAAGTGACAATGAATGAAAGTACGACTATTTTAGTAATCGATTATTCTGACGATAAATCGGATGAACAAAAATGGCACACTCTGCAGATTTTTAATTTAACCTCTTAGGCTTTTTAAAGAGGAAAACAAATAATTAAATTATTTTTTTAAAATAGGAAAATAAACATTTTATTCCCTAAAATGCAGCTTTCCTTTAGTGAATTTGAACCAGGTGATGCTAAAACTGCCACTTGAGGTGTTTTGGGTCAAACAGATTTACAGACAAAGGTTTTTTGTTTATCTTAAATGCAAAATGTTTATATACTTTGTGTAGTATTGGCTTAATTATTGCTCTGAGTGTGTTGCTTTTTTCCGTAAATGTCCTTTAAGAGTCTGAATTCTCCAGTTAACGATGAATTGAATTGATTATTAGCTGACGATTATTTCAATCATCGATTAATTATGATTTATTCGATGAATCGGTGCAGCCTTATTAAGTATTAAGACCCTTTATTTACTGTATAGTTTAAGCACATCTGGAAAAAATATACTAGTTTGAGTCTTTTTGGATCTGATGCAACCAGATTTGTACACCTTAATTAGAGGATTTCTGTCATTTTTCTTTATAAATCCTCTCAATCTCTGCCTGGGTGAAGGAGGACATTCAGTGGGGCTCTGGCTGTAAAACTGTAGGATTTTAAAGGATATTTTTCTGTTATTTATCCTGGTAAAATGACTGAGATTAACATCTTTTGTTGACGCGAAACCTGTGATCAGCCCACATTTTCCTGACTCTCTTTTGTTTAAAGAAACAGAGCCGCTGCAGGAGATCCTTCCTGCCCACAGCCATCAGCATTGACAGCAACTCTTTAAAGAAACTTTGATAATATGAGTTAAAACATTTAATTTCCCAACTGGGATTAATAAATAGGGCTGCACCTAACAATTATATTAGTAATCAATTATTCTGACAATTATCTGATTTAAAAAAAAAAAAAAAAAAAAAAAAAAAAATATCGCCACATTCTGCAGATTTTTAATTTAACCTCTTGGGCTTTTTTATACAACATCAGAAATACATTAAAATAATCTAATAAACAAATAATTTAATTCCCTTTTTAAATAGGAAAATAAACATTTTATTGCCTAAAATGCAATATTATAGCTTTCCTTTAGTGAATTTGAACCAGGTGAAGCTGAAACTGCCACTTCAGGAGTTCTGGGTAAAACATATTTACAGACAAATATGTTTTTTTTAGATTATCTTAAATGCAAAATATTTTTATATTTTGTACAGTTTTTTGCTTAATAACTGCTCTGGGCATGTCATTTGTACAGCAAATGATCTGTTTTAGTCTGTTTACTCCACTTAACGATTAATCGATTACTAAATTAATTGACGATTATTTCAACAATCGATTCATCACGATTAATCGGTGCAGCCCTACCAATAAAGTATTTCTGAACTGAATTCACAGTTGCGTACATCTCCACCACTCTGTGCCACTCAATGCATCAGCAGATGGAGCCCACCCAGCTGGCCAAACGCATTATGGATACGCAGAGTCTGAATGTGATACTTGTAATAGAATATCCAACCAAAAACCATTTTGCACACACTGATTCAACATGTTCTCTCGCTGCCAGCCAGGATGTCTTTTATACAGAGCCGTCTAAAGCTGGAAACATTCTGCATCAGTGACGCTTTCAGTTTTAATTTACACCGCCAAAACGTTGCATAAACAGCAGTTAATACAGCTGAAACCAGAAGTTTACATACACCCAATAAAATGACACATTTCTTTCTCACCGTCTGAAGTTAAATCAGATCAAACTTCTCTTGTTTCAGCTCAGTTAGAATGACCGAAATTATTTCTATTTGCTAAAACCCACAATAACGAGGAAGAATATGTCAGATTTATTTATTGATGCCTTCAACATCAGAAGTTTACATACATTTCCTCAGTATTTGGTAGTGTTGCCTTTGAACTGCATGACTTTGGTCAAACATTTTGTGTTTCCTTCCACAAGCTTCTCACAACAGTTGCTGGAGTTCTGGTCCATTCCTCCTGACAGAACTGGTGGAACTGGGTCAGGTTTGTAGGCCGGATCAGGGCTTTGGAACGGCCACAACAGAACATTGACTTTGTTGTCCTGAAGCCATTTTATAACCACCCTGGCTACTGAGTGTTTTTGTCCTTCTAGAAGACCCATTTGGACCCGAGCTTTAACTTCACGCCTGATTTCTTTAGACGTTGCTTCAATATTTCCACAAAATATTCTTCCCTCATGATGCCATTTATTTTATGAAGTGCACCAGTTCCTCCTGCAGCAAAATAGCCCCTTAGCATGATGCCACCACTCCCATACTTCACAGTTAGGATGGTACAAGCATCTCTGTTTATCCTCTAAATGCAATGGTGGTCATCATGACTGAACAGTTCCACTTTAGTTTCATCAGCTCACAGGACATGTCTCCAGAAATGAAGGTCTTTGTCCCTGTGTTTCTTTTGGAGTCATGGCTTCCTCCTCGCTGAGTGGCCTTTCATGTCGGTACAGGACACGTTTCACTGTGGGTAGCGACACGGTCTCACCAGCTTTAGCAGCATCTCCATAAGGTCTTTGGCTTCTGTTCTGGGGTCTATTTGCACATTTTGGACCAGAACTCGTTAACTCAAAGGTGTTAGTTAATGTCAGTTAACCTATCAGAGGTTTCTAAAGCTGTGACATCATCATCTGGGCTATCCCTCATTGCTTAAAGAGACAGTAATCTTTGTGTATGTAAACTTCTGGTGTTGAAGACATTAAAGGAGATCCTTCCTGTCCACAGCCATCATCATCTACAACAACTCTTTGAAGAATCTGATTTACAACAACATTTGATTTTCCTTTGAGATCAATAAAGTATTCCTGAACTGAATTTTGAATTCGTGTAAAACAGATTCTTTCTCATTATCGTGGCATTTAGTAAATAAAAATATTTTAGGTAATTCTGATATAACCAGAGAAATTTAACTCCAGATAATAAGAAAACAAGGTATAGATGCCATTTTTATTGATAAATAGTAGATCTTTCTACTGAGAGTGAGGGTGCCTTGCAATCAGATTGGTATTTCTGGCTCTATAATATCTTCGCTTCAATTCCCATCTAGCAGAAGACAATAACGTCAAAGTGGGTCAACTTTGATTGCTCTACAGGTGCTTAGAATTCCTGAAATTAATTAATAAACATTAATTTCTGTGCAACTTCACTGCGACACCTTAGCTACCCAGTTTTAGCTTAGCAAGCTGTTCTGCAGCAGACTCACCCAAGGTTCATGTCGAGAAAAATATACACCGCGACAGCAGTAGAGTTACAGACAATCTTAGAATAATAAAAAATAAACGTCTATCAGATTAGTTTTCATTGTTAAAAGGAGACGTTAACTGAACACTAACAGCTAACAGGATAATTTCTGGGGGAAAACGGTTGCCTTACATTCGTTGCTACCCACGAACAACAAGCGTGTCACTGATTGGCCAATCATTGTTGTATTCAAAATAACTGACCAATCAAACGTCTTCATTTTTAGACGTTTAAATTTGATGACGGTGAGTTTGTAGACACTTGGGATTAATCAAAAGCTTAAGCTAACTTCTTTTTAACAATTACATAGCGTTGATGAAATTATCATATAGCGGCTCATTTGAAAGATGAAAGATATAGGCTATATAGTAAATATAAGATACAAGCCATAATTTTGACATCAAAGCTTTCGAAGTAAAAATTTGATGTTCAGTCATCGACATAGCATTTAGAGTCACAATTTTAAATTTTTAATGTCACAGTTATGGCTTTGAAAGTAAATATTATAACTGTTTATAAAAATATAACTTAAATATTAGTCCATACCATGACTAATATCTCTCTTTCAAGTGGTGGACATATGAAGTTGCACAAATCCTCTGATTGAAGTAGAGGCACTGTATCTTGAATTTGGCAGTGCATGGCAGTCCCTCATGAAAACTCTAGGTGGCGCCAAAGCGCTGGAGTCGTCTTAATGAGCTGTAAAATCTAAATAGTCTGTGTTAACCCTAACTGTAATGACGGTCGTTAATGAGTTTGAGCACTGAGGATCAAGATCGATGAGCTTCTCCAGTCCGCCTCGCCTGCCCTCGGTGACGTCCAGCGTGCTCCCGGTGATCCTGAAGGTGTGTTGTTGTTGTGACAGCTTGGTGCAAGCTAACCGGAGAGGCTGCGTAACGTCAAGCCGTGATGTTAGCCAGCCCCGCTAGCATGCGAGGCTACTTAACGGCAAGAAGAGTCGGTGTAACGACAGTGTTTTCCGAGCGAGTCTGAGGGTCAGAGCTGCACTTAATGAAGGTGGAAATACGAGGGACGATGGTATAAAACGAGGTGATGTTTTATTTTGATTCTAGGCTTGTTTATGTGTTGAAAGTGGTCGACTTATTTCTCTTGCTGGTTGTCAGGCTAAGGTCAAGAAGCTGGCCAGTTCGGCAGCTAACGCTAACTGATACCTGTCTCTATAAACGTGTAATGTGACAGTAAGACTTTCTGTTAGCAGGTAAAGGTGTAATGATCGAGCCTCTTGATCACACTGATCAGGAGTTAAAATGTTGTTGTTGTTTTCATAGCGGTGGCTCTCCAAAAGTTTCATTAGCTGGAAGCTAGCTCTGTGTAAATATGATTATACCAAACACCAGAGGCGTTGGTAGAAGGTTTTACCACCCAGGATCTCAGCCCCGCTAAGACATGTTTAACTATTTATGGGTTTTTATAGATTTGAATAGTTGCAGGAATAAATCAGTATTTGCTTAGTTTTTGGTCTGATAATTAGGGTAAATTATACATTTGCTCTTTATTTATCAGTTAATTTTGTGAGCATCTAAACACAATGAGAGGATAGCTTAATTAACCTTCATATATAATAGATTGTCTCCGATCCCTTAAGTTTTGTTCTTTCATTCTCCTTTGTACATTTGCATGAAAGCTATACCTATTGTATTTAGTTATTACTTTATATAAATTACATTATTCTCTTGACTTACTCTGTTTATTAATATTTGTGTTAAACATTCAAATCCAAAAGTATTTTTATTTATGGAGGTGCTGTGGGGATCAAAGAAGGATCTCCGGTAGCAGTCACTCTTGCAACGACTCTAAAGAAGCCTCTGACTGAAGACTGTTGCTTTATGACTGTCACAACTCAATTCACAGGCAGCAGAGATGATATTCCACAGTAACATGTCCGAGATGACAACGTCAGTTGCTGGCAAGCGCTGCTAATCCACCTCTTTTGCTTTTGCCACTCCTCTTGAAATCTCTGTCTGGCCGTAAAGTTAGAAACCCGGGGAGAAAGATGTTGGAATATAGGATTTGAACTTCCTGGTGGGACCCCTGAACCACCCTTTTCATCTCTTGTTGGATTTGGGGTCGTAGTTCAGGTATTATTTAAGCTTTTGAGATGCTCAACTTCTCCCAGTTGTAAAAACAATACCTTGTTGCCACGGTTACGCATAATAACAGCTGTCCGAAGGTAAAAAGTAAGATTAATAATAGTTCCAGTTGCACAGCATCCAAAACCAGAATTGTCCAAACATGCAATAATTCAACAACAAAAAAAGATGAACAAAATCAGAACTAACAGAGCTACTCCAACATGCTGCCACCACGAGTGACACAACTCTACATTTTTACATTTTTAGTTTAGTTAAAGTTGGATCTATCTTATGTAATCATGAATATTTCTGAAAGTGTGTGGTTTTTTTGGGGAGGATATTTGTTTCATTAGATAAATTAGGCTGCTTTGTCATGCTGCTTTGTGAATGGTCAGATTATTAAATAGACTCTGACAGTTATCAGCTCACATACTGGGAGTGACTGGAAGCTTTAAACAGGATGTAGTGGTTTTTGTGGCTCCAGTACACAGACAGATATTCTATTTTAATAACCTCTCCCCTCTCAAACAGCTTGTTTTGATTATTCATGACCCCATTACAGCATTTAGAGGAGAGGAAAACGGCAATTTGTTTATTCTTTACCAAGCATTTCTCTGGAAATACAGGAAAATCATCCAAGTCACATTTTTGTTTTTTCAAAAGCTGAAAGTGTGTTTTGCAAAATTAATTCTCTAAAAACAGGTTTGGGTGGTAGTGACATGATTAATATTTTATAACAAAGCTCCAGGTTCTTCCTCCTTTTTTTAAAATGACAGTTTCCTTTAATGGAACTTCATTTTATTGGGTCTGAAACAGCATTCTGTTTATAATGCAAACTAAAGGTGCACGATATATCGGTATTAACATAAAACTGGGCCGACCTTTTTATTCCACGTTTATTTCCATCTTGTTGCCGTTTGTCTGTGTTTCGGGAGGGGGTTGGTCATGTGACAGTGATAGTGACGCGGCACAGCATTGTGGGATGTTTAACTGAAACAGAGAAGCGATGTCAGCGATGTGGTCGTTATTTACGGTGCTGAACGGATGGGGAAATTTATATAATATCTGTGAAGATTGGTCATCGGCCATAACAGCAATATTAATATCGAATGTGGATATTTGCTCAAATTGTCATATCGGTGCATCCTGAATACAAACCATGGAAATTGCCAGAAGTTAGTAGATATTTTAAGCAGGGCTGAAACAATTAATCATGTTGAATTGATTATTGAAATGATCATCAACTAATATAGTAATCGATTAATCGTTAACTAGTGAATACAGACTCAAAAAAATAAAAAATGACACACTCAGAGCTGTAATTAAGCCACAGCTGTGCAAAATAGATATACAGTTAGCATTTAATGTCAAAAAATAAACCTTTGTCTGTAAATATGTTCTGCCGTGGAACTCCTCAAGTGGCAGATTTAGCTTCACCCTGGTTCAAATACTGTTTTTAAAAAAAATCTCCTCTTAAGCATCTTTTTCATCCAGTTATTAATCGATTTAACAAATAATAAATAGATCAGTCCTACACTGGATGTTAAATCAATCAGAAAGATCTGAGCTTTTCACATATTGATGTTAGAAGTAATTATTTAGCTGCAGATGCATCGTTTGGTACAAACGATCAAGCGTTCGCTAAAGGAATGCCATGTTGTTATATTTTAGGTAATAAAATGTTTATTTTCTTATTTAAAAAAGAGATTGAATTTTTTATTATTTGTATCTTTTAATGTATTTCTAATATTGTATAAAAAAGGCTTAAATGATAAATCTGCAGAATGTGCCCCTTATTTTTTAAATCTGATTGATCGATTAATCGTCAGAATAATGGATAGATTAATTGATACCTAAAATAATCGTTTGTAGCAGCCCTAATTTTAAGATCTGTGTTGATTCGTTGGTGTTACAACGAGAAGGAAAATCCTGAAAATAATCACAAGAAAAGAAACATTATTTTAGTTTTAACAAATTGTCTTCGGGAGGTTTTGAATTTGGTGCAACAGTGTTGAGACGAGTCATAATAGCTCCAGCTTTGTGCCCCCTTTATGATAATAAATGATAAATGCCGACTTTTCAGCAAAAGAGCCGTCCTTGAACTGCTCATCCTGCTGCTGTTTGTGCTCAGAAGCTTCCAGGTTTCCATAATAGATTATTTGATTGCTGCAGACTGATGAGCATCTCCGAGGCAACATAGATTTACTGTGTAGTCAGTAGGAGTCCCATTAAAGAGGAACGTTATTTTCCTGAAAAGCTGTTTGGATTCAAGCCGCAAAAGTCGAGAGTTTTGGAAGTAACGACTCAGACTCCCGCTGTGCTATCTCCATATGTCCTGAACCTTCCCGCTACACGTCCTTCTGTTGTTTTTTGCTTTCTTGACAGCCGTCCTCTTGCAGTATTATTGTTTTTTTGTTTTGTTTTTTTTTAATCTGGCGTGTTTGACGAAAGCTGCGACGGGGCGAGTCCTCCTGGCTGGAGGCTGCAGCAGCACCTGTGTGTCTGTCTGCGCTCGGCCTGCGTCAGCACCGATTGGCTGGCTCTGCCTACTGTTTCAAAACAAACATGGCAGATGACGCAGCTGGTTATTGCAAAGTGAGCCGGATTGGAAACGTTTTTCAAAGTTTTCGAAGGTTGAAGTGGTTTAAGGTATGGGTAGTACTTAAAGCGAGGCTTAGCTGATATGTAAGGTTTCTCTACAAGCAAACATGCTTGCAGTTAAGGAGACGACCAATTAACCGAACAGTCATGATTTTGGACCGTAGTATGCGGAGAGAATCCACACACGCACAGGGAGGACATGCTAACGTTGTCCTGCAGATGTGAATTATCTTGAAGCTTTAAATCTGGACCCAAAGCCAGGCCAGGACCTTGGACCCAACGCAGTTTATAAATCCTACATGCAGTAAATACATACTAGTCAGTTTAAAGTTACAGCCATTATTACACTGTAAATGAAAGGTTGAGTAAAAACTGATCATGAATGAAATTAGGCTTATTTTCAGTTTCAGCTCTTATTTTGCATTCAGAATACTTTGGTTTTATAACTGTTTTACAGATCGATAGACTAGGTTTTGTATGTAAAATGTGGAAAACAGATAACATTAAATACAATTTTATTTTTTTTTGTGAAAAAAAAAAAAAAATCAAATCCCTGTAATTAATTGAAATGTTTGTTTTATTAAAAACAAAAAAGTGTTCACTAGTCAGATTTATTTGTATAGCTCATTTCAGCAGCAAGGCAGTTAAAAGTGCTTTACATCATAAAAACATCAATCAAGGATACAGCAAAATCACAGCAATATTAGTGCATCAAAATCATAAAGCTCATCAAGGAAATGTAATTCGAAAGTATTGCTCAATGTTTCACTTACTTCTAATTAAAGGCAGCTCTAAACAGGTGGGTTTTTAGACTCGATTTAAAGGAACTCAGTATTTCGGCTGTTTTGCAGTTTTCTGGAAGTTTGTTCCAGACGAGTGGAGCATAAAAACTGAAAGCTGCTTCTTAGTGGCAGCTATAATGACAATGTCAGATTTTCCTCCATCCTCTCTCCTTCATCTGTCTTTAAGATGCTTCCTGATCTCTTTGTGACCTCATCTTTGGTCCTATCACCTGTGTCAGGTGTGAGGATCCGTTGCTGTGACACTTCATCAGCAAACTGCATATTTTTGCCGTGGCATGCAAAGGAGAGATTTCTATGACGGAGTGTTGGGGCCAGACTAAAGGAATTTATTTCTTTTAATTACGAGAATGAAGTCATAATGTGTGCAGAATAAAGGCGCAATGTTACCAGAAAAAAGTCGTAAAGCGACGAGGAAAAGTCCTTGATAGTATTAAGTGGTGACGTGACCGGCTCGGCTGGTCCGTACGGTTCCTTCTCCAGAATAGACTCAGTAGTTTGCACTACGATGAAATATTCAGTTCAATTCAAATTCAGAAATACTGCATTTATCCCAAAGGGAAATTAAATGTTGATGTAACTCATTTAGTCAAGCAGTTGTTATAGATGGTGAGGGCTGTGGGCAGGACTAAGGGTGCGTTCACACCAGCCCTGTTTAGTCCACTTTAATCCAGCTCCAGTTCATTTGTCGAGAAAGTCCGTTTCGTTTGGGGAGGTGTGAACCTGCAATCAAACTCTGATTGAAACTCTGGTCCACCTAAAAACCTCAGTCTCGGTTCGGTTGAAGTGAATTCTGGCGCGGTTCGAATGCATATGTGAACGCCAAGCGGACCAGAGACCGCTCTAAAAGCAGGAAGTGGACTACAGAGCAGGGCATTCTGGGTAAATACAACCAAAACAAAGCACGAGTCTCGCGCTAGCGGGAGAAATGGCTCGTCGATTTTCCCCAAAGAGAAATCCTCCAACCGATAAAATCTGACACCGCTCCATTTTTGTTTACGTTTCGTGAAGAAGGAAGTTGCGCTCAGCGTCTTCTTCAGAGGTTTTCATGTCGTTTCCTTCAGTGGTTCTTGGTGCAGCGCCCCCGCAGGCGAGGAGGGGTAGCAGTTTGCTCAAAGGGTTTTATTGGTTTGACACAGTGCAACGAGAAAACGAACCACAGCAGCTGAAAAAGTAACAAATGTTGCAACTTTGGTCCCCAATCGAACCGAGTCTACCAGAGTATCAGGTGTGAAAACACCCGAAGAGAATTTTGTTTTTTGAAATTAAGAGAATAAAGTCGTAAAGATACAAGAATAAAGTAGTGATTTTATGACAACTCCTGCATGAAAACGCAGTCTTATAACTTCGTTAAAATGAGGAATGTTGAGCAACTTGTGACGTTATACTTCAGTATCGGTTTTACAAATAAGGAAGTACTTCATCTTTTCACACATCAGGGTCAAATTACTATCAGCTGCAGGACTTTGAAACGGTTGTGCAAGTGGCTGTGTCTGTTTCGAAGACAGAACCTTAATAACTCTGTCGAAGATTTTTTTTCTCATTATAACAACCTTTTCGTTGTAATTTTCTGTCTTTATTCTGCTAATATTATGACTATATTCTCATAATGTTATAACTTGGCCATACAAAGATTTCTGACACTATAACACCGAACAAATATGGCATTCCAAGCAGTCCTTTAGCTATTATTATCGCTCACACTGATGTTGTGATGATGACATGTTTGGGATACATTGTGCAGTGTTTATTTCTATCAAATTTGCAAACTGAGATAGAAAAATGAGTGTGAGCATGTTGCCGGTGGGATGATCATTTTATGTTTTTTCAGTTTCTCTCATTTATTTAGCTCAGAAGATGATTCTTGAGATCAAACAGAAAATCTTTGCTTTGGAGACTGAACCTGCAGCCCATTTCTACCAAAGCCAAGATTGATTTGTGATGTGAATGTTTCTCATTTAAGAGAAGACAGACTGATATGCAGGGTGCTGTGGCTGCTGGCCCAGGTTTGTGATGTGAAGAGAGGCCACATGGTAGACGTGTGTGTGTGTGTGTGTGTGTGTGTGTTGTAGCCGATATTGTCTGTCTTCTCTCCCAGGCGGAGGGTAACAGGACACATTGTTCTCCTGGTTTTCTGTGTGTCACTCAGCAGCTGTTGGCTTGTGTCAGGAGACCCGGCAGCAGCTGTGTTTGTCTGATTTGTGTTGTTTTGTTTTGTTTTGTTTTAGGTTTTTTTTTTTTTTAATTTATTTCATTTTTAAGACGTGACAGACGTGGGTTAGGGTTGGATGACACCTCAGAAGTATTACATCTTTTTCCCTAAACTGTTTTCCAGCACCTTTCATTCATCATTTGGATTTTTTGTTTTTGCATATTTCTTTCTTTTTCTGTTGTCTTTTGATTTTTTTTTTTTTTTTTTTTTTTTTGGTTCCCCCCTGTTCACAGATGTTAGAAATATTGCTGCCTAATCGAGAATCTGTCGCGTTTAACTGGCATGTCTGTTCTCTGGAGGAAATATTTTTATCAGGGTGCTGTGTGTCAGCAGTAGCAAACTACCAACCCATATTTTGCAACTTTTAGGCACATTATGACCCTCTACAAAAGAATGGTTGCTCAGCAGGAAAAACTCAAACTGCAGAGGTTTAAGATCTTGATGAGGGTATTAAAGTCTTCAGCTTTGTCTGAAACATATTTGTTAGTGGAGAAACTGATAGAAATAAAATAAAAGTGTAACTCTGTGGCTGCCTGTTATTGTTTTGTACCCGAATTTATTGTACCTGTATACTTCATGAATATAATCAGACTAATAGCTGCAGTTTTCTGTCGCACACAGTTCCAACAAACTCACTAACATTCGTTACAGTTGGTCAAATGAATGCCTGGCTAGTGATGCTATGCTAGGATGGGGGATTGCTACACAACCAACTGAATCTGTGCAAACGCTGCAGCCCGTAATATGGACACGATTCACACTTCTCGTATCGTCACAAGGGCCGCGCAATATATCAGACATTCCGTTTAGAGTAGAATAGAGTAAAAATATTCTTTATTGTCCAACAATTGGGAAATTCAGGTGTAAAAGCAGCGTCGAGGCATTTAGGGTCACACAAAGATTAAAAAAAAAAAAAAAAAAAAAGTCTAAAAATATATAAAAACAAACAAAATTAAGAATGGCTTAGCGATGGGCAGAGTTTCAGAAAGAGTTGGAGTTTTTAGAGACAGACGCCCAATTCAAGACGTTAAATTACGAAGTCAAATTTCTTTTAAGTCACATTTGATATATACAGCATTTTTGTACCATCTTAAGGTAACATAGGCTACATTCATACTGCAGCCTGCAGTGACCCAAAGCAGATTTTTTTTTTTTTATGCGACCTGTATCTGATTTTTTTTGTTGTTGTTTTGTTTTCATGACAATCTGAACAACACAAATCCGATTTTTACAAATGTGACCCAGGCCACTTGGATATGTGGTCCTAAGTCCGCTACGTATCTAATCTTTTCAAATGTGACCTGTGTCTGTGCGGCCAGGTTCATCCGACCTGTACGTCATTTATACTCGACAAGCGTCACTATTATGCATCCTGACACGCGGAAACAGGAAGGAAAACAACAATGGCGGGCGATAATGTGGAGAGCAGTCAGTGGGGAGAGCTGCTCCACCATCACCATCCATGTTTACTTCCGCAAACACTGAGCACGCTCGCTACATGTGACGTTATTTCGTCCTCTTCTGCGCAAACAGGACACTTTCAGGTTGTTTGCAGTTCACACAGGAGATCGTATACAAGTCGCATATATTTGGAAATGTGTACGACCACACGAAAAAAATCAGATTTGACAAAAAATTGGAATTGAGCATTAAGACCTGCAGTGTAAACATAGCCATTGTTACTTATTTGGGCTATAAAATGTGGCTGGAAAATACATAATACTGCCCCTTTTAAGATGAGTAAAACAGCAAATACCAGAGTCTAACAGCTGCTGGGAGGAAGGATCTCCTTTAACGCTCATTTGCCCACTTAGGATGCAGCACTTTGTCACTGAAGGAGCTCTCTAGTTCAGCAATAGCTCCACACGTCTCATGCATGCACTGCCTGGACTACTATAAGTGTTGTCTAATTATTATATGCCTTTAATATATCTGGTGATGCATGTTGTGTAATGTGAGCTGCATGGTGGTGCAGTTGGTAGCACTGTTGCCTTGCAGCGAGAAGGTTCTGGGTTTGAATCTCGGCCTGCATAGATTTAGCAGGTTCTTAAGAAACTACAACTAAGTTGCATCGATTTCTAAAATAGCAGAGGCTGCCTGGAAGGAGCCTTGTTGACGAGATGGAAATAAATTTTTACTATCCAGTAGCTGGATAAACGTCTCATTATCTGGAGTCTATGTTTGCTGTGAACCTACACCTGTTTTCAGTCTGACAAGTCTGGAGCATGTCACTGTTGCTCTGATAATAAATGCATTACTTTCTGGATTTAATCAAGCCCTGTGAAGCTGAAACAAAGCAACTTGACTGTTTTTCTCATATCCTTCATATCCTGTTTGCAGCAGGAAGGACTTGGTTTGATTCCCAGCCTCCTCCCACTTTCCCGAAACCTACCGTATTTTCCGTACTATATGTCGCTCCGGAGTATAAGTCGCATTAGCCAAAAAATGTAACATGAAGAGGAAGAAAACATATATAAGGCGCACTGGAGTAAAAGTTGCATTTATTTAGAAATTGTTCAACGTGAGAGGGACCTTGACGTGACGTGTTGGTTGGGTGATATATTCCGAATGTTATGAGCTTGCATTTTACATGTGAATGTAATATTTAGCCAGCTGGACAGAGTCTCAGGGCAGCAGGTGCTCCCATTGGACACTAATGGTGTTGCCCAAAATGCTAAAGGTCACGTAGTGTTGAAGCAGAGATCAGAAAGAGAGGAAAGAAGAAGATGGGGAAATATTGCGACTAATATCACAGTCTTACTAATACTATTGCCATGGCAAGATTTTCTTATACAGCCCTAATTCTTTTTCATCTTAATGGTAAATTCAAGTTAAATTATCTATCTATCTAGCTATCTATCTGTCTCTTTAGCTGTCGAGGTAGCTAGCCATCTCTTTAGCTATCGAGGTAGCTAGCCATCTAGTTATCTCTCTAACTTTCTAGCTTTATTGGTGTACTAAGGTAGCCTATTTGATGTGATGGGAAGTTTTATGATTAGAATTTGTTTTTGTGAGGCTCTGACTTTATGGAGAGACAGATGCATTACCAAAGACACTGAGATTGTACTGCAGTGTTTCCTGTGACATTTTTCCTGTAAAAGCTGCAAATCAGCCTATTAAACAGTGTTGGATCCTCAGATCAAGATGTTCTTACAGTTATGTGTGTGACATATGTAGCTTATTCTGAACTGGTCTTAAAATTTTCCTATTATGGCCGAGGGACTGCAGATGTGAATTAGCTTAAAGCTATAATCTGGTTTGTGCATCAGAGGAAGTCATTTATGTTTGGGATGTGCACTTTCCTTTCATTTAGCCATTATTTTACCAAGAAGACCCTTGACAAAAATCTCTTTTTTGAGGCAGACCTGGCCAAGAGGCACACTGATGTACAGTATACAAAACAATAATTATAGGGTATTGACAATTAAAACATAACGAGATTCACTGAAGTACAAACTAAATTAAAAACCGTACAGTAATAGAGCGTAAGATTATGACTTTATAAAATAATTTGAAGTGGATTCATGAAGTCAAATTTATTTGTATAGCACATTTCAGCAACAAGGCAGTTCAAAGTGCTTTATATGATAAAATCGCAACACAATTAACAAATAAGAACATAAAACAACAAACCAGCAACAAATATTAAATTTTCTCATATGGCAGCATCAAAATCATCAGAAATCATTCTAATGAAATGACATTATGAACTTGATCTGGGCACTTATCCTCATATTTCATGTTTTATGGTATAAAATCCTCTTAGAACACATCAACGGGAAAGGTTTTGTGGGCTGAGTGATTTGTTCGACTCCAGACAGAAATCTTAGTTACTTAACTTCTGGTCCTGAGTGATAAAGCTGTTTCCTACAGTTTTTTTCCCCCCTGGTTTTTGTCATTTTCTGAAAGCTGACGTCAAACCTTTCCTGCTTTACTCCAAAAATGAGTTCAAGGAGGGGGGAAAAAAGTCTTCCTCTGACGTCTGTTGGATGTACTGAATGTCCAAGCAGCAGTGAACACCTGCAACTCCTCACCGAACCACTTCACCGAGGCAGTCCGACAAAAATAGAAAACCGTCTCTGCAGCAGTTTCGCGACTTCTGCGTGGTGTGGATGACACCATACAGGTGATGCTGATAAAACGATGCACATTCATGACTTCATATAGCAGGATCTGGACAGCGTTTCAGCTGTGTTTTATTTACTGATTGAAGATGATGCTGTAAAACCTGCTGATTTGTCCCCCGGGGGATAAATATGCTTGATATCTGCTGCAAACGTCCACATTCAAAAACACTGAAACTGTTTACTTCCACTCTTAAATATTCCTGGAAGTCCCTAATTGGCTTTCTCATCTGTGACTTAGTGAAGGATGGGAGGATTCACACACACACACACACACACACCCACCTGTGGTCAGTCAGTTCGAAATAGCAGCTTAATCAGTCTGTCAGCATTGTGGAGCTGAGATGGGCTGGCGGCTTTGTCCCGGTGATTGCTGATGATGTAAGATATGCTCACACAGATCCTCTAAGCTGATTGGCTGTCTGCTCAGGTTGCTCACCGCACCTAGAAGGACATCTGCGGGGTCAGATTAGATATTGCGTTGTTTTTACCTTTTTGCTTGTTTGTTTGTCAGAACGGTGGACAAAGTGCTGAGGGGTGTGTTTCAAGATGGCGTTATTAAGCGAACGAGTTCTTGTTTAGCCTGGAAGTTACAAAGGTGATTTTCTGGTTAAGCCACTGTGGCGCTTTTTAGATGTAATTTGGCAGAAAGAAAAGAAATAAAACATTACTGTTTAATGGTACCTCAAGGAATGTGTAAAAAAATATTGTAAATTAATGGTAAAATAAGAAGGCATTTTTTTTGTTGCATCAATTTTTGTTTTAACGGAAACTTGTTAGGCCCGTCACGGTAACAAATTTTGCTGGACGATAAATTGTCCCAGAAATTATTGCGGTAAACGATAATGTTGTTTGGAGACCATTTTCAAGTAAGTATATTGATAATGTTCGCCCTCTCAAAGACCAATAAACTTTCATTTTGTAAAGAACATTCAGCATTATCACAATTTAATTTTCCATTTTATTTCTAATCTTATTGTTTTATTAGTTGCCTTTATTTTATTATTTTTCTCATTTTTTTGTATTTATTTAGCAATTTTTTTAAATCAGTCACTTTTTTAAATTATACATTTAATTTTTTTCTCTACTTTTCTGTATTTATTTAGTAATTTTTAAAGCTATTTTAAATATCCAAAATAAAACACAACCAAAAACAATAAATAAAGCAGAAATAAAAACCACCCACAAGCGAAACCATAAATGAAATGAATTATGATGTCTCTGTAAACAAAATTTCCCTTAAAAATATTAATCATCAGATTGGAAATGATCAAGTTCATTTTAATTTATCTTGCGATTAATTGATTGATTGCGTATTGTGACAGGCCTAGCTGCAGTTTGTGAAAAACTAAGTAAACTCCTAATCTTTCTGAAGGAATAAAGAGGGAACGTTTTTCCCATCAAATACATAATTAACTGATTATTTGTAGCTGTGAGCACCTCTTTAAAAGGAGCAGTGTGTTGTTGAGGGTTTTTTTTATATAAAGTGAAGATGGAAAGACTGATACAGTGGACCCCCCCCCCCCCCCCCCGATATTCATGGGGGTTAGGGACAACAGCAGCCTGTGAATACTTGAGACTCAGTCTGAAAACGCTTATAAATGCCTGCTTTAATAGTTTAAACACCAAATATACTGTAATATGGATCAATGCATGGGAATAGTTTTTGCGCTATCGCAGAAGCTAACATCCACAATCTTCCTTAGCTTAGCTCTTGGGGGATCAGCCAATCAGTGCCGAGGAACATAAATGCCGCTCCTGGATTGGCTTGTATTCCAAACAGCAAACAGTAGCGCGTTAAGTAGCGTTGCGGTTCGATATTTCAGCTTCCCAAGCTGCATTTTCTTGTGAATATTTAAAATATGCTGAACAACAAAGCATTCAGGAATAAGTGGGTTTTCCGCAAACAATTTAGAGTTACGTTCCGCAGAAAAAAAATCTGCGAATACTGAACGACGAATAGGCGGGGGTCCACTCTAAACTGATCTTAGGAAAGCAATTATTGCCTCTGATCAATCAGGGAAGGGTTTTAAAAGCGGATTTCAACAAGATCCATCGTTTTACTCAGATGAAGTTTATACACACATGAGGGTGGGGGTGGGGTCAGATGGCGGCCAATGTTACCAGGAGATGATATCCCAGTAAATTCACCCATTGTTTAGACCAGCGGCGTCCAAAGTGCGGCCCGGGGAACATTTGCGGCCCAAGAATGGGACAAATGTGGCACCCCAGCAAGGGTGGCTGATGAAGATGGTGATTATTTTATTTTAACAGGACGGAATTATAAAAGACAATAAAAGTTAGGTACAACACAAAATATTTATCTTTTAATAACCAGCGTTTTTGCATTTTCTTTAATTTCAGAGTAAATCTGACCACATTTATCCAGTGACATTTACTTTAAAGCACCCAAATCTGCATTTAGTTCATTTATTAAACTTGACCAAATACAGCAGGTGTTTTCAGAGGAATGACCCAAATCCTGTTATCGTGCTGAGAGTAGACTCAGTTTTTGTATATTATTTTCCAGATCAGCCTCAAAGAGTTTGCAAACTGAATTCCTTTCTTTTAATGAGGCAAACATGCAAAACTGCTTTTCAGGTTTTGGCTCAACGTTGATCTAAACATCTTGTTCTGTCAAAACATTTGACCATTTTAATTAAAATATTGCATGCTTAGTTTATTGTTGAGCAGGTAAAAAAGTGTACTCTTTGTTTTGTTTTTGGTTTTTTTTGTAGTGTTAGCTCTCAAAAAAGTTCTAGGTTTTGGTCCGCCGGTACTTTTAACTTAATGATTTTGGCCCATGTGACAAAAAGTTTGGACACCCCTGTTTTAGACTAGTGGTGTCCAGCTCCAGTCCTCAATAGAAGAAGCATGAGTTGGAGAAAAATATTAGGATGGAAATTACAGCAGCGGGAGAGATCAGCTCCTGACACGTTCAAGTGCAGTTGGATTTTTGAAATAGCCCAGCGAGTGTTGGGTTAGCACACGTGAAAGGACGTCCCTGCCTTTGCTCTCCAGCGGTCCCGGACACACACCTGTCGCTCCATCAATTCCCCGGAGACACATAAACCCATAAACAACGAGGGCTTCTCACACACACATACACACACACACACACACACACAGATGATTTAGTAGCTCTGGCTGCTGAATCAGGCGGTGCATTCTTCCTTTAAGCAGTTTGGACATAAAGCAGCTCCATGATTCATCCGGTCTCATTTTTAGCAGCTGTCTTCATTCTGTTTATGAGTGAAGTTCAGTTTGGAAAAATTTAAAAGCATAAAATCCAGAAATTTCTTTGATTTTGCTGAGAAGATGCACTCATACGGTGTAAATAAAGGCTCTCAACCTGCTGGTCTCATTTCCTCTCTGGTTCAGTGGGTTTTTGCACATTTGTTATTATAGAAAAAATTAATTTTAAAGTAAATTGATAGTTTTAATCGATTAAACCCCTGGACCAGTGAGACGAGTGAGTCTTTTAATCCTTAGAAGCATAAATCAAATATAGAAAACAGATGCATGTTTTGCACTGGTACCAATTCTGCATAGTAGCGCTGCACACTACTGCTGCATAATATATTGAACTGCAGTAATCCTTGTAATATAAGTGTGTGCGATAACTGCACGGATGCTGTATTTACGCTCTGCATAACGATAACATGTTCACTGGCTGTGATGCTAAAACTCGCAGGAAGTGGCGGGATTCTGGCTAAAGGTCAACAAAGGGGTGGGTAATTATCGTATCGTTTATCGGGAAAAAATTGTGATCGCAAGAGTTTTGATTTGTTGTTGTCACGATAAATTCCAATTAATTATGTGTTGTTGTTTTTAAACTGACCATATTATCGGAAATGTGATTTTTACTGAGTTCTCCACTGTTTGTTCCATGAAAGCATCAATAAATTCGAAAATATGATTAGATGCAGTTCCTGGTTGCAGTTTGGTGAAATTAATTGCACTTCCTTGTGTGACCTGAATGTTTCTCCAGAGCAATATTTGTTTGTTGGGTTATGATTGCTGTGCCGCGCAGTTAGGCCTGTCGCAGTAAACAATTATTCAATTAATCGCATAATAGTTTAAAATGAGCTTGATCGTTTCCATTCTGATGATGAATATTTTTTTTGAAGGGCAGTTTTGTTTACAGAGACATCATATTCCATTTAATTTAATGGTTTCGGTTGTATGTGGGTTTTATTTCCGTTTTATTTATTGTTTTTGGTTGTCGTGTTTTATTTTGGATTTTTAAAATATCTTAAATTACTAAATAAATACAGAATCTGGTTAAAAAAAATAGGAAAAAAAACATAATGTTTAAAGTGATGGTAAATACAAAACGACTAAATACAAAAAATGAGAAAAAAATGAATAATGAAATAAAGGCAACTAATAAAACCATAAGATTGGCCTGTCACAATAACAAATGATATGATAAATGGATGATAAATTGTCCCAGAAATTATTGCGATAAACGATAATATTGTTTGTATAGAGACCATTTTAAAGTAATATATTGATAATGGCATAATAATGCAAGTTCACCCTCTCAAAGACCAATAAACGTTGGTTTTGAAAAGACATTATCACTATCTAATTTTCAATTTTATTTCCAGTCTTACTATTTTATTAGTTGCCTTTTGTTTCATTATTTATTTTTCCTCTTTTTTTGTATTTATTTAGTAACTTATTTAAATTTACCGTTACTTTTTTCAATATGTATTTTCTTCATGTTCTGTATTTATCTAGAAGCTTTTTACGATATTTCAAAATATCCAAAATAAAACACAACCAAAAACAATAAATAAAGCAGAAACCATAAATAAAATGGATTATGATGTCACTGTAAACAAAATTGCCCTTCAAAAAATATAAATCAGAATGAAAACTATCGAGCTTATTTTAATTTATCATTAGTTGGTTAATTGCTTGTCATTGACAGGCCGAGAGCTGCCATTTACTGCAGTCCTCCTGGTGGTTCTCTGCGGTGTGCAGGTTGCTTCCAGCGATGTTGCCATAACTATAAAATCGCAATATGTTGTGCAGGAGAAGCATTTAGCTTTTCAACAATATGAAGCAAAAGTTAAGCATTTTAATAATGTTTTTTATTTATTTATTTATTTATTTATTTATGTGTTAGTCATTTTAAATGAGTTCTGTTTTGTCAACCGAGCATGTTCCTAATAGATGAGTAAACCGCTGATCCCAGAGCAGATGTGACCTGATGTTTACAGATTGCTTCTCTTACTCAAATTCATTGCTCATGGGAAAAACTGTGTGTGTGTGTGTGTGTGTGTGTGTGTGTGTGTGTGTGTGTGTGTGTGTGTGTGTGTGTGTGTGTGTGTTTGGACACACTGCCTGCATCTGAGGCTCACGCTTGGTCGAGCTTGGATAGATCTGAAGGAGGTTTTTTTCCGCTGCGGTTATATTTCTGCACCGTGTGACGAGTCGTGTTTGTGTTGAAGCTTTTCTTGCCGTGACGCCCTGCTGCACAGAGTCACTCCCATCCTTTCACAAGGACATTTACCTGATGCACCCCGGTTCTGGTTCTGGTTCTGGTGGATCTAATTGCTTTAACTTCTGGCCATTTGATGTGTCGGTTGACATTGGGGAATCTATTGGCTGGACAAGTTCTGCAACAAGAAACTGTGAAAAACTATCAGTTTAGTCCAGAGTCATTCAGTTAATTAGAATATTACTAAAACGTTCATTTATGTCAGTAACTAACTCACCTGAAACACATTTTATAGATTAATTCCAGAAATTTATGCCTTTATTTCTGTTAATTGTAGGGCTATGTAATATGGCTTAAAAATGAAAGCTCTGTTTTGTTTTGTTTTTTTCATACTGGATCCGATTTCCGATTTTAATAGATTTTTTTTTTTATTTATTTATTTTTTGTTTTTGTTTTTTTTTTTGTTTTGTTTTTTTTTTTTACAGAAAATATTTTCAGAAAGTGGCTTTTATTTCAATCATCCCTTCAGTGAGTTCTGCGACAGAGTATCAGGGCCAGGCTGCAAGATTTTTAGTTTAGTTACCAGAATATAGTCATATTAGCAGAAAGAAGACCCAGTTTTACCAGAAAAAACATCTTAAAATTACGAGAAGAAAGTTGTTTTAATGATAAAAAAGCTTTGATAGAGTTATCAGGATCGCATGCTTCTTTCTTCGAAATAGACTCAGTCGTTTGCACAATCATTTCAAAGTCCTGCTACTTATAAGAATTTGTTGCTGATGTTAAAAGATTAAGTATTTCTGTTAAGCATTATCTCCAAAACGTAAACTAAAGTAGAACCTCACAAGATGCTCAACAGTCCTCTTTTAAATTTTTTATTTATTTTTTTCTCATAAAATTACTGCTTTATTCTCTGAATAGCAGGAACAAACTGTCTGCCGTCTGCATCTGTTCGATGTGGTAACTCTTGTAAAATCTCCATTTCATTCACCAATACTGCTATTTTGTCTGAATGTACGCTAATTTAATTAATTAATTAATTAATTAAATTAATCATGATTAATCGATTACTAAATCAGTTGATGATTATTTTATTAATCAATTAATCGTTAACTGGAGAATACAGACTCAAAAACAGCACACCCAGAGCTGTAATTAAGCCAAAACTGTACGAAATATATATACATTTGGCATTTAAGATTAAGAAAAAAACTTTTGTCTGTAAATCTGTTCGACCGAAATCTCTTCAAGTGGCAGTTTTAGCTTCACCTGGTTCAAATTCACTAAGGGAAAGCTATATTATTGCATTTTAGGCAATAAGATGTTTGTTTTTTTTATTTAAAAAAGGAATTTAATCATTTATTTGCCTCTTTTAACGTATTTCTAATATTGCATAAAAAAGCCGCTCAACCTCTCACGGCCACCTAAGCCAGGCTGGTGGCATCAACTAACTCGCCCTTTGGTTACCTAGCAACAAGCTGTTGAGTAACTTGCATAGCAGCAGTTTCAGGTTTCGCCGCCGTGCTTCATAACTGCTTACAAATTTAAAAAAAAAAAAAAAAACACTGGTTCGGATTAGGGGTGGGCATTTATCATATCGTTTATCATTTATCGTGATAAAATTTTTACCATGATAAGATTTTGATTTATGGTTGTCACAATATATTCCGATTAATGATGTGTCGTATTGTTGGGATTGTTAGTTTTACTATTTTTCTCTATTGTTTTTTTTTAATAAAGGTGTATCAATAAATTTGAAAATATGAATAAATGCGGCTACTGTGAGCTATTTAGAGAGAGAAATCACGTTTCTTTATGTGACTGGTGTCCTAAAGAAGCGGATTACGCTTTTTTGTTTTTGATTGCTGTGTCATGCAGTTCCCGCCGTAAAGTTACCTAAAAAAGAAACAATAAATAGTTCTTATCGTCACGTTTATCATTATCACAATAATACCACAAAATATTGTGATAAAACTTTAAGTCTAGGAAGAAAACGAATACAACAGGTTGAAAGGAAACTGGATAAAACGGGAAAGGCCATGTCACCAGTTGGGCAGTATTTCAGATATTTAAAACAAAAAACTAATCAATAATTATTGATATCGGCTGATATGAAACGCTTGTATTGTGATACATTTTTCAACCATATCACCATCCCTTCTTTAACGTGGCTACATGTGAACTCTCTCTCTTGGAAGTGGATTCTCTGAGCAATCGACCTCTTCCTCCGGGCTACGGTTGAAAGCTGGATTCTGCGTGCAGAGGCTGATGTTTAATATTAATTGGATTAATTGGATCTGGAGGTCCCTACGGAACCGTGTTTGGCCTCCTTCTGTTTTTAGGCCACGTTGTTTTAACATTTAGGGGACAAAAAAAGAGAACACCTCTCTAGTATGAGTCGTTGAAACTGTGCTTTCTTTCATTTCCTCTCTTTTAAGCTGTGACACCCCCCCCCCCCCCCCCGGCTAACCGACACCCTGCGTCTCCTGCCACTCCCCCGCTTCCGTTGCCCCACCTCCCAACCTGAGTACATCCCTGTTCTTTCGGCGGTGGATTGGACTCTCCTTGGACGCTTTGTTAGGTGGTTATTCGGTCTGGCACCGCCTCCCCCTGGGGCCGGCGTGCGCTCCCAGCAGCCCGTGGTGCCCTGCGCCCCCCCCTCCCCGTCACTGCACACCAGAGCCCATGTTCAGGGTAAGACCCGGACCACGCTGGCATGTCATAAATGGTAGAGAAGCACTTCAGACCGGTTTTCATCATCAGCTCTTGGATTAACTTTGCTTTCTTTGGCAGCAGGAAGTGCGGTGCGTCCGCCAGGAGCCATGTGCCTCCCTCAAACCAACAACATGGACAGTAAGCAACAGGGGGCGGGGACAGGGGGAGGGGCTTTATCTAAAAAACAAGGTGGAGGCGTTTCTCTGGAGCCCTTCATACACCAGGTGGGTACGGACAGAACAAAAGCTGTAACTACAAAGAATCTGACTTTTTCTGTTTATTTCAAAGAAATCCAGATGTCATGTGTGGAGTGGTGTGTGCTTGCAGGTGGGGGGTCACACAAGCATGATGCGGTACGATGACCACACCGTGTGTAAACCTCTGATCAGCAGAGAGCAGCGCTTCTATGAGTCTCTGCCTCCCGAGATGAAGGAGTTCACTCCGGAGTATAAAGGTCAGTCGCAACTCTCTGATGTTTCGGATCAGAACTGCTGGGCTCTCCATGCCGGCCAGACACAGTCTCACCGCATCATTATGATTATACCTTCAGACTAACACTTTATCCACTGTTCAACAAGGCTGCATTCTCTGCTGTTACTTCCTGGACAGGTTTATACGCCATATCAACATGAACGTTAAATAACTGTAGCCTGTCAGGCAGTGTGTTGGGCTTATTTAAGCATTGTTACAGGGTGGTGAGGAGGTTGCAGCCAGTAGTGTAAGCTTGATTTGCATTATTTAATGCTTGCACTATAAACACATTTGCACTATTAAAGCTGCTGTATGTAGCTTTTACAAAAATATGTTTTTTGCATATTTATTAAAACCGTCTCCATGTCGTGACAGTTTGGTCTGAGGCAGATAATCTGTGAAAAGATGGAGCTCCTCCACCTCCTCCCTGAGCTGCTATAAAGAAATGCCCCGCCCCTGACCTGAAACAACCAATCAGAGCCAGGAGGCGGGGCTTAGCTTTGCCAGTCACCCTCGTGTTCGCGCTGCTAAATGTGCTAATGGTGGAGAAACAACTCACTGTTCCAGGAAAACTGTTTATCCGCCATCATTGGTGGCCATGCTAACTAGCCTTAGCATTAGCAGCAGGCTATGAGCGGCAGGTACATGAGGGTGATTGACAGCACTTAGCCCCTCCTCCTGGCTCTGATTGGTTGTTTCTGAGAGAGTGGTGTATTTCTGCAGTTTGTACTGGGAGCACTGGGAGAAGGCAGAGGAGCTGGGGTTTTTTCACAGATAATCTGTCTTATACTGTCACGACATCATGATAATTTTAAAAAACATTTTTTTTATAAAAATGACCCACTGCAGCTTTAATTTAATGTTTTTTTGTTTGTTTACAATAATGTCCCATTATGTATCCTGTGTTTAGCTTGTGGCAATTTTTTAAAAAATAAAAATACTCAGGTATTATTAATGTTTATTTTAGTTTTAAACTGAAGTTTAAAATAAGTTTAAATATTTTGTAATAAAAATCAAAACCATCCAATACAGAAAAAGGAAAATTGTGATATGTTTGGTCCACATCACCCAGGCCTGAGGTACCGTATACAGTTAGTACAGGCAGTGACGTGCACTCAAGGAAGGCAGGTGAGGCATTACAAATAAAATAAGTATCAAGAATGATAAAAAGAAAATCAGTTTGGCCACTTAAGTGTTCTACAAATTTATTTTCTGGATGATTTCAACATTTTTTATGTTTCACTTAATTTATGCACTTGTTCAAATAAAGGAGGAGGAGAGCTGAGGTAGTGCAGTGCTGTGCCTCACCTCTTGGGGGCGCTGTGTTACAGAGTGAATGCAGCAGGCAGTTGACTCTTTATACCACCAATATACATGGTTTATTACACATGCTGACGTTCCACAGTCTGTAATATCGTTAATGAAAGTGTGTGACATATTTAGTCTTTCTAAACACCCTTAAATGTGCAGAAAGTGCAATAATTAGAAATAATTAGAAGTAAGATCATAGATGACTTTTAGTTTGATTAAAAAAATTACAAAATCTTAATTGGACTAAATGTTTTAAATAAAGTCAAAATTGGAATATAAGCTTCTTTTTTCGACATTATATATTTGTTGATCCGACTCCAGAGGTACAAAAACAAATAGCTGAACGCACCTGTGGTTTCCATCTTTTTGTCAAATACCATTGACTAGCTATAAAACAAATTCATTGTATGCTAGGTATCTCTAGAAATTAAATCGATTGATTTTATTTCTTATTTAATTTGTTTTTAAATTTTCTAACAAGAAAATCAGAAGCTTTAGGGTGAATCTGTTTCTGCAGCCCAGAGTCGTCACCATCAACGCCTTACAGGTGTTTGTAATATTAATATTGCACGGGACCGGTTGAAATGCAGTAATTGTATTTGTGTCATGAGATCGCACTTTGGATGGAGTGTCACTGCAAAGGCACATGAGAAGGCAAGGAGGAAATGTGGGTTTATCTGGTATTTAACTGGCGACATCATCACAGTGTGAGATGAGTTGATTTCCGCAGCTCTAACAATATTTTTAAGGTCTTTTGTTGTAGAAACGAAACCCAAACAAAACCCCCTGACATTGCTTGCCCCTTCTCAGTATGGACAGAAGAGCAAACAGCTCGTTAAACTGCTGGAGTTTTTGGAGGGAGTTTCACGAGTTTCAAAACGATGCCGATGAACTGGAAGGAGCTTCAGCTCTGTGTGATCCAGTGCATGGCTCAGAATAACTCCCTATTAAGCTGCTGGAGTGGCAGAATGACGTGGAGGAGGAAAGGAAAAACGGATGTTTAGTGGAAGAGGAGAGACGTAGCAGCTCTGTTCTCCATCAGCAGCCACATGGTGGATCCGTCTGGCAACCTGGTGATGTGGTAACAGACCCAAACAAACGCTGACAGTGTTGGTCCTGACCGGTACATAAATGATTCTGTTCAAAGAAGGAATTCTCTTTTTTTAGCTCATTTCCATAATAATTTGAAAAACACTTTTGTTTTTACTCTGTTCGATAAAGGAAAAATGCAGAAATCTGTAAGGTGGGGGGGATAACAAGCCTATTTGTTGCTTAAGCTGCAGTGTTGGAGTTGGGTCGATATGATAAACAAGTAAACACACCAACCTGACCATGTTGTGACAGTCAACCAGGACCTGAAGAGCACAAACTGTCAGCCACACATGGCAACAAGCAGCTCCACAGCAGAGAGGAATCCCTTACACCAGCCTGCAGATGTTGCTAACGAGCAATCATTTGCACTGTTAGCCTCCAGAATGACCCGTTTATACCTCTTTGAGAGAAATTGCAGTGCTTTGAATGGGACACAGTACGCTCTCAGGTTCTCAGTGTTTAATGATAGCTTTAATTTGCACTTTAAAGAAACATAAATAGTGCAAGGCAGCTCTGGAAAGCCAGAAAAGAGTGGAAATAATCTGCTGAGCAGCTAATAACACCGAGATCCAACCTCCCTTTTAAAAATGGCATGGACGTTCGGTTGTGTTTGGAAAAATTACATCATAAACATCTGTAATAATGTATGCAGTTTGGTGAGGTTATGCAGGGTTTCCTTCACCATATTATAAGCCTGGCGGGCCGCCAGACTTTACTTGCTCCCCCACCAGGCTCGGCGTCATTTTTTTATTTATTTTAAATATATGAAACCATGTATGAGAGCTGATTTTCGGAGAATACTGTACCAAGGTACACCTCAGTTATAAAAGCCACACTGCTTGCTTGGTTTGCGCGCGCTCAACGCGGTTTAATCAACGTGGGTTTAATCGTTTAAAGCTGTGGAAAGAAATCAAAACAATCGATAAAACTTAACATTTTGTAATGTTACATTTATTGTTAACATTAAACAATATTAAAGCTAAACCACCTCTATTTTAAACCAGGTCTGTATGGAAAATAATATTTTGTGTGTCAGTGAGATTCTCTGTGCTGAAAAGCTTTCATTGTAAAAAATAAATATAAATAAAAATAATTTGAATAATTTCAAAAATATTTTAAAATGGCATATGCTTGAGCCGCTGACAGTAATTTTGGAAAGAAATACGGAGTTTAAAAATAAAAAATATTTGATCAAAGCAAAGAAAAATTCTTTTGAATTTTTTTTTTTTTTTTCCAATTTTTGCTTTGTCAAAACATTTGATTTAGTTCAATTAATCCTAAAAGTTAAAGTTGATTGTTCCATCCGTCTATTATCTTTACCCGCTTATCCTTGGGCGGAAGCCAGAGTACCCAGGGAGAACGCTCACATTCAACGAGAACATGCTGATAAGACACTGCACAAATATCAGATCAGATTACTCTTTAATGTCTTTGTTACAGCCAGGTGCCCGTGCTCTGTCGTCCTGTCACCATGGAAACGCTGATATACTGAATGTGCAATCTGGAAATAAGTTCAGGTTGCAACATTGGAAGACTATGCATTAGTTCCACTTTAAACAATACTTAAATAAATATGAATACTCTCCACCATATTGGATTAGGAAAATTCTTGAATAATGTTTGGAGCATAAATCACTTCCTCTAATTTAGTCATTTATTGATATATATATATATATATATATATATATATATATATATATATATATATAATTTTTTTTACACAATACATGTGAGCTGAATCCCAACTGAAAATGTTGTGATATTTTAAAAATTCCTTGTAAAACTAAAATTATGATGTCAAATTTGACAATTTTATTGACATTTACTCAGCACAAATGTGTTCCTCTTATGAAAGACTCAAGTATGCATCTTACTTTAAGCTCAGTTCTCAGTCTTTAAAAAGTCTGGAGAAGTTTGGTAAAAGAAAATGGAGGATTCAGTTCAAATAAAAAAATACTTAATTTATCTCAAAAGGGAAATTAAATGTTGTCATAACTCGTATTGTCCAAGTATCTTCTAAGAGTCGTTGTGGATGGCATGGTGATGCTGTGGGATCTTCGGTAGCGGTCAGTGTTGCAACGAATCAAAGCGTCTCTGACTGAATGTTGTTGCAGTATAACAGCCTCATGACTGTCAGGACATCCCAACAGTTCAGTACCAGAGCAGCAGAGATGATATTCCACAGTAACATGTCCTGGATGACACCATCAGTTCTTGGAAAACGCTGCTAATCCGCCTCATTTGCTTTTGCCGCTCCTCTTGAAATCTCTGTCTGGCCGTTTGGTTAAAAAGCCGGACAGAGAAACGTTGGAGTCGGGGATGTGATCCTTGGAAGAGCTGGTTTGAACTTCCTCCTTCTCTCTTTCGTCCTGCTTCGCTCCCTTTCAACTCGTCTGGGATCTGGGGTCAAAGTTCAGGCATTACTTGAGCTTTCGAGATGCTAATGAGCTGCTCCCAGCTGTAAAAACGATACGTTGTTATGATGGTTACGCATCATAACTGTCTAATCTAGACAAAAAAAACAATCAGAACTGGCGTAACAGAGCTGCTCCATCATGGATGAGCGGCACTATTCTAGAGTTAACTATGGAGAAATATTTGTGCCCAGATTTTATTCCATTGTCACTTCCATCCACGACTGCGAACTCTCTAAAATCCGAGTCGGGGAAACTGCGAACTACGTATATTTCAATGAAAACAGGTTCTCCGGATGAAAACAGGTCGCTCTGCAGGTCTACCTTCAGCTGACTGAAGATTTGTCGGCCTTTCCCTGTTGGGTCTGCATTCCCACCAGTCCACCCTGCTGTTGACAACAGTCTATATTTAGCCCCGGATCTCTGCCCGCTGCCATTGTCCCGCTGATTAAGTAACAGAAGACAGACAGCTGCCCAGGAGGAACTTTTCCAAGCTGTCAAGGTTGTTTTGCCCACATATTTTCTGACACTATCTGATAGAATATCTCACTGCTTAGTGGTTTTGTAGATGGAGATGCTTCTGCAGAAGGTGCCATTATTTTTGAACAGAGGGAGTTTCTTTCCCTTCTGTGAAAATAAAGAGGAGAATTAGATCTAAAGGAATAGTAGGTGGACTTACTCAGCAGGAGACGATTGTGTGATTGCTTTGATTTGTTTATTTTTGTCTCTGTGTCCATGGCTTCGGGAGATAATTAGAGGCTTTTTCTGTGGCCTAGAGCGCTACCTGACACTCAGTTCAGGTAATGAAAACATGCTCGATTTGTATAAACGTCTGCTGTTTGCTTATTTCCACACACCTGCATCACACCGAGGCTCCGCAACACATTTGTAAAGAACAAGGCGAGTTTATGTAGCAACAATCCAAAGTGCTTCACGGGACATCTAGAGAAAGACAGAAAGAAAATAATTTAGTTTCTGCACATCTCAGGTTTTCGGGGAGTTTGTTCCAAAGCCAAGGAGCCTGGAATCTGTCCTGGGAACACAGGTGGAGCAGGTCTCCGGAGACCAGAGGTGTCTGCATGGTTCAAGCTTGATAAGCAACTCAAAAATGCATTTTTAAAAGGGCAGTATTATGTAAAATCGACTTTTTTGAGCTTTACATCATGTTAGAATGTTACTCCCTCATCAAAAGTGTCACTTTGATTCTTTCATGTCTGTCCTTTAATCTCTCATGGTAACCATTCAGCCGTGCAAAACGCCTGGATGGACCGAGCTCTGCCTTTGAGATGCAGCTCTTCCTCGGAGCTGCAGTTTCTAAGCTTCCGAGCTTCAGCCTCACAGATCACCCCTCCACCGCAACTTCCCCACGCAGCTCCTTCAGACTAGCCAGCAGCAATTAGCAAACACCTGGTGGAACTGCACATCTGCTGAGCTCATTATACGAGCTACTTCTCAGTGAAACGCTGATATAAATGTTGTTAAATTGTTAATAGAGGAGCACTGGTGTGATGACTTCCTGAAGGTGAAGTTTCAGTAAGAGCAGGAGTTTTTAAAGAGACATAGGCCCAGTTTCAAGGGGTCAGATTATGAGGTCAAATTTCATATTTGATATCTACAGTATTTTTGTAACAACTGAAGGTAACATAGTTACTTGATTGTGCCTGGAAAATGCATCATAACACGCCTTTTAAAAAATTTTTCTTACTTTTTCAAGCTTTGTAATAAAAATATCAAATCCCAAACCAAGCGGTTGAAGGGGGCTTTGACTGCTCCTTTCGACTGTCTGTTTCTGATCCCCGTCTCCGCCTGGCTCTGTCCGTCAGGCGTGGTCCTGGTGTGCTTCGAAGGCGACTCTGACGGATACATCAACCTGGTGGCGTACCCCTACGTGGACAACACGGAGGGAGTGACGGGGGAGCACGAGGAGCGGGACCCCCAGGAGAGGGAGCAGCCGAGGCGGAAGCACTCCCGGCGCAGCCTGCATCGATCCTCCTCCTCCACCGAACACAAGGAGGAGCGGGCCGACAGGAGGGAGGTGCACGACACCGACTCCTCTGACAAGTAAGAACCCCAGGAAGGATCCAGCTGTTCTCGCCGACCAGTCGCTGGTTGTGAGAGTTTCCCTTCTTCAGTTCGTCACTGATGATAACCTTTTAGTTTTGATGCTATCGACACGTCTATGGAAAATGTTTGGTTTGAAAAAAATCCACTTGATATAATATCATAAAACTTTAAATGAGAATTTTTTTTTATTCCCCCCCCCCCAGATTATTTGACGCTTCTGCAGGATCGTGTTTTACAATGGTTGACGTAAAACGGTTGGCTAAGATCGTTTGTAATTAGGTGTAGAGAATAGGGCTGCACCGAACGATTATTTTGGTATTCGATTAATCGGATTTAAAAAATTGGAACATTTTGCAGATTTTTAATTTCACCTCTTAGGCTTTTTTTTAAATACAAAATTACATTTAAAAAAAAAGGCAAATAAACAATTAAGTTCCTTTAAAAATAGGAAAATAAACATTTTATTGCCTAAAATGCAATAATATAGCTTTCCTTTAGTGAATTTGAACCAGGTGAAGCTAAAACTGCCATTTGAGGAGTTTTGGGTGGAACAGATTTACAGACAAAGGTTTTGTTTTTTTGTCTTAAATGCAAAATATTTATATATTTTATGCAGGTTTTGGCTTAATTACTGCTCTGGGTGTGTTGTTTTGACAGCAAATGGCCTTTTTTTTGGTCTGTATACTCCAGTTAAAGATTAATCGATTACTAAATTAGTTGACGATTATTTCGATCATCGATTCATCACGATTAATTTGATTTATCGTTGCAGCCCTAGTAGAGAAACAATCACAGCACGGCGTTAGAAACAGAGAGTAGGGATGTACGATGTATATTGACTTCTACGTCGGTATCGGCCAACGTTGCTGATTTTTTTTTTTTTTTTTTTTTTTTTTAAACATGTCTGTGTCGGCCTGATGGAGGTGGTGTGGTCACTTTTTACACAGTGCTGAAAGTACAGGGAGATACATGTAAGATATATAATATCGGTAGATTAACGGCAGTATTAATCAGAGCTGCTATGATTAATTGAATTAATCACGATTAATCAATTATTGAAATAATCGTAAACTAATTTATTAACCGACTAATCGTTAACTGGAGTATACAGACTCTAAAAAAGGACATTTGCTGACAAAACAACACACCCAGAGCAGTAATTAAGCCAAAACTCTACAGAATATATAAACATTTTGCATTTAAGATAAAAAAAAAATTAAAAAACTTTTGTAAATATGTTCTACCCAGATCTCCTCAAGTAGCATTTCTTTTTATTTTCACCTGGTTCAAATTCACTAAAGGAAAGCGATATTATTGCATTTTAGGCAATAAAATGTTTATTTTCCTATTTAAAAAAGGAATCTAATGATTTGTTTATTTGCCTCTTTTAATGTATTTCTAATATTGTATGAAAAAGCCTAAGATATTAAATTAAAAATCTGCAGAATGTGCCAATTTCTTTTTACCCAATTAATCATCAGAGTAATCGATAGAATAATCGATGACTAAAATAATCGTTAGTTGCAGCCCTAGTATTAACATCGGATATTAAAATCTTCCCGAATTTTCATATCGGTGCGTCCCGAATCGAGAGACTTCAGCGAACATCCAACAGTGCAACAGAAACGTTTCACTAACGTTAACAACCTGCTCTCCTGCTTCAGTCTCACAGAACTGAAGAGTCCAAGGCTCGACCCAAAGATCCACTCCGACGTTCCCTTCCAGATGCTGGACTGGAACAGCGGTCTGGCCTCGGAGAAGATCAGCCACAACCCCTGGAGCCTGGTGTGCCACAAGCAGCAGCTCAGCCGCATGAGGTCCGAATCCAAGGACCGGAAGCTCTTCAGTATCCTCCTCCTTCATCCGCCAGAGCAACCTGCAGTCGCGGCATATTTTACTATATATATAACACTCACTGGCTGCTTTATTAGGTGTAGCTGGGTAATTACCTGTTTAACTCAACCAATCGCAGGCCAGCAACACATGCAGAAACACGTGGCCAATGTGACTGAATGATTTCTGTCACACCTTTCATAGAGTCACCCTCCAGCTTGTCTCTCTTGATGTATTTTATTATTTTTAGGCTATTTGTTAAGAATTTCTAAAAACTTTAAAACAAAAATTATGAAAAATATATTACGTTTTTAAAAAAGAGGTAATTTACCAGTTTAGAAGGAAAAAAATCTGTTTAACCTTGTTTTTTTTTAAGCCTTTGTTTTTTTCCCCACAAATAAAATCATGTTCATGAATTTCAAGAAACAAAATCATAAGCAATTTCTCATATATCAACCTTTTAAATTTACTTTGAAGATTTATACAGTCCCACCTCATTCCTGCAAGACGTTTAATTACGGCTGCGCGACATATCGGCATCAGTCTGATAAGTAAAACTGGGCCAATATTAACAACCGATGTTGATTTCCGTAAGATATTTTAACTTATAATATGGGGAAAAATATCTTGTTCCACTGGCAGATTATTTCACTTATAACTAGAACTTTTTCATCAATATTAAGGAATTATTGACCTAAAACCAGCTCCTATATCTGCTGAAAAGTTACCTGTGAGTTAGTTTAGTCTGATTTTAAGTGTTTTTAAGTTGTTTGCACTAAAACTGGACCACAAATGTTTTGTAAGATTTTGTGTTTTTTGCAGGGTAATTAACTCTAATTAGAGGCCGGAGACCAAAGTAAACCTGGCATATTATTTTAAACTGCTCCCAGTTTAAAATCCTTCCAGACCTCTGACTTTGCCCTCTGCTGGCTTAGAAGTGTAACTTCTCCCGTTTTTAGTTTGTTTGTTTTTTTTGTTTTGTTTTTTTTTTTGTTTGTTTGTCTGATTTTTTTATTTTTATTTTTTTAACATCTTGTAATCGAGTTCAGATCTTCTGTGACGTGTGATTGATAGGAGTGCATTAGTTGTGCAGCGCGCTGCGCTTATTACAGTCGAACTGTATTTTCTTTCCTCACCAGGGTAAACTACCTCCTCCTCTATTTAGACTATAATAAGCAGATTAACATATTTTTATTTTATGCATTCTCCTTTCATTTTCCTTGTGCTGGATGTATTGCAGGCTTATTAAAAACGCGCCACAAAAGCCTGAGCCGCCTGAATTTTGGGTCAGGTTCGGCCTACAGATGGGCCTGTCTCAATAAGCAATGAATCAATTAATCGCATAATAAATTAAAATGAGCTCGATAATTTCCATTCTGATGATTAAAATTTTTTTAACGGCAATTTTGTTTAATCCATTTTATTTATGGTGTCGGTTATGTATGGTTTTTATTTCGGTTTTATTGTTTTCGGTTGTCGCGTTTTATGTTGGATATTTAAAATATCTTAAATTACTAAAATATAGAATGTAGAAAAATTAAAAAAAAAAATTATGAAAAATGTAATGATAAATAAAAAATATTACTAAATAAATACAGAATATGGAAAAAATAGAAAAAAACAATGAAAAAAGTAAAATAAAATGACTAAATAAACACAAAAAATTATATATATATATATATATATATATATATATATATATATATATATATATATATATATATATATATATATATATATATATATAAAGGCAACTAATAAAACAATAACATTGGAAATAAAATCGAAAATTAAATAATAGTGATAATGTTAAACGTTCTTCACAAAAGTAAACTTTATAGGTCTTTGAGAGGGTGAACTTGCGTTATTATTGCATTATGAATATATCACTTGAAAATGATCTCAAAACAATATTATCGTATATCGCAATAATTTCTGGGACAATTTATCATCCAGCAAAATCTGTTTACATGACAGGCCTAGCTACAAATCTAAATTCTAGTCAAAAGTGTAGAGAAATATCGATTATTGGTCATAACAGCAATATTGATATCGGCCCATATTTTCTAATCGGTGCATCCCAGCTTTTAATTTGAAAGTAAGCAGAAATCTTTCATTTCCTGGGAAATCAAATATATTTGTCTGTTTTTCTAGCTGAGATTCTTTACAAAAAGCTGTGGTGAAATTCTCCAAAGTAGCTAATAAACAGGACTAGATTCCATCAGCCGAAAACCTGCTGGTTTACTCCCTAACTGCTGCGGTTCAACCAGAGTTCCTGTTGCTGGAGAACGTCGTTCACCACTTCTCTTACCCCTGCATCCTGGACCTGAAGATGGGCACCAGGCAGCACGGCGACGACGCCTCGGAGGAGAAGGCGGCCCGGCAGATGAAGAAATGCGAACAGAGCACTTCGGCGACGCTGGGCGTCAGAGTGTGTGGCATGCAGGTAGAACCACTAACAATTATTCTATTGATTATTTTGATGATTAATCCATTTTAAAAATTGGCACATTCTGCAGATTTTTAATTTAACCTCTTAGGCTTTTTTATACAATATTAGAAATACATTAAACGAGGAAAATAAACAAATAATTAAATTCCTTTTTTAAATCGGAAAATAAACATTTTATTGCTTAAAATAAAATACTTTTAGCTTTCCTTTAGTGAATTTGAACCAGGTGAAGCTGAAACTGCCACTTGAGGAGTTTTGGGTCGAACAGATTTACTGACAAAGGTTTTGTTTTGTTTTTTTTATCTTAAATGCAAAATGTTCCCATATTTTGTACAGTTTTGGCTTAATTACAGCTCTGGGTGTGTTGTTTTTGAGTCTGTATACTTCAGTTAACAATTAATGGACTCCTAAAATAGTTGACAATTATTTCAATAATCGATTAATCGCGATTAATTTGATCAATCGTAGCAGCCCCAGCAGAGAAACACATCAGGATGTGGAAGCTGTAACAGAAACTCCTCTATCAGTCCATCTTTCATCAAACTTAACGTCACGCTTCACTGACCTGCAGTAAAGTGAACAGAATAGATTTAAAACAGCATCTGTGTTGCAGAATATTAAACCTTCCTTTGTAACCAGCTGTATTTACCTTTTATTTCCTCTACAGATCAGTAACAAACATTAATTCACGCAAATATTTTTTGCAGATTTTTGGTGATGCATCATTTAAATAGCTTCCCCCTCTCCTTCCTGCAGGTGTACCAGATGAGCACTGGTCACTACCTCTGCAGGAACAAGTACTACGGCCGCGGCCTGTCGATCGAAGGCTTCCACCAGGCCCTCCACCAGTACCTGCACAACGGGAAGTGCCTGAGGCAGGACCTCTTCGAGCCAATCCTGAATAAGCTCCACAGCCTGAAGGTGGTGCTGGAGAGACAGGCGTCCTACCGCTTCTACTCTTCCTCGCTGCTCATCATCTACGAGGGAAAGGTGAGCTTTGCCGTTTATTAACAGATGGGTAGATTTCAAATTACATATGATGTGGGAAATTGTTGGGCTTCATTCAGACTCTAAAATTTAAAAAAAAAATAAATATAAAAAAGAAATATTTCTACTAAAAATGTCCTTTTCTAGCAAACACAGGTTGATGGGTTTCACTCTAACGTCAGGTTTGAGTTTCTGCATGTGAAACTCCGAGTTTAGTGTTTGCTAGTTCTATGTTTGGTCTGTAACTCCTGAGGGAGACGCCTTTCAAGCAGAAAATGAGCCGACGTGGAGCTGAGACCGAGCCCAAACTGTCAGCGTCTGGAAGGGAATGGCTAAATAAAGAAACTCACAACAGAACCGCGGTTCAGATGGACCTCTGCAGGTTTGCTGCTGAGGAAATCTGCAGGATTCATTCTTTTTTTTTTTTTTTTTAATCATTAAAGCTGCAGTATGTAACTTTTATGAAAATACGGTTTTTAAATATTCGTTAAAATTATCATTATGCCGTGACAGTATATAAAACAGATAATCTGTGAAACAATCCAGCTCCTCTGCCTTCTCCCAGTGCTCCCAGTACAAACTGCAGAAATACACCAGTCAGTCAGAAACAACCAATCAGAGCCAGGAGGAGGGGCTTAGCGCTGCCAACCACCCTCATGTACACACCGCTCAACCCCCCCTCCTGCCCTCTGCTACGCTACAGCTGGTTCTCCACAACATAGCCTGCTGCTAATGCTAATGCTAGTTAGCATGGCCACCAATGACGGCGGATAAAGTTTTCCTGGAACGGTGAGTTGTTTCTCCACCATCAGCACATTTAGCAGCGTGTACACGAGGGTGATTGGCAGCGCTAAGCCCCTCCTCCTGGCTCTGATTGGTTGTTTCAGGTCAGGGGCGGGGCATTTCTTCAGACAGCAGTAGCAGCTCAGGGAGGAGGAGGAGGAGCTCCATCTTTCCACAGATTATCTGTCTCAGACCAAACTGTCACGACATGGAGACAGTTTTAACTTTAATATGGAAAAAAGATATTTTTGTAAAAATTACATCCTGCAGCTTTAAACTGCAAAGTCAAATTTCTTTCATATTTGATATAAACAGCATTTTCATAACAACTGAATGTAACATAGTTGCTTGATTGTGCTATGAAATGAATCTATCTGCCTGGAGAGTACGTAATACTGCTTCTTTGAAGAAAACCGGAGACTCATGGCTTCAGACTGTTTGGCTCTTTTTTTTTTTATTATTTGTGTATCTAATAACGTCACAACGACTTTTACACATCAGTAATATTTACGCAGTGATTTAATCGTGTCTGTGGCCTGAGTCCTTGTTTTCCTTGATTTGATTTTGTTTGGTTCTGTTCCGTTTAGAAACCGGACCTTTTCCTGCTTGTGTGATTAACCCTGACTGTTCCGACTGCAGGAACCTGACGGCCCTTCGGCCCCCGGCCCTGGGCAGAATGCAGCCAGGCAGCAGAAGACCCCCGGGGCCCCTACGGAGCTCCACGCTACCCCTCCCCCCGATGCTTCCAGTGAAACGGACATGAGCCAGAACCCGGTCCTGGGGTCGCTGTCCTCTCAGGGACCTGGACACACGGCCCCAGACCCCCCCTCCTCTTACCCGCCTGCCAAGTCAGACTGCCGCTCCTTCGTCCCCTGCCCTCCATCGCCTCACCGGTGTTCGGAATTTCCCTCCCCAGCTCCCAGTTTGGGTCCCCTCCCTCCCGCCCTGCTGCCATCGCAACAGCCCCCTCTGGTGGACGTTCGCATGATCGACTTCGCCCACTCCACCTTCAAAGGTTTCCGCGGCGACACGGCCGTGCACGACGGGCCAGACCAGGGCTACGTGTTCGGACTGGAGAGCCTGATCCAGATCCTGGAGAGCCTTCGAGAGGAGAACCTGCCGTAGCTCCGGACGCCCGGAGATTCCTGCGAGGTTCTGTCGGACCAAACCGGCGCGGTTCTGTTAATTAAAAAAAGAAAACAAAAACATAAAAATAAAAAAAAAAACCCGTCCTCCCACTCAAAAAAAAAAAGATCGGTCTTTAAACACACACACACACACACACACACTCACACACACACCTCTTACTGTGAGTCAATTCAGGTCCCGTTGATGCAGCCGCCTTCTCCAGAGCCGAGGAGACGGGACGGCGGAGCCAAAATGGCGGCCAAGACAAAACTACGATGTCTCCTTATGAAGACCTTGGTGGTTGTAATGCATCCTCTCACCGTCACACACTGATGCCTAACCACAGAGCAGGGATTACCCTCTGTGACGTCACAGGAGGTGTTCCTCAAGGACCTCTGTTTGGAGATTCAGCACAGCGGCGGTTCTGCTAGAACGGGTTTTGTCGCACCAGCTGAAACGAGAAGGAATCCAGCCTGGAAAGGGTTTTATTTGCTGCAGAACTGCTGCTAACACCGCGACCTGTCAGCTGGCAGAAGAAGGGAACCCGGCGTGTCCACTAGGGGGAGTATTTTTTTTCTAAATTAAAGCATATCTTTAAGGGAAACTTTCCAGCTTCTGAGGATGAAACATCCGTCTTTCGCGTCCTGCAGAGCGAAGCTCAGACTTCAGAGGATTTTCACGTCCTGTGAGGCTCTTCGAGATGGACGGACACAGTCGCACATCCTGGGAACGGTTGTGGGTGGAGCTCCGGGACAAAACGTCCTCTCTGACCGACCAATCAGCTCTAATCCCGCTGCAGCTCCTCCTCCTCCTCATTTCTCCTTGTTCCTCAGAAACCAAACCCCGACAGGTGAACGGCTGACCTCTAGAGAGAGAGAAAAGAAAAACGCGCTGCATCTGGCAAAGCAATAGGCGGTTCCGATAGAGCGCAGTGGCGCCCCCTGGAAGGGAAATCAGCAACGCAGTGCTGCAGAAACAGGCACCTAGAGGGAAATGTAGGCGTTTTATTTTAAAACATTGGGGATTAATCAGAAAAACAAACATGGCCTGTGTCCTGTGAAGCTCATTTGTAACATTAGAAGCATAAATGTCACTTTAAAATCTGGTTCAGTGGTGTCCAGATGTTTATTTCTTTGCTGTTGTTAGCGCATCTCATGGAAAAAAAAAAAAAGCCCAACATAAATGCAACGATGCAGCTCAGTTTGTATGTACTCAGAAAACAAGTGAGTTTTTCGGTCTTTTCTGGAGCTCCTCGCATTTTAAAAATCAACCAAGTTTCCATTTCTGCTCTCTGAGCTGAGGATCGATCAGAACCACCAGAACCTGAAGGCCCGCTCGGTGCCTTTTCATGGGATTTGTTAACAGCACTGATTAAAAGAGAAGAGTAACACCACCCTCAACTATCAGGGCTCGATTATATAATATTTTTCTGGAAGATGTTATAGAAATCACAAAAAAATGGGAAATGAGACCAAAAAAAAAATAAATTAAAATTCCTTTTGAAAACGTTTTGCTGGTGTTGAATTATCACCCAGCCCTGCCTCAAAATATAGAAAAACTTTATATTTATATAGAAATCTATGTTAGAGTCACCCTGTACCTGTCAGCGGTCGTGGCAATAACGTGTCCGTGTCTCTTCTGGCTGCTTTGGAGGTGTTGGCCAATCAGATTCGTTCATTTCAGCTTCCTCCGCCTGAGGCTGGCCTAAATGCGGCACCGCCCCCTGCTGGACAGCAACGGGAACTCAGCCCCAGGAGCAGGAACGAAACAGAGCAAATATTATATTGTATTTTTGGTTTATTAAGGTGATAATTTATTTTTTTTATTGTATCTTTACCCACAGATACGGGTAAGTGTTTTATCCCCCCCCCTTATAAAAGTGTAAAGATGTTATGAGGAGCGTATAGAAGCAGTATTACTGGAGCTTTCTGCCGCAGACGTCAGTCAGCTCGCCGAGCACTTCTTTGCCTTGCTTTGGACCTGTGGTTCTGTTGGGTCGGGTGGGGGTGTGGAAACTGTTCAACGTGTCTGTGTGTGTGTGTTCTTTCATTGTTGGGTTTGTTTCGCTCCACATCGACAGATCCGGTTAATTTTTTTTTTTTAATTTATTTTTTTTTTTTTAAAGGAGAGAGCCCCCCCCCCCCCCCCCCAACTCCCTGCATGCTCATCGACGTCCTCCCGTTCAAGACCGTTTTCCTCCCCACGTCAAACGTCCCGGCGGCGGCCCGTTTTTACCTCCCGGATTCTCATGGTCGTCAAATTCAGAGATTGATGGGACTTTTTGTTTTTTGTTTTTTTTTTTTGTTTTTTGTTTTTTTGTTGTTTTTTTTGTTTGGTTTTTTGTTGTTTTTTTTTTTTTGCATCTGACATCATCCTGACTGTTTGTTAGAACAGTGAAAGTACGTGAGATTAAATCTTTCCAGAAGCTTTTGCCTCATCTTGTTTTTCCTTCTCCAGGTGGAGATCTGTTGTCATAAAATTAGACTCAGATATATTTGTTCAGGGGTTTTTTTTGTTTGTTTGTTTGTTTGTTTTACATATTTGTTAAAATTATCATTATGTCGTGACAGTTTAATATATGACAGATAATCTGTGGGAAAAAAAAAATCAAGTTCACAACAGAACCGTGGTTCAGATGGACCTCTGAGGAAATCTGCAGGATTCTTTTAGGATTAATGCTTTTTTTTAATCATTAAAGCTGCCGTATGTAACTTTTATGAAAATGGGGTTTTAAAATATTTGTTAAAATTATAATTATGTTGTTACAGTATAAGACAGATAATCCCCCCCGCACTCTGCTACGCTACAGCTGGTTCACCACAACATAGCCTGATGCTAATGCTAATGCTAGTTAGCATGGTTATCATGACGGCGGATAAACAGTTTTCCTGGAACGGTAAGTTGTTTCTTCACCATTAGCACATTTAGCAGCGCGTACACGAGGGTGATTGGCAGCGCTAAGCCCCTCCTCCTGGCTCTGATTGGCTGTTTTTGGTCGGGAGCGGCGCATTTCTTCAAATGGTGATAGCAGATCAGGGGGGGGACAGATTGGTTCCTACCAAACTGTCACGACATGGTGACAGTTTTAACAAATATGCTAAAAAAAAAAAAAACCCCATAAAAGTTACATACTGCAGCTTTAAACCTGCTGGGAGTATGAATACTATTGGGCTTAGCTGGACTCCCCAGGACTGCTGGTCAGTGTACAGACAAAAAGTATAAATGTCTAAACTTTAGTGGCAATAAAGATTCTAAAAAATGCGTAGATACACCCAATATATATATATATATATTTTTTTTTTGTAAAGGCAGATTATAATAATACAAATATGCTTATGTTTTTTATTTTGTCTGCACAGTAGAGTATTTGACTACCCAGGCTGTAAGGTGTTCATCAGAGAGACAGCCAGGGGTGAGCAACTGTCTCTGTAGCACCGACCTGAAGGTAAAAATCCAAACAGTTTGTGTCCAGGATGTGTGGGGTCTGCAGAGACGTTAGCTGCTCTCTTCCTGACCCGAGATGTGTACAAGTCCTGGATGGAGGAAGGTCAGTCTGTGCGGACCTGATTGTTCGTTGCAGTCTGAGTCACACCCCATAGTGATGGATGGACACAGGGCAGACTCAGTCATTGCCGTGTAGCAGCTCTCGTGGTGGGTTGTTCTTCTAGAGTTACAGCAGGAAGTCCAGTGTCTACTGGGCCTTCTTCTGAACAGTGACTACGTCTGAGGACCATCTCAGGTCCTCGGAGGGAGTGGTTCCTAGGAACCAGTAGTGATCCACAGTAGACAGTGTTGTTGAGGATGGTGGACCCACTGTGTTGAGCAGGTTCTGCTCCAGATGGTTCTGACCAGCTGATCCACCTCCTGTCTGTCTGCATATTTGTCACAGTCCTGGATCAGAACGATAACAGTGGTGTCATCTGGGAACTTCAGGAGTTTTACGGACAGGTCTAAGGCAGTGCAGTCATTTGTGTACTTAGAGAAGAGGAGTGGGGAGAGAACATGACCCTGGGGAACGCCAGGGCTGATGCTTCTTGTCCCCAGCCTTGTTTTTTGTTGTATTCACACAGTTCATCCTACTATTACCCTCCCTTCAGCCAAATAACGCTGCAGATGGCCATTGTCTTTGGCACCAAAAATGTTGGGAACATGAATTCGCATCAGTGTTTGACTTATGTGATTGTTAATTATAATTAATAACTGAATATTAATTATTAATGACGTTAAAGTTTTGTTAGCTGAATCGGGGCACCACTTCCAGTATCTCTGGAATCATAAGTCAAACTTAGCCACTCCTGAAGGAATGAATCCAGAACCACCGGCAGAAGAAACTGTTCACACAGTGAGCAATGATCACTGACATGCTAATTTCTAATAAAGTCTGAGAATTTATTAACAAAATAGCCCAACCATACAGCTGAATTATTCCGAAAATAACCTCTTTCTTTAACTACTGGCATGCAATCTAGCTACTGATGAAAAGACAAACGGAGTATATGTTGACTAATAAAACTGGGAATCAAATCAGATTAATGAACTATGACGAAATGAAATCGAATTATGAAAAATTAACTTCAAACTAATAAACTGAACAAGAAAACATGAAAAAGCAAAACCATATATGCAGCAGTGTCAAAACAGAATAGCCGCCCCCACTTGGGATGAGAGTGATGAGGTGAAGGAAGCAAAAGAGGAGGGGGTCAGGTCACTGTCCAGATTCAGACTCACCCTCAGCTTTGTAACAAAGAGTCATAAAATTCGACCATGTGCTTGAGCTAGCTGTAAGCTAGACAAAGAAACGTGGCTTTGGGCCCAATACGACCGCTAAATGGGTATGTATGTGGGGAGATCAAGAAACGAAGGGAAGGGAGAAACAAGGAGTGAGAGGCAGAGAGGAAAAGAGATTGGCTGGAGAAGAAGCCAATGGAAGTTAGCAGCGCTGAATTCTGGATCCAGACAGTCGAGCTAAAATGTGACGATTTTAAATCAGCACAGCAACAAAACATCACATACTGTTGTTTATAAAACCAAAAAGATACCTCTTCGTCGACGGATGTAGAGGCCTGGCTTCAGCAGGGCTCTGGAAACAGACGTCAAAAAGATTTTTGTACGTCTAAAGAACTTAAAACGCCGGATACACGGACAGCTTCTTTAAAGTTCTCCAGTTAACACTTCGAAGGTTATAAAAGGAGGATTTCATGACCACAGACCTGATGCCCTCACGTCATTTAACCCCGTGATGAAGCGTTTCTTGGGGAACCCGTTCGGCCGAAAATAAAAACCCGAAACTCGTCCATGAAGAGACGATCACACGTCAGGTCCTTCACAGACGCACGTTTGCTGCGAAATTTCGTCTTTAATGGAAATGTGTAGAAATGAACACAGATGAGACATATTTCCAGGAATAAAACCATCTTTTTTATTAACACCAGCACCTGCAGATAGATGAGGCCCTGACTTATCTGCACAACCAATGACTCATTGAGATGGAGACGAGCGATTCTGAGAATGAGGGCTTTTTAAGGCACTTAAACTGAATCCTGTCCACATTTACACACAGAACCTACTGCAGCATTTAAATAAAAAAAAACCTTAAAACGGATAATTTTACACTTGTAGAAGATAGAACTGCTGAAAACACCTTTTTGTTGATTATAAAGTCTTAAAAACATCTGTTTTGCTTTAAATGCAAACAGAAAAATGCAGGATTCAGCATAAAACTGAGTGTTTAATGTTAAAAATGTGAAATGTCACAAGTAGTTGATAATAAACAACAGATCCCAAATAAAAATGGGTTATATTTTAATGATTAAAAAAAAAAATTCAGTTAGTATGTTTTGGATGTAAATATATGTTCAAATGAACCTTAATGCACCTTATTGCTTCAGTATAAAGAGGCGTAAACATGAAATGTCCGCTTAAACGTGTGAAAATTATCTGAGGATGAAAAAGATTCAGTTCGAACGGTTAGCTTAAGTTATAAAAGTGTTGATTTGTAAAAGCTCTGCTTCTTCTGGTTCGATTTAAAGTTAGACACGAGATAAAACCTGGAAGGGACTAAAAAAAAAAAAATCTAAAAATAGAAAAGATCTCTTAACTTTTTACTCTTGATATCAATAAATAGAAACCAGCTTTTATAAAGACAGATTAAAGATGGCTACAGGATTAAATATGGGATAAAAAGCAGCACAAACATAATAAAATGATATAAAAACAGAAACTTTTAACTGTTTACAATAGATTAGTGGTTTAAACAACACCAAACAAACTGGAAGTTGTTCCAGTCGGGTCTGCTGGTCAAGGATTAAACTTTAAATATTAATATGGAGTTTCACCAACAGATCTGAAACATTTAAAAACTAGGAGAAACTGAAGTATTTCCTGTAAAATACAAAAAAAAAAACCCACTGTGACTCTTGTAAAAGCTCAAAATTAATGTAAAATCAAAATTTTAGTCAGAGTATTAGGGACAAAGAAATGTTTTATTTTTAAATCATGAGAATAAAATCATAACGTTAACAAAATAAAGATGCAACATTACCAGAAAAGATCTTAATAGTAGTCTGCTTTCAAAGTGCTTTTTAACTATTGTTTGTGTTGGATTTCTTAGAAAATAACAATTTATACTGTTCTGATAATACTCCAACTTTAATCTTGTATTGTTGTAACATTATTATCGTAATATTACGACTTTACTCACGGTAATGATGCAACTTAATTTTGTTAATATGCTAACCGTACTCTTGTAATGTTGCGACTTTATTCTGAAAAAGTTATAACTTTATTCTGATAATATTTTAACCTCCTCGTTATGTTACGACTTTATTCTGATAAAGTTACGACTTTATTCTGATAATATTCTAACTTTATCCTCAATGTTGCGACTTTATTCTGTAACGTTGCGACAATGTTGCGACTTTATTCTGGTAAAATTCTAACATTCTCGTAAAGTTGTGACTTTATTCTGATAATATTTTAACCTCGTTATGTTACGACTTTATTCTGGTAATATTACGACTTTATTCTGATAAAGTTACGACTTTATTCTGATAATATTCTAACCTTATCCTCAATGTTGCGACTTTATTCTGTAATATTGCGACAATGTTGCGACTTTATTCTGTAATATTGCGACAATGTTGCGACTTTATTCTGCTAAAATTCTAAACTTTATGACAATAAAGTTGACTTTATTCTCTTACTGTCACGAATTTATTCTGATAATATTACGACTTTTTGTCCCGTAATTGGAAAAAAAAAAACAAAAAAGTTTTCTGTTGTAAGAAGCAGATCCGAAACATTGAAATAATTTGAAAACTGCAGGAAACTAAAATATTTCCAGTAAATAAACAAAACTGATTCTCATAAAAGCTCAAGATCCATTTCAAATTTATAACATTTAGGTAGAACAGGAAACTGTTCTGATGTCCAGTTATACAAAACGGGTCCAAACAGAAACATCCGGGTTCTGCTCATGCTGTCATTTCTCCACATCCCGACCTGCTTCGCCAGAGCCGGTCCAGTTTAAGAGCTCAGCAGGGTTTTTGCCTCAGTTCTCTCCTGGTTTCTCGCTACGAGTCCAGAACCTCCGCATCGATCCGGAAGCTCGCCCGACCGTCCGACGTTACGGCCTCCTCCCCTCTCCTCCAGCTCTGGCGCTTTGAGAGATGGCTAGCGATGGCCAGCGCGCCTCCCTTCAGGAACCTGACAAAGTTCTCGCCCACCAGCGGGCCCATGGCGTACATTCCCGGCCCGTCTGCAGCCAGAACCGTGTTCGTGAAGGGGTCCACGTCTATCGGGTTTCTCCGGCAGGAAATCGGCTCGTCTGGGTTGATGCCTAACGAGCGGCCGTTGTCGCGAAGGAAGGAAAGATTGGGGTGGGCGCCGATCAGAACCAGCGCCTTGGAGACCTGGACCACCGTCTGCTCACCAGAGTCCAACTCGAGGACGCACTTCCGGTCGGGCCGGAAGGCCGCGACCCGGTGGCACGGAAAGCTCAGGTAGCCGGGGTAGGAGGAAGGGGAGCTGGAGGAGGAGGAAGGAGCGGAGCGAAGGTTCTGGGCCCGTTCCGAAGGGGTGGATTGATGCTGCTGTTGGGTCATCATCTGATGAACCTGGAGGATGAAGAGCAGAGATCAGATCTGGGCCGACCAACACGGCGTACGCCGGCCTCGGAACCAGCCTCTCCTCACCTTGTGGTACTCTGGGTAGAGCAGTTTGGGCAGCTGGTTGAAGATGAGCCCGGGGTCCGTCACCGAGCGTCGGAAAGCGTGGCACACCGACGTGTTGAGGTGGTGAGCGGCGAGCACCGCGTCGGCCGCCGTAAGCCCCGCCCCCACCACCAGCACGGGGTCCGAGGACTGGTCGAGCTCGCCGCGAGCGATGGCCGCCTCCAGCTCCCAGAAGGAGTGGCAGACGAAGGGCAGCGACTCGCCGTCCACGCCAAGCCGAGCCGGGATGTCGTGCGTCCCCGTCGCCAGCACCACGTTGTGGGCCAGCAGGGAGAACGGCACCGCCTCTGTTACCGAGCAACCGTCTGCAAGCAGGAAACAAATCTTTTAAACACTTTCTAATCCATTATTATGGAAGCCCATTTCCGCCATGAAAGGAAAAAAAAAAAAAGCCCAACAGGAAGTCATAATTACGACTTTGAAAGTCGTAATTATGAGATTTAAAGTCGTAATTATGAGAAAGAAAGTCAATTTCGACTTTCCAACTCAATTATGAGAAAGAAAGTCATAATTATGAGAAAAACTCAATTATGAGATTTAAAGTAATAATTACGAGATTCAAAGTCGTAATTATGAGATTCAAAGTTGTAATTATGAGTAAGTCCATTTCTAACTCAATTATGAAATAGAAAGTCGCAATTATGAGATTCAAAGTCATAATTATGAGAAAGTCAATTTCTAACTCAATTATAAAATAGAAAGTCGTAATTATGAGATTCAAAGTCATAATTATGAGAAAGACAGGTAATAATTTTGAGAAAAACTCTATGAGATTTAAAGTCATAATTATGAGATCGAAAGTCATAATTACGAGAAAGAAAGTCAATTTCGACTTTCCAACTCAATTATGAGAAAGAAAGTCATAATTATGAGAAAGAACGTCAATTTGGACTTTCAAAGTCATAATTATGAGATAGAAAGTCATGATGAGATACCGATACCATAGCAGTTGGAGACAAGCCTCCTTAGAAATATGTCTCAGTTTGTTTATAATCCATTAAAACGGGGGGAAACTGTTTGCTACTGGTTAGGCTGATCAAATGGAATACTGTGTATCTCATCCTCAGACAAGACAGCATGCCTACTGGATAAAATGAGAAACTGTCAAAAGTCAAAATTTTGTCTTTCTATCTCTTTATTAAGACTTTAAATCTCATAATTACGACTTTGAAAGTTGTAATTATGACTTCCTGTTGGGCTTTTATTTTTTTCTTTCATGACGGAAATGAGCTTCCCTACGTCATAATTTATAACAGTTTAGATGTTTTCCAAACGCACCTCCGAGAATCTCGCCCTCTCGCCGCTGCAGTCCCGACACTCTCCAGCAGGGGGGCGACCCATCCTGCTGACCGGACTCCCTGGTTACCGAGGTGACGGTGGTCCCACAGGCGAAGTTCTGCTCCAGGGACATCTGGGATACGTAGTGCTGGTAGTAGGAGGCGATTTCCGCGGGGGTGGCGCGGTCATTTCTCACATTTCTGCGACAAAAACAACGTAAACAACCTTTAAAGCGACGTGTGAGCTCAAGGTGTTGCGTCAACCTGCTTGTTGCTGAAAGATTCAACCAGGTTTTTTACTTAATTACAACATGACTTCGTTTAATATACAAGTAATAAAGGGTTTAAAACTCAAAGCCAACCACTCTTTAGATCATCCATCCTCCACTGGGTCTTCATAAATGAGCTAATCAAGGTTAGCCACAATACAATCTGATTTAAAAGCTAATATTTTTTAAAGTATTAAAAATATTTTAAAAGCATTTTAATTTTTTTAAAAATATTTTACATGTTTTTAAATATATTTTAAGATTAAAATATAATCAAATTAAATTATTTTTAAATCCGATTTGTTCTTTTTCTACACTTTTGTTCATCTTTTTTGGTTTCACGTTTGGACAATTATTCCTCCTGGTTTTGGACGCTGTGCAGCTGGAAGGATTTATTTTTTTACTTTCGGACAGTGATAATGTGTAACCGTTGGGGCTGCAACGATTAATCTAATTAATCGACTAATGAAATAATCGTCAACTAATTTAGTAATTGATTAATCGTTAACTGGAGCATACTGACTAATAAAGGCCATTTGCTTAAAAACACAACACACCCAGAGCAGTAATTAAGCAAAACTGTAGAAAATATATAAATATTTTACATTTAAGATAAATAAATAAAAAAACCCCACAAACTTAAAAACGTTTGTCTGTAAATATGTTCTACCCAAAACTTTTCAAGTGGCAGTTTTAGCTTCACCTGGTTCAAATTCACTAAAGGAAAGCTATATTATTGCATTTTAGGTAATAAAATGTTTATTTTCCTGTTTAAAAAAGGAATTTAATTGTTTGCCTCTTTTAATGTATTTCTAATATTGTATAAAAAAGCCTGAGGTTAAATTAAAAATCTGCAGAAAGTTACGATTTTTTTTTTGTTTTATCCGATTAATTGTCAGAATAATTGATGACTAAAAACATCGTTAGCAGCAGCTCGAGTAACCGTGGCAACAAGGTGTTGTTTTTATAACTGGGAGCAGCTGATCAGCATCTGAAAAGCTGAAAAAAAGACCTGAACTACGACCCCAAATCCCAGGAGAGAGTTGAAAAGGAGGCTTCATAGATGCAGAGAGAGAAGGAGGAAGTTCAAACCATCTCTTCCAAGGATCATATCCCCTACTCCAACATCCCTCTGCCCGGATTTCTAACCGTACGGCCAGACAGAGAGTTAAAGAGGAGGAGCAAAAGCAAACGAGGTGGATTAGAAGGCTTGCCAACGACTAATGTTGGCATCCAGGACATGTTGCTGTAAAATATCGCCTCGGAGAATATCATACAGCAACAGTCTTCAGTCAGATGCCTCTTCAAATTCATTGCAAGCCTGACTGCTACAGGAGATCCTTCAGAAGTGTTCGATAATAGAGTTGGAATCTAATTAATCATCCCAGATGAACATATTAGAATAAATAAAAGAAGAACCGATAAGTCAGGAATCATCAGAAAGTGTTGGTAGAAACACAGAAACTCCAACATCTTGGTTCTGCACAGCAGAAAGTCACAAGTTTTAACCGTTTTCTGCAACTGTGGCAGTATTTGTACGATTAAAGGCTGACGTAGCGCTATGATGTTGACCAAAGAAAAAAACACTAAGTAAATTTCCGCCAACAAAAAACCTGGATGAATTTCACACATAAAAAAAAAAGATATTCTCTCATGATGAAAGGTCATAAATTTGCAAGAAAAAAAATTAATTTTTCATTATTAAAACACATTTATGATATTAAAAGTCAGATATTTGCAACAGAAATGCCAGAAGTCATCTAAGACAGAAGAGGTAAATTTACACTGCAAAAAACAATTAACTTTTCAGCAGATATAGGAGCTTGTTTTAAGTCAATAATTCCTTAATATTGATGAAAAAGTTCTAGTTATAAGTGAAATAATCTCCAAAATATTTTAATTTATAATATGGAGAAAATGTCTTGTTCCACTGGCAGATTATTTCCCTTATAACTGGAACTTTTCCATTAATATTAAGGAATTATTGACTTAAAACCAGCTCCTATATCTGCTGAAAAGTTACCTGTAAGTTAGTTTAGTCTGATTTCAAGCGTTTTTAAGTTATTTGCACTAAAACTAGACCAGAAGTATTTGGTAAGGTTTAGTGTTTCTGCAGTGGCAGAGATCCACATCCAAAGACTCGCCTCCAACGGGGTCCGACTCAAATTTCTGTTTTTTTTTTCTCACAAATTTCCGACTTTACAACATCAGAGATTTTAACAAAGCAAATTTATGCCTTTATAAATGTAAAATTTAAATGTTTTCTTGCAAATATAAGACTCTTTTTGACATCAGAAAATACGAAATGTGTGGCCACGTTATTTTTAACACTCCGTCGTGTTTGTCGTCTGTGAGGCGGGATTATTTTCTGAGGATCGGACCTGCGTTTGTCCCTCATCCAGTCCTTCAGCTTGAGCCCGGGAAGCTCCATCCAGTTCGCCAGGCTGAGAGTCAGCATGGAGCCCTCCATGGCCTGGAGGGAGCACACATGAAGCGCCATCAGAGAGACGGAGACACGTTGGGGTGAAAGGGCGACGGGTGAGACCGACGGTCTCGGCTCCTTACGTGCCACGCTCCTCCAGGCGGGCCCTTTCCCAGAACCAGGTGGGGAATAGCTCGCTCGGGCTCGTAGCGCCACTCCAAGGGGGAGGTGTGGTCCAGACCGAAGTCGCTGTCCGGCAGCAGCAGCGAGTCAAAGAGCACCGCCACGGGATTGGACGACCGCCCTTCCAGTCCCTCGCAGAGATACTCCAGGTCCTGCGGAGAGGCTCGGTTCAGATTTAGCCCGAACAAACCCGGGTTCAGCGCCGAAGCCGCGCGGCTTACCTGCTCCAGCAGCGACAGGTGAGGCTGCTCCGACAGCTTGCAGTGCAGCAGGGGGTTCGGGTGCCATCCCTCAGGCGACAGGTAGGGGGTGTAACCCGACAGCAGGTAGGACAGGCAAATACCTGAGGGGCCGTTACCTAGGAAACGGAGCAACATGGATGAGGAGGGGAGATCTGCTGGTTTCCAGTTTCTCTGACGTTACACTGCAGAAACACATAATATGAGTATTTCTGGCCCAGTTTCTACTGCAGATGTCTTGAATACAGTTGAAATAAGACAAAACTAACTTACAAGTAACTTTCCAGCAGATGTAGGAGCTGGTTTTAGGTCAATAATTCCTTAATATTAATGAAAAAGTTCTAGTTATAGTGAAATAATCTGCCAGTGGAGCAAGACATTTTCCCCATATTATAAATTAAAACATCTTGGAGATTATTTCACTCATAACGAGAACTTTTTCATCAATACTGAGGAATTATTGACCTAAAACCAGCTCCTGTATCTGCTGGAAAGTTACTTGTAAGTTAGTTTTGTCTTATTTCAAGTGTTTTCGAGATGTTTGCACTGGAAACTGGACCAGAAATAAGACTTTGTGTTTTTGCAGCATGAATATCCTGTTGCGAGGCTGTAATTGCTGCAGAATCTAGATTATATACCCAAATGACTTGTTTTTCTTATTTTGAAATCCAAAATATAGAGGCGTTCAAATTGCTTGGAAATTTTTTATGAAGGATAATTGTTCTAAAATGTTGTTTTTTTTTTTTTTTTTAATGCAATCAACTTAAATAAAGTCTTAAAATCTAAAAAACTTCGTACGCTGCAAAAACACTAAATCTTACCAAGTATTTCTGGTCCAGTTTCCAGTGGAACAAGATATTTTAACTTATAATACGGGAAAATGTCTTGTTCTACCAGCAGATTATTTTACTTATAACGAGAACTTTTTCATCAATATTTAGGAATTATTTACCTAAAACCAGCTCCTATGTCTGCTGAAAAGTTACTAGTTAAGTTAGTTTTTCAAGTGTATTCAAGAGATCTGCACTAGACCAGAAATACTTGGTAAGATTTAGTGTTTTTGCAGCGTAAACTGGAAGTTTCTGAACGTGCTCACACCTGCACAAGAATTTCTTTCATTGTCAACAGGAAACATGACAGAGGCAGAAGATCCTGAGCAGGTGCAGAATGGTTCGGCAGGTCTGAGTGGTTTTTTGTACAATCACCCAGCATGGAAGAGGAAAAACATAATTTATACTTTTACTTCCTCATATTTGCACAAAATATGCAAATATCCAGAGATCCCCTCCACTTCAATGCGGCTTTATTTGCACCCTTTCTCGACCCAGCCGCAAAATAACCAGTCTTTAGGTATTAATCTTGCATGCAGCTGCTTTAGACGACCATAACAGACAAAACAGCAAGTGTGCTTTTGACTCTAACCAAGATTACTTCCTTGTTTGCAGTTAAACTGTCCATTTCACCTCCGAGGTTCCCCCACCGCATGCATGACCCACGCAGCAGGAGGTTCAGCCCTTACCGATGATCACAACAGGCAGAATCTCTCCAGACGTGGTTTCTTTATCCTGCAGATCCATTTCTTCTGCAAGAGAGAAAAGCAAAAACACGACATGACTCATGCGGTTCCTCTGCTTCGCGCCGCCGACCTCTGCAGTAAGATCCTTCTCAGTCGCGTCGCTGCTCCCGCTTCCTCCGATCGACCTCAAGGTGCAACACCGAGTTGTGACCTGGGGTAAGACGGCGCAGCAGGAAGGAAGTGAGCGCGTCATTCTGATTCAGATTCTTGGAGTTCAGGCCTGTGACTGTACAGCAGCTGAAGCCATTATTATTATTATTATTATTATTATTATTATTATTACTTTACAGATATTTTAACATTTAAGTTGCAAAAACAGTTAATTTTCTAATTTCAAATCAGTATTATTATTTTAGAAGCGTCTGCAGAGACCCAAACAACACTTGATCTACATTTTTTTTATTTTGAAATCGTTTTAAATTTCACCCTCAGTTTATGTTTCACACTAAAACTTGGCCTAAAAAATACAAACAGGAAGAAAGAAAAATGTTTTAAGGCAGAAATATTTCAGGAGGACACCAAACAACTCCAGAATCTGCAAAACTTGTAAGTTTGCAGGATTTTAACTTGTTTTTTCAGTGATTCTAGAAGTTGTACAGCAGGTTTTTAGGGAATGTTTTTAGCATTTAGGGCTGCAACTAACAATTATTTGAGTTACTGATTAATCTATCGGTTATTCTGACGATTGATCGGATAAGAAATCGTCACCTTCTGCAGATTTTTCATTTAAGCCTTTTTTATAAAGGTAGAAATACATTAAAAGATGCACATACATAATTCATTTCCTTTTTTAAAAAAGAAAAGAAACATTTTATTGCCTGAAATGCAACAGCACAGCATTCCTTTAGTGAACGCTTGATCGTTTGTAGCAAAGGATGCATCTGCAGTTTAAAAAAAAAGGAAAAAAAACATGTAAAACAACATCTTCTGCTTGAATTAACATCAACACAGCACAGGGCTGATCTGTTGATTTATGTTTTGGATAAACCGATTAATAATTTTATAGCAAAAGGTGCTTAATAGGGGATTTTTTTTTTTTTTTTTTTCCCCAGAATTTGAACCAAGTGAAGCTAAAACTGCCACATGAGTTTTGAGTAGAACATACTTGCAGACAAAGGGTTTTTTAAGTCTTAAATGCAAGATGTTTCTATTTTTTTGTACAATTTTGGCTTAATTACGGCTGTGGATGTCTTGAATACGCTTGAAATAAGACAAAACTAACTTCCAAGTAACTTTTCAGCAGATATAGGAGCTTGTTTTAAGTCAATAAGTCCTTAATATTGATGAAAAAGTTGCTAGTTATAAGTGAAATAATCTGCCAGAGGAGCAAGACGTTTTTCCTATATTGTAAATTAAAATGTCTTGTTCCACTGGCAGATTATTTCACTTATAACTACAACTTTTTCATTAATATTAAAGGAATTATTGACCTAAAACAAGCTCCTATATCTGCTGTAAAGTTACTGTAAGTTAGTTTTGTCTTATTTCAAGTGTATTCAAGATATTTGCACTAAAACTGGACCAAAATAATTGGTAAGATTTTGTGTTTTTGCAGCATAAATATGCTGTTGCGAGGCTGTAATTGCTGCAAAATCTGGATTATATACCCAAATGACTTGTTTTCTTATTTTGAAATCCAAAATACAGAAGTGTTCAAACTGCTTGGAAATTTTTATGAAGAAAACTTCTCACTCTGCAAAAACAAAAAATCTTACCAAGTATTTCTGGTCGAGTCTCTCGTGCAAATATCTTCAATGCTCTTGAAATGAGACAGAATGAATTTACAAGTAACTTTCCAGCAGATATAGGAGCTTGTTTTAAGTTAATAATTCCTTAATACTGATTAAAATTGCTAGTTATAAGTGAAATAATCTGCCTGTGGAACAAGATATTTTAATTTACAATATAGGGAAAAACGTCTTGCTCCTCTGGCAGATTATTTCACTTATAACTAGCAACTTTAATCAGTATTAAGGAATTATTAACTTAAAAGAAGCTCCTATATCTGCTGGAAAGTTACTTGTAAGTTCGTTTTGTCTTATTCCAAGTGTGTTCGAGATGTTTGTATTAAAACCAGGCCAGAAGTTCTTGGTAAGGTTTTGTGTTTCTGCAGTGTGAGGTCAACCGTGATCTCGTCCAGAGGCGTTGGCTCACTTTCAGAAACTGCACAGTCATGCTTACAGTGACGAATCCAGACACGTGAGGAGAGGAAGCCTGAGAGATGAGGAAGAGATTAAAAAAAAAAAAACAACAACAAAAAAAGAAGGAGGAAGAAACGTTAGAGTAAGAGCAGCGCATAAGAGACGCAATAAAAGTGAAAGGAAAGAACCAGAATGAGTAAAGAAGATGGGCTGGGAAGATAAAAACGAGGTTACATAAGGGCAAGGGAGAAGCTGGCATGGAGCCCAGACATGAGAGGCTTTCAGAGCCAAAGTCATGCAGGACTACGTGCAGCTCCAGCAGCCCGCCTCCCTTCTGCTGCTGCGCGGTCAGAAACAGCGAGCAACGCGTTGCCAGAGTTACGGCGCGGCTCGCTTCCGCCGCTTATTCCGCAAGAAAAGAGGAGTCCGGCTCTGCAGTTTCAGTTTGACAAAGCAGTCACGAGCTGCACAGAGCTGGACGTTAATGCTGCAGATCATTAACGTTTACATCGAGCTTCAGGCCAAACAATCCGCTTCAATCACAATAAACTCATCTAATGACTCATATTTTTAAAAAAAAAACCAAACCATGTAATCAGGCATCGCTTGTTTATCTTTCGCAGCCCTGGGTATGAACTTTTGGCTGCAGCGTTTCGGAGATAAAAAGCGGTCATCTAAGGATTTAAACAGATCATATTTACAGAAAAAGAAGGTTTTTTATTTTAAATGCAAAATATATATATTTTTTACAGTTTTGGCTTAATTACTGCTCTGGGTGTGTTGTTTTTCTCAGCAAATGGCCTTTTTTTGTGTCTGTATCCTCCAGTTAACGATTAATCGATCACTAAATCAGCTGACGAGTATTTCAAGAATCGATTTATCGCGATTTATCTGATTAATCGTTTACATATATTTGTATTTTTTTCAGAAATCAGGTTTTCACTGTGACAATAAAAGGTTTTTTTTATTATTTTCGTCAAAGAAAAGTCTAATTTTGTTGATCAAGACTGATTTGTAAAAGCAATAAAATGGGTGAATACTTGTTATAGGCTCTGTATAAAATAAAAACAAATAAAATTGGACCCAGGATGGCTAAAATTATAGGATGTGCTCAGGGACTAGAGGTTATTTTCCCGACTGTGGCAACAAATATGCAAACGTTTCTCTCCACTCATTCCAACAGAAAACACCTGAACATTCACGTTCTCCTTCCAGGCCGCCGACATCAAACCTGCCTTTCCTAAAACTTCCCGTCGGTTTTCGGGTTTGCCGCGCAGACAAACATCCACACCGACCCGACACGGAGCCTGTAATCATCCGAGTCGAACGCCGCCCGTCTGCAGGCGCCTCGGCTCAGTGGCGGCACGGCAGAAACCGACACCGCTCCAGGCAGGAAGCAGGCGTGGAGGGTGAGTGGCAGGATAATGAAGCGCTGTCACCGCAGCGTTATGTAACCTCCAATCATGCCGATCAAACACCTGCTTCAAATGACTGCCAGATACAGGTGAGGAATGTTTGGCATTTAAAAACCAATTATCCTTCATAAAAAATGTCCATGCAGTTTAAACGCTTCTATATTTTGGATTTCAATAAGAAACAAGTCATCTGGGTATATAATCTAGATTCTGCAGCAATTACAGCATATTTATGCTGCAAAAACACAAAATCTTACGAATTATTTTGGTCCAGTTTCTACTGCAAATATCTTAAATACACTTGAAATAAGACTAAACTAACTTACAAGTAGATAAAGGAGCTTGTTTTAGGTCAATAATTCCTTAATATTGATGAAAAAGTTCTAGTTATGAGTGAATTAAAGATATTTTTAGCACCGTCGACCAGGCCCGTCACGATAATAAATGTTGCTGGACGATAAATTGTCCCAGAAATTATTGCGATAAAAGATAATATTGTTGTTTTGAGACCGTTTTCAAGTGATATATTGATAATGGTATAATAATGCAAGTTCTCCCTCTAAAGACCAATAAAGTTTAATTTTGTAAAGAAAAGTTATCACTATTTAATTTTCCATTTTGTTTCCAATCTTATTGTTTTATTAGTATTAGCCTTTATTTCATTAATATTTTATTTTTTTATTTAGTCTTTTTTTTTTCCCATATTCTGTCATTATTTAATAATTTTTTTAATTTATCATCACTCTTTTTAATTACATATTTTTTACATGTTCTGTCGTTAGTTATTTTTTTAAAAATCTTTCCCTATTCTGTAGTCATTTAGTAATTTTTTTTATTTACAGTCACTATTTTGCATTATGTATTTTTTTTTTCTATTTTCTCCATATTTCTCCAATTTTAAGATATCTTAAAAATCCAAAACACGACAACCAAAAACAATAAATAAAGCAGAAATAAAAACCACACACAATCAAAACCATAAATAAACTTGATTATGACGTCTCTGCAAACAAAACTGCCCTTCAAAAAATATTAATCATCAGATTAGTGAGTTATCGAGCTCATTTTAATTTATCGTGCGATCAACTGCTTACTTCCGATATACACCTTTATTTTTTGCGCAGAACAGGCCCGATAGTTCTCCCTGTGCATGCATGAGTTCTCTCTGGGTACTCCTGCTTCCTCCTACAGTCCGAAACATGACGGTTGGGTTAACTGGTCTCTCTAAATGGCCCTCTGGTACGAGTGTGTGCCCGATGATGGATCTGACTTTCAATCTTTTTGGTTTTGGAAGAAAAAAAACTGCAAAAGTTAAAAAAAATAAAATAAAAAATGACTGCCTCTTAGAATAAACATCTTTCCTGGGCGTAAAGAAACCATTTCCCATAAAGAGGCATAAAATAAGCATCCCCTCGTCTTCACAGGCAGAATTAAAAGGCATTTAGTCGACTAAAACTGGGCTACAATTCAAAAGTAAACAGATGACTGAAACTGAGCTCGGATGTTTTGATGAAATGGACACCGGAGATGCTCCCAAGTTAGATAATTAATGACGAAAATATATATTTAAAGGCTGATCTCACATTTTCTGCAGAATTTAAAGAAAAATGCAAAAAAAAAATAAAATAAAATAAAGAGTGGTTACAGGCAGGTCAAAAAGTGGACGCTGCATTTTCACACTTTCACACCTAGAGAGGTGAAACAGCCAACAGGATCTGGACCCAGAACCTTAAGGAGTGTTTTAGCATGTCTTCTAGTTTAAAACACCTTCAGGCCAGGCTGTTGCAAGCTCACCGCCTGCCAAGATGTGCAGCAAACTCTTTTTCTTTCCCAGTCGTGTCTCTCTTTTCATGCAACCCCTTCCCTGAACGTCTTCCAGGCGCAGACCTGATATAACCCCGTGGCCGCCTGGTCCATCTGCACCGACCAGACGGCTAATGGGATTTCATTTATGAAGGCCCAAGAAGCGACTCAGGACCTGCTGGAGAGCGGGAGCAGTTCCTACATCATCACATCATTCCTGGGATGCTTGAAGGGAAATATGAAGACTGCATGATTTATCCCCATTTAACTTAGAGATTCAGAGTCAAACGTCACACATCAAGCGTCCTAACCTCAAGATTGGAGTGATCCGACTGTTGCAGAAATCAAAAACAATGTTTAGAAACACACAGAAATTGCAGGATTTTTTTTTTTTTTCCAAGATTGCAGCTCTTGAAAGTGTTTGGAAATTGACACCTTCCTGCACGCAGCGTTCCCGGCCTGGCCTTCAACTGTGGCAACAAAGACAGGCAGAGATAATAGATAGAGAACAATATCAGTTCTGTTGTTGTATTTCATATTTGGCTCCACAAACATGCAGCTGCTGGAGTATGGAAATCAGAGCCGAGAGGCAAACAAATATCATGCTGGAAGGTTTCATTATTTTATTTCTATTTCCTACAGACACTACTTAGACATGACTACATTAGGAATAAACCCTATAAATAATGCTATATTTAGTCCCAAAGCTGTTAATATTTGCAGGTTTTTATTGTTAAAAACCTTTAAATCTGTGCTTTTTGAGGAAAATTAGATAAAGTAAACAATTTAAAAGGCAGAAACTGCTCAGCAGAATAATAAAGGAAAACGAATATATAACGAATATGTCTTAAATTCGTTATATTTAATCTATTTAATAGATATTAAGGAGCCTGGAAGTGGTCCAGCGGTGCGACTGGATCTCTAACCCGAAGTGCGGACCACCCTCCCACCGACACTACCCACTCCTTCAGCCGGCCGGCCTGCAGAGGTCACTGTGGTGTTAGCTCCATGCGGACCCTCCAGGCTAGCAACGGCAGCGCCCCCCTGCTGAAGCTCCGCGATCCTGCCTCATTACATCGTTATGACCCATGTCTTAGCTGCCGGGTTAGCCCCCCGCGGAGACAGACGGCGGTTACTCACCGACTGGCCTCGATCCTCCGCTGGAGCCTCAGGAGCGTTTTTATCTTCGTTTAATTTGTTTCTTGTCGCCCCGGTTTCTCAGTCTGTCACGTCGCAGCTCCACGCCGGCCTTTCATTCAGCTCTCCCCTCGCTAACTCCACCCTTCCACTGTGAGTCGGAGCTTCACGTTCACATTTTATATACTTCTACTCCAGCCCGGCCCAACAGCCAATCATCAGCGACCACGCTGCTTCCCAGCCAATCAGAAAAAGTTATAGATGAGCAGTTATGAAAAATCGCTGTCGTAACATAAAAGATCGTTTATAGATGCGAGATGCAAACTCCGCCACACTCAGTTTGATAATCTGAGATAAAAGTTATTTGAAAAGGTTTTATTGCTCAACGATTATATTCAGATGTACTATTTTGTGATGGGCTGCACAATTTTTTCGTACTTGTTGGACTTTTCCATTTTCTCAATTTTTTAAAAAAAGTCAAGCACCACTGCATGGACACAAACCGGTGGGTAGTCAGCATCTCTAAGGAACAGTAATCTCTCATCAGACATGCTGTTTGCGCATGTGGGTCAAGTGCGGTTTAACCTGTCAGAGCCTTTTCTACCAACATTTTTCATTTAGAAAATACATGAAAGCACACCTTAAATAGTTCGTTTTTAAGATGAATACCATAAAATCTACAACATTAAAGAAAGTACTGCTAAATGCGGATGGAGATTATGACTGAGTAAACTAAAAAATGGCCACAAGACGATTTTTGCTACTTTTTAAATTGTTTGAAAGAAAAAAAACAAACAAAAAAAAAAAAAAACAAACTGTGTTGGACCACCGAAGTTGAACACAGTTGTCCATCCCAGACAAAAGTTGTGAGAGCAAATTCTGCAGCTCAAAATTGAGTTCGATAAATGAAGATTTATTAGGCGATTGGTCCAGCTAGGAGGAAGAACCCAGGAGAAAAGTCTGAGAGCAGCAGTTTAGAGACTTGACAAACAGGCATTCTACCCAGGGTTTTAAAAGCTTTCTGTGGTGAGCCCAGTCTGCCTGTAACTCATCACATATAGAATAAAAACTTTCGACAAAAGCTGTAATTCCAGATGCTAATATTCTGGTAGCATTTAGTTCTTCTCAGCTGCTTGTATCCAAGATCTTGTTCTTTTAGTCATAAGCTATATCTCGTTACCAACTGTAAATTGCAATCTAGATGGACCAGTCAGCTTTTTCTATGACAGAGCACAGCAGTGTGGTCAAAGTGGCCCTCTCCACCTGCTTGCAGTGACTCCAACTCATTGCCAAGAGCTGAGCTACCCTTTTTTACTATTTTTTCCAGTCACTTCCTGTTCTTGTCCCTTGGACTGCCTTCCCAACACACTGCAGCATAGAAAAGGACATTGGCCTACACAGTGTGATAACATGTCCTGCATTTCCTTGCACACATTTAAAGCTCTCAGCCTTCAGTGGAAGTAGCGGTGCCTTTGCCCCCTCTTGTAGAGGAGAGCTGTGTTCAGGGACCAGTCCAGGTTATCATCAGTCAGGACCTGCAGCTATTTGTAGGTCTGCACAGCTTCAATGTCCTGGCCCTGCATGGAGACAGGCAGATGGGGAACCGTAGACTTTCTGACCAGTCCACTAATACTTCTTTTGTTTTGGTGGTGTTGAAATAAAGATTTTCATGAGACAGGTTCATTATAAAGTTAACCGAACATAAAAACTGGATATGCAAAAACATAAAGGAACAATGGGCTTTATGTATTGCTGTCTAGAAATTTAAAATCTTCAATCAATAAAGCATTTAAATTTCAATCAATCTTGTTTCCCCCCCAAAAAAAAAAAAGGATTATCTTGCTGATATCGTAATGTTGATTTTTGGAGAAAAAACGCTGCAACACGGAATGCAAATTTAACAAAAAATAGCACTTTATGAGTTTTTGTGTGGTAGAGAGAATGAAATTTGTTGAAGCACCTTCTCATGTCTGAAATGGAAACTTAAACCAAACAGAGGATTGGACTGACGGTGATGCAAATGTTTAAAAATACAGGTTCTCACTCAAATCGTAGATGATTTTAGAAGCACCATTCCTTTCTGGTGGCTCTGAGGTGACCTTTTCTCCTGCATCTTCATGAAGCTCCTGTAGAGACAAATAAAGTTTAATTTCCTCCCAAAGACCAAAAGTAAGAAGAGTTGCCCTCAGATCTCTCCTTTTAAAAAGACTCGGGTCAAAGAAACAAGTTTACTGATCCAGAAACTAACTCAAAGCAAGGTCATCCTGTCTGCAGCTGTCAGCATTTACATAGACTTGTTCCTGAAACAGCTGCCAAAGGTCTGTTGCATCACACTTTGTAATGTGGTTAACGTGCCATAATGGACATGTATTATGGAACCAGTCATTAGGTCCATGTATTGTTTATTTTTTGACTGATTCTGTTATACTTGTCTTCGCTGATGTTACTTGTTGGCACAGCGAATTAAATCAAAATTAATCGGTTCATGGCCACAAGAAATCACCGATGCAATCACTAATTTAGCAATTAAACAGAAAATCCTAATTCCTGTTCAAAGTAGTCTGTCAGCAGTGAGGCAGTGCCTCTGCTGACAGACTACTTTGGAACTCTTAGTTCCTTTCTTTTAGTCATGAGGTGGCTGTGTGACGTGCATCTCATGAATCCTGCATAGTTCAGATTTCGCTAAAAAAACTGGCCTTTCCTTTGTTTCTGTGCTCATGGTATGCTGTTCGATATCAAAGCAGACAGAAAGTCTGCTTGGAACTTCTCATCTTTGAAAGCTACAGATGAACGCGCCTGCATCCAAGCAGAGTCTAGTTAAAGTTTATAATGGTTTATCAATTGTTTTATTTTACTTTGTCTAACATTTTTTTTTTATTCTGTTCTTTTTTTAAGGTGAAATTATTTTAAAGCAAACAATTCTTGTGATTTTTAGATTTTAGGAATCAGTGCGCAAGTTTGAATTCGTTGTACATGCAATGCATACATGCACCTACGGAAGAGGATTAGGGACATAAAAAAAAAGACTTCTGACTTTTTTTTTTTTTTTTTAAATTCTGTACCAGTCTACGTTAAAATCCAAATAAATAACCAAACCTTCTGAGGTGTACGTCAGTCATGTTGTTAGCTTATAAAAATAATCACATAACTGTTTCTTCGTTGTTATAAGATTTGTAAACCTGCACCTTATAAACACTGAAACCCTGTCCCAAATTTGTTTGGTAGGTTTGAGTTTTAAGACTAGAGTTGCCTGACGGTGCATAAGCAATTTAAACAATTATGATTTTGAGATTAACGTCAGAATTCTGAGGAAAAAAGTGAGAATCCTCTTTTTTTATTTTAGTGGCCCTAATCCTCTCCCGTATGCACCTTCACTCATATCAGGGATCAGTTTTCCTTAAGTTTTAACTGAAGTAGGAAAATGTGAGCGTCGTCCACCTCTTTCACCGTTCTCACTTTGAGCAATGCACAAACTGCACCTGCAGCTAAGGACGGACGACCTCAGGATGATTCTACCACCAACAGCTTAAAACCTTTAGAGAGCTAAAGGTTTTAACTAAGATTTTCTTGATCTCCTTGGGTTTCCTGGACGTTTTAATGGTGGTTTCTTTATTCTCTTTGATACTCACTGCAACTTGATGCCAAAACAGGCACAAATTATTTGCAATAATTAAATAGCGACTCTAAAAGTTTGTTTCAAAGGAAGCACGCTGCCTCATACTTACAAACGTTGTCCCATCTGGTTGATGATTTTTTTTTTTTCACACAATAAAGCATATTTTTGTGTTGTGAAAGGTGTGTTAGAGCTACAGTTGTTATGATTCATGTGTGTTTGTGTTTTCTTCATCTCATTGAATGTTTAGCTGGTCTTGCCATATTCAGTTAACTTCTTTGTGTTCAGCTTCTTAGTTTATTGTGTTCTGGATTTAGTTCTCTTAGATCAGTGTTAGTTTTTTCTCTTAGTTTGTAGTATATTTGAGTCTTAGTTCAGTTCCCTCTGTGTTAATTGGCCTCAGTTTGCTTTCGTTCTGCCACAGCTCTACTTCATTTCCTCTGATTAGGTCATCTGATTCCTTTGTCATTTTTCCACCCCTCCCTTGGTGTTTGAGCCCCTGGTTTTCAATTGTTCATTGCTGGATTCTTCCGTTACTCTGTCTGTTTTCCATGACCTTTTCCTCTTGTAGTTTTCCTCTGAAAGTTTTCCTTTTTCATCGTCCAAGAACCCCGTTTCACCACAGCTGGTCTCTGCATCATGACAACAACAACAAAAAAAATCACTCCCAGTAAAATAAGTCCAAACTTTTCCCAGACAGCAATTTCTGCAGGTTCGCAGTCCTTTTACGTCTGTTTTTGACCAAAAATAAATAAATAAAAACCAGATGGATAAAAGTATGGATGGACTTGGTTCCAGATTTTTCCAGACTGCATAAAAAAACCCGGTTTATTGCAACAAGCTATCAATTTGACCGACATCTGCCACTCTGAAGAACCTGCCTCTGACCTGAAGTCCCTTTATCCAACCGGCCTCATATCCTGTCTGTTACATAATCGAGCTTATCGATAGTCTTATAAACGACTCTGTAATAAATGAGACTGAAGCGGATCCGTTGCAGATTAATGGTACTGTTTACGTTGCTCCGTGTGAGATTTTCTACTTGTGACTGGATCCGGACTGGTCTGAACTGGACCAGCAGAGTCCAGTTTGAATTACTGTTGAGGTTTCTGTTCATGGACTTTAGTGTTGGTTTAGTCCCTGTTTCCAGCACTGCAAAAACACAAAACCTTATCAAGTATCTCTGGTCTAGTTTCCAGTGCAAATATCTTGAATACACTTGAAATAAGACAAAACTAACTCAAGTAACTTTTCAGCAGATATAGGAGCTTGTTCTAAGTCAATCATTCCTTAATATTGATTAAAAAGTTCTAGTTAGAAGTGAAATAATCTGTCAGTGGAACAAGATATTTTCTCCTTGTTCCACTTTTTCATTAATATTAAGGAATTATTGACTTAAAACAAGCTCCTATATCTGCTGAAAAGTCACCTGTAAGTTAGTTTTGTTTTATTTCAATTATATTCAAGATATCTGCACTAAAAACAAGATCAAAAATACTTGGTAAGATTTTGCATTTTTGCAGTGAAGTTTACTATAGGCTTGAGTGTGAGTGGTGTGGTTATCAACATTTCAAGTTTAGGGTTTTTGTTAACAGTATTTAGCTTTAAAAAATCAGATTTTTTTTAGTAAAAAACAGTTTAATTTTAAAAAAATGTCAGCCATAAAAGAGATTTTTAAAATAATGTGACATTTTTTACACTGAAGCTGTGACAGAAATCCTCTCTGGTTTTGGCCCTCCTGTAGGTCAGAACTTGTCTCTCGTTATGCAAACTGAAGTTGCTGAAAAACGTTGCTCCTGAGCATGACCTGCTCTGTGAAGGTAAGGGTTTTGGCAGTTTGCTGCACAAGAGCCTACAGGTGTGAGGTAACACAATGCCTAAAATGAAAGACATCAACAACATCGCTTCATTTCTAAACAATATGAACTCATCATTCTACAGAGAGAAAGATTCATGGAAAACATTCAGTATGGCTGCCAGTCTTCCAAGGAGTGGATGTTAGAGCAAATTTACTCTCAGAGAAATCACAAAAAAGACTCTACAAACATCTGCAGGGGTCTTCATGCAGGGGTTAAGTTCATGACAGGACAATTAGAAATAGTTGAAGGCGGAAGCATATCTGCACAAATACTAAGCATGGTGGTGGAGGGTTGATGATATGGGCTTGTGTTGAAACCGCAGGACCTGGGCGCCTTTCAGTCAGTAAATGGAGCATGAACTTTTCTGTATACCAAAGGATTCTGGAGTCATGATGTGCAGCAGATCTACAACTGAATGGCTGAACAAGAAAATAATTAAATTGGCAGTATAATGTAAAATTGACTTTTTTGAGCTTTACATCATGTTATAATGTTATTCCCTCATCAAAAACATACCAGGAGTGTTGCCTTGATTATTTCATGCATATTTGAGGAATCCTTTAATCTCCTGTGGCAACCATTCAGCTGTGCAAAACGCCTGGATGGACCGAGCTCTGCCTTGAGGGTGCAGCTCTTCCTCGGAGCAGCAATTTCCAAGCTTCCGAGCTTCCACCTCACAGAGCAGCCCTCCCTTGCAACTTCCCCACTCAGCTCCTTCAGAGTAGCCAGCAGCAATTACCAAACACCTGGTAGAACTGCGCATTTGCTGAGCTTTATTATACGAGTTACTTCTCAGTGAAACACAGGTAAAAATGTTGTTCAAGGGTTAATAGAGGAGTGCTGCTGTGATGACTTCCTGAAGGGGGAGTTTCAGTAAGAGCAGGAGTTTATAAGGCGATAGAGGTCCAATTTCAAGGCGTTAAATTATGAAGTTAAATTTCATATTTGATATTTACAGCATTTTTGTAACAACTGAAGAAAACATAGCTACTTGATTGTGCTATAAAATGACTTTATGTGCCTGGAAAATACATAATACTGCCCTTTTTAAGACGTTGCAATGGTCTAGTCAAAGCCCAGCGCTTCCATCAATCAGCACCTGATGCAATCAGATGGAATGGGATTCACAAACCTTTATTTCAAACTCATCACAACACATCTGGATGAACGTCACCGAGTAATCCCGTTGTTGGAGCTTCCTGTCGTCTGTCCCTGGACGTTTGCGTTCCAGCGTCACTGGGATCTGCTTTTACAAGCAGGGATCACAGGATGAACAACACGGCTTCAGATGGGGTTAAAAGTACACAAAAGCATTCCTCCTCGGCCGCTTTTCCAGGAATAGGCGGGGCATTTGAACAAGACGCAGACAGGCCGGGTTCACAGTGGAGCCCAGACTCAGAGAGGGTGCTTAAACTTCACACGGCTCAAAGAAAACACTGACGTCGGAGATGTGCTGCGTTTTGCACACTTTGCAACAATAAGAGAGCGCAGGCCAGCTGCAGAGCGATGGAAGACGTCAAAGAAAAGTTCTGCAAGAGACTAAAGAGGAATGAGTTGTTCTGTTTTCTACCATCAGTTTTATTCTGGACTAGTTAGCCTGAGAAAGTTATCTCTTTAAAACAGCCCTCCGCTCCGCTCAGTAGCAACGCAGTTAGCAGCTAATGTGGCTAATACTAAAATCAGTAAATGTTAACAAACTTCGGAGCGAATCGGAGGAGAACTTAGACAGGACCTGCTGACTCTCGTTGATCAGCAATGAAAATGTGATGCGGAATCCATTTGCAAGGACCAGATCTTTTTCTATCCATCTATGAACATCAGTTTTCTTGTCTTGCCTCAGAGTCTCACCTGGATTTAGGTGCGGACTTTGACTAGGCCATTAAAATACATAAACGTTCTTGATCTAAACTGGTGGTTTAAGGTGTGCTGGAGCAGAGACACATCCAAAAGCAGGGAGGATGGTGGGTCAGGAGAACCGCGGATCTAAACCATCTCCCTGTGGGACTGTCTGTGTGTTTAGGGTCGTTGTCCTGCCGGAAGGAGGCATATTGAGATCAAATCATACTCTACCGATGGGGTCGGTTGCACTGGATTTTATTTCTGGGTGTCGTGAAAGTTTGGTATGAGACAGATAATCTGGGAAAAGATGGAGCTCCTCCTCCTCCCTGAGCTGCTATTACCGCCTAAAGAAAAGCACCGCCCCCGACCTGAAACAACCAATCAGAGTCAGGGGGAGGGGCTTAGCGCTGCCAATCACCCTCATGTACGCGCTGCTAAATGTGCTGATGGTGGAGAAACAACTCACCGTTCCAGGAAAACTGTTTATCCGCCGTCATGGTGGCCATGCTAACTAGCATTAGCATTAGCATCAGGCTATGTTGTGGTGAACCAGCTGCAGCGTAGCAGAGAGCAGGGTCATGTGAGCGGCGCGTACATGACGGTGATTGGCAGCGCTAAGCCCCGCCTCCTGGCTCTGATTGGTTGTTTCTGACTGATTGGTGGATTTCTGCAGTTAGAAATTGATTTTTTCACAGATTATATATTTTATATTAAACTGTCACGACGTCATGATCATTTAAAAATATAGATAAAACATATTTTTCATAAAAGTTACGTACTGCAGCTTTTAATAAACTGCATGTTTAGGTTTTGGTGACATGTAAACAAACCTGAAGTTGCTTGGATTAACACTGCAGGAAAGAGTTTAGATTAATGGGATTACGCTCAGTGACCTCAGTGTGCCGTTCATTGTGTTGCTGCTAACAAGTGTGGGAATCGACCCAGACACCGTCAGAACCCCCACCTCCTCCTGGGTCTGGTCTCATTCTGGTTCTTATGTTCTGAGGAGCTTGTTGACAAGTGGATTAAAATATTATATAAAAACAGTTATGTAATGCGGCCATCTTTGTGCAGAGAGACTGGCTGGTTGGTGGTGATGTAACTCAGAGATTACCAGGTATAATTTATCTGTGCCTTGCTCAACAGAACTTCAACCCCTGGCAGCTAAGCACAATTTAGGAGGACTGAGATGTTTCTGCCCTCATAATTAGAAAAAAATCTGATTTATATCTTTCACAGCTGCGCAAAATCTTGAATGAAACTGATGTTTAAGAGGTTCTCAGATGAGCTGTATGTGAGATTAACGCCTCGTAAGTTCAGAGTCGCTTGACTGAATATGAAGCACCAATTTATGAGATATCCGATTATTATAATAATATTTTGGATTTTGAGCATAAAACAGCAACTACAAGATTTTATACACTGTTTTGATTAGTTATTTCTAGATGATACAAACAATCATAACAAAGATAGGAAAAAAAAAGGTTGAACTTCCCCTTCTGAGACACATCTTAATTCTTTAAGCAAAACTTAAACTGTTGCAAACAGCACTGGTCTTTGAGAATTGGATGCTTTTTACTTAATTTTATGTAAAACATGCAGATTTTACATTTACTTGAATAAAGTTTTTTTTGTACTGGCTTGTATCACACGTCGACGAAACATTTTTTGCATTAACAGCATTTGTCGTCATTGTTTTAACGGTCTTATTTCTTATTATTTTCTCTTTTATATTTTTACTGCATCACTGTCATGCATTGTATTTATTTTAGTTTGTAAACCATTTTTTGTGCAGCATGACTTATTGGAAATGTGCTATCAATAAACTTGGCCACTCTACCCACCTCCAGCTACTGCACTGAATGATGAACAAGCATATTTGACACAGAATAAACACTGAAGACACTGAATAAAATCATAAATAGAGATCTTTATCTGGTTTTACTTTTAAATCATATCGAGTGACATTTATAGAAACCAAACGCCTTTCCTTGAATGACAGTTTATCTTATAAAATTATTAATATGGCCATTTTTTCCAGGCTTTGCGGTGACGCTGTTCCAAAGACCGCCCCCTCTGTCTCTACCCTACCCCTTAATTTTTATATTTCCAGATGCCTGTTCAGAAAAAATAAACAGAGATATTTTAGGAGAGAAAATGGGAAAATCTATGTTTAAGAATTAAAAGAAAAAAATGTCGGAAAAAAATACGAATATATTTTTTGTAAATATATTTGTGAGGGAATAAATATGAAAAAAACATGGGAAAAATAATCTATTGATAAATTCACCTCTGTCAAAAGTTAAAGAAAATTGAAATGTCTGAAATAATCAGTTATTGAATAAATCTTTTCTTTTTTGTTTTGTTGCATTTAATGACCCATTAACTCATTTGCTGAACTATTTTTTTTTTTTTTTTTTTTTTTGACAAGTAGTTGATTCTTTATTATATTTATTTCTGATTTATTCTTATTTATGGCAGGATTGGTCTTCCATATGTGCCATTTGGAGGTTAAGTGAATACAAACAGTATTTTAGTTTTATTTGAGTTATATTTTTCAGGTAACTACTTTTCACTTCTGCTTGAGTAAAGATTGATTGAAGTAGTGCTAATCTTATTGAGCATAATTTTTTAGTTAGCAGGTGTTGGAGGCCAAAATTTTCTATTTAAAAAACATTTAAATGTTATTTTGGGCTGAAATAGTGGAACGAAAAAGCCTTTAAAAAGTCATTTAAAAGGTTTATGTGGATGAAAATGAATCAACACTGAAGTCATCTTGGATAGAAAGTGAGAGAAAACCTTGATGCAGTTTTCAAAACAAAAATATTTACATGTCGTGGACCTGAACTTACAGAAACCTCAACACTCAGGGTTGCAGACCTCGAAGAAAAAGACTTAAATCCGTCATCTGCTTCAACAGTTATATAACAATTATACAGCTTTTCTTTAAAAAACTGCTGATTCATTTTTATTTCTTTTCTCCTCTGTGGAAAGGAGGAGTTTCATGTTTAAATTCCTCTTTCTGTGCAAAAGGTCTTTGTTTTTCTTTGAGGAGTCTTAACAGCAAAATCTGATTAATGAAATCTTTTCATGGGAGAGATTGGCCTTTCAAAGCCACCCACCCATTAATCATGACTTATCAGCCGCACCTTTTGTTGCTTACTGATGTACAATGTTTGAACATCAGCAGAAACTGCAAGTCAGAACAGAATCCGTGTCAAAGGACAGCAATTTATCTCTGTTGAAATAACAAAGAAAATTACAACAGAAACCAATTGTGGAGATAGATTTACTGGCTTTCAGCTGTGTGCATGTGGTGTTTGCATGAGCTTAAATATTAAAAATTAGCTCCTGCAGCCTGTGTTTGCTCAGGTTAGATTCCTGGAGACTCCTTCACAGATTTACTCATTGCAAGAAAGGGAAACCGAATCAAAACATTTTTTTTAATAATTAAAAAATGTTTAAGTTTAATTTATTCACTGGGTCAGAGTTTCCTGGGGATTAAAAGTTTAACAGAACATTAACAGATTCATTAGGAGCTGTTTTAAACTGTGTTAGCATGTTTTTGTGTTTTAAAAGCGCCGATGCGTAAAATTATTCACCAAATATCCCCCAGAGATGCATGAATGAAAACCAGCAAGCCACAGTTTCAGCATTCGGGTTGAAATGCCTCCAGGGATCAATAATTAACTAAATAATTAAATAATACTTAACACCATGATTAATTTCAGGCGTCCTAAACTACCTGGGGATTTCTAACCACTGGATTTGGTGATGCAGTAAAAAACTAACAGTATGAAAATATACCGCTGGATTAATTCAAATGTGAGAATATTTTAAAAGATCAAGAATTAAAATCATTTGGTTAAATTTGAGCGTTAAAAACTTCCAGTGGAGGAGCTTGATTTTTTTTTTTTTCCACAGATTATCTGTCTCATATTTTACTGTCGTGACATCATGATCATTTTAACAAATATGTAAACAACATATTTTTCATAAAAATGACACGCTGAAGCTTTAACAGTCCTGTTGATAATAAAAGCCTAGATTTTACTGATAAGGTACAGGTACAACTCAGAAAGTTAGAATATTAGGATTAAAGTTCAATAATTTTATTCCCTCATTTCAGAAAGTGAAGCTCATATATATGTCTATAAATTTCATTCATCACACATAGCTTGAAATACTTCAGTTTCTTATTGTTTTAATTGTTATGGTTTATAATGAAAACCCAGAATTCAGTGTCTCAGGAAATTAGAATATTGTGGAAAAAGTTCAATATTGGAAAGTCATGGTGTCGCACCGTAATCAGCGGATTAACTCCAAACACCTGCAAAGGTTTCCTGAGCCTCTAAATTGTCTCAGTCCGGGACGGCTGCAGTCATGGACGCCCACCACAAGAAGGGTAAATCACAACAGGTCATTGTTGAAGAAGCTGGTTGTACCGAGAGTGCTGTATCACTCTCAATGGAAAGTTGAGTGGAAGGAAAAAGTGGGGTAGGAACTGCAGCCTTGAGAGTAATGTCAAGCTAAATCTATTTATAAATCCATCTCAAGTCCACGGTCAACACAACAATCTGCTAGGACATTTTAGAGAGCGTCATGCTTTCCTCTGCTGACAAGCTTTATGGAGATCCTGATTTCATTTTAGAGCAGGATTTGGTACCAACCCACACTGCCAAAGGTACCAAAAGCTGGTTCAGTGGTACTGAGTTTGATTGGCCACCAAACGAGTTTCACTTTCTGAGAATGTGGATTTTATTTAGTGATATTCCAGCTCTTTGAGATCTGCCTGTGTGTTCTGACAGAGTTGGGTAATGGGTTCAGAAAAAGACGTGTCCCTACCAACCCTAATGGGTTCTGCTGGTCATGAAGATAAATCATTCTCTTTCCTTAGTCTCGGAGGAAACATGAGAGAAGATCTTCTGTGAAGAGGAAATAGCAAACATCCTATGGGTTACTTTACAATGACAGTAGGAATTTAAAAAGATTAACATGAAGCAGGTGATGTTTCTTTCGGGCTGATGTGTGATGATCCCACCAATCCAACCTGTCAGTCAGCTCCATTGTCTCCTCTTATTTAAGCTGTTATTTGACTCGGTTGCTGAGAGACACGCTTCTAAACATGCATGTTACTAAGGGCTCGGTTTCTCAGAGTAAAGCCTCTCTGGCAGCATCCATAAGCTACATCCCAGTTTGGATAGGTCAGATGGTGCTGTTGTGTGCAATGTTTATTGGGTTAGCTTGCATTATGAGAGTCACTTATTTGGTTTAACTGCAGTTTTTGTTGATCTTATGTAATATCCCAATTTTCTGAGACACCGAGTTCTTATTTGTAAGCCATAATCATCTAAATCATTGGAAAAAATACTTCTAAATTTGCATTTCCCCCAATTTCTATTGTTTTCCGATGTATTGTTGGATCTTGTGAAGCACTTTCTGAATCTGTATCTTGAAAGTTGCAATATAAACAAAGTTTTAGGCATTGTTTTTGTCACTTAGCTGTGGTAGCCCTAAAGCACTAATCATAAACATTAGTTCTGCTAATGCTAAAGTGCTGTATCGACATGGTATTTAGCAGAAGCTAATGCTAAAGCGTTAAATTCAGCCATGTTGATACCCACTACATATCACGAGGAGACTGTGAGGAGGCTCTCAAAGCAATTCATATACATTCATGTGAATTTTTGCACGTATTTGGCCGTAATTTATTCTTTTGTTTGCTTGTTGCCATTTGCTCAATAAAGTTTTTTGGAAAAAAAGAGACAGAATGCAAGGAGAGGAAATGGAACTGACGCCTTCACCCACTTCAAAATAAGAGCATGAATATAAATGTCTGGCTACGTGAAGAATTCGTGAAGAACGGTCGATAACCAAAACTACACCACAAATGTCGAGCTTTATTTAACTGAAAGCTTACAAAACACCCAAATAAATTAGCGCTTTAGAATTTATCCAGAAAAATTAATTTAAGGGAAGCTAAGTGTGCTAAACGTTTAAAAAGTTAGCAAAAACGCTGAAGTTTGAGACGAAAAATTAGCTAAGCTATTAGCAGATTAGCAAAAGTCTGCCCACCACTGGTTTTTATGCTAAGAAGCAACAAAAAAACTGCCTGTAAGGCAGGTGGCATGAGAAGTCAAATTAAACCAAACGCCTACAGACCATGTGGCAGCTGCTTGAATGCAAACAGATTATCGCGGGTGGATTAATTTCCATAAAACCTGACTGTAGTCATGATTGAAATAAAGTATTTTAATGTCGTTGAGGAGCTTCAGTAATTTGGTATCTGGTTCCCAAATGATGTCTGTCGTGATCTACAGTTGTTTTGGTTTTCTTAATGTGATTCATGCGGTTCTTGATCCAGTTAATTTCTGTGTTCTTTATTATTCAGGTCATGTCGTTTCAGTTAATTTCTTTGTGTTTAGTTTCTTGCATATTTCCAAGGTTTTGTTTGTGCATTTACTTCATTCTCTTATGTTAATGTTAGTTTTGTGATCCCTTTGTGTTTTGGTTCAGCTTCTCTGTGTTAATTAGTCTTCTTCACCTCAGTTCTCCTGCTCAGTCGCTTCTCACAGCTGCTCAACATTCCCCTAATTAGACTCACCTGGTTCCCACCTCATTGACCACAGTTCTTCTACGCTTCCTGGCTTGCATTGTCCGTTTCTGGTTTAGCCATGATTTGGTTATTAGTTGGCCCCAAAAGGAGGTGAAGCGAAAGTTTGATGACAAACCAATGACCTCCAATGAAGCATGAAGAGAACAGGACATGGATCCGGCAGAAGTGTAACAGAGAATCGAGCACAAAAGCAATTTAAAACTAGGAGTTTATGCATTGAGACAGGAGAATAAAATGACAAAGGAACTATCATTTGAACTGTTAGCTGTCAATCACCCTCATGTACGCACTGCTCACACACTCCCCCCGCTCTCTGCTACGCTACAGCTGGTTCACCACAACATAGCCTGATGCTAATGCTAAGGCTAGTTATCATGGCCACCGATGACGGCGGATAAACAGTTTTCCTGGAACGGTGAGTTGTTTCTCCACCAGTAGCACATTTAGCAGCGTGTACAGGAGGGTGATTGGCAGCGCTAAGCCCCTCCTCCTGGCTCTGATTGGTTGTTTTAGGAGCATTTCTTTAGACGGCGATAGTAAAAGTTACATACTGCAGCTTTAATATTGATGAAAAAGTTCTAGTTATAGGCATAATAATCTGCCAGAGGAATAAGATATTTTAACTCAGAACATTAGAAAAATGTCTTGTTCTGCTGGCAGATTATTTCACCTATAATTAGTACTTTTTCATCAATATTAAGGAATTATTAACTTAAAACAAGCTCCTATATTGTGCTAAAAAGCTACTTGTGAGTTAGATTTGTCTTATTTCAACTGTATTCAAGATATTTGCACGAGACCAGACTAGACCAGAAATACTTGGTGAGATTTTGTGTTTTTGCAGTGTAAAACTCAAAGAAAGTGAAAACAAAGGAGAAAAGACTCGGACTGACCTAAGATAAACTGAATCCAAATGCACTAAGAACAGAACTTCCTACAACTCTTGCCTCCATTTTGGCCCTTCTTTAAACCTACAACACATGACAATTTCATGGCGGAGCAGGAAATCGGTTCATGAGTTGGCATCTCATCTGGAGTTGCGGGCTTTACTTTGAACTGTTACGGTAAAAGAAGGGGCTGAGATAAAATGTGCTCTTGATTCACAAGTCAATCTACATTCCAGTTCTCATCATGCGTTCTGCAGCCGAGTTAAGGCATGGAGCTCCGTCACGTGGGAGTAGCCCAGAGCTGCTCCACCGTTTGGGAAGGAGTCAGGCGGGGGTCGCCCATCTGATCAGGGCGCCTCCCAATGCATCCATTTGGAGATTTTCCCATCCCAACACAGACCCCGAACTTTCACACCTCCAGAACGAGCCGGGGAAAAGTGTCTGGATTTGGAAATGTTTGAACTTTCCTCAAAACTCATGGCATTTTTCTCACGCATCATGGGTGGTGGAACAGAAACCTGTTATAACTCATGCATATGAAGCGCCACAAGACATTATCCCAGGAACATGCTTCTGCACAGTTTAATTAAACAATAAGGCCCATCAAATTTACCCTGCCTCCGGTTTGTTTTACTCTGAAATTTCTGCATTGAACCTCCCTCTAAAATTAAAGGGAGACGGCTGGTCCAAGAGAGCAAGGTTTGTCTTGGAGACCTGCTTCAACCTTTAAGCTCGGAGAACAGGAGCACTCCTTCATGTCTGAGCGGGTGTGAAAGTTCAGACCAATCTTCCACAATCCTTCCACACAGGAAGGAAAGTTGGACTCAAAACATCTGGTACCGGTCCAAAATACTCTCACTTCTTCACCGGTTTCCAGGGCCACTTCTAGATTCATGTTGCTGAGCTTCTTCAGCGTTAGTTTGATGTTTTTCCAGAGGACTTCAGGAGGAGTTAGAAGGTCAGTGATTGAAAGCAAACATCATTTAAATGACCTGAATAGAAGAAGTTCTTTAAGAAGCATTTAGATGCATGTTTAGAGTTTTATTCTCTAATATTGAAAATAAAAATACTTCATTTATCCCAAAGAGAAATTAAATGTCATTGTTTGTGGTGATGCTGTGGGCAAGAAGAATCTCCAGTAGCAGTCAGTCTTGTAGCAAATCTGAAAACGCCTCTGACTGAAGACAGTCTCATGATTGTCGTGACATGCTGCTCTGCATCCATGAAGCCTTCTCTTCAACTCCTCTGAAATTTGGGGTCATAGTTCAGGCATTATTTGAAATTTTGAGATGCTAATTAGCTGCTACACAACTTTGCAACATTTCTGCATCACATAACAGCTGTCCAAAAGTAAAAAAAAAAAAAAAAAAAAAAAGCAAAAATCCTTCTAGCACCAAAGAATCTAAAACCACAGGGAATAATTGTCCAAATGTGGAATAGCACAACCCCAAAAATGATGAACAAATGTTTAGAAAAAGAAGAAATCAGGACCAACGTCACAGAGCTGCGCCAACATGCTGCCACCATGAGCGACGCCGTTAGAATCACACAAAACTGTGTTTTAAACATAATCCAAATGTTTTTAACAAGGATGACCTTTGGGGAGGCCATTCCAGAAGCTGTGTACCACAGCATCATGCTGCCGCCACCATGCTTGGCAGTTGGTGCATTGTTCTAAGGTTTGAAATCATTGCCTTGACTCCTCCAAACAAACTTCTTCTCATTGGAAGTAAAATTTTTGCGATATAGCACCTTTCAAGACTTAGCTCACGCACTGATGTGCAGAAGAAAACTAAAAACTTTACGCATAAGTAAATCAAAAATAGTTAATCAAAAGATGAATTTTTTTTTTTTTTTTTTTTTTTGTTAAATTTTAGCCAACGGAGGCGTGACGAGAGAAAACATCAGTGATTTGAAGTCTGTCGGCAGCGTTCTGTGCAACCTGCAGACCTGCAGCCCGGTGATGCGAATAATAAGTTTGCAAAAATAAAATCTCAAGGAAGCAAATGCATGAATAACAATTTCCAGTCCTGTTCTGGAGATGATTCTGCTTAACTTTGCAATAATTCGCACGTGAGTCAAAATTTACCCCAAGGCTCCTGATTGAAGACTTAGCATAAGAGGACCCAGAGTTTCTTTTGTGTCCGTCAGTCTTTGTCTGATCTGAGCGTCCAGAAAATGCTGGGAAGCTGAATGTTTGTTTGCCTCCTCCATCCAGTCCGAGACTTCAAACCAGCTGAAACTTTATCAGCAATGTTTAAAAGCTGGATCTATCATGGGAGACCTACCTATTTAAATCAGCTGGACCTGTTCTGCTAAGAAGAGTGGTCAAATACCCGGCCAGAACGATGCCAGAAGATTGTTCATGGCTGCGTAAAGTGGATGGTTTCCCTTCCTAACTGTTATTAAAGGGGGAGCATTATCTGTTTTCCAGCCACATAAAATCATTTTATAGCTCAGTCCAGTAACTATGTTACCTTCAGTTACAAAAATGCTGTTTATATCAAATATGACTTAAAAGAAATTTGACTTTGTAATTTAACGCCTTGAAATTGGGCCGCTGTCTCTTTAAGAAAGTCCTGCTCTTTCTGAAACTCTGCCTTCAGGAAGTCATCATAACAGCACTCCTCTATTAACCCTATAACAATGTTTTTACCAGCGTTGCACTGAGAAGTAGCTCGTATAATGAGCTCAGCAGGTGCGCAGTTCCACCAGGTGTTTGCTAATTGTTGCTGGCTGGTCTGAAGAAGCTGAGTGGGGGAGTCACGGAGGAGGGCGGCTCTGTGAGGCGGAATCTCGGAAGCTTGGAAACTGCAGCTCAGAGGAGGAGCTGCGTCTCAAAGGCGGAGCTGTTTCCATCCAGGCGTTTTGCTGAATGGTTGCCATGGGAGATTAAAGGATTTCTCAAACATGCATGAAAGAATCAAAGCAACACTTCAGGTATGTTTTTGATGAGGGAATAACATTAGAACATGATGTAAAGCTCGAAACAGTCGATTTTACAGAATACTGCCCCTTTAATAGGGGTGAATGTATCTATTTGAGACAAAGCCACCGTTAAAATCCTCCAAAACTATATAAAATGTATTCATAAACCTTCTGAGCAGAATTGTAACTCCCCCTTTCAGTATTTGCAGTGCAAAAAAAAAAAAAAAAATCTCAACATTCAGACCCTCTTTAGTTCATACAAACTCCATAACTTGCAGAAAACATTGAACAAAAGAAGCACCATAACGGTTTTACAGGCTGGTAAAGCATTTAACCTATATAGATTAACTGTCTGTTTATATATGGCACCTGCACGTAGTGGACATGAGTCAGGATAATAAGCCACTCATTCTTATCTGACCAAACAGAAGTTGTATCCTGTTATAAAATCAGAGATTTTACGGCTCATGCAGTGATGTTAAAGTACAGCCTGGAGTCAAACATCCTTGTGAGCAGATTACAGCCCCCCCATTTCTTGTAAATACTCAGTTTTTTTTTATTAATGCACAAATATACAGGCACATTGTGTACATTTTTCTTTACTAAGTTGCACATTTCTTTTAATCTTAGTATAAATATACAGTATTTTTTCTTATGCTGTAAATTTGCTCTCTTATATAATTTTTAAAGCTATTTTTACATTAGTTTTAATTTGCATGCTTCTATTTACATTTAATTTGCAGATTAAAGTATATTACTATTCTTTTGTCCTAAAAATAACCTTGTGTTTTTGTTTATAGCCAGAATTTTCCACAGTTTTATCAGTGATTTATGACTCCCAAAGCGATTAGAGTCAAGGTTCAGCTTTCTGCTGTAAAACTTTTGCCTCATTTTGTTGTTTTCATCATCGAATCTAAATGAGCTTCTTATTATGGAATAATATGTGATAAAAAGGTGACTTTTATGTCTTTATGATGAATTTTATCACAAAGACATAGCCAAATGTTTTCAGTGTGTGGAAAGAAGGTTCATAACAGCACACCCAAACTTTCTGCAGGTATCCCAACGTGCATAACTTTTATTTATACCGATCGTTCCTTCTGAGGCCTCTTTTAAGCAATTAAACACTACAAATTACAGTTTTGATGCAACCAAACCCAACTTTAATGTCATAAATCACAGTTCTTCAAATTTATGCATCAGAATGGATAAAATGTGCCCTAGATATAGTAAAAGAAAATGAGCAAAACTCCAGTCTTTTGTGTATTTTTATCATGATTTTACATGAGAAACAAACACAATGCAGTCTAAAACTGTGAAATGAAACATTTTAGTAATTTTGCTAACAAAAATCTGAAAAGTGTGGCTTGCATTTATGTACAGCCGCAGATGTTTTGGGGAATTTTTCTACCAGTTTTGCACATCCCGACCGGAAGGTTTGGCCCATTTTTCTATGTAAAATAACTCAAACTTTTCAGTTAGAGTTGCAGGCGCAACATGTAACATTGATTTTAGACACAATCTTATTTGTGTATCTTGTAAAATAAACATATTTCCCACCACATATGACTACTGCGGCCATATTGAAACGCGACGTCAGCCATACAAGTCATAACTGGGGGTAGTCGGAGTAGCTCCCAGCTTCCCAGTGGGAAATCCCACTTCGGAGGGTGTTCCATTTGAGTTTTACGACTGGGAAGTCAGAATTTCCCAGTTTCGAGGACAACTCAAATGCAGCCAAAGCCTTTCGTGAAAGGTGATTCCAGGAACGGTTATTTCTGTAGCAGATAAAGCTTCTAAATCTAAATTCATAGAGGAGGAAGCTTGGAGTCAGCTCAAGGGAATCCTTTAACGAGGGGGAAACACAGCGAGGTTTGACACAAACTGACGGCTCATCTGGAGGGTCCACCCTCCAGATAGCTGGGTCCAGTGCGCCCTCTGGTGGATATCTGGAGGCAACCACACAGACACGCAGGCAAGACATTTAAATTTATAATATGGGAAAATGTCTTGTTCCACTGGCAGATTATTTCACTTATAACTGGAACTTTTTCATCAATATTAAGGAATTATTGACTTAAAACAAGCTCTTATATCTGCTGAAAAGTTACTTGTTAAGTTAGTTTTGTCTTATTTCAAGTGTTTTCAAGATATTTGCGTGAGAAACTAGACCAGAAGTATTTGGCAAGATTTTGTTTTTGGAGTGTATAGACAATGGATGGATGACATGAAATGTGTATACAGGTCTTGTTGTTAAAAGATGGACTGTAAATTATCACAAATAAACACATTTTGTTTATTCGTATCAAATTCCTGTTATCCAGGATTACATATTCGATCCAGTGGTTTGTTCTAATTGGCCACATTGATATTTATATACTTCTACACAGTGTTAAAATCTCTGGAGAGATACAAAACTACAGCGGTGTCATTTCTATGGGTTGCTCTTCTGGCTGATATCTTGTACGATGAAGGGAAATTTAAAAACTCACTTTAAACACAACAGAAGCTCAGAAAACACACAAACCTCTTTTTTTATTATTCTTTTGTGCTTTACTTTAACTGTTTGAAGTGATTTAATTAAACTTTTCTTTTGCACAAATACAACTTGATAATTACTGATTTCCCCAGTGACACCAAATGTTTGTTTACTTGAATATAAAATGCGAGATCTTTTTCAAACCTTGAACATTCTGGAAGGAATCACAGAAATTATTATCATATCTGGGGTTTTTTTGTTGTTTGTTTTTTTTTTTTGTTTGTTTTTTTTTTGCATTGCGTTCCCTTTCTTCTCCTGTTTTGCAGAAATTAATTTCTGTTCTCCATGGAGGTGAAAGAAGAGATGAGGAGGCACTAAATCACATCAAGCCGCGGCAGCTTGGGACATTACTGAGGAGAAATGTTAACCGGCTGCTCCCCCTGCTGGTTGCTGCTGGAACTGAGCAGCCAGCAGGTCAAAACACTGAAATATCCGCTTTTTTTTTTTTTTTTTCTTTTTTATTAAATGCATCCAAACTGAAAACTCCATCTGAAAACATCAACAAACAGCCACTTTTAATTATGAAGAAAAATTAGACCATAGTAACGCATTTTAGAGCTTTCCCCCCTTTTTTTCCCCCCTACATTGTTTATGATTCAACCAGTTCCTGTCCTGAACTGCATTTTTTAAAATTATTTTTATTTCATATTTATTTAACCAGGCAGGACAGATTAAGAACAATTACTTATTTAGAGCTGAGACGTGGCCAAAAGCATAAAACAACATTAATGCTACAGTAATCACATGACTAAAGATAATTTGAAAAGTGAGACTAAATAAATGCAGTCAGCCAAAGTTACCAAAACGTCAGCAGCCAGTAAAGACCTCACTGAAAAACAACGAGTAATCATGATTAGATTTAGACCAAATATATTAATCAGTGTTCCAGTTATTATCAATCAAAGGCAGCTCTAAACAGGTGGGTTTTTAGCCTTTATTTAAAAGAACTTTGTTTCGGCAGTTTTGCCGTTTTCTGGAAGTTTGTTCCAGATTTGTGGAGCATAAAGTCAGTCATAAAAAATTAGAATAGTATCAACTAATGATGGCGGTACTAAAACTGGATCTCTTTCCATAACTGATTTTTAAAAAAGCACAATATGGAAGCTGGTCAGAGGATCTGCAGAAATATCTGGTGAGTAGTCGGTGTGTTCGGCATAAACAGCCAGAATATTAAAAGGTATGTTTGGCATCACGGGCTGCACGGTGGAGCAGTTGGTAGCACTTCGGCCATGCGCTTAGACTGGGTTCGAATCCCAGCCTGGGGTCTTTCTGCACAGAGTTTGCATGGTCTCCCCATGCATGTGTGGGTTCTGTCCGGGTACTCCGGCTTCCTCCTTCTGGACGAGCATGGCTGTTGGGAACTGGTTTCCTTAGACTGTCCTCAGGTATGAGTTGGTCTGTCTTGCGTGTCTCTGTGTTGCCCTGGCAACCTGTCCAGGGTGTTACCCCATTAGAGAACGGCAGAAGTTGTGTTCTTGTGTTTCTATCGTCTGCTAATTCAATTTAATCTGATATCTGTGGAGGACCGAAACTGACATAATCAAAAACAAAAACAAAAAGATATATATTTTGTTTTTCCTTTTCCTTACACATGCATTTCATCAAGAAATGAAGCCAAAGGCGCAGGCATGCACAATCGAGCTGCACATGGAGGAGCTGGACCAAGATGGCCGCCCTCCTCATTTGCATAATAAGGCAGAAATGCAGACGGTAAAGTAAAAAGAGGAGACAAGGAAATGTAAAAAGAACAAACGCTTGTATACTTTGTAACTATTGATATTCTAGTTTCATTTACTCATAAGTACTAATTTCTCAGTATCAAGCTTTAATATAATTAAGAGAAAAAAACACTTAAAATAAGGGAAATATTCTACCATAAACACCTCATAGTGAGAAAAAGTATCTTGCAAAAAAAAAAAAATCAAGCAAAAATCAACTTAATTTATGATATTTGATCTTATTTAGACTTCAGTTTTTACAGTGTAAGGAAAAGGCAAAACAATATATATATATATATATATATATATATATATATATATATATATATATATATATATATATATATATATATATATATATATATATATATATATATATATATATATATATATTTCGGCTTTTATTTTTAATTATGTCAGTTTCAGTCCTCCATAGATACCAACAAGTGCAAGATGTGAGATGCTAGCAGACTCCTACCAAAGAAAACCAAATGCTGAAACTGACTCAAAAGGTTTTTTTTATTAAATGTTTAAGAAACTGCTTTCTTTCCTTTAGCAGATCTGTTTTGTTTTCATTTAAACTGTCCATGAAAATGTGACATTAATGGCGGAAAAAGTTCAAAAATGATTTATTATTCATTGCTTCACATTTTACATCACAAAAAACCTGTGGTGTCTGTTGATATATATATATATATATATATATATATATATATATATATATATATATATATATATATATATATATATATATATATATATCCACTATAGGTGTGTTTTGTAGCAGGGTACCAACAGGTTTTTCCTGCGTATAAACAGTTGAACAACAATATTTACGCTTCATCTTTTCATTCAATGATAAAATGTCAACAGGTGTTAATACTTGGTTTGTTAAAAATACAAAAAGTCTGATTAAAGTCAGTTTTCTTTCAAATGTTTCACAAAAATTTCTAATCTCCTTCCAGCAGGGCTGGCCCAAGGTTTTATGGGGCAGAATGATGATTTGGAGCCCATTTTCCTGTGGAAAAACATCACCACAAGCGAACAGCATTTCAATACAGATTTGGAGGAATCTGGGAGAGGGGGCGGAGTCTAATTAGCCGTTCATATCAAACACAAAGAACAGTTAAGTTATGAATTTCTTTAAACAATTAAACATATTTTACTGAAAGAATAAATGGGGGAAAAAAATAGAAAAATGAAAGAAAAACAAAAAAAAAATAGAAAAAAGAAAAGAAAAAATGGGGGAAAAAATAGAAAAAGGGGAAAAGAAAGAAGAAGAAAAAAGTTTATTTAGTTGGCTTTGTTCACTTATGCCTTGTGCCGGCTCTTAAATCAGCCTCAGAAGTGAAAACAAAGTCATCATCATCACTATGAAGCCGACTATTATGAGCGGTGGTACTTTAGTTGAACCATTTGCTGGTAAAATCTTCAGGGGGGATCTTCTTCCATTGCTGAAATACGGATAAAGCGTCCCACTGAAAATCTGAGTGAAGGAGTGAATGTGAGCTCCGGTGTCCAGATCAAAAAACGACAGTTTCCTTCTGTCGCACCTCAGGTGAACTCTGACCTTTTTAAACTTCTCTACTTGCTGAAGCCTGACCTTCTTCTGCGGAGAGATTGCTGAGTATTCATTACGCTCCAGCTTTATGATCCATAATCCAGACTTTATGTCTTTCTTCCTGTAGGCAGACCACGCTGCCACGCCCAGTCCCCAGTGATCAACGTCTCCGACTTCCACATCCCAGGTGTGGGATCCAGAGTGAAAGCCCTCTGACCCCAGCGCGCAGCGGTAGTACTCGATCCTCTCTGCTATTTTGTGAAGGTTTTGTCTCCTTCTGTATCTCAGACTCGTCAGATCTCCAGAGAGGGTGAGGTGCGGGTGAGCCGTGTTTGGATCCAGAACCACAGGCGTGGAGGAGATCGTCTCCTCCATCTTGGTCCAGACGGATCGGGCCAGGTTGCCCAGGTGTTCAGCAATGTTTAAAACATATCCAAAGGATATTGGAGGATCCTCCACCAGGGAGCACCGCTGGATGTTTTTCACTGAGGTCTTATAGTTCTGCAGAAAACGGACATTTTCAGCTTTCAGCTCCGTCTCTGTGACTCTGATTGCTTCTGAAAGCAAAGCCACGTTGCTGCTCAGATCTGCAGAGTCTCGCCTCAACCATTTACTATTCATCTTTGCTCTGTACCATAACGCAGCAATCCTCTTCTTCTCTTCCTTTTGTAGAAACTGGTAAAACTTCTTGAACTCCTCTTTAATCTGCGCCTCGGTGTGCTCCGCCTGGGTCTTTATGTAATTTTCTTTTTCTTCAGATTGTTTTCTAGCCTCTTCAAAGAGCTTCAGCTTCTTCTGCAGGGGTAGCAGTAAAAGCTGGACCTTCTTTTTGCTTTCCTGTGCAACTTCATCGATTGGTCTGAATCTGTGGTTGTTGTGCGCCTTGGAATCACGACAGATGACACACACTGGCTCCTGGTGATCCAGGCAGAACAGCTTGAACTTCTCAGAGTGCAGGCTGCAGAGAGCCTGAGAGTTGTGGTTTTCTTTCCTCAACAAGAAGGCCTCACACAGGTTTCTCAGAGCCAAGTTGCGAGGCGGTTGTCTCATCTGAGAGACGCTCTTGCACACAGGACATTCGCACTCCTGCTTATCCCACCACCAGGATTTCACACAGTCATTGCAGAAGCTGTGGCTGCATGATAGGACAACTGGGTCTTTGAAGATATCGTGACAGATGGAGCAGGTCAGATCCTCCTCTGGTCTGAAGGCCATTTTCCTTTAGCACAAAAAGAGAGTATACTCACTCAGCTTGGTTAAAAAAAAAAAAAAATCCTGTCTTTTTCAGGTTTACTTCAGGGTTTGGAAGGAGTTCCAGGATCTTGTTCAGGTGAAATGAACTGAAGGTTTCGTTTGTGTGGAAATCATGAGTCAGCGTGGCTGAAAATATCTGGCTCTTCCTACTGGTCCAAGGTGCATAAGGGGGCAGGGCGTCATTACCTCATTTCCACGTCACACTTGTGCCTAGTTTTCAAACTAGATTGTCAGATTGTCTAATATGGGTGTCAACACAAGGATAGCCTGCAAATTAAAAGGGTAGTTTTTTGGGGGGTTTTTATGGGATTGGGTGTAGTAATTATAAGCAGTCAGTATCCTACCTGCAGCAGTCAATTACCTCAGTCTGGACAACCAGGATGAACTTTTCAGAAAAGACTTGTGTAAGAATAAATGTCCAGCATCTAAAATGACTCAGATGTTTCTGAGAAGTTGAAACAAAGTCTTCTTCATTTTTCCATGAGAAGCTTTTTAATTTGTCTCAGTTGTTCATCTGTTAAACCACACGTCTGCACCGTTTGTCAAAGCTGCAAAGGCACAAAATGGTGTTCTCATCTAATTTGGAACAAACTTCCAGAAAACTGCAAAAATGCTGAAACTCTGGGTTCCTTTAAATCAAGGTTAAAAACGTATTTGTACAGCTGCCTTTGAGTAATAACTGGAACATCATACTATAGTCTGTTTTTCAACATGTTATAAAGCTAAAGAGCACCAGAAGCTAGAAGTAGCATTGCCGCTACACAAACTTACTCAAAATTAATCTGTGCTCTTTAAATCACCGATTTGCATAAACCGCTGTTCTTTAACAGTACATTTTCACCTATTTTATGTAAATTGAAATAGTAGTTTTTCGGTAGATTCTTAAAAAGAAGCTATGCTACACTAAATGCTAATTAGCTACTGTTAGCAGTAGCAGTTATGGCTAACGGTGTGTGCTGACCCCCCTTTTCTAAAAATCTAAACTCAGCATCACCATAAATATGATTATAACGTTGGGCTTTAATGATCAGTTGGAGTTGTTTCGTTTTTGGAGTGAACAGAGAAAACTGTCAGTCATAGCATTTTAAAAACAAGAGGCAGACATGTTTGAATTTGCTTTGGATTTTCTCTAATTCACACTGGATCAAAACAATACAAACAGGCTCAGATATTTTGTACCTGCACTAATATTTGGTTAAATGTCTCTTTGCAAGTTGCACTGGAACTCAATCACAAGCTTTTCTGGTTGGGAAAAAAAAAAGGGCTGTTAAAGTTTGAATAGATTTATTCCTATTTGGACCCCAGGATTACACAGAAATCATAACTAATGTGTTAAGAGTGAAATGGCAAATCCTATGGGAATTTGATGCAAAGGGAAAGACAGATTTTTCATAACAGAACACAGTAAGGATAAAAAAAGTGTTTGGTTATTGATAAAAGAAGAGGCTGCAGTTATTCCTTATCTGAGACTTGGTCATTGTGGATTTTAAAGTAGGCTGGAAAGAACCTAGATGAAAAATATAAATATGGAAGTCTCGAAAAACAGAAGTAATATCAGCACAGACGCAAAATTGGTCAACTGGAGAACCTGTTTTTAATTTAAACACATAAAGCAGAGAACAGAGGCAGTTCTGCAATAATTTATGTAATGTTACATGTGAGACTGGCTTTATGCATGTAGACTACGTGGAAATAACCACAAGATGAGCAGGAGATGGCAGCAATTCGCCAGTAGGGAGCAGTGATATCTCCCTTCCCAACATGGCGGGCATGTTGACGTATAGCTGTGGCGGGCTCCGAAACGACGTCACCGGAAGCCGCATTTGTTTACCTCTGGAGACCCACAGGGAGGAATGAAGATAATTTTACTCCTGAATCTTAAACCTGGAGAACTTTATCGTTCTACTGACTTCATGAACTGAACGTAAGTTTATTTAAGACTCGAAAATTGGGTTGAAAATAACTTTATTTAGAGCGGAATTGAATTAGAGCGGATCTAACTTCCTGTTTTTAACTTCGTGTCAGCATTAGGACGACATGGCCTCAAATTTAGAGGAGGAACTGTCCTGCCCCGTCTGTCGGGACATCTTCAGAGACCCCGTCCTCCTGTCCTGCAGCCACAGCTTCTGCAAGGCCTGTCTGAGGAGATGGTGGACGCAGAAACAGGTCCGGAAGTGTCCGGTCTGCAACTGCGACTCGGACCGCAAGGAGCCCACGTGTAACCTGGTGCTGAAGAACACCTGCGAGGCTTTCCTCCTGGAGCGGGAAGATGTCTGCCAGCTGCACTCTGAGAAGCTGAAGCTGTTCTGCTTGGACCACCAGCAGCCCGTGTGTCTCATCTGCAGGGACTCCAAGCAGCACCGCAGCCACGTCTTCAGGCCCATCAATGAGGTGGCTCAGGACCGCAGGGAGGAGCTGAGGAAGTCCATCACGCCCCTGCAGGAGAAGCTCAAACTCTTCAAACAAGTCAGAGAAGACTTGGACCTGACAGCCCAACACATTCATTCCCAGGCCCGACTCACAGAGACGAGGATAAGGAACCGGTTCAGGGTGCTGCAGCAGTTCTTGCACGACGAAGAGGAGGCCAGGGTGGCTGCTGTGAAGGAGGAAGAGGAGCAGAAGAGTCTGAAAGTGAAGGAGAAGATTAAGGTTCTGGACGGAGTCTTGGCTGTTCTTTATGACGCCATCAAAGCTGCAGAGAAGAAGCTGAGATCGAAGGACGCTTCGTTCCTGCAGAGCTTCACCACTGCGGCGGAATCAGTGCAGCAGCGCCCCCTGCCGGAGGATCCCCGGCCCGTTTCAGGAGCTCTCATCGATGTGGCCAAACACCTGGCCAACCTGGGCCTCAACACCTGGAAGAAGATGAAAGACGTGGTGCCGTACACGCCCGTGGCTTTAGATCCAAACACTGCCGGGCCGGGACTTCTCATCTCCGAGGATCTCACGACGGTGAGACGTGGAAACAGACAGGAGCTCCCCGAGAATCCCGAGAGGTTTGAGTCTGAGGGCATCGTTTTGGCCTCCAAGGGCTTCACCGAAGGCGTCCACTTCTGGACCGTTGAGCTCGGAGACTGCAACAGCTGGTTTGTTGGCGTCGCCGAGGAATCCTTCAAAAGAAAGAAACCGATTCAGTTCAGGTCAGGGTTATGGGCTGTATGTTATTCCAAGGAAAAATATTCCTACTTCTCCCAAGTAGCGCCCCCTAGCTTCCACGTCAAGGCAAAGCTGCAGGTGATTCGAGTTCATCTGGACTTGGAGAGGGGAAAACTGACCTTCACCGATCCCAAGGCTCTGAAGCACATTTGCACCTTCTCGCACGGCTGGTCTGGGAAGATGTTTCCGATCTTTTACGTGGGAGGCATCAGTCCCCTGAAGATATTACCGTCGGACGGCAGCGGATCGGACGACGACGACAGCGAGGGCGCGGTTAACGATGAGGACGCCAGACGCTTTCCTCAGGAAAACGAAGACGACGGGGAGGAAATCCAACAAAGTGACCCATCCTAACTAAAGCATGCCGGTGTTTTCCTAAAGTGGGAAGAATTACCCCGAAACAGAACCGTTCGGCCTAATTTCCGTGTCGGTTTATCCCTTAAAACGACATATGGGTTGTTGGCGCTCCTGAAGGCCTGAGTTTATGCATTATATATAAACGCCTATATATATTATATATACATTATATATAAACGCCTCAGCTGCAAGAAACGGTGTTTGAAACGAACAGAGAAGCTGTTGGCGGGAGACTTCTGCGGGTCTAAATTAGGAAGAAATAATCCTATAAATGGGTGAATCATTGCATCGGTACGGAAGAGGATTAGGGATGAAAGAATTCTGACTTTAAACTGAGAATTCAGTCTTTAATCTACGAATTTAATCTCAGAATTGACTTAATGTCGGAATTCTGAATTTAATCTTGAAATTCTGACCTTTTTGTTTCTCCAAATTCAATTTTTTTTTTTTTTTTTTTTTTTTTTTTTTTTTTTTTTGCCTCCGAATTCTGACTTTATTCCTGGAATTCGGATTTTAATCTCGGAGTTCTGACTTTTTCTATCAGATTTCTGTTTTGTTTTTTGTTTTTTTTCGAGAAAGTCAGAATTTTATTTTATTTTTCCTTTGGCCTTAATCCTCTTCGGGACACTAGAAACAGCACAAGTTGATTTTTTTTTGTCCGCAAATCCTAAACAAACATCTCTTTGAAGCATTTTGTTTTGATTCTATTTTCCGTTACAGTCAGTGTTTGTTACATTTATTGGTTGATTCAAACCAAAGCTCACATAAATGAGTCTGTGTGTTATCATCCTTCGTGAGAAAACTGGAATCTGTAGGTCAGAATGACAACGTTCACTGATGATAATCTGTGTTAATCTGACATAATGAGAGGAACAGCACCAGCATCTGTTTTATAAAAAGTCTGTGGTAAAGTCAGGTGGTTCTTCGCTGTGCTCTGTTAGGTTTGGTTGCAATAATGAAGAACAGCTGTTCAGCTTACTGTTGCACAAAAATATTCCTTTGAATTCCAGAATTATTATAAATTCTCCTTTTTTGTTTTGTTTTTTTTGCCAGAACGAGATGCATATCGCTGATTTACATTGATGCTCTGCTTTCAAAATCTGGTTAAAAATGTTTCCATAAAAAGAGGATTAAAGCCTGAAGCAGGCGTCCTGCATTGTTTGCATCCTGTTGAGATGTGTTTGTCCTTTTTTATAGTTTCATCTTGAAAAAGAAATAAAAATATTCTAGAATAAACATCTGAAAACGCCTGCGTTCAGTGTCATGATCAAATCAAAGGAGGGCTGCACGGTGGAACAGTTGATAATGAGTCTGGCCTTGCAGCTAGAAGGTCCTGGGTTCAAATCCCAGCCTGGAGTCTTTCTGCATGTTCTCCCTGTGCATGCATGGATTCTCTCTGGGTACTCCCGCTTTCTCCCATACTCTAAAAACATGACTGTTGGGTTAATTGGTCTCTCTGTGACATTGTGTATGGTTGTGTGTCTCCCTGTGATGGACCAGCAACCTCTTCACGCTGTACCCTACATCTCTCCCTATTTACAGCCGGAGATTTGCACCAGCAACCCTACAAGATCGTATTATAACTAAAATTAGGGGGGAAAAAAATCAAGAAAATAAGAAAAATATTTTCAGCAGACATTTGTTGCTTTTAGCATATCGACAACAATCCAGATTCATCAGGTAATCTCATATTTTCTTTTTTTTTTTTTTTCCTAAAATAATAAAGGTTTTCACTTAAGATTTCAAATTTCTCATAAAAATATCAGATTCTTGAAAGAAAATTATGATTAAAAAAATAAGTTTAATTGAATTTTACACATGCAAATTAGTTTCCCACCACTGTTTTTCCATCAGGTTGAGGTCTGGGCTTTGCCCACATCACCATCCCTCCACCACTGTGCTTTATTAAGGAGTCCTAGTGGAGCGCTTGGGTTTTTTGTCATTTCTCCAGCATTGGATGCTTTGAGTATAGCGTTATTTTCCTGGGACGTCAGTCCTGGAAATATTAAAAAAAAAAAAAAAAAAAAAAAAAAAAAAAGTTTTTCACTGGTAACCCTTCTCAGATTGATGGGCATCAATAATTGCCTCCCTGAGATCATTGCTGACTGCAGTCAGCAGCAGTTATGGATGTTTTATCTTATTCACTAACTTCAGGCAAATATTTCCATTAAATGAAAGCAGAGACGTGCTGTGAAGACATATGATGGCTGCCAACGACAACATGTGAGTTTTATTTGTGTAATAATGTAGCTGGAGACATGGCTGTCTGATTTTGACCATATTAGTCCAAACCTCGGTGCATAATCTGTGTTTAAGAACCAAAGGAAGTGATGATTAATGCATCCAGCTCCTACAGAAACTCTCCCTGATGACACAACACTCTATTAAAAGCCACAAAACCCAGCGAATCAAATTGAAACCGTCTCGCTTCAGGACTAAAAATAACCCAAGCTGTTTTTTTTTCGTCGATCAGCTGGGTGACGCCACTTCCCGGGAACGTCGACCCAGAGACCACTGGAATACCTCACATTCCTGCAGGGAGTAGGTCAGCTGAACACCCAGCAGCAGGGAAGGTATGTAATCCCACCTGATTCCTTGTTTAAGGCGGTGAGCTTTTCTGTAAGAAAAGAAAGTTTTTTTACTTGCTGAAACCTAAAGTTGACATAAAATTTTAGGTCATTATGCTGATTTTTTTTTTTTTTTTTTTTTTTTAGAATATAGATGACTTCTAAGATCTTATGTTTAAAATGACAACGACAGTGGACTCCCGCCTATTCGCGGACTTTTCGCGTTTTATTTCGAAGAGCATATTTAAAATATTTGAAATTAAACGCAGCTTGGGAACTTGAAATACTTGACACGCTATTGGCTGGTGTTTACGAAGCAGCCAATCTAGAGGCGCGTTTCATTTTCCTTGGCGCTGATTGGCTGAACCCCCCAAGAACAGAATATTGTAGCTGTTAGCTTACGTGGTAGCTAAGACGGTTTCCACTGTGGGTATTAATGCGTATTAAGGTATATTTGGTGTTTGAACTATTAAAATAAGCGTTTTTAGATCGAGTCTCAAGTATTCACGGATTTTAGTTGTTTACGGGCGGCTTGGGTCCCCAATGCTGCGTTCAGACCAAATGCGTTTCGCGCCTCAAGTTGGACGCTTGTGCGCTTTGAAGTCAGGCGCTTGAATTGAGCGTCAGAGTCGCTGTGGACGCGCGTCTGAGCAAAGTGTGGAAACGGGCGCGTCGGGAGGAGCCTCATTGACTCTTCCACCGTCTCCTGCACATTTGCTCCGGATAAATGCATTGATTCTTTAGCGTGAAACTAATAGTGGCTCAACGATGTGCTGGACGGATTTGGTTCGCGCAACGGGGGGAATATTTACCGTGGAAACAATGTTTTGACCCAGATTTTCCAACCCCAGTGTCTGACACATTGGGCACTCCTCCCGACGCACTCAGATGGACGTCTAGAGTGGTTTTGATGCTCAGTTCAAGCATCAAAATCTGACTTTAAAGTGCACAAGCGTCCAACTTGAGGCGTTGGATGCTTTTTGGCGCTCAAATCACATTTGCTCTGAACGCAGCATTATAGTCCGTTCAGACCAAAGGCTATCTGATCATCAGGGGCGTCTGGTTCACAAGCAAAGTCTATGTGGAGATGGACCTTGAGAAGTGTGTTTCGCGGCGCGGAGGCTCTCTGATTGGTTGAAGCTCTGTGTCCAGCTGTAAAAGTTCAGATTTTCCAACCCCGGTGTCTGACGCATTGGACTTTCCTCCTGACGCACTCAGATGCACGTCTAGAGCGATTTTGACGCTCAATTCAAGCATCAAACTTGAGGCGTTGGATGCTTTTTGTCGCTCAAATCACATTTGCTCTGAACGCAGCATTATAGTCCGTTCAGACCAAAGGCTATCTGACCATGAGGGGTGTCTGGTTCACAAGCAAAGTCTATGTGGAGGCGCATCTTGAGAAGTGCGTTTCGCAGCATGGAGTCTCTCTGATTGGTTGACGCTCTGCGTCCAGCTATAAAAGTTCAGGTTTTCCAATTCTGGTGTCCAATGCTCAGATGCGCGTCTTGTTTCAGACCTCGGCAGACGCCAGAGTTAGTAACTGAACTTTTCCAGCTGGACGCGGAGCATCAACCAATCAGAGACTCTGTTATGTGACGTAGTGGCGTATTTTCCGACGTGACGGAAGGACCAAGACTCCAGGAAGTCGCGTCACACAAAGACGACAATTGCGGACAAACTGATCGTCGCTGTTTGTGCCCGTCCTGTTGTCTACGACCTGGTCGTCAAACTGGGCTCTGGTGAGACGGAAATAGCGCCTGGTGAGCGCGCAGCTCCTGGAGCAGGTGGGGAAACTCACCAAACTCTGGACGCCTCTGAATTATCTGGTGGATCCAGACACGGTGGAGAGGCGTCCGACCACAACACTCTCCTCCTTTCAGTAAATAAAGCCAAGCCCCTCTCTTAATTTCATCCACCATTGTACGAAGAGACCGGCAGAGGAAAACAACCACGAGTCAAGAGGCTCCTTCCAACGCACACCTTTCCACGCTTTGCTCAGACACACGTCCAGAGTGATTTTGATGCTTGATATTAAGCGTCCAATTTGAGGCGTTGGAAACGTGTTTGGGCTGAATGCAGCAAAACTCAATGTGTTCCTTCATCATTAGATTCAAGATGGATTTTTTTTTCTTTTGCTATAGTTTCACCACAAAACACTTCCACAACCAGGTGTTAAAAAGTCACTGGGTTCATCGGTGCATTCGTTTTGTTGCTTATGTATATGATTTATTTGGTTTTATGACGTTTCCCTGAAATGTCACTTCTGGGCTTCCGTATAAAGCTGTAGGTTGAATGAGCAAGTTACATTTCTGGATGAGTCTCTTTAGTGCTTTGAAGACAGTTTAATGTCCTTTCAAGTGTTTCATACACGAATAAAACCGTTTTACACTTTGTGTCAGTAGAACCAGAATATTAAACAGCCTTACATATCAGCTAAAAACACAATTCAGCTCTTTATTATGAAGGATTTACTTTTAAAACTCTGTACAAACAAGAAGACCAATGTTGGATTTGATTTGTAGTAATAATATGTTTTTTCTTTGTAGTTTTGTTTGCGATGTTTTAAAACTACACGTTTCGTCAGTGCTGGCAGGGTGAATCCAGGCTTTGGCCGCACTTCCAGCAGCAGTAATGTTGAGGATGCCACGTCCGTCCATCTTTCGCCGTGAGGAACGGCTTGCAGAAGATGAGCTGAGGACGGAGAAGCAACGGGGAGATAATTGGCGATTGAAAGACAGTAGTTAAAAGTGCAGCGTGTGAGTTTGGCATGAGAAGTGCTTTCACCTCGTCGCAGCCGGAGCACCGCGGCCACACCGACTCACAGTAGTGCCGTCCGCAGAGCAGCTTCTGATTGGACCAGAAGTACACCAGGTCCGCCAGGCCATGGCCGCACTCTGAGCAAACAAAGCAGGTGGGATGCCACAGGGCATCATGGTAGCCTGCACGCTCGGCGTAGACACCCGGACTGTCCCTCGCAACCTCTCCGTGGCACCCAGTGCACCGCTGGAGGACAAAGGAAGAAATGAAAGGTGGAGTTTGCAGAGTGCCCTGCGTGTCAACAAAAACACCTGGAGACCTTTGCCACTGACGTCACGTTTGTTTTTTGGTTTCTTAACTCCAACAATCTCTGTTGGTTGTGCCTGAATCTATTGATAAAACCCAAAATATTAATAAATAGCTGTGTCTGCGTCAGACAAGTGCTACCTAAAAATATGTAATGCTGAACTTTTCACATCGATCAGTCCCTCCAGGATTTCACGATTGTTTGCAAATTTTTTAACAATCAAAATCACTTGATTTTGCGGGGCTAATTTAGAAATATTTGCAAGAAGTTTTGCAATATTTCGGCTTATTTATGACGGTAAACGTGACTTTTTGTTACTCGCCACATTGATCACGGACGATAACTTGACATCAAGTAAGGCTGAGGCAGCAGAAGTAAGAAATACTGCCACCTGCAGGTGGGAGTTAGCATCACTTAAACCGAAGGAATATTTGCAATAAGCTCACAATTAAGCAATAAATTCACAATTATATATTAGTGTGAAAATATGCGGGATCTGTTGATTTGAGTGAATTTACACGAAAACTGGAGGGATTGACTGATTTAATTTGGCAGAATACAGATAAAAACTGCTTTTATTTGACGGATAAAATAATATTTGAGAACACAACTCTTATATTGAAGGTTCAGAAATATATATGTATTTTGTTTTTCTTTTTCCTGATACGTGTTTTCGTCAAGAAATGAAAGAAATGCTTCGGATGTTAAACCGAAGCCAAGGGCGCATCCATGCTCAATCGATCTGCACATGGATCCTGCTGCTTCCTGTTTATTGACCAATAGTAGAGGAGCTGGACAAAGATGGCCGCCCTCCTCATTTGCATAATGAGGCAGAACGCATATGGTAAAGTAAAAAGAGGAGACGAGGAAATATACAAGCATTTGTTCTTTTTACAAGGAAAAGGCAAAACAATATATATTTATATTTATTGACAAACACATGTATAGGGAAAATGAAAAATAAAATATATACACTTCTTGACGAAAATGCATGTATAAGTAAAAAGAAAAACAAAATGTATATATTTCTGCTTTTATTTTTAATTATGTCAGTTTTGGGCCTCTATATTTATGGAGGACTGAAACCATGTGTAAGGAAAAGAAAAAACAAAATATATACATTTCTTGACAAAAATGCATGTATAAGGAAACAGAAAAAAATATATAGTTTTATATAAAACTTATATATTAGTTTTATATAGCTTTTCTTTTAACTCTTTAACTTTTATATATATCACAAAAATGCATGTGTAAGGAAAAATAAAAATTATATATATATATATATATATATATATATATATATATATATATATATATATATATATATATATATATATATAAAATGCTTTTATTTTTAATTATGTCAGTTTCGGTCCTCCATACTCCATCACTCACCCAAACAACAAAACCTGAAGTTCGGTGTAAAATCCGTAAGTGGGGGAGAGTTTCAGAAATTTAGAGCTAAGGTTTCAACTGGGCTCTGTGTTTCCCTGCTTTTTGTTTGTAACATAAAATCTGCCTTTAATCTTCATTATTTACTCACATATTCAGTTTTGTCATCGGTTCCGTTCACAGCAGAGGAGGTGCTGCTGCTGGTGTCGCTCTGATTCTGGTGCTGCACAGCATCTGTCTTGTCACTGCGATCTTTGACCTCCTTCGCCACCCTGAGAGCAGCTGCTTCTTCCAGAGCTCCGCCCTCTCCAGGTAAGGCCACCTCGCCCACTCCCAGAACCTCCTGCTTGAACTGCTTCACGAACAGAATCATGGTGGAAACCTGCAGACCAAAGGGTTGGAGATAACTTATCCCGCTTTAAGGGGCTTATGGGCTAAAACCAGAGACGCAGGTGGTACCTCCTCCTCACTGCCGAGACTCTGGCACTTCATGGGGTCCTGATCGTAGACTGGGAGCTGGCTGAGAAGCTGCCTGCGGCGCTCCAGGGCTCCGCAGGTCCCCGAAACGGGACGGTGACTCTCTGGCAGGAGCTCCATGTACTGCATGGCCTGAGGGGATCAGGAATCGCTCATATAAGGTTCAGTTTAGAATAATAATAACAAAAAATCTTAATCCTACTGTGCAAAAGTTTTAAATCACCTCCTAATTTCATTAAGAAGTTTTGTATTTGCTGATGGCTTTTTAGTAATTTTCATTACACTGTTTTGTGTTTAAAAATGAGAAAAACAGAAAAGCTCAGGGGCAAAACAAAAAGCTAATGAAAAGTATCTGAAACTCTTACAAGTACAACTTAAAAACATTGGTTATTGAAATAAAAGTTCAATATTTTTGTCACTCGTCTCAAAAAGTGAAACCCATATATAGATTCATTACGTGGACTGAAATATTTTAAGCCTTTATTTCTTGTAATTTTGGTGATTATAACTTACAGATAATGAAAACCTAAAATTCAGTGTCTCACAACATTTGAATGTTGTGAAAAAGTTATAGTATATTCATAGAAAGTTGAGTGGAAGGAAAAAGTGCAGTAGGAAACCATTTGCCAGCAACAGGGAGAACTGCAGCCTTGAGAGGATTGTCAAGCAAAATCCATTCAAGAATTTGCAGGGGCTCCACAAGGAGTGGACTAAGACTGGAGTCCTATCTGGGCTGAGGAGAACCAGAACCAGACAAATGCTCAGTGGGCCAAAGTCGTTTTTTTCAAAGTTTCCAGTACCCAGTAAGGGTAGATTCAGGAAATGGAAAAAAAAAAAAATCCTAATTATTTCTTTCAAAATTTTCTCAATCTGTTGAAATGTGGCTTATCACTTTAGAAACTTTTCATTCTTGAATAAATCATAGATATGAACAAAGAAAAGTAACTTTTTTTTTTTTGAAAACTGAATGTTGAAAACATGTTCTGGCTTTTGCCTATCAGGATTACTAAATATTTAATGTTACATTTCTCATGTTTTCAGTCCTTTTTAGCCAAATTTATAAAATATAAATACAAAAATTGACAAAAATCTAAGGGAAGAACTTCAATTGTGATCAGGATGGACGGCAGTAGTGGAGAAAGTACTCAAACACTGACAAAAATGTACTCTAGTAAAAGTAAAAGTACCTCACTAACATTTTTACTTGAGTAAAAGTAAGTACTTGCTTTTGAAAATACTTAAAGTATTGAAAGTAAAAGTACTTGTTGAATGTATTCCCTAGTCAAGAATATCAGTGTCCACTGTATGCATATTTTCTTTAATATATCAATAGTGTTGCCATTTTAATGACCAAAGCTGCAGATGATGCAAGTTTTTATTGTGCTGTGACACGTTTACACTTGGACTTGTGATTCTCTGCATCAGAATTTCAGTTGTGACCTGCAGCGTTAAACGCCATTAAGCAAAATAAGAAAGAGAAATGATTATACCTTTTCGAAAGGTTTTTATTTAACACCGTTTCTTGTTTTTTGCTCTGTCTTGGCAGAAGGCCGTTCACACTGAGCAAGGTTCTGCTTCTGCTGGAGGTTTCTTCCTGTTAAAGGGGAGTTTTTCCTCTCCACCGTCGCTACGTGCTCGTCCAGGAGCGAATGCTGCAAGTCAGTGATTCGATGCAACCTCCTGGGTTTCCTTAGATTGAAAACTTTTAAAGTAATTTGAATAATAAGCTGAACTTGATACACTGTTTAATAACTCGGACCTACTGAAATAGATATACTTGGACTCTAATCGCGAGGTTTTTGTTTAATGCTGTCGTCTCTTTGGCTCGGTTTTAGTTTCCCCCCACTGAAACCTGAGCAGCAGGTTTCGGTGTCTCTCTCTCCAGGTGTTTTTCTGTGACACAGCTGTGCTTACTTCACCGCTGAGACCAACCGTGACGAACAGCCCGGAGCAGAATTAGTAAACCAAGTCAAACAAAGTGTTGGACGAGGCAAACATGATGCTGGGGTGTTTTTCTGAGGCACATGTGGAGAGCAGGGCTCTGTTGAGTTTGGATCCGTCTCTGCGAGCTCAGCCACAGCAATGTCCGTCACGGCTGTAATTACAGGCTGCGCTCCAGTCTGCGTTTAATGCGAAGCAGACAGCTTGAAGCGGTCCACACAGAAATGTTTTTTTTGCTGCATCCAACAGAAAACTTGAAGTGAAAACTGTTGTTCTTCACTTATTCAAGCAGCTCCGCTCTACGTCTCTGCAGAAGGCGGAGCTAAGACCTCCCGGGCAGAAAGATATGATGAACTTATGAACTCTAAAAGAAAATGCTTCAGTGATCTTTTGTTTTCTTCATCTATTTTGAATGTGTTTTAACTTAGCATGTTGTGTATCTGTTTAGATTTTCACCAAATATCCAAAGCATCCTGTTTTTAAAGGGGCAGCATTATGTAAAATCGACTTTTTTGAGCTTTACATCATGTTAGAATGTTATTCCTTTGTCCAAAACATACCTGGAGTGTTGCCTTGATTCTTTCATGCACGTTTGAGAAATCCTTTAATCTCCCGTGGCAACCATTCAGCTGCGCAAAACGCATGGATGCAGCTAGCTCCGCCTTCAAGACGCAGCTCATCCTCGGAGCTGCAGTTTCTAAGCTTCTGAGCTCCCTTCCCCCATGACTTCCCCACTCAGCTCCTTCACACTAGCCAGCAGCAATTAGCAAACACCTGGTGAAACTGCGCATCAGCTGAGCTCATTATACAAACTACTTCTCAGTGAAACACTGATAAAAGCGTTGTTAAAGGGTTAATAGAGGATGTACTCTCTAGATACACAGAGACATATTTGATATATAGAGCATTTTTGTAAGAACCGAAGGTAACAGTTACTGTATTGTGCTATTTTTTGCTAGCATCTCCAAGCCATGATCTTCAATGTTCACTGGATGAGATTTAGCTCCTCCAAGTCTGGTTCCATGGTTCTTAGCCACACTTTTCCTAGTCAGATGGTTTAAAGGATGTTTTTTATTGTCTTTTTGTCACAGTATAATTAAGATGCACAGACAAATGACATCCCCCACACGTTTAAAGAGTTTGCACCACTTGTTACCAGAAGTTAAAGGGCTTCCATTATCTTGGTGGCCTGGTTTTTGGAGTGTTGTTGTTGGGAGGAAGATGGACGGCCAGTATGGGGCTAAAACAGACTTTTAGGAAATTAAAATATGAGTTATTTTAGGGTAAAAATTAGCTTCAGATTTCCACAGTATTCGTTGTAGATCAAATGATTACATGTGGATATTTGGAGCTGAAAGCTCACTGCTCATTGTTTGGGATTTTTTTTTTTTTTCAACAGAACTACGTTTAAATGGGGCTGCGACTAACGATTGTTTTAGTAATCGATTATTCTATTGATGATTCTGACGATTAATCGAATAAATAAAAAACTGGCACATTCTGCAGCTTTTTAATTTAAACTCTTAGGCTTTTTTATACAATATTAGAAATACATTAAAAGAGGCAAATAAACAAATAATTAAATTCCTTTTGTTTGAATAAGAAAATTAACATTTTATTACCTAAAATGCAGTAATACAGCTTTCCTTTGGTGAATTTGAACCAGGTGAAGCTAAAACTGCCACTTGAGGAGATTTGGGTAAAACAGATTTTCAGACAAAGGCTTTTTTAAATCTTAAATGCAAAATATTTATATATTTTGTAGAATTTTGACTTAATCACTGCTCTGGGTGTGTTAATTTTTCATCAAATGGCTTTTTTTAGTCAATATGCTCCACTTAACAATTAATGAATTACTAAATTAGTTGACGATTATTTCAATAATATTTCATCACGATTAATTCGATTAATCGTAGCAGCCCTACGTTTGAATAATATAAAATGCGTTTAAGGGCAGGAAGGATGACATTCTGATTATATAAACTAAGGAACTGACGGTTTTAACTGGATTTCTGCTTCACCGTCCGCGGAGACTCACCAGTTTCTGGTTGAGTCCGGCCGGCGCCCAGTCGTACGTGGTGGTGTTGAAAGTCGGGTCTTTGCGCGACACCACCGGGTTCGTCACAATCATTCTGTTTCTCTTGTACATCCGAAGGCCGCCGCCCCCTTTCACCTTTGCGGTTAAGTGCGAGCAGGGCGAGTCTCCGAGCAGGCGTCCCATTCGCTGATCGTCCTCCAGATCGCTCCCAGGAGCGTGGTCGACCGTGCTGCAGCCGCACGCCACGCATGCTTTCCTGGATAGAGGAGAGGCCCTCAGAGATGAAGATATCGTCACTTTTCACCTTGTTCAGCAGGTTTTTGTTTTTATTTGTGTGAACCTTTCAAGGTTTTCATGCATTCTTTATTCCATTTTCATAAAGAAAAGATCGGGATGCCTTACTAACTTCCCCTTGGACAAAACATTGTTTACAGAAATGCTTACAAGCTTACAGATGCAGCGAAGGCATGGTGAACAGAGTGAACAAACACTGCTGGTGGGATTGGTGCTGCGATTTTACATCCCTTTCACTGTTTTTACTTTTTGTTGGCAAAGTAAAAATTAAAAAGGCTAAAAACAAAGCAACTATACCTCCAAGAATGGGGCTGAAATCCAGAGCAGCTGCCCTTACAAAAAAGACACGTTCCTGCACCTCTGAGAGACATCTGAGAGGAGACACAGAAAACCAAACATCATCAAAAGCAGGCGCATACCACAGATTATACACACCAAAATACAGTTACATTAAAAATATGTCCCATAGAAAAAAAAAAAAAGCTTGACAATTCAAAATTCTGAGTTTTAAAGAGATTGGAAACAGAATATAGGGAAAAAAAACAAAACACAGCTCAGCAGTACGAGGAATAATGATGCTGAAAATCTAGAAAGGAACAAAAAATAAGTTTGTGTACCGAGGAGAATATTCCCCAAAAAACTAGACCAGGATGGAGGCTTGAGCAGAACATAAAACTCTCCGAAAAACAAAACCAACTCGGCTTCATTTATCGTCTTTCCGGGTCGTGGGGGTTGTTGTCCATTACAGAGCAACTCAGAGACACACAGGACAAACAACTAGGCACACATTCATACCTAAGGACAATTTAGAAATAGAAATATTCTTTATTGTCTCACCATAGGGACATTTCTGTGCAACAGCAGCAAAGTGGCAGTGGCAGGCAATAACAGAAAAACAGACACAAAAAATGGATAAGAAACAGAATAAAAAATTTAAAAAAAAAATGCTGTACAGTAAGGCAAAATTTCAACATGAATAATGTGTAGTTGTAAAAATTACTCCAGTCCAGAGGAATGTGCAACTGAGTTGGTTAATTAAAAATGTACAACATGTGCAAAATGTCTCAGAGCATTAAAAATACAAACTATTTACAGGTAGTGGAAGGATCTCCTGTAACGCTCCTTAGTGCACCTAGGATGCAGCAGTGTGTCACTGAAGGAGCTCTCAGCACCAGCTTCATGCATTAACTTAACAGTCGTGTTTTTGGACTGCGGGAGGAAGCAGGACTGCCCAGAGAGAACCCATGCATGCACAAGGAGACCATGCAAACTCCATGCAGAAAGACCCCAGGCTGGGATTTCAACCCGGGACCTTCTTGCTGCAAGGCAACAGTGCTAATTTAATCAGCAAAAATCTCCCGTTACATGGAAGGAATATATATTTACAATAAAACAAACAACAAAAAAATTGGATGGATGGATGTTTTAAGTGTTAAACTGCATTCATAACTGATCTCCGGTTTCATCCAGTCAAACTTAATTGAACTCCAGTTAAAACCAGACTTTCCTGCCTATTCTTGACCTGCATCCTTCTAGGTTGCTGTGGACTTTTGGGCTGGGTTTGCTTCTTCTCAATGCAAAAGATTATCTAAAATAAAAATATTTTTAAGGTGATTTAAGAGAGAAGAATAAAGCCACCTGCTTCAGACGCTTTTTTGTGCTCAACAAATTGCAAAAGCGAAACGTCTGCTAAACGCAAACAAGATCAAATGACATCAGGACCCCTCAAGCCATTAGATGTACTAACAACTCTGGCTCCCTTCAAAGCCTGAGGTGACGTTGATAAAGTTGTGTGTGTGTGTGTAGGAGTTTCAGCGGAGATAGAAAGAGTGGTTTCTGCGGGTGTGGAGGCAGAAGAACGGAGTCCTCATATACAAACCAGACATTCAGGGCGGATGATCTCATCGCTCCACCCAGTGACTGTTCCTGCAAACATCACCGATCCTCCACTGTACCACAGAGAGGTGTTTTGTAAACCCATGATTCAGATTTTACAGTCATTTCAACCATTCGCGGTGTTGATGATTTCACACCCGACGTTTTTAGATGCAAAAAACCCCAGCAAACCTCCTTTGATAATCGACAATATGAACTACTCTGTTATGATCTTCTCAGACTCTACTGTGTGCAAATGAGGTTTTATGACTTCAGTATATAATGCCTCAGTTGCAGCAGGTGGTTGCTTATTTATTTTGGCTTGATTGAAGCGCTGAATCTGTCATGTTTTGTAAAAATCCACTTTTCTAAACAGGACCCAGTCAATGGAAATTGAAGATAATCCAAAATTTTCACACTTTTCTTAAATTAGACACTGACTACTCTGAAAAAAAATAAATAAAATAAAATAAGTTCAAAAACCTGAATAAAGTTGTTTAGAATAACAACAATAAATATGTGCCTCTGCAAAATGTAACATTATTTCAGTGTCATCTTGGAATCAATATTTCGCTTCGGTGTAAAAGAAGGATTTTCATGGAAGATGTGAATATAAGCCCCCAAAAAACACGAGTCTAACTCCAGTCGTTGAGGTCGTGCAACTTTTAGACATGTCTCTGCTTCAACACACCTGAATCACATGATTAGCTCAGTCATTCAGCTCTGCAGAGGCCTGGTAATGAGACATTTATCTGATTCAGGTGTTGGAAAAGGGATCCACCCAAAAGCTGCAGGATCCTGAGTCTAAAACATTGACGCTTCCCTGTTTTTGTGCGTATGTTGACTATATTTACAGGAAATTTAGTTTTACAAAATTAAGTTATTTAAAAGTAATTTTATTTTTCTTTAAGATGTCCACACATGTCTGTAGATCATTTAAGCTGCGAGAGAGTGAGAGAGAGCAAGACTTTTGAAGTTAAACTGGACCACACCTAAAATGACTGCAGATCACTGAAATATGACTGAAAAATGACATTTTGGTCCAAATATTGTGAGAAATAAAACTAAATTATAATTCGATGCCAAAATGAACACTGAACCAGACGAGAACCAGGTTTAAATCATGGATCTGAGTTCTCCCCCAACAGGTAACTGGTTGTCCTGCAAATATGGACCCACTGTGGTCCGTGTGTCACTATCAAACTGGTGAAATTAGATGTACTCTACTGGAATTTACTTTTTATTTAGTCAGATTACATAATCTGTTCGCAATCACATCAGCGTTCTCTTTGATCGACATGATCGAGACGCTCTACTTTGAACTATTCAGGGTTTTCAGAAGCATATGTGCTATTTATAAATCAAAAATAGGAACTGTCAGCAGGTTTTCTCACAGCTCCAGAAATATCTAAACATGTGGGACGACAAAGAGGCTTTAAAGCCTCTGGCGGGAAACCTGACAGTAAAAACAATCTGCAGCTTTTTGTCTGAGAGTCCGTGCACCTGTCCGTCTGTCACCAGGTATTACCGGGCCTATCTCTGCTGCAGGCCTGGTGTTGGAGGCATCCACGTGTGCCACATGATGATGGGCACAAACGAGAGCTCAATCCTGGACAGAGTGGTCTGATCCAGGATTAGCAGTCCTCAAACATTTCCATATTTAGATCTAACCTTTTAAAAATAAAAATATAGCATTTACATATTTAAAGATACTGCTGACCTGTAAAAACATCCAAAAAAAAATCAGCCCAATTTATGTATATAACAAGTGGAACTTCTTAGTTGAAGCTGTAACACTCCACTCGTGAATGTTAATCTGTTGGGCTTCTCCTTGGCACTCAAACAACAATTTTGAGTGCCACACTGTCGAACAGGACATGTGAAAAAAAAAAAGTAAATTAATAAAATGATTTTATATGTTTAATTGAGAAAAAAGTGGCCCCCTGAGTACATAGAGTTCGGTAAATTTGGCCCACATGTTCTGGTTTCAGTCATTCCTGGTGTTACTCAGCAGGTTAACATTTAGAAAGTGGGACTCAAGTTTCTCTGAGACAGGGTGTGAATGATCATCCCATAACAATAGAAAAAGCTCACAGTGATGAAGGCTTGTTGTCAAAAACAGCTTCAGCAGAACAAGACTCTAATTACATTCCTGTGGAGCCCGCTGACTGACAGCGACAGGGTCACTTCGTCATAATAATACCGCGTTGTGTTATTCTGGGAAGTACTGCTGCTAAATCATCCTTATTATTAACTGATTAGACAATTAAAGAGTCAGAAATGGAGAAACACTTGACCAAAAGTCAATTTGAGTCATGCTAAATCTGAAATATAATGGTTCGTGCAATGAACTGTCCCCCCACATGTTGGCAGAAATCGTTTTGCTTTTGTTGCTGCTGGGAGGGAAGCATAGCATAGCGTGAGGATAGTTCAGCTTTAGAACGAGTTGTAGAACAAAGAGGGAAATAAAAACTCTCTCTGGAAGTAATTGTGCAGCGTTTCTATATTTAGGACTCAGATAAGGCGAGCATGTTGTAGGTGGGGTCACTCTCAGCCAAGTTATTTTGAATATGTCAGCAATGCAGGAAGGGAAAACGCAGGAAACGCAGTGCGATAAGAGGCTAGAGGTCACAGGAAAGGCTTCTCGTAAGTCCGAGCTCTGTTGGTCTGCAACTAAAACAAAACCCAGATAGAGTTTCCAGAGGTCTCCTAATCGGCGTCGGCTATTTTAAAGGTGTAGGGACAGGAGGAGAGTTGGACTGGACACTGGAGACCATGGTCAGGGTATTGTCCCACAATTTATTCACATTTAGCATTTAGCTTAAAAAACTGATTCAGAATTTATTTTAAATGAAGGGGTCAGTTTTATTCAGCTTTTTTTTTTTTTTTTTTTTTTTTTTTTTGGTTCAAACTAACCACTTTCCTTCCAGCATTTTATTGTATTGTTTTAATTGTGTTAATCTATTTAAATATAAATAATAAAAGCGGTTGGAGAAAGAGCGTCTGCGTTTGGTCGCAGCGGCGCACTCTCTGCTCGTCCCTGTGAGTGTTGAGAGTTATTTCCATCACGGTGATGGAACATATTTAAGCTCCTGGGGGCTTAAACAAAGGCCCCAAACCTCAACAGGTGACGCTGATCCGTCAGGTTCTCACCCCCGGACGGGCCACATCGCGTCTTTGAGGTCCAGCGTTAAAATGTTGTCGTTTAGAAAGCAACAGAAAAATTTGTCCCAAACGTTTTTCAGGTGCTTTTGGTTTCTTTTCCTGAATCCCAATATATAAGGTCTTGTCATTGTTTCTGTTTTTTGTTTGTTTCTTTTAAAAAATTAATTTGTTCTTTTTCTTTTTTGAAAAGCAAAACCAAAAGTCTTCACCTGGCAAACTTATCTTGATATCACTTCATTATTTTGGAAGTTTTCCAGAATTAATACAAATTTTGTGGCCAATTTATTTACAGAAATGTGAAACAGAATTGCATTGTATCTTTAACACACGGTGCAGGGTAACTAACGGTGTACCCACTGGTTCCTATATCGGGCCACTGTGTTTTCCAGCCAAGAGCGCTTTAAGACACCAAACTCCTTTAAATGCTGCTGACCTTCACTCACCTGTCTGACTGACAGCTGGACACCATCACCATCACCTGATGACGCCATCACTCCGCCCCTCGTGTTACCAGTTACGCCCTCTGCTGGCCGTTCTAGACATGGCAGCTGTTTGCAAATCAAATCCTTCAGATACCCATCATTTATCTGGGTAGCTAAATTTCCATTTACAAATTTGCGTTTTTGGTAGTTTTATTTTGTGTGTACTTAAGTGAATTTTATAATGTTTTAGTTGTTTGTATTGTTGTTTTGTGTACTTGTACACTGATGAGCCTCTTGGCCAGGTCTCCCTCGAAAAAGAGATTTTATCTCAAGGACTTCCTGGTAAAATAATGGTTAAAAAAAATGCTAAAATGTCCAAATCAGCCGTTTCTTAGCGTAAACCATTCCTCCCGGCTTCTGTTAGACCATAAAATCATCGCAGCTCCCAGTTAAAATGATCCAATCATGGCTGAAATTCACACATTCTTCGAAATAACCTTTTTTGCAAAAATATACAAAAGCCAAATTCATAAAGTTTCACATAATCTTCACACAATTTTATATGTTTAAAATCCACACCTGTGAGTTAGTTTGACATAAAGCAAGCAGAAAGTAAAAGTTTGCTCTAAAACAATTGTTTTTTTTTTTTCAAAAAGTGTTTTAATTATTGCATAGATCCACTAAATTAGGATTACATCAGCTAAATGTAAAAATTGATTGATTTATTTTGAAGACATACATTGAAAACACGTGTTTTATTGTTTAGATGTAAATTTTAAACAGCATCCTATTCAGAGCAACTTTAATTTTCTTTAATTTAAAGCAAATTAAAGAAAATAAACATTAATTAAAGAACATAAAAGTATACAAAAAAATAAATATCTTTGAATCTGGGATTTCCAGGCAGATTTCCAGGCAGACATATGTTATTGTTAGATTCTTATTTGCTTAATTTATTAATTTCAAGGTTTGCCTGATAGCATTATTTATTATCTTCAAACAATTTTCTTACAATTTAAAATTTTAAAAAAGAACAAGAAAAATAGACAAAAATTATAATTTAATCTATTTTACCTGAATTTTTGTTATTATTGTGTAAAATCAATTGTTTTTAATAGGTTAGAAATAAATAAATCCTCCAAAACTTAAGCAATTCAGTATCATATGTTCTTGAGTTGGTGTACTTCATTGTATTAAATAAATAGAAAGTATTTATCATGTTATAAAATTATAAATGTGATCAGTAAATCTAATCAACTCAATAATACATTTATTTGTCCCTTATTTATTTAAGTGAATTAGCAAGAAATATTCATTTTGGTACCTTTCAAAAATATATTTAGTTTTGACTAAAGTACTAATCAAGTAAATAAGAAGTTTAGATACAAACTGGCTGAAAAGGAAATTAGTTTGGATGTTTAAGAGAAACCTAGATCCATTTGTCCATGAAGATTAAACATATGTTTGGAGGAGTCAAAATGAAGCTTTTGAACCTGAGAATACTGTACTAACTGTCCGACATGGAGGTGGCAGCATCATGCTGTGGTTCTGGTGCATTGAAAAACGGAGTAAAATAACGAAAAAGGAAAATTACTCCGATTCCTTTAACTTCACCTCAAATCAGCCACAAGGTAGTTAAAACTTGGACACATCTGGATGTTCAGAAGTACAAACAGACCCAGAGTCAAGCCCTCTTCCAAACTGGTGCTTGAAACAGCCCAATATGAAGTTTCTAGGATGAGTTTCTAAAACCCCAGCCTCAGCCCGGTGGATTGTGCTTAGAAGTCAGTCTTATTAGCTCTGCAGAGAAAATTGCTCAAATATCCAGGAAGCCTGGCTGCAGAAAGTCTGCGGTTTCCTTGCAATGCAAGCATGTACAGTACAGCCTAAAATTATTCACACCGCAGGCAGATTTCGATTAGAAATCATTTTTCATTCAACCACGATGTTTGTTTCTGACGGGAAACAAGATAGACGCGTCTCAAAAGATAAAACAGTGTAAGAGGAGCGTCAATTTAAACAGTGACTCTGCTTTTATTCACATTTTACTTAGAAAATGGCAAACTGGAAATGATTTATATTCTCAATATTCAGTGGAAAAATCCTGACAGGACTCTAACATGGCTCTCAAACCCTTCCTGCAGCTGCCGTGCAGCTTTTTGCATATTTCAGCTGGTGTTTTGATTCACCTTTAAAGTCTTTAAAGCCCCCTTTCCATCACCCTAATCTTTAGGCCCCTCCACAGATCAGGTTCAGCCGTCCCAAAATGTTAATATTACTTCCAGTCAGAAAAAAACATGTTGAAATTAAAAGATTTACTTCAGGCTGTGAGGACAGGAGAAAATCCACTATAAGGTCAAATATGTGCACACAATACTTATTTTTAAAAATCATTCATGTTGTATGTTGTATAATTCCTCCTGTCTGGAGAAAAATGGGTCAAATGCATCAGTAAAAGTTCAGAAAATGACATTTCTGCAGATGATGAGTTGATGCAAACCTCTGACCATGAAATATAAAAGTAGCTGAAAGCAAGCGGTTCACCTAAGGATATCGAACTGATTCTATTTGTTGTTTTCGGAAGGTAAAAGTGTTTTTTATGAATATTAATTAACATGAAAACTGGAGTTTAGGAAGCTTAATGTTTTCATCTCTGAATAAAATAAAAGCATACTGGTTTAATGAAGAGTCTTCCAAGAGTCTCTGGGTCTCCAACAACAGGAGGAGATGCTACATCCCGTCTGCCTGACCGACCCTCTGACCTCCACATCTGGACGTGTCTCCGGTGAGGCATCTTACCTTTTCCACGGCTGCGCTCGCGTCCATGTCGTCGTCCTCCTCCTCGGCTCTCGCTGCCTCTGCTCTTCCAGAACAATGAAGACCTTAAATTCCTCTCCTGTCGACCACACTTCCTCTCTCCCCGCCCACAGTCGCTCTCGCTGCCCTGCAGCAATTTTCACCCATCTGCTCTTTCATCCCCTCACGACTTCTTGCTAAACTTCTCTTTTTTCAATAATTCCCGTCTCTGGAAACTCAAGCCGACTCAATAACTTCACCTTTCTTGCATCTAGCTGTGATTTTTTTCCACCTTTTACTCCAGTTTTTCCCCCCAACGCCCCTGACTTGTCTTGCTGCCAGCTCTGCTTCTCCACCCTCTGCAATATGAACCCAGCAGGTTTCTTCGCCTCCTGATTTTGCTCCAACATGCTGCAGAGGGGAAAGTCAAACATGAAAGCCTCTCAGAGTTTCACTCCACTATCTTAAATGTAGTGAGTGCTTGCCATATCATTTGTGGACACAGTGTACCTACGAACACACAGACCTGGGAGGGTTTCAGACACAACAGCTGAACTGTCTCCACTCACCAGACCGGTAAAGTGGCCCTCTGCTGGACTGCAGGACTACCTGGGGCAGTGAGGCACAACCGGAGTGTTTGTGTTTTGAACAAAGACTGAATGACTCCCGTCTTAGACTATTACAGCCAATCACGGGGAGTCTAAAAACTCCTCGGCCAATAGGAGCTTAAGAAATCCAACCTCCTTCTATTCTGCAGGTTTTCAGCTCAGCCGAGAAGAACGTTGATGAAGAAAGAAGCAGAGAAGATCAGCTTTTTAGCCAGGCAGAAAGCACAGGCAAGTTTAAAATTCTCTTGCTTCTGGTTTGACAAAGCAGGCCACTGTCAGTCCTTCCTTTAACACCCCCAAAAGAGATATTAAGTAATTCAGATCATCAAGGGATACAAGAGAAGGTTCTGACCCGTCCTGCATTTCTTTATAATTTCCTTCCACGCAACCAGAGGTTCTAACAATCTTGAAAAGGTTATTGATTCTATGGTCTTTTTGAAGATCAATGGAGTGATATTTTGGAGTGGATTTTGGTTCATTTTTAATTCATTTTCAACTCATTACATGACCCTTTGAAGGGGGCCTATTATGCAGAATTCACATTTTGCACGTCATAGTTCTTCCATTTGGGTCTAAACTGCTTCTAAAAACAGCCCAAGCGCTTAAAAACACCACCCCACTGTTTTGTTTTTTTTTTTTTTTGGGGGTTTTTTAGCAATAAGTTAATGTTTTTTGGTGTCTGGAAAAACGACCCATTTCAAAAACCTTCGGAATGTAGCGTTGCACCGTTACCTAGCAACCCCAGCCGAGCTCAGCCCCTCACCTAGCAACCACTTGGTTTTACCACTGTATGTGCTGCACAATGGCTGCTGGAAAAGACAAGTGTTTTGTTGTTGACTTACCATCCAGAAACCACTTGCTGCATTCTTGTTGGTTGTGCAGGAGGCGCTACGTCTGCTTTTCAAAGTTTAACTTTTATAATTGCACATCTGTTTGCAGCCATTTTCAGGAGTGAGTGTCAAGGTTGAGTTGGGGGCGTGGCCAGCAGCAGTGTATTTGGATTTAAAGTGACAGGAGGCCCTAAAACAGCTCATTCTGAGAGGAGCTCAAAATAGGCAGAACTGACCAGACTGAAATCTCATTATCTAAGGATGATTTAGTGCAAAAAATGTAACAAATATGTTTTGTTTAGCCCAAAGACCTATCCTAACCTGTTCAAGAAAGCATTATAGCTCACCTTTAAGAGGATTTCAATTATTTCTTTACCCTCTTAACTCTGACTAATGTAACATTTAGACGAAAAGGCTCCAACACCAGTGTTGTGTGAACCGACGTAACATGGAACTCACCAGGGAACCAGTTTTAAATGGGATTTTACATCCTCTTTGTCACCAGCAGTCTTTTATAAAGACATAGCTTTTTAAGAGCTAAACAGTTTAAAGCTAAACCAGAGGACATGCAGAGGGGCTTGCAAGACTATTTCTACCCCTTTAACTTTTGTCAAATTACAGCCACAGACTCCATTGTATTGGGATTTTATGTGATATAGAAAAAACTTTGTAGAACCATCATTAGCTGCAATTACAGCTTCAAGTCTTTTAGGGTACATATCCACCAGCTTCGAGACTAAAATATTTGCTGATTTTTCTTTCCACAAAAGCTTATAGCTCAATCTGATTACATGGAAAGCATCTGTGTGGATATGTTTTCCAATCTTGCCTCAGATTCTTAGCTGTGTTTAGGCCTGGACTTTGATTAGGCCATCTAACACTTGAATATGCTTTGATTTAAACCATCCATTGCAGCTCTAGCTGTATGCTTAGTGCCATTGTCCTGCTGGAAGGAGAACCTCCACCCCATTCTCAAGTTTTTTGCCACCTCTAGTAGGTTTTCTTCCACAATTGTCCTGTATATCCCTGCTACATGATGCTACCACTACCATATTTCACAAGATGCAGCATGGCTGTTTGTTCAGAGTGATGTATAGTCAGTTTAGGTGGATGGCTGTGTCTTGGTAGGTCTGCAGTTGGTCTATCCTTTTTATTTTTTCAGATGATCCAGGGGTGCCCAACTCCAGTCCTCAAGAGCTACCATTCTGCAACTTTTAGATGCATCCTTGCTCCAACACACCTGAATAAAATAGTTAAATTCCCTCACCAGCTGTCAGTCAGCTGTGTAGCGGCCTGGTAGCTAGCTGTTCATTTGATTCAGGTGTGCTGGAGATGGGACACATCAAAAAGTTGCAGGATGGTAGCTCTCGAGGACTGGACTTGGGCAGAGATGAGATGAGATGTTTAAAAATTGAGATATTGTTTATCCTTTATCCCTGAGCTGTCTTCTGTGTGCCTTTTCTCCATGATGCTGTTTGTTTACATGCCAGAATATCTGTACTTATAGTGAGGTAAGTAGACACTTTCACTAATTTGGCAATTGGTTGCGCAAGAAAATGAAATAGGGTGTCAGATTTTCTGATTTTGATTTGTAATTTTCCCTTCCTTCACAATTATGCACCGCTTTGTTCTGGTCTATTATGTAAACGCTTAATAAAATATATTGCGGTGTGTTTTGAAGTGACAAAATGTGAAAAAGTGTAAGAGGTGTGAATACTTTTGCATTGAACTGTAAGTGATGGCATCATGGGGGTATAAAAAACGTGATGGCACCTCCTTTTTTCTCCATTATGTTTTTCTACAGGTAAATATATATATATATATATATATATATATATATATATATATATATATATATATATATATATATATATATATATATATATATATATTTATAAATTATATTACTGTGATGTAAGTTACTTTTTAAAATTAAATTAAATTAAAACAAAGAAGAAAAAATAAACAAAAAAAAGCATGAAATAATTACAGGATGTTTTAAACTGAAAATTAAAGGCAGCCCATATGTTCCCGGGAAAACGACCGTTGCGTCATAAACTCCGCCCAGGCTGACAAGTGAGACAGAAAGATGCGTTTGTTTAACTCCGCGGCGTACACCGCTTCCTTTCCAACGCAGCTGTATTACACAGGCAGGACAGCCCCAACTGTGTCTGCTCATGAAAGGAAGCCAACTCAAGACCACGCCTCATGAAAGACAACCGACCAATAGGGAATCTTGACGTCACGACCTTTTTCAATATTCATGAGTTTTCGCGGGCTTTGACTGTCACGTGTTTTTTTTCGCGCGAAAAGAGACTCCTGGCAGGAAGGAGAAGCAGCAGCAGACACACAGCATCGCAGCAATGGCGGTGAGTGAAAACCAGTTAAAACCGAATAAATTAGGCGATGTTTGGGTTTCCTTGTTAATAAAAAACATAAAGGAAAGACAAATAAATCCGCTCCATTTGCTGTAGTTTGAGTTTATCTCTGTTTTATTGTCTTGTCGCTGTTTTGACACTGATGGTGGAAATGTGTTATAGTTATTTAGTTCACGAATCTTTATTAAAATTTATTTAGCATCAATATGAATGATGGGTTTCATGTTGTTTGGTTTTATTCGTAAATATTTATTTGAATAGAGCGTTAAAGTTTGTGTGGTGTTATGAAAGGAGAGCTACCATGTGGCCGCTGAGGGTTACAGATGAAGATCAAGTTAGAAGCCTTTATTTAAAACGAACCGAAGCTGAAGTTGGCTTTCGAATTGCAAAACTTCTAAAGGGCGATTCCACCTAATTTTCTTTATTTTAAGCATCTTTAATGTGCTCTAGTTTAAAAATTACAATAGCTAATCCCTTCAGAGTTGTATTAGATTATTCTACTTCAATAGCAGAGTATTCAAACCCCCAGTTTGGGATTTGTGAATCCTTCTATTTGATTCTTTAAAGTTAAATAAATGCATTATTTTGCATCTGGATCACATTAGAACTGGTCCAGCTCAGAAACTGCAATATTTAGACTTTTCAAATCTGGACAAGATTATTCTGCACTAGTAGCAGAATGTTTTAAACTCATTTGGTGATTCGTGAAACCTCAATAATTCTAAACTAGAGGAGATCAAAGATAATCAAGGTCGCTAAATGCATCCTTGGTGCACAAAGGAGCACTATAGGAGATCCTTCCTCCCTCTATAACCATCATTGCTTCCAACAAAATCATTAGGTGTTTATATCCATGCTGGTGTCCGTACAACTTTACCGTTTTTCTATTGTCACTTATTGTAAATAGCTTGTATTTTTAATGCTCAGAGACATGCACATGTATATTTTTAAATAACTAACTCAGGTGCACATTTTTTACACCTATACAGTATTCATGTTGAAATTTTGCCTTACAGTATTTTTTTTTTTTTTTTTATTCTGTTTTTATACATATTTTTATATTTGTGTGAGTCTGTTTTCCTGTTACTGCCTGCACTGCCACTTTGCTGCTGTTGCACAGAAATTTCCCCATCGTGGGACAATAAAGGATATTTCTATTCTAAAAAAGGAGGTGCAATTGCCCTTTAGCTGTTTGACAGTTTGTAAGCCAACTTCTGTTTTGGGGTTATTATTATGCCCGAGATTGACTCTCTTTTTAATTGTTTTTTTACTTTATTTTTATGTGCTAATATCAGTTGCTGGGACGCCCTCAATAGGTATTTTGGTATAAAAACAGGATTTAATGGTGAACTCGTGTACTAAACACTCAGGTCACAAATGCATCAAGAATGGCGTCCAGCAGGTGTTTAACTGTAAATGCAGCCCGGGATGAAACCTGCGCATCACCACGGTTACGATGACCAAACTCGTGTTGTTTCCCAGGATTCCTCTGAGTCGTTCCACATGGCCACCAGCCCCAGCCGGGCCTCCAGGAGAGGAGACCTGACCTCCAGCCCCGGACGAGACCTTCCTCCCTTTGAGGATGAGTCTGAGGGGCTGCTGGGCGACGGCCCCCTGCCTGAGGAGGAAGCCGATGGGGAGGAACTGATCGGGGACGGGATGGAGAGGTGGGGACCGGGTTGTAGCGCGGCGCAGAAATCTGTTGGGCTTCTCGGCGCGTCGTAATTCCAAATGACTCCGCTGTTCTTTCAGGGATTACCGTGCCATCCCGGAGCTGGATCAGTACGAGGCGGAGGGTTTGGACCTGGACGACGAGGATCTGTCGGAGCTGTCGCCCGGAGCCCGAGCGGCCGCTGAGGAGGCGATGAGGAGGAGGGACAGGGAGCAGGGGCTCAGCGGGAGGCTGAGGAGAGGACTGCTTTACGGTGAAAGGAGCCGCACCGCTCAGAATGACCCGCGGCGTCCGCGTGTATCTGCGGGATGCAGACTGACGCCTTGTTTGACGTTTCAGACAGCGAAGACGAGGACGACGGCCCCCCCGGTGCCAGACGGAGGCGGTTAGCCGAGCGCGCGGCCGAGGGCATCGCCGACGGAGAGGAAGAGGAGATGATCGAGAGCATCGAGAACCTGGAGGACATGAAGGTTTGTGACGCCAAAGCTTCTCAGGTTCCGCCTGCGGCGGTCCGCTCGGGTTTCTAACGGGTGTCCGCCCTGCAGGGCCACACCGTCAGGGAGTGGGTGTCCATGGCGGCGCCACGACTTGAGATCTACAACCGCTTCAAGAACTTCCTGCGGACCCACGTGGATGAAAACGGCCACAACGTGTTCAAGGAGAAGATCAGCGACATGTGCAAAGGTACCCTGGGTCTGATGAGGCGGCGAGTCGCTGCGTGATGAGTTGCTGCTCTGATCCTTCACGTTATCCGGATCTTTGCAGAGAATAAAGAGAGTCTGGTTGTAAACTATGAAGATCTGGCAGCCAGGGAGCACGTTTTGGCTTATTTCCTGCCGGAGGCCCCGACTGAGATGCTGAAGGTGGGTTTTCTAATCCTCCCTTTCCCAGTTTGTTTGTTTTTTAACCAATTCGAACGTCAATCTTCGACGTAAACTTGGCTGCCATCTGTGTTTTCAGATTTTCGATGAAGCAGCCAAAGAAGTCGTGCTCGCCATGTACCCGAAATACGACCGCATCGCTCATGAGATCCACGTCCGGATCTGCAACCTGCCTCTGGTCGAGGAGATCCGAGCTCTCAGGTCTGGTGTTCAGATTCTGCTGCTGCTTCGGTTCCTGCTGACCTCCAGTCATTTTAGGACAGACGGTAGAAAACCGGCACAAAAACTGATGAATTTCATATTTGGGGGGTTACAGTGGAATGTAGGAGTCTTAATTACTCTATAAGAGGGCTTTAAAAAATTTTGCTTTGCCTTTATGATAATCAGCTATCAGATTTTTTTTCTCCCTTAGATAAATAGTGGTCATCAAATTTTAAGATTAATGTAGATTGTTTTAATTAAAAACTCTAAAACCTGATTGATTGCCTTTTTATATATTATTTTATTTGCACACTGGTTCTGCATAAGTGACACATTTTTTGGAAATGTTTTTCTTAGGGCTGTACCGATTAATCGAATTAATCGTGATTAGTCAATTAGTTGAAAATCACAATCATCAACTAATTAAGTAGTCAGTCATTAAGTGGAGTATACAGACTTTAAAGCTAATATTTTTAAAGTATTAATATATTTAAAAACATTTTAATTTTTAAAAATATTTTACATGTTTTTAAATATATTTTAAAATTAAAATATAATTTAAGTTATTTTTAAATCTGATTTGTTCTTTTTCTACACTTGTGTTCATTTTTTTTTTTTTTGGTTCAGGCATTTCACGTTTGGACAATTACAGCTGGAAGGATTTTTGATGCTACTTTTATTTTTTTTTACTTTCAGGCAGTTATGATGCGTAACCGTTGGGGCTGCAATGATCAAATTAATCATGATTAATCGATTATTGAAATAATCGCCAACTAATTAAGTGGTTGATTCATCGTTAACTGGAGTACACAGACTCTAAAAACGGATGTTTGCTGAAAAAACAACACACCCAGAGCAGTGATTAAACCAAAACTGTACTCTATATATATATATTTAGCCTTGTGCCTGTAGCCTAGTGTGTGTGTGTGTGTATATATATGTATATATATATATATATATATATATATATATATATATATATATAGCATTTAAGATAAAAAAAAAAAAAAAAACTGTTTGTAAATATGTTCTACCCAAAACTCCTCAAGTGGCAGTTTTAGCTTCACCTGATTCAGATTTGATAAAGGAAAGCTGCATTTTAGGCAATAAAATGATTATTTTTCTATTTAAAAAAGGAATTTAATAATTTATTTGCCTCTTTTAATGTATTTCTAATATTGTATAAAAAGCCTAATAGGTTAAATTAAAAATCCGCAGAATATTTTTAATCTGATTAATTGATAGAGTAATCGACTTCTGAAATAGTCGTCAGTAGCAGCCCTGGTCTCGCTTGCCCTCCTTCTTTACGTAAAACCAGAGTGATGACAAAACAAATGTCTTGCCTTATTTGGGGGATAAAAAGAGCCTTGTGCCTGTAGCCTAGTGGGAGTGTACGGCATCCAGCCGGGGAGGGGGGCGCGCACACACCTCCAGATTGCGCCTCGGCTCGGGTTTGCTTCGGTATTGCCTCAGAGTCTGAGTTCTTCTCTGCTGCTCCTCCTCAGGCAGCTGCATCTAAACCAGCTGATCCGAACCAGCGGCGTGGTGAGCAGCTGCACCGGCGTCCTCCCTCAGCTCAGCATGGTCAAGTACAACTGCAACAAGTGCAGCTTCGTGCTGGGGCCCTTCTTCCAGTCTCAGAACCAGGAGGTGAAGCCGGGCTCCTGCCCCGAGTGTCAGTCCCAGGGGCCCTTTGAGATCAACATGGAGGAGGTGAGTCGTTTCAGAGCCAGGTGAACGCTGCCGAAAGCTGTGCAGAGTGCGTGCAACGTTGAGGTAACCGACCGCCTCCCTCCTCCAGACGGTGTATCAGAACTACCAGAGGATCACCATCCAGGAGAGTCCCGGGAAAGTGGCGGCCGGCCGCCTCCCGCGCTCCAAGGACGCCATCCTGCTGGCCGACCTGGTGGACAGCTGCAAGCCTGGAGACGAGATCGTGAGTTGCTCCCTGCTGAACCTCTGGTCCTGGGATTTCAGGAAACCGCGAGAAAACGCTCAGCGTGCGGCCTGAAGGACGTGGCTGCTGTGCAGTCTGGGAGATTTTACAGCTTCAGTTATTTAACGGTTTTTAAAGTACTTCCCAGGCCTGGAGGAGTTGGGAGGAATATTTGAATTTAGAGACTTTATTCCTTCCTCCGCAGGCTGAACCCATCAGTTTATTTGCCTTTTCATTTGTACATCCCTGCATCAGTTTGTCCCTGCGTCCGTCTGTCCATTAGTTCGTCCATCCCTGCATCTGTCTGTCCGTCCCTGCGTCCATCCCTGTGTCCGTCTGTCCGTCCGTCCCCACATCAGTCCATGCATCAGTTTGTCCCTCTGTCAGTGCCTGCATCTGTGCATCCGTCCATCTGTCCTTGCATCCGTTTGTCTGTCCATCTATTCCTGCATCAGTTTGTCTGTCCCTCCATCTGTCCCTGCGTCCGTCTGTCCATCCATCCATCTATCCCTGCATCAGTTTGTCCCTCTGTCCATCCCTGCGTCTGTTCATCCATCCTTCCATCCGTTTGTCCTTCCATCCGTCCCTGCATCTGTCAGTAAATCCACGTTTTTATTTGTGCATCCATCCTGTGTCCTTGCGTCCACCTGTCCATGCATCCTGTTGTGCATCCATCCATCTCCAGTCTGTTTTTTCCAGTTTTCTTATTAAAATCCTAACAGCTGCAGAAAAAGCTGTGATGTGTTCATAACTTAAAAAAGGCTCTGAGAACTCTGGAACTTAGTCAGGAGAACATTGTGAAGGAATCCTGGTACTGCCCTAAAAACAGCACAGATTCTTTGACTAAAGGACGTCTGATGAAGTTTTCTGTCTCGTCAGGAGTTGACTGGGATTTACCACAACAACTACGACGGCTCTCTGAACACAGCCAACGGCTTCCCGGTGTTTGCGACGGTGATCCTGGCCAATCACATCACCCGCAGGGACGAGGGCGTCGCCGTGGCGGAGCTCACAGACGAGGACGTCAAGGCGATCGTTGCCTTGTCAAAGGACGAGCGAATCGGGGAGAGGGTGAGGAGGAATACACTCCCTTTCCAGGCTGAAGCATGACTGACCTTCTGTTTGCTTTGAATTAAACATGAATCCTTACGTCCTGCCTGCAGATCTTCGCCAGCGTCGCTCCGTCCATCTATGGTCACGAGGACATCAAGCGAGCCCTGGCTTTGTCTCTGTTCGGAGGAGAGCCCAAAAATCCAGGTACCGACCCCCAGCCGGGATCCTGACTCCATCTCGTCCGTGTCATCCGTAAACCCTACTCAGCAGCTGCTCTCTCTCCTGCAGGTGGGAAACATAAGGTGCGTGGTGACATCAACGTACTGCTGTGTGGAGACCCGGGAACCGCCAAGTCCCAGTTCCTCAAGTGAGCGGATATTTCCCTGCAGTGTCCGAGTGTTTAAAAGTCAGGTCAGCATCCGGATCAGAATCGGTTTAATGGAGGCGTTTTCTTCGCCAGGTACGTGGAGAAGGTGGCGAGCCGCGCCGTGTTCACCACGGGTCAGGGGGCGTCCGCCGTGGGCCTGACGGCATACGTCCAGAGACACCCGGTGAGCCGCGAGTGGACGCTGGAGGCTGGAGCGCTGGTGCTGGCTGACCGCGGGGTCTGCCTGATTGACGAGTTTGATAAGGTGAGCCGAGACCTTCTCAGATCCTGGACAGGACTTCCTGTCCTTCTGATACAGAGAGCTTAATATAATTAATGTTCTTTAATCTCCTTCAATTATGAAAATAAACATTTATAAATAAATTTGACCTCTGACCTCCAGATGAACGACGCCGACAGGACGAGCATTCACGAGGCCATGGAGCAGCAGAGCATTTCCATCTCCAAGGCCGGCATCGTCACCTCGCTGCAGGCCAGATGTACCGTCATGGCCGCTGCCAACCCCATCGGTGCGTCACCCGTAGAAGGTTCTGGTGGCGAGGTGGGCCGCCTGCGGTCCGTCGCTCTCCCTAACCGTTTGCTTCCATTCATCTCCAGGCGGCAGGTACGACCCTTCGCTCACCTTCGCCGAGAACGTGGACCTGACGGAGCCCATCGTGTCACGTTTCGACGTGCTGTGCGTCGTCAGGGACACCGTCGACCCCGTTCAGGTATGCACAGTACCGTAGTCGTAATGTTTTTATGAATAAACACCAAGTTTGAAACGTACAGCGTGGTATTGGTGACAAAATTAAGACAGTGGTAGCTACTTCATTATCACAGGAGGCTCTGATTAACGATAGGCAGGCAGCAGTAACTGAGGAGGAGACTACTTACTTACCTTTGCTTTGGAGAGGCTGGTCACCCACCGGATTACCCTACTTTCTCTGCTTTCCATTAGCTCACATAGGCTGGTGTTAGCATTTGATAGACTAGCATTAGCCTCAGATTGGTTGGCATTAGTATTGGATAGGCTAACAAGCATGCCTAGGCACCCGTGACTCTTACTTTTTTCTCTTTAAACAAAATGGTTGAAAATTCAATAAAGGCGTTCACAAATCACAAACTAGGTTTTAGATGTTCTGCCTTTACTGTAAAATAATCTAATCCATGTTTGAAGAGCATTTAAGTTTATAAACTAGAGCAAATTAAAGATGCTCATGGTAGTGAAAAAATAGGTGGAATCGCCCTTCAGGCATTTCCCCAATTGGAAGCCAATTTCAGGTCCGTCTTGCACAGTAAACTGTCAAAATAATACATCAACACATGTAATGTATGTCGCTTACAGATATTGTATGCCAACCATTTTTTTAAAAATATTTTTCCTTCAATAAAGGTAGGTAGGTAGGCTAGGTTGGTGTCGGCAGATGCCTGTCGACTGCAAGAGCTAGCCTCTCCAGTGCAAACGCTAGCCCACCTGTGCTAATGGACTGTAGAGGAAGAAGGCAATCCAGTAGGTGACCTGCCTCAGCATGCTAGTCACTAGCCTCTCCAAAGCTAATGCAAATGAGAACCCTCCTCATTTACCAGCCCTGGCTGCTCAGTTATCAGTGCCGGCCTGTCATAAATCAGATCGGTAGCTAGCTTCAGAACGGCTATAGCCTCCTGCGACAAGTAAGTAGCCACCGCTGGGTGCGCAATAGTCCTAATTTTGGCACCAATACCGCGCCATAGCAATAAAAGTCAAGGAACATTGTGTGATCTGCTGCTGTTTATCAACCAAGGATGAGATGCTGGCGCGCTTTGTCGTCGGCTCCCACATCAAGCATCACCCTAGCAACAAGGAAGGAGGCGTGGCCTTGGAGGATGTGGTTCTGCCCAACTCGTCGGACGTTCCACCGATCCCTCAGGAGCTGCTGAGGAAGTACATCATCTACGCCAAAGAACGGGTCCGAAAACACGCCAAGATGTGGAACGGGATATCACTCCAGGTTGATCCACTCCAGTTGAATCATGGGTATTTATTTTTTTCAACAGGTTCACCCCAAGCTGAACCAAATGGATCAGGACAAGGTGGCTCGCATCTACAGTGACCTCCGCAAGGAGTCCATGGTGAGTCCTCTGCTGTCCTGCAGCCCGTTCCCTGCAAACAGAGGTGGAGTTGTGTAAACTGGTGTCGGTTTGGCGCCTCCTACAGGCCACGGGCAGCATCCCCATCACAGTTCGTCACATCGAGTCCATGATCCGCATGGCAGAGGCTCACGCCAAGATGCACCTGAGGGACTACGTCCTGGAGGACGACGTCAACATGGCCATCAGAGTGATGCTGGAGAGCTTCATCGACACGCAGAAGTTCAGCGTGATGAGGAGCATGAGGAAGGTCTGTGGCTGATGCTTTCACTTTAGAAAAACAAAACAGAGGATATTCAACGGGATCCTAGATGGGTTCCTGGCTGTTTTGGGGGAAAACATGAAGAAACTGCTGGACCAGGAGGTTATTTCACCCATTCTTTGGTTTCCTGTTTGTTCTCCAGACGTTCGCCCGCTACCTGGCATTCCGCAAGGACAACAACGAGCTGCTGCTGTTCATCCTCAAGCAGCTGGTGGCCGAGCAGGTTGCCTACCAGAGGAGCAGATATGGAGTCCAGAACGACACCGTCGAGATCCCCGAGAAGGATCTGCACGACAAGGTGGGGAGGAAACGTTCTGAACCTGAAGTATTCGGCTTTTATTCAGCTGCTGCTCTCGTTTGTCTTCAGAGAGCAAGCTTGAAGGCTCGAGCTGATCTCCAGGTTTGTTTTTCCCTTCTCCAGGCGAGACAGATCAACATCCACAACCTGTCGGCCTTCTACGACAGCGAGCTCTTCCGCTCCAACAGGTTCAGCCACGACGCCAAGAAGAAGCTGATCCTGCAGCAGTTCTGAGAAGTTCCTGTTTGGTCCTGAAATCGGAGCTCAGGGAAGCGGGGAAGGAGATGAGCCTGGGTGTTATTCATTTTGGACTAATAGAGGAATTTACCTGAAATGCATGTTGTTGCTCCTGTCACCAGAATAAAAAATCAAATGGGAGACAGTCGTGTTTTGCTGGAAGGAGGCTTTAAAAGAGCTGAAGTGTCCTAATAAATGAGGAATGTTGCAGAAGTTTTCCTCCTTTACTGTCTGTAAATAGATGTACATGTTTTATGTGGATTTCTGCCCCATGTAACAGATGCTCTGACTGTAGATGTTTGTAGTTGTGCTGAAAGTGACGCTTAAAGATGGAGAACTATAAAAACTGAATTTAAAGAAGTTGAAATAATGTTATTGTTGGATTGTAGCTGATAATAAATGCATTTGAAGTTTGAAGGAGTTTCTTTTTCTATTAGTCTGTTGAATAACAGGGTGTCTGCACATCCTCAAAATGAATTAAATTCATTTGAAAATATGTAAGCTGACCTTAAACATGTTAATAGGCAGGACTATTTCATTCCGTATATTCTATTTAGTCTATTTTTGTCGTGGTATTTTCTGTCAGGCAAGTATAAACGACTTCTCCATTACGTTCTGTAATTCGAGGCTACAGCTAACGGCTAATATATCCCAGCTAGCTAGCCGGCTAGCTAGCTGGCTAGGGTATAATGGCCGTTAGTTTTTTTTGATAGACGCAATGGTGGATGCTTTTTTGCTTTTGTCATTGGTAACTGTAATTTATCGCCAGTTGGCTGGACGATGTTCCTCTTTACCGCTGGCTCTCTTTTGTTGCCAACCCGTGCGATGCTACGTGCCAAAAGCTCTACTATATAAAATAAGCAGTTTTCTTTTGTACATTTCTGTTGTGATACAGATCTTAAATTTCATTCATATTGGAATTAAAAAGTCTTTAAATTTGAGTTGGTAAAAGCTGCAGAAACCCGGAGTAAGACTTTCCTGTAAGCAGGGCTCAGGACAGCCGGTGTTTGTTTGTTACTGTTTGAAATTCAGCACAAAGACTTTTTAGATTAAAATAGAGAACAGATGTTCATTTCACTTAAACTACATCAATATAAACAGCATATATGATTGATTTTAGCTTTTGGGCACCACTTTTTCATGTTTGCTATGGGGGGGGATCCCACATAAAAATAAACAATCACCAGTGGCATCTTTATTGGCACCAAATTGTCTCATTTCACAGGGCTGGAGCTTACAAGAGGGCGCCATCTTAGACCATTCTTCTCTGCACACTAAGTCATGCAGATTTCTGGGTTTTCCTCTCTTCACCCTGTATGCTTTCTCCAGGATTTAGGTCTGTGACTGAGAGGGCCGTGGAAGAGCATTTCTGCTCGGATCGGGGTCCCATAAGAGTTTAATTCAGAATATTTACTTTTATTTAATAACAGTGGCACCTCAACTTGAAAAATGTTGGCCAGTCCTCTGCCCCCCCAAAGAATCATGTTCAGGTCATAGAAAGGCATCCGTAGTCATCTTTTTCAATCAAGACATAAATGTATAAAATTATAAATCAAATTTAAAAAATTAATAAATATAAACTATACAAATATAATTTCTGTTTTTCCTTGTTTTTATTTTATTTTTGAAGGTTTGCCCTTCTAAAAGTTTTACTGGCCTGGTCTTTTTCAATCGAGACCTAAATGTAAAATCCAACAAATAAACAAATGTATACAGTTATAAATTAAATTTAAAATGTATTAGTAAATATAAACATATACGTATATAATTTTCTTCTATTTTTCCTTTTTTATTATTTTTTATTTTTAGCTGACCCCCCCCCCCCACCTAAAATTTTTGGTCTGGCCACCCCTGTGAAAATTTTCTGGGCACGCCACTGTGTTATAACGACCAGCATCGGTAGCGTCCAACTGTTGTCATGGAGACTTTGTGAAGCCAAGATGCCACTCTTTGCTGCAGTTAATACTGAGAAAATGAAGTAATGAGACTCTGATTACATTAAAAAAAAAAGTTAATTTTCTCTGAGATTATACCACTGCCGTGGAAAGGAGATCTATTTTAAGGCTTTTTAGTGATAAACACGGAGCCAGCTGTAAATATGTGATATCATGGGTAAAACTGCGACATCTAGCGGCCATGAAAGGAAACGTCAACCAGCCGCAAGCCAGCGTTTTTTCTCTGCAGCAGATCTGTTTCTGTTTCTCACCGCAGCCCTGCACAATCAAAGCCGGCTGTGTACGTGAACCCTGGCAGCCGTTTCCCTCCCCCGCACACATTCAGGACATGAAGCGGCCGTTTTCCTGCTGAACATCCAGGGAGCATCCGCAGCTGGTTTCCCGGAGAGATCGGAGCGGAGGCGGAGGGAGAGAGCACTGCAGCAGACATGCCGGGCCTGCTCCTCATCACGCTGATCGGTCAGTCTCTTATTTCCTTCATCCACCTCCCTTCTGTTTCCTTCAGCTCTGAGCAAAATCAGGAAATAATGTAGTTTATTTATTTATTTTTACAAGAAAATCGCAAAAATAAGGCAGGGAAATCCTTAAAAGCACAACAGAGGAGCGAAAAACGTCTGCTGAGCATCAAATGCGGGTAACTTTACATAATTAAACCGAACTGGTGATGCTGATGCTACAGCATAAATTATGTTGTTATAAATGAGGGTGTAGCCTGCGGACTGCGTGCAGAGTGTTTTAGCACTGTGGATTCAGCACACACACACACACACACACACACACACACACACACACACACACACTGCAGTATCTCACCTGACATCCAAGTTTTAACTGTTGCATTGAAGACCATCAGTGTTTCTGCAGCATCACACAGAAATGACGCATGCTGTTAAATTTAACCAATACTTTACATTTATTTAATCATCTCTCAAATATGTCCCTTATGCTGTCTGTGCTTTAAGGACGCCAAGTAAAGAATATTTACGCAGGATGGTGTGTTTTTGTTGCACTTCCTGTCTGGTTACAACCTGCAGACATATTAATTACAGTAGTTACTATCCTTTTTGTTAAATGGACTTTGTAAAATGAGAAGGTGAGTCTACCTCTTTTACTCCCCAGCTTGTAAATTTTGAGTTTAGATGAACCCAATCTTCATATCTTGATGAATTTCTATGAAATGTTGCACCTATGTTCTAACCCTAACCTGTGGTCATGAGATATGGATCATGACCGGAAGAGAGAATGAAATCCCGGCTCCTCTTCATCAAAACTCCTCGAAGGAGTTGGTTTGTATGGAGGACTGAAACTGACATAATTAAAAATAAAAGCAGAAATATTTATATTTTCTTTTTCTTTTTCCTTTTCCTTACACATGCGTTTTTATCAAGAAATGAAAGAAATGCTGCGATTGCTAAACTTAAGCCAAAGGCGCAGGCATGCACAATTGATCTGCACATAGATCCTGCTCCTTCCTGTTTATTGACCAATAGCAGAGCAGCAAGAAGGCAGCCCTCCTCATTTGCATAATGAGGCAGAAATGCATATGGTAAAGTGAAAAGAGGAGGCAAGGAAATGTAAAAAGAACAAATGCTTGTATAAGGAAAAGGAAAAAGAAAATATATACATTTCTGCTTTTAATTTTAATTATGTCAGTTTCTGTCCTTCATAGGTTTGTGCATCCAGTCAGGATAACTCCCTTTGGATGCTTTCCAGGCCCAGAATTTATTGGCGGGTTTATAGCCATCCCTTCAGGTCTTGGAACGCCTCGGGATCCTCCAGAATGAGCTGGAGCATTTTGGATGGATGGATGGAAAACAAACCATGGCTATTTGGAAGATTAATCCCAGTTTAATCTGAAATCTGTGTCGGTGGGACTGTTTTGAAGACAGTAATGCTCATAGCTTGTTGCCAATGTTTCTTTTTTTAATTGCAGTACCTTAAAAAGAGAGATAGGTGGCACTCCACTGGTTGAATGTCTGTATTTCTCCTTACTAGAATAAAGTACACTAGAGGTGTACGATACTGGATATTTTGGTATCGATCCGATGCCAGTATTACCGATATCGATACTGATACTTTTTATTATTTAGTTTTGATATATCATCAAACGTCTGACTTTCAGGTGTTTTTGTGGTTTTTCCTTTAAATTATATTCTTAAAACCTGGGACAGCATTTGGACAAAGTTTAAAGGTTTCTACAAAATACTTTAATAATATATTAACATGATGAATAGAAACAATAGAAAAACAAACAAATTTGTGGTTTTTTTTCCTAAAACAAAGTGCAAAAAATGATAATTTGAGAGCAAATCAAAACAAATTGTTTTTTGAGGTAGCTCGGAGAAACTACATTACAAAAAAATGTGAAGAGGGAATGTGAAATTAAAGTATCGATCTTATCATACTAGTATCGATCCGATACTGATACCGGCTTCGTATCGATGTTATCCATATTTTGGTACATAGCTGGCTGACATCTCGCAGCATAAAACCAGGAGAAGTGCGTCGCAGTCTTCTTAGATGAGGTTTAAACCACAGGAACTTAATAACACAAAACTTCAGTGGATTTGAAGCCGTGACTTTAAAAACAGTGAAACCTGAAGCTTGCCAAAGACTTTTCTGTCAAAAAAATTAAGTTTTATTTCTAACGTTTGTGTTGCGAAACTAAAATAAAGTCATTAAACTGCTGTCCTAAAGTTGTTTAACCTTCTGGAGACATCTGATTAGTCCCTAAAGGAAATAATGGGATGAGTTCTCCTGGTGGGTTTGGGGGATATTTGGAGGAGGGTTACAGAACCCAATAATCCGATCTGAAATGGGGGGGGGGGCTTTAATCCCCAGAACAAGATGTCTTCTTTGTCTGATTGTATCAGCTGTGCAAGTGTTTATGGATATGTATCTGCAGTGAAACAGTAAATGGCTGAAATAAACCTGAGAACTAATGCAAAGATAAATAAAGAGTCACAGCTGCATCTTTCCGGATAAACGGTCAAAGTTTCAATCTGTGCAGGAGAACAAAAATAAATAAAATGATGGTCCTGCAAGGAGAAGCGGGTTTAGACACAGAAATAGATTGTAGTTTGGGCTCCTTTTGCATTAATTTCTGAATATCTGCCATCCAGTTTGGAGAGTCCGCATGGTTCTGAGCTGAGTTCTGGAGTGGGTGTGATCATGCATAGAGTCAAAGGCATGAAAACATCCTGTAAGCAAGCTAAACTGCTGTTACATTTGACTTTTAAATCCAGCACTACCAGTTTAAGAAAGCACAGAGTGGGCGTCTACAGACTCAGGAATCAGTTCCAGCCTTGGACCATGTGGGTTCTGGTGTTGGACCAGGAGATTAACGTGTTTCAGACGTGTTGGACATCATAATATAATCAGCTCAGTCTGCCATCTATGTTCCCAGACAGAGACCACCTCAGGGTGCAGGACTGCGACCAGAGATATGAGATTAGTGATTCAGCTCATAGGCACACCTTCTAAACATGTTTACAAAGCCTTCATCTTGTATTTCACGCACATAATCACACATGAATAAATAAGAAAAAAAAAAAAGAAAGTTACCAAATATGTTTACTAAATCACCAGTCCCACAGTTTCTGGCTCACCGAATCCCTCATATATATATATATATATATATATATATATATATATATATATATATATATATATATATATATATATATATATATATATATTAAAAAAAAAAAAAAAATTCCCTTCTCACCCTCCACGGGTGGTCTTTCTCAACCTCTGAGCTCGGGTCCTCTACCAGAGGCCTGGGAGCTTGAGGGTTCTGCGTAGTATCTTGGCTGTGCCGAGAACTGCGCATTTCTGGACTGAGATGTCTGATGTTGTTCCTGGGATCTGTTTTAGCCACTGCTCCAGCTTGGGGGTGACTGCCCCAAGGGCCCCGATGACCACAGGCACCACTGTGGTCTTCACCTTCCAGGCCTTCTCCAGTTCCTCTCTGAGGCCCTGGTATTTCTCCAGTTTCTCGTGTTCCTTTTTCCTGATGTTGCAATCGCTTGGTATTGCTACATCCACCACAACGGCTTTCCTCTGTTGTTTATCCACCACCACGATGTCCGGTTGGTTCGCCATTACCATTTTGTCTGTCTGGATCTGGAAGTCCCACAGGATCTTAGCTCGGTCATTCTCCACCACCTTTGGGGGTGTGCCCCACTTTGATCTCGGGGCTTCCAGTCCATATCCTGCACAGATGTTTCTGTACACTATGCCTGCCACTTGGTTATGACGTTCCATGTACGCTTTCCCTGCCAGCATCTTGCACCCTGCTGTTATGTGTTGGACTGTCTCAGGGGCCTCCTTGCACAATCTACACCTTGGATCTTGTCTGGTGTGGTAGATCTGAGCCTCTATTGCTCTGGTGTTTAGGGCCTGTTCCTGTGCAGCCAGGATGAGTGCCTCTGTGCTGTCCTTGAGTCCAGCTTTTTCCAGCCATTGGTAGGATTTCCTGATATCAGCCACTTCAGTTATCTGTCGGTGGTACATCCCATGTAGGGGCTTATCCTCCCATGATGGTTCCTCCAGCACCTCATCCTCTGGTCCCCATTGTTTGAGACATTCGCTGAGCACATCGTCGGTTGAGGCTTTGACCTTGATGTATTTATGGATCTTGGATGTTTCATCCTGGACAGTGGCTCTCACACTCGCTAGTCTTCTGCCTCCGTCCTTACGGCTCGCGTATAGTCTCAGGATGCTGGATTTAGGGTGGAACCCTCCATGCATGGTTAGTAGTTTCCGAGTTTTAACATCCATGGTCTTTATCTCTTCCTTTGGCCAGCTTATTATTCCTGCAGGGTATCTGATTACTGGCAAGGCATAGCTGTTTATCGCATGGATCTTGTTCTTGCCATTGAGCTGGCTTCTCAGGACTTGCCTTACTCGTTGGAGGTATTTGGCTGTGGCTCCATTCCTTGTGACCTCATTGAGGCTGCCATTTGCTTGTGGTATTCCCAGGTACTTGTAACTGTCCTCAGTGTCTGCTATTGTTCCCTCTGGGAGTGAGACCCCTTCTGTGTGGATGACCTTCCCTCTCTGTGTAACCATCCGACCACACTTCTCTAGTCCGAATGACATCCCAATGTCAGTGCTGTAGATCCTGGTGGTGTGGATCAGTGAGTCGATGTCTCGTTTGCTCTTAGCGTACAGCTTGATGTCATCCATGTAGAGGAGGTGACTGATGGTGGCTCCGTTCTTGAGTCGGTATCCGTAGCCAGTCTTGTTGATGACTTGGCTGAGGGGGTTCAGACCTATGCAGAACAGCAGTGGGGACAGAGCGTCTCCTTGGTATATGCCACATTTGATGGACACTTGTGCAATTGGCTTGTAGTTGGCTTCAAGGGTGGTTTTCCACATCCCCATCGAGGCTGCAATGAAGGCTCTTAGAGTCCTGTTGATGTTGTACATCTCTAAGCATTCAATGATCCAAGTGTGTGGCATTGAGTCATAGGCTTTCTTGTAATCAATCCAAGCTGTGCACAGGTTGGTGTGTCGGGTTTTGCAGTCTCGGGCGACTGTTTGGTCTACCAGGAGTTGGTGTTTGGCTCCTCTGGTATTTATGCCGATGCCCTTCTGTGCTGTACTCATGTATTTATCCATGTGCCCACCTATCTTAGCTGCTATGATGCCTGACATGAGCTTCCATGTTGTAGAGAGACAGGTTATTGGCCGATAGTTGGATGGGACCGAACCCTTTGAGGGATCCTTCTGGATCAGGATTGTGCGCCCTTCAGTTAACCATTCAGGGTGAGTCCCACTTTGTAGCAGCTGGTTCATTTGAGCTGCCAGTCACTCATGGAGGGCAGTGAGTTTCTTTAGCCAGTAGGCATGGATCATGTCAGGACCTGGTGCTGTCCAGTTTTTCATACCTGAGACTCTTTCTTGGACATCTGCCACTGTGATAGTTACTGGGGCTTGCTCAGGGAGGTTGCTGTGGTAATCTCGTAGAGAGATTAGCCACTGTGCATTGCTGTTGTGGGTCGCCTCCCTTTCCCATATGCCTTTCCAGTACTGTTGGGTCTCCAGCCTTGGTGGGTCTGCTCTGTTGTTATTACCCTGCCATTGAGAGTACACTTTAGCTGGTTGGGTGGAGAAGAGCCGGTTAATCCTCCTGGCTTCATTTTCTCTCGTGTACCTCTTTAGGCGACTGGCCAAGGCTTGGAGCCTTTGTTTGGCAGTTTCGAGCGCTTCAGGTATGGGCATCTGGCTGTACCGCTTGGGTACTGGTCTTTTGATTGCACCTCTTTGGAGCTCTGACAATTGGCTCACTTCCCTCCTTGTTACCTTGATTTTAGCCTCTAACCGTCTTTTCCATGGTGGGTATTGAATCTCATGGTTGCTCCTATAGCCGAGCATCTCAAGGATCACTGATGCTGAGTTGTACACCAGTTCATTGGTTTCCGTTATGGTGTTGGTAGGGATCGTTCTCAATGCTGCATTCACATCTTCAATGAGACTTTCTGATGGTACTTCACTCAGCCGTTGTAATTGGCATCGGGATTGCCTGGTGTTCATTCGGGCCATGATCCTACCTCTCAGGTCAGTTGCTGCCTCGTTCAGCTGTGATGGTTCGTTCATTATTGGGGCTGCATACCCAATCTGCGGGTGGGGAGCTGAAGCTAACTCCCCTCTGACCTGGCGTGCTGGATCCCCCTTGCCGTAGCATTTGTGTTGTACCTCGTCTATCTCAAGTTGTGACAGCATTTGCCGTTTGCGGATGTTGGAACACTGAGCTACTAGTTGTTTGGCAGTTAGTGTTGAATGGGGATGTCGACGTAACCATTCCTCCCGCATTCTTTGCATGGAACCCCTCTGACTAGGGTTACTTGAGTAGTAGCATTCCAACAGATCCAAGATTTCACCTCTCGCCCAATTCCGTCTTGTTCCAGTAACCCATTTTTCGTGAAGGTGCCCTGGTTCTAAATGTAACTCGAGCAGTCCTTGAACGTCACATTAAAGCAAGACAGATTCAGTCAGGGGAGGGCGGCAAGAAAATAGCTGCTGGTCTTAAACATATTTACAGTCAGAAAAACAACTGAAAAAAATTTAAAACAGTTGAAACAGTGACAAACAAGCCTGGAAAACAGCCGCTATGTGTTTCTGCACCGGAGAGGGAAGCCAGGAAAAAGCCTTCCCTGTCCTACTATCACAAACGTAATCATTTGGTAGTGAAACGTCATCTGAAACAGTCAAATTAGACGGAGATTGATCTTTCTTTCTTTCTTTCTTTTTTTTTTTTTTTTTTTTTTTTTTTTTTTTTTTTTTTTTTTAGCAATAATTCTGGTTTGAAGCAAAGGATGAATGTGTGGAAAAACATCTAGTGCCCACTGTTAAAAATGATGGAGGATGTGTGATGCTGTGGGCCTGTTTTTCCTCTAGAAGCCTCTGGTACCTCGAGTTGATGGGCTCTGTGAAATACCTGCACATTTTAAAAGTGTGTCATCTGGGGCGCTGCCAGAACACTGAAAGTGGGTCAGAACTGGGTCTTTCAGATGATCCTCAACATCTGAGCAGATCAGCACCGAAACAGAAACGTGTCACCAGACACAAACTCAGCCTTCTTTAATTCATCTCCGTTCCCAGGATCCAATAAAAGATTAATTTAAGGCTTTTTACACATCTGATCATATTTCTCATCCAACTATGAACCATTAAGAACACAAATATTAGACATATATATCCTCTTTAACTGTTAATCTTATAGACCTACATTCATTTGTAATCATCATGTCAAAAATAATATTAATGCTGAACTGTCAAACTGAATTACCAGAACATTTTGCACCATGGTTTACGTTTATTCAGGTCAAATAATGTTCAGAATCCATCTGCAGCAATTAATGGACATTTCAGACCAGGAAGTAATGTCACAATTTCAGATTTCTGCCTCCTTCCATCGATCTGTTGTTCTGCTGATGTTCAGAGCAAAGCAGAAGTTTAATCCATCCTCACCATCATTCATTTCTGTGGTTAAATATTTAAAATGTGTGATCCCAACACATGTACGCATGTCGTGCATACAGAACCATGTCTGTTTATTGGAAAAGTTCTGGTCTGTTTTTGCTTTTATTAAGATTTTACAGACAGGTTTCGCTGAGAGGGCCTTTTTTGTGATCCCTGACAGGCTGGTGTGTAAAACATATGTTTCATATCTTATTCAGATATAAGTAAGATTAAGCTAGGAGGCTGCTATGTCAGTAAAGGAAAACCCAAACATCTGATTAGTTAAGCTCCATAGTAAGTGGAGTCTACAGTGTTGTACAGAGATCAAATAAATTCATGATGTTCTGCAGCGGATGACCAGAAGCCAATATATATGAAATACTTATTAAAGATTTAAATGATAAAAAAATATTTTTTATTTATATAAAATAAAGATAGATTAAATTCATTTCATGCATGTGTCTTCAGTTTTGTAAAAAAAATAAAATAAAAAATTCACACGCAGAAATATTAATTTGGTAATTTTGGGACTTTTTAATTTCTTGAATTGTGGCACTTGTGGCTTTCCATACAGCCGCGGTCCAATGGGGTTATATTCCTCTCTATGGTAAGGAGAATTTGAAAGAAAGATAATACAAAGGGTTTTGTGTAACTTAAAGGGCCAGCATTCTGTAAAATTGACTTTTTTGAGCTTTACATCATGTTTTGCCTTGATTATTTCACGCATGTTTGAGAAATCCTTTAATCTCCCGTGGCAACAATTCAGCTGTGCAGAACGCCTGGATGGACCCAGCTCCACCTTGGAGCTGCAGTTTCTGAGCTTCCGCCTCACAGAGCAGCCCTCCCCTGCGACTCCCCAACTCAGTTCCTTCAGACTAGCCAGCAGCAATTAGCAAACACCTGGTGGAACTGCGCATCAGCTGAGCTCATTGTGCGAGCTACTTCTCAGTGAAACAATGGTAAAAACATTGTTAAAGGGTTAATAGAGCGCTGGTGTGATGACTTCCTGGAGGCGGAGTTTCAAAAAGAGCAGGAGTTTTTAAAGAGACAGGTGCCCAAATTTTAAGATGTTAAGTTACAAAGTCAACTTTCTTTTAAGTCATTTCTAATATATTCAGCATTTTTATACCAACTGGAGGTAACATAGTTACTTGATTGTGTTATAAAATCATTCTATGTGGCTGGAAAATACATAATGATCCCCCTTAACATTAGGTTTATATTTTTCTTCACCAACAGCTGTATTTTGAAAACAATATTCTTGACCATGAGAGCGTGGGGTTCCCAGTCATGCTTCCCCCTTCAACCTGAGCCCGGGACAACAGACCCAGTATTTGCCCTCCTGTCAGCTGCCCTGTATATATATATATATATATATATATATATATATATATATATATATATATATATATATATATATATATATATATATATATTTTTTTTTTTTTTTTTTTATTAAACAGGGCCAATATGTCAGGTTTTGACGCAGTAAATCTGTCATGCATCCTTCAGCAGTATTTGTCTCTCCTCCCCTCAGCTCTCCTGTCCAGCTCTGACGCTCTCAGGCGTGGCTCGTCCCAACGTGTCCTCCCCCTCAGACCTCAGCCGGCTCCTCAGCTTCTAAGTGAAGGCCAGGCCCCGTCACGTTTCAACCAGGAATTAGTCAGAACCAAGCGCCACTCGGCCCGTGAGTTAGTCCGTGCTCAGCCCCATTTGGTTCATGACATGGGCTGGCCGGAGATCCACGAAACATCCGGCTCGCAAAGCAAGCTGGAGTCAGTGAACTCCTCCGCACTGAGCACAGCGTCTGCTGAAGACCAGGATGTAGCCAGGACCATCGCTGCAGTGGATGAAAGCCTGGATGTGGAAGATGTGATGGAGGTAAGGAATCAAAAATAAATAAAAATAAATGCTTATCTTGTTTTTGCACTGCAGAGTCTCCTTAATCTAACAAATTTAATACATTTTGGCCATGATTTGCTATTTTTACTGGATTGTTCAACTTTGATCTCAACCACAAACTTTAGCATTAAGCAAAAAGTATTTATACCCCTACTACCTCCATGTTTCTTCTAATTGGCAGGGATATTAACATTCTGGAGCGGTCCAGACTTGGATCTGATAGAGAGTCTGTGTAAAAGGGTGAGATTGTGTTGCTGTAGATTATTGTGAAGGGTGGAAATAATGCTCAACATGCCAACCTGAATCAAAATCTCCACAGGGGTGTGAATAATTTTTGACTTAACTGTATTTGTGAAAGAGGAACGACAACGATACAAATAAAATTGGACTTTTTTTTTTTTTTTTTACCTGTAAGAAATGCATCCACACAGCATGATACTGCCACCACCATGCTGGAATGGTGGATTTACCGCAGATTGCACTTTGCATAGACCCCCAAACTTCAAAAGTTCAAGAGGGGATGAATACTTCTGCAAGCCACTGCAGTTCACCTTATATGCTTCCACGTTTTAGCGGATGGTTCACCTGGCGGTCCCGCTGGATGCGGAAAGCACCAGAGGACACTTAGAGCCGACTGAGCCAGAGACAGAGCTCCGCGGTGGGCCAGGAGCCGGCGACGCCTCCCTGGAAGCCTCTGGCTTCGATGGGATGGACACGGAGGACAGAGAGAGAGGAGACGATGGAGGAGAGGACCAAGAGAGGAGAGGAAAGGAGGAAGAGTGGGAGAGAAACGTAGGGGAGGACAGAGGAGATGTCGGGGAGGAAGAACACAGCGTCATAGAAGCCTTGGAGGTTAACCACACAACACCGGATCTGGACGCTCTGATCGGTTAGTGACACTCACGCTGCTTCATATCAAGTATTTTTTCCAAAAAAAAACCCGATGTGAAGCTCGGCCTGTCGCGATGACCAATTATTCAATTGATTGCATGATAAATAAAAATGAGTAATTTCTCAGTAATTTCCATTCTGATGATGAAACTTGACTTGGACTTGCCCCCAAAAGACTTGAGGCTTGACTTGTACTTCGATCATCTCAGCAGTTCTCTACCGGTGAGCTTTGGAGATTTTTCTCGCTCTCATGATCATGGCCGGATTTACCAGGATGTGGGCCCCTGGGCTGGAGTCAGTTTTGGTGCCCAATCCACTAAGGAAAAAACATTTTGCTAATGCAAATTACAGTACATTAATAGGTAGTGTCATACACCAGCAGGTATGAACTGATACATCCCTTAGCCAATAACTCCACGTTGTTCCCAAAGAAATTGGCTATAACTTAATCATTTTCAAATTCTTGAATGTTAGGGTGGGGGCTATGAGTTTTATATAAAGTATAATATTTTCAAAACACGAATTCATTAAAAAAAAAAAAAAAAAAAAAAAGAATAAATCTTTGGGGCCCTGGGCAACTGCCCCTTTAAGCGCTTTCTAAGGGCGGTCGCAGGTTAAACTCAGGTCCTCCTCCAGCCTTGTTTGTTGCATTCCCTGTTATTTTCTGCTTTTTAAATTATTCCTCTGGCTCCAAATACAGATAAGTGTAGTATAAGTATTTCCTCGGAGCCATCCCTTGACTTCTGAAGACCAACACACATCTGCCTTACTTCAATAGGACGTTCATTAGTCTTTCCTATTTCGAAGAGCGGCTCAAGGAAACGGGCACCTTTGTCAAACAGTTTTATATTTTAGGGAAACAGAAAGTCAATTAGAACCCCCAGAACACGCTGCTCAACTTTAAACAGTAAAATCTACATTCAATAAAGGCTTCACTTGTAAATCAGGAAGCTCATTGTTTTGTTATTAAATGTCTTAATATCTACAGATATGCAGGTTTCTGCACCCGATTCAAAATAAACATCAGATGACTTTAACAACTGGCTTCCTTTATGTTCTGAATTTGCACTCAAAACAGATGGGATTTCCCAGAAGCACTTGATACCAAGGCTCAAACTGTATGAATGCTTGCAAAGGAAAAACAAACGTGCTTTTGACATGCATGTTTTTGACGCAGGCTACACGTCTTCTTTTCATCCGTCCAAGGAGCCCAGCAGGCCCTTTCTAACTGAAGAGCAGGATTTCGTCCCACAAGAGCATCGCGGTCCCTCAGTCTTGGAGGTAAGGACAGACTCACATTACCTGCGTTTCCATTAACCTTGAAATTGCGCAAATTAATATTATGAAAATTTGCTTAATGGAAACACACCATTTACGAAAAAAAAAAAAAAAACGAGAAAAAGTTTTGGCGCTAGGATGAGGTGGTTTTTCGGCAGTATCGAAATTAATTTATTTCGCAAAATACATGGAAACACTTTCTTTGCGCCACACGAGTCACGTGATAAATAACCGGATGCTGCCACTGGCGCAAACCACGAAGAAGACGACAACAGGAAGTAGTGGGAGGATCACGGCGCGGCATGTTTCTAATGACTTATCACATGCACAAGCTTATTCACGTGTGATTTTAATTTATTATTTAATGGAAAAACCGCAATTGCGAAATTGTGTTTTTCCGACATTGGCAGAAAATCGACAAAAATTTGCGCACCTTTGTAATGGAAACGCAGTTACTGTCTGGCATCCCTGCTCCAGCTTGACTGACTGAAATATAATTTCCTCATCATTAGGTCATTCAGCTCTGCAGAGGCCTGCTAACGAGCCAGTCATTCGATTCTGGTGTGTTGGAGCAGGGATGCACCTAGAAGTTGTAGGATAGTAGCTCTGGCTGACTGGACTTTGGCAGCACTGCTATAGAGTCCTACAGATGTTGGGAGGAAGGACCTGTGGTAACGCTCCTTAGTGCACCTAGGACTCAGCAGTCTGTCTCCAGATCTGCAAATGTTTGGTGCAGGAGAGGCTCTAATGTGGTATACAGCACAACGGCAGTAGTTGGAGGATCATGTTTTTAATGACTAATCGCGTGAACAAGCTTATTTACGTGTGATTTTTAATTTCATTTCTTATTTAATGGAAACACCGCAATTGCGAAACTGATTTTTTGACATTAGCAGAAAATTGACAAAGATTAGCGCACCTTGTAATGGAAATGCAGCTATTGTTTTTAGTACCCAATAAATGCTTTATATTATACTTTGTGAGCATATTTTTCTTTATTGCAATGAATCTTAACAATAAATCTTATATAAAAATAAAACAGTGCAACAAACTGTTGTGTTGTAAAAAAAAAAAAAAGAAGGAGAGGAGATACTGAAGGTGGATGAGTTGAAGTAGCTGGGGTCAAACATCAACAGCAACCGGCAGAGTTAAAGAAAGGTGAAGAAGAGAGGTAGAAGATGAGTATCAGGAAGACTTAGTGAGAGAAGGACAGCTGTAAGAGTGAAAGGGAACCTTTACTAGATGCTGGTCAGACCTGCTAACATGCACATTGTTTTCTTAGAAAGTGTCTAAAAAGCTATAAAACATCTAAAACATCAATGATGTCCTGATCCTGGAGCTTCCTCACTCCAATTGTTCTTCCTTTAATCTGAAATCGGCCCTCCAGGCGAGCCCTCTAGAGAGAGATCTGTGGACAGCAGAGAAGGACGAAGACGTTCAGTCCAGTGGCTATGGCGTTCTTCGTTCCTCAGCCACTGCAGCTCAAACGTCCCCGACACCTTCTGCCACGCCTGCTGATCCAGCAGTTTCTGCAGACTCTGAAGGAACGGCCACACCAGAGACCGACACAGGCACCGACTTTGGACTTCTGGGAAGTTATACAAAAGGTAGAATCCAAACAATTGAGCTGGAACTTTTTCATCAATATTAAGGAATTATTGACTTAAAACAAGCTCCCATATCTTCTGAAAAGTTACTTGTAAGTTAGTTTTATCTTATTTCATGTGTATTCAAGATATTTGAACTAGAAACTGGACCAAAAATACTTTGTAAGATTTTGGGTTTTTGCAGTGTGGTTCCATCAGTTGCAGCAAATTGTCCTGGTCCTGAAACACAAAAGCAGTCCCAGACCATCACACTGCCACTGTGTTTCATTATAATTATGATGTTCTGTTTATGAAATGCTATGTTGGCTTTACACCAGATGTAACAAGACACACAACTTCCAAAACATTTTGTGTCGCTGGTCCACAGGATATGTCCCCAGGAATCTTGATGGAGTTTTTTTTGGGAAACGTTTATGTTCCTTTGGGTCAGCTGTGGTTTTTGCCTGGGAAATCTCCCATGCAGACCATTTTTCCCAAGTCTCTCTTTCCTATTGTTGAAACATGAATTCTGGCCTTAACTGAATTGTTTTGGGTTCTTCTGTGACCTCCTGGATGAGTGCCAGTGGACTCTTGGAGTAATTTTTTTGATAGGCTGGGCTGTCCTGGGAAGGTTCACCACTGCTCCATGTTTTCTCCATTTGTGGAGAATGATTCTCACTGTGGTTGTCCAGAGTTCAAAAGCCTTAGAAATTGCTTTGTTGTTCTGGAGATTTATGAAAGTGTCTGAAATGTAATATTCCACCCTCTCCATCAGTTTGCTTATTGACCCACTTAGATGATGTCACCTTGGAGACAAACCTTTGATTTCATCCTGCTGGGCATTGTTGCTGATGTGGGGGGTATCGGGGTTTGGCGCATTGGGGGAGGGGCCGCAGGGGGTCTTGGGAAGGGGGCTATGGCCCCAACCCAACAGGGGGCCTCAGTGGTTCAGGGGGATGGCTTCCAGTGGCTGCACGCAGGCTTCTAGGTGGTCTGTTCCGATGGACATAGGTTACTGGTGGCCAACCTGCTCCTGGGTGGATTTGGGGTGGTGCTCGGGGTTCAGGGGGTGTTTCACCCCTATGCTTGGGTCCCAGCTGGGCCTGGGGGGCTTGGGTCTTGGCAGTTTTTGGGTGTTGCTGGGGTTTTGGGCCAGTGCATGTTCAAAGGTCTTTTCACTTATTGCTTTTCTGTGGCTCCTCCCATTTATGGAGCTCCTCTGGGCTCCATATTAGGTCCATTGCTTTTTATAATCTGTCATTAGAGTCTGTATTTGGCAAGCATTAAACTTCTATTCATTATTTTGGTGATGACATTCAGGTTAACCTTATGAATTTTAATGGAAACAAGTCACGGACACACTGAGTGACTGTAAGAGACTATGGTAATTTGGTGGTGCAGATATTGTTAGCCTCATAACATATTTGCCAAAGTCATATTTTAACGTTTTTGGGAAAACAAGAAAAAACACATTTTTAATGAAGTCTAAGTCAAAGGGAAGACTTGGGCAAATATGGTTTTTGGACTGTAACAAGTGTTCTTATAGGCTGAGGACGTAGGCAGTTAGGCAGAGTGATGTAGCAAGATCAATATTATGCAGATTTCTCAATTTGGCCAAAATATGATTTAGGCAGTTATGTTATGAGGATAACAATATATAAAGATGTTTGTCATCAGCATAGTGAGCGATGCTGTAATAGTCTATAATCTGAGATTAGGGCTGCAACTAATGATTATTTTAGTAATTGAATAATCTATCGATTATTGTGACGATTAATCAGATAAAAAATTGTCACATTCTACTGATTTTTCATTTAACCACTTAAGCCTTTTCTTCACAATATTAGAAATACTTTCTAATCGCAACTTAAACAAATTCAGTTAATCGTTTCAGCCCTATCTGAGATAGGTGGAGAATTAATGTTTTGAATATAAGTGGCCCGAGAACTGAGCCTTGAGGAGCACCATGTTACCTTGAGACAACGCAGTCCCACTTTGCCACATTAAGAGTATCAGCTGCTTGTTTCTTATGTCTGGTTTGTCACTGCAGATGAAACAGTGGAGGAGGAAACAGGTTTGACACAGGCAGGCATAATTACCCAGAATCCCACAGCTCCAGAGGTTGGGTTGGCTCCCAGCAGAGAACCTCTTCAACCCAGTTTGGAGCAGGAGGAAGACTGGGAAGAAGGTGAACATGACCTAAAAGGTGAGCATTGACCAATTCTTTTCCCGTCTGGAATAGATTGAGAACATAAAGTAAAACTTTATTTATTCTTTTGGATCAAAAGACAAAAATGAGGAGATGGAGGATGAAAGGAAGCAGAGAGAGGGAGCACGATTCAGAGGAATCATCCCACTCACCACAGACCCTTCTCCCACGACTGGCTTCACACAGACAGAGTTTGATCCCAACCTGGAGGGGCCGCGGCAGGTTCGTCCAAATCCCCTTCGGACAATTTAACCGGAAGCTGGAAAAAAACCCAGAAAAATATCTGTTGTTCTCTCAACTGTGAATGTTTCAGGTGGTTTGTTTGAACTGGGGCGAGCTGGCGGGACGTGGCTATGTCCTCCTTAACATGACGAAGAACATGAACTGTGTAAGTACAGAGAATCCAAATATCATCCAAGGTTACCGCGTTTAGATTCAGCAGCCTTCGGCCTTGCACAGGGAAGGCATGTTCATTCACATGGCACCATTCATGCATACCCCAGGCAATCCTTAAAGGACATTAACAAAAACCTTAGAAGAGTTTGATTCACTGTTTCGGTTAAATCTGCACCAGAATTTTAAATTAGCTTTATTTTAGTTGAAACAAAACCCTCCACAGTGTCTTCTTCTTAAAATCATCTATTAAAGAACAGATTCGATCTGCTGTCCTCAGAGATTCCTGCTGCTTTTCATTGATAGAGCTGCGGCGGTGACAGAAATAGATCAAGGGTCCTCACTGTTGCATCTGTCGCCATGGAAGCAACAAAAACCTCAAGCCGCCGCCGCAGTAAATTAATGGTTGCCACAGTAACCGGATAGATTTTAGCAAGCAGCTCTTTTCACCTGTTTGTGAGCTTCGGCTCCAGATGGAAAATGATGCAGGTTTGTTTGTGAGACAGGAGGAGTTTCGCGTGTGCCAGGGCGTCAAGCTGCTGAAGATCATCGAGCAGGAGTTTGCACGCAGAATGAAAAGCCCTGAAGGATCATGGGTACTTTACCTCAGCAAGCCAACGCACCAGCAACACCAGCTGCTGATGAACGTGGCGTCCGCTCACGGTACACACACACGCATATCCTAACCCGGGTCCTGGCGCAGACTCAGAGACACTGCTGATCATCATGTGCTGTATTTCAGGAGTCATTGCTACTCAGGACGTGCTGGACATGTTGGGAGAGATCAGGAAAAGCCTCAATAAGGTGAACATGCGTGTTTTTTTTTGTTTTTTTTTGGTTTGTTTTGGTTTGCTTCCGGTCTAAGCAGCCAGGCTTTCTTATAATCTTTCAAAGTGGCCTTTATCAGCAGACTTTCTAAGGTCTTTCTACGGTTTTCACTGCTTCAAAATCATCTGAAATATTCTGCAGTCAGTATCCATGAGATCCCGCTTTGTCTTTTATATCAAGCTAATTATTGTTACAGTGACATTAAATACACAGCCATCCTACAGTATTCAGATCCCTTGAATTTTCCACTTTGTCACTTTAAAAACTTGTATTTTCCTGGGATTTTAAGTGCTAGACCAACACAAAGGAGTTAAAAAAAAAACATGTATGGTTTTTAAAATCTGAGAATGTGACATGGATTTATATTCTTTATTCCCACACACCTAAATTTATGAAAGTGTGATAAGAAGAAAGCCACAAGCAGACCCTTTTGCCATGTAGGGAACAAAGCATCCATGTGGAAGAAGATCCTCTGCTCTGATCAGCCCACAGCTGAGCCTTTTAGCCTGAGCGCAAAACAGTATGTGGAGGAAAAACTACCACTGCACCTCACTCTGAACACAGCATTGCCAGGAAGAAGCACAGTGGTGGCAGCATCATACTGAGGAGAGGTTCACCTTAGATTCTGTCCGATTTAATTCAAAATACTTTATTTATCCCAAAGGGAAATTAAATATTGTTGTAACTCGTATCATCCAAGTATCTTCAAAGAGTCGTTTTGGATGGTGATGCTTTGGGCAGGAAGGATCTCCAGTAGCAGTCAGTCATGCAAGGACTCTGAAGAGGCCTCTGACTGAAGACTTTTGCTGTATGACAATCTCATGACTGTCAGGACATGCTAGTAGCTCCATATCGAGGCAGCAGAGACAATATTTCACATTTGCATGTCCTGGATGACACCATCAGTTGTTGGCATCTCTGCTAATCCACCTCATTTGCTTTTGCTGCTCCTCTTTAAATCTGTTTGGCCATTCGGTTAAAAAGCCTGGCAGAGAGATGTTGGAGTCTGGGATATGATCCTTGCCCCTTATGATGGATGGTTTGAACTTCCTCCTCCTCTCTCTGCGTCCATGAAGCCTCCTTTTCAACTTCTCTGGGATCTGGGGTCGCAGTTCAGGTCTTATTTAAGCTTTTTAGATGCTAATCAGCTGCTCCCAGTTGTAAAAACAATACCTTGTTGCCATGGTTACAAATCATAACAACAGTCTGAAAGCAGAAAAGTAGGAGCAGCTTCCAAAACCAGAGGGAAGAACTGTCCAAACACGACTCAACCAGAAAAACCATGAAAAAAAGTCGACGCTAAGCATCCACCCAAAGCAACAACGTAGCGGTTCAGATCAAAGCTTATTTAACCATCAGAACGGCCTAGTCAAAGTCCAGACCTAAATCCAACCAAGATTATGTGGCGAAGCTGAGACTGAGTTGTTTGGACAAAGAAGAAGAAGAAAGGGCAACAATTTTACTCTCTAGGGTCAGGTGGGTAAAAACTTAAAATGCCACACTTTTCAGATTTTGATTTGTTAAAAAAAAAAAAAAAAAATGATTTGAAAGTTACTGCTGTTGTACAACCGTATAAGATCAAAATATGAAAGATGTGTGGCGAATACTTTTCCAGGCACTCATTAATGAAAAACTGCGACTGCAGTTGCCGTGTTTCGTTTCTGAGTTCTGCGGGAGAATAAACGCTCCCTGAACTGTTTCTCTGCACGTGCGTCTCGTCAGGTGGGAATCCAAAACTACAGCGCGGCGACCAGCTGTCGGTCTCGGCCCAGTAAGACCCGCAGCGACAGCATTAAACTCTTCGTAGTTCTCGTCATCATCGGGTCCATCTGCATGGTGATCATCACGTCCGGGTTCACATACATCTGCTGGCAGAGGCGACTGCCTGGAGTGAAGAGCATGGTAGGTCAACGTGTCTCTGTTACGTCTGCAGAACTCTGTGGCCTGAGTGGGTCTGATTTACTTTTAACTTCCACCCGTTCCTGTATTTTAGGCTCCAACATTCCTTCTCCAAACACTCAAAACCCATTTTTCCGTTTAGGACACCAAGACGTCTTCTCTTCTTCCTCATTCCTGCTTTGGATTCTGTGTTTTGCTGTGGTTTTGGAAGGAGATGTGTTGCTCTAAAATCTCTTCCGGACGTTTCTGCGTCAGTGCAGCCAGGGGTCTGCAACGCCAGTCCTCCAGAGCTACTCTCCTGCGACTTTTGGATGCATCCCTGCTCCAACACACCTGGATCAACTGACCGATTCATGACGTGCAAAACTTGCTGACATGCCAAGGAGGTAATTCAGCCTTTTTGTTTCAGGTGTTCTGGAGGAGGAAGGCATCCGAAAGTTGCAGAACGGTGGCACCCGAGGGCTGGAGCTGCAGCCGTCAGAGAAGTTAAAAGGAGCTTTAGCCAAAGGTGCTGAGGGACGGACCTTTGGTTAGTGTTTTCTCCATGTCCTCCAGCAGTCATGTGGAATACTGCGTGGCTGATGGTCCATCTCAGATGCCTCCGACCTCAGAAGTGGATTCTGGCTGTGGGGAACGTTAACATCAGGCTTCTTTTCTGCACAGCAGCGTTTGTGAATGTTTCCTAAAGCAGCCTCTTGTCCAAGAGGTTTTCTGAAGCAATCGAAGGTTCGGATCAGGGCACGCTCCCTGGAATGGGTTTCTGATATCCTGGAGAAATATCCAAATCCCTTCCAAACGTCTGGTGTTGAACCGGAGATCCTCTTTGCTCCTCAGAAGCTATTTCAGAAATTTCACTGACATTTTTGCACCAAGCAACCTGCTGACATCTCATGTGAAGTCATTTATTCATTCATTTCTGGCTCTGAAATCCCTTCGTCTGAGCCCACCTTTGGAAGGCGTTGCAGCTGAAAATGCATCAGTATTCTTAAATGTTCATAAATTATATGTCTAACATGAGGCTCGTGAGATCAGAGATGAAATCTCTTCCACTTGCACCATTTTTAGTGAGGGAACAGTTGAAGAAAGAGCAGTTTAGATATTACATCCTTCAGCAGCATCTAAAAGCAGTCTGCGACCTCACTTGGTTCAGTTGCACGGCTCAGAATAATAAGAGCTGACCCCTCCGGCCTATTTTTGGTGTTTGCTTCATTTATTGCTTTTATCTTGCTCTCTTTTCAGACCTCCTAAAGATTTCCTGACACGTTAAAGGTGATAAATGCTCTCGGTTAACTGAGAGGTCTCTAAATCTACCTTGTGTTGGTGCAGTTTCCTGCAGAGGAGCTTCACTCTGTGGAGAACGGTTACCACGACAACCCCACGCTGGACGTGACCAATGACAGCCAGGCTGAGATGCGGGAGAAGAAGCCGAGCACCAATGGGCTCACGGGGGCGGGAGGAGGAGGCGGGGAGGACAGCAGTCGCTGGCAGGTGATTGGATGTTGGATTTCGCTGAAGAAAAAGATGAGGAGTCATTTGTACGTTGTGAATTGATGAGGATGAAGTTTACACTGGAAAAACATAAAATCTTACCAAGTATTTCTGGTGTAGTTTTAGTGCAGATATCTTGAATACACTTGAAATAAAACAAAACTTACAAGTAACTTTTCAGCACAATATAGGAGCTTGTTTTAAGTCAATAATTCCTTAACATTGATGAAAAAGATGTAGTTATAAATGAAATAATCTGCCAGTGGAGCAATCCGTTTAATATTATAATACAGGAAAATTATCTTGTTCCACTGGCAGAGTATTTATCGCTGAAGGTCTGCAGCTTGCACTCAAATAGACTTAGCAAAGCAGCAGACAATAATTCCTTCATGCTAGAAGCTCTGAGTTTAAACCCTGCAGGAAAAAATCATTTCACGTCTATTCATGTTGATTCAGATTTTGTATAACTTTGGCACTCTGCACAGTCCTGGTTATAATAAAATAGACACCAGAAAGCATCAAAAATGCCAAAGTGTGTTTTATTTAGAGATGACACAAATATGTGTTATTCCGGGCCACAAATACAGCAGGTTTTGGAGACGGATGCAACATAAATAGTGTCGTTAAAGTGGTGGTTTAACTGAAACACACTCATTAAATCTGAACCAAATTTATGCTATTCGGAAATTTAAAAATCTCAATTAACTGCTGATAATATAAAAATTTTAACGAGCACATGAAAGCATATTTCTGGGCATAAAATTGGCTGAAACCTCAAATAAGACAAAATGAAAATTAATAAACCTGCTGGAGTTTTGGAGAAATCCAGACATACTGGATCATAGATCAATGAATGGTCACCTGTACTATTTATATTGCAAAAAAGAGCAATCAGGATGCTTTCAACCGATTTTCTAAACAAGCCAATAATTTAAAGTACATAATAAAGTTTTTGCACCTGTGTGCGCCTGTTTTCTTCATACTGCACATCCCAGCAACTGCGTAATCGCTCACCTTTATTTTTCAGGCGTTCGTCAACCAGGCAGCAACTGAGGATGACGAAGAGGAGCAGGACACGCATCTCTGATTGAGGAAGAGGAGATTTAGTTGGAGTCTAGAAGAAAGATCACTGTGATGACAGAGGGGAGAGCGGAGGAGAAGACGAGCAGCGACTGAGAGTATGAGGGGCTTAGCTGGAGGAGTCACTGAGGTCAACATCAAACATTAAAGCTTCATCAACTGCTGGGAATTTATCCAAATCACATCAAAGCCCTTCTGTTTGGTGTGCCTTAAGCTCTCAGCTCTTAGGACTGAGGCTGCACGAGACAATTTCATAGTTAGTGACGAATCACCTCTCACCACCTGCAATCTTTCCAGCAGCTTGAACAGCTCAAATGTTTGATTAACAGCAACAGAATGTAACTGTATGAACCGTTTGGTTTACATTTTAAGCAGAATCTTACCAAACAAAGTATTTCGTTACTGTTTAAAACAGCAAACAGTCAGGAAATCTGTCGCAACGGTGCACACAGACTGGGGATACAGAAAGGGTACACACCCCTGTTTGAATGCCGGGCTGTTGCAAATCATTTTTAAAACTTTTTCCAGCTTTAATGTGACACAAATTCTGTCCTGAAAAGTCTACACTAATGCTTTGTAGCAGCTCCTCTCCGATATTTAGTTTTAACTGCTATGATTATATGCAGTCAGATTAACCAGAAATAAGGAATTTTCTGACACTGGTTCATCTTCATCCTTTAGCTAAAGCCAGAGTGTGCAGTTATGGCAGCCATTAGTGTCTGGGGAAACTCTGGGACAGTAGTAACATTACTGAAATTAGACTTTTTGATTAAAAATCGAGACAGACGCTGGTCAGATAAGCTGCCGAGAACCTGGCAGTAACAATAAAGGAGCTGCAGGAATTTCCAGCAAGTAGCATTATGGTTCTGTTCTACATGCACTGCAAAAACACAAAATCTTACCAGGTATTTTTGGTCTAATTTCTAGTTCAAATATCTTCAAATAAGACAAAGCTAACTTACAAGTAACTTTTCAGCAGATATAGGAGCTTGTTTTAAGTCAATAATTCCTTAATATTGATGAAAAAGTTCTAGTTATAGTGAAATAATCTGCCAGTGGAACAAGACATTTTTACCATATTATAAGATAAAATATCTTATTCCACTGGCAGATTATTTCACTTATAACAAGAACTTTTTCATCAATTTGAAGGAATTATTGACTTAAAACAAGCTCCTATATCTGCTGAAAAGTTACTTGTAAGTTAGTTTAGTCTTATTTCAACTGTATTTAAGATATTTGCACGAGAAATTAGACCAGAAATGCTTGCTAAGGTTTTGTGTTTTTGCAGCGTGAAACAACAATCTCCTGTTTTCTCCATGTGTCTGGACTTCCTGGTCCGCTCTGCTGTCCAATTTGGCACTGTGTGACCTGTCCTTCAGCATCCATTAGGACATTTTTGTGATTGTGAAGGGACAATAACACTCCCAGCCAGAGGGTGGCACCAACACACAGAAGGTAAAAGTAAGATTACAAGTAAAACAGAAAAATTAACAAGATTGTTTGGTAGACTATGTTCTGGTCTGATAAAACTAAACTTTAACATTTTTTGCCACAGTTCCAACAGCTAATTTTGTCACAAAAACAGCAAAACAGATCGCCGAAGGAACAGGAACGTGTGGCATGAAGCATGGTGGTGGCAGTATCATGCATACATGTCAGTTTGGACCCAGAAGCTTTGGGTGTTTGCTAGAAAGTCGAAGATGAAGCGAGATTTCATTCTTTCGTCACTGAGAGTCCAAGTAGAGATCCAGAATGAGTTTGCCAGACCAAAGTTGAAGTCTTACAACGGCCTTTTTGTTGAATTATACATGATATCGGTCACATTAAAGGTTTTTAAATGATGCATCATGGTCTCACTTTCACGTCATAAACGTCTGGCATTTTAACAGGCGAGTGGACTCTTTTAGATCCAGTTCTTTATTACGCCTCATTTAAATAGAAAATACTGCTGTATGTTCTTTTATTTCAGTGTTTCAACATTGATCTGAATGTTACACTGAGAGTAAAATGTCTGCTGCTAACCAAGCATCACTGACACCAGCAGGAACGTCTCTTAAAGTCCGACAACAGTGACTTCTCCATAGTCAGGCTTCACCTCTTTCAACTGTGAAAGAAAAGTTTGGCAATTCATCGATTCATTTCGGAAGAACAACCTCTGAGATGCTGCATCATGTTGAACTTACCACACACAGAGACTGTTTTGCTTTTAGTAGTGGTTTTACCTGCTGAGGATGTTTACTGTTTGCTGTGCAACACTTCACATGAAGCTTTACCTGTGCTCTTTTAGCCTGATGTGCTTTTATAAACAGTGCTGGAATGGTCGCTTTAGTTTGCTCCTGGCTTACTGTTGAGGCTGTGACACATGGGCAACATTCTGGTCCAAAAGCATGAATGTATATATATATATATATGTGTACATATATATGTACTGTAGCTGTAATGTCCAGGTTGAGTCACCAAACCTTAGTTCCAGTCAAGTTTTTGGTTTTTATATGATTTGAACTCAGAGCTGGGACGCGTTGCCGTCATTTTTACATCACGCCATTACAAGGTTCAGTCAGAAATGTAATACCTGGCCTTTTAAGGTGAAGTTGAGCCCTCTTTATTACAATTGAGTCATAGTAGTCATACTCTGGTCTTATCTCAGTTGGTAATATCCAGTGGCAGCTGGTGGGAAAAAAAAAATCTTGACGGGGCTGATGTGTCAATAGATTTCCTTTCCTAGTTCAGTAAAAGGATTCAAATGAATGGTAGGAAAATGACTACGATTCAATAATAATATAACATCTACATTCTGCAAAATCACATAAAAGGTTAAATTAGATAAAAGTAAAAGGTCTGTTCAGTAACTTGCAAAATATAAAGAATTTAATCATTAAATCAATGTCAACAGCTAACTCTGAATCAGACTCAAAACTGTGAAAAAAAACACCAAACTAATGTATGATTGATTTGAAGTTTAACTCTGAACAAACAAGTTAAATTCTATTAAAACTGAAGAGAATCAACTGACACCAAGCAGCAGAGGTCTTCCTACCTCAAAGAACTAAAACACTTTGGTGTAGGATGAAATAATCACGGCAGCTAACATAAAATTAACCTAGAAATTCAAAAGACTTAACCAGGTTCTGCTGGAACCACAACACCAAGCAATCCCCTGGATTTATCTGAAAATCAGGTGCTCAGCAAAATCTTACAGATATGAATGTTCATAGATCAGAGTCAGCAAACAGGACTTCAGCTCCTCCTCGTGCAGCACCACATCAGAATGATCATCTGACCCAGCAAACATTGTGATATCAAACAAACATTAACAGTAAAACAGCAGCAGAGACTCAAAAAGGCAATTAGGGCATCATCATTATTAAAGTTTAAAACAAGAAATCTTAAAATTTATCCAGAGCAGCATTAGCATCATGCAAACCAGAGCAACATAATAAGGATAAAAAAAAAAAAAACACAGCAACATTAATAACTGATTATCAGCAAAGAACAAATGATAGCAGCTGATGAACCAGAAAAATAAACAACAACAAAAAAAAAAGAGCAGAGCAATTTGGAAGCTAAAGCTAATTCAAACTAATAACTATTATACCGGCATTATCAACTTTGTCACCATAGCGATGCAAAACTTTTCGGCATCATATATTGCAGAGGTGAGATTCTGAGTGCCCTAAAGATATTTAAATTCAGTGATGGTGATTGGACAAATGTTTATTAGTTTTCCCTAGCAACCACACACGATTGGCTGTTTAGCTCCACACTTCAAGGGGGGGAATCAGCGGCGCCCCAGAAGGGAAATGACAGGAGTCTGTTGGGGGAAAATCACTGTTGAATGAGAATCAGTTGGTGGAAATGTTGTGGTAATAATTCAGATTATATTTAGGCACACAGTATTAAGGAAAACAGGCTAATGCAATTTTTAAAATCATGTTTATAGATTTTATTTAATTTTTTCCCCCTTCCACATCAGGAAGGGCAGTGAACCAGCGCCCCCTATGGACCAGCCACCACTGGTAATATCCCTGGTCACCATATTAAAGCCACTGTGCTTTATACCAGCAGCCAGCAGGGGGCGACTGCTCTGGTGGCCGACATCAAACATAACATCTTGTGCCTCGTTTCCACTGAGCGGTTGGTGTGGTTTGGTATGCTATTTTCTCTGTTTCCACTGTAAAAGCGGCCCAAACAACCGACCCGTACTGCACCGCTCCTGGGCCGCCTTCAGTTGTAGATCCATAGGACAACGGCACGGTTAGGGTGGAGCTACTGGCTTCACACAACACAGTGTCCCCCATTGGTTGGGGGACAGAAAAACATCCCCGCCTGCAACAAGCACAAGACATACTGGTGTATCGCGTTTGTCGTTGCACTACTATGATCCCACATTAGGCGTCTGCCCAGTGAGAGTCCAACTCCGCTTTCCTGAATACTCCCGACTATAAAATAGCATACCGAACCACACCCACCCGAACCGTACTGCTCAATGGAAACGAGGCATTTAAGACACTGAAACATTGCCCCTGACTTGTTAGAAGATCCTTCTTCCTTAACAAGGAATGCTGAACATTGGACGCGCTAATGTGTGCCGAGACAGAACAGATCATAGGTTTTCAGTTGTGGGTATATTTTTCCAAGAAAAATAGAGCAGTACCGTGAAGAGTTGCAGGTTGATGTTCTGTACCAGAGGACAGCCAGGAGGTGCCATTGTTGGTTATCATGGCTAAATGTATGACTAAATCTTTTGTTAATGCAGCCAATGGGTTTTATCCTTGAAGTGTCACGTTTTTTTAAATGCAATTTCTGGAGCACTGATATCAGTCAGGATACCGCAGATGAATTTTTCACAAGAAAGACAGAATTCTGTATTAAACCTCACAAAATGGGGTAGTATTTGAAAGTGGTCCTGATCTGTACTCCTCCAAACTTACTTTTGGTCTTTCAAAATTTTACTTTAGACTTTGGCTGCTTTTTAATCCATTAGCAGTCCTTTACCTGAAAATGTGTAGATCTAAACAAAAAGAAAATGAGTGCATCTTGAAAAACATCAAGCCTGTTCATTCTTTTGAAGGTTGTGCATTTGTTGAGATGAAAGGTGTAAAATTTAATATGCCACTGCGTACGTACGTATGGAAAAAGTTATTTTTGTTGTATCATGTTGTCTTTTTTTCTATTTTTCAATGCTCTATATACAGACTATGAGCATCCCCAAATGTTAAAATAAGTATTAGCTTAATAATTCAGAAAATATGTCCAACTTCCCTGCTGAGTGCATGCTGAGGTGAGTGGTTCTTCATCAGTACAGACTAAGCACCTGCATAGCTTAGCGAGAGACTGGGTGACATTATTAAGGGGTTATTACTGCAACATTTGTGGAACATTTATATCAGTTTTGTAGCAGTGGTGCATATGTGCAGTATATACGTTTCCCATGGAATCCATGGCAACCTGACTTGGCTGGAGATCACAGTGCTCGCATAATCAAATGTGTGGATAAGCAGTGCCGCAACGTTATTGGCTCAGACTCTCCACATACATTGCAAGGCAGATACAGAATAGTCTGTCAGAGTGTAATGGCTCTGATCTCTGTACTGTTATCGACCTCAAAGAACCAATTTAAAATTGGATCTTAAGGCTCTTTGCTAACAACAGCCTGTCATAGAGACACAATGTCTTTTACCAAAGATAATTATTTTTGCTGTTAGCTAAAATTTTGGGATATAGTAGATGATCAGCTGAAGGATGTTGCATCTCAGATCTTGTGTTTCAGGCCTTTCTGGATTGTTCCTGCTTCTTAAAGACATGAATTGCAGATGCTGTTAATCTGCATGAAGATACAGTTAAGCCCCAAATTATTCATATCCCTGTCAGATTGTGCTTTAAAGTAATATTTTAATTTTTCAAACATGGTACTTTTGACTTGAAGTAATCTTCTTGCTTTGGAGCAGCTCAACCACAATGTAAACTTGAATCTGATAGAGAATCCCTGGAGGGATTGCCAAAGATTAGGGTGATGGTAAGGAGGTCTTCCAACATCGAAGACGTGGAGCTTATCACCAAAGAGAAATCGTCAAAATACTAGAGGAAACATACAAAAAGCTACTCAGCAATTAAAAGAAGGGTTTGATTTCTGCGATGTACACAAAGATTATTCAACTGATTATTGAGAAGGGTATAAATGATAGTAAATAAAACATTATTATTATTATTATGGTATTTTTTTCAGAATTGCTTCTCATTTTACATCATTGTATTGTCTGTTGAGAGATACCTGCCTCAGCTTTAAAGCTGGAGATCATTTAAAATCTAATACTGCCAGGGGTGTGAATAATTATGGGCTGTAGGTTTGTTTTAACCATAACATTTTTTTCTTGTTTAATTTTTTTTTTTTTTTAAACTTTTGGAGCACATGGTACCATGCTCAGAGACAATAATGTGACTGAAACAGTGTGAAGAGCAGCCAAAGTCCAAAGATCTGAATTCAAACCTTCAGAGTGCCTGAAGAAAAACTTGAGCAAGACCTTTTTGAATTCCTTGAAGAAAATCTGTCTGTTTGGAAGGAAAGCAGAAAGAAATGAGGGGGACTTTAAAATGTTTGTACGGTTCTGTTATCACTAACTTTGGTCACATTAAGTCAAAAAGTGTGGCTCAAATCTTTGAGGATAACACAGACCCTTTATCAAACTGCCATGGCCTTAAATCCCATGTTTATGTTGTTTCTAAATATTTAAGCTCTCCGTTTGGCAGACAGCACTGATCATTTTAATGTCTCTGCACTTTGTCTTCATGTGTGCTACTGTATGCTGGTTGCATTTTGTGAGATAAGCAGTCCCAGTAAGGTGTTCATGGAGCAAGAGCAGTTAGAACCTATTTGTAGAACTGCCTGCAGCGTAGATCGCCCATGTTTAGAGCACAAACGTCAGCTCCGGCGGCCGTGCTAATTACCTCGAAGGGAGAACAAACGAGCATGTAGCTTTCAGCGCGGCAGCAAACGCCAAAAGAAATTAAACCATCTGTGTTAGTTTTTGATGTTTAAAGCTCTTTGTATAAAATTTGTTTTGCTGTTTTCTGTTGCTAGTTTGATTTTTGGTGTAATTAAAGGTTTTCACTGTTTGCAGTTTATGGGATTGCAGGTATTCAGTTGTAGCAACAAGAAACCAACTCAGTGTTGACGATCATTTTTTACTAAACTTTTATTTTTATTTATTTGTTATTTTATTTAGTTTATTAATGATTATTCTGTGTTTCGTCGTGCTTTTTGATTGCCAATCATTCTCCTGTTCATTGCCAGTAAAGATTTAGAGAAAAATGAAAGGTGGTGTTAAAACATATGTATCATTTTGTTTCTATGTTATCTGTTTAGTACATGATACAACCTAAACAATAAAAAAATTAAATAAAAACTTGTTTGATTTTTAGAGCAACTTATTTTTCATTTTCCAGTTTTTGGAGTTTTGCAGATTCCAAAGCTTTAAAATCGAGTTATTTGTATTTTATTGGGATTTTAAACAACAGATCAACACAAAAGTCGGGATGACTGGGACGTGGAAGGAAAACTATATGGTTTTGAACATTTTACTCACAAATAAAAATCTGAAAAATGTTGAATTCATTTATATTCAGCTACTCTGAGTCGGTTCTTTGTTGAACCACCTTGTGCTGCAGTTGCAGCTGCAAGTCCTTCTGAGTGTGTCTTCACCAGGGTTACACCCTAGTATCAAGTCTTCTGCAGCCTTTAATGGATTTTCTTCCAGGATCGTTCTGTATTTAGCTCCATCAAGCATCTCAGTAGAGGCAGAAGCTTTTTTAAAAGCTTCATTTTAAAATAGCCTTTTATCAATTTTTTTTAATGTTAAATCTAAATTGTGATGAACATATTAAAATGTGTTTCTTTGTGGCATTTAATCCCTTTGATTTGCCTTGTGCTACACAAAGCCTTTCTTTTATAATAGCTGATCTAATTTCAACAACAGTGATGGGGATATCAGAAATTAGGTCATTCTGGGACAGTCAAGGGTTTGAAACCAGATGACCATAACCAAAAACAACCTTGTCTGGAACCAGAAAGTTGGGTGCTAGACAGGAATGTGTTTTCCAAAAGATAAATGTAAATATGATGCATGTTTTCATATTTTTGGATCTGCTGTTAAAGCTCACCGCTACAAGCTCTGTTAGATGACGGCTTCTTAAAAAGGCGCCCTCTGATTATCTTCTCACTCTGTTTCTTCTAGATGACAGTCAAACATCCCGTGGAGTGTTGCTGTTTTATTGTTACAACCATTCTCATTTAAACGAGAACATATTTTGGTTTTAATGTGATAAAAATCTAATTTTAACGAAACATGAATTGCGTTCTGGAGTTTTATTCAATATATTCCAACAGTTTTGTGATGATTTTGTTGTTGTTTATTTTATGTATAGCTAAAATGACATCATTTTAACCAAATAGTGCTCTTGAATTTATTTTCTAGCTCTGGCAGTTAAACGCTTCTGTACTTTCCAGTTCCATTTCTTTGTTTCTGTTGCATCGCCCATTGCTATTACACTCCAGTCTGTTAGGTGGCGGTACTGCCCTTTTGAGTTGGTTTAGTTTGGAAGCGTTTGACTGCCAGAGCTGGGAAATAACTACAGGAGCAGTGTGTTCTCGTTTTTAGTTTTACATCTCGTTATAATGAGAAACTTGCTCTTGTATTTATTTCCCAGCTTGACAGTTCTGTGTGAAGAAAGAAACAAAGTGACTAAAAAGCTAATTTACACAAGACAATACACCTGGTTAATTTCCACCTTAAATTTCTCCTCAATTAATGACATTTTTTAATCATGCTAGCTTAATATGGAGAATATAGTTTTTTCTGTCAAGCTCGTTTCACGCTCCAGTCCAGTGGGAGGCGATAAGTTGGTTTGGCAACTGCATATTAGCAACAAAAGAAGAAGAACAAACGATGACGAGGAAGAAGAAGAAGAAGAACTAAAGCTGTTGGCAGCTAGTTAGCCGTTGCTACATACGCAGTCCATCAGCCGTTAGAGTTAAATGCTGGAGGTTTCTATTTCCTGAGAATGAACCCTATCGATGTCAGGTTTGTTCATATTATTTTTCTAACTTTCACAGTGTTATATTTAGGCGTTTTTTACAGACGTTTTCTCTTGTGTTTGTTCGGGAAACTATTTGTGAAACTGAGTTAGCTTGTTGTTAGCTTCCCATCATGCTGTTGTTTCGGGTTTTATTCCAAGCGTTAAAGGCCTCGGATCTTGGTTTAAACCCCCAAATATAAACATTAACTGAAACCAAACGCTGTATTTAGCTCCTCGTGGGTTTCGGAGAGATTGGAACATGTTGTATTTTGAAAGGTGGCGTTAGCACTAAGAGTCGGTGGTATCAGTCAGTAATAAAAGAGTCCATGAATTCACCTAATCAGAAACTGAACCTTAGACTCTGATATCAAACTATCTGAAAGGAAAGGTTATGGCGCAGTTTACTTAAGCTGGTTACATGTTAAATGGTTTCTCCGTTCAGGCAAACAAGGAGGACTACTAAATTCAGCTAATACCTCATCTAAAGCTTATAAAAGAGGCGTGTGACTAACTTCCTTTGGGTTTCTGAACCCAGCTGCCACAAACAGCCTGCTTAACCCAGCTAGCTGGTTAGTGAACTCAGGCCGGGATTGGATCCAACCAACAGGCGGTATTTAATGCTAGCTGGTCATGTGGCAGTCAGGGAAGATCTTACAGCTGCCAGAAAGAGAATTGCCAGCAGCGTCCTTGTTGAAAACAGACTGAAACAGGCATTTTAACAGCTGAGACTATTCATGTTTATATCTTTGATTGAAGTCGTTTAGATAAACATCTTTAATCTGGTTGAAAATGGCAGCAGCGGGATGGGGGTTTAGAGATACTTAGTTGTTATGTTGAGATAAGCAAAATTGTAATGTTAATTTTTAAAGGTGTCATTTTAAGTTCAGACACGAGGACAACATCCTGAGATTTAAACTAATAAATACCAATAATTGTTTATACAAATGAAAGTTTTTCAGTATTAAGTCAGAATTTTGAGATGGTTACTTAATAGAGGTGGACAATATAAACTTACAAGTTATATTTTATGTTATTCAATGATGCAAATATTTTTTATTTTTTTAATTCTTTGGGTTGTTGGGTTATAAGTCGGTCCCTATCTTTGATCAGAATTTAAAAAATGCTGCTCTAGAAAACCCATTATCAAAAACATATCTACAACGGTACATAATAGCATTCTGTTTGTTTTTTGGGAGGGTTGCAAACGTCATTACAGGATCATGTGACTTTTTAAATCAGTGATAATTGCCTAACCTGTTTACTTAAAGTATTGAGTGAAAAGCTAAAGTTACCAAGTTAAAATTCTTAAGCATAACATTTTAAGTTGAAATACAAATTCAGTATTTTGAAATATTCATTTTTAGTCATGATGCTTTGATTTTTTTTTTTTTTTTTCCCACATTAGGCGTCTTTAAATCTGGTAACCTGGCAGAGGAAGATGCAATAGGCAACTGTGTCAAAAGGGAACTTCTCATCGGAGCAGACAGAAGTTACATGTGGAGTACCCCAAGGTTCAATCCTCCTATTTAATATCTACATGGTCCCATTAGCTCAGATTATAACAAGTAATAAAATTAGCTATCACAGCTACGCAGATAATACACACCTCTATATTACGATGTCACCAGGTGACTCCGAACCCATCCGAGCTCTAAACAGATGCTTAGAACAAATAAGTGCTTGGATGTGCCAAGACTTTCTTCATTTGAACAGAAATAAAACTGAAGTTATCTTTGGGCCTAAAGAGGAACGATCTAGAGTCAGCGTGCAGCTTCAGTTATTCCAGCTAGAAACAAGTGATCAGGCCTGAAATCTGGGTGCAGTGATGGACTCAGACCTGAACCTTCAGAGACACATAAAGACAGTTACAAAGTCAGCCTTTTATCACCTGAAGAACATTTCCAGGATTAAAGGACTAATGTCTCTACAAGATCTAGAGAAACTCATCCATGCGCTTATTTTTAGTTGCACTGGTTACTGCAACAGTGCAGTAACCAGTAACAGTTCAGGTTTGCCTGAAAAATCAGTCAGACAGCTGCAGCTGATCCAGAACACTGCTGATGACGTTCCCAGTAAAACCAGGAAGCTAGAGCACATCACCCCAGTTCTAAAGTCCTCCCACTGGCTCCCTGGAGCTCAGAGATTAGACTTTAAAATCCTTCTGGTAGTTTATAAATCACTGAACGGCTTCGCACCAAAACACATTAAAGACCTGTTGTCGTATCAACCTTCCAGACCACTCAGGTCTTCTGGTTCTGGTCTGCTCTGCATCCCCAGAACCAAACATGGAGTTTCAGTTTTTATGCACCACAAATCTGGAACAAACTTCCAGAAAACTGCAAAACAGCTGAAATACTGAGTCCCTTTAAATCAAGGCTGAAAACCCACCTGTTTAGAGCTGCCTTTGATGAGTAGTCTGGACCATAAATCCGGGTAAGATAAGCTCGGTTCTCCAAAGGGTGGAAGTTTGAGTGTAAATCAGTTAAATAAAGTAAGTGGATCATTGATCAACGTTTTTGCCGATGATTTTGATAGATAGTTTTGATGATTTTGCTGTATACTTGATGTTTTTATGATGTGAAGCACTTTGAACTGCCTTGCTGCTGAAACGTGCTCTACAAATAAACTTGACTTAAAATAGCTGGTGAATCAGCTGGGGGGGCCGTTTGCTTGATGGTGCGCTCTAATGGGAGAATGTGAATTGCTCAGAAAGATAAACTGTTCTCTGATTCGTCCGTTTTTGAGCAAAGAAACCAAACTGACCGCCTGTGAACTCTTGACGTTCACACGGCCTCATCAGAGCACAGCGGATCGTATTATAAACCCCAAAACCACAGAAGAATGAAGTTTGTTGTCAAGACCCTTCTGCATTCCAGATCAGTTTTTCTTTCTACAAATCATGAGACGTACCTTCTATCAACCAGTAAGGGTTTAGAATAAAATCATGACGAGCCACAGTGCTACGCTGACATGCATAAAAGGTCATTGAAGCTTGTCTGCTGCTCTGCTTACCGTGTACGCCTGGCATATTTAAACGCACGGGTAGATGTGTCCTCCCGTCAGCGATTAATGCGCAGTTCTAGTTGCCTCCTATTGAAGCACTTTGTTCTTAATCAGTTTCTATAGCATGTGGCTCAGCGGTACAGATTACATTTGTTTGAGCGATGATTTTAAAAATGTACATTTGTAGAGTTTAGTCTTGATCTTAACACGTTCGCTTCATTCTGATTTCCTGCTTACGTTCGAAATGTTCCAGATTCTGATTTATTCCTGCTCCTCACGCCGGCTCGAGCTGCGATTCAAGGCCGAAAGTTTCCCTAGTGGTTACTCATCAGCAGATATTGTCTTTGATGCGTCGTTTGCTCCCGACATCAGTCTGGGTGTGATCTTTTATTGAAATCCAATCCGTTTGATCAGATTCAGAACCTTTTCTTTTTCTCCCAGGGATGACCTGACGACAGAAACTTGCAGCGGTTTTGACCTCGTCCTGCATCGTCCCAGTTCAGTCGGATAGAACTGCCCGCTCCGCCGCCCCGGCCTCTTCTCCGGCCTGTTTTTACTCCGTGGAAGACCCCCGTGAGCCCACCAGCCACCCAGGACACCCCCGCCGCGACGATGTATTGCCTGCAGTGGCTGCTCCCCGTGCTGCTCATCCCCAAGCCGCTGAACCCAGCTCTCTGGTTCAACCACTCCATGTTCATGGGCTTCTACCTCCTCAGCTTCCTGCTGGAGAGGAAACCCTGCACCATCTGTGCCTTGGTGTTCCTGGCTGCGCTCTTCCTCATCTGCTACAGCTGCTGGGGCAACTGCTTCCTCTACCACTGCCAGGACGCCGCGCTGCCGGACGCCGCCCACGACCCGGCCATCGTTGGGACCTAAGAGGAGGCGGCGTGATGGCGAGGCGGCGGCGTGCCAAGGGGTTGCTGGGGGTTTACTGTAGAATGATACTGCCACGCTGTGCGGAGGAAGAGGAGGAACACCGAGTGCTCGGCCGGAGACGAGCAGCCAAACTTGAATCAAAGGGAATCGTCGGCCTTGTGCCGAGAGGACTTCACCGTTTGAATTAAAAGCAAATCCTTCGCAGCAGAAACCGAGCTCCAGCGCTTTCACGACGGAAACTGCACCGTGGGCGGCGTTTCTCCTCTCGTCCAAACTGCACACTGACCGCGGACAATCACTTCCTCTCCATCAGACGAGATGCTGAGCTTCCTCCTCAGCGTTTCGCCTCGCTGCCACCATCATGACTCAAACTTTCTTCCCCATGTTTGGGTTTTTCTTTGTGTGTGTGTTTGAAGCTGATTTTCCTCATGCATGGTTTGCTGGTTTTGTTTTTCAGAGATTCACACAGATCTGAATGAATTTGAACAAAATGCTGAAACTTTCCAGATGGTACGGAAGCCTTGGCGAGGGCTGAATGAAACGCTGTGAGGGTATGTGTTCGTTTTTGTTTTCTGCTCATGCTGACGCGCAAAACAGGGCCCGAGTCAGCGATTTTTAGCAACCGTAAGCAATACAGGAAGCTGGCTTCAGAGTTTCACCTGCAGGACGCCTAAAGAGCCATCGTTTCCTCGCGCGTCACCGCTCCAGGTGTTAACGTTTCGCTGTTGGACCCGTTTGTTCCGCGTTCCTGCTGGGAATCGTGAGGAATGCGTGCTGCAGTGCTGAATGTGCTCATTGCGACAGGATTACTTTGGTTTTAATTTAAATAAAGTCTTTCCTCTGTGTTTGAACGTGGTCCACGCTTCCTGTCTCACTGAAACAGGTTTTTACCTGAATTAATTCCAGAGCAACGTTGCTTCCTTCTTTTGTTGGGAGATCCCAGATGTCGTCATGAACTTTTACGTTTCTGGAGCTTAAGGCAACGCCTCAAAAGCAGATTCCTTGTCCATCAGCTGGGGCTGAAACGATGACTCGATTATTGAAATGAACTCATTTAGTCATCGATTAACTGTTAACTGGAGGATACAGACTTAAAAAAAAGGCCATTTGCTCAAAAAAAAAAAAAAAAAAAATCTCACCCAGAGCTGTAGTTAAGTCAAAACTGGACAAAAAAAAATTAATTTTGCATTTAAGATTTTTTAAAAACAAGCCTTTGTATGTAAGTTTTACCTTCACCTGGTTCAATTTGTGTTAAAAAAAAAAAAAAAAAAAAAGCACCTTCTGTTGTCCAGTTATTAATCAGTTAATCCAAAAAAAAAAAATAATAATCACCAGATCAGCCCAACTCTGATAAGTAATTTTTTAGCTGCAGATGCAGCCGATTCTTCAAATTAAGTGTTCACCAAGGGCAATTTTGGAAATAAAATGTTTTATTTAAAAAAATCTATTCATTTATTTGCACCTTTAATGTTTTTCTAATATTGTCTAAATAAGGGTTAAATAAAAATGTCCCTTTTTTTTAATCCGATTGTCAGAATAATCGTTAGTTGCAGCCACAGTACCAGGAAGAGGTGTTTGGGTTCAGTTCTATGCAGCGAGACCGGGTCCGTGTCCCATAGATTTCAGAACAGAAGTAAAAGACTGGAGGTGGTAGAAGAGCTCCATTATCCGGAGGATCACTCAGTAAAGAAGAAGCCATGGAAGTCCACAAGTGTGTGAATGCATGCAGAGACCTTAAAGCTGCAGGAGCTGACTTTTATGAAAACTTTTTTTACATATTTGTTAAAATTGTCATGCCAGTATAGGACATAATCTGTGAAAAAGTTAAGCTCCTCTGCCTTCTCCCAGTACAAAGTGCAGAAACAACCAATCAGAGCCAGGAGGAGGGTCTTAGCGCTGTCAATCACCGTCACACTCTGCTACGCTGCAGCTGGTTCACCACAACATAGCCTGATGCTAATGCTAAGGCTAGTTAGCATGGGCACCGATGATGGCGGATAAACAGTTTTCCTGGAACGGTGAGTTGTTTCTCCACCATCAGCACATTTAGCAGCACGAACACGACGGTGATTGGCAGCGCTAAGCCCCTCCTCCTGGCTCTGATTGGTTGTTTCAGGTCGGGAGCGGCGCATTTCTTTAGACGATGATAGCAGCTGAAGGGGGAGGAGGAGCTCCATCTTTTCACAGATTATCTGTCTCAGACCAAACTGTAACGATGTGGAGACAGTTTTAACAAATATGCAAAAAACACATTTTTGTAAAAGTTACCTACTGCAGCTTTAAGGACAAAGGAGAAGCTTCATCATTCCAACGTTTCTTGGCTCAAACTGCAGATTTTTATGTGATCAGAAGACCTTAAAGAAGACGGTAAAACAGTCCGTCCTTGCCCCTCATTTGCCTCAACACCGTGCTTTGTTCTGAGATTGTTTTTGTCTACATTCATCGCTTTTTACATATCCTTATAGTTTGTTTGTAGCCCACCAGAAATCACATTTTTCTAATTCTGGATTTTGCAGACCTGAAAATGATTTGTTTAACCTCATTAAATGGCAGTTTTCAAAGGGTACATTTGAAATTTCACCCATGAAACAACGTTTCAACCAAAGATTTCCTTTGAGCTCGTCTCAAACTTCAGATTCCTGCGTCAGCCAGCAGAGGGCAGCACTCCCGTTTGTGTGTTCTCTTTAAAAAACATCTAAACAAGGTCAGAAGGATGGATTTCCCCTCATATTCATTAAATCTGGATTTTTTTTTAACATTTTGTTTACATAATTTGCAAAGATCTTCTGGAAATTAGTGGACTAAACTGACAAGAATCAAGTTTTTACCCACATTAGCCAATATGTCTACACTAAATTACATGAAATGTTTCTATTCTAAAAAAAAATTACTGTAATTCTTTTATTTCCTTCTTTCATTCAAGAACAGCTAAATAAACAAAAAGTCCTTCAATCCAGTTTGGTACCTTTTGAAAATGGCAGGTTTTGTGTTGGGATCATAATTCTGGATTCATTCAGTGCTTCTGGGTTTAATATGCACCAGATATTTATTGTTTCTCATTATGCATCTTAATCACAAACTAAAAACATCAGTTATAATGAAAAAAAAAATTATTTTTTTTTTTCCTAACATAAAACAGTCCCAACCATGTAAAAGGATTTTAAAGCTGCATTTGGCATCCGGTCAGGTTAAATAAATGTTTCTGCAGCAGAACGAAAAAGAAGTTTTGGACAAAAATACATTCAAGTTCTGCTGAAAAGTCTGCGGGTCAAGCATCAGATCGTCCTCCTTTCAAAAAGAGTTTTCTCGCCGTTTCCTGACAGGTTCGTAAAGTTTATGAGCCTGATTTTTGATCCCTATAAAATGGTGATCTCAGTCTCTTGGTTCCGGTACGCCTCGTCCTGCATCTCGACGAGCATCTGCTCCATTCTCTGGAAGGCCTCGTATCCCTTTTTACCTGGACGTCGACGAGAACAAAGACGCATCACAACGTGCAAACACCAAAAACCGACAAGCACCCGGACGAAGAGCAGTTCCAGTTTATACCAAACGACAAGATGGTTTCCCTGGCGGCGCCGCGCAGATCCTCGTCCACCGATCGCCACAGATCCGCGATGTGGTCCACGCTCTCAGTCGCCTGGCAAAACACAGACAGTCAGTGGCGAGCTGCACCGGGAGAACCACCGTCGCTGTTTGATTCTTGCCGGTTCTGCTCACCCTGAGGCACTTCAGAGCCAGACAGCAGCCCTGCTGGAGCTGAACGTCAGGGCTCTTCAGACCCTCCGTGTAGAAAACCACCGCCTGGAGCAAACGGGGCACACGTTGAGAAACATTCTTTAAAACCAGCAGAAGAGCTGCGGCGGGATGGGAATCGACTGGGATCAATGGGAAGTTTAACTGACGCTGTGGGTCATTCTGGGCAATCCGATGTTTTTGAGACGGACAATTCAGAAATAAAATGTAAAAATCAAACAGATTTCCAAACTATAAATGAAAATCAGTTAAAAACTTATAAAGGATAGTAAGAGAAATATATAAATGAATCAAAGATAAGCTTTAAAAAGATTCAAAACACTGAAATAATTTTAAATATTTCAAGAATTCAAATCAAAAATTTGGCCCCGTCCCAAAAAAGCTAAATTTATTTCACTGAAGTCTGTTTTAAACTAATTCGATAAAGTCTTTGTAAATAAGAGAAACTGAGTTGATTGAATACTTTTGAAAATAAAAAAGATTATTTTCCACAATGCATTTTTTTAATATATTTAGAAAATTTCTGAATTTAAGGATATATTTCAAGGTCATAATTTTGATTAAAAAGTTCTTAAAACTTTTAAAAATATCAATTATTTTCACAAAATACACTTAAAAATGAATTCAAACATTAAAATTAAATCGAAAGAACTGTTTAAAAATAGTTACTAGATCTTAGAATAAAACTACTAGAAAACAAAATAGTATTTTAAAGTTCTTAAAACTAAACTAAATCAAGATTTTGAAAAAGTAAAAATCTAGAAAACATTTTTGGAATTAAGTAAATTTAGTACAAAAACTTAATATTTAGTAAAATCGATTAAAATGTAAATAAATTTTTATATATTTAGAAAAATCATGTAAAAAATTTTCTGACCATTTTAAATGTTTTGATTTTATTTTTAAATTCTATTTTGAGCTTCATGTGAAATAAAATGTGAAATAAAATGAACAATGAAGTTGCAATTTTTTTTTAGAATTAAACCTGCAGAATGTAACTTATGAAAAATGTTGTTTTTTTTTTTTTTACATATTTGTTATAATTATGTCGTGACAACATAATCTGTAGGGGAAAAAAAATAAGTAAATAAATAAAATTCAGCTCCTCTGCCTTCTCCCAGTGCTACCAGTACTACTTACAGAAATCCAGTCAGAAACAACCAATCAGAGCCAGGAGGAGGGTCTTAGCGCTGCCAACCACCCTCATGTACGCTCCGCTCACACACTCCCCCTGCTCTCTGCAACGCTACAGCTGGTTCACCACAACATAGCCTGCTGCTAATGCTAATGCTAGTTAGCATGGCCACCGATGACGGCGGATAAACAGTTTTCCTGGAACAGTAAGTTGTTTCTCCACCATCAGCACATTTAGCAGCGCATGCACAAGGGTGATTGGCAGCGCTAAGCCCCTCCTCCTGGCTCTGATTGGTTGTTTCAGGTCGGGAGCGGAGCAAAGTTACATACTGCAGCTGTAACAACAAAGTCGTTGAAGCGGTCCAGTGGTTTATTTTAGGTGGTTCTGTTTGAGTCACCTTGCTCTTGAAGGCCTTGCAGCCAGCAGCCCTGCAGATGCAGTTGGTTGCAGCTTTGCAGACTTTGTGGTTGGAGTCTACCAGCAGGGCGGCGAGAGTCTGCAGAGTGCACTGCAGTGGGAGGAGCTCCGATATGCCCCGCCCCCTCATCTTATTTAAAGACCTCCTCCGTTTCGGGCTGGTCAGGGCTGACAGGATGTACTCTAAAACCGGCGCCAAAAACAATGGATGAGTGTAAAAGCAAGTTAGATGATTCAGCTAATAACCTGCGCCGACAGCAGTATTATGGGATGTGTTATTGCAGATGTTTTGAAATGAAAGCTGTACCTTCTTTGGACAGGCGGGAGATGTGCTCTCCCAGATCCTGGAAGCTCCAGCGCCTCAGATAAACGGACAGCTGGAAGAGGGTGACTCTGTCTGGGCTGCAGACGGGTCGACAGGCGGGCAGCAGCCTGCAGGCCAACTGCAGCTGCTGCAGGAGTCTGGAAAACACTGCAGAGAGCAGGAGGACAGAGAGGAGTCCACACACACAGACCTTCATGACCAAGACCACAGAGGGAGTTTCCAAGAACACGCGTCCTCATGAGACAGTTTGCTCGCCATCATGATGGCTCCTGTGTACCTTTCTCTGACTGTCCAGGCAGCTTGGCCTTCACCTTATGAGTGTAACATTTCTTCAGCGTCCTGGAAAAGTCGTCCACGTTGCAGTAGAAAGGAGAGCCGCTCTCGTTCACGCACTCCCCCCAGAACAGCAGGATACTTCTGGACCTCTGGGCTCTGGGGAGGACTGCAGGTGGAAGGCAGGAGCATTAGACAAACGCAACGAGGAGGACAGACTTGATTTTACTGTCCACTGACCGTCTCTTGGTGTGATGCTGTTGCTCTTCTCCAGCAGCAGACAGCTGACTCTGTCCAGAACCTCAGTCTGGTTGGACATCTCCTGCAGCAGCTCCCTTCGAGAAGGACTGAAGTCACTTGTTTTAATCATCTGAAAAGAAACAAGGAGACATTAAAGGTGACCTGTTATGCTTCCTTTTATACAAGTCAAAACCGTTCATTACATTAGTTGCACAAAATCACTCACTGTGTCATGAATGGATGAGGATAAAGTTTACACTTCTAACAAAATCTTACCAAGTACTTTTTGTTCTAGTTTCTAGTGCAAATATCTTGAATATACTTGAAATAAGAAAACTAACTTACAAGTAACTTTCTGGCACGATATTTAAATCAATAATTAAATCAATAATTGTTTTAAATCAATAATTCCTTAATATTGATAAAAAAAAAGCTCTAGTTATAAGTGAAATAATCTGCCAGTGGAACAAGACATTTTCCTATAACATAAAAGTTAAAATTGTGATTTAATAAATCGGGAGGTTTTTGAAATGGCTCATTTTCCAGACACCAAAAATCGTTAACAGCTGGATGTATGTTTGTTTTATTTTTTTGTTTTTTTTGTGTTTTTTTTTTTTAAAAAAAAGGGCTTTGATTGTTTCTAGAAGAAGCAGAGACCCAAATGGAAGTATAAAAACGTGCAAAAAGCGAATTATGAATAATAGGTCCCCTATAAAGACAACTCTGAAGAGGTTAGAGTTCATTTAATCACATCTCAACACATGGCGGACCTACAACAAAGGAGACCTGCTGTCTGCTACAGCGCAAAGATCAGGAAACATCTGAAAACTGCAAGGTGGAGCAGTTAGATCAGGACCTGCTGGCAGGTGCAGGTGTCTCTAGTTCAGGACAGCGATCACTGCAGAAGCCGCGGCTGCAAAATCTAAAATTAAGGATACCATGTTTTTTTTTTTTTTGTTTTGTTTTGTTTTTTCGTCTGTGCTGTTTTCATTTGTTTATTAATTTGGAAAATTAAACAGAACCAGTGATCAAAAATGATCTAAAAGCAATGAGGTGTGCTTTTACACACATCGGTTTTTAAGTTATTTTAGAGAAATTTGTGGTTTTTGTTTGCATCTGGAAGCATTGTATTTGAAGACAGCACTGCAAAATCTTACTAAGTATTTCTGGTCCAGTCTCCAGTGCAAATATCTTGAATAAACATGAAATAAGATAAAAATAACTTACAAGTAACATTTCAGCAGATATAGGAGCCTGTTTTAAGTCAATAATTCCTTACTAGTGATGAAAAAGTTCTAGTTATAAGTGAAATAATCTGCCAGTGGAACAAGATATTTTCTCCATATTATTTCACTTATAACTAGAACTTTTTCATCAATATTAAGGAATTATTGACTTAAAACAAGCTCCTGTATCTGCTGAAAAGTTACTTGTTAAGTTAGTTTTGTCTTATTTCAACTGTATTTAAGATATTTGCATTGGAAACTAGACCAGAAATACTTGTAAGAGCTTGGTAAGAGTGTTTTTGCAGTGCAGTTTCTTTTCATTTCACCCAAACCTGCCTGGAGGATCCAGTGTTCACTGATCTGGGTCGGCACATGTGTTCTGATATGAAAGAAGAGGACTGTAGATGATTTGAGCTTTAATCTGATAAACACGGCTTGGTAACGTCCCCTACCTGCAGCAGGATGCAGCAGATGTCCAGGTGCGTCTCCAGAGCCCGGTCAAGACCCCAGTTCCCAGAAGTCAGAGGGGCAACGACCAACTCCTCCTCTGAAGCCGATTGGCCGTCTTTAGACAGGAGGCCGGGGCTCTTCAGAGTGCTCTGCTGGAACGAGCTGATGCTGAAAGAAAGAGGAGAAACATGCGCTTCAGAGCAGGTTGGTGGTGATTAGATGCGCTCTGCCCGTCTGTGAACTCACCCGCTGTCTTTTAGCCTCACGCTGCCCAACCAGGAAGTGTCGTCATCTGCGTTGAAGTCGTTGGACAGGAAGTCGAAGCTGCCCAGGACTTCCTCGACGGCCAGAGTCTCCTCTGATGCTGAGCTTCTGAGCAGGGAGAGGTTGTTCTGGGGGAACACAGGGGAACGTCATGCCGGGTTTTCGTCCAGCTGCTTCATCGTTCGTGCACAAACTCTCACCGTTACCTTCAGGATGGTTCCCAGGTGCTGAACCTGGTGCACCAAAGCTCTCAGCTCCTTCTCAGAGCTCCTTTCACTGGGAAAGGACTTCTCCAGCTCCGCCATCAGGACTCCCAGCCTGACGGCCTGGGCTCCACGCTGGGCGCCGCTCACCCCGGGTCCCCCCGAGGGGGCAGCTGTTGCTGGCCGAGCGGATGGCATGGCCGGGAGGCTCTCAGAGTCTGTCGGGATGTTGGGGGCTCCCTGCAAGAAGTGACGAAAGAAATGGAAAAGTTTGAAGAAAACAGGGTCAAGATGAAAAGAGGGAGGCGATGCAGCGCCGCCGACCTGTCCACCGCTCTGCTGCGGAGCCGCGCTTTGTGCCTCGGTGTCGGGTTCTCCTGATGGGTTCTTTTTCAGGATGTCTGGAGTGCTGGACCTGCACAAACATCGACAGAGTGAGCGTCACACAGTCGCTCTCACCGCTTGCTCCATTTAACAGTTACCTCCAGGATTTTGCGATTCTTTGTGATTTTTTTGCAGTCAAAATCACTGATTATGTGGCGCTACATTAGAAATACTTGCAATATTTTGTCACTAAATCCCTTCCAAAATCTAGACATGGAGGGGTAAAACGAGAAAAAACACTTATTCTTTGAAGAAGCTTGATTTTTGTTACTCGCCGTACCGATCATGGACTAAAATTAGACATCAAGTACGGTTGAGGCAGCAGAGTTGTAGAAGTAAGAAACACCGCCACCTGCAGGTGGGAGTCAGTATCACTTAAACCCGATGTTTTGGACCATTTTTTGCGGTGAGTTGAGCGATATGAGTTAGCGTGAAAGAAATGCGGGGACTGTTTGAAGCTCGTTTTTAATCTAGAGCTGCACAATACATCAAATCACAGTTGTCATTTCAACATCACTGTGTGTAATATTGCACAAAAAAAAAAAAAAAAAATTATTTAAAAAAAAATCCCAGCTTGGATGCAATATTTGGTGGGATATTTTACGTGCATTGCATGCAAATTCTGCATTCTGTTAATATTTCCAGTCTGTTTGTGTTTTCGCTGCCCCAGTAAAGCTCCTCCTCACCTGGGTAAGGCCAGAAGAGAAGCCGTTTTAGTCGTTTCTCCTGACGACGTCTCCAACACGCCTCCCCACTCCTCCTCAGCAACCTTCCCCTCGACCCTCCGCCTCGTCTCCTGCTCCTCTTCCTCTTCAAAGGAAAGCTGAGTCTGACTTCCTCCCAGGCTGCTGGAGGGGTAGCTGTGAGCGCGAGAGAGACTGGAAACACATTTTACACCAGATGTTTATCTTAATCACGGAAACTAAAGTTTGGTTTTCCTCAAAGCTAGACCGCTTATGTCGAAGCAACAACCGCTTAAAAACTTCCTCACTGGGTCTGTTTGCAATCCGAAGCTGTGAAGCTTTATTACCGACCAGAAAACAGCTCAGCAATAAATGTTAATTCTGCTTAATTCCAACAAACTGATCCTCCTTTAAGAACAATAATCAGCCAGACGGTCATAATCATATCTCTGAACTCTGACGCCTACCTGGGGATGTACGGACTTTGAGGGCCCGGTGCGGCTGAGGTGTGCGACGGGTCGGACAGGTAGCTGAGCAGGGACACGCCTCCTCTGTTGGGACGACTTTTCGCCACCAGAGACGGGAGCGAACCCTCCTGATCCTGCAGCTCATGAACCATCGACTGAAGATGACCAAGTCATTTTCACACAAAGTCCACCCAGAGGGTAGAAATGTTTAGTTTTTTCCCCACTCTGTGTGAGCATGAGTTATACATAACAGATCCAACAAAAGATCCAAGAGAACAGACTTTATGATAGTTTAGATCTGGTCATGTTACAACTGCATTATATTGGAGCATCTTAAACCATTTTAAAAAAATAACTAAGCTTCAGCTACATCCTCTTATTCCTGCAGCTTTAATATTTAACACACTAACTGTGGAATAAAGTTCACGACAGCCTAATTAGTGATTCTGTGCCCGTTAAAAGCCAATAGGAGTGGGCAGTGCATTGAATATTTTAGATATGTGGTCTATTTCCTCCTCATTTCCATTTCATAACCATAGAAGTATTTTGCACTTTAAACCTTGCATATCAGTTTATCTTTCTGTGAAGTTAAGATGTATTTTCATGGACTATGTTGATAAAATGCCATATAAGTGAGTTGCATTAAAGCTGCAGTTATGTAACTTTAAAAAAAAAAAAAAAGTGTGTTTTGCTCATTTGTTAAAACTGTCTCCATGTCCTGACAGTTTGGTCTGAGACAGATAATCTGTGAGAAGATAGAGCTCCTCCACCTCCTCCCTGAGCTGCTATTGCCGTCTAAAGAAATGCTCCGCTCCCGACCTGAAACAACCAATCAGAGCCAGGAGGCGGGGCTTAGCGCTGCCAATCACCCTCGTGTTCGTGCTGCTAAATGTGCTGATGGTGGAGAAACAACTCATCGTTCCAGGAAAACTGTTTATCCGCCGTCATCCGTGGCCATGCTAACTAGCATTAGCATTAGCATCAGGCTATGTTGTAGCATAGCAGAGAGCAGGGGGAGTGTGTGAGCAGCACATACATGAAGGTGATTGACAGCGCTAAGCCCCTCCTCCTGGCTCTGATTGGTTGTTTCTGACTGGATTTCTGTAAGTAGTACTGGTAGCACTGGGAGAAGGCAGAGGAGCTGAATTTTATTTATTTACTTTTTTTTTTTTCCCCTACAGATTATGTTGTCACGACATAATTATAACAAATAATGGGAGCACTGGGAGAAGGCAGAGGAGCTGGATATTTTTTTTTTTTTTTCCCCCACAGATTACCTGTTTTATATTATACTGTTTAACAAATATTAAAAAAAACAAAAAAAAACAAAAAAACAACATTTTTCCATAAAAGTTACATACTGCAGCTTTAATGCACAGAGGACATAATTCACCCTGTAAGACGTCATTTGTCACACGGTGTTTCTTACCCTGCTGGTGCAGTTAAAGGTTCCCGTCACTTTAAGAGATTCTGACACTATTCCTTTTAGAAATCACTACAGCATGTTTTCTCAAGATTTTGTTACATTATTTAGTTTAGTTCTTCCTGATTTGAATGTGACAGATTAAGACATCATACTGAAAGACTTGACTTGCACTTAATATTCATAAATGGCTGTATTATGGAGCTGGTTTCAGATGCTGCACAACTGAATCCTGCTGTGACGTTGACATACTCGTCATGAGAGGAGTTGATGACCAGACACTTGTATCAGTGCGTTTTCACTGACAGGAGGTTAAATAATGCAGTTAAAGTGTCTTCAGCTTGTGATGCTTTTGATCCAAGAACAAAGAAAAGTTAACAGATTTTACTGCATTCACAGATTTCCAGCTCTGGAGAAGCTTTTGGTGGAAACATTTGATGACAAACACAGGATTCAAAACTAGAAAATATAAACTTTGAATGTTCATGACTGTTCTTGAGAAAATGAAGCAGCAGCAGCAGCTTCAGAGCAGAAATACCCTGATGAGGCTTCATGTTGATGAACTGCAACTCATTTTTCCTCATAGTTTGTTTTTTGTGCTCACCATAAAGTATTTCTCCGTGAAGGAGGGGGTGTTCGGCGCCGTCCAGCTGTAAACCGAACCCTTCCTGCTCGACACCGACTGCTTGCTGACGGACAGCGGCCTCGTCTTCTCACTGCTGTCAAACGGGCTGCAGAGAAAGCAGATTAAACCGAGCGTCGTCATTTCGCCTCCGACACGGCTGGATTTTGGTCGTGAAGCTGAATTTGTGTTTCTTTTTAAAGCGTAGCTGAGTTGATTTCTGTAAGTTTTCTATAAAGAGACAGAAAATTCAAAAACAAAAAACACAAAAACGGTTTCTGTTATGTTTTAGAGCAGAAACCAAGTAGCTGATTCTGGAACGCTTTAAATATATAATTACTTCTATTGTACCAATATCTCATCCAGCCCCACATATCTTTATAGTTTATTCTCAAACAGCAAGATCCTCCTGAGGCTTCATTAAGGTTTTTTCTTTGTACTTCGATGAGTTGTCATTAGTTTTCAGTCCAGTACCTTGAACATTTTCTGTTTGTTCAACGGAATCTTGGACACAAAACGGCCCCTGAACTCTCAGGACGAACCAGTCGTCTGATACGAGATCTTTTGGCTCTTAGTTATCTGCAGGAGTTTCTTCCTATTGCTTTGGCTGAATCTATGAAACCTCCTGCTTATGAACGCAGTTTGAAAGCAAACTTGATTATAATCGCTCCAACAGGATGATTGAAAACTTCGTTCTGCAGTAGCCGATCCGCTGAAGGTTGCTGCATCTCCATCCTGAGAAATATCGGGGATTTTCCGCCTCCCTGAGGGTCCTGTCCCTCATATTTAATGTTTTCCCTGTCCTCTCGGTTTTCATTTTTTCCCCCCGCTGTGACTCGACTGTTTCTGCAGCTCGTGCTGAACAGCTGCACCTGCAGCTCGTGTCATTTTATATCCACACGAGCTGCAGAACAGTTTGACACATTTCACTCCACGAATGAGAGTCAGCTGTTCTCACCAGTTCCCTAAATCCACGGCGTCTTCTTGAAATTTTACTCCTTCCACCTAAATCCTCACCATCTTCCCATTAAAACCCTGAACCCCGGCATAAGGAACAGATTAAGCCGCGCCGCCGCCGCCGCCTCAGCAGCGTGTTACATGCGGAGGGTTTAGATTTACGTGGCGTGTGCGGTGCTCGTGTCTCCGTACTTCCAGGTGACCTCCAGCTGCAGCTTGATCGTTCCCAGCTCCGTGATGTCCACCAGCATCAGCTGCGGCCTCGCCACGTAGAAGTCCACGCTGGCGCACGTTACCATGCCGACCAGCAGCCAACCCAGACCCTTCGCCTCCATCACCTGGAAGAGGTGGTTGAATGGATTACAAACGTGCACGCAGTACCGACGAGGTCTTTAGCAGGACTCTGGAGAACTTGACTGCACTGCAGAAACACAATCTTAGCAAATACTTCTGGTCCAGTTTTAGTGCAAACAACTTAAAAACACTTGAAATCAGACTAAACTAACTAACAAGTAACTTTTCAGCAGATATAGGAGCTGGTTTTAAGTCAATAATTCCTTAATATTGATGAAAAAGTTCTTGTTATAAGTGAAATAATCTGCCGGTGGAACAAGACATTTTAACTTATAATATGGGAAAATGTCTTGTTCCACTGGTGGATTATTCCACTGAGGCCTTTCATGTGGTGCCGCCTTCTTCAGACTCAATATATGAAGAGATGATTGCGTTGAATGTGCCTTAATTTAGGGAGTTTGAGTGTAAATCAGTTAAAGTAAGTGGATCATTGATCAATATTTTTGAGCTATATTTGCTTGATGATCCCTGTGATTTTTATGGATTGATGTTTTCCTGATGATTTTGCTGTAAACTTGATTGATGTTTTTATGATGTGAAGCACTTTGAACTGCCTTGCTGCTGAAACGTGCTCTACAAATAAACTTAACTTATAACCTGAACTTTTTCCATCAATATTAAAGGAATTATTGACTTAAAACAAGCTCCTATATCTACTGAAAAGTTACTTGTAAGATAGCGTTTGATGGGGGTTCACCCTCTCGCCCCCTCCTGCACCACCGAGTTCGTTTCTCTCCAGTTCCGAGACACGACCAATAAAACCAGCAAAGTATTTTCCTTGTGAAATAATGAGAAATGATTAAGTATAAAATGAACAGATACAGAGTGACATTCACCTTCGGTCCCCCCCCCTGGATGAGCCGAGAGGAGCAGAGAATGGAGCGTGAGCCCTGCTTTTATCTCTGCCTCACTCTTAACCGTCCTAAAGGGAGTCCTCCTCTTGTATCAGTTTATCCTTGACTATGTGTTGTGTTTTATGTGATATCAGCGGTTATGATTATGTGAGCTGTAGCAGTGAGCGGTGCGGCAGATAAGCAATTAAGTAGGGCCGATTTGTTTAATTAGGAGATGATTAGAGCAGACCACAAAATCATACATCCATAACATGAGTTGTGTCTTATTTCAACTGTATTCAATGTTTTTGAACCAGAAACTAGACCAGAAATATTTGGTAAGAGTCTGTTTTTTTTTTTTTCCACAATCAATTTTCTTTCACACAAACTTTTTTCCCAACTTAAAGTGCGATACAGAAAATGGTGAAGTTTTCCACAGAGGGGAATGAAATGACAAGATTTCTCGCCTTGTTTTTACAGAGTGCCTGCAACATCACTCATCATAGTAATTCGTTCTAGTTTCTCCAATATTTGTGGTTATCCTCATCACTGAGGAACACCACAGTTTGACTTTGGCATCTTTACCAACCTTAATTTCAAAGTTGTGGTACACGTAGGGCAAGAAGACCATCTCCTCTTCATCCCAGGACTGAGAGTCGTCCGACTCGATCCTTCCTCTGATTTTCCATCGCTGCCGGCCCAACCGCACCACCACCTGGCCGTGTGACAACATGAGCGCATCAGTTTGAAATAAGACCACGTTTATAAGTGGATTTCGTCTAAAACAGAAGCAGAAAATCCACAGAAAGAGAAAAGCAATTTGAGGTGCAAAGTAAGATCTCAGCAAAAGGAGACCAGCAGCAGATGATCTGAATGCAGAGAGTCCAGAATCCAGCCTGGGCTTTGGTTTCATACATGCAAATCTACAAACTTTGAAATCAACTAAATGTTTTGTAAGCTACACTCAAAACATACTTTGCAGTACTAAAATGTGGAATAATGTGCCATTCTACAGACTGCTGCATCCTAGGTGCACTAAGGAGCGTTACCGCAGGTCCTTCCTCCCAACAGCTGTAGGACTCTACGGCAGAGCTACTATCCTGCAACTTCGAGGTGCATCCCTGCTCCAACACACCAGAATCAAATGACTGGCTCGTTAGCAGGCCTCTGCAGAGCTGAATGACCTGCTGATGAGGAAATTATATTTCAGTCAGTCAAGCTGGAGCAGGGATGCCAGACAGGAGCTGCGTTCCCATTACAAAGGTGAGCAAATTTTGTGTTGCTTTTCCGCTAATGTCGGAAAAACACAGTTTTGCAATTGCGGCGTTTCCATTAAATAAGAAACTGAATTGAAATCACACGTGAATAAGCTTGTTCACGCGATAAGTCATTATAAACATGCCGCGCCATGATCCTCCAGCCACTTCCTGTTGTCTTCTTCACGGTTTGCGCCAGTAGCAACATCCGGTTGTTGATCACGTGACTCGTGCGACGTGAAGAAAGTGTTTCCATCGCAGTTTTGCGAAACAAATCAGTTTTGATACGGCCGAAAAACCACCTCATCCTTGCGCCAGAACTTCTTCTCGAAAAAGGAGATTTTTTTCTGAAATTGGCGCGTTTCAAATAAGCGGATTTATTTTCAAGGTGAATGGAAACGCAGCTTCTGGCTCCCAAGAACCTCCCTGTTGTCATTTGCAGTTTTACCATTTTCCTTTTAATAGTCTTGTTATTTTTGCGCTAATACAGAGTGCAGTTTGTGCATTTTAAATGATCTCAGTTGCACCTTTCTCAGGATTTGATTATGTTAATTTCAATAACTGTGCTTTTTTTTTTTTTTTTTTTCTTATGTCGTAAATTTGCCCTTACTGTACTGTCTCGTTTTCCTAGTTTTTGTTTTTATTGCCGTGTTTGTGTGCATGCACGCGTTCAGCTGTGCTGCGGATAAACCTGGGCTGCCCCGCTGAGGGATAATAAAGGATGTTATTGTTGAATAAAGCCATTTTCACTCACTGGCTTTTAAACCTGCCGAAATGGATGGTTTTTCATTGTGTGTCAATTTATTGTGTTACGAGTTGCAAAGCACTCTGGGCAACTGTTTTCCAATGTTTTATGAATAAAAATGTCTTGACATTGACAAATTGACGTGTTTAGAGACAACATGTAAAACATTTCGACTCTTTTCACTCCATTTACCAACTTCAGCTCTGATTTCAGACATTCCTGTCATTGAGTGGATCGGAGAAAGTTTAACTCCTGCAGCTCTTCCCCACATGGAGCATTATTTTCACCTGAAGCCCGGTGCAACTCACCTCGTACTGGTCTCCGGGGCAGAGCCGAGCGAAGCCGATCAGCCCTGCAAGCGGAAACGCATGTTCGGACGGTGGACTGAAGGATGATGTGAAACCGATAAGCCGAGAGCTGCTCTGGGACTTACCCTTCATTTTGATGTGCAGCTCTCCGAGGAGCACTTCTAAATCTCCCTCCATGGTCGTCATGTCCTGAACGGAGCAGCGAGAGGAGGGATGAGGGGAGGACAGGCAAAATCAGATGTTAAAGCAGGAATATCTATATATAAAGACTCTAATCATCATATCTGAAAGAAACACCACAAAGAATTATATTAAGGGGAGAAATTCAATGATTTGCAAATTCAGAAAATTATAAATATTTTCATCAAAAACTTGAATTAATGATGCAATATCAACCCCACTGACCCTTTATTCTCCTCTAGTCCAGCTCATCTGGAAAGCAGACCTTAAATATATTCTTTCTAAAAAGGATCAAGAAGCATTTCAATAACCACAAAATTACCCTCTGCAATAACTGTTGCAATTAAGTTAATTCGCTTAAAATAGGTTCGTAGAACCAGTGACGCAAAAAGTGGGTATGCGCCATATGCGACGCAAAGGGCGCCGCGCTGGAGGGGGCGCCAAAGTGATTTCGGAAACTTATAGGAAGCTTTCACCAGTTTTATTGATTGAAATGTGCTAAAATCCCAAAGAGCTACATTTTGTTCAGAGCAAGAATGAGTCAGTCAGCATTAAATAGTCAAAACGTCTGTAAAAGGTGTTTAAAACTTTAAAACTGCACGCTTTTAGGAGACGCTTTTGTGCTTCTTTGCGTACAATCAAACTAGTTTTAGTGTCGAGCTGAAGCTGCGTCCACATAACTCAAAATGAGTCTCAAACATGAAGAAGAAGAAAATATGGCAACCCAATGTGATTCAGATCAGTGCTTTAAGTGGGCCGGTACGGACCGGTGGGCTTATTTCCAGCGTTGTAACAGGTGCTACGCATGCTCTGCACGCATAAACGGCAAACAATAAAAACAAAACAAACAAACAGGCATGTGCTTGTTCTCGGTTCGCAACCGGAAGCCCTCTGCTCGCACTAAGAGGAACTACGGCAGCCCGTCAGGTTCAAGGCAGCGTAGGCGCAGGCGACAACAGAAACCGGAGGAAGACTGATAACAGGAGAGAAGCTGTAGAGGACATAACAATAAACCAAAGAAAGGCTAAAACCGGTCGAAGAAAACTAAATAGAAAAGGACAAAAAACAAAATGGAAGAATAAACAAAAATAAATACAAATCAATAAGGCAAGACCTTTCAAGCAATAATAAATATAGGGGACTGAACATAATATGGCAAGATCTGACCTGATGTAAAAACAGAAGGTCATGATAGGAAAAAAAAAAAAAAAAAAAAAAAAAAAAGGAATAAATATTCAGGAGGGGGAAAACAACAATAAACTATGAAATAGACCCAATATCCCAGAAACTATGAAGCATGAATTACCCACAGCCAGGGGAGGGTAGCGTACCCAGAAATTGTACTTAAATAAGAATAGCACTAAAGAAGTATCCATCCAAGAAATTACTCAAGTAAAGATAAAAAATATTTGGTAAAATGACAACTAAAGTACCGAGTAACTGATCACAATGTCTGACTTAATATTTAAAAATGAAGTCGCCAGACTAAAAGCATGAAGTTATGTGCAAAGTTTGGTATTTTAAAGACTAAAATGAAAATGGCGTTTTTTCATCCTTATCTTTTATGTCCACGTTGACGTCATGACACTACAAGACACTTTGAATTTGACTCCTGGATTTGAATTCGAACTTGCTTTGCCCTTTTGTTTTTTTGTAATTTCTGCACAACAAAACTGCTGAGTTACAGGTTGATAGTCAGATCTATATAAAAATATCATCCATGTTTTTGTCCCATATCTGCATGATATTAAGTAGAGTACCGGCACTTATTTTTTTTCCCCACTTAAAGCACTGATTCAGATACAAGATGATCAAAATTACTGCAAGATAGACTCATGAAAAAAAACCTAAAAGAAGAAAGTCCGAAGGCTTTGACATCAAGCGATGTTTGGATCTTAAAGCTCAGCTTCCTGTGAGCGCCAAAAGGAGCAAAAATCACCGCAGAAAATCTGAATTTTCCTTGCATTTTAGTGACAGTAAAAGCAGCAAATATCAGCTTAACGGGGTGGGGGCGGGGGAGGATGATAATGAAAGGAACAGTCCCTCCATTCCACACTAATTATTCAATTAAAACACTTTTTGAAGCAAACCAAGTCGAAGGACTTAGTTTCCCATGACCAGCAGATGCAGCAGCATGTGTGGGCTTTTAATGAAGAATGTCACGCAGTAAAGCCAAAACTGACACCAAGTGGATGATTTACAAGTCCAAAGGAATTTGTAACATCTAAATTCCCCTTAAACAGTCTGAATACAGAGCAGAGCGGCAGCATTTAGTCCCGTCCAAACAGTAAACTTCTCACTCAGCTTCCATGTTTGGTTTGTAAAAAGCCAGATTGTGCTGCAGTTTATTAATCGTCAGAATGACAACGAGTATCAAATGGATTTTAAAACGATGTGGACAAATTAAAATGTTTTTTTAAATGGGGAAACATAAAAGGTGCAATACAAAGCCTTTATCTTTTATTGTCATTTCATAGCAGACAGGACAGCAGCCTTTGGTGCACCCATTTATTCAACTTGGTGAAACATAGCAGGTGTTTTTCAAATAGCGACCAACAATAGAAAACAAATGCACAAAAATTAGGACACTGTGTGCATTTCTTTCAAAAACGCAAACTTGTGAGACCCTTTTATGTTTCAGATCGACAATGAATGAATATTTTGCTCCGGAAATAAAAATCCTGCGTGTTTATTCTACTAGAGATCGGGTAAAAATAAAAATGCGGCCCAAGAACCTGCAGGCTGTGTCGATGACTGCGGCCGAGCTCCAGCAGACTCTCTCTGGAAGCTCTGGTCGACGGGGAAAGTGAGAAGGCCTTCTTCATGTTCATCGCTCCCTGACACAGCTTCCACTGAACGCAGTAAGTCTCGTACAACTCTTCCACCTGCAGAGACCAACAGAAGTCACTTTTAAATCAGGACACCTTTTCCTTCATCCGGATCTTTAACATCTAAGAAAAAATAAAATTAGAAGAATGTAAATCTACTTATCTGTAATTTACCTTGCTCATTTGAAACTCTAATCGTCGTATGTACCTCTCCAACGCTTTAATCTCCTGTGAAAGGAGAGAGTTTGTATTGCATACACCGTCATCATCTTCATTTTCTTCTTCTTTACCAGTAAATTCAAAATGCCACGAAGGTAAACAAGACGTGAAAACATTCTTACCTTCTCCAGATCGTATAGAAATGCCTGGAAATGGAAGAAAAGTGTCATTAACGCCATAATTGTTGCCGACCATACAGAAAATGATAGTTTATGCCAGTTTTTCTCACCAGTCTGGAGTTCCTCTTGGTTTCTCTCTGCTGTGAAGACAGGAGCTCCATCTCCGCCTGGTGAACCTCCAAATATTCCCTGCAAACACAATGACTCACATCAGCAACAAGTGAAAATCTAAAACGGCCCTGAAACCACGGAGATGCACCAACTACGATGTCACAAAAGTAGACGCTAAAGCTAAAAATCGGATCTTTTTATCCATCTCAGTTCATCCGGCAGGTTTAGTTTTGACTCACCAACCCGTCAAAGCGAGAACCTTTGATGCTCTTACTCCCGCCATCTCATCTCAGATTGCTTAAACTTCTACAAGCATGGCACAGTTAAGCTCTGGGTGCCTTGCTCAAGGACATCTTACCATTTAATAGCCAAGTAGGCAAGTGAACAAGTGACGTTTCTGCTCCAAGGACACCAACTGTTGTAAAGCAGTGTGCATTTTGTCCGAGTTCCTTCATTAAATGGTCCCTAAAAATATTTAAAAACTAATCTACTGGTAGAGAAACAGTCTGAATCTAAAATTGACCTTTGTACCTTTTTAAAACCCCTTTATAATAAAAACTTAATCAAATAAACTAACAAAAATACGACTCTTTGCGCCATCAATTTGTCAACTACAGTAGTGGTCCTGAAACTTCTTAAACCTTGGACCACCTTAAGTAAACAGTTCCTCTATGGGCCATTGTCCACCAGGTTTTGGATGTTCTGCTTGAATATATTTGAATTAGATAAAGTGGATAATCTACAAGCCTCTGGGGAACCTGATGTGCCAGTTGAATCAACTGAATCCAGAGTATCGGCGCAGAGATGCAACCAAAAGTTGCAGAACACCAGACTGGTACACCAGTGCTTTAAAAAAAAAAAAAAAAAAAAAAAAAAAAAATCACTGCTCAGAGTGCAGGGAAAGACATCAAGAAGTGTGGACATTTGAACAACTTCAAACTACCCTAACCCTGTTGTTTCGCTACGCATTCCTCTCTGTCCGGACATGTAGCTTCAAATGTAAGTTATGTGACGAAGAGGAAACTTGTCAAAAACAACCGTAAATTCATAAATGTTTTCAAGAATCTTTAAAATGCTCAGTTTGTACCCTCACTTCAAAATGTCTGAGATGTGCCGCCTGAAGTCGGATTTCAAATCAGGAAAATCAGGATCTCCGGCTAACCCTGAATTCAGATTTAAAGGGGCGGTATTATGTGTTTTCCAGGCACATAGAATCATTTTATAGCACAATCAAGTAACTGTGTTATTTTCAGTTATCAAATGCTGCAAATATCAAATATGACCTAGAAGTAATTTGTCTTCACAATTTAACGCCTTGAAATTGAGCCTTTGTCTCTTTAAGAAAGTCCTGCTCTTTCTGAAACTCATCACAGCAGCGCTCCTCTATTAACCCTTTAACAACGTTTTTAATCAGTGTTTCACTGAGAAGTGCCTTGTATAATGAGTTCAGCAGGTGCGCAGTTCCACCAGGTGTTTGCTAATTGCTGCTGGCTGGTCTGAAGGAGCTGAGAGGGGGAGTCGCAGGGAGGGGTGCTCTGTGAGGTGGAAGCTTGGAAACTTAGAAACTGCAGCTCCGAGGAGAAGCTGCACCTCGAAGTTAGGGCTGTTTCCACCCAGGCGTTTTGCACAGCTGAATGGTTGCCATGGGAGATTAAAGGATTTCTCAAACATGCATGAAAGAGTCAAGGCAACACTCCAGGTATGTTTTCGATGAAGGAATAACATCAGAACATGATATAAAGCTCAAAATAGTTGATTTTACATAATACCGCCCCTTCAATGCAACTCCTGCAGGTATAAAAACTGTTCATTTGACCTGGTGCAGGAATGTGTCAGATCAAACCAGAGGCCCACGCAGGAGTGTACAACTTGTGTTGGTGTTTCAGTGCAGAGAACGCTAATAGTAGCGCTGACCTGAACAGCTTGAGCCATGCACAGATGCCGTCGCCACCTGCTGCCACAGATTAGCTATTACAGCATTTTTTTTTTTTTTATTAGAATCCCACTTACCCATTTATTTTTTTCTTTAGCATTTTAGTATAATGAGTTAATTCAGCCATGCAGTCTTGAAATACATACAATAATCTGCAAATTAGTCCCTAAATGTTCCACTTAGATTCATTTCATTGAACTGCTGGTGGTATTTGTGGTGTTTCCCAGCCAGTAGGAAATGTGTCGCTTTCCACATACTTGAGTCCGTTGCGAAGAGCTTGGAAGACCCTGTCGACCTGCTCCGGCTGCGACCAGGCAGCGGCTGACCCTTGGCGAGCGGAGAGGTGCGTTCTGGGAGGTTTACTTCCCATAGTGACTTTGGATCGAAAAGAGCCACGTACAGAGGAAGACCTAGAAGCCAGAACAACATGATGAAAAACAGATTCTTAATGTAATCTGGGCATTTTCCAGAGGAAAACTGAAACTCATGAGGGTTTAAAGAGTTTCCATGTTGTGTGATGTTCGTGACATGTTCCCGTTTTTCATCAAAGCCACAGCGTGATGGTTCCTGGGAGACAGTCTGGGAGGACTGCAGCAGTTTTTAATTGTGCTTCTGAGAAATGAATGTTGGTGTTTGTGTGCAGTATAAACACACAGGAAGAGGCTAATAGCATTGAGACTTTAAGCGTTTCATATTTGATTCTTTTAACAGAAAATCTGTCCGTGTCGTCTGGGCCGGATGGCTTGCATGTCTGCGTTTGTGATTGACTCGTTTCATTTAAACATCATAAAGCGTTTAGCATCTGCCCATTTTTCAGTTACAAGAGGAGGATCAACAAGCCAGCAAGGCCATGAATTGGCAAAATTTCTAAATACAACCTCAGTGGGATAAAATTCCACAAGATTTTAGGCTTTAACTGATTCAAACGCAAGAACAAACTCCTTGAATTTAATTAATCAGTTACTGATCTCGTCTATTTGAGCATCTTGGCACATTTAACAATTTGAACTTGCATATAGGGCTGGATGAATTTTTGGTTTTTAAAGATTTAATTTTTGGAAAATCTGGACTGATGTCAGTGCTCTCGGGGCGGCCATCTTGTTTGACAAGCATTAGTTACAGTTTCTATTTATTTGGAAGCAAACAACAGTATTTCGAAGAAAGAATCACATGAACTGAGCTCCTCACATTAGATCTCAATAACTCTTGAAGATTTTTTTGATTAAAAAGACTTTTTTTTTTTTTTGCAATTTTAAGACCTTTTTCTTGGAAAATGGCATCTTTATTCAGCTAATATTATGACTTTATTTTCGTAATTAAACAAAAATTCTCATAGCTTAGAGATTTAGCTTTTTTATGTCCAACTCAGCTCTTACAGTCTTCAGTAAAACCCCATCTTGCTCCTGCTGGGAATGTTTTAACTCAGAGCAGCTATCTGAAATCTGTTTCATTTGCGTTTTTATGTGACTTGTTGATCATTCTGCACTTGACATGTTCCAGTATTCACAGAAAACTTACAAAGTTATTCAGCTATTCTCTGTGCCGCTCTCCTCTGTCAGCTGGAAACATCTTAAAGCAGAGCAGAAATCGCAGCAGCCAAACACAATCTCCCTTCCACCATCACGGGAGAGATTTCCAAATGCCCACACGTCAGGAAAAACCCAGATTCTTTAGATCAGCAGAATAATCCAAAGTTTATAATTCAGGTTTGCAAAATTAGGAAGTGATTTTTAAAACTGTCTTACAAAACATGGCCACACAGCTTTCTGTGCATGCAGCGGGAATAATAATGATAATAAAACATAAAAAATAAAAATGATGGTGGACCGACAGCGATTTTCTCTGGGACTCCAATGCTGATGATTGGTGCGGCTTCTGATGATCAGGTACTCACCTATTTTAGATTGGGGAGAAATGGCTTTGTGCTGCTTAGTTTTTTTAACTGATAAAAACTGATAGCTGCTAAAATGTCTGGGCTGAAACTGAAGCTTTACTTCGGAAACTCCAAAAGCAGCTCCACTCAGTTTAGTTATAATCCAACTAAAGTCAACTTCACTGGCACAAAAACATCAGTCAGGCGCATGAAATGTCTGCGGTCATGTGGCAAAACCTGCCCACATGATGACCAGCTCTCATCGTTTTCCTTAAAACTAAACAGAGGAACCAAGATGTTTGTGTTTATTCCTCCGGGTGTATTCCCGGTGCCTCCAGCTGCAGGTAACTCACCGCTGTCGACCACTCAGCGAGCTGAACCCTGTGAACGAGCGGCTCCTGTGGACCAGCCCTCCGTCCGCCGGCGAGTTGAACCGAAGCTTCACTGACATCCTGCAGGCCGATGCAAGGACAATTCAGATGTGGGAAAAAAAACAAACGTCAGTATGGTTAATACTGTGAATGAATAAAACATGCACGCAGATTCCAGATCAGGAACGAGAGATAATGTTCCAGCTGCGCAAAAAGCTCCTCTTATCCATTTAAATCAGGTGTTCAAAGTGCCCCCTCCCCCCAAAAAATTATTATTTTTTAAATATTTTAATTTTTTTTTGTTACCCACTTAAAGCTGCAGTATGTAACTTTTATGAAAAATGTGTTTTTACATATTTGTTATAATTATTATGATTTCGTGACAGTTTAATATAAGACAGATAATCGGTGAAAAAAAAAAAAAAAAAAAAATCCAGCTCCTCTGCCTTTTCCCAGTGCTCCCAGTAGTAACTGCAGAAATACACCAGTCAGTCAGAAACAACCAATCAGAGCCAGGAGGAGGGGCATAGCGCTGTCAGTCACTCTCATGCTAAGCTACAGCTGGTTCACCACAGCATAGCCTGTTGCTAATGCTAATGCTAGTTAGCATGGCCACCATGACGGCGGATAAACAGTTTTCCTGGAACGGTGAGTTGTTTCTCCATTAGCACATTTAGCAGCGTGTGCATGAGGGTGATTGACAGCGCTAAGCCCCGCCTCCTGGCTCTGATTGGTTGTTTCAGGTCAGGAGCGGTGCATTTCTTTAGGGGCAGTAGCAGCTCAGGGAGGAGGAGGAGGAGCTCCATCTTTTCACAGATTATCTGTCTCAGACCAAACTGTCACGACAGTTTTAACAAATATGCAAAAAACATATTTTTGGAAAAGTTAGATAATGCAGCTTTAACAATAAACTAATCATGAAATATTTTAATTTAACAAAAGAAGTGGTTTGATTGTGTTTTTTTTGTTGTTGTTGAAAATGATGTGTAAACTATCGCAGATCCAAAACTTGAGGTTTTTGCATGTTTGCATTGTTTATAGAAATGCGTTCAGCCTGCTAATTATTTTAGGCTCAATTAAAATAAAACAGGTAATCTATTTTCAGCAGTAAGAAGACTCTTTGAAAACACCCACAGTATTTAAGCAGATTTCGATGCATCAAAGTAGCCCTAGATGTAGTCCTATTTACAATGAAATGAAAGTAAAGGGAAAAAAGTGCCATTAAAAGATAAATACTTGTGCTAGCGGGCAAACTTGAGTCACAAACTTGGGCCAGACTTTGGGAACCCCTGGTTCTAACCAACAGCCTTAACCTTAAGAAACAAAAGCTGTGAGCATTACCAAGAGCTTCAGCGTAAAACCTTTCCCACATTTCAGAGATCCCAGCCACAAAGAGCTGTTGTGATCCCGCTGAAGCCGTTGAAGTCGGGTTAAAGCCTGCAACTTCAAACAAATGCTTTGATTCTTATGTTTATTGTTCCTCATTGGTCTTGTCTATCTTCACCACATAGCAGTCGCACCAAAGCTGAGTGTCGAGGACCACACTGGTGTCAGATGATCCCAAACAGGACAGAGAGCAGCATTCAGCATCTCTGGATCACATTAATAAAAGAATCTGGGAAAGGAGTCACGAATATGGGACCAAATGCGCAGTTCTGACCCAGTTGTAGACGTGTGCAACGACGGAAGAGCACATTTTAAATGTCTAAAGTGCTGGAGGTGCTACTTTTTTTTTAAATTAAACAAGACATCCCAGAGATATTGGATGACCTGCCTTAAAAACCATCAGCATTTGGTTGTTTTCACTTTTTGCTGCACCCTATTTTTCCTGTAATCAGCCAGTCTTCGTTTAAAGAGTACGATTGAAATTAAATGAGGAAAAACAACTAAATATGGAGCTGAACAAGGCTAAAAACTGGACAGAAATGTGTAGCTGACAGAATGTTGGTTTGAAGGACTAATGCAGAGAAACTGTGATAATAATGGAAAAAAGAATAATCTCAGAACACTACACTAACACCACAGATGAAGAGAAATATAAAAACTAAAATGCAAAAATGAATAAACTGGAACTGAGCCAAAATCTACATTTAATCCGAAACGACGGTTACAACGGTTCTGTGATAATGTCAATAAACCAAATATATAAATATCACGAGAAGAGTAAAAACAGTCCATGTTCAGAAAAACAACAACAAGCACTGTAACACAATCTGTTTAACATCTGCTCACTTTTTCATGTGGGTCGTCTCAGTTTGGGTGAAAGCAAAACAACAACATTAAAACCTGATCATAATCATCTGTTTTTCCCTCTAAACGAATTCAAACTCCAGTTCTTCTACGGCGACATCGGAACATTCTCTTTAAACGTCCTGCAGGAGATCAAAAATAAAAACACTTCAAACCCTGGAATAACTGTTGAAGCAACAGAAGAAGCTTATTCCATGTTGTCTTCATCATGTGAAGGAATGAAACTGATTTCTGTGGTTGATGCGTTTCATACAAATGTGATTTAACTTCCAGACAGCCAATAATGTGAAGATAATTTCCATGCAAGTTGAGTTTTCTCATGCAGTTTGTTCTGTCCTGGTATTCCTCTCATGCATCAGTGCAAGCAGGCACGCGGTGTGAACTCGTCCCATGGGATCGGACTGTTGCAATCCTGCAGGAGGATCTGAACAAACATCCTGAATTTGACATTTTTCAGTTGTTTTTTTTTTTTTTTTTTTTTTTTTTTTTTTTTTGTGCAACGACTTTAATGCTTTGCTTTAGAGCTCCGAAGCAGATGAAATAATCGAAGTCATCCAAAACAAACACCCTGGCAGAAATGCATCATGCTGTCAATGCAAGTAGGTCAGAACAACCCAGCTTGGAGTCCTGACCCAGAATCTGAGCATGCTCTGGACCTGAAGCCAGAGACGGTTTTAAATAGTCCACCAAAGACCGGCTTCTTCATTTTATCCAAATGTCAGCCAGCAGGGACCGGAAGAGGACTGGATTCAGACAGTTTAACACCTTTAAAAGGGATTCTCTCCACGGTGGCTCTCAACTACTTCGACCAAAACTACCCAGGAATTGAACAGTGGTTAGAAATGTAAAGGTAATGAAAAATTGCTCGTTTTCAAGCAATATTTGCGAAGCATTTCCAGAAAGCGGCACCAATACTGCAAGGAATATTCGTTTCTATGAGATAACTTTTTTTAGATAAGGCGGCCTCAGGTTATCCTGAACCGTCTCTGCAGTTCTGCTGCTATAGTGCTACGCTGGAGGACATAATAACTTTTCCTCACTATGCTATATTCTCCTACTACTCTCCAATTTTCCACTCTTTGCTTTTTCAGCTTTTAACTTTATGTTTCTTACTCTTCATAGAAGCTACACCTGGTCTGATGTTCTGTTCAGCTGCGACACCTTCTTGGAAAGGGGGCATCGGCTGAACTACAGCTGCCAACATAATAACGTTCCCCTTCTCCAGATGATGATGCACTTGGCCCCATCTTTCAGTGTTTAACCCCGTCTCTCTCCTAAACAAAGCTACTGGCTGAGCTTTTGCTGCCACTAACTGTATGCTGTCTCTTTCATCCTGTAGCCTTTAAAACGGCTCAGAGCTCCTCTGTTTAGCTGTGATTCTCTCCCAGATGAAGCCACTAATGGCGCTACGACTGCCATTAAGTTTTTATTTTTAGAAAGTACCCCTGGATCAGTGCTTCTGTTTCTTTTTTTGTGTCTACTCTCACACTTGAGCCAGGTTCTGCTTCTGCTGGAGGTTTCTTCTTGTTAAATGGGAGTTTTTCCTCTCCGCTCTGTCTGAGGGATCGCTGTAAAGTCAACGACTCGATGCAATCTGCTGGGTTTCCTTCGATGGAAACCTTTTTAAATTAATTTGAATAATGAATTGAACTTCATGTACTGTTTGATAACTAGGATCAATTAAAATGTATTTAACCAACCTAGAATCTGTGAGATTCTACTGATCAAAAGTTGAATGTATTGTAAAATTTGATGATTTACTTTATTTGAAAATGTTAAAAAAACAAAATTAAAATGGTTCTTAACATACATTTTTAGCTGGACCAAAGCACGGATCTCTGGGTTGTTAAGGTTGCCAACCCCTGGTCGATAACGAACAGTAATAAAGCATATAATTGGCGTTTTGTGGTCGTTTCACAAGCTGACGAAAGATTCAACAAATCAAGTGATTTTTTTTCTTCTTTTAAATGAATATTTCATCAGTTAAAATATGCTTTCAGAAATGGACAGCGATTAACGTGTTAACCCTGCAGTTAAAATTAAATGGCTGTTCTTTTATTTTAAAGAGTCCAAGGCTTTTATAAATCAAATCGCTTCAAACAATGAACCATCAGCGTAATCGAGATTTTAAGCTAAAGCTGATCCAAAGTCAAGGATTCCTAGAAGCAGTTGAACAGCGCTGTCATTAAGCGCTGAATCAGAAACAGCCTCATAATAAAAACTTTATAAACTCCACGGGTATGTCTCAAAAAATTTTGAATGTTGCGTAAAAGTGCAATATATCTTGCCAGTCCTCTCAGAAAGGGAAGCAGTCATTTTATAGGGATTCATTACACGTGGAGGAAAATATTTCAAACTGCCTCATCTTCCTCTAGACGGCAGCCCAGAGATTTTCTGTGGGGTTAAAGGTCAGGGGAGTTTGCTGGCCAATCAAGAACAGGAACACCATGGTCACTGAAGCAGCTTCTGGTACCTTTGGCAGTGTGGGCAAGTCCTGCTGGAAAATAAAACCAGCATCTCCATCCAGCTTGGGGGAAGCATGAAGAGCTCTGTGATGTCCTGGTAGACGGCTGCATCGACTGTGGACTTCAGAAAACCCAGTGGACCAGAACCAGCAGATGGCATGGCGCCCCAAACCATCACTGACTGTGGAAACGTCACTCTGGACTTCAAGCAACGTGGATTCTGGTCCTCTCCACTCTTCTTCTAAACCCTGGACCTTGATTTCCAAATGAAATGGAGAATTTAGTTTCACCTGGACCACTGAGGAACAGTCCAGTTCCTTTCCTCCTTAGCCCAGGTAAGACGCCTCCGGTTCAGGAGTGGCTTGACACGGACATTTGAAGCCGATGTCTAGTATTTATCTGTGGGTGGCGGCTCTTCTGGAATGGATTTCACTTGACAATCCTTTTAAGGCTACGGTTCTCCCTGTTGCCGGTGCACCTTTTCCTGTCACACTTCTTCCTTCCACTCAATTTTCTGTTAATATGTTTAGCTACAGCACTCTGAATAACCAGCTTCCTCAGCAATGACCTTTTGGCTCAGGAAACCTTTGCAGGTGTTTCGAGTTAATTGGCTGATTTGGGTGTGACATCATGAGTTTCCATTAATGACCTTTTTCACAGTATTCTAATTTCTCCGTGAGCCATAATCATCTAAATTACAAGAAACAAAGGCCTGGAATATACCACTTTATGTGTGATGGTTCTATGCAATGTATGAGTTTCACTTTTTGAGATGACTGGCAAGAAATATTGCACTTTAACACAATATTTTAATTTTTTTAAACATGTTTTATGGCAGATTTAACCCCTCATAAAGACTCTTAAATCATGAAATCACTACTTGGATTCAGGTAGCAGGTTGGGAAAAAGTGTTAAAAGTTCTGTTCCCCTCAGTTAATTCCCAGCAAGTCCATTTCAGGTCACAAATCATTGAACACATGTGGAGTCATTTCTATAATCGTTTTAATATTTACGAATCAAACAGGTTGAAAGTGGCGATTCCTACCTTGGCAACATTTTCAGAATCTGAATTTAAGATGAATACAAAAGTTTGTGTTTCTGTTTTGACGTGTGAGTTAAGAGTAAAAGTTCTAACTATGCTTTTTTAAAAATGTAATATGAATGTTGTGCATTTCTAAATTTAAACTGAATTTCTTCTCTGTGTGCATAACTGCTGATTAAACATGCAGTGAGATGAGTACAGTTTCCACACACTTTATAAAAACCTGATCAAAAGAAGAAGTGACAGCTTTGCTTCTTTATACAAGCTCTGCTAATGCCGAAAAAAAAAAAAAACAAAAACCAAAAACCCAAAGAACCAGCAGCTCTGTTGTATTTTCTCATCAGCTGGATGACCTACTTCAGATTTGGCTGGGAGTCACATTAAGCAGCTGCAGACAGACGAAGAACATGATGCACATCAAACATTCAGCCAGAAAACACTTTCCACACCCACCCATTACATAAATAAACCTGCTCTTTTACTATATTGCAGTAATATAAATATTTTAAATCCAAATTTGCCAGGGGTTCGAATAATTTTGGGCTGCACTGTAAAGTTTAGCAACGTCTAAATGTTTACATTTGTGATGGTAGGGCAGAAAATAAATTTTCTTGCCATATTTCCCAAACATTTCATATGGATGGTGTTAATGGTTGTCATGGAGACTTGATGCTGAACAGCTCTTTTAAAAAAAAAAAAAAAAAAAGGGGGGGGGGTGAGCTTTGGAGATTTTACACCCCTCAGCATCCTGCTAACTGCGCACGGCGGCAGCATAAAGACCAGTCCTGTCCATCCAAGCCTGTTTTTCACAGTTTCAGTCGTTACACAGTTGAATCGCAGCTTCGGCTGGACATGTGGACAAGCTCAGGTGAGGTGCTCTTCTTCCAAATGTAGCCACTTCCTGGCTTTTGAAGATCAATACACAGCTGCCTTACTTGAGTGACATGTTTTCTTGTCTTTCTTGTTTTGAAGAATGGATGAAAGGAACTGTGCACCATGTTGTGCCAGGGAAATAGCAAGTCATAAATTATCAATTAGAAGTTTAGAGAAGCTGTTCCCATAAAAACGTAAAGAATGAACAGAAAAAAAATGTTTAAGCTACTTTTATATTATATGAATCAATAATTATAGGGGGCGCTGTGGCAATCTTTTGCTTTCTCTTCGCTCGTTAATCAACCATCTTTTTAATGTAGCTTTGATTAGGAAAAGAGCAGACTGTGTTGTTCTCTTTGTGTTTGTTCAGAAGGAATTTGGGGATTTCCTGCAAACCACCCCATGTGGTTCTGAAGCAGAGCAGGACAGACAAGGGGAGGCGGAGCTGTGGTGCATCGCATGGCAAACACCAAGCGAAATTAAAACACACACGAAAGCATAACCGCTGAAAATATCACTGGAAACATTTACAGATAGTTTCTGCAGAATGGTGCAGTTTAGCAGGATTTGATTTACTCCCCAAACATCTGTGGAAAACGAATTAATGTTGCAAAAGCAAAGCATCTAGCATGCCGACCCACATGCACACAGCTGAAGAGGTTTGGCAGAATTAAAGTAATAAGGAGACTGTAAGCGTTTGCATGAAAGGAAAAATCTGCTGGGGAAAAAAGGGACAAAAAACAGCGGAAACAAAACGTTAAATATGCATCACACAGCAAAAAAGATGAAGATGTCACTGATAAAAGGATCAGATACTTAAATTTGAGATTCTGTGGGTATAAAATATGAGTTTTAGAACTATGGAGAGAATGGACCAAAGCTATAAAATAAAATCCATGAATTATGTTTGTAAAATATGTAAATCTTTCTAATTAGAAAAACAACAGCTTGTGTTCAGTCAGATGCCCGATTCTCCCATCTCTGCTCCAGAGCAGAATCTTCAGTGATTCCTGACCAGATGTCGAGTCAACATGATTCACTGAAGTCGTGCGACAAAAACTGGGAAACAGTTAACAGTCGCTGCGTTTCCATTACAAAGCCGCGCAAATCCAACCACATCCAACCATCGCGGTTCTACTACGTGAAAAGCTGCTTCCGTCCTATCAAGATGGCGACAGAGCACCCGGATGTAGGAGGTGGGACATCATGCGGGAACTATCTATTCAAGCATTATGGATGGCTTGGAAAAGGCTGATTGCAGACTAATAGGAGAGAACCGGGAAACCATTCACTCTGTGGCAGGGGTCTTCAAATCCGGGCCTCGCGGTTTGGTGCCCTGCAACTTCTAGATGTCTCCCTGGTCCAACACACCTGAATCACCTCCTCAGTATGCACACTGCAAAAACACAAAGCATGTTTGGTCGAGTTTCTAGTGCAAATATCTTAGGACACTTGAAATAGGACTAAGACATTCTAACTTCTAATATGGGAAAAATGTCTTGTCCCACTGGCAGATTATTTCACTTATAACTAGAACTTTTTCATCAATATTAAGGAGTTATTGACTTAAAACAAGCTCCTATATCTGCTGAAAAGTTACTTGTTAAGTTAGTTTTGTCTTATTTCAAGTGTAATCAGGATATTAGCACTAGAAACTAGACCAGAAATATTTGGTAAGATTTTGTGCTTTTGCAGTGCAGTCAAGTTCTCCAGAGTCCTACTAAAGACTCCATCATTATTATTATTATTGTTATATTTTTTTTAAATTTGAGTCGGGTGTGTTGCAGCAGAGACGCATCTAAAAGTTGCAGGACACTGGACCTCGAAGCCTGGGTTTGCAGACCTGGTCTCAGAACATGAGACGTGAAGGAGATCAGACAAACTGCATGAAACTGATGCCAGGGAGTCGCCTGAAACCACGGCGTAAAGCTCCAACACGCTGCAGACACAGGAGGGGGAACCAGAGAGGACTGTGCAGGAATTCCCTCCGTCTTAGTGGTTTGTGTGTGTTTGTGTGCATGGAGCAGTGAGCGTGCAGCAGACCCCCACATGGAGGCACCACGGACATGCATCTGCACGCCTGCAAACACATGGAGCAAGATGTTGACGAACGCACACACACAGCCCTGACCTTCGACCTCCACACCATACGGGACCCTGTAAATCACTAGCAGGTCAGAGCTAATTTTTCCAGGTCCACACACCCCCTCCCCTCCCGAGGATGTTGTAACACTTCTTTTTCATCACCTGAGGAAAGTTCGTCTCGTTTCGCCTTCTGCATCTGTGCAAGTCAGCAGAATTCTTAAATTACCACCATTTCCTGCTGGCGTGATCTACCTTTACAGCCATCATGCGAGCACTGGCTGCCTGTCCGTCAACCTTGCGCCGATTAAAATTACGAGAATAAATTTGCAATGCTGCTCCTATGAAACGCCGTTTACCGGTATCCTACCAAGACGGCACATTTCCTTAGTAACCAACCTCCAGTCCGGTCTTGTGGGAACTAACTATATTTACTGAGCCCATGAAGCAGAACAAAGATAGACTGCATCTCACACTTCTCCCAAATCTTTCAGTATGTTGCAAGAACCTTGTTTTTAATTAGAAAAAATGATTTCGATATCAGTGGCTCTAAAAAGTCTTTTCTAGTCCTTGCAGAAAGAAAACAGCATGTGCTGGTTACTGGTGTCAAGGTTTATCAGGGTTCAGAGGCTCAGACGCACGTCTCCCGTTGAAATCGCCACCATTCTGGGATTCTGTGGAGCGAAAAGCAACATACCTCCTACATTTTATTTACATTTCGATGTAACATCCAGTGCTCGCATGATGGTTGTAACATCCTAAAGTTTTCAGCCTTAAAGGTTTTTCAGCAGGCTAAATCAGAGGCAGCCCGTCTGTAACACGGAGTGTTTGCCCCTCATCTAAACCCAATGAAACACTTATTAATAAAATCCAGGTCTCAGGTTTTGGATCATCTCAGACACTTTTCCCCTCTCGTTCAGGGCCCGATGAAACATGGTTCGCTGGTTCATATTAGAGGAGGTCAGAGGTCACAGATGACTCATGGTCTCTGGGGTGAAGAACTATGTTGTTTTAGATGGAGACACACGCGATTCGTCTGAGAGTAGATTCAGTAAACAGAGAATCAGCTTTAATTTTACTGAATTTTTATTGCAACAAGTTCATTTTTAAGCTTTATTTACACAAGCTGTGTTGTCGAGAACACACATTTAACCCGAAACGCCAGAGAGACATTAAGGAGATACAGGCATAGAGGTAGCAGGTCCAGGGAAAACCCAGAGGTCCGTTTCCTAGTGATGCTCTCCGCCTCCTCGCAGAGAACCCACATGCGTTCCCAGGCCCGAGGGGATATTCCCGTTGGCTACAGTTCTGGGCCAGCTACCGGTGGAACGGGCCCAGAACAGCCAGGAATCCGGTTTCCTCCATTTACGGCAGCCCCTGGATAAGTCTTGATCAGTAGTTATCCAGGTTTTCTCAAGGCCTTCAATGTTTCTCTCTTAATTGATTTTTTTTTTTCCAGCCAATTAAGTGAACCCGATCATCAGCAAGTCATTTCGCCCCATTTTCTCCATAAACATGCTGTTTTCCCTCCTCTCTCTGCCCATTTCCTGTCCCAAATATTGCAAATAAAGGCCACTAGTACCACAAAACTTTGCCTAGACAAAAATTAAAATACTGTTAAACTGTAGGGACACACAGGCATGTGCAGTACGAGGGATTCCTGCAATTTAAAAAGAACTTGCAATTTTTAACTTGTGTTTTTACAAATTCAAAACTCTAAACTTTAATTTCTGGATACTCAAAGATAAAATTCTCAGACATTTTGGTTTACAAGGTGGGAAAATAGATTTATAACGACAAATTATGATTTATAAGCACATCTATATCACAGATTTTTTTTTTTTTTTTACATGCACACATTCCAATTCACAACAACTATGCAGTCTGATTTCCAAGTTCAAATTGTTTATGATGGGAATTTGTGCCCATACCAACTTTATGCTTGTCTTTAGGCTCTTTGTTACCAGCAGTCTGTCAAAAAGGCCGATTATTCTCATTAGACGAGTTTATTCTCGGAAGAAAACCCAAGATAGCACAGTCTGAGAGAGCTTCAGGATAGCGCATCTCTCAGGTCTTGTTTTAAGGGTATTTGGTGGATTTTGGAGAAGAAAACATTTGATGGAGCTTCAGGAAGCCTGGAGAACCACTGACCAATACAACTTTATAGGATTATAATAAAAAAGGAAAATATATTTAAAAAAAAAAAAAAAAAAAAAAAAAAAAAAAGGAGTTTTGCAGCATTGTTGGCGTTTTAAAGTGATGATAGATCAAGAACTGTTCTTTCCTGTTGTCCGTCACCTTTTTCCGTTCATTCCGATTTTTCCTTTTTTGCCTGCTTCCTGTGTTCTTCACCTTATGAAGCAAAGTTTTTTCTCTTTTCATCCATCTCTTCTCATTTGTGGCTCACTGTGCAGACCTCTCTGCGCAGCATGTTTTACCATACATTGAGGTTGAGGTCGTAATCAGAGATCCTGCGTTTTCAGGCCAAGGCAGCCTAAAGGTTAAAGAACTAAAAACAACCAAATCTCTCTGTTCACATAAATCTTCTCTCATGCAGAGTCCATCTGTAAACAACCAAACATTTCAGCTCAGACCAGCTGAATTCCTTTTGTTCATTTCCCCCCAACATAAAGCCAAACAACTCTGCACAAACATCCATCTTCATCCTCTAAAGATGAACATACCAACACACTCCAGCCTTCACATCTGTTTGCAAGTTGATGGAGATAACCCTTATCTGATTGTGTTTATCAATAAAAACAGAGGAAAAAATCCAAAAAATGTTGAAAGCTTTGGTAACCAGTTGTGGATTAAAACCAGACTGTTTATCAGACCAACATCTAGATGCTACGAGCTGCAGTATCAGTCGGGGAGAGCAAGTTACAGCGACTCAAACAGTTTGATTCGATTCCAGTCAAAGCCATTTGATTCTTGTTCCCACCTGGTTTTTCTGCTCCGCCAGGGCTCAGATAGTCACTTTGGTGTCACTTCATCTTCTAACTCTGGAAAAATAAGAATCACATGAGAAAAAAATAAAAATCAGACATTACACACCCACAATGAAGAGTGCAATGTGTCTTACAATGTAAATTAGATTAATCCAAAACCAAATGGTAATTTTAAAGTTGTGGTTTCATTGAGATTTTTTTCCCCCTACTTTATATCATACATCAGTTTTTTTTTGTTATCATAACTACTTGAAGTCTGTGGTCAGTCTGAGACAAATGTTTCAGCCCACACAGCATCTGGGAATCGCATGAAGTGTCAGAAAACTGTGGCAACTTCTTCAGGACACTCGGTATCCAGCCAAGAACACTGAAAGGTTGCTTAGCAGTGTTTTGCACAAAAAAAAAATAAATAAATAAAATAAAATAAAATAAAAATCACATTCTGCAGTCAAGCTAATTTTACCTAGAGAAATGTAATATCTGTGACTAACTAAAATGGTATAGCTATTGCAAGGTTCATTCTCCTGGATTGGATGATGTTTGGTCCAGCCTTTCTACAAAACTGAAAATTAGAATAACACAATCTGGTACACAAGCTTATGTGTTTTAGTCTGATAAATATTCGTAATCTCCGTCTTTTTAAAATGCAACTCCCAGATTATTTGATGTTCAGAAAAAGTAGAGGATCTGTTCTTGCTCTGCCGACAGGAACAGATGACAACTGATTAAGATTTATTTGGCTTTCGGAAGTGAGGAGCAGGATAAGGACTGCAGAGGACGAAGAGGAAAGTTCTGGGTTTGTAATCACACCAACTCTCTGCGGTATATCCACCTCCCCCTTCATTAACCCATCTGTCAGCACCAGTTAACCTGCACCCAAAACATGCTGAACACACACAAATACGACAAAAATGAAAATAAATCTCAAAAGGTAGGCTACATATGCTCAACGTTTCAGTATTTTGAAGCTGAACAGTCTTCACAGGGCCTCGAACAGCTGAATTTTTTTGGTATTTTTTTTTTTTTACAAATTTGTAACATTTTGTCACAGTAAAATCTTTATAAATAAATTCGAATAAAGTCAGGCTCTCAAAGGCGGTAACTTCAAACGGTCATTGGTCCAACACTGTTGCATATTGGCAAAAATAACTCTTAAACCTGCAGAATGATTAGCATTTAGAGCTAATTACCCCATTAGCACCAGTTACCAGCCTAACATGCTAACCCATTGGGCTCAGAGACAAATGTGGGAAATGTTTAAGTTATTTCTGTCAGCAAATCACACACTATAGCAATCAATTCAGTTACCGAAACATAATTTTTTTTGAGCTGAACTTTGATTTGGATTAGCATGTGGTGCTAATTAGCATGCTAAACTAGAAAATGAATGTCGTAAACGTTTCTGCTGTGTTTTCTGTTTTGTCCGGAAGTTAACTTCACAAAAGTTCACTATTAACAACTGTACAACACTAAGTCCATTTAAATCTACTCTATTGTTAGCATATTGTGCTGAATAACATTAACGTGCTAAACTAATTGCTGGAGACTGCAAACCTTACTGTATTTGCTGTTTATTTTTGTAAGTTAACCACAGAGTAGGCCATTGTAACATTCTTTTCAGTTATTTCACCACACCAAAACTTCTCCCGTGACACTTGCTGCATAAATTACTCTCTGCAGTTAAGTTTCTTGATTTAGGACACCTTAGGATTTAGGACCTTAGGACTTGGAAGAGATGATCGTTGCAGAAAATGTTTTACACAACACTTGAGTGTTGTTAGAATATACCTGGACTCATTTATGTTTGTTTCAGTGGAAAAGTGATATCACAGCATTTCATGAGAAGACCTGATGGGGCTTCCAAGACTAAATAAAAGCCTTCACTTACTTTCACATGCATCTTCTTCATGAGAGGCTGTATGGGAAGGGCACCAATTTGACTAAATCAGAGATAATTGATATTTTCACTTGGAGACCATTATGGCTATGTCTTCTGAATTCCCTCATTTAGCAGCACCACTTATTGAATTGCTATTTAGAACAGAAAACTAGTACCTGCCTGCTCACCTGTTCCAGCTCCATTTACTCAACCCATTTCAGCTGCCTTCAAGTAACTGTCATTGTCATGTTTGTATAAATGTTCACCTATATTTCTGCTGGCCATAGCTACATATGTTATGGTACTAAATTGTGTTTCGTTGAATCCATTCTGAATGGATGGAGCTCTGGTGTTTACATCCAGTTTGTGATCCCATCTTGAATTAATATTCTTTCTCTTGGACCTCTTTCCCTTTTTCAAAGATCCAAAGCATAAATCAAACGTGAACAAAGCTCCATTCCTCCCCTAAATGTAACATCAGGCTCCATAAACAGGAGTTGTGTCCAAGAAACAAAGTTCGTACTGTTAAATACAAAGTTCCTTGCCACACTAACAGTCCAGCACTTTTTTACTATAAAATTAAAACAGTTTTAATCTTAAATAATAAAAAACCTTAGATGACTCTTATGGGACTTTCAGAGATTATTTTTTGAATCAATGTTTTTGGGAGAGACGTTGATGGCGTCTGGCAGATAGTGCAGGATGCATGGAACCAAATGGTCCACATTTGGGATTCACATAACTTTAAGCTACTTCCTTGAAGCTCATCACAGCATCTGGAAAAAACACTAATGATTCTGGGATAATTCTCTGCTTGAGCTGCACAGATTCAACAGAAATTACAACTGTCACTTCAAACCCAAGCAGAGAGAGGTGGGTGTGATTATGTAAAGATATCAGGAATTTGGGAATTCCCTAATTCATATTCGGACCTAAACCTCCTTTGACTTCCTGTAACCCTGCAGTTTGGATAATGTTCCCTTCAGCTGCCATGAGGCAGCTTTGTGTTTGTGTCTCACAGAGACATCCCAAATGTGATAGGAGAAAATAGGAATGAACAGATAAAGAGAAAAAGGACTTTGTAGAGACAATAACAGGTGGGTTAATGAGGTGATGTTAAGAAAAATTATTTAATGGGATCCACGATTAGTTGTAACAATAGACTTTATTTGAGAAACATTTATTTCAGATATAAAAACAATATAGTAAAAATACTGTAGGCTGTTTACTTTTTATAAATTTAAATAAAATATTATCACATGGACAAATCTTGGGTAGATGACGTATGCTAGGTGCTACAAAGCTAGCTCCATCCAGCCACAACAGTAAATTTAGGGGAAGGTTCAGTCCTTTCAATTTGAACCGGAGCATGTAGAAACAGAAGGTAATGAAGAAATGGCAAGGAAATTAAAATGAGGAGGACCAAACGGATGAAGAGGAGAGAGTTGCTGGTGTTTGTGGTGCTGCTGCTTGGAAATGCCAACCCGGAAGGACGCTGCAAAGAGCTCCAGTTTCTAACTCAGGCTGTTTACGGTAAGAATCGGGATCAAACCATTAAATTTCTCAAATATATTAGAACAGTGTGTTTCAAAGACTTAAAGATGCTTCACTGCCACTTTAAACATCCGTTCATTATCTTCTGATTTGTTTTGATTTTGTATTAGCTCCTGCTAATGCTGTTAGCTCTGGCTAATAGTAAGCAGTAAATCACAAGCCGATCATGTTTGTTGGTTTCAACAGATATCTCTTGTATAACAGCGCATGAAAACTTTCTGGAAGTTTGCCTCAATCCAGACGTTTTGTAGGCTGCCCTCGTCAGCCTCCACGAGCAAGACTTCTTATGTTTTGTTTATAGACTCGAGTCCACGGGAATTACTTGCGTGCATTGTGCAGGTGACAAAATGGCAACCTGGCAATTGGCAATTTGGAAAAAACAGTGACAAATCTCCTTTTCCCCCATCTTTAATCTGCACAATTCAGCAGTAAAAACAAACAAATCTACTAGTGGTAAAAATAAAGCAAATGTAAGAAGTTTCAATAATTTGGCTGAATAAGTACTCAAAACCCTTTAAAGCAACACATTGTAAAAACACCAATTCATTAAATGTAATTTCAGCATTCAGTATTATTTATTCATTTATTATCTTTCAAAACAGAATTCACATTATAACTGCTACTTATATCCACATCGGACTCATTAAAGAGTAATAAAGAATTCACACGTCTTTTCTGGCCATAAAAGCTGATTATTTGGATGTGAACATTTTGAGCTCTGCTCTCGCTCATATATGACAGAATTTATACGCAGCAATTTGCACCCAAGTCGCTTTCCTCCACTGATCTTTAAGTGAAGTACACGTGCACCTTGTTCAGTAGTTTGCCTATAACTGACAAGAATGCTTATAGTTTCAGCAGCTGCACAGATGTTGGATAGCAGATTTTTTGTCATTAAAAGGCCTGAAATCCGAGCTACTAAAAATATAGTATTTTTAGACTATTGGAATGCTTGAGGCGCTGCCTGAAAGACTTCATGTTACTAATAAACAACCAATTTATTTAGTTCAGCATGTCAGCAAAAGGATCTAAAGCAAACATAACTAAAATTATGGAAAATGAGCTTCTTTTCCGAGTCAATAATTTTAGGAAAATAAAACATTTTTACTTAAATCACCTTCACTGATTGCAAGTTAGCAACAGTTGTACATTAAGGTGATGAAGCTTCTCAGCATCTCCAAGGCTGAGCCTGGTGACCCCACTCAGGAGGCTTATTTCAGGGATCTCGTTCTTCCAGTCATGATCCATTTCTCAAGACCATGCGTGATGGTTCGAACATAGAGGGAATATTAACTGAAGACCCTTGATATTTGCATTATGGCAAACTTGATCTTGATTTCTCTGATCATCTCTCACTTCACCCTACTATCACATTAACTACTCCGCCTGAAGGAAAGACTCAGTGGTGGGCACACTTCCGCTAATCCGTTAATGCGCTAATAGCAGAGCTAATTTTACATTTAGCGCTTTTACTAACTTTAAAAACACTTAACGCACTTAGCTTTCCATAAATTAATTTTTCCATATAAATTTTAAAGCGCTTATTGACTTGGCTATTTTGTAAACTTTCAGTTGAATAAAGTTCGACATCTGTGTTGAAGTTTTAGTTTTTGAATATTCAGAATTCTTAAAGTAGTTAGACGTTTATATTCATGCTCTTATTTTGAAGTGGCTGAAGACTGTGTACGCAGCAGTTCCGTTTTTTCTCCTCATGTTCTCCACCCATGATGCGGTGCAGCAAATGACAATTATTGGTATCATCATGGCTGAATTTAGCACTTTAGCATTAGCTTCTGATAAATACTATGATGATTTAGCGTTAGCGGAACTAATGTTTATGATTAGCGCTTTAGGGTTAGTGCAACTAACTTTTTGAGTAGCGGTACCCACCACTGGAAGATGGACAACCAGCCTGCAGGTTTTTTTGGTTGAGAACCATGGCCTCAGTTTTAGAGGAACTAACTTTCATCATGGCTGCTTTACTCTCAGCTGTTATCCAGTAGACGCTAAAGCTCCTGGCTTGAAGACACCAGAAGAACCACATCATCTGCAAAAAACAAATATCTCCAACAAATACACCTTGAAATCCTTTCCATGAACACCACAAACAACGGGTCACTTTGAGAGAGTCCAGTTCACACTGGGGACAGATTGTGGACACGGTTCTTGCTTCAGTCATACAAGGACCTGGTACCCCACATCCCCACACCAGCCCCCAGAAAATGGCTCAGGGGACACAATCCTAAGTTCTCTCAGATCCACAAAACACTCTTGGACTTTTTGTTGTACACATGCCAAACCCCTCCCCTATTACCTCCCTACTCTGAAGGGCTGACACTTAACCAGCTCTCCATCTAATGGGTACTGTGACAGACTGGACAACCAAACTCTCACAGCCCCTTCCGCAACTTCGGGAGGGTGAAAATTTACGGACAGGACAACCAGCACACTGCTCCTCCTGAATACAAGGTCTGACAATCAGACTCCTCTCCAGAACCTCAGGATAAATTGTCCCATAGAAGCTGAGAAGGTTGATCCCTCGATTGCCAGAACCCGTTCTCAGGTCCCTTTCTTTAAAGATTGGGACCACCACCCTTGTTTGCCCCTACACAGGTATTGTCCCAGTCCTCCATACGACAGTAAAGCATCAAGTCAGCCTCACCCTCACAATGTCCAGAGTCTTCAGCATCTTAGGGCGAATCCCAAAGTGTCTTTTCTACCGTCCGATAGTATTCTCAGTCTGGGCAGGTCCCTGATTGTCCAGAATCATTTTGATACTCAAGGAAACTCCTTTTGTAGACCTACTTTTTTTTAAAAGCAAACATACAAATATTACCTCATATCGCGCTGTGTTGTGGATGTAAATTTAAAACCTTTGAACGACACGACAAAACGGCCGACTTTCTATACAGAGGATTGAGTCTGAATCCGCATTCGTCTAAGGAGGAGCCACAAGGGATTTAAATAAAATCAATTAAGCTTCAGCTCTGAGAAATCTGCTGAACGAAAGGCGGAAGACCCAAATGCAAAAGTGAGATTCCAAGTTACGAATTAAATCATTTAAAAATTCATAAAACTGGTTCTGTTTTATGCGTCTGGTTACAGTTTATATCAGGCTAATGGGATTCCATTGAACAACTCGGTGAGGTACCAACGGAAAAAGTCTGACCAATTATGTAAAACTGACTGAGATCAACAATTGAAGTCTGTGTGAAAGACTTTTTTAGCCCATTAATAATAATAATAATAATAACCATGGTGCAGAAGTCTATTTACCTTGAACTGGGGGTTTTATTCCCAGGAATTTTTATGACATTCTTGTTTTATTAGTCACTGCTGCGGAGAGCTGACAGGACCCCCTCGGAGGATGTCGAGACGGTGTCAGAGAGTTCAGCACCGCCTCGTATAAAACACACTGAATCTGACAGGGTTTCCCTGACTTTTTATATGAAATGTAAATTCTCACGAGGGAAAAGAACAAACCCCATACACACTGAGCATGTGGATTTATGACTGGCATGCCTGACCAAAACCAGTTTACAGACCAGTTGAGCTGATGTGGAAGGGAGTGGAGAGGCTCGATACTAAAAGTCCCTTTATGTACAACCACAGAAAATCCTCTCACTGTGAATAACTGTCCGTACAAGAGCTGAACTGAAACAATGAAACTGAGATTGGCTGGACTACTGTAATTGTTTACTATCAGGAAGTCCACAAAATGCAGTAAAAAGATTTTCATGTATATCTGCTTGATGATTTTGCTGTATATCCAATTGATGTTTTTATGATGTGAGGCACTTTTAACTGCCTTGCTGCTGAAATGTGCTACACAAACAAACTTGAATTTGATGAAAATTAAAAAGACAGATTATATTTCTCCTGTTTTGTTTCCTTTCGTCGGCTCCCTGTTAAATCCAGTACAGGATTTAAAACTCCCCTTCTCACATATAAAACCCTTATAGCGGCAGTATGTCACTTTTATAAAAAATATGTTTCTACATATTTGTTGAAACTGTCACTATGTCGTGACAGTATGGTATGAGACAGATAATCTAAGAAAAAATAAATAAATAAAAATAAAATAAATAAATAAAGTAAAATTGAGTTCCTCTGCCTTCTCCCAGTGCTCCCAGTGCTATCTAGAAACAATTAATCAGAGCCAGGAGGTGGGTCTTAGCGCTGTCAGTCACCGTCTGTGTGGCGCTCCTGACCACTTTTCCTCACTTTCTTCTCCTACTACTCTCCAATTTTGCATTATTAGCGGTTATTTCAACAGTTTTGTTTTCTCTCAGTTTTTTTTTTTTTTTTTCTCTCGCTACACCTAGTCTGGCATTCTGTTTAGCTGTGGTGCATTGATCTGATAGCAAAGTTGGTTGGGAACAGAGTCAGTTTATTGTTCAGATTAAGATTGATTAATTGTTAAAAGAACGCTGCACAAAGAAGCAACAAAGTAATTAACTTTGTTATTTCTCATAAAATCAAGATAAAACAGGAGGAATAAACATCTAAGACCAGAGTATTGAAGACCATAATCCGTTGTCTTCCCAGCTGGCTGGTAAAGAGCGACACACATGCAGGGGCGAACATTTCCCTCTCCTTCCTCTGGCATCCCTTCTTTTCAGGAGCAATTACACACTCTATTAAAGTGCAAAGGATGCATCCACAAACATAACAATCAACACGTGTCAGAGGGGCAATAAAAGCATGACAACAATACTAAAGATCTGCACGCTTCATTAGTCCACAATGGCACCCGGTAATAATCTCCTAATGGGCTTTGAAAGAGAGTCCTCACCTCTAACTGGAGCTTTGTCAAGACGTCTGAACCAATTTGCGTGACTTCAAACCTCCATCACTATTGTTTGACTAAACCTCCAGCTGGGATCATCCAACACGAGTACAAACTGGGCCTTACAACACGATAAACTGTACGATGCAAAGGCATCTCAGAGTGTCCGAGAGAGCGAAACACAGCGCATGAAAAGAAGACTGAAGAACAGAGGGGTAAAAGAGGGTGCCGATTCTGACCTGGTTTGTTGTGTTGATGTTTTTTCTGGCAGCCCGTCAGCTTGAGCTGCACTCACTGATGGGTTCATGAGAAACCGACGCTTTGGCTCTGAGACCGAAACCTCCTTCTGATGTGAAGATGGGAGGAATGATGGAGAGGAAACATGGGGAGACGAGTATAACTAAAAGAGCTGCCTCTGTAATTTACGCAGTAACTTATAAACAGCAGAACAAAGGAAAATAAGGCATGGTTTGTTATTTAAAGAGAGCAAATAAATTATATAACATCATGAATATGACACCAAATTCATTTCAGGTTTCCAGAAAAGCAAAATGACTGAAATGAATGGACCTAAATACTCCTTGAAATCAGAACAAGCTCAAGAAGTCTTTTAGTGTCTGATAAATGCGCTGAAGTTTAAAAGTTAAATCTTCTGAATAGTTGAAAAATTGCTTTAAAATTGAACCACAAAACAATGTGAGTTCAGCCAAAGTTCTCCTCAAGCTGAGGCCTGATGCAGTTTTTCTGCAGGGATGAAACCTGATATCTGAAAATAAATGCACAACACAGCAGAAGGCCACGAAACCTCGAGCTAACAGGGGATCAGAAGATCACAACACATTTGACTTGTACTGAAAATCAAAGTTACAACATCCAGCCAATCTGCAGCAATAATCCTAGAAATCCTACATATGCTCCGACATATTCGTTGTCGTGAGAACGTATTTTCCCCTTTACAAATTTGCCAGACTTCCATGTTTCAGATCATCAAACAATATCAGACATAAAATCATGATTTAATTCATTAACTAACCAAGCTATCAAAACCAACCTGGTAATTTCCCCCACTTCTAAAATTATGTATTAGCTGTGATTAACCCCATTTATTGTGAAACCTGAACTCCAGAATCAAGAAATCACTTAAACAGCACCTGCATGACAACACGAAGTAGGCAAAAAGATCTGAAAAAGCAAAACATCATGCCCCAATCTAAAGAAACTCAAAAACAGAAGAGAAACAAATTTATTGACTTTCATTATCAGTCTAGAAAAGGGTTAAAAAGCAATTTCTAAGGGTTTGGACTCCAGTGAATCACAAAAAAACCACTTTATCCTCAAAGTGAGAAAACTTGGAGTTAGTGGTGAACCGTCCCAGGAGTGGTCAGCTTACAAAAATTACTCCAAGATCGAACCAACGGACTCATTTAGGAGGTCACAAAAGAACCCAGGTTTCACTTGCTTGAGTTCAGGTCCGAGTTCATGAGGAGTAGACAGCTCAGATGGAGAAGTACAACAAACCTAGATATGCAGAAGGGACTAATCTTACAATGTGTTTTCAGTACCAAGGTGGGCACAGGACTGATACAACAACCAACTTGACAAGGATGCATGAATCACTGAATAAAAGAACTAAAAATGCATTAGAAAACTGTCAAAATTGGTTTGAAACACAACAGCTTTGTTTTTCATGCTATGGTGCTTGTACCACTGGTGGTCCACAAACTCCCTCCAATGTTAAAATCAGATAGAATGAAAAAGAGCATTTATACAACAGAAATATTGATTTGCAAGGCCAGCTAAGCTTTAATGGAGGTGCTACATATTCTGAAAGGTTTAGAAACCACTTATCTACATCGTTAACAAGAGACTCTTTGCTTTAAAAAAAAAATGCTTCTGACATCAGAGCCTGTAAGAGAAAACATGTCCGATGTAGTTGTTCCATCAACCAAACCGATCCAGCACGACTTCCCTCCCTGCAGAATGACGTCTACAATCACTGATTCCTACTGTCTGCAGCTGTTTTAGGATCACAGTCGCAGCAGAATTGCACCAAGATACATAAGATGCATACAGCTAGCATAGCAACACTGACATAAAGGATCGTATCGCGGACAAATGATGACATGATGAAATATTTCAATATTCACTTAAGGAAAGAAAAATTAGTTTTTCCTTTAGCTCCACTCCTCAGTTGGAAGTTTTCTCTGACTGCTTTCTGTAGCAGGTAAGATACTGACGGCTCCAAACTAACCTGTCCTATCCTTTCAGCCATCCAACATAACTTTGAATTGAAGCATTAAAAAGATCAAGCATCGGTAATACGGCTCCACATGAGTCATGACTGTTGAAAGCGAAGGAGACCTACCGTGCAGGATGGAGAACCAGTTATTCCCAACTGTCAGTGCAGGTCCACCACACCACACAGAGTCATATCAGACGCTGCTTTCTGTGCGTGCGTGCGCGCGCGCGCGCGCGCGGATGGGTTTGGCGGCTGCCTGCTCGGTCCTGATAGCGTTCAGCCTAACAGCAGCTCAGCAGGGTTGTATAACAATGCGGACACACCGTTTCTCCTTCTTCTTCTCCTCCTCATGTCTCCTCATTTCTTCTGTCAGAAACGTTTATTTTTCCAGTTCTGTCTCTGCTCTCGCCTTAACTCTGCCTCTCAGCTGTCTCTCCACTCCCTTTTCTGAGTTTCTCTCCTCCTCTTTTGGCCCTTCCCACACTTCTCACTCTGTCATCCTGATATTTTATTTCTCTTTTAATCTTAAAACTATCTGTAATACCTGACATTTTTTTTGGTTTTGTTCATGTTTTTCTTAGCTTTGTGCCCTTCCCGCTCAAACTCCTTCATCACCTGTCATTTCTTCCTCCAACTACATTTTTTTCTTTTTCTGATATGAAAACATTGCTCTATTCTTTATCTTTCCTTGCTTTTTTAAGTCTCTCATTTGTACTCTTTCCCATCCTCCATCTTCTCTTTTCTCCCATTTTTAGAGTTTTTATAGAAAGTCTCCCACTCCTCCCTTCCTCCACTCTTTTCTTCCCCTTCCCCCCACTCCGCTTGGTGAGTATCATGTTTGGCTTTAAACTAAAGAACTTGGCTCCAGCACAGACCTCATACATCAGTAATCTGATTGATGGCCACACATTTCTCCAAATAAATATTGCACTGTGGAAAGAGGATCACCACCTCTGTGTGGAGCTAAATCTAAACATGAAGTAAAAAAATGTGTTTAGTCCCTGATTGGGAGACACTTGAATGCAATTATTAAGAACAAAGGAGTTTAATGTTAATGTTACACATCTAATAATTTTCACTTTATGCATCGTTGTATTCACAGTCATGTTTGTGGTTCACACGGTCATTTCGAAGAAATGTGAAGTCCATGAAATGAAGTTAAAAGCCACCACATCCAGCCCCCTTCTCTCCTCCAGCTCTGAGAAAACTAGACTTTAAGTCTGTAAACTTTACAATTAAACTTAAAGCCATCCTGACAGTTTGTGTCATTGGAAGTCTATTTTGTCTTCAGGAAACACTCCTGAGGCGCTCTCTGGTAACACGACTTCGAGCAGACCTGAAAAAAATATATCTATACCACTTCTTCTGCCTGCGATGTTTATCCCCTGAATAACAGGAGGAATTATACTAACCGGCTGGTTTTGTTAAGAACATCTTGCTAGTACCAGGTTGGCAGGGGCCACGTAACGGAATATTTTCCATTTTTGACCTTTTTCTTTCTTTTTTTTTTTTTTTTTTTTTTTTTTTTTAAAAAAAACATCGATGGAAAAATCTGAGGGCTGTCCATCTGTTTGATGGGTTATAGTTCACACACCTGACCACTTTCAACTTTACGCGCAGAGTACATCGCGGAGGAAGCTGAGGCCCTGTCCAAATGGAGAAGATTTTAATTATAAAAGTTTTAGTCGCTTAGGCTGTGCGTCCACACAGATTTGGTGTCTTGGGAGACCCGAAACAATCATTTTTTAAACTGGGTTCTGGAGTGGATACGTTTCAGAACGCTGGTTTCATGTTTCCATGTGACCCTACAAGCCACGTCTTTTTAAAAGATGATGTCGAAGCTCCATCTCTTTCTCTCTATCCCGCATGTGCCTCCCTCTCACAAATAACAAACACGGCGTCGTTTCGTGTTTTTTTGTGTCGCTCTCTGGCAGTGTTACAGCGCCACCGCTTGGCCCGGCATACCTGCTGCAGCATTTCCTGTGGTGACGCAACCTCGTCGTGTGGACGCACATTTTTTTCTTAATCGTTTACAAAAATTTACAGTGCTTGTCTCCATGTGGACAAGGCCTAAATTAATTAATTAAAAAAAATCCTACCCAGATATCATCTTTAACCTGAACTCAATGCATTTCGCAGTCATCTATAGCTGACAGCCCGTTGAAGAGTTATGGTTAGGAGGCTTTGGAGCATGTCTGGTGCAGAAGGAGCGCATGCTGCGGGATTTCCTCCCATGGAACCCAGTGCTTGCAGGATCAGGAAACCCCTCATTCAGAGAGTCTTGCCAACTTCTGATCACTCTGTTTTACGACACTGTTGTGCTGCATTTGTGGTTCAACAAATCTGATTCTCTTGTTTAGTTAATTAGTTTTGAAGTTATTTTTCAATATTCCATTTCATTTTGTCATAGTTCATTAATCTGATTTGATTCCCAATTTTATTAGTCAGCATATATTCCTTTTGTCTTTTCCTCAGAAGCTGGATTGCATGCCAGTAGTTAAAGAAAGAGATTATTTTCAGAATAATTCAGCTGTAAGGTTGGGCTATTTTGTTCATAAATTCTCAGACTTGATTAGAAATTAGCGTGTCAGTGATCATTGCTCGCTGTGTGAACAGTTTCTTCTGCCGGTGGTTCTGGATTCATTCCTTCACGAGGGACTGACTAAGTCTGACTTATGATTCCAGAGATTCTGGATGGTGCCCCGATTCAACTAGAGAAATGTCCATGTTACTAATTTCATTAATAATAAACTATGAATTATAATTATTAATAATTACATAAGTCAAACACTGATGTGAATTCTGATTCACGGCAATGCAGACCAGGAGGAAGCTGTGAGACTGTGATCAGGCCACAGCAAGTGAATCATTCATAATTTAAGTGCAAGGAATTTCTGCTCTATTCTATTCTATTTCTGTATTCTGTCAGCATGTGAAGTAAAGTCAAATTCCTGGTTTGTGCACATAAACTTGGCCAGTAAACATGATTCTGAGAATCCAGCCATTTCTGTATGATACTGGTATTACGAGTTGCCCTGACACACCTTTTAGTTTTCACGTGAAAAGATGATTGTATTGCAACTGCACTCCTTCAAAAAGCAGCTGAAGTTCATGTGATTTAAACAAACACTTTTTCTTCCTCTCTACATTAAATCTACTAACTGATTTTCCCCCGTTTGTATTTAATGAAACATGTTTTCCAGTATTTAATTGATTCTCAATGGAAAAAAACATACACACACACACATACACAAATAGAACATGGGTCAGTAAGACACAAACACACTCGGTATTCACACATGCTGCATCAGCTGGCCCATTCACAGCCTCACGACACATGGCAGGCAGAGATAAGGGCGAAGAGACGACGGTATCCTGTTTGTGCCTCTCCACTCCCTCACGACACACTCGCTTGAGCAGCTGATGGTACATTTGGGCGTGTTTCTGCTGCATGTCTGTTGCCACACGCTGCCGGTGTGACCAGTATGAGACCAGTCACAGAGAGTTTAAGATGCTGACTGTGGCAGTTTCATATTAAGGTTTTCCACCTGTCATAAAGAAAGTTTGGGTATACAACTGGAACTTGTTGTATTCATCATTCAAGCTTGGACCTTAAACCTTATTTATGTATTTATGGGAATTTCCCATAAAGAGATTTTAAGTTCTGAAATAACTCACACAGACTTTGTGAGAGAAATTATTTGCCAAACTAAATAAACACATTGTCAGTGCATCTAAGAACAAATCTGCTCAATAATAAATGAGCTAACATTTTGAAATGAATCATGAGTCACCTTGGGGGAGCAGCAGCGAGCAGGAATTATTTTTGTTTTTGTTCTGCTCTGTCTCTTTCTTCAGAGTGAGTTTGATAAGACAGTCATCTACTCTGGAACATCAATTCGTACTTGTACTTTACCGTACAATTTGATTTATCCTTTCAGATTGTTAAAAACTACTGAAGGCAAAGTGTCCCAACACTGCAGCAGCAACAGTACTGTCCCACAAGGTAAAGCTGTCATGATGAGGCCTGTCACAACAACAAATTTTACTTGATGATAAATTGTCCCAGAAATAATTGAGATAAATGATAATATTGTTGTTTTGAGACCATTTATGGCATAATAATGCAAGTTCGCCCTCTCAAAGACACATAAACGTTAATTTTTAAAGAACACTTAACATTATTGCTGTTAATTTTCCATTTCCAATCTTATTGTTTTCTTAGTTGCCTTTATTTCATTATTTATTTTATCTAATTTTTTGTATTTTAGTAAATTTTTTACTGTCACTTTTTTCATGATTTTTTTTTTCAATTTTTTTCCATATTCTGTATTTAGTCATTTTTAAAGATATTTTAAATATCCAAAATAAAACATGACAACGAAAAACAATAAAAAAAAAAATAAATAAATAAAAAAAAACAGAAAAAACCCCCACACACAACCGAAATCATAAATAAAATGGATTATGATGTCTCTATTAACAAAGTTGCCCTTCAAAAAATATTAATCATCAGACTGGAAATTATTGAACTCGTTTTAATTTATCAGGCAATTAATTGATTGACTGCGTATTGCAACAGGCCATGTCATGATCTGTAGGTGTTCAGACTTTTATTTCATCTGTGTTTCCGGTTTTGATGATTTCTTTATTTACTTAGATCTGGTCTTAGTTCATTTACTTCTTGGATTATTATTATTTGTGCATTCGAGTTCTAGGTTCCTAAGATTAGTTATTCTTTTCTGTTTATCGTTTGTGTTAGTTTCAGGTTTTCCCCTTTAGTTCTTTAGTTCTCTACCTTGTTATTTTCTCCTCTCTTTAGCCTCGACCATGTGGAGACGCACACGGTAAATTTTCATAAACCATCATGAAAAAATGTGCTTACACATAACAGGATGCAGCAAACGCTGTAGTAAGTATGCCGGGCCAGTCGGTGGCAGTATTGCCAGAGAACAGCACAAAAAACACAAAACAACAAATGGCGCCATGTTTGCTATTTGTGAGAGTAAGCTGCATGAAGGGTCCAGAGGAAGCTGGAGTTTTGACGTCATTATTTCAAACAGACGCGACTCGGATGCAGACACTGAAATATGAAACCGGCATTTTGATATATATATATATATATATATATATTTTTTTTTTTTTCACTCTGATCATTTCTGGTCTCCCAAAATGCCAGACCCATGTGGACACCCAGGTTAAAAGACAAAGAAATCTTTACAGATGCATCTAATCCCATCTCTGTGTGGACAGGGTCTTAGCCTGCCATTCTGCTCCCCTTCACAGCTGTTTTCCATCTCCTGATTCTCCTTTGCCTTTCCCATCCCTCTGCTGTTTCCATTTCCACCTGATTAGGCTTTCAGGTTGCATTGTCTCTTCCACCTCTACCTCAGAAGATATAGCTTCCTGTTCTCCTTCACTGGTTTCTTTCATTACTCTGCCTGCTCTGCTCCATGTTTGTGTCTTCCATCAATCCTTTGAGTGTAAGTTTTCTTTTGTTAATACTTATTGAAAATGTTGGTCTCCTTGCATATATATCTGAACTTGGGTCTGCCTTTCAATGCCATACATGACAAAAACATTTGGTTTTCTGATCAGATTGGAAAAGATTTAGTATTTAGTGTTATGAGCAGTGTACTCAGAATTACATAAATATAATTTTTGTTGAAGTAAAGAACCATCTAGATACCTTTTTATGGGGTTCCACAGGGCTCAGTTTTCCATTTACTGCTTCTTGGATGTGTCTTTTACCATCCTCTTGTTTTTTATACTCTATTTTCTCCCACTTGTATTCATGAAACATATTACATCACCCTTTAACTGGGGTTTCCAGTTGTTATTGGTCCAAAATTGCTGCATGATGGCTTGCACTGTAATGATTCCAGTATAATTCGGACCCAAAACTCATTCATTCATTTATTGACAACAAACAGTTGATTGTTTCCAATTCCCTTCGGAGATTCGGACCCCGATTGACTTGAATTCTCTGTGATGTAACAATAGAGGATAAGAGAGAGCCCATTTACGGTGGATTGTTTCACCAAAAGGACCGTATAGAGGGGAATCCTCTATATGCTGTAAACTGGGAATAATGACATCACCGAGTGAGTAGGGTTATACACACACTAATCAAATAATCAGAGCTCACCATGGGAAAGGCAGGGGTTTCAATGTCCACTGGGGAGACAATCCAGGTAAGAAACAGGGCAGGCAGAGCTGATGCAGAATCTGTTTATGCTTATTGAGATTCCCATTAGCATCAGCAGCATGCTGCACCCACTATTGTTCCTGGGGTCAGTTTACATAAAAAAAAAGACATTACATTTACAAAAAAATAATATTACAGATGAAATATTAAAATAATATATTCCATTTCAGTCACTTTTAAGGAGAGTCGGTCTTTAGTTTAATATAGGGAAATATTTTTGATTTTCCATACATAATGAAAATGTATATCTTAATTTAAAATGTAGTCTACTTTGTCTTATTCTATGATACTCTCAAACGTAATGCCCAAACCTGTATGATAGCATGTCTTCATTCATAAATACATAAACAGACATACATCTATTAAAATGATTAATTATTTTTAAGTAGGTTTTAAGTAGGTTTTTAAGTAGGTTTGCTTCTTAAAACTCTAAGGAGTATTTTTCGTAGCTGCGTTTCCATTAACCTTGAAATTGAGCTATTTGAAATTACGAAAATAAATTTGCTTAATGGAAACACCGCATTTTCAAAAAAAATCTCCTTTTTCGATAAAAAGTTTTGGCGATGAGGTGTTTTTTTTTTTTTTTTGTTTGTTTGTTTTTTGTTTTTTGGCCGTATGTAAGTAGGTTTATTTCGTAAAACTGCAATGGAAACACTTTTTTTCGCATCACACGAGTCACATGATCAACAACCGGAAGTTGCAACTGGCGCAAACCACGAAGAAGACGACAACAGGAAGTAGTTGGGAGCGGCATGTTTTTTAAATGACTTATCACATGAACAACTTTATTCACGGGTGATTTTAATTTCGTTTCTTATTTAATGGAAACACCGCAATGGCGACATTGTGTTATTTTGACATCAGCAGAAAGTCGACAAAGCTCCACCTTTGTAAAGGAAACGCAGCTATTGTTTTGTGGTAGTGAGTTCCATTCATGCTTTGCTCTTAACATCACTGTATGTTGGCTTAAACGAGTTTTACATTTTGACAGAGTGAAACATAGTCCAACTGCGTGGGTGTTTTTGCTAAAAAAGGTAGTTTTTGGTAAAACGTAGATGGTGTTTTTACTGTAATAATGTTACTTAGAAAATTTGCCAGTGCATACAACCCTCTATCCTTCACCCACGACCAAGAAAGCTGATTATGCGTTTTAGCAACATTTGTCCTGATACCACATTTGAGAGCCACACACGCTGCTTTATTTTGCACCAATTGTAATTTTTTTAAATGTTGCTTGATGTATTGGACCAAACAACAGAGCAATAATTTAAATTAGACAATACTAGAGTTTGAATGACATGTGGGATTGTTTGTTTAGTTAGATATTCTGAACATCTTTTGATAACAGATAAAATACGACCCATTTTAGAGACCACTCTCTGGGTATGCTCAATCCAGGAGAGTTTACTGTCTATAATAGAGTTCCTTAGAGCTTCACCTCCTCCACTTGTTTGACAGATGCATCCAATGACGATGCTCGTTGTTTTAGAAACATTTAAAATGAGTTTGTTACTATCCACCCAATCAACTATACATTCAATTTCTTGTGCAAGGTTAGTTTTAATTTCTGTAATAGACTTTGCTGCTAAATATACTGTAGTGTCATCAGCAAACATCAAGATGCCTGCTTTGCTTAGCACAGACGGTAACTGTGAGGCAGTAATCTGGGCCCGGATACGTAAAGCAAGGTTCAGCAGCAGAATCAGAGTAGCTCACAAAGCAGGCGGAGGCGACGGACAGGAGGCAGCACTCAGGTAAGGCACACAATCAGGGACATGAAACCCCCTGAAGGCTTTGACATGGATGACAACACGCGATCTCGCACAGAGTGAGGAGTTAATATCAGCAGTGGCATCTATCAGCAATCAGTAGACAGCAAAACATTCAGATACTGAATAAATCAGACAGCTTAATGCAGTTTTAAGACAGTATTAATCACACGATGCATTAGATCAGAGACGATTTTAGAGACGAGTCTTTTTTCAGACGTATAACAAACTTGACCCATGCTTTGAGTGTGTTGGTTTTAGTTTTTGGAGGAACCTTAGAATAAGAGAGATTATCCTAATCTCCTTTTATTCTTTATTTTATGAAATTGTTTATTGTCGTTCTTATTATATAAAACTGCCTTATAAGTCTGATACAACTGATGAACATTTAAATATTTAAATCAAATTAACTTCAGTAAGAAAACATGGGCGGCAAGTTTTGTATCAGCAATAAAACCTTTAATGATTTTAAAAAGCTTTAATAAGTTAATAATCGTAGACCCAACTCTCTAAATCAAGTCGTATTAGGAGGATAAGAAAAAGTGCTTTTTTGCCATTTCTGATGTAAATCTTGTGGTTTTGTTGTGCTGCAGAAACATAAACATATTTTCTATCACTGTAGCATGATGCCCTCTGCTGTTAGTACTATGCTACTAAATTACACACATTTTTATCATCAGACCAGAATTAGTTTTTCACAAAACCCAAAGAAAGTGGTTCCATTATGCCTGTTGTTTAGCTTAGAAATCAGCTTTTTGGGCCACGGTGAGCTGATTTGAGTCAGATTCACCAACTGCACCACAGTATGTGCTGAGAAGCTCAGCCATCCGTGTCGTTCGGCTGAGATCTTCTAAAATTACGCATCAGATGTTCCAGCAGCAGCAGAACGAGTGAACATCTGGAAACGGAAACACTTTCTCCATTTTTCTGACAAGCTGAGCATCTCTACAAACAGTTGATCTGTTTCATGTAAATTTGCAACTCCATATCTTTTTAAAGTTTTTGTTGACATAAGCCCTTTGCCTGGATGTCAGTGATTCCCAACATGGGGGACCCGGTCCCTTGAGTGAAGCATGAGACAGCTCACGGAGGATGCAAGGCTTTGGTGGCAAAGAGAGAAAATGATATTCACTACTGAAAAAGTCCAGGTGAGCACTGATTTTACTTCTCTTTGCTGTTGTGTTTATGTTTTTAAAATGATGTAAATAAACAAGTTTACGTGGAACTCGACAGGTGCATTTTTGATTAAAATGGCATTCCCCACAGACAGATTTACTTTTCATTGCGGCAGCATGCTTTAGGAGGAAGCAAAATCCTGATTTACTGATGTCATGAACAGTTTAGTTATCAAAGAAAAAATCTGCAAATCTGAATTTTCACCAGATATTTGCAGCTTTTCACACAGAAGATGATTTGTGGTAACTTTCAGGGTTTTTTTTTTTTGTGTTTTGCTCCTGCAGCTAGGCGTAAACATTCTGTAATCAAAACCATGTCGTAAAAGACAGAGTAGTTAACGGGTGAACCACGTGTCCTTTTATTTTGCCACAAAGCAGAGTAAGAATGCCACAGCAGCCCAGTGAAAATTCAGATATTTCTGGGTGGAGCTTCTCTGAGAAACACTTTGTCCCTATGACTGTCTTTCTGCTGTTGTTTTGAATATGTTTCAATCCCCTTCACAGCAGCGCCATGGCGACATGCCCAAGACTCAGCATATCAGCATCCGTTACCATAGCAACAGCCATGGACCAAGCCAAGGAGCCAACATGGTTCCCAAAGAGCAGCTGCAGCAGCTGAGCGGCATCTGTCTGCACGGCTTCACACGGGAGCGACAAACATGGCGTCCTCCGCTTTGAATCCTCCCGTTTGTTACAGAAGCACACGCCAGCTGCGCTAGATGTGTCTGGAAAACATTATTTTACATTCCCACCTTAAACACAGGGGTTATGCACAACGATGCATGTACGCTGTGGATGTACACTTCCACAGTGTGGAATCTGTTGAGTGTTTATCTCCTGAAGCACAAAGCCTAGAGTTGGATTACTGCAGATACTGATCCTCTGAAGTGGACTTGGCACGTTCAAAAGGGGCCAAATAAGCTACATTTCTCATCTTTGGGGTAAATAAAGACGTTTAATAGAGGAAGCACAATAAAATGCCTAAAACTAAGCTAGTTGTTTCATAAATAATCTAAACAGTTCAGGTTTAAATCTGAGTTTTGGGTGATGAAGTCAGCCCGAACCCTGTAAAGTAAAGTGTGTAAAAATAAAGTAGGCCATCAGGGTGATGCTCGAAGCTGCAGCAACAAACTAAAAATACTGCAAACATTTTTAGCATGTGAACATGAGAGCTTATCTTTGCAGGTTTAGCATGTTAGCTCCTAAACATGCTCAGACTAACTAAAGCTGTAGCTGCAACTCACAGCCTCATATATCAGTGATTCTTCCCTGCATTTTCATACATGAAGCAGAAAATAGAGACTTTATCGACTCTTTTCCTGGAATACCTGCATATTTTTTGATTAATTCATGTTATTTTGGTGTTGAGCACCATGACTGATTTAACCCTGGAAGACATGGACATAGAAAAACACGACAAAAACAAAACAAACAAAAAAAAGTTCAACCTTTTACATGGTTTTGTTGGATCACTTTGAAAATATGTTTTCAGAATCTTCTCAAAAAATTTTGTAAGGTTTTCTGAAAATGTTTTAATGTTAATTATAATATAAGGCGTGCTCTCAGTTTTGCTGACTTCCTTTTGATTAACCTGGTGCAACAGTGCAAGTCAAGTTTATTTGAATATCATATTTCATCAGCAAGGCAGTTCAAAGTGCTTCACATCATAACAAAACATCAATCAAGTATACTCAAAATCATCAAGTAAATACACATGGTCAGAAAAAAATTTCCCAAGTCTGTTTGTGACCCTGCGGGAGGAACCAACCCAACAGCATTCTGAGACTGAACCATTGAGTTCAATCTCTAAGATTGGGGAAAAAAACAGAAGAAAAGTCAACATTTGCACATTTTTATTGTTTGAAACAGATTAAAAGTTGTAATATTACAACACTGGGTCTTACAGGGTTGAAGCAACAAGTCAAACATGATGACGACGACTCTCCTACAAAAACACAGTGAAGGATTACTTTAAATGACGTCTGCAGTGATGTATTTTCCTCTATCAAACACACGTCATCAGGGAGCAAACGGGCAGAAATGTTTGTTGCTCTTCTCCTTATCCAAGTCATGAGGGTAGCAGATCCAGGAAGTCATGATCTGTAGATGTTTCGACTTTTAATCGCAGTTATTTTCTGTCTCCATCGTTTCTGGTTTGTTTCCTTCTGCCTCGCCATTTCATCCCTTGTGTCAGTTCAGTTATTCTCACAGTTTGTGTTGTGAATTTGCTTCTTTATGTTAGTGTTACGTTTTGTTTGCTGTTTATATCCGTTTCAGGCTTTTTCTCTTATCGTCCCTCTGCTTTGTTTGTCTGTCACCTTACCTGCGATTCTGCTCCCTTCCCAAGCTGCATCCACTTCCCTGTAATTAGCTCTTTTGTCATTCCCACCTCTTCCCCGGTAGCTCTTCGGGCTGTTTCGTTCTCACTGCTTCCTCCGTTATATTCCCGTCATACATCCTGTGCGCCTTGCTCTTCCGTTGCCTTGTTTCCTATGCGTGTTTCCTGGTCTTCATCTCACGTCCTGCTGTAAGTTTTTTCTTTTATTTAGCTCATTAAAGAGTCCTTTCTCCTCCACATCTCTTACTCATCGTGACACAGGAGGGAAACCCAGCCACTGAGGCTCTAGGGGGAACAAGCGAAAATTGTTTAACCACACTGGGATGGTGGAAGCAGTGAAGATGTGCCTTCATTTTGAAGACTTACTGAAAGGAGTTGCTATGACGGCCATTTTTGGGGTCATTGGGCCCCTTAAATAGCTTGAAAGATCAAGCAGATACATCCTTAAACAGGTGACTTTAGCACAGTCTTCTGCTACCCTTATGCAAAAATAACTATCTACTTAAAAACGAGCCATATACCAGAGTGCTGTTCCTTTGTGTTTAATTTATTATTCTGGACATGCAGTGTCTTTCTAAGAAATGTTTTTGGTCGCAAGCACAGAGTATCTGGCCCTCACTTTTAAAGTAATGAGAGAGGCTTCAGAAATGCCAGATGTAAATGTAAAAGACTGTGAAAACTGGGAAATGGACAACTGTGGCAGCCATTATGTAAATGGACTGTCTGGTGATTTAGGGAAGTAAATCAGTCCTCGGAAACGAGGTGTTTCTCGTATGTAAATGGGCTTGTAGGGCTTTGTGACGTTGCAGATGTTTAGATGCACTAAAACGCCAAATTAAGCACTCGAGGGAAGGAAATCAGGTGAAAGTGAAATCATTTTATCATTAAGAAGAAATCAGGCAGCATCAGGTGAGTTATATTCGGTGCAGGGAGGAGATTTGAGGAAAAAATAAAATAAAGAGCATTTATCTGTGTAGAATTTTCAGGTTTTAACAAAACCATAAAAACCATTAAAAAGCGCAAACAAATGTTATATTTATTTCATTAATTATGAAAAAAATGAAACCCACCTGCCCCTATGTGGAAAAAGTAATTGCCCCCCCCACCCCCAAACCACTGAGCCTTAGTGATGACAAGCAATGAGTCTTCTGCATCGAAGTGGAAGAGGTTTTGGCCCACTCTTCTTTGTGAAAAAGCTTCAGTTCAGCTGTATTGGAGGGTTTTCAAGCCTGTCAGCTCACTCAAATTTACCTCCTGACTTTGACTAGGCCACTCTAAAACTTTAGTTTGTTTTTGACCATTCAGAGGTGGAGTTGCTGGTTATCCTGCCGCATGAGGTCACAAACTCATATCCAGATATGCATGAATGCATGTCTCCCTTAATTATGGCAAGCCATCCAGGTGCTGAAAACAATAAAGCATCCCAGACCATCACACTACTGGCACTATGTTGTCAGTATGATGATGATTTTTCTTTCTGTTGTTACGCCTACTTCGTGTTGTCAGACTAAGTAATATTGGGATTCACCAGGTCTAATAGTAATAAAGTCTGGGAAAATTGAACTGTCAGAAAATAACTGATGATTTAACAAAGGAGGGTAATTATATCATCACTTAGAGGCAGATTAGTTTGGATGAATAATAAAATCATTTGAGAACTGCATTTTGTATTTACCCAGGTTATCTTTTTTGATATAAAAATAGGTGTGATAATCTGAAACATGTAATCATGGCCAAAAACAGAACACTTCACAGTTTAAACATTAAGTTTTAATTTCAAGCATTCAAATAAACTGTAGCGGGTTTGTTTTATGCATCTTTAAAATGATATAACGCCAATTCGTGCCACAAAATAAAAGACGTAAGCAGGTTTGCTGCTGCAGGATGGATCATTAGCAAATTGTGTGTCACCCCGTGAGTTCAGAAGACTACTGCACGAAACACCAACATGCAGAAATAGTTTTATTTTGCAGTTTATGCGGATGTCCTGCTGAGTTCTGCGCAAGAGGAGGAAATTCAAAAGGAAACTCTCTGAGCTAATCTGGACATTTTTGGGAGTGTGGTGAGGGGGAAAAAAACCTTCCGTCTTCCAGCTCTTTCTGGGCTCGGGGCCAAAGCGACTGGAGGAAGGAAGGCGGGAGGCAGTGGAGGAGGGATGAAGAGGAGAAGCAGGGAGGAGAGGAAGGAGAAAGCAGACAGGATCTGCAGGGACTGCAGGAGCACATGCAGAGTACATTAACTCTTGCTTGGCCAGAAGCTCTCCTCCTTTTTCCCCCCATTTTGCAATCCAGTTTTCCTGCAGTTTGGTGATGAAAATGTCTCTTGGTCACAAGAAAAACTGTTTTATTCAGAAAATGTACCTGAAATCACAGCTTGCGCTTTAAATTCTTCCGAAAGTCTGCAAACACCTGCCGTCTTTAGCAGGACTGCAGCTATTATGAGCAACTGTTCGTCCTCTATTTGGGAACAAAGGATGTAAACTGTGAAGGGAGAGGAAGAGGAGGACAAGACAGGGAGAGGATTTTGGACTTTAAGGGAAAAGGGAATTAACTGAACGCCATTTCCATCCTGAATGAAAAACATAGAGGAGAACCAAAAACAGAGCTTTACCTCGAAACCAGAACGGACTGGGAGCACGTCAGTAGAGCTGTGGAACAAAGCAGACTCTCCTGATGGAGAAACCTTTGATCCTTCCAGCTAACTATTGCTAACACGGTAGGAAACAAGCAAAATACGACTCAATGTAAAGAGCAATGCAAAATATGCTTTATTAATAACAGAGATAAAACAAATACACACAGATGACCATCAACCAGAAACTTTCCCCTCAGCTGAGCAACATCTCTATTCCCAGACCAGCCTGCAGAGGAAGCTTGTTTCAGTCACACGTGTTTGGGATGTTTTCCTTCAGGTCATGGTCCAGATCTCGTGACTATAGGTGAAGGTTGGAATGCTGCTGGACCTGTGCAAGGGTCTCACTGCTGACACAAAGTCTCTCCTCAGGAGGAACCTTAGTTTTTGGGAAGAAGCCTGGCTGCAGCCTCAGAAAAGCTGACTTGAATGGTGACGTCGCCATCATCTGCGAACCATTCCTGACGCCAATCAAGCCACATCATCTAGAAAAAGCAAAGATGAGACCTTGAGGTTCTCAAAGCAAACACCATTTGCTCCACAGCTATGCCCTGAAACCCGAGGAAGAGTTCAACCCACACTGAAACTCAGCTTTGTGCCTATTGACTCTTTGCACCTTCATCACGTAATCACGTCCCAGCGGAAGTGAGGGACGGGGGAAGACTGCGATTGTTTTCCCGAATTGTTTTTGCCGATATAGCCATGACTTCTACTTGTTCAAGTCAAGCTAATTTGTCTGTATTAGTAAGATACCTAGTTGGGGCTCATTAACCCAAGTTGGAAACCTTGGGAAAGCTTAGAAAGCTTAGAAACCGAGCCATACCTTCTCCCTCCTGATGTGTTTGTTGATTTAATCAAATCACCGATTTTGCCTGAATTCAAGCCACATGATTTATATCACTATGTCATAAATGGCATTTCCCATTAAACCGGAGCAGAGTTAAAAGCGCACTAAAGTCCAGATGCTCATTAGTTGTTTTCATGTATGGTAGACCACATGATGGGGGAGCATTTTCTCCATGGTTACGTATGCTTAGATGCGTACCTCCTCCATAATGCAATATTTGATTGCATCTTACTGATTCACTTCCTTATAAAGTATATGAACATTAATCTTCTTATCTTGTAGAAAGTGTTCTCTGCGAACATTGTTTTGAGAACACAACGAAGGAGATGATTGTAGATTTCAGGAGAAACAGGGTCAGATCAAACCCTATTTCCATCACGGGAGAAGAAGTGGAGGTGGTTGAGGAATATAAATATCTCGGTGTTCATCTAGACAATAGACTGGACTGGAGACTCAACAGCGAAGCGTCAACAGGAAAGGACAGAGCAGACTGTGCTTCTTCAGGAAGCTAATATCCTTCAAGGTTTGCAACAAGATGTTGCAGATCTTCTGTAAGTCTGTTGTTGAGAGCGTCATCAGAGCCAGGCACCTAAAAAGGCTCAATAACCTGATAAAGAAGGCTGGTTCTGTTCTGGGGACGACTGTGGAATCTCTGGAGTTGATGGTTCAAAGAAGGACCCTGAACCCTGGACATCCTCTTCATGAGACTGTCATTGGAAAGCCGAGTCTCTTCAGTCAGAGGGTTCTTCATACTGGTTGTAAAATGGACCGCTACAGGAGATCTTTCCTGCCCACAGCCATCACCATCTATGATAACTTCTTGACTAAAAGAGTTACATCAACATTTAATTTCCCTTGGGGATAAATAAAGTATTTTTGAATTGAATACAGCGAGGGCTGCCAGTTCTTACCCTATGACCATTTTTACTGTGAAGTCAACTAAATAAAAGCGATATTAGATGACCAAGTGTCGTTTTGACAAGCTTTACAGGAGCACAGAGGTTGTTTCGATGTCCACTTTCTGAAGAGCGTGACGTCATGTGCAAAGGGTCAATAGTGTTAACACAGGTCTTTGGTCATAGAGGAGTCAGTATAAAGAGCCCAGAACCGACTCCTGTGGCGCAACGCATGAACTATCTTGGAAAAACAGGCGCAAGTCTTCTCCAGATCCACAAAACACGTGACCAAGCCGAAATGAGCTTCCTCCATAGCCTTATGGGGGTGGCTCCAACATCTGATCAGGATGCAGCCCGTCGGAGGTTTTCTGGGTACGTCCCACTGGGAAGAGACTCCGGGGCGTCTAGGGATCTCTTAGAAGGAGGGGAGAGGGATGTCTTTGGTTCCCTCCTGGACCTGTTGCCCCAGCAACCGGATCGTGGATAAGTGGAAGACAACGGATGGATGGATGGACCCCACGGCAACTCGATGAAGGTTCCAACCTTCTGTTCCAGGACCTGACAGGAAGCCACACAGCTCATCCTGAATCTAAAGCTGGACAGTCTGAGCATTGTCTCCACCACCACGGAGAAAACCTTCTCAGGAATACTAACAGGGATGATAATTCCAGGATTGTTGGGAAATTTGTATCGAAACAGTTTGTTTTTATAATTCCCATTCAGTTGCTTTTCCAACATCTAATAAAAGTGTTTTGAGTTTAAATCCACATTTAACACTGAGATATATTTTTTTTCTCACCTGCATGTTGCAGCTTTGCAGTCATCCTTCCACCTCCAGGAGAGACGCCATATGAAAAACATGCTGAAAATACAGAGACGGGTAAACATCTCCAATGGGTGCCATGCTAATTATGTATGCAGAGGAATCATTTGCTGCACCGACTGCTGCAGCGTTACTGCGAGTCTAACCTCAGCATGTGAAGAGCTTTACAGTCAACTTTCACTGTTTTTCTGTAAGGTGTCAACAGGATGCAGTGATTCAGTTTTTCCTTCCACCCAGAACGTCATTCATCCATCCCAGTTGTTGTGTGTTTGATGCTCATGTAGAAGTTTGGGACATTTGATTCTGTTTCCAGGTTTTAAGATGATCTGCTGCACTGAAGCAATTTATGAGCGTTGATTCAGCATAATTATTTAAAATACCACAAAAAGTGCCCTACGCATTCACAGCAAAGCAAACCATAAACCAAAAGTAAGCCAGCAATTCATCCAAAAAACATTGTAACCTGTTGTGCAAATGGCTGGAAATACTTAAAAACAGGAAATACTTTTTTAAAATTCAGAAGATCCTGACTGAGCTCTGACATCTGGATTAAAACTCCAAAACCAGATTATTTGATTAGGAGGAGTCAGAATGTACATCGTCGTCATTTTCTTGGCTTTAATTATCCATTTCAACCAGGCCTTTTCCGGCTGGGAAGGATTATACAACATAAAATGTACTGAATTTAAAAAACAAGAACTGGTGAATGAATTTAATTCTGGGAGATTTTGTCTAATCCCCATGTCAAATGACCCATACAGGCACAAATGCAGACATAGACTGCACTAATATTTAGTTGACTGTCCTTCAAAGAGTTGTAACAAATTTCTGGCTGCACTTTGCACCACTCAACTTTTCAGACGTCATTATGGACTCATCTTCTAAACACAGAAGGGAACATTTCAGAAGCTTAATGTTAGCCTCTTTTATTCATTCCAAAGCCAGTTTTAGGATGATCTCCCAGTTGCAACCACCGCACTGTTGGTTTGAGGTGCAGTTGAAGGAGGAGGCAGTTCTCCTTATTCATTATGGCATCCACTTCATGCAATGCACCACTGCTTCTCGCAGTAAAACTCCCCCACAGCTTGATGCAGGTGTGGAACGTCTACAATCTGCAGCTTAGATCCTTTAATGTGGCTCCCAATAAGTTTGCTCACAAATAATAAAGAATTAAGCAGTGTTTTAAAATGCAAAGATAATATTTACACCAATAGTGGAATTCTTATTTTATTTATTTTTTTGTGTGTGTGCAAAGTTTTTGCTTTTTTAAATGCCATTTTCAATACAAATTGAAAGCTCCATTGAAGAAAATGTATTTATTCTCTTTTATGTAAAAAGTATGATTTCCTTTATCTCAAAACCTTAAAACAAAAATAAAATAGTATTTCTTTCATTTAAAAATCGAAACAAATTTCCTGTAATAGATCCAAGTGAAACCCTGGTATTCATGAGGGTTAGGGACCACAGTAGCCCACGAAAAGCTGAAATCTGTCAACAGCTCAGACCTCCTTTGAAAATGGTTTTAACTGCCTATTTTAGTAGTTCAAACACCAAATATGCATTAATACGCACAGCGGAGACCTTCTTAGCAATACCACAGAAGCGAGCATCTATGAGCTTCCTTACCTCCACTCTTGAGTTTGTATTTTTAATGCTCAGAGACCTTTTGCTCATGTTGTACATTTTTAATTAACCAACTCAGTTGCACATTCCTCTGGACTGGAGGATTTTTTAATATATACAACTACACAGTATTCATGTTGAAATTTTGCCTTACTGTGCAGTATTTTTATTCCTTATTCTATTTTTATATATATTTTATATTCTTTGTGTGAGTCTGTTTTCTGTTACTGCCTGTCACTGTCACTTTGCTGCTGTTGCACAGAAATGTCCCCATCGTTGGACAATAAAGGATATTTATTTCTATTCTGTTTTATTCCTGAGGGTACAGCCAATCAGCTCCCAGGAAAATGAATGCCGCTCCTGGATTGGTTGCTTTGCATGGCGCTGAGGTATTTCAGCTTCCCAAGTTGCATTAACTTAAGAATATTTGAGATACGCTCCATGGAAAAATCCATGAATATGAAAATTACGCAAGAATAATTTGAAGTCACATCCCACAGAAAAATCAGTGAGAAGGTGAATCATATCATGATACTATCACCACCATGCTTGATAGTTTTTACAGTAGTCTTATGATTGAAAATCTGATCTTGACGTCTCCAAACATACATCCAGTTTTCGTGGACAGCGAGCTCAACATTTGCCTTCTGCTGCATCAGTTATTAGAAGATTCCAGGTGGCTGGATGTATTATTTTAACACTGTGTGGACTGGAGAAAGTTGGGCACCAAGTTATTTTGCTTTTGAAAAATTGTTTTAGTTGTTTGTGTGATTGTACCATCCTAGAAAAAAAACAACAACAAAAAACGGTTAAAATAAATCATTAAAACTCCCCAGTTAATATGACTTATACGTCTTCTGTATGTTGACTCAACTTAAAGTTTTATAGTTTGCTTTTTCTTTACATGTAACCAAAACTCAATTAGGACTTCTGCAAGTTTCATGGAGTAAAATGCGTTAAATCCTGAGAATTAACTTGGGTAATCAAAATATGTAACATTAGATAATCTAGATAATCGTCTTTATTTCTTAAACCGCAAAAACCCAGGTTCAGCAGCAGAGTTCTGAGGAAGAAAGGAAGCAAAGCACCCACAGAGGAAAATGTAATTTCAGACTTGCTGTGGAAAATCTCTGCATATTTAAGACTATTTGAGGCCTAAAATTGAGATTACTTAAATTTTATTGAATTTAAGACCTTGCAGAACTGAATTATTTTCCCAGAACAAATGTTCTAGTGTAATTAAGTGATTTGCTGGTTCACTTTCCACCAACTCCTGCAACTGATTATGGAGCAGTTCTTGCATGGTCCATTTCCATTTTACAATCTGATGAATCACATGTCCAGACAATGAAGACCAGGTTAGATTGATCAGAGAAGACCTGAAAGCTTGAAAAGAATCGGTGCAGTTTTGTGGATTTTATGCTTTAAAAAGGTGGAATATGTTTAAAACTAAGGTTCTTAAGTGCTGGTGCATTTACCACTTAAGGGACTTAGGCTGCATTCAGTGGTACCCGGAATAACAACACCAACTGGTTATAAGAGGCTGCACGGTGGTAGAGTTGGTAGCACTGTTGCCTTCTTGGGTTCAAATCCCAGCTTGAGTTCTTTCTGCATGAAGTTTGCATGTTCTCCTGCAAGCATGGGTTCTCTCTGTGTACTCCTCCCACAGTCCAAAAACATAACTGTCACTTTAATCTCTCGAAAATGCTTTTGTGCATGGTTATGCGTTGCCCTGGTGTACACTGCCTCTCGCCGAATGGCCACTGGAGTTAGGCGCCAGCTCCCCCGTGACCCTGCATGGACAAGTGGGTAAAGAGGATGGATGCAGTTATAAGCTAAAAATCAATATTTGCTTTGGTCAACAACACTGAAATGAGAGATATAGCTTCAAACATTTTGAAAGATGTTCAGGCATTTGGGTTATCGCTGAAGGGTGGATTTGGATCTGGAAATGACATCTTTGCCCATCATTGTGCTCAGTGATGCGGCTAACAACTGTTAGCATTACAGTGGACCTCCACCAAATCACGGTGCAGTGTTTGTGGATTTTTCTGTTGAAGATGACTCCAAATTGTTCATGGGAAATTCACCTATTTGCGGATTATGTAAAACATATCTAAAAGACTAAAAGGGAAGCTGAATACCTTAGGTGCAACACTGTTGACGCGCTATTGACTATGCCATTCCCTTTCCTTAGCGCTGATTGACTGTACCCTCAGTAAGGAAGACTGGAGACATTAGCTTCTGCTGTAGTGCCAAGAAGGCTTCCACTGTGCGTATTAATGCATATAAAGGTATATTTGGTGTTTGAACTATTAAAATAAGCAGTTTTAGAGGGGGTCTCAAGTATTTGCAGGCAGTTGTGGTCCATAACCCCATGAATACTGGGGGTACGCTGTATAAGGCAACAACGTGTTTCTCTGCACATTAGCGTATTAATGCTGCGTTCTATTTACCTCGGAGCTGGGTAACAGCGTTCCAGTTGACATTCGAAGACGTCTGGATTTCAACATGGAGACATTCATAGACATTGTTCGCAGTACCTCTTACGGACATCATTTTAAACTTTACTTTCCATAAGCAAACACCACTTTTATTTTTTATGTTTTGATCTGCGTAGAGTTGAAGGCGATACATGTAACATTACTTTTAGATGCACTCGTACATGTTTGTCTTGCAAATTAAACATGTTTCCACCACACCTTACTCTTGTTGATGCGAGGAGCGGCCATACTGAAACATGAACTCGGCCTTACAAGTCAGAACTGGGGTTTGCTTCCACTTTCCCTGTGGGAAACTTCGGAGGGCGTTGCTGTTGACTTTTCCAACTGGAAAGTTGGAATTTCCCAGTTCCAACTACAACTGGAACAGTATTAAACACAAAAAAGTTATAAAGTGGTCCAGATGGCAAACGTCTTAGGGGGGCATTCACACCAGCCCTGTTTAGTTCGCTTTAATAGAGCTCTAATTCATTTGCATAGAAAGTCCGGTTCGTTTGGGGGGGAATCAAATTCGCGCAATCAAACTCTGGTCCGCCAACAACCCTCGGTCTCGGTTCGGTTGAAGTGAACTCTGGTGAGGTTCCAATGCAGATGTGAACACAAGCACCGGAGACCGCTCCAAAAGCAGGAAGTGGACTACAGCGCAGGGCATTCTGGGTAAATACAATCAAAACGAACATGCGAGTCTCGCGCTAGTAGGAGAAATGCCTCGTGGTATTTTACCAAAGACAAAAGAGAAATCCTACAACTGCTAAAATCTGATGCCACTCCATTTTTGTTTACGTTTCGTGAAGAAGGAAGTTGCGCTCAGTGTCTTCTTCAGAGGTTTTCGTGTCGAACTTCAGTGGTTCTTTGTGCAGCGCCCCCACAGGCGAGGAGAGGGAACAGGTTGCTCAAATGGTTTGGTTCGTTTGACACAATGCAGCGTGAAAGTGAAATACAGCGGATGAAAATGTAACAGATGTTGCAATTTTGGTCCCCAATCGAACAGAGTCTGCCGGAGTATCCGGTGTGAAAACACCTTTAATGAGATACAAACGGACAGAGGTACAAGTAAACATATTAACTTTGCGGCAACCATATTAGATTTTGAGGCATGGGTTGGTGCCTCTTGGAATTTTTTTATTTTTTCTTGTTGAAACTTTAAAAAAGTCATATTTTTGATAAATAGAAAGCATAAATAAACCGCATCCTTCTCCCAAACATCCAGCTCCAATGCTGGTTTTTATGTTTTCAATGACGGAACATGCGAACTGGGTTAGAACTGGTTGGGGAGCATTTGCTCTCCAGGTGAAGCTGACAAAGAGATGAAGGTAGGTTTTGCCATAACCAGACACCCACAGCCTGTCAGAACAACAACTTCCAGCAGTTTTAAGTCTCGCAAACAGGCTGAGCATGCGGGAAACGGAACCAGGTCTGCAGAGGACCTGGAATGCCGCTTTCTTTTCTTCCGCCCTTCAAACCCGGTAATGATGGAGAAGTAAAAAGCGACATGATTGGTGGATGCAGCAGGCAGCAGTGGAGAAATGTAAACCCCTTGGCTTTGTTGCATTAGAGGGGGGGTGCTGAAGACTGAACGCTCCCCTCAATGCCAGCAGCCGGAGCCTGCTCAGCCGGTCGGTGCGGTGGGAAGCGGACTGGATCCTCCTGCAGCTCTGCGGTAAGAACCGAGACAGAACCCGGAGGAAGAAAGAAATCAGACAACAGCCGCACACCAATGCGATTCAGCGGGAAGGGTGGAAAAAACAAAACAAAAAACAAACAAAAAAAAAAAAACAAAAAAAAAAAAAACAGCCCGGGGGTGCCGCGATAGCTCTCAGACAAACCCGGCAGAGCCAGGCTCGGCTTGCTTTGCGTGACAGCTGCGGGACCAATGGAAACATGCGGGAAGCCAGCTGCGCTAAAGGCTGCAGCCAATGGAAAATGTGAGATCCACAGAGCTGAGGTTAGGCTGGCTGCAGCAGCCAAACTTCCCAGTGAATTTAAAAAAAGGCTGTTTGTGTTTTGGCTGCTGCAGAGGCCATTTTAGGTAAGAATCGTCCTCTAACTTCGGGATGCGGGGATGATCTTTGCGGATGCGGAGGGGAACAAAACGGAGCCGGAGTCCCGCATCCAGACTGAAACCAGCCCGGGCTGCTGCTGGAAGCTTTATGTGGATTAAATAGATATTCCACTCCTCTTTTCTCCCTCCCTCCCCTCCCCTCTCCTCCTCCCCCCATCCCTCTCACCCTCCCTCCCACTTGCGTGCTAATTTTTTATGCATTTTTCTAAACTGTCATGGCGATTTTGTGTCCTTGGAAATAAAAAAGCAGCAGGCGCCTCTCTTTTTTTTCCCGGTCTCGCCGGGGTGAGACTGCGGCCGGGAGTCCGGAGCAGGTGAGCTGTCCGCTGGGGAGGCTTTTCTGTCCCCGGGAAGACGGAGTTTTTAGCGGCTGTCCACACGTGTAAAGGAGACAGGCGGCTGTTAGGATGTATTTACAGCAGCGATGCAGTGACATTACAGAAGCTAGCTCAGAGCTAGCTGCGGGGGCTAACACCAAACAGGACTCTCTGTCTCCTTTTCTCCTTCTCTTCCTCCTGTTTTCCGCTGCTTCTCCTTCCCAGTTTTGCCTTCTCCTCACCGGGAACTTCTCTTCTCATCCTTAGCGAGCTCTCCCAACTTGTGGCAGCCCATTGCAGCTAGCCGTGTTAGCCCCTGCAGCTGCTAGCTTTCATTAAAAGAGGTTTGAGAAAGGCTAGGCTCTTATTAGCCTCTTAGCCTCCTGACTCATTATGGCAGCCAGGTGTGCAGGAGAGCTCACACAGGTACAGTCCCCCCCCCCCAACACCTGACCAGGTGGAGCTCAGGGCTGGAGACAAAGGATAGCTGCTGAATGCTAACCCTCTTTCCTCATGCCTGAATGCTTATCAGCATATTTATATTACATGCTGTTCTTATCTGATAGAATCCACCTGATTGTCCAGATCATTTGCACAGATTAGGGTTTTCCAACTTGGTTTGACCTGCCAGTTTTGACCGGTTTTCTATTTTTATTATTTTCTGTTATGCATAAAAGAGGGGGGTGGGGAAGGTTGTTTCCTAGACATTGTCATTTTAAATCCAACAAAAATGAATTCCCATCTGAACAGAGCACCTTCTTCCACATGTTAGCTGTCTCCCCTGCATGGCTTCCAGCTACTTTCATTCAAGGATGGCTTTCAGGAAATGACTCATGGTTGTCCTGACAACAGCTTGAAATGTTGTAATTAATATTATCCAAATATTTTCAAAGAGTCATTGTGGATGGTTATGCTGTGGGCAGGAAGGATCTAAGGTAGCAGTCAGTCTTTCAACGAGTCTGAAGAGGCCTCTGACTGAAGACTGTTGCTGTATGACAATCTCATGATTGTCATAATATGCTAACCGCTAAGTTTCCGGGCAGCAGAGACAATATTCCACAGCAACACGTCCTGGATAACACCATCAGTTGTTGGCGAGCACTGCTAATCCACCTCATCTGCTTTTGCCACACCTCTGTCTGGCCGTATGGTTAGAGAGACGCCGGAGTCAGGGATATGATCTTCCCTCTCTGCTCTTCGGTCCTTCTTTGCATCCATGGAGCCTCATTTTCATCTCCTCTGGGATTTGGGGTCATAGCTTAGGTCTTATTTGAGCTTTTGAGAGGCTAATCAGCTGCTCCCAGTTTTGAAAACACCTTGTTGACACAATTAAGCATCATAACAACTGTCCAGAAGTAAAAATCCTTCCAGCTGCACAGCATCCAAAACAGAGGGAATAATTGTTAAAAAAAACAGCAACACATAAGCATCTAGAATAAGAACTAAAGTAACAGAGCTGCTCCAACATGCTGCCACCATAAGATGCGATTCTGGAACCTTGTCAAGGAATTATTGTCTTAAAACAAGCTCCTATATCATGTTGAAAAGTTACTTATAAGTTAGTTTTCTTATTTCAGGTGTATTCAAGATATTAACCCTAGAAACTAGAGCAAAAATACTTGGTAAGATGTTGTGTTTTTGCAGTTCTCCATGTTCAGATGATGGATTGAACAGAGCTCTCTGAGATGTTCAAAGCTTGGGGTGTTGTGCACAAAACGGCTGGACTTATATTCAGGTGACGAATGTTGGCGTTCGGTTGGAATGGACTTTATTTAGGGATATCAGAGTAAGGGGGGCTGAGTCCAAATGTTTTTCACACTTTTCAGTGTTTATCTTTTCACAGTGACGCACGAGTTGCGATGTTCTTATGAAGTGATCTGCGTTAAGCTTTAAGTCCATCAGAAAATGGAGGAGTTTCAGGATTGTCTTCATTTCCGATCAAAGCATGATCTCTGTCTGGTTTGTCGGATGCTGCGTTTGGAGATCAAAAAATAGTAGGAGCTCCTGATTTTGCTGGATTTAACCCTAGGGAACAACAATTCAGAGTCTTCTGTGTTGGATCACCAATCAGAGCCTATAAAGGGGAAACTGGTATGTTCTGACTGGTGCATTTCCAGCAGGAGGCCCTGTATGTGACATTTACCTGTAGAGCTGGGTGGCTCGTGACGAGCTGAAAGGCTGCTGCCAGCCGAGCTTTGCAGCCTGTTTTTGTCCCATGGTGTTTGCATGCTTAGCTGCGTGAGGAACTGAAGTTTGTTTGTATGTTTTCTGTCCATTGTGATAGCAGCACTTTCTCAGACGTCTTTCGTTTTGGAGCCAGCTGTATAAAATGCATTGAAGTTTGTGGTCGTAATGTGAGAACACCTGGAGGGGCTGAAGTGGTGTGAAAGCTTTCGCAAGGCACAGAAAGATGTTCAAACTAGGGGCGCGCCGATGAACCGGCCGACCGATCTTCTCCGCCTCTCTAAGGTCTGAAAATCCTCCACTCTCTCCTTTTGCTGTGCCGTGAGAGAGCTACTCGCTCCACTGTTGCCAACCTTGTCGCTATATTTATTGACTTTACAGACAAAAAAAAAAACTGGCATCAAATCAGCTACGAATCAGAATCGGCAGGTTGGGGTTTTTAAAGACCGGTGATCAACCAGAAAACTCCTGAGTTCAAACTCACTTGTTTCCATAGCGTAATCCGGGGGCAGAATGATTTTATGCAGCCGTATCTTAAGAATGGTAAAAATTTGGCCCGCCAGCACAAAGGTGGTTGATACAGATGGACAAGATTTTTAGGGTGCGTTCCCAGCAGCCCTATTTGGTCCGTCTTAATCGAACTGTCGTCTGTTTTCCTAGAAAGTCCGGTTCGCTTGCGGAGGTGTGAACGCGTAATTGACCTCTGATGCGGACCAAAAGAGCAAACTCTGGTCCGCCTACAAACCTCGGTTCGGTTTAAGTGAACTCTGGCGCGGTTCGAATGCATTTGTGAACACCAAGCAGACCGGAGACCGCTCCAAAAGCAGGAAGTGGACTACAGAGCAGGGCATTCTGGGTAAATTCAACCAAAACAAACACGCGAGTCTGGCGCTAGCAGGAGAAATGGCTCGTGGTCTTTAGCCAAAGACAGAAGAGACATCCTCCAACTCCGCTAAAATCTGATGCCACTCCATCTTTGTTTACATTTCACGAAGAAGGAAGTTGCGCTCAGTGTCTTCTTCAGAGGCTTTCATGTCGTTTCCCTCAGTGGTTCTTTGTGCAGCGCCCCCACAGGCAAGGAGGGAAACAGGTTAGTCTACTGGACTATCAAGTGGGGAGTCGCCTTTAAAAACAAATTAAAATCTTCCTGAATTAGAAGATTTTTCATGCAACACGAGTATTTTTCTTTCATTAATCATGCTTTTTGTTTTTTTTTACTTTAACGGTAAATAGGAGCGCAAGCATTCATCCACTTGTTACATTTGACTAAATGCAGCAATTGTTGTCGAATAAAGAGAGTGACCCACATATACTCCCTGTTGCTCAAGTGTTCAACCCAAAAATGTGTATGAAATAGGTTTTTTTTCTTTTTTCTCTCGGATGGATCTAATTTAGAGATCCCATTTCTTCAACAATCAGACCACATGTTTAGTTTATTGAAGGTAAAACAAAAACAAAAAAAAAAAAATCACAATAAATTTACTTTTGCATTTTAAATAAAACAGATTTTTTAAAAGTCCTTTCAGCTTTACATTTTGACCGTCATCTAAAAAAACGGAAACTCTGGTGTAGACTTTGTTTAAATTGATCATTTAAATGCAACAGTGATTGACTATGAAACAGAAAATGTGCTGCGGGTTCATTGATGGTGAGAATAGCAGATATATACCAGATGGTCTCTGTTTCTTCATCACATGTGTCTCTAATATTTATCAGATCTTTTTTTTTTTTTTTTTGTACCAAACTCAAAACAAAAGTGCATCAAAGAATTTTTTTTTTTTTAAATTGTTTACAGATCAAAATGTGAAAGATTTCAGTTTGGATGCTTTTAATGAGCCCAGGAAAAAGCTGTTTCTTTTGTTTTAGTGTTTGACCTGCTGATCAAGATGAAACTGGCAGATTCTAATCTTTAGCAGGTTGATCGGCCCGTCGCTGCTTGTGATCAGTACAGATTGTCTTCTCCACATGTTTTAGTCGGATCTTTGAGAATCAGGGGGTCCCACACTCTTCTTTTTTATTTTTATTTATTTATTTATTTATTTTTTACCTTGGTTGCAACGTGCATGTTCATCTTGTTTTGGTGGCTTCTGGCTGGGGGAGAAAATCAATGTGTGCTTTGTCTGTTGTTGACACTTTTGGGGAGTGCCTAAATAATACCTTTATGTTGTTTAGACAGGTGAGGGAGGATATCAGGCACTGACTCATGCTTAATCATTTTACAACTCACATATTTCTCCTTTATTGCTTTTATGATAGATTGAGGGTTCCTACACTCTTTGAAAGGGACTTCAGGTCATAATCCAGGAATATCTATAGGACTGTATTCACACTGATGCAGATAATGTACTTCAAGACCCATTTTTTTATGAATAAAAAAGCCCTTTTATTCAGTCTAGTTTAATTGAAATAGCAGCAATTCACAACAAATGTCATCTTAAGGCACTGAAAAGAATTCATGTTAAAAAAACGTGCTTGTATTCTGATGAGTGAAGATGTTTCTGCAGCATTTACAAAACATAAAATGCAGAAAAGTTCAGTTCGCTTACTCATTAAAGCTGCAGTATTTAACTTTTACAAAAATGTGTTTTTTGCATATTTGTTAAAACTGTCTCCATGTTGTGACAGTTTGGTCTAAGACAGATAATCTGTGAAAACATGGAGCTCCTCCACCTCCTCCCTGAGCTGCTATTGCTGTTTAAAGAAATGCTCCGCCCCCGACCTGAAACAACCAATCAGAGCCAGGAGGAGGGGCTTAGCGCTGTCAATCACCCTCGTGTTGGCGCTGCTAAATGTGCTAATGGTGGAGAAACAACTCACTGTTCCAGGAAAACTGTTTATCCGCCGTCATCGGTGGCCATGCTAACTAGCATTAGCATTAGCATCAGGCTATGTTGAGGTGAAGCAGCTGCAGCATAGCAGAGAGCAGGGGGAGTGTGTGAGCGGCGCAGACATGAGGGTGACTGACAGTGCTATGACCCTCCTCCTGGCTTTGATTGGTTGTTTCTAACTGGTGTATTTCTGCAGTTAGTACTGGGAGCACTGGGAGAAGGCAGAGGAGCTTGGTTTTTTTTAATTTATTTTTTATTTTTATTTATTTTTTTCACCGATTATCTGTCTTATGTTATACTATCACATCATAATAATGATTTTAACAAATATGGAAAAAACATTTCATAAAGTGTAATAAGTAAAAAAAAAAAAAGATTTTCTGACTTCCGACTGGAACACAGTTAAGTGGATTCGCCTCATTCCTAGAGCCAGCTTTTGAGGGCAAATTGGATGAACTCACAGTGGGTTCATGTCTTATGCATGCGGGGAAAATAATGCATCTCAAAGAAATTTATTTAAAAAAATGAAGAACACCGACATTTTCTATAAATATATTGCTCAGAGATATGTGTTCCTTTTTTATTCATTACCAGATCAGGCAAAAACACCATTCCCTGCTATCTGTAGGGTCATACTTCCCAAAGAGCCTGAAGTTCAGTTTCAGCTTTTGGCTGGAAGTGTGTAGAAATGGGCTGCAGTTCTTCGCACTGTTGCCGGGCAGCAAGAAGGTCCTGGGTTGAAATCCTGGCCTGGGATCTTTCTGCATGGAGTTTTGCATGTTCTTCCTGTGCATGTGCGGGTTCACTCTGGGTACTCCAGCTTCTTAATGTAGTCCGAAAGTAGGCATGTTTGGTCAGTTTGTTGGTCCAGTGTGTCTTTGTGTTGTTCTGTGATGGACTGGCAATCTGTCCAATAGCACCGCTCAACATCTGGAAAACAAGTAATTGTGATGTAATTGCTGAAAATTGCGACTACATTACTGATTTTGATTATCACAAGCATTTTGTCGTCTAAAATATATGTTTATGTTGTGCACCAAGGGCGGTGGTAGTCAATCCAACTGCCATTAATCCATGTGAGTTGAGACATGAGGACCTACCAAATATTGCATCCAAGCAGACTAGTTATACTGCGCAGCTGTGCTGTCCAGGGCGAACCCCGCCTCTCGCCCTAATGACCGGTTCGACTACAACCCCTCATGGATAAGTGGGTATAGGCCATGGATTGAAGGGTAGCTTGTGTAGGAATCATTCAGTAATACCTTCTTTCTTGTTCTGCTTATGATTTGTGGAGAATTGTTGGTTAGTTTATGAAATAATGCACTTTAAAGCCAAATACCTGTGCAGAAAATTGACTTTTGGCATCCTGCATGAAACTCTTTTTAAGAGCCACCTGCTGCAGAGAAACAGGCTCAAGTGTTGAAGCATATTATACATTAGGAATGTAAAAAAATAGTTTTTAACAGGATAAATAAACGATTGCATAACTACGGAAGAGGATTAGGGCCTCTAAAAAAAAAAAAAAAAAACAACTTTTTTTCTCTCAAAATTCTGTTGTTTTTTTTTTCTCAGAATTCTGGCTTTTTCTCTCAAAACTCTTTCTTTCTCTCAAAATTATGTTGTTTTTTTCTCTCTCAAAATTCTGTTTTGTTTTTTTTTTTTGTTGTTTTTTTTCTCTCAAAATTCTGGCTTTAAACTCAGAATTCTGACTTTTTTTCTGTCAGAATTCTGACTTTTTGTTAGTATCCTAATTCTGTGTCAGTCTACATCAGAATCCAAATAAAAAAACCAAACATTCTTAGGTTTATGTTAATTATGCTGCATAATCACATAACTGTTTCTTCCTTGTTATAGGATTTGTAAAACTGCACTTCATCCACACTGAAACCTGTCCCAAATTTATTTGGTAGATTTGAGTTTTTTGACTACATTTGCCTGGTGATGTATATAAACAAATTTTATTCAGAGAAAAAAGTAAAATTTCTGAGATTAAAGTGAGAATTCTGAGAAAACCATCAGGATTATATATATATAATTTTTTTTTTTTTTTTTAGTGGCCATAATCCGTATCTCCATCCTGTCCACACTGAATAATTTTAAGAGAGGCTGAACAGTATTAGGAAATCTTGCGATGGCGATATTGGTTGTGATTTATGCCTATTTTCTTCTTTCCCCTCTTTCTCATCGCTGCCTCCATCACTCTGTGACCTTTAGCATTTTGGGCAGCGTCATTAGTGTCCAGCGTGAGATTCAGTCCAGCTGGCCAAATATTACATTAGGATGATAAATTCAAGTTGATCACAATTTGGATCTATTAGCCAACAGTTTGCTCTCCAGTCAGTCCTTTGAGATGTGAATTTTGACAACATGTTGTACAGCTTTCACCGTATCACTCTGTGTTATGTTGCCACAGTTGCTGAATGTCATAAAATCTCAACTTTCAGTGTATTATTTTAGTTTAGTAATTTATAAAAGTTCAACAATTTCCTAAAAGAATTGGACGCACAAGTTTGAATTGATGGATTGTGTGAATTCTAATCTTGACAGGATCAAAATTACACATACAGGCTCAGATGTATACATACACCCCTCTGCTCCTGGGTGAGGTAAGGCTCTCCACACAGTTCGTGCAGCCGAGCTCGTAATGTGATTCTGGTTGGATATTTGACTGCTCTGCTTTGCAGAATTGATAGTTTTATTTTAGCAAATTGGTTTCCAGGCACCTCCTCAGCTTTTGGTCCATGCATTTTACCGTCATATTTCTAAACTCAGTTATTTTTTTCCCCTTCCTGGATCAACGTCTCATGCGTCAGTTTTACTGCGTTCAGTTTTACTGAAGGGAAACAAAAATCCAAATTAGCCATGCAACTTGGGTCTGAATGTGAAAGCATCTGTATAAGTTCAGCAAAGGAATGCCTCAAGTATCAGCAGCCTGAGGAGTATTCCTGAAGTACAGTTCATAGTCCAGATTGCATGCTAACATTTAAAAGGTTAAACTTTACCTGTGTTGTTTTACTGTGGGCTGGGAGGCCCAGTAAAGCAACAGCAGTTTCCGTGTGGTGTCGGGGTTTAATGGTGCAGGACGCGGCGGGACCCTAAAAATAACTCCCAACAGCCCGCTGTCATCTTCCATACATCAGACCAGGTCAGCTGGTTGCACAGAACCTGGAAAACTGTGTCACTGGGAAGTGCTGCAGGGAGTTGGAGGCAATATCTTATTGATGTAGGAAGCTGGATGAGGGATGCTTCCTGACATCTTGTTCCAGTCGGTCCATCGGGGGGAGTACCGGAGAGCCGAAACCAAACGACGAGATGCTGAGCTTCATGCTTAAATACCGCCCTCCCTCTCCTGAATCTGGCTTTAATTTGAAGCAGCTGAGTCGCCGCTGTCTCTGAGGCAGGTCGTCTCCTGCTGATTCCCAGGTCCATCCACAGTTAAGCTGCTTTTATGGGTCAGGCTGAGCAATGGAGCAACAAGATGGAGCAGGTTTCAACAGTTACCTTCTCAGGTTTAAAAGAATTACGGGCTCAGTTTTCACCACTAAACTTGTAAAAATCATGTAAAGTGGATTTAAGAAATGTCTGAGCTTGGGTGGAGGAATTTATTTGGAAGAAGAAACAAACGACAGGACACCAAGAAGGCATCCGTGTAGCCTGAGACCATTACACATAAAATCCAGTAGACCAGTGGAGGGAGGTGTTTGAGGTTGCATCAGTGGCAGCGCTGCAGCGTATCAGCCATAATCCGTTGTTTTGGTCAACGCCAAAGATCAACGCTCAATTAGTGTTGGAAGACGGAATCAAATTAGAGTATGTTTGCAAAGCAGAAGGAGCCCAAATAATTTAATACACATATATTTATTTTGTTGATTGCATGATTCCTTTATGTGGAAATAAAAAAAAAAAAAAAAAAAAAAAAAAAATGGAAGTATTTACCTTCCAGTTATGGATAAATCTACTGGAAAATAAAATGAGCAGTTATTGACGGGTCAGATACTGGGGGGGGGCGATTTCTTGTTCATGGAGTGCATCAAAATGACAGATTTCCTCTGGAAACTCATCAACAAACGGCTTGTTCTTTAGCTTATTTTGTGTTTTCAGTAAAAGTCGGATAAAAGTTTGATGGTTGATGGACAAATTCTTTCAGTACATGTTATTATTAACTCCTTAAATTTCCTGTGGTTCTTACCCAACACGCTTTAACAAAAAACAAACAAAATTAAAAAAAAAAAAAAAAAAAAAAAAAAAAAAAAAAAAAAAAAAAAAAATAGAGCATGCTAACAGAAGCTAAGACTTTGTGAGAAATGGACACATCTGAAGGAAAAACAAAGGTTTTCAGTAGCAGATTATGTTGGATTGTGGACATAAGACTTGTGGACTAAATATTTAATTGGAGTGCATTAATTGGACCCTTGTGGATGTAAAAAGACAGTTTTTGTTCGAGATGGCTCTGTTACTTTGCATTTCTGACTGGTTTGACCAAAGCGTCGACTGTGTCTTGAATTGGCAGCAGTTATGGTTATATCCTTGATTGGCAAACATCATTGGAATGTCAAGAATCTTCTATGACGCCAGTGGGGTAAATGTTTTTTAATTTTTAAAGAGAAAATCAGAATCAGACCTGTATGGGAACTCTCAGCCTGGCTGTTGCTGGGGGCCCATGTGAAACCAGTCTTTTCTACCTCTGTAAAGGTCTGAAAATCAGCCACTGTCTCCTTTCGCTCTGCCGTTAGAGATGCTGACCGACAGATCCGCCCACCAGGTCGCGTCTGCACGTGTGCAGTTAACAATAGTCACCCTACTTTTGCCAACTTAGCTTCTCTAACACTATAGTTAGCAACTTTTCAGACATAAAAAAAAAATAATCATCGGTCGGAATCGGCAGGTCCAGCTTTTTAAAGGGGCAGTATTTCCAGGCACTTAGAATCATTTTATATCAAGTAACTGTGTTTGTTACCTTAAGTTGTTACAAAAATGCTGTATATATCAAATTTGATCTCCTGTGCTGCTGACAGAATGCATTTACCGAGCAGAAAAAGCTCTGATTATGACGGTTCTGCTGTCTGGAAGGAAACGACTCCGTATGAAACAAGACAAAGCAAAACAGCAATGAGTTTTCACCGTTACATTCATGGTGCCTTTCCTGAACAGGAATAAAGTTGGAATTCTCAGCGCTAAATTGGCCTGTCACAATAAATTTTGCAGGATGATGAATTGCCCCAGAAATTATTGGGATAAACGATAATATCGTTGTTTTGAGACCAATTTCAAGTCATATATTGATCATGTTCGCCCTCTCAAAGACAAAAAAAAAAAAGTTTGATTTTGTAAATAACACTTAACATTATCACTATGATTTCATTTTCCATTTTATTTCCAATCTTATTTTTCTATTAGTTGCCTTTTTTAAATTGTTTTTCTCATTTTTTATATTCATTTAGTAATTTTTAAAGATATTTAAAAAAATAAAACACGACAGCCAAAAATAGTAAATAAAACGGATATAAAAACCACACACAATAAAATGGATTATAACATCTCTGTAACCTATTAATCACCAGAATGGAAATTATAGAGCTCATTCTAATTTATCATGCGATTAACTGTTTATTGCAACAGGCCTATTGCTGAAGACCAATGCCTGCTGGTATATTTGACATAATTACAGCACATTAGATCCGTTCAGATGAGCTGTGGAATGATGTTGATGTAACATGGGCAGCAGCTGAACACCTCACCTCCTGCTGGAACGGGCTTTCGTTTAGCTGGTCCCAGAATGCATCCCTCTGGGGGTAAATGTCCTTAAAGCGCTCCCCTGATCGGCTTTATTGGGTTGTTTCAACAAGGACCAGAGCCTGACGGCTTCAGCTTGGGGTGTTCGGTTCTGATCCGTTTACTAGATACTAATTTCTCCTCTGTAATGATGAAGCAGAGTTTTTTTGTAATAGTGTTGTGAAAATGTTAAAGCAACAGTGCGGTGGTTACGCTGTTTGGGGTGAAGGCATCTCAGTGTTCCTTGAGGGGTTTAAACATACAGTAAATACCTGAGTGCTGGGAGTAGGACTGCACCGATTAATCAAATTAATCGTGATGAATTGATTATTGAAATAATCGTCAACTAATTTAGTAATCGATTAATTGTTAACTGGAGTATACAGACTATCTAAAATGGGCCATTTGCTGAAAAAAACAACACACCCAGAGCTGGAATTAAGCCAAAACCGTACAAAATATCCTCCTCAAGTGGCAGTTTTAGCTTCACCTGGTTCAAATTCACTAAAGGAAAGCTATGTTATTGCATTTTAAGCAATAAAATGTTAATTTTCCTATTTTAATAAAGGAATTTAATTATTTGTTTGCCTCTTTTAATGTATTTCTAATATTGTGAAAAAAAAGCCCAAGTTAAATTAAAAATCTGCAGGATGTTCCAGTTTTTTTTAATCGATTATCGTCAAACTAATCGATAGAATAATCGATTACTAAAATAATCACGAGTAGCCGCTCAAGCTGGGTGGAGTACAGTGGCGAGGTGTTCAGTAATGTGAGTCCAGTGGACTCTAGCATAGCTTGTGTGTGATCTTAATGGAAAAATCCTCGATTATTCTTATTTTTTGTTCCCCTGGTCATTGAATTCAACTCCCATCTTCATCCTGTAATCAACGCATTTGATGCACTTTGTTTGGAGCTTAGTAAAAATCATCTGAAGGTTAAGGGTGTATGTGTTGATGCATAAATGAGGATATTTCAACCACTAAGTAAGCTCATCAAGGGACCTGCAGCACAGTTGTCTCTGAGGTTGATGATTGTTGCATTAATTGCTGCTTTAAAACAAAGTAAAACCAGAAACTGTATCTGCTTTATGATTATCTTTCCACTAAAGCAGGTTTTCCGTGGTCCAGCCAGGTTGCGACAGCTTGTTGTGAGTGTAGTTGGGTGTTTATCCTGTGGCCCATCTATTGGAGCATCTCAAGACGCATCAGAATCAGCTTTATTCCCAGCAGAGTGACTGATTACTCAGGCCATAAGGTGTTCGTTGTGTTCATCAGAGAGAGAGTCTCTCAGGGTGTCCGCGCATCCTTAAAAAGTCTTAAATTCATGTATCTAAAATTAAGGCCTTCTTATGCCTTAAATTAATTTAAAAAAGTAAGTTGGCCTTAAATGTTTTAATCACAGGTCCTTCTATCTTGTATATTCTATGTATTTTTTTTTCTAACAAGATTTTTCAGTCAGGCAAAAATTGGAGTCGCACTCAGACATCTTCATTGCGTTCTGTGACTTGAGACAGCTGAGACTACCAGTAACTCACTGCTAGCATACCCTTGCTAGCTAGCTAGCTCTTCTGCGTCTATCATGGATAAGTGCAGATTTATCGCCAGTTGGCTGGAAGAAGTTCGTACATTTCTGTGGAGATATAGGTCTTAAATTCCTTTCATAGTGGTCTTAAAATTTGAGTTGGTGAAACCTGCAGAAACCTTGGTCTCTTTGGTGGCTGGTTTTAGCAAATGGCCCTCTGCAGTTAGTGTCCAGGATGTGTGGGGTCTGCAGAGATGTTAGCTGCCCTATTCCTGAATCTAGACCTGCACAAGTCCTGGACGGAGGGAAGCTCAGCCCTGATGATCCTTTCTGCAGACCAGATTGTCACAGTCTGAGCCAAACCACACAGTGATGGCAGAACCGAATAATGGCTGTGTAGAAGATGACCAGCAGCTCCTGTGGAAGGTTGAGCTTCTTGAGTCGGTGAAGAAAGTCCAGTCTCTGCTGGACCGTCTTCTGAACTGTGTTTGTGTTGGAGGATCGTCTCAGGCCCAGAGGTTGGGTGGTCCCCAGCATAGCTGAGCTTCTGCACCTCAGGCGGAGACTGAACTCTGACCCAGCACTCGACTCTGTGCTGAAAACGCAGCCTTACAGGGATCAGATCTCGGCTTTAATCGTCCGTCTACGATGATCCAAGATTCCAGCTACGAGCTGCTGTTTAACTTCCTCCGTAGAGTGGCTGGGCTCTGCCTTCGAGTCGAGCTGCTGCTCCTCCACATGGAAAGGAATCAGCTGAGGTGGGCTGGTCTCATATAAGCAGGAGAAAATGGATGGACAGATGGATGATCAGTTTCCCGCTGTATGCAAATACGGCTTTAGCTTTCTGTAAATTCAGTCTTATGTCACATTTTTAAATGTTTGTTGTGGCTTCTGTGTTTTTAAAACCAAGACCTTAAATTAATCTCATCCAAGTAAGCTTTATGTGTCCCTCTCTGAGGGTCTTCTTGCTTTTTACATACATGGAAATAATCAGATTTATTTATTTTTGTTAACAGATGCTGTGAACGGATAGAAGATGAAAATTCTCAAGAAGGACAAGCAGCAGGTTTGTACTTGAACCACACACGGACAGAAGGGCTGTCGATTTATGAAATTTACCTCCAGTTTGATATGAATTATCAGGTAAATCTCAAACATATTCAATTTAATCCAGTTTAATGCTCAGTTAAACCTGGATCACTGTTGTGTGCTTTTCCTAATTCCTAAAGAGGATTATGGGAAATTATATGAGGCTCGGTGTTGTTTAGGTTCTGCTGGATCTGAGCTGTACCGCCACAGCTGTCTGGTTGTGTTACAGCTTCATTGTTTTCTTCAGTATTTTGATATTCTGCTCTGCTTTGGATGATGCTTGTTTATATTCATGAGTCAGACTGAGCTAAAAGATGAGTCAGAGTTTTTAGTGGGTTTTCTGGACGTGACTCTGCAGTTTGTTTTTTTTAGCCAGCACAATCATATTAATCTTTATTTAGTGCTTTTACCCTCAAGGTTATTATTTCATTTACTCATAATTATTTTAAGACATCTGAAGAGGTTGTGGCTCAGGCTCCTGTATTTGTATATAGAAATAAAATTTATTAAAAAGTAAGGTAAGGAAATGAATAATAATTTATAAGGTTCAACCAGTGGTGGGCAACACTAGCTAAAAAGTTAGCTGCGCTAACCCTAAAGTGCTACACCAACACAGTATTTAGCGGAAGCTAATGCTAAAGCGCTAATTTGGATTCGGATTACACATTAACATTATAATTTACACGTTCTATAATGCCTTTAGAAATTGCATTTAAGTTTATATCTCGTTCTCTGCTGTCTGTGTTTTATGCCGTTCCAGTATGTTTCTTGTTTGAATTAAAATTATTGGGGAAAGAAAAGAGAGAGAAGGTGAAGAGAGGAAATGGAACTTCTGCATAAACGGACTTCAAAATAAGAGCATGAATATAAACGTCTAACTACTTTAAAAATTCTGAGCAGTCGATAACCAAAACTTCAACTCAGATGTCGAACTTTATTCAATTGAAAGTTTACAAAACAGCAAAGTAAATTTGCGCTTTAGAATTTATCTGGAAAAATTAATTTAGGGGAAGCTAAGTGTGCTAAATGTTTTCAAAGTTAGCAAAAGCACTAATCTAAAAATTAGCTCCACTGGTAGCGGAAGTGTGGCCACCACTGGGTTCAACATAAAAAAAAAAAAAAAAAAAAAAAGTTATATTAATTTCTTTATTTACACATTGAAGTGTATTAAATATTGACTGTATTAAAAAACTGCACATTTACAGACTTGAATTAAATGTTCTTGATTTAGTGAAAAGCAGTTGTTTAATATGTGCCTTCAAGCTGTTAAGACTATTTAAAGGGAAAAACTTGGTTAGTTTGGTGTCGTTGTGTGCACGAACCAGAGAAAACTAAGGCGAAAGCGGTCTGAAGAGCTCAGAAAAAGGAAAATAGATGGCTACATTAAAAATAAAGGCTACAAGACTATCTCCAAGCAGCTTGAGTTCCTTTCCAGTGTTAAAAAGTACAGAGTTCATGGGGTGGGGGAAACCTCCTGGGATGTGGTTGCAGCAGGAAATGGAACCGCTGGTTGATCAGACAGATTGAAACCATCCAAACCCACTCAGGCTGAACTCCAAGGAGAAGGTACATTACTTTCTGATTACAGCATCAGTTGCATTTTGAACCCTAATGGACACCATAGAAGAAGAGGCAGAAGAACTTTGCTAGACAGAAAAATATAAAATACCAGACTGGAATTCACCAAAAATGCATGTGGGCAAAACCCAAATACTTTGGACTGATGAGACAAAACTGGACCTTTTTAGCCAGCCATGTAGGCTTTTATAGAAGAGGGAGAAAAGGAAAGAAAGAACTTCAAACCTGCTACATAAAGAGGTACGCCTGTCGCAGTAAGCAATTAAACGCATGATAAATTAAGATGAGCTCGATACTTTCCAATCTGATGATTAATATTTTTTAAAGGGCAATTTTGTTTACAGAGACCTCATAATCCATTTAATTTATTGTTTCGTTTGTGTGTGGTTTTTATTTCAGTTTTATTTATTGTTTTTGGTAGTTGTGTTTTTTTTTTATTTTGGATATAAAAATATCTTAAATTATTAAATATATATATGGGATATGGAAAAAAAAATACATAATTGAAAAAGTAATGATAAAAAAATTTACTAAAATACAGAATATGGAAAAAATAGAAAAAAAATAATGAAACATAGTGATAAATAAAAAAATCTGAATAAATTCAGGATATGGAAAAAATTGAAAAAAATACATAATGAAACAAAGTGATGATAAAAAAAATACTAAATAAATTCATAATATGGAAAAAATACATAAAGAAAAAAGTAACAATAAATAAGGGTGGGTTGTTTTTGTGTCTGGAAGCTTGAATCTGTGTCAGGCACATTCCTGGAGTGAGCATGCTGCTCAGCCTCAGTCACGGCTCATGGATCCTCCCACAGGATGGTGATCCAAGACTTATGGCTCAAAAGACGATGCAGAACTTCCAGTTGGGAAAATGAAGATTTCCTATTCTGAACTCCAGAGGTAGCTGCTATAAAATATTTCATTTACTTGACCACCTTTTGTTTTTACTGCCATTAGTTTAATTCTATGAAAGATTCAGCAGAATTGATGATCTAAAGCTCAGCCTGTGTTTTAAATGGTGACTAAACAATTATTGATGCCGCTGAACTTTGTCAGTTTCAAGTTATATTGTGCTTTTGTGTTTATTTTGGAACAGTACCAACAGATTTGTCCAAATCTATCATAAATCCTAATACTAAACCTGATAATATTCACTAAAATAGCTGAGTGTTTAAATTGCTATAAGTGACGTTGCACATTTACCAGTAAATAACTGCTGTTTTGATATTTCTGGTTAACTTTTGCTTTAAAGCTGCAATATATAACTTTTATATAAAACATGTTTTTTGCATCTTTGTTAAAACTGTCACCATGTTGTGACAGTTTGGTCTGAGACATTTAAACTGTGAAAAAAATCAAGCTTCTCCACCTCCTCCCAGTGCTACTATTGCAATCTGCAGAAATGCACCGCTCCCAGTTAGAAACAACCAATCAGAGCCAGGAGGAGGGACTTAGCGCTGTCAGTCATGCTCCTGTACGCGCCGCTCAATGTGCTAATGGCGGAGAAACAACTTACCGTTACAGGAAAACTGTTTATCAGTGGTCATCGGTGGCCATGCTAACTAGCCTTAGCATTAGCAGCAGGCTATGTTGTCGGGAAGAAGCTGGAGCGTAGCAGAGAGCAAAGGGGAGCATCTGAGCAGCGCATACACAAGGATCATTGACAGCACCAAGACCCTCCTCCTGGTTCTGATTGGTTTCTGACCGGGCAGTTCTATAGCACTGGAAGCACTGGGAGAAGGCAGAGGAGCTTGACTTTTTTTTTTTTTTTTTTTCTTTTTTCATACTATATTGTCACAACATAGTAACAAATATATTAAAAAAAACATTTTTTTTTTTAAATTTTTAAAATAAAAGTTACATATTACAGCTTTATCTGATGCTGTGTTGGAGGCATAAATGGGTCAAATTTACCAGATAACCTCCAGTAATAATTTCCTAACTAACCTAAGTTAGTAGCTCAGGCAGCAGATTCATTTTTTTTTTTTTTCCATTTTCAATTGACAATCAAATATCAAAAAAATGAAGACTTGATTAGTCGGTTTATTTGTTTTTGAATTAGATACAAAGAAACGAAGAAAAGGTCTTGTTTCTCACATTTTCAGTTTCAATCTCGGATCAAAAATATTAAATGGAAAGGACCGAATCTGGTTTTAATATTTCAGTGCTCGGGTTTATGTGACCCGGAAATTGTTCTGCGTGCAAAAGTGCGAATTATCCACGGCAGCGCTGGAACCACACACCGATTTGATTACAGACTTATCGTACAGTGGAATGACGTGCATAAATGCCCTGCATGCTGCAGCAGATCAACACCCTACCGTGCTCAGAAATGAAGATCTGAAGAGAAAAGGACATTTATCAGACGCGGCGCTACAGAGGGTTTTGTTTGGATCAACATACTAAGTGACTTTCGATTCAGATTTCCACCGTTTATTTTGCAAACACTGCCAGCAATAGTGGCATTCCATGACAGACTGGAACATCATGTGACTGGAGATTCATGACTGGCTGGCTGTCATCAATAGGGCTGCATGCAGGAGGTCGGCTGGGAGGAATCCTAAGGGAGCGGATGAGTCCGACATCAACACAAGACTCACCGGACTCTCTGATGCACAGGGAAACATTCTGGCAGTAATTTTGCCTAATAAAGGTGGTTTAAGCTGCTCTTTATTCTTTTTTTTTTCCTCCTGAATAACGTCCAAACTCTGCACTCAAAGCACTTTTGACTTTTAAAGTGTTTTTGTGAAGGATATGGTTGGTTACTTTATTTTTAGCTCATGGTTCAATGATGTAAGAGCCAAAGTAACTGGTGTTTACACTATTTTCCGCTGAGCACTTTCGCACTTTCGCACTTTCGCACACAGAACAATTTCCGGGTCATGTAAACCCGAGCAATGAAATATTAAAATCAGATTCAGTCCTGGAGCCTATGTTTTCATTTCGTATTTTTGATCCAAGACTGACATTGAAAATGGGAAAAACAAGACTTTTTTTTTTTAAATTATTTTTTATCCAGTTCAAGAAGAAATGACAAAAAACAATCACTTTTTTATCCTTTGATTATTGGTTGTCACTAGAAAATCAAAAAAAGGAATGACACACGGATTCTTCAGGTTTGTTTTTGTTTCTCATGAAGCCATAACAAAATAAATCCCGCAGCGCTCTGCTTTATTTGTGTCCTGTGTTGTTCTGTTTTTACAGTGTAAATGTGATGAGATTTTAGCTTTGTGTTGTCTGTTTATCTACCTGCAACATCCTCAAACAACTGAGTGATTATGTCATCACCCCACAGTGATCTGTCGGGTGTGGAAATGTGCAGGGATGACTGCTGCGCCACTGCAAATGACTGATTACAAAAGGAAGACACCGTTCTGCGTGTCTGGGGTTGTTGGTTCAAATGAGACCACTGAAAGTAGCCGTTACTTTGTAAAAAGTTCTGTTTGAAGTCACTAGTTGTTGGATTTTATTTTCATTTTGAGTTTGAGCATCTCAATTATTCGCTACACAACTTTTTGTGCAATAAAATTTTGCATCTGTCATCCTCATGCAAAAAGTGTTTTTGATTTTTAAAAACTCACATTTTTCCCCAGATGCTTTGCAAAGTGGTTTTCTGTGCAAGACACAGAAAAGGAGGTGGTGAAATCATAGTTTGAAGAAGCGAATTTGTATGATCATAAATGGCAGGGTGAAAAGTTTAGTACAACAGTAATGTGGTGAAACACACATTGGCGGTGCATTTACCTATCATCACTGCACAGGAAATTACTAAAAGGCTAAATGGAGCTGATGGCTAACACTGCAAGTTTTGCAAAGACCTGGTCATCAACCATGCATTTGATTCAGGCAATGAGCAGGAATGGATCCAAAAGGTACAGGATAATAGCTGTGGAGGACTGGAGTTGCAAACCCCCGATCTAACCAAGACCGGCTTCATGCAGCTCAACAGACAGAAATGACTGCTTTACTAATAACCACAATAAGATGATAGTGAAGCATTCTTTTAGGTCACAGCATTGGAAAATAACCCGGTAGCTGTAGGATTGAACCATGCCTATCTCTGTACCTCTGCACTCATCCCGGGACAGCTGTTGCTGGGGGCCATTTGCGGCCCCCAAAACCACAATTCAAGAATAAATTAGGACAAAAATCCGACTTTTAAATCAAAATCTTCTTACAAAAATGTTAAAAAAAATGTTAGATGCAACACAAAGGGATCAACTTTTCCAGGCTTTCTGGTTTGCTTCTATTTTCATGGTAAATAGGACCACAGCTACTCATTGACTTGTGCTCTAAAGCCCCCACTCTGGTCCTCAGGGCCCACTGTCCTGCAGCGATTCAAATGACTGCATTACCTCCTTTTTATGCCTCCAGTTTCTGCAGAAGCCTTTTACTCACCCATTCATTTAAGCCAGGTGTGCAGCAGCAGGGAAACGCCGAAAACATGCAGGACAGTGGGCCCTGAGGACCAGGGTTGGGGAACCTTGGTGGACCCAAATCTACTTTTAATTGCTGTATTAAAACTTGGCTGAAAACATTGTTTTCAAATGAAGACTGACCTGGATCCTGTTTTTATTGCTGAGAACAGACAAAATATTTTTCAGTTTTCTTCAATCGAGCCCAAAATAATAAGCAAACTGGATGCCTTTGATTTAACTAGCAAAATATGCCAAAATCACCAGAAGTTTTAGATTTACAATCCCGTTTCTACAAAAATAAAAATCTGATTTTTTGTTTAATTGAAATAGTTCATACTTAGTTTATTGTGAGTTGTTTAAAAAAAAAAAAAAAAAAAAAATCAACATTTTTGGTGATATTAGTTTATAAAAATGATTTTTTTTTTTTTTGGCCTGCCAGTGTTTTTGAGTTGACGATTTTGATCAATGTGACGAAGTTTGGACACCCCTGATTTAAGTAAATAACCCATTTAATTGCTTTTTTAAAATAAACATTTTATTGCTTAAAATGCAATAATGGCATGTCAAACATCCATTTCAGTTTCAACTCTGATGTGTAACAAAGTGATTAAATCCTATTAAATTCAACTAACTACTATATATACTTTTAAACTTAAGATATTCATTCTTAAGTGTCTCATTTAAGTCAAGATAGAAGCATAGCAACAAATAAGTGTTTCCTCTCTGTTGTTGTGCTTTTCTGTTTGTCATATTTGCAGTAAACCCTGGATAGTTGTTTTTTTTGTTTGTTTGTTTTTTTGTTTTTTTTTGACAGCACTCACAGACTGTTAGCTAATACCCTGCCAGGTAGCCACTATGATTAGTTGGTACACGTAATGTTTGCCAAAATATACCTGCTTGTACATCTGTGACATGACAGATTATCACAGATTTCGGATTTAGGTAACCATTCTTTGCAAAGCGAAGATAAACAATGTCTGTCGGAAACTACGGAATAGTTCAGTGTCCGCAGCGGGTGTGTTTAGTTTGCTAGCTGCAACATCGAGGACGCGCTATTGTGGAAAGCCAGTTCTGCTTTGCAGTCCTGCACTGCGCTGTATTGTCTTTTCGGTTTACTTTAAAATGCTTCAGCACTTTTGACTGTTTCTGTCATTTTTTGGGGCGCTTCATTTTGGTACACTACGTCTCCCTCCATAGCTAAAAATAGCGCTTGGCTTAGCATGCACGTGTCAACAGCGTAGGTGTTAGCGGCCCAGACCACAGTGCGCTGAATAGTTTAGCGGTGTTTATGATAGTTTATTTAACGAAGCTTCAAAGCAGATAATTTGGCTCGACGATTTTTAGTACCTGACTTATTTGAGTAATTGTTTCATCCCTAGTCTCCTTAGCAACCTGTCCAGGGTGTACCCTACCCGTCCCCCTACGACGGCACATGGATAGGCAGGCTTAGACAGTGAAGTGATGGATTTTATTACGTTAAAGAAGAAAAGTCAATGAAATGAATGCCTGGACCTAATGATAAATGCAATGTTTTGGTTGTATTTCCTGAAGTGAGATAACTTTCAGTCAAAAGCAGGTTGGAAGTGTTGGATGCATTCACCAGTTAATTCAGTCATTCATTAATTCAGCTTTCCGTAGCGACTGTGAGAGCAGGCTTCAGCATTGATGAAACTGCAGTGTTCATGGTCTATATTTGTGAAGGAGAGACGGCTCTGTGTGTGTGTGTGCTTGCTGCTTTGTGAGGCAGGATTATTGATTCATAGCCGATGTGATTGCAGGCGGCCTCCCTCAGCTGCGTTTGCTCGACTATCGGGCCTAACTGCTGCAGCTCATCACCGCAGCCTGTGTGTGGATGTTTGGTTAAAAAATAGTTTCAAATCAACATTTTTATTCAGAGCTTGGATCCTGGATCCTGGAATTTTTGCATAATTTACAGACTTCATCTTTTATATCTTCTGTTTCCTCTACCCTGGTTTAAATTTAGTCGTCAGGACTAAACTGCTTGTGGTCCGAATTAAAGTGGAGTTGAATTACTGGCTGGGTGACCAGGTTGCTTTGTCAGTGAGAAGCATTCTGACCTCTGTAGAAGAGCTCTTTAGCCTCTCCTCAACCTGGAAGTCTTAACAAAGAAGAGAAGTGATTGTTTGACTTGGATTGACTTTGTGGAGGCTTGTTCGTGTTGAAGAAAGCATGTTGGAAAGCAACACTCGCCCTAGCATGTTTAAGACATTGACGTTTTTGTCCTTCTTAGTTGTAAAGTGCGTCAGAATAATCTGAAAAAGGCCGATCTTAACGTGAAGTCTCACCTGCATTCTGGTAGCTGCGGAGCTTATTCAGAATCGTTGAACGTGCCTTTTTGCTTCCTGAACGCTCTCTTTCAACTTTCCATGGGCTTTACAACAGAATCTTCAGCAATAAATACAGATATTCACTGAAAAAAGATCAAATATACAGATTGGAGTATTTATAAACAGACTATTATCAAACTAAATCAAATCTTGGAGAAAAGTATGAGTACTAGAAAAGGAGCTTTGGTTACTTTCTACCTATTGCATGCAATGAAGACCCTTGACAGGTTGGTCCTCAGGCGTCTTCGCCTCCTGGTGAAGGTCTTGCCTACCAGTCTAGCATCGGGGGAGAGGGGATGATGCCATTATCCATATAAGTTTATTTATTAAACTTTTCATTATTAATCAGGGTAAAATTATGATTGACATAATTTTTTTACAATGGAAAACGTTAAGTACAACACAAAGTATTCGTCTTTTTACAACCAGACTTTTATAATAAGTAGAACCATGTCTATCCGGAGACTTTTACTGAAAAAGCTGACTTTGCTGCACCCAAATCAGCTTTTATTGAATTTATTAAACTTGGTTAAATATAGCAAGCGTTTTGAAAGAAAGTGACCCAACTCCTGCTTTTCCAACTGAGAATAAATTTGTTCAACCAAGCCTAAAAGAATTTGAAAACAAGATAGCTTTCTTTTAATACAACAAACGTGCAAAATCATTTTTAAGTTTTGGATCTACGATGAATAGCATCAAAAACAAACAAAAAAAAAAACACTGGGCTACTTTATTTGCTTGATTTTAGTTTTTGGTTGTTTTTTTTTTTTTGTTTTTTTTTCTTGGCCGTGAGTACTTTTGACTCGTCAGTTTTGGCCCTTGTGACAAAAAGTTTGGACACCCCTGTTCTATGGTGTAGTATGTAGGAGCAGCATCTCTTCTGCAGCTGAGAGGAAGCAGTTAGATAAGGAAGGCCAGGTCTGTACTGGAGTGGCTCCTTGACCCAGTGCAGGTGGTGGGAGACAGAACATCTCCAGCTGAAATTACATCACTGTTGGACGATGTCTCCCTGTCGCTGAACTACAGAGCTGCTTCAGTGACAGACTGCTGCATCCTAAATGCACAAAGGAGCATTATTACAGGTCCTTCCTTCCAGCACCTGTTTGTTTATTTTTATATACTAAAATACGCTGCAGCCCTAATATATAATGGTAATTAATCGGTATAAGAAATGACACATTGTTCTGATTTTTCTTTTTACCACTAAAGCTTGTTTTAGACAATATTAAAGATGCATTAAGAAATGCAAATAAACAATCTAAATTTTTAAAAAAGAAAATAGGAGTTTTCAGGTCTTAATCTTAAATGCAGAATGTTTATATTTTTGTTCAGTTTTGGCTTAATTACAGCTCTGACTGTAATTAATTTCAGCAAATTTCATATTTGAGTCTGTATACTCCTGTTAACAACTAATTGATTACTAAATTAGTTTACTATTATTTCAATAATCAATTAATTATGATTAAACTGTTTTAATCGTTTCAGCCCTAATATATATGCCCATCTTGTACATTTTTCTTCTCTAACTTAACCTCTTCAGCAACACATTATTGTTTTTCTTAAGTTTTTCTTAAAATTTGTCCTTACTGTACATTACTCCTTACTCTTTCATTCATATTGTTATACTTTCTTTTACCTTTGAGTGAATCTGCATGCTCCCACTTACCTTAACTTGCTGCTGTTAAACTTGAATTTGCGTCAATTAAGGATGTTTATATTCTATTTTAAACAGAAACTAAACTTAGGTGCAATAAAGTTTATTTTTATATAATATATAGTTTCAGTTTGATCCTGATTCACTGACCGTCTGTTTGAAAAGAATCACCTGAAGCTGCTGACATACAGGTTCACGTCAGAGGTGAACAAAGAGACAGTCAGTCTACGTAGATGGCATCGAAAGGGTTACCATGGTGACCACGTGTTTACGTCTGCCTCCCATATCCCAACAGCAGCGCTGGCACAGGGAGCCAGTTTCCATGGCAACAGCCTTGATACCCGCTCCTCAAACGGACTGACGATGAGGCGGCTTAGCTCGCTGTGTGCCTGTATTCCTGTTTGTGTTGCCTCATTAGGTTGTCAGGGTTTTTTTTCTGTCTAATTGTTGACCTTGTTGAGATCGGAGAGTATATTTTTGTTTTTTTAGGTCCAATGTTCCAGAACCTCATTTTTGGGGTCTTGATTCGATATTTTATTATTATTATTTTTTTTTTTTGTACAGATTTAGGTTAGGGTTGGTTATGAACTGGTTGCAGGTAGAGGTTCAACTTTGGGTTGAATAGTTTTAGTTTACAAGCTCCTGTGTGTGTGTGTGTGTGTGTGTGAGAGAGAGAGAGAGAGGGAGTCTCATCGAGATGATTTATGATACCTGTGCGAGCGTCTGTTTGCGCATCTGCATGGGTCTCACGACACTAGGCAGTCACACTTTCTGCATAAATGCAGCCGTTTGTCAATCATGCAGCTGCTGCATGGAATGATTACCAACTGGATGATTGTTAATTAAAGCAAATATGTTAGAGGGGTTCATTTAGCAGAAAATGGTAGAGGTGGCTGTTGTATGCATGTTACTGGGTTATTTTGTCCTTTGGTCAATGTGGGGTGCTTTCTTTTCTCTTGTTTGTGGCTGGTCTACACAGCATGAGGTTCTCAGAAAAATCCTGTGGTTTCCCAACATCACAGTTTGACACAAAATTATAAAAAAAAAAACAACAACAAATAACTTTTAACACAATCAAATTACTTGTATTTATAGCAGCAAAGCAACATTGAGGGCTGTTTATGTTCGGGTTTTGGAAGCAATAATGAAAAACAACCCAAAAAGAATATTTTTGCTGTACTCTGTGAAAACATTCATGGATGGGGAAATTTTCAGTGAATAATTTGGAGAAACGTTCTGTAAAAAAAATCTGCGAATAGGTGATCCTCGAATGCTAAAACCGCATATAGGCGTTTCATCTGTTCCTCTATCGTCCAAGTGGGCGATGACAGATGTCCCAATGAAGGCCAGGTTTTTGTGACGGCGCAGACTGTGTGGACGGGCAGCAACAATAATAATTCCAACCAGAGGGTGGCGCCAGATGCACAACAATGGGTTAGACTTTGAGCAGAAGTAAAAATACGGAAACGTCGCTGGTACAGCCAACCCCCGCCTATTCGATTTTTCTGTGCAACGCAACTCTAAATTATTCCCAGAAGATTTAGCTGTTCGCAGATTTTTCCGAAATCATATCTTTTTTTTTTTTTTTTTTTGTGGTCATTGTATTAAGTAATCAGAATGGTTTATGTCCCTAAAGCGACCCGCATATGCAGGAGAAGAACGTTGATGTCAGACAATTGTTTACGGAAGTAATAATGAACGCAGCCGACTGTATCGTCACAAGATCAAGCTAACAACAAGAAAGCAGAACTAATCGCAACGGCCTTTTGTGGAGCACTGACTGCAGCTTCCTTCGGGAATTCTGTTTTCACTGTAGTCAGAGCCAGGAGTTGCTAAATGACCGTTCAGACTGCAGACGCTTTGAAAACAATTCCAACAAAACAACTGGGCCGTTCAGACTGCCGTGAAAAAGTCGGCTATGGGTCGCATTTAGGCAAAAAAAAAAAAAAAAAAGCGGATTTGGGTTGCATTTACCTGCTGTGTGAACGTAGCCTAAAGTATTCAAAAGGAAATGGCAGTGGAGCTTGGCACGGTATTGGCTGGCGTCTGCAAAGCAGCCAATCAATGAGTGGCATTCGTTTTCCTTGGCACTGATTGGCTGTACCCCAGAGATAAGGATGACTGTCGATGTTAGCTTCTATGGTAGTTCCAAGACGGTTTCCGGTGTGAGTATTAATGCATATTAAGGTATATTTGGTGTTTTAAACTATTAAAATAGTTGATTATAAGCATTTTTAAAGGGGATCTCGAGTATGCATGGATTTTAGCTATGTGCAGGCAGTTTTTGTTCTTCGTTTATCTTTTGGGAACCACAAGGACACAAAACTGCGCCGCTGTTTCTGAACCATCTGCATCAAATATGTTGGAGGCTGAAATAATTGAGTCTGAAAAGCCTCTAGCCTCCTGAATCCCGTCAGGATACTGTTTCTTTCTTTTTTCTTTCTTTCTTTTTTTTTTTTGTCTTCCATCAGCCATGTTCAGAAGTTTCTGATTGAATATTCCTCATAATCAGAGTAACGAGCCGGTCTGGCTCGTGTTCAGTGCAGATTCACTTCTTTTGCCAAGTGCAAAAATGTGCCACAGCTTGTGGTGGTGACATTGGAACAGAAAACATACGGACGATGAGTCGCCTCTCACTTCGTGTACAGATGGACAGAGCTCGCAAACAGAACAGAATCTGACCCATTTGGTTTGTGGCTTTTTGTGGTTTGTGGCTTTTCATCTTTAGAGGCTGAAACGCGTCTATAGGTGTCATGGATGGATTTTACTCAGTCTATAGAAGAACAGGTTGTAAAGGGGAGATTTATGAGGAAGTGTGGCAGTTTATTTAGAAGTGTTGTGTCCCTTCAGCCAATTATCTGTGGCTCCATCAACACATCCATTCATTTGTTCTGCCCATCTGTCCGTCCATCCAACCGGCGACCTCTCCATCCATCAGTGCAGTAGGGCTGCACAGTGTTACAGTGCATCCAGAAAATATCCACAGTGCTTCACTTTTTCCACATTACAGCCTAATTCCAAATTGCATTAAATTAATCACTTCCCCCGAAATAATTTCCACATAAAAATACCCCTTTATCACAATGTTGAAAAAAGTTTTTGTGTTTTTTGCAAATTTATTAAAAACAGAAAACCAAAAAAAAAAAAAATTACATTTGCATAAATATTCACAGCCTTTACTTAAAGGGGCAGTATTATGTATTTTCCAGGCACATAGAATCATTTTTTTAGCACAATCAAGTAACTATGTTACCTTCCATTGTTACAAAAATGCTGTATATATCAAATATGACTTAAAAGAAAATTGAAGTTGTAACTTAATGCCTTGAAATTGGGCCTCTGTCTCTTTAAGAAAGTCCTGCTCTTCCTGAAACTCTAGCTTCAGGAAGTCATCACAACAGCACTCCTCTATTAACCCATGTTTTGTTTTTGTTTTTTGATCAAGGTCTTTCAATTGAGCAAATACTGTATTCCACAACAATCACAACAGTAATATTAAACTGTTTTTTTTTCCTTTTTGTCTATTAACACTTTAACAACATTCATATCAGTGTTTCACTGAGAAGTAGCTTGTATGATGAAGCTCAGCAGGTGCGCAGTTCCATCAGGTGTTTACTAATTGCTGCTGGCTACTCTGAAGGAGCTGAGTGGGGAAGTCGTGGGGGAGGGGGACTCTGTGAGGCGGAAGCTCGGAAGCTTAGAAACTGCAGCTCCGAGGAAGAGCTGCACCTCAAAGGTGGAGCTGGATCCACCCGGGCGTTTTGCACAGCTGAATGGTTGCCACGGGAGATTAAAGGATTTCTCAGACATGCATGAAAGAATCAAGGCAACACTCCAGGTGTCTTTTTGATGAGGGAATATCATTAGAACATGATGTAAAGCTCAAAAAAGTTGATTTTACATAATACTGCCCCTTTAATACTTGTTGATCCACCTTTGGCAGCAATTCCAGCCTCCAGTCTTTCTGAATATGATGCCACAAGCTCAGCTCTCCTATCTTTAGGCCCATTCTTCTTTGCAGAACTTTTCCAGCTCCATCAGGTTGGATGGAGATGTCTGTCGGCCATTTTCAGATCTCTCCAGAGATGTTCAGTCAGATTCAAGTCTGGACCCTGGTTTGACCACTTCAGGACTTTCACAGAGTGGTTCTGAAGCGTTTGAGATCTTGGCCATGAGCTTTGGGTTGATGTCCTGCTGAAAAATGAACCCTCTGAGGTCAGGAGCAGGTTTTCATCCAGGATCGCTGCATTCATCCTTCCCTCCATCCTGACTAGTCTGCCAGTTGATGCATGTAGTCGATGCTTCCTAGAGTTTAGCTCTATAGCTCGAGCCCAACCCAAAATTCGGGCCAGGTCAGGCAAGAGTATATGGTTGATGTTTGTGACAAAGTGGAGCAGGAAGGTGTTAAACAAAAACTGAAAATGGGTAAAATTACACTACTAAGCCTGATTTCTGGCCATATTTTAAACTGGTCGCAGTTTAAGATAATATGCTGGGTTTACTTTGGGCTCGAGCCTCTAATTAGAGTTAATTAGTCCGGTTGGATCGGGCTGGGACACAGTAATGTGTTTTTTACTCCCGATCTAAACTCCGTTTCCTGCTGAGGTGTTGCAGCAAGGAGGACGTGCTATCGTGAAACGCCAACTCAGAGCCTTGTTATCTGTTCTCTTTTCGTTTTAAGTGAGCCCACACTTTTGAAGCTTGCTTTGACTCTCTCTTGGCGCCGCTTCTTTCCGTCCCTCGCCGTCTCCCTCCATAGCTGCTAATAGCACTTAGCAGTCGTCAACAGCTCATTGGCGGAAGTGAGAGCGTTGCGCAACACAAATAATCACCCATCTGGAACATAGTGAGCTAAAAAGTAAAACATAAGTGAACCGCTGTGAATACTTTCTGGAAGCTCTGTAGGTTTTCTATGTTGCATTGTCCAGAATGAAAGAAAAAAAAAAAAAAATCGGTACAATTTGTTCTTTTTATCACATCCAAGAATATGGACAAAAATATGAACGGTTGGTTGTGATTATCGATGAACCCAGTGGGATATCTGGTTGCTTTTTCTGTCTGCTGTACAGTAAGAAGGCTCTGAACCGTCTTTCTTTGGTGCTTTACTCACAACACAACATCAGATGGCATCGACCGGGAATAATGTACTGATTATAGAACGGACTTGTGCTTAAATGTGGAGTGGATTTAGTGTTGCTGCAGTGGTTTTAGAAGCTAAATGCCCATCACTGTCTGAAGTTGATGTAAATCAGATTCAGATCTGCTGAGATCTTCTTATTGACTTGCCTCCCTCTGTTTGTTTTGGTGCAGGAAATCTTTGAAGCTGATTGTAATGTGGTGTTTTCATGGGTTGAAGCGTGCTTGTATGTTGGATAAATTGCTTTGTTTTCCTATTAAACAGCCCTAGACTATTGGTTGTTCTTCTTTTTTTGGATTTGCTTTCACTTTTCTGTTTGTTGTGGCTTATCTCAAGTTTTTATAGGAACAAATTAAAAAAAAAAAAAAAAAAAAAAAAAGTAACAAAAAAGTAAAAAAAAAAAAAAAATGAACTGAAAAAGAATGGTTCTGTTCTAAGAATTGCTGTGGAACCCCTGGAGATAATGGCTCAAATGAAACAACAGAGGGTCTTCAGTCAGAGGCTTTTTCTGAATCGGTGTAATACTGACTGTTACAGGAGATCCTTCCAGTTGGTTCAGTGTTCTTAGGTTAAAAAGCCACCAAATATTCTTGACATTGTGGTCAAATTTCTCAATGTTTTGCATCCTCTGACCATGAAAAGGTGGTGTTTTGGGAGCAGGGGCTTCTTCTTCTTTGGTCTTTACCTTCTCGGTCCCGGACGATCTCCCCAGTGGACTGTGGCACTGGTCTTCCAGGACTTTCCAGTTCAGTCGGCCTGAAGCTTGTTGGTTCCTGGGTTCTTCGACATCCTGACCAATTTAAAACCTGTGCACCCAATTCCTGTTTACAGCTTAAATAAACCTAAAAATAAATGACATTTACATCCAACAAGAAGCATAACTTAGCATAACTTTTGTGAATTTGAATCAAGTGAAGATAAAACTATGCAACTTCAGGAGTTTTGGCATATTTACAAACAATAAATATGTTAAATGCAAAATGTATACATATTTTGTGCAGGTTTGACTTAATTACTGCTCTGAATATGTTGCTTTTTCAGAAATCTGCCTTTTTTGAGTCTGCATACTCCAGTTAACGATCACTTCCGGTTAGTCGTTTCAGCCCAAATGCAAAGCAAGCTTCAGTTTTTGCAACTTTCCTTTTTCTCTTCTGTTTCGCTACAAACGCATCCCGGGATTTTCATGAAGAAGTCATGAGATGGCAGAGACAGTTCAGCACCGGTTATAAAGTCCTCCTCTCGCATGCTCATCATCTAATGTTCGGTGTAATGACTGTTTGTGTGTGTGTGTGTGTGTGTGTGTGTGTGTGCGCGCGCAGGTTTTAGCAGCACCGAGTTAATCATCTGAAGCTCAGCTTTTGTACCTGAGGACGTGAAAGTAATTGTCATGCTACAAATTAACCGTGCAACAGGCTGTAAAAATGATCCAAACTTGGACTTTTCGGCAGTTTTCAGCACAGAGTTTATTCTTCACAGAGGAATAAAAGTTGCTGTCGGCTCTGAAGCGAGTAATCTGTTGCATTCTGGAGAAATTAAATATACACGTTTCATTTTTTTCAGCAAACTTCACCGTATATTAGTTAAGAAAACAATAAAAAAATGACTGAATTCAAAAAACTTGTCTGATTTCTGCTGGAGCTCTTCGGTTTAAATGAGCCTCTGCTCCTTTATCCTGCTGAAATGATGCAACCTGGGATAATGCAAACAGGCTTCATGGTAGATTCAAGAGATGTGGGTTTTTTTTAGTGCTGCTGCATCAGTGGATGCACATTTAAGCTCTACTTGATTCAATCTGGCAGGAGTTTGAGCTGTCCTCTCTCTGATATCATCTATCTGCTGCTTATTGAGGCTCCTCTGCATGTTTGATCCAAATGGATATTTGCCCACATGCTGCACTGACCTTGAGGTCCGCCTACTGGTCATGAATATTTATGATCGCGAGCGTTCATGCAGAGAACTGAGTTCCGACAGGGTGCATCGATCCTTCGGTTGGTAGCAGGACTTCTGCAGCATCCAGCAGTTAAACACAACTTCCTGGATTCCCATGATGTCTTTTTTTTTTTTTTTTTTTTTTTTTTTTTTTTTTTTTTTTTTTTCATGCTTCAGGTTGGAGTGTTGCTGAAGGTTTAACTACTACTCGAGACCTTCCTGACTTCTTCCAGGGAAGAATTTTCTCTCTGCAAACAAAAATATTTCCAGGAAAATCTGTCAAAGCTATCAAAGACCCACAGATTGCAATATGAAACTATTTTTCCTTGCAGAGATGTGGGAAGAAGACAGCTTTTCTGTTTTGAAGATTGTTGCGTGGTGAACGTGAACTGATACATCTGCTCGTACATGAAATACGGAGCCTTTAGTCACTTTTCCCTTTCTGAAGCTGCCTTTTCCTGCCAGCAAAAACACAAACTTTACTCATTTGGCAAACGGACGCCGAGCTAATTTGGCGCAGCATGAACGGCTCTGTTTAAACGACTGTGAGTCCCGTTTGGCCTGGGAGCGCCTCGGGCTCCCCGGAAGATCATGGAGAATGTCCCCAGGGAGAGGGATGTCCAGACCTCTCCCTGGGGACCTGTTGCCACCCGATCTCGGATAAACGGATGTTGTGGAAACTGCTGATGTCTACAGCGGCGTGGAAAAGTGTTCGCCTCCTTCCTGATTTCCTGCTTTTTTTTTTTTTCTTTTTTTTTTTTTTGCTTGTTCGTCACGCTTCAGAACATCAGAGCAGTTTAAATATTAGTCAGGTTCAACAGAAGTAAACACAAAATGCAGTTTTTAAATGAAGATCTTTATTATTAAAGGAGAAAAAAATTCAAACCAGCATGGCGCTGTGTGAAGAAGTGATTGCCCCCTGGATAAGCGGTCGGGTCCCCCTCAGCAGCAACAACTGCAGTCGAGCGTTTGCGACAACTCGCAGTGAGGCTTTAACAGCTGTGGAGGAGTTTTGGCCCATCCACGCTTCCAATTCAGCCACGTTGGGGGATTTTCCAGCATGAACGGCCTTTTTAAGGTCATCCCACTGCATCTCCATAGGATTCAGGTCAAGACTTTGACTAGACCACTCCAGAGTCTTCATTTTATTTGTCTTCAGCCATTCAGAGGTGGACTTGCAGGTGTGTTTTGGATCATCCTCCTGCTGCAGAGGTGCGGACCTCAGCTCGAGGCAGCCGGACGTTCTCCTTCAGGATGTTTTGGTCGACAGCAGAACTCATGGATCCATTTATCACAGCAAGTCTTCCAGGTCCTGAAGCAGCAAAACAGCCCCAGACCATCACACTGCCGCCACCGTGTTTCAGTGTTGGTATGATGTTCTTTTTCTGAAATGTGCTGTTAGCTTTACGGGACACACACCGTCCAAAGTGTTCAGCTTTTGTCTCGTCCGTCCACTGAATGTTTTCCCAGAAGTCTTGGGGATCATCAGGATGTGTTCTGGAAAAACTGAGCCTTAATGTTCTTTTTGACATGACCTCTGACCTTAACTGAGACAAGTGAGGCCTGCAGTCCTTCGGTTGTTGTTGTGGGGTCTTTTGTGGCCTCTTGGATGAGTCGTTGCTGCCCTCCTGGGGTAGTTTTGGTCGATCAGGCGCTCCTGTGGATAGCGGCGCTCCTTCGCTGCGGTTCCCTGGAGCACCAAAGCTTCCGAAGCGGCTTTTAACCCCTTCCAGACGCTGGAGCTCAATTATGTTCCTTCTCATTTGCTCCTGAGTTTCTTTGGATCTCGGCATGACATGAAGTAGGCCTGTCACGACAGAAAATTTTGTTGAGCGATAAAGTTTCCCAGAGATTATTGCGATAAAGGATAATATTGTTGTTTTGAGACCATTTTCAAGTAATATGAAAATATCTAATACTAATGCAAGTTCGCCCTCAAAAAGACCAATAAACTTTTATTTTGTAAAGAACTCTTAACATTATCTCTATTATTTAATTTTCCATTTTATTTCCAATCTTATTGTTTTATTAGTTGCCTTATTTCATTATTTTTTTTCTCATTTTTTGTATTTACTTTGTAATTTTTTTAAAGTTACCGTCACTTTTCATTATGTATTTTCTTCCATATTCTGCATTTATTTATTTCATAATTTTTTTTAAAGATATTTTAAATATACAAGTTAAAACACAACAACCAAAAACAAATAAAGCGAAAATGAAAAATCACACACAATCGAAACCATAAATAAAATGAATTATGATGTCCCTGTAAACAAAATTGCCCTGGGAAATATATTAATCTATCGGAATGGAAATTATTGAGTTCATTTTCATTTTTAATGCGATGGATTGCGACAGGCCTAATGTCAAGCTTTCGAGGATCTCTTGGTCTACTTCGCTGTGTCAGGCAGGTCCTGACGGAGAACAGGTGTGGCGGTAATGAGGCCTGGGTGTGGCTGCAGGCAGTGAAGTCAGGTGTGAGAAACCACATGCAGTTACAAAGCAGCTGGATGAGAACATTCAAGCATCCAGGGTGAGTTATTATTATTATTATTTTTTACAGCACAATCTGGCCTGCTTCACGCGTGTTTGGTTTGTTTACGTCCGACAGACGCTTTCATCGTTTTCACACTTGCGCCGTCCGTGTTGTTTGGCCGTTCGGGCCGAGCACTAAGAGGCTGCAGCATCCTGCAGGCTGACAGAGGAATATTCTGCATGTTAAGTGTTTAGTCACAGCGTGATTCACACAGCAGAAGCAGCACGTGCTCAGAATGGGACTTTTCTTCGGTTTGACCACTATTATTCTGATAGAAGTCATTGTTGTCCGCATCATGTGAAGATGCTTCACTCCAGCCTTTCTTCCTAACATCGGAGTTGTGACTGTAAAGCGCTAAGAGACGATATTTAATTTGAAGCTGGATGTTATTCAGTTGCTTTTATCCTCTAAATCACCTGCTGCTCTGACATTATTTAAATAACTTTCATTTTGTCTCATTTTGTGCTAGTTGTTTGAAGTTTCATACCTATTTGCATCCGGTCTTGACATTTGCAGCGTGCAGCGGTCTCTTCCTCTTGACTTTTACTTTTTTTTTTTTTTTTTTTTTAACCTTAACTGTTTCTGGTTTTATTGCTGAGCTTTGCACTTCTATGCCTCCCTTAGTTTCTTTTTATTAAGGTGAATAGATCTATTTGTTTTTCTGTGAAAACTGTTTGTCAGTGTTTTAAGAAACTGACGCCAATGCAGGGTTGAAAGTCGAAATGAAGGCAACAATGTGCCGTTGAGCGACAAGCTTCAGCTTCTTCTGAAGGAGGGTCATAAAATTGTAAAGACATAAAAAGTCAAATTGTCAAAGAAGTAAGAAAAAAACTCATAATGTGACAAGATCTCTGAGCTTTATCAACGAGTATTGTAACAAATAGGAAACTATACATGGTCAGAGATAGTTTGAGATCTGCTATATATTGAGTTTTAATTTCATTCCCAAATATTAGGGCTGCAGGATATTAGAACATCTTGCGATGGCGATAATATTGGTAAATATTGGGAGGACGACATACCTGTTTTCTTCCTTCTAATCTGTGCTTCCCTCTCTATGGGACCTTTTTTGGAAATGCTATTTCTGTCTGGATGAGCTCCTGTTGCCGTGAGACCCTGTCCCGCTGGCTAAATATTGGATTAGCATGAAAAATGTGACTTCAGAACTCCTAAAAATATTAGCCAACAATTATTGCAATCCAAACAATCCTTTGCGATATGAATATTGTGCACAGTGATGTTGCGATGATGATATATTGTGGAGCCCTAACGAATTTCCGTTATGAATATAAGATTTGACTATTTGGTCTTAGTAAATTGAGCTCTTAAGCTTTTTATTGCCTTATTAGCTTAAAATTTTAACAAATAAAAACATGCAGCTGCAATATATCTGTATGAAAATGTCCAGTTTCTATTTTAACTCCTGAGAATTGTTCCTGTACAAAACTGATTAATTTGTCACTGCCACTTATTTTTTTAACCCGCAAATTAATTTCTTTATGTTTAGTAATTATTCCTCCTGAGGGTAAAATAACAGTAAAGGATTAGTAGGGTTATATTAATATTAAAGATGGGATTTTTTGTTATTTTGATACATATAAATAAGAAAACAGAGTAAACTGCGCCTAAGTTTAGTATCTTATTATCAAGGCCGTGCTGTGCAGAATATGTTTTTGTTGTTTATGTACTTTTATAGAGTAACACTAAGTCGAGCTGGTTAATTAGTCAGGCTATCTGCTCGGGTAGCTAGCCTGCAGTCCGCTGCTTTACAGACATCATACGGCTCATCGCCTGCTAGCCGTAGTTTCAATACAGCCGAGTTTGTCTCTTGTAAGCAAGGAGAAGCTTAGCAACCTTTTGTTCAGCTTGCTGACCAGCAGTGCACAGCAACACTTCTAAACTGTCTCATGTCGAGTTTACCTAAAACACCATTAGGGCTGCAACTAACAATTATTTTAGTTATTGATTAATCTTTTCGATGATCCCGATGATTAATCGAGTTTAAAAATTGTCACATTCTCCAGATTTTTTATTTAAGCCTTTTCTATACAATATTAGAAATACATGAAAAGATGCAAATAAACAAATGATGTAGATATAAGAGGTTAATAGAATGCTAATGGTAATTATAAAAACAGAGTTCTCAAAGCATTAAAGGAAATGGCTAAATAAGAGCAGATTGTTGTTCAAGAAGAATTAAAAACGTAAGGTAAAATTACCACCATATTGACTCAGTTTGACAGAACATCTGTTTGCACAGCTTTTATTAAATCATATATATGCAAAAAGTGGATAGATAGAAATAAATAAATAAATAAGTGTGTTTTGGGTGAAAATACAGATTTATTGTTGTCAGCCAGAGGTTGAAAACACCAAACCAGCTGCTCTGTTGTGTGAATCCCAGACTAAACCCCAAAAAGAGAAATCTTGTTTAAAACAAACGGTTAGTTAACATTTGCAGTGTATTCAATATGGCTGCATCCTCCCCTGTGTCCTCAGCGTTAACTTTCTCTTCATCTCCACCTGAGCTCCACATGTTTCTGCTTCTTTTCATAGCAACGTCTCATCTTTTTACCGTGCGATCATTTTGAAAAGGGCAGCAGCAATAATTTGTGATTGTATAATACTTACCTGCTGTCATTTCTGCAGTCGCTGCAGTTCTCTTTCCAGGAAAACCCCAGTTTTATACAAGCGTCAGGCATCTGACTCAATCTGTAACCCTCACATGTTGAATAATTGCACAGGTTTTACAAGGATGAACCAGGAACCAACCAAGTTCAAGCCTATTCACAGATTATTGTCTGGAACGTCACTCCAAATTAGTTTTGCAAAGTGTACGTATTTGTGGAGAAAATGCAGCTTGAGAAGCTGAAATGTTCATGTTCCTTGCTGCTGATTGGCTGCACCCCCAAGAGCAGAGATAAGGAAGAGCGTGGATGCTGGCTTCTGCAGTACTGCTAAGACACTTTCCACCATGGTTATTAATCAGTCCCTCCTGGATTTCACTGTTGTTTCTATGATTTCTTTTTTGCGATCAAAGTCCCAGATTTTGTGCTGCTACTTTAGAAATGTTTGCAAGGAATTTGGCGATATTTTTCCCTCATTAAAAGCACCTTATTGCAAGGTGTGCAAAATAATTCCCCCCACCCTCAGGGGGAATAGAGGGATTCTGCTTTGCTTGGTCTTTAGCGCTAATGTGTGACGATAAATGTGACTTCTTGTCACTCAGAGTAGTAGAAGTAAGAAATACCGCCACCTGCAGGTGGGATTTAGCATCACTTAAATCCGATGTTTTTGAGTGTTTTTGTGGAAAATTTGCAGTAGCGCAAAAAAAAAAAAAAAAAAAAAAAAAAAAAAAAAAAAAAAAAATGCACGGAGCTGTTGATTTTCATGAATTTCCGCCTCTGATTAATGGATATTAAGGTATATCTGCTGTTTTGAACGATTAAAATAGACAGCTATAAGTGTTTTTAGAGGGGGTCTCAAGTATTTACGGATTTTGGTGGGGGTCCACTGCAGTACTAAACATCCCAATAAAGAATAAGAATACTATAGATATCTCTGTTGCTAAGCTACACTCTGAAAGTTTTATGATTAATTGTAAAAAGAAGATGTAGAACTAAAATCTGTATAAAAATGCGGGGGGGGGGAAAGCAAAATTAAATGTATTCTGAGCTTTTAAATATGTTGAAAAATGAAACTAAATTACAGAAAAATGCTTCTTGGAATATACAAGAACAGATGTAACTTAGGTAACATAAATAGGTGAGTAAAATAATGTTTTTAAGTTGTCAAATTTAATCGATTACTACATTTGCTGATTACTTTAGCTCCTCTTTGTAGTGGAGGTTAGACCCGTAAGCAGGAGGAACTCGGAGGAGAACGATCAGCTCACTTGTCTTTGTTTTCCTGATTTCAGATGTTCACTGGCCTCCTGAAGCACACACCACCTCCAGCCTCCCCTGCTGCAGCCTCCTCTGCCTCGGACCAAGGCGGCATCGCACAAACCGCAGTTCCCACAATCCCACGGGGACACCTGGTCGTTAGCTCCAAGGACCAGCTTCGGATCCTCACCCCCGTGGGCAGCACATCGACGGCCAATCACTGCGCCACAGTCGGCGTGCACGCCGCGAGGCACTCCACAGGAGCTCCGAGGTCCCACACCTCCCTGACCGAGGAGGATGAAGGAGGAGGCGGAGGCAGGGTGAAGAAGAAACGGAAGAAAAAGGACAAGAGGCAGTGGGAGAAAGTAGACGCAGAGGAGGAGGAGAAGGAGAGCAGCAAACCAAAGAAACAAAAGGAGGAGAAGGAGACGACTGTGCTCACACTGAGGAGAAGCAAAGAGCCCAAGGAAGGCAAGGAGAGGAAGGAACGACGTACCAAGGGAAAGGGTGGCAGGAAGGAGAGCGGGACAGATTCGAGGAATGTGGCAGGAGGGAAAATCTCAGAGCTGGCCACGGCCTCTGGACCAGCTCAGGTCCCTGTCAAAGTTCCTGGGAAAAGAGGACGGAAACCGAAGGTTAAAGTCCTCCCTCCAGTGCCGGCAAATCAAGGTTCGTAGAAACATCTTGTAGTTGGTAGTAAAGCCCACATTCAAAAAGCAGACATACATTGTTGCAACTTGTTTTGAATTTGATCTAATATCAGTACTCGTTGGTAGTCAGAGATATTGTCAATCAAATATGGCGACATGCTCCCTAGACGCAGCTAAATGTCAGAAATTCAAATTACAGTGTCCCTATCCCAAAAACAGAAGCTTCATTGGACTAACGAATGTCCCAACCCTCTTCCCGTTTTCAACTCCTGCAGCAGGGCCTCAAGTGAACAACACCCAGGCCGACCAGGTTCATGGGAAGAGTCATGGCCAGACCAACAGCAAGACTGCAGCCCCCACGGCGCCAAAACAGAGGGGCCGCAAACCCAAGTAAGAACAACCAGAGGCTTGGATGGAAAAGCAGAACTGAGCCATCTGACTTCAGTGAGCAACAAGGGTAGAGCCTGAAAGGCTGGTTTCAGGTTCTCACTTTCAGTGCTTAAAAGTGAAACTGGCGATGCTTGGCACAGTTATAGTTCAGTCTGATTGTACACGCAGTCCAGTTCTGACCCAAGTATGATACAATACTCTAAGATTCATGTCTTCTTTTAATGCCAAATTTGAAAAAGTGTGCAAAGGAAGCAGAAAAGATTGCTTTGAAGAAAGCATGAGGTGACAGTGGTAAGGAACCACTCCACCTGAACAGGAACGTTCACCAGTCACAGGTTTTTGGCTGATTTGTGCTCTGCAGTTTTTGTAAAACTCTGACCTATCTGAGGTACCATTTTTACCTCCTGATTTCTCTTTAGGGACTAAAATCAACAGCTTTCAAAGTGTTTCTTTCTGGCCTTCATGCCTTGAGCAATCAGTCAATTTTTCTAGATTAGCGGTAAAGAGCATTTGGAGAGTAAACCAGGGATTTACTATTTTAAAAGAAAAACAGTATGATTAATGTTTACATTTAAAGCTAAATTGAACCATGTTAAAAATGTAAACAGTTGGGCTGGGTGTTGTTAAGAACCCCACAATTCGATTCGATTCAATATTGCTTTAAATGCTTCGATATCGATTTCATAATAAGAAGTTCACAAATAATTCATTAGAGTCCCTGCGGATAATTTTAGGGTATTTATTTTCTTGCCTGTATAAACAGAAATGTATACATTAACATAAAAATAAAATGTCTGAAAATAAAACAATAGCATAATAACACTAGTGCTGAATATTCAATACTGTATTAAAACTTCAGTAAAGTGTATGTAAATGTAAATAATTCTCATTTTCTTGTGGATACTGAGATAATCATATCATTTTTTAATCTTTATTTTTAAGCATATTTGAACAATATACCAGTATCACCAGTAGGTGGTAATGCACAATCGATATTTTTACCCACCACTAATAAACAGCAGGTTCAGTGGGAACGAGACCCTAACTTTTACTCCGAGATTTCCAGCAGGCCGCCAGGATTTCTAAATCCATCTTCTTCTGGGACAGACCGAGCTTTAAAACTCCACACTGAAGAGTGTTATGGACCGAGCTACATGGTAGTACTCTGGTGTGGTGCATTCGCTGATCGGAAAAGGATCCGATTTTTGAGTTTTTGCTCCAGCCAGTCAGGCGAGCTGGAAATCCTCCAGTTCCAGTTTGTAGCGCATTTCCTTGATTTTAAATGAAACTTAAAGGGACCAAGCTCCTGACTAGAACCCATCCTGCATAAAAGAGAACATCGGTAAACATCAGTCATGAGAGATTATGAAGGTCTGTCTGCACAGAGCCTAAAGGATCCTAAAAGATGAAACCAACCCAGATCCAGCCGGTTCAACCAGCTGCTGTCTGCTGACTGATTTAAGAGCTGTTTGTTTCCTCAGGCTACAGAAACTAGTATTTGTATGACTTCATAATAAATTTTTACAACGTGGATTTTGAAAGTGGTGTCACTTTTAATTTAACAACCTTTAATGGATTGATCGTGATTTGATTGGTCTGGAGTAGAGAGAAAGCTTCAAGCTTTAAAGTAACTGAAGTGAAAATAAAGGAATGGAAATAAAACGAGTCTAAGAGAATAAAGTGAAGATGAAATGATCAATTTCCATGTTAGTTAACTTTTAAATGCGTTTAATTTCCGTGACTTTTACTGAGTCAAATAATCCAGGTTGAATTATTTAACATCTGTCCAGTCCTGCTCAAACTGGCTTCAGCATGCTCCACAGATCTCCACCAGATTTGACTCGTGCATAACTGAAGTACCTGATAGAATAAGATTATTTGACAAGGACTTTGTACATCAATGCAGCAGTGTTGGCCAAAAGGATATTTCTTATCTGAAGTATCCAAGGTGCTACTACACAGGCAATTTGAAAGTGGTCAGGGCTTCATTGACTATCAGTCTTGTTTTCTTGTCCTACTTCAAACTAAGCTTCACAAAGAGTCTACATTTTCAAGATGGACTTCAATTTTTTTTCTGTCTTTATTTTGTTTTCTTAAGACAGTTTAACAACAATTTCCCAAATGGCTATGAATAAGAAGAACTTAAAAATTGTACGATTATGTCCATACAACATTACTGGCTAAAGACTTCTTGTTTGCCACAATCATCATTTTAAAGGGGCAGTATTATGTATTTTCCAGGCACATAGTGCCATTTTATTGCACAATTAAGTAACTATTTTACCTTCAGTTGTTACAAAAATGCTGTATGTATCAAATATGTCTTGAAAGAAAATTGAAATTGTAATTTAATGCCTTGAAATTGGGCCTCTGTCTCTTTAAAAACACCTGCTCTTCCTGAAACTCTGCCCTCAAGAAGTCACCATACCAGTGCTCTCCTTTATTAATCCTTTAATAACATTTTTACCAGTGTTTCACTGAGTAGTTTGTATAAATGTAGCTCAGCAGATGCGCAGTTCCACCAGGTGTTTGCTAATTGCTGCTGGTGCTAGTCTGGAGGACCTGAGTGGGGAAGTTGCAGGGGAAAAGGGCTCTGTGAGGCAGAATCTGGGAAACTGCAGCTCCGAGGAGGAGCTGCGTCTTGAAGGTGGAGCTGCATCCACCCAGGCATTTTGAACATCTGAATGGTTGCCATGGGAGATTAACGGATTTCTCAAACATGCATGAAAGAATCAAATCAACACTCCAAGTATATTTTTGATGAAGAAACAACATTACAACATGATGTAAAGCTAAAAAAAAAAAAAAAGTCGATTTTACATAATACTGCCCCTTTAAAGCTGTTAAAGACCTAAAGAAAGCTTGGTCTTCCTCTTCTCTTATTTCTGAGAGAAACACGTCTTCTTGATGAATTTTCAGCTCTGTCAATTAAGTCGTCATCTGACTTAAAATAAACAGGTTAACGCCAAATGTGGTGCACTGGAAATCAAGGAAGATGGTGTCATCATGAGGAAGGAACTGTTTACGCCTTGAAATTTTGCTGACTGCAGTTCCTCCACTCAACACAAGGTGGCTCAGTTGAGAAAACGACACGACTACAAGAGTAATGACAACAGAAGAATTACAGAATATGCTCTTCACATACCAAAACAAACACAAGACATTCAAACCCATTAAATACTCAGCAGTTTTTAACTCAGTGCAGTACTGTGACTATTTTTGAATGCTTTAGAACTGAATTATTGCCCAACCACAATAATAATAATAATAATGGTATTTAATCTTGAGTTAGGGTTAAAGTTAATTGAAAATCCTCAGAGTTTTGACTCCATGTTTTAATAAGACCATCAGTCATGGATTCACTCGGTTCTTCTTTCTCACCCCAGCTCTTGAAGTGAAAACAAACCTCAATATTTTGATTTACGTTCTCATTTAACTTTCCGGGTATTCTTGAGTTTCTGGGCGCTGACTGGGTGAAAGATTCCCGTTGCCAAACACTCATCTTTAATTTCTCTTCCCTCCACAGAGACCCAGGTGCGGCGCCGGTGGAGAAGAAGAAGAAAGGGAAGAGGAGAAACCAGGAGCTGGCTGTCCAGGAGGGGGCGGAGAGCGATGACACCACCTCAACGTCAGCTCTCAACATGGGAGGGGACGACAGCCAGGACCCCCTGGATAATGCTGTGAGTGCAGGAGAACTACACACACATAAACGATGACTCAGATTACATCATAAAAAGATGCATGAAGTAAATCTAAATAATAATCTTTAAGAATATTTTTTTACAATAGGTTTCCAACAGTGTTTCAAAGTGCATCACTAATTTTATTTATTTCAAGCAGAAATTGCACAGATAAGAATAACTGATTCCAACTGGTGGAAGAAATAAAATGGAAACATCTACAAATATACTTGTATTGAAGGATATTCCTGTGTTAAAGTTGTTCTGTTTCGTGAAGATTACTTGTGTTTCTATCAGAGACGGCTACTGGAGTTTGAGACTCCAACCCGAGTCACATTTAAGTTGCAAAAAAAAGACTTAAGACTCGACTTAAACATTCGCCCTAAAGACTTGAGAACTGTTTATAACAATTAATTGACTGAAAGACAATTATTTAACGCCCATGTGATAATTTAGGCTAAAGCGCAGGTTTGAATTTCTAACCGACAGCGATGAAGAATTAGAGGTGTCCGTGGATTTGATGAGAAAATGTTTATTTCAGTCATTAAAGACTTGAGATTTGACTTGGAATTAGTCCTCAATGATTTGATTCTTGACTTGGACTTGGCCCTTAAAGACTTGATATGTTACTTGGACTTGGCCCTCAAAGACTTGAGACTTTGTTCTGAAAGACTTGATTCTTTGGACTTAATCCTGACAGACTTGATTCTTGACTTGACCTTCAAAGACTTGATACTTGACTTGGACTTGGACCTCAAAGACTAGATAATTGATTTGGACTTGCCCCGAAAGACTTGATACTTGATTGCAATCTCAAAGACTTAATACTTGCAAAAGATGACTTGATTCTTGACTTGGACTTGGCCCTGAAAGACTCGATACTTGACTGCGACCTTAAAGACTTTATACTTGACTTGGACTTAGCCCTCAAAGATGAGATACTTGACTTGGACTTGGCCATCAAAGACTTGAGACTTTGTTCTGAAAGACTTGATACTTGACTTGGACTTAATCCTGAAAGACTCGATTCTTGACTTGACCCTCAAGGACTTGATACTTGACTTGGACTTGGCCCTCAAAGACTTGATACTTGACTTGGACTTGGCCCTCAAAGACTTGATTCGTTACTTGACCCTAGAAGACTAGATACTTGATTTGGACTTAGTCCTGAAAGACTTGATTCTTGACTTGACCCTCAAAGACTTGATAGTTGACTTGGACTTGGCCATCAAAGACTAGATACTTGATTTGGACTTGGCCCTGAAGGATTTGATACTTGACTGCGACCTCAAAGACTTGATACTTGTCTTGCAAAAAATGACTTGATGCTTGACTTGGACTTGGTCCTGAAAGACTCGATACTTCACATCGACTTCACCCTCAGTGACTTGAGGCTTGACTTAGACTTGGGAACAAATGACTTGTGAACATCTCTGGTTTCTATTTTTAGTAGCGCATTAAATATTGAAGGAGCAGTTCAGAAATGACGGCGGGCAGCTGTCTTGATGAATGGATGTACGTTAAGTTTTCAGCAGAACTCCAGAACAGAACCATGGGAGTTCTGAACAAACAGTCGTGAGGTCATTTCCTGTAATCTACTCATCATCTGCTGTAAGGAAATAAGGTTATGAGAGTCCAGCTGGTATTATTTATCAGCGGGAGGTCGCTGAGAGTTAGCATGGTTGTATAAGGAGTCAAGTGTTGTTCAGAGCCACAGTCAGGATGGTTTATTAGCAGGTACAACATGGAGCTTCACTGCAAAAACACTAAATCCTACCAAGTATTTTTGGTCTCGTTTCCAGCACAAATATCTTGAAAACACTTGAAATAAGACAAAATACCTTACAAGTAACTTTTGAGCAGATACAGGAGCTTATTTTAAGTCAATAATTCCTTAAAAATGATGAAAAAGTACGAGATATAAGTGAAATAATCTGCCAGTGGAACAAGATATTTTTCCCATATTATAAGTTAAAATATCTTGTTCCACCGGCAGATTATTTCACTTATAACTAGAATTTTTTCATCAATATTAAGGAATTATTGACTTACAACAAGCTCCCTTTGGGTGCTTGTTTTAAAACAAGTTAATTTTGTCTTATTTCAACTCTGTTCAACATTTTGTGTTTTTGCAGGGTAGAAGACGGTGGTACGAATTGTTGGATGGTTTCAACTTTTACAATTTTTAGTTCCCTATTTCTATATTTGAAAAAGAAGTCAGCTGTTACCTGCATATAGCAAAGTTTTGTTTAATAAAAGTCCAAAACAACAAGTCATGTGTTTATGTAATACACCTTTCCTCCCCTTGTCTCACATTGCATTTCTTTTTCCAGCCTCAGTTTTTCCAGGAACCTTGTTATCTCCTCGTCTCTTTGGACTCTGTGATGAAACCCATTTTTCCCGTCCCGTTCTGCAGAAGCGGCGTTCGGGTCGACAGGTCAAAAGGAGGAAGTATAACGAAGACTTAGACTTTAAGGTGGTGGACGATGACGGAGAGACGATCGCAGTTCTCGGAGCTGGACGCATCTCGGCGCTCAACGCTACCGCCCTGGCGTGGCAGGCAGAAGTAAGACGCCTGCTTAGTTTGCTGGTCTGATTCAGGAAAATCTGCTTGGGGGGAAAAAATGTTTTATCCTGGATTTAGATTTTAGTGCTTCTGCCGTTCTGGTATCTGGTTCTGATATCCCGCTGCCGTACGAATGTAGATTTTCTGAACTGACGATCATCCTGGCAGCTGATCTGTTTCTGTATCCCAGGAACCTCCCGAGGACGAGGCCAACATCATCGAGAAAATCCTGGCTGTCAGGAAAATGAAGAAAGAGGTAAAAAAAAATAAAATCTCTGTGTTGTTAATGCATCCAGATTTTGAATTGCTTTGTTTTTAATTACATTTATATGTTTCATTTTATTTTGTTTGTAAAACACTTTATAAATAAACATTAATTGATTTTCCTAAAAATACCTGTATAATCCGTTTCTTTAGACTTCGTCAGAGGACCAAACGGAGGACATGGAGGAGTTTTATGTCAAATACAGAAATTTGTGAGTCTCTCTGTAAACTTACGATTTCATTCAATATTAAAAAGAAATATCCTGAAAACATTTTATTTCACCAACAGCTTTACTGTTTCTGGTCTATTTATCTACTTTTGCTGGCTTGACTTGCTGCGCTCTGTGTGCGTCACGTAAACCAGCGGTGTCAAACTGATTTTCATTTTAGGCCACAACAAGATCACGAATGTCCTCAAAGGGCCGGTTGTTGCAGAATTTATTGATAAAACTACTTTTAAAATGTTATAGCTTTCTTTGCATTCCATGAGTACTTCTTGAAATGTAATAATGTTTAAAAGGGGCAGTATTATGTAAAATCAACTTTTTTGAGCTTTACATCATGTTATAATGTTATTCCCTCATCAAGAAGACACCTGGAGTGTTGCTTTGATTCTTTCATGCATGTTTGAGAAATCCTTTAATCTCCCTTGGCAACCGTTCAGCTGTTCAAAACGCCTGGGCAGGTACAGCTCCACCTTTGAGACGCAGCTCCTCCTCGGAGCTGCAGTTTCCGAGCTTCCACCTCACAGAGCACCCCTCCCCTGCAATTTCCCCCACTCAGCTCCTTCAGACGAGCCATCAGCAATTGGCAAACACCTGGTGGAACTGCGCATCTGCTGAGCTACACTATACGGGCTACTTCTCAGTGAAACGCTGATAAAATATTTTTAAAGGATTGATAAAGGGGCGCTGTTGTGATGACTTCCTGAAAGCAGAGTTTCAGGTTTCAGAAAGAGCAGGAGTTTTTAAAGAGACAGATGCCCAATTTCAAAGCATTAAATTACGAAGTCACTTTTCTTTTAAATCATATTTAATATATACAGCATTTTTGTAACAACAGCACAATTTTATTGTGCTATAAAATTATTCTATGTGCCTGGAATATACATAATACTGCCCCTTTAACATCTTTTCACAATGATGGCAGGCTAATATTTAGGGCTGCGCTATAAATCTGCAGTAACATCGGTATCGACCCCATTAGTAAAACTGGGCATATTTTAACCAATTTTTGTTTCCATCTTCTTGCCGTTTGTGTTTTCTTTATCTGGAGAAGAAGGCGTTAGTCATGTCATATCTGTTTTGTCATGTGACAGCGATAGTGATGCAGCGCAGGATTGTGGGATGCTTAATGGACGCAGAGAAGCAATGTCAGCGGTGTGATCGTGTTTTCAGGTGGTCAGAAGAGTTATTGGCCAAAAAAGGATTTTGATATTAATATCGGCCCAAATTTTCACATCGGTGGATCCCTACTCACATTAAACTTCTGGAAAAGCAGAAATGCGAAAGTGTGTAAAGGTCAAATTTAGGGATATTTAAACTTTTAGTGGGGGTGTGCTCATATAGGTGTGCCTGTTTGTGTATGTATGTTTGTTTTTGTTTGAAATTGAGAAAATCCAAAAAAATGAAATGAAACTTCTTCAAATTGAATTAGAAAAAAAATATTTGTGTGATGTTTCCACCCAGAAACAAAGAAAAGAGCTTCTCAAATTATTCTTAGAAGGATGTGATATCAAATAGTTTGGGAACATGTAGTGGTGGACACCACTAACTAAAAGGTTAGCTGCACTTACCCTAAAGCGCTTATCATAAACATTCATTCCGCTAACGCTAAAGCGCTACACCAACACAGTATGTAGCCGAAGCTAATGCTAAAGCTCTAAATTCAACCATGATGATAGCCAACATGTGTCAATAACATAACATGTACTACTGCGTAGTAGTGAAAGTAGTAGTAGTAGAGCTATAGGTTTTCAAAGGTAGCAAAAGTGCTAAATGCTGTTAGCTCCACTGTTAGCGAGTTAGCAGAATCGTGCCCACTGTGAATATGCTTGAGTTTTAACTGCAGAGATCACTTGGACCCCTGGAGTGAGTGGACTTGATTTAATTTTTTTTTTTATTTTATTTTTTTTTTTTTACACCAAGTCCAAATCAAAGTGAGTCACAAGTTATTCCTGAACGAATTCATCAAATCATTGAGATTTCAAGCAGTTCTCATGTGAATATGCTCTGGTTTGACTTGTGACTGATGAATTAATCTGTTGTTTTCCTTTCTTTGATGAGTTCTTCCCTAACACGATTCAACCACCTGTTTAACTGTGATTCTTGGTCAGAAATTTTCAAGAACTGAACTCCATTAGAGCTCCTTCATTAACTGTTTTCATGACATTTGTTGACTCTGCACACAAACAGCATTTAGTTTTTAGAAATGCTCTGTCGTGGTTTTTGTTTTTTGTTGTTATCCGTTCGGGGAGAGCTTTAGCTCCCAAAGCCAGTCAGAACATCTCCAGAGACTCCTCTGTTTATCGCTGCACTTTGTATCATCAGGACACTGAGATTTGCAGCAGTTATTCTGTTTTCTGTAATTTATTCTCAGAGGATGATGAATAAAACCTAACCGGATGGATCCGAACGTTACATTTTGCCAAGAATAATTTATTTGTGCATCATAAAGTTGCAGGAAAAGTGTTTTTGTAAAATCTTTATTATACAAGATAACACAGCAGTTTAATAGCTGCATGTTGAAAGAACTGACACATTTATTCATTTATAGATGGTGGTTTATGAATTAAATGATGCAAATGATAAATGTCACTGCCTTCCCAAACAACTTATGATTTAAGACATTTTTTTAGTGTTTGACTTAAAATTTTACCTTTTTTCCCCCCATCGTATCAAAAATATTTTAACATTTTTTATTTAAAAAATGTTCTAAGCTGTATTTTGCCTATACCTTATTAAAAAATTGTGTTTATTGCATATTGAGAATTGAAAATACAGCTTAATTTTCTTTATAATAAAATGTAATATTTGTTTCATCCCATTCACTTTTGTCCTGCAGCCAAACCGGTGCCTGAAGGTTGGATGGTCTATTAAACCAAATCTTCTGTACCGGTCTGTCTTGGTGAAGACAGAGCTGAGCCGAAAGACGAAGCTGTCGATTTATTAGTGGATCTATGTTCCTACCCTCATCTATGGTCACGAGCTCTGGGTAGTGACCGAAAGAACGAGATCGCAGATGTAGGCGGCCAAAATCTGTTTCCTCCGCAGGATGTCTGGGCTCGGAGTAGAGCTGCTGCTCCTCCACATCGAGACAAGCCAGTTGAGGTGGCTCGGGCATCTGGTTTGGACGGCTCCTGGGCGCGTCCCACCGGAACGAGACCCAGAGGAAGACCCAGGACACGCTGGAGGGACTATGTTTCTCAGCTGGTCTGGAAACACCTCGGGATTTCCCGAGAGGAGCTGGCAAACGGGGCGTTTCTGCTTAGGCGCCTTATGAAAATATATAACTAGCTCCTCTGGGGGGAATCCCAAGACGTTCCCCAGCCAGCTGAGAAACATAGTCCCTCCAGCATGTATTTAGGCAAGGTTTAATTCGACTAAAGTTCAGGGTTCACAGATGACTCCATGACAAGGCTGTAAATGAACAGCCTTTGTTATCACCCAAAGGGAGCAGATCGGTTTGGGGATTTTCCTTCTAAAACTTGCTAATCTTGTTTACACTGTGCCAGAATTAAAAGGGCCATATCATCTTTGTTATTTCCATGTGTTTGACATTATTAGAAAGCTTAGAATCCGTACTCATACCTCAAATACCTCAAAACGCCCCCAGGGAGACATGTTCCCGGTTTTGCCGTGGCCAGTCGCAAATGTGTGTATTCCTAAAAATGAGTTGGTCCAGTCGGAGATCTTTTCATGGTAGTATGGTTGATGTTACTGTTCACCTGTCCGTTCAGCTCACAGTCTGTCCGTTTCATGGTCCATATTTAAAGCCCGACTTCTGTAGCACCAGCTGCCATTATGTCATTACGAACTTTTGTTACTGTGTCCAAATGGAGCAAAAACTCAATGAAAACTCTGGAAAACTAGAGAATTTTGAAACCAGATTGGAGTTTATGATTTCAGTGTTTTCCGCATTCTTTTTTATTTTATGTTATTTATTTTTTTCATCTTTGTAGTTCCTACCTGCACTGCAAATGGGCCACTTTGGAAGAACTGGAGAAGGATCCCAGAATCCACCAGAAGATCAAACGTTTCAGGACCAAACAGGCTCAGATGAAGCACCTGTTCACTGAGGTAAAACGTCCTGCCTTTCTTCCACCACCGAAGCTTAACTTCCTGTTACTTGTCCTCCTAATCGAGTCATTGTGACCCCACTGTACGCGTCATACAGTGAAACCAGAAATGGAAATGTCACTAATTAACATGTGCAGTAAATAGAGCGATTTAGAACACAGCGGGTCGATGTTTCTGCGGTTTTAAAGGTGTTTCTACAGCTCTAACCTGCAGGAATATCAGCCTGTGCCGAATCTTCTCCTGGAGGTTGTCGAGGGATCAGGATGGGTTGAAGAGCTGCGCAATCCTCTCTCTGTCACTGATCATTTAATTTCTGCTGCTGTGGACCTCTGGTTGGTTCTGATGATGATAGCAGAGCTTCACGGTCCTGGTCCACCACATTTATCAGACTCTATGAGCCGTTGGGATCTCTTGGGTCTGGAACATACGGCCCGGCTCCTGGAATGGACTGCCTGAGGAAACATCTTTTTAATTTAACATTGGTTTTTATTTGACTGGTTTTCTTCCCTTCTTAGTTGGCTTATACTTTGAGCTTAAGAACAATTTTAATTTAACTTCGTAAAATAATTTATATTTGGGCTTTTTTTTTTTTTTTTTTTTTTTTTTTTTTTTACCATCTTTCATCCTTTTATTCAGTTTTGCTGATTTACTTTTTGTACTCAGTGTTTTACTCTCTTTCCCTAATTTAATTCATAAATTATTTAGATTTCTATACATTTTATTGACTTTCATTCGTGTATCTTTTAATAGTCTTAGAAATATTGAGAATTTTTATTATTTTATCATGCATGATTTTATTCTTATGCATAATTTGTCTCAGCTTTCAGTGTTTCCTTCTGTTTCCTCAGAAACATGATGCTGCTCATGTCTGTCACAACAGATTTTAGCGTTTTAGGCTTTTTGATCTGTGTTGTTGTGTTTTTATCTGTTTTGTCAGATTTTTTTTCTCTTCTTTTAAACCTGTGACTATGGGAGGGCGGTATGACAGTTATAGAGCGTGAAGGATAAGAATATGTTGCTAAACAGATTATGATATCTTGCACTGATGCATCACTTCCTGTTTTCTTTTAATCTCTAAGCTTCATAAATTATCTTCTGTTTTGGCAATGGGGAATTTATCTGAGCCTTGCTGTTGTTGTTTACCTCTTAAATGAAATAGTTGTTAATAATTGGGCTAAAAAAAAAAAATAAAAATTCATGAGGATCAACAGAAATCAGTTGTTACCAGAGAAATAAATGGTAGCCATAAATGGATATAAATAATTTTTCAGGATATCATATTTTTGTTTAGTTTTCAGCACATTCTCAGGAAAGTCTTTAATTGTGATAATATTTCTGAAAATTGTGATAACAGTGGACCCCCAGTATTCACTGGGATTAGGGACCACATCCAGCTGGAGTCGATAAAATCTGTGAATACTTTAGACCTCCTCTTAAAACACTTGTAACTGCTTGTTTCAATAATTCAAAGACCAGATATACCTTAACATGCATTAATAAGCGCAGTGGAAGCCGTCTTCGCGCTGCCACAGAAGCGTTTTCTCCACTCTTGAGGGTTTTGCCAGTCAGCGCCAAGGAAAACGAATTGGTGCTCCTGGATTGCCTGGGTATATTTAGGCTTGTTAAAACCCTTAATACCACTGCACAACATCCCCACTGCTCTTTATTACCTTTCCAATCTCAGCCACAACAGAAATCCACCTGGTGTGGGCATTCAGAGAACTTGGAGTGCATTCAACTGGCTAAATATGATTCATAGAAGTGTGGAGCATGAATTCATGGAACGGTACGCTTTGTGCAGCTCTATCAGCGATGTTCCAACTGCAAACATATTTCCTCTGATGCTGTTATTTTATGGATTAAATACTGAAATATTATGTAGCTCTGCTTTGACCCTCCAGCTAACAGACACGCCTGAATCATCTGAAGCCGCTTCAGACACGAATCAGAGCGGCGCGTTTCTCTAGACCATGCTGTTGTCATGAGCGGTCGTTAATCTGCGTTTTTCTCCCTTTCAGCCCGACGAGGACATATTTAACCCAGACTACGTGGAGGTAGACCGAGTCCTGGAAGTGGCTGTTACCACAGATACAGAGACAGGAGAGGTACGTCCCACAAACGCTGTTTGATTCCTGAAGGTGGTCAGCGTGGCGACGCGTTCTCTGTTTCTGCGTGGCTGCAGGAGGTGACCCATTACCTAGTGAAGTGGTGCAGTCTGTCGTACGAGGAGGCGACATGGGAGCTGCAGGAAGACCTGGACCCGGAGAAGATCAGGGAGTTCGAGGAGATCCAGAAGCGGCCGGCAGACCTCAGACACATGGTGAGCAGGAACATATCAGGAGACGATGTGGAGCATTCACCGATTCATCACTGCGCCCTTCCCAGATGTGGTTCCTAGAATTTAAATAAAAGTTGTTTAAATGCTGCTGGTAACCTGAATTTTAGCTTCACAAGTAAGTATGATGTCCTGATAATTAACACGTTGAATATCAGCAGCATACTGTGTTGGATTTCTGTTGTTTTAGGGATTCACCAAGCTAAATATTGAGCTTCATTTGCTGGAAAGGTCTATTAACTCCCAAACACTTTTTTTTAAAATTTAATTTTAGCTTTTTTTTGGCCTTAAATCAGCACCGTCGTATATCACAGAGCTGCTGCAGAGCCTTTCATGCAAGCTGCAAGGGGAATTAGCAGTTTTAAGTCAAATGTTGTCCAGTTATGTTGTGAGGGCAATTAAAACATATAATGTTGAACAAAATGTCATGCATATAAAGCAAAAACCTGTAATAACTACAAGGGAAAACCAAAAAAACCCCAAAAGATGTGCAAAAACTCATACAGAAATCAAAATAGATGTATAAAAAAAATAAAAATAAAGAGTAGCTTCAGAAATATAAAGAGAGAAAAGATATTAAAATAAATCAAATTAAAATCAACGGCACACTGCATAACCATAGAGTAAATGAAAAAATAAAAACTCTTCCAGGAAATAAAATAAAACTTCAATTTAATCAAGCCGTAAAAAAAACCTTCCCTCTATCAGCCAATAAAATCTCACAAAATAAGTAAATAAAATAAATGATAAAATGAGAGCTACACTGTCAGTAAAAACTGCTAGAATGATGGATAGATAATGATAAATATTAATACAAAATAAGTGTGATAAAATAACTGTTTTTCTGTATAAATATCTTCACAAAAGTTCATTTCCTGCTTTTTTTGTTTTATAATCAGATTATTTGATGTAATCCTGCTAGATTTTGTTATTTTGCAGAAGTTGGACTGGTAATTCCTGACTCGGAAAGAACGTTTAAACAAAAAACAACAACTTTTTTTGTTCCGCAGGAACGTCCACCTCCAGAAAAATGGCAGAAGTTGGAGCGCTCCAGAGATTACCGGAATGGAAACCAGCTCAGAGAATACCAGCTAGAGGGAATGAACTGGTTAATGTTCAACTGGTACAACAGGTGAGCACCCAGACCCACTGGGAGCAGAGAAGCTGTTTCCTGTTTTGGTCACTCCTCTCTCATGTTCTGCTTGTTTTCCCCCCCGTCAGGAAAAACTGCATCCTGGCGGATGAAATGGGTTTGGGAAAGACCATCCAGTCCATCACGTTTCTGTACGAGATCTTCAACATGGGCATCCGCGGGCCTTTCCTCATCATCGCCCCCCTGTCCACCATCACCAACTGGGAGAGGGAGTTTCGCACGTGGACGCACATGAACGTCATCGTGTATCACGGCTCACAGATCAGCCGCCAGATGATCCTGCAGTACGAGATGTTTTACAGAGACCAGCAGGTAGAATCTCAGGCTGCTCGCCGTTTATGTCACCAGGAGGCGGAAGCTGATTCGTTCCTGAAGTCCCAGTGCTTCTCTGCTGCAGGGTAACACGGTCTCAGGCGGGCTGAAGTTTCACGGCTTGATCACCACCTTCGAGATGATCATGGCCGACTGCCCCGAGCTGAAGAAGCTGCAGTGGCGCTGCGTGGTGATCGATGAGGCCCACCGCCTGAAGAACAGGAACTGCAAACTGCTGGAGGGACTCAAACTCATGAACCTGGTCCGTCCGTCCGCTCGCGCACGCTTAGGAAAATCTCCAGCTGCTTCTGCGGTCATGCATGCTCTAAAATATGTTTTGGTCCACGTCCTCACAGGAACACAAGGTACTTCTGACTGGAACCCCTCTGCAGAACTCAGTGGAGGAGCTGTTTAGTCTGCTGAACTTCCTGGAGCCACAGCAGTTTCCCTCGGAGAGCTCCTTCCTGGAGGAGTTTGGAGACCTGAAGACTGACGAGCAGGTGGGTCCCGCTGCGCTCATGTTGACGCCGCGAGAGACACAGAGGACGTCACGCAGGACAACAACATTTCTGCATTTTTATCTCCTCGCTTCTCCCCAACAGGTCAAGAAGCTTCAGTCCATTTTAAAGCCCATGATGCTGAGGAGGCTGAAGGATGACGTGGAAAAAAACCTAGCGCCTAAAGAAGAAACCATCATCGAGGTACGGCTCTGCCTGCATGCTGCATCCAGTAAAACATGCTGGAATAATGGCACGCATCTAGCGTCTGACTGGACTGTGTGCATGCAGTGCTGGCCACATGTATAGCTTATCCTTGCAGAGTTGTGGAGGGGGGCTGGTGCCTATCTCAAGCATTCATCGGGCGAGAGGCAGGGTACACTGGGCCAAAATCATATTACATAGAGAAATATATCATTAAATAAAAAATAATGTATAGTAATATACCTTTTTATCATGTATTATTAAAAAACGTATTTAAAAATACATATAAATATTTGACTCTATATATTTATTTTTAAATAATTAGAGGTAAATAATTATGTGTTTTTAAGGGGGTTGGCAGTCTGGTTCTGTGATTTTAGTCTGAAAAGTTTGGGAACCACCTGCTCTAGAGCTACCATCGTGCAACCTTTAGTAGGACTCTGTGATTTCTACGATGCAGAAAATGCGGACGGAATCACGGAATTTAAAAAAGAAAATGGAATCCACAATAAAACACGGATTTTCACGGAGTTAGCCAATATCGGGAAGAATATACGGTGGTTTCTGTAGTGTTTAGGCCGCTGCAGCTCCCGTTCCCGCTTGGCTTTGCGTCCACTCTCTCTCCACACAGATAGAGTGAACCGGTCAGCTGTGGCAAAAAAAAAAAACAAAAAAAACCCTCCAAAACACAGACGTCTTCCCCCAAAAAAAAATAAATAAAAAACTCGAAGCTTAGCGCAAGCTTCAGGGCCAGCAAGTTTTATGAAACAGGAAAAAACTTTCCTGTACGTTTCATCAGCACCCGGTTGATTGGAGGCGCAAGGATATGACAACTCAGAAACGTTGAGATGAAGCTAGCTCAGGGGGTCCTTAAAAAGTCTTAAATTCATGTATCTAAAATTAAGGTCTTAAAATGTCTTAAATTCATGTAAAAAAAAAAAAAAAAAAAAAGTTGGTCTTAAATACATTAATCACAGGTCTTAAATTTTGTTGTGGCAGGACTATTTAATCTGACTTGAGGCGGTTGTGGCTACTAGTAACTAGTTGCTAACATACCCTTGCTAGCTAGCTAGCGAAGGTAAAGCTAGCTAGCTTTTTGATGTCCATCATGGGTAAGTGCAAATTTATTCATAGCTGGCTGGACAATGTTCATCTTAGCCATTGATTCACTTCTGTTGCCAACCCGTACAATTTATTTGTTTGTGATATTTTGTATATTTCTGTCATAATGATCTTAAAAAGTCTTAAATTCAAGTTGGTGAAACCTGCAGAAACCCTATAGCTAGCTACAGCTAGTCACGTCAGCTAGCTCTGGAACATTTAAATAAGTCAACAGAAAGAAGAGTTGAAGCTGCTTATTGCTGTGTCCCGAATCAGATATTCATTTAGGTAACAAATTAAACAAACTTTGCTCATTTTAGGTAAAATAATGCTAACGGCACTGGATTGGGGAGGGGGGGTGCAGTTGCAGGAGATAAAATAAACACTAAAACATTGACAGCCATTACTTAAATGGAGATTTTTGTGGCATATGGAAGAAATAAAAATGAACAAAGGTCCTGATCATCATGGAAGTGTGCTCAAGCTTTTACTTTTTACAGGGGGTTTTTTTTTTTTTTTTTTTTTTTTTTTTTATTTTTTAAATATTTTGGTTTTAAGCTCAGCTCTAAAGCAATTTTAAAAGGGAGATTTCTTTTATGTTAAAAACAAGATTCTTAGTTTTGCACATAATGTTTGAGCTCTTTAAAAGAAAATGAGGGGGAAACACTTTTTACCTGCTTGGAAAACCATTAAAAGTCCTATTGAGCCACAGTTTGTTTGTGAAACAGGATAACAGACTTCTAGCTATTAATTGGTTCGGTTTTTTTAATTGACACCATAATTACATACTTTTTGGGTTAATAAATATGGTTAAAGTGGAATTCAGAAAACTAAAAATGGTAAAAAAAAAAAAATGGAATTTGGAAAATAATAAAACTGATTTCATCGATGCATCCCTTCTCCAACACGCCTGAATCAGGTGAATGGCTCGTTGCGCTGGAAATGGCTCACTTGTCTGTTGAGCCATTTCTGTGTTGATTTGACAATTGACAGTTTCTGATAAGGTTCGCAAAACTCAGAAAAGTTCGAATAAGAGGTTTTCCTTGTGGCTTGCGTGTCCAGGTGGAGCTGACAAACATTCAGAAGAAATACTATCGGGCCATCCTGGAGAAGAACTTCTCCTTCCTCTCTAAAGGAGCAAACCAACACAACATGCCGAACCTCATCAACACCATGATGGAGCTCCGCAAGTGCTGCAACCACCCCTACCTGATCACAGGTGACTGGAAAAGCCTCGTTTCTGGAGCACGGATGTGTAAAACTACAACAATGTCAGAAAAAAAACCTTCCTCTTCCTTCCTTCTTTGCTTTCAGGAGCTGAGGAGAAGATTCTGGAAAGCTTCAAGAAAAGCCACAGTCCAGACTCGCCGGACTTCCAGCTGCAGGCCATGATCCAGGCAGCTGGTAAGCTGGTTCTGATCGACAAGCTGCTGCCCAAGCTGCTGTCGGGGGGGCACAAAGTGCTGATCTTTTCCCAGATGGTCCGCTGCCTGGATATCCTGGAGGACTACCTCATACAGAGACGGTGAGCCGATCAGATGAGCAGAGGATTTACAGGTTTATCAGGTCACAGCCACAAACTTAGGGGCAGATTATTTTCATTTAGGGGTTTCAGAGTAAAGCAGGCTGAAAACACATGCTTGCTACACTTTTCAGGCTTTATTTGTAAAGTCTTTTGAGAACCAGGTATTCTTGCTTTGAGTTCGTCTTACCAGTAAAAACCACTGAGGTTTCTGGTTGCAACATGACGAAATGTGAAGAACCTCAGGGAGTTTGGCTGCTTTTACAATGCAGTGTACAAAAACACAAGGAATAATGGCAACAATTCACCCAGATCTGCATATTGTTTCTGGTTTGTTTGACTCCAGCTACACGTATGAGCGCATTGATGGCCGAGTGCGAGGGAACCTGCGGCAGGCGGCCATCGACCGTTTCTGTAAGCCGGACTCGGACCGCTTCGTGTTTCTGCTCTGCACCAGAGCGGGAGGCCTGGGAATCAATCTGACGGCCGCTGACACCTGCATCATCTTCGACTCGGATTGGAACCCGCAGAACGACCTGCAGGTGGGTCGGAGAGCTGAGTGACACGACCGGACCTGCTAAATCTGGGCGGTCAGAGCCCGATACAGAGGTTCTTACGGCAACTTCTGCTCTGACTTTGTCGAGTTGCTGCTTGTTTTTATTGAAAATGTGTTTATGTTCCCTGGTGAGACTGCAGCAGCTGATAAAATTCACACATTGGATAATAAAGCGAGCAGATCTTCATCGATGTTCATGCCGCCTCATCCTGGCAGCATGATTTCCTGCTTCACTTACAGAGAAATGATGCCTTTAATTTTTATGGCCGCTTCATTTTAATGTGGAGGAACAGAATGTGGTCACTGAAATAAATTAGCATTTGATTCCCTGCAGCCCAGCCACGGTCGGGTTCTTCCGTTCCAGCAGCTCCACCATGGATGGATCAAAAAGCTGTAAATTAGCCCCACGTGAGATGTCGACTTGTAGGGTGTGGAAGATGACCACATATGGGACTGCAGTTGCCATGAACTCCAGCCCTGGGCTTCCTAATGAACATCTAAACCAGGGGTTTCAAACTCACTTTCATTTTGGGCCGTATCAAGATCATGAATGTCCTCAAAGGGCTGGTTGTGCCAGAATGTATTTATAAAACCCATTAACAAACTGTTAAAATATTAATGACAAGCTGTGTCTGCATTCGATAAGTACTTCTTAAAATGAAACAATATTGAACATCTTTTCACATTGATCAGTCCCTCCAGGATTTTGCGGTTGTTTTTGTGATTTTTTTTTTTTTTTTTTTTTTTTTTTTTTTTTTTTGTTTGCAATCAAAATCAGTGATTTTGTGGAGCTAATTTAGAAGTATTTGCAACAAACTTTGCAATATTTGCCTGAATTTATACCGTTTATCTGCAAAAAAAAAAAAAAAAAAAAAAGTTGATTTGCGGTGGAGTTACTCTTTAAGGTTTGAGTCGTTAAGCAGCCGCCAAGAAACTGAAAGGGTTTCTGCACAGAGATTTTTGTGTCCACTGTGGATCGCTTCCGGTTCTTAGGAATCACCCTTTCTCAGGACTTGAGATGCTCCTTGCTCATAGACACTGTTCGTCAAAAAGGCCCAGCAGAGACTGGACTTCCTGCAGCAACAATCAGGTCTGCAGAGAGGATCATCAGGGCTGAGCTTCCCTCCATCCAGGACTTGTGCAGGTCTAGATTCAGGAAAAGGGCAGCTAACATCTCTGCAGACCCCACACATCCTGGACACAAATAGACTTTTACCTTCAGGTCAGCGTCGCAGAGACCGTTTCTCCCCCCAGGCTGTCTCTCTGATAGTTTGTCTTTCCATGTGCAAATAAAACTGATGATAATTAAAAGCTGGAAATTTTTTGTTAACTGGACAAACTTACAAATTGAGCAGGAAATCAGATACTAATTTCTCTAACTTTATTTAAACTAGATTTGGATTGATTTCATTTCAGACTCGGTAAGCTCAAAAAAACAAACAAAAGTTTTATTTGAGCATATTATATGTAGCTTTTATTACGGAAATAATGAGAGTTTAGGATTTTGACAGTTTTAAAGAAATGTTTTGGTATTTTGTAAGAACAGTTACTATTCTTATTTGACATTAAAGCCACTTTTCAGCAAAGTTCCTCCACTTTACGGTTTCCTATCATGAAAACTAAAGCTGGAAATGACAGACTTTGGTTTCATGGCTTCTTCAGATGCTGCTGGCCTCCAGCAGCGTTTCTGAGTGTAACGCTCTTCACCAATGCCTCTCTGATCCAGGCTCAGGCTCGCTGCCATCGGATCGGCCAGAGCAAAGCGGTGAAAGTCTACAGACTGATCACCAGAAACTCGTACGAGAGAGAAATGTTTGACAAGGCCAGTCTGAAGCTGGGCTTGGACAAAGCCGTCCTTCAAGACATCAACCGTAAAGGAAGCCTTAACGGGGTAAGAATCTGCCGTAGTTTAAAAGAAAAGCGGGACGGATTGTGGCTTGATCTTAAATTCTGTCCCGTGCGTGCCTGCTGCTGCAGGTGCAACAGCTTTCTAAACTGGAAGTGGAGGACCTGTTGAAGAAAGGAGCATATGGCGCGCTGATGGACGAAGAAGACGAGGGCTCCAAGTTCTGCGAGGAGGACATCGATCAGATCCTCCAGAGACGAACTCAGACCATCACCATCCAGTCTGAGGGGAAAGGCTCCACCTTTGCAAAGGTCTGAAGCTTTGAATATTTCTGATAAAATATTTCTGTTTGTAAAAATGGTTGTTGAGATTCTCTGTGTCGTCCTTCAGGCCAGCTTCGTCTCGTCCGGCAACAGAACGGACATTTCTTTAGACGATCCCAACTTCTGGCAGAAATGGGCAAAAATCGCTGAGGTGGAAATCGACTCCAGATCAGAGAAGGTATGCATGGAAAGTTTATTACATGAAAACATAAAATAATGAATAAAAAGGTTTTTATTTTAACTTATTTTTTAAATATAATTTGGGTGAGATTAACGCCACCGAGTGGTTTAGCATTTTGGAACTTCCTGCATCTTCATCTGGATTAGGGCTGCAACTAACGATTATTTTAGTTATCGATTAATCTATTGATTATTCTGATGAGTAATCGGTTAAAAATTGTCACATTCTGTAGATTTTTAATTTAAGCCTTTTTTATACAATATTGGAAATACATTAAAAGATGCAAATAAACAAATAATGCAGTTCCTTTTTTAAAGTAAGAAAATAAACGTTTTGTTCCCTAAACAGCTTTCCTTTGTGAACGTTTGATCATTTGTAGCAAAGGATGTGAAATAAATACCTCTAACAATACTTAGAGCTCAGCATTTTCTGCTTGACTTGACATCAGTACAGTGTAGGGCTGATCTGTTGATTATTTTTTGGATTACTGATTAATAATTGGATAGAGAAAGGTGCTTAATAGGAGATTTCTTTTGCAGAATTTGACCCAGGCCAAGCTAAAACTGCTACTTGAGGAGTTTTGGGTAGAACATATTGACAAAGGTTTTATTTAATTCTTAAATGTATTTTTTGTACAATTTTGGCTTAATTACTGCTCTGAGGGTGTTGTTGATTAATCGATTACTAAATTAGTTGATGATTATTTTAATAATCGACTGATCACGATTAATCTGATTAATTGTTTCAGCCCTAATCTGGATGGAAATAGTTTTATCTCTGAAAGTATTGGGAACTCGAGGCCGAAGACCGACTGGATTTCTACAGCTTGGATTATGACGGAATTTGATTTAACTATTTCTCAGCTTCGGAAAAGTTTGTAGGAAGCACAGAGGGTAGAGAAAAAGTGTTTTTATTTTCAGGCTTTGATTTCCTGTCGGCTTGTCTACATAATAAATATCTGAATTAATACAAAGGAGTTTCAGTCAGATTCCATCCACCTGTTCAGACGTGTATCCGTCTGTCTGTCCAACTGTACATCCGTCCATTAATACGTTCAGCCGTCCACCCGACAGTGAATTGATCCTTTCTGTGCACCCATCCATCCGTACGTCCAACAGTACATCCATCCCTTAATCCAGTCATCCCTACATTTTTACATTTAACTGTCTTTAAAGTCTGTTTTTTTTTTCCAACAGTTTGACCACCGTAGGAATATCTGCCATAAATCTATGGCGAACTTTTGTATTTGCACTTGAAGCAAAAAAATAAACAACCTTACCCTCTGGAAGTTTCAGTCTGACAAAATCTGGACTTCCGAAATGAAAGCTGTGTTTCCAACCCAGACTTCTCCACTTTTCTTCCTCCTGTTGTCACCCAGGAGTCCCTGGTGATCGACACGCCCCGCGTCAGGAAACAGACCCGTCACTACAACTCCTTCGAGGACGACGAACTCATGGAGTTCTCGGAGCTGGACAGCGACTCGGAGGAGCGGCCCTGCCGGACCCGTCGCCTCGGTGACCGCAGCAGGCGGTACCTTCGCGCCGAGTGCTTCAGGGTTGAGAAGAATCTTCTCATCTTCGGGTATGACGTCCAACTTCACAGAAAGTTTGGACTTATCATTTTGAAATCGCGAAGCAGCGATGTGAGATAAAAAACAGTTCTGTTCCCACTTTCTGATCATTTGATTTTTCCAAGGAACTTCATCTCCCAACAGTATCACCGAGGGTCAGTCATCAGCTGTGCGTTTCCCTCAGATGTTCACACAGGATGCTGCATCTGCTTCAGTTTGTTTCTTGTATGTCAATCTTGCTTTCCAGTTGGGGTCGGTGGAAGGACATCCTAAACCACGGCCGGTTTAAATGGCACCTGGCGGAGAGAGACATGGAAGTCATCTGTCGGGCTCTGCTGGTTTACTGCCTCAAACACTACAAAGGTGATGACAAGATCAAGAGCTTCATCTGGGATCTGATCTCACCTTCCAAAGACGGACAGGACCAGGCGCTGCTCAACCACTCGGGTTAGATTTTCTCCGCCCATGTGTGACGCTCCCTGCTTTATGTTCACCAGTTCAGGTCACTCATCTCTTTTTTTTTTTTTTTTTTTTGTGTGTGTGCGTGCGCAGGTTTGTCTGCTCCAGTTCCTCGGGGCAGGAAGGGGAAGAAGCTGAAGAATCAGCTGAACGTTCCTGATGTTAAAAATGCTGACTGGCTGGTCCACTGCAACCCTGAGGTGGTGCTGCAGGACGAGAGCTACAAGAAACACCTCAAACAGCACTGCAACAAGTCAGTTCAGGAGCTCAGATGGATAAAATGCTGGGAAAGATTTGGAGCTAGATCATTTATGTTCCTCCAGCACCTCTGAATGTCTTGTTCTCTTTATTTTATTTCTATTTACTAAAGCCTCAGTAAGCAAGATTAACAAAAAATACATTAACAAAAAAATAAAGAAAACTAAGTTGTGTGAAACTCAGCAGTTCGTTGTAATTACAATCTGGTCAATGTTTAACTCTCCACTAAATCCTTCTTTGTGTTGTGAATCTAAGCATGGAGCCTGTAGTTTTTGTTGGTGCCCGGAAACCTCCTCCAAAATATTCATCACATGGCCACAGTATTGGAGAAAAACAAGAAAAAGGCATGAAAAGAGACAAAAAACATGGAGCAATGGAAGGAGCAGAACCAGAACACAGAAATAATAAAGCAATGCTCTGAAAAGTAAAAAAAAAAAAAAAAAAAAAAAAAAAAAAAAAAGCTTTAAAGGGGCAGTATTATGTAAGGTTTGCATCATGTTATAATGTTATTCCCTCATCTAAAACATACCTGGAGTGTTGCTTTAATTCTTTCATGTATGTTTGAGAAATCCTTTAAACTCCAGTGGCAGCCATTCAGCTGTGCAAAACGCCTAGATGGATACAGCTTCACCTTTGAGGCGCAGCTCCTCCTCAGAGCTGCAGTTTCCAAGCTTCCAAGCTTCCGCTTCACAGAGCCCTCCTCCCCTGTGACTTCCCCACTCAGCTCCTTCAGACTAGCCAGCACCAATTAGCAAACACCTGGTGTCACTGCGCTTCTACTGAGCTTCGTTATACGAGGTACTTCTCAGTGAAACGCTGATAACAACGTTGTTAAAGGGTTAATAGATAATAATGTTTTTTTTGGTGTCTGGAAAACGACCCATTTCAAAAACCTTCCGAATGGAATGTCACGCTGCGCCGTTACCTAGCAACCCCAGCCAAGCTCAGCTCCTCACCTAGCAACCCAAGCTAAGCTCCAGCACAATTGGTCAGCTGGTTTTACCGCTCCATGCACTGACATTTAGCTTCGGTGTAATCTCTGACCACATGAAAGTGTTGACATTAAGATAAAGCAAGACCCTTTTCAGCCTTTCCCGTTTGTATTTTTATGTCCCAGGGTGCTGCTGAGGGTGAGGATGTTGTACTACCTGAAGGTGGAGGTTCTGGGCGAGGCTGCTAATCAAGCTCAGGAGGGGGTACCTGCCAGGTACGCAGCAGATGTGGCTGGTGTTGAATGAAATGAGGAAGAAAGGACATTGTTAATCAAGAAATGGTCCAGATTTTGCGTTCAGGTTTTTGAAGAGTCTAAACCTGACAGTAACAGCTCGATTGTTTGTGCGCTGACAGTAAACTGGAGGTGTCGCTACCTGACATCGACTACATCGAGATTCCAGTGGCGTGGTGGGACGCAGAGGCTGACAAGTCTCTCCTCATAGGTGTCCACAAACACGGTGAGACTCATCACAGTAACACAACAACACTGAGATAGTATTAACGCTGAGGTTTGAAGCAATACTTTCTCTTCATGCGTTAATTTAACGGGACCTGAGCAACGTAACACTTCCTGCTGCATCTCCGTCTCTCTGCTCATGTCCCCTGACAGGATACGAGCGATACAACGCCATGCGGGCCGATCCAGACCTGTGTTTCCTGGAAAGAGTTGGGATGCCGGACGTCACAGCTCTGTCCGCAGAGCAGGGAGGATCAGAGGCAGCTGCGGAACTGACGGACAGGTGAAAATATGGATCAATAAAAGAAAACTGTTTAATTTGCATTTAAAAATGTTGGACTTTTGGTCCAGACAGGAAAAAAGTTGCATAAAGCAGTGGAAAAAGGTCAAATGTGTCTCTTTTATTGACTTGCAGCAGTAGGAGGTAAAGAAGTCATCGAAGTGCTACTGGATGATTCCCTTCTGGATATAAATGAACTTTTCTATCCAAAACAATTTTTTTTTCCAGTTGTTAAAGGGGCAGTATTATGTAAAATGGTCTTTTTTTGAGCTTTACATCATGTTGTAATTTTAGTTCCTCATCAAAAACATACCTGAAGTGTTTCTTTGATTCATGCATGTTTGAGGAATCCTTTAATCTCCTATGGCAACCATTCAGCTGTGCAAAACGCCTGGGTGGATACAGCTCCGCCTTCGAGACGCAGCTCCTCCTCTGAGCTGCAGTTTCTAAGCCTCTAAGTTTCCGCCTCCCAGAGCCCCTCCACCCCAGCGACTCTCCCACTCAACTCCTTTAGACTAGCCAGCAGCAATTAGCAAACACCTGGTGAAACTGCGCACCTGCTGAGCTTTATTATACGAGCTACTTCCCTGTGAAACGCTGATTAAAAACTTTGATAAAGGGTTAATAGAGGAGTGCTGTTGTGATGACTTCCTGAAGGTGGAGTGTTGGAAAGAGCAGGACTTTGTTAAAGAGACAGAGGCCCAATTTCAAGGCATTAAATTACAAGTCAAATTTCTTTTAAGTCATATTTGATATATTCAGCATTTTTGTAACAGCTGAAGGTAACCTAGTTACTTGAGTGTGCTCTAAAATGATTCTGTCGCAAGAAAATACATAATACTGCCCCTTTAGATTAGCAGTGGAACTTTTGATGCTTCGCTTGAGGATTTTTCCCACTTGGATCATAATTTTGTTGCACAGAGCAGATCAGCTGCATTTTTAAGCCAGATTGAACTTCTCCTCTTGATTATCGTTGCTCACTTTCTCGTTAATGAACCGTGGATGTTTTAAACCCGTACTTATTCACTCTTGATAATCCAGTGCATGAAAAGCTTGAATGTTTTTCACATTTTTTGCGTTTCTGCTCTGCCTGTTTGCCTGTCTGGGTTTGTTTGGTTCATGTGTTCCCAGCAGGACTTAACGCTGGTGTGAAAAAAGCTCTTCCTGTCCGCTCTGGTGTTTGTGTTTGTTGGTGATGCCGCCTTCCTGCCCACATCTCTGCTTCACACACAGTGAGATATCAGTAGTATTTTTAACACCACGTTTTACTGACTGCTGATGTGCAGAAAGGCTGGAGGTTTGCGACCGTTTATGATGTTGATCCTGGGTCTCAGAGATGAGACTGAGACGACGTAAAACATAATGTTGGAAATGCGTTTTCTGCTGCTGCTCTGACGAGAAGCAAGCTTTCTTCTGGAAACTGCAGGATTTCCAACTCGTTTGGACAGAAAGGAGGGGAAGTAAGATTCAGAAAGCTGAAGTTTGGAGAACTAAACTGTGCAGACAGACAGCGGGGCAGTGACTGCTGACGGTTTTCAGTGATGCTTTCATTCTTTGGATCCTGCAGCACAGTCTGTGTAGAAAACAGCTGTGGTAATCTGAGCGTTTGGAAGGAGCAGCTGTTGTGAATTCGTCTGAGTCTCTGTGGACCGTCTGGTAGGGAGAGCTGTGTCCAAATCCTCTACACAAGCTCAGATTTGTTTTAGTGTTTCCCCTCTGAAATCGCACTCCTGCTGATGTCTGATTCGGTTTGGATCTCTGCTCTCAGCTGATTCCTGCAGGTCCTGGAGATCCTTGTAAATGTTTGCATTTCCCCATGTGGTGTGTAGGCCTCCTTGCCATCACCCTAATCGTTCCTTCCCTCCATAGTTTATCAGTTTCAGGTCTGCGTTTCTTGCTGTAGACATTTGTTGCTTTGTCTTCCCTTCTTCTCCGTTGTTTCTGATGTTAGGAGCGTTTTTCTCGCTCTCTCTCCTGAGATCACGGCAGCAGTTTGATGATGAACTCCCCCTGAACTGCCTCTCTGTTGTCTGTCTGCATGTCTGATGATATACCTTTGTTGTGTTTAAGCGTTGTCGTCATTACTAAACATGTTTCTCTTCAAAATTGTCTTTTTTTTTTTTTTTTTTTTTTTTTTTTTTTTTTTTTTTTTGTTGTCAGCAGCTGTAAAACCGAGGAGACGAAGGACAAGCCGGAAAGCAAAGCGAACGGAGAGGAGGATCAAGACGAGAACAGACAGGTAGGGCTCTCCAGAGAGCTGATGGGGACCACCCATCATGTCACATGAATGTTGTTGCTCTCTGTGTTGCTCCATAGACACAGTTTGGTAATATGTGTCTTCTGGGTGCTGTCACATTAACTCGTTTACAGATGGAACTCATAAAAATAGATAACTCTGTTTAGGAAAATCCCATTTGCAGCTTTTTATTGCTTATTTATGGAGGCAGAGAGAGCAGGTTTAAGAAAAAACACATACACACACCATATTAAAAATGCAGGAAAATACAAGAAACTGCATTAAATCTGGTCTGATGAACAGAAATGGGTACAAACTGTGTCCTTGTGACCTAAAGATCTGATTTAAAAGTGGTTCTTCCTCTGAAAATGGATGCTGGACTGCAGCTGAGGGGGATAAGCAGCCAAAGTCTGAAGAACAGTCAGAAAACACGGAGGGTTACTGATTGAGAGCACTTGTTTTTTCCTCTCAGGGGGAGGAAACCTGCTCCAGTGTCGACACGTCAGAGAAACCAGATAGCACGGCTCAGGGCGAGGCGGCGGACCACCAGCACAAAGACGCTCCAGGTGAGTCTCGGTGAAAAGCTGTTTCAGGGGGTCCGCGCATCCTTAAAAAGTCTTAAGATTCTTGTGTGTAAAATTAAGGCCTTAAAATGTCTAAAAAAAAAATTTATTTATTTATTTTTTTTTTTTGAAAAAGTTGGCTTCATGTACGTAAATCACAGGTCTTAAATTTCATCTTGACAGGACTATGTAATCGTGCATTCTGTTTTTTTTTTTGTTTTGTTTTTTTTTTTCTCGCGGGACTTTTCTGTCAGGGAAAAGTTTGAGTCGCACTCAGGCATCTTCACTGCGTTCTGACTTGAGACAGTTGAGACGACCGATAACTCACTGCTAGCATACCCTTGCCAGTTAGCTAGCTAACTAGCTGGCTTTTGCATCTATTATGGATAAGTACAAATTTATCACCAGTTGGCTGAGCGAAGTTTGTACATTTCTGTGGAGATACAGGTCTTAAATTTAATGCATAATGGTCTTAAAAAGGTATTAAAAAGTCTTAAATTCGAATTGGTGAAACCTGCAGAGACCCTGTTCACCATCACGTCCTACACGCTCGCAGCTAACCAGTAAATCAACCAGTTAACAGAGAAACAGGAGATATAAAGGTTGTTTTTCCTCCACAGACTCTCAGACGTCAGCTGACCTGTGCAACCAAGATGGACCCCTGGTTACCACGACGACGACAGGAACAGGGTCGGGGGTGGCAGCGCTCCACGTGGTCCAGGCCCGGCCCCTTTGGCCCACCGGCCCCGCCCTGACAGCTCGTTTTCGCCGCCTGATCACCGCCTACCAGCGCTTCACCCTGCGCAGGGAGCCTCTGCTGAGACACGACTTCCTGCTGCATGACGGCCTCGTCGGCATGGCGATGGGAGGAGCGGGACCCGCTCACAGCCACCACGCCGGCGGGCCGCTGGCCTGGCAGCTGGGCGAGGAGCTGAGGAGGTGCTCGGTGGTCCCGACGGAGGCAGACCCCTTGTTTCTGGAGTGGCAGAGGAGGTGATTGTTTTCACACGGCAGCAGAAGCAGCAGCCGGTTATCCGCAGCAGGGACTCATCCGTCCAACTCTCATTCTCTTCAAGGTGGACTCGTCGAGAGCAGGCAGACTTTTACCGCACCGTTTCGTCGTTCGGGGTCGTGTATGATCCGGAGAGGAAAGCTTTCGACTGGTCCCAGTTCAGAGCGCTGGCCCGACTGGAGAGGAAGACGGACGAGAGCTTGGAGCGATACTTCAACTCCTTTGTCAACATGTGCAGGACGGCCTGCAAGCTTCCTCCGAAGAAGGAAGAAGGTACCGACGATTCAGAACGGGTTCGAAATATCAGCTGGGAAATTTAGTTTCCAGCAGTGATGATGTTATCGTTCAATAAAAAAAATATTAACATCAGCATATGAAATAAAGCAAATTTAAAAGAACTTCCTCCCTTTTGGTGGAGGCGGTGACCCCTGCTGGTTTGACATGTATGTCAGACAGAGAAATCAGGAAAAAATGTCACCTCAGTGGGTTTTGATTAATTAAACTGGGGAAACTAAAGAATAAATTTTAAGTAGCTCGCTTGTAAGAGTGTAGCAGCACAGCTTGGTTCATGCAATCACACTAATAATACCGTATTTTCCAGACTATAAGTTGCACTTTTTTTTCATAGTTTTGCTTGTCCTGTGACTTATAGTCAGGAGTGACTTGTATATGTTTTTTTTTTTTTTTTTTTTCCCCTCTTCATGATGCGTTTGTTGACTGATACGTTAAATATTAATTCATACTGGCGGACATGAACCAAGGATTAAACATTACCGTCTGCAGCCGTGAGGAAAGCTAACTGCCAGAGGAACGAGTTCACAGTTGGGTCCATAAAGACCGTGCTGGCGGTGTTCTGATGATCTGTGCCCCGTAGCGCGTCTAGACAGCTCAGTCTATCTGTCTGTGCTGCCTTTGGCAACTGCTGGAACCTGTGGAGGCTTGTGAACGTTGCAGGTACGTCTCCACTTCCTGGTGATTGCCAAGGAGATAAATATAAATGACTTTGCGGGCGAGGCTTCTTGGTGTTATCGCTTCATGCAGCGCAACCGTCTCCCTATCAACCTGGACGTACTGCAAGCGTCTCCGCTCCGTCGTTCCCGACCCCCCTGATTTAGAGCACGGACATCGTTGCGTCAGAAACTGCCGGCAGACTTCCAAGCCAAAGTCGACAGCTTCCGTGAGTTTGTTGAAAAGCAGCTGAACACAATGTGTCACCAGATCAGATCATTAACATGCACAAGGTCTCCATCACGTTTACAATTTCTAAAACAACTGCCAGAGCGTCTTGCATATGCTTTTTTATTTATTTATTTTTTCCATCTTCATCTTGCATTTTTTGACTAATGCGACTTGTACTCCGGGGCGATGTGTTGTCTGGAAAATATGGTAGTTTAGCTACAGTCGCTCAGCACTGTCATCTACGCTGGTTTTTACTGCGATGTAAGCTCTCCACGCCAAAGCAATGCACCTGCTTATTTTTAACTCTCAGTGTGAAGTGTTTTAGATTCCCAGTTATCTATAGCGGCAGCGAAAAGGTAAAAATATGTGAAGGTGGGCATTTAGCCACACCTGTTAAATGCAACTGAATATAAAACAAATTTTGCGAATGAGAGAAATAATTTAAGTTTAAAAATTAAACCTTTAAAGTTCAAATTAGATATTTTATAAATTTATTTTTCATCAAATAATCTTTTTCAGCAAATCTTTGGATGTGTTCGTTTTAGAATAATTGATGGGAAAAAAACATTTTTTTCCATCAGTTAATGAAAAGTTTCTGTCATAGTCCTTGTTTGTCCTCAAATTGGAGGTTTGCAATGAGTTGGGATTTTTCTGTTCATTCCTCCTGGAAAAGCTGCAGAGCCTTTCCTCAACAGGACGTTTTAATATTATGTCCTCAGGGTTGGTGGATCCCGGCGTTCTCGTGGAGCCCCTGACCGAGGAGCGAGCTGCCAGGACGCTGTATCGCATCGAGCTGCTGCGAAAGATCCGAGAGCAGGTCAGTCCACCGCTTTAACCCGACTAAAGAGAATGGAGCGCAGCATTAATATGAAGGCTGAACCGCAGAAATCAGTGGGTAAAGCTTCGTCTCCTCCTGCAGGTTCTCCGTCACCCCGCTCCTCTTCCCTCTCGGCCGCCTCCAGCTCTGCCGCCCCTCCCTCTACCTCCCTGTCTGGTGGGAGAGCGGGAAACACGACCGGGACCTTGCTGTCGGAGCGGCTCGCCACGGCCTGAGCCGCACCGACTTCTACATCCTCAACGACCCGCAGCTCAGCTTCCTGGAGGCTCACAGGAACTACGTCAGGCGGCACCCTGCTCATCTTCATCCACAGACTCATCATCACCCCCACCATCCTGGACTGTCGAGCTCGGCTTCGTCCACGGCAGCTGCCGCACTGCTGCCATGTATGAGTCCGGACTCGGCCATCACTCACCCTCAGCCTCCTGAAGTATCCCCACCAGGCTCCCAACCATCACCAGCATCACCCAGCAGCCTCCACCCACACCCGCGCCCTCCTTCCTCCTCATCCTCTTCGTCTTCTTCTCACCCCCACCTCCACCCTCCCGCCCTGGACGCCCAGGATTCCGGCTCGCCAAACCTGGGGATCGTTCCGGGGTCGCGGGTGGACTTCCTTGACTGCGCTCCGTTGGACGAGACTCTGGAGCTGGGAGCTCTGCAGCACGACGCCATGTCTGCGGACGCTCTGCACGGAGGGAAGGCTTCCAAGGACGCCCTGAACGGCTTTCCCTTTAACTCGGCCACCGGAGGTCAAAGCATGCTCAACTCGTACGGAGTGGGCGGAGCTGACCTGGACTCCAACTTAAGGAGCGACGTTCTCGTCGGTGAGCAGGGATCGTCGGAGGAGACGGGGCTGATGGCGCCGTCGGTGGAGCTGGATCATCTACAGGTACGCGCCGTTGCTTCTATCAGAGATCAGTCTTCACTTATGGCACGCTTTATCTGTTGTTTGAGGTTACAGAAAGTTGTCCTGAGGTTAAATTAGCTTTAAAATATAACAAAATGTGGGTTTTTTTTCTAACCAAATGGTTGTTTGTGGTTGAACAGCTGCTGTACCTAGATCTGCAGAGAGAAGTTTTCATGCTGGTTTTTGCACTGCAAAAACACAAAAGTATTTTTGATCCAGTTTCTGGTTCAAATATCTTAAATACAGTTGATATAAGACAAAACTAACTTACAAGTAACTTTTCGGCAGATATAGGAGCTTGTTTTAAGTCAGTAATTCCTTAATATTGATGAAAAAGTTCTAGTTATAAGTGAAATAACCTGCCAGTGGAACAAGACATTTTAACTTATGGGAAAAAGCTTCGTCTTATCTGACTGACCTTTTTCAAACCCCATTTTCATCTTGTTTTTGTGTTGTTCGCTGCTTGCATTGCTTCTCTTTTTAAAGCCCTTTTCTCTGTATTCGCTGTTTGTGAACGGACCTGGTTTCCTGCAGGCTCCCTGGGACAGCACGGATCACACCAGTCCAGCTGAGCACATGTTCAACGAGTCTGACCCCATCCTTGGCCCCTCCGCCCTGGAGACGGGTTTCCTGGAGGAGGAGGATGAGGAGGCTCAGGGAGGAGACAGAGGAGGAGAGGAAGGAGGGACTCTGGAGGAGTGTTTGGGCCTCCCACCTTCATCATCTCCGTCTCATCCTTCGACGGGGGATTCAGTCGAGCCGTTGTCATCGAGTTACATGTTCTTTAAGGTGGATTTTAACATCGCGAGTCGTCAGATTAACATTTTTTTTTCATGAATTATTCTTCAGAAAAGAGGAATATGGTCAGAATAAACCTGTAATAATTCAGACTCCTCTATATTCAATCATTCAGGACATCGGAGTGAATGAAGAGGCCAGTCCGGATCAAACAGACCTGTCGGCAAGTCCGCCCCTCCCCTACGTCCCTCCTCCACCCCTGTCCCTCCCCGACATCACCACCCACGGGCCTCAGGATGGACTCGGGCACTCCAGCGTCTCGGAGAGCTTGATCAATCCTGGGGAGGAGGGAGACGACCAGGAAGGAAGCGCTGGGTTTGAATTTGAAGACAAAGAGGAAGAGGAAGCAGAGAAGGAATGTATGTTGAAGCAGAGATGTTTATTATTAATTTAAATATGTAGCTCAGCTAAGCTGCTTTTTTTTTTTTTTTTTTTTTTTTTTTTTTATTGCTGCTGAAACTTTTTCTAGAAAGCCCGGACTTCAGGAAATTCTCTCCTCTCCTGTTATTTCCAGATGTCAGGGATTAAAGAAAGCATGGATGATAGCGTCCCTCTTAGGAAAACTTGTAGAGTGTGCCGTCCTAAGCAAACAGTAGCAGCCACAGTTATTGGGACGCCTGGTGAAGATGTAAAAAATCCTTAAATATATTCATCTGAAGTCTTTCAATTTGAGTGCATATCGTCAAATCATTTTTTGTAGATAAAACTAGATTCGTTATAGAGGCTTGTGATGAGTGAACAGGCAAAACAAAAACTTGATTTAAATTGCAAAAACGTATTGAAGAAATAAATTAATAAATGGACATACATCCTAGTAATTAAGTTTTACATTAAGTACAAATGATTTTGTTCAGTCATTCATTCATCATTGTTGCGCAACAAACATCAAGTCATTCATTAAAAATATACTCAATACTCTGTTAGCATAAACCAAAAATAAGCCCAGGAATCATAGGCACCTCACTAACAACACTACAAGCATTAGTATTTCAAAAGAGGTCAAAAACGTGGTAAAAATAAATAAATGGATCAATGTCAATTTAGCCGAATTGTTAAGGACCCTTAAAACGTTAACCAATAATAATCAGTAGCCCAATTTCAGAATCTTAAATAGTTTTATACAGAAACTTATCAAAAATAACCAAATTCCACGATGGAGTTCTGTTCCATGGACCTGAAAGTGGTATAATAGACAAAACGGAACCTAAAAAACGACAAAAGGAACCATACAACCTGAATGTCAAGCAGCTCAACGCTGACTTTGGTAACTCCATATTAAGTTTTCATGGAGTTTTGGGATGTATGACCAACTTGCTTTTACAACAGCGCCACCAGTGGCTGGATGAATGAACTGGTCACGCGCTTGTTGAATTTGGCTGAATTTCTGCAGTAGCTTATTACGGTTTATTATGCGGGGCGCGCCTCACACTTTGAAAAGAGCAGCTTTCAGCTATTTATTCTTTCACAACAAACCCGCCTGGAGTGGTTATAGCTGAAGAACTCTTGTTTTCACCTGAACAAAGCAAGTTAAACTCCATGTGTTTTTGTTTGTGATGGTAGGACAAAAAAGGCTTTATTTCCCCCCCCACCATACCCAATAACTAAAGGTTACGTTTTCAAATTAAGTTGAAAAGTATTAAACACGTAGAAAAAACGTTCTCTTTTAATCATGGTTTTAATTGTTTCTGCTCAAAGGTGTGGACCGTGGCGTGGGTGTCCTGGATCCAGCCTCGGATGAGCCTCAGATGGAAGATGGAGAACCACCACTGGAGCAGGAGCAGAGAGAGGAGATCCTACAGAGTCTATCTCCGGGCCTTCAGGAGAACTTTGAGCGCTCGGATGACAACGAAGATTTGTCCCAAGAAGTGCAGCCTTATCTGGGAAAGCTGGAACAGGAGGGAAGCTTGGAGTGTCCAGAGTCCATCGAGGAGCCTCCTGAGGAGGTGGATGGCTTGATTTTGTATCAGACTGAAGAGGAGCAGTCGATGGATAGCTCTCTTGATGCTGAAGCATTTATTCGTAATGAAACCGGAGAGTTTTTAGAAGTGAAGGGAAGTTCACAAAGTTCTGGAGGTGGTTTTGCGGTGGACAGCGGAGAGCGTGCAGATCAGGTCAACGAGATCTCTGAAGGGGGGCTGGATTGCGCATCTCTGGGTGATGCTGCAGAGGAACCAGGCTGTGATGAGATAGCAGTGAACCAGGAGGCTAAAACTGCTCTGATAGAGCTGGGTGAGTCAGAATTAGCAGAGCCCTGCAGTCCCTCTGGTTCTGCCTTGGAAAGCGCCAGAGAGCGTGATGGAGCTGAAGTCTCAGTGGATCAGAACCTGAACAGCAGAAACTGCAGGAGTGAAGCTTCGTCTTTCTCTCTGGATCAAGAAAACCGAGACAGTCTCCTCGATCAAAACGAAGTTAAGACGAATTTGACTTTAAATCTAAACGACGTCGACACAAAGTCATCAGACCTGAAATTCTCCATCCAACCAATCAATGAAGAGAAGAAACCACTGCGGTTCATGGTGCCAGTAAAGCTTGAGGTGACCAAAACGGAAGCAGCTGAGGATGTCCGCCCAGACAGCTCTGAAATCAAACATTCTCATTTTCTGTCCTTCCCCATAAAATCTGAAGGTTCAGAGGGCAAAGCCGAGCATCTGGACTATCCTCTGAGAGCTCCGCTGCTCGACGTGAAACCCGAAGATCTCAGCCTCTCCATGAAGTCCGAGAACTTCGACGTTAAACCCGAGATCCTCCAGTTTGTAGCTTACTCTGATGCCGGCAAAATCAAACCTGAAGTCAAATCGGCTGATCTCAGGTTTACCGTCTATCCGGACGGTGGAAGGTTTAAGACGGAGATGAAACCGGAAGGTTTAAGGTTAGCCGGGTTTCCAGAGGCGTCCACCGTCAAGCCCGAGGGCAAACCCGACGCTCTGGAGTTCACAGCGTTCCCGAACGGCTCTGGGATAAAACCCGAGGTCAAGCCGGAGGTTCTGGAGTTCACAGGATTACCTGAGGTCAAGGTTGAGATGAAGCGGGAGATGCTGGAGGCGGACAGCACGGTCCTGACCCCGAAGCTGGAGCAGACCGAAGGGGCGGCGGACGCCTCGGAAAGTCTGCTGAAAGGCCAAGTCAAGGAGGAGAGGCCGAGCACGCCAGGTAGGAACGCCGTCCCTTACATCCCAGTTACACTGAGGCTTTGAGGTGTTTGAAGGCAGATGGCTGCATGCATATCTGCCGCCCTCTGTAGTGCCTGTGGTGGAAGGATATCCTGGCAGTCCAAGATTTGCAGCTCCTGCTTCTATGTGTGAGATTCCTGACAGTCTGCATGAGAGCAGGGAGCCGACCATCGCTCAGCTGCTGCAGGAGAAAGCCCTTTACTCCTTCTCTGAGTGGCCAAAGGTACGGTCATCCCTCCTTTGATCTGCTTGTAACCTCCTAATACCAAAGTTGTATTTTGTAGGGATGCACGATACATCGGCAGTAACATCGGCATTGGCCGATGTTAGTCGTTTTTTAACATGTCGGCATCGGTTCGATAAGTAAAACTGGGCTGATATTAAGAATCAGCGTTTCCTTCCATTTTGTTTGTGTTTTATGAGGAGGGGGGGAGGGGTTTGGTCATGTGACGGTGTTGCAGCGTAGGATTGTGGGGTGTTGAACCGAAGCAGGGAAGCAATGTCAGTTGTTTTTTAGGGTACCGAAAGGGTAGAGAAATACATACAGTGTCATAGTAGTATCGGTTATCGACCATACCAGTTCAATTCAGTTATTTATATAGCACCAATTCACAGCGAATGTCCTCAAGGCGCTTTGCAAAAACAAAGTTATTTCAGTTTAATCATACATCCATTCCAAATGATCCTAGTTTTCAAACAGTGCATTAAGTTAGTCCATAAATTAGTTTTCTATCTAAGGAAACCCAACAGACTGGATCCAGTCATTGACTGTACTGGAGTCTCAACCGACCAAGCAGGCATGTAGTGACAGTGGGAGAGGAAAAACTCCCCTTAACAGGAAGAAATCTCCAGTATAACCAGAACCAGGCTCAGTTACGAGCGGGCCATCTCCACTACCAACTGGGGGTTTGAGAAGATGGAGCAGAGACACAAAAAAGAAACAGAAGCACTGATAAAGGAGTACTTTCTATGTTAAGTAAAAAGTTAATAGCAGGAGAGGAAGAATCCTCCAGGAAGGCCAAACAGAACCCCAGACCAGGTGTAGCTTCTATGGAGAGAAAAAACAACTGAGAGAAAACATGAAGTTAACAGTTGAAATAACAGCAAATAATGCAAATTGGAGAGTAGTAGAAGAAGAAAGTAGGCACAGGGAGGAAAAGTGGTCAGTTTGTCCTCCAACAGCCTAACCCTATAGCAGCATAATTACAGAGATAGCTCAGGATCCGCTAACCCCTTAGAAAGAGGCAGGGGAGGAGCCAGAGCCAGGACTGAATGACTGAATCCTCCCCCCCACCCCCTCGCCACCAAATCAGGCCATGCACTCTACCTCCCCCTACTCCTCCACTCGGCTGGCCAAACACTGTTTTTCACTATTAGCTTTGTGAAGAAGGAAAGTGTTAAAGCTGCAGTTATGTAACTGAGCTACTATTTCCGAAAAAAGAAATGCTCCGCTCCCGACCTAAAACAACCAATCAGAGCCAGGAGGAGGGGCTTAGTGCTGCCAATCATCCTCGTGTACGCGCTGCTAAATGTGGCCGATGGTGGAGAAACAAGTCACCGTTCCAGGAAAGCTGTTTATCCGCCGTCATTGGTGGCCATGCTAACTAGCATTAGCATTAGCAGCAGGCTATGTTGTGGTGAACCAGCTGCAGCGTAGCAGGGAGCAGGGGGAGTGTGTGAGCAGCGCGGACATGAGGGTGACTGACAGCGCTAAGCCCCTCCTCCTGGCTCTGATTGGTTATTTCTGACTGAGTGGTGGATTTCTGCAGTTAGTACTGGGACCACTGGGAGAAGGCAGAGGAGCTTATACTGTCACGACATCATGTTAATTTTAACAAATTTTTAATAAGCATATTTTTAATAAAAGTGACACACTGCAGCTTTATTTATATTGGCCCAAATGTTCATATCATTGCATCTCCAGTATTTTGTCTGTTTTTTTTTTTGTTGTTGTTCTGTTGGATTTTCCCATTTTGCTCACCTTTCCTTGCGGCTTCGCCCCTGCAGGACAGAGTTATTATCAACCGCCTGGACAGCATCTGTCACGCCATCCTGAAGGGGAAATGGCCTTCATCGAGTGAGCAGTATGACTCACCGGGCTCCCTGGCAGCTAACTCATGTCTGGCTAACAGTTTAGCCCAGCACCACCATCACCGAACTGGTTTCCTCCTCCCCACAACAGCTTCTGGCACCGTCCCAGGCCAGCCTCGGGTCCAGCAGGGCAGTCCTGGGCTCGGGTTTCCCGTGCCGCCGCCTCTCACCAGACTACCCAAGGTGAGAGGTTCTGTATAAACCAGTGAATTACTTTAATCTTCCCCTTTTTACATATCTATCACCCGTCTACATGTATCCGTCTTTCATACCATGGTTCACACAAGTTGTGTCCAGTTTTTGTCCCAGGAAGTGCTCATTGTCACAATGCCTGCAGATCATCTGCTGCGAGTGAACCATGAGAGAAAGCTCAAATCCAGAGGATCCACAATGCTGACGAAAGTTAATACTAATCGTTGTGACTCCATATACAGTGCTTTGCAAAAGTATTCATATTTTTTCACTTTTTTTTGTCTCGTTAAAACTAACTTCAGTGCATTTTATTGGGATTTCTTGCGTGTAGTTGTAATGTGACAGTAAGAGGACCCATAGTTGTCACATTTGTTGCTAAAAAAAAATCTGAAAAAGTGTGGCATTAATGAAATTAAATTAATTTACCCACCTTCCACTGCAAACCTACCAAGAAATGTCTGTTTACCAGAACTAACAATCAGGACGAAGAGAGAATTAATAAGACAAGTAGCCTAGAAGCTCATGGTTACTTTGGAGGAGCTGCAGGTCATGCTTGAGGTTTGCCACAGCCATGCATGAGACACAAGCAAAAAAATAATGTAGAATGCTTTAGTTGGATGAGACCAAAATTAAACTTTCTGGTCTGCTTGCAAGAATTATGAGAATTAATTGGAACATGGATGGAGCTAAATTCAGGATAATCCTGGAAGAAAGAGGTTGCAGAAGACCTCAGACTGGGGTGGAGCTTCACCTTCCAGCTGGACAGCCTCCCTAAACAGACAGCTAGAGATACAGTGGGATGATTTAGATCAAATCCTTTTCACGTGTTGGAATGGCCTAGTCAAAGTCCAGGCCTAAATTGAGATGAGAATCTGTGGGAAGATTGAAAATTGATGTTGACAGATGCTCTTGGTCCAGTCTGAGCGAGCTTGTTTGGTTTTGTCTGTAGATCTTCAAAGCAGGTGGAGCCGTAAACCAAAAGACGTTCAGCTGTAGCTGAAGTGAAAGGTTGTTTTAAATTTTTTTAAATTTTTTATTAATTTTTTTTTTTTATTTCGTATGTAAAAATTTTAATAAAATGTTCGTTCCACTTAGCAAATCTGTAAATAATACTGGCTTCTTGTTGGTCTTTCAAATATAAAATCCCCCCAAAAATACTGAGTTTGTTGTTGGGAACTAGACAAAAATGTGGAAAAAGTTCAGTGGTGTGAACTACACTGCAAATGAAACAAGCACAAATCAGGAATTTAAAATTAAAATATAAATATTTTAAGTATATTTTATATAATTATATATAGACTATATCTTCATATAATATATATATATATATCTATATATCTCATCATGTGTGTGTGTGGTTCTATATACTAATATATCTCTATACATTATCTACTCTCTCTTCTCCTCCTTCTCTCTCGCTCTCTCTCTCTGTGGTGTGTGGATAGTCTCTCTCTCGCTATCTTCCTACTCTCTCTCTATCTCTCTCGATCTCTCAACTCTCTCTCTTCTCATCTCTCTCTTCCCTTTCCCTTTCGGCTCCCCCCGTCGTTTCCCGTTTGCTTCCGTTCCTCTGGTTTTTTCAGAGGCCTCCTGCAGCACTGGGCACTTCTTGTTGCTTTGTTGCTAATTCTTTATCCTGTACTGCTTTTAATATATGTGGATATTAGTCTTGGGTAGATAATCAGAAAATCACAGTAAATTATCATTCAAAACTTTGACTGCTGACCAGTCATCAGTGGAGTTGCGCTGGAACCCATTTAGACCAATGTTCAGTGAATAAAGCATTGTTTTGGAAGAATTTTGGAAAAACTCAACATTTGTTTACATCCCAATTTTTATTTTTCGTTATGTTTAATGCTCTTAAAGACATCAGATTTAAGCGTCTTTGTTTAATTGGATTTAATCATCTTTTTTTTAAAAAAAACCCCACCTATATATGAAGATTATTTTAAATGAGCTGTGAAGTAGTCACTGAATGAGGCCACATTAAAGGAATGTAAGGATTATATTTGTCTTTAACTGAGTACTTCTTTCCAAAGAAATGAACTGAACTGTTTCGATTCGGTATGAACTGGATCAGAATGGATTAGAAATGTTAACTGGACTGGAGCCATTTAAAATGAATTGCTTTGACTGGACTCCTTATTTAGAACAAACTGGATTAAACTGTAATCCAGTTGAGGAAAATGAAACTGTAGTCACACCTAAATGAGATTGTCTATATTTTAAATTAATTGGAATGAATTACTAGACTGCAGTCATTTTGAATGAACTTGGTTACAACTGGATTAATTTACATTTAGACTGGATTATAGATAGTTTTAAAATTTAAAGTTCCTATTTTAACTAAAATTAACTGGATTATTTTTACTTTTTTTTCTGATTAAACTGGATTAAAATGGTCTTAAACTGGATTTTGAAGATGTTTTATTCAAGTTGGCTTTTTTGGTCTTAATTAGTCCTGCCATAATAACAGAATTTGCTGGATGGTAAATTGTCTCAGAAATTATTGTGATAAACGATAATATTGTTGTTTTTAGAACATTTTCAAGTAATATATTGATAATGGGATAATAATGCAAGTTCACGCTCTGAAAGACCAATAAAGTTTAATTTTGTAAAGAACATTTAACATTATCACTATTTAATTTTCCATTTTATTTCCAATCTCATTTTCTTATTAGCTGCCTTTATTTCATTATTTATTTTTTCTCATATGCTGTATTTATTTGGTATTTTTTTTTATTTACCATCCCTTTTTTTTCATTATGTATTTTTTTTTTCTGTTTTTTAATCTGTATTTATTTAGTAATTTTTTAAGATACTTCAAATATCCAAAATGAAACACGACAACCAAAAACAATAAATAAAACGGAAATAAAAACCACACACAACGGAAACCACAAATAAAACGGATGTTTCTGTGAACAAAATTGCCCTGGAAAAAATATTAAGCATCAGAATGAAAATTATCGAGCTCATTTTAATTGATCATGCGATTAATTGATTCATTGCTTATTGCGACAGGCCTAGTCCTAATTTATTTGGCTTGAAGTGGACTGTTAACCATTGAGCAATGGACACAATCTGACCAGATTATTTGGGAATAAATAAATGTAACTGGGTATTAGATGTCTTAAACGATACTTTATTGTAATAAATTGTTATTTGGACCGTTGGCTCAGTCTGGATTATAATCACCTCAAAGTGAATTAGATTATTTATAATTTCAGTCTAAGAAAATATAAACTAATATTGACGGTGCTTATTTGGCACATCTTGGACAGAATTGATTTATATTTATCCATATCAGTTTATTTAGAATAATTTGAAATGTAATTGCCTTAAAATGGACTTATTGAGGTTCATGTATTTAGATAAGTGTCAGTGGCTCAACTCCAGCGCCTTCTAGAAATCTAGATCCGCTTTAAATCTCACCCAGGTCTGAATCCACAGCAGCCCGTGCGTTTGTGTCTCAGTCCATATGTATGTTTAACCGAAGCCATCATCTCTCTCCCATTCTTGTCTCACCCACCCTGTCCACCCTGACAGTACGTGCCGCGGGGCGGCGCATGTGGGCGCGGAGCTTGGCGCCTCACCTCCTTGCCTCTCTTGCAGGAGAGGCTCGTGGCTCCTCCCTTCCTCCCTGAGCTCAAACGAGCAGGAGGTCGCAGGTCCTTCGACTACGAAGCCGCCGCAGCCGCCGCTAAGATCTTAGCTGGGAAATCCGCATCGCCGAGCCACACCGGCTCCGCCGCCACCAGCAGCTCCAGTGAAGAGAAGGTGCCAGTGGTGGCCCCTCCCTCCCACCGCACAGGGGCCATGCTGAATGGCTGGCAGGAAGCGGCGATAGATCTTACTAAATCCTCTGGAGAAATTAGCACCACAAGCAGCGTGGGGACGAACGAAGCGTCTGGAATCAGCCACCATAACGCCGGAGCAGGAAGCAGTCACAAGCTGCCGCCGCTGCCCCCCATCACAGCCCCGCTGCCCGGCTCCGTGGGAATCGACATGTCCGGGATACTGCAGGCAGGACTCATCCACCCGGTCACGGGGCAGATAGTCAATGGGAGCCTGAGGGGAGATGATTCACTGAGGAGGAGGAGAGGGAGGAGGAGAAACGTGGAGGCTCTGTACTCCGAGTTCGCCAAGAGCCGAGGACTGCACCTCCCTGAGACACAGGTGGGTGGAGGGAGGCGGGGCTCAGCATCAGAACAGGTAGAGAGAAACTTGACTCAGGACAGCCTGAGGAGAAACAGGGCAAACCTAAAAGACTCGGATTTTAGCGGAGAATCTTTCCCCTTCAGAGCATTTAAACATCTGCATGTGTGTGTCCCCCGCCCACAGGCTCGAGTCGAGGCCATCAGCCACTCCTCTGTCTCGTCCTCCACCTCCTCGCCGTCCCCGTCTCCGTCAGAGCGGCCCGCGGGTCCTCCCACGCCCTCCTCCTCCTCCACCCCTACTCCCACCCAGACCCCCCCTCAGCCAGAGATCGTGGCCATCGACAGAGAAGCGGCCAGCAAAGGCCTGATCGAGTGGCTGAGACAGAATCCCGGCTACAGCATGGATCTGCCTGCCTTCGCTCACGTACGTCTCTCTCTGTTGCTTCAACGTGCTGTAGATTTTAAGGAATCACATTATTGTTTTAAGTTAGGTGGGTCCATGTTCCTCTGATCAAAACTATTCATAAAAATCACAACTTTTTCAACCATCTGAGACTTCCTCTTGTTCACTTTCTATGAAGACCAGATATTATCAAGTCAAACTCCCAGGCTCTTAAATTGACAGGAAGGATAAAGGAAGTATTGATGGGTAAAGAAAAGTGTAGATTTTGTACCAACATGAAGAAATTCTGTTTTATTTACATTGAAATTTGAATAGCTTGTAAACAGTCGAGGAGAGAAGTGTGGTAGTGGATTTAGGCGATATAGTAGATAGAGCTGGATGTCATCTGCATAGCAGTTGAATTTGATGCCGTGCCTTCTGAAAATATAAAGAGAACATAAATGATAGATGATATTTTTCTCTAAGTATATCTGGGACCCAGTCCAAGCAGCTACAGTCTTCAGCAAATTCACTTCTGGCTCTTCCTGATGATGTTTTCACAAGGAGCATTTTGCTATGCTAAAATTAGCATGTTTCCTTTTTGTTTTGCTAGGAATTGTTGATAATATAGCAGGTAGCATATTTCATTGTGCTTCCAGTTGGGCTGTGACAAACGATTATTTTAGTTATCGATTAATCTATCGATGATTCTGATGATTATTCACATTTAAAAAATTAACAAATTTTGCAGATTGTTTATTTTTTATCTAACCCTTTTTTATACAGTATTAGAAATACATTAAAAGATACAAATAATCAAATAATTTAATTCCTTTTTTAAATAAGAAAATATTTTTTTTTTTGCCTAAAATGCAATAATACAGCGTTCCTTTAGTGAACGTTTGATCATTTGTAGCAAAAATGCATCTGCAGGTAAAAAAAAAATACTTCTAAGCTCAGCCCTATTTTTTTGGAATAACTGATTAATAATTGGACAGCAAAATTTTGGGGTTTTTTTTGGACAGAATTTGAACCAGATTAAGCTAAAACTGCCACTTGAAGAGTTTTTATGTATATATATATATATATATATATATATATATATATATATATATATATATATATATATATATATATATAATATATAGTGGTTAGTAGCAGCCCTAATGAACTGGGTCAGTATCTGAGGTCAAGTTGTGCATTTTTAGCTCATGTCACACCTTACATCCTGGGAGTTGGAGCTCTGTTGCAGGAAGGAAGACAATGGCAGGCAGAACTACCTTATTGTTGTTATTTTTAGTAAAGTGCTCCAAAAACACTACATTTTTCAATCTGCATAATATTTAACACAGATTGGAAGTAGATGCATGAATCCTTAATTTTCCATTTGTTAAATATTTCAGTATTACCTGTTTTAGTCACCGGAGAAGTTGTCTGAACTCTGTGGTCCTGCAAAGAAACGCCACCAGAGGGAGCTGCAGACCACAAACATGTTGGCCCTGCTGTTAACTGATATGATGAGGCAGTCTTGCTGCGACTCTTAAAAACAGAATATGGAGAAAACAAGGTTGTTGATCGCTTTGCCTCTTCGTCCTCCTCTTCTCGTTTCTGTTCTTGCTGCTCAGTCTGGAGCAAGTCTCCTACATGGCTTCGTGGAGCGTCCCAAACAGAGGAGGCATCGCTGCAAAGATCCCACCAAGCTGGATATCAACACTCTGACGGGGGAGGAGAGGGTTCCTGTTGTTCACCGCGGCACAGGACGCAGGGTAGTTAATACACACACACACACACACACACACACACACACACACACACACACACACACACACACACACAAGATGCTGTAGTTTAACCTTAAAATTGGTGTCTGTCATCTAGAGAAAAGCACTTATTGACCACAAAAAAATTAAATTGTAAAAATGACAAGGGAAAAGTGAATTTAAATAAATATACTAAACATGTAAGATTTTAATGAAGTCTTATTGCTGCAGAAAATCTGTAAATCATTGTTTATTTAAACTATAAGAAGGATTTTTGGGGTCCATTATTTTTCATTTTTGGGCTGAAAAAAGTTTTGGGTCTGTTTGGGTTCACAAAGAACGGGACATGCTACGGGATGTTGGGCCTTTATTTACTACAAAATATAAACGAAAACAGAAACATGATCAATAAAAGACTGTCCCTAACATTTTTTTTAATCTTAAGAAGATTTTATTTGGCTGAAAAAAGAATTGCTGATCTGCATCAACCCCTGTTCCTTCAGGCCAGATTTGCTCCATTCTTTAATTGAGGCTGGAGGCCAAACAGAATTGTTCAAAGTGCCACAAATTGCCCCTGAGCCACACTTTGGACACCCCTACCCTAAAACATCTTCACCGGGGAAGTTCAGCCATGATGTTTACAACCTCAAATTAGAAAATGTAAGAATGATCTGAAAAATATGAATAAAACGAGACTAAACTGTTATTCTTACATTTAATATGAGTTTGAATTGATTGCAGATGGTATAAACGAGATATATTTTATGTTTTATCTTAACTGTGTTACTGTTTCAGTCATGTCCCTGAAGCAGTAAAACCACCTTTCAGACACATTCTAACGAGGATGAAGGTTGAGGAAGAAGAGGGTAGAGCTGCTGGATTGGCCTTTCCTCAGTAGAAAATGTTGGGGAAGGAAAAATGTTGCTTTGTAGATTCTCATGAAGATGTGTTGGCAGGAAGAATGAGACCAGAGAATCCCTTTGACTTGTTATCCTCGAGCCCAGAGCACAGTTTCAGTTTTTTTAACATTACGAATTACTTGATTTGTTTGAACTAATTTCCATTAAAGCTGCAGTGTGTAACTTTTATGAAAAATGTTTTTATATATTTGTTGAAATGATCATTTTGTCCTGACAGAATAATATCAGACAGATAATCTGTGCTCCCAGGACTGCAGAAATCCACCAGTCAGTCAGAAACAACCAATCAGAGCCAGCAGGAGAGTCTTAGCGCTGTCAATCACCCTCATGTACGCGCCGCTCACACACTCCCCCTGCTCTCTGCTACGCTGCAGCTGCTTCACCACAACATAGCCTGCTGCTAATGCTAAGGCTAGTTAGCATGGCCATCGATGACGGCGGATAAACAGTTTTCCTGGGACGGTGAGCTGTTTCTCCACCATCAGCACATTTAGCAGCGCGAACACGAGGGTGATTGGCAGCACTAAGCCCCTCCCCCTGGCTCTGACCGGTTGTTTCAGGTCGGGAGCGAAGCAAAGTTACATAATGCAGCTTTAAAAGAAAGAAGACCAGGATTAATGAGCTTTCAGTCTTTTTGCTTCTGTATTGTTTACCGTTCTGGTCTGGATTTGTTCCTCTGCAGCTTGGTGGCGCTATGGCTCCGGCTATAAAGGAGCTTTCCAGGTGGCTTGATGCCAACTCGGAGTACTTTGTTGCTCCGGACTGGGCTGAGGTGGTCAAACACTCTGTGAGTCTCATGAACAGCTTCCATATTTGCAGCCATTAATCCCAGTAACTGTATCTCCACTCATTGTGCTGCTCTCCTGCTGCAGGGTTTCCTTCCTGAGGGGAAGTTCTCCCGTATTCTGACGGAACCGGTCAACAGGGATCCAGGTTCGCGTCGCCGCGGACGCCGGCCGCGCAGCGAGATGCCGAAGCCCCTGCTGTCTGTCTCGGATTCCTCTTCCACCGGCCTCGGCCCCCCGCTCTACATGAACGGCGGTTTAATCGGTAGCATGGACTCCATAGTGACCCTGCAGAACCTCCGCAGTGCGATTCCGGGAATCCCCATCTCTGGGATCATGGCGGCGGGATTCCCACATGGATTCCCTGCGGCTGTGTCTGCAGGAAGCGCCGGGTCGTCGGCGGAAGACGCGAAGAACGGTTTGAGCATGTTACCCATGATGCTGCACGGCATCCCGCACCCTCACGGTGCCGCGATCCCTCAGCACGCCCTGTTCAGCGTGGGCACGATGATGGCGCACGCTCCGCCTCCCCCTCACCCAGGCTCCTCCTCCGCCTTGCCCTCTTCCTCAGCCTCTGCATCAGCGTCCGCCGCGAATGTCACCACGACGACCGCAGCATCTGAGGCGGCCAGCCCGTCCTCCACGACCACTGCGGATCGAGAGAGCGGCTCCTTCTCGGCGGCAGGCGGCGACAAGGAGAAGGCTGAGGGCGCCAAGCGACCCGCGGGGGGGGAGGCGGCGGCCGTCATCACCTCCACCAGCAGGGTCCATCTCGGGGCCGCCGCCGGAAACCATCACGCCTTTAACCCCTTTCTGATCCCGGGCATGTCCCACGGCCTGCTGTACCCGCACATGTTCCTCCCTCACGGCGGCATCATGACGCTGCCGACCGTGACTCCGGGCGGCGCCGCCGACGGCCCGCCAGGGAGCCCCAAGAGGAGGAGGAAACGGGCGAGGGAGGACGAGGAGAGGGAGAAAGGGAAGGTGGGAACGGGAGACGCGGAGGAGAGAGAAAGTACAGTTACAGCCAGCGGTGGCTCCCACCCCGCCCCCCCCTCGTTCGTCCCCTCTACCTCAGCTTCCGAGCCGGGCGCAGCTCCAACCGAGGAGGACCAGGCCGGGCGGGGAACCGCGGAGGACGGGCCGTCGGAACGGCCGGAACCGGACTCCAATGACCACAGTGAAAAAGCTGCAGCCGAGGAGAAGGAGGAAGGGTCGGAGGAGACGGGAGACGAGGTGGACAGACGGGACAGCGAGGAGCGGGAGGCGGCGTAGAGGACGGGATCACCCCCTGTCCTCTCCGCCCCCCGTGTTGCTCTCTCCTCAGCTCAGCAGCGGTGTAAAGTTTGTGCCGAGTCTGTAAGTCGACGTCCATGTAAAGACTTTTATTATGATGATTATATCCAACTTGGTCATGTTTATATACCAGGAACCCCGGCCACCCTCTCCACTCCACCGTAACAAAAAGAAAACAGGAGCAGAGCGAAATAATCTCTGTTTTCCTCCCCGTCATTCCGCATCCAGACTGAAAACAGGAGGAGTAACCCGAGGAGGGACCCGAAGAGCAAAGAAAGGGAAACGGTTGCTGCGAACTCCTCTAATTCCTTTAAAACTTGTGCAATACTTCAAAAACAAAAAACAAACTGCCATCTGATTTAATCTGAAATAAGATCCCAGATTCGGACGACTATCGCTGCAGAAAAAAGGCTCCTGCATCCTAAATTTTTAATTAAAAACTAGTTTTAGTTCATTTAAAAGTGCAGATTAAACCAGATTTTTCTCTCCGTTTTATTACTACCAGATATATTGTGGCGAGACGCAACACTAAAAGGCTGCACCTTAATTTAACGATGTTATGGATGCTGTTCTACATATTTTAATTTGATCATTTTTTTAATGTTCCACTGTTAACATGAAAAGCTGAGCTCAATTAACTCCTGCTTTTTAATTCTTCACCAAAAGCAAAGAACAATCATGGGATTTGTTTTGGATCATGCCACAGTGTCACTTTGGGAGCTTCCTCCCCTTTAAAGTGGTGCAGTCCAAGCAGGAGCTCAGTCCGGCCACCAGGGGGCAGCAGGAGGCAGTTTTAGATGTGTCCTGCAGACAGTGAGGTAGAAGAGGGCGAGTTTTTCTCCTGAAATCATTGGGAAAAGTGCAAAATGACTCAAATCATGATCTGAAGCTCCAAGTTGAGATTTTGTCCTGATTTTAGAAAAGGAAGAGAGAAAAAAAATGACCGAGCGCCTCGTTGTTTCCTCAGATTGCAGTTCACACATGTAATATTTCATCTGTAAATCTATCGCTGTACATTGCTGTCTTTTTTTAAGTGCTCCATGGATCTCTCTCCTCTTGTTTCCACTGACCGGGTGGAATCAAACAGACTGTACTGTACATTAAAAGGATGCAAGTCGCTGAATTCACTCCGATTTTCACGACAGGGTGGAAACGTTTCCGTCGACAGCGTTTCGTTTGAGTCACATTCGTGTTCTTTGGTTTCAGTCCATGAAAACATGATTTATTATATATATTTTTTTCCGTTTTGCACAGCGTCTTTGTGTGAACCTGTGGTTTTCTTTCCGTTACGGCGTGCGAGTGTGTGGGACATCAGGAGAAGGTTTGGATGTGTGCATGCATGCGCACACTTTTTCTGTGTTTCATCCAGACAGGTCACAAAAAAAAAATAATAATCCATAGTTGTTGCCTTGTCACAAGTTTGTGGCTCCATATAATTTATTACATTTTTCTTTTTTTGCCAAACTTTCACCAAATATTCTTTTTCCTCTGTTTCATTGTATTCAAAGTAAAATGCCTTATTTTTAGCTGGTATCTTTTGTACAGATGGTCTGTTACATCTCCCTGTTCCGTGGTGTTTTGTGTTTGTTTTCGGTTCGTCTGTCAGTGTGCACAGCCTCGGCGAGGGAGAGCCAACAGGAACGGAAGGTACCACAGTTTTCAATTCACTGCATCAACTCCTAACAGGCCAATCAGTCGTCCCTCAAAGCACAAACGTTTGCGAATCAGTGCCTCTAAAGTTAGTTGAAACACTTTCCCTTGTGTACGCATCACTTGCACATTTCGTCCTGTTTCCATGGCGATGCGGTCACCTAATATGAGATGATTAATGCTGGTGGTGAAACGGAGGGTGCCTGAGTTGAAGAGCAGATAGCTTGTTTTTGTACAGATTGGCTCAACTTTTCTGTTTTAAAGTGGGATTCTGTGGAGTAGTTCTGAGCAGTCAGTATCGTACCTGCAGTACATAGCAAGCAGAGCGATCTGTTCATGAAGTGGGCAGGATAACTGCTTCTTGGAGGGAATTTCCACCATCTAAAAACGACTCAAAGTAAAAACTGATTTATCTCACCTGGCAAACTTTGCATGACAAAATTATCATTTTCTCAGCCAAATAACATGTTGCTAAGCTCACCTAGCATAAATGTATGAGCTGCATTTGCCAGTTGTTGTGTCTTTTTAACCATCTGTTCTTTTTTTGTAAAAAAAACTTTTTTTTTTTCCCCCAGCAGAGAAGGATACAAGCAATCTAATTTGATGGAGGATAAGGTTTTTAGTTTATTCTGTAGTTGCGTTGGAATTAGCTTGTTCGTGGCAGGACATAAACACCGTTTATCTGAGAAACTAGTGACTGTAAACATGCAAAACTCGTAGAAGTTTGTTCACTCCAATTTTTGCAACTGAAAGGAAAATGATGCAAGAAATCAAAGGAACCAGTTGAGACTGTCATTAAGGAGTTCCTGATACTTTGACGAGCTAACAGCATAAATGTATCAGGCAGTTATGGTTTCAACAGAATATTCAGCCGGAGTAGGTCAAACCAAACTGTTCTTGATAGTTTATGCCTCCCTGACATTAAAAGTAATAATATAAACTGCATGTTCATTCTCTAATAACAACAAACGCATAGATGCAAAGCTGGTTCCATGTGGGAGCCTGCTGCTGGCAAGTACAAGAGAGACGTGGAGAGCGACAAAAGTTCAGTTTTCAGTTTACTCTCCAACCATCCGTCAGGAAATTGTAGCCAATTTACAGGATCGGAGTTTTATCAAAGAACCTTGCAAAGCTTTATTAATGTAGTCTTAAATTGTTATTGTAGATTTCAGACTTGTTTTCCTTCACTAAGCATAGCGTTGCTAAAAATATGACCATAATATGACATTGTTTATGTGAGTAAAGCTGACTGGAAAGAATAAAACAAATGTAAACATGCTGAAAAAGTTATTGAAAAGTTTATTTATTTTAGTAACTTCATTCAGCAAGTGGAACACATTATATAGAATAATTACACAGATTAATGGTTTCAAGCCTTTGTTTCTGTTCTGGGTTTTCACTTATAGCCAATGAAAACAGCACTTTTTAAAAAGTAGAATATTACGTTTTAATACAGAAAACCTGTATTAAAAGCATGTTTAAAACTTGCTTAAAGTTTATTTTCAGAAGGTACAAAGGTAATTGAGCAAACCAGCCTCTTCGGAATGCATACAGGTGAGGGTTAGGGACCACTGATGAGCGCTAATCGCTAAAATCTGCAAATACACCTCTAAAAGCACTTATAACTGCCTATTTTAATAGTTCAAACACCGAATATGCTGTAATATTCATTAAATCACAGTGGAAACGGTCTTACCGCGGAAAGTAACATCCATGGTCTTCCTTATAGCTGCACTTGGCGGGACAGCCAATCAGAGCCAAGGAAAATAAATGGCGCTCTTGGATTGGCTGCTTTGTAAGTGCCAGCCAATAGCATGTCAAGTAGCATTGCACCTAGGCTATTTGACTTCCCAAGCTAGTTTCATTTGAATATTTTCGATATGGTCTATAAAAGAATCCGTGAATAGGTAAATTTCACGTGAATATACAATGACATTAATATGCTTCGCATGACATCTTTAGATATTTGGAAAAAAAATTGATGAATCAATGAGAAGTACCTCCAGTTTATTGAATTTAGTTCAGAAAATTCAGAAGGTGAACTATGAACGTGAATGAATTCAGTTTTAATCTCTCGGAATCGAACTTATTTCTAGTTTGTCTTGAGGGTGAACTTGGCGGAGTGTATTATCTAACACATTGGTTCATCATGTATGGTGTAAATGTTGTTCCTAACTGATTCTTTAAGCTAAGAAAGCTAAGATCAAATGGTTACTACAGGTAAGATATTGACTGCTCAGAGCTACTCTGCTTAACCACATTAAAAAAAAAAAAAAAAAAAAAAAATAAAAAATCGCACTTTAGGTTAAATTACACTCCCAAATTCAGACACAGTGTCTGTTTGGTGGAAGAACCGTACAGGAATGCCAAGTAGCATTCACAAAGCCTGAAAATCAACGAGTTGTAAAATGTTCCAGATGAAAGATCTGAGTATCTGTTGCAGGTTGGTTGTTTGACCTCACAGCATTCCTTCACTGCACGATGCCTTGTGTTTTGTTTTGTTTCTATCCAAGCTGAATGTTTGATTGCTTTTGTTCTGTTTTTTTATTTTTTAATTTTATGTCTGTAAAAGTAACTCCGGGCCGTTTTTAACAAGGATGAAGCTCCGGCGGCTCTCTGCGCATCACTTCCTGTCAACCAGTTCTCGCGTGAAGACTTGAAACGGACTCGTGGCGACCACGTGCTTTCTTTTAACAGTGTTTATTTTTTCATGGAAGTCACCTCAACGTGTAAAACTCTGATCAGAAATGATGTATTTATTGTACAGTTCTTGTCTTTACATTGTTGTCTCACGACTGATTGATGGCTGTTTTTGTTACTCTGGAACGTCCCTGAAATACAGAAGCATTTTGGTTCACATGGAAATTAAACTGATCTGCATTCTCTGTTGCCTTCGCCCCACTGATGATCTGAGTTTAGAAGTAGCTACACAGCAAATATCCAGAGGTGTTTCTTTATATTCCAAAGACTTACAAGCTGGATTGGGATTGTTATTCACTAACATTTAGGCCCCAAGATGGCAGAAAAAGATTTCTTCAAATATACACAACAATGATCCAGACCCACAAGCAACTGCTGGTGGATCCAGTTACAGAATCAGCAACAAAATATATGATTTAAAAAAAGCAGATATATGAGAAAGCAGGTGGTGGGTTTTCTCATGCATCCTCCAGCGTCCTGCTAACATCTCTCTGCTGCTCGGATTTGAGTTTGCTTTTTAAATGTTTGCAGCTTCAATCTGACCCCTTACTGTGTTACTCATGTTTTGGCTTAACAAAGGGATGAAATCTGGGAAATCTCACATTGAGACACTGAAAGAAAATAAATGAAGTCCAGTTTACCTTTAAATATTCCTCTCATTCTGTTTTTTCTCTGTAAATTTAAATATGGTAACAAAAAGTTTAGGTCAGTTAAGTGTTTTCCGCCAAATTGACGGCACAGGCCGGAATGTTCTCCCAGTTTGGATTTATTTTATTCTTCCCATGTAAAAATTATCTTTAAACATCAAGACTGAAAGTGTTTTATCAATTTATTGTGCCTGTTTGTTTTTTTTTTTTTTTTTTTTTTTTTTTTTACAGAGGTCTACCTTAAGGCCTGACATTCAGCTCCACCATGAAACCTCATTCAGTGAGATGAATATAGTTTCAAATAAAGATTATGGCAGGGTTTGGTGATATTAAGTGTGAATTTCATCCCCTCTCAGTCAAGTTAGCGTTGCTGAACAAAGTGCAATGTAGCTTTCAAAGGTCATAGATGTGGAGAAAGTGTCTGATCCTGACGCTGCAAACCCATCATAGCTAAAAGAAACAAATCACCTGGACTTCATGGGGGTTTTATCTTTTTGGTTCCTTTTTTTCTTATTATCTATAGCGCTCTATATTCCCATGTGGACCAATCTGACAAGTCAAAACATGGTATGTGTGATCTTTTATTGTGCAATAAAAGATGACTTTCAAGTTCTCGTTGTCTGTCGTAGATCACTCAGTTAATGTTTTTGTTAACTAAATTTCGGGTTTGGTGACTTTCAATATTTAATCTTCAACCGGGCTTTCTGTATGTCGGCTCTCATGAAAGGAAGAACCATAAAACACAAACTATCCCGAGGCATTTTTGGTGATTGAGGTCCTAGCAGTGGTGGGCACCACTAACTAAAAGGTTTGTTGCGCTAACCCTAAAGCACTAATCATAAACATTAGTTCTGCTAAGGCTAAAGTGCTACACCAAGGCGGTATTTAGTGCAAGCTAATGCTAAAGTGCTAACTTCAAATTATATCTGCCCTTTAAAGACTCCAGTCTTCGAGTACCAATTTAATTTTGACATAATTTACATGTTCTATAACACTCTTAAATATTTTGTCTACGTTTTGTTCTGTACTGTTTGTTTTATTTTGTCCATGTTCCTGAATTTTTAACAGTCGATAACCAAAACTTCAATTCAGATGTTGAACTTTATTCAAGTGAAAGTTTACAGAAAAGTGACTTAGCGCTTTACAAGTTATCTGGAAAAATTAATCTCGGGGAAGCTAACTCGGCTAAATCAAAAGTTAGCTACACTATTAGCGGAAGTGTGCTGGCCACCGGGTTTGAGTGGCAGACGGTATTAAAAACTACCAACTTAGTCCTAAAGTTTTACGTATAGGGAATGGCAGAAGTATTCATACCCCTGGAAATCATCCAGTAGTGAAGTAGAAGGAAAATATGACGTGGTGTGCATTTTTAAATCTCTGTGGATGTGAGCGCCCTGTGGAGGACAGAGGGGAGCTGAGGAAGTCCAGCAGCGGGAACAGGCCCACAGACCTCTCCATTAACTTTTTGGATCAGGCAAAAAGTTCTGCATCATTCTGCCATGTAGCTTTTACCCTCAGGGGTACTTGGTTATCCATCCATCCATCCTTCAGTCTGTTGTCTGTGCCCACTGACGGTCTTGCTGCAAGGCCACAGCGTGACCAGCTGCATCATCGTGCAGCCCCTTTGTTATACAATCAAATGAATATGAAGTATAACTGCGTTGAAAGGAAGAACACCATACCAAAAGGTTAAAACGGTAGCAGCTTTAATCTTGTCAGATTATTTCTTTAAAATAAAAAAAAGCAAAAATCTTAGATTTTCAAGCAAAGATGCACGAAGTTTCTCTAAAAAGTTAGAAATGAGACGTTTTTATGAAATGAATTAAATTGAGTGCAGTTGCAAAGGTTCGTCAGTTTCTTCATAATGTTTCAGTTTTTGCACATCTGAACCCAGAAGAACGATAATATCAAATTTACAGAGTGATACATCCATATTGTGGAGTAATTTCCCATTTCATCACTGAAAAATGATAAATATGCACTGGGTGAAAAAAAAAAAAAAAAAAGATTTCATTCGCTCTGAAAAATAAAGGAAGAAAACTCGCATCTTGTGTCACCATAGCTTTAGTTGTATCAGTTAATCATCCTGGATCAAAATATTACATTATTTCATGTAAACAACTGAATTATATCACACAGCAATTCTTGTCCGAAAATGCTTAAGATGCAAAGTCTTGTTTTGATTGAGCATGCAGCGTTTATTATCAGCCATTTTGAAAATGTAATAAGATGCCAAAGAAATTCTACTTTCCTTCAGTTTTGACTAAACTTCAAGGAAATAAACCAAAAAATACTGATATTAAACAAAAAATTTTAAAAAAGAAGAAAATAATCCAACTAGTCCTGCTGATATTTCACTAGATTACCATTGGACTTGTAGAAATTAGAGCAGCAGGAAATATTTTGTTGTAAATCTGAGCATTTGTCAGTTTTCACCACTCTACCATCAGAAGGAAATTTTAACCTCATAGAAATTAAAAATCATCACAGATTCAAAATCCAGTTTTTAAATTTTTCAACCAAAAAAACGAGCCCATTTGCACTTTTGCCCAGTCTTTCCCCAATATATTCAAAATTTACAAGCTCCAAGTTGGACAAAAACATCTGGAAAACCTCCTAAAGTTATATTTCCAATTTGGAAAATCAGACGGATCCTCACCAACCCTGACCTCGAAATCAAACATGGCTTCTGTGGGTAAAAGACAGAGGTTTCTGCTGTACTTCAGTCGGTTTGTAATTGAGAGACATTATTTGTTTCATATGCCAGCAGCAGTCAGCCTGGTTACGGAGCACCTTCATCAGTAAATCCTGTTGCCTTTCTGACGTCCAGCTGTTGGACAGTAAACTGTCGCGACGTCATTCCCAGATCAGCGTTCCAGTTTTCCAGCTCCATGGAAAGCATCATTTCTCAGGTCAAATCTGTTTTCAACTTTGGCTTCGCTGATAAATAAATGGCACCAACTTGGCGTGGTGACGTTTTTCCACTTTTTCAGATGTTTTAAATAAGGTAGAAGTCGAGACTTTGACTAGGCCATTGTAACAGCCTTAGCAATTAGACAGTTCTTTCCCAATCACAGTCCTGAAATTAGCCACCGCCAGACCCAGCTGAATTTTTTTATTGATGGTAATTATGGATTTAAATCCAGCTGCATTGAGTTGGATCATGCTTGGAATAAATTTGGCCACAATGACCTTTGATTCATTGGTGTAAATAAACCAAACTGAATTAAAACGCTAATTAAATATCATTTTAGATCAGTGCAGCTTGAGTAGAAAGTGACTTAACAAATCCTACTTTGATTTAATTTTTGTAAAACGCATACAGGATCATTTTTTCACACATTATGGGAATAAACTGAAAAAAATACAGTCTATGCAGGGTTTTTTTTCGCCATTCTTCTGGGTGACCAACATGCGCTCCGGTTGTTGAGCAGGATCTGATTCAGGGACCTCCGAGCCCTCTGCTGGTGTCTGCTGTTGCATTAGGTGAGATGCTGGTGGGGAGTTGCAGTCGTTTTCTCTCCTTCTTTCTTCCAAACCCTCCTTTTTTATTCTGTCTTCTTTCTGGCAGGTAAGAAGATAAACAGCAAAGGGAGACAAATGGGAAATGAAAATTTTGAGCATCACACATATTTTTCTTTTCACGGACATTTTTCATTCTCTCCATGGCTCTCATCATTTCACCTCATGTAAACTGTGTTTGGTCTACTGTTATCAGCATTGTTTGGCGTCATTTTAGAGTTATTTAAACAAACCATAAAGAAAAGATGTAATTTGGTTTGATTAATGAATGAAACACATGAGGTGACTTTACGTGGGCTTCTAGGCAGTAGCTATGAGCTGTCAGTAGCCTATCTCCAGTAAGGTCATCAAAATGTAACATGTAATTCAATTCAAAAGTATTTTATTTATCCCAAAGGGGAATTGATTTCATAAATCATATCTTGCAAGTATCTTAAAAGAGTTGCCGTGGATGGTGATGCTGTGGGCATGAACGGTCTCCAGTAGCAGTCAGTCTTGCAACAAATCTGAAGAGGCCTCTGACTGAAGACTTGCTGTATGACAGTCTCATGACTGTCATGACATGCTAACATCTTCAGTTTCAGGGTAGCAGAGATGATATTTCTCAGTGACATGTCCTTGGTGGACACCATCAATTGTTAGTGAGCACTGCTAATCCAGTGGAGGAAACGGGTCCAGGAGTGAAAGAACTGTGGTGTATCATTATAAGAATGAGCGAACTGATGTTTGCAGACCCCAGAAACTGCCTGCATTGTGGAGATAGTTACTTTTACTCCGTGTCCTGTCTCTAAGGCCGACTCCAGGCACCACATGGAGGTGGCTCAGTTCAGCCGCTTACATCCGTCCATTGATGGACCTTTCTTCACAAAACGAAACCAGAACAGAGTCCGCATCCAACCGCCTCTTACTTAAAGAAAAAGGAAAGTATACCACTTTGGAAGTGGCTTCCTCACCCGTCCCAGACTGACTGGCAGCAGTTGTTGCTCCACCAAGACCATCGCTGATGTCTTTCTATCCTGGCATTGTTTTATTCTCCAGAGCAGCGAACTGGCAAAACTTCTGCTTTTTTTGAGATGGTCGTGTTGAAGATGATGATTACTTGCATTTAATTAGCTGCGCCTTAATGTTACGTGTTTCTCATGAAGGTATTCATTTCACGATCCTCTTGTTTAAATTCTACTGTTAATGATTCAGATTATCAGCTTTGTAGGTATCCAACCCAGATTATGAGTCGGCACTGAGAATTAAACATGAATCGCTTCCTAAACTTAAAAAATGCATGACAATAATTGATAATAAAAGCAGTTTATTTTAATAACGCTTACATGTGCTGTCTAAAAATGCTTTAGTTAAAAAAAAAAAAAAAAAAAAGCCAAACCTTGAGGTAAATTTCTTTTCCTCCATCAAGTCTTCAAATGATTGGAGGAAAAACGTGTTTTGGGGCTTTGTTAATGCGTCTCAGGTGTGTTCTGTCCTCAGATTGCGGTCCAGAACCGCTACCCTGAGGATTTTTGGGAACTCGTCCATCATTCGGCCAGCATAAGAAGAAGCCTCCAGATTGAATGTCAGCAAAATATTCTCGGTGAAATATGATTGCTTTGATGGGAGAATGTTGGCGGCAGCTTTGCGGCGGTGGATTTCAGCGCTCTGCGTCGACCTCCAGGGCACCGTGAGGTCCAACGAGTCAGATTATGGGATGTTTGTAAAGCATAGGGACTCCAGATCACACTGCAAGGGTCTGACCTTGCTACACATTTTCACATTTCTACATCATAACTCATAGTGAATGTATGTATCATCTCATGTGTAAGGAGTTAGGTAAGGCTTAGATGAAGAAGCTGGTTTGGAAGTGGCTTCGCCTCTTTTGGCAGAAGTTTAAAAAAAAAAAAAATCAGATTTACTGCAGAAATGTTTTTTTCTTCCCTAAAAATGAGAACATTGAGTTATTGTTTTTTTTTTTTTTTTTTTTTGTGTCTTAATTCCATTTTTTTCAATGTAGGTTGCTCCTTGTTGAGAACGTTCCTTCTAAAATCGTCTCAAACCAGAGGATTCACATCCTTCCAGAGTTAAAGCAGAACGCAAAGGAACAGGTGTCTGTCAGACAAACTCTCAGTCGGGCTGCGGTTGCCACTAAATACATCTCGTATTACCTTTTACTGTGTACTTTCCATTGAAGTTATAACTGTTATTATTATATGTTGATTGTTGTGGATTCTCTGGGTTTTTTCCTCTTTCTGCAGGTCTAGAGGCAGACTTCAAGGGTGTTGACTTGTTTATCTCTATGCGTTTTTTCTTGCTTGCTTTTTTGCCGGACAGGACACGTTAAAAAAAAACAAAATAAATTTTAAAAAGACTGCAAAGGAAGCAGAAAATGTCAAATCCTTTCTTCCGATCTGCTTTTTCAGCTCAACTGAGTCTAGGTGAAGTTCCGTTTGAAGCCAGACGGTCACAGATTGTCGGTGATGATAAGGAGTTTATCCAACCAGATAGCATCAGTGTTTACATCCAAGCCGTCAGACACACCAGAATCTACCATCTGCTCTTCATTACTATCACCTAAGATGGAGTTTTTATATTCCTTCACGTCTTCTCTCCTCATGTTCTCTCTGAAATCACCCAGTTCTCTTTCCTATCTCCATACGTCCAATGTCTCGTCTCTCCCTGATGTCTCTGTGGTCCTAATCTGTCCCTGGTTAGAGCTGCAGGGACAATGGTTTATGTTTTAAACGGTGCACTGATGAGGAATTAAGACAGGCTGTCCTGCAGAGCCTCTGTGGGATGTTTTAGTCTCGTTTTACGGTATGAATAACATGCTCTGTACGGCTTACAGCTCTTCTGCAGTCTGAACATGCCAGTTATTTATCTTTCATAAACAGAGACGCAGTTGAATTTAAAATATCTATATTCTTGTCCTTTGTTGGATGAACCACTCACCTGGTTGGCTTCATGTGAAGCTGACAGAAACTATTTCAAACATTACTACATTTCTTACGATACCATATCTCTTTACTGGGACTTCAGTCTTTCATAGACCTTGTTTATGCTGGAGGGGTGTTATAATTTCATTTTAAACCCCTTCCTTCTGAAACAAAGATGGTTAAAACAATTTTTCTACCGTTTTTTTTTTTTTTTTTTTTTTTTTGGATAGAAATGTGAAGTTCTTTATCTACGAAACAGTTTTCTTTGTGAAAAGTTTTGGAAAAACAAAACGTGTTAAGCGTTTCCACCCAGAGAAAAGGTGATGGACCGTCACCAGCATGACCTTCTACGTAATTAACGGTCTAATCCAAAAGTGTGAACGCCATTTAGATCTTTATCAAACAGTCTTAACCTTCTTACACTGGATTTAAACCCACAGCTGGTGCCGCTTTCCATGACCTTGTGCACGTTTGGATTGATCAGAGAGTTTCCTTCAGCAGGTAAGATCCTGATCCACATTTGGAAAAACTACAATCAGCCATTGTCTTCAGAATGTGACGCTGAAGACAATGTGACGCTGTGGGAATTTTACGACACAACTTTGTGATTTGATACTAGAGTTTATATATGCTGTTATTATAGTAAATAAATGAGAAATTTTTCCCTTTGCAGACACTCTGCTCTGATGTGTGATTTCTCCGTCTGCAGAGATCTTTTGTAAAACAGTCGAGGACTGTAAAGCAGCTAATCTGGGATTAGCAATCTGGTCATCAGGCACTCGGTTCGGAGCTGAAATGATGAGGTCTTGAACCAGCGTTTTTTAAAAATTATTATTTTTAATATTGCAGTAAATTATTGGTAACAACAAACATGATTTGGAAGACATTTTGAACGCTGCGTTAGGGTGGGAAAATTGTCAGACGAGAGAGGGGTTTCTGGCACTTTTCGGGGGGTACGAATACTGCCGGAAAAATGTTTGTTCGTTATCATTTTATGTTATTTGCTAATCGTCAATTGCATCGTTTTTGATTTATCATTTGTTCATTTCCCCTTATGTTCAGGCTTCCAGACAGTCTAGCAGCATGACATTTGATGGTAGAAGTGAAACTTACACAGTGTGATATTTATTTATGTTATTTATGTTCAGAAAACTACGTTCATCGGTTAATTTCCTGTTTATGAGACGAGGAACCAAAGTTTCAAGGTGCTTTTTGCAAGGCTGCAAAAACACCCACCTTACATCTTTGCACAAGGAAGACTGTATTTAAGCAACATCATTCGCTTTGTTTGTCAGAGAATGTTCTGACCTACCAACTGTGTTACTCATTCCTTGATGGCAAGTAAGTAAAAGCTCTAAAAGAGACTCTCTACCTCTTGTGATTTCTGTCTTGGTTGTTTTTAACGAGCTAATTTTCCCAACATTTTTGGTCCTTTGAGCCAGGGGACAACAGAAGCTGAAAGCTGAGCACTGTCGAGTCTAGGACTCGGGGAAGCCCTCCACTCTGAACTGAGTCGTAAGTGAGGCCAAGTGGTCAAACCTCGATCCAGTCACATCAAGTCAGAACTAACAAGTGAGTAAAAGTACCAGAATACTATCTGGGTACTATATCAAGAGGTCAGAGTCAGCATTTTGATACTGCCGGACCACAGGATATTTGTTGAGTGGAATAAAAACATCCAACTTATCTCCCAAACACACACTTACACACTCTGGCCTGGATTTGTGGCTTAGAGAAACGCACCTATTAAAGCATTTCTAAGACTCTGGGTCTGTGAGAACCATTATCGACAAATGGAGAACACATGGATCATCGGAGGACCTTCCTAACAGAGGCTGGTCTGCCAAAATTACTCCAAGAGCTCATCAACGACTCATCCGGGAGGTCACGGAAGAACCCAGAACAACATCTGAAGCTCTGCAAGCCTCTCTCGCCTCGGTTAAGGGTAGAGTTCAAGGATAAGATAAGGAAGAGGGAGTGGGCACAAAAAAAAAAAAATGGCCACTTTGAGGGATTCCAGCAAAAATCTTTCATAAATGTTTTATCTACCTGGAGTGATTAAGATTCCTGTGTTTTGGACCTTTTTGGCATCGTAAATACGTGATTCGTGGAAGATCTCAGCCACGTTTCCATCATTCACATTTAAATTTATTCCAACCCAGAGCAGTTGTAAGGAGAAAACTAGCCTTACAAACAACAGTGCAAGAGACAACAGTCTCGTGTTTGCAATTTTTCCTCATGGATTTGATGCATGTGAATTGCAAAGCAGATGGCGTGCAAATGATGTGAGGGAAGGTCCTCACCAATTATTCTAACTGGATCAGGCAGAATGTTGGAAAACTGCTCCGCTGATGGCACAGCAACCAAACCTCAGACCAACTGCACAAACATGCATACAAACGAGGACTTTTATGATACACACTGAGAAATTGAAAGTGGCTCTGGGTTCTTTCCGGTTCAACCAAACTCCACAGATGCTCAGAAATGACGAGAAATCTGCGGGACCACATCACAACCTGGTCTAAGGATTTAAAGGATTGTCTTTAAGGTCCAATTTTCTTGTGTGTGAACCAGTGGTTCAGCCCATTACTGTAAGGAACCAGCACAATAAGACTAAACTTTACTTTTCAATGGCTTTCCAGCTCTCTATGCTCTGTCTCATTAAAAAAAGAAGTTTAAAGAAATATTTGCTGAGCTGCAGCTGTACATGTCTGACCTGCCGTTACTAAACCAGTCAACCTGCTCTGAGTTGGAGTTTGTTTGGCTGTCTCTGTTGGCAAAATGCACTGGGATAATCTTTTGTTGTCATTGTCATGTCGGAGAGTATGGGGTGCCGTTTATAAAATTACACAGTCAAAAATTAGTAGCAATAATTTCGGTTATTTAGCATTTACATGAGAAAAAAATGGGGGTTAATTTTTCAAAGTCATATTTTCACCATGTTAGTCATTCATTCGTAAATGCCACAGTTACATATTTAATCAGAAAATATTTAGTTTACAAACTAAAGATTTAGTTTGCAAGAGAATTATTTAGTTTGGAAGCTAAATATTTAGCTTTAAACTAAATATTTAGTTAGATAGCAAAATATTTAGTTTGGAAACCTAAATATTTAGCTAGCGAGCTAATTTTTTTTGTTTCCAAACTAAATAGTTAGCTTGCTAGCTAAATATTTTGCTTCCAAACCAAATATTTTGCTAGCTAACTAAATATTTAGTTTGAACCTGTGACATTTCGGCTGGTGAAAATATGTCTGAAAAAAGAACCTCCATTGTTTTCTGCTGTGACAGGCTAAGTAACCTAAATTATTGCTGGTAATTTTTGACTGTGAAACTTTACAAACTGCACCTCATTGAAGAGGTCTGAGATTTGACCAAATCAGTCAAAAAAGTTAAGCTAGTTACATACCAAGAGATAAATATTTTGCTCCAAATTGTCGGATTCGGTGAGCATGGATACCATCAGCAGTTCGAGAGATAACCCAGACTGACCTTTTTAAATCCAGACAATATCCAAGCAAGAGTCCAAAAGGATAAAAAGTATGAGGATTTTTCAAAAATGCCGGTGTTATCCTCTCAATCCGTTCGACTCCTTGGAAAACAGAGTTATAGTCAGAACCACATGTTGCGGTGGAAGAAAGAGAAGCACTGTACAAGGGCATAACTGGTGATAAATCAGCATGAAGCTTTAAATGGTATGGAGCCATGCAGCCGCATGCACGAACTGGGAACAGAGAAACCAACCACTGGGTCACTCTGACAAGAACATGGTCCAATGCTCAGATACCACAGGATGAAACATGAATGATCACTTATAGGTGCAAGTTTCAATCCATGTTGGTCTTTTTTTTGTTTATTTCAATGTGAATCTTAAAGGTTTTGTTGCTCTATGGTGACGAGAGGCCCCATCTTTGTTCCTATTACCTGGCTCAGGTCCAATAAAAACCCAACCACAGAGCCAATTTCCAGCCGCCAGCTCCAACATAGAACCCAAGCTTCACATAAGGATCTAAGTTTGAAGTGCAGAATGAGCTGCAGGCCAGACATTATCAAATAACAAGCGCCGGGTCATGATTAGCCCCATTTCTGTATGAAACGTAGCTCTGCTTTAATTCCACGTCTTCTTAAGGCGTCCCACAGACAGACAATACGGTTTCCAGGACAGCAGTGCAATGTTGTATGGTTTGATGGGACCAAGACAAAAACTAGAGTTGAAGTTCAAATTTTCATTAATAACGTGCATAACTTGATATAATTATTGTACAAACTCATATTTCTCTTAAAAAAACAAGATTCTATCTCCTTAGAACAGAAATAAAGCCCAGTTATAGAGACTGTTAACCTTTTTTGCTCTTGATGGAAAGAAAATGTTTCCAGTATGTTTTTGCATATTTATTTACTGGTATCATGTATAAATTCACTTTTTTTTTGGAGTTTTATAATCTGACAATCCAGTAAAATTTAGAAAAAGCCAACGTTTAATTTAGGTACTTATTCAGCAGAGGAAATAAAAATCCTCCTTCAGGAAATATAAATAAATGTTCAGCGACATAATTATTGCCACCTCAACGATTAATTTAAAATAAACGTAACGAGCACTTTAACTAAAACGGATCAGAGTTTCTCTGAACAATTAGTGATGCACCACTTCTTATTTTAACGGGTTACAGATATCTCGCTACCACGCTTTCAAGAGTGTAAGGGAGGTGAAAGGATCTCCAAAGCTTGGTGAACTGCAGCATCTTGGGGGGGGGGGTCACCAAGTATCCATAACAAGCATTAGTCACTATATATGAAATAACTGGTTGTTTATGAAGCTTGCCAGGAAAAGGCTTTGTTGCCCTCACATCATAAATGTAAACATGTGGCGTTTACTAAACTCTACTAAAACTTCCACCGGAGCCATATGCTTGGGTCAGATTAGACTAAAACTGAGCTTTTCTGCAACAAAACAGCCCAAGTGTCTCTGGACTGACACAAAGGATGAATACCTGGAAAAGAAAATCATGCCCACTGTTAAATACGGAAGAGGTTCTGTGATGCTGTGGGCTGATTTCTATTCCAATTACCCGGGGAACCTTGTTATAATGCATGGTTCAAGAATTTCACAAAATGCTAGATTTAAAATAAAACCTGGTGGCGTCTGCCAAAACGCTGGAAATGGTTTCTCATTTGGCCTGTTGCAAGGATAGCGATCCAAAACATGGGAAAGAAACACAGAACCGGTTCTCCAGACACAAACTTCCTCCTTGATATTTCATCCAATCCAAAAGAAAAACTGTTGGAAAAGCTGAAGAGATGAGAACACAAGAGATCGTTCAGTAAACGTACACTGAAAAATTCATCTGAAAAAAATCCCGTTTTGATTCCACATCTGTCCAGACTTACATGTATGTTAACTCTTCACATATCTTGTAATATTTGCATAAGCTCTTACAAAACAATCAACAATTATGGCTCTTTAAGGGTTAACAACATACTCCAGTTTCGTTCTGATCAAAATCAGTGAGCAGCTGTGCTCCATAGCAAATCTCCAAGTTCTTGATGAGATGAAAATGTTATAAAAGTAAATTCAAATGAAAAGATTCCAACTGAATCGGTCACGCAAGCAGAGGACCTCAATCCAAACGAAAATGTTTGGAATTTGCTGAAACACACTTTTCTCATCTCTGCCCACAACGTTTAAGGCCATCTCCTAAAGAGAGAACAAGAAAAACCTGCTTTTCTGTTTAGACAGGCCTCTAAATCACATTAAGGAGGTTCATGGAGTGAAAGTGAGGGCAAAAAGAACAACTTGTTTTGTAATCCGTGACCGGTGTCCGGGATTTAGCTTTGCCCAAGGTTCTGTCTGGGCTCTGAACATAATGCATGTTGTTTGTGTTGGGTAACGCTGTAATTTCAACCCTGATCCATGTGCTTCTGAATGAGAGGGACACTGAGTTCTTCCCCTCGAAAGTAGCTGCGTCTGAGAGCCTCTAATGTTAAGTAACTCCCTTTTAATCAAGAGGGATTTGTCTGGATGTAAGTTGGCTCGGTCCGAAATGTCAAAGCAGCAAAGAAAAGGCACGATGAATTACCAAAGTGGCATCTGTAAGCCCGAGAAAAACTCAAAAAAGGCATAGCAGATAGATTTAGAGATCATATTCCAAGGAAAGAATCATAAATATCAATAATATGTATATGAGAAGCAGTTTACAAATAGGAAATTTTATCCTAAGCACAGTTTCGATTCATTTACTCCTTTCAGGGCTCAGATATTTTGCAGATCATCAGTTCTGTTCTACAGGTTTGAATTAAGTCAAGGATGTTTCAGCCTGTATTACTGCACTCACTGTACACCTGGTCCCAGTTACAGTCCACTGGCCTTCCCAGCGAGCTGCTGATGGATTGACGGCCTCTGTTACAGTTATTGACAACCGTTTGGTTTAGCGCTGAATTTCATTCCCAGCAGAAGAGCTGTGGGTGTGTGTCAGCTGTTGAATAGCCGTTTCATCTGCAACTCTGACCCCACCGCATTTAAACTTCTGGATAAGGACCAGGACGTCAAATCTTCACCTCAGCCACCTAACCCAGATCATTTTCCTGCTGCATACCCCAAAGTGTGCCAGAGCTTACAGTCACAAACCGACAGCTGGGGGCAGAGAGGGGAATTCATCGTTCCAACACGTTCAAGTCCCGACGCTGAAAACCAGGCCCCAGACCATCACACTACCACAAATATTTTTGGCTCTTGATATGTTCCTCTTTTTGAATTCAGAGCAATCTCTTAAAATGTTGCAAAAAAGAAAGAAAATGTGAATTAGGTGTATTTCCATCAGCTGGTTTGGAGCGAATCAACCAGGCTACGCAAAGCGTGATTTCGTCAGATGTTGATGTTACACATGGCTGTAATAAACAAGATGTAGAGATTGGAAACTAACATGGACCATCTAGCTCCAAAAATGGGGATAGTCCTCCCCTCCAAGCTGGAGGTTTGGACTTCGACATTTTTCAGAGTTTCGTGCCTCTGGTAAGGCACAGGCCCACCAGTGGATGGAAGAGTTCGCTACGTCAGAACTTATTCAGCAAATCAGCAAAAAGATACAAAACCCCATTTTGTATCTTTTAATATTATGTATGTCTGATCGAAACATAACTATTTGTTTGACTATCAGAAACATTAAATTGTGACAAAATAAGAAAAAAACCAAAGAAATCTGTAAGAGGTCAAATACTCCCTTAATGTATGACCAACCTCTAACGAGGATTGTGCAGGGACCAAATGTCCTTTAGCAGGGGGCCCAAAACGCCTAAAGTAATAGCCCCAGACGACCACGGGAGAGAAAGGTTTTCTCCAGTTCAATAGAACATATGAAGTTTTGTTGGACGAACCCCAAAACACCCTTGAATGTTCTTATTAAGCTAAAGAGCTGGTTGGATGTTCCACAGCCAGAATGAAAACCACATTGATCCCTCTGAATCTCCAGATCCTCCTCTCCTGTATCCTGGCATTGATTTTCCCTGGGAGGCTGAAAATGACGCTTTCTCCTAAAGTTCGAAACTACACTTCAAAATGTCTTCATCCAGTTTTGACCCTTTGTTACGAACATATGGAGAGGTCAAGACTGTGAACCAGCATGGCTGATACATGCTCCTTTCTGAATGTAAATAGCCTAAAAACCTTAAAGTATTGTTTTATTCTTTACATCATTACTTACTTGAAAAATGTGACAGAAATATGAGTATTTAAAAAGAAAGTCGATTTTTCTGGGGAAATTCCTTTCTGTTTTTAATTAAATTATAATTTATTTTTTGTTTACCAGGATGTCAGTCAGATCCGCAGGTCATAGGGAAGGTCTGGTATTTTAACGCGAAAATCCAGGAATCTTTAGGAGGATCCCAGATGGGATGGCAGCCATCAAATCACAGAGGGAGGCCTCTTGGCTTGACAGTCCGAACAGAAACTGAGGGACACCAGTGTTTGTGGTTACAGAATCCAAAAAATGGGATTGAAAAGGAGTGTGGGGTGCTGGCGTAAGCACAATGAGCACGTTGTCCTCCACATGGTATTGATCTGATCTGCTTCCCTCGTAGATTTGAGAATGATGAAGCTGCTTGCTTGTACATCAAAGTGATTAATCTGGAGGAAAAATCAGTCAAAGCTGTGTGTGCAGCCCTGCCATTTTACAGAAACACGCCAGTCGGTAGGATTCAGTGTTTGAGAACTGTCTGCACAGGTACAATTAGATATGGAAGTAAATTTTGAAACAGAATACAATGTTATTTCTGATCATTAATCAGATCAGTAGTTGATGTCAGGATGGATATAGCAGCAATATTTTGGTCTATTTGCTTTTATTTTAATCTATCAGAGAAAAAAAGGCTGCTCATTTTTCAGTCATATTTTCACCATGTTATTCATACATTTATAAACGTCATGGTTCCAAACTAAGTATTTAATTCACAAGCTAAATACATTTTGCAAACTAAATATTTAGTTCCCAACTAAATGTTTAGTTTATTAACTAAATATTTAGTACCAAAGTAAATATTTCTATGGAACTAATTAGTTTGGAAAAGTATTTTTTGAATGGCGGATGTTGATGCAGAAACTGTTGCTGGAGATCCGTGAGTAAACATCTAAATAACGGTTAAAACGGCACGTCCTATGTTTTTAGCAAACAAAAAGAAAAGCATCAATTATTAAAAAAAAACAAACAAATACATTACTTGAGGGACGACTGAAGCGATTCAGTCCCACCAGCAGCAGAGTTTAGATATAGGTTTGCAAAACGCAGCTTTTGATATTCCACTTTTGTTATTGGCAAGCTAATTTGCCTATTAGCTAAATATTTAGTTTGGAAATAAAATGTTTAGTTAGAAAAATAAATATTTAGTTTAGAAAATAAATATTTAGTTTGGAAATAAACTAAATATTTACCTCAGATGTAAACATTTAGTTGGGAACTAAATATTTGGTTTGCAAATTAAATATTTAGCTTATGAATTAAATATTTTCTTTGGAACTCTGACATTTGTAAATGTATGAATAAACATGGTGAAAATATGACTTCGAAAAATGAGCAGCCCTTTTTTCTCTGACAGACTAAATAAACCAAAAATATTGCTGTAATATCCTTTCCGAAGGCAGCTACTGATCTGATTAATGATCAGAAATAACATTGTATTCTGTTTCCCATTTTTTTCTCTATGACAGACTAATAAACCAAAATATTGCTGTCAATTTTTTAGTGTGTGACTTTACAAATGGCACTCCATATACACCAGCATCTACAACAAGTCTTTGCAGAATATTATGTAATAAGAGGGTACAACCTTTTATTTTCCTCTTAGATTAAGTATCTTTGAACTTGAATTTTTTGAACAAGATGATATTGTCTTTAAATTTCCATAGGAAATGCGAACAATGAGGAGACCAATTAAAAAAAAAAAAAAAAAAAGAAAAAAAGCAAAGAAAACGAAAACCTCTCTCTGGATTCTTTCTGTTTGAAACCATTTACATCCTGTGGTCTTGTCATGCAAATGTATACCCACAACTGTCATAAACCCTGAAAACGCAAAATATTTCAACATAAATGCAAGAAAACACGCAGCTGGTGGAGGCGTCCTGCGTGTTTTTGATGTGTTCCTGCCTCCAACACATGTAAAAAGTTGAATTAACTCCTCACCCCGTATGAGTCTGCTGATATTGGAAATCATCTAAAACACTCAGGGTACTGACCCTCCAGAACCATCTCTGGTGTAAAGGTTAAAAAAAAAAAAAAAAAAAAAAAAAAAAAAAGCAATATCCCACTGAAATGAACTGACTGAATCCAGTCTGCAGTCGACTAGAACCGGGATAATGAAAGCCCATGATTTGTGAATTCATAAAACCACTGAGGTGAAGCTGCTGCTGTCCTGTATCCCCCGTACAAGAAGAATCACTTGTACAAATTAATCCCTGTTCTGTTTCTGATCAGCCAGAGAACAAAAGTAATGACCCGGCAACAAGCCACCAGAGATCTCAGTTTGGTATTATAACTCATGTTGGTTCACTTCTCCTTCTCATAGGAGAGAAAACATTGCAGCACGAATACAATAACAATGAAAAATTGACTTGCTGGAGAGCTCAGTCACAGTTATTAGAGAAACAAGTGTTTCCTATAACAAACCTCCATGAGTCTCTCTCAGTTCTGCAGCAGGGGAAATGTATTGTCCTAAATGGGAGCCACACGGTTGCTCTGGCTTTTTGAAATGCAGCCTGAATGAATATGTTTCACTATGGGAGATCATCATCCACATAAATACAACCTAATAAGCTGACACAATAACACTAAACATGTGTCTGTTAACTACAAAGAGATTTTACATTTGTTTGATATTTCAGTGTATGCAACAAATTTAGTTCATGACTTGAACCCAATTTTCTCCACAGGCCAACTAATACAGTGTGTTATAGTGGTACACACAACAAAGGGAAAGTGAAATTTGGTTAAATTAGTGGTTCACTCTACATCACTAAACCAATTTTTCCTGTACTCTACGAGACGGGAGACAGTAAATGCCGGACAAACACAACATGGGGACCGTTTTTGTGTTTTCTTATATATTCTAAGCATGCTCCTCACATGATGGCAGCAGCTCTGTGAGGTTCGCTCTGATTTGTTCTTTTTGTAGACTTTTGCTCATTTTTTGGGACGAGGCATTGCAGGTTTGGATGGTTGCTCCCTTTGTTTTTGGATGTTGTGCAGCTGGAAGGTTTCAGAATCTTACTTTTTTAACTTTCTGACAGTTTTTATGTTGGGAAACCTTGGAAACAGGGTGTTGTTTTTATATCTGGGAGCAGCTGATTAGCATCTCAAAAGCTCCAATAATACCTGAACTCTGACCCCAAATACCAGAGGAGTTGAAAAAGGAGGCTTTATGGATTCAGAGCAGAGAGAGAAGGAAGAAGTTCAAATCATCTCTTCCAAGAATCATATCCTCAACTCCAACATCTCTCTGATCGGCTTTCTAACCATACGGCCAGACAGAGATTTAAAAAGGAGCAGCAAAAGCAAACGAGGTGGATTAGCAGTGCTTTGTCAGCAACTGATGGTGTCATCCAGGACATGTTACTGTGGAATATGGTCTCCGCAGCCCGGAAACTAAGCTGCGAGCATGTCATGACAGTCATAAGACTCTCATACAGCAACAGTCTTATGTCAGATGCCTCTTCAAATTCGTTGCAAGACTGGCTGCTACCTTAGATGCTTCCTGCCCACAGCATCAACATCCACAACTATTCTTTGACAATACTTAGATGATATGTGTTGTGACAAGTATTTTTGAACCAAACTGAACTGAATATTTAAATAATTCACCAATAATTTAATGTGAACCCAATTCTGATGTTTACATTTTAGATTCCCATTCACTCTCAGTTTGAGGTCACATTTAAGTAAGCGGTCGAAATATTAACCTCCTTTTATCTGGCTCATTGGTTTCTCCAGCCTTAGAGGCAACTATCCTGCAGTCTTTAGAAGCTTTCCTTCTCCAACACACCTGAATCAATTCAACGGCCCCTGCAGAGCTGAATGATGCTGATGAGGGAATTTGATTAAGGTGTGTTGGAGCGTCTAAAAGCTGCAGGATAGCCGCTCTGCAGGACCAAAGCTGGGCACCCCTGGTCCAGATCATGTCGGCCTGTGTGAACCAACACCAGATTTTGCAGCACTTCAGGTTCACTGGTAGTTCACAGAGGTTCTAGAAGTAAGCGCTCAGGCTGCTCTCAGTTTATGCATCAGTTGCAACTGTCCTCTAAGCAACAGGCCTAATTTCAATGTTGGATCTACAACTAAACTTAAATTAGAAACTTGTCATTGTCAATGTGTGGAGAAAGACTTTATATATTTGCTTTTGGACCTGAAACATTGAGAAAATAGTGAAAATTCTGATGACATACAGTGGTATTCACAGGAGTTCGGGACCACAGCCACCCGCACATAGCCAAAATCTGCGACTACCAAAGACGCCATCTAAAATCGCTTATTTTAAGAGTTCAAACAGCAAATATACCTTAGTATGCATTCATAACCACAGCGGAACCCATCCTAACATCGACAGTCTTCCCTATCTCTGCTCTTGGGAATACAGCAAGTCGGTTTCAAGGAAAATGAATGGCACTCCTGCTTTGGTTGTTTCGCAAACATCAGCCAATAGCACGTCAGGTAGCATTGCATGTAGGTATTTCAGCTTTCCAAGCTGCATTTTCTTTAGAATATTTTAGATATGCACTACAAAAAAAAATTGCAAATAATTTGGAGTTACGTTTCGCAGAAAAATCTGAGAATAGGTGTGAATTCAGGAGCGCTGGACCCAGAGCAGGCAGGGATCCGCTGTATTTTTTTCTTCCCACTGTTGCTAAATGCTCACTCCAGATGAGCAGATGAAGAATTGCGACAAAGATATGAATCTAACTATACAAGTGAATTATTTAGATGGAACTGGGTTGATTTAATGTTAATTTGGACTGAGCTGGATTCTTTATGACAGGACAAAAAGCTGTTTGTCATGTGAAATAAATAAATCCATCTCCAATCGTTACATTTAAAGATCTCAATCTGTAAATAGGATTTAATTTATCTTATGATTTCTTTAAAAGTTCATACAAAAAAAAAAAAATTCAATTTGACACACCACCACAACATTTCAGGTTCCTGAAATTTTGAGGAAAGCAGAAAAGTGTCCCTTTTCTTATGCGAAAGGAGGCAATTGATAATCAATCCAGGAGATGGAGAATTAAAAGACTACAGCTGTGTAATCTGGGACAACAGAGGAATATCAGGGACATGCCACAGGACTCTTTTATCCCAGATGTGTACTATTAGACCCACGGGCCCAATTCCAGAACCATACTCTCCTGGATCAGATATCTTCCCCCTGTTAATGCCACAGGACATACAATATGACGGTGATAATGAAAAGTACTTTGAACGACACGCCTTACACTGTGGACACAGTTGAAACACGGAGGCATGCGTGCTGGCAGGGTGAAAATGAGGAGATATCTGAACTTTTAAAGAAATCAGTCCCATCCTCTGCTTTGTGTCTCACAGTTTCTTGTTCAACAACAACTTGGTTTGATGGGAAAGCCAAATGCCAAGTTCAATTTTAATCTGTCTGATGTTCATTATTCATTAAATCCAGAGTTAATCCAGAGCCAGGCTCTGTCACAACAATACGGCTATAGCTGCTGAAGACACCAAGTATACATTCTGGTTTTTTTCTTCTTTTGTTTTACAGCTTAAACTGGTTTTGACAGCATTTACACAACAAGAGGTTTTCAAAATATTTGCACTCAGAGCCTGAACCGCAGAGAACAAGATCAAAGCAAATTATGAGTGAGAAACAGCATGCAGGCATCAGACCTGAAAGAAACCTCGCTGGGTTTAGTCCTTAATGTAGTAGAACAGGTAGCGAGGTGCAAGCTAAGCACGCTTTTGGTGTTCCACACATTTTTTTCGGGAGGGAAACAAGGGAATCCCTTGCCCGGCTAGCATTTTGTTAGCTGTTCTACCATCATGGAACCACAAATAAGAAAAGTCAGAACAGATGGTGGTTCCAGATGACGTTCCAGAGAAGAATGCAGCGGTTGAAAAGAAGTGTAATCCTGTTTGACTGAACGTACACAGATGGATGTGCTGCCTGCGGTTACTCTGTAGGAGAGTATTAGTGGCATTACACACTGAATGCAAAGTACTTTACACCAGGTCCAACATGCTGGACAGCCTTCAGTGGAAATACATTTTTTAAACCCTGAGTTTATTTTAAAGGTGTTGTAATTCAATGGCCAGTGGCGGATCTCGAAAATTTGACCGGGGGGGCGGAATGAGTGGCAAGAGGTCTTGGCAGGATGGCAAGGCTGGACCTCCTCGGTGAAGTACTTGAGAATCCCCTGTATGTAAATAAAAACAAAAAAATATCCACAAAAACACTTGAAAGCTATCTATTGTATCACTGTTTCCTCAAAGAAAAGACCGTTTTTAAGCATAAATGTCTTTTGTCTCATCTGCCAAAATAAAAAAATGCTCACGTTCTTTAACTTCCTTGAAAATGCTCTTCTTTGCCCGTTTCAGCTAAACATCCCAGAACCTCGTTTTGGTGCTTTTGCTTATGCATTTTTGGGACTTCAGGCTCAAAAGATCTAAAGAATTAGCTTCTTTGCGGCTGCAGTGGGTAATGTTTACTCCTTGGTTCATTTCAGTCAGTATGAACTAACATTTAATGCATCAGTCAAAATATGCGTCATGAAGCTGAAAAGAAACGTACAAGCCGCACCTGACTACAAGTCGCAGGACCGGCCAAACTATGAAGAAAAGTGCGACCTATAGTCCGGAAGTTATATTTTTGGTGAATTAACATTTAGTTTGAAGGCTATAAGTGTCATGATTCCTTCTTTTGGACTTTTGCTTTAGTCATTTCTTTGTATTGATTTCTTATTTTCCCCCTGTTAGTTCAGTTATTTTTAGATTATGGTTAATGGCTCCTATCCTGTCTCTTATTTTGATTAGATCAGCCTTGTTTTTGTTTTACTTTAGTTCGGTCTTTTCTTAGTTTTTCTAGTTTATTATTATTCCCTGTGTCTAGTTATCCTCTGTTAGTGTTAGATTCTGTTTCCTTGCTCCCCTGTTTACTCTCCCTCGTCCCCTGTTGCCATTCTCTCTCTCTCCTCAGTCTCCCTTTCGCTCTTTCCTCACACCTGCAAGCTGTTAGCCAATCAGCCCCAGTCCATTGTTCCAGCAGTCACACTCCCAGTATTTAAGCTCCTTTCTTGCTCCTGCTCCTCGCTGGTTCCTCCTGGTACTTACCTGTTTTTTTCCCCTGGCATGCGCCTCTGTTTTTGCTCCCTGGATTCCTGATTTTGTTCTGCTCTGGCTTCCTGCATTCCCTGTGACTTTGTAAGTTTTTTTTGTTCATCATTTTATTAAATCTTCAAGAACTGCTTTCTGCCTCTGCCGCTCTGCATTTTGGTCCACAACATCCAACCACCAATCATGACAACAGGCTTTTGAAGAAACAAGCGATTAGTTTGTATAAATGATTTTAAGAACATAAAATATGGGGAGGCAAGGCTCTACTGCAGTTGCCCCCCCCCACAGTACCCAAAACAAAAGATTAAAAATCAGAAAATCAATACTTATTTTGAGGCTATGATCATCTCCAACAGAAGGCTCAGTTTCCATTTTCTGGTGTTTTTTTTTTATGAAGAGATGTTAGCTTGAAGAGATTTTTATGAGTTTTATAATGCTGGCTTTAAAAATACAGAGGTTATTGGATTCTTCAGTTCTTTTTATTATCTTTATATTTGCCTGTGATGTTCACAATGCAGCAGTAATAAAGACCAGCTGGACACAACCTTTTTATAGGGAGGAAGCTGCTGTTACATTGTGTGTCTGCGTGGCTGGACTACATATTAGTCACTTGATGCTAAAGTTACCAAACTTTATAACTTTGGTTTTATAATGCCAGACGACCAAACATGACCTTATAACAGTTAGATGAGAGAAATCGGGAATATTTTTTTCTGCCATGTTTCCTGTGATGCAGAGAGAGGAGGAGGATAGGGGAGAGTGGGGTAAGTTGAACCATTTCTTTTACTCATGCTGTCCTCCAGGTGGGCACAGATGATACAGAAGTAAAACGAAAACGTTTACCTTTATTTCAGTAGGTTTCCTTCAGTGGAAAGGCTAAGAATGCATCCATGACAAGGGAAAATAAATTACTTTAAAAAAAAGTTGTCTTGTGGCTCAACTTGTCCCAGTTTAGGGGTAAACTGAGCCACCTTGAGTTAAACTGACCAATTTACTTTTTCAAGTTTAAACCTGAGCATTTTTTTCAAGTTATTCTAAAGGAAACCTTGAATTATATACAAGAAGTCAAATGCAAGGGTATTGTTCGGAAGATTTGAATGAAAAATGATGACACAACAATTGAGCAGTGGGACAACTGTAACGAATTTGTGGTTTTTCTCAACAACTAAATACTCTACATTCAACCCCTCATGGTTCCGGGGAAACATGAAGTGCTGCTCTCTCTGAGCAATTCCTGCAACTTTATGAGGTGAGGTGGCTTCTTTAGCACATCCGTCTTTGCGATAAGTGCCACATCATCTTCCTGAAAAACAAAAGCTGGTTCCTCTTCAGCAGGACTCCTTCTCATTCTTCTGTGAAATCTTGCTCTCAGTTCGTCACCCCAAAGATTACAGTCAAGCTGATGGTTCCTAACTCCTGTGTTTGGTTAGTCATGGCCCTTTTCCACTAGCATCTCAACTTGGCTCAACACTATTCTACAGAGTTCGGATAGTTTTCCATTACAATTGAGAAACAGCTCTGGAGGGTAGGGTCTTCATCTTCAGTTTGGCGGCTCCAGACACCAAAAACTAACACCACTTAATTTGTATGTGGACAAAACACAGGAGAAGTACAGGAGATTGTGGGACGCCACCAGTGGCTCTACCCCTTAGCTAATCAGTGACTGACAGTCTTCTGCCATTGTGTTTTCAACCCAATTTGACACACTTGGAACCCTAGTGAAGTGGGATCTATAAAAGGAGCTGGTACTGGTGAAAAACTATGCTTTCTAACACCCTACCAGTGCAACAGTTCTCAGATGTTGAGGACAGGGATGTTGTTTCTGTCTGCAAATTCAAATGCCAATCACTGCATTTCTTTGGAGTCAGCCCACGAAAGCACTGGCTCAATTTACCCCAAGGCATGTGGTTCTCTTTATCCCACTGCCACCACTTTGGAAAAATGACCTCATTTAGCAATTTGAGTGAATCTTATGTGAAATAGTTTACATGGTTTAGTATGCTGGGAAATCATCAACATGTATGGGATACATTTTTAGACCTGGATAAATTAGCTTTCACGTAACAGTCGTTTTAGCTTAAACGTAAAAAAAATTACTTTGACATGCAAAAAGCAATTTTTTGTAAATAAAACATACTTCTCAAATTAACATGTGCTTCTCCCAAATACAGGGACAGCAAAATGAAGGTTACTTGCAGAATTTATGGTCACAAATAAACAAATGTGTACCATTGCCTAGACACAGGGGTGCCTCAACTTACCCCACTTTTCCCTATATATAATTGTGAACCTCATAGTGCTGGAGTAGATTAGAATGCTTTTAAAAGATCCAATCTCCCTGAGTTGGCATTATTAACTGCATGACTGTGTCAAAACACAGATGTCGGCAGTTCACCAAAAAAGCCAGTTGCAGGTTTTGCTCATTTAATGCAGCTGCTAAAAGCTCCAGGATCTGTTCACTGTGGGCTCTTTCTCTCTCTCACCTGAGGGACATTTTTTCTTCATCCTGCACCTTTGTGTTTCACTTTGGGGCTGACAGACCGATGCTCCTTTTTCTTCAGTCGCTTTCCCATTCTGGCTGCTGTCCCAGAACCTGGTCTGCTTTCCCCATCTGAAACCACAGGCGGCGCCGTCATGGGCGCAGACGGTCCACTCGCTCCACTCTCCCAATGGAGAAAGGGGACAGTCCTCTAGACAAACACGTATTGCAGAAAAAGAAAAGAGATTAAAGAAAAAGTGGTAATAATGGATCAAAATGATAAATGCCCAGGAAAAGAGGAGATCGGTGGCCCCAGGTTACAGCAGGCTGAACAAAAGGTTGTACATAAACACAATATAGTTCAATCCAAATTTAAATAGGTAAATTTCAGACATCTAAAAAAAACAATCTACTACAATTATAGTAAAAAGAAAGCATATACTTTTTTTTGAAGTCTTATGTATCAGGACATCAGTGGTGGGCACATTTCCGCTAATCCACTAATGCACTAATAGCAGAGCTAATTTTTAGCTTATTATTTAGCTCTTATGCCCTTACTTTGGAAATACTTAGCGCATTTAGCTTCCCCTAATTATATATTTCATATTTTTAAATTCTAAAGTGTTAATTGGCTTTTGTGTGGACTTTCAGTTGAATAAAGATCAACATCTTTATTGAAGTTTTTGTTATTTACTGTTAATCTTCAAGTAGTTAGACGTTTATACCCTGTTGAGGGTGAATTACTATGTCATTGACACATGGTAGATATCAAAATGTTTGAAATTAGTGCTTTAGCGTTAGCATCTGATAAATACCGTGTTGTTGGTGTAATGCTTTAGTGTTAGCAGAACTAATGTTAATGATTAGTGCTTTAGGGTTAGCGCAACTCAACTTTTAGTTCAGTGCCCACCACTGCAGGACGTAAAAAGTTGTTCTTTACGAGATTTTAAAAAGATTTGGATGGATGGCTGGATAGCTGTGCTTCTGATGATCACCATCGATGTTTTCAAAGGTAGTTTTCTGGTCTGGAGCACACAAGTAGCCTATATATTGATACAATACCAAGACAGAAGAACATCAGCAATACTCTTAGTCAGACAAGTGTACCTGTCCATCAGTTTGGGAATGGTTATAAAGTCGTTTCCAAACACCCTAAAGTCCATCATTTAAGATTATTCTCAGGTGGAAAACCTTTAACACAGCTGCCAATCTTCCCAGCTGTTGATGTCCCATCAGATTTACCCCAAGGTTAGAGGTTGAAATACTCAGAAATTATACAAATCCAAAGCGTGGTGTCAGATTCTAAAAGCTCACTATGTTAAATGGTAAAATCAATGACAGAACAGTTACAAAAACACTGAAAAGGTTCGCTTGGAAGGATTGAAGGGGGAAGACTCTTCTGAGCAAACTTTGTTAGAAAGTGAGAAAAAATTTGTCTTCTTAAACAGTGTATTAGTTTCAAATAATGAACTAAATAGGCATTAATAAATGACGAGGGTTTTGCTCAAAAGCCTTATTAAAAGAAAGGCATATGCAGTTGACCCCTGCCGATTTGCAGCTCAGTATTCACAGAAAAGGCGGCTAACCCCCACCTGAGGTCACCAGTTGTGAATGATAAAAAGAATGAGATGGTGGGGTTGGGAAGGATGCTAGCCCTGTGATGGGTTAAAGGTCAAATGTTCCAATGCAGGAAATACAACCTTGACCTCTAAATCCACGTACAGCTGACCCCCCGTCTATTCACAGTTCAACATTTGCGTATTTTTCCGTGGAACGTGACTCCAAATTATTTATAAAAAAACCTCCTATTTGCAGATTTTTCCATGGAGCATATATATTACTTGACAAGCTACTGGCTGACGTTTGCAAAGCAGCCAATCCAGGAGCACCATTTATTTTCCTTGGTGCTGATTGGCTGATCTCCCCCCCGAGAGTGGGGATAAGAAAGACTGTGGATGTTAGCTTCTCTGGTCGTGTCAAGATGGTTTCCACTGTGCATATCAATGCATATTAAGGTGTATTTGGTATCTGAACCATTTAAATACACAGCTATAAGCATTTTTAGAGGGGGTCTCAAGTATTTGTGAACTTCAGCTATTCACAGGCAATTGTGCTCCCTAACACTTTGCTGTTTCCTATTTTTGTCCAAAACAAAAACTTGTAGCTGAGCGAGAACAACTGGATTTGGGTCACTCTTATATCAAAAACGCTTGCTGTTTTTAGCCAAGTTTAATAGATAGGTGTACCCAAGAATGCTTCTGAGTTAAAGTTGCTGAATGTTTGTGGTCCTATTTAGTGATAATTGAAAGTGAAAACAAAGAGTGATTAAAACTGCCATGAGCACACCGGTGTCCTCACAGTTAAGAGGTTAATAAAATTTTTCATTTCAGGAACATTTTAATTTGTAAATATCTTGGCCTAATAAACTTTAAAAAAGTATCCATCTGTATCTGCATCAACAAAATTTACTGGAGGGCAGTGGTTGGTGTTAACTAAAAAAGTTGTAGCACTAACACTAAAGCACTAATCATAAACATTACTTCCACTAACGCTAAAGCACTACACCAACACAGTATTTAGCAGAAGCTAATGCTAAGGTGCTAAAGCACTAACTTTAATTTGAATTATGAAAGACAAATTATTGGGGAGAAAAAGGAGAGAGAATGTGAGGAGACAAAACAGAGGCGCATAAACAGTCTTCAACCTCTTCAAAATACGAGCATGAATGTAAGGGACTAACTACTTGAAGAACAGTTGATGATCAAAACTTCAACACAGATGCCGAACTTTATTCAATTGAAAATTTACAAAACAGCCAAGCTAATTAATGCTTTAGAATTTATCTGAAAAATAACTTAGGGGAAACTACTTGTGCCAAATGTTTTCAAAGTTAGTAAAAGTGCTAAACAAAAAATTAGCTCCTATTAGCGCATTAGAGGAAGAGTGTCCACCACTGCTTGAGGGATACATTTCTATCATGCTTGAACCAGGCCACACTCTGGGCACCCCGGGGTAGAAAACTGTGACCAGTGCAGTTTTTTTTGTTTTTTTTTTTAGCAATGTTGTATTTTAGCAAATGTTTTTATTCATGCTTTTCATTAAAGCTGCAGTATATAACTTTGCACCGCTCCAAACCTAAAACAACCAATCAGAGCCAGGAGGAAGGTCTTAGTGCTATCAGCCAACTTCATTTACTCGTTGCTAAATGTGCTAATGGCAGAGAAACAACTTACCGTTACAGGAAAGCCATATATCGGTCGTTATCGGTGGTCGTGCTAGCTAGCCTGAGGATTCACATCAGTCTCTGCTAGCTGTTTCATACCATTCTGGCACAACATAGTGACAGTTTCAACAAATATGTAGAAAAATAGTTTTTATAAAAGTTACATACTGTAGCTTTAAATGTGTTTTTAAAGTCAGGCTCATGTAGTTATATCCATTACATGCATGAGTTGTTTATGTGGGATGATTTTCTTAAACTTTTCTACCATATGCCCACTGAGGACTTAAATAAGCCTGCTTGGCTAAATCGAACGCATTTCTATAACAGACTCAGGTGCACTAGCTGATGAAAGAGTGTTTTATGTAGATAAAAAAAAAACAAGCTTGACCATATAAATAAATGCTTTATTTAGACTATATGCAGGTTTTCCGATCATGCTGTTGGAAATCTGTAGGTTGAAGCCGATCAGAACGAGTGACTGAGACAGCAAGGATAAAACAATAAACTACAACTATAACTCAGCAGCAGTGAATTGGATTAATAAAGTTTTCCCTGGATTTCTGGCAGCAACACTGCAATTACCTAAGGTAAATGAATGCCAGCTGAACATTAATAGGTTACTCAGAAGTGATGTCACGCAGTCTACAAGGGAGTCTATGATGGAAAACTCTATAGCTTCAGCCAAATGGCCCCGGCGTATCTTTATAATCATCATTGCACTGTCAGTTTTGAAAGGAGAGACTTTGCAGGAGTTGTTAAGGTGTGTACCAACAGTAAGACATAAAACCCTAACGGTACCATTAATACCAGATGTTGCGTCACTGCCCAAAAAGAACAGTAGCTGCAGATGTTTCAGGTGGATGGCACAGGAGAAACAAAAAGCATCAAATGATGACAGAGTTCAATCATATATCTCACTTACTTAGAAGGGAGGGATGGATTGTTTGCAGCAGGACACGGAGATAAATCCTGAAACTTCTCTGAAGATTTTTAATGTGTATCATGTGTTACGTTGAGAGCCTGGCTCCACCCAGCAGGATTTATCTCAGATATAAAGCCAAATAAAAGACAAACGAGTGCTTCCAGGTGAAGTTAGGAGACTTTGAAAACAAAATTAAAAGCAGATTAAAAGATCCCATTAGGCTGTCACCTAATGGGATTATGAGTCATTAGAATTTGATAATATCAACATAAAATCCCGCAGGTGCAGTCACACAAGCTGATCAAAATCAGCTGGATTTAAGATGAAATAAAAACACGCCGCTGAATAATTTAAGGGTTCTCAGAGAAAACATCCTGCTGTGATGTAGCCACACTGATGGAGACACACGAAAAAGGAGTTTTCAGAACAGGTCTGCTGTCAATTATGCCACTAGCGTTAGTTTTACGGATGTTTCTGTTGAAGAAGAGTTACTTATTATAGGTAGCTCAGGTCAGGTCAGCCATTTCAGAACCCACTGTAACCCGAAACAGCAAGAGGATACCAACCTCTTCGATTTTTATGTTAGTAAATTAGATACAGGTTAGTTTCCTCCATTTTCTGCTTAATACCATGTTCTGGCATTTGTTTTTATGCGTTCTTTCTGCATCACCCCATAAGTAGCAATAAAACTGGAAAGGCATGAATGGTTCAGAATTGAGAGGAAATAGAATAGGATTTGAAAAAGTATGAGTAGTTCTCCAGAATAGCAATAGCATCGCTCTTGGTGGCAACTTGTTGGAGTAGCTCTGTTAGTTCTGCTATGTTAGTTCTGACTTGTTCTCTTTTCAGACTGTTGTTCATATTTTTTTGTTAAAGTGTTGCATGTTTGCATGTTGTGCAGGAAGAAAGATCTTTGCAGCTCATTAGCATCTGAAAAGATCAAATTATGCCTGAACTATGACCCCAAATCCCAGAGAAGTTGGAAAGAAGGCATCATTGATGCAGAACAGGACCAAAGAGCAGAGAGAGAGAGGAAGTTCAGTCCATCTCCTCCATCGACCATAATGGGCAAGGATCAAATCCCCTACTCCAACATCTTTCTGGTCGGCTTTCTAACTATATGGCCATGGAGATTTAAAAAGGAGCGTCAAAAGCAAATGAGGTGGATTAGCAGTGCTTGTCAACACATGTTCCTGTGAAATATCATCTCTGCTTCCCGGAAACTGAGCTGTTAGCATGTCATGATAGTCATGAGACTGTTATATAGCAACAGTCTTCAGTCAGAGGCTTCCTCAGATTCACTGCAAGACTGACTGCTACTGGGGTTCCTTCCTTGATGCTCACCGCATCACCACTCACAACGACTCTTTGAAGATAATTGGATGGTATGAGTTACCACATTTAATTTTACCTTTGGGACAAAAAAGTGTTTTTGAATTGAACTTAGGAGGAACTGGTTTATCAAAATAAGAAAAAAAGAAAGTACATCCTCTTTTATTTCTAATGCTTTACCTGTCAAGACAAAAGAAAAATAATCTGGGTGTTTGTTACTGAAAACCTTTTTTTCTTACAGCTGTGATTTAAAAAAAACTAAGTACACCCACGAGTAAGTATTTTTTAAAACCAACTTTTGAAGAGCTCACAATATTATATTTTATCATTGTATTTTACTATTGTAACCATTGTAAACAATGTTATTAGGTCTGTGGTTTACAAGAAAACAGTTATTATGAACTATGTAAACTAATCTTACTCCGGCTAACTGCACTTGAAACCGCCCAGTTCTATTTACAAAACTATGACCACCAGAGGGCATCAAGTTAACCTTAAATTCAATGCACATCTGTTTTGAAAGTTCAAACGAACCTCAGTTAAAAGCTCAAGATAATTATTCGTATGAATTTTTCAAAGTTGTTATCTATAGTATGAAATGTAGCTTCGTTAAACTGTCATATCTGATTCATAAAATAATTTTTTTTTCAGTGTCAACATCTTTTAGGTAACAGTTATAACATCTTAAATAGTGGTAAGTACAGCATTAGTTATGGATTTACTATTTGCATGTTAATTTGGGGAGTTTAAAAACAAAAAATTTCTCCTTACGGTCGTGGTTTTATTTTAAATATTTTATCTAGATAACATTTTAACCTTAAATATAGCTAATTTTATCATTGCAATCGCTCAGTTGTAGTTACCATCTACACCCACCAGATGGCATCGATTCACATTGAAAATGAAGTTGAACTCAGGAAATATTATTTATAGAGCTAGTCCTGGCAATAGTTATGTATAGTTATTTATCTGCTTTAACAACTTGTTATATAATTAAACCTATTTTTCTTTCCAATAACAGTGGATTTGTAATCAAGACCAGTAGAAAACAATCAATAATGGATTATGTGAAATCGTTGGGTCCAAATTTGTAAATGATGGAAGTTTAAAAATGTAGAACCTCAGTTTACATTTTTTTTTTTTTTTTTTTTTTTTTTTTTTTTTTTTTGTGATTCAAATTAGAAAATTTGAATCGGATGTTGGTGTTCTTCATATGGCTAGCTCTGTATTTGCAATCGCGCTGTTGTAGTTACCAACTATGACCACAAGAGGCATAAATTAACTATTTTAAATGCTTACTTTTGGTTTTATTGTCTTATATTTGATTAAACCTTTTTTTAGGTGTTGAAATCAGGTAACTGCTGTAACTATAATGAACATTTGATTAGATATGTCCTAACCCTTATGTTGCCAACAGCTCACCTTTGACTCAGTGACTGCAAGGTGCCCAGATCCTGTGGCTTCAGAACAAGTCCAGATCATCACTCCTCCACCGCCGTGCTTGACAAATGGCATGAGGTGTTTGTGTAGGTATGATGTATTTAATTTTGTTTCAACTGTGTGCTGTGCATCATAACCAAGCCTTTTTTCTTTGCTCTTGGCTTCCTAACGGGCATCATTCCAGAAGTTTTGTGGCTCTTATTTTTTGCAATTTCTCTGAAAATTGCATTGTTTTTCTAGTTTAGATTCAACCATATTCATATCACTATTAGATGTCATGAATAGTTGTACATGTTCTCTTAGCAAACTAAATCAAAAAAGAAAAACATATTTAGTTATTGTTCTTCTTCCCGAGGCTACAAGATCTGAATCTTGATATTTTTTTAGAGGAAATTAACCTGGCTTGGAATTCCTGTTGCTTAATAAAGGTAATACATCAGCTATCTGTAAATATCTCCAAATATTGCAGTTTTTTTTTTTACTTACCGAGGCAGTCTGTCTGGTGAGTGAAGGTTCCCTCTGGGCAGTGGATCAAACATTTGCCTTTGTGCAGCTTGAAGCCAGGCTTACACTTAGTGCAGAAGTCCCGACTGAAACAGTGCTCGCAGTCCAATGAGCGGCATTCTGGCAGAAAGAAGAGCGTCAGATAAACATCACAAATAAGTGAGTGTTACCAAGAAGGTCACAATGAAATGCAGTAAACGTAGAGCTGAATGTAACTGTCAGCCAAAAGTGTTTGTTGTTTTATTCGAGCCAGTGGGCTCAAATAAAACTGAAATAAAAAAGTCTGATTGAATGCATGTACTCTTTAACTTTAGTTCTAATCCAAAGAGCGCATAAAGACGAATTCACTCGGAAGTGTTGCTCCAACAACCTTACGTCCTCTGACTCCAAGCACAAACAAAACACAAACAGATCTAAACTTCAGTGTTTCTTATATTCTGAAAGAAACACTTTCCAAGCAGACCTCTGTTGCTTTCGGGCAAAATTGCACCTCACAATATGGAGGAGACACCAACGTAAAGATTTCACTGTGGATGCGTCTTTGTGCTGACATGGGCAGCAAGGTATCCCAAAATATGTAACACGCCCAGCAGCGGAAGAAATAGAGGAGAGCTCAGAAAGTTAGCATTTTTGATAAACTGCGATAAAGTCAGATCATAAAAGTAGTTTATGGAGGATTTTAGACAATATATGCAGTCAGTTCATTAAAAATTAGCCCTGATTTGTCATTGCAACAAAGCCCCGAGGACAGAGCAGCTGCGGCTGCAGGCTTAAGCCCAATACAATCTCTGCAACAGATCTTTTACTCGAGGTTGGAAGAACAAGATCAAAGTTCTGTCTAACCAGGACATTTCAAACCTCACAAGAACTCAAGTGCAGAACTCCTGGAGACTCCTTATAGGTCCATCCTGTTTCAGCAATTGTTTTCAGACACCACAGAAGGAGAGAAGTTCTGTCCAAATGATGATCACAAAAGCTACAAGGAAACCAGGACTGCAAGAATAGAATAATGTTATCTTGGTCTTGCAGACCTGGGAGAGAGAACAAACATCGCTGTTCTTGTGAAGTAATTATTGCCATTTGGAGAGCTTAGCAAGCTGCTCTCTCCTGTTATCTGTTTATAGAAACGTTATGTGAAATTTAATACTTTTTTTGTCAAGGACATAGCTAAATTGTAGCTGTTTTTTTCTAAATTAACTATACTGTATTTATTTATTTATTTATTTATTTTATTTTTAGAATGCCTCCATTGTGATTCTCAACATAGCCTCTTTTTGATCCTCATTCCAAAAACTAATTTCAAGTAAATCATTCAGATCAATTTTCACATTTTTTTTTAACAAATGAAATACATATTTTCATTCAGACTGGTTGTTCATATAAACCTAATCCAGCAGAAGTTAATCTAACTAATTAATGCAGCATTTTTTAATCGCTTAGTTTCAGAGGATCCAGTGATCTATTTCGGCTTTGTCTCCGAACATCCTCACCTTTTCCTCTTTCAGATTTTTTTTATTATATTCATATTGATAATCTTGATTTTAGAGTCAATATAGTTATTGCCTGTTGACTTTATTTTTTTTTGACAATTATTTTAATAAATGTTATTGTTACTATGAAAATTTGATCTCTGTACTGTAAATATCTGTAAGGGTTAATTGGCAATATAATAAGTGTCAACAAAACTTTATTAAGCCTGAGGGTAAATTAAATATAATAATTCTCACAATAGTTCCTGAGAGATATTAAGTCTGTGTTTATTAAGGTTCAGTAAATAATTTATTTAAATGATGTGGTTGTAAAGCAACACCTCTGGCCAGGTAAAAACCAAAACCTGATGAAGATAGCAGCTTCAAACACTTCCTCTCATGAATCTGATGAGCATTTAAGAGTTCATCATGTACCATCATTCTTCAGATAAACCAGAAAGTAATCAACAAGTCAAAAGTCATCTTAAAGTATGAAAGGTACACCTTTCAGTTCACACCCACGTTTCATCTAATAAAGAAGTTTTGAAAAGTAACGTTCAGAGGTGAGTGACCGCTATTCTCTGACAACAGGAAGCTTTTAGAATCCAAATTACTCAGCTCAGGCTGGGAAAAGGTCAATGTTTTAACTTGGGCCTTTTCTTAAACTTAACAATTATTTTTCATTGTTCAGGTAGAAGTTTATATGCTGATAAAACGTTCTGACAGAGCAGAACAAGTTTGAAATGTTTTTGACCCAAATTAGCAAGTAAAAAACAGAAACCCAGACAAAATCGTTTGACTGTGAGGAATCAAAATGAAACGTAGAAAAATATGGCAAATCAGTGCCATAAAAAAGAGAGATTTGGAAATAGATTTGGATTTCTTATATTTTCAAAGGAGGAATTTTTTTTTTTTTGTAGGTTAGAAGTACACGGCGCCTACCTCGGTATAAATAACAGACAGCCATATATTCATCTCATGCAACATGTTGTCACTTTAGACTATTTGCTTGCACCACTGAGATTTTAACACTGCATCAGATTAAAGGTGGCAGAAATCTTTGGTCCTGGTCCCACTGGGAAGTGTCTACATAAAATTTTAACTGCATTAGTTGCACCTAACACTGTTGTTACACAAAGAAATGAATGCCGATAGGCACTTTTTATTTAAAGCTGTGTTCCTTGCAAACATCATCAGATTTATAGTGAGCCCAACAAATATAAAAGCATCGGTAACTAAAAAGCTAGTTGTGCTAACCCTAAAGCACTAAACATTAGTTCTGCTAATGCTAAAGCACTACAGCAACACAGTATTTAGTGGAAGCTAATGCTAAAGTGCTAGCTTCAATTCAAATATATCTGCCCTTGAAAGACTACAACAAATCGAACACCAATTTAATTTGGGCATTATAATTTACATGTTCCATGATCCCCTTTGATATTGTATTCATGTTTATATCTTGTTCTCCACTGTCCGTATTTTATTTTGTTCCTGTATGTGAGGAGAGGAAACTGAAGTGCTGCATAAATAGTCTTCCCCAACTTCAAAATAAGAGCATGAATGTAAACATCGAACTACTTGAAGGATTCTTAACAGTCAATAAAAACAACTTCAACACAGATGTCAATCTTTACTCAACTGAAATTTAACAAAACAGTCAAGTAAATTAGTGCTTTAGAATTTGTCTGGAAAAATTAATTTAAGGGAAGCTAAGTGTGTTAAACATTTTCAAAGTTAACTAAAGCGCATTAAGTGTGGCCATCACTGAGGGATAAAAACATAGGTCCAGCAGCTCAGGACTCACCGACATGAAACATAAATAAAGTCAGATTTAAATTAAAGTTTACACCTCCTGTTCATCAAAGGAATCGCAGCAGTAGTTTAAAACGTTTGCACAGACCCTTTTATATACAACTAGTCTTTTCATTATTTGTTTCAGGTCCTATCTTTGCTCTTTCTTCATAACACATATTTATACATACTCATGCAGCGGTTTACGTCCCTCCCTCTCTGTCCAAAGTGTCCGGTAGGACAGGAGTGGAGACATGTTCCATGATGAGACATCCCTTTCCTCTGAAGAAACAGGAAGAGTCGCTCTGGGCAGCGTATGCAGCCGTTGTCCCGTGAACACTCCAGACAACTCTGACAGTCTTCTGACGTCTCTCTGTGAGCTGCAGGAGACAGCAGGAAGCACATTAAGACAGATCCGGATTAGGCACAGGAGATATTAAAACAAAAATAAGACAAGGGCAAGAAAGAAAGGCAGCGGGGGGAAGGAAGACTCCATAAATCCTCGAGATGCCGAGATACTATCTGGGCTCCATGGAAATCCTCGACAGAGCTGCCTGAAATACTAAACTGTAGATGCTGTTGGCTGAAAGGCTTTCACCAGTTAACACAGCAGTTACATTTCCAACACAATACTTTCTGCACCTCTAATTCACTCAATAGATCAATATATAAATATAAAAGAAACACAAACAACATATTTTATAAAAAAAAAGTGAGATTTTGCAGCACAAAAGCTGCACAAATGTCTATTTTTATTTTAAAGGCATTTAGTAGACCAGCAATGACATATTTGAACCTGTAAAGTCTCCAAACACGCTTTTCTTTGATGTTGAGCTGACATGGCAACACTAATCTGTTTAAAACAGCTTTAATAATATTGTTTGTGCAGTTAAATTGTCTCCCTGCATTATGGTCCTTCACAAAACCACAGTATAAACCAGGGTTTTGGTTAAATCTGGCTCTAGCACAAGCCCTAGTCATAAACTGGCACCTGTTTGGTGGAAAAGCCCTGTTATTTAACCACCTCATCCTCGATCATGGTGTTTGTAAAAATCCCATGGCCAGAGCAGAGGTCCAATAACAAAAAACCTTCCAGGTAACACAACCGTTGCCCACATGGGCAATAAAGTCACCTCGGACAAACATAGAATCCCCTCATGACACCCCCCATCCAATCCAGAGACTCCAATATTGCTTGGTAATCTGAACTGCAGCTTGATGCAGAAGCACAGACAACAGTCAGAACATTCCCTCCTGCAACCTGAAACTGCAAACAGATGACCCTCTTGCTAACCGAGGAGAGTTTGACAGCAGAGGCATTCCAGGGGCTTTTGACTATCTCCCCACCAGCCCAATGCCTCTCTTCTTGGGCAACTCCACAGTAGCTCCTCAGGAGAAGTTGGGTTCCAGGGCCCAACCTGTGCATAGAAGTGAGTCCAACGGTTGAATCTTTTCTGTTTGGTTTTCTGGAAAATGTTTTTAGGCTATTCCCAGCTGCAAGGGTTGGAGTGGGACTAATTTTCAGCCTTGGAGTTTTATGCTTCAGACTGGCCCACTTTAAATAATGACCTATAATTTTTAAAATTATCTAATTATAATTGTAAGTCTACAATAATGTGGTGTTCTGTAAAGCTTTGGACTGAATATTTCCAGTTCAGTACAGGTAAGAGCAGCTTCACAAAGTACATTTATTTTAACAGGAGTGAATTTTTTCAACACGTTCTTTTCAACAGAATCTACATTTTGTTCAGTTGAGCTTTTAGAAATATAGAACCTTGAAAATTAAATAAAATATTAAATAGCAAAAAAAAAGTGTTGTACTTTCTATCATCCCTTTTTCAAGGAAATGGTTCCATCATAACTTAGATTTCACAATTAATTAATTTTCTGCAATAAGAAATATCCAGCAAGTTGGTGTTCTTGGATATCTGATCATTATAATTAAAAAAATGAAAAAAAATTGCACTGTTCTCTGCAAGTTTGTTATTCACAGTATGACACAACTTTTTGATCCTGTTATCCTTTTTTCTCTGCATAAGAGTAGTTTTAAAGAACAACACTAAAACATTAATATACACCTGTGCAGTGGACTGGTCTCTGCAACTTTATCACAGGATCGTTGTTAAAAGACATTAGAATTTCTTTCTCAGCGCCTGGGTCTGCTTCTGACACTAATTTTTAAAATTATCATAATTCTCAGTAGAAATCCCTCATTTTCACAAAGTGCTCTGATTAATTCAGTTCAGTTGTAATGAACTGAATCATCTAGCATCTCAGGCCACTTTTCACAAAAAGCAGATCTACACCATACTCATTACATTAATTCTAATAATATTCACTAGCTGTCCAATCTGGACTTGTGGGCTCATGGCTGCTTGGTGCTGCATCTTTCTTCTGACTATAAGACAGTTATGGGGCCTTGCATCATAAAGACATTTAATTTATGCAATGTTATGTTATATGCTATAACACCACATAATTCATTGACTGGACTGAACAATGCCTTACCCGTTCCATTGTCCTCATTTAATGTTACTAACTGCAAGCTTGTTTTGTGAAAAAGTTGCCAATTTTTGCACATTTAGCTGAGTCTGTTTCCACAGCTTTCCTCTTTTCCTTCTACGTGCAACTCTCGCTCTCATCTCTTAAACTCCACTAAGCGAGAGCATTGTTGTTTTACGTCAGGGCGTATCTCTGGAAAAAATAAAAGGAAAACTACCAGTGGGGGGCATATTGTGACTTTATGCTCTGCTCTGGTATAGAGCATAATCTATCTTTACGTTTATGCAGCCTCTAACAAGAGACTGAGATGATGCAGATTGGGTCCAGCAGCATTTGCTTAGTTTCTAATAACAATAACAGTGTTCAAGCAATGCCCACGCCAACTAGTGGTCACAGTCATTACAACATGTAAAGCTTTTCAATATAGCACACCACAATTTAAGCGGACGCAGCCCAAGGGACAGCAGAAGCAGCGTACATGATCAACCCAGTGCCATGACTGCACACCAGCCCAATTTAAAAAAAATAAAAAATAAGATAAAACTGGCCCTTGTAGCCTAACGTCAGACCGGCCCACCAGGATTTGTCCAGAACCTCTCGATTAGCCTGCCAGCTACAACAATGAAAACTTTCCTCTAAAACCCTTGCTGTATTTAGCCAGGTTTATTGAACAGTAGTGTGCAAGCCTGTTTTTTGAGTTAAAAGTCAATGGATGTTTATGGCCTACTTACTATGATATTAAAATAAAAAAAATAAAAAACGTCGCTGATCAAAGAAAAATGCTTGATTTGTAGCTAAAACTTCAAGATTGTGTTTATGATGAAATAAATTTGTCATTGAAAATCACATCCTGGCTTCTATTTGCCATTGAAAAAACTCAGACGTTTGTTGGACTGTAACTGAGGTCGGGTCGGGTGAGTTCCTCTGTCACGCTAACAGATGCTGAGGCCAACATCCTACAACTACTACAGACTGACGCAGGCCTTTACTAACTAGGAATCAGGTAAAATCAGGCAAAAATATCAAGTAGTGTTTCCCCAGCTTTACAGTTTTTGGTCACTTTGGTTTTGTTTTTTGTTTGTTTGTTTTGTCCCTCGCAGCCTTCCATACCGGTTTACTTTTTGCTTTGTGATTCTTACATCTTTCTTCTGTTCTTTATGTATTTGTTTAGGTTTTTACTTTACTGTTTAGTTTTTGGTTTAGCTCAATCCTTGTGTTTCCTGTTACAGCCATCTGTGTTTGTTGCTGTGCTTATTAGTTATTGTGTTGAGGTCCTCACCCAGCTGCTCTGCATGCTCCTGATTAGTCTCACCTGGTTGTAATGACACTGATCACCTCCCCAGGAGTTAAAAGCCAGTTAGTTTCATTACCTCACCAGTTTGCCTCTCCTTCTGTGCCTCTGTTATTTCCATCACCTTTACTTTTTGTTTTGACCAGATTTTCCCCAGTGCCTTTTGTACTTGTTCTCTGTTTTTATACATTTCTTAACTGTTTTTTACTGAAAACACTTCAAAATACTTAAATCTACAATGTTTACAAACAAATAAACAAGAAAAGCAATTTTACAAATGCTGACATAATCTATCATGTGGTCCTCTGGACACGCTGTCCTGCGTGTGCTTCTGCTCCAGCATGACTGATTCAAATGATTGCATCACCTTCTCAGCATGATATCAAATGCTGCAGAAGCCTCTTAATCACCCATTCATTTAAATCAGGACAGCCGGCCCTGGGGGGCCACTGATCTAACACAGTCCAGCTTTAAGAGATCACCACAATCTGGTCAGGTGGGGACCTCTCCCCATCAGTCCAGTCATTGTTCCTCATTAGTTTTATTTCACTATGCTGCATGGAAACAATTTTATTTTTAAAAAGACATAAGAAGAATAAATGATGCAACAAAGATGCAATGTTTTGTGTGTGTGTGAACAACTTTATGGAAACAAAATATTCATACACCTAAATCTGAGAAGGAATATGATTTTGGGGGATTTTTGAGTAAAAGAATGCAAATTTCATAAAAATTTGAGAAATTATACTGGCTTGCTGTTTTATTTTGGGAGAGAAAACGGGGATTCTCATTACATCTTAGAAACCTGAGTAAATCTTAACTTCTTATAAACCAGTTAATACATTCAGCACAGAGCCGACATGTATGAAACTGACTGCACCCGAGTTTCAGCCCCTCATGGAAACCTACGCTGCAGGTTTCAGACGCTTCACTTCATCAAGTTCAGTTTATGGATAATTAAAGAGTTTCTGCAGAACTTGACGACAAGATTTTGAAGTGACTAATTTATTTGAGGAAATATGTGTTAGACCAAGACATAAAGTCTTGGTTTCAACATGTTTTTCATATCAAAATTCAGTACTTTTTCCAGTCTTTTTGAACCCAATTTAAAAAATGTAAATACAAAATAATTATGGCAGATAATTTTGCTGTGGTCAGGCTTCAAACATAGAACCTGCAGAAATTGTAGGATAGAAGGCAGTTGACGGCGGATATTAGAAACCGATGTTGGCCTATATGCTGCACATGGGCTCTATGCGACCGGAATGAGGAAAGGTTTTTCTTCTCTGGAATTTTGGGTGCAAAATCAGAGAAATTTTGCAGCAAAAAACAAAAACAGCCAAAAAGTGTTCAAAACTATCAGAATAAGTCAAAGCAAAACAGAGCAGTTCGCAGTTAAAGTGTTAATCAAAAGTCCTGACCCAGTTCTCATTTCTTTATATTTCCTTTTTATATCATCAGTTTCTGGAAGTCTTTCTTTGGACATTGGCTGTTTTTTTAAACCCAAAAACTATTTCAGATTAGTGTACTAATCAATTTTGAAGAGAATTAACAATTTTAAATGGGTAGTATAATTATATAAAATCGACTTTTTTGAGCTTTACATCCTGTTTTTAATGTTGTTCCCACATCAGAAATACCTGGAGTGTTGCCTTGATTCTTTCGTGCATGTTTGAGTAATCCTTTAATTTCCCGCGGCGACCATTCAGCTGTGCAAAACGCCCGGGTTGACCCAGCTCCACCTTTGAAGTGCAGCTCCTCCTCTGAGCTGCAGTTTCTAAGCTTCTGAGCTTTTGTCTCACAGAGCCACTCTCCCCCGCGACTTCCCCACTCAGCTCCTTCAGACAAGCCAGCAGCAATGAGCAAACACCTGGTGGAACCGCGCACCTATTGAGCTCATTATACTATCTACTTCTCAGTGCAATGCTGGTAAAGATATTGTTAAAGGGTTAACAGAGCAGCTGGTGTGGTGACTTCCTGAAGGCAGAGTTTCAGAAAGACCTGGACTTTCTTAAAGAGACAGAGGCCCAATTTCAAGGCGTTAAATTACAAATCAAATTTCTATTGGGCCATATTTGATATATACAGCATTTTGGTGTGGTGTAAAAGTGATCCTTGGCATTTTATCAGTTACAAAAAGCAAAACAGCAGCCATATATGTTTAACTCTTGGAACAATGTGCCTGAACGTAACATTTTATAGATTATTATTTTATTTTTTTTTCAGTTTTTGATTTAAAAGAAACAAAAGAAGCCAAATAAAAATCAGAAACAGTGAATTCCATACATAGAGAAACGAAGAATGACTGAAATGTTTTGCACAGAGCTGTAACTATTTTCGAACATACTATGAAGCAATGTTTAATCATCATGTGTTCAGAGCATGTTTAAATAATCTGGGCTCAAAAAGTTGACGGATTTGTTGAAGAAGTTCAGAATTCAGAGCAGATTTTCGCCAGAACAACCGCTGAGGTCTCAACCCAGGCGTCTACACACATGTGCTCTGGATCTGCAGACTTAAAGGACTTTCAGAGGAGCTGCACGTTTAGGTAGCATAAAACCCTGACCCCTGACCTTGCATTGGATTGCCCTGGTTTTTTTTTTTTTTTTTTTTTTTTTTTTAATAAGCTCCATATGTAATGAGCTTTGTCAGGGTTTCAGGCAACGGCCTGTATTTCAGAAAGAATTTTAACCTAAAACTGAATTCACTGGAATGTCACAACCATATATTTCTGAGATTGCAGACGGGTTATTTCATGAGTTTTATTGGGATTGCTCTTCTCTCTTGCGCTGCAAAAAGTGTCAATTTACTTTCAGGTCAGACAGTCTATGACAAATCAGGAATCGTTTGTGCAAAAATCCCACAATGCACCAGGATGTGTAGATTAACAAGAAAAAGATGCCAGCTGCATTTCCATGTGTAAATAATACTCTGTGTGCGTCTTTAATAGCCTTTCTGCAACTGGAGGCAATTAATAAGAGTCAGGTTAAGAATGTAATGTGAAAATTATATTTGGCACTCACTTTAATGCATGTGGCGACAACTTCAAACAAATATTTACAATACAATTTTTAGGGGTTATTGTAGATGAAAGCTGGGGGCTTGTTAGAATTGCCTGTAAAGAATCATGCTTAGTCTATTGCTGCCAGTACAGTCATGGGAAAAGATGATGGGCTTTATGAGAACGGGTAGGAGCCAGGTATTAAAGATGAAACGCAGTCGATTTAACAATCATGACCGATGTAGCTGCCTCTATAAATGCAGGAGTTTTAGCAATCCCAGGGTGGAAAGACATCAGCGATACCTGTCGCTCTGGTTAGGGTTATAAGCTGTTTTCTGCAGAATTTGAAATCCATCATTCCAGAGAGATTGACCTCCAGGCAAGAGCTTAAACTGAATTAATGCAACATATAGAGAACATGTTATTATGAATTTCAATTTATTTTACTAATTTTAGTGTTACTATTTTTAATGTTCACACTACTGGTACTAAACTCAAAATGTTACAGTTAGTGTCAGTAAAAAAAAAATCTACAAATACTTGAGGTGTAACATACACACAAATCTAGTATTCCGGTTTTAAAGTCATGGTTTAATACAGTTTCGATACGCTTCAATCAGGATAAAATCCATTTTAAAAATATGATTTATTTATTTATTTATTTAAACTCCAGTCAAAGCAAAGAATATTTTTTACATTTCTAAAATTAATTTGACTTATGTTCTAAAACTTAAAAAAAAAAAAAAAAAAAAAAAAAAAAAAAAAAACCCCGTATTGAACTGAACGGAAATTTGGTTGGATTTTTTTTTTTTTTTTTTTTTTTTTTTCAGTTAATAAAGTAGCATAAGCAGGCGTAGCTAAACCCTGCACATATGGATTCTACAAAATACAACCACTTGAAAATGGTCAGTGTTAATGTTATGTCATGATATTTTAAAATGAGATTGTCCCCATATATGAGAATAAAACATGTTTAAATCACAAGACTTCTTTTGCTATTTTTGACAACCTAATGTCCCAGCTGTACCTGAATGCAGCAGGCATATCTGTTGGGAAAATCCCCTCTCGTTCCTTGACAGAATTTGGGCTGATTGGATGCTACAGGTATCTGGATTTAGACATTAGCTGATTGTCTCTCGTAGCTGTGGTGTTTACGTTTAGCTTGATGTTATTTCAGGTGAGCAATTCAGTGACGTGCGCAGTGAGCTACAGTATCTCATTGCTATTGAAAGATGCACACACTGGCATAAAGTTCTGGTTTGGTCCAGTTTCTTTCTCCTCTGTGGCTGCATGAGAAACCTTAATGTTCCCCTTTACCAGAGTTTAGTGACAGCTGGGAGTCTTCTCTGTTTTGTTTTGGTGTCACTTTTTAAAGATGTTCTGCGGAACGTCGCATTGTGCATTTAGTTCCGCACCTGCACATTCTGCATTTGTTCAGGTATAAAACAGTACTGTATTTGTTCAGTACACCTACATACCGGACTGACGTGACTGTACCAGATATTTTCAGTACAAATACCCGTAACGTTACATCCCTATTAAAAAATATGACTATTCCTGCACAAGCGTAAAATACCATATTAAATACAAACGACATGTTCAGTCTTGCACAAATTATTATTATTATTATTATTATTATTATTATTATTATTATTATTATTATTATTATTATTATTATTCAAAAGTTTTTATTGATTCTCATTGTCTTTCCAAAATTAAAAGTATAATAGTATGGTAGTTTTTCTTTAAAAGTCAGTTTGTTTTATTTATTTCAATATAACCAATAGTTTGAATAATTCCTTTTTTTAAAAGATACTCATTCACGTCAGCATCAATATAAACTGACCAATTCACATTGGCCCAAATTGTCGCATTTCTTCTGGCACTCAGCCCCTCTCCTCCCTTCAACCTGTCCTGACCAAAACAAGTGGCTGCTGGAAGTTTTAAACTGTACTATGTCTAAAATAATAGGGCCAGTGCAGATAAAAGAAAAAAATGGCCAATGAATGAATGAAATGAATTTTTGCCAAAAATCTCAAGTTTTAAGATTAACTTTGCACTTATAAGAAAAAAAGATGTTTGCAAGAAAAACATTAAAATTTTTTTACGATTAATGGCGTTAATTTACGATAATAAAACTAAAATATTTTCTGACAGTCAAATTTTGTAAAGGGGGAAAAAAAAGGATTATAAAGTCAGATATTTGAGACAAAAAGTGACAGACGTCCTCTAAGGTTTGAGTGGTACATTTAGGAGAAGCACATCTGGAAATTAACATTTTAACCGGTACATCCGGGCTTTTCTGTATCAGAAAGGCATCTCCCAGGTACAGACCCAATGCAGCCATGTTGCAGCGTCTTCCTCACTGCCTCAGGTGTTTATTCTGGATCCTGTTCGAGGTGATCATGGCGAGTCTGATGTTCTGAAAACAGGAAAATAGCCAGAATCTACCACTTACACTTTGGAAAATACTCAGATGGACATCCCTTACATTTTCCACCTTAATCTTAGAGGACCTCTGGCATTTTTTTTGTTGCAAATGTCTGACTTTATAATCTTAGTAAACGTCTGAGATTTTTCTAATAAAGTTAAGAATTTTTTTTTCTTTACAATGTCAGATATGGAAACTTATCCCATTAATCAAAAAATTATAACTTTTTCTTGTCAACTTACGACTTTAAGATATCAGAGAATATCCAAGTTTTTTTTTCTTGTAACTCTATCTAATCATTTAATCATAGCTTGTAAAATGTGAAATTATTCTAGCGATTTTTAGAGATTTTTTTTTTTTTTTTTTTGGGTGGAAATTTACTAGACTGCCAATTTTTTATTTTTGTTATTTTTAATACTCCATTGTATTTTGCTAATATGGTGAGGAGAGCCACACACAAAAAAAACAAAACCTATGCCAACTTTTTTTTTTGTTTTTTGTTTTTTTTCGCTGACAAGGCTAACACAACAGCATTGTTCGGAAGTACTTGCCCTCTGAGGCAGACATAGTCAGGAAAAATGGAAATGCTGAAGGTTGCCACATGCTAGCCGCGCTAACGCTACAAGCTAACACCAGACACTGATGTTTGAGAGCAGCTTTAAAAAGGTCAGTAAAGCTCCTGAATCTGCAACACTGAAGTAGTTTGACGGATGACATTTGCTCACACTATCTGATATTAGCTTCATGGACATGAACAGCAGTGACGGAACTCCGGCTGAGTTCCCTCATCGAGATCTCGATGAGGGAACTCAGCCAGACTGAACACCGCCAGGATGAGTTCCTTCATTGCAAGAAAATGGTAATAAGTTGAGAACTTATGGTTGAGAACTTATGGTGAATAGTAAATAGTGTGCCCATCTCCCTTTTACTCCACCCTTTCGTTGTAAAGGCACTGAAGGCTAACAATATGGCTAATAACGCTGTTGAACGTTAAAAGATGGTGGAGCCAGGTTGAAACTGTCAATTAGAGCAGAAAAAACGAGAGAATCTGTAGCAAACTACCCTACAGTTGCAGGTGATTATTGTTTGTTCCTCAGTAGTAAAATATATTTGTATCAGCAGCAAATTGACAGGAAAATGGAAGCACACGGTGGCACACAAAAGATAATTAAATTAATTTTATCTACAAATTCATTTAATCTAAAATGAAAGATTTACAAAGGTACGCATTTCTGTGAAGGATATTAACATTTAGACTGTGTGTTAGGAAGTGATAAGTTGTCTACTGTTTTGCCAAACAAGGAAGTGATACATTTAAATAATATTTTATTCCAAAAAAAGGCTGAATTCTCTATTTATTGGTTGTACACTAAAGAAATTAAAATATTGCGATATTCTAATTAATCAAATTTGCTCTTAACTAGAAAGAACCCCGTGCCTTCAAAAAACTGTTGTTGCGGTATTGAAAATGGAAAAAGCTTGATTTTGTATGTGTGTATGTATGTATGTATGTATGTAAACACACACACACACACACACACACACACACACACACACATATATATATATATATATATATATATATATATATATATATATATATATATATATATATATATATATATATATATATATATATATATATATATATAGTGTGTGTGTATTGTTTTTCAATGAGTAGAAGTTAAAGCAGCCCACTGGTAACACTTTGTCTACAATTTCAGTTATTTTTCTCCGTGTTTCCTCCCTGTTCTCTTTTAAAAACGACCACACATGCTCGCAATTACCTACAGTAACCATAGAAACAGAGAACCAGCCCTGATGGACAGAATAATGGGCTCAGCTCCCTCTGACCTCTGCACTGCAGCTTTCACACTGAAATGCAAAACTCCTGTTGCTTCTGCTTCTGTTGCTCAGTTTTTGTTTTAAAAGGCAAAAATGGAACCAAGTCCAGATGGGCAACTTGAGAAGGTGATAAAATGTAGAAAATATAAGGCGCAGATGACGGGGAAGGGGAAAATAAACCAACGTAAATCTGTCGTTTGTGAAGAGATGGATTTTGAGGGTGAACCGGTTCCTGCAGCTCGTCTTTGACCCTTTGACTCCTTCAACCTGTTTTTTATCTTTTTACTTTTAAAAATCTTCATCTGGGAATTAGCCTAAAATAAATGTTACAATACTTTGCATGACATCATGGATGTAATTGTATTATTCCTAAGGTATTTTAAGGTAAAGGTAGAAAGACTGCATGATTGAGACCGGATTCTCCTCCATTATTACCAAATTCTTGAGGAAATGCAAGGCGCTGGTGAGCGTGAGGGTCACCACATACCTGTCTGGCTGCAGTCATTTGAAAAACAGACTCATTAGCCTCAAATCTAAACCTCAGGAGAGTTCCCCAACAAGGCTGAGAAGCCTGCCGACACACCGCTCCACAGTGACTGACAGCCCAGGAAGAGGAGAATGTTAAGAGAAGATAAAAACATAAATTCAGATTTTTATCCAAAGTCCCCTGAAGAGTGATATGAGGTGACCTTGAATTTTAGGAGTATACAGCATATAAAACAGTAATTAGGCTTCCTTCTACCTTAAAAGATTAATATTTCTTTTGAATTATTAACAAGACATAAGTGCAGTTACTTGTTTTTTTTTCCACATCTATTTGCTAAATTACAGATAAATGTCACATATTGAATTTTATCCTTTATACCAGTTCATTTATTTGCAAACCAGCTAGGATGTGTGTAAAATGGTGCTCCCTGACTTTAACTCACCGCTTTGCTTCTGCATGACGCCCGACCCCATCCTGATCACCTCACAAAGCAAGGACATCACAATGGCAAAGAGTTGCAAATGCATCTGGGCTGCTGGCAAGCGCCCGCTTCAGTGCCAGGCTCCGGACATCTGCAGGGATTCCAGGGGTGGCAGGTTGGGAAATTTAGCTCCACAGTGAGGCGCAAAGAAAGGAGACGCAGAGGGGGGGAGGCGAATGGTTCTGAAAAAGCTGAAGGAATGGGATGGATGGAGGTGAAGTTGAGGAGATAATCTTGCAGGCCTGAAGCAGCGATGAAACAGAGGAGAGAATCTCCCTCTGCCCAGTCCTGTTTCACAAAGATGATTTAGGGCTGATGTGAGGAGACAGGCGGTCATAAACAAGAGGAGAACGGGAAAATCTGGAGGTGAGGAGAGCAGAAAGCCTCGTTTGCTTCCAGAGACTGCCAGTTTGGAGGGAAAACGCAACATGTAACTACCACTGTCAAATTTGGGATACACGAGCTCCACTTATCCTATCGCCATCTTTAACCCTTTGCAGGGTGAATGCACTCTGGGCCTTAAGTGGTTCCATATTTCCAGCCTGTTCTTGAGCCCCCTCCTCCTGACTCTACCTATTGTTGTTCAATCCCATGTTTGTTTTTTATGCTTGCACTCTGCAGGTTTGCTTTCTGTGGCAACCCTATTAAATGTGTGCACACTGTAAACTTAATTTGACCACCCTGAGAGAAAAACAGCTGAAGAGCATCAGAGAACAGAGTTTACGATTTAATTGGAGCCTGCTGGGTTTTTGCAAAAGACTTGTGCTTATTAGGCTGAGGAGTCAGGTAAGCACAGAAAAAACCCACCTCTAAAAGAAAAGTACATCAGATTTGCCGTCCTCTCAAATGTGAAAATACATCAAAACTAATTAAATTTGAATAAATTAGCTTTATTAGATAAAATAAGTAACTTGAGTTTATAACAGTTTTTTGTTATTGATTGATTAATAGTAACCTTAAATAATCAAAATGTAGTTTCACGGAGTTAAAATGAGAATTTAAACCATGTGTGAAATAATTTCTTTATTAAAGAATTTTAATGCAATGTCTATTATTGCTGCCAGTAGTGGTTCTTGCAGAAATGGTACCCTGGGCAAGACCCTCCTTCTGCCTTCCTCCCAACCACTTAAAATGCAAGCAGTTATAAGAATTTTTTTTCCCAGCGGAAAGAAGGTAATCTAGTCTCCCAGTACTCACCAACAAGCAAAGGAATCTTGCTCCCCTGCACATGCATACAAGTAGTACCAAATTTGTTCAGGGCACAACAGACAGATAAGATGTATCTTATTTTTTAGTTGTTGGGCACCACACCCCTTTCTAATGCCGCCCTGGGCGACTGCCTATATAGCAGTTTTCATAAAACACCCCTGATTGCTGCTAAAGTAAAACACATTATACTTTCTTATTGTTGTTTATACCAGTTAAAAAAAAAAAAAAAAAAAAAAAAAAAAAAAAATATATATATATATATATATATATATATATATATATATATATATATATATATATTTTTTGACTTTGAAATAAATATATATATATATATATATATATATATATATATATATATATATATATATATATATATAATATATAAAATCTCTTTTGTTATCGAGATTTTACCTCTAAGGAGTGATCTTTAAAACTGAATATTGAGAATAAATTCAATATAATACTACTACTAATAATAATATTTATTTATTTTGTTGTTTCTTAGACACAATTCCCAATATTTCACTGTAGGGACTGGTTGAAAATCTCAACAAAATGACAGATGTAAACACCAGGTACATTTAGCAGTTGTGAACACAGTCATTTCACAAAATGTTGTGTATTTTGGTTTTCTGCTCTTAGAAACCTCAGTTGGTGTTGAGTAATTATTTACCTGAGTTGTCAGCACAAGTATAAATGCTGTTAGCTGTTTAGACCTAACCCAGATGCACCCAGTGGTGGAAGACCTAAACAAAGTCTAAAATACAAACAAGCGAAATGTAATAGTCCTAACCTCCAGATAATATATTGTTTTGTATTCTAAATTATTTCATAATAAAGTATAAATTTATGCCTTTTTCTGTTATTTTATTTTTAAAGTAATATATAAATCATAGCGATTCAATATTTATTCAGCTTTTACTACTTTATACTTTTTTCTTATTTCATAGCAGCAAAAACTACTGAAAAAAAGATATGATAAACTGAAGAAGTTACCATGGATAAAGTATCAGATTAAATTTGGACTCTTCAGCTGTCAATCTATAGTATTCTTAAGTGATCAAAATATAATACTACAACTTTTAGTTCTTTAGTTTGGATTAAACAACTGTTTCAACATTTAAAAATAAAATCCTTTAAAAAAAAAAAAAAAAAAAAAAAAAATACAACTTCACTATTTTCTTGGTTACTATGATGACTTTGAAATGCAGATGACTCATACTCATTGTTGACTCAGAAAAAAAATAAAATAATTTCTCACCAGAATAGTATTGCGTTTTTTTTGTATCCTTGTCGTTCCTGAGACATAAATCATCCACACTGAGAAAACAGCAGATCTGTACTCCATGGATAGGAGCTGAACAAATAAAACAATAAGTAGCCACTTTTTAGTATTTCCACTCGTAGAAGGGAAAATAAGCTACTACACTGGTTTTATATGAAAGAAGATGGCAACATTTGTCACAACCATAGTAAAATACACAGTATTAGTCTAAAATATTGTCAATCAGTCGCCCAGAATATTAAAAAATTCTTGTCTGTATTAGAAACACACCTCTACTTCACACTCGGTGCAGCGCAACCCTTCTTATATGCATAAAGCAACAGTATTCATGAACATCACAGCAGACACTACTGATGGAGACAGTCACGGTTGTGTTGGCTCTGATTGCTTCACAGCTGACCCACACGTGTCGACATTTCAGCGTAAGACAAATTATGTTTCAGTTATGTCTGTAAAAGCTACCTGATAAATCTATTATTTATCTATTAAATACAAAACAAATACATCTTAAAAAAAGGCTTCTTGTGTGCTGATGTTACCCATTATTATTCAGGCTTAAACTGAAAATAAACTTTAACACTAGTTTGTTTTTTATTTATACCTCACTTTAGACATAAAAATTAAATAAAATGTGCTGTTCAAATGCGAGTCTGAACTACGACAAAAACAAATACATCATATGAAAATGGTTATGGCTTTCAGTTTGACTCACTGCTGTTGCATGTTTGGTTTCTAGATTCCCATCATTCAGCTCACGATTCATGTTTTTTACAACGCTCGATTCCTCAGTGTAGTGTATTATAAGGTCAAAGATGCTGATTTACTGTAACAGAGTTAATCTTTTATAGTATTTTAAAAAAAAATTAAAACTGATTAGGTTATTTTATAGGCACCTGTAAAATATTTGTTAATCAGAGAAAATTAGTTTTCCGAATCTTCCCAGAAAGTGTAATCCCTGAAGAATTTATGTTTTAAATCCACTGTTATTGAAGCTAAATGTCAAGTGATTCATGTGACAAATCGAGAGGCTGGTTTAATGTGAAGAATAAAATCTATAAAGATGTTTACTGTTCTTCAGGGATGATTCATAAGATAAAAGCTTTTAATTTGTTTCCCTCCATACGCATTTACCTTTGGCATGAATTGCTTTGGTGGAAATCTGGTTGTAATTCTATGAAGATGATTTTTGGCCTCAGCCTCTTTAAGAGTTTAACAGTAAACTCTGGCTTGTGGTAAAATTTGAGGCCAAAAAAACAAATGTGCTGCTGTAGATGTTGATCCGCGTTTGCCCATTAAAACAGCATCAATCCAAAAGCAAGGCCAAAAACAGCGCAGGGACAGAGGAAAAGGCTCACACAGTCATTTAACAGTGAGAGAAACAAACGCCAAAGAGAAGTCCAGAGAAATATACATCAGTTGACCAGCAAACAAAGAACAGGTTAGTAAAGAAAGCAATGACAGTAATAATAAATCAAGATTAACCTTAGCAAACGAACGAACAGCAGCAGAATAAGATAGAGATTACAGAAACCAATGCACAAAAATACTACCACAACAGAAGAGATTTTTCCTACCCTGGATCCACGTTGTCCTTGATAGAAATTTTTCCCGTCATTTCTACTTAACTTCTACAAGCGGTGTTGATGTTGGCAGTGAGGGTCCACCGATGCCTCAGCGATGAGTGGAACATGAACCAACAGGGTGAATAGCAGGAGAGATTCGAAGTGTGGGACTGAAGCGGCGTTAAGAGCAATACATACTCATATTAAAAGGCAACAGAATGGTAGCTAAATTTGTAAAAGATGAGGGCAAATCAGGAATTATCCATCCATCTGTTATCTTCTTCTTCAAGATCAGGTTGTTAAGAGTTAAGGGTAAGAGTTTGAAAAGGAAACCCAGACATCCTTCTCCTCCTGACACTCTCCGGCTGGTTGGGGGGGAACCCAACGTTATCCCAGACCACACTGGAAACATTGTCCCTGCAGCAAATTCTGCATCTGGATAGTCGGACATGACATAAAAGAAATCATCCTAGAGACATCCTGGTCAGATGGTTTAGCCACCTCAGCTGACTTTTTCATTTTTTCAAGCTCCCTCAAATGATGGTGCTCCTCACCCTATTTTTAAGTCTGAGTCCCAGCATCCTGTAGAGAAATCTCTTTTCAGAAACTTTTTTTTCTCAGAATCATGTTGTTTTGGTCATAATCTATGTCTCATAAACCATAAGTGAGGGTTGGAACGTAGATAAGAATAAGACTAAGACTAACAGTAAAATGAAAGGTTTCTTCACCACAATGGACCAGATCAACACCCGCATAACGTCAGACGAGGACCCGAACAAGACACCAAGATACTTAAACTCCTTCCCTTGATGCAAAGACTGACCCCTGACTAGTAGGCAGCGCTCAGCCTTTTACCAGTTAAGAACCATGGTCTCAGACTAATTCAATCTAAATCTTAAATCAAATCCAAAACCTCAAGTCTTTCTTTTCAAAGAAGCCTCTAGGTTTGGTTCTGAGCTTGAAACGGTGGCCCATGGCCATTCAGTATTAACATCGTGTTTTCCTTGTTTTGGAGTCTAACTCTACAAACACCAACAAGTGGTGCATGTGTGTTCAGATTAAAAGCATGTTCCCAGACTTAATGAGAACCAACAAAAGGTTATGGACTGAAGAGGACATAAAGGGATAGTAAAGAGACAAGTTGAACGAGCTCTACCTTGAAGCTGAAGGTAAGGTTCCCAGCCTCTGCTGTGCTTCTGTTTTTTCTACAGCAGCCCATTAATGATCAACTTATATAATTCAGGTCTGTGAACTCAGGAAAACATTTAAAAATTGGCACATCATTTGTCTTTGATTACTGATGGGAGTGTTTTTGTTTGGTTTTTGCATTGTATGGTAATGTACTTTCCGCTTTCTGTACACCATTGTCACTCCTCAGCTGCTTACAACTCACCCATGCACAAGAGGTGTAACAATACATTCAGACAAGTTGAGACACGCCATATTGGATTGACCAGAATAGGGAGATATTTAAACAAATTTCCTTTTGGAAAAGTAGGAACCATGCGTGATGCTTCATGGACTGATCTATGCACTCAACTTGAGCTATCCTAAAAGCCTGAAGCGTACATTCGAGGTGTACCAGAAAATCCTGATGGCCCTTGACTCAACCAAGCTTTCACCAAAAGTACAGGCACTGAAAATCAAACTGCTCCAGTGATTTGGCTAGCAATAATGTAATTACACAGCCCCTACCTGATGTTTCTTTTTTCCCAGTCAGACAGGATCTTGTGTTTAAATGATCCCTTAGTTCTTGAAGGGTGTGTCAGGGAAATGTCTGTTTTTTTTTTTGTTTTTTTTTTTTTGTGTCGAAGCATTTAACGGGAGTGATGTGTGAGTTGTGTAGGTGGATATTTTGAAGTGTGTTAGCTTGCAGTGTTGTGGTTCAGCTCAAACCAGATTTTTCTTGAATTGTTTCCTGATTCAGTGGGAGTTAGTTACATGTTTAAAAGATATCTGCTCTACAAAAAAGTGCTTCAGTTCCTACCAAAGCCTGTCTTCACTGAAGTAAAATCTTATTTTCTAATATTGAAGGTAAACCATGGGCAAAATGGAACCTCAGGTCTTGCTGTGAATGTACACAAGTCAAACTTTCATTGAAATACATAAGTGAGTAAAACATAATTTTAAGATGGTGTAATTTTGTGTCTTTAATATGTTTAATGTTAGGTTTTAATGTTGATAAAGCTGTTGAATCGACAAGGTGGTCTGATTGTTCTTATGCATCATTAAGATTACACTGAATGGAAAGGAATTGCATAAATGTGATGCTTTTTGATTAATTTAGTTTATTACGTAAGCATAAATGACATGTAATTCAAAGAAATATATGCTTTATTTTGTATAGGTAACCTGATTATCATGCAGTTCAAACAATATACTTGATGTATTTGAAATAAATATACTCATTATTAATTTAATATAATTATACTTTAATAATACTAAATACATAAACCTGATGATTATGTATTTAAAATAAATAGGCTTTATTACACTAATGAATATGCATCATGTAAGGTTTATTTGATAGGTTTGTGTTAAAATTATCTGAAAAAAAGTAAATGGGAATTTGTCATGTAATAAAATTACATAAATCTTAAAATAGGGTTAAATATTTCTGTGAGTACAGAATTATTTGTTTATTTGAGACTTATATTCTATTTATGAAAAAACAGAAAAGTTTGACAGATTATAAGATGTGTTTTAAATAACCTTTAATCAGTGTTGCGCATGGGTATCAAACTCTAGTTTCTGAAGGACAGTGACTCTGCTTCAACACAATTGAATCAAACAATAAGGTCATTATCAGGACTTTGTAGAACTCAACTGCATGCGGAGGAGATAATTCAGCCATTTAATTCAGATGTGTTGGACCAGGGGTACACAGGAAAGTTGAAGGACCCTAGCCCATGAGGACAGGTGTTTGACACAACTGGTGTGAATCAAGGGTCTCCCACTCCCGTGACTCAAAAAAATCCCAACTGATGTTTTAATGAGTGTCTGTTCAGAGCAGAATTATCAGCTCAGCCAATCTTAGCATTGTTAACCGCTAACAGTTAGCATGGCAAAGTATTCTTACAGTTTTACAACCTGTTTGTAGTTTTTCGTTCACGCTTTTCTTCTGGGTACCCAATATGGTGCCGCACGAACTATTTAAAGGTAGTGGTGACTTCTTTGATGCTTTTCAGAATCTAATATCTTCAAACTGTGCTGTCTACATTATTCTACTTCCTGTTATAGCGACTTCAAAATCAGAGTTTCAAAAACAGACACAGGAAGTCAAACTCAAAGCCCTCACCTTCATATTTGGGGTCATATTTATAGCTTCAACTACAACAGCAACCAGACAGTGCTTCATGGGACAATTTTCACTTTGTTTAGAAGTACTATAGCTTTTCAGTATTCCAACACCACATACTGTAGCTCTCACCAAGATGCCCTTGGTGTTTTGATACAGGGTACCCAAGATACAGTGTCCTGGTTGCTAGCACTTTTACCCTCTAATTTTCCTTGTCTCAGATTTAGCAGTATTTCTCCACCTAAGTCAGATATTTACTACCAGCAACAACCTAGTTGGTTGTTGCTGGGTTCAGCTAAGTTCAGCCAGCAGTCTGCCAACAGCTATTATATCATCTTTATTTATTAGACTATTTACCATCCGGCTGGCTGTTTATCAGTCTCAATGTTCAATTTTTATTCATCAGTTAGTCAAGCGTTACCATATAAGGTAAAAGAGATGTGATACATTTTTTAACTCTTTTGTAAGAGTCAGAATTTTCATTAGGTTCACCTCTTAAATGTTTAAAACCAAAGTCAGTGACTGATGGTACAAATCTATAATTCCTTCCCTGTCATAAATATGACTGATTAAAAACAAATGTACCCTCAACAGGTTTCACAACCATGCCTTTGCTGTTGGTAGGCACAGCCGTCTATTAAAAAAAGGACTGCATTGTCATTTGATAATGGGAAAAATATGTTTTATTGAGGAGAGGTTTCGAAAACTACATAAACAAGTCACTAAAGTATGCACAGTTCAGGGTATTGGAGTCCAAAAAGCAATTAGGTGAAGGACCATAAAAGGTTCTGCACACATGCTTCAAAATAAAGGGGGGAAAAAAAATCATAAAATTATATTTTGGTTTGTGTAACAGAGACCCTTTAATAGACATATTTCCTGTTTTCAAAAAGGCTAAGGACAGATGTATTTTAAAGAAAAGCTGAACACAGAACAGCTGTTCTTTTAGAGTGGTAATCTGTGAAAACAATAGGAACTTTAAAAGTCTTGGGTCATCAAAAAATATAAAAATGTGTTTAATTTCTTGATGGTTCATTTACTTATAAGAATCTTTCAGCTGCATCTCAACAGCCTGTCATAATTCTGGAACAATTTATCATTTTCTTCAAGAGTGCACAAAGCCCCAGTAACTGAAGCAATTTCTTAAAATGCCAAATCCTGCTGCATCTTTATTGACTGACAAATCCTTATTTGGCCTACAGACAAAGACCTAACCATCTGTTGACAGAGTACCACTAAACACATTGTTACCACATGCTTAGCTCCACAGATATATAGTTAGTGGCTGTCAGGATTGGAGTTTAAAGCCTTTTCTCCATCATAGAGTTATTTCACCAGATTTTTTTCCAAAAGATATTTGAATCACATGCCTCAAGTTCTACGAGATCACTACTTTCATTTGGAGGGGCCATGTATGGTGATCATGCAATTTTTTAAATTGTCTGCATCTACCATTTGAGACATTTTCCCATGTATGACAAAATTTTCACTGTCTCACACTGTCACTGTTGGGATAAGAGCACATTAAGTTAAGATAAGACCTTGAATTAAACTTTTGGTCAGAAAAAAGGTTTGGTTATATTCACCCAAACCTTGTTTCTACACCAAGACCATTCATGAAGCAAAGCCTGGAGGTCCTTAAAAGCCTGGATAGATAGTTGGGAATCAAAAGCAAAATGGTTCAGTAAATTTCAGATAATGAGAACTTGAGAGGGCATCTGTACCCCACAGATGAATCTCTTTTCTGCTGCTTCTGGGATCTCATTATGATCTACATCTCATGGACTCATGGAATGTAGATATCCCAAAAAATAAATACTTTTGCATTTTGGTTCTACTGATTTACCATGACAGACTGGAGCAACGTTCTTTTTATTTTAGATTATGAGTCTCAAGTCTTTGGGTGGCTTCACACCAGCCCTGTTTAGTCCACTTTAATCAAACTCTAGTTTGTTTGCCTAGAAAGTCTGATTTGTTTGGGGAGGTGTGAATGCGCATTCGAACTCTGCTGTGGACCAAAAAAGCGAACTCTGGTCCGCCTAAAAACCTAGGTCTCCGCTTGGCTGAAGTAAACTCTGGTGCAGTTCGAATGCCTATGTGAATGCCAAAAGCAGGAAGTGGACTACAGCACAGGGCATTCTGGGTAAATACGACCAAAATAAACGTGCGTGTCTAGCACTGCTGGGAGAAATGACTCAATCTTTCACCAAAGACAAAACAAAATCCTACAACCACTAAAATCTGACGCCGCTCCAATTTTCTTTACATTTCATGAAGAAGGAAGTTGCGCTCAGTGTCTTCTTCAGAGGTTTTTGCATCGTTTCCTTCAGTGCTGCTTGGTGCAGCACCACCAGAGGTGAGGGGGTAAACAGGTTGCTCAAAGGGTTTGGTTCGTTTGACACAGTGCAGTGTGAAAGCAAACTGTACCAGCTGAAAATTAACAAATGTTGCAATTTTGATTCCCAATTGAACTGAGTCTTCTGGACTATCAGGTGTGAAAACACTCTTAGTCTACAAGGTGTCTGTGAAGTGTTACTCCAAATTATTCATTAAATATTCACCTATTTGCAGATTTTTTTTTCTAAAAGGTCAGGCAGAGTTTGAGCTTGGGAAGCTGAAATACCAAGGTGCAATGCTACTTGACACGCTATTGACTGGCATTTGGACAGCAGCCATTCCAGGAGCACTAAAAGAGGAGATAACAAAAACCGTGGATGTTAACTCCTGAGGTAGAGCTAAGATGTTTCCACTGTGCATATCAATGCACTTGAAGGTATATTTGGTATTAATTTAGGCAGTTATAAGTGTTTTTAGAAAAGGTCTCAAATATTCAGATTTTAGCTGTTCACAGGTGGCTGTGGTCCCTAAACCCCAGGAACACTGGGGGTCCTTTGTAGTTCAAATACATCCTCAGCATGCAAGCAAGTTCTACAGAGCTGTGTTAATAGTATAATTAGTTAATTCAGGCGTGTCAAAGCAGACACATACCTAAAAGCTGCCGGACATCAGCTCTTGAGCACTGGATTTTGAGAACCTGCAGTAGGTGAAGCCCCAATTATGAGGCAGAGACTACACAAATTAAATGGTAATGTAACAGGATGGAGTCCTTTTGATGTTTTTTTTCATCTTAAATGTAATCAAAAATGATATTTTAATAGCTGAAACATCTACTTGTGATTTTCTTTCATCTGAGAAAATGTTTTGAAATACTTCAGATGTTGTGAATGAGGTTTCAAATTTATATTGATTTGACCTTTTAGAGGGTTAAAGAGGTGTGAAAACATGATGTAATTTCATTCAATACAGATGTTCATGGTAAATGTTAACCTGTATGTATCTCCATCTGAAAGGTTCTGTAAAATAAAATAAAAATATGTTCAAAATGCAAAGGTCTTTCTTGCTTTATGTATTGAGCCTCTTTAGTGTGACTGACATGTATGCTGAAAAGAGGAAACAGATCTTCCTATGATCCTAACCAGTTCCCCCCACTCTGGAGAGATAAATGAAACCAGCTACAGCAGAGGAATTCACACACAAGGTCAAGCAGAGTTTGTTTCCACGGCTGTGGGACCGTGATTATCTGTGATCAGAGAAAGAGCTGTTGTGCAGGTTGGGAACGTAGCCACCTTTGACTTTAGCCTTGGTCGTTCTTTGATGTTATTTTATTAAAGATAATGAATGATGGTGTAATGATTTTCTAAGTGCAGCTTTTAATTCACTGCAGTAAGGTCCTGGATTCAAATCCCAGGTGGGATTAGAGTTTTCTGTGTTTCCATGTGCATGTCTGGGTTTTCTCCGGATACTCTGACTTCATCTAGGGGTGCACCGATAAATCAGCCGGCCAATAAATTGCCTCGATTTCCTTAATTTTGGGAGATCGACAATCAGTCGATACTTACTTGAGAAACCAGTCTTATCCTCTGATCTTATCAACCTCTGCGAAGGTCCGAAAATCAGCCACTGTCCCCTTTTGCTCTGAGGTGAGATAGGGCTGACTGACAGACCTGCCCACCAGGTCACGTCTGCACGTGACTATAGTTAACAATAATCACCCCACTGTTGCCAACTTACCGACTTTTCAGACAACAAAATCGGTAACTACTGGGCAAAATCGGAATTGGCAGTTCAGGCTTTTTAAAGATCAATGATCAGGCAGACGATTGCATTCAGTGGATCCCTAGGTTCATCCCACTGGTGATTCTAAATAACTTGAATTTGTGTGCATTGAGTTTTTGTCCTCTGTGTCAGTCTGTTGGCATTACAGCAGCCCGGCAGCCTGTCCAGGTAGTACCAAACTCTTTCCTGTTGACTTCAGCACCAGAACCCCAACGATCCTGAACAGGAGATTATGAAGCATGTCATTTATCAACAACAGTCATGAATTAACCTTTTCAACACATTACCAAAGTTTAATGCCTCAAAAACAGTGGAAATCTTAACATCTGTAGGAAGACTGGTTAAAAAAATTGCACCTTTTTTGTTGCAGTTTCTGACACAAGCACAGGCAAAGTTAGGCTCTCCATAAAGAGGCTGTAACTGCAGGAAAGTTTGATTTTGAGGACTCAAAATGTTGGCATAATGGAGGAAGGATGCAATGCAACTAAAATGTTTATTATGGAACTGAAAGTCCAACTTACTAAAATCAGAGGAAAAAGTTTAGCAGCTCAAACAGGACAGCTAATGGAGACGTGGAGGTGCGGCTTGTAAACAGGCATGTAACACATGGATCTGGCCTTGACCCAAACAAGCGTCAGAACAGGGATTACTGTCTGAGTGACAGGCAGGTGACAAGGTGAGAAAATCTCCAAAATCACTCAACACAAAGGAACCAACAACTGGATAACTGGTTGTTCTAATCTACAGATTGTCATATAGCAGACTTTATCATGACCTCAGTGTAGCCAAAAAGGCTTCTGTCAGCTGTCGCAAAATTAGGTCATTAGTTAGGATGATGGTTTTCAGGTGGCAAAAGGATTAAAGTGATCTCAACAGAGAAAAAGGTAATAAATTGAAATAAGTATTGGATTGGAAAAAGCTCCACCGGCAAAAAAAAAAAAAAAAAAAAAAAAAAAAAAAAAAAAAAAAAAAAAAAAAAAAAAAAAAAAAAAAAAGATCAGCAGAGAGAAGGTTGTAAAAGGAAATGAGTTCCAGGATCAAGTTGGAGTTGTACATTTTGTGATGTTTACAGATTACACAGTGTACAGTTTGCAGGAAAAGCTGAAACAAAACAGAAGTTCCTGTTTTTTCTCGTTGTAAAGAACATTCTGTGGTAGCTATCAGAATGACAAATGGAGAGATATAAACACTTTCACAGGAACCATACTGTTTAAATAGGAAATATGATCCATTAACAACAATTGTAACAAAAGCTTTTAACTCAGTCACCTACCTAATTTCATTAATCTTGTCTCAGCATCAGCACCTGGAGTTTGACTATGGTTGTTTTATGGGACTGGTGAACAGAGACCTCCATAGATGCAGAATGTCTCCATGAGTTTCTTTCCTTTCTGGTTATAAGAGAAATAATCTGCCAATGGGACAAGACATTTTGGCTTATAATGTTGGAAATATATCTTGTCCTATTGGCAGATTATTTCTCTTATAACTAGAACGTTTTCATCAATATCAAGGAATTATTGACTTAAACAAGCTCCTACATCTGCTGAAAATTTACCTGTAAGTTAGTTTTGTCTTATTTTAAGTGTATTAAGATATTAGCACTTGAAACTAGACCAAAAATACATGGTAAGATTTTGTTTTTTTGCAGTGTAGAATAAGGGTCTGCAAACTTACACAATCAGCTCAAGGATATCTTTTATGTTTCAAATTTCTCTCCTGGACAAAAATGTTCATTTTTCAATTGAATTTTACAAGGTTAAAGGAGTAAAGAGATCTGAAATGATTATGGTGTCATTTTTCACACAATTTAACACAGGCATGAAAACAGTTTATGTAAGTTATGGATTAATCTTCTTAAATTGCTGACCCCCCCCAATAAAATGTGATAGCATTTAAACTGTAGAGACATAAGAAAACATTGAAGTCCTGAGTTGATCTATTTGTTTAAATTGTGCTGCTTCTGTTCAGAGTTATTGATTCAGCCATTCTTCACCCATTTGCACAAAGCTGACAACTCCACACAACCTAAAATACACTTTGCAGTGGCATCAAGAATGACTCCTTTTACAATATGGATTAAAGTACAAAATATGGAGAACGCATCCAGTTAAGGGGCACAAGGTCATATTCATGCACAACATACTTCAATAAGTGTCTTCAAAAATATTCCTTATGTTCACTGGATAGATTTTTGGAATGTTCTCAACTCGTATAAATTGGTAAGAAGAGACTAGAAGAGGATAATCGAAATCTGTTAGCTTTTAGGCCTGAAATAGTGAAGGGAAACAGAAAAGCTGCTTCAGAGAGAAACAGGCTGGGGAAGGATGGAGTGATGGGGAAAGAAGAAGCAGCAGCAGAGTGAGGAGGCTGGCGGGGCTCTACACGGTCATAACCACGGGGTAAATGTGCAACAGATGCTCGGGGCGTGCGTGTGTGGGAGAGTTGTTGTCTGTTTGGTGGCACACCATGGCAACACAGACGTTATCTGCACATCGTATGTTTGACACCTCAACTTTTGACCGTTTTCCCAGGAAAAAAAAATGCAGATCAAAATAGAAAAATATCTTCGATCCATGCATGCAGGCTCAAAGAAGGAATAGTTTTCAGGATTCAAAGTGGTTTTTATAGATCAAGATACTTGATGCTGTCAAAGTTTATTTGAAGTATTTTGAATCAAACATTCTCTCTTTATTTTGTTCTTGTTGTATCATTAGAGTCAGAAAAGCACCTTGGAGTGCTGTACAGCTATCTGGTTCCAATTCCCTGATTCTTCATATCAGGTGCTTTCAAAGAGGTTTGAACACTACGGTCATTTTCTGTGGATACTAAAGGCATGCAGCAGTGATAAAAGCCACCATATGTCGCTGAATCTCCACAGTTTCACCTAGCCACTAACTTCAGGAGGTAAACTTATATGAATAAGACCCACACTGAACTTCTTTTTAAAAGACTTTGAAGGATTCCTTGCAATTATGGGTGAAATTATACTAAAATGTCCAAAACTAAATTGGCAGCTCTTCAAGAACCATATGGAGTAAAAGTTTTGGTCTCCTTTGAAAGATAAACCTTCATCACAACCCCCCACCCCACCCCCAAAACGCGCCTACAAAGAGTGGGGAATCTCTTTTTTCCTGATGTTACTGGGACTGAGTTACAGATGTTTGAACACATGGAGAAGGAGGATCTCATTTTCATGTCCTTCTTTTTCTATAGATAGATAGATAGATAGATAGATAGATAGATAGATAGATAGATAGATAGATATTCTCTGACCAGTTTCACTGTCTCTGCTGAAGAGAACCATCCCCACACCATGATGCTACCACACCCATGTTTCACCATGGGGATGGTGTGTTTGGGGTAATATGTAGCAGTAGTTTTCTGACACACATGCATGATACTCAGAACATTTAGTTTTTTTTTTTTTTTTTTTTTTAATTTAATCTGACCAGAGCATCTTCTTCCAGGTTTGCTGTCTGCCCAACATTGCTATGGTACGGTTGACAAGGGGGGAAGGGGTCTGGTGCCTATCTCCAGCAGTCACTGGGCGAGAGATCTCGAAAAGTAGCTTTGACCCAGATGAACACTTTCACTGCAGTGTTTTCTGGCTCTTTGATTCAGTGAACTTTATCATTTTATTGCATGAACATTTGGAACAGATATTCTCTGGAGAAGAGTCAGCAGTTTGCTTTCTGTCTTAATGTACAAACATAAAAGGCCAAAGTAAAGTGACTGAGGCTGATAGATGTCCAGTTCCTTACAATGGTCTCCAAAGAGTTATAGCCTACCTACGGAGAGGCACAAATGTAGGCCAATACAGAATTAAACCCAAATCTTACAATGAATCTTTCAGGCTTTGTGTTTTCTGAAGAAGCGGATAAAGAAGTCAGAGATATAATGTTTAAACTGTGCCTCCACTGATTTGTCTTTAACATGCATGACACCCCTGAAAAGGTTGGAGATCACAATGTTAAGGTCAGGCCTTCCAGCCTTTTTTGCCATCCTCCCATCCACACAACTCAAACAAACACAAACAGAAAAAGCAGTGGTAGATTAGCTAATAAAGTTGCTTCCTTGTCAAAAGTTTTAAATCAAATATCTGTCCTTTAATCTCATCTTAAAAAAAATTCAGCAACATCCAAACTAGTGTATTTAGGAAGTGAAACAAGTCTCTGTTTAATTTGCTGTTGGTTTTTCATACAAATGAATTGCAAAAGCAGAACTCAGTGTTTTAGAAACCAAAAACTTTTTAAAATTTAACTGAAATAATAAAGAAATAATTTAAGAATAAAAGAAATATAACTTTTTCAAATTTCTGTCCTGGGCCTCAGCATCCTTCTGCTGCTCTGCTGACAGCAGTTTTTTAGTTATTCTTTTAAACTTGACAAACCATCCATTTCTTTGTCCAGGTTTAGAGGTAATGGGAAGGTGAAGGCCGCATGTCTTTCCCAAACACTCATTTTGACTAGACTACTGCAGGGATCTGTATTTGCTGTTTGTCTTTTCACTGATCACAAACAGCAGCAGATCGTCTTTCAGCCTGGTATAAAAGCCACGAACATCTCTGGCTTCCTGTTTGTTTCTAGGTTAATTTAAGATTTTACTGTTTCCAGGGATCTGACCCTTCTTGCTTAACCGATCTTCCGAACATCTAATACACACCATCTGAGTTTTCATGTAAACAGGAGATCAAGCCTTATTAGATGTGTATTTTGCTGTGTTTTTATGATGTTTTTTATTTCTTGTTTTGTATTTAAGTGCGAGTTTGTATTTGTTCTGCTGCTTGGATCTTTGGCTTGACCGTGATAACTGAACAAAGTCTGGAAAAGGTGGAATAATCCCTTGGGGTCAGTTATTTTGGGATCTTGTTTACATGAGTTCGCAGGAGCAGGAGGTCTGTCATGATATAGTTGGAGCAGAGCTGAAAGATGAAGTTTGTGACATGATGCTCTGTCTACTGTTTATCTGGATATATTTGGGATCAGACTTTCCTTTCTATTTTGCTTTAGGTTGTTCAGTTTTATTAAAGTGGCACACTTGGAGATTAAACATCACTTGTGTCATGTTTATCATAGCTGGCGAGTTTAAAAACACAGTAGCTCGATGATTGAAATTTAATTTACTGACAAATATCTATAATTTTTGCCCTGTTATATAACAGGAATTTCCTTTTTACCTGTGCAGTGTTAGAATTTTACCAACATCTGTAATCAATGATATGCTGGCTGTTTTTTATTTTCTTACAGGTTCAAAATCAGATGATCCTGAAAACCCTGGCTATATGCCAACCATCTTTGATGTCCCACACCCTCCAATACCAGACAGTGTTCACTCAGAGAAGTTGATACTTGCGGATGGCCAAAAGAAGAAAAAGTCTTGGATGAGATGAAAACGTCATCACAGAGACTACAACACAAACTACTGTGGTTGATGAATCGGTGGATAGATGTACACAGATTGTGCATTTCTTCATGCTTAGCATCACACTGAGACGGTCAACAACAGATCTGGAAAGAAAAATTAATGAAAAAAATTGTGAAATAAGAGAGTTTTCAGAAGCAACTTTTAGTTTTATGTGAAATGTATCTTCAACATACAGGCACCACAACATTTGTTGCCAAACCACTTAACTACTAGGTTTTCTAGAAATGCTGACACAACCATAATGGAACCACTTTGCAGGGTGACTGCTGGGTTCCTGGGATGATGCTGGAGGTGATACGCAGAACACACTGGTGTTGCCATAAAGAAGAGTCGGCCTGTTCAGAAGTACTTCTAGCTAAGTTTTGCACTTGCTGAGGTTGGCTGCAGGTAAGTGTTCATGAGCTCTGTCAATTGTTGAAAAGGATCATCATCCTTTATTCTGATGAGCAATGCTGGGTACAGATCAGACTGAGGCCTCGTCTTTTGAAAACAATAGAACATGTGATTTTAGTATGTTGGAGATATGAGAAAGACAGGCTAATGTTGGAGGAATTTAGGAAAAATGAAGAAACATTTGATTCAATAAACATACAACAGGGAGATTCAGAAAATAAAAGCATTCAAATTTTAATTAGCTTTTTACGAGGACAAAGTCGAGAAACAGAATTTGATAATCGGTATAACATGCATGGGATAAAATAGACATTTTGAAGCACACTCTACACCAGTAGGTGGCACTAATGCATACCCAACGTTTTTTGCCACCCGCCAATAAAATCAACAACAACAAGAAGAAAGCTGGATTTATCCGCTTCGTCACTTCCGCAAAGAGAAGTTCGTGATAATTTCCGCAGCCGTCAGCTCACCGGACACATGGTATGCATATTATAATAATGTTTAATCATTGTGCCATATATGAATCACTTTTGATTTGGCATGGAGAGTTTAGACCGCTGTAATTTTCAGACGTTAGCATCATTTAGCTCCCCGAACCTAACCGGAAGTAATCTGTGTACACAGTTGGCTTCCGGTTAAGGTAATCCAAATTTGTTTTTAGATACGTTTTAACATAGCGTCGCACTGTTTTTGTTGGTGGATCCCGGTGAATGTTGGGAGTTTAATCAAGTCAGATATTATCAGGAAAGTGAAAACTGCTCGTTTGGTTTTAACCGAACCTCACGTTCATTGGGGCTGAAAAGTAGACGAAAATGGCGGTTTTGCATTATTTGTGATAAGAAGCTGTTAATTCTTGGTGACATTATGTATTTTCCTATAGTTTGGCTATTTTGGCGCTAAGTGCCGTGTCTTTCCACACTATTTAGTTTTTTTCTCAGAGAGGAATTTGTAAATTGATGCAGGTGTTTTGTCCTTTGGGTGTTTTTAAATGAAGGTGCCGGAGACTTCCAGCGGATTAGGAACCAGAACCTGGCCACCTCTTTGCCGATTTTGACTGCCATCTGCCTCGTCTGATGAACACCCAAAACTGGGAACAGGAGATTCTTTGTGAACACCTAATTCAGCAGAATTAATTTACATTTTCCTACATTAAAGTTTTCTGACATTGCACAGATCCTGTGATTCAGATGAGCTTTTAAGGTTGTTGTTGGTGTAATTAGTGTTAGCAGGTTGTCTCGTTACATTAAATTTGTAGAATTTTATTTGTGGATTTATTGTGATTGAACTGTTTTACAATTAGTTTTGTTCAGTAAATCTAACAGAGGACACACTTATATTTTGCTCTAACCAGGAGTTCCATGACAGCCGCACCAGACGAACTGCTGTTTCCCATCACATTCCTGTATATCTGCTTGAGGACGTCTGTGGATTTTTTACAACCTGGACAGTGAGTGTTATTAAATAATATTACATCTATGTATTACATGGGCAGCTAATCAAAAATTCTAACATTCTTAACAACTTCTCCTTGTTCAAACCTCTCAAATCATGCAAACTGAATGATTGGGCTGTTTTTCTCCGCCTCACTGGGCCAGAACTGGGCCAGACCAGTTTTGCTATGTGGGAGTGGAAAGTTTAGATGTCTCTCTTGTAAAAAAGATCATTGATCTTAGTGGTAACCTAGTTGTTTAAATATAGTTTAATGGTAAATAAGTAAAATACTTTTGAGTAAAAATGCAGGTTAATATTACATAAGTTTTTAATTCTATTTACAGAGTGATGTCTGCTTGAAGTTGCAATTTTGCTTTAAAAACAACATCCTGATTTTTGCTGAGGCAATAATCAGCTGAAAAGTTGTAAAAAATAAAACATTGATTAAATCCTCCTTTTTATTCCATCATCTTACATGGAAATAAATAAGATTAAATCTTGTTTAGGTGGATGTAACTCAGATGTTGGGGAAATAAGAAATATTGCGTGGTGATGTCAAATTAAGAACAACTGCCTCAAGTCAGAGTCCTGCATGGGTTCAGTTTTTCAAACCTGTATCTGCCTGCACCCGTAGAGCACAGAACCGAGACCCAACCCATTACCCGCAATTATCACCATTTAAAACCCAGATCCACCTGCACCTGTGAGTAATAGACCGCAACCTGACTCGTGATCACAATGTATATTGTAAAAAGTCACCTACACAACAGAAATATGAACATGCACAATTATCACGGATATGGTACAGAAACCAAACAAACACGCACGTTATCATTGTTGCATTTAAACAGCGGTTGCAGATCATCTTTACTTTAATGTGGAAACCATGAAGAATAAAATGCAAGAAAATAAAAATTAATGGTGGGACTCGACACCCCCTCCCATTCCCTGCAAGAAAAGAAGTTTTTGTTGTTTGTGGGTTAACGTTCACAACTCCTGTTTGTCACGTTTATATTTTGACTTTTACAAAGTGGAAAAGATAAGTTGTCCTAACACATTCTTGTCTGTCAAAACCTCAGAGTTCTGTCAGGTTTGGACACTTCAGGAACAAGCTCTGAAATTGTCACTCTGAGTTGGGACCACCTTGACATTCATGGTATATACATTGTAGTAAAACTATGTAAAGCGATTTGTTTATTGCAAGGAAGGGATCATCTTACAAAAATACTTCTCTCTGTTGTCTGTCGATTAATTAGGTTTTTGTTTACACAAGGTCTTCCCCTTCACACACAGCTCTGTCAGAGAAGGACATCGATCACACAGTGAAAACATTTTATACAAAGCATTGACGTTTAAACAAAATTACGATTGGTTGGATGGTGAGGTAACCTGTCTCTTCCAGGTCCTGATGCCTATGTATTATTAATTAAAGTAATTGACATATGAGGTGGCTGCTTTTACTTAAGAGATGGAGATTTAGCTGAGCTTTGTGTGTGTGTTTCTAAATGTGTAAGCTGTGTGTGTTTTAGCAGTCCTCACCTTGTAAGGTCCATTTTTTCCCAACAAATACTACGTTGTGAGGACCCACTGCTCCTTATGGGGCCCAAAGCCCAGGACCCACAAGAAGAAGTGCTGTTTTAGGGTTGGGGTTAGGTTTAGGACTAAGTTGTGAATTGAGTTTAGGGTTAGGTTAGGGATATAGGATAAAAACCTGGATGAATATACATCCCACACTGACCAAACTTTGTGTGTAGTATCAGTGGGAGGTACCCTAAGTTTACATCAAGTTTGGTGGGTGTAGCTTATTTTCTTGGTATAGCTGCCATTGACTCCCATTCAATTAAAAAGCTGGTTCATTCAAAATAGCGCTAAGACTGCAAGTACCAGATTTGGTGTGTACACTAACCTTGCCCCCCCCAACTGCACACCAAGTTGGTAGCTCCAGCTCACTTTCTTGACAGAGCTGCCATTGAATCCCATTCATTTTTCCAAAGACACATCTTTGGTATGTCTGGTTGACCCATTCGCTGTTACAGCCTGTCAGCTCAAGTGGTGTGCAAGATAACAGCCTGGGATATAAAGGTCCAGGCTCTCTTTTCGCAGTACACATTGAAAGGGCTGGTAGGACCAAGTGGAGCCCTCTATTCCATCTTGGGCATTCATGAGTCCACAAATTGAGGCAGACCTGGACCATCACCCGACTGACATTAGGGACACACTGATGGATGTACTTGGAGTTCAAGGAAAGCTGGCATTCCTTAAGCCTTTTGTTGATTCTCCCCATGTTCACATCCAGATGCCCTACAAGCATCCAGTCAGCAGTGCAATAGTCACTTGTAGGCTGTTGCACCCTCAGTTTCAGAAAGCACTGCTGTCCAGGGCATCCTTCAACCTCAGTCACATGGAGGACCTGAAGGACAAGCTTCAGTTAGGGTTGAGGATCGAGCAAGTCTGTAGGTTCAAAGGTGACATCCCCTCAGGGATACTCCCAAGATCTTTTTTGTACACAAGCGCTCATAATGTATGTATATGTGTATGAAAAGCTGGTCTTCTCTCCCATTATCAGACTGACACTGCATTATACAGCCTTTATTGTCAGAAATACTGCCAGACACACTGAGTCTGTTACTCTGTTTTGGTGTTCTGACACGTGCCCCAACGCAAGTAGTATTCACACCTGCTACAAGTATCCAAACCCCCTTTGTAAAAGGCTGTTTTCCTTCCCTCACAGTTGGTACTTTAGGGATCACTAATAACCTGTGTTACTAGATCCTCCAGAGGCTTGTGAAGGGTCCATGAGATAGAAACAGTTCTGTTGGATTATATGGGCTCACTGTTAAGAGCTTTATAAACAAACAATCCTCAATGCAACAGGGAGCCTCTGTAGAGACTTTAAAATTGGTGTGATATGTGTCTATCTTTCTGGTGTTTGTTAGCAATCATACGGCTGAATTTTAGATAAATTGTAACTTTGCTACTTTATTAGGAACAGGAGAAAGAAACGTTTTACAGTAGTCTGGTCTGCAAGTAATAAAAGCAGGAAATGTGTTGGTTCCAGAGAGAAATTGCTGTTCAAGTGATAAAATCCCCTGCAGAAAACTATGCTGATAGTACCAAAATATAGAGACTGGCTTCAGCCCAATTAAGTTTAAACTGTGAAACCATGATAATAATAAAAAACACTGAAAAACATTGACACATAGTTTGAGGCTTGGGGATCAGCTCTCCCATTGAGTCTCCCAACCCAGATTCCTCTTCTGTCAACAAAGCAGGCTCGACTCCATCAGCTCAGTGGGACATAACGCATCACGCAAAGTTTTCCACATATAGGTTACACGAGCAGAGCCAGAGAGGAACAAAGACGGTTGCCTGCTGTTCTGAGGTCGGAAGAAACTAACTTGATGTGATCATTTCTGCAGCAGGAGTTCTGCAGTGTGCAGATTTTATTTCTCTATCAAATTGTTTACAGGCAGCAGCAGGATTTCACAGCACAGTAAACTGCTCAGGGAGAAATTATTTTGACATTTTAGGATTATGTTGACATATTTTAATGTAAAACTGAAACAAACTCTTGCTGATAATTATATTTCATACAACTGCCAAGCTGGGGCCATTTTATTAGAAATATAAACTGGATCAAAGGATTATTAACCCACAGAAAGAAGGTCTTAAATCCTGACTGGCCACTCTAAATTGCTTTTAGGTGTGAGTGTGTGAGTTTATTTATTTTAATTTAATTAGGACAGTGGCTATTATTTAAATATCAATTTGTCTCAATGTAAATGTGCAGCAATTAGCACATTAGCAAAATTCTGTCTTTAGTCCTAAGGCAGGCACTATAAACGCAACATATTTAAACTTACCTCACACAAAGGTGAGTCTATAATCCAGGGAGAGAAGAAAACATATTTATCCATGTCTTTAACCAACGTTCAGTTCAGTTTTTATAGCTTATGTAGTGGTCACAATCCCTGTATCGTGCCAAAGTTCTTTCTGTTAAATAAGTCATTTAAGGAAGGGCAAATCAAATTAAAACCTTAAAACAAGACAAACATCCTGAAATTTTCAGGGCTTGCAAAGGTCAAAATATTGTACTTACCAAAAATGCTCCAACAACAAAAATGTTGACGATGTTGACACTTCCTGTCCAAAGCTTTGAGGGTCTTTTCTGACTTTAGTTTTAACATGCTTGCTGTGGTTTGTGACTAGGTTGTAAGACAGCATGCTAGGTGAGAAAATATCAGTGCTTGAACGTAGGCTTTTACAGACTAGGAGGTGAGCAAAGGCCTTACATAGCAGAAATGTGCAGGTAAAACTTAATATTAGAAATACATACCATAAATGCTTTTTCCGAACAGTGCCTGTAACATGGCTGCTTGGGGAAAAAAAAACCGCAGGGCATTACTGTCAAAATGTCCTTTCCATAACTCCTCAATTCTCTGTCAGCTCCTGGATAGAGAGATGCACGGAGTTCAGTGTCCAGGTCAGAGATGATACTCAGATGGTATTGTTTTTAATTTCATTTAGTTCTTTACCTCTGTGATTTACTCTGTACGTAAAGTTAAAAATGTCTGTGTGTCTGCACCAAGTGGTCAAGTGTGAGAATTGTAACCATCAAAATGACAAATGGCCTTCAAATTTTTCCATCACCATCATAAAAAAAAACCAAAACAAAAAACAAAACAAAACAAAAAAACGGTCAAAGAAGGAAAATATTCCATTAACGTGACCCCTGATACCAGGAAAAGTCATTGACCGCTATCTTCATCTTTCTGCTGCGCACTAAAACCACTAAAGTCGTCATCTTCAGTGTCAGAATTTGAACAGCCTCAGTCTCTCTTTCGATGTCATTCTCAGTGTCACTTTTGTCTCGTGGCAAATTCGCCCTTGAGCTTGTGCTGTCCTCTCGTAGCAGTCCAGTCCTTTCAAAACATGCTGGTAATCGTTGTTTAAGCCACACTGTACAAAGCGTGTGGAAAAAAAAAGGTAGCCGTTTATTGTCCAAAAATTATGGTACTTAGATTTTTCCACCACATCAAGTCTCTCTCCATTAACTAGTAAAAATGGCTGTTGTTGGCCCCCTGCTGTCTGGTGGGAGAAAAGCCTGCATACAGTTTTGTTTTTTTTTTTTGGTATGGAGATGTAAACCATAGACACACGAGCATCTTAGCTGCAGATGCCATTAGCAGCATTGCCTTGTTCTGGGAGGAGTGTATAGTACAGCGTCATCAACATGAAATTGCATTTAAACATCATATTAAAGATGTTAGATTATGCTTTGTTAGCTGCCCAGAAAAGTGGTTATTCTTTGTTCATTAGATGAACAACTAAAAAAATAAAGCAATGTTAATCAGGTTGAGTAAATGACTAAAATCATAATACAAAATGTATCTTACTAAGAAGCTTTAGCAACAACAAAAAAAATCTGGTCAAATTTAAGGCCATGGTGAAAAATCTGACCTGTGTCTTTGAAAATGACTGATAGGAATTTGATTAGCCAAAGGCAACTTAAATGTTTCTATATTTTACGTTACTATTATCTCTGTCTGTGTAAATTTCTAAAGACCTGCACAAAGTCTGAACTGAGACATGGTTTTAGCCTCAATAGGAAAAATATTGATTTAATAAACAAATAAATAATCTACTGATGTCTTTCAACATAATATTACAAAACCCCCCCACTTTGGCTGGAGGATAAATACTTAATTCAAAATGAGCCCGATATACACTTGGAGTACCCCAAATCTAAGTGGGTACACAGTTAAAAATAGCTCCACAAAAGGCCTGAGAACTTCCTATTAATCAGAAAAGCAGGTCCTCGGCTGAGGATCCCTGGTTTCGAATATATTAATTACATTGTTATTCAGACACTTGACAGCATACTTTAATAGTAGAGTGCAAATGTGCAGATTTTAGGAGAGACAAGGACTGTTTTCACTCTGGCCAAGTGCTTTTGATGCCAGATTGCAAGACATTTGGTTTCTTGTATGTAAACAGCAAGGAAGAACAAAAGTGAAAAGACAATCTTCTTGCATGAACTCAAAACACTCTCCAGCTGTGGTTGAAAAATAAGTCGAAAACAATTAGAAAAACACTGCTTATGCATAGCACAAAACCAGGTCTCCATGACGACTTCATCTAATTTTCAATTTGCCTCAAATATGGAAAAAGAAGCATTGTAAATGTTTCAGCTTTAAAAAACTGAAGCATTTGATGTCCAAGGACTGAAAACAGACACATTTAAATCTAACAAAAAGAACAAGCCAAACTATTTTCCTTTCACATGTGAAGATGTTCATGGCAAAATCTCTGGGTGGTTGTCTACAGTTTTTGGGTCTGTCCCTTCTTCTTCTGCGGTCTGATGTTTTAGGGGCCTATTTACTCAACTGTACTTGATCTTTTCATGAAGGTTAGATTATAAGAGTACTTGGAAAAAACTTAAAACATAGGTGCCCAAGTCCAGACCTTGAGAGCTACCACCCTGTGACTTTTACATGCAGCCCTTCTCCAACACACCTGAATCAAATGAATGGCTTGTTACCTGGCCTCTGCAGAGCTGAATGAATGATGATGAGGGAATTCAGCCATTTGATTCAGGTGTGTGAGAGAAAGGAGTCATCTAAAAGGTGCATTTCTCACCTTCACCATCCCTGCATCCTTTTCGAAATTCACAGCAAATCCCTTCCAAGCTGATAAGCTACCTGGATGCAAGTATAATAATATCCACTCACAATATCCCTCTTGTTACTCACCTTAACCAAACTAATTTTTCCTCTCTCCTCCTTCTTCAAAGCATGTCCTGAATGCTGTTCAAAGCTTTTCCATCATTATAGTACAGCCAATAAATCTTGTCTGTAAATCCTTGGTGTGTTTGTGTATTTGCATCACAACAAATCCTTAAACCATGACAAAACTGTAAGCACTTACAATCATGTTTTAGTTTTGAAAATAATGTGTACTTTTAACATGTTTACTTTTATTTAAATGGGCTGGACTGCAAGCAGTGTACCTACAACCCTTGGATGGTGTTCTTTAAATATTTAACTTTGTTCTATAAATTAACTAATTAATGCATGTTTGTGAAGCAGTTTGCAACAAGTATTTGGGTCTGATATGTTTCACGTGGTGCAGTGGGTTCTTGTAATCCAAAACTCCCTTGTTTTCACCACAGTGTCGGGACATAAATGCTTCTACCCTTCTCTTCCAGTATATAATTTACAGTGCAAGCTGCTTTGAAAAGATCCTATCAGATGGTAACCATGTGTTGTATGAATCCAATTACCGCACAAAGAAGTTTTCTCTAAAACGGGGTCAGGGGCGCTGTTAGATGTAAAGCTGTGCTGGGGCACAGCCCCGCCATACATAACTCAAATCTCATCTCTCCATCATAAAGTTTGATAAAGTCTGCTGGATGTGTAAAATCTGCAACACAGTATTTTACATAAACCTGACATGCGAGGTGCCGCTACTGACTAGGGTGGCTGGAGCTGAAGACAAAACCAAGAGATAAATCTGCTTTATAATGAACAATTGTATAAGATCTCTGTATGAGCGAAAGTAGCACTAATGTAGGTAGAGATTTAGCAAGTCATGGTCTTTCAGATTGCTTATTCTAAAATTTTTCCACTAAACCAGTTTCCAGTTCTTGCTTTCTAACTGTTTTGGTCATGTTTGGTACATGAGGTCACCTCAGGAGAGGTATGTTTCCAGATGGCTTTATGGAAGCAGATTGCAAACACTCTAAGGTGAAAAGAAAGAGATCTCAGTAGGCAGTGGCAGGTACCACTAACTAAAAAGTTAGTCACACTGACCCTAAAGCACTAATCATAAAAATAACTTCTGCTAACACTTAGGTGCTATATCAGCATGGTATTTAGTGCAAGCTAATGCTAAAGCACTGTAATTAACTATGTTGAACATGTTAGTTCACCCTTGAAAGTAATCAATTTGTTATTACACATCTACCTGTACAGTTGTGCTTCAGGAAGTGATTCTTTGGAACAGACCTTTCATTCATGGTTTTAGTTTCATAGTTGCTGAGCATTGCTTACTCTGTTGCTGACTTTGCCTAATTGACCACACTATGACTCCACTATGAGAATGGATAACATCCTATGGGCTGTGATGTCTCCGGATTATTGTCGATTCACAAAACAGTTTGTTTGATCATTTTAGGCAACAGAATACTGAACGTTTTACTGGAATCCCTCTTCGTACTGCATCTAAAATGACGCTACATAGGAAGGAGCACGATTTATTTGTCACGCCTTTTTATGAAGGACAAGGGTTGTAAAATGTAAACGTGATGTATTGGAAATCCCTGATCCTCCATGTTCTGAAGTTGATGCAGATTTATCAGGAAAGAAAAGTGTCCAGGTAGCCTAAGCAGCTGATGCAGTAGTTCTCATTTCAGGCTAACAGCTGTTTATATGAACACTTTTAATGTACTCAGGGCACTTAAATCAAAAGCTTTGGGGCCATTAATGGACCCTGAGTGTAAATAAAGCGGTGACTGTGAAAGCTCTGTTTACAGCAAGAAATCTGGCTGTTAATGACTTGCAGTTTTGAATTTTGTGTAAGACCAGTGTTTGTTTACAACTTTTCTCTGGGCTTTAATGATGCTGCTGAAAATAACAAACAGGATGAAATTTCTAATCACAAGGGGCAAAAACAAAGGGAAGATCCAGTTATTTAAAAGGCAGACACTGTCAGTATCCAAGGTTATGTTCAGAATCAGGGACTAAAAAGGAACAAGCAAACAGGTTAATGGAGGTCTCATGAAAGCATCTAATTAAAACCATGATCCATGGGGAGAAGACCAGAGACATCTGTAGGAATAACAAACTACCGGAGAACAAGTGCGGGTAAAAACAACACACAGTATGGACGAGTTTACATCATATTCATGACAGCATGAAAAGGCATTAAAACAAATGCATGCACAGTTACAATGTGAATAAAGAAGATCCAGATGTTTGCATTCCTCTAAAGAGGCCGTCTTTTAAAGTGTGTGTGTGTGTATGTGTTTGATATTAGTGTGCATTGCTGGTGTGTGGAGGCTCGACCACAGGAAAAAGAAACCTGTTATCGTGAGCTTAAGTTCTGCTCCAAGTTAAAATGGACCTCTTATAGAGGGTAACATCCATCCAGCCATTCATCCATCAATCAATCCATCATTACGAGCAACATCTATGAGAAGACAATCACCAACGCTTAAGATCACAGGTGTCAGACTCCAGTCCTTAAGGGCTGGTGTTCTGCAACTCTTAGATGTGTCTCTCTGTCAACACACCTGAATCATATTAAGTTATTAGCAGGACTCTGGAGAACTTGAGAGCATGAGAAGGTAATTCTCTCCGTTGATTCAGCTGTGTTGAATGTGGGACACATCAAAAAGTTGCAGGTCACCGGCCCTCGAGGACAGGAGTTTGACACCCCTCTTTGAGATGGTCAGAGTTAATACAAGTTATTCACCTGGTCATTGTGCCCACCCATGTTGGACAATCAAGACTACATATTTTGATTGATCAGTTGTGAAAACTTCAGAAGCCAGTAAAAATCCAATGAAAGTTTTATTTACTCAAAAACAGAATGGAATTTGATTCTGACTGGTTACATTTTCTAAGGTCACATCACTAATTATTTTCTTTTCATCACAAAGCCTCCTCTGAACCAAGGGCCAGGAGGTGCGTGCCCAATTGGCCCTAATGGTAGATCAAGGCTAGGGTGTAGAGCTAAGTGGTAGAGGAAAGAACCCTGTATAAAACCTCCAATGAGTTTTGGTGGGTGTGCAGCTGACTTCCTTCTATGAAGAGGTAATTTTCCCAAGTCCAAGTCAGGCTTCAAGTCTTTGAAGGGCAAGTCCAAGTCAAGTCTCTAATAATCAAAATAAACATTTCCACACTAAATGCATGCAAGGACGCTATCTAGCCTTCCAGTAACACTGCATTGCTGAAGGTTAGGAATTCAAAGCTGAATTGTTAGTCCTCAGACCTTATTTAGCACATGAACATTAACACAATATCCTTTACAGGTGTCAAACTCCAGACCTTGAAGGCTGGTGTCCTGTAACTTTTAGGTGCTACCTTGGTCCAACACACCTGGACCAAATAATTAGGTCGTTAGCAGGACTCTGGAGAATTTGACTGCATATTGAGGAGGTAATTCAGCCATTTGATTCAGGGTGTTTGACCAAGAACACACTTAAAAGTTGCAGGACACTGGACCTCGACCTCGGACCTGGAGTTTGACACCCTTGCAAATTCTCAAAAAGAAAAGAAGAAAAAAACAGTTATGAGCTGCTTTATATTATATTTAAAAATTGATTAAGTGTAACATTTACTTCAAGAAAAGAAACAGATTATTTGCCAGCATTGAGAAAATATAAAACTCTCAATCTTCTTGTTTATTGTTTTTTTCTATTTACTGTATTCCTAAATTTTAGCAGTTTTTTTTGTGAAGGTTGCAATTGTCACATTTTGCCAAACTTTTATTAAATTCAGTTTATTTACATAGCACCAATTCACAACACATCATCTCAAGGCACTTCACAAAAAAGGTCATTTTATTCACATCACATGTACATTCTCCTGGACGAGCATGTAGAGACAGTAGACAATTGCTTGAATGTGTCGTTGACTTTGCAGCAATCCCTCCTACTGAGCATGCATGTACTGACAGTGGAGAGGAAAAACTCCCCTTTAACAGGAAGAAACCTTCAGCATAACCTAGTTCAGTACGAGCGACCATCTGCCATGACCGACTGGGCATTTGAGAAGACAGAGCAGAATGCAGAAAAAAGAAACAGTAGAACTGATATAGGAGTACTTTTTATGTTAAGGAGAGGAAGAGTTTAGTTGTTGGCAGCATTAGCTCAGCTGATGCCCCCTTACAGGGAGGTATCACAGCCAAACAGAACGGCAGACCAGATGCAGCTTGCATGGAGAGAAAAACACTGAGAGAAAACATAAAGTTAACAGTTGAAATAATAGCAAATAATGCAAATTGGAGAGTAGAAGAGCAAAGTAGTAGAGTGAGGAAAAGTGGTCAGTTTATCATTCAGTAGACTAAGCTATAGGAGCATAACTATAGAGATAGCTCAGGATAACCTAACCCCATAGAATGAAGCCTGAGAGAGGCAGTTACAAGGAGAACCATGTGTATTTACTCATGTATCAATGATGAAAACACTCCAAGCTCTTTAGCAGCATTTAACTAAAGGGTAAAGGGTGGAAACCCTAAACCTGCCTTCTGGTCCAATGTCACCATCTTAGGTTGACAGGAAGTCCAACAGCAGCTGAGAAGGTGGACAGCTTCCCACAGCATGCTCATGCTGATTGTTTGACTGAAGTGAACAATGCTGCCCTCTCCTGGTCAGTATGAAATGGTGACTTGCGAATATTATTCCACATAAAAAACATTTTAAACTAAACAAAAATATTTCAAGAAATAACAAATAACATTATAGCAATAACTTTTACTCTCTGAACACACTTATATAGTTTATAAGTCTGATGTCATTTTATTCAATTGTTTCATCAAAAGGCATTTAAGAAATGTTTAAGATACAAAACTGGTCTTTAAAAATAGAAATAAAATGAAATAGGAATGATCTCAATAGCATGTAAAATACACAAATGTAAGCAGTTATCTAACAACAATGTAATGTCTTGCAAATCAATGAGGAAAAAAAAGTCATGTTATTTGATTCAAAAAAGGTCTAAAAAGACACATTTAAAAATTATTTTAAAATTGTTAATGTTAACTTTAACAATAATTCATCTCTATTGTAAGAAACATCCATTAAAAATAAATTAGATTTATTTGCTTTTAACAAGGACAACCTGCTGAAAGAGCTGATATTCTCTTGAACAGAAAGCCTAAAGTTGTCCAGAAGGCGGCAGTGTTGTCCACATATTTATCCATTTAGACAGTCCTGTTAGAAAATAGCCTGAGATGTTTGGGGAAATACATACAGGGAAATTACACTTTATACATTTATTTTGTTTACTTTATTTTTAACACAGTGTCAAGGCAAGATAGTTTTTTTTACCTTGCTGAGCTTGTTCCCTCTGTTTCAGAGTATTTTTATTTGCTTCTGAGTCATTTGATGTTAAATGTTTCATGTTAAGACTTTTTGTTCTTCTTCTGAAAAAGCCATTTTTACAAAGTGTGAGCAAAAAAGTTAAATTTATCATATAATCAGAGCTGTGGCATGATGTCTTCTGAAGAGTCTTTGGGCAGGTCTCACCAGGACTAAAACCTTGGGCAGACCCACAACATGGAGGAAGGACTACATATCCCATCATATCCCATCTGGTCTCACAGCTAGAGAACAGCTGGATCCCCCAGAATGAAGCTGTGGAAGTAGTGAAAAATAAGTTCCACTATGATTCAGGGAAATTTAAAGCTGCTTTTAGAAGCAATAATCTTCTTATTGTTCACCAGGATTTGCCAGGATGAAGCTCCCTGCATTTCCCTGAACATAGATTTGTAGCATAGAAAGTGTAACTAAACCACTAAACTAAATCTTTAAAAGTGTAACCCCGCTCCCAGACAATTTTTTTTGAACAATTCCATCAAAGTAGGCGGAGCTAGAGACGCGGAGAGGCGTGGCCTCGTCTGCAGATGAGCGGAGGGGGTTAACTGGCAGGTTAACAGCGAATGCTGCTTCCTAAGCACAGCAGTCAGTCTCACACAGTCATCCTGCAGCAAACCGCCTGCAGTCAGAGCAGAGGAGACCCACATTATGTCCACATTGCAAATGAATCATCAAGCTGAGAAATGCTATCGATCGATGCTCACAGTTCCAACTCCTGGCTCTCCACGGGGCGTGTCTGAGGGAGATGGTTTTATACCTGAATGCAGGAGTGTGTGATGTAAAGTGGTACCGTTGTAACCAATAGGAAATTTCAACTGCAATAACCACCATTTAACCCAAAGAGGGCAGCACTAAGATGGTTTTTGGCGAAATATTGAAGAACTGAACAAATTTACACAAAAATGTCACAATTTGCACAGAAACATAAAGACTGTAACCCTAAGAACCAGTTTATACGATTTATCTGCAAAAAAGAGTTGATTTGGGGTTTAGTTATTTAAACACACTGTGGTTGGACACGGATAATGAAAAGTGAAGACAGAAAAACTGACCAGATTCACACTCCATACTGTGATTTTTTTTCTGTCTTCAAACCAACAGAGTGAGAAAAATATTTTTAAAAATATTCTTGTGGCTGATAAACACCCATGTCTGAAGGGGTTATTGAATTGTTTTTTCAGCCGGGGAGGGTTTGTCAGAAAGGCTCAGAGGAAGAACAGCAGACACAGAAGGACAACAGAGTGATCGAAATGGAGGGGTCCCATGATGATTGCTAAAAGGATTGGTGTGTTTTTGTGCATGTAACAGGAGATGACATTTAAGTTTCAAAAGCTAGAATAAAAACATGAAATGCGCCATTTTGCCCTCTCTTGGAAGAGGATTTAAAAGGAGAAAAATATTTTTTTTTACTTGAAGTTAGATTTATGCTACCTGACTGAGCATTTCTGACCTTTAAATCCACTCATACTGGAGAGTTGATGGGAAATAGTGACAGAACCGATAAATTTGAATTTGGGCTGAAATAAAAAAAAGAATTTAAACATAAAGCAATAAATATAAAACTGTATTTCCATTGTAAGTGAAATAATCATTTTGCCATCAGATATTTTTTGTTGGTTACTAAAGCTTTTAAGCCTTCATTCATGACAAGTTGGCTTTTTCACTAGCTTGTTTTCTGCAGATCAGTTCCTCATTGTTAAACTTTTGAAACTGTCAGCAGGCGTAGAAAGGAGCTTTGTTCCAGCTGAGTTGAGAGACTGTTGAAAGTTGGACATCTCAGCACCTGTGAAGTGATTTTGGAATAATTGCAATTAATCAAGAACCTCATTAACCTCATGTAGATGTAGTCGATGGTAATTAAATAACAATTGATGCACATTTAAACAACCTTAAAAGCTGTTGGAAGAATGGGGCAACCGCTTAAAGAATAAGGCAAGTCAAATGAATGATCACAAAAAAAGAGCAAAAACAACCAGTTTAAGTAAAGGAACAAAAATGATGAAGGAATTAGTATGCATAAATATGTGAACAGCCTCTCAAGCCTTTCAGGCGTGTTTGCAACCTGAAAGGCCATCTTTGTTCGCTCTGTCAGACAAAAACCAAACGAGTGCTCGTATTCAGCCGGTGTCAGCTCTATGCTGCACCCGAGCGCTGCGTGGAAGCGAGTTAAAAGTAAAGTTAATTAACCACTTCAGTAAGTAGAGCAGTCAGGATGGAGCCAAATCAATTAGCTATTGGCAGGGGGCACAGAGCTTGGAGGGGTGTACAAGAGAGAGGCCTCTACTAACCGAAGCTGACACAGTCCTCAAACACAACCTGACGGCTGCACAAGAAAAGGGATTTACATAGCGATGTGCAATGCAAAGATAAACTGGAACAGCGAGAGCAAAAAGAGATCTTTCAGGTGTTCTAAAGTGTACTTAGTTTTTTTTTTGTTGTTTTTTTGTTAGTTTTTTTACAAACATTTTAAAGTTTATTTTTTTTATGACATGGTGGAAACTATTTTTGTACACTTGAGATTAAAGTTAAGAACTTTGTAACGACCAGGGTATCATTTATAAAGGATTGCATAGGATTCGTACTAAAAGTGTGCGTACACCCTAAAGGCAAAAATGGCGTACGCTGAAAAAAAAAAAAATCAGATTTATAAAACAATGCGTACGCACACCAGCACACAATTTTCCTTTAAAAATCACAGCTGTACCTAAAAGTTTGCGCACAAGTTCCCTCCTCGGATTCTGCTCTCTACACGCCCACATTTTACCATAAATGGTCAATGCAAAGCAGCTAATGGAGGTCAGTGTTTATTTAAATAAGCCGTGTTATTTCATGATTAACAGGGGGAAAAAGGGGAAAACGCAATTTCTCCGAGGCAGAAAGCAATGTGAGTGAGGTGGCGATTTGAAAACATAAATTTTGGTTGCCTCAGTAACGTAAAATAAAGTTTTGAAAGTGTTTTTGAAACGGGGTAAGGAGCGAGTGTGAGGGTTAGGATGCGGAGGCGCCAATAGGTAAAATCTGGAAATACTTGAGACACCCTGTAAAAACCCTTACAACTGCTTATTTTAATAGTTCAAACACCAACTATACCTCAGCATGCATTAATACCCGCAGTAGAAACCATCTTGAAGATGCTAAGATCCACCGTCTTCCTTATCTCCGTTCTTGGGGGTACAGCCAATCAGCTCCAAGGAAAATAGATCGGTTGCCTTATAAACAGCAGCTAATAGCTGTCAAGTTGCACCTGGATATTTCATATTCACAAACTATGTTTTCTTTTGAATATTTTAGACACGCTCTAAAGAAAAATCCGCAAATAGGCAAATTTTCCGCAGAAAAATCTACGAATACGGAACGCGAATAGGTAGGGGTCCGCTGTATTTACACTCAGCATTTGTATCACTTGTGTCACAACAGGCTGGCTGTCATTTGATCTCACTGTCTTTTGTTATATTCAGAGAACTGACAAAATAAAAATCCAAGCATACTGAAGAAAATGTACTGGGTAAATTTTAAACCAAAGAAAGGTTACTTGTTCTGGCAGATGGTATGAAGAGAGAGATGGAGAATGCTAAAGAAATGTTCAGCTTTTCCTTGGAGATAAAGCTTTCAGACATGCATCAAAATGTATTTTCTCCTATATGTTTTCTGGGACAAATAGGTCGTAGTAATACTCTTGGATCCACAGGAGGCAACGTGCACACACATGCACCAGTTTAGAAAGGAGAACTGCAGGGTGGTGAGGTCTTAATTAACAGAGCGACAATTTACATTTCACACTTGACTGAGCTCCTCAGAAACAGGTTGTCTCACACAAACGGACACCAGCGGACACCAGCACACATGAATGCTCACCTGGAGTCATTTATAACACATTAAAATAGATGAGTTTGCAATAATTCACCATGCAATTACTCACTGTCTGCCTTCTTCAACCTTTGTAACATTTTACTGTTGTTATTTTAGCTCCCTGTGGAAGGTAAAACATACAATTCCACTTCCTATATATAGTCTTCCTGAACATGACTTATGAATCAGTTACCAATATGTTCAGTTAACTGAACATATTGCAGTTGCAGTTGGTAGCACTGCTGCCAGCAAGAAGGTTCTGGGTTTGAATCCTGGCCTGGGGTCTTTCTGCATGGAGTTTGCATGTTCTCCCCGTGCATGCATGGATTCTCTCTGGGTACTCTGGCTTTCTCCCACAGTCCAAAAGCATGATTGTTAGGTTAATTGGTCTCCCTAAATTACCCTAAGGTATAAGTGTGAGTCTGAGTGCATGTTTGTTTATCTCTATGTTGCTCTGTGATGGACTGCGGACCTGTTCAGGTTGTACCTTGCCTTTGCCCAGTGACTGCTGGAAATTCACCAGGATGAGTAGGCATAGACATGGATCGATGGATGAATACTCCAATAACTCCAAAGTTCTGAAAATAAAATTACTAGCATGAATTTTCCAACAGGTCATTCTGCTGAGTTACATGCGAAGTTTTCCTAGAGACTGAGCTGCTATTGTTGCTCAGATCTGGTCATTGCTGCAGTGGAGCAACGAGGACAGAAGAAAACATGTTTTCAGTTTTAAGGATGATTAATTGAAGCTCAGGGGAAACAAAAAGGTCAAAGGATGAATTGAAAACTGGTTTTCTTTTATGGAAAAGTTGTAATAACTCCAAAAACAGTTGGGGGAGGAATTCATCAACCCAATATGGGAGGGAAAAGGGACTTTACTGGATTCAAGCAAGGTCTGATACACCCTCATCCAACCAGTAGGTGTCATCTTTGGTTTACCTATAAAGTAGAATGGTATTACAGCTCAGTCTGCGGTCAACTAACCCTGCTCAACTGTTTTGTCATCTGTGAATATGAAAAGTTAAGATATAGTTTATGCAACCAAAAAATGCAAAAGTTGCTGTTCATAAACCTTATTTTGTTGTTTTTGCAAAAAAAAAAAAAAACAAAAAAAAAAACACACTAAAGGCTGCAGAAGCAAACTAATAATAAGCATAAAAATTTAAAAAAAAAAAGAGCAGAATTTTGACACTCACCATATTATGTTATTAAACATTTAAAACCAAAGTGTAAAAATGTATTACATAATGAAACTAATCATAGTAACAAAGCTGAACTTCCAATAATGCAGAGTTTTTGCACAAATTTGTTGAAGATCCCAGAAAAAAACATCTTGTGAAATGACAAAAATTGATTTGATTGAAACAGAAACATACATCTTAGTGTAACATGTGGAATAGTAGCGGTCACATGGCGTCTTTGTTAGCTCACATTAGCTAACCGATGACTGAAAGTGTCCATGCTGTCTAGAAATGCTCATGGCACCTCTTAATTTAAAGACCAGTGATGGAGATCATGCATTGTTCATGCTGATGTATGGTTGCAGCTGAGGAATCACAAACATCTGCATAAGAGTGACAGAACTGATATAAATAATATCCTAATCTGTTCTGTCGTCTGTCTGACATTATTGGGTCTTTATGTGCATTTAAACGTTTTAAAAGGCAAAGCTTTGTGTGTTTCAATCAGCAAGATGTAGAAATCCTGAAAGGAATGTGACAAGAAGATTGATAGGTTAACCTTGTTGACTATGTCCGTTTTCATTGCTGCACTCCACCTGAGACGATGCAGCTATTTTTTTATGGAAGTACGAAATGGTCCTGGATTGGCATTATCAGTCGTGAAAGCTTTTGTTGGGTTGGTTTGGTGCTTACATTTGGTTTTTTGTCACTTTCAGGCGTGAGATGTGAAAAGCACAAATTAAATTTATTACTGCTTTAAAACATAAGCAAAGTACTTGAGGGCAATGGGAGAAAAGACACTGCAAAAACATAAAATCTTACCAAGTATTTCTGGTCTGCAAATATCTTATCGTTAAAGTGTCATGTTCCACTGGCAGATTATTTTCATCAGTGTTAAGGAATTATTGACTTAAAACAAGCTCCTATATTGTGCTGAAAAGTTACTTGCAGGTTATTTTTGTCTTATTTCAAGTGTATTCAAGATATTTGCACTAGAAACTTGACCAAAAATACTTGGTAAGATTTTATGTTTTTGCAGTGTACAAATTTTATGACGCTAACATTAGAAATTTTTTCAACTATTCTGTCAAAGAACTTCCTAAAGTAGTTTTTACTTTTAAAAACATCAGAAATTTAGATAATCGTTGACCAGTTTCAAGCCAGTTGATTCATTAGAAAAAAAGGAAAATACATTTTATGACGCATCAGGTGTCTTTGCTAACAAGGTTTTCTCCTAAAGCTTTAAAAACGTGAACTGAAATTTCTAAAGACGAGAGTTGTTTTTAAAGCCAACATGTTGAGCTAATTGCTATTAGTCTCAATGTGGGTCCTCCACATGGTTTTCTGTGTAATTGTGATAAAGTTACAACATGTGGAGTTTCCATTAGTACGTTTCCAAAAACTGCATGTGAAGAGGTGTAAGCTCAACTAATTGTCCTTTATCAGGCCATTTCTCCCTTTGACTTGTTCTGCTTTGTGTGAATTCTTTCAGGTTGCCATGAAAACCTGCCTTCTGTCTTTTGAAACCACAGCATAAAGGAAGGGGAACTAGAAAGAACACACTGCTGCTTTTTAACAGAGAATGTATCCAACTCATCCTTTCTAATTTATTGGAGAAAATTAATTGAAAACTGAAAAAGAAAGTTGTAATAAAAATTAAAAGTAAAAGACTCTGGGCTGATGAGAGATTTCCCTCAACTGAAGAGAGCTGAGGGAGGAGAAGACTGATTAAAATAAAAAAGTTTGATAGATTTTATGATGAACTTGCAATTTAACACTCCTGGAGGGTAAATTAGCCTAAATATCTGTGAGTGAAAAAGGATCTGTGTGTAAAGAGGGTTTTAAATCAAACCACTCTTCCTACCTCAGTCTCCGTGTCTATAGATTTGAGTTCTTGGACTGACCATATTTTTAAAAAGCAGAACAAAATATAAACTATTCCTGCATGATCAATCATTAGTTTAAAAAATGGGATTTTGGCACATGAGCCCCAGATCATCTCTATTTGGATCTTCATTGTCAAGTGAAAAAGTATTCAAATGAGTAGAATATGAAAAAATGATTTTATTAGAGTCTTGACATGAATAAACAGAGTTAAAACTAAACAACATGGACACATACAGACAAGAATTGGACTACATTGTCCTTGGGTTTACCAGGTTGCTTAGTTCAGTAGTCCTGCTGGAATCAGACTTTGCATTTGATCATTAGGGTGACTCGCATGTTTTTCATCAGTTTATAATTCCAGTATGTACAATAGACATTTTTTCTCAAGGCCCACAAACAATGCTGCAAACTCTTTGTGTCTTTCACCATTTCCCTTTAGGGGTCGCCACGGCGAATCACCTGTCACCTTTTAGTCCTCTCCTCTGCATCCTCCACCTTCACAGCAACGAACTTCAAGTCCGTGTTCACCACATCTACAAATCTCCTTTCTGGTCTTCTTCTCGGCCTCCTCCCCTGTGGCTCCAACCTCTGCATCCTTCTGCCGATATAATCACTGTCTCTGAACATGTCCAAACCATCGCAGTCTGGACTCTCTGACTTTATCTCCAAAACATCAACATGAGGTTTCCCTCTGATGGCCTCATTCCTGATGCTATCCACCCTCGTCACTCCCAAAGAGAACCTCAACATCTTGAGCTCTGCATCCTCCAGATCTGCCTCCTGTCTTTTCCTCATTGGCTCTGTCTTTAAACCAGCAACATCACTGGTCTCACTACTGTCCTGTACATCATTCCTTTCATTCTTGCTAACATTTTATCACACGTCACACCTGACACTTTTCTCCACCCATTCCAACCTGCTTGCACATGCTTCTTCACCTCTTTTTCACACTCTTTACTTAAAGTCCTCCGCCTTCTTTACTTCTACTCCCTGCAGCCTCACCGTTCCACTTGTCCCCCTGTCATTTACACACGTATCCAGTCTGGCTGCGACTAATCTCCATTCCTCTCGCCCTGCTCTCACTGCAGATCTCAATGTCATTTGCAAACATAGTCCATGGAGACTCCTGTCTGACCTCATCTGTTAGTTTGTCCATCACCAAAGCAAACAAGAAAGGGCTTAGAGCTGACTCTTGAACTCCACTGTCACTCCTACAGCACACCTCACTGCTGTCTCACAACTCTCACACATGTTCTGCACCACTCTAACATACTTCTCTTGCCGCAAACATTGCCTTTAAAAAAAATCTTCAGAAAACAGATCTATTTGATCGCATTGAAGCCAACCAATAAACCTTTTCTCTTGACTGAAGTGACTGAATATGATCATGTTGGGTAGCATTCTGAACTCACCTTTTGATACAGTTTGTAGCACTTTGACTCCTAAGTTAGGCTAAGCCAAGATAACCATACCAAATAAAGTTGGACCACTACTGGAGGGCAGCTTAGCACCTTTCTTTTCTAGAGCTTCCAGAGTCCTGGGTCTTCTCTGCAGCTCATCCCACAGATTTTCTTGAAAGTTTAGGTTCAGGACCTCAGATGCTCATTGAAAAGAGATGATTTTGTGTTTAGTGAACAATATCTGTGTCAATTTGGAAAGATTTTTTGTGTCAATCTCGTTCAGTGACAACCTATTTTCAGTTTCCTGGCAGAGTCCACCAGGATTACATTCAAAATGTCTTGAATTTCCGGGTTAAGATGCCAAACAGTGCAATAACGTTCCCCTGTCCTCGTGAGGAGAAACACACCCACAGCATGACAGATCCTCCACCATACTTAGCAGTGGACATGTGGTGCTTTTCCACATGTTCATCCTTTGTTTCACACCTGATGCACCAAGGGGAGTTTATTGCCAAAAAGCTCAGTCTTTGCCCCAGCTGACCAAAACACACAGTTCCCAGTAGAATTCAGCAGATAGCATCTTAAGTGACTCGGTGACCCCAAAATGTGGTTCTGTGCTGCAGTTTCTCCCAACAGCTGAAGTTTTTTTTTTTTTTTTTTTTTTTTTTTACCTTTCTTACCATCCTCCTCCCTGTTAGTGGTAAAGATAAACTTAAATCCTCTTTCAGCCATGTTTGTCTGTGTTTCAGTTGTTTTAACCCTTTAAATACCATTCTGACTGTAGATTTGGGCATGTTTTGGTGAGTAACTATTTTCTCATAGCCATTTCCTGACTTATGTCATATTTGAATGACATATCCTCCAGTCTTTCTGATTTTTAACAGCATCCAGTAGAAATTGGTCTTTGTGTCATATCTTTATTATGTCCCAGGGAAATATATTAGTGATTAAAAGCTCCTGGACACTCTGATCAACTTGAAAAAAGTAACACATTAAGAAAATGCTTCAACTAAATTTATTTTAGGAAATGTTGGAATGCCAATGCTAAATGTGATTGTGAGTGCATAAAAAATAAAATAAAAACTAAACAATATAAAGCTTTTAAAGGAATGCTTCAACTAAATTTATTTTAGGAAATGTGAGTGATGCCAAGGCCAAGTGTGACTTAATATTGTAAAATAAAATAATGTTTTTAATGTGTTTTTTTTCCCACCGCAAAACTAATAATTGGATTTTATTTTTTTTGTTGCATAGATTCTGCTTCTGCATTAAAAGAGAAATATATTGTTCTTTTTTTGCTCATCTTTACCAGGATCATGATAACACACTATTTGAAGATTATGTTGAAAGAACATAAAGTGACAAACTTGGAAAAGTCTGTAAACTTTCCATCTGTACTCAATAAATCTGTTACTCTGTGTGTAATTCTTGTGTGTGTGTGTGTGTGTGTGTGTGTGTGTGTGTGTGTGTCTCTCATAGTATTGAGTGTGTTTAGATTTGTGTATGTGTGAGAGAGATTGGTTGTGTGAAAGTCAGCTCAGCCAAACTGCCAGGCTCAAACAGGATCAGCCACTAATCCTTTATCTGCTTAGCCATGGAGGTGCTGGTAGTGTGTGTGCTTGTGGATGTGTATGTTTGGTTGAAGTTGAAAGATTGCACCTTGTGTAGCTGCTGGAGTGTGTGCCGAGTGCATGTGTGTGGGTGCGTATCATAATTAATGACTCTGGGGAGCTCGGAGAGCGGGAGACGCTCTATTAACCTTCTAAAACCTGAAAAACACTCCTGCTCTCTGCATTTTTTCCCTCTGCCAACCTTCCAGCAGGCATGGTACTAACTTTACCCTTGTAACTGATCCAGTACTCTTCTGAGCTTCTCCAGGGATCCTTTCACCCCACAACTTGTTGTTTTTAGAGTTTTACCACAGACTCTATGGCTTAACGACAAATTTTAAAGTATGCCAACATAAAAATGTATAACCGGTAAATTCTTTAATTTTTAGACATTATTATTTTTAGTTTCCATATCTCAACTTGATATTCCCCATGTGTTTGTTTAGCTGTACCAAGCAATAGGTGGTAATAACATTAAGATTACAACACATAAAAATATTAAATAAACCACTTTCTTAAAATATGTAATTTAAGCCCATTTTTGTATTTTTCATTCTGCATTTCATCTTCAGAAGACAAAACAGGAGATCTTTACTGACAAGCCTTGGTTGTCATGGAAAAACTAATGAAATCACATCCATTGTTTCTCCAGGCGGAAGCTCTATATGGATTTGCAGAATCAGCAGTAAATTAATACATTTCACGAAATCTTATTTACAAGTTCACAAAAATACTTGTCCAGGTTGTAGCTCTTACATACTCTTATTGTGAGCTGAGAAAGTTGGGAGCCTTAAGGCTCCCACATGCTCGGGCGTACTATGCACATCCGCGCACACTGTCTGCTGACGGTTGGGGTTTCATACTCGGGCGTACCGATTGCCTACAATTCCCCTGACAAATTCCTTCATTTTCCACAATCTGAAAGGATACTAGCAAGTTTGATGAGCTAGTTGGGCACCTCGCCCTGTTTCTTCTCCTGCACTGGTGTGCAGCCACCGCACACCAGTCAGTGCAGCACAGAGAGGCAGTCTGGCTGCTGCGTGTCTTTGCGACTGCTTGCACCAACTCTCCACCTTATCAGCTTGGTGTCGCGTACAAAACAGTTCGATCTGAACGCTGTTTCCTGCCGAGCAGTTTACTGTGCAACACAGAGTACGCGTACGCAGTCGTAAAAATGTACCTTTGCGCAGACGTGTCTGGCGGACATTGAGTCTGCGCGGACCTCCGGAGTGAAGTATGCCCCAGTATGTTGAGGCCTTCAACCTACAAATAGTAATAATTAGGAACAAAGTGCTTCCAGTATGATCCTTGGTATGTGTGATAGACATCAGCAGGCATTAGTTTATATAGGCCACCTTGGAAATGTGATGTTTTGAGCTGAATTTGCGACAGCAAGAGGTTACGCTTCTGTTTTGTCTGGTGAGGTTAGGAGTCAGACTGGTTCCTAAGCTTCACTGAGGACATTTTGTTCTTATGTTTGGACTGATTTTTACAATTTGTTATTTTGTAATAGTGAGCATGTTAATATCACTGCAGACCAGCTGTTGAGTCGTACCTCTATATGCATTTTTCTAAAGTTTCTGTCAAACTTAGAGATGATCTATGGAAACTGCATGCCAACTGAAACTGGGAAACTGGAATGTGGGTGAGAGACTGTAGGTGTGAGAGCAGGGATTAGTATTAGTGGAGAGGATAATCCGGTGGAAGGACTGCCTGCCTGTAAGAGCTTCTGTCTGTCTGTCTGTCCTCTATCCGGAGCAGTGAAGAGGTCTTAGAGTGCCAGATGATAAAGAGGAAAACTGAGCGTGGAACACTTACTTAGACACACTGTGTGAACATCCTCCCCCTACATGTGGCATTTTCACAATCCACTCCTCTTCTGCAGCTCTTTCACTCCCTCCTTACCATCCTTTTCCTCTGTTTTTTTTCTTTCTAAATTACACTTATCCAGGTTTCTTTGAGTACCTTTCCTGCACCTTTCTATTTTTCTTTATCTCACGTCCCATCTTTTTTTCTTCTGCTTCACTCATTCTCAGATTTTTCAACTATTTTCTCATTTATTTTTATGAAAACGGTGTATTATTTCCAGGGGTGTGTAGCAAATCATAACCAAAAATACTGTCTACTACATGTTAGCCCACTGCTCCCCACAGCTAGGCTGAATAGGGTTAAAAACAGAGGAGGTGATAAAAGCGGTTGCATTCCTCGGTTAATTCTGCGCCTCATTCTGTTCGCTGCAGCGTGCTTTGCTGTCATAATAGCTTATGTAAAGTGCTGGCACGCATCCCTCCGCGGTTAACAGGCTTAGACACCTTCTGATCCTCCCCTGGCTTAACTTCTGACACTGACACTTTGTGTACTCCTCTACGTAAGGGGGCTCTCGGTGGCGACTAAAAAGGATTCACCTCCCATGACACACAAATAGGGGAACAAAGACACATCTAATGGAGCTGTCTTTTAAAACCACAGGAGGTATGCTGACTTTAATCCTGTGAGTTTTAGAGTTTCAGATTGTTTTCATTTTTCTTTTGTTGTAAAATTTTTATTTAAAAAAACAAAAATATATATTTTTACTACTCATGCATCCTTTTGATTTTAACCAGATAGGCAATTAAGTACATGTATAGTCAAGCTACTGCAGGGGACATCTATTATATTCACGTCTAAGGAGCAAGTCAGTGAAGGAGTAAATACTCCTCTTCAAGCTGTCAAAGCTTTTAAAGAGATTAACCTACAATGTGATGCTCTGTGCACGGCACCTGGGAAAATCTGGCAGAGATTGCTGCAGACCATTGAAGGTTTTCTGTGCAGCAATGCTTGCTCCTCATGCCTAAAATAATCCACAGCTAAACAGATATTCTCAGACTACTCAGAAATTCCTGTGCTCTTATTATTATAAAATTAGATGTTAAACCAACAAATAAATGGTAACAGGAGTCCATGAAAACAAATAAACATTCACCTGGACATTACCTTGTACTGACTCTTGGGGGAACCAACACTGATGCTGTGTTGTGGAGTTTTAATTACCAGTTGACATAAGTCTAACAAGGGTAGACAGGTTATCCCTCCTTGAATGTGGTCACGCCTTCTGGAGTCAACACAGGATTTATAGAGGGGGGCAGTCAAGTAAATTCAGTTCGTTTTGGTTAGTTGTGTCACTGAAAGGCATAGCAGTCAGTCTGTCCTTGTAAATAACAGAGGAATGCTTAAACTAGGGGTGTCCAAAGCATGGCTCTGGGGCAATTCAACGCACTTGGAATGATTTTTTTGTGGTCCCCTGAATTCAAGTCAAGAATTGTGTCATTCTAGACAAAATTTGTCATTTTTAGGGGGAGATTTTCACTGAAATTTGGTTTAAACCTATTAAAAATGGAAAATGTTTGGAAGAAGACAGATTTTGTCTTTTATTAGTTATATTTTTCTTCTTTCATTTTCTTTAACAGAAAGTGGGACTACAAACATCCAGCGACAATTACTAAAATAAAGACTTGGAAAAGCCAAGCTTTAATCCATCTATATTAAAGTTTGCAAAACACAACAACTTGCTCAGAGTACAAATGACTCCTATAATCTATTGTAGATGATGGGAATGGACAAAAAAAAAAAAAAACCAATACAAATTTGGTATCTGCATGCTTTTCATTACAACAAACAAACCTGTGACACGCTTCTATGTTTCGGATCTACGTTGGTTTACAGACCCATTTTCTCCAAAGACCTGACTCTGAGGTTTGCTAAATTAAAACATTGCATGTTTAATTTATTGTTGAACCAGTAAATGCAAAAATTACAAAATTATTTCAGTATTTCAGTTGGGAAAAAAAGCAAGTACTTTGAACCTGGCAAATTTGGCCCAAATGGCCAAAGGTTTGGACACCAACTAATAATTCATTTACTCATCGTACACCACCCGAGACCATTTGAAAATTCAAACAACTTGACAGGGCATTGCCTTCATGTCAAATGAGTGCTGTTTATCTTTCAGTGTAGGAGATTGTGGCAAACCTCTTGTTAAAGGTCACCACAGGAGGTGACTGGCCACTCAGGGTCATGGCAAAGAGTAAACAGCCAGTCCATTAAGCCTGTACTAAGCTGAACTTCTTTATTTACACTTGTACCGCCTGAAAGTCATTCAAATCAGTTGCCCTTACTGCATTTTCACGATGATTATATAATGATACACCAAACTACTGACCACAGATATAAAATGATGCATTCTTCAGCAACACTGACACTCAGTAAACCTCTCCAGGATTCCTGACTGAATGTAGTATACTATTAATGTCACTGGGTGTCAGTGGAATTAACTTGCTGGCTATAGTCGTCACGTTCTTTCAGAAGCAATACATTGCTGATCAATCATGACCAGTCTGTCACAAAATCAACTGTGGGTCCAATATTTGCTCACTTTATCCATTTATTCCAGTAACTGGATACATATTGCAAATGCTACCCCAGTAATTTCAAACTCCTTTTCCAGAAGCCACTAATTTGGTTGTCCATCCATCCATCCATCCATCCATCCACCCCCACACCAAATTTTCCGGTGATAAACATGGTTATGGGGGGCCGGTGCGGGTACACCCATAAGTGTGACCGTGATTTGTGCCACTTCCAAATGTGGTACTAAATCAGATACGTGTCCGATAGTTAGAAAGTGTCTGCAGTCCGAACAGTCATGTTGCATTTTGTCTGACTTTTACGTCATTGATGTGAGACAAGCATCACAATTCTGCACCAGAAGAAGCCAGACGTGTTAAATCTGGATGAAAACAATGGCTTGTTATGATCTTGTAACGATACTATGGGCTCCCATTGCTCAACAACTTTAAACTCGATTCATTGACGGTTGCATCCAGTATTACTTCCATAAACAGTGTGCTGCTGTGTGACATCTACATTCTTCTACTGCGCATGTGGGTCACTTTGGGTCATAAATCGTATACACTGAAGTCTGACTGCGGTCACATTTCATTAGTAGTATGAATAACTATGCAAAAAAAAAAAAAAAAAAAAAGAAGAAAGAAAATCAGATTTTAGCAAAAGAATTGGAATGGAGCATGAAGACCTGCTGTGTGAATGTACCCAAAGACACATAGGACACAGAAGGGCATTTTAGAGAGACCAATGAACTAACAGTCATGTTTTTGGGCTGTGGGAGGAAGCCAGAGTACCCTTAGAAAACCCATGCATGCACAGGAAAAACATGCAAACCCCATGCTGAAAGACCCCAGACGGAGATTCAAACCCAGGACCTTCTTGTTGCAAGGCAGCAGTACTATCAAGTGCCCCACCATACAGACTCTTGAAATCCAGACACCCAGATCAAATGCCTGAACCACCCTGACTGACTCTTTTAGATGAGGGCCTACTTCAGGGGTCTTCAAATCTATGCCTCAAGGGCCAGTGTCCTGCAATCTTTAGATGTGTCTCTGCTTCAGCACACCTGAGTCAAATAATCAGGCCATTTTCAGGACTCTGGAGAACTCTGCTGTATACCGAGGAGGTGATTCAGCCATTTGATTCAGGTGTGCTGGACCAGGGACATATGTAAGTTGCAGGACACCAGACCTTGAAGACTGGAGTTTGTGGTATTAGAGAATCATGTTTTGCTGTATTCACACAGCTCATCCTGCTTTCACCCCCCGGCCAAATGGTAACACTATAGACGGCCTTTGTCTTTGATTTAGCCCAATCTTTTACATGTTAGAAAGTCAATAGAACGTGACTCTCCCATGTGACCCTGTGTGGAATTTTATGAGACTCAACTATTTGTGATTTGCTGCTAGATTCTAAACCAGTCCCCCATTTGAGAAAGGGAGGGACAAATGTTTGTGCCGCTGTACATGTGCTGCAATTCCTGTAAATACATGAGAAATGATGCGCTTTGCAGGCACTCTGATGTTTAACTTCCCCCTCTGCAGAGATGTTTTATAAAACAGTCAAGAACTGTTCGACAGCTGATTTGGGATTAGTAATTTGGTTTTGGGACCATTATTTTATCATACCTAAAATATGATTGTTCTGCATTCAAGGTAGAGTACTGCAACACACATTGCTCAACTAGTTAAACTGGTCATCTTTAAGTTTTAAGTATTCTTACTAAAATATTGAACAACTAGAGTAAAAAGGGGAATTACTGTTAAATATGCACCAATACTCTATTTATTAATTAATTAACCCTTTGCATAATTGATGTACATCATAATAAACATCTGAATATTGTAGTGGGAAAGAAAGATATTCAATAGAGCAACCTTTTAGTTTCCTAATAAGTCAGTCAATGTGGCTTCCAACTACTTTGTTGGGGACAGTGAGCTGTGGGTGTAAACATTTGGGAAATTTCCAACTTTGGTATGACAAAGACAACATTTTATCAGATTTCTTCTGAATAATCACTCAGACTTCCTCTCTTTTGAGCATAAAGATGGAAAACAAGGACATAAACACCAACTGATGTGCTAGAGTATGAAACCTTTGACCCATGAGTCAAACAGTGTAGCAAGAAAGAGCGAGGCATTTTCAAAGGAATGATAATAGGAAATAGACCAATGAGACGCCATCAAGACAACAACCAGTACCTGACCCCCATTAACCTGCAGTCTGTGATACTTGGCAGGAGGCTGGACGACCGCAATCTGTTTCTATTACTTTTATGTGGGATGATGAATGCACCTACTGAACGATAGATAGAAAATAATCTGGCTGCCTTAATTTCCCCATGAGATTGGAATACTGGTGAAAGTACACAGCTGACCTCGAGATTATTGGAGACAGAGAGAAGTGTGATGTTAGGAACATTGTGGAGGTGACTCAGAGAAAATTAAGCTCTCAAGTATGTGCATGAAAGATTTAAGCTGCAGTGTTTTGTCATCTTATCACAAATTACCATTTTCTCCATAACAGCTGCAGATGCCTTTTGGTACTATGATGGATTATAAACAAGATTTGCCATTCTTGCACTGCCAGAACATCACATTTTAGTACCGTCTTTTATGTTTAATAAAAAGTCTTTTTGTACAGGACCAGTTACTCATATTTCTGAGAGTTTGAGAGTTCTTATATGATTTTAAATATCAGTAAAGAGAAGTTGAAAAATGGATTTAAAGCATATTTATTGTGCAGAGAACAGCACTATGCTCACATCATAAAAGCCCAGTTCAGCCAACTCCAAACACTTGTGAGAGTTTGCTTTCGGATAAACTTGAATTTTTTACAGAGTTTATAAAAGAAGTTTGTAGCAGGTAAATGTTACAAATCTATTCAATATCATTTGTCTTTTTAATATGTACAGCTTGTAAGTGGTGTTTTAAAGTCTTAAAAACACCTACTGGGTGTTATGAATTGGTTTCCAGAAATCAAAAAAAAAAAAAAAAAAAAATATTTATGTTTTGAATACTTAAACTAGAAATAGTATGGGTCCTAAGTTACTGCCACTGTTTTTCTTAATCAGAACCTGAAAAGTGTCAGAACCACTGCTTTAATGGATATGTTTACATTGGAAATGACATTTGTGAGGTAAAAATAGTTCCCAGTTCAGTCATGAGTCATCTTGGTTGATATGCAAAGACAAAAAGTTAATTTAAATTTAAATAAAGGGGAAATTGTTTATAAATTAGTTATTTATGCATTCATTCATTAAGTTTACTGAAAATGGCAAAAATCAATTAACTGATCACAATCAGTCCCACAGCTTTGTTACTGGCTCATGTAAATTCCTATCTCGACTTTTCTGACTTCTTGCTTCAGCGAGCTGTGCAGCAGTTTGAATCTTAAGAAACAATAACAGCAAGTGGAGTTTAGATTTCACCTTTCCTAACATTCATTTCATCTTATAACGAAAGACCAAGAACAGATCTTAAAATACCCAGCAGCCTCTAAAGCTGGGACTCAGAAGAGTTTATAACTGATTCTCTTCATGTAGCAGCAAGCTAATGCTTGGTTGCACATGATCAGAAATATTAAGTGGAGATCTGGTTTTATGTGTTACATTTAGCGGTCTTTCTGTAAAATGAAAAACAGATAATGATGTAATGGCTAATGTGAATTTTAAATGGCTACTTTTCTTACCTCCTGTATTGTCCAGCTGCACTATAATGCTAACACTACTTTATACATAGGAGACAACAGACAGATTTTAGCTGTCATATCCTGTCTGCTGGTGAGACTTGATTAAAATTTTTATTGAGTTAATTGCAGGGTCTGTAATTAATTCATCGCAATTAACTGCATTTTATTTGGAAACCACATACTGACAAACTAAGCAACAATTTATATTCAAAAACCCTTTCTACTCCTACATCATTGAACAAATAGACATATAAGATCAACAACAAAGATATTTACTGTTTTAATCTGTTATTTAGGTTATTCAAGCCATCAGATTGGTGCGAAGTGCTATTATACCCATCCAGCTTTCAAGTGTTTCAGGAACCCCTGATCATTCATGAAAAGTTTTTGAAAAAATACTTCTTTAGAAATGTGAACTGTGGATGCTGCCATTAGTGTTGTGGACGTCAATGCTCCTGCAACATGTTTTGCATTGAGTTGGTATTTTAGGCTTGAATAGCTTCGCTGATTGGTCAGCTGCTTTCTACACAACATCCGCACAACAAGTCTTTTACAGTGTGCTATAAGATCGTTTTTTTCTTTTTTTAAAATCAAAAATGAACACCCAGTGGGCCAAGAGAAGCAGCTTTGTCATCCTTCGTTGTTGTTTGCAAATGTCGCTTGTGTGTCGTATTTACGGGCGGACCAGAAACACACAAATAAAGGTTCCAGCTAAGGACTTTTATATGTAAAAAAAAAAAAAAAAAAAAAAAAAGTGATTAATTGTGTTAAAATTTTTAACGTGTTAAAATCTATGTAATTAATTAATCAAAATGATCGTGTTGAAATCCCGACTCTAATCCTGTCCTCTATACCATTGCTGCAGTTGCCATTTTCATGAAGATTTTCACCTATGAAAGATTGTGTAACCCCTTTTAATTTTCACTGCATTTAATTAACAAAATGACCCTTTTAATGGATCAAGAGAATCTGTATCTTCACCACTAGCTGTAGATTTCATGTTTATCTGATTGTAAAGCCACAGTTGATTCCATTTCTTTTGTACTCGTATGGGACATCAAAATGTTCCAAACTGAACCAAAACGTCTTATCACTTTTTACTCATAATTCTGTTATATGTTGATTATACATTGTTCCAGTATTATTTCCTGTTCAATCAGGTGTCAGTTTGGTAGAAAATCTCTCTATCCTCATCTGTGTTTCATCAGAAATCATTTGTGTTTGGGCTGCTGATGCTAAGTAAGTCGCTGGCCTACTTAATGGATTGGCAAGCTCCAGTCAGGTCGGCCAGGTAAAAATACAAAATAAAATTGCAGAATGTTTTGGAGCATGCATTCCTCAATATATATCTCAAATTTTATTTTATTTTCAATCATTTTTTGATGCATTCATTTTGATCTGTAATACGAAAGGCAGGTGTTACACCACAGTGGACAGCTACTTGTGACGTCTGGGATTCAGCTGATGACCTTTTAAAAAGGATTGACCTCTCCAGCCATGTCAGGCTGGTCAGCAAAGAGATCCAATAGAGCTTGACCAAAGAGGCTGGGAGTTTAAATGGCAAAACACTTGTAGACTTAATCACACACCAAAGTGTTTACCAAAGTATTCTAGAGACAAATGTGAGGCCATCTGTTCGACAGCTGAAGCTTGGTCCAAACTGCTCTAAGCAAGTACTGATTGATGGTTGTGTAAGGAAGAGCGGGCCAAAAATCCTCCGAAACTGCGTGAGAAAGAGATAAGGTCTTACAGAAAACAACTGGTGACATTTAATGCTTCTTAAGGTGGGTCAACAAGCTATTGGATCATGGGCTGAACTTATCACACACAGCTTTTCCAATCCCATTGTTCAGAAGGGACTGGAAGAATCAGGGAAAATTCAGGACTTCAGTGAAGGCATGTTAGATTTCAAATGAAATAATTCATTTTCAATGTATATCTTTTAGCTGTTACTAAATGCTTTTGTATTTAGAAGCATTTGACTGTGAAAACTAGCAGCAAAGCTTCTGCTCAAACCCATTATAACCACAAGGACAACCGAGCCATGGTTTGATGTTAGTATCTCAAAAATTTCAAACAGAAATGTATAATGTCACTTAAAGAATACTTTGCTGCCACTAAAATGATACAAGTTATAATTATGATGTCTTGTTGTTTTGATACATTGACATATGGAGAGGTGAGTAACTTTTGTCAAAATCAGTCACATTTTTAATACAAACCAGTTTTTTTGCAACAACTATTTAGAAAATAAATTTAGGATTAGAAATGAGCAGTTTAGAGGAACAGCTAAAGTTGTGTTGTTTAGAGATAAATCTAGAGATGTTTCGGACATCTGGGAAGAGAGTATGGATTGATTGGAAAGAGGATGTTGAAGAAGGAACTGCCAGGCAGGAGGGTAAGAGGAGGACCCCAGAGAAGATTCCTAGACACACAAAAGGAAGACACAGATTGTTGGTGTAACAGTTGAAGAGGCAAAGGCAAAGGATAGGGTGAGATGGAAGCAGGTGATCTGCTGTTGCAACCCCTGAAGGGAGTACCTGAAAGAAGGAGAAAAAGGAGAAGTGGTGGTGAGGCGACCTCCTAATTCAATGGTTTTAACTGGTTGCTGTGTGATTTTCCCCGATACTGACACTCTTGAGTAGTTGTGGTCATCCAACCCATAGCAAGGTTGGGCAGGTTTTAAACCTTTCTTTACATGGAGTTCACTGCCCACCCAGCTGCCTGCTCCATCACACAGAATTATTCTTGCACGTACATGCAGGCCATCAGCAAATACTTGAGTAAACCTCGCCCCTTTTCTTTCCATGTAAAGCTCTAACCAAGTTGATATCTCTTTCCTCCAGATGAGGATGGTTTTAGCAGCTTGGTGGTTACCTGCAAACTGTTTTAAATTTAAAAAAATTCAGGGGGAACCGCAACAAGCAACCACCAAAGGAGAGAAAAGCTAAGGGGATGAAGAGTGATAAGAAAAAAATAAAGCACTGAGTAATCATTCTCTGCCCTCCAACTGTTATTCAGTTAATCTGTGTGTGTTTGTGTGGAAGTTGCTTGTAAGCAGGTACATCAACCTGAGGGGGTGCAATGCACCGTTTTACACCGCAAAGCAGACATTTAACTTTATTCTTCAGAAACATGTTAAGAGGATGCTGAATTAAATTGTTTATAAGAGATATTATCTGCTCAATAATAATAGAGTTGTGATACAGCTTAATGGAGCAATTACTTGTTAAAAAAAACATGATTCATATATTTACAGTAAATTACCAGGGTGTATATAAGGAAACTGGTATTCTAAGGCCAGAAAGACACTTCCTACAGGCACTTCCAGGTCTGCCATGGGGGTCTCCTTCCCTAGAGTACCTCCTAAGGAAGGCATCTCGAGGGCATCCCAACCACCTAGCTGTGCTATTTGATTCAGTTCCTTTTTCACCATGATAGAATCAGAATCAGCTTTAATGGCCAAGGTTGTGTACACAAACAAGGAAGGAGTTTCAAGCCAGACAATAAATTAAATTTATGAAATTAAGACAAAATAAAATAAAGGATAAAGCAAACAGTATGTACACGTAGACCATATCAACTCCATCAGAAATCTAGGTGAAGCTCCGAACTATGTATGCATCTCCCGCTCCACCTTGCCATCATTCTTGAACATGATGCAAGGATGCTTGAAGTCCGCTACCTCAGACAGAGACTCATCCACAACTTCGTGGAAATATTCCAATGTTTTCCATTGAGAACCGCAATGTTAAGTTGAAAACGGAAATGAAAATGTAGCTACTTCCGAGCTGGGGTAAACCTAACTAGCCTGCTGGTTGAAACACACATTTTTGAAACATTTCTGTTTCTGTGAAAGTTCATTTCGAAAAACTGGAATCAGATGTAGAAGGAACAATAATTGTTTTTTTGAAAGGTTTTTGTGCCACTAGTGGCCTTAATTTTGCTGTAGCCATACAGGAAATGGGCAGAGAGAGAAGGAGGGAAGACGAAGACGGAACCGAACCCTGGGCGGCTGTATATGGGGTGCCATCTCTACCTCAACACCACATGGCCCATTAACAATAATTGTTGATAAAGACAAAATTAAATTAACCAGTGATTCAATTATTTGGGTAAAACAAAGATCCTTTGCACTGAGATCTGGACCAAACAGTAATCATGTCAGAAAACAAAAAAACCCCAAACATTGAGTTAACATTCTGCGATATTAGGCTTGCTGTGTTTCTACAGAGGAAGCAAACATCCAGTGCATGTCATAGATCAAAGCTCTTCAAATAACTACATTTATAACAATATCTGAAATTTCCAATGCAAGAATTATATTAAAACCAACTAGTTGGTTAAAAAAAAAAAAAAGTACATCCAGAGATACACTACAGTTTTTGTGGGATCATTTTATTATCAAAGGACCAAGAAAAAGTATGTCTAGATGCTCTGGAGATGAAGTAACCAACAATTCACCCTGATAAACATGTCCTGTTCTTTACATTTCTTCATAGGACCAAAACGTAGTAGTTAATGTTATATAAATATATTTCAGACACTACATAGTTATTGATCTGAATTAACCTACTAATTGGCATTGGGTTACACTTCATGAATTATGTAGGAAAAATCTAAAGCAGCTCATAAATTATATAGTGTTTATCCAGAAACATCAGTCTTCAACAGATGTGAATGTTTAAAAGTCTTCTTGAGTCAAAATTCAAGTGTCTTTTGGGATCATAAATAGTTTCAAACTCTTAATTCAGTCTTGAAAAATGTTAATTGAATATCTTCTGAAAGTTTAGGAGTTTGTTTTTATTTAAAATAAAACTTTTACCCTTATTAAAGACAACATCTGCAGGGATATGGCTGATTAGGTACCCTTCACATCCATCCATCCATTTATCCATTCATCTGTCCGTCCATCCATCCATCCATCAGCCTACGCAGAGAGACCCAAACTTCCCTCTCCCTAGCCACTTGGGTCAGCTCCTCCGGGGGAATCCCAAGGCGTTCCTCAGTGAGCCAAAACATATAATCCCTCTGGGGTGTCCTGGGTCTTCCTCTGGGTCTCGTCCTGGTGGAATCTCACCAGGGAGGCAACCTAACCAGATCTCTCTTCATGTGGAGGAGGGGCGACTCTACTCTGAGCCCATTCCAGGTGACCAAGCATATCTGCATGTCTGAAAGTTAGTCAAACCAGAGAATCAAGGCCATCTGACACAGGAGATACCTCCTAGAAGCCTTACCAACACCTGACAGACTGCTATAGGCTTGGATCAGTCTGTGTTATTGTACTATGCACCTGCCTGACATGTGGGGCATACAGAAGGCACAGCGACCTGATACTGGAAGCAGCAGGTAAGTCATGATTGTGCACCATGTTTCGATTTGATACCCTGGTTGGGATTGCAGATGCAGATGTGAGGATGATTTACCCTGGGTGTGGTGTCTCTGGGAAGACCTGAACCTTCACCTACATGTTGATAATGTGTTGTATTAATTCATGCTCACCCTCTGTCTTTAGTCAATGAACTTGTTTGTGAACCTTTAATTTAACCCAACAGGTCACATACTTCATAGCTTTAGCTTTTAAACATCTTGTGTTGACATCTTCTCAGTTTCGAGCTCTGTCATGTTAAGTAAGGATCATGTAGAACCACCTATAGAGTTGCTTTTCTCTCACTGAATTGATGGAAAATGTTGATCAGTCAGCTGTTCCATTAAAGTTTGGTCATTGCTCTGGTAACAGGTTTTCAGTGTAACCAGCTGGTGTAGATATTGACTGGTTTTTGTTTGTGAAATTATAATGTAGAATTCCCTGTTTAGAAAGAGCTGATTATAGTCTTCTTCTGATGGCTTGGACAAACAGCAAAAAATTAGAAACTGCAGGGTACAGTTTGACTTTACATTTCAGATGCTTACATTGTGAAAAAAAGAGCAAAAATACTTAACATGTAACACATTTTAGAGTTGAAAACTATTTCTGATGGTTTATATTTCATGAATTATGCAGATAGATCTTAAAGCAGCTCATAAATTATGCTGTTTATCCAGAAAACTCGATCTCTAGCTGCTGTTACTTCCAACCAGTCTTCTTTACCACAATATCACCTGAATTTTATTTGTCAAACTTTTATAAATGTAACTTCTTACCTTTTATATAATACATGTCCAGCTTATATAACAAAACCCACATTACTATATTTCATGTTTAATAGTTGTGTAGAAAGAACTATCTTTGAAGGTTGTGTTTTGTGCCGTGGTAATTGTACAAAAAATGTTAAATAATTGAGCCCATCAACCATCTCAAGGAAAAGAGAAAATAACAAAATATGATCTAGTCTCTGAGTCATATTTTCTACCAAAATCAGTTTCTTTCTGTGCCTCTCACTCACCACTTATGTCTATAGATATATCTATGTTAAAAAAAATAAATTATGGAGAAGGGATCATATCATTATATATATATATATATATATATATATATATATATATATATATATATATATATATATATATATATATATATATATATATATATATATATATATGATGAATCAGGACAAAATAATTGACATAGGAGTGATGGTGTTGAACTTAATAAAAAGCTATATTAAGAACAGGCATCAGCTTGAATGAATGTTAAGCCCAAAAACACACCGGATCTGTTTTGGCATCCAATCCGATCTGAAATCGGGTCGGGTGATGTATGCAGCAATTAGAACATGGTAAAGTCAATGGGGCCTCGCAGCCCACTAGCGATTGCTTGCGACTGCTTCTCCAACTCTCCGACCAAGATAAGGTGACTTTTGTTTGGAGCGACACAGCAAATTGACAGGAATGTCATGAGTGAGACAGGAAATGAGACAAATGTACAAAGCAAAACACATCCGCTTTGGGTAAAATACAAATTGAAATGTTTTCCTCGCAAAAACAGTGGTGTACTTTCCCATGGTAGAACCTCAGAAGTACTGAAAAAGATGAGAGTGAAACGGCGATCTTGTTCAAGCAGCTTTCTGTTTACTTGTGTTTACATGGGTCGGGTTTTCTGGTACATACTCGATATTTGCTCTGGCGAGTCCGGTGGTCTGTGTTGTTGGAGCCTGTGTGTCATGTAAAAATCTGATCGGAGCTTGAAAAATCAGATGCAAGCAGTGTGTTTTGGACCTCAGAACATACAGTTGATCAGACTTCCTGGGCTACATGCAAATCCGAATCAAAATCCAACTTTTTCATGGCAGTCTGAACGGCCTAATTCCGATCTTTTTGCCCCCCAAAAATCTGTTTTGTGCCACTTCCATATGTGTTACTAATTCGGATACATATCCGATAGTTTTCAAAGAGTCTGCAGCCTGAACTGTCATGTCGCATTTTGTTCGACTTTTACATCATTGATGTGAGACATGCATCATAATTCTGCCCCAGAAGCCAGATGCCATAAATATGGACGCAAACAATGGCTGAAGCAAGAGGTGTCGACACTTAACTTTCTTTTTTTTCCTTAGCTTCCTTCATCTTGTCATGATGTTGTGACAATACTGTTGGCTCCCATTGCTTAACAACTTTCAAATCAATCCATAGACGTCTACGTTCTTCTTTTGCACATGCGGGTCCCTTTTGGGTCGTAAACCGTTCACACAGGAGTCTGATTGTGGTTGCATTTAATTAGTACTACGAACGACCTGCAATAAAATTCAGATTTCAGCAAAAAAATCAAAACTGAGCATCAAGACATGCTGTGTGAACGTAGCCTTAGACGTTACTTCTGGAGTGCTACTGGGGTCAGAGTTTGGCGTCAAACTGATTATTTCATGTATCGGTTTAGTAAAAAGATTTCACTAATAGTTTTTGCTCCAACGGAAATCTGTAGCAACTTTTGGAGATGATCACAACAGCGAAATGGTATTTTATGTCTAGCAAATTGACATTAAATCTAAATGAAATCAAATTTATGATGTTTAGAAACCTAAAGATGTCAGGTAATGACAACAACAACAAAATTAACCAGTAAATAACTTGGTGGGACTGTTGTCTTATGTTTTTTTTTGTTGAGTATGTCTCCCAGTGTTAAACTCTATAATATATCTACATTTTATTGTGACATGTCTCCTGTAGTAACCTGCATTTATTTTTGGGACATGCTGTTATTTTTATAGGTAAGACAGTTCCAATGCGTCATTTTTTTGGTGTTTAGTGATTCAGAAAAACAAACGTGGTAACTGATGCAAATTTTGAATATTTAAAAGGTTTAAGGTGTGAATGTGGACAGCATTATAGCAATAAAAACCATATATTGAGTTTTCTTTTTTTTTTTTTTTTTTACTCTTAGAGGACACCTGTTACATAAAATCTCTTATTGACCTGCCTTATCTAACCAAAGACATTGACTGCATGACTCATCAGACTGATTTAGACTGGAGGAAATGGGAGTAGCAAGTGAGAGTGTATTTGTATGCATGTTAGTGTCTGTCAATGTCAGTGCAGGACATTTGTGCCATTAAGTACGTCCTCAATCACTGCTAAGACTGTAAACCTTGAATCTGCTTGTTCATAGTATCAGGACAACCCGCACATGTGTACCTTGTCTTCTTCATACAATATACTGTGTGTGCAGCGTTGGTAGCCTTTAAGTTTCTTTAACTACGTTAATCAAATGTGTCTTTGTTTATATCTGGTCTTAAATTTCTGCGTATAATGTGCTTGAATTGGTCTTAGTTGCATTGTTTCACTGCATATCTGTTGAAGTAAAGGTGTAACCTGACAGATGGCAGTGGTCTTCTTCTAATCAAATTATAAATCCAATAGTAAAAGTATTTAACTTTAGGAATAATTGTCTTTCACTTGTATGAACGGATTCATATCTGTACCTCGATAACATAAGCATTCCCATACTATCTTCATGGTCAGTTCAGTCAGCCTTGCAAACTCCAGTTTGAGCAGAGATTGTTGTAAAAGATCTTCACTACATATCTACTCAGCATGCTAATAATTTACAGAAGCTTCAAATTTACTTGTTTGTACAATATATGATTATGTTACAAGCGCGTACAGAAGGAACTGGACGGGACAACGAGGAACGAAAAAGTGTTCCGCGGTCTCTGAGGAGATGGCCTCGGCAGTTTCAGCAGGAATCTGCTTAAGATGACGGTCCCCGCCCACTTTCGAGGAGGCTCTCTGCTAACTGCAAACACCACCAGGGTCGGAGTACAAGTACAAAAAAGGCCTCTAAGAGAGGAGTGCCATCTAGTGTTTGTAAATGCAAAATGCTGGCTGAAGTGAAAATATGGGAGAAAGAGTGAAAATATGGGACATCCCAGGAAATATGGGACAGCTGGAAACCCTAATCTCAGTGCTAAACATGTTGCAGCAGCACAGACATCCCCAGTGTTAATGCCAGCATCCACAGTCCACATTTCTAAGGAAGTATTTTTTCAAAGAAGTCCCATGAATGATCAGGGTTCCTGAAACACTTGAAAGCTGAATGAGAATAAAAGCACCAATCTAATGGTTGAAGAACCTAAATAACAAATTCAAAACAATAAATATCTTTGTTGCTAAGCTCATATGTCTATTTATTAAATAATGTAAGAGCAAAAAAAGTTTCTGAATAGAACATTTTACTGATATTGTTAATATATAGTTTTCGATAAAATAATGTGATTAATTACAATTAATTAATTACAGACCCTGCAATTAACTTGATGAGATGAAATTACAAAAACTAGCTAAGCGTGCATGCTACAAATGGAACTGATGTATTCCACAGGTGTCAAATATATATGTGTGATATGTAAACAACTTCCATGTCGGTGTGTGCTGTGTGTATGAAGCAAGGGTAATTCACATTGTGTAAAAGTTTTGGTATATTATGTGGTGTGTATCTATGCATAGATTGACAGAAAATGAAAAAGACAGAAAGGATGATGGGGAGCAGTGGGTGTAGAGCCTCTTAGCCATCACCATGAAAGCAGCTTTTCCACTCGTTAAAGAAGCTGGGCTCTGCTCTTTAAATAACCAAACATCCTCTGTGACGTCAAGAAACCAAGGGCTGAGGCACACTTAAATATCTAAAATAAGGAGCAGAATGGCTGTTTTTTTTTTTTTTTTTTTTTTTTTGCAGTCAATGTACTTTATGGTTTCACTATTAACTCCTGTTAATATTTCAGCTATGAACCAACAGCAGGAGTGGGTGCTGGTTGTTGGCAAGACCTTGTGTAAATATTAAAGCAGTTTCTATACAATCTTGTCTAACTTTTTAAATAGTTTTATCATATTATTTGACAAACTGAAGATCTGCTGAAGATCAAACTGCCTGTATTTTTTTCCCTAAACTCAAAGTAAATATAAGGATTGCTTTGCTTTTGCATGTTCTTTACTGTAGCAACCTATGAAACATATTCTTCAGAGAGCCAAAGACAGGGCTTTTATTGTTATGAGACCCAGAAAAGAAATTCACACTCAGATTAGGGCATTTACATTTTTTTGTCTTTAAAACAATGATCTACAGGATGTGAAATGGGTGTAATTTCACAAAGTGATTTTGGCTGATGCAATTTTAATGTTGCAAGAGTATGTGAAGGGTTTGAAAAAGATTTTTTGCTTGTTTTTCCTCAGGCATAAATGTTAGTTTCAAAACAATTTTGAAGATGATTCAGTCATAAAAGAGTGTGGAAGGTTTGTAGCAACTGAGCACAATATAAATGCTACAAGCTTCTGCGTAAACCTGAAGAAAAAACTGGAAAGTTCTGCAACAAACAATTAAATGAATCATACTTGACCTTCAAACGGTTAATGGAAAGCCATCAGTGCAATCCACTACTAAAGCTGCACAGGAATCAGTTTTACTGGTTCCTGTGCAGTTAGCTGCTACAGTGTTAGAAGAGTGATCGAGACTTCTGTGACCTATTGCTTTAAAAGTAAGACTATTCAAGAGTTTCCACTGATTTTTGACCTTGTACAAACCGTTCAACACGTCACTATAATAACTTTCTTTAGCCATTTTTAATGTGGGTTTAATGAGGACATCAGTTTAATTCTGGTAATTAAAAGCCACCTTATCCAAATTCCTCTTGGCAACTTCTGGTATGTTGTGTTCAAAATGTGAAAATTTTGCAATGTATGTATCACGAGATATGAAAGCACATTAAAGTGAAACATTTTCACATCCTTCCCTTCTCTTAGGAAAACAGTCTTTTTGTGTGTTTTTGTTTGCAGAAAGCTACGGAGGTTTCTAAGGCTATGTTCACACAGCAGGCAAATTCAATTCAAATTCAAAAATACTTTATTGATCCCAAAGGGAAACTAAATGTTGTAACTCACTTAAAGAGTTAATGCAGAGAGTGATGGCTGTGGGCAGGAAAGATCTCCTGTAGCAGTATGTATTACAATGAATTTGAAGAAGCCTCTGATTGAAGACACTGTTTTGAAGAGGATGATCAGAGTTGTCCATAAATTTCTTGATTTATGTAAAATCCTTCTTTGCATCATCATCTCCAGAAGTTCTATAGTTGTCCCCAGAACAGAACCAGCCTTCTTTATCAGGTTGTTGAGCTGTTAAGTCCCTAGTTCTGCTGCTGTTGCCCCAACAGATGACAGCAAAAGAGATGACACTCTCAAATACAGACTTTTAGAAAATATGCAACATCTTGCTGCAAAACTTGAAGGATCTAAGCTTCCTCAAACGCGACCCAAATCCGAGTTCTTTTACCCATATGTGACCCATATCCGACCTTTTCATGGTAGTCTGAACAGCCCAATTTTCCGATTTCTTTGGCCCCCCAAAAATCAAATGTTTACATCATTGATGTGAGACATGCATTGTAATTTTGCACCAGAAGAAGCCAGATATGGTAAATCCAGACGTAAACAATGGCTGAAAATAATTATTATAAAGTTATAAAAGAAGTCTGTGTCAGTGAAATGCATCACAATCCCACCACTCCTGGTTCCGACAACACATCCAAACAGAATACTCTTCAGAAACTGCAGTCAATACTCCACAATCGCTATTAGTTGTGCTTTCTTTTTATTAGCTGCCCTCATTTTGTTATAATCTTGTGACGATACTGTCAGCTCCCATTGCTAAATAACCTTTAAAATCGATCCATAGATGGCGGCGTCCATTATTACTCCTGTAAACAGTGCGCTGCTGTGTGACGTCAACATTCTTCTTCTGCGCATGCGGGTCGTTCACACAGAAGTCTGATTGCGGTTGCATTTAATCAGGAGTATGAATGACCATGCAAAAAAACCCAAACAACAACAACAAAAAAAACGGATTTCAGCAAAAAAAAAAAATCGGAATTGAGCATCAAGACCTGCTGTGTGAAAATTGATGATTGTTGTATTGGGTGGAATAAAATGCTTTTGTTTTCAAAACTATTTTAAAAGGATAAAACAAATTTTAATAGAATTATTTAAAGATCATGTGTGGATAATGCCTCTGCTGACATTTGGAAGAAAATTCACAGTTTGGTCACTTTTCCTGTCAAACATTATAGTTGCCTTCAGACTCGTATTTAAAGCTGTGTACTGATTTCTTCGTGTGCGTAGGCTGATACTTTGACTGTTTGGTTTGGGAGAGAGGTCCTCATTTTGAAATGCTCTTACAACGCTGCATAAATCAGACTGAACATGGTGAAGACTGAGCATGTGTGTTTTTCTGTGTGTGGGCACAACCCTTGGGAATTGGAATAAATCCTACATGGGAGTGTTTCAGATCTTTATCAAAGATGTGTGAACGGCTCAGACGAGCCCTTGAACACCACAGACACACATTCAGACAAAGTCACACACATTCGCAGCGTGTGATCTCCATCATATCGCATGCTAATGTCTCCTTTCATTCTGTTTCCCAAGACATCAGATGCAAGAGACAGCTTAGCAGAGATAAGTACAACTTCAACACAGAAACACTCTTGACTTTATGGGGTGCTGCATGCCTCCATTAGGGCTGTGTGAATCTACTATATTGATGTGAATTTCATCAGATAACTTCCCCTGATGTGTGTTTCTACTCATGCCAGTTTTATTTGAATACCTCTCCCCTTTTGTTCTTGAGTATTTTTGTGTGTGTCGATGTCCTTTACCGTTCCATCGTCCCACATGAGCAATGTGGGGTGAGCATCTACAGCAGGCCAGCTATAAATCACAGAGACAAACACTGGATTCCTATCCCAAGAAAAGGACTTGTTTCAGCTGAAACGTTGGTGCTTTAACCTCCGACTACATACCGTTCAACCTACCAACGCCCTTGGAGGAGACAGCCACAGGAAACATCATAACAATATGTCCTTTCACTGTGGAACAAGGGAAATATTTACAAGAGAGATGTTGAGATGTACAGGAAGTGTGTGTTTGGGACATTTGAGACAGAAGAATCATGAAGTTTACAGTTTATCATCTGAAATGTAACCAATAAACGTACTTCAGCCTGATATTGGTTAAGAAAAAACTATTGAGAACAAAAAAACTGAGAGGGATCAGAGGGGATTCTGTCCAAGCTTGTTTTTATCCACATTTGAACATCAAATGACTCAGTGACCAGAAACACAAAAATGGTTGGTCGAAAATTTCTCAAATGTTTTTACTTTTGCACCAAAGGTTGAAACACCAGCATGTTATTTCCATTTATTGGACTACAGCTTGATCTTATTCTAGATTGTCCCTGATCTTGTCTGTGGTGTTTATTGCCTTGATGTCCTGAAACACCACAGAAGAAGAGACAAGAACTAGTTTAGGAAATCTTAGTTTTTTTTTTGTAAATAATGTGGTTTTGTTGCCGTGTTTAAGCCAGTACCTTCTGCATGACCAAAATGGGTTTGAAGCTTAGTGTGAAGTGAGAATGATAAGGTTCAGTTTTTTTCAAGTCCAAGGCAATGTTTCTCAACTGGAGTTTGGAGGTGAAACTCTGCCTCAAACAATGAAGTTTAGGGATCCTGGTGTCTTGTTAATGAGTAAATTCAAGATGGAGTGGGAAATCCAAAGATGGACCAGGGCTTCATCTGCAGTACTGAGGTCATGAAATCTGAAAACAAGGCCTCAAAATTGATTTTGAACCTTCAGCCAAGGGGGCTGGGCCATAGAAGCAAGTGAGCAGCTTCTCCACCACCTTTAAAGGAGATAGTTGACGTTGTTCGGGCATCTCAGTGGAGTGTCTCATGGAACTCTCCTTTTGAAAGTTTTCCAGGTATGTCCTACTACTGGGGGACCACAGTGCAGACCACAACTCACTGGAGAGAACAAGTATCTCTTCTTGTCTGAGCTTCAGGGTTTGATCTCGCCATTACCAGCCACATGAGCTTGGAAACTAAACAGGAAATTTCAAAAATGTTCTGAAATGTTAGGTTAAGTCTATGTTGTGCAAACAAAAATCATAAAATGTTTCGGATTCAGAAATGGAGTTTATGGTGGAGCAGCTGGCAGCATTGTTGCCTTGCAGCAAAAAGGCTCCAGGTTCAAATCCTGGCCTGGGGTCTTTCTGCATGAAGTTTGCATGTTCTCCCCGTGCATGTGTGGGTTCCCTCTGGGTACTCCGGATTCCTCCTACAGTCCAAAAACATAACTGCTCGGCTAAGTGAATACTCCATATTGCCCTTATGTCCATGGTTTTTTGTCCTGTGTGTCTCTGTGTTGCCCTGTGATGGACTGTGGACTGGTGACCTGTCTAAGGTGTGCCCTGCCTCTCACCCAATGACTGCTGGAGATAGGTACCAACTCCCCTGCAACCCTGCGTGGATAAGAGTGTATGGACAATGGATTGATGGGTGGATGATTCAGAAATGAACATGACCCATCTATCCACTTAACTTTAAAGCAGGAACCCTTTAAACTCATTGCTGCTCTCTGCCTCCGAAAATAACATCCACATTTGTTTCTCTCAAATTCAGCACTTGAAGAAAATATGACCTAAATCCACATAATAAATTCTGCTAATTTCCAAACCAGTCCCGCATCACACGCATTTTCTTAAAATTAGATGAACTATGTTTGAATTGATGGTGTTTTGTGTTGAAATGGGAGCCAACTGGAGGTCATACAGTCTACCCACTGTCTGATTTACTGCCGTGTCACTGATAATATCCTGCCGCCGCTGTGATAATGTCCTTTCCACATCCTGCACTCACATTACCCTTTACTGTATGCTTCTGTATTCATCTAATGCAACACAGGTGGTTCTTTCCCCACTCAACAAATCTGGTTGTGTTGCTCATTTCATTAAATATTACAATTGTTGTTAAACCACCTGTCTGTTTTGGATCTTCGCATCCTCTGCCTCTATTTCATGTTTTACTTAGATGTGTTTTTTCTCTGCTTTAACCCTTGGATAGTACTACTCTATAAAGACTGGTGATTCACTCAGTGAACAAAGTTCAATTTTAGTCTTGATCTGGTATCGTACATTCATTTTATTAAGTAAATTAGTGTGCACATTGCTTTGAAACACGCTTTCACAGTGGTACACAATACCCCACTTTCATTTGCTAAAAGATGTTGCAGTTTATCCTTCACCAAAGAAAATAATGAATGAAATGATGGAGCTACTTCACTGACCACCCAAATGCTTCAGTCAGACTTTGTTATGGCTACTACTGAGGTCCTCTAAACATTAGATATCAGACCCTTTGTTGCTTCTTCCTGCCTCTCCCTTGTCTGAGTTTCTTTGCTTGTTCATTGGTCTCCTCTTAATGCTGCAGTGCATGCTCTGGTTTTCTTACTGTAAATTACAGTGAGTAAATAAGAAAGCCAAACTTCTAAATTAGCAGAAGAGGAAGTGCTTTTATTGTGATAAGCAGGAAGCACAATTACCAATTCCACTTTTTATAAATAGGTTTGTTTGTGGGTTGTTTTTTAAATAAATTTTTTGCAGATTTTCTTTAAAATATTAGTAAGTGTGGGTTGTGTTATTTTGAGCTCCATTAGCCTTGCTTTGTCAAATGAATACACCTCATGGAGCAACCATTGACCACAGCAAGATGGTAAACTCATGCATGACCCACACGCCTCTGCTCTGCCTGGAAAAAAATAATGCACCCTTCCACTCTGGGCTAAAAGGGACAAAATTAAATAAATAAATAGTTGAGGTACAAAAATTATAATTCAACATGGGGGCCTGGATGCCTGTAGAGGGGTATGAATATTTTTCTAAGTAAGTGCCAGTTTAAGAGAACAGGAATATGTGGAAAATCAGCTGTGACTCAGTGGTTTAGATAAATACAACCAGTTGGGTGAAACCAGACAGGACTACAGCAGATAACTGACCGGCTTATCTGCCTCTGCCCCCCATGCAACAGCAGGCACACAGACAGAAGACCACTCCTGTATTGCTCTGAACAGTGCCTAGACTATGTATATTCATAATAAAGTGCATCAGTTGAGTATCTATTATGTAATACCGTGGATTATGCTATGTATCAGTGATGTATCTATATAGGGCAGGAAATAACTATGGAACTAACACACTATGTTTAATCTTGTTTGACGACATTCTTGGTCTGAATGTTAGATGATTCCCCTCTCCCCCTTGGAGTTGGTCATTGCTTGAACCTAGACCACCTGCACTGATGTTCCCAATAAATGTCCGGAGAGGAATCAGCCAACTCCTGTCTCCTTAATCAGAAACTAACACATAAAGTTTTTGAAATGTAACAATTTGGTGACCTCAATGTGATGATCAAGGTAGAATGCTGAATATTTTAGACTTTTTTTGAACCAAAGTTTTTGTCAGCAAAGATTTTTTTAATCTCGACTTGAGTTTTTTTCTTCACCGCATCATTCCCCTCCAGACTAAAATTCTTCAAAAGACGTAAGCAGAGACCTTTTCCTTGTTTTCCCTGCTTAAATGGACAAGCACACATGTTAAATGAACTATCATTGCTGCTTTACTCTGACAGAAATACTTGCTTCTATGTAAATTGTACAATACACTGATATACTTTAACTCATTTACAGGGCAAATGGGAACAATGACAGTTGTGTTTATAAGGAACACAAAAACAAGACTGTTGTTTATCAAAGGTCCATTCAATATAAGTTTGTTTATATTTTTGCCAAATTCACACAAAATAATTAAGTCAGACAACAGTTTGTTTTAATAAAAAACATAAGAGATATTCAATGCAGTTTGTGAAACATATAAATTTAAATAAAGTATTCACACCCTATAGAGAATCCAAACAATCGTCATTAAATCATTAAATAAATGTTCCATGAAATAAATAAATGTTTAATTAAATGATAAATACTTTATTTAATAGACAATTATTTATCAAATATGTAACTAAATCATTAAACGTAAACTTATAACAGCCGTTGCAGATAATTAAATGTGTCTTTATTTATTTCATGATTCCAGTTCCTGCAACATCACCATGAAATAACTGTTTCCATCAAACATCAAATTCGAGGGGCGAGGCTTACACTTATCTGTTGAACTCCACTAGTTTTGTTTTACAGTCAGTTCTTCTACTTTATCCGACTGCCACATAGTCTGGATTCCAGCCTGCTTCTATGCTGTCTGCTAATTGTGAACTCTCTCTGAAGGGCTCATGAGAAAACTCATGAAAATCCTCCATTACAGATGAGTGTAAGCCCTACCCATAGCCCAACCGCTCACGAGTTTACTAGCTAAATATGGCATGAGCAACAACAGAAGCAAATCAGCAGGAGTTTATAACGGTTCGCAAGACCCAGTTTTTATTTTGGTAGTCCACTTCTGGTTATCAGTAAGTGAATTTGCATGCTAGCTAAATATTTTGCTTAGAGTTAAATATTTAGCTTGCTAATTAAATATTTAGTTTGAAACTGTAACATTAATAAATTAATGAATAACATGATGAAAATGTGACTGAAAATGAACCCCTACTTTTTTTCTGTTATGATGAGCTCACTAACCCAAATTATTGCTCTTAAGTTTTGACTGTGTAACTTTACAAATGGCACCTTATACACTCTGAAACGAAAGAAAATAAGATTTGTCCATATGCAAACTACAATCTTTTACAGTCTATTTTTATTCCTTGCTTCCTGAATGTGTTTTATATTTTCTAATAGATTCTAAAAGAAAAAAAGAGTATGGTATTGATATGGATACACTCACGCTGCAAGAAATAAAAAAATTTGATTTTCAGCTGATATCAGCCTTCATGAATATGTTTTCTGACTGAATGGGTTTATTTTTAGTAAAAAATTATTATGTAATCTCTGTTTTTAATAGATATGTTTCACACCATATAGATTTTATCACAATATTCTCTCTGCCCACTTTGAAGTTGCTGCTCGGTTCTGACTATTTGGTCTCAATAGCATCAATCTGCTGCACCAGCTGCTGGCGGGCTGCAACACAGGGCCACAAAAAATGTCATTTAGGAAGCATAAAATTGCTGTTTCCAAAGCAGTTATTCATATCATACAGACTATGTTATATATCATAACAGAGCAATTTATTGACTTGTTTTGTAAGGCTGAGCAGAGGTTTATAGGCAGTGCTTTATTTTGTTTAATGCCTTTGCTCCAGGCATCTGCTTACAGCGTACCTTCCCCACTGTGTGCACTTTCGATCTCAAGCCGAAGGCTTTTATGAAACAAGTCACTTAATTTCACACATTTGGCTGGGTTGTTTTTTAATGCTCCTAGGTTTTTAAATCTTGCCATTTCTGCACTACCTTTGCTCTTCTTGTCATCCATCTTTCCTGATTTTTCCATCAGAGGCATCTAACTGCTCAGTAACTGATAGGTCTACTGCAGCAAGAGGCTCAGCTGGCAATCGGCCCTCGTGTGATAGGCTGGTGCGGTCACAGGGCGCACATCAAAGTGGCTGCACAGTGAACAGCTTCTCTGTTTTAACCTCATCACTGACTTGATTTTACACCAGCCCTCGTTGCCTATAAACCAGGATGACCCACCTGGAGTTTTCCCAGTTCTCCTGATGAGCTGTTCTAGGCGTGGTTACTGCATATAAAAATATTCAATAGCTTGTATTTTATTAGGCAGGAAGGGTGATGTTGGAAGAGTCACTTGTTTTGGTATAATTTTTGAAGACATGGTTGCTTGTTTGTCTCTCAAGCTCCAGTAACAGGAAGAGGTCAGAAAAGTTTATATTGTTCTGAAACGATCCAAAGGCATTTAATAGAGTTCAATTCGAGAGACATCTGAAATATTATTATTATTATGGAGCGACAGCAAACATGAACAAATTGTTATGAGTCTGCAGAATCTGAATGAATCTGCCTTTTTTGCTAAGTTTGTTCACACAAAAAAGGAATTTGACTTTGGTCTCCATAAAGACATTTAAAATATCAATATATAAAAAAGACAAAATAAAAAATTATGTTTTTTTTCTTGTAAATATGTATACAAATGTGTTTTTACAAAAAAGGAAGAAAAAGTTGGGCACTCTGGTATGTAAGTGTACATTAGAGATGCAGTGTGGAGGAAGAAACTGTCTCTGTGGCGGTTGGGTTTTCAAATAGCGCTGTGCAGTTCTGACCTAGAGGTTCATGTCCAGGATGTGTGGGCTCTGCAAAGCTGTTAGCTGTCCTTTTCCTGGCCCCAGTCCCATACAAGTCCTGGATAGATGGAAGGTCAGCCCTGATGATCCTCTTTGCAGACCTCTCTGTAGTCAGCGTTAACATCCAATGCTTCATGGCTATCACTGACTAATAAAACATCCACTTCCTTTCATAAATATGTTCATCAGCTGTCAGAGCTGTGCTCTGTAGCTTGCACACCAGCTTTCATTAATTCTGGCTGCATGAGATAAAGATTATTAATGAAGTGCAAGTCTCAGATCCTGAGTCGAAGGGAAGTCTTTCGGGGACAGGTCTAAGGGTGTATTCACACCAGAAACATCTTTCGGTCCACTTGTTTGGTCCCGACCAAAAGTGGACTTTATTTTTTGCGTTTGTTGTAGTTTTCTTTCACATTGTGCTTTTTTGCAAGCGGACCATAATTTGTCAACAAAGACCATAATTTGGCTTTGTTGACAAATGATGGGGGGTGGGACAGAGCGCAGACCTGGAAAGTAAACAAACTTTGGAAGTCCTGCTTGCTGCATTCAGGTGTGAACATTTGCGCTGTTACTACAACTGCAATGCCATTTTGAATGTGAAGAGCAGCTTATTCAATGCAGGTTTCGTGATGTGAAATTTCTAATTTTGTTACGGTGACAGCTAATGCAAGCTGCAAGCTGAATGAGATGAGATGCTCTGCGTGCCCTGAACCCACAACATGCTGGCAACAGCATTGCTAAGCAGAAAACAGCAGATCAGGTATGATTTCAATACAATCAGTACATGCATGCCCAGCATGTGAAGTCCAAAAAAGCAATGTTTCCTGTAGCTGGTTCGGATGAAGGCCAGTCTGTATGCACACCAGAGTTTGTTTGGAAGCAGACCGAGACCACCTCAAAAAGTGGGTCTAGATCCGGTTGTTTGGTCCGCACATGGGTTCGCTTGAGTGTATTCATACCTGCACAAAAGGTCCGGACCAACAGGGGAAACAAACTCTGGCCCATTCAAAGTGGACCAAATGTGTCAGGTATTAATAAGTGATTAATAACTAAGTGAAGTCTGAGGTCATTGTTGAGTCTGAAACACAAGTCACCGTCTCTAACCCATGGCACCCGAGGTGGTAGCTTATGCTAACCTAGCTTGATCTTTCAGGATTTCCCTTCGTCTTAATGCTGTCCAAGCGAGACATGCCGGGGTGGGACATGGTGTGATCATGGGTGTATGTGGAAGGATTTTTGAGGCAACCTTCACCTAACATAACGTAATGAGGGTACTTTATAAATGCTAAAGACAATGACAGGGTTTTTTTTTTTTTGTCAGACACAGAAAACAGAAAGGTAAAATATATTTGGTGAGAACTGGAACGTAGCAGTGGCATTCACATGGAAGATTTTCTCCGTTTTCTGCCATCCTACCAAGTTCTGAAATGTTAGTTGGAGAGTATTATGGGGTCGTCATTGTGTGTGAAGGGAGGAGCCAAGAGGGAGTTGGGGGGACCATGGCCACTTAGGCTAATGCACACGTGTCAATGTAATGCCCTCCAAAAATAGTTTTGTAGCACTAAAAGTACATCTCTAAAGGGAGATGTACCCAAACCACCTCAGATAACACCTTTCGATGCGGAACAACAGTAACGTTACTATCAGGCTTCCCCTGGATGATAGAGCTCCTCACTTTATCTCTAAAACAACGGCAGAGATCCCACATTAAGACCCACAAAAAAAGTCCACTTGCCTTCAGCAAATAAGATGAGCTAAAAAGGATTCAGCTTCTTTCGTTGCCACCATAACAGAACTCATCATCTCCTACTGATAAACCTTGTGGAAATTTCCTTGCTGCACCACAGCTTATTTTTCAGCTTTTTTCACAGTTTTCAGCCTGTTTTTAAACTTGCTCTGCTCAGATTCCACTTGCGTTGTTTAATTTTGACATTTTTTTTCAATCTCTTCCCCTTTGCCTAGCTCAATTTTCCCTTAATTTTCCTGTAATTTACCTTTTTATTTATTCATGTATTCCTTTGTTTGTGCTGCCTTTGCATCTTCTTTCAGTCTTTCTTCTTCCTGTCAGTGATCTATGCTGCTACCTGTCTACCTTTTCTTTTTATTTTGGTCTCCCTCTTTTGCCCCCTACCTTCCTTTTCAGGCTGTGTTGGTTCATTACTCTGCACCCTGTCTTGATGTGATTTCAATGCAAATAGAGAGCTAAACTTAAATGGATCAGGTTCTCTGAGTCGACACAGACAGGAAAAAGGGAAGGATCTGAGGACCTAGTGAGTGCTCGCCTGTGAACGACTTCCATTCTTCTGATTTCCCAAACGGAGAGGCATCTATCAATCCTGCAGAGAGGCTGAGTGGAGATGGATGTTACCTCTCTAGCAGAGAACACAGCTGTAAATCACTCCCAATCACATAAAAATCCAGCCTTCAATTGCTTTGAAACATGCGTGGTCACATTTACACCTCTCCATACCCTCACACATTCTCACATATACACACATCCATGTTCTCACGAGCCACACAAAGACCACCTGCATGGAAATTTGATCTTCTTTGATGGGGCGAAATGACTTCTGACGGGGAAATGGAGATTCTCAGTTTCCACAAAAGAAAATGGGGAGTCCCTGCTGTAATGATTTTGATCTAGCAGATGTCACTAAATTTTTCTGCTTCATGATCTTTTTGTCTCTGATTAGACATGAGTGTGTGTGCTTGTTTTACCAGATTCTACAATGAGCAAACTGGACATTTTGGCTCTAATTTTGACAAACAGACAATGAACATGATGACAAATCTAAAGAGATCTTTAGCCCAATCTTTAGGGTACTTTAGCTGTGCAGGAAGATTTATTGCAGTTTTATTGTTGTTTCATTATTGATCAAGCCAGCACATTTCAGAAATGATCAACCATATTCATTGTCAATAATGAATTGTAGTAGAAATTGTCAACGAATAAAATTTCAGAGGAATCTTTCTGCTTAAGAGTTAAATTCAGAATAAAAAAATAATCTGCATATTAAATATCCACTTCATCACCAGAGATGCCACAAGTGTATTAATAAAGTATATTATATGTAGCATGAGTGTACTGTCCTGAATGCTTAGGCAAACATTGTGGTGGTTCTATGCCTTATAGAGCCAACAGGCAGATTTGCTCTGTTGTTGCATATTTGACATTAATAACTTTTTGGCATGAAAAAACCCTTTTCTGGTTTAGGCAACAGACTGGTCATGTTATGACAACAACAAAAAGACAGAAGGGAAAGAAGGAAAGGTGTAGAGGTAACCAGGGAAACAACAGCAGCCACGGCAAACACAAACAATAACATCCTTCCATTGTTTAAACCTGCTTTTCCTTGCAAAGTCACGAAGGGACTGGTGCCTATCTCTACCAGTCCATGGGCGCAAGATGAGGTCCACCCTGGACACGTCTCCAGTCCATCACAGAGACACACAGGAGGACATATCACTACACACACTTGTACCTGAGGTCCTTTTAGAGTAGTAAATTAACCTAATAGTCATGTTTTTGGACTTTCGGAGGAAGCTGGAGTACCTGGAGAAACCAGTGCAAGGATGGGAAGAACATGCAGAAAGACTCCTGACTCTAGGACTTTCTTGTTGCCATGGAGCAGTGGCACCAACTGCTCCACCTTGCAGCCTAATTGCAATAACAATAATACTTGATACAGACAGTAATAATGATTAAAAAATAATCAAAATAACATGCAAAGAACTAAATGTGTCCACTTGCACCTAAAGCTATAAGAGTAGCAAATATAGAACGATGTCTTCCCTGATGTTCCATGTTTGTGCATTTATTTTTTTTTTACTGCACCTACCTCCATTGCATATATGGACTGGAGAGCTCCTTCAGTGACAGACTGCGTCATCCTAAGTGCACAAAGGGACGTTATAAGAGACCCTTCTTCCCAGTAGCTGCTAGACTCTATAACCATCACTGCTCCCAACAAACTCAATAATTGTTTACATCCCTGCTGGTATTTGCACATCTCTGTTGTTCGTACAGTTTTTATTTTTTACATATTGTAAGTAGTCTGTTGTTTTAATGCACAAATACATATGCACATTTTGTACATTAAAAAAAAATGACCCTCCTCAGTTTCTTGGATCAAAGTACACTATTTCTGATAACTGCGCAGTATTTTATGTTATAATCTTGTCTTTACTGTACAGTATATTATACTGTGGGTACAATCAAGTACTGTGAGACAATAAAGGATATTTCTATTCTATTCTATTCTATTCTATTCTATTCTATTCTACAGCCTGCATGTATGTTAGTAAGTGTACACTGATGTGCAGGAAAAAGATGTCTGCAGTAAACTTGTGGAAGGAAACAAAACAAAGAAAACATTTCAGAGGAGCCATAGATAAAGGAGAAGGGGGTGGGGGGAGGAGGGTAAGTGGTTAAGACAATCTGGACCACAGGGTGTATGCAGGCCAAGGCCCAGCAGACTTATTCTGAGAGAAATTAGTTTAAAAAGCATGACACTGACACCAGAGCTTCAAATGTAGCTTTGGACAAACTACTGATATGAAATAAATGACTTGAGGCAAAAGGAAGTCAGCTGTTATAGCTTAGTTTAAAAATGACTGATAACAGATCAGCACAGAAAACACTGAAAAGTTTATATTTCTGCTGTTTTTGTGTTTTAGCAGGAAGCTTAAAGTCAGAGAGGATAACCCTGGTTGGTGAAGTTTGTGTGGAAATTCCCATCTTTTGTGAAGGACTCGAATTAATTTCAAGTTTTTTGCTTGTCCTGAATTCTGTCTGTTCATCAAATAATTTTAATGTGAAAACTTGTGACCCCTGTCACAGAGTTAAATGGAAAATGAGAGTTTTAGAAGCAATTTGCCTTGTATTGTGCTGTAATGCCATTTATGTCTCCAAGGAGAATCAATGTTTTTATGTGCAGGTAAAGTGCTGGCTTGGATTTCAATTAGATATGGGCTCCTCAGGCTTCGACACGCACAGAGTTGGATATTAAATATCTTGAATTAAAGTATTTCTGTTATTAATCTGATTTTTTTCAAATGCTTTTCTACATTAATTGGTACCGTTTGCTTTATCCAAAACATTTCAAGGTGGGATTAAGGTGCTGTTATGCAGTATCCATGCAGTTAGAGAGCTAGAATTCAGCCTGCCTTTGTGATGCCCCTGACCCAAGAACGAAGTACTCCCAGGCCTGCATCAGCTGGCTTTCCAGGTTGAGGGAGTGACACAGTAATGACGTACGGTGTGTGATTTAAAACATGAACAAGACCCAGAAATCATTTCAGACAAGAAGAGTAAAAATGTGAGATGTATCATTTCAGTTTAGAGCATTTCCTCAGCCAACAATAAGATCACAACACTGAGCTCATCTGCCATTTCTGTTTTGAAAAGAATGGTTTGGGGTAGATGTGCACCAATAACTTTCCTGGATGATAAATCGGACCCGATTTGCTTCATTTTGGGAGAAAGGGGGATCAGCAGACGCTTGTGAAACTGATCTTATCCACTGATCTTATCTGCTCCCACGAAGGTCTGGAAATCAGTCACTGTCCCCTTTTGCTATTCAGCCACTTTGCCCTTTTCACTCTGCTGACCAAAACTGGAACTGGCAGGTCAGTCTTCTTAAAGATTGGTGATCTGCCAGAAAACTGCAATCAGTGCACCCCAAGTATGGGGAGACTTCCAACGCAGATTTTATGCGTAGTGCTCAGGTTTATTGTGGCATATTATTAACTGACTTTTTGCTTTGATAGAAAAAATCAGGGTTAGAATGCATGCACTCTTTATGTTTGTCTAGCTTAATATGAGTTGATTATAAACTCCTCTGCATACCAAAGTATCCCTTCTAATGCCACCCTGGGAAACTGCCCATGTTGTCCATATCAATAATTGATTATGTCGGCAAAATCTCAAAGAATTGAAGCACTGTTGGAAAGGGGAGCGGGTTAAAATTACTCCTCAGTGATGAGAGACTGATTAAATCAGTGCTGCTGAACGTGTGTCAACAAGATGTTGAATCAAGGACTGTATGTACTCAGTTGTTCCCATTGCTGTACCTGAAGTATTGTATGATGCAGGTTAATCATAGAAAATACAAATGAAAAGACATAATTTATCTTTTTTGTGTTGACTGTCACCTGAAATCAGATCAATTTCAAAATAATATGAAAATATTTAAAAATTTAAGACAGATTAAGAAACAATTCCTTTCATCATCCACATTTGGCAGAGATCTACTTTTAACTTTTCTAACTACTCTCTGCAGAAACATCATTTCCTGTTTAGACAGCTTGATTTATGCAGTCTTTACTAAGAGTTTATTGGTGTTTGAAAAAAATCCCAAACAATATTAATAATTCAGTCCCCAGTATTGCTTGCTGTCAGCTGGTATTGGTTCAGGTTCAGCCTGCTTCTGTGTGCAGTGAGGATGCTGAGCTGGCATAAAAGGCCAAACAATTGTTATGATATTCCGAATGAGAAAAGAAAAGGGCAACATATTTTAGAGTTGCTTTCACAGCATAGCTGCAATCGGCAAACAAAATCTTTTACATTTAACTCTTTGGTTCCACATACAGTGGGGATAATTAGTATTTGATACACCACCGATTCTTCAAGTTCTCCCACTTACAAGAGAATGGGACAGATTTTAAAGCCCTTAATAATCAGCTCCATCATGCATGAGAGATCTGATTGGTCCAGATATTCCTAACAGAGCACTTCGCTCTCAGACTGCAGGTTTACTGGTGGTTCCGAGAGTTTCTGAAAGTAGAATGGGAGGCAGATCCTTTAGTTACCAGGCTCCTCTCCTGTGGAACCAGCTCCCAGTTTTAGTCCGTGAGTTAGACACCCTGTCTACTTTCTAGACTTGGCTTAAAACTTTCCTGGTCACCTGGTCTGGTGTTATGTTTGGCTAGAATATCTTCCTGGAGGAGGGCTTCAGCTGAGATAATGCTGCCATCAACTAATCGTTCTCCCTCTCCTGATATTAAGTGGTAACTTTAATGAACCTAAAAAACAATCCTACATCAGTTCATCTGCTTCTTCTTGTGCATTCTGCTCGGTCTTCTCAAACCCCCTGTCGGTCATGGCAGATGGCCACTCGTACTGAACCAGGTTCTGGTTCTGCTAAAGGTTTCTTCCTGTTAAAGGGGAGTTTTTCCTCTCCATTGTCACTACATGCATGCTCAGAATAAGGGATTGCTGTAAAGTCAACTTCTCAACACAAGTGATTGTTTACTGTCACTACGTGCTTGTCTAGAATGAGTGAATGCTGTAAATCAATGACTCAATGCAATCTGATGGGTTCCCTTAGAAACTTTTTAAACTACTTCAAATAAACAATTGAGCTTGGTGTACTGTTTGATAACTAGGATCAATAGGAATGTATGTATGATTGAATTGAAATGATTTTTTTTCGTAAAGTGCCTTGAGACAACATTTGGTGTAAATTGGTGCTATATAAACAAACTGAATTGAAGTGAACTGAATAACTCATTGCAGATGCACTTCAACTGTGAGAGACATAATCTAAAAAATCATAATGGCAAGATTTTTAAATAATTAATTTACATTTTATTGCATGAAACAAGTATTTGTGAACGCACAACAATGGTCCATTATTGAACTTAAACAAATCAAATAAAGGTTTCACAAATCTCAAACTAGGTTTTAAATATTCTGCTTTTAGTGTAGAACAATCAAGTCCATGTTTGAAGAGTTTTTAAATTAGAGCAAATTAAAGATGCTCAGGGTAGTGAAAAATGAGGTGCAATTGCACTTTAGCCATTTGCCAAATTGGAGATCTCAACTGGAAGCAAATTTCAGCTCCATATAATACAGTACATTTATGCTTGATGAACTGCAGTAAACGGTGTCAAAATTACATGTCAATGCATCTAGTGTATGTCGCTTACAGATATTGTATGCCAACCATTTTTCTTGATAAAGTTTTCTTAAAATAAAAAGTTCAAGTCACAGGTGACCAGTCTAGGCATTCTAGTTGTTAGCCTATCCAAAGCTAATGCTAGCCTATCCAAGGCTAACGCTAGCCTTAGCAGAAGAAGTAGGCAATCCAGTGGGTGACCTGCCTAGGCACGCTAGTCACCAGGCTCTCCAAAGCTAATGCAAGTGAATACTCTTCTTCTGGCCGCTGGCCACTCAATTACAGTCTATCACTCATCAGATCAGTAGCTGAGTTCGGAATGGATATAGCCTCCTGGAAGTAGCCACCACAGGGTGCACGTTAATTTTCATTTTGGCATTAATACTGTGCCATAGATTGCTGCTCTACAAAAAAGTAAATTTTGTTGAAAGGAAGTATTTCAACTGAACTGAGGTCTCATCAGACCAGACTGTCCAGTGTATCATTCCAAATCCCTTTTTTATTGCTGTATTGTATCCTTGTCCTTTTGTAAACTCCAGAATTAATCAAAACCACTTGTCACTCTTGGCTTTTTCACTCACTGTCCAAAAATCTTGTTTAGGAAAGTATGTTCAATATGCTTTATTCCAAAAGGAAATGTATACATTATTATTGGTGAATCCTAAAACATACACAATAGAAAGTTGTATGCTATTTACCAAAGGAAATGTATAAACCTTTTTTTTTTTTTAATGATGTCAGTATAAGCTCCTCTACAGAAACAGACAACAGAAAATACAATATCTGGACCAGAGTGGATATAATCTCTGTTTTTAGGTCTGTGTTGAGGTCTCTTCACAGTCTGGGAACCTTCAAAGGAACTTACTGTAAAGTTAAAGAGGTTTGAAAACTGTCTCTGCTGGAGACACATGCCTGCAGATCTTGACATCTATTCTCTACAGACATGACTCTGAGACATCACTGTTGAACCAAAGTGATCTGTTGGTTTGTTTTAAAGCAGTGAGTTCTCTTCACATGTCAGTGCTACACACTCCATCACAAGCCAAGATGACATGCAGTTTGTTGGGTGTTAACAGATACACTGAGAACTTTGGACTCACGTTTCTTCACACTTAGGGTGGAAAAAGATTCGAAGTGGTCACTCTCATGCCAAGAATAGCAAAAGTTTTCAGGGTTTTTTGTGGTACAGCGCAGAAGTCTTTGTTTCATTTTATTAAAGATTAGGAGACGCCCCTGATGACATGTGGAAGACTGTAGATCTCCAGTTGTGAAAGAGGGTCTTTAAGGCACACCGTTAATGTGAAGTAATAAGTAAATGTTGGAAACTTAGACTCTTAATTTGAAAATATGCCACAACCTATGTATCAGCACATGCTGGGTGCAGGCTGGTGTACATTGCTGACCAAAGAGTTACACAGAGGGTTGTTCTACCAAAGAGGCTCTACTGTTAATTGCTAAGCTAACTGCTTTGGAATATTATGGGAGGGTTCAAATCCTGGCCTGAGGTCTTTCTGCGTAGAGCTTGCATGTTCTCCCTGTGGATGCATGGCTTCTCTTTGTGTAACTCAGCATCCCCTGAAAGCTCAAGACATGTCTGATAGGCTAATTGGTCTCTTTAAAGGTAAGTCTACCCGGAGACGAATGAGGTCAATCTTCGTAAAAGGTTAAGAAAAAATGTGCCTCCAGACGACAGTATGCAGCACCACAGAAAATGCTGCAGCAGGTATGCCAGGCCAATCGATGGCGATGTAACACTGTTGGAGCTCATCCAGTACTTTATCCAGACTGTCCTTCTCATTCTTCTCTAAGATGGACCCAAAAGCACATAGTTATCCTTAGGAAGTTGGAGCTCATAGTTAAAGAGAAGCACTGTGATAACAGCCACAAAAAGGTCAATATTGGTTTCAAAAATGGTTGTTTCCGGTCTCCCAAAACGCCGGATCTATGTAGATGCACAGCTTAAATGACAAAACATCCTTTGCAGATACACCTAATTTTGTCTCCAGAAGTTTTTCATCCACATGGAAACACGAGAACGGCCCAAAATGCGATTTTGTAAGTGGCACTAAACATGGAGTATGGAACATGCGCATAAGGCCTCCACATTAGGTTAATGGTAAACACAACAAGAAAACAAGAATGGCAAACAACAAAGTGCTAGTGGAATCTTTTGTGTGAAGTGATGAAATCAAGCTTTTTCTCCATGTCCCGTTGGATTCTATAACTAATAAACTACAAGACTAATATGTAATCAGCCATCGTTGTTATGAAGCCTTGGCATAAATTCAACCTGGCAGACTCTCTCCAGCTTACCTGCATCATCCATCACTGGGTCCACGCCTCTGATGCTGCCAATTAGTGTCCAAGATTCTGGATATAAGGCTCTATGGTTCCACCTGCTCGCCAGCCAAGCTTCATCCCACCTCTACCCCGTCTCCACCCTCATCCTCTCAGGCTCCTTCAGGCTCCCTTTCTCCAACTTTCACTCCACCACCAGGTCCGGGCCCCGGGGGGAAGATGACCCTAAATCCTGACCCTTTGTTGTTCATTTAAGCTCACGATGACCCTCAGCGTTCTCGTATTCTGCTGATGTTCGAGTGCCAAAGAACTTTACTTTAAGTCAAATAAAAGTCTCTAATTGTCTGTTTCTCTCTGTGTGAGTCTCTCCAGGTTGAAATGTATGATGAGCATGATGCATTTGGGGTTACAGGTCAGGCTAGAGGTTGGGCTAATATGTCAGTGTTTTCACAGAAGAGGCATTTTTGCTGTCCACATCAAAAGGTGAGAGTGAAATATTCACTCTGGAACCCATAAAAAATGTTTTGGGTTGCCTAAATACCATTTTCGTGTGGACGAAGGCCACAAACAGTTAAAAACTTTTCTGTTTTAGAAAAGATGGATGGATTATTTTGCTGCTCTATGTTTGCTTTTTTGTTGTATTTGCACTGATGGTGTTTGGCTCAAAGTGATGAGGCACAGTGCCAGTCTCTCCACCAGTGGGTGGCCAGGGGGCAGTGGTCAACCCAATAAACTTAGTGACCCCACTGACTGGCTAGACAGCCTTATAAGCAATGCAATTACAATGAGTAGAAATTTGGGATGAAAGGAAAAATACCAGCTTGTTACAACATTTAAGCTTTTCATTCAGTATGAATACTTTTCCAGGGCAATATAAATCCAGATATATATGTTTTCCAGTCTTCTTTACCTCTTAAAAGCAGAAAACATTTCTGGATATGCCTGTGCACAGATTTTAATGCACCATACAGTAAGATATGGTCCTTTTTTTTAAACCTCAAATAACGTATTTAAAATTAGATTTATGGATTGCCTTCCAGTTTCATCAGAACTCAGAGTTTAAACAAATACTTAATCCAGTTGTTCAGAGTCAGTATTATAATTTACTGGTACTGAAATAATTCCCATCACAGTGAACTTGGAGAGACTTGAACAAACTGCCACGACTCTGCATAATTGATTTGTAATAAATAAGTGATGATGTAGAGGTGAAGAGGATACGGAAGCCTGTGTCCCAATCGTGCCTTGGACAAACACAGCCTCATGTTAATGGGACATTGATTTCTGCATCACTGAATAATGGAAATATTCATTACCTGCCAGCCCAGAAATTCATAATGTAGGCGGTGGAGGAGGGGGGGGTGGTGAGCCAGAGGGAGGCTAAGGGAGGGCAAAAAGGACACAGACCTTCAGGCTGAAGAAGAAACTAATACTGTGCATGTTAGTAACAGAAGAACTAGGCGAGTTAACGGTTCTGGCTCACATCAGTCAAGTGTTTCTATGACTTAAAACTTACATAATTCATTTTCCTTTTTCCTCTTAGTTGCAGATTATGCAGTAAAATATTTGTCCTGTTTTATCCTTGTTTGGATCTGAAGTCCCAGTCAGATCTGGGATTAAGAAATGTGCCGGTTGATTTAAAACGCAAACAGGATGGATTGAGCTTGCATTTAGATCTCCTCACACTATAATCTGCAGGTCGACAGAAAAGAGAGATAATGAAGCCTGAGTCGGTTAAATTTTAAAAAGTTTTAATGCCGTCAAAACCATTCAACGTATCATTCCTATTGGTTAAAATCATTTTGAAAGTACTGGAATAACCAGAGGTCCTTCTGGCTGCATGGAGCATAGAGTAATGCAACATTACCCCCTTCCCAACTGGCTGCTGCACATGGAGTGTCAGCTGGCTGAAAGATTGCAACAAAATGTTCCCTTCTTGCTTACAAGAAGGACAGTAATATGGGGAAACTTAAGGTGCATCATCCATCTTTCTTATTAATCTCATGGTTTTCTTAAAGCGACAGTAGCTTGTCAGTTAAGAAGGATGAACTGGAGTAGATAGCCTGACTCACTAACCAGGTTATATCAGCCTTTTAGAGCTCTGTTGCTCCCTAAATAGCTGAATGCCAACAAGTGATACTATTCAGAGCAATAACATTTGAAAAGTACAGCTAATTTCAGCAGGTATTTATCTTTTTGCCAAAGTATATGTTTCAAAATGAATACAATAATAGATGTAACAGAAAATAGATAATGTTATATGATTCAAGCAACAGTTGGCATAGTTCTTTAGGAGGAGGGGTGCATGTGAAAGCTGCAGGACAGGAGATCTCGAGGACTGGAGTTAGAGACTCCTGGTTTAACATATAAATAAAAAAAACTGATGAAAAACAATAACAATGTTTTGATGTGGTCAGGCCTGAAATCTGGGTGTAGAGATGGACTCAGACCTGAACCTTCAGAGACACATAAAGACAATTACAAAGTCAGCCTTCTATCACCTGAAGAACATTTCCAGGATTAAAGGACGAATGTCCCAACAAGATCTAGAGAAACTCATCCATTTGTTAATCTTTAGTCATGTTGATTATGGCAACAGTGTCTTCACTTGTCTGCCTAAAAAAAGCAATCAGACCGCTGCAGCTGATCCAGAGTGCTGCTGCTCTCGCTAAAACCAGAAACAAAACATGGAGAAGCAGCATTCAGTTTCTATGCACCCCAAATTTGGAACAAACTTCCAGAAAACTGCAAAGATGCTGAAACACTGAGTTCCTTCAAATCAAGGCTAAAAACCCACTTGTTTAGAGTTGCTTTTGATTCATAATAACTGGAACATTGATTCATATATTTAATGTATATTTGCTTGATGATTTTGATGATGACATTTGTCAAAAAGCAATGTTTATTGCTTGTTTTACAATATGGATATTGATTGCCTGTTTGCAGCTGCCATTCTAAAACGCATCCAGTATTGATCAACCATGTTGCTTTGCACCCTGCAGAGCAACAAGCTGTCTTTCTTTTTTCTGACAGACATCATGTTGAACTGGGCGGTGTTAAGATGTACAGACAAATATCGCCTGGACCATCCCAAAAGGTTGCGTGGAATTTGCTGAATTTAATGCACCTTGTCACGCTCACCTGGAAAGGGAAGGGGACAAATACCAGAGAGTCAGCAGAGACTTCTGAAGGGCATCAGGCTGAGAACGACTTTAAATCAGGCATCATGTATTCACTGTTGTGTGTTTTTAAAGATTTTATATTTACACCGTGCTTACGAAACCAAAGACTGATTTATTCATTCATTTGATCTAAAATTCTAGGTGTGTGAATCAGAACCACAAACTCCACACCGTAAAAGAAAGATTAGCAGAAACTGCAGGAATTAGGTCAGTTCTGAACGTTTCAGGCTGGAAGGCTGATGTTACCTTAGGTTTAAAGCATTTGACGTACTGCTTTATTTTTTGTGGATTATGTTGTTAATTTAGGCCTGGATGTCACATGCAGACACATTCTGTGTCACTGAAAGGTCATCCAGTCACTAGCGGGGAATTTTCGGCCTGAGTGAAATCAATCCTGAGAACAAGAAGAGGCCGAACTGCAGAGAATGAGGACGGTGGTTGTGTGTATTGATGGGTTCTATGAGATCAAGACTGTACAGATAAGAAAAAAACATTGGCCTGATCTAATACCACATCGCTTTGTCAATATTATAAATTTAGGTTTAGTCATGGTGTCACATTTCAGTGGTATCCTTTGTAAGAACTAATGTTCCATTTTAACTTTTATTTTGTACATTAACGTTGTAGTTCTATCCAGCTCACTCTAGAACTTCCCAAAGGGTTTAAAGCCTGGTGGCCAGTCCATTTGGAAAATCGTATCTGATGCTTCCTGGAAGCCTCTTCTCAGTTTAGAGCACAATGAACCCTTGAAGTAAGCTTAAGCTTAGGTAATTTCATATTTGCTGTTGCAAAAGTTTTAATACTCCTTGAATGTTTTGCATATGTTGTGACATTAAAACCAGAAGCATCAGTTCATTTTATTGGGATTTTATTTGATATACCAACACAAAGTAATGAATTATTGTTAAGGATAAGAAAAAAAAGATACGTTGCTATTTTTATATTCAAGTATAAGAAATGTGGACCATGCTTTTCCATTCATCCTCTTTACTTTGATACCTGTAAATAAAATCCAGTGCACCTAAATGCCTTCAGAAGACATTCAAATAACACAATCCTCCTGTGGGTGATTTCATCTCGGCATAAATGCAGCTGTTCTGCGGAAACCGCAGAGCAGCTGCAGCATCAGGGTCAATGCTGTGCAGATGTCAGAGTGGAGTTAGATTATAAGATATTATCCCTACAGTTTTGAACATCTCAGAGCACTGTTTACCATCTGAAAAGAGTACAACTGCAAACCTCTCAAAATACTTCCATCAGCCGAAACTGATTTAGCATACAGTTTTCCACGAATCATGTAGAGCAGTGGCCCCCAACCCTGGTCCTCATAGTCCGCTGTCCTGCATGGTTTAGATGTTTCCCTGCTTTCACACACTTAATTGGGTGATTACCACATTTGTGCAGCACTTAATGACATGCTGAGAATGTAGTTAAGGTGTACTGGAGCGGGGAAACATCTAAAACACGAAGGACAGTGAGTCCTCAGGCCCAAGATGGAAAACCAGTGATGTAGAGGACACAGCAGACATGTGGAAGAAAGTGGTCAGATTAGATTAGATGAAAGATAAATCCAGTCCTCCAGAACTGATATCCTGCAACTTTTAGCTGCATCCCTTCTCCAACGCACCTGAGTCAAATGAAGGGCTCATTACCAGGCCTCTGCAGGGCGGATTACATGCTGATGAGGGAATTCAGCCATTTGATTCAGGTATGCTGACGCAGGGATGCATCTGGGTAGTACCTCTCTGGGTATCTCTGGTTTAGATCAAAGCATTTCCGTGTGTTAAAATGGCCTAGTCAAATCTAGACCTGAATCAAGAGCTGAAACAGATGCTCTCCATCCAATCTGACTTAGCATGAGATATTTTCTAAATGAACGAATGAGCAAAAGTTTCAGTCCCTACATGTGGTGGAGCAAGGATCTCCAACTCCAGTCCTCAAAAGCTGCTGTCCAGCAACTTTTAGATGCATCCCTGCTCCAACACACCTGAATCAAATGGCTAAATTACCTGCTCACCGTGTCACCAAGTCAGCAGAGGCCTGGTAACGAGCCATTCATTTGGTTCAGATGTGTTGGAGTTAAGTTTTGCAGCACTAACCCCAGGAAGGTTTTTTTTTTTTTTTTTTTTTTAATTTTTTTTTAAAGTTTTATTTCTAATAGGTGTCAGATAAGTTTGAAATGATGATATTGTGCACTTAGTGCGTGTCTGGGTGTGCGTGAATGAGGGCAAAGGAAAATAAGTCGCTCTTGCTACAGGAGTCCTGCGCTGACAGACGGATCTAGTGACAGACAGACAGAGAAGGCGAGAGACACTCGCACACACAGAACGATAAGCAGCAGAATGAGTTCAGTCCGAGCGTGAAACGGCTCGCTTTGCGGAGGAAACAGGCGGCGAGACCCGGGGGGAACCTGGGAGTCGGGACGTAAAGCTCGAGGAAAACAGCGAGGTGGAAGGGATGTGATGTGTGCTCAACAAAATAAAGATCAACATGTGTCGTTTGTGGATATTTTGTTGAACATCTAATTCAACACATATGCTCACAAGAGGTAACCAAAGGTTAATATAGATGAAATGGAGCCTGGAAAACACGTAAATGGAATATGAACACTTTCCTCTATTTTTCTCAATTTACTCCAGTAACAAAAAGTTTATTCTGTGTCTTAAACTTTCACTTTCTGGAGAACCAGTTACCAAAAGTGTATTTTAAAAACATCTCAAGATATGGCATCAAAATTTGGCTTAGTTACCAACTTTTGAATGAAACATAGACAGTGTTAACCTGTTTGACTTCAGGGATCAAAAACTAAAACCTAACAAGAAAATATGAGAAATCCATCAAAGCTTCTACAAATTCTCACATATCCAACTCGATTCGGTCTCGTTTTTCACTTTTCTCCGCAATAATCCCTCCATCTTAATCTGAAATCTTCACCGGAAACCTCGCACGCAGTGACCCTCGCGTCTTTACGCACGGATCTGGCACCCGGGGTTGTGCGCGCCGCTCCTCATTCCTCTCCAACTCTTCGTCAGTGTGTCAGAGACAGTCTGAGCGCGCAAACAACACGCACGCTGCCATCCCCTCTCCTTCTCTACCTGTCTCTGCATCGCTTACACCTTCAAACACGCGGACACGCGCAGTTACGCACAAACACTTTTTGTCGGACCCGGGAGGAGAGGAGTGAAGGAGAAGAAGAGTGAGCTCCAACTTGTTTCCGTCTCATTCTTGTGTCCACCAATGCGCGGATTTTATTTTTTCTCCTGCAGACATTATCGGAAAGCCTCCATCAGGACCAGACTGGAGTATGTAAAGTAATCCTTTTTCAGTAAAGTGCAGCGCAAAACAAGAACAGAAAGAGGAGAAGAGATGGATGAACGGAGTTATTGTCGCGCTTTACCGACAGCTTTTCTCTGCATGGTACTTTTGGGATATACTGAAGGACAGTTCTTCCCAGGTAGGAACTCCTTTAATTCCTCAGTTCTGTTTGTGCTTTTTAAGTTACAGTTTAAGATGTGATTTGCCCTCTTCCCCTCTTCTTTTTTGGAGATGTTTATATTGAGCCTGGACAAAAGTGAGATCACTGACATGGGAATTTGAGGTGGGCTCTCCTCACAGAGCGATGGTTTAAAGTCAGCTGTGGGTAGATTGTTGTGTGGATTGATTTCATGTCAGATCCGTGGAGAAAACTTGTCATATGAGCCAGAAAGAATCTGCTCAATCCTTAAAGTTGATGTGTTTCGTGTTCAGGGTTTTCATTTCTGCAGGGGGAAGTTTTGGAGATTTCACTCTGCATCTGATCAGACTTTTACGCTTTGAATTGTTTTAAGCTCTGACTGACCAAAGCTCACTCTGAACCCAAAACTAAGCCTTTTACCAAGTTGTCTTTCCGCCCTGAAATCGGTAAACACGCGGACACATCTGTGTCCATCAGATCCGCGCCATGTTCTCTTCTAGGCACAGTTCACCTTCAGCCTGAGACTTTTTTTTACGTCCTTCAGGTCCAAATATAGGAAGTTGAAATCTGAGCCAATATACTTCAGTTGCCGTGAAAACTTTGGGATAGTCTGGCAGTCTGCAGCCAGCATCCCGGTGCGCTTTTTACGCACTGCAGAGTTCGCAATATATGCACGTTTTTAAAGATTTTATGTAGAAATACACTAAAACACGGGACATTATTATATATGATGGTGAAAAAGTCCGTTTTTATGTAACTATTTGTGCATTTCAGTATAAGAATGTAATAAATAGACAAATTGTTCAGTAAATATCTAAATGAAGCGCATCGTCTCTGTAACCTCAGCAAGCCCCACAAGCTGCTGTTTACATCCTTTGCAAACATTAAACTTATTTTTTCCTGCCGTGTTTTAAGAGACCATTAATTTATGACTTGATCTCAAGTTTACGATGTAAAGTCCAGAATAAGTAACAAAAACGCGGCTAATAAAATGTGTTTATCGTAACAGTGCAGCAGCCTGTCCGCTTTGTGTGCATTCCGTTCTCCCAGCTCTCTCTGCTTGGTATTCATGACCTGTAGGATTGCAAAAAGAGGCTACTCTGAAGGGGAGACTGTCTCCGAGCTCTGAATCCTCTTTTAACTCTTCATGCATCTCCCCTCTGTGTTCCTGTGGTGCGGGAGAGACTGAGCCCCTCTCCGTGCGTAAAGGTGGAGCGGCACTCTCCAGTTGGCTCGTTTTTCTATATATATATATAAATCTCCAAATGCAATAATTTGCTCCTTCGTGTCTAAACCTAACTAACCTCCAATTAAAAACAATCCAAGATTTTTGTTTAAACCACTTGAGAAGGAGTGAGCACTGAATTTTAAAGCCACATGTAAAAAAAAAAAAAGTTGGATTTGCTTTCCATACTATGATATTCATCTGCTGTACTTAAAACTTCCCATCATGGATATTTTTATGTATCATGCGTTTTAATGTTGTAAAGGTGAGTTAGAAGATGCTTCAATTCAGTTTTACAGGCTTTTGTTCACATATGTGCCGTTAGAGGGCGACTTTGGTCCATCTGATCTGTGGTTCCCACACGCACAAACCCTCAGAGTCACCGGGATGTTTCTGGTGATCCCTTGTTCTCCCTCTTCAATCTGACTGCTTTGGAGTTTGGGAAGAACTGCATCCAGGTACGATGTTTTAAAATTAGGCGACATAAGATTTAGATGAACCGACAGATATGTTTTGTATGACATTAATGCATTAAGTAGATCCAAGAAAAACACCACACTTGTTTGATGCTCCTCCATAGATTTATGGGAACCAGTTCTTTTTGGTTTTAGGGGATCAGATCCTTGAAAAATGATTTATTTGTTGAGCCTTGCTTCCTTTTTCTGTCCAACAAGTTTCTTTCTCATCCTGGGTTCGAGTTCAGTCCAGCTGTGCTCTTGATTCATGTCTCCATGTTGCATCGTGGAGCATCTGCCTGGATCTGGAGGTGATGGGCGCTGAGGCGTGCACGTCTTCAAGGGGGGAAAAAAATCAATTTATCTTTGATTTAATTAGATTTTCTTTGGCAGGAAGGGCAAAAAGGATAAACGGTGAAAGGGGGAGAATGAAGGAGAAACAAGGTCCGTTTCTCCTCCTGACATGTTGAGGAGGATTTAACATCCTTCAGGTCAATTAGAACACTCTTAATATGATTAGTGAGAAGTGTGACAGGTACATGCCGTCATACAGGGGTGAGGTGGGATATGGAGGCCAGAGAAAACCGAGAAAGATGAGGGAGGATAGGGAAGGTTGCGGAGGTGAAGTTTGAGCTTCAGGGAGAAAAAACATGATGAAAGACTTTAAGGAAGAATGAGAGAGGAGGAAGAGACAGGATGAGGTCATTGGGACAGGATCGCAGAGGAAAGGAGGGATGAGAGGGGAGACGAAGAAAAGGGCTAGAAAGCAAAGAGGAGGTGAAAGGACGAGACTGTGGGGAAGCAGATAAGTCTTGTCCTCTTTTGTGTCGTTCGTCACTCCCGTCCAGAAGAATAAAAACACTAAATAAAGGCAGGATGAAAAAGAAAATGACACTAAGTTGATTATGTCTGACTGTTATCGATTGTCTGAGTGGCTCTAAGAGTTTCCTGGGCTGTGTTAAAGAAAGAGAGCGCTTTATGACAAGATGTCTGTCACCTCGTGGCCCGCTCTGTTCAGTATGCTGTCCATTCGCCCTCTGTGTGTGTGTCAGCCTAATCCGCGGCACTTATTCTATTGGCCTGACGAACTGACAGCCTAATGGCAGTGCATGTTGAGTGCTGCTGATGAGTGTGTCTGTGTGTGTGTGTAAGAGACTGAGCGTCGGGTACTGAGTGAAGGCTACTGGATGGGGGAGCTGAAAGAGAAACGTATGAAAGATCTGTGATGTGAACTGAGAAAAGAAAATCATCAGTGTCAACGTGATTCTCCTTCCAACTGGCCAGACTATATGTAATCTTTCAAAGTGATCTTGATCTGAAGTTGTTCAGGTTTTCTGAAGGTGTTTCAGGGTTTGTCTTTGGCTGCGTTTTCTCTCATTTACATCACCATTATCAAAGAAATGTGTTTGCTTATTTCTGATCTATAAATTATTCAGACAAAAAAAGCTCTTAAACTCCAGGGATGAAATGGTGCTCTCTTAAATTTGATATTTAGTCAGAAATTAAGGTTTTCGTTCCAACAGGGGGATTCCCAAAGAAGTATTAGCTTAAAATTCAGCATACAGTAGATGACTAAAGGGAACAAGGGCAGAATGGCAGCTTTTGTACTCATTTTCAAAGTCCCAAGGTAAACTGTATGCCCCTCCAAAAATCTGGACTAATATTGATAAACACCATTTTAAAAAAACACATCATCGTCTAACGGCTTTGAAGGAAAACTGAAAGAAACAAGGGCTGGTATATTCTACATATTCTGTCCTTTAAGACCTGCAGGAAACAGCAACAACTGGTCAGCTTAAGGATCTGTTGAGCAACTTCTGCTTGCACAGACCAGAAAATCAGAACCTCTGTGATATTAAAAGATACAAACCTGTGAAGGTCATTTTCCATTTTAAACATGAAGAGTAAAAAATGAAGCCCAGTTGAAGTCTGAAGCCTCTTCCTTCTGATTAGAGATCAGTCATTTAGTTCATTTAATTACCACTGATGAGAACGCCAGCTGCACACTGTGCAGGCACACGTTGTCTCTTCACCCTATGGATTGGCTGAAATCTTGTTTGAAAAGCAGCCAGTGGTCAATTATCTGGAAACCAGCAACCTGCAGTCCTACAGTAATCACAGTACTGACATATAGACATGTACAATGAATGAGGAAACCATGAGATAAACTGTATTGATGATAATTTGAGGTGTAATGATGGAAAGGCTGAACAAATTTGGAATTTAGCTCTAACTGAATGAAAATGTCTAAAAACATCCGACCTCTGCCGGTTTCTTATGGTCCATGCTGAACATTAAATACCAGAATTTAACCAAATGTGGTTCATCCAGACCTTTGGTGCGAATAACATACAAGAACCACACCATGTCTGCTCCTGCTTATGGTATCTGGGCCACAGGTGGTCTGTGCAACCTTTCCAATAACCCAACTCGGAAGTGGTTTATGACCTTTGGGAATGTTTACATTCCCTTAACAATCGCAAGGTGTAAAAGTGAGCCAGAAGTGGCCCAAATTCAACCGAAATGCATTTATTATCTGGGAAATGATGTGGTGTTTGGCACACAGAAAGAAAAAGGATGGTGTTTTTCGTGCTAAACCAGGACTGTTGCTGGAGACAGTTCTTCACCAGTTCAGTGCCATTTCATTATGACACTAAAAACATCTTTCATTTCATTCTCTCGCTGTTGTCCTCTGAGTTTGAGGGGTGGTGTCCAGTTGTTTGTAAAAACAGGTCCATCCATATCTCCATACAGCACTTCTGAAAACTGTTCCATCATGCAGCCCATTTCCTAATATTACACATTTCATTTGTAAATGCTTTTTTAAACAGCCAGTGTCCTTTACAAAGTAGGCTAGATTGTCCAGTCTGTAAGCGGTGTTTAGAAATAGTGCTGGATTTGCGCAGCTAACTCACCCTCATCTTCCTCTTTTGTAAAAACAATATATATTTAAATGCTTACAAAAATCTAAAGAACCAGAAGAAGACTTTTTATTTTCCAACAATTTTTTTTGTATATATTTAATTAAAACATCTTTGAAAGCAAAGTTTGTGTGAATAAAGCTGATTCTGATTCTGGAAACAAGTCAGTATGTTCAGCTCATCCTGTGATTTTTCTGCTGAGTTGCCCCTCTCACTGAGGTTTCTGAGAGATTTTCAAAAATGCTTTCTAAATTAGACAATTTTTCAAACTTTGTTTGAAATGCATCCTTGTGGATTGTGTAAGCAGTGATTAGAAACAAGTATGACATAAAGGCCCAACTGATGGTTGCCCATCGTCGCTTTCTGCACTGGTGATAGAGTTGTTGAATGGAAGCCAGGAGACCATGTAGAACAGGAGTCGCCAACCTTTTTGCATCTGAGAGCTACTTCGTGGGTGCTAAGTGATACGAAAGGCTACCAAATTGAGACCCACAGTTTACTTTTAATTCTATCACTTAATGATTAATGATTTATCTTATTTTGGAACAGCTTGCGGACTACTCGTATGGTCTTCGAGGGCACTCTGGTGCTCACTGGTACCATGTTGGTGACCCCTGATGTAGAAACTTTTTTTTTTTTTTTTTTTTTTTTTTTAATACAAGCATAAAAAATATATTAACAATGGTGTGGACAGAGTCTCAATTTGGAGTCATAAAAACCGCCTTGGCAATACAGTGAACTCCTGATATTCGTGGGGATTAGGAATCGGTCACCCACAATAATCTAAACTCAACGAATACTCGAGACCCTCACTAAAAGCACTTATCACTGCCTAATTTAATGGTGCACTCACCAGAAATGCCCTAGAATTCATCTTGGCACTACTGCAGAAGCAAACATCTACAGTCTTCCTTATCTTGGGTGAACAACCAATCAGCACCAAGGAAAATGAATGGCGCTCTTGGATTGGCTCCTGTGCAAACGCCAGCCAAAAGCATGTCCAAAAGCATTGCACCTCAGTATTTTAGCTTCCCAAGCTGGATTTTTTTTTTTGGAATATTTTGTATGTGCTCTATGAAAAAATCTGCCGATAATTTGGAGTTACCTTCTACAGAAAAATTAGTGAGTACCGAACCACGCGGGGGTCCACTGTATTCAGACCTGGCAGTGTTTATGAAAATAGCTGCAATTTCAGCTGAATCTGCAGCTCTTTGCAAGAGTCTTAACAGCATTCATAGCCAAAAATAAAAAAGTTGGAGGATAGGAGGTAGTGAGCTCATGTTATTCCACAAATAATATGACTTTTTTTTTTATTGCTGCTGAAGCTCTTTTTTTGTTATAGGCCTAACTGTAGACTGAGGAGAGTAAAAGCGAATAATCCAGGGAGTTTTAAACTTGGGAGTCACAGTATTTTAGCATGTTGTTGGTCTGAGTCAGCCCTGATTAAAGCAGCTTGTTTCCCTAGGACTGATTTTTCTCTGATTAAACTCAGACTTTGGTTTATCACTAGAACCAGTCTGGTGGGATAAAAACAGCTAAACACTACTTGTAATGAAGACATTCTTCTCTCTTTCTCCAAGATGTGCATATTCATAAACAACTTATGTTAAGCATAAGTTCTTGTACTTGGAAAACAGGCTGTTTAAATCCCACACATTTCAGAGGAGCACTAAAATCTGTAATTCAGATTTTAAACATCAGCCCTGAAGGCATCATTTGAACACAGCTGTAACTGTAAAAACATTGTGATAGATGCAAAACCAGATCTGGACGTGGTTAAAGAGCACGATAATATTCATCCACAGGAAGATTTAAACTGCTGATGGTTCAGATGTTAAACCTGACAGACTTCTTCCAACTCTTGTGCTTATTTTTTTCTGTCTGCCACTCATGTTTTTCTGCACAGCTTTTGTTGCAGATGATATGTTTTCTCCTCCCCAAAGCTCCACCGCTGTGCTTCTTTAACAGGTTCCTAAATAAAATATGTGCCTGGTGGACATCAACACTTTCATTATACCAGATTAAAAGTGTTCATTACAGTCAAAGTCATCAATTACCTAAATTATAAAAGTATAATTTTGCAGAACCTCATAAATTATACAGTACTCGTAAATGATAACCCAGCCAGAATCCTCAATCTTCATGTCTGTATAGTGGACATGATGGTTTCCTTCATATGTTTCAGCAGCTGAACGCCAGCAGACAGAAATGAGGTGGAAAATGTTTTTGTTTTTGTCTTTTAGAGGCTGTTAGCTTCAGCCTCGGGGCATGATGGAGCAGATGCTCCTCATCTCTCCTGGTATATTACACTCTGACTCAGCCTTCACACAGAAACCCTCATATTCAAGGGGTTTTAGACCTCAGACGCTTGTGCTAAACTATGTCTGTTCATTTAATTTTCAGATAAAAACTGATTGTACTGTTACTGTTGATTGAATATCAGAGGTTCCCCCCTCAAGTGGCCAAATAATTACTAACTGTATTACTGAAAACTGTAGGCCGACAGTATCCAACCCGTTGACATACGTAAATCTTCCTCAGTGCAAACAGAACATCTGTATATTGATGAGACTGAGTAACGTATTCCAATCAGTTTATTTATATAGCACCAATTCACAACAAATGTCATCTCAAAACACTTTACAAAAAGTGCTTTGGCTTTTCAATCCATTCATACATTCATTCCAATTGATCCTAGTTATCAAACGGTGCAGTCAAGTTGTTTGTTATTTAAACTGGTTTAAAAAGTTCTCTGTCTAAGGAAACACAGCAGATTGCAACGCGTCACTGGCTGTGTTTCTATCAAAGTTTTTTTATGCGTATTTTGAAGTATCGCATTAGAAAAGGTTGATGGAAACGGCAAAATTTGAAATAACTTACTGAATTTCACCCAAAAAAGTTTTTACGCTCACTTGAGGTGATGTTTGGCTTTTCTGAAAAAGAGTTCATGCATTAAAGGGGAGATGGAAGCACATTTGCCGAATAATTACTGACATTGCAAACATTCCCATCCACCAGTGGGTCGGTGCCTTACCAGAGGCATGAAACTTGAAAAAATTTCAAAGTCCAAGCCTCCAGCTTGGAAGGAAGGGACTCTCACCGTTGTTCTGAGATTTGTGGTCCATGCTGGTTTTCAACCTGTACTTCCTGTTTATTACAGCCATGCATAATGTCAACATTTGATGAAATTACACTTTGAGTAGCCTGGTTGATTCACTCGAAACAAGTAGATGAAAACATACCTAATTTGCATTTTCATTTTTTTTGTGATATTCTAAAAGTTTGCTCAAAATTCGCATGTCAGTTGGATGGAAACACAGCTACTGACTTGCAGCATTCACTCCTCCTGGATGAGGATGTAGCGACAGTAGAGGAAAATGTCCTTTTTAACAAGAAGAAACCTCCAGAAGTACAAGAACCTGGATCAGTGTGTATGGTCATCTGGCGACGGACTGGGGGTTTGATAATACAGAACAGACGCACAAAAAATACAGAAGCTGTGATCTGGGTCTACTTTCTATGTTAGATAAAGGTAAAAAGTTAATGGCAGTAGTAGCTCCTTTGGTGGCTTCATCTAGGAGAGAAACAGAGCTAAACAGATGATCTCCAAGCTGGATGAAAGAGAGAATATACAGTTAGTCGCAGTGAAAGCTCAGCCAGTAGCTTTGTCTAAGAGAGAGATGGGGTTAAACATTAAAGTACAGGGTCAAGTGCATCATCTCCAGAATGAGAACATTAAGGTGCTGGCAGCAGTGCCCCCATCCAGGAAGGTGTCACAGCTCATCAGAACGCCAGACCAGATGTAGCTTCTATGAAGAGTAAAACACAGAGAATATAAAGTTAAATGTTGAAATAACAGCAAATGATGCAAAATTGGAGAGTAGTAACAGAGTGTAGCAGAGTGAGGAAAAGTTGTCCTCCAGCAGCCTAAGCCTATCGCAGCACAGCTACAGAGATAGCTCAGGATAACTAGAAGTCATTCTATCAGCTATAAGGTCATGACTGCAACTTTTTGGTGTGTATATGCCAGCGGTGCCCAATCCAGTCCTCGAGAGTTGCATCCTGCTAATTTCAGATGCTTCCCTCTCCAACACCTCTAAAAGTTGCAGGATAGTTGCTCTTGAGGACTGGACTTGGGCGTCCCAAGTGCCCAAGTCCAGTCCTCAAGAGCTGCTATCCTGCAACTTTTAGACCCGTTTTTGCTCCAACACACTTGGATCCGCTCCTCAGCATCATTCAGCTCTGCAGAGGCCTGGTAACGAGCCATTCATTTGATTCAGGCTCAGCTGAAGCATCCGATTGCTAAAGATGCAGCGTGTGTTTCTCAAATGCCAGGATGAGACGAATCAAGCCGTGATTGAGTTGATTATGATGTCGGAGGTGTAGAACATAACATGGTGTAGCACATTAAAAACTTCTTTTCCTCTAATTAAAACAACTCCTGGTAAATGCAGGAGGTCTTTGCAAAGCTTAACGAGGTTTCACAGTAATTAATCCATATTTAATAAATGATGTTAGGCAAGAGAGGCTGCTTAGTCGGCTGAATCAACAAGCTCCAGAAGGGGCTGGGAGGGCCGTGGATGACAGAAAGGAAAATAAAGGAAGAAATGAGACAAATAAGTGTGGGTAGCAGCAGGAAGGTAATAAAGACAGTTATGGAGTGTGGCTGGAGGAGAGAGAGGAGAGGAAGAAGATATATTAGATGATATCCGAGCATCCCCCACTTTATTCTCACAGTGACTAAATTTGATTTATGTCAGACTGTGTGGGAGATCTTACTCAGAAGATGGATATGTTGGCAGGGCGGCTCTGAACCGGCTTCAGATATTTTATAGAAAAATCAGCTAACTTTACAATGTAGGAGAAAATGGCTGTTATAACTTAATTCCACTTTATTAGAACTCTTGTCTTAGTCTGTTTTAGTGGTTATATCCATCATTTGTACTGTTACTGTTTAAAGTTTTAACAGAGGCAGCTGAAGGTTGAACAAAGGCGTTAAAAGGTTAATAAAACTCCACCAAAACTTGTAATTTTGCCGAAGAGCTTTGCTGAGATCCTGCCTCCTGAATTCTTGCAATTTTTGTGGATTCTGGAATGAGATTCATTAATTCAGCTGAATGGAGGAAGAACCTGTGCAACAACTTCTTGTTTTACCCGTGGCTTTAAGGGGAAGTTTGGTCCTTTGGTCATTATTTTGGTGGCCTGGTTCTTTCATAATGATTTCAATAAACCGTTTTTGAAGCAGGACTGATGTAACAGGCTGAACATGGGATCATTTTTCATGTCTTTGTTGCTTTTGTATTTAGCATTTTTCATATTTTTCATGTGTCCAAAGCAGTTTAGTGTTAGTAATGAATAACTGCATGTAAAATGATGCTTTGCTAGGTTTTTTTTCCAACAGTAAAACAATTTTTGTGGTTCATCCTGTTTCTCTCCCTCTCAGCCGCGACTGAGCAGCGCTCACAGTTGCTCTCAGTACCGAGGGAGAGAGAAGCTGAGTTTTGCACTAATTGCAGTTTTGATATTCTTTACTGCAAGACTTGAAGGAAAAGCCTAACAATAACCAACTGTTCACGTAGTTTAAAAAGATGGTCTCTGCATGGCTTTGAAAGAGATTTGGCCATACTCTGGTAATGCTTTTTAAGTGAGAGAATGCTGCCATTGTTAATTCTTGATAGAAAATCAGTTTTGAATCTAAAATAACACCAAGATTCTTCACAGCCCACAATGGGTGTGCCAGAATACCTAATTTGTTATCAGGTCAGGATTGATTACCAGTACCCATTTTTGTTCTGGTTTAGCTGTAGAAAATTTCCTGCCATTCTTGTCTTGATGTCAGACAACAAATGAATAAAAAAAAAAAATCAAATAAAGCTGTGGATCTTCCATGTAAATATTAAAATGTATGCTATGTCTCCAGTGGCCAGCATGTACTGGTGTAAAAACAATGGGACCTAAAACTGACCCTCGGGGAATACCATAACTTATGGCTATAGTGATAAAATGCCTCAGGTAACCGCCATTATGTTGAGTGTTTTTCTGAAAGGCTCAGTTAATTCATGATAATCTTATTAAAATTATATAAATAAAGTTCATTTAAAAATCAGGAGGCAAGGGTAGGATCATCTAAGTTATTTCAATTTCTTAATTCTTTTTTGACAGGTTTTTTTCGCATCTTTACAGATTTACATCATGTAGTTATATTATTGTCAAGTCCTTGCAATTTAAATTGTTCAGCAAATGAGTTGAAGGTTGAATAAATGGAGAGGAAAGAGAATCATGTAAAACCAACAAAATCTGTTATTATGAAAAAAAATCATGATCTCGAATCAGCCTGAGGTTGCTTGGAGTGATGATGGAGAATGAAAGATTCATGGAAAAAAATGGAGGAACAGTTTATTTTCAAAAGGGAAATAGTTCAGAATGAAGGGATGAAAGATAAACATCTAATTATACGCAAAAAAAGAAGAAATCAGTTACAGTGGGCAAAGGTTTGATTTGAGAAAGATTGAGAGGAAAGACAGATGAGGGCAAATATCACAATATTTGCTCTGCTGCTGAAATGTTCCCTTCATTATTTACACTCAGTTATGTGCACAAAGCCTCACAAACATATTTATTTTTATAGCAGCAGTCTGAAGGTGCAAAACCATCTTCTAGCTGTTTGCTCTCATCTGAACAAACGGCAAACACTTGACTCATATACTGCCATGTGTACACATTTATAATCCAGCATCTGCTCTCCTTCCATTTCCTCCCTTTTTAAATGCCTTTGTACTTATCTTTCCATCTTGATGAGTGTTTTTACTCCTTCAGCTGCATTCTTATTCCAATCATCCTGTTTAAATATCCATCAAGTGATTCATTCTTCCCTTTACCCTCATTTTTACCAGCTCCGCCGTCCATCTGCCTGTCGGTCCATCTACTTATCCTTCCATCGTTTCTGCAATCATCCATCTGTCTGTCAGCAAAAAGCACAGATGCACTTATAAAAACAGCCTGTGAAGGAACTCATATATTTACAGAGAGTGTATTTGTGTCTAAAGGTGTATTTGCCCGCCCAACCTGAAGCTGATTAACAGATAATTACCTCCGACAGGAATCTCAGCTTCTTTAACAGATAAAGTAAGAGTTACAGCTGGACGGACAGATGGAAAAACACTTTCTACAGTTAGAGAAGCATGGCACACACCACTTTACCTGCCAGTCACAGAAAAGGTGAAGGGGTGGCAATGTTGAGTGGAGATAAATAAGACTGAGGGGAAGATCTGTGATCAGGGAGAGTGATTGGCTGAGCAGGATGAAGCATAGGAATGACAAGTGATTGACGAATGAGTTGGAGAAAGAGAGGATAGGAGATTGGAAAAAGTTGGAGACTAGAAAGTTTTACATAAAAGATAGAAATAAACTGTTTAGTGACACACCCTACTTTTTAAATATGCTGTTCTTTTCATATGACAAAAAAACTTGATTTAAAGGGTCAGTAAAATAGACTTTTTTGAGTTTTACATCATGTTATGTTATTTCCTCAACAAAAACATACCATTCAGCTGTGCAAACGCCTGCGTGGATACAACTCCACCTTCGTGGTGCAGCTCCTTCTCAGAGACGCAGTTTGAGCTTCCGCCTGACAGAGCAACCCCCCCCACTCAGCTGCTTCAGACTAGCGGAAGAAATTAGCAAACACCTGGTGGAACTGCACATCTGCTGAGGTCATTATACGTGCTACTTCTCAGTCCAACGCTTGTAAAAACGTTGTCAAATGGTTAATAGAGGAATGCTATTGTGATGACTTCCTAGTTTCTATTTAACATGCAGGAAAAAATATGGCAACATATGAGATTACAGTAACATAAAAGCATTGGAAAATAATCATGAAACAACCTAAAGCAAATGATATTACATGGTTATAAAACAGGAGTAACGTCCACATGTCAGGAGGTGTTAGTTAAAAGACAGACGGCTGCGTTTTTGGCAAGCTGAAAGCGATTTAGCTGAAAGTTGACCTGACATGAAGACAGAGGTGGGTAGAACACCCAAAAGTTGTGCTCGAGTAAGAGTAGCACTAATTTAACATATTTTTCACTCAAGTAAGTGTAAAAAAGTATTTTGTAAAAAGGCTACTTGAGTACTGAGTAATTAATCATAATATCTGATGGAATATTTTACAACGATGTAATAAGACAGACAAAAATATAGTTATATGCAAATTCTGGTGTTTTAAAGACTAGAATGAAAAAAAAAAATACAAACAAATAACATGATTACAAAATGACAAATTTTGAACAGGAGAAACATTTTTTGAAATCCCCAAATATAAAACTTACAAAACTAATACTTAGTTTTGTAAGTTTATTTTGTAAGTTTATACTTGCAGTGCGTAAACTATCCAGAAGTTTTACTCAAGTAAGAGTAGCAATACTTCACAATATTACTACTCAAGTAAAAGTAAAAAGTACGGTGCAGTAAAACGACTCCTAAAAGTAATTTTTTTCCCCAAAAAGATACTCGAGTAAAAGTAGAGAGCATTAAAGAAGGCACGTCTGGAGCTAATAAGAGCATGAATTGGCTTCTCCAGGTCAGGACGATTTTAAAAGGCTTCGCTTTGACCGAAAGACGCAGCTGAAAGAAGGAAGCTAACCACAGGGTCAATTTAATTATTAAATGTAAAATCCTTTATTACATTTTTTTTAAACTTTCCAAATGACTATCTTTTGTCTTTTTCTCATAATGGGAAAGGTTTAGTGTACACCTTCAGTGTGGTAACTGATGACTCACAAATGGACTCTGTGACCAGAGAAAACTCTGGATCTTCACTGGTGTTTGATTAAACTATCCTGGGTGCAGAAATGGTTCGCAGCTTATAAAACTATAACGTTGTTGCTCAAGCAGTTTCAGCTACTAGTTTTTAATTTAATTTATTTCCATGTTTATACATTTGGGCTAAATTCTTCAATTTTAGCAACAAATTTAGTCATGTTTTAGTCACCATTACCATTTAATAAGTGAACTATAATGGAAAGTACTCCAAAAATTTGCTTAAATTAATATTCAAATAGTCTAATTATTTGACACATTTTCAACATTAATCCATTAAAGCATCTTTTCAGTATGAGGAGAATTTATAAATGTTAATTGTTTTATATTTACTTTTGAAAAAATATTTAATTATTGATAAAACTTGTTAGAAGGAGCAGATAGTATCTCTGCTTCTTTAAAGGTAGTCGTTAAAAAACAGCTCAGCTGTAAAGTTATGGCTTCTATATGCCATCATTTATGCTCCTTGAAAGGGAACAGACAGGACTCTTCTTCTTTGATGTTCATGCTCATCATTCTTTTATCCAGCAGTTGCTACAGCTCCCAGTCCTCTTGTCATGTTTAATGGGAGCCATTAAAGAACATTCACACAACAGGAGTTCTCTTTAAAAACACAAAAAGCCAATCTTTCTGCAAACAGATGAAGACAGGGATGCAGTGAGTTGGAATCTCTTTAAAAAGCTCAAGTTAGAGAAAAAAAAATCTGGCAGACATACAGGGAGAGAGTCGAGAACAGACAGAGCGTTGATCTATATTTAATCTGTGTCCCTGTCCTTTGTTCTCAGAAACGCGCCTCATGAATGTCCTATAAATAAATTCAGACCAACTTTGACTCAGTGGACAGCTAAAGGAGCAGAAGCCATTTTTAAATAACTCAGAGTTTTACAGGCTTCTTTTGAACTTAAATCTATGCAGCATCGAAGCATTTTATTGAGACACAGAAGTGGAAAAGATTCACAGACAATGCAGACTCTGCTTTTAAGTTCCTGTGTGTTTTTTTTTAATGATACTTTTTCAAAACCACCCTGTCTAGCCATGTCGATTTTTTTGTTATGGATTTTTACAACAAATTAGAAATATGTAGATATTTATAGGGGCTACATGCAGCAATCATTATATGCATGATATACTATCGTTTGGACATTGAAAGTTTATAGTCAGCAAACTAATGAAGGGATTTAGCAGAAAAACAGACTATCGAACAACCCTGTGCAGGAAGATTTAGAAAAAAAATCAGTTAAAAACATGAAGTATCAACACTAAGGTATGTCCCACAGTGATTAGCTTAGATAAACTTGCTAGAAAAAGCAGCGCTCTCATTTTGGGCTCCTAACTTACTGGCTATGGTATCCAGTAAATTTGTTTAGTCACTTTATTCAGTCCTGTTTGAAGAAATAATAAGACAATGATCACTTTCTTCCTATTCCTGGTAGATATCTAGTCATAAAGGGCTACGAGTCTAAAGTAAAACCCACAGCTACACCAGCAGACAACATGTTTGTTTATCTTAGCATGCACAGATAAAAAATAATAAATTAAAATAGTACTGGAGGCTGTAATAATGATGGTACTAAAGTAAATGTATCACTACTTTTTGAAAAAGGGTGGCCCCCATACTGGTTGGGAGGCCACATGAATTGTTTGTGTTTTTGAATTGTAAAGCCTACCTTTATCAATGCTAGTGTCATTTTCTGTTCCTGGATAAATTATTATTTCAATGCTAGTTATAATACTAATTATCATAATTCAAGAATAGACAACATATTCAGGTGTGAAGCAGCGACTTAGGTAAGCAACAACCTCACATTCTATTTTGTAGAAGATATTCCAAAAGCTAATTTTAGCCCAGTTTGATATATTGGAATCTAGTTAGGTGTTTTTATGTGTTGTCAGGATGAATCATTCTCAAGACTTTCTGAAAGTCTTTAATTTATTTTACCATTTGATTACTTTCAGTCCAGTCAAAGTGGCAAAACAGACAGAACAACATTCATCTGAAACAGACTGAAAAAAGTGTTTGTTAAAAATGTTTGGATTTAATTGATGGAAATCACCTGTGTGCAAATCAGAAAAGATCAAAAGCATCTTCTTGGCAAAGTTATGAGGAGAAATTAGTAGAAAACAGATTATCTTAATTCTTTTAGCCAATCACAAATGTAGCATTTTCTCATTTTAGGTTTTGCTACGAAGACTAAAAAAAAAAAATGCTTTTTTTCCCCAAAGTTTTGAAATCGAATATGAAGCTACAACCACTCGTCTGATATAACTGCAGTGCAGATTTGCATCTTAGCTGAAGGCCTCTGCAGAGTTCTGAATAATTCCAGTACAGTTAAAGTTCTCCACAATTTCAGCTTAGCGCCTGGATGCCTATTAAAACGCTCTTTACCAGGAACAGGGCCACATTAAACAGGTGCATGAACCATTTTAGCTTTATAAGAGCAGTTTCAAATACACTCAAGCTCCAATTAACAGCAGTAATTCCCTCAGCAGACTCATGCTGTTGATCGTAAAACTTGTTCCTTGTGTTGCACACTACTTTCTGTGTTCATGAACTATTTTCAGAGAGGAAACATCAAAACATGAGTTTTGATCACTGGTTTTTCTGTCATAATCATACAATTGAGTATTTGCATCAAGAAAACTCTAAAAGGTCTTTTTATTCTAGATGAATCCTCATCAATAATTCTGGCTTAAACCATAACAGACCATGCAACTACACATTTCCTCTTAATTATTTCTGCTTTTCCTCATATTTAAGGCAAACCAGTGTTTGCCACTTTTTAAATGACATGGATACCATCCCTGGGTGAAACTCAGAAGCAACTTTTATACTTTTTGTTTCTTCCCTGCGAAACAACAAAGAATGTAGCTATCAGAGGGCTGTATAGTCTCCTTCTCTCAGGCTGCCAGTCTGAAACCCAGAATAGCATGACTGACAAAGGAGCAATGAAATCCAAAGACTTTTAACACCAGCAGCAGCCAACCATGACGACTTCTTCTGTATGTTAGAGCAGACACTAACTGTGCCATGAGAGCAGCATTCTCACTCCCTAAGCATTAAAGCTGGGGGTTGATGGCAAGGGAATGAGTCAAAATGAGAAAATAGAGCAGATAGAGAGATGCTGTAATATGGGGAGAATGTGAGGCATTAAGAAGTATTAGTTCAAGTGTAAAACATGGACAGCAATGAACTACCCTGCTGCTCAATGGACCACCAGCTTTGGTGCTGATCCCCCACCTGTGTGTCTAAGTGTGTGTGTGGGAGGAGGAGGAGGAAGCACTGGGATGGGACAAAACCCCATGTCTTACCCCTCTTGAGGTCTTATTAACCTTTACTCATCATTCACACACACTCACACACTCCCACTTCATGACTATTCCACTCAGGCACACACCCTTCTGTTCTGTTTTGTTTTCACACACACACACACACACACACACACACACACACACACACACACACACACACACACACACACACACTTCTGTGTCCTCACTAAGGAGATTTAAGAGCTGGTTAATTGGTTGGCTGGGGCTGATTTTTCTGTTGAATGTTAATGCCACCGTCATGCATGGTTCCCTGTGGAGAGGGACAGTAAGGCTGAATTTGTGTGTGTGTGTGTGTGTGTGTGTGTGTGTGTGTGTGTGTGTTTTGTCCTTTGCATGTACCATTATCAAGTTCACATTTAGTAGCAGGCCTTCCTAGTTAAGCCTTTATTAAGTTTGCATCTATAAACCACTTAAAGGTGAGTTAAACTGATTAGTTAACAGTGCTTTTTAATAAAGCTGCCTTTTTACATATTTGCTGTTGTTACCAGACCAAAGAGACATTGTAGCATAAAGAAGTGATTTGATAGATAGATAGATTTGATAGATTTGATAAGGAGGGGCGACCATAATTTCAAAAAACAGTTGATTTTCATGCGACCGTACGATTACTGATCAGGAGCTGGACATGAGGTGTTAAACGGGACCTTTTATGCAAAATTCACATTTTGCACATCTTAGTTCTTCCATTTGGATCTTCTAAAAACAGCCCAAGCGCTGAGAAAAAAAAACACCCTGCTGTTTTTTTTTAGCAATAAGTTAATGTTTTTTGGTGTCTGGAAAACGACCCGTTTCAAAAACCTTCCGAACGTAACTTCACACTGTGCCGTTACCTAGCAACCACAGCTGAGCTCAGCCCCTCAACTAGCAACCCAAGCAGAGCTCGAGCACAATTGGTGAACTGGTTGTACTGATGTATGTGCTGTACAATGGCTGCTGGAAAAGACAAGAGTTTTGTTGTTGACTTACCATCCAGAAACCACTTGCTGCATTCTTGTTGGTTGTGCAGGAGTCTCTACTTCTGCCTATCAAAGATGAATGGTTGTATAATTGCGCATCTGTTAGCAGCCGTTTTCATGTGTGAGTGTAAAGGTTGAGTTGGGGGGCATAGCCAACAGTTCATTCTGAAAAGAGCTCAAAATAAGCAGAACTGACCAAATGGCAATCTCATTATCAAAGAATGATTTTGTGCAAATAATGTAACAAACATGTTTTGTTTAGCCCATAGACCTGTCCTAGCCTGTTCAAGAAAGCATAATAGGTCACCTTTAATCGCTTCTCGTTACCCCCGTATACTACATGATGCCAAAGACACGATCAAGCTGAAACTCGACCTGATCCTAAAAATTGTCGCATGAGTGAAAAATCGACTCAAAATGGGCCAAAAGTCGCACAGTGTATGCCCAGCTTTATGTTTAGGCTTTATTAGGTTAAAAAGTTGTTCCAATTTTTTTAAAGTAAGGTTCTCTGAAGTTATTGTCAATAACAGCTCCTGTACCTGCAGTAGAAAAATTTTAGATCACCACAAGATTAAAGAAAAGTAAAGAAGTCCATAGTGTGGTGGAAGGGTAACAGCTAGTCAGATGGGCACCCTCTGTTTTAGCTAATGGAATCAATTTAAAACAACTCAAACTAAAAATGTTCATATTCCTATATGAATGTCTACACCTTCACAAGAGACTATTGTTATGTTTCTTACCATTTTCTCAGCTGAACAATATCTGTGTTACTATGCAAGATGATTGTTGTGAGGCTGGTAGGATTTGCAATTCACCTGTCCACTCTAATTTTGCCAAAACAAGAGTTAATGTTTGTATTTCCGGTTTTTTATGTCGTGCTGTTTTAAAATTATTCTTGAGAATTAATGATATTCACCAATATACCAATGTATTCCACTGGTAGAAAATTATTCAGTTTGAGCTGTTTTAAATAGTTAAAATCAGCTTAAAAGGGGGTTCTGACTGGCTGACTGTCAGAACCCCCCTACCATCATTCTTTTCTTAGGATTTTCTCAATTTTCAGCAAACACATGATATATTTTTCCTCAGTTTCAGTCTTCCACAGTGTCCTGTGATTCAACAGTCCAATTTATCATGGAGGAGCAGAAAATGCATCATGAAAGGGAAGATTAGATCTAAATATATATCCACGTTTTCTGAAAGAAGTGAACTCATCAGTTAGGAAATTCTGCTCTAAGATTTTAGTCAAACTAACTGCAGATTTGGGCTTTTGCTCCATTTACTGGAAACATACAAACCTTTCCAAAAATGAGCTTCTATGGAAGCTCATCCAATAGTTGAACTGAGATAACTTCTTAAACACACATCTCAAAGAAGAGAAGTGTAAGGTCAAGGTGAGAGAGCTGCTACTCCAACTGGCTTCCTATTTACTGTGGTAGAGGAAGAGGTTTTCATCGATGCTAAAATTATCCATGAATACAGCTTCTGCAGTCAGAGCGGAAGGTCAGCTGTCATGTTGCAACATGGCAAAGACATGGTCATGCAGTCTGTGGAAAGGTGAGACGAAGGAAAACAAGTTTCAGTCGGGTCTAAATTTTGATCGAAAACAGAATCTTCCTGCTGACTCTCAGTATTTATAGTGGTGTTTTGATCGACCTCTGGGAACTTTGGCACCATGCTTTTTCTTGTTCATGACCGTATTCAACCTTCAAGAGCACACGACTTTTTTTTTTTTTTTTAACATAGTGTTGATTCAGATTGTGTGAGAAAGCCTTTAATTTTTCACCTCTTACTCTTTTTCCTTGAAAAGTTCCCTTCGGAAGATGTATATTTTCTGTCAGTCACTTAAGACCAAAGTGCTGCTGGCTAAAACTGAAAAAAGAGAAGTTTTCAAGGGAATTTGGCTGCTGATGAGATTCCTGAGAGTGGAGTTGATTTTACTTCTAGCAAAAAGATGCATTGAATCTTTGCAAAAGATTACTAATGTAATGATTCGCCGCATCTGCTTTTGTGAAGTTTTGTTGAGCCTTGCTGTACAGATTTCTTTTTATGATAATCTTCTTGTTTCCAGTTGTAGATGGCCATAAAAATGTCAAAAACTCTAAAAGTCAAACTCAGGACTTTAATTCATTAGACGGTTGGTTTTCTTGTTTCGACAGTAAAGCTGAACGAGCTATTTACAAATGGCAACATCAACAACTACTTGGCAGAATAATGCATTTCAGACAGTCTTTAAAATGAGACCAGCAGAAAGACATTATCATGGATAATCTGGGGAACAGAGTTAGAAAACAGGCGGCTAACAGGCAGCGGTACCAACAAGAAAACTGATGGAACAATTCCAGTGGTGGTCGTTATGTGATCTATTCTATTCTATTCTATTCTATGCCAGCTTTCCCACAGCCAAATACAGTGGAATGTAACTTCAAATTATTTTCAGAAAATTTCTAAAACATTCTGAAAAAACCAATGCAGCTTAAAGGGGCAGTATCATGTAAAATCGACTATTTTGAGCTTTATATCATGTTATAATGTTATTCCCTCATCAAAAACATACCTGGAGTGTTGCTTTGATTCTTACATGTATGTTTGAGAAATCCTTTAATCTCCCATGGCAACCATTCAGCTGTGCAAAATGCCTGGATGGACCCAGCTCCACCTTCGAGAACCAGCTCCTCCTCAGAGTTACAGTTTCCAAGTTTCCATGCTTGCGCCTCACAGAGCACCCCTCCCTCGCGACTCCCCCACTCAGCTGCTTTAGACTAGCCAGAGCAATTAGCAAACAGCTGGTGGAACTGAGCATCAGCTGAGCTCATTATACGAGCTACTTCTCAGTGAAACGCTGGTAAAAAACGTAGTTAAAGGGTTAGCCTTTGTGGTGACTTCCTGGAAGCGGTGTTTCAGAAAGAGCAGGACTTTCTTAAAGAGACAAAGGCCCAATTTCAAGGGATAAAATTACGAAGTCAAATTTTTTTAAAGTCATATTTGATATATACAGTATTTTTGTAACAACTGAAGGTAACATCGTTACTTGATAGCGTTATAAAATGATTCTATATGCCTTGAAAACACATAATACTGCCCCTTTAAGAAGCTGAAATATATAGGAGCAATGCTACTAGACACACTCTTGGCTGGCGTTTGCAAAGCAGCGTTCATTTTCTTTGGTGCTGACTGGTTGTACCCCCAAGAGCAGAGATGAGGAAGACTGTAGATGTTAGCTTGTATGGTGGTGCTCGGATGGTTTCCACTGTGCGTAATAATGCATATTGAGGCATGTTTGGTGTTTGAACAATTCAAATAGGCAGAAATAAGTATTTTCAGAGGGGATCTCAAGTATTTGCAGATTTTAGCCATTCGCTGGTGGCTGTGGTCCCTAAACCCCCGCAGATACTGGGGGTCCACTGTACATACTTGGTTGTCGTAATTGGTGTATCCCAAAATTTCTAGTTCTTGTAACCTCAGCATTATAGGAGCCCCTGTTGTTGTTTGGTGGCATGTGTGTTTAAAGCTCTACTGGACGGTTTTCTTTCTTGAACAGTATGTATAAAGACAAAAATATGTCAGCTCATCGGTTTTCTCTCGCATTCTTTACATATATTAGTAACAGAACAGTTTGTCAAATGAAGTTGAGCTCCAGTTTAATTAGAAGGCTGCAGGTCAGATATTCAGATGGAATAATAAAGAGATGTAAATGAGTCTTGGCCATTCTGGGAGGCCTGTCTCCAGTTTTTTTTTCTGGTGATAGTTCATGTAAATAAGGCAAGCAGACTAATAAGCTCAGGAGGCATGGGCAGGTTTTTAAATAACCCCCCCCCCCAAACTGGCTGTAATTGTTAAGTGGATGCAAAAGAGCGAGTTTCATGACAGGGTAGTCTGTTGTTATCTGCTCTACCAATTATAATAATTACAAAGACTTCTTCTTCTTTGTGTCACTGTTTTTGTCATAAGCGTCGGAAGGCTGAGTAAAAGAAGTGTCCTGCTAACTAAAATAACCATAGAGCTGTCCTTGGCAAGGACAACACTGTCGTCGTTGTGATTATGTATTTGTGTGGGTTCCTAAATATGTCCTGCTCATGTAAAGCTGTTTATTTAGGTTTAAACCTAGTACCTGGGTCTGCCCCCACCCCCGCCCCCCCAGGTAAAGCGAAGCAAAAAAGATGCCAGCGTGTGGTGATGAATAAAGCCGGCACCTGGAGGGTATGTAGTGGTGTGTGGATTTATGTCTCATTGTGGGTCAGATCCATAACCTCGCGGCAGGATGTATGACTACAAGGTCACAAACTAGGTTAGATTTCCCCCCTAAGTACCTGCTAGATGCCCTTCCTAGAGAGGCAAACTTTTTGTGAATCTGGCTGCTTAGTTCCAGTTTGTTTGAAAAACCCTACAGTGTTCATTTAGGACCTGAAGATATCCTCATGTTTCTAACTTATGTTAATGATATTTAATTTCTAACCATTATTATGTAAACTAATGAAATCCTCTTGGTGACTTTGGTATTTCGGTGACACCAGAGAAAATAAATTGAGGCAGGAAAAAAAATGTGTTTGTGTGTGTGAATGTTTATGTAAAAGAGGAAGTGTTAAAAATGACTTTTGTTCACAGTTTTACACACTGGAACAGACCAGTGATGTGTGTGTGTGATTGGCAGCAGTAATTGGTGTCTGGTTGGTGGAAGAAAACAGTGAATAAATACAGTCATGGAATACTGATAGGAGCTCTTTGGACTGAATAACAAAATACACAAACACACCCACTAAGCCCAACCACCAAGGTCTCGTCACCATTGCATAAAGCTAACAAACTACTGGTGCAAAAGAAGAAACATGAAGTTAACTTTCAGAAAATTTTAAATATTCTGGGAACCTGACAGTTTTGAGAGCTGATGTGTAGTTGGCTCTAGTAAGATGCCAAAATAACTAAACATAATTGCATATTTTGTTGCTTTAAGTTGTTGGAGCTCCAAAAAAATGTATGACAAAAGTGCATTTTGTATTTGCACCCATAAGATAAGACTATATAAGATAAGATAAGATGTACTTTATTGATCCCAGAATTGGGAAATTATTGGGCAGCAGTAGCTGCATGACATATAGAAAACAGACAGTATACTCAATATAAGTCAAGTCAGGTTTATTTGTATAGCACATTTCAGCAACAAGGCAGTTCAAAAAGCTTTATGTGATAAAAACATAACACAATTAACAAATATGATAAAAACATAACATTTTTTTTAAATACCATTGTGATATTCATCAGAAATCATTATCATCAAATATTGGAATAAGGACTAGAATTAATCAATGTTATTATTAATCAAATGCAGCTCTAAACAAGTGGGTTTTTAGCCTTGATTTAAAGGAACTCAGTGTTTCAGCGGTTTGTAATTTTCTGGAGGTTTGTTCCAGATTAGAGGAGCAGAGAAACTGAAAGCTGCTTCTCCATGTTTGGTTCTGGTTCTGGGGATGCAGAGTAGACTAGAACCAGAAGACCTGAGTGGACTGGAAGGTTGATACAATGACAACAGGTCTTTAAGACGTTCAGTGATTTGTAAACTAACAGAAGGATTTTAAGGTCTGTTGTCTGAGCTACAGGGAGCCTTAAGGGCTCTGCATCGTCCAGCCGAACTGTCGAAATCAGTTCTCAGTGTCATAGATGCGTGACGAAAATTGCATCATTTTGTTCTCCGCCTCATGTCGTCCGCCCCTTTTTGTCACCACCCCGCCCCCACCGCAAACTTTTCACTCCCCTCTCCATGCGAAACTGTTCTCTGATTGGTCTAAATTTCGTGGGTGTGTTTATTTATGCAGAAAACAGCCCCAACTACTCAACTTCAAGAAGCCGGTTTTTCAGCCACAGAGCAGGATGGATGGTTCTGAGCAATTGTCCGAGGCTGCGAGGAAGTACGTACTGAAACATGAAACTCCCCCTGCTCGGTTCTGGTCCAATGCAGAAGCAGAACGTTCCACCGATGCCTTCTGTTCTTTTTTTCTAATAACATGGAAAATAAACCGAGATTATCCAGCTCATCATTCATTATTTCCTCCTCCTCCAAACTGGTAATAGTTGATCCTCTCAGCCATGATCGCTGTGTTTACTGCACTGCTGTAAACCACACACGGCAAAACACCAAGACGTTACACTGCAGAGGAAGGGGTTTCACAGGAGTCGGCTCGGCGTGTCTTGCGAACTGTGAAGCGTCTGTGTGAAAAGGAACATTTGAAAACCACGTTGACAGCTCGACTTTGGTCGGACTGTGCTGGGCCCTTTATGCATTTCAGTCTTTGAGAGAAACCCTCTTAATGTGGACGTCGTCTTCTCCTCTTTTTACAGTTTCTGATTAAGCATTAAGCTTGACTGGAAGAAAAAAAAAGATTTTAGTTTGTGATTTAAACGGACTATAAAGTCACACCTTTTCAATCGCATCAAGAAATTTGGGCATGATTGAAAACTCTATTGAACTATCTGGTAAGAAATACAAAAACATGTGGTGCGTAAACAAAGGATTTTATAGCAATTTATTTCTTTAAGGATGTGAAACTGTTGAATTTACCATCAACACACCATTGTGACATTAGTTTCACTTTACACACAAACTAATGTGGAGTTTGAAACTTTTAAATGAGCTTTCACACATGGACATGTGCACACACAGAGCTCACCGAGTTGTTTGCAAAAGTCGGTATCTTCCCAAAGACATGTCACCACTAACAATCGTAATCATCAGGATCCTTTGTGCTTCTCTTTCTCACTCTGTTAATTGTGATGTAGTTCAGTGTTAAAGAGCGCCCAGTAGCCAAAGCCAATTGTTAGTGTAGCTCCGCTGCATAAAGGTTAGAAACTGCATTTGCATTTAGATGAGTGAGAAACTTAGGAAGAGAAGCAGGGAAGGAGAGGAAGTAATTACACCTCGCTCCGTGGTTCATTTAAGTGATTGGATGAATGGGTGTGCGTATGTGTGAGTGTTGGGGGCTTGTTTGACATTTATTAGCAGTGAGGTCCAAAAGCGCAAAGATCACCATATTTGTGGGGTCTAACAGCTTTGTTGAGATTACAATTTTGAAAGTGTAAAGGTCAAGAATTGGGAATTAGGCTGAGCACTAGATTAGTAGCAAGGAAGAAGCAAGATGGATGATCTCTGCTGCTATCAGAGATTGTACTAGAGGAATATGTGTGTTTCTGGACATGTGAAAATTCATTTTCACACATAACTGTTTGTAACTTGGTAATTTGCCATTATCATTTTCTTACCCAGCTAAACAGCGCTGGTGCAGAAAATCTTAACACAATGTCTTCTTACTTACACCCAGAGGGAAAAGAAGTGTAAGAAATGAAAAAACTTGCAGTGTATGAGGTTAGACAAGGTGTAAAAGAATATTCTATACCATAATAGAATAGAGCAGAATAGAAATTTCCTCTATTGTCCCACAGTGGGGTAACAGGTGTACCAGCAGCAAGTTAAAGGTAAACTGGAGCATGCATTTTCAAACTAAGGTAATTGTAAAGGTTGATGTGCTACTGTTTCCTCCCTTTCTGACTTATATTTAGTAATGTAAAGAGACTCCTTTAAAAAAAAAAAAAGCATAGATACAACATGGAATTTTAAAATACAGGTATACAGCCAAGTATTTGTGTCCTAAATCTGCTCAGTGTTTCCCATGTTCTGTTAAGAAAAGGACACCCAGTAACAAACAGTTTCCAGTCAAGGAGGAACAGAGCAATGCTAAATTCTTGGGATTGCTTACATTTTTAAATTGTTGTCTGCTTCCTCTTATCAAAGCTAACTTCCATTTGAAGCCTAATTGTGTTTTTGCCATCACCATTTTTTCCCTTTTGGGCATGTAGAAGTGATGATTTATACTTGAAACCAAATTCAGTCTAGCTTAGTGCATTTAGGACTTTTATGCATTTATATAACCTTTCTTGTAAATAACACTTTATTGAGATGCAAGAATAAAAAAGACAGATTTTTAAAAATTTTATTGGAAAGCTTAATGGGATGGGAGTCTATTTCAAACAGAGGAGTTTCACCATTTTGTGGTGATGACAGGATGGAGCAGAGCTTTGCCTGCATTGATGAGGGTATCATACTGATCTGCTTTCGAATAGAAGAAACTGAGCTGAGAAGAAAAGATTTTGCTTTATCTTTCAGTCCTTTCATGAGCCACATCCCAGGTCAGAGATGTGGATAGTGACTGAAAGCAGGGTTGCCATTCTCATACGCTGTGGAACTCAGACATGAGGAGGAAGCTCAGATGCCTGAAGTGGTTCAGGTCTGGTAAGAGGAAGGCTCCTTGATGCCTCCTTTTAGAGGTTTTCTTAGCTGTAGATGGAAGTAGATGCTGAGGAGGACCTAGAACTCAGTAGATGACCTAGCAGAAGGGATATCCCTTCTGCTATGGGAACAGTGGCCAAGGAGGCAGCTTGAGAGGGGCACTGAGATGAGAGATCATCTCTTTTTAAGCCGTTTCCTCCTGAACCAGAAGTCAGGATATTGATTATTTCCAGGTGTTATGAAAGTAACACAGGGTTTCTACATAGTTTTGGAAATAGTATTTGCTTTTTTACTATGCAAATATGGACAAGTTTGGAAAGAAAGTTGAGTATAGAAAAAAATAGTGATTCAAGAGTCATTACTGTTTTCCAAAAGATAATGACCTGAATTTCTAGAAAAAAAGAAAAAAAATTGGTTTTAACATCCTCATCAAACTTTAAGTTGAATGTTTTTGGGGTTTTGAATTACTGACTGTGAACCCCCACAGATACATGTACTCTCAAACAGCTTTACAGTTGTTCCACATGGTTTTACCCGATTACAATAGGTTTTGTGCATGGATCTTAAGATTAACCGAACTGAATCGACACATACTGTATACATGCATGTGCAAAACATGGGTAAAATACACACACAAGCTGACTGCAAATGAGCAAAACTGACGTTGTTATACACCTTAAATAGGGACAAGCTACGAACGTGCAGGTCTGCCAGTGCCACAGCGTTACCGGTCTCACGTTTGAATTTGTCTCAGTTGTGGAGTTTGGAGCAGTGAGCAAAGTATTCAAATTTGTTTGGTGTCCCAACATTCTTATAGCTCTGCTTAAAGGTCATTACAGATTCAACAGACTTCTTTATTTATTTCCTTAGATCTTTATCTGACCAGGAGGTTTCATTGAGATCAGAAATTTTAGAGACATGACCAAGGTAGCATTCCTAAAAATGAAAACTATGGAAAACATGTAGGATATACAAAATCAGCAAACAGAATGACTCAGCTATTCAACTCGTCAAGAAAAACGAATGACTTTCTTCATTGCATGTTTTGTGACACTCTTGAAATCATTCATGGATGTTCAGTTCAAAAACTTGCACCATGCAACCAACTGCACCATGTTGCATGGTGGGAAAACATGTGAACATTCAAAAGCAACCACTTCGAGGTTCAAAATGTGCAAATAGCAAATACTAGAGCAGACAGAAAGTAGATTTCTGAGGTATTCTGGGAATTTACCCAACAGAGCTTTATGAATCAAAACATACCAACGTTGTTGTCTTATGGATGGTTAATGATCTCCAAACAAACTAAATCATAGAGTATGTAATGGGTGAGTGAGAGCATTTTTCATTTGAAACGAAACATGAAAGAGCGATATACACTGAATCAAGGCTGCTTAGAGTGGAGAAGGCTGCATCCATGTACAGCATGTCACCATAATCACTCTTACACAGGAAAGTGTTTTCCATAGTTTTTGTTGCAAGGAATCAATAAAGCACAATTTATTTGTCAAACCACAAAAAGTAATTTAAATTCTCTTAAACAGAATAGAGACATGAACACTTTATTTTAACATTTTTATTTTTATTCAAATAAATACAAATCTTAGTTTCTTAGATTCCTTCTTTCAAGCCCTGTAAGAACAAGTTATAAACAAACAAACATACAACCCCCCCAAAACAAATGGCATCTTGGCAATAAAATATAATTATTCAATTTCTTAGTCTCCAGTCTATCCATCCCAGAAAATTTAAATGAAAAAAATTATATGGTAAGAACTATCATAGGCACATGACCTTTATTTATTCACTCAAGATAGTCTGTCCTGATGAAGTTTAGGTCAGAAAAAGTATGACATTTTGAAATGTGCAGAAAATATCAACAGTTTTCTAATAAATCCATCATTTGAAAGTTATTTTCATCTGCTGAACTTTTACGCTGAACAGAAATGCCACTAAGTGCTGAGATTATACGTTTTGAACACTAGGACACACACAAACAGATCCATAAACACCTGGTAATAATGATGAAGTCGATAACACCTTGCAGCTACATGACATTTGTAATTAGAGAACTGGCTTTGCGTTTGTGAAAATGTGATTTAGAGTGCAGGCTAAAGGCTAATTACCATTAATTCAGACTGATAAACCAGCCCTGACTTATTGATCCTTTCCCTACTCCCCTCTACCTTTCACTCCATCTATTTCTCCTTTTCCTTATTCTCATCACCTGGAAATCACTCTGTCTTTCCTGATTGGCTTTTTCTTAGTGGAAAGAATCTGCACAGAAAAACAGATGAGCAGCAAATTAAAACCAAACAGGGAAAGGAGAGATGAAACATTACAGACATATTTTCAAGATGAAAAAACATGTAAACAATGAAAGGAAACAAGACAATTCATTTGAAAAAATAAGGACATTCTGGATGATCCTGGTTTCTGTCATTCCTGGTGGTTTTTCTTCACTTTCACACAAACAAACATACATAACGACCCAACTGAAACTGGCTTACAGCCTATTGTGTTTGAACACTATTACACATCACTAAAAGGTATTAAGAATAGCAAACTACATGAAGATGTGTGCATTTTGTTCTTAACAATGTACAACAAAATGTTCTCTCCATTAATGGAGGCAGAACTTCCCTTCCTTTGACTGTTGTTATTAACCATGCGCGTTTGCACTGGCAGTGTGCTGATGGACTGCTGCTGAGTCCAGATGGGTGTCTTTGTGTGCACCAGGTTCACAGCTGATTGATTTTAGCAACCACAATAGTTCGGCCTAATTACGACGGCATGGTGTTCTCAGGCTTTGTGTGCGCATTTGCTCGGCACGACTGGATGCACATTTGAAACACCTTGTTCATTTTCTTGGAATGAAGCCAGTCATGATTGGTAATGTACGTTTTATAGCCTGTAGATTGTGTAAGGTAAGTGGATATTTAAAAACCTGTTGGATGTTGATTAGTTTCTTCTTTGCTAGAATCATTATGAATATTAGTGTTTGACGTTTGGTGATTTGTATTTATGAATTCATGGATAAACAAAGTATTGAAGGATAAAACAGCTTTTGTGTTTTGCCTCAACACAAGCATTTAAAGCACCATGCTGCAGTCTATTAACTTCCTCTAATTGCTATTGGACTGTACAGACTTTTTAGTGTCTTTGCCGAACAAGGTTTTGTGTAACTGCAGACACTTCATATGCCAGATACGCAGTCTAAAGTGTTTCAGTAACTTGATGAGCTGGGATGTAGCTCTTAGACTGGATAATGCATTCAAAGATTCAAAAAAAAAAAAAAAAAAAAAAAAAAAAAAAAAAAAAAAAAAAAAAAAGATGTTCCACTGAATTATAGCTAAAAGCAAGATTTTTATGAAACCTTTTAAAACCAAAATAGATAAAGTTCCAAGGATAAAGGCTGAGATGAAAAAGTGAGAAGTTTTAAGAAAATGTAGGGAAAAGAGATGCATTTTTTTCTTTTTCTCTTTTTCCATTTGATTTTTGAAATGGGAAACAACAAACTGAAACAGAAAGGGGAAAAAGGCAACCAATTTAACAGGTGTTTGGTTTGGAAACTATAATTTTGATGTGAAATTTGAATCACAAAAACTAAAAAGCAAATAAATGCTCAAGAAAGGCGTCAATAAAATAATAGCACTGGTAGATGGTGTGAAATCTGTTTCAAATAAAAGAGAAAGTAATTCATTTGACCTGTCATGGTAAGCAAACAAGGAAAAAATAAAGAAGTGATAGTTGCAAAAATAAGAAAATTAAGGCTTTAAATGTGGCTCAGTGTGGTAAAAACAAATCAGCATCAAGTCATGTCATCTCAGTAAATGTGAAACCACTTGAAGGAGATGTTCAGCAGAATATCAGTCACGTTAATTATTGGCTGAATGCATGGGGTTTGAATGGAAAGTGGCTTGAAGAAGAAAACACAATTTAGTCGTTTTGTTTAGTGCTTCCACTTATCAGAAGCAAAGGCATGGCAATTGGTAGCAGACAAATAAAAGGGAATGAAAAAAAACACTGATTCTGGGATTTTTGTGATTATTTGTAACAAGAACATGAAACTTGAGTGATTAAGGTATTGTTTTTCTTCTGTTTTCTTTTTAAGTTGAGGTACAAGCCCAGTTTTACAAGCATGTGAGGCAACATGCCTTGTCTATATAATAGGTATAATAGGTATTGTAGGTACTTGGTTTGATCCCCTGATGTTACATAGCACCAAAATAAAAATATTTGAAGTTATATTTCATCCAGCCATGACTTTTATTTCTGATTGGAAATGAAAGAAGCATCTGTCAAAAGATAATAAGAGGTTATCATTCTTAAAAAAAACAATATTCTCTTTTTCTATTTATATTTTAACCAAAAAAAAATGACATGCAAAATTCCTCATACCCTTCTTAATAATCAGTGGAAAAACCTTCATTGCAGGAATCAGAGACTTCTTATTGACAAGCTTTGTGCTTGCTTTCACTGGTATTTTGGATGATTTATCTTTTGTGATATCCTCCAGGTCTTTGAGGTTGGAAGGCCTCTGTGTTTTCACCCTAATCTTTAGCTGCCTTCACAGGTTCTGGACCACTCCCAACCAGATCCACTCTGTTTCTGCTTTGCCTTTTTGTCAATCTGAAATAAGTCAGATCATCAAACAAATGTGAAATATTAAGCAGAGATAATGTGGAAAAATTACAGGATAATTTCCAAAGTGTTTCCAAGGTTTATTCATTCAATCTTTTCCTATCTGAAAAAGTAAAATCATGAATTACCTGCAAAATACTATGTTATTTTAGAAGTCCAATTTCTACCACCACACCCTGACATGCACAAATATAACCTGTAAGGGAACATGAAGTAGGCTAAAAACTCTTAAAAATCAACAAGGAGGGTTTTAAATCAAAAGCCATCAAAGTCTAAAGAGAGCACAAAAACCTGTCTCACGTTTGCTAAAAAAACAACTTGATGAATTACAAGACTTTTTTGAAATTATTCAAGACAAAAGTTTATAATATTTTTTAACAATTTTCATCTAAATGAACTTGACTTTTCAGATAGTTGCTATGTTGGGAGTTTTAGTAAAGTTTTTTTTTTTTTTTTTTTTTTTTGGCAAAATTCCACAAAAACTAGATTTTTGCAATCATACTCAATAATAATTATAAACAATGCAGCAAACCATTCCCTCTAAAAATGAAATGGACCTGATCAAAATAAAAGTGGTATCCTTTAGTACATTTTGTCAGTTTCAGAACCAAAAGAAATTTAAAATGAAATGGGAGAAAATATAATTAAAAGTGCTATTGTTTTGTTTTAGCATGTTAGCATGTTTGTATGAGCTGCAAATAACTGTAAAAACATCACCTGGGAAAACAGGATAAACATCCTGGATACTTTAAAAATGATGTGGGTGACTGACTTAAATTTTGTAGCATCCTGGTAAAAGTTTTGCATATTTCTAGCTGTAGCAAAACAGTATTTATAAATAAAACAAAGTAGATTTGCTTTAGAACCTAATAACTAACAGAGAAACACTGTTAAGGACCTCATACATACAGTATTCAAGATTAAATTCAGAAAAAATATTTAGTTTCCAAGATGTAATGCTAAGATTAGGCTATCCAGTTGTTAAAGTGTTCGCAGTGTTAGGTGCTAAACCGCTAATGACTGCGAACATATCCACAAGAATAATTGTACATCGAATAGCTCTTGAGTTTTACTTACATCTACTAAACTTTTAAACACTAATGGTATTGTTATCATTTAAATGGAATGTTATCATTGTCATCACGTTAGCATGACAGGTAACAACTGTACAAACATCTACCAGGAGGACAGGATGTACCTTAAAATTATTTGACTGTATGGAGTAAATGTACTGTTTAGGTAGTCATCATATAGAAAAATCATATTTCTTTAGGTTATTGTATTTTTTGGATGCTAGCTTTGTTGGATGTCCTGATGCTAATGACTGAACACTCAGATCATCCTAAAAATTACAAATTTTCTTAATATATTGCTAAAATTAGGAAAATAACTCTTGACAAATTTAGTCTAACAATGAAATGGATTCCAACAGTTTAAAAAGTAGTAGGCCTACTTTTAGAGTAAACACTGTGAGGTACTTCTGAACCAACGTCTAAAGTGTAATGAGATAGAAAAGACGATGGTTAGCAGACAAAAGGCTATCATTATCATGTAGTTAGCACGTTAGCATGGTTGGATGCTAAGCAGCTAATGACTGTGAAAACATCTGCTTGAGGAAAGCCAAAGTCTTAAGAGTTGAAGGGTTAATGAGGCTGAAAAGCTGCTCACACATGTAAGCACAAAAACATGGAGGCACTGATCACTGCCCTTATTCCACATCAATAATTTTAAGGTTCTAAAACAGGAAGAGACTTTAGTATCCATGTGTTTGTCAGCAAAATAGACTTTTTTCACCATCATAGCTTTCCATCTTGTTTTCAAAGCGGTGGAAGCCTTACTTAATTTAAACATCTAATAGTAATTCATTTTTCACTTTGTGACTGCACATCAATTTTTTCATCTTCACTTAGTCCTTCGGAAAAATTGTTCATGGACACATAGAGTAGTGTATTCATTGAGTTCGAAGCTCAGTTTTGTTTTTTTTTTTCTTTTTGTTTTTTTGTTACTTAGAAAAATGTTCTTGAATGCTTCTCAAGGTTTTGGCTCATTTTTCTCACTGCACAAAATGCTGCCCTTTATATAGCTCTCTGAGCTGCCAGCTTCATTTTAATTAGTTTGCCAACAGTCCTATAATCTCGTCCAATTTCTTTTAAAACAACATCTAAATGATAAAAGATTTGAATATATTAAATCCAATTTTATGTTTAACCTGTTATCTAAAGTTCATATCTATAAGATATATTTCCATTAAACCAATGAAAAAAATTAGTCAGATTAACTTTCCTTGGATTCAGGGTTTCAATAGCAATTCGTGGGAAGTAACATAAAGATGCCTGGACATGGTTCAGTATCTTTGAATTAAACTTTCATGGTGTAATGAAGTATTGTGGCAAAAATTAGATGACTTAAAGAGAATAAATTACATTTGAGCTATGATTTAAAATAACTTAGTGAGCTGCAGCAAATAAGAGGAATGTTGCCAGGATACCATAAGACTTAATTAGATTAAAAAAAAAAAAAATTCTTCTGTAATATATACTACTATCATATTTAGAGGAAAGGTATATCATTAAAAAAGAAAGTGTGTGGGAGTGATGGATTTGATATTACTTTGGCTCTTAGCTGCTCATCAAGCTGTTTAGTTGTAAATTTAATCATCATATTTATAGTTCTTGGTATCAAAGACTGCGACAGTTGAGCAGAATTAAAGCAGTCTTATCACCAATGCAGGGATTAGAGTGGTAATAACTATAATGAAACAGAGTTCAAAAAGTTTATGGTTTGGTGAAATACACAGAAACATTGTTGAATCTCTCTTTTCACATTGGAGAAAATAAACAATGCCTTGAAGTTTTGTATCTATCATTTCAAAGAATGTGATGAGCTCTCATTGAAGCTGAAAATTCACATATTTGATTATATTAATGTCATTATTTCAAAAAGTTTTTGTGCTTTTTTTGTTATTCTATTAAACATGTCAGGAATGATCTTTTTGGAAAATCTGTTTAAAATCTGTTTGTTATTTAAGGATCGTGGCCTGTGGGATGATGAGGTACCCGTTTAACTGCCTAAAATTACTGAATAAAAATTCCTTTGCAGGAATGAACTATTCTACATTTTGTTGGCTATTTTTTACAGCAGAATTAGCAGCTGAGAGCATCCGGCAGAAGACAAATGAACTAAGGGTTGAGTGGGAGTGAATGCTCCCTCTGGCGTTTACAAGTAAAGCCACTTCAGTGGCGTGAACCGTTGGCCTGACCAGGAGCCCCCCGTCCTTCTGTGCGTTCCTGAGTGTGTTTGGCCTCGTGTCCATCCATAGGTGGTGATGCAGCGAGAGCTGTGACAGGGAGGAGAGTGGGAGGATGTTTCTGTCAAGAGTTCATCGTGGTGTGTTTGTGCCCTCCGCATGTGTGTGTATGTGTGCATGTGTTGACCACAGTTGAAAGCTGTCAAAGGGAGACAAGTTGAGGTGAGGAGAGGTCCCTGTGGTGTTTTTGAGTGTGTGTTTCAGTATGGAAGGGAAAGTGATTCGGTGCTCATGTATTTAGGCCTATTGTGTGTGTAAGGCTGTGCTTGCTGGGCTGTGTTGAAGCCCTGTTCCACCCGACCAGCCTTGTCCAGACCAGCTGTCAATCAGTTTGCGCAATTCCTCCTCCCAGTTGACCACTTTACATCCCAACCACAAACAAAAAAACACTCACACTAACAAATATTTAAACATTCTCTATTGAAAAGGTTTTTAGAAACACCATTTGGTGTGTCCGTGATGGCGATCTAAACATATCCGGCATTGCTCTCTGTGCTAGAAATTCAAATGCTGATAAAGCCACAACATGTTCTTAAACAATTAGAGGTAGGGATTCTTAATACATCTGCATTAACATCAGAATTGGCCGATATGAGTCACTTTTAACATATTGGTCTGATGAGTAAAACTGGGTTGATATTCACAACTGTTTATTTCTATCTTGTTGCCATGTATGTGTGTTTCTGAAACACACATATAAATGGCAAACAACTAAAACCCACACAGTTTTACGGTCAACAGGAGGTTATAAAACACTGTTTGGCTATTATTTTGTTTTATTTTTTGTATTAAAACTTTAAATTTGTATTTAATCGATACAGTGAAGTAAAATCCAACGCAATTAGAATTTTCCTTTTAAATCGCAGAAATTTAAAGCTGCTTTACTGATGCATTCGTATTGCGCATGTCTGTGGATCGATGCAAACCGGTTAATCTTCCCATCCCTAGTGTTTCAGGAGTGGGATGGCCATGTGATATTTGTCGGGTCATGTGATAGTGATGCAGCACAGGATTGTGGGAGTGCTAAACTGAAGCACAGAAGCAATGTCATTGGTGTGATTGTTTTTTTTCATGATGTCAAACGAGTAGCAAAATATACAATATTGGTAAATATTGGTTATTGGCCATAATGGCAATAATATTATCTATATTGACCCACATTTCCATAATGGTGGTTGATTTTAAGGGTAATACAAGCCTAAATTGTGACTTCAAAAGTTTGCTTCACAAATCTCTTGTTAACAGTTTTCCTGGGAACATCTCTTTGAAAAAACATTAGAGTATGTTTAATATTTGATAAACAGTTCCGGCCTGAATTCTTGATTTTCTATTGTCATTTTATTACCCAGTAGATCAAAATTAAGAGGAGTTGGACTGGAAATGATGTGCGGCTATTTGTGGGGTCAGGTCGGCAGGGACAGGCACAGAGGTGTGCCGCTGAGTAGGTATGGATGAGCACCAAAAAATGGACATAAAATCGTAGTTTGAGAGTTTAGCATATACTGGATACTTTACGGTCACATCTGAGAAATACTAGCCTGGTAAAAACCAGCCCCTTGTACTACACTCTGCTTCGTATAAGGGGCTGGCCACTCGGCTATACAGAAACGGTTGCATCCTGGAGGCGGGGTCTCTGTTGAGGTTTTAAATTTACCCAATAACTAACGTTTGTCCGTGACGTATGTAATGCACCAGTTTGACGCTGTGATGCTTACTGGATTGCCTGTGCTGTAAACAACCATACTCCACTGCAAAGAGAGAAGTGCTGAGCTGAACGAACTGACTGTTAATGACTGAATGGCTTCATTCACTTCCTCCGCTGCCATTGCTAAAACTACAGGCAGACACCAATTCTACAACAGCGCAGAAAATCGACGTCATCGTTTACAACCTTCTGTTCACTGATTGGCCCGTTTGAAATTCTACCAGAGGAATCCAAGTAAATGGGAAAAATTCCAGACTAAGCTATAAGCAAGATTTGAATCTAGTGGAATAGCACAGGAAGGCAGTGGCCAGGCTAGAGAAATACCGTCTCAGAAAAAGAGATAGACAAGACATATAGTCTGCAGAGCATGTCTTCCTCTTAATTGACACAATCTGCATAGTTATTCTCTAAATATAAGCTATATTTTCTGGGTAAATTCAATCAGTACATAAAGTAATCTGCAGCCATCCAGTGGTTGTTACGAGTAATCTCATATAATAACCAGGGCCTGTTCTTTGAATATAAAGTTTATGTGTCCTTCCTTCTGTTCAAATGAAAGTAGAGAAAACAAATTTAGTTGAGCTATAACTGTCCTCTTGCTACCCAGGCCACTTTTTAACTGAACTTTATTAGGTAAGCAATGGAAGAGTCTGGGTCAGCACAAAACAGTGTAACGATCTGACTTTCTGTGGACATTTTACTTCAACATTTTGTGAACAGTGTGTAGCTTACCTAGAGTTATGTTTTTTATATTAGGTTATACTTAACTGGAATAATGCAGCATGGAAGTGATAAAATCAACATAAGTTGATTTTAAAAATTACTGTTTGCAAACTGTGGCTACTGTACCCTGACAGGCCGTCACTGGAGACTGACAGCCGCTTCTTAGCAACAATAAAATACCTATGTATATATATATATATATATATATATATATATATATATATATATATATATATATATATATATAAAAATAGTGACAAAACATTGTTTCAGCAACATGGGTACATTCATTCAATATAAAAAAAGGTTTTAACAAGTCTAGTTATACACACACACACACACACACACACACACACACACATCTTTGTTGGAGTGTGTGGCTGCAGGTGATTAGCATATTTGACTGGGGACTCATTAATCACAGCCTTCATTCTGGCCCCTGGCCTGCATTACAGATAAAGGTGCTCTAGCTTGTCAATATTATGGCTCCATCTTGTCTTGTATTTCTTAGACCCAACTACAGCGAAAAGACAGGGGTGAAAAAGAGAGAAGATTGAAGGTTTTGTCCTGAACAAAAAACCCACAACCAGTAGGTTTTTTAATATCTGGGTTGCTGAAAAACACTGAACTTGAGTTTCAGAAGTATTAAAAGATCCATATTTGATGTTTTCTTGAATGTTTGGATCAGTCAGGTAACAAACAACTGAAAGGGTTTACGTCCAAGGTGATGCCTGCTGGCATTAAGTTAATTTCAAATGAAACATGGGAAAGGAGAGATATTTTAAAGCTTACTCTCTATATAGGCCTGTCACAGTAAACAATGAATCAATCGCATGATAAATTAAAATGAGCTCGATAATTTCCATTCTGATGATTAATATTTTTTGAAGGGCAATTTTGTTTACAGAGACATCGTAATCAATTTTATTTATGGTTTTGGTTGTGTGTGTTTTTTTTATTTGTGCTTTTATTTATTATTTTTGTTTGTCATGGTTTATTTTGGATATTTAAAACATCTTAAAAAATGACTAAATACAGAATATGGAAAAAATAGAAAAAAATACATTATGAAAAAAGTGACAGTAAAAAACACTAAATAAATGCAAAAATGAGAAAAAATAAATAATGAAAGGCAACTAATAAAACAATAGGATTGGAAATGAAATGGAAAATGAAATAATAGTGATAATATTAAGTGATATTTACAAAATTAAAGTTTATTGGTCTTTGAGAGGGTGAACTTGCGTTATTATGCCATTTTCAATTAATACTTGAAAGTGGTCTCAAAACAACAATATTATCGTTTATCGGAATAATTTCTGGGACAATTTATCGTCCAGCAACATTTGTTATCGTGACAGGCCTAACTCTATATTGTGATAATTTCAATATTTATGATGACATAGAGGAGATTTTTCTCCGGAGTGAATCCTGCTTTAAGAAGCTGCTGGCTTTACTTCCCCCAAAATATCCTCAACACAATGATCCCTTTGTTACAAAAACAGGAACATTTCATACCCCCTTCGCCTTATGTGGTTTATGTGGTGAAGTCAGAATTTTAGCCTGCCTTCAGCTGCCGGTTGTTTTGTTTGTCCAAGGTCACTAACAGGTTAGCTGGAGTCTGAGAGGAGTAAAGATACAGTACAATCTAATGTTTTCAGGTTGAAATAGGGCAACGGCAGGCTCCAGGGAGAATAAACGCACATCAACACACTCTGAGAGACACCGCAACATATCCACATATAAAATCGGGGCAATGATGAAGAGCAGAGGGGCAAGATGGGTGTTGGGGGGGTTGTTCACCTGTCCAAAGCTATAAATACACACAGACACAATCACACACCCCGGAGCTCTTCGATATGCATGTCCTTGTTCTCCGGTCGGGCTGAGAGGCTGACCTGGTTTTAGCAATATGACCTCAGGTGTTACAAACTCACTCAAAAGCCCACATAATGGCTGCCAAACAATGAACCTGCACATCTGCAGGTGCACTCATGTACAGCTGTCCATTGTTGTCTTTCTTTCTAATTTCTTTTTAAATTTTGGGCTCTGAATAATTTCCAGGAGTTTTAACAATACCAAGTGTCTGCTAAGTGGCCTCCCATGTAGGAAGAGAAAAAGGTAGTGTAATTTTCCATACTTGTAGTGATTTTAGGAAAAAAAAAGTCTGCTACATGATAAAATAATGATCACAAAATGTAACCTAACTGGTACTAAATGTACCTTTTAAATCAACTGTTCACAAAACATTATTTATATTCATTTAGTCGCTTCATTTTCAGCCCATTAAGTGTTAATAATGCCCCAAATATTGAGCATTAACAGATGTATGCCCCCCCTCCCAAAAAAGGCAAACTAATTAATTAAATCTTCCTGATTTAAATAAGCATGTCTTTAAAAAAAAAAAAAAAAAAAAAAGACATCTTTTTTGATTGATCCAAATTTTCCACAAACCGCTGCAAGAAGTAATTTATTCCTCTGGCTGTCACTATCACAAATAACCATGCTTAGGTGACTATTTAGCTTGTACACTGTTACATATATTTTCTATGTTTATGTATTACTGCCCTCCAGCACTAAATAATGATGCCTTCAACCTTGAAAATCACTGAGATAAAGAATCTTGACTCCTTCTACCCATAAATTCTCTAATAGAGATCAATCTTCGCCTTGGAGGAGAAAAACAATAAATTTGGACTTTTTACATCTCCCTGAGGATTGGTAATCAATACATGTGTGTGTGAGGTGGAAGGATTCAGCGTTGTGAATGTGTGTAAGTGTAGCTTATCTGTTTATCTGTTTTTGATTAAGTAGTGGGCTGACTTTAAACTGGTTAAACTCCAATAATTTGCTTGAAAATTGAAAAACAAAAGTATGTTTGCGCATAGTTAATATAATTATGTTAAGTGATGTTACACGGAAGTTAATGGAAAAATGGAAATCCATAGTTTTATTTTAGAGCCTCCATTATGACAAAGGAAGATGTGTTTTTTTTCAGTGGGAGCCCCAGTTTTTACAAACGGAGAACCCCCAGGGAGATCAGGAGATTTCTATCTGAGCTCACGTTTCTGGCAAGGGGAGATCAAGGCTTTTTAAGTTCGAATCCCTGTATAACAAGAGGAGACTGGGCTGTTTTTAGTATAGAAATCATGTTTCACAGAGAGAGAAATGACTTTTTCAATGATCACCCTCTCTTTAACACAAGGAGAAAGGTTTTTTTTTTAAATTAAAAAAACGCATTTAAGAAAAAAGAAATAAACCTGTTTCAAATAGAATCCGCACTTCACAAAAGGAGACCTGGTCTTTTAAATTGGAATCCCAATTTTAACATGGAGAGATCACACCTTTGTAACTGGATCCCTTATTGTAACAAAGTTTGCTCTTACCTTTCCATTTATAACCTCCATTCATTAGAGGGAGACTGGTCCTTTTTATTCAGAGCCTCTTTTAACGATAGGAGATCAGGCCTTTTCAAACAGAGTCCCATTTAACAAAGAGAGATCAGGCGTTTTCAATTAGAGGCCCTTTTAACAAAGGGAGATCAGGTTTTTTCGAAATACAGCCCTATTTAACAAAGGGAGACCAGGCCTTTTTAATTATAGACCCATTTAACAAAGGGAGATCAGGTCTTTTCAAATAGAGGCCCTATTTAACAAAAAAAGATCAAGATGTTTGAATCAGAACCCACATTCCACAAAAAGAGATCCGGTCTTTCAAATTAGAACTTGAATTTTAACAGAGAGAGATCAGACCTTTTTGATTGGCACCATTATTCTAACAAAGTTAGGTCTTACCTTTCCATTTATGATAGCCCTTCATTACAGGGAGACCGGGCCTTTTCAGATAGAGCCCTATTTAACAAAAAAATGATTGGACTCATTGAATCAGAGCCATCATTTCACAAAGAGAGACCTGATCTTTTTATTTAAAACAAAATTTAACAAAAGGGAGACCTGGTACTTTAAATTAGACCCTCCTTTGAACAAAAAGGGGGCTGATTGTTCAAATTAGAACCACCATTTTAACAAATGGAGACCTTCTATTTTAAATTAGAGCCAACTTTCACTCTGTTCCACTAATGTTCCTCTGTCAGTAACAGTTGTACTAGTTTGATAAACCCAGTATTTGTTCACCTCATTGTTTACTGAAACCTTATGTCAGACATAATAAAATCAATTTGAGAACAACAAAAAACTTGCGTCTCATATACCTGTTTAAATTCCACCCACTGTGTAGAGGAAGAGGTTTAAGGCAGAAAAATGAACTGAGCTGAAATCTTTCAGTTCAGAAGGTGATTTTGAGAATGTCTGAGATTGCACATGCAACCATACATATTTAACTTCCCTACTCTGCATAACAGATCTGAACCCATACTTTATGCAAATTAATGAAAGGTCAACGTGTAGCCTGAATAAATTGTGTAAATGCAGAAACAGAAAGAATGATCAAAAGCATCAGATATTTCAATGATCAAATCTGATCATAAGTCAGCAGTCTAGCGCTGCAAAGAAATCAACCAAACCAAAAAGTAGCCTAAATAACCCACATCTGCTTATATTTCACTTTCTGAAATGAAGGCCAAATGCTCAGCCGTGCCCACATCCAAGCTGAGAAGAGCCTTTAGTGATGCGACTAATTTAAATTGAGTATTTAGCTTGGCAGAGGTGTGGAGTGAAGGGCCTCTTCAACCTACACATTTCTGTTCTGAATATTTACAGGGATTAAGCTGGCTTTTGCTTAAAGGGAAATTATGTATGAGCTGATGTGCAGGGTGTTAGCAGGTCTTGCACTTCTGTGGCCTTCTGTGTGTGTTTGTTGAATGATGAAATTCTTAAATACAACTGACTCACAGAACATTACAGGTTTAACTTATGTCTGTGGGTTTTTTGAGTTAGTCTTTAGACTAATCACAGCTAAAAATATCACTTATACATCATCTTACTTTTCTGTTCAATCCATCAAAACTGCCTTCCAGTGCAGCCAAAGTCATGCAAAAAAACATACAGAGATTTTCTTTTTTTAAAGCACAAGATAGAAATGTATTTACCAGACTCTAAAACGATACTACTGCATGTTTACTCCTTATGGACTACAGAATGTCAGTAACAGAAAGTAAACAAATCCTAAATCTGTCGTTCCACATCCATTAACTCCTCAGTTTCATCATTTAGGAACACTGAACAAGACCAGAAAAAGAGCTAATTTCACACATTTTTATTGTATTTATATTGGCTGCTTATACATTTTTTTTATTGGTTATTCAAATTTTGGGGGTGTTGGCTATTAATCAGACTTGGTTTTATCTTACAAGCCATTCAAAGCCCTAAGGTCTTATCAAGAATTAGATGTAAGTTTTGGTCATGTCATTACAACTGAATTAATTCATGTTCATAGCTCAGCATTAACACATTCTGAACTAATTTCAAAGTCCCAATTTGATCAAGTTCCTGTTCATTTTGCCATCTTTTCATTTAAAAAAGGCTAATGAGCTACATATCACAATGTTATACATCAGTTCTGAAATGATTATGCCACAAATTCTCAGAAAAGTTGCTCTCAATGCCATTTTTAAATTTTTTAGTCATCACAAAGTACACCGTTTGAAAATTTGATAGAAAATGACCCCATTACTCCCCTTAAATCACACTAAAGTTGGTATTCCTCATTGATGTAATCCTAAATCTGTTTAAACACTTCAGCCTTGGCTGTTGTTAAAGCCAGGGAGGTTACATCAGACAAGTTGTCCTGACTGAAATCTGTCAAAATTAGGTAACTTATAGTTCATCTTCAATAAAAGAAAATGTCACAGCAATGTCATAAGTTTTTACATCTGTTTTGCCATTTTGCTGTAAATTATAATTTTCTCAGACAAAATTCACCTTTACAACCAATCAACTTCTGTATTGTTGTGGCTGTGACTCGAAGACATCATAGTAGGTGTTTTTTTTTCCAGAACTAAGTAGTGCAAGTGTGGCTCATACGCTCAAAGTAGAACTATTTTTGTTTTTCTCTAGGTTTTTAGATTTAGGTTTGTTCTAAAATGGGATTTACTCAAACTTTTTGCCTCAAAACATATGAGGCCAAACTCTATCCAACAAGAGCACTTCCTCTGTCAGAGCTGCAGCATAACAAAAAAAAAAAAAAAAAAAAAAAAAAAAAAAAAAAAAAAAAAAAAAAAAAAAAAAAAATCCTTGTGGCTGGATGGAAATGCTTCAAAACCTATGTTGGTGTATGTTCAAAGTTGTACACCAGCATAGTCTTCACTAATTAAGTCAAGTCAAGTTTATTTGTACAGCACATTTCAGCAACAAGGCAATTTAAGTGATTTACACCATAAAAGCATCAAATGCCATAATCAAAATCAAGTAAATATACATCAATTATAATTGATCAATGTTCCAGTTATTATGAATCAAAAGGCAGCTCAAAACATATAGGTTTTTAGTCTTGATTTAAAAGAACTCAGTGTTTCAGCTCTTTTGGAGTTTTCTGGAAGTTCGTTCCAGATTAGTGGAGCATAGAAATTGCTCCTTGTTGCTGCTTCTCCATGTTTGGTTCTGGTTCTGGGGATGCAGAGCAGACTGGAACCAGAAGACCTGAGAGGTCTGGAAGGTTGATACAATGACGACAGGTCTTTAATGTATTTTGGTGCTAATCTGTTCAGTGATTTATAAACTAACAGAAGTATTTTAATGTCTAGTCTCTGAGCTACAGTACAGGGAGCCAGTGTAAGGACTTTAGAACTGGGGTCATGTGCTCTATTTTCCTGGTTTTAGTGAGAACGTGAGCTGCAGCTGTCAGATTTTATTTTTTTAGGCAGACCTGTGAAGACACTGTTGCAGTAATCAATGCGACTAAAGATGAACACATGGATGAGTTTCTCTAGATCTCGTTGGGACATTAGTCCTTTAATCCTGGAAGTGTTCTTCAGATGATAGAAGACTGACTTTGTAACTGTCTTTATGTGTCTCTGAAGGTTCTGTTTGAGTCCATCACTACACCCAGATTTTGGGTCTCATCACTAGTTTTCTAGCTGTAATAACTGAGTGCACCTGTACATGAGTGCACCTGCAGATGTGCAGGTTCATTGTTTGGCAGCCATTATGTGGGCTTTTGAGTGAGTTTGTAACACCTGAGGTCATATTGCTAAAACCAGGTCAGCCTCTCAGCCAGACCGGAGAACTGACAGCTGCGTGCTGTGTCTTGTTCATTCCTCTTTCGGTCCAAAGATAATAACTTCAGTTTTGTTTCTGTTCAGCTATAGAAAGTTATGGCACCCCCACACATTGATTTGTTCTAACCATCTGTTCAGTGCTTGGAAGAGTTTGAAGTCACTTGGTGACGTCGTAATGTAGAGCTGTGTATCATCTGCATAGTTATGGTAACTAAGCTTATTACTTGTTATAATCTGAGCAAGCAGGAGCACGTAGATATTAAAGCTAACATATCACTGTGGAACTCTGATCTTTATGTCAGACCTCATTGTCTACTATTCCAGCTGTCTTCTGACTAACTAATATATCATTCGACGTGGAAGTTCACTACGCAGAAGCACAATTTTTTATAGCCTTTGTATTTTGGTGAATTTCTGCAATGGAAATTTTTTTTTTAATCTCACTGCTTTTATAAAAATATTAATTGTACAACAGTTGAGGAGTATATGCACCTCTGGCCATTTAGAGTAAAATAAGGAAGAAAATCCCAAATATGAGACAATTACAGTAAAATGTTATTCTGATTAGTGATGCTTTATACTTTGAATTTGTTGCAAAGAATTCTTGGTGCAAATTTGATTGTCCTTCCAAACTTTTGCCTGTACTATACATTATCAGTAACATAGATGGATCTATGTGTGCACAGCAGCCAGAACTGAGCACAGGCATACACAGTCTTACAAGCAAAACACAGCAGTCACTGAGTTCTTAACTTCAAGGGTAAATATCATGCTTTTTAGCTGCATAGGAAAACTAAAGTTTGTCCTAAAGGTTTTAGTTTTTGACTTTTCTTCACTCCCAAATAGAGAGTCATTTAATGACACCAAGGAGAGCTGTGCTCAGTTCAAGTTTGTCATACAAAAAATGGCATTAAGTTCAACGTTCTCCAAGAGATTAACAGAACTCTTGAACACATTCATTTGAAAGTGTTCATGCACAGACCTGAATATGGAAGTGTCAGAGAGGGTTATTGTGGCAGAGGATGATGGTAAAGGATATGAAATGAAGTCAAATATTCCACTGAGTGTAGAAGTAGTTTTGGTTTTAAGACGTTAAAGCAGTACAGAAGGCTGATATAAGCAGAACCACATTATAACCTAAAGTATTTATTTCCAAATTGTTCACTTTTTTGAAAGTACTTTTGAAAACTGTGATTTTTTTTTTTCCCCACAAAAACTCTTATTGTAAAGGCAAAGGAGTGTGAGAACAGAAAAAAGATTTTCCCATCAAAATGTCTGTGCTAGTTTTTACGGATGTCTAAACCAGATGAACCATTTAATGAAGGTATCTTAATAAAAATAAGCCTCCTTGAAGAAAAGTGTCTTCAAAAGAAAAGGGTTAAAATAGAGACGAGAATGAATGAGAAGCTTAAAGACAGCAAGCATCAGAAGAAGTGTGTGAAAAGCAACAAAGACAGGGATCAGAACAGAAAGTAATAAAAAAGGTCAGTAAAGGACAGTAGAGTGATATGATGTGAGAGGGGAAAACCTGAGCAGAGGAAAATAAAAAGAGAATGATTCAGAGGTGAAAGATAAAAAGTGATGAGGGGAGGATGGGGAGGTAGATTGCTCACCCTTGTGGTTTTTCTTGGGGTGAGGTCTGGACCTGCTACCTCCCCTAATGAGCACCTTAGAGAGTGTGTTGAGTGTATGTGGAGCGTATTTAGATGTTCTGGAAAAGAGTGTGTACAGATATTTTTCTTCCTTTCTGCCTGCGTCTGTGTTTACATGAGTTAGAGGTGTGTTTACACAGAGTGTGGAGCTTATTCCCAAGGCTCTAATTGTTTTTATGTGGTGGCCCATGGACACCTGGACACAAGAGAGGTTGGATAAGCATCATAAAAAAGAAAGGTTTGCTGAATGCATTTTTTATGCTTTGTTTGTTGTTTACTTCTTTAGTTTTACAGTTTTAAAATGGGGACAGCATGGTGATAATTCTGGGTTCAAATCCCGGCCTGGCGTTTTTCTGAATGGAGTTTGCATGTCCCCCCTGTGCATATGTGGGTTCTCTCCCAATATGCTGGCTTCTTCTAGCAGTCCGAACATATGCTTGCTAGGCTAGGTAATTGTCCTGTATGTTCCTGTGTTTGTACTGGTGACCTGTCCAGGGTGCACCTTGCCTCTCACCCAGTGACAGATGGAGATAGCCACCAACCCTCTGAAACCCTGCAACATTAAATGGATATGACTGATGCATATTTTATTATGTATATCATTTTAGTGCTTATTTATTTGTGATCTGCTTTGCTTTGCTAAACACAGCATATCAGTTTGTTTGAAATTAGAATAAAAGAGAAAAATGTGTGAAGTTCAGGATAAATAATTAGAAACTGACAATGTGTGTTAGGATGATAAACATGTTAATTATGCTAATAATAATACCTTTCTGTCAGAGCAGTTGGAAAGAAGTTGTGGTCTTACTCTCTTCTTCTGTCAAAACACTCACTTCGCTTGTTTTTCCTCTGCATCTTTGTCTTCAAACTGAATCATCATGCAGGGTGTTAATGAGATCATACCTCCTTGTTTTGTACATGCATGTGTATGTGAAAGCCAGACTTAGCAAAACTATAAGGAAAATGACCAAATATGTATATGTACACTATGAAGTGTGAGCTGCAACTCACACTTTGAATTAACTGTGTGGGTGTGAAAGATTCTACCTGTAACTGGGCTCTGCTATCAGGGTTTTTTACAGTTAAAAACAACAAACAACAGAACCAAAATACACTAATATTTCAAAAAGGGAAATTAAATGAATCTGGGTTAGAAAACTCACATTAATTACTTAATACATCTTTTGTTTTGAGGATAACTCTAGAAATCAGCAGATAATTATGGATTTAAGAGCCTGGATTATTGGATCTAAATCCAAGGACCTATATTTTTTGCTGTTTATAGACCAAGCAAAACCTAATTCTGTTTTGGGAACCTTAGAGAGGTCTGCTCCTCAGTGAGGCACCCTGTGATTCCTCCATATAAACCAGTCTTGTTAAACTATTGACCCAAACCGTGCTTGACAGCGTTCAGCCCCGGCTTGTTTCCATCCAAAGGCCGAACGGTTCAATCATTTCTGACAACGCGTACCTGTTTGTAATGAAAAATATGTTTTAAAGGTAAATTAAAAAAGATTTACTGTAGCAGAAAAATAAAATTATTGTAATTGTGAAGCTAAGCTTCTCTGCTTTTTTTTTTTTTTGCTTTGTCAACTTCTCCAGTTCAGTGCGACTTCTTCCTGTCAGTTGTCATCTCAAACAGAAACTACTTGTGTTTTTAATCTCATACATGTTCACCTTTTAGTCCAGAGAAACAGATTTAACGGACTACAGGCCTGCTGTCAGACATTTTTGTGGATTTTAGTGTGACTTCTTTGTGCATCACTGGAGTGCTTTTGTGAATACAGTGTAGTAATGAAGCATGAAGTGTGTCTGTGAAAGCCGCAGCAAGCGAATGGTGGTCTTGTTCTTTTCTGTGCTCTTTCATGCAGAGCTAAATGTTACGTGGAAGGTCCCCTATTGATTCATGTTGCAGATAATTGAAGTCAGAATGGACCCTTCAGGACAATACTCTAGGACTTTAACAAACAGTGAAACACACACAGGAACAGATAGATGGGAAAACAATTACCAAGCCCGACAGTGCTTACGCTCTACTGGCACTCGCTGCAGATCATTTGCTCTCTTGGCTGCCCTTAACTCATCTTCTTAAGATTGTGTTTCTCTTTATCAAGGGAGAATGCATTCAGCATTCTCACTTCTCAAGATTGTGTTTCTCTTTTTTATGATTATTATTATTATTCCATGTTCCGTAGGTTTTTGTGCATTTAACTACTTCTGCATACTTCAACCAATTTCAACAATATCAAAACATTTCACTTCTTCTGGAGAGCTCTGCTGTATCTTTTGGTAATTTCAGCTATTATACTTTTTGAAATATTTAAGCTTTTATGTGATTTCAGCCGCATTGAAATGCATTGAAATTCTTCAGAATTCCACAAAATTCAGCAAAAACTTTGGGCTTTGTGACAGCTTACTACTTTTGCGTGTTTAATTACTTCTGCATACTTCAGCCAATTTCAACAATTCTTACATCAAAATGTTCAGCTTCTTCTGGAGAGTTCTGCTATATCTTTTGGTAATTTCAACTATTATGCTTTTTGTAATATTTAAACTTTTATGCAAATTTCAACCCCATTGAAATTCTTCAGAATTCCACAAAATTCAGCAAAACGTTGTGCTCTTTGACAGCTTACTACTTCCGCCTACTTCAACTTAGAAACTCCATTCAACTTTTAAACAGGTCACAAAATGTTAAGCTATTTTCAAACTGAAAATCATATTTTTTATATTTTTTTTAATCATCATCATTTTGATATCTCTTGCATTTTTTTCTAAAATTGCAATTTAAGCTTTATGCAGATTTTTGGCCCTTTTCAGTTTTACAATGTAATCCTATGGTAGAATTCTTTCACGCTTTTTCAAGTTTTAAAGCTTTTTCACAAACCAAATCCTGCTGTTCATGCATATTTCACTCTACAGAAATAATTTATGCATCAAAACGTAGCTACGGGTGTCTGCTTTAGTGTCATTGTTGTAGGTCTTATGGTTTTCTTTCAAATACTTCTGGAGAACAGGCAAGTCACACCTTTTCCTGTTTCTTTCCCGGGTTCCTCTCTTCTGCTCTGTTAAGATCTGTCTGTGTTCAGCTTTATTCTGGTCTTTCTGTCTTCAGGTGTCTTCTGCTCTTTCTGTCTTCAGTTTTGTACAGCTCTGTCTCTGTTCAGCTTTTTGCAGCTCCCTAAAGCCTGTAGTGTTCTGTAGTGTTCATTTGGCAGATTTGCATTCTCATGGCTGTTTTGCAAGGAACAGCAATTTTTCTAGTTTTTTTGCCATCACGTCAGCTATGGGGTATTTTTTTGTGGTTTTTGACCAAATTACTAAATAATTGGGGAACAATAGACAATGTTTTTCATCAGATCATGTCTTTATCTACTTTGTAATTCTGCAACTTTTTACCTAAATGTTGAAAGAATGAAATAGTCCACCAAAACATTTGATGCTTTAAAATAAAACCTTTGTGTAGATGTTATTTTTGTTTGTAAGAACCAATTATGAATGAAAATTAAAGCTTTTTTGATAATTGTATGGCACAACTACCTTTTGCATCTTTAAAGAAAAACGATCAGCAAACAGATGGAGTTATTGGCGATTGTTAACTGTGCACGTGCAGACATGACCTGGTGGGAGGATCTGTCAGTCAGCCCCCTCACTGCAGGGAAAAGTGGGGCCGTGGCTGATTTTTCAGAACTTTGTGGAGGTAGATAACATCGGTGGATGAGACTGGTTTCTCATGTAAGTATCGGCCAATTGTCGATCTCCCAAAATTGAGGAAATCGGGGCAACTGATAAACAAATGATTCTTACTGTCAGTCGATAACTGCACTGCTGAAAAAAAGTCTTTTTCAAAGGAGATGCCTTGAATTTCCAATCAAAAACTAAATCCTAAGAGTCCAGATCACTTTTGGGAAAAAAACCCAAACAAACAACTCAAACCAATAGAAAAAAAATAAAACAATTAGGGACTTTTTTTTCTTGGTCTCTCCCCTGAAGCCAGCAGCAGCGATTTAAATATATTTAGCAGAAGAAAGAGGTGTTCAACAAGGACTTGTACCAGACTAAGCTACAGGGATTTCAGTGATTTCTGGATCAAATGGATCTCCAAGCAGCAGTCACTCAAGTTACAGTTCAAAGATCCGCTTAGACAAGTCCCTAGATCATCTCTTTTCATCAGATCATCTCTTTTTATTATGATCAGTAGATTTGTTTTATATCTAACACAACTCTCCTGTTGTTGTAGCAACAACAGCGGCACTAACAAAAACCTCTGCTCCTCCATGTTATCCAGGCTTATTGGAGTGGCAGTAATAGCATTTAGTTTCCATGGCCTTGGGGCGGAGTGTGCGTAAGGAGTACACTGGGGCAGACGGCATATGCTGTTAAATGACTAAATGAAAATATTTAAAGATCCTGGCCTGTTAGCTGACAGCAGATTTAATATGAGTTAACTAAGAGAAACGGGACCGGCAGGTTTACACAGATTTTTTTCTCCATCCATCCACACTTTGTTCCAAAAAACTGGCCAATCAGAAGTTACTGCCTATAGAAAAGCAGTAAATCTAAACAGAGAATTATTTTTTAAAAAGTAAGTAAGGGTTGGATTTTTACATCACTTGATTCAAAATTTGAGCACTTCTCCAATTCTTCAAACTTGGATTTAGCTATTTCCAAGGATTTTCAGCACCGTAGGAACCCTGAACACAACCACTTGTCCTCAGTTTGCTCCCACACGTAGACACTTGAACACAGATTGGCACTCAGGATCGGTAGATGTTATCTAAGTAAGCGGTAAACAGACTCCGTTAAAACTGGCAGCCTTGGGGAGCCTCCTGCCCGGTTTGAGGCTCCATGGGTCCTGTCGCTCTGTGTTTGCGCTGGCTGACATGAAAACCTCTAATGGTCTCTATTCGTGCCTTGAGGGAGCGGAGAACTTAGCATGAGAGAGACCAAGGATGTTTTTCATGTGGGATTTTTAGGGGCATTGAGTTATTTTTGTTTTCTCTTGTTACATTTCATCTTGGTGTTCCTGCTTGTCTGTGAGCGTTTGCAGATGGAAGCCAGGTTGCTTATATTGAGTCTGTTTGAGTATAAAAATTGTAGTGATACAAAGTTAATCTGATATGTGTCGTATATTAATATGTCCAATCGGGGTCTGATTGGAATTCAGGCAGAAAATTTGGTCTTAAATGCAAGTTTGCCCAATAGCCTGTTTGCTAATTAAAACCGAATATTCATTAATACCTAAGAGATATTGTATCATTTTAAACTGGCTGTACATGATGCGGCTAATGTTATCATAATGTGATTATCTGCTGTTTCGCTCCTGTCTTATTGATCACTTCATTTAAAGTAATCAGGCTAATCTTACTGGAATTACCCACTGTTTGATGATCATTTTCAGCTTTATGTCACCAGAAGTTTAGTTCAGATTTTAATTCTTTTTTGTTCCACTTTTTTCTGCAGTTTGTAATCTTACACTGATGTAAAATGTTATCGAACCTCCTTTCTTTGTGACACTATTCTGTATAACAGCATTAGGATATTATCAAATTTTCTTCAGTTTAACATTTCATGATTTATTTGGTTATTATGATAGGTTTATGATAGGTTTTCAGACAAATTTTCACACATTATTTGGACTTTCTGTATGTTTTGTTTACTTTTTTTTACTTTATTTAAAGTGGCGAAACTTTTATGAAAATATCTAATTTTTGAAAGGAAACCTGGTATATTGTCAGAATTAAATCAGTAAAAACTGTAATTTTATTTTTTTTTTCATTCTAGTAAAACTTTAGTTGACTGTGTCTGAGTGGGTAGGGTAGCCATCTAGCAACTGGGAGGTTGTAGGTTTAATTCCACCTTCCTCCTGTCTCATGTCGATGTGCCCCTGATGCACTGAACCCCAAGTTGCCTGCTGATCTGCGTATCGGTGTATAAATGTGTGAGTGAATGTTGCTGCACTGCAAAAACACAAAACCTTACAGGCATTTTAACTTATAATACGGTAAAAATGTCTTGTTCCACTGGCAGATTATTTAACTTATAACTAGAACATTTTAATCAATGTTAAGGAATTATTGACTTAAAACAAGCTCTTATATCGTGTGGAGAAGCTACTTGTAAGTTAATTTAGTTTTACTTCAAAAATTCTATATAAATTCAGTCTATTTAACATTTAGGAGGGTAGTAATATATGGCACAGTATTAGTGCAAAAATTAAGAGTACTGAACACAAAGTCGAAAAGGGGTTTTTGAATTGAAAAACTAGAAAGAAAAATCAACGATGAACTATAACAGGGGTGAGCTGGAGATTGGAAGTAAGGTCCTATGTGTAAGTGGTAGCTCTGGAATGTCTGATATTATCACATTTAACTGTGGATTTTTTAACTAATGTAGTTCCATTCAAGTGCATTCATTTAGGCTGAGATTGTTACATGTGCTTTATTTGTTGTGTATTGGTTGAAGTTCTTCTTATAGGGTTTGTCTGTAGTGTGTTAATGTCTGTGTTAATTAGCCTCCTCCCCTCAGCATCTCAGCTCAGGTTCTCGCCCGGCTGCACTACATTCTCCCTATTAGTCTCACCAGGTTCTCGTGCCATTCAATCACCTCCCCAGTCATTTCAGTTACCTTCTTGCCAGATTCTTTTGTTGTCTATAGTCCTCCTGGCTGGGTTTTCCTGTTCCCTAAGACTTTGTTGCTTTGGTTCTTCCAGTCAGTTCCTCATTTTTGTAAGTCTTCTACTTTAATGGATTTTTATCAGCAGCATTATGAATCTGTTTTCCTGCGTGCACTTGGGTCCATCACCACCACATAACTTGACATTAAAGCAAAACTTTCTTTGGAGAAATGTAAAAAAGAAAGGAACTACAGAACCTAAATTAAGATAGTATAAAAACAGCAATTCAGTCTGGTGAAGTCCAGCTTTCTGTAAACTGTATAACTTTGTTATGTAGGCTGTAATTCATGACTGAGCTGAAGAACTCTAAACAGAACTATGTCATGTTTCTCCCTTTGTCCAGGTTTTGATACTGTCTATAGAGAAAATGCATTTTTTTTGCTGATTTTAAAGACACTTTGCCCTTTATCATTCCAAAAAAACACTTGCCAATTGAGTGGTATTTTATCTTTTACATCAACACTGTGCAAAGCAGTGAGGCAAAACTGTTCACTTAAAGCTTATACTCTGGCTCCTTTATTATAAAAATGCATAAGTGCATCAAATGAATCCTAAGTTTTACATTTAGCATTCAAATCTTCAGACCATTAACACCGAAAGGAAAAAGCATTCTGCTCATTAGGCACTGCTAAAAGGGTTTTTGACAACAAAATAAACTGCATCTCAACAGCAGTCCTTGTTATTTCTCTGTTTCCCATTTATTTGTTGACATTAATTACGTCTGTTTAATGGAGAAAAGGGAAGTTTTGGTAAAAGACCTTCATTGGCTTGATTAGAGCTTGTGAATTTTCACATCTGGGCCTAATTTCCACCCAACTCTTTATGAGTATTTCATTAATGCTGAACACTATAATCAGATGCTTGGTATAAAAATGAATTGCATAATTCATCTCTCTGATAATGCTGGCCTCTTTTAACATCAGTAATAACCAAGGGAACGGTATGGAATATGCATGATTTATGTCACATTGAAGGTTTAATACTTAATTGTGAATGCTTGAATAATTCTGTTTATGGAGAGAAGGAACCAAAGAAACCTGCAGGTCAACAAACTTGAACTGTGAACAGAGGATGAACTCTGCTGGGGATCAGAGCTTGCACACAAACAATCATTTCTAAGGTAGTCAGCTGCACGTAAACAAGCAAAGAAGCAAATATTCAGACTTTCAAACAGAGATTTTCTTCTTCTCTGACTCATTCACAGCTGCAGACTATTAGATGCAAACTAAGCTGCACTTCCCTCCCACATTATAGATTAGAGCAACAAAGCATCTGTAACGTTTTCATGGTAAAACATCTAATGTGTGTGAATATCTAAGCAGAACATCTCAACTATTCAAACACTGTTTCCCATTAGGCTGCCACATGTTATGAGTCATAAAACTTGTTTTCAAAAGCTTATGGAAACCTGAATGACTTTCCCTGCTTGAAGCTGGTGAATGCCACGTTGGGAAAATTTATCCAGAGATTCCTCGGTAACATCTGATAATGTTATGGTTGACAAACATATTTCTTTAATAAGTGACGAATGAGAACAATCATATGAAAGTTGACCATTTTTAAATGTTGTGAACTTGTGTGGACTTCTATCTGTGGCATTGCTTTTTTATAAGCGAATATTAAAACATTTATGTTTAGCATTAATGTAAAAAACATTCAGTTTTGCACATAATTGTATTTATGTATAGTTATGACCTCAACTTTTCCCTTTCTTTGAAGTGAGAAACTTAATTTTAAGTTTTCTCACCTTAAAGATTCATGAAATTATTATGAAGGAGTCATTCGAAGTGTAGATGTTTCCCTCTTTTTTTTTTTTTTTTAATAAAAAAGAGCCATTTCTATTTCATGTATAGTGTCCTCGAAATAGCTAATTATTAGGTATCCAACCAAAACAAATTTAACCTTACCTTTGAGCTTAAAGTAATAAAAATGATCACCAGCTACCCTCATCAAACAAACCAAGCATAAACCTGACTAAGAACAGGTGTAATAAAAAGTTTATTTGCAATTTTAATGGTTTGTATCTCAGTAAATTAGTGGAAAATTTTGAATATGTCGGTACAGTGTTTAAATGCATGAAATTCAGAGACACATACTTGCAATGTTTTTGGATTAAGATTGTGTCTGTGTTACCAAACGAATGTGTTTGTTGTAAGTCAATAAAACACACGACAGCTTATCAAAGGTAGCTCAGTAAGTGAAAGCATTGTTCGATATCCTTAAAGAGTAACTAAACCCCAAATCAACTTTTTATTAGGATAAGCTGTATAAATTGGGCTTTAAGGGTGCTATCTTTTGTTACTGTGTAATTTTTTACATTTTTGAGAAAATGTGTTTAATACAGTAATATTTGTCCTAAAACTGCCTTAGTTCTGCCCTCTTTGGGTTGAAGGGTGGCTACTGCAGTTGAATTTTCCTACTGGTTACAATGGTACATCTTGGTCTACGTCACACAGCTCTACGTTCAGGTGTAAAATCATCTTGCTGGCGAGTCAGGAGTTGGAACTGCGAGCATCGATCGATAGCATTTTTTCAGCTTTGCAATCTCATTTGCAATTTGAGCACGGAGTGGAAAAAGTCTCCTCTCTGCTCTGACTGCCGGCGGTTTGCTGCAGAACGGCTGCGTGAAACTGACTACAGTGCTTAGGAAGCGGGAGGGGCTCACGGCAGCTGCTTGCCCAGTCAGGACAGTTACTGCAGAGTGATTGGTGCTTTCACGTCGCCAGAAGTGTTCAATAACACAAAGATTTGTCACTAGTCACATTTTTGAAAAAAAGTTTCTAGAGGGGTCTGAAAAATCGCTAAATGTAGCGAGAAAGTCGCTAAGTTTGCAACAGTGCTTTCCCTTGTGCTGACCACACCCCCACTCAGTGTCTCTTGGCTCCGCCCGCTTTTGAGGAATTTTTCAAAATTTGTCTGGGCTGGGGTTACACTTTTACACAGGGTTTAGTTCCGCTTGAACATAAATAAACAATGGCATGTATACTGTGCACTACAATGTAATGTTTTCAGTTTCATATTTTGAAAAATGTTACATTTCTCTCAGGTTTTGGCCTGATAATTGTTTGCGTGTGGATCTCACTTGCAAAAGCAGCAAAATGTTGTAGCAATATTGCCTGTGAATGCACTAATACAGAACTTTTTCATAACTTTTCTTCCACCAATGTTGTTGTTAAGTTTGTCTATCATAAATTATTCTATTTTTTTTATATTATTAATATTTTATTGTCTTTAGGCCTGACCTCTATCTCTACTTCTTGCTGTGGAATTTATGCTGTATTCTCCTTACGATAAAGTATTTCACTTGGTTAAAACTACCAATGCATCTAAATGGAAACGATCTATTCTATTTGTTGTTTTCTCTGCCACTGAAGCCGGCTTTGTCGTATTCAGGGTGCTCAAAGGGGGCTCTCATTAGGCAGCACTGTTTCCATATGTTGTGATATCAGTTGGTTATTTTATAATTGGTCGAGATGAAGAGCTTCAGGTTTATATAACACTACCACATGCATACAGCCTCATAGTTAGACTTTAGCACATTTCTATCCCACCGCAGCTCCTAATATTTCCCCTATTATTGTCACACACATTCACGCACACAGCAGATGTTACGTTTCTATTACAGAGATGTATTTTCTGAAACTGAAAATATGTATAATTATGTTTGTGTTCAGCAAAAGGATGTGTTGTACTGATTCTTAAAACTGGATCAGGATGCAGAGACACACAGAAACATGGCCATCGCTCGGAGCCACTTCATGTTGCCTTTCCCCTCATCATGATTTTAAAATTGCAGATCCGATATTGAATATTGATGGATTACTCACAATCCCCTCTTTCGCTGTTTACAGCTCTGTTCTAATGAGATCACTTTGATTTCTCTTCATTTCTAATGAGATTTCTGAACAGCGAGGGGGCACTGAAGCCTAATTATCTTAGTATTGATTAATTTATAGTTGCTATTCTCATATCTTTAAATTAAAAATTGTTGCTTTAGTTTTCACCCTTTGCTGGAGGTTGTTTCTGTTTCTGCGCAGACAGAAGACAGGTTGGTTTCATTTCAGTTCTCAGTTGGTATCAGTGTTGCCTGAAGAGGGAAAATCGAGGTTGCATCAGAATATTCTTGCTCTGCTGTGCCAGAACATGGGAGTTTTAAACAGATAGTTGGGATTTTCAAGGGGGTTTGGACTCGCAGTAACAACTTGAGTTTGAAGAATTTGAAATTTTTACGAGAGGAAATTTTTACAAGAGAGAAGAACTGGCTCAAGTTGGGCCAATTCACAGCCAGATATCTACAATCCTGAATTGAGATCAGTCTCATATTTTGTACCAGTTTTTTGCAACTCTGTTTCATAAACGTTTTACAGGACTTTCTGTTGGACATTTACTTGCATCTAAGTTTATGGTTATTTCTACTGAAGCCTACGTTTGTTTATTCAGTGTGAAGAGGCCCTCCGCAAAACAGAATCCATAAAACATGACTAGTCAAGGTAACTATCTGATGCAATAATAATGCGGTGTTGAACCCAGCATTGTTTTTCTCTTTTTTAATATAATTTTTTTTAAATGAAAAAGCATAAATATTTTTCAGCATTTCAGTTTGCTATAATACATTTTCCTATTCAAGTTTTGCTGACTCTTATAAATTGTTATAAATTATAATGTTGCTGAAAGCCATCATTTCATGCCGTCTAATTTTTGACATAAATGGACCTCCATAGACTTGTATTGCCAACTGCAGCTGTCAAGGTCATTATGACAGGAACAGTTGAATATATTAATGTTAGAAATATTGCTTACTGCTTACTACTGCCAAGTGTTTACGGTTTGTTATTCGAAAGGTAGAAAGTCCCTGGTTTCCCACAAATATCAGCAGTACAGATCCATGGTGTGTAATAGATTTGTAAATTGACTGGTTAGCTCAGCAGATTATAACATTGATAGGGCTGCTGCTTTTCCACTCTTAAAACTCTAGATCATTATTTTCTACATGCACTATGACAAATAGTTACAACATGAGCCTTGCAGCGAGAAGGTCCTGAGTTCGAATCCCGGCCTGAAGTCTTTCTGCATGGAGTTTGCATGTTCTCCCCATGCGTGCATGTGTTCTCTCTGGCTACACTGGTTTCCTCCCACCGTCCAAAAATGTTACTGTCGGGTTAATTGGTCTCTCTAAGTTGTCTTTAGGTATGAGTGTGTGCTTGCATAGTTGTTTGTCCTGTGTGTCCCTGTGTTGCCCTAGCGACCTGTCCAGGGTGTACCCTGCCTCTCGCCCAATGACAGCCAGAGGTATGCACCAGCCCCACGCGACCCTACAAGGATAATTCAATTCAGTTTAGCGCCATTTCACAACAAATGTCGTCTCGAGGTACTTTACAAAAAAAAAAGAAAAAGAAATTTCAATTCAATCACACATACATTCCAATTAATCCTAGTTCTCAAACAGTGAATTAAGCTCAGTTAATTATTCAAAGTAGTTTAAAAAGTTTCTGTCTAAGGAAACCCAGGAGATTGTATCAAGTCATTGACTTGCAGCGTTCTCTCTCTCCTTCTGGACGAGTGACGGTAGACAATTGCTTGCACAATCCCTCATACCGAGCATGCATGTTGAGAGGAAAAACTCCCCTTTAACAGGAGGAAACCTCCAGCTGAACCTGGCTCAGTACAAGCAGCCATCGGCCATGACCGACTGGGTATGATAAGACAGAGCGTACACACACACAAAAAACAGAACCACTGATCCAGAAGTACTTTCTATGTTAAAGAAAAGTAAAATGTTAATGGCATTATTAGCTCCTTTAGTGGCTTCATCTTGGAGAGAAGCACAGCTAAACAGAAAAGCTTTGAGCTGGTTTTCAAGCCTGTAGGATAAAAGAGAGAACACAGTTAGTTGGAGCAAAAGCTCAGCCAGTGGCTTTATCTCCAACTGATGTAGGAGTACTTTCTATGTTAAAGAAAAGTAAAATAATAACAGAAGAGGGAGAGCATTTATTTGTTGGCAGCATTACCTCAGCCGATGCTGCACCCATTATAGCCAAACAGAACGCCAGACCACATGTAGTTTCTATGAAAGAAAAAAAAAAAGGATAACCAGCTATAAATAATGGATGAATGGATGGGTATTTACAGCCTTCTTTAAATTAATAATACCAAATGTATTTGACTTTAACTTGATGTAATTGTAGCTGCTCCACTTAGTTTTTAAGTGTATGAATGATTTACTTGAAAATATTCTGCATTATACCCCCCCCACAAAAAAGTAACTTTTTTTAACACTCGCTATGGTGTTTAGAAAATGAAAAGTACAAAAAGCATAATCAAAAAACAAGGAAGGAAGACATTAAGAGATATAGTTGAGTAAACCAATGGCATTCTCCCATTTCAGATACTTCAAAACAAATTAAAATGGTTGTGTGTCAAAGCATAAGTCTAATTAGTGTGTTTATGTGCATGGATGTGGTGCCCGGAGGCTAACGGAGAAAGCTAATGTAGCGGAAAATGCGTCTTAGCTGGGCCATGAAATAATGATGAGACACTGTGACTTAATCATGTTGACACGTAAAGCTTTCTCTTCATTTTCTCTTCCTTCACTCGTTCCTTCATCGCTCTTTCCCTCTGCTGCCTCTGATAAAATGACAGTGTCTGTCTTGTTTTGACTCTGGTGAACCCTGCTGAGAAATTAATTTGTGTTATATTGTTAATAATACCCAACTGGTTGCTAAAGGCTGTATTTTATTAACTAAAAAAGCAATAATTATAAAAGTAAATTAATATTATAGAATATTAGTTAGAAATTAGGTGTAAAAATTAAGTTTAATTTTCACAGAGTACATTTTGTCAGCATTTCATATTTAAATTCCTTTTCAAAACAAAGCAGGACAAAATAACGAGAGAAGGGACATGGATGAAGGGATAAGTTTTATTTTTAATCTTTAGAAAACCTTATAATTAAAAATGTCAGCAACACTGTTGGTAAATATGAAGGAGAATGTATAAATGTGTTTACCAATGCTGTTTCCATATATAAATGTTTATCTCCAAATGTTTTCAAGTTTTTTATTTCCTTATCCTGGACTTGTCATAGTTCAATGGTTCTCAAACCCGGTCTGCATGGCTCACTGTCCTGCGTGTTTTAGGTGTTTCCCACACCTGACTTCCATGAATGCGTGATTAACAGGCTTCTGCAGCGTTTGATGGACATTTGAATCGGGTGTTTTTCAGAGCAGAGATGCATCTAAAACATGAAGGACGGTGGGGCCATGAAGACGAGGAATGAGAAACATTATCATAGCTGTTGTTACTATCCGCTGACGCAAAAGATTGATTGGCAGTAATCATGAAAACTGTTCATATCACCTTTTTTTTTAAAGTTTTTTTTCTTGCATATGTTTTTCTACTTTCCTCTGTTATCTTTTCATTTTTGCTGTAATTTGAAATAAACTTCATGTTGCTTTTTGCGCAAATGTTTGCTCAGAAATATAATTCCAGCTCAGTCTTGTTAAACTGACCTTTTATGCCACACTCTTTGTCATATCTTTAACTTTAATTGTTTTTTAACTCTTCCATGTCTTTTATTTTAGGTGGCTGTACATTTGAGGAGTCTTACAGCAGCTGTGGGTACAGTGTGTCTTTAGGAACCAATGGATTTACTTGGGAACAGGTCAACTCCTGGGAAAAACCCACCATGGACCCTGCCCTTCCTACTGGTAGGCTTCCAGAAATGTTTCTCATTGTTTTCTCATGACGCTTTTTGAACAGTTTGCCGGTCAGGAAAGCAATCATATTATTGCTTAGACATCCACCAATGACACTCCAACCAATTAGAGACATGATTTGGTCATAATCATCAATCAAATTAAGATCGATCAACATTTTTTAGATTCCAAGTAAGCTACAGTCTTATGTAATATCAATATAATGTCAAACAAATAAAAATACGCATTAGCAGTTAGCTAGCCTGGTTATTGCCTTCCTGCACAATTCAGTTCAATTCTAATCTCACTTCACAGCTCAGTCTTTGCTTTCTCCCACTGACTTGGATGATTAATAAGTGTAGCACTCCTCCGGGAGAGTTTCAACTGGGCGAATCAGCGAACAGAAGGAGAAATTGTAAATGATGACGTTGATTTTCTGCGCTGTTTTAGAATTGCAGTCTGTCTGTAGTTTTAGCAATGGCAGTGGAGGAAGTTACCGAAGCAGTTTGGTCTGTGTTGGCCACGGTTCCAAATAGTGAATTAACAGTAAGAGCTGCCTCGTTTGGCCCGGCACTTCTCTCTTCACAGTGGAAGATGGTTGCTTACAGTTCAGGGAATTTCTGGTAAGTTTCATCGTGTTGAACTGGCACATTACATATGTTATGGGCGAACGTTAGTGATTGGGTAAAATGAAAAACTTCAACAGAGTTCACGCCTCCAGGAAGCTATTGTTACTCAATAGCCGAGAGGCCAGACCCTTGTACGAAGCAAAGTGTAGAACAAGGGGCTGGTTTTTACTAGGCTAGCAGTTAACTGCAGTAATTGTACATTTTATGAACAATCAAGATAAACAATAAAATAATAAATGAGGCAGTGATACCAGTCATAGCATAGTAGCTTATTCTGAATTTCCCATTACTTTAAAGTTTGAAAATATGGGTCTTTTCACCGACTGAGCGCTACCAGAAAGGGGGCGTCCCTGTTTATTTTCAAGAAACTCAGCTATTCAGAGAGCATCGCTTACTTATTTACCCCCTCTGCTGCACTACCTCTTTGTGCACCTCCCTCTATGCCTGCGCTCTATTTCTACACCGTCAGCCTTTTGATCCCCGACAGAACCTGACGAGTGGCCTTCCTTCTAAGTAGCTTATTGATCGGTTTAATATTGACTGCATTATTATACCCTCATTTGTGAGCTGTTTTAGACAAAACCATGTCAGATGAGTGAACATAAACAAATGCATAAAAACTACCGAAAACAGAACATTGTTTGTTTGTATTTCTGAGCTGTGTATCTCCATGACAAAATTTCTTTGTGGACATCTAAAGGGAATATTGAAATAATTGACTGTTTAACACACAGGAAAGGATGGTTTGCAGGCATTAACAAATGTTGTGCAGACATCAGTCAGACTGCTTATATTTTCACTCTAACAAATAAAAAAAAAAAATGCAAAATTGTGTTTAATAACATGGTAATGCAGATTTGAAGACAAGTGATTAATAAGATGTCTCAGCAAGTTATATGACATCTGCACAACTAGTAATGACTTTCAAATGAAATGTGTCTTCACTTGTACTGTGAAGAGTCATATATGGCCTGCATTTGCATGGTGCCTTATAATATTCAGAATATCACATATTGCCAAGCAGATCTGGGAGAAAGACTTCCTTTCACATGTAGCATTTTCATTTCACAGGAGTGGATGACTGATCCTACAACAGATTTGCAGAGTGCTTTGAACAGGGTGGAAAAATGAGCTTGTGTGTAAACTCCAAGAACATCTCAGTTATAGTTCGGTCTTTGAAAGCATTTCCTGTAAGCTCATGGACTGATCAGGGATATTAAAGTTCAATGACTTAATCAACCTTGTAAACCTACACAGTTGCAGTTATTAATCTTTTCTTTAATATACACACAGTAGTAATGTTTGAACCTGCTGTTTTCTGCATCAAGAGAAAATGTTAACTTTTTTTCTGAAATCTCTCTCCGTCTATCTGAATTGGCAGACTCAGTAATTTGACCCCAGCTGGGTTCTTCTCCATTGGTCCAACTCCAAATGGCAGTCAGACAGCCCATCTATCCATCTCGTTTTCTCTCGCAGTTCTGCCCTTTTGTCCTCTATATCTCGCCCACAGTCTCACTTTCTAACACGTGTGCTACCCCACACAATCTTCTTCACACCTTTTTCTTGTTCTTCTCCCTGCTTCATGGGCAGATGTCTTTTTTCCCATTTGATTGACATGACTGTTTTTTAGATACAGTTTCATCAAAGCAGCGTTTAAAAAAATCATGATAAGGGAGATCATTTTAAAAGTCACTTTGTTTTTCGTTTCACACTGCATAGATGTGCCAAGATCATAAATATGTTAAGATCTCAGACAACCTAAATTAGAGGAAAGAAGTTAATATTGTTTAATTTCATTTTATGGCATACTTAAAATAGTAAATGGGGGAAATTAAAGAGCAAACATTTTATGGAATCACAGTTAAACACATTACAGTGAACCCCTGACTATTTGCACATTTTTCTGTGGCTCCTGTGGAAACTTCTATTTGCTGATTTTTCTCATAGATCATATCTAAACTATTGAAACGAAAATGCAGCTTGAGAAGCTGAAATACCTAGGCGCAATGCTACTTGACATGCAAAGCAGCCAGTCCAGGAGCTGATTAGCTGTACCCCCAAAAACAGAAATAAGAAAGACTGTAGATGGTAACTTATGCTGTAGTGCCAAAACGGTTTCCACTGTGCATATTAATGCATATTAAAGTACATTTGGTGTTTGGACTACTAAAATAGGCAGTTATGTATTTAGAGGGCGTCTCAAGTATTCGTGGATCTTAGCTATTTGGTGGTGGCTGTTGTCCCTAATCCCTGTGAATACTGGGGTCCATGTCATTTGGGAAAAACAAGAGACTACTTTTAACCAAATCTCTGTAGAAAGATGCCACACAAGGAGCTACAGCAATGTCCACAGCAGATAAAATAGCCCCCCAAATGTTTCATGCTCTTTTTAGGCCCTTTTCTTTTCTTTTCCTTTTTTATTTGAAACTTGTGACATTATGAATCTTTTTTAATGTATATTTTTTAATCCACTTAGCTGTTGCTGGTCATTTCACCCCTTTGCCAGTTCGTAACTTGTGCAGTTTTGGTTTGCCATACTGAACGTTTTAGATTAGTGCCTGCTAAGGGAATGTTTTATACCTACTTTGACAGAAGATTTAAAGTAATTTTTTAAAAACCTACAGTCGGCTGTAAGCAAATGTGGTTATGCACGACTTATTTTGGCTTGATTGGGGTTGTATTTTACAAGAGTGAAGTATGCACAGGAATCGGAACCACAGCCTCTAAAAATATGGTGAGTTGGAGAATGTCTGACCTGAAATGATTCCAAAGAAAAAAATGCTCAACAGATATTGTCTCAAATTGCATATTGTTCATTGCTTTTCAGATGTTTCACAGGGAACAATAGAGGAAGATTGGGAGATGAGAGCAAAAGCAGAAAAAAAGACCCGAGTTGTTATAAGTTTGAGTCTATGTCAAACAAAACAGAAGTGAAGACACTCTAAAGTACACTCAGTTATAACTTATCAAAACAGCTGAAATACAACAATAACTTTGCAGGCACATTTCTGATTAAAACTTCTTTACTCGCAGACATAATCAATCTTTAATCCTGGAGTAAAAGGCAAATTTAGCGTCCCAAATCATCACGAACAAAATGTTGGATGAAGACCTGTAGTTATGCGCCCCACAGATGGAACAGTTTGGTGGCTCCAACTGCCTTTAAACAAGGATCTTTGACAATCTCTGAGAGCAAATCCTGTTTAAGAACTCATGAGATGGTGGACTGATACATTTCCATCTTAGAATATATTTAGTCTTTAGATTGATTTAGTGTCCAAGAAACATTTTAAAAAGAAAGCAGCCTGTAACTCGCTACATCCTGACATCTCTTTACATTAGGTACAAACAAGCAAAATTACTGTTTAGTGCTTTTCTTGAATGGAAACTAAATGCCTGAAAGTATTTTTGGGGGTACAAATTAGCAAAGGCCATTATTTATCCATAGCTTGTATGATATGATAACAGTGGAACAAAAATAAAGATTACATTAATTAAATTACCCTCCAAATAGCAACATAAGACAATTTTGACTGACATTAATAATGCATTCTAAGGTCTAATGTAACCAAAGGTTGGTAGCTAGCAAGTAAAGGGTAAATAAATGTTTTTGCTGTAGTGAAACACACTTTTCCTATTAAGATGGCTAAACACCCTACCTTTTCCAGCATTTTTGCTCAAAAACTGTCAGGTATTGTATTTGTACCACTACTCTGAGGACACAGTGATAATGATGTTAGTGCATATATCTATGTGAACAAATAATAATTGCTCAGTTGGTGTTCTGGCACGTGCTCAACTCTAACAAACTCGTGCTCCACCTGCTTTGTGCTTGCATTTGACCCTATGTTTGTGCTCGCAGCTTAAAGTGTAATAGAGCAATACCACCAGCCTGTCACAGACAGTATTCCTTGCAAATACTGCATTCGCTTGGATGAAAAAGAACCAATCACATTATCACAGAAAATCTTTCATAATTTTACAGTAGATTTTTGTAGATAGGCCCAATCAAAGTAGCTCCTGATTCTCCTGATTCTCCTAACACAAACTTCCCATTTGCAAGTTCAAGCATAAATATCTCCAAAGCTTGATCACTTTGTTGTGATCTCTCTCCATTTTCATTCATTCCCCCACTGTGTTGTAAGTTATGATACTCCTCTTTCCATCCTAAATGATCTGTTAGGCATGCCAATTATAGCTGCCATCCATCATCATCATCATCATTCCATCTAATTTTCCTCCCATCAACGTCTGCAGTTTGTCAGTGGTGCTGCTGCTGTCTTCAACCCCAACACCACAGTCTTTCACTGAAGATCTGATCCGATCGAACTGGCTGTTGCACCATTCTGTCTCGCTCTCAGTTATGCAGGCCTCATGTCAGTTATCTGTCTCATCTATCGGCCCGTGGGTGGCGGTTGTCAAGCACGATAGCTATCGCGGTCTGTGAGTGATCAACTGCCCACTGCTCTGACAGCTAAAGATCTGATAAGTCTGGACAGGAGCAAATTATCTGTTAGTTTCTTCTCTCTGTCTGAGTGTTGGTCATTTTTTTTCTTGTGTTGGGCCTACTAATGCACATCTTGGGCTGTGGATGCTTATATTAAAGTACCAGATCCATTTATCAACAGAACAATAAAACTGCCAACCTTCTGAACACTGTTCAAGGCTTCCTGTTCAAACTTTAGAAAAAAGAAATGAATGAAGCTTTACTGTGCCACGTATTTAGTGATTTTTGTCTGCTTAAACATGACTGACTTTGGTTTTGTCCTGTAAATTATATACACTTATTTATGACAAAATACTTGGTTATTATTTTTAGATTTTCTTCGCTCTGTGGAACATTCATAATGGCCAGATACATAAGGACTGCAAAGAGATCTTCTGTATTTCTTTCAAATTTTAAGGTGCTATTGAATTTTATGTATAAAATTTTAATACAGCGGTAAGGGGCTGTAATTTATCCACATATACCTGCATGTCTAAAATCCCATTCATTTCAATCTAAATTCAGATATCTTATGTAGCGAAGTACTCTTGCACAATATTAAAATAAATATATAACTAAACTGAATAAATAAATGCAATGGATGAGTCATTCAATGACTAATTCTGTTACTTAATCAAATGAAAAGAACTGGACTGTTTTGCTGAATTATTACTGCTGCGTATTTGCTGCCACACAGGTTGGGAAATACAAAACTATCAATTTAATCACAAACAAATATGGAAAAGCAACTCTAATGTAACTGCAAAGAGTTAAACCCATGGAGTGAAAGAGTTCACTGCAGCTTGTGTTGATATTCAACTGAAAGAGTTTTCTTTACCTCAAATTCTGTACAATTTGGTTCTGAACATCCTGCCATTATGTAGCTAAAAACTATTAAAACAAACATGAGAAATACCGTTGCTTTCCTGTATAGTAACTTCTGATTTTCTGTTAGTGTAAATGATACTGAGTAAACCTCAAAGTAACAGTAAAACTTTGAGGTTTTACACAACTGGCTGATGAATGTTTCTCTGGTGACACATTTAATCAAATTTTGAATATTTAAAGGAAACATTTTTGCACCCTCCCTAAAATCACAAGTCAAGTACTTTAGACGAGCATTTTAGGTCTATTTTCAAGCTTTAAAAATATATTTTCAAAAATATATTTTTGAAAGCTTCAGCATTGATTTTAAACTTCTTTTGTATTTAAAAATCTTAATGGCCTCGCTCCACTCTATCTCTTAGACTTTCTTCACCCGTCGGTGTCTAAGGTCAGCTGACCAGCTGCTCTTGGCTGTTCCAAAGATCAGAGGTAAACAGGCCGTTAGGTTATGGAATTGGTTAGGCAGGCTCCTTCACTGTCTTCTTTTAAAACCTTTTTTAAGTCAGACTTTTTTCTCCCCTGATGTCCAGTACAACATGAGTAGTTCCTTTGCACAAGTTATTGTGTTGTCTAACATTATGTTATGTTTGTTTTTACTTTATTTACTATTTTTTACATATTCTCTTCGACCATGTTCACATAGCTGATGTACAATTTTGATTTTTTGCTTAAAAAAAATTTTGTCAAAAACTTGGACTGACTCCACAGTGGAGCAGTAGGTAGCACTGCTGCTTTGCAGCAAGAAGGTCCTGGGTTCAAATCCTGGGATGGGGTCTTTTTGGATCTTCTCCCTGTGCATGTGTGGGCTCTCTCCAGGTACTCCAGCTTCCTTGCACAGTCCAAAAACATAACTGTTAGGGTACCTAAATTGTCCTTAGGTGTGGTGTGTGCGTGCATGGTTGTTTGTCCTGTCTTTCTCTGTGTTCCCTTGCGATGGACTGGTGACCTGTCCACGGTGTTCCCTTCCTCTTGGCCAATGACTGCTGGAGAAAGGCACCAGCAAGGATAAGTGTGTTTAGATAATGGATGGATGGACAAAAAATTTTCAAGTAAAATGTTTCTTTATTAATAATACCTGGAATTGAAATGTTAATTTTCCCAACAAATATTCACTTTCAGAGCTTACTTGGCTGCATAAAGCCACATATTCTTATGAAAAATGAAATAAGCCTGTTCCAATGATCTCTCTAGCTCTATCATAGATATAGTCCCCAGATAATCATCTTCCTCCCTTCTTAATATTGATGTGGTTGATAAGATTGTCAAGGAGCGTAACCCACACATGACAGCTTGTACTTCTGCTGAGATGGGTTTGGCACCTCAGCTCTCTTAATCTCCCACCCCAGCTCTCTCCACCTCCATTTAGACTTAGCTGTCATATAGTCCATAACTGTGACAGCTCATAGATTTTGGAGCGAACGCCGATTAGATTGGAATCCGTGCTTTGGCTTCTTTCATCATCTTTGTATTGACAAGGTAATGTTATAATCCCCACCCTTGACGATTTATACATGAGAAAAGATTTGACTAGGATGATGTTAATCAATGCCTGCTCACCTTCATATAGATTTTATAACATTACATCTCTGGAACCTTGAAAATTAAATGGAAAGCTACAAATAAAAAAGAAATCCACATGTGAAAAAACAAATTTTCAGAAGTTTTGTTCAAGAAAAACATTATAGCAGGGAAGAACTCCCGACTGGGAAATCCTGAACTGAGTTATGGTATCTGAGGCATAGTTGACTGTAAATATATAGCAAATGGGTTTCCAGAGTAATTCAGACTAGGGGGACTGTTCTTTTCAAATAAAGAAAACTAGTTAAGGAAGTTTGGGAAGCTTCAACTTAAATCCAGGACCTATATAGGTAATTTTATCTTCATCTCAAGCTGTCTTCAGGAGAACTGGACAGTATGGCTAAGGAGAGAACTAAACAAATATTCTAATTTGAACTAAATAAACAGTTCTGATATGTTGTGCATCCCTGATTTTCTAACATCGATATCGGCTGATATTAGCCATTTTTAAACATATCAGTGTTGGTCTGATAAGTGAAACTGGGCTGATATTAACACTCAATATTGATTTCTATCTTTCCATATGACCAGGAGGTTGGTCATGTGGTATGTGGTCATGTTGTAGTGATAGTGATGCAGCACAGGATTGTGGGGAATTTAGCTGAAGCACAGAAGTAGTGGTGAAGTTAGCAGTGTGTGTGTGTTTTGTTTTGTTTTGTTTTTTCAAGATGTTGAAAGGGTAGTGAAATGTATATATTTATTAAAAAATATCGGTTGTCGACCATAATAGCAGTATTAATACCTGATATCAATATTGGCCCAAGTTTTCATATCAGTGCATCCCTACTAAAAATACAAGGAATATTGTCTCTGAACAGAGACAAGTCAAAGACTTAAGATTTAGACCAAGTTAGGGCTTGTTTGGTTTAAAACCAAGAATACAAGACTAAAACCAGAATACAGTCCCAGTGAAAAGATATAAGAAATCAATTCTGGTGTTTTAGCATAGAAATGATCTGGTCTTTACAACTTTTAAAAGGATTGAAATCTAACTTCAAGTGTTAAAAGATATTTAAAATCCTAGATGTAAACAGGGTGTACTTTTGCTTTACTTTGATTATGGCTCAAGACTGTTCTAAGTACATATGTAATCAAACATGTAAATTGGTGTGAGCAATGTTATGCGCCAACTGAGGTGAGGCACAGCTCATCACTGCCTCACCTCACCTCACCCTTCTCCCATGTATTTGAACAGGGAATGCGTAGTTTCAGCAATTTTAGACAATAAAAATGTTTAAATCATCGAGAAAACACATATATAGAACAATCAGGTGGACAAACAGATTTTCTTTTATCATTGTTAGTGTAGTACTTGTCATTATGACAGGTGAGGCTCTCCCTGAACTTGAGCTACACTGATATATTTTTGGAAAGACTTTGAAAGTCTCAGTTAGACAAGTGCAAAGTATTTTCAATGTAAAGCTATCAGTAACTTTTGCCAAAGAATAAGAGTAGGGCTTTGTAAATTGTGGTCTTGGACAAGACTTTCACCAGACGTTTAAAGACTGTTCTTTCAGTTGAAGGTCTGGAGAATTGTGCTACAAAGGGTTTGATAATCAGATAATAGAAGTTTGAGCTATTCCCACAGAAAGTGGTATATTTGATAAACTGAGGATGAACAATAAACAAATACAGTGCAAAAAATGAGAAAACGGAGAACGAAAATTGTGACTTAAACAGTGAAAACAGAGTAAAACCATTTCTTGAATGTATAAAAGAAGTGTCTTCAAAGAGAAGGTACAAAAAATACACAAAAGAGTGGTAAGGGCACACAGAGGTGTTAACTATCCAGAGAAATGGGAAACAAACTAGGAAAAATGCAGACTTTGTGTCAATTTCTCAAACAACAAATCTGAGACTTACTGTTGATTTGAAAAGGCTGTTTCAGGGAGAGATGGTTGAGGGAACACAATGTGCTACAAGTGGTCGTCAAAATTTCATGCAGCGTTTGAGAGATCAATATCATGTATCGCTCTATTATGTGATATTTTTACCTCTAGCAGCCAGACAGAGAAAAACCTCATAGAAGACACAGCTTTCATCTATTATTGATTGATCTTGTCAGTAAGTACTCAGAGGCGGCAAACAGTGATGCAAAACAATGAAGTCTGTGAATAACTGGAGAACCAGAACGGTTAGTTAAACAGCTGGGAAAAGCTTGGGTGATTCATAATTCAATTGCTGTCTTGTTGGTGTCTTTAGATACTTTAGTTCTCTGTGCATCGCTGTTACTCACAGCTCTTGCTTTCCAGAACTGGCTTGAACAATGGGAGATGTTGTTCTCTGAGATGTTTGGACTTTGTGCTAAAATTAGGATGCAATATTTAGCTGCAGTTACAAGAGAACCAACAGATGCACAAGAGTGAAGCTGTTTACAGACAGGGGGAAAAAGAAGTATACTAATTTAATTTATAGGGTTTTACATATTTTTGTTTGTATCTCGTTTTTTGTGGCGTTGCTAGTTTTCCACACACTACTTCAGTTGGCTTCATCTTTTTAAGACATTGTTTTTGTACAGTGTACTTCAAGTAGTAGAGTACTAGAGGCTTGAACGTCAGCGAGAATTAAATTTAAAAGAACAGAAGAATGACAAAAATTTCAGTAGTTTCAAACTACTTTCTAATGTGTCATTTCTTATTTCCACTTTATGACAACTTGGTGCTTGAGAGTCTTGAATATTTTACATGGTTCCCTTGTTTCATCACACCTCAAATACAAGTGGACCGCTGCCTATTCATGGCTCAATATTCGCGGATTCATTTATTCATAGATTTTTCTGTGCAACATGACTGGAAATTTGCCTGTTAGCAGATTTTTTCGTGGGTCATATCTGAAATATTCAAAAACAAATGCAGCTTGAGAAGTAGAAATAACTAAGTGCAAAGCTACTTGACTCCCTATTGGCTGATGTTTACAATGCAGCCAATTCAGGAGCACCATTCATTTTCCTTGGCACTGATTGGCTGTACCCCCAAGAGCAGAGATGAGGAAGATTGTGGATATAAGCTACTGCAATAGTGTCAAGACAAGTATTAATGCATATTAAGGTATACTTGATGTTTATATAGTAGAACTATTCTTTATTGTCCCATGATGGGGAAATTTCTGTGCAACAGCAGCAAAGTAACAGTGACAGGCAATAACAGAAAACAGACACAAAGAATATAAAATAAGAATATAAAAGAATATAAAATATATATAAAAAACAGAATAAAAAATACTGTACAGTAAGGCAAAATTTCAACATGAATACTGTGTAGTTGTAAAAAACACTCCACCCCAGAGGAATGTCCGACTGAGTTGGTTAATTAAAAATGTACAAGATGTGCAAAATGTCTTTGAGCATTAAAAATACAAACCGTTTTAAAGTTAGTGACAATAGAAAAACGATAAAGTTGTACCAGTACTAGCATGGATATAAACACTTATTGATCTTGCTGGAAGTAATGATGGTTATAGAGTCTAACCAGAGTTACACCAGCTATCGTTCACAAACACAGCTCCCAGTAGCTCCTTTGATGGCGCGCTAGAGCGGCTAGCTCGTCCACTTTGTTGGGAAGAGATCTCATGTTTCCCATGATGACAACTGGGATGACGGGTCTGTACCTTATTCCTCAGTTGTGATGTCCAATGCCCGTGTGCGTCCCACGCTTCTTCCTTCTCAGCTCACGGGGAATGTCGGGTTTCTTGATGGGAGGTAGAACAGTGGAGCTACCGAGAGCCAGCAGCTGAACCCTGGTGTAAAAAAATGATCTCATGGCTGCTTGTGCCTTCTCCAAACACGAAAGACTTAAAAAGCGAAATTAAAAACAGTTGTCTAAAAAACGGACAGTTCTGTAGTGTGAACCAGCGATACGAAGAAAAAAGAGAGCAACAGAAAAAGAATATACAGCATGTCTAAATAAGATTTTAAAAGAAAATACTCTTGAGTTGGAGTTGCTGTAGCAGGCTGCCAACTTGTACAGCGCCGGAAGTTTTATACTATGCTAGTTTATACTATTAAAATAGACAGTGTTTTTAGAAGGGGTCAAAGTCAAATATTCACAGATTTCAGCTTTTTTTGCAGGTGGTTGTGGTCCCAAACGCCTGCAAATACCGGGGTTTCGTTGTAATTGATGTTTTTGCAACAGATTTCTGCAGAATTTGATTGTCAGAAGAGATTATTTTGTTTAAATGGAGGGGTTTTTAGAGCAGTGACATGTTTTGAAAGATGTTTAAAAGATTTTACACTTTAATCAGTGCACGTTGTGACGTTGACTGAATGTGATTCTTCACCATGAACCTGAGCAGTGTTGCTCAGGTTCATGTTTTACAAGAAATTGTTTAAACTTAAGGTATTTTGCAGATTAAAAGTTAATTATTTGATTTTATTGTTTACTATTTGAATGTTTACTTTAAATAAACTCATTTAATTCTAGTTTGCATTTATTTATCCATCTAATACTCCTAAATTTGATGAGCTGAGGTCTTCTGTGGTTTTCATCTGGATTATACCTGACTAACTTTACTTGATCCTGATATGAAATATTTTACCTGTTATGGATACAAAAGTAAAGAGATGGGAAATGGAAGGGCTCAGGTGGGAGCAGAGCGATTTTATTCTCTCTCAGAAGAGCAGAAATAGATGCGCTTTTATTTTCCTTATCCTCTGAGGTCATCTCTGAGAATGGGTCTCATCACATCTGTTCCTGCTTTTTTGCTATTGAACTAATAATGTATAAGTCTTCAGGACACTTAAATGACCTGCCGTTCCCTACATATATACTTTGTAATATCTCCCATGTGAAGCATGCTTTCAAAGGCTGAAACCATGTACTTCTAGCGGTCAGATTTTCAAAAGTCAGCATGAATAAAGACAGACATGTAGAGGATCAGGAGCACAGTCACCCTGGTGGCAATGAATTAATAATGCATTGCTTCTGCACCATATCTTACATGAAACATCAGGAATGCAATGTCTAAACTACAGAGGCACAAAATCATCATAAGGCAAAATGGCCAGCACTCCACCTGGTGCTACTTCTTGTCATTGTGGCCAAAGTCTTAGTCTCACTTTCCTCTGAACATAGAACTCCATGTCGGCACCTGCAAATTTCAATTGAGTGCGGCAAATGTCAATCAAATGTTGTTTGACTGACAGTCTGAAGGGGCCGTCTAATCAGGCTGAAAAAACAAATCCCTTGTGTGGGTGTGTGAGGCCAAAAAAATGGCATCCAGGTTCAATAAAAAAAGAAAAAACTGAGTTTTAATTGAAGTTAAACCTCTGCTTTGTCAGATTAGGATCTGTAAGGAGGCTCTTCCTTGTCAATCCTCCTCCTCTGCTAAAATAATTTCTGCATGAGTTCAGCAGGTAAGTATACTGCTCAAAAAAATAAAGGGAACACCTAAACAAAACAATGTAACTCCAAATTAGTCACACCTTTGTGGAATCAATGTCACCAGTTAGGTAGTACCACTTATTGTGAATCAGTTTCACCTGCTGCTGTGCAAATGGAACATACAATAGGTGGAAATTAGGCAATTAGCAAGACAACCCCTTTAAAAGTGATTTTGCAGGTGGTGACCACAGATCATTTCTCTGTTCTGGTCCTTTCTGGTTTAACTTTTAGTCACTTTTTCATTTTGCCAGTGCTGTCATGCATAGAGGCATCATGAGGCATATTTTACAGCCCACTGAAGTTGCTCAAGTAGTGCAGCTAATCCAAGACAGAACATGAATGCGAGGGGTGGCAAGAAGATTTGCTGTGTCCAGATCATGGAATTGGTACCAGAAGATAGGTCAGTACACCAGGAGACATGGAGGGGCCGTGGGAGGGCTAACAACCAGCAGCAGCAGGACTGGTGTCCTTTGTGCAAGGAGGAAGAACAGGAGGTCCACTATCAGGGCCCTACAAAATGACCTCCAACCAGGCCACTAATGTACAGGTTTCTACTCAAACTGTCAGAAACAGACTCCATGAGTGTGGTATGAGGGCCTGACATCCACATATAGGGGCTGTGCTTACAGCCTAACACTGTGCAGAACAATTGGTGTTTGCTAGGGAACACCAAAATTGGCAGATTTGCCATTGGCACCCTGTGCTCTTCATGGATGAAAGCAGGTTCACACTGAGCACATGTGACAGACGTGACAGAGTCTGGAGACACCGTGGAGAATGTTATGCTGCCTGCAACATCCTCCAGCATGACTGGTTTGGTGGTGGGTCAGTCATGGTGTGGGGAGGCATTTCTTTGAATGGCCGCACAGCCCTCTATGAACTAGTAAGAGTTGCACTGACTGCCATAAGGTACCGGGATGAGATCCTCAGACCCATTGTGAGACCATATGATGGTGGCAGTGCGCCCTGGGTTCCTTCTTATGCATAACAATGCTTGATGTTATGGACTGTCCTGCCCGTTCCCCAGACCTGAAATCCAATTGAAGCACATGTGGGACATCATCTTTCGGTCAATCCACCAACGTCATATCGCATCACAGACTGTTGAGGAGCTAACTGATGCTCTAATCCAGGTGTGGGAAGAGATCCCTCAGGAGAACATCTGCCGTCTCATCAGGAGCATGCCCAGGCGTTGTCAGGAGGTTATACATGCACATGGAGGCCACACACCACTACTGAGCCTCATTTAGACTTGTCTTGAGGAATATTCACTGATGCTGAATCAGCCTTTCATGTTATTTTCTTCTTTCATATTGAGTATGAATCCAAATCCAGATCTCCATGGTGTAATAATTTTGATTTACATTGATAATTTTTGTTATTTTCTTGTCAATCAATTCCACTGTGTTAATAAAGTTTTTCAATGAGAATATTTAATTAACTGATATCTAGGATATGCTATTTTAGCGTTCCCTTTAATTTTGTGAGCAGTGTATAAAGAAAACAAGCCACAGTTAGGCTGCAGTCACAGTACCAGAGGTATGTTTGAATGTGTGTGCTGTCATTTGCAGTGTTGACGTGTGCACCAACTGTCAAACTAGGACCCAAACATTGTTTTCTGTCTTTTCTTTCATTTTTTTTCTCCTTTCTGTCTCCCTGCACCTTCATTCCCAGACATTCATTCCTCCTGAGGCATCTTTGGCCTAAATTTGCTTCTTAGCTTCTGTCAATATGTTTTTCTTTTTTCTCTGTCAGACTGTCAAATCTTAAAAAAAATGTTTGAACACTTTTGCTGTATATTTTCATGGGAGTGAGTGTGCCTGCTTGTCGGTGCTCCCTCTTATTTTTTTCCCACCGAGAAGCTGAAAACAAATCAGCACTAATCAGAGAGTGCCTCTCTGTTCAGTTGTCACACAAACTGAGGCCACACACTCGCACATACACACTGCCATGCCTTGTTTAAAGCTGGCATCAGTAATAGGCCCCTGAATTACAGTGTGTCGCCGCTGTATAGCATAAATTGTGCGTGTGTGTGTTTGTCAAGTGGCTACTGATGGTTGCAGAGGTTAAATATCCCGTCCGTTTCTTTTTCTTTTTTTAGGTGCTGATGGTGATTTGAGAGCCCTTGTCAGAGGCAACTTGATTGCATTTGTGATTTGTGGGCGGGCAGAAAGTGTCCAGGCAGGGTGGAAGAAATAAAAAATGGCGCAAAAGGGACAATGGCAAATTGACAGGGTGACAGAAAGGACGCTTTGCAAACACCTACATTTATTCTGAGCAACCGAGGAATAAAGTTTTTATGGGATTGTTTGCAGACTGGTCTTCAGAATTTTTTTTTCTCTTTTTGGTTTTTGTTCCTATTTTTTTCCATTAAAGTTAAAATTATTCATATCAGATTTAAAATTATGTTCCCTCAACCAGGATCTTTGTTTCTGGTAATAAACAAGATGCATATCCCTCAAAAGATAAAACATTGTGAAAGGATTATCATTTTTGGAAAACTTGCTTTTATTTACATTTTATTTAAAAATGGAATGTATAATAATATATAAACCCTCCTCAGTAGCAATCAAAATATTTATTGGCATTTCAGCAATCAAACTCTTCGTGAGTTTGATTGCTGGATTGCCATCTTTTTGCATATCTCAATTTTTTTTTTTTAGGTTGAAAGACCTCTTTGTCATCACCCTAATCTTCTATTCCCTCCACAGCTTCAAATCAGGACTCTGGCTGGGCCACTTCAGAATGTTAACATTACTACACACAGTTTTTTTTATCTTGCAGTTTATCATGAACTCAAAACATCAAGCTTACAAAAGTCATTGCAACAAGTGGATAAAAAGGTCTCTTATGACTGAAAATAGAATTGCTGATCAAGTCAGATTTTACTGAAAGGGACTGAAATGCCACTATGGGAACTGAGAAGAAGCATCAGTCTGTTTTAAAATGAAGCAATTATACAGTGGCATTCTCAGACTGAAGGCTAGATGAAGATGAATGGATTACCACACAGGTAAAATGCTTTTTTTTGCCCTCAGCCAGAGTAAATGGAGCTGAAGATGACAGATGTACAAACACATCCAGATAAGAGAAACATGATGATGGCAAGAGAGGGACTGAGATGTGTGAAAATTTGAGTGAAAGAAGACTGACTGGGACTGTTTACACTTTAGTCAAGATAATAAAAAAGAAAATAAGGGACTAAATCATCAGAAAACATAAAGGGATCTTGGTGGGAGTTTAAAAGCTCTGTTTAGTGCAAATAAGTTAATGTTGAAAATATCACAGGATGTTAAGAGATCAGTGATCTGTCAGAGAAAAATAAAAAAAAAATGCATATCGTACTAAAAAGACATTTCTTTGCACCACCTCTGCAGGATGATCAGCTTCTCAGTTGTCCATTAGAAGCTTTCAGAAGTCATTGCTCTGACACGACTTGAAGCCCAAAGATGGTTGAAGGGAGCTCCATAAATTGTTGCAAATTGTTGAAAATTATTGACATGTTGAAAAGATAAGTTTTCTTTGTGTTGCGTAACTTCCTGTACAGAGAGGAAAAAACCAATGTTATTCTTTGTTAATAAGTACCAGCTGAGACACACTGCGTTTAAAAAGATGGTTGGATTATTGCTAAAACCAGGTTGTCTGGTTTTAGTTGCGATCAGTCATGATATGATCTCGGTTTGGAAAAACGGGACTGAATTCTCCGAAGGGAAGGGAAGCCAAAGGCCACTCAGTGGAGGACCTAAAATTCATTGCAATTCATTTATATATTACATTCCCACTGAGGTTAGTGATCAAACAATGCAGTCAAGTTGCAGTCAAGTTTGTTCTTCAGATTGGTTAAAAAAGGGTTTCTAAGGAAACCCAGCAGATTGCACCGAGTCATTGACTTGCAGCATTCGTTCCTCCTGGAATGGCAAGTCTTGATAGCGTATGGTTGCTTGCGTTGAGTTGTTGAATTTGCATAAATCCCTCATACTGAGCATGCATGTAGCGACAGTGGAAAGGAAAACTCGCCTTTAACAGGAAGAAACCTTCAGCAGAACCAGAACCTGACTCTGTGTGAACAGCCATTTGATATGGGGTTTGAGGATTTGACAAGAGAGAGCATACACACAAAAAGAAACAAACGCACTGATCAAAGAGTACTTTCTATGTTAAACAAAAGTAGAAAGTTAATAGCAGTAGTAGCTCCTTCAGTGGCTTCATCCAGGAGAGGAGCACAGCTCAACAGAAAAGCTCTGAGCTGTTTTTTTTTTAAGCTGATAATATAAAAGAGATAAAAAGCACATACAGTTAGTCACAGCAAAAGCTCAGCTAATGGCTTTGTCTAGGAGAGAGATGGGCTAAACAATGAAAGACAGGGTCTTTCAGGGACCCTAATGTAAAATCTCACAAAGTCAAATCAGATGGTCAAACCAACAATTTTTGAAAATATTTTGTTATTTTGCACAAAACAGTGAAACAACATTAATTAAAAATAGCTCCACACCATAATCCCCTCAACACCAAACCTTTCACTTCACACAGATGTTTTGTCAGCTGCTGCTCTAGAGTCCAGTGGCGGGATGATTTACCACTTCATTATCTGACACTTTCCATTGCACTTGGTGTGGATGCAACTGTTTGGCCATGAAAACCAGCTCAAGCACCGTTTCTTCAGATAATCTGGTGGCCACCTGAAGGCTGATGTCAGAACGTCTGGACATGAACTTCTGCAGACTCTATTTATGTGACCCAGACCATACAGAGGAAAAACTGTTGGTTAGTGGAACTCTGAATAGCTCTTTGTAAGAATTGGGAGGTTGTTTGTTTAACTCTGAGAAGTTTTTAGCTTGACTATTAGTCGTCTCAAATCCTAGAAGGACTCAGCCTAACTTGGAGTTGCTTTCGGATGGACTCAGCATAGTTAACTTCAATTCATCTCGGATTTTCCAAAGATTGCACTGACTGCTGTTTACAGCAATTATCGACTGTTCAGAAATACTCCCCACAACCCCATTTACACAAAACAAAATGTAACTTAAGCTGCTTTCAGTGTTCTGCAAAAAATTTCTCAATAAAATTATTTTATTATCATGTGCCCTCCTCACTGTTTTCTTCAGTCTTCCTTAAAGCCAAAACCACAAACCACTCCAACACAAATAAAATGATACGTGTGGAGACTTTTATCCATTTCTAGGTTTTCAGAGGACAGTCAAACAAGCAGCAGATTGAAAAATAGAGACACACTTACATGATTTATCAAGGGGAGCAATAAATGCCCATTTTTAAGGCCAAGCCACCACATAAAAGCCTTGGATCACAGAAGTAATGGCTCCTGTAGGCTAGTGATAATTCGTTATATGTGTGTGTGTGTGTGTGTGTGTGTGTGTGTGTGTGTGTGTGTGAAGGAGGGGGTGAAAGAGAACTGAATGTGACAAACACTGAAAGAAAGGCAATAACGTCTCAAAAATGACAGCCAGCGTGGAAGAAAAGAGGTTGATAAGCACAAGGAGAGGGGGAAAATGTGAGCACAAAGACATCACTGACAGCCTCTGTTTCATTTTCCATCTCTGCCAGCTCCATCTAATCTCAGCCACTGATGTGTTTCTTTCTTCATTTGCAGTTAGTGGTTGGATTACATATCCCACACCCAGCTGTGGGTGCTGTATCACTTGGCGTCTGAGCCAAATGTGTCATGGAGAGTGTATTTTTGTGTGCGTGTGCGTGTCTTTGAGGCAGCCCTCATGCAGGGGGGGTCATAAAAATAGCCATAATATTCCCTGAGTAATTTTCCCCCTTAGGCGAACAAAGACGGAATAAGCTCTTATGGGAAAATAGGTTCACATGTCTGATGCGGAGTACTCTAAAAGAAAACCACTTTGGAACAATGATTATAATTTTTATAGAAGTGATTGCAGAGGCTGAAACATCCTTTAATATAGTTCCAGCTGCGGAAGTGAAGTATGGAACTATTTTATTGTTGGGTTGTGTTTTTATCCGCTATGAGAAAAAAAAATAAGCAAGAAAAAAAAAGACTTTGAAATGTTGTTTTCTCCGGAATTTAGTAAATGCAATTTAACTAATAAGAATAACAGCATGGTTCTCATAAAATACAGTATATTTAGAAAACAGGTTCAAAAAAAGTATCATTAATTATGAATCCGAATGAGTTTATGAATGAGTAATTGAGTTGGTATTCACATGCAGACCTTCAGAAACTCATTGACAGACTTTGGGATTAAATTTTATTGTATATATTAACACTAACAGTGTAATTAGGGAAGGTTGTAAACCTGATCTGCATGAAAGATTGTCTTGCCTGAAAACTTCCATCACTTGCAGTGGACCGGAACAGAAAACATTAAACTTTCCTGACACGTTTCAAAGCATCAGGAGTGGCGAGATGAAGCTGAGCATGATTAGAAGAAAGATGGGATCATTTCAGATTTGTAGGGAAAACTTCAACAGTTATGTTGTGGCACCTTTAGTCTCTGTAAGTGGTTACAATAATGAAAGGTGATATTACTGGTGCATTGACTTTTACTCTTATTGCATTGTTTGGTATGGTGTGATGTGATTTTTGGTAGCGATACATTTTTAAATTTATTCTACTTGCATAAAACTGAAAAATATCAATACTGGGATTTTGATCAAATATGTAAGAAACCTCAGCTCAACTAAAAAAGAAGAAACACCATTCAAATTTTAAACAGGTCACAGGTATTGATACCTGTAAGTCACAAATGTGGGTTGATTTCCAAATTTGACATTTTGGAATGATATATCAAAGTACCTGGCTGTCATCAACCCCCAGTACTTGTTGATGATCTGTGGACTTGGTTTCTGTCAATTGCACCATAAGCTGCTCTAAAACATTGATTGGATGTGCCAACCAGGTTTGCTAACATGTCATTATATTAAAACACAGTGGCAGCTGGTGGAGTTTTCTCCAGGGGGGACTATAACTCCTAAATAGACATTTATACCAACATATATACTAAGGTATCACACCAGTGTATTTACATGTATGAAAACAACAAAGGTAACATTATAATGCCATATAGTGTTCTGCTTTTTGTGCGCAAAGTTTGCCCTTCTATCCTTGAGAGAAGCAAATATCTCAATAGCCTTCATCAAGCTGAGATGAAATGTTTATTTTCCCAAACATGGCTAGTCGCAGTGCATTTTCCATGTGGATCCCAGATTGTTCATGCTTCTTTACGTTTTCTGAAAAGTGCTTTAAATCAGCCATGCCTGTCTTACTCCATGCTGGGTCAGATCCTGATGTTTGAAAAAGGAGGCAGGGAAAGCAGAATAAAGCATTAGCCTCGCTACATGCAGTTAGCCAAGCCTTGTTGCTAAACTACTGTTTCCCTCTGTGTTTGGACTGCTGATTAATTGTGATGTTTGGCTGATCAGGTCTGAGCTCTTTCACCTCTAGCTTCTCCTGATATGTTTGTCACTTAAAGGGAATTGTTTTAAGTGATTTCACTGGATTATTTAATCACACTTGCTCCATTTCGCATCGCTGTCCGATCGTTTCCAACTCCCATGGCTTGACCTGTCAATCAGGCGAACTTTATGACAGACGGCAGTGACGGCATTGACAGCACTGACGTCTGTCACGACATTGGCCCCAAGGCAGGAGGGTGGTGGTTTGCAAATCAAGCTTCATTCAGCTGTGGGTGCAGGAGAGATGCACCCAAGGATGGTTCTATCTCTTGTATCGAAAAGGAGCTACTGCGCATGTACAACTTTTAAGGAGAGTCTACGAGCAAAGATTTTTGCACCCCAGGGTGGAAATACATCACCAATCAGACTACGTTGATGAACAAAACATCATTTACTCATCATTAACTAAAAAATATTCATCTTACACAGCTAAAATAAGATATACATATATTTTGAAATATCTGTATTTTATTATTTCATTTTAATTAAATTTTTTTTATGTCTTATTCAAAGTAATGTGGTGAGTGGTGAGGCGGCACCCTTGCGCCCTCCATTGGCCAGCCACAATGTTAAAACATAAAATCGGTTCAGTTGCCACTTGCAAGCTTACTAGTTCAGGTGTTGCTTGAAGTGACAGTGAAAGAGCTACAAATCCTGAAACAATGGGTTCACCCCGTTAACCCTGAAATAAAATACATGGAAATAAAACACTTTAGAGGCACAGTGATGAGGTAAAAAGACAATTTACAGATGACTGTTTTTTACTTTAGGTGACCAACCTCTTGCTTCAATGGTGCATTTAGATTTTTGTCACATTTTGTAGCTGCTGGAAGCATGGTCTGGCCTCCTCTCAACACTACATAGATGAAACATTGCTTAAAATGTTTGCCATCACCTTTGGGATTTGTTATTTGATGGAATTGCCAAAAGATTTAAGCACAGACATCTAAAATTTGGAGGTTTGCCGGATGTTGTTGCTTAGCCTTATGTTTGATGATTCAGGCTATGTGAGCTTTTAGGGAACCCTTGAAAAATTCTTCTGGATCCTTTCAGGTTAACTTGTTTATTGTTACTTAATTTATCTTAAATTACCAAGTCAGCAAAAGTAATGCATTTCCAGTACTCTTGCTGCATGCACTTCTAACTTTTGTATGCAGTCAAGTCTTCATAAGAGGAGATACTTTTGAAAGACTCCATGCATGGTATTATTTCTCAGAGCTAAAATCATGATTTGCACTGCAAATGTATCTCTTTATTTCATTTTCAGAATCTTGTTTTAAGATTTTCTTTTTGGAGTAAGTGAAATTTTGTGCTTCATTTTTTTTTCATTGTAATTCAGTATGCAATAGAATGTGGATGGAAATCCTGGCAGAGCTGAACGCCTTCTTTTGTGTTGTTGCTTAGCCTTATGGCACACCAGATAGATTCCTTATTGATCAAATGTGTGTTGCTGCATTACCTTGAGCAGTTTCATTGGTATAGCACTGAAGAACTGCTAAGGAGATAATAAATCAACAAAGAATGTGTATTTCATGTGAAATAGCATGAAATGAAAAAAGGGATGGAAGATAAGATGGTAAGTGTTTTGGCTTCACAGAAACGGTGGCTTTTGAGAAGTAGATAGTTATTCATTTCAAGCACTTAAACTTCTGTAAAGCTACTGAAGTGTCATTAAAATATGTGACATTGATTTTTATTAACTTTGTTTTATTTATGGTGTGCAAGTCTGTGCTGTTAAAAATGAAGGAATCAGATTGAAAATTGACATAGACAACCACTCACTTAACTCAGATAAGTGTCGGGCATAAAAACCCAAAATATAGCTCGATGTCGGGTTTTGACTAGGTGAAATATTCATAAACTTTCTGACTCCAACTATTTTTATTATCGCGGTCACATTTCTTTTGTCTACTATAGGACCACTTATGGATTTGGATCTTGTTTTTTTTTTTTTCAAAAGATCTGTTTTGGAACAGTAAGAGAGGGGAAGACATGCAGCAAATGGCCTGAGACTGGGGATCAAACCCAGGGCAACCACGTTGAGGACTGTAGCCTCTGGACATGTTGCGCATGCTCTACCAAATGAGCCACCCAGCACCAAGGATTTTGTTTGTAATAGTTTTAGTATCATAAATGTTTGTCTGAGGATTCACTTCTAGTGTGTGTTTCTGGATTCTTGTCTGATGAAGAGAGGGCTGCTGTTGTTCAGCAGCTTCTTTTGTCTGATGATTCAGGCTATGTGAGCTTTTAGGGAACCCTTGAAAAATTCTTCTGGATCCTTTCAGGTTAACTTGTTTATTGTTACTTAATTTATCTTAAATTACCAAGTCAGCAAAAGTAATGCATTTCCAGTACTCTTGCTGCATGCACTTCTAACTTTTGTATGCAGTCAAGTCTTCATAAGAGGAGATACTTTTGAAAGACTCCATGCATGGTATTATTTCTCAGAGCTAAAATCATGATTTGCACTGCAAATGTATCTCTTTATTTCATTTTCAGAATCTTGTTTTAAGATTTTCTTTTTGGAGTAAGTGAAATTTTGTGCTTCATTTTTTTTTCATTGTAATTCAGTATGCAATAGAATGTGGATGGAAATCCTGGCAGAGCTGAACGCCTTCTTTTGTGTTGTCTGCTTCCTTACCTGCCCACACCCCTTCCACCATCTCGCAGCATGGCTCCTCAAATGAGGCTTGAGGAGGCAAATAACCAAAATGGGAAATGTGTGGAAATGCAGAAGTCATTAAAAAGCCAATTACCCACAGGTTCAGTGCTGCCAGGAGGAGATCGGGAAATGGCGGAGAGCGATTGTAAACCCAGTGAAATATGGAGACTAAATAGCTTTGCTTTGAAAGCGGGAAGGTGTATCTGTGTGTAGAGAGTTCCTAATGGGTGTGTGTTTGTCAAGCTCTGTCATTTGTGGATGTACGACAAAGCTTATGCACAACTCTTCTGTTTACCATTTTTGTTCTGTACCGGCCTTGGATGGCTCAGGAGCATAACAGAAGACATGTCAGACCTAACTTAGAGGTGTGCTGTGAAATAGGCTATTGTAAAACCTTAGGACAGCTGGAGTGGACAAAATCAGTCCCATTTTATCTCTAGAGTTTATTTAGTTGTCTATTACATCTACTGTACCTTACCCTCTTGTTTTGTTTACTATTGTCCCAAAATAAGGATAAAGTCCTAATTTCTCTGTTTATTTGCTTTTGTCCTATTCTGCCTTTTGGTTTACACACACACAGTTTTAATATATGCTTCTCCAGCACAAACACAGGGAAACTGATGGACACCTAAGGGCAGAACTCAACAAAGCACAACATCCCATTCATTGTCTCCAGTGTCAGTGGTCACATGCTGGAATTTCGATCTCCTATAGGTCAACCCAGCTGTGATCCTGGGATAGCAGGGACTTTTGGGATTTAGAGTTCCCACGGGTCAAATCTAACGCAAAGATTCAGTTCTTGTCTTTCCGGCTGCATGTGCATTGTGTTTGTGACTTACATCCTGCCTATTGATCAATCTATCTGCGCAGAAATATAAAAGTTGTCCCTGAAGGTCTGATCAATAATGCCAATGTCCCTGTCTTTCTCAGCTTATTAGAGAGGGATTAGAACAGATTCTCATTGGCCTCTGGGCATACGTATGTGTATGTGAGGTCATTTATTTCTTATTTACCACCAAAAAGCTTATTGATGACTAGTGCTGTGGTTAATGCAGCAATTTCCGATTCCTACACCACTATTTTTCCTACCCTTGAATTTTGAGTGTCTCCCTAACTGAGTTGAAATGGTAAGAGAATAAATTTATGCATCACTTTTCTTGTCATACCGATCACTCAGAGGGCTTTTATACTGAGTCTCAAGTTAAGATATTGCTTTTATGAAATGGGGCACTCCTTCAAGAATTTGCCAGTCTGTCAACTGTCAAATTGTTGTCCACTTGGTTCTTTATTTAAAGCAATGAAGACTTAAGATCAGGGCTTTAGGGCCATGGTGGGCACACTTCCGCTAATGTGCTAATTTTTCATTTAGCGTTTATGCTAACTTTGAAAACGATTAGCTCACTTAATTTCTCCTGAATTAAGTTTTCTGGATAAATTCTAAAGTGCTAAGTTACTTGGTAGTTTTGTAAACTTCCAGTTGAATAAAATATGACATTTGTGTTGAAGTTTTGGTTATCAACTTGTAAGAAGTCTTCAAGGAGTTAGACGTTCAAATTCATTCTGTAATTTTCTCTCTTCACTTTCTCCACCTATGATGCAGTGCAGCAAATGTTTATTCTGTACCCACAATGCATCGTTCTAGAACTACAGGCTTAAATTATGTAGTTGTAATTGACCCTACCATGGAGAAAAATCAGTAACAGAGGTAGCAATACTCAACAACTCTGAAACTGAAACCATGAGTGGTTTAACATGGTGGAATTTAGTGCTTTAACAATCGCTTCTGCTAAATACCATGTTGGTGTAGCGTTTTAGCATTAGTAGAACTAATGTTTATGATTAGTGCTTTAGGGTTAGAGCAACTAACTTTTTATTTAGCAGTTCCCACCACTGACAATTAACCATTATTTCTTTGACTCTTTACCACTACACCATGTCTCCACCATCTGTCTCCATTAACTTCAGTATCTCAGTAACTATAAATATACATCAGGCGTGGGCATTAGGGGCTGTTATCTGTCCAACCAACCAAATATAGAATAGACATGGGGACAATTAAAATATAGTATCCTACCAAATAATGCATCCAAGCAGTCCTTTTGCAATTGCAATGTTGCACACTGATATTGCAATGTCAGCTGTGAATGGACAAATATCTTTTTGCAGAATTCCCAAAAGGCTTAATATTACCTTGCTTGCTACATATTTATAATGGATCTGAAATACTTTAGTAAATGTGTGTCCCCTTGGACCTTCATCTGGAGCAGTGAAGGGTTGGAAAAGATATTTATTTTACACGATATGATTCCTCTTCAGGAAACTGAGAGACTCGCAGCCTTCGACATAAATTAGTATAGCATCTTTTTTCCAAAGCTCCAAAATGCCATAGTAGATTATGTAGCTTCCTAGAAAAGAAGTCTTGTATACAAAAAGAAATACTTTGGAGTGACGGAAAACCAGACAGTACTGTGGTTTTTGAGTTAAAGTTGCAACATTTGAGTGTTTTACTACTAAGTAATAGTGCTCCCCCGAGAAATCTCTGTTTATAAAGGTTGAAAAACTGGGCTATTCCCTCCAAACTGGACATTTCTTCTATAGCTACCCCACGTCAGAAAGGCATTATCCTTCTTTATTCCAGAAACATACATTATGATTAAATTTTGACATTATTAGGCCCATATCTCCTGTTCACATTCCAACTGAACAATTATTGTTAAAAGTTAGATTTGTTTAGTCCTGATCTGATCTAAAAGCACATTAATCAATCTCATTTGGACAAAAGCAGTCATCTTCATGTTGACATTATTTCACATTCCAGCTACATTTGCATGTTGAGTTGATGAAAGTGTTGTTTCATTATTTCTGTCCAATGATAAGCTTGGAGGCTCTGCTTTCGTCCTGCATCATAAATACAGCTGAAAAACCCAGGAAATGTAAGTTTGGGACTAAAGGAGAGGGGTAAGATATAAAATGTAATACTGTGGGGTTTTTGTTTCTACCAACATTATTATTATTTTTATTTGACTTATATTTAACAGGATAAGCCTTATTGGGATTAAAAATCTCTCTTACAAGAAGGTCCTGGACAGAAGCACAAAATAAAAAAAAATTACAGACTGACATAACAGCACCTACATTTATACTGACTGAAATATGAAATTCAGCTCTAAAAACAGGCAAAACATCTGCAAACAGATGTCTGACTCAGTCATTCAGCATTTCCCTAAAGGCGTCCAACAGGACCATGTCAAAGTTTTTTTTGGTTTTTTTGGGGTTTTTTTTGCAGTTCGTTCCAAGCTAAGGTATCACCATATATCAAATCTTATCTTTCAGAATATGCTTTTGATTTCAATATGAATATTTTGTGTTGCTTGACATCTTTCAAAAATTATTCAAATAGGACTCCAGACCTTCCTGCAGCGAGTGCAAAATATGGTAGCAGCTGGAAATGCAATCACATTATTTAAATTCCAATCAGTATGATTACAAGCTTTTTAAAGACACAGAAACACCGTATTATTAGAGCAGTTGTCATATTTGTAGGAATGTGTCCACAGATGCTGTCTGATAGACATTTCCAGGCCGCATGTGGACTCATGCTGTCACGCTGCTGCCATCAAATTCCCGTTCAAACACTGGATGAAAAAAATCAAATTACAAATTCATACCAAAGCTTTAGAAGCTACAAGAAAAACCAAAGAGCTGTTTCTCAGAGCTCTGAGGGTGTTTTTATCCAAAAGACGACAGACATAAAACATCTGATAAGGAAAATCAAAGAGAGATTTAAGAGAGAAAGAGTTGAGCATTGAGCAAAGACACCAGGGAGCCATTTATGTACAATATAGTCAATGAAAATCTTCCATCAACATCGTGTTTTAACAGAAAATCAGGGGAATTAATTGATCTATTAAAGGGAGATTTCATCTCTGCTTTGTTGCTCCTTTAATGCTTTAGTCTGAAAGCACAAATGTTCTGAAAAAAGTTTGTCATGGAGATTATGCAGTCATCATTTCATGCTGTGTAAAGATGTGCCAAACTCTTGAACCAAACTGTGAAGAACTTTGAAACATCTCCAGAAACTGAAGGTCAAGACTACAGAAGAATCCAGTTGCCTGGAAGCATTGTACTTTCAAACTTTTGCATAGTGTTTTGTAACTCTTGTAATTTAATATTTGCCCTCCTGATTGTCAGTGTTTAACACTTTTTCTCTTATCTTTGCCTCTTTTGCCATCAGTTATCGGTGAAGTGTCAACATTTAGCTTCTGTGTTTAACACAAATGAAGAGAGCCAGCCGACCGCAATGTAAACCGATGTAAAAGCATTATAAAAAGCCATTTGCGAGGTTTGTGAAGAGTGACGAAATTCCCCAGTCACACACACTCTCATGCAGACACACCGCCTGGTCCATTTGCTGTAATATGAGTAAATGAATTAGGTTTTGATGCTTTAAAAGCTTTTTTCTTTTGGCTCTTATTGGGAGTAAATTTCACTCTAATGGTGAGGTGTGCTTACAAGCCACAGGCAGCGGAGAGAAATGGACAACCTGAAGGAGGGAATGTTAAAGAGAGGACAATGGAGAGCAAGAATGATGGATTATAAATGGATTTTAAAAGAAGGGCACGTAGGGATGAAGGGGAAAGAGGACGAGAGGATAGAAAAACGTATTCAACCTCAGACAGATGAATAAGTTGTTTGCATTCATGGTTTAGTTGATTGCCCTAATAATGGCATTTCAATTACTGACCTATCAGATTACTGCAAGGTTAAGAGACGGAGGTTGGGGCCAGGAAACAGTGTCATAAGATTGAAATTAATGTAAAACATTGTTAGATTGGAACTAAATGGCAATCTAAAATGCAAATACAGCACCTGTTATCATGTTATCATGGTTTTAAGGTTTTTAATTTGGTTTTGCCCTTTCTTTCTTAGTTCTTTCTGGGGGTAAGGAGGTGTTTCAAGTTGGTTTTTTGATTATATTTTTCCTTATTTTGTTTCAATAAATATAGGATTTTATGTTTATGTTGGTTTTATTTAGTTTCTCTTCCATCCTTTACTTTACACCCCAGAGGCAAAACAGCATTTGCTTCAGATTTACAAAGCTAGTTTGCTTCTTACTTGACTCCAGCTCCTTTAATATAGAAGTAACAGTTTTTTAAAATTTCATTTATACTTTTAATAAGAGTGGGAGAAGACTTTTATTTAGTCATATACTGCCTGACCAAAAATAAAAATCACCACCAGAAAAAAAAAAAAAAAAAAAAAAGGCCACACTCTATCCATTTGTTGAACCACCGTTGGCTTTGATTTGTACATTTGCTGTGGCATTTTTGTGATAAGCTTCTGCAGTGTCACCAGATTTATCTCCATCCAGTGTTGCATTAATTTTTCACCGAGATCTTGTATTGATGATGGGAGAGTCTAACCCATCGCAAAGGCAAAGGCGCAAAGCCTTCTCCAGAACACCCCAAAGATTCTCAATAGGGTTAAAGTCTGGGCTCTGTGGAGCCTGATCCCTGGATGAAAACTATGCCTCATGCTCCCTGAACCACTCGTTCACAATTTCAGCCTGATGAATCCTGGCATTGTCATCTTGGAATATGCCCGTGCCATCAGGGAAGAAAAAAATCTACTGATGGCAAAACCTGGTCGTTCAGTATATTCAGGAAGTCAACTGACCATATTCTTTAGGCGCATCTTGTTGCTGAATCTAGACCTGACCAACTGCAGTAGACACTAGCCATGATGGGTGCATCACTTCACTTGCCTCTCTTCTTACCCTGAAGTGCCCATCACTCTGGAAGAGGGTCAATCTGGACTCATCAGACCACATTCAATTGATTTCAGTTTGTTTATATAGTGCCAATTCTCAACAAATGTCGTCTTTTGGCACTTTACAAAAAATAAATCATTTCAATTCAATCATACATACATTCCAATAGATCCTAGTTATCAAACAGTACAGTAAACTCAATTAATTATTCAAAGTAGTTCAAAAAGTTTCTAACGAAACCCAGCAGATTGCATTGAGTCATTGACTTGCAGCATTCACTCCTCCTGGTCGAGCATGTAGCGACCGCATGGCGTTGTGTCGTTGACTTTACAGCAACCCCTCATACAGAGCATGCATGTAGCAAATGTGGAGAGGAAAAACTCCCCTTTAACAGTACAAGCGGCCATCTGCCAAGACTGACTGGGGGTTTGAGAAGACAGAGCAGAATGCACAAAAAAAAAAAAAAAAAAAAAAAAAAAAAAAAAAAAAAAAAAATAGATCAACTGATGTAGGATTATTTACGATGTTCATGAAAGTAAAAAGTTAATAGCAGGAGAGGGAGAATGATTAGTTGATGGCAGCATTATCTCAGGTGAAGTCCTCCTCCAGGGAGGCATCACAGCCAAACAGAATGCTAGACCAGGTGTAGCTTCTATGGAGAGAAAAATAACTGAGAGAAAACAAAAAGTTAACAGTTGAAATAACAGCAAATAATGCAAATTGGAGAGTAGTAGAAGAAGAAAGTGAGGAGAAGTGGTCAGTTTGTCCTCCAGTAGCCTAAGCCTACGGCAGCATAGCTATAGAATTAGCTCAGGATAACCTAAGCCAGTCAAGCTATAAGCTTTTTCATAAAGGAAAGTTTTAAGCTTAGACTTAAAAGTAGACAGGGTGTCTGCCTCACGGACTAAAACTGGGAGAGGAGCCTGATACTAAAGGATCTGCCTCCCATTCAACTTTTAGAGATTCTAGGACCCTGCAGTAAACCTGCAGTCTGAGAGCGAAGTGCTCCACTAGGAACAGATGGAACACATGACCTTCTTCCATTGCTCCAGAGTCCAATCTTTCTGCTTCCTTGCAAACTGTAGACTTTTTCTCCAGTTATAACCTCTCTAATTAGTGGTTTTCTTATGGCTACAAAGCTGTTCCTTCCCAATCTTTTGAGTTCTCTTCACATTCTGCATGTGGAAATGCTCCTAATTTCATTATTAAACATAGCTAAGTTCTACTGTTTTTTTTTTTCTTTGATTTGATTTCACCAAATGTTTATCTTTAGAAGTCAGTAAAAGACTATATAAAGAATATTGTCTTTCCTAAACTTATCTCCATATCTCTGGTCAGATCTATTCTTACAAAAGTTAAAACAACTGGAACAGTGGTAAACAAGGGAGAATTATGGATCTAGTCTTGCCACCAGTCAGAGTGAGGAAGGGGTTTAAGGATGGAAAAGAAACAGAAAAAAAATGAACACTTGCTGAACTGCAGCAAAAAGTAGTGTCTTGGATCCACCAAATTCAAGTCAACCCAAATACTTTGAGTGATGTCAGAAAAAAAAGCATTTTCTGTCCTTCCATAAAAAATTTAAAAATCTGAAGTTTGTTGAACTCGAGAACTTCAGCTGGAACTCTGTGCTTTGAGACTTTAACCCCCACGAATACCGGTTCTATACACTTTACTCAGATTTACTAGGTGCCAATATTTGTGCAGGGATGAGCCCAAATGATAACAGATCAGACGATTTTTGCAATGAAAAACAAGAAAACATGCAGATGATAAAATCTTGAATTCAACCTGGATGACCTCAAATATGACTGAACATAACATCCAGACTTGTTATTGATGCGGAGGATGTGTCTGTGCTTTTTCACCTGCATGCTGTGATATATCTAGCACGGCTTTGCTATCTGTGCCTGATGGTGATGATGATCCTGTAGGGCCATTACCCATTCAGGACACAGAACATATGGGGTTACAGCGCTGCATGTGTGCCACCTCAGGCAGGAATCGGGTGTACTAAATGGACCGAGGGCCAATGAGATATTTGTGTTGGGGTCCGGTGATTCCTTGCGGCATGAATTATGCGATGGTGATGATGAGAGAGATGAGTCATTTTACCCAACAACGGCGTAGTTTTTCATCCAGAAAGAAAGAAGTTGTGTCTGTCAAGCAGCTGAGACTTTTCAGTTCTTTCTGATTTCATTCACGCTTACCTTCTTTCTCTGGCTCATCCAATTTAAGTTTTGTTTCCAGGTAAGATTGCCTTTAGGATAAATACATAAAACTTTGTTTTTCACAAGTTTTTTGGAGTAATTTCTGAGATGTTGAAGTGAAGATAAAGAAAGGTCTTCTGGCCTTTTGGATGTGTCCTCAAACTCCAGCTGAGAACTCTGACAGGAAGCAGTAAAGAGGAATCCATATTGTCTCTTGATCATAGACCTTAACCTGCTGCTATTTAAAAATAGCACGTCCTATGTGATCCCAAGTGGGAAGATGTTGCTAAAGCATAGAGCTTATGTTCCCAAGAACTCTTAGACAGCATCATTTCCTTTGTTCAGGTGTTCATATCTGTTTTTCTTTAAACTGGCCTCCTACGCTGTATATAATGGCTTTTCAGCTCTATTAAAAGGATACAGCTCCCCCCTTCACACATTGTCACAAGATGTAGACATAAATCCAGTGAAGAAACACTTGAAGTGTGCATTACTGTTAACTGAACAATATCAACACTAATATATGGCTGCAGGAGTTTACTTTCTATCAGTTTATTGTGCAATAAAACCAGACTGTCTTGCAAACTTAAATAGAAATAGAATCAGGCCTGGAAAGACTAGCTCCATAAAATATGCAGTCTTTTAACTTTTGTTGTGAATTGTTGCCATTTGAAAAAATGAAATGGAATCCCCCTGTAGGAGCTAAAATCCTGGTTTCTGTCTGTTGTTTGTTTTTGTAACAAAGAGCCTTAAAATGTGTCTGGTATGTACTTATACAACACAAGTTCATTCCTTGTGTTTAGGGGCCTTTTATGCCTGAATAGGTCAGTTATCGTCATGGTGAAAAGAAAATATCTCATTTTAAAATTGACTACTTTGTTTGGAGTTGAATCAGATTTTGACATCTACTGAACATTGGCATAAATTTTGTATCAATGTTCTCCTTTCCATGATGCATTTGAACTTTATTCCAAGTGGCAAATCATATATTTACAATGTTGCTCAAAATCAAGAATCAGGTGAGCATTTTGGATTTTTTTTCTTTTTTTTTCTTTTTTTTTTTTTAATTTGTTGTGGCTTTGCTCTAATCCACAGACTATTGATAATTATACATACTGCCTAAAAATACCCCCAGTATTCGCAGGGATTAGGAACCACAATGGCCCGAGAATAGCTGAAATCCATGAATACTTGAGACTTCCTCTGAAACACATAACTGCCTCTTTTAATAATTCAGACAACAAATACACCTTAATATGCATTAATACACACAGTGGAAACTGTCTTAGTACTACCACTGATGCTAAAATACACGGTCTTTCTGATCTATGCTAATAGGGAACCAGCCAATTAGCGCCAAGGAAAATGAATGGCATTCCTTGATTGACTGCTTTGCAGACGGCAGCCAATAGTGTGTCAAGCATCATTGTGCCTTGGCAGTTCAGCTTCCCAAGCTGGATTTTCTTTTAAACATTTTAGACATGCTCTACAAAAAAACCTAGGAATAGGTGGATTTTCCACAAATAATTTGGAGTTGCATTCCAAAGAAAAATCCATGGATACTGAACGGTGAGTAGATGGGGGTTCACTGTATATTTTGCAGAGCAGCAATTTATATTTTGCAACTGCCAAAAGTGGACTTGTATTATTCCTGCTGGAGATTTGACCATTTTCCCTGGCAGATTTGGTGTTCTGGTACAATCCAGCAGATATCCTAAACTTTTAATAGGGTTGAGGTCAAGGTGATCCAGAAGCTACTGTCAGCCCTCTCTATCCAACCTAAAACCAGTTTTGATACGTGGCTGGGATGGCTGTCCTGTTAGAACACTTAACTGTGTCCAACTTCTAATCTGTGGCTGTTGATTTGCATTTCAATAGCAGGAGACACTAATATGAGGTCTACATCTGACAAAGCAAAGCTGCCTCTTCTCGACATCCAGCAATATCACAATCTAATACTGACCATAGCTGAGTTTTTTGGGTTAGAGATAAACAAAAAAAGGAGTAATGTCATTTTAGCAGCTGAAATATGCAGTAGAGGCTTCTGGTTCACTTTGTTGTTGACATCCTTGGAAAAGTAAAAGTGAGATATCAGACTTTCCACAGTTTTTGTGAAAACAGTTGGTCTCGAGTGGCAGTGTGTGCTGGAACGTTTGTTGCTTTGAGCTGACCCACTTATTCTGATCTGGACGTGTTTGTGTGTGTGTGTGTGTGTTTGATACTGTGGATGGATTCACAAGTTTTTCTCACGTTAACAGATTTTTGTCTCTCTAACCTCATAGCAGCAAAACAATGTGAGAAATGACAGTTGTGAGATTGTTCTGTTTTTGTTAATGCTCGTTCGACAGTGTGTGAGTGAATGAGAACATCTTGTGTTACTCTATTGTGTAAAAAATGGGCCTTTGTGATAATATACCCGTAAGATCCATTCTCACATTCTCTGTTTGTGTTTTTTATGTCCATAGTATCACCTTACTGTTTTATGCTCCTCCATGAACCTTAATTTGCATGGTTATGCATATATTACAATATTTGTGTCTCGTCCAGAAATTTTAATTTCACTGAGTGTCAAATGTCACAGATATTTAAAAAATGTGTTACTCAAACCCCAGTGCCTGGGAAATGATTTGGTTAAGATGAAACGGGGTTATTCCAGTACACCCGTGGTGTAATTTATACTAAAATACATGTTATACATAGGTAGATCATTTCTTCCTCAGCTAGGCAAACTGTTCAAGTGTTGAATTTGTTATGAAAAAGTAGGAAAAACATAAAGTCCCATCTTCACATTGGGTAAATGCTTTAAAGTTGAGTAAGGATGCAATTTGGGAAGCTAATTAATTCACAGTGGGACCCATTTTTCATGCGATTCTGAACAGGGTACTGTAGTACTTATTTTCAAACCTAAAACAAAATGTTACCGTTATGTCTTGTCAGAGTTTTTTATTGGTAACTTATGTCTTCATTAATGTTATTCTTCTGTGAAATACCCTTCAGAAATCATCAGAGGACAAAAAATAAACATACACATTTAGCTACGATTAATCTGCACAGTCACACCTGCTTTATGTAGTGTGCAATTTTTTTCCCTTTCCAGAGACTCTTCCAGTCACTTAGACTTCTTAGTGAAACTGATGGCATTTAGCCAAATGGAGCTGGACGACCCATAAAAGCTCCATCCTCGGCCGTAAAGCACCGACTAAAACACACTTAAACCATAAGCTGACAAAGAAAATGTGGTTTACGCCTCAGTTTGCAACCCTCAGGGTGTGGATACATTAGGACATTGATATACCATTTTGGTGATTTAAAGAGCTTTAAAAGTTTAGCTTTTTTGCTGCATCAAGCATCTGGTTTATGCTGTAAGAAACTTGCCAGCCATTTTCCAGCTCACAGTACTTGGTAATTAATAGTTTGTGGGACATTATTTATCCAGGGAGGATGCACTTGATGTCCTGAAGAAATCAATGATACTCTCTGTGAAGCATAAAGTATCATATGCATGTAGGAATTGTGAGCAAGCATGATTATAAAATAAGACACCATAATCAAATCAGGTTTATTTAAAATGATCATTTAACATAATGGTTTTCATCCAAAGGGCTGTACCTAGAATAAATCAATCCAGGACAAACATAAAAAAGCAACAGCATACATTGATTTGGCCTCAGATTATGATCTTCCTTGATACCAAAGAAAAAACAAGCATTTTTTTTTTTTTTTACAACTTGATGAAAATTAGAGTTCATTTTAATGCTGAGATACTCACTGAAAACTGGACACCTAAAGGCTAGTGACAATAGATAATTCACTTCCTCAACCCAAAGTTTCTTTGGACAACTTTTTATGGCTATTTAATGCCGACCAGTTCTTGTTACAACCCCCTCACAAAAATATGTCTAAAACTGGACGTTTTTAGCCCATAAATCCTATCCATATTTTCCATAAACAAAGATATTGGAATTTAGGCAAAATTACACTATTTAATCAGCCTCAACCATATTTTAAACACATTTCGAAATCAGTAGATGTCTTCAAGGGTTTCATTTGGATCTCTTTCAAAACTGGTTTGAAACTACTTAAAGTAATATGAAAACCACTAAAATGCATAAAGCTAATTGAGGTGTAGCTCCTGACCATTATATTACAGTATTATAAACCTTAAAAAGATATTAGTGTTTGCATCTTGATCAACTCGTGGTTACTTTACAAAATAAATAGAAGCGGTCTTAGGACTCAGCCTTGTGGAACACCATTATTAACAGTTAATCAGATTAATACCTTACTTTTCATTGGTAGCTGTCTACTTTTGTCCAAATCATAGCACTCTATTTGAAATTGAGAAGACATGAAAACTTGGCAAACAGAAAGTTGTGAAACTCATAAGTCTGGTGGAATGTTCTGTACATTAAAGACGAAAAAGAAAAATGTATCCAGTACAGATGTGAAAAAGCAACAATAAAGGAAACGCACATCGGGTGTGGATGGGTGCGTCTTGTCAGTTAACATCACTTGTCGTCTTTACGCTCATTAGACTCATTGTGGGCCAAGACAGTTCAGATTATTTAACTCCAGCGTTGGAGGATTTATCAGAAGCATCAATGCATCTGAATCATTTCAATCACTGGTTAATGTATAAAAACTTGAACTGGTCCCAAGACTTAACCTTGTGGAATTCCTGCTGTGAACTGATACCTTGCGAGCTGATTAGGTGTAGACACATGTGAACTGAAACATGTCATAAATGATGTTTTAAAACAGAGAAAAAAAACCCTGAATGAAACACTTTAGTTGAAAAGGTGCAAAACCTAAAGAAAAAGATGAAATTCCTTTTTTTTTTTTTTTTTTTTTTTTAAATTTTTTTATAAACATAAATGTGCCTTATTTATTTTCAATTTAATCTGATGAGATTTTGTCATCCCTTCAGGAATATGCATTTATAATTTTTTTAAATTAAATGTCTGGGTGTAGTAACCAACATGTAACATGCAATTGCACCCTGAAATAGCTTTCTTTTTTGTAGGTTACTAAGACATAGTGTTGTGATATCAGATTGATACCAGATTAACTGCATTTGTGGTTTGTTTTTTTTGTTTCACTTTGTTGCATATTTGCAGGTTCGTTTATGGTAGTGAATGCATCAGGTCGTGCATCAGGACAGAAGGCTCATCTGTACATGCCTACTCTGAAGGAGAATGACACCCACTGCATCGACTTCCTGTACTCTCTGTCCAGTCGGGATGGAGCAAGCCCAGGGACTTTAAACGTCTACATCAAGGTGCGTAGCAGTAAAATGAAGATGTGTGAAAGCGGATGGCTGGCAGAGAAGGATTGACAGAATAACCAGCTCATAGACCGAGCAGGTAAACAAGCGGATATCTGCTCTGTGTGGAGGGAGGATCGAATGAGCCCTGCGGAATGAAATATTTTGTATTTGACGAGGAGAGAACTACAGGTGGGTGGGTTAACAGATGAGCACCACCTATCGTCTCTCTTTGTAAGAATCATAAACTTTTTGATTTGTTTTACATGTTTCTGTGATAGACTGAGGAGCACATCAATTCGTGGGTTTCAAAATTTTAGAAGCAAAAAATTATTTTATTCTTTTCTTAGTGCTGGAGTTGTGTACAGTTAGTTGGCTTCTTCTTCTCCACCTGCTTTTTGAGAACTGGCCACAGGATCTCAATGGGTTAAGACCTGAGGATTGTCTTCACCATTGGGCCAAAATCTGAATGTTCAGATCTTTAAGCCACTTTGGTATCAGTTTTAATCTTTGTGTCATTTTGCTGGAAAATACACATGCCATCATCAGATTGTTTTTGGGTTGCTGAAAAGTTTTGCTCCCACTCTTCTTTCATTTCTGTGTTCCTGGTCAGAATTGGGAGAAAAGTTGCTCTGAGGCATGAGAAGCAACCAGACACAGAACTGATCAGGATACTTCACTGCTGGGACAGTTGTTTTTTTTTTTTTTTTTTTTTTTTTTTTTTCATTTTTGGAAAAACTATTTTCCAGATGTCCCATACCGTCAAAAGAGGGACACTTTTGAGAAAACAATTTTGTGCCTGTCTTCTACTGTCAATCTTTGTTCTTTCTGCAGAATTTCAACCTTTCTTTTATGCTCTTCTTGATCATCTCCTGACTGTGTGTGCAGACGCTGTCACACCTGCCTGCCGATATTGAGCAAGCGCAGCACAAATCTTCAGCACATTAACCAAGCTTTTACACTGAAGTGCTTGTGTTTTTTGGACAAAGATATACTTTAAACATTTATTTTTATTGTAAACTTTTAGGCTAATAAAGATTTTTGTGATGAACTAACTTACATCTTATCATCTTACACAGTAATCTAAAAATGAGAGGTTTACCAAATATTACATTTGTGTTGATACAAAATTATAGACCATGGTTGTACAATAAAAAGAGCCTCGGCTGTTAACCAGCACCGAAGCTAAACCTGCAACGATGAATGTTGTATGTAATGAAATAACGACAGAGAAAAACTGTCTTTTGAGATCTGCTGTTGTGGATGTACACATCGCAGGTACCCTGAATCAGCTCTTTTCATGAAGTATATATTTTTCTATCGTCTCCCTTTCTTGCTGCCTGCCGGTAGGTGAATGGAGGCGCTCAAGGTAACCCAGTGTGGAACGCCTCTGATACCGTCACTGAAGGCTGGGTGAAGGCTGAACTGGCCATCTCTACATTCTGGCCCAACTCCTATCAGGTACTCAACATATACACATGCTTTCCATTTATAATAATACTCTCATAAACACTCAGATGCTGCCAGACTGTGATATGACTCGGAACACCCATAGCTGGAGTTAATTTTAAAGTTTCTATAAAAGTATAACTGTTTTCCACAGCTTGTCTGTCTGGTACTGAGGTGACAGATATAAGTAATAAGATATATTTAAGTAGTTACTGCTTACAGTTCTGTATCACAAACTGCTGTGAGTACTGTAACTGAACTGTCCATTTAATGACCTCGAGTCTTGCTGTGTGTCTCCTTGTTTATTGGTCTATTAAAGGTGCAGCAGTACACAGCTCTGGGTTTTCAGTGAAGTAACACTACAGTACCTTTGCTTTAGGTAACGACCTGAGTGTTGCACAGTGGATAAAAGCACCATAGATGAAAGGCTTTACAGGAACTAAAGTGAATTAAAGGCTTCTTTATATCTCTGTACTTTTCCTCCCTAATTATCTGTGACCTCCCAGGGAGAGATGACACTTCCTTTTTCTAACCAGACTATCAGTTAAAAGTTCACCCTTCTGCAGAGCACCAAGTGCAGCAAAGTGGTTTATACAAAACCTATGGTGGTGGCATTATTTTCTATAAAAGCTGTACAGTTATAAAAAGGTGAAATCAATTAAAATGAATAGAGCACACTAAAAGTAAGTAAAGTCATTAAATAAACCACTATTGATGAAACAGGTTTTTAGTTAAATCAAAAGGAAACAGCAAAGTGAGTTGCTTAATGATTTTGCACTTTCAAAACTTAACAGTTCTGATTATGAACGGTATAATTATTGCACAAATTAGAAAGGTCAGCTGCAAAGGCATAATTGCATGTTTTTTTTCTGTTTGGGTTTTGTAGGACATTGGGAGAATTTAATTGGTCAATCTCAGTGTTGCAGATTATGGAAAATGGAGCAGATGTTCCTTTAGATTAAATATACCCATACTATGAAGGCCATTAAAAATCACAGAGGGACCTTATCTTAACACCCATTGACCAGCAATGGTGTAGCAATTATGGTAGAATGAGTTTTCATGTACACCCTTTCTGCTTTTAACATACTACAACGACAGATGGGCTGGGCAAAAGCAGCTTGTTCCTACTATCAATCTGCTACGGGCTTTAAGGCCATTTCCACACAACTTGAAGTCAATCATTCTATAGCGAGAACTTTTCTTTTTCACCACTGAAAACACATTAAGAAAGCTACCAAACATCCCAATAGTTGATGTGCTTGAAAATTCCCCTTAAAATTAGGCAAAGGTTTGCAAAGTTAGTTTTGAATAAACCACAAGCCTTCTGGAACACAGTGGACATGGATTTATGGATTTTACTTTGGAGGGTGACTCCAAGTTATTCGCAAAAATTAATCTAGTTGCAGATTTTTTCATCAAGCATATCTAAAATATTTGAATAAAAAAGCTGAAATACCTAGGCACAATGCTACCAGACACACTATTGGCTATTTTTTGCAAATCCAGGAGTGCCATTCATTTTCCTTGGTACTAATTGGCTGTACCTGCAAGAGTGGGGATAAGGAAGACTGTGAAAGTTAACTTCTTCGGTAGCGCCAAGACGGTTTCCACTGTGTTTACTAATGCAAATTAAGGTATATTTGGCGTTTTCAACCATTAAAATGAGCATTTATAAGCTTTTTTAGAGTCTCAAGTTTTAGTGGTTTTCAGTTATTTGTGAATGGCTGTGCTCCCTCTCAAATACCAGGGGTCCACAGATGACTCCAAGTTAGAGGTGTTTGGCCATTATGCCATCGCTGGACCAAAGTGAAGCACATCACCTTTAACACTGTACACCAGCTGTGAAACGCAGTGGTGGTTGAACAATGGTTTGGGCTTGTTTTTTCATGTACAGGACCTGAGTAATTAAATCATTACACACGAACCACTGAAGCGTGACCCATAGCAGTCATCAATAAGACAACGATCCCAAAACAGCAGCAAAACACCACAAAGTGCCTGAAGAATGAAAGTGGTGCAACTTCCCAAACAGTCTGGAGTTCAGTGTAATTGAAATGAAGTGGTGTGATCTCAAGAGAAGAGTGCAGGAACAAATGTCTGCAAACCCCTAATGAGCTGGAAAAACATTGTAAAAATGGTTCCACCAACATTCTGCCTTACCGTTGTCAGAGACTGATAGTCATTTGAGATTTATTGCTGCTAAAGGTTTTTCCACAATGTGCTAATACTAAGGTTTTTCTATGAATAACATGATACTCTCTACTGAGAAACATCCTTCTAAATAAATTGGTCTTTTTTAGCTTTCCTTTCTTAGCATTTTTCTGCTAAATTAAAACTATATTAGGAAGATTACATCATGATAAAAATAAAATTCATTCAGTATTGACACAAATGATCCCCTATGGTGGCTTGTAGAAAACTAGCAGGATCAGTTGACAAAAAACGGGTAGAATTAAGAAAAAGACTAAATTCAGCTTTTAAATTCGAAAGGAATCATGATTGGTCAAAAAACATACGAAGCAGCATTCTAAACATCTGTTTTTTCAATACATGTCATGCAAGGTGTTGAATGTGGAATTTATTTTCCGAGCAAAAAGTCAAGGTTTATACAACTCATAATCTTGACTCCACAGAAATATGTGCACATTTGAATGTGGTTCAAGAGTATATTCATGTTTATATGGGTGGGTCAGGAGTACATTGCCTCTGAGAAACCCGGCTGACTTCATGTCATTGTTAGTTTGTGTTCAGGTCTCTTTTAAGTGTGTGGGGTAAGGAAATCAAGAGCAACACAACATGGCAGCTTCAGAAGGGAAAAAGAAGACATGAGGGGAAAAACAGGGGGGCAATGAGTGATGAAAGATGGATGAGAAGAAAAGAGTAGAGAAGTGACAGCATATGTGGCTGGCATAAGGATAGAGACAGAAGTGATGAAGTGAAAAGAGGAATAGTTGCTGACTTTTGGTGGAAAATTCCCCTGGGCTTCCCATATGAGCTTCTTCACAGCGATGCTGAGATACAGCAGCCTGTGAAAGAAAAAGTTTTCATATCTGGATTTCTTTCATTTATTCATTTTTTTCCTTCTCCCTCTCTTTTTTTTGTATTTTGATTCACAGGTAATATTTGAGGCGGTTTCAGTCCAAGGCCATCCAGGTTTCATTGCCATCGATGACATACGAGTTCTGGCTCATCCTTGCCGTAAGTGAGAGAGACTGGGTTTGACCCTGCAAAACTGTAGCGCTGCTGAGCATCATCTGTTTTATTGCTGTCCCACACACACACACACACACACACACACACACACACACACACACACACACACACACACACGCAGACAGATATTGAGGACTCCAGACAGATTGCAGAGAACCAAAAGAAGGTCCAAACTCAGGGTCTTCATCACTTAAATATGACAGAAACAGTTTGCTCTACAAAACTCGATACTGTAAAAATCACCTACTTGCTATTTCCTGGCTGCTTAAATTTGCTCTTTTCTTAATAAAAAAAGTTACAAAGCAATAGTGGTGATGTCAGAAGGGGAAGTTTCATCTGCACCAACCTATCTGAAATATTACGAGATAATAAATGCACCACAAAAAAACAAAACAAAAAACCAAGATAATGAAAGATCATGGAGGAGAAAGATGAATTATAAAAGCTTTGAAGGAACAACCTTCATGTGTAAGTCCTTGTCATTAGTGCCAAAGCAAATTATCATTATTAAATGAATGATGGCTCCATAGTCTGTTGGGTTTATCTACTTTTACAGACAGTCAAATGAAATTAACCAGTCGCAGGCCTGCTCTCAATACCAGACCAAAGTCACCACAATGTCAGGCTGCATGTCCCACTGACATAACACTCATCTGTCTTACAGCAAGGCCTCAATTCTGATTACAGCATTAAGCTGCTGTACCTTACATTATAGATGTGTTTTAGACAAAGTGGTCACTTTATGTACATCTGTTTACATAAATAGTAAGTCATATACTCACATAACAGCAACCCAGTTCATTTAACCATTTGAAATGGTGAAAAGGACTTAAAGTCACCATCCGAATAGGGAAAAAAGTGGATTTAAGTGACCTTGAACATAGTTGTTTGTGTCTCACCTGAATATGTCAGAAACCTCTGATCCACTGCAATTTTGACATCCAACCATCTCCTGGGTTGACAGCAAAGTGTTTTATAATATTCTGGAAATAAAGTTTAGTGTTTAAAAGCAGTCCATGAAAACCTTCAAGGGTTCGAATAGGTCAGACTATCATCAGTTGGGCTACTTCAAGCATTCGGCATGCCAAGGTGAGTGAATCCCAATCAGGAGATACAGACCTTCTGCATAATGCCACATTAGATTAAGTAATCTTATCATTATCTTATTTGTGCAACATTTAAATAGCAGCTATCTAAATTTCTTTGAAATGACACATATGTGTAATATTAATGGTGTCTCAGAGTTGAGTCAAATGTTTTTTCAGCTGTGGAAAGAATCAGGAAATGTGAACCCTCTAACTTGTTTCGATCTAATGAAACTTCGCAAAATAGCATAGTGTTTTACTAAAACCAAGCTGTTTAAGGTAAGTTTCTCAAGAAGCTACATAAGTATTTTTAAACCACTTGGATTTTAAATGTATTTTACTTACTATAAATTCATTCACACTATTAAGATTTGTGTGATTTGTGTAATTGCATTCAGTTTTTGTTTTTGTTAATATGAACTTGTTTCCATAATATGTGGTGTTATGTTGCAGGTAAAGCTCCACATTTCTTGCGGCTGCAGAATGTGGAGGTGAACGTGGGACAAAATGCCACATTTCAGTGCACTGCTGGAGGGAAGTGGTCTCAGCATGATAAACTCTGGCTGCAGGTTTGTACCATCCCATATCAGCACATGCACGCAGATAATTTGTGTAAAAGGAATGACAGAATTATGGAAATGGCCAAAACTGTGGTGCATTTTAAGGCCACTGTAAAGAAAAACTATTCATAGTGTAATTCAGTCCAATTCTCTCTGGTCTACCACAATATAGCCTAATAATAATCCAATTTTAACCAACCTACAGTATTGTTTTGTTCATGTTCCAGTGAGCAGTCTCTTCCACTGTTATTTTGTGGATTGAAAGCTGAGAAAATTTGCATCAGTGATCATACCATTTCAGTTTAGTCCAATTCAAATGTTCAGTTCTTTCTTCTCAGATTTATATGAAACTACATCAAATCTGTTTCATGTAAAAGTGCAAAGAAAACCTCCAGGTCTCGAAGCTATATTTTGTGGACTGATTAAACTTAATCTTGTTCTGCTTTGCACCAGTGATTCCATTTCTGCTCTAGTGACATTTTGTATGCGTGTTTGTCAACATGTACATGCTGCGTGTAGTCATGGCAATGTATTAATTTCAGTCTACATTCCTGTGCAGGTTTGCATTATTGTTACAGTAGAACACAGAACCCATGAGAACACTGTAGGGTAAGGTAATGATATTTGGAATGGGGACTATTAACTCTCCCAGCAGAGGGTCTGTTGGGGGGGAAAAGCATCTTTTCCTGAATGGTCCGTCAAGATTGCAGTTGAGAGATTTAATCTGCAGATGGCATGCAGAACGTAGTATTCTTTTTAGTTTTCAGGCTGACTTCCTCAGAACAAATTGATTCTGTTTCCTTCCAGGCGTAAATTCAGATCTCTTTGTTTTCATTTCATGATGCAGAAACACTGTATATTTTTGATAAACCCATGGGGGGGGGATGGAGAGTAATATGCTGAAAACACAGCATTTATTTTGTCAAATATTAACGGATGGACTTAGAAAACAAATCCAAAACCCAACAAAAGATCTGATTTGAATGTAATTTGGTCCACATGCTTAGCAGTTATGAGTATGTTAATGATTGGATTTTCAACGAGCTGGGACCAGGAGTGGGGAGGCAGTTTTATCAGGCAGTTAACACAGCCTCCCACAGTCAAAACAGAAAGCGATATCTACCTCACATGCATGACATCTATGTATGTTTGCATGTCACTTCTGCAGACTCCAGCCTAAACTTAAACAGTGCAATGTTGTGCAAAATTTTCTACTGTATTTGAGTAGATTTACTGTCAATTATAGAGATTCAGTACTGTTAGAACACTTACAGGAAAGCCCAAAATTCTTCATACCCTTGGCAGATTCTGGTTTAAAGTAATCTTTTAATTTTATTAACATTCTTTGGAAAAACCCAGACAGAGTCCCAACTTGAGCCTGACTTCTGTGGAAAAAACTAGGGATTGGGAGGATGTTACGATGGTGGCGACAGTGGTGGGAGTTCGTCCTGTAATTGGTGGGTTTCTGGTTGGAGCCCCGCTCCGTTGGCCTCCATCCTTGTGTCCTTGGGCAAGACACTTCACCCACCTCCCCAAAAGGGCAGCGACTCCCAAGATAGCTGCAGCCTCTACTTTAGACGGGCTGTACTGAAAATGTTGTGCGCACAGCACACCAACCATGTTCTAACTGTGCTACTGCACCTTTTCAGATCATTTGCCATGTTTAAAGCAAAATCTGTTCATTGTGGAACATTTATGCCATCAGCAAAGATGCACTGAGTACATTTCTTCTTCTTCTTCTTCTTCTTCTGGTCTTATAAGCATGTAGTGCACACCTGGTTCAGGGGTTAGACTGGACTGAACCAAATCAGAAGTAGTGGAGGACAAAACTAAAATTATTTCTGAAATGTGTTTTTAGTCTGCCAGTCAAAATATGTACAAAAAGAATTAACAGAGACTTTTATAAATATTTCTAGTCTAATTTGTGGTCAAAAAAATGTCGGAGCAAACCTATGAGTGTTTTCCACTTCCTCCACCATTCAGGCATATGCCAATTTCGGTCCAATTCAATGCAGTTTTTTTTTTTTTTTTTTTTTAGTGCTCATTCACAACAAATATCATCTCAAGCCAAAGGGACATCAGTGGGCCCTAGATTCCTGGTTAGCCATTTTATACCATTACATGTTGGTGTGTAACTAGGTACATAATTGTTTTTATGAGTCAGTGTATGAAACTAATAAGAGTTTTGTACCACATCTTTAAATTTGGCATCTGTCGGGTAGCTGATAGAAAATGTTTCATCAGTGTAAAGATACGGCCACCTTTACGAGCCTGTTTGGGTATCGTGATGACCACTCAAGAGAGCTGAACTTTTCCAATGTTTCCCGTCTTTCAGCAGTGGAACGGTAAAGACACGGCACTGATGGTGACCAGGGTGGTCAACCACCGGCGCTTCTCGGCGACTGTGAGCGTTGGCGACACATCACAGCGCAGCACCAGCCGCTATCGTTGCGTCATCCGATCTGATGGTGGATCGGGAGTATCCAACTATGCCGACTTGATCGTTAAAGGTACGTAAATGACTATGGAGGGGCTGGGATCATTTTGAAGTCATGGAAGAACAGCAGAGCTTCACAAACTTCATTATTATGGATGCAGCAAAGTGGGACTGTTTCTTCTCAAAGTGTGAAACAAGCCCTGGTTGTTTGTGTAGATGTGTGCATGTTTGGCTGCTGCCCATTAGAGCTGTGAGGATGCTGAGGACAGAATACTGATAAGATTTCCAAAAAGTGAGAGCCCACAATGAGCCCTCTCTCTGCCTCTCTGTTCACGCTCCTCCAAATGTTTTTGCTCCTTCAAACTGTGAAGAAGATCCAAACATTTTAGATCTGTGTGAAAAATGGCAAACTTATTTTACTTCACTTTATCTGTATGAATGTGCTCACATTGTATAAAAGGAGCAAAGCTTTTCACAAACACCGTTTTGGTGATTCTGAAAGATAAACAATCCTTTAGTTCACCAGAAGGACAAACAAATTTTTATTCCTGGGTAAAATCAAACTAAAAAAAATCCTGAAAACTTCATTATAAAACAAGTTCGTCTCTGAGTGTTGGAAAAGTTTAACATTCAACTACAAAAATAAGGTATTTAAATGTTTATTGCAACAGAAGCACACCATTTTCCAGGAAATATATTCAAGCCCAACATTATTGATGCGTCTCTCTGATTTACAGCAGGTTAAAACAGTTAATTACCTTTACCAGCATGTTTCTTCTGGTTAGAAGTATTATTTATCTTTTGGAGTGGCCTAGCCAGATTTCTGACTTGAATCTGATAGTCTCTATGCAGGGAGCTAAATATAAGGGTGATGGTAAGGAGGCCTTTCAGCCTTAGAGACTTGGAGCACATCACCAAAGATAAAGCCTCAGAATACCGGAGGAAGCATACGAAAAGCTGCTCAGCTTTTATATGACAAGTTTTATTGCTATAATGCCAAAAATGTTTTACACTGAATATTGAGAATATGAAAAAACATATTTTTCATAGCTTGTCATAAGATATTCATATAAATAAAAACAATGAAGTAGAATAATTCAAAACAGAGGAATGATCATCTAAATATCTCTTTAGTTGGAATTATGCTGTTGACTTTATTTGTTATGAAGGATGTTTTAACCTGCAGAGAGGCTGAAATGTTAGATTGTGTTTGTTTGCGATGCTGCTCTGATTAGATGGTCGTCCAGGGACAGAACTGTCATTACCATCTGTTTGCAGAACTCACACTATCGACTCACGAGAGCATCCGAAGGTGTGTGCGTGCTGCTCACCACACTGAATGTATCTCATAAAGTCCATATATTCATTTTGTTGCTCTGTGTGTGGGAGGGTGAAGCTCAGGTGTTGTTGGCCATGCTTCTTGCCAGGGGAATAACCAATGCCAACGCAGCGAACAAAGGGGAACGTGAAAATGAAAACGCATACACACGGATGAAAACCCCTTCCTCCAATTTGCATAAATATGTCATCGTCCTTCATTTCCACTTTGAGTTTTTGTCCTTTTTCCCTGATTCTTGTCCCTGTCGTTGTTGATTTGCTTTAGTGCAGCTTCATTTGTCCCTGGGTGTGGGTACTATACATGTGTGACTTTGTGTTGTCATGTGTGAGGTGTCATGATGAGGTTTTCTGTGTGTGTGTGTGTGTGTGTGTGTGTGTGTGTGTGTGTGTGTGTGTGTGTGTGTGTGCTAAGTGAAATCAGGGTTAATTACTGTTGCTCAGTCAGGTGTGACGGGGGAATCTGGAGAGAGATGCTGCTCATATTACAGCGCCCCGCCTGTACACTCTCGATGTCTCTGTTCCCTACGTGCTCATTCATGCATAGAAAGCCTCTAACCCAACACTGTTGGCCACCTCAACTCATGATGTCGCATTTTTAGATTTGGATACATACTAGCATCTGTAGTTTTTATAAATGCACCCTTTGACCCATAATTTGCTCAAGACTCCATGATAATATAACTAAATTTTTGTCTTTCGTCTTAATGTGCAACATCCTCTGAATAAGTGATGGAAGGAAGGAGAAATGATATTGATAAAATTTGTGTTGAATCTTTGAATTAATCTGGTATTTATTCCCCAGGACTGTGCACAGCTAGCATGTTGGAGCACCTCTTTCATGTTAGTGACTGTTGTTCATATATTTTTTGGTTGAGGCATTGCATGTTTGGACATTTATTCCCATCCCTCTGGTTTTGGATGCTGTGCTCTTATTTTGTGGCAACAAGGTATTGGTTTTACAATTTGTTGAAAGACTGACAGCTGCTGGAAATCCTTTCTGCCCACTACATCACCATCCACTATGACTCTTTGAAGATACATGGAGGATATGAGATACGACAAAATTAAATTTTCCTTTTGGATAAATAAAGTGTTTTTGAACTGAATTGAACTCAGTGGTCATCTTATTACATAAGGGCAGTAATTACTGTCACACAACAGGCCTGCAGGGTTTAGACTTTCTCCAGGGCTTTGGAAAAGTATTAATTAAATGAGAATCTTTTTACCTTTGCTAAATAAAAATGGAGGATTTTAATAAAAAGAACATTGGGAAAGTAAATCTTTCAGTCCCAAAATGATCAGCTGACATTTACAATAACAAAAACATGTGAACACATACAAGAGTTCGCTATGGAGATCATGTCAGTGAAAATAAAAATGAATGCTTAGAGCTTATACTTTGGTCGGTGCTCATCGTTTTTAAAGCTCTTATAAATAAAGTTAGCTTCAGCTTGGCTCTACCCACCCACAGACTTATGCACACTTTTTCCCACCCGTTACTCACAGATGCAGAAACTTGCTTATTAGTTCACACACACACACACACGCTTTCTCTGCTCTGATGCTTTTCTTATTTGTGTGGTTCTTGTAGAACAGATGCATTCAAAGATTCAAAGCCCAAGGGCAACAACTTTTAAGCCATACCCCTGGCTGTGTTTTGTGTCTGTGAGCATGTACAGCTATCCTTCCTCGAGACATTTTGTCTAGTCCTCAGTTTTTCACACCTGCTTTGAGGGTTTAGACTTAGTTCCCAAGGTATTAGCTGAACTACTCTCAGCTTTAGCATATCTGCAACTGCATGGTTTCCTTCTGTGGTTTCATAAAATCAAATGGAGCCCGGGACTCCAGCCGAGAAGATGAAATCATTTGTTGCACATCTGCTTCAAAGAAAAGTTTTCTGATTTCAGTTCAGTTTATTTACAACATGTCACCTCAAGGCATTTTACAAAAAAGGCAGTTTTGTCGATCATGCAGAAAGAGTCCGTGTCAGGTACATACGTTCCAGTTGATCCCATACTTAAAAAAGCTTTCTTAGGACACCCAGCAGATTGCATCGGGTCACTGACTTGCAGCATTTGCTCCTCGTTTGGACAGTTGCTTGCATTGTCATTAACGTTTCAAAAAGTCTAGACAAGCCTATCGATTATTCATGAAGTGATAGAAAGTGTATCTAGTATTGATAGATGGTGTTCTTTTCTATTTAAGTTTAAGTTGGTGTTTGCCTTATGGCAATAAATAAGATGATTCATGTGATTTTTAAGAAACTACGTCCACAAATGCTTGGGAAAGAGTGAGCCAAGCCTGCACGTTGAGGTCTCACAGTCCCGCAGAGACTGAAGGTTGCCTGTATTTGAGTGTGTGTTGCATCTTGTATAGGCATTTTGACATCTGTGTGTGTGTGTGTGTGTATGTTCTGTCTATCACAGATAAGACTCAGTGGGGCGAAGCAGAGATCCGGGAGAGCCGCTGTCAGCCAGTGGCCCGTTGATACCTCACAGAAAATGTGTTTGAGTGTGTGTGAGCTCTCCAGGAATTCTACCACATTTTTCTAAGTCTCCCTGGGTCATCATAAAGCTGATTTTAGTCCAAGAATTAGACCCAGCAGTAGCACCAGAGTGTGTGTTAATGTCAGACCGTGTGTGTCCGTGGAGCTTTTTGTTGCCCCAGAGCTCATTCCCAACATCGTCTGTGTGTCTGTTCCTGATAAGGAAATCAATAGGAGAGTGGACAGCTTCTGCTGTATGCGTCAGATTCCTGGAAGCCCAGTGACGCTCTGAGCTCCCACTGGGTGTGAACATAACACAACCTCCAATTTACAACAATAACTGCCTGGAATATGTTGAACTTCCAAGTGAGGAGTTTTATTCCAAAATGAGATGTCGAACGTTTGAAACGAAACACAAAAGAGATGTCAAACATTCACAGAAATACAAGCTTCTCTTTCAAGGGGTTGTCTGTTTCTCTTTCAGTATTTTAAAAATCCTTTAAAAAGAGAGGTTTTTTTTTTTTTTTTTTTTTTATTCGGGTTTTATAAGGAAAACTGTCTCCTGGATGGATTTTCTTGGTGAAAAGTCTGTGTAACGTGTTTCATTCTTATGCCTGCAGGATGCTTTTGAGATTTACGTAAAAACAAAAAATCTGTCTTTAGTCTGGTATTTATTTTAAGAAATTAATATGTATTTTAAGGTTGTTAGTTGCAGTCTTTACTTAATTAAATTCTCTTTGTTGGTCTTCAGATTCCCTCAGTTGTCGTCAGTTTTCACCGTCAGCTGTTTCCGTTCAGTTAAACGCACACGTCTGTTGCTCATCCTAGTAATCACTCCGGTTTTTATTAATCTCTGGATCATCTCATATTACAAATTTCTTCAGTGTTCTTCTTCATGTCTCTGTGTGCAGGTTTTGTTTTTGCATTGGATTCTGTAAGTTTCAATGTTTTGTTTGACCTGCATTAAACTGGAGGAAATTTAAACCTATCCACTTACTTATGTTACGGACTTACAGACTCCATGAATGTAGTGGACAAGAGCCATATTGTGAGACACAGAAATAAAGTTGAGTGTCGCCAGGATACACATAGTAGAAGATGTTGCAGTACAGCTACATCTTTGATACAATAAATGAAATTGCTTACCCTACATTGCCAAAACAAAGTTACCATCTGGACTCAACTAATCAAACAGGTACTAGCCTCCTATTGGATGATGGATGATTGTCTTTCATCTGGCAACAAGATAATTAACCTCAACTGATGCAATGAGTATCTTCTGATTTCTGAAACAACCATGTCAAAAGACATCCTGTGGTCATGGAAAAGATGTTGTTCTGACTAAGAAGGGTCAAATCATTAGCATCTAGTAGAGAAAACATCTAAGGAGATGCTGAGATGACTAAAATTTGGTTGAGGACTGTCCAACGCATTATTGAAAATTGGAAGGAAATTGGGGAACTGTCGTCTTTGAGGAAGAAATGTGGTCAGAAAAAACATCAAATTGAAGAAAAACAATAATAAAATTCAGAGCTGTGTTTAATAGTGAAAGTAAGAGCATTTCTACTCGCACAGTGCAAAGGGAACCTAAGGGATTAGGACTGAACAGTTTAGTAGCCATAAAAAATCCCTAATCAGTGAGGGTAACCAGAGAAAAAGGTCACAATTTGCAAGGGAGCATAAAGATTGGACTCTTGTGCAATAGAAGAAGGTCGTGTGGTCTGATGAGTCCAGATTAACGCTCTTCCAGAGTGTCTGGTGCTTCAGGGTAAGACGAGAAAGAGATGAAGTGATGCACCTATCACTTCATCAGTGATGGGTAGCAGCCTGTGGGGTGGAGCTATGATCTGGGCTGCTGCAACTGGTCAGGTCAATGTTCAGCAACGTCATGAGGTCAGCTGACGACCTGAATATAATGAATGTCCAGTGTTTTTCATGTCGAGTAACATTGACTCAATCCATTTAATATACTAAACTTAGCTATTAATTCAAAAAAAAGGCTAAAATGCTTCATTTAGTTATAAGGCTAACGTTAGGATGAGGGCTATCACTAGCATGTTGCGTAACTAACATGTTGAAACTACCAGTACAATTTGGGTTATCACCAGTATGTTGACAAACATTGAATTATTCCATTTAGTATTAAAGATTATGCCTTTATATGAAACTAATCTGAAATGCTAATGTTAGCTTAAATGCTACCATTAGTCTGCAGGCTATTACTAGCATGTTGACCTACTAGTATGTTGACACTACCATAAGAATGAGTGCTATCAGCTCCTTTCTGTTCAGGAACCCTAAGAGGGATCGGAAAAATTCTCAAAGCATGAGCAAGGGCCGTCGTTCGTTTTCGATAGTCCCACCATTCACATCTGTAGCTCATTCATAGTGAAAGCACGGATGAGAGAAAGCTGGTGTGCGAAAGTTGGTCAGCTCATGAAACTGGGAGGACAGTGAATGGCCGAAGGTTCCCCATATCCTCCGATGACAGTTTGCTCTGAAGCACTCTGACAGGAAACCATCAGGCCTAGAGGAAATTCGAAAACATTTTGAGAAAGCCAGCGGGCGGTGCGATATCATAACTGTATATTTTGCCAATAGAGCGATATTTGTAGGTGTGACGGCGATTTGAAAAATAATCTGGGGTCAGAAAGCCACTTGGTCCCACACTCTGAGTGGCAGTTAATTTCAGTTACACTCTAAAATCATGATTTTTCCTTAAACTTTGGGGTGCTTAGAGGCATGCTGTGGAAAAACCATAAGAGGTAACAACATACCATCTTCAGTTCTCAACAAAGCTCGGATGTATCTACCTACTGAAAGCTGAATGGCATTTCTAGGTGAAACCATGATGACACAGTAAATCCTGAAAAATAGTGAGTTTTTTTTAGGATGTCTTCAAGACCTCACTCCATTGACTTACATGGGTTTTTTTGGGGGTTGGGTTATTACGTCGCCATGGTAACTCGAAACGCCTACATGAGTAATAACACATCTTGAGATCGAGCTGCATGTTTTGATTTTATATATATATATATATATATATATATATATATATATATATATATATATATATATATATATATATATATATATATATATAATAGTGGGGGTGCACACTACAGTTCAGGCCACATTAACGTTGAAAGCAGTTTAGAGGTGGAGAGTAATAGGTGCCTCCATACACTGCATAGGAGAGCAGTGCATTCCATTGCTTAACAATGCAATGCACTGCTCTCCTGTGCATTGGTATGGCAGGCCTCAGTTATGTTGCATCCATTTAATGACATAAGGTTTCTTAATTTACATTTATTAAGTTGTGTGTGTTAAGGGGGGAGTACATTCTGCCTGTCTCTTTCCTCAGGACTTGCCATAGGGTATGTGTGTTTTCGTTTCTGTGTGAAGGTTCAGTTGTGCCTGTTGGGCAGTTTGTCATGTTGTTGGCATTTCATGTCCAATGCACTTTCATGTGCATCAACCTCGATGTGTGTATTGTGGGGGTCAAGGACTGTGGACACTTTACAGAGAATTTCTGAACAGAAGTATAAGTAATGCATGAACAGGTGTGGGAGGAGGGTTGACAGGTGAGATAAGGAGGGAATAAGGCAGAGGTGAAGAAGTGAAATAGGTGTGGGAGGGGGTGGAGTTAAGAACTGAGAAGAAGAGCAGGGCAACAGGAGAGCACATGACAAAACAAAAATATTAACTATAAGTTTAAAACAGGAAGCTAAAGGAAGGGGTGGAGGAAAATAAGAAAAATGGAGTTAAGACTAAAAAAAGATTTCACTTTTACTGATATTAAAACCTCCTCTACGATGACAGAAAGCAGAGGAGAACTCAGAAGACAACCAGATAAATCATGACACCAAAGCTGACAGCTTCAATCCCATCAGCAGTTTCTGTCTGCAGCTTGTTGAACTCCAATCTGCTTGCACATTAGATGTTTATATGGATATGTTCAGATGAATGCCAAAAATGAAATGAAGAGCGTTGAATTGAGGAAGAGAGATGTGTTCACTACAAATCTCCTGTTTCCTCATGTATAAGACTGTCATTTTATTAGAAAGTGGAAAAAACGGAAGTGACACTAAGAGGATCAGTGTCTCTTTTCAGCTTTTTCTTACTGTTGGTTTTTCATTTCTCCCTGAAGCTCCCAGCCTTTGGACCACTTTGACATTTCTGACTATTTTATCCTCCACAGCTCAGAGAAGGCAAGCAGGTAGAGGTTTATTTCCTGCTTCTGGACATTTGACAGGTGCATGGTAGATAAAACGAGAAAAGGTGTAACATAATTGGGGGGAAATTAGCTTAAATACTTTTTTCTTGCATAAAATGTTAAATATTATGACAACTTCCACTCCTTTTCTTCATTTAAGGGGTGTGTGGATGTTTTGGCTGTAGACTGATTTTGCTACTGATTTCATGCAATTTCAGTATCGTGTTGAAAACAAGCCTACCCTTGCTGCTTGAAATGGAAAGCAGCAGCCAGCGTCTGCTTTTCAAATGCATTGACATCGTTATCAATAGTGACTGCCTCTGCTACTGCATTAGAGCACACAGGAGTGGCATAACACAATACCAGCAAATCAGCACTTTTTTAAAGAAGCAGTTGTTGCTGTCCATCAATCAGAGAAGGGTTATAAGGTCATTCCCAAACAATCTGAAGTTAATCATTTCACAGAGATCATTCCCAAGTCAAAAAAAGTTAAACAAACTGTCAGTCTTTTGAGAAGTGGACGTTTCTAAAAGGCCTCAGGGGTGCCTCCTCCTCCAGACTGCAGAGTTGGTGGAGGGAAGACATCAGCTGAGGGCCAGTCACCCTGTAAGGAGTACAGGGAGGTTAAATTAGCAGAACAAAGTGAGGGTTCTGGGGGTGGTTTTAGTGATTTCTACACCTTACAGGAGAAAGCCAGCAGGCAGACGGGCCTCTGTAAGGCCTCAGGGGGGCCTCCTTCTCCAGATCCTCAATATATAACAATGAGAGAAAAAGGTGGAGATGATTGTGTTGAATGTGCTTTCATTTGGGAAGTTTGAGTGTAAATCAGTTAAATAAAGTAAGTGGATCATTGATCAATATTTTTGAACTATATTTGCTTGAAGATATTTGCTTGATCATCCCTATGATTTTGATGCATTTATATTTTCCCAATGATTTTGATGATATTCATGTGTATTCGCTTGATGATTTTGATGGTTTTGCTTGATGATTTTGCTCAATTTTGATGATTTGGCTGTATACTTGATTGATGTTTTTATGATGTGAAGCACTTTGAACTGTTGAACATAAGTAATCGGAATAAAAGGCCGATCAGAATAAAAAACAATCCAATCAGAATACTCTGATTGGATTCAACTCGCTTAGAATAAAATTTTAATCCGAATGAGAGGTGTGGCGTATATGCCAGTTGATGATCCGAATGACGTGCACACAAACTCTTGTACTGATCATGTCATTTTGATTGTGGCAAACTGACCTGACTCCACATGTGTGCCCTATGCCGAATTGATTAGATGCATGTGGCTTTATTGGCTAGATGCTGTTTCGGGGAAGCAAAAGTGGTCTAAAACTGGCCTGTTATAGTCAGAACTTTGAAGGATGTTTATTTCCACCCACTCTCTCATTTTGTAATGCAGGAAGAACCATAACATGTGTTGCTCAGCCTGTAGCTTAATTAGAAAGTACAGTGATGTCTCAACCGTTACTAGAACCTGGCCTAGAACCTGTCCATTTTGGGTGTGAGGAAGACAGAACGAAGACATTACTGTTTGTTTTTATGTTCAACACAGACAGAAGTAAAATGTCTTCTTCTGGTGCATGTAAGCACACATCATGATCAGATTAATTCATTTTGTGCCCATATAAAGGATACATTTAGATTATTTAATCCAAATACATTTAAATCCAATCAAGGAATTATTGCATGTAAACATAGCTGTTGTCTTTCGAAAGACATGAAACCTATGTAGATATGTTTGGTCATAATGTACACCACCATGTTTGGAGAAAACCAAGCAGAAATTTGATATTTAACACAAACATGAGCACAAATGTTAATCAAAGTGGTGGACGGTTGATGACTTGGGCTTGTTTTATGGCAGCCAGACCTCGGCATCATGCAGTCATTGATTCAGCTATGACCAACTCTCTGTTTCAAAGTATTCTTGAAGTCAAATGTGAGGTAATCCATCCCACATCTGAAGCTTAGCCCAAACTGAGTCGTCAGCAGAACATTGATCTCAAACACAGCAGCAAATATTCATCAAAATAGCTGAAAAAAAAAAAATCAATGTGTTGCAAAGCCCCAGTCAAAACCCAGACCTTGAGATGATTAAAATGCCAACCAATTCAAGTCCCTGTGGCTATCGATGGTTAAAGTATTGAATCATGGGGTGTATGTTTTTAATGTTTATTTTTGATTGACTGTATAGTTGTAGGGCTCATTTACTCTTATTAAATCTCACCACAACCAGTCTAAGCAGTTCGTCCCTTCTTACTTAATATTGATACCTAACAGTTGAACTGCTGAGCAGGGGTGAATATTTCTGACTTCTAAATTCCAAATACAGAAAGATCTATGGGCTTTTAAGTTTTCAAACTAGTTCACACCAAGCATCATAAGCAGAACCTGACATGACTTGAACATGCAAACAAGATTTTATTTTCTCTTTACCAAATGTGTTGAAGTTTGATTTCAACAAAAATTAATTATTTGGGTCTTTTCATGCGAGCTCTAAGACTGGTTGTAAACAGGATTCTCGTTCAGCCTTTATAGAGTGTGCTTTAACCATTTTCTGAATGTGGATCACAAAGGAGTATGGAATATTTATTTATTCACAATTCAGTTTTCTGGAAGATAAAACAATAGCATTTCCAAAAATAACTGTTTTAAGTAACAGAAACCCACTTTATAAAAACAAAACAAAAATTAAACACTTCATATTTTACTTTGAATTGCACTACTTTTAAATAATCATATTGTTGAAATCAAAACAATGACGGATAAACAAAATAAAAATAAAGAACCCTCTTTCATGCCTTTTCCTCTATCAGCTTGAATATCATTAGCTTCTTGCGCCACTGTCATAATGAGAAAAAAGCAAATTTTGGCAACAAAATCATTTCATTGCAACTGACTTTTCCATCTTTTCCGCCAGCTCAGGTGATATCTCCGGCATCCTCTGGCAGACAGAGTTCTTCTACCATATCTGCTGTTATTATCCCCATCGCTTTATCCTCCTCACGTCTGCAAACACGTTAACATTTTTCTGTCACCGAATCTTTCAATTAGAACTCAGCACACCTTGAATATATAAAAGTACCAGAAATACTTGGAAGAGACCTGCTAAAGCCTCAGCTTGTGGAAAAGGTTTGTCTTTGAATAGAAACAGGTCAGTCAAAGTTGCTGCAGTCAGTGGTACCCTCAGGGGAGTTTTCATGTTGTTTCTGAACCACATCACTCTCTGCTGGGGTCAAATCACTGACTCGTGTTTAATGCTACCATATTTCTCCTCATTTGGTCTCACTGGTTTTGTGTCTAATTTGATTTGAGGGTTCCTAAAGTGCCTTGGTTATCGGATTCTCAGCCTTTGTGAATGTCGAACTCTGTCTTTATTAATTACTGTACCACAAAACTAAAATCTGTTCTATACAAAATTTAAATCTGTAAATTATACTGGTGTGTTAAAGAGGATCAGCCATGATTTCAGTTCCAACTTTAAAGGGTGATTCACAGTTCGAGCAATCGAATAATTTTGGGTGATCTGTGATTGGTCGATACTTACATGTCAAACCGATCTTATCCACCCATCTTATCTACCTTCACAAAGCTCTGAAAATAAGCCACGGTCCTCCTTTGCTCTGTCGTGAGAGAATCCTGGTTGACAGACCTGCCCACAAGGTGACGTCTAAACTTTTCACTTATATTTGAGAGCACTACCTCTCAAATATAGGTGAACTTAAAACCTGTTTGTATTGTTTCACAGGTGTAGTTCAATGTTTTTCATTAAATAAGATTAAGAAATTAAAGGTGCATTGTGATCTTATAACACTTGACAGTGTCAGTTATTAAAAAATCAGTCAAAATCAGAATCGGCAGGTCAGGCTTTTTAAAGCTCGGTCAACGCCCAGAAATTGCAATCAGACCACCGTTATTAATTACCCACTTTTTAATTTCTGATACTTGATTCCAGTGCTTGACCAAGACTGGTATTTTAACCAGTTCTTAACTTGTTTTGCAGAAAGCAGTGAAGAACAGTTTTTTTTTTTCTCAGCCAGAGCACCAACAAAGAGCCATGTCTTTAAATAAAAACATCTCTTGAAAAACATGTTTGATCCTCCCTTGGTATTCTGAATTGGTAGAGAAGTTCTACAGACTTCCACTTCCCCATATCATAGTTCTAGAATAAACATGCAATCACAGAGCCCCTTTTACGGACTCTTGTATCATATGGCTGCGTGTGCTTTCGGAACATTCAGCTAGGACTGCTGAACCAAGGGGTTATGGCTTATAACTCAGCAACATTATTCTGAGCAGTTTGCCTAAAATGTACTGTGCTGTGCTGCTATAACCCATAATATCTCACTAAGCTTTGTGTTAAATGCATTCAGAGCTTCACATACAAAGTTGTGCATCATCATCAACTGGTTATCTGCATTAGGTTCTGCTGGTCAACTTGTTTTTTTAGACAAGACGTGGGAGGATCATCTGCTGGCTCTGTTTTCTTTGCACCTGCAAACCTACCCTTTTCACCCTTAAAACTCATATTTGTTTCAGCTCCGTTACTACCTCACGTGGCTGGACTTCAACAGATCATTTGCTGTCGACCCATTTTTAGATGTTTAAAAAATGCCCGAATATTGTTACATCATTAGTGAAAAACTACATACTAATTTTTTTAAAAAATGGTTTATTAGTTTTACAGTCATGCTTTACTGCCAATAACATTTTCAGGTTCCTTTTGATGTTTTATTTGTGTGTTCCACTTTTATTAAGTGTATTATGGTTTTCTTTGAAAAATTCACAGAATTTGATCACTTCCTGATTGTTGCTTTGCGTATCATTATTATCACTACATGTGGCTATAACATTGCATCAAAAATAACTTATTACAGGTTGGTGGTATAATAATGAATTTAGGACACATCAGTTTACTTTTCCTCATCTGACTGATGGAGACAGTGCATTTTAAAAGAGCCTATAAAAGAAAAATAGTTGTAAATTACCTTTAGATGACATTAGTGGTTATTTTGGACTATATAAATTCACTGAACTGAATGGTATCAGGGTCAAAGTTTGCTACAGCATCTAGGAGAATGGCTGGAAAAATGTTTCTAATCAATTTGCACTCAGACAGGATCAAAACAATCATAGAAACTTGACCCATATCACCCCTTACCTTCATTATCACTTTCATAATTCATTGCAGAGAGTTCATCAGGTTCAAAGGAATTTCATTTTTCAGTTTTTATCCCAAATGGTTTAGAAATCCAAGGTTAGAGCTGTGAAGAGCAGAAAATTCATAAAATACTCTCAACTCAATAGGTGGAAAGTATGGAAAAATACATTTTGATATCAAACATTTATATCAAGAGTATAAAGATTTTAAATATGTCAATAAAAAACTTAAATTGACCTGCAGTGTACACACAAAGCATAAGGTAAGGTCTTCCTCTGTCAGTTAATGTGGAGGATTTTTATTAGAGAAATTTATTTTTCTTGACACTATGAGACATCTTCAAGCACCTCACCGGGGTCGTAATACGGTGCAGTAAAAAAGTTAATGCAGATACTTTGTTCCCTCAGTGGGCAGTAACAACGATCAGTTTTGAGAGGGCAATCTTTCATCAGACAATAAGCTCCCAGGATAAAACCCTTTTATGAGGCTTCTGTTCACATGTTTGTACTGAAGTCCTAATGGTCCTGCTGCTACGGTGTCCTGCATGAGGACAGCTATCATAGGACTGGTTCGTTTTCTTTTGATGTGGCTTTTAAATATGGGTGGAATCAGATTCTGGGATCAGAAGGAATGTTGTTTTCTTTATTCTGTTTTATGCCAGTTTATCCTCTTTAAAAATGGCTGCACTGATTGCAGTTCTCTAGGCTGATACTGATTTCCAGTTTTGTAAAACAAATGTGCCTTCCAGCCATACAAAAAATTGATGAATCACAAATAATTGGAAAAAATAAAACTGACCTACAGCCTTGATTCCTACTTTTCCAAGTGTGGTGGTTGCTTGGCGGCTTCACCTGATATAGTGGACCCCTGCCTACTTGTGGTTAAGTATTCGCAGATTTTTCTGTGGAACGTGACTCCAGATTGTTTGTAGAAAAATCTACCTATTTGTGGATTTTTTTCTGTAGTGCATATCTAAAATATTCATAAGAAAATGAAGCTTCTGAATCTGAAATAGTTCGGTGCAACACTACTTCACACGCGATTGGCTGGCATTTGGAAAGCAGCCAATCCAGGAGCACCATTTATTTTCCTTGGCGGTGATTGGCTGTACCCCCAAGAACAGAGATGAAGAGAGTGTGGACGTTAGCTTCTGCAGTAGTGCTAAGACTGTGTCCACTTTGCACATTAATGCATATTAAGGTATTAAGCATTCTTAAGTATTCACAGACTTTAGTCCCTAAGCCCCACGAATACCAGGGGTCCTCTGTACTTTTGTACTTCTCTCAACTCATCCATCTTTTACTATACATAATCTTACTTTCTTCCCTTAAATATAGTTCGGAGTCTTCATTTGGAGTCTTCATTTGGCGTCCGTTCAAACTTCTTTGCCCTGCTTGTTTTTTTTTTTTTTTATTTGTTTTTTTTTTTTTAACCTTTTACTCACCTAAGTTGGCCATGGGGCTGCATATCTTACACTATTAATGCTTTCCTCCATATTCCTTCATCTCTCTATTTTTTCCACTCTCACTTTTCATTAATGCCGCTGCATGAGGGCCAGTTATTGTTGATTAGCAATCAGTGCGTCTTTACCTTTTCTATGTCCAGGCACTGAGGAAAACTGATCTTTGTGCAGATAGACACTTGTGTATTCATTTTAAACAATATTCATTCAATAAACCATGTTAATGTGCTCGTGGAAGCTGTTGTCATGATCAGATTAGTATTTAAAACACTAAGGTTCAAAACAAACATGAAACAACTTCATTTTAACAACTTAAGAGAGGGACAGATGTGCTTATATTCACTGCCTTCCTGCATAAGCAATGGTTACCTCCAAAAAGGAGAGTATGACCATCATTGCTTTGCATCATAATAGTTTCACATGCAGGAAACTGCTCATAAAAATATTAGAGTGACCTTTATTCCTGCGCCAAACCAACAGTGAAGCAGCTTTGTCTAATCCATACGTGGGGTTGATTTTAATCCAAGGAAGTAGTTTTCCTCCCAATTCTGCCCAACATTTGAACAATCTAATGATCGATGTATTTTGCAGGATGATGGACCTCCATGTCAAAACATGTATACCAAGGGAAACTGTCTTGACCCCACAGAGAAACTGTGATCATTTCTCCAAAGCATGTGGAAGAGCTCAGAGATGATCAGGTTTTTGGGTTCTAATGACACAAAAATGAGACACTATCAGTCAAGAATTGATCCAGAATTTATACAGAAGGATGAAAAATATAGATATTGACTACTTCTGAATACAAAGATTTAATATGCATGATTTTAGCTGTTCCAGAGTATATAGTGTCAAAACATAAAAAAGCATGTTGGTGCAGCAAAACCCATTCATGTTGCTGCACAAATGGTACCCAGTTTCTGTGTTCCCTGTCAAGTGATCGTAGGTGCCAGGTTGTGTCCCTCTGGGTGGCCTCTGTAACTCTGCGGTAGATGAGCTGGAGAAGGCAGGGATGGAGGAAGAAAACAGGCAGAGGGAGGAAGTGATTGAGTGAATTTTCTCCTTCCTCCTGTGGAGTAACACCAGGAGAGGTTGTTGAAAATAAATGATGTTAATGAAGAGTTGAATTTCTTTGAGAAACGATTAGCTGGCTGCTTTTAATGCTTGAATTTATGCCCTTTTTCTAACTACAGCTTAAAGATTTAGCTTGTAGTCGATCTTGCCTGCAGTAATAGGAAACATCTAGATTTAAAAATTTACATTTAACGATCATTCCTCTAAAAATGAAGGAGAGTATTCTGTCTTCTGCCTGTTATTCAGCCCTCAGATTTTCATGCCATTTGTGAAGGACTCTTTATAAATGGAGATGGATCCACTTGAAAATAAAATAACTAAAAAAAGCAGTATTCCTGGAAACTAGATATTTAAGTACATGTGACATCTTTGTTGGCAAAATGCTTTGCAGAATTTTGAAATCATTATTCCTATTCTTGCATAATGTTTTTACATGTTTTTAAGAAAATTTGTATGCTTGTGAAAGCTTTACCAGGAACAATTTGCACTGAAAGCCTTTCTCTTTACATGGAGTTCCTGCAAGATTGTTATACAGTGCATCCAAAATTGAGTCACAGCGCTTCACTTTTTCCATATTTTGTTATATTACAGCTTTATTCCAAATTTTATTAAATTCTCTGATTCTCTGTCAGAGCTCCAGCGTTCCTCTGTGGAGAGAGGAGAACCACCATCTTTTACCTCAAAATTCTACACACAAGTACCCCATTATGACTGTGGGAAAAAGGTTTTGAGACTTTTTGCAAATTTTTGAAAACAGAAAACCAAGAAATCACAAGTATGACATAAGCATTCACAGCCTTTGTTTAATAGTTTGTTGATCCAGCTCAAGTCTTTCTGAATATGATGCTGCAAGCTTATCACACCTGTCTTTAGGCAGTTTAATCCATTCTTGTTTGCAGAACATCTCCAGCTCCATCAGGTTGGATGGGAGACGGCTATGCAGCCATTTTCAAATCTCCAGAGATGTTCAGTCAGAGTCAAGTCTGGACTGTGGCTTGGCCACTCCAGGACATTCACAGAGTGGTTCTGAAGCCTTTGAGGTCTTGGCCATGAGCTTTGGGTCGTTGTCCTGCTGAAAATGAACCGACGCCCCAGTCTGAGGTCAAAAGCAGCTCTGTTTCTCATGGACTGAGAGTCCTTCAGCTGCTTTTTGGCAAACTCAAGACTGACTGCCATGAGCCTTTCATTAAGGAGTGGCTTTCATTTGGCCACTCTGCAATACAGGCCTGATTGGTGGATTGCTGTGGAGATGGTTGTCCTTCTGGAAGGTTCTCCTCTCTCCACAGAGGAACGCTGGAGCTCTGACAGAGACCATCAGGTTCTCGGTCAACCCCCTTGATCTCGGAAGAGTCCTGGTGGTTCTCCTCTCTCCACAGAGGAATGCTAGAGCGCTGACAGAGAGACCATCAGGTTCTTGGTCAACCCCCTTGATCTCGGAAGAGTCCTGGTGGTTCTCCTCTCTCCACAGAGGAACGCTGGAGCTCTGACAGAGAGTCAGAGAATTTAATGCAGTTTAGAATAAGGCTGTAACATAAAAAAAAATGTGTAAAACGTGAAGCGTTGTGAATACTTTCCAGATGCACCATATATAGCCATGTGCATGAATGTCATATTAGATTCATTGGACCAGTTATTTTTTTCAGGATGGATGATTATTAAACAAAACAACAAAAATTTTTTTTCAAAACAAGCATTGGGTGCACAAGTCTGCATTTACTGTGGAGTTTTTTCCAATCTACGCAGACTCAAAATAATACCTACAAGCTCAAATGTATAAATTCGTCCCTACTAATATTTAGTTTAGTGTCCCTCAGTAAGTGACGCCTTGAACAGACACTTTTTGCAGCTATGAGCAAGCATTTGACAACTCTTCTTCACAGATATGGTAAAATTAATAAGAAAAAAAAAATTATTTCCTTTGCATGGTATGCCTACTAGGACCAGATGTCTTAAATGATTAGATGGGAAGGTGAGCCTCTGACATAAGTCCACCTGCATTTTCCAGTTCCGGGCTGCATTCAGCCATGAGTCTGCAGATTCTGAAATGTGTTTGGGATCAGTTTTCAGTTTGAACACCCAGTAATGTAAAGATTTCAGCTGCTGGGCTGTTTTGAGGTGAAATTAAAGAGTTTGGAAGTGGTCTTTCTTCAGTATTCTACCTTCTTTGTGCAATCCATTAGTACCACTGGGACTGAATCAGCCCCAGAGCATGACAGGACCACCACTATGCTTGACTGTTGTCACAGTGTTTTTACTTTTGAAAGCTTCACCTTGACTGAATCCTCCACACATAGTTATGACCATTATGGCCAAATCCCTAGATCTCTCTCATCTGACATTAAAATGTTTCCCAAGAAGGTATTTGGTTTGTCCATCGGGCAGCCGCCAGTTTGATAACAATTTTGGAGCAGCGGCTTCTTTCTTGGTGTGCAGCCTCTCACTCCATGCTGACACTGGTGTTCCAGCTTAGACCCACTTGTACATTTAAAAACAGATCTATATTTGATCCAGTATGAGTGATTTTGACCATATGTGAGTTAGAGAGATCACCGATTTCTAACTCGTGCTCTTAGTTTTTCTGTTGTACACCCAATCATTCAACCCAAGAACAAGAACTGTTCAAATAAATCATAAAAAGCCCCAAACTGGTGATTCATGCTATTGTTGAATGACAACTTCTGATTAGAACGGTAGATAAAAAGATGGCTGAAGTCTGGAGCCATGGCTGTACACTCAATCTGCTTCCACATAGTTGAGATGTATGAGTGTATGAGTGTGCACCGACTGACAGGTGATTCATCGGTCCTGCAGCCATATGCTAATGCAGCCTTGAGGGAAGCAAAAAAAAAAAAAAAAAAAAAAAAAAAAGCTCAGAGTTAAATCAGGACTTTATTTTTAAGACCGCAGCAGGAAAAGGAACAATATTCTTTACCGGTGTAATGTAGCTGTCAATTGACAAAGCACCTGTCACAGGAGAAATATGAAAAAGTTCCATATTGAGAGTCAGAACCTAATATTTAAAGTGTTTGATGCAGCTGTTTAAGAGGATAAATGAGTAGTTTAATATTTTTGCAGTATCTTCCATCCCAACATGTTTTCTAGAACCATTTTTCAATGTTCAAGGTGAAAAGATTTTCACCAGTTACGGAAACCAGATCTGCTAAAGATGCCTAAAGTATATTCATTTGAATAGCATTTGTGTTATAAATAGATGGCGTTCCTTTGTCTTCCCGGTATCTGTTGGTAAATCTTGTGACGATGGCTGACCGCGGTGTTGGTCTCAGGGCCGCCAGAGAAGCAGGAGCTGTCCGTGATAATTACCGTAGATCATGCTGATGAGCTCAGTGCTTCACGGGCGCAGGCAGTCTGATGACTAACGGGAAAAGTCCAATTAATTTCCCTGTCATTGTTTCCATCTGCTCCTGCTGCTCTTTAACTGAGTCGCTTTCAGATTTATGTCACCATGCCACCACAGCGTCGCTTGTTTGTTGGAGGTAAGTGTTGCTGCCTGGCTGGTAAACAATCTTTGCATCTCCTCTTTGGCTGATTCACAAATGTCCTTTCATTGTCAATAAGCTGTTTTTATGTTTTCTTAAAGTTGTGTTGGAATACATTGCATAGGACATTACAAAGCCTTAAACCCTGCTACACGCTAGTTTTCTAAGCTTACGGAGCCTGCATATTTCAAAAAGAAGTTGTTTTATTAAAAAATCTAAGCTTTTCTGTGACATGGACACAAATTCAAGAAAACGTCCTAAGCTTTAAGGCAGGATGACTCAATTTTTAAAATTATAATTACAGTATAGGCAGCTGCAGCATCATTGTTTTGACCATCTTAAAAAAATAAATTGATTGGGTTTTTGTCCCTTAAATCTCAATCTACATATAAGCATCATCATAAAGGCAGCTGAAATGATGTTAGCAGTGGCAAAGCTTTGCGTTAAAGATGAGGTGTGAATCTGCTTTTCTATGCCAGGGGTCTGCAGCCTTTACAATCAGCCCAGCTACATAAAACCTGTTAAGAGCTGGAAATGTTTTGTGATGCTTTTTGATAAATATCTATTTTGGGGAATTTGTGATCATTTTTAAAGAACCCCAAGTTGTATTTTTAGGTTTAAAATAATAAGAATGATAAGAAAAAAACATTACACTTTAGCAAAAAAGAGGATATATACATTTTATTCTATGGGATATTGATATTTTGTGAAAAAATATGTACACAAAAAAAATAGTATATAGTTTTCAACCTAATGACAAGCAAAATTAGATAAATATTACTGGCACTTTTGTTCCATGAAAAAGGAAAAAAAAATTCATAAACTTATCAATATTTAAAAATAGTTTGTTCTTCAGCATTTTTGGCCAAAGTTATTAGGAACCACTGGGGAAGTTTCAATGAGCCACTTGTCCTGCTTGAGATGCAGATTGCAGACCCTTGGTCTAGGGAAGTGGAGACACTTCTCCTCTACATTGATAGGAGAGGTCTGATCGGGATGCCTCCAGAGTGTTTTCCTGCCTCATCCCATTGGGAGAAGACCTGGAACTCTGATGAGACTATAAATCCTGTTGAATGGCTTAGAAACCACACAAAGAAGCTGGAAAGACTTGCTGGGAAGAGATGTGTCTCATGCTGGGGCAGTGGAACGCGAAGGAAGGATGGATGGATGGATGGATTATTGACAGAAGAAAAAATGTACTGTAAAATTTAAGGGTTTTATGGCTATTTAGATTTTCAGAAATTGATATGGGTTATAAACCGTCTTGATCCAGAGCACTTTTAAATCGTGGGTGTGTTTTTGAAAATTACTCTGAAGAACCTGAAGGGAAAAGGACAGGAAAAGGAGGGCAGGGTGGGTTTTACAAAACTCATTAATCAGGTCAAGTATTGCATACTTCAGCAACATTGATTTGGCCTAAATATACACTATAATTCTGTGGCGATAAGCTCAGTTAGTCACATTACAGTCAAAACAAAGGGATAAATTTGTTTTCAAATTTGCTCTGAGGCTGAACTGAACAAATCAGGCACAATATGATTATTCATTTTTTATTTCTCTTTTTTTGTTGAACACAGACAGAGAAAAATAACAGCATGAAATAACATTAAAATAACAAAACACCTAATTGACTTCTCCAATTGCATTTTCCAGCCCCGCCCACTCCCATTGCTCCTCCTGAACTCCTCGCCGTTGGCGCCACCTACCTGTGGATTAAACCCAACGCCAACAGCATCATCGGCGATGGGCCGATCATCCTGAAGGAGGTGGAGTACCGCACCACTACAGGAAACTGGGCAGAGACCCATGTGGTTGATGCCCCCACCTATAAGTTATGGCATCTGGACCCAGACGTGGAGTATGAGATCAAGGTCCTGCTGTCCAGACCGGGGGAAGGCGGAACAGGACCGCCGGGGCCACCTCTGATAACCAGAACCAAATGTGCAGGTGAGTGATGACAGCTTTCGTGCCTTGTCTTATTTTGTTTTTAACAACTGTTTGGATGGTTTTTGGACAGTGAGGTATTGATTAAACTGAAATGTGAGCGATCTGACAGGATGAGTGAGAACAATAAAATGAAGGAAGAAGATCTCCTCTCAGGGATGACAGCATAAATCACAGCTGATGATAATTGTGATGCCTCAGAGATGAAGGAGAGCTTGAGTGCTTCGGCTGGAGGAGGAGAGGTTGTTGGAGGTTAGTTCGGGGCAATCATGGCCGATAATGAGTATCCCAGTGGGGGTGTAAGGACACAACGAATGACAGTTCATTTGATTAAGTGACAGCCCATCAGGTCTCTGACGGCGCTTTCGTGTGTGTGTGTGTGTGTGTGTGTGTGTGTGTGTGTGTGTGTTTTGCGGGACTTGGCGGGGAGCTGCTTAACGCAGCAGTTGGCTGCCATCACCAATCATGGTGCTGCTGCTACCAGACAATTAACTGCATTTCCCTGTTCTTCTTCTTTACATATCTAAAATGTTTCCCTTCTTGCTTTCATTGTTCTTGTTCTGTCTTTAATTCCAACCTCCTTTCTTTCATTTCCTCCTTTTTCCCTTCACATCTCTCAGTATTTTTATCCTGTTCATTATGTTTTTAGCTTTCATTTAGTGCTACTTTTCCCACTGCTGTATGTTGGTTTAGCTTCACATATTTTCAAGTACTGCTGGGTGGTCATAATGCAAACACCGCAGCAAGATTGATGAGTTTAAACCTTTGTTTTTCTTTGTGCAGAGAGTACTTTCTGTTAACTCTTCTTCTTCTGTGTGGCAGTCTTAACAGTGACAGCTCACTGAGACTGCAGTGTGTTACGAAGAGGGTGTTTGCTCTGTTTTTAATGAGTGCATTTTGGCATCAACCTCTTTTCTTTCTTCAGTCAGATAAAAAAAAAAAAACAAACTGTAGTGTTTTTGACAAAATTTCTGTAAATTGCATAATCTGTGATGATTAAAACACTACAGCAGCTAAAACCTGTTAAAATGTCATTAAGGGTCCCTCTGACTGAACCAGTTATAGTGCTTAGCTGGTACTGGTTACTTAGCACCAGTTCATTGTGGTTCCACACAACCAGGTTTCTTCAGCTCAGAGCTGGGCCAGCGGAAAGCAACGCTTTCCTTAAGATCTAAGGACTGGCTGATAAGCAGACCAACAACCAATCACAGTGTTGTAAGCGTTTTTTAAAACGTTTGTTCAGTTTTTGATCTGAAAAAAGATAAAAACACTCCACTTCAACATGGATAAAATGTTTTATTAGCATCAAAATAACACTGCCTCTCAACTTTGCTTGTTTATGCTAATATCTTCTGTCAGAGTTGAAGTAGATCAGCACTCAGTTTCAAAGTCTGTTTTTCTTTACATAATCAGCTAATTTTTATGAAACATTGTCTTTAACTTGTAAAGCCTTCATAAATACCTCTTGTTGTTTAGAACGGAGTTAATCATTATTTCTGTGATATTAGGGCAGCTGTTGCAGGAATACTGTGATAAACTATCTCCCCCACCAAAACAAAGGGGGGGGGGGAAATCAAACATTTACTGGATAAGACATTTATAGTGCAGTAATTATGTTGCACTGACTTTGTTCTCAGGTTGTGGGAAAAATAAGACCAGTTGTTCTTATGAACCAGTTCAGAACTGGCTCCAGGAACAGCTTTCTTAGAAATGTTGGGTTGCTACTGTACCATGACTGGGAGTGATATGACTTTCTCCCTCGTTGTGATTTTAGTACAAAACAGCTGTGCTGTGTCTTTGATTCATAGAAATCATTAAAATATAATAAAATACAGCAGCAACCCATCAGAAGCCTGTGTAGGCAGGCAGTTATACTGTGTTCTCCATACTTTTTAGGAAGGTTAGCAGGTTTTCAGAAAAGGATCAAGTACTATCTCATTTTGGAGAGTTTAGTAGTTGCAGTTGGAAGGCTTAGATGGTTTTAATGCCATTTGAGACACTTTTATAACGTTGGTTTAAGTCCTAGCTTTGCTTTAGAGAAAAAAAACAGGGATGGTTTACTGTTGTTTGGCTTAGATGCTGAGGATATTTTATTTCTCCTGTTATTACTTTGCACAACAAACTAGCAATTTCTAAAATTTTCAATGAGATGTGATCAAAATATATCACTAATGAAGAGTTTGTGCATAAAGTAACATGGATTACTGTAGCTAGTCTATGTCTTTGGGGCTTTTGCGCTTTATGTTGGTTGCTCCCAAGCTTTTCAACTCTAGAGCCTTAAATAACAGTGAAAGAGACCAGAGGCAGTTGAGTATGCAAACAAAAACATGCAGCTGCAATATATCTGTATGAAAATGTCCAGTTTCTATTTTAACTCCTGAGAATTGTTCCTGTACAAAACTGATTAATTTGTCACTGCCACTTATTTTTTGACCAGCAAATTAATTTCTTTATGTTTAGTAATTATTCCTCCTGAGGGTAAAATAACAGCAAAGTGATTAGTAGGGTTAATAATAATATTAAATATAGGATTTTTTTGTTATTTTGATACATATAAATATGAAAACAGAGTAAGTTTAGTATCTTATTATCAAGGCCGTGCTGTGTATAATATGATGTTTTTGTTGTTTATGTACTTTTATAGAGTAACGCTAAGTCGAGCTGGTTAATTAGTCAGGCTATCTGCTCGGGTAGCTAGCCTGCAGTCCGCTGCTTTACAGACATCATACGGCTCATCGCCCGCTAGCCGTAGTTTCAATACAGCTGAGTTTGTCTCTTGCAAGCATTTGTAGTTGGTCAATTCAACAGAGGTATAATGAAAATGAAAACAGCATCAACTTAAAATATATTATTTATTTATAAGTGCTGTTTTCTCAGTTTTTGCCTTGCATGTTTTTTTCGCATAAACCTTTACAACGATGACTTTTGTTGTTTTCTTTAAATATTATTAAGACCCAAACATGTTGATTTGGAACTCCGTTCACAGTGGTGTCCCAACCCCACTTTTGAAACGAGCTTGTTACAAGTAGGATGCCTGGAAAATCCTGAAAGAATACCTTTTTAAAAGTATTTTTTGTGGTAGAAGAGAGTATGTAAATGCATGTTTGATGTGTGTATATGAGAAGTCATCCCCTAGTGCACTTTTATAATTAGAAGGTGAAAATTGAATCTGGACAGTAAAAACTTTCCTGTTGACTCTTACGTTGGCCTATTTTTCACAGTTTGATTCATTACATCTAAACTTCCTGTAAACCATAATTTTGCATTTATTTTCACTTACATCAGCATCTGTTGTCTTTCCTACGCTGTTCATAGCTTTTAGCATTAGCTTATATATTGAAGGAAAAATCCACAATTTCCTTTGAGAACCACTGAAATTATCTTAAAAAGACCTATTATTTTGGAACAACACAACTGCTCAGTTTTTTGTCTAACATAGCTTTAGCAGGCATAAGTCAGACCACTTTGTTTGTTTTCCTCCTGTTTTTAGTCCTTTCTAATGTTCCATTTATAATCCTTGCTTCACACCACAGCTGTGATGAAAAGTAAACAACCCTCACCTGTTTGACATTTTAAGGACTTACAATAAGATGCACTTCCACATAATGCCTGGAACACACACCCGACACATACTGTACTGTCTCAGCCCTCCTGCTGTGCCCTCCAAACAGCCTCCTGCTTTGCTGTTTTGTTGCCTTCTCACTATTCAAACTTCATTTTCCTGGAGGAAAACTTCACTGTCTCAAATCACAGTGCAGGTTGTACATTTAGTGGAGTTGTTTTAGCACGAGCAAATGTCTCCTTCTGAACATGAGGTCTGAACTTCAGTAATTCTTACCTTTAAATTTGAGTGAGTCAGAAAAAAAAACAACTTAGTAATAAAATATGACTTGAAACAGCTGAATGGACAAAGATGAGTGCACATGATCTGGGAAAATAAAAAGGAGGGATGAAGGGTGTGGAGAAAGACACATGGAGGGGAAAGATGCTGTTGATGTGAAGTGAAACGGAACAGAGATGGTGGTCATTTCTGTTTGTGTGGAAAGCGTAGTAGAAAGGAACATGTGTTTCTCTGCTTGTGGCTCGGTGTTGAGCTGTCACAACCCTTCACAGGGTGTATGCGTGTGTATTTGGTTGAGTGTGTGTGTGATGGGATTGAAGCAGGCAGGTATGACAGATGTTCAAGAGCCTGCTGGCTACTGGCGTGGCTGCTGTGTGTGGGCTGCGGTGCATTTGTCTCCACACCTTCTGTGTTCACCTTTCTGTTCAAGTTAACATCTGCAACCCTGCTCGGGTCTCCCATCAAGCTCAGTAATCAGTTTAAATAGGACTACTTCTGCATTTTAAACTGCTTTCATTTCCATGCCACAGCTGTCCTGGTTATTAAACGGCTCCATTTCTTGGATGTGGTTTTCAGTTTTGCAGGTACGTTGCAGAATCCTGTTAATCTCATTCTGCACCTTGTTTTCATGCTACTAATCAACTAATCAATTCATCCGATCCCAGTTCAGCCTTGTGCATTCATACTTCTGTCTGCAAGGTCATATCAGGAGGCTGTTTGCTTTCCCAGCAATCAGTGGGTGAAAGGTGGGGTTACTAGTCTATCATAGGGTCAACACAAACTGGACACACACCTCAGTGTAATTTAGAGTCTTAAAGCTGCAATATCTAACTTTTTTAAAAAAAAAAAAAAAAAAAAAAAAAAAAAATGTTTTTACATATTTGTTAAAACTATCTCTGTCATGACTATGGTCACATGAGTATAATATGAGACAGATGATCTGTGAAAAAAAATCTAGATCCTCCGCCTCCTCCCTGAGCTGCTATTGAAATCTGCAGAAATGCACCACTCCTGGTGACAACCAACCAATCAGAGCCAGGAGGAAGGTCTTATCACTGTCAATCACGCTCATGTACGCGCTGCTCAATGTGCTAATGGCGTAGAAACAAACCACAGTGTATTTCATTAGGAATTTTCTGTGATGGCCTCAATTTAAAGTACAGTTAACCCCCCCCAACTCCCAAACTCCAAATTATTCCCTGGAAAATTTACCTATTGACGGATTTTTTTGTGGATTATATCTAAAATATTCAAGAGAAATGCAGCCTCGAAGCTGTAATACCTTGGCTCAATGCTACTTGACACACTATTGGCTTGCACTTGCAAAGCAACCAGGAGCGCCATTCATTTTCCTTGCCGGTGATTGGTTGTACCTTCAAGAGTGCATATAAGGAAGACCATGAATGTTAGCATCTGTGGTAGTGCCAACACTGTTTTCATGCAGCGAATTAACGCATATTAAGGTATAATTGGTTTTTGAACTATTAAAATAGGGAGCTATAAGCATTTTTTTTTTGAGGGGGTCTCTAGTATTTTCAGCTAGTTTCCCATAGCTGTAGTCTCAGGGTTCCACTGTAAAGGGAATTGATACATTACAACTATTGTTGTGTTTTTATACTCAACTCGCTTTACTCTGTTGCTCCTAAATAAATCATCTCAAGGTGTTTTACATGACAAGCATTTTTCAGCTATATCTATGCAGATATTATCCGTTAGTGTGAGGTATTGCTAGACACTCGGTGTGGGGCACAGTATCAGTGGGGTGATATTCTCTGTCTGTGTTTGATCCTGCAGCTGTTGTTGAAAATAGGATTCAGGTCATTTAATCAGAAAAGCGGATGCTCCAGTGAGTCCGTTGGCGTCTTTAACCGCGTGTCTCCTCTACCATGGCACATTTCGGAAAACAAGTAGGCAAGCTCAAATGAAGTGTTTTTTGTTTTTTTTTTTGCTTGGGGTGCTGCGAGTACATGGCCTTGATAATGATGGATTTTATCATGCGCCCACCCTCCTCCTCAGTTTCTCCAGCTCCTACCTTCCTACTCATCACTCATTCTCTTGCCTTTCAAGGCTTTCAAACAGTTTGTCACCCAACCTCGATTTGGATAATTTCTCTCTCTTCCTGTAAACGACACTCAGTGGACCAGTTGTTCCCTCGCTCTTTTCACACGGTGTGTGTATGTGACCTTCATAGTTTTTTGCTCTCTGCCTTGGACTTTAAATGAGATTCTGTCTCTTCAGTTCATCCCTGCAGATCTTTACCTTTTTAAATCAGTGACGACGCTTTGCTGCAGAGATCTCATCACTGCACAACATTCGACAGTTTGCATTTTGTTTGGTTTTGTCCCCTATCTCCTGCTTCATCTCTTCTCTAGCCGTTCCTTTCTCACCGAGTCAATCCCCTCTTCTATTAATATGAGAAATATTCTTTTAATAATATATTAAGTGTTGGTTTCCATTCATCTCTCTTTAAATATGCCTGCACAAACTGCCTCTTCATCTAACTTCCTCAGTCCTCCTCCCACCTACCCTCTTTTCCTTATAAATTAAATATTTTTATACGAAGGATGATAATGTAACAGTTGGCTAATATGTTACCCTAGAAATGAGCCTTAAATTCGCCTGCAGTCTGTAAATCTTTCTTTAGTATCTCTTCTTCAAATTTTCCCGTCTTCGTTATTGGAAGGTGATGCTAATGTGAGCGTTGGCTAATGCCCCACTCTGTTAAGACTTAATTCACCTGAGGTTATAAACTACATCCCAGCATCTTTTTTCGTCTCTCCACGTCTGGCTCGTTTCTTATAAAATATCTTTATGTGAGGGATGGTAATGTGAGTGTTGGCTAATGTGTTACTCCATAAAAATGGATTTTTAATTCACCTGCTGGGTATATATGGATTTGGCTGACACAACTTCTCCGTCATTCTGCCAAGCAGCATAGAGGCACTTAAGAGAGTACATCCTTTCTGCATCTAACTGTTCAGAGCTGTTTTATGTAGGGACACATTAAATAAGACTGGACCCATAAAATATTTCAGTAAATAAGCTGGCTGGGTTGAAAACCAAATGTCACAAGTTCGTGCAGCAATTTGCAGCTACCTGTTGATGGTGTGGTGTACGTCGGAGAGTACACATTTACCAGCTGCATGAATTTCCTCACCACCATCACCATAATTGCCACGTAGAGGTTGGTGTGACATCTATTTGTGAAGCTTCTTCTCTTTGTTTTGTTTTTTTTTTTGTTTGTTTTGTTTTTTTGCTGAGCACTTGGACTCTTTAGTTTAGTTTATGTTTAAATATATCTTTGTAGCACACTCTCCTGGACTGTTCCACTTTAAGCTTGGCTCCTCTGTTGGAGGCCTGGGAGCTAAGGTGAAGCTAGGATAGCACTTTTCTGGACAAAGATCTCGCTGGTTGTTTCTGGTATCTGTTGGAGCCTCTCTACCAGTGTGGTGACCAGATTACTGGCAACTCTGAGGCTTTGACTTTCCAGAATATCTCGCTTTCCTGTTTGAGCTCTTGGTAGTTCTTGAGCCTCTTCCCTTCCTTCTTTCTGATGTTGCTAGTACCTGGGATTCCTGTGTCTGTTACTACCACCTTCTTTATTATTAACTAGGGCTGGGCAATATAGATGAAAAACATATCACGATATAAGGGTTTCATATCAGTCAATATCAATAATTATTGATTAGTTTTTCATTTTAAATATCAGAAATACTGTCAAACTGGTGATGTGACCTTTACTGTTTTATCCACAATCTTCTCTTGAGCTGTTTTACACACTTTTGTTCTTTCACACCACCACATTCTTTTTATTTTTAAGCAGTTCTGAGGCACAGTGGTTGCAGGTTGTTGCTAGTTTACCAGTGAGTGAGTTAACTGACGCCACCCACCTTGCTTAGATGGCTGTGGGAGGTTGAGCAGCTAAAGCCTTTGCCTACATCCCCCAGAATTCTCTGTAGTCCTGGATTGGAGTTCACTGAAATGATTGACATTCTATTGGACATACTTTCTACTGATATTGATATTGATCACGTGTTTATTGCAATATATATTGTTATTGATTTATTGCCCTGGCCTACTATGAACTATTTCCAAATGTGGATTGGGAAGTCCCACCGGATATTATCCCCAACATTCTTGGTGGTATTCCGCATTTTGACATTGAGACACCTCGCCCATAGACATTCTTGTACACTACTTAGGCCTCTTGGAGCATTTCTATCTTGTAGGACATTGACTAGAAAGTAAAAAGTTTAAATAAGACTAAACCAATGTATTTTTAAATTCTAAATCAAGGGAAACAGAGAAAATGAGCTGGAAGTTTAGTTACTTTAACATCCCGGGCCTTACATGTTACCTTTCTGTAACGCTGCTTAAGTAACCTACTTGCAAATTATTGATGGTAAGCTGTGAATTTGAGAATTTAACCTGAAAGTTCTGCAAGATAACATAAAAGTTCAGAATTAGTTCCATAAACACAACCAGTAGGTTTCAACAGAGTGAATTAGTGAATTACAAGTTCTGGACAAGTCCCAAAGGAAGGTAATCTGTAAGTTCTGTCAAAGTAGCCTCTAAGTTCCAGAAAAGTTCCAGAAAGGTTTCTAAAAATGCTTATCATCTGGTTCTGCATTTAAAACAAAGCTTCTTGATAAAATGTAAGTTTTGCGCATGAGCACCTCCAGAAGTCTCTTCTTGGTAAAATGAAGTTCTTCTGCAGTTTTTTTCCTCGCTCAGTTCAGTGCAGTTTGTTTACAGTGTTAAATAGAAACTGTGTTGAATTGTCTCTTTGTCTGACTGAACTTGAGCTGAACTTGATTGTTTTATTTGTGAAATTCCGAGTTAACTTCTAGTGATTAGTTCTGTATGAAGAAAATAAATTGTATGAGCAGCAATATTCCCTCAAAGATAGCTTTTCAACAATCTAATTATCTTTAAAATTTACTTTTTATTCCATTTTTGTATCATTTGTTGTGTTCAAGCTTTTTGCCTGAAAATAAAAAGAAAATAAGTAGCATGTGCTTGATGATATGTGAGGGTGCAGTTAATAAAGGTGAAAATTTTACTCTGGAAATCACTTCATTTCTGTGTTGCTGTTGTTTTCTTGCCCGTCCTTCAGGTTTTTTCTCACCTGTTTGCTCTTTGACAAAAAAAAAAAAAAAAAGCAGAAGCTGAACATCTTGAACCAGAACATCTTTTCATCATGTAAATGAGCTTAGAAGTCCTTTAGTTTTCAATGGGTTTAACTCAAACATGCTAAGAGCAACCACTCATGAAAAATACAAAGACGCTGAATATGTTTCCAAAACCTGAAGTTGTGAATTGAAGAGCTTTTTCCTTGCTGCATGGTCAGAAATCTTTTTTTTTTTCCCAAAGTAAGACGGGTTGTATATTGTGAACTGTTGTGCAGCACTTAGTTATTTTTTTATCTGCAAAAGGTGCTATGTAAAGAAACCTTGACTTTATGTGTGATTGCAGATTTCTTTTATTCCTTTGAGTTTCCATGTTTTTCAAAGAAAGCCTCTCATATTAGTACTACTTACAACTTTCACTCATTTTATTTTTTATCACTCTTCACAAATCATCATTTCCCTTTTCATATGTTCCAACCAACAACCACCCACAGAGTGCCTTACGCTCAGCATGAAGTCGCCTTTTGAAATTCTGCTAAAATCTTGTCACCCTCTAAGTGTACTTTTTATGTAGCAGCTGCTAAACTCTTTCTAATTTAATAACCAAAGTCAGATTGATGGACATATGCCACTTAGCAGAGTTCTTATTGACTGAAACACTTGACATGAGTATTGTTTGGGGGTTTCTATGCAGAAAACAACTTCCAAGCTAACTTTTTGACATACATTGTTCTCGATTTAAAAAAAATTAAAAAAAAAAAAAAAAAAAAATCAAGAAGGCTTAATGTGCTCTCTTACAACTTTTTGCATTAAAATAGACATATCATGCTTTTAAATACTTCCTTTTCCCATTTAGATCATCCAGTTGTGGACTATGGAAAGTGGAACTGCAATGCTTTGGCCTGAATTCCTCATTATCGTAGCTCCACAGGTCCCCCTTTTACCCCTGTATTTACCTCGTAAATAAAGTTGCTAATCTTGCCAAGAAGAGTGGTCAAAACATCCAAGGTAGAATTCTGATATAATTTGAACTGAAGTTAGTGCTTTAGCATTAGCTTCTGCTAAATACCATGTTGGTGTAGCACTTTAGCATTAGCAGAAGCTGATTAGTGCTAATTAGTGATTTAGGGTTAGCGGAACTAACTTTGTAGTTGGTGGTGCCCAACACTGATGGATGGAAAATCTGAACTCCTGACTGAGAGTTTCAAAATACAGCTAAAACTTGAAAACAATGTTTTGTAAACCATGTTCTATTGAATTGTTACAAGCAATTTCAAAGACTGAAGCCCATGAACTAGACTTTAATTAAACCCCATGGTCCTGCTTCAAGCATCTGTTATCTAAGCATAGAAAAAGATACAATAACTGTTGACAACGTTTAAATTGGTATTTATTGACTGAAGTCTGCAGTTTTTAGAATGTTAATATTTTCAGGGTTCAGCCCATATCAGAGAACATTGAGTTTTCTTAAAGATGGACACATTTATATTTTTCTATTATATTTTTGGTCTTGAGTTAATGCAGATGTGAATCCTTGTCTGCACACACAGACAGGGCCACATCAGGTGAATACAAAGCAATCCTGAAATGAAATTATAAAGGCACAGCTGTGCCTCGTTCATAAATTCTTCCTAAAACAGCAGAAAAGACTTTCATTGTTAGATTTAGACTCTCTGGACAATATCCCCCATCTGCCTTCTGTCACATCTGATTTCCTAGCAGCTGAGAAAATTCAAATCTTCTCAATTTACTTTGTTAATGCAGTGCACAGATTGATAGTCCTTTCCTGGACCTCCTGGGTTCAGTTACTGTTAATGCTTTGCATGAATGCAGAATGTTCTTCTGAATTTATTTTTACATCTGCAAGTCTTTGTTTGGGGGGGCAGTAGTAGAAATGACATTGATAGTCACTGAATTTGATTTTTTTATGATAGGCTCTAAATCCCATTTATCCTATTGAAACAGTTTGTTGCTATAAGTAGGAGACTAAAGTATGAAATGTTTGTCTCCTGAAGTAGCTCAAGGTAACCCTTTACACTAATCGTGCGAAGTCAGTAAAGATGAAAAGTAAACAAATACATGTTTTCTGTAAAAGTTAGAATTTTGTTTTGATACATTTTCAACATCACACACAGACATGTTAAAGATTCAAGAGAAAATAGTAACTTTCTCCATAGATATTTTTCCAACGCTGGTCAGACGCTACAGCTCTATTTATTGATTCAGCTCTTGTGTCGACGTGGCTGACATTTAGACTCTGGGGGGGGGGAAAGAAAAAAAGTAATGATTTTTCTGTCTGAAGCTCTGCTGATTCATTCAGAAAACTTAGTAAAATGTTCATACAGCTGGGATCCAATAGTAATTGTGACAGCTGAACAGCTTTAATTATCACTGGTCAAGCTGCAGTACAAAATGTAATGACTGTTGTGTCCTGCTGCTCTCTGCTCGGTTTTACCATGCAGAGAGTTACAGGTTGTCATTTAGACAGGCAGGAGACTTTTACCTGGGCTGTCACTCACAGGTGACTGAAGCACATCCTAATCAGTCTCTGCTGTCTCCCAGCGTCAGCAGCCCCACATCATGGGTTTGTCTTTGGTTCTGTTTGGTACCAATATTTTACATTCTCATACTCTGCTCATCTGGGGCTTTTCACAAGGTAGCTTATTGCTTGTGACATAGAAGGCAGACAACATAGTATTCCAGTGGACCACTGGCGTTCATGGGGGTTAGGGATCACAGCCACCCACGAATAGCTTAATTTGGTGAATATTTCAGACCCCTTTTAAAAAAACTTATAACTGTCTATTTTAATAGTTCAAACACCAAATATACCTTATTATGCTTTAATACACACAGTGGAAGCCATCTTGGCTCTACCACAGAGGCTAACCTCTACAGTCTTCCTTATTTCTGCTCTTGGGAGTACAGCCAGTCAGTGCCCTGGAAAACAAATGGTGCTCCTGAATTGGCTGCTTTACAAACGGAGGCCACTATTGTATCTGCCGTTTGCAAAATGATAGCACAAGTACGATTATGGTTTGGTATTTCAGCTTCCCAAGCTGCATTTTCTTTCAAAAATTTCAGATATGCTCTACGAAAAAATATGCGAATACTCCAGATTTTCTGCAAAGAATTTGGAGTCACGTTCCACACAAAAATCTATAGGTGGGGGTCCACTGTAAAGGCCAAAATACTTTTTAATTGTACAGAAATGTAAGAAAAAACCATGTTAACTGTAAATGTATTTTGAAACCTTTTCATGTTATTAATCTTGGATGAGGGAAGTGTGTGTATGTGACAGCAAACAAAGACGAATCAAAATCTAGAGCTGGTGTCTCTAGAAGAGGACAAAGATTGATTAGGAAACACTAAAGTTACCTCCTGAATGAGAGACAGCACAAGTGTTCTTACCTGCCAAAATGACAACATGCAACTCTCTGTATGATAAAACCCAGCAGAGAGAAGCAGGACATAACGACCATCACAGGAGCACTGCTTATATTTTATTTGAAAATAAATAATTTCTGATCATTGTAAGCCTTATGTTTTAAGAGAGGACACTGTTTAAGGAGGTTTTCTGCCTTAATGGTTCAAGAAATGGCTTTATACCATGGCCAAACTGGTGTAAATGCACAACAAATGGTAAAACGCCCAACAAACACATAGATGATGCAAACTCAAAAACACAAAAGCAACAGAAAAACGCTGCAAACAAAACATGTTGCAATCACAGAAAATAGATGCAAAAACCTACAATTAACCAAACAAATGCAAACAAAAAATACTGCAATGACAAACAAAATGCTGCAACCACAGAAAATAGAAACAAAACGGAAAATATGAAAAGCTTCAAACTTGCTCCACAAAACAAAAGTGCTCCAGACCACGAGGCGAAGTATAGATTAGGTAATATTACCTATGTGAATATGCAGCTGTTCTGTAATATTTTAAAAGACTACAATGATGTATAACACACCCTTCCTTCCTTCCAGACATCCCATTAAAACGTGACATCCCGTCTTTACCATCAACATATATATGTCTATGGTGTTTACGTTTTTTGATAGAGCGAGTTTGCGGCATTTGATACTTGCTGTTGTGTTTGTTGTGTTGTATTTGTGTGTTTTGGAGTTTGCATTATTCATGTGTTTGCAGTTCGTTTTGCTGCACGTTTACACCTCTCGGCCATCGCAGCAGTTCCACACAAATGTAAAGATCCAGAGCAAGTGTTTCTCATTTGAAACATCTTCTTTAAACCCCTAATATGTGAACTTGGTCACTTCTCAGCGGCAACTAATAAAAATAAGTTATAAACTTTTGGAATAATTAAGTTGTTCTGAAATTTTCTTTCAGAAAAACATTGGTTGCAGGACAAACCTGGTTCATTACAAAACCATTCTATTTTAGTCCAGTTAAATTTAGACATGATATTCATCCAGGTGCAAATATATTTTATTTCTAATCAGATATAGATCAGTTTGTAAAATGTTGTTAGGAAAAAGGCAAAATGTTTCAAATCTTCAGCGCAACTCTTCATCCTAACCAAGAATGTTGTGAAAACAAAGGCAGGACTCCATTTTTCCTAGCAAAAAACTTTCAGCAGAAACACGAATGAATGGCCATCTGTCTGAGCCGGCTGGGAGCCTGGAGGGCTGGAGGACAGGAAGGGAAGGTGAAACAAAGTTTGTCACAAATGGAAACATTTAGAGCACAAGACCTGGAGAGAATTATAAAGTACCTGTAGATTTGAAGATAAAATATGTGACGGCCAAAGTTTGAGGCAAACTCCAAACTATTAACTGATATGTGGATGATTTCCACATAGAACAAAGACATTTGCTTCCAACATTTTATTTTCAGCTCTAATTCCTCAACAAACTTGCGTTTTCGGAATACTTCTTGTGACTGTTCAGTTATTTGGATATTTCTTACCATTTCTCCTGTTGGTTGTTGCAAACACAAGCTCAAACATAGACCACATTACCTTTTTATTTGTGATCTAAAAGTTATATTTGTCCTAATTAAATAAATTTGCCCTGGATTTTTGTATTTTGAACTTCCTGAAAACACGTTCATGCACAAATTTAAAGATGTTCCAAACTTCAACTTGCTGCTCGAATATAAAATATGTGTGCTTGCTTGTGTTCATTTTCAAGTTAGACATCCTCTCATCATGAGATCAATCAAACCAATGAGAGATGGGACAGGCTGTGAATACCAGATCACCTCTGAATCGCCATGAAAACACAGCAACGGCAGACTGATGGCACACTCTCTGCCGTACCTCATTATCTACTGCTGAGATGCCCTTGAGCAGTGCATCTAACCTCTGTGTAATGGCCTCTGTTTTATGTGAGTGCATGTTCTCCTGAGGCTGTTTATTAGCTCACACTCCACCTGTGGCACCCTTTCAGTTTAGAGCTGTTTGGGCCAAATGTAGCTGCAGTTAAAAAGGTTGGAAAAAACCGTTTAAAAAATATTTGTTTCCAGATGTTTCGTTTCAACGCCTTGTCCCGTTTTAAAAACCTCATAATAATCACCACAGAAGTTCAAAAATGACATAAAGTCTACCTGGATACACCACCATCAACACTGAAAGTCTTCCTAGTAACAGGCCTCTATTCTGAGGGTGTTACATGCGTGTCATGGTGGAGCAGAGGGGAGTAGAGACGTGTGAAGCTTGTCTCAGAGACGAAGTGAGAACTACTTAAAAACCAGTGTCAGACAAAAAACTCAGAAGAAACTGAGATTATTCAGCACAAAGATACCATCATGCATTGGTTCACAAAAACAAACTAAAGATGAACACATGTCCTTTCAGTGTATATAACTGTAGATCTATATACTCGTGAGTCTTTGTTAGCTAGAGAGCGAGACGCGATGCCCAGACGGTGCATTATCATGCATCCTCACTTTTTTTTGCTTTCGCAGCAGTGTAGTGGTTGTAATCAACACTTGAGAAAACTGTGAGCATGCAGGATGAGTAACACTTGGTGTGTGTCTCTGTATGAGAGAGCAAGAGCGAAAGAGAGGGTTTGGTGGGGTGTTGGAAAGAGTTGTTGATGCATGTCTGGAGTGAGATAAACTTATAAAATTATCTGAAGTAAAATAAATGACAAAACAAACTTCATTAAAGTTATGAATCTCTAAACTGTTGCAGGGAATTTTGGGTCTGTCTTTTTTGGAGGTCTCTTTTAGGATGTAATTGTGCACAAAAGCTACTTATTAGGACTTAAGTTGAGGAACTAAAGCTTGAAGACAACAATATAAGATAAAACACAATTGTTCCACTATAATTCTGGAAAAATGTATAGAATCTGTACATGACAAATATACTAGTAAAATGTGCTTCAAATGTTTACTTTGGTTCATTGACCTGGACTTAGATTTGTTTCTACACATCAACACACAAAAAATGACTTAAGTGTAAACTGAGCAAATCCATCGGCTGTACATGTGGAATTTTACTTGCGTGCTGTGTTGTTGGTATGGGGTATGATGGATTAGAGACATTTTCTTAGACAAAGATGTCTACAAACTGATGAAAAAGACCTTGTCAAAAGTGGAGACAAAAAGAGTAAAAAAGTTGTTGAAATTGAATATTTTTTAAGGCCTCACAAGGTAAAAATTATCTTCAAAATTTGAAAAAAGTACTTAAAAGGCTTATTTAGTCAAGTAATACGCCTCAAGCCTTAAATGGTTCAGAGAGCCATCTATAGTGTAACTAACCCCTCTGTGAAAGCATAATCCCGTCCCCAGGCGGTGCAAAAAGACAAGTGTGTGTATGAACGGAGGAGGTTAAGCGGGGCTGTGGTCAACGCGAGGTAAAGCCCTGTAGCCAACGTAGCGGCTTTATTGCTATATTTAGCAACTTTTCAGACCCTCTAGCCACAAATCTAACGACTTTTTTCTGTTATTGGAGACTTTGATGACATGTGAACGCACCAATTGCTCTGCAGTTACTTTCCAGACCGAGTGCAGCAAGTGCTGCTGTGAGCCCCCCACCCCGCTTCCTAAGCACTGTAGTGAGTCTCACAGTCATCCTGCAGCAAACCGCCTGCAGTCAGAGCAGAGAGGATTCCTTTCCACTCCATGTCGACGTTGCAAATGAATCATGCTTGTGCAAAGCTGAGAAACGCTGTCGATCAATCCTCGACACGTTCGCTATTCCAACTCCTGACTCGCCATGTGGCTGTGTCTGAATGAGATGGTTTTATACCTGAGCCGTGGGCGTGTGTGATGTTGACGTCAACCAAGCTGTACCATTGCAACAAATATGAAAATTCCACTGCAGTAGCCACCCTTCAGCCCAAAGAGTGCAGCACTGAGACAGTTTTAGGCCAGATGTTGCAGAATTAATCAAGTTTACAAGAAAATGTCACAATTTGCAGTGTAAGAAAAGATAGCACCCTTAAAGCCCAATTTATACAGCTTATTTGCAAAAAAAAGGTTGATATGGGGTTTAGTTACTCTTTAAAGCGTGGATTGCTGTTTCTCTTATCAAATATGGCTGATCTATTAAGCTTCAAAGAGGGTTGGTTTTTATCTCTTTGTAGGTTTCATGATTTTATGGCTTTCACCACATGGTACTCCAAAGTTATTCAGCTTTATTTCTGATTAACTCAGGCATTTTGTCTTATTTTTGACAGTAGCAGGAAACGAAGTCCTGACAGACTTGGGAGAATAGGAAGAAACTAGAAGTTACTTCTGCACTTGGTTTCCTAAGCAGTGACATAGTATATGATCAATAGCTCATGATGTTTTACATTTGCTAAATTAGATGGGATAAAATCTCTGGAGTAAAAAGCAATTTCCTTCAATTGTGTCTGAAGTGTCTCTTTTTTTGTCACATTGTGTCACAAAACTGAAGGAACTGTATGTGATGTACTGCTCTATATAGCTTATAGATGTGCATATCCACAAAAATTTGTCTTTGCGTGTGATTTTTTTTTTTTTTATTGCAAAATGATAGAGGACCTTGTACTCGCCTTACTTCCTCCTCAAACTTTACATCTTTGGCAGTGTGTGTCACATGGCATGTGAGAGACAACAGAAAAAGAGATGCTCTGTTTGAAGAAAATGATTCCCGTTCCCCCACACAGAATCCTGCAGGGTTGTCCTTTTGTTGTGAAGCCATCAGGATCCAATTTCTCCTTCATTAGGTCTAGGTAGGAGGCAGTATACGGCCACTAGGTAGCTAGCCTCGCTGCCATCCCTGTTCACACACACATTTACAGAGTCTAAACGCCTGTTATCTTCCCCTCAAAGCAGTAACATCAATAAGCGCCCTGTAACAACACCGCTAAAACACACAAACATGACCGCACACAGGAATAATTTTTTAGATACGAGATGAGAGTGCCACAGCAGCGGACACTCACATATAGCAATCAGAGTCCGGTAATGAAACTCCCAGGTCCCTCTGGAGGAGAAATAACAAGGTCTCAGGCACTGAAAAGAGATCCATAGTTTGTCTTTAATTGACCTGATCTATTACTGCGCATGATGGATAGATACACAACAAGCACTCTCTCCTTTTAGATGACCCCCCTCTCTCCACTGGGTGAGATTGCACTGTGTGCAGTGAATCAAGCCAATCACTTTGGCATGTTAGAAGTTTGCAACAGCTGCTGAGTGGATAGTGTTCACACATCAGTTGTAAGAGAAATGTAGACATACTGCATAAAATACCAAGACATGCACTCGCTGTAAGAGGCAGTTTTACGGAGTTAAAACCTGCTGTAGTTGGTCAAGAGGGATGGAAGTGTATGGCCTGCGTGTCCAAATGGCAGGCAGGATGAAGCCCATTAAACGAAAGAGGTCCGACTTTAATTCGTGCTCTTTGGTAATTGGCCTATCGGGGCTGATTTGCATTGTTTCCAGGGCAACAGGCTTGCTTCTCCATAACTAAACGCAGCAGGAGGTCGGGAAGGAGGGAGAAAATGGAGGGGAGCTGGTGAGAGGTGGTGCTTTGGGAGAAGTCAAAAAGGACAAGAGGGAAAGGAAAAGTTCTGGTAAAAATTACAGCATATTTGGAAGTTATTTCTCTGAAGGATTATATGGTGGACAATGAGTTCAGATTTATTTTTCATGAACATTAAGTGGGAAGAAAATGAAGTTAAATTAATTAAGCTTTGTCCTCACCAAAGACTAAGCAATAAATAAGTGTTGCATTGGTAACATTTATAAAAACAACATATTATAGAAACTTAAAGACTAATAATGAAAGCCTTTTAAAAAGCATTAATTAAAAAAAAAAAAAAAAAAAATCAACATTTAGAATTAGTGTTTGTCTGCCTGGCTTCCTTAGGTTAAAATCTTTCTCTGAGACATGAAGTCACAGCTCTAATTTGGTGTAAGCATGTCTCCAAGGGGACGTAGGAGACTCCGGACAGCTGTTCCATAATTCAGTTCAAACCAGAAGTTTACATACTCAGAATAAAAAGATACACCTTTTTTTCTCACTGTCTGAAGTTAAATCAGACCAAACTTATCTTTATGTCAGTTAGAATTACCTAAATTATTTCTATTTGCTAAATGCCACAAAAATGTGACAAAGAATCTGTCAGATTTTTTTATTCGTGCCTACAAAATCAGAAGTTTACATGCATTTCCTCAGCATTTGGCAATATTGCCTTTGAACTGTATGACTTGGGTCAAATGTTTTGAGTTTCCTTCCACAAGGTTCTCACAATAATTTGCTGGAGTTCTGGCTCATGCTTCCGGACAGAACTGCTGTAACTCAGTCAGGTTTGCAGCCCGCCTCACTCACACACGCCTTTTCAGGAGGCTTAGTAGCTGGAAGCTCGTTAGCCTTATGCCTCATGGAGAAAAGGACTGATCGACTGACATCAGGTCACGCACACCTCACTGAATATTACTGAGGTCAAACTAAAAACAATGCGTTTTATGTTGCAACTTAGGATTGCAGTTTATTGATATGGTATGCATTTTCAAAGTACTAAGGAGACGTAGTGAAAACAATTAGATAAAATTAAGAAAAAACACAAATCCAGGGAAATGTCGAGCTTTCCGTTGACGAGTCAAACTTGTCCAGGTTTCTCTCCAAAACTTTAACCTGATAGAACAATTGTAAAAAAAAAAAAAATTAAAAATGTGTAACTCATTAACAGTTGTGGCTCTTTATTTAAAATATGCTATCAGCATTTTATTTTATTTTAGTCTTGCCTTTTTTGTGTTTGTTCTCAAGATCTCCTACTTCTCAATCCACCAGTGGGTCATGACCTTAACTTTGGTAATCACTGAAATAATCCAAAATGTTGTAAGCACGGGCATAAGTATAGAAAGACCAGTAAAACAAGATAAAATATGTTATTGTATGACTTGTGTACTTCAGAGGTTTCTCACATAGATTAAGAATGAATTCTTTGGTAGATTATTTCCAATGATAAATTGTTACATGACTCATAACAATAATCTGTAACATGTTTGTCCCACGAGAAAGATTAATTGAAGGTGGAGAAACAGACAGGAAGAGAGAGGAAGGAGTGTAAGTCTAAAAGCTTGCGCTTATCAAAGAGTTGACAGGGTAAAGATGATGAGGTGGTGGAGGACAGATAAAAGCACAGATAAATGGAAGACAGTTTTACTCGTTTAGTGACCAGGGAAGCTCGGAGCAACTTCGATTTTCCTGGTGACTCGCTTCGTGTAAAAGCAGCGGAGGTGAACAGAGTGGATTAAACCTGAAAGCGGCATTTTTCTGACATGGGAAGTCAACAACAGCATGGTCCGCTGAATTGGACAAGTGATGAAAAGTGGGCCAATTTTCATCATGTCTTCTGGTGTGAAAGTTTCATTTTCTCTGTGTGTTACTGTGCACTGAGAAGAAAGTTGGATGACGTTTACATAAAAAAATAATAAAAAAAAAATGTCCAAACCATTTTTAACATAAACCTCTGATGTTTTAACATATCAAAAAAGTGGGTTTCTGGAAGAAAGGATTAAAAGGATCAGATCGCAGCTTTAACTTGTGTTTTATATTTGAATCACTCTCTGAAATGGATGAATAAGAGTAACAGAAATTTGAAACTGAAACCTGCAAGAAAGTAGAGATTTTAAAGGCTGCCCAAGCAGTTTATGCCCACTGGGACTGCACTGGGATCCCCAGAATGAGCTGGAGGATGTTACTGGTGAGAGGGATTCATTGGGATCCCTCCGTGACACAAATGGTAAAAGGCTTGTCCTTGCATAGCACTTTATCAAGTCAGAGGACTCCAAAGCGCTTTCTACTACACTAAGTCATTCACCCATTTAAACACCCATTCACACATGGATGGTGGTAAACACAGCTGTCCTGGGGCAGACTGACAGAAGCAAGCCTGCCATTCAATCACTGGACCACCACCAGCAGGCAAACGGTGAGGTGTCTTGCCCAAAGACACCATGGCATAGTGACTGAGACGGAGCGGGGTTTCGAAACGGCAACCCACCAGTTAAAGTACGAATTCCTACCTCCTGAGCCACTCCCGCCCCAAAAGTGCAAGACAATGAATGAATGGATGGATTGAAGATCATTTGTTCACTTTTGAAAGAAAAATTAGGAGCTGAAGTATAATGGTAGTGAGTTAGTTTGGGTGTGGACTTTCTGACATGATCTGATAGAAAACTGTAAGTTCTATAGCGGTTGGAGCTGCACAGGGTGAAAGGGAAAAAAGATGGATACAAGTGAAGACAAAACTTTGAGCATTATGGTTGTTTAAATTGAAGCTTCTTAAGGACTCACAGGGTAAAAACTCTAAAAAGTATTAAAAAGCCTATTCGTGTAAAATATGGCTGATACCTCGAGTATCAGCCATATTTGGGTTTCTCTTTGCCAAAACCACTATAGATTTTTATTGTTTCCTGGATTTCATGAACCACATATGATGTATCACTAACAAGTTATTCAGCATAATAACTAATTGACTTAAACACTGAAACTTGTTTTTGGCGGTAGGAGGAAACAGAGTTGTGGAGAATAGGAGGAAACTAATAATTAAGAAACACATATGTATTTTAGTCCTTATGCATTAGATTTTAACTCACAGTTCTCCTTACTTATATTTATCATACAAGAGATGGCTCATATTCCTCTAAAGTTTTTTGAGAGAACCTTCGACGGGAGGCCCTTGCAGGTTTTCCTGCAGGGTCACTGTTTCCCTGAACTGTTTGAATGATTTTAAAAGCGAACAAAACAATCCACCTGCAAACCCGAAGGGAAGAGCTGTTGTGGCAGAAGAGACATCTACTCCAGACGATTTTTAAAGATCCTTTGACACCAAAGGCTCCTCAGTCTGTGATCAAAGGGCAAAATGAGCTGTGTTTGACTCTTGTGCAGCATCTCTGATCAGTCCAGCTGGGCTGTAGTTTTAGGACTTTGGAGAAAGGTCTGTGTGCATGTGGATTCACTCTTTATTCAGTCAGTCGTGATATTTTTCCATCCGCTGGCTGATTAATAGATGTGGTGACCTTCCACTATAATATTAAACTCAGATCAGATGTTGTAGACCGACGAAAATAAAATTCTGCTCTGATGATTAAAATATGATGATGCTATCATATTAATGATCTGATTCCAGGCTTCTCCTTTATATATTCCAGTTCTAGTTTTCATTAACAGACACTGACCTCCCTGGTCACTGTAAAACAACTTTTTAATCTGATGTACAGTAAAATGGGGTAAAATGCTGAAAACAAATAGGTAGAGATGCCTTAGTAGAGAGCCTGTAGTTGGCTGTTTTGTGCTCTGATAAAGTATTCACACCCCTTGAACTTTTTCCCATTTTTGTGATAAAACAGCACGATTCAGTTTGTGAAACTGAAGGAAAACACACAGTTTTGTTTAAATTGTAACTAACCCCCTTAGTGTCTGTTTTTCAAAAAGTGAACCGCCTGCAGTATGAGCTGAGAGGAGACCCATTCCACTCCATGTCCACATTGCAAATGAATCACACACGTGTAAAGCTGAGAAATGTTATCGATCAATGCTCGTCACTCCAACTCCTGACCTGCCACGGGGGCTTGTCTGAGTGAGATGGTTTGATACCCGAATGCTGGGCTGTCACCTAGACATTGACCAAGCAGTACCAGTACCAGTGGCCACTGTTCAACCCAAAAGAGGGCAGCACCAAGATGGTTTTAGTCAAAATATTGCAGAATTAAAGACATTTACACAAAAATGTCACAACTTGCACAGAAACAAAGATAGCACCTTGAAGGAGCAATTTAGACAATTTATCTGAAAAAACTTGATTTGGGGTTGAGTTACTCTCTCTGAATTGTAGCATCCATTTGCGTGAGCCTCCTTTACTCTGACACCACTAAGTAAATTCCACCAATTGCCTTAAGAAGCCACCTAATTAATAAGCAGAGTCCACTTGTGTGTAATATATTCTCATTATAAATGCAGCTGTTCTTTGAAGACCTCAGAAGTTTGTTGGAGACATTTAGAGAACAACCAGCATCATGAAGACCAAGGACCACAACAGACAGGTCAGGGAGGAAGTTGTGTTGAAGTTTCAAGCAGGGCTAGGTTCTAAAACAATATCCCAAGCTTTGAGCATCTCACGGAGCTCTGTTCAGTCTATGATCTGAACATGAAAAGGGTATAGAAAAAGTGAAAATCCTTCAAAGACATGGCTGTCCACCAAAACAGATGGACTGGACAAGATGTCAGGAGGGTAACTCTAGAGCCGACGCAGGGATCCACAGAGAACAGCCATAAGTTTAATCAGAATTCCTGTGTTACTTGTTTCAGAACACCTTTATTAGCCAGTGTAGTATAATTTTGAGTTTGACATTTAGACTCTGAACCCTTCTGCTTAACATGCTATGGAGTGATGAGCCAATCTCTACCCCTTGAACATGTCTTCTGCAATTTGTCAGGAAGTGATGTTAGGATCTCTGACAATGGGATGGTGGAGGATCTGAGGAGAACCAAGCAGAAGCTGGCATCAGAGGGCAGGAAATGCAGATTACAGCTGGAGGTTTGCATCTTAGATACAGCCATATTCAATAAATTAGAATAATATTGAACATTTTATTTATGTCAGTAACTCAGTTTACTAAGTTAAACCCATTAAATAGATTAATTATATACCGACTGATGTTTTCAAGCCTTTATTTTTGTGAATTATGATTTTTCATTTACAGCGAATGAAAACGCAAGATTAGAATATTACATCAGACCAATAATACATTTTCAATACAGAATCACCTCATTTGTGCACTCCACAAATCTAACCTTTATGTTGGCCCATATTGAAAGAAAACCAATAAGAAGTCAAATTTTCACATGGTGCTGTGCTCAGATGAGACCAAAAAACTCTGAATTTTTGGCCTCCATGTAAAACACTATCCACCACTGGCCATTGATTGACAGCACTAAGGCCCGCCTCCTGGCTCTGATTGTTTCTCAATAGTACTAGGAGCACTGGGAGAAGGCAGAGGAGCTTGATTTTTTTTTCAGATTATCTGTCTCATAGCATTCTGTCATGATATAGTGAAAGTTTCAACAAATATGTAGAAAAATATTTTTTGATAGAAGTTACATACTGCAGCTTTAACCTGTAAAAGTACCTGTTATAGCAGTGAAAGTTGTTTTTTTCAAACTTTTGACTCCACAAAACTAAACAAACAAAAACACTTTTCTGATTCTTATTGGTAAATGTTTTTTGAAAACCATACGTAATTGTCCTTCCACTCCACAGTTATTCACTACTTTGTGTTGGCCAGGGGTCTGGACCCTTTATAACCCAAAGAACCATTTTTGCCCTCACTCCAGCTAAGGTATACTCGTTCAGAGCTGCAAATGTCACCTGGCCTTTCGAAAAACTACTTACAATTTTTGATAAATATCTACTAAAGAAAATGAGATGTTTGTGAAAAATGATGTAAAGGAAATACAAAGTTGGCAACATAATGATAAGAAATATGGGCGTAATAAAATTGCTAGTATTTCTAGTTTCATTTTGTTGTGAAAATATATATTTGGCTCTTTATCAGTTCTAGCCAAAGTTATTAAATGGCGAAGTTGATAGCACTGTTGCCTTACCGCAAGAAAGTTCTAGGTTCAAATCCCTGCCTGGGGTCTTTCTACATGGTGTTTGCTTGTTCTTCTTGTGCATGTGTGGTATCTCTTAGGGTACTCCAGGTTCCTCCCACAGTCTGAACAATGACTGTTAGGTTAATCGGTCTCTCTAAATTGCCCTTAGGTATGAGTGTGTGTGTGTAGTTGTTTGTCCTGTGTGTCTCTGTGTTGCCCTATGATGGACTGGTGAAATGTCCAGGGTGTACCTGGACACTCTTGCTCAATGACTGCTGGAGATAGGCACCAGCCCACCTGTAACCCTGCAAGGATAGGCAGATATAGATAAGGATGGATGAATATTAAAGGGGGGATATTATGTATTTTCACTGCAAAGCTTCTCCATGATGCCATTTACAGCCTTTCTTTGGAACGTTGTAGTTTGTAAAATAATCGTAACAGGCGCAGTCCACCAGGTGTTTGCTAACTGCTGCAGCAAGGGGTGTGAGAAATTTTACTAAGCATAGATAAATGGAATGGCCTTAGAGATTTTAAATGATTTAAACTAAAATGAAGTTAAAATAAACAAAAACACTGTGGCAGAACAGAGTTTCTCAGTAAGCAGCAAAACAGGTTAAGGTGTTTCACACTTTTTGTTTGTCTTTTTTTTTTTATTTGTATTAATTTTTTTTGTCTTCACTGGAAAAATACTAATTTAACTTTTTACTAACCTTAACAGGACAAAATGCGAGCTTTTAGAACTTTTTTCAATTCAAAACTATACAAAATGTGAAATTGTGGTTGATGTGATTTGATTGAAAGTCAAACTATTGCAGCTGTCTTTTCATAAACGACCAAGAAGGATGACTAATGAACACAGAGGTTAATGACAGAGTGACAGTGATTGTTTTTGAGGTGGCAGCAAGCAGTCTATCTGCTCCTGAGGAGTGACCTTTCTTCAAAACAAGCTGATTGCAGTCATCCTGACACAGACACAGAACTCTCATTAGCGAAGCGACTCTACGAATAGCACAGAGGGTGGGGGGAAATAAAGCACACAGTCAAACAGTGATGCTGACAATAATGAGAACGTTTGTTTCTTGTGGTGGCAGGTCAAGGTGATAATGACTTGCTTCTGTGATTGGGAGTTAACAGTGTTGATTGGCGCTTAATGAGAGCCTTCTTAATTGTGTCAATGAGTGAGAGAAGTTTGAGGACAGTTTGTAGAAAGTGATGATGAGAGGAAGTGATGAGTTTACAGAGAGATAAACAGAGAGGAGCTGTTCACACGGGTGAAGCGGATGAAGACAGCGAACAGATGGAGAGAAGCTAGTTAGTACAAAAGATCGTATCTCTGTGGCACAGATAAGTCTACAAATGCACCCCCCCACTCAGTTGATTTGATGCACTGTATTGCTTCTTCTCTTTGACAGAAAGTGATGAACACAGGGTCACGATTTGATGTATTTGAGCTGTGAGATCAGAAATCATCCAGCAGAGCTATTGGGCCTAAATCACTCGGTTTATAGACGTGGCCTTCGAGCCATACTTCACATCACACACAGTCAGCTTCTCCTGCTTCTCATCTCAACAATCAATCCCGTCTGTTCCCAGCTCCAAGACACTTCAGAGACACAGGCTGATGTCATCATTATCTGTACAGAAAGCATGCAGTAGCTGAACTGTTCCAGTACGAGCTAAACATAGCCTGGACACGTCAGTCCAAGCTAAATGCAGGATTAAAACGAGCAGCTTCTGTTACAGCATACACTATATACATAACAGTATGATTAAAAACAATAGAAATAAAACATTGACTTGACTTTTGCTGATAGTTTGATTGTTGTTACTTATCCAAAACAGAAAATATTACATCCATCCATCCATTATTTATACCCGTTTGTCCTTGGAGGGGCACAGGGGGGCTGGTGCCTCTCTCCAGAGGCGGTGTATACCCCGGACAGATTGCCAGGCCATCTTAGGGCAAGCTAGAGAAACACAGGATAAATACCTATGCAATACCACCAAAGGACAACTAAAGGAGGCCATTTAACCAAGCACTCATGTTATTGAACCTGGAAGGAAGCCGAAGTATGTGGAGAAAATCCACAGTTGCACAGGGGAGAACATGCAAACTCTATGCAGAAAGCTCAGGGTTCAGATCCTGGACCTTTTTTCTGCAAGGCGGCAGTGCTACCAACTGAATGACAATGCAGCCTGAAAATATTAGTTTTTCCTCTAACTTTTTAGGTTAGTTTTGTGTGTTAGTCTTTTTTTGATGGTTATTTCCTAATATAAAGTGCTTTGACTATACCTAAGTATCATTGTGAGTTGTGTTTAAACCGTTAACTGTATTGTATGGTATGACTTGAATGCAGTGGTTATTCATAGTTAAGAGCTGAATATTCAGAGTGGAGTGTCCACACCTCTGCAAAAACCTGGTAGCCTGAGTTCAAGTTCAACGTTTTTGTCATATGCACAGTAGAAACACTCTTCCTTGCACAGTAAAAAATTTTCTTTGCCGTCTGCAAGAATGCCACTTTAAAAAAACCCCATAAAGAATATAACATGATCTTATAAACATAGCAAAAATATTATCTACAATTACCAATAGCAAGATAAAAAAAAAATCTAAATTTACGTGCTAAGTAGTTCAATGAAAATATGAGCAATGTGAATATAATATGGAGCAGATTATTGGTAGTGTGAACACCCAATATCTATGCTTTATTGAAACACCTTTTTGATTCAGCTGGACAGTTCCGTTGCCTTGAGATCACTCCTGCTATTACTTGTCGTATATCTGAATAATCCCAAGTAATGTGGGGCTGTCCTGGCAGAACTTTTGCTCTTTTTGCATATTTTAGCCAAAGCCACAGTTTGCAGAATGACTACGAAGTATTGAAAAGATGAAGGAACTGTGCAAAAGTATGAGTCAGGGGAAGGATTTACCTAAACATGCATAAAACTTTGTTGTTTTTTGATGATCATATGTTTTTATTTCTTTTCAAGTTGCAAATTGACACGAGCTGTTTCAGATTTTAACTAGCACTGATTACACATTAATTTGTATTTGCAGTTCAACTGCTGATTTTACTAAAATGTAATGTAAAGCGAAAAACGTTAGAAAGACCAAAATGTCTCATGTTCATTCCTTCAGTCTTTTTTGCCTCAGTCCATGACTGAGATATGCTCACACAAGATGCAAGGAAAACTGGGTGGGCAGTAACAACTTGAGTCTTTGAGGTCTAATTGCTAAGTCTTACAAGCCTTTCTTCTTTATTTTAAGGCTTAAAGTGAGGAAAGTAACACTGGTAATACCAGTTTCCTACAAAAATAAAACTGAGATACAGTTGTCAATGGAAAGTACAAGAAGCAATCAGTCTTTGATTGCTGTGGCATTTTAAACAAAAATTGAGGTCCAGATGTTAGCGTTAGCACCATCAAATCCTTCTACATACATATTTAAATTGTAATAATATAGTGAGTGAGTAAGACATGAACAGTACATACCGAGGCAGAATCCATTCATTCTCATTTTTATTCTGATTTGTTCAGTTTTTATTTGCGAGTTTTAGCAGAAAAGACTTTTCTCCTCTCTCCTTTTTTTTCTCCAACCAGCCAAACGATTGATCTATGGACCACCGTTAGGCATCAGTCTCTCTTTCATATCCTATTATAGATTCTCCCTCGGGCCTTAAATTTAATGAAAAAGGAATGAAAGAAATCCCGGCTCCGCAAACCTGGTGCATCGGGTTAACCTATTATTGGCCATTTCAAGCTGCTTTAATTCTGCGACTCCGGCATTACCAGGCTGTGTACATAATAAAGACAGCTATCTATGAACCGCCTCCTATCTCGGTGGCATGTTCAACCCATGGTCAGTATCATATTTGAGAGTCCCAGCAGGGGTACAGGTGGGAGGGAGAAACAAAGGCAGTAAAAAATAGCTGCAAAGAGAAAAACAGTTTTTCTTCTTTACAGTGGAGATGTTGGGGGTATTTCAGCAGCTGTGTACAGTCTTAAGCCCTATCCAAACAAACCATTTAAAAGTCATTAACAAAGGCTGTAAATTAGTCCAGTATCTTACAATTTGTATTTAAATAGCTGATCTTTATCTGTTTCTGGTTATTGCTGTAAAGCAGGAGACTAACATTTGGTTATACCACGGATGTAAAGGTGCATCTGTCTTATGAGATGAGACCCGATATTGGGTTTAAGAGAATGAGACAGGAAAAGATTTTAGACATATTTTCTGTCTACTTTTGACTTCTCCATTTATTGTGATTTTCATGTTTGTCTGATTCTAAGGTGGTTCCAATGCATCAAAACAAAAGCATTGAAAGTGTAACTTATTTTATGCTTATAAAAAAAACAGTAAACTGTGTCTTAAAGGGACTCTGATCAATGTAGAATGTTCCACTTCAGGTTTGATCTCAGGATTTTTAATTTGGACTTGGAGATGATAAAATACAGTTCAGTCTTGGATAAACCCCCCCCCCCAAAAAAAACTGTGAAACAACCCTTCACTTTCGAATGAGCCATTTTTTTTTTTTAATTTTTTTTTAAGCATTGTTAGTAGCTAAAGGTTAGCCAGTCTATCCAATGGTACAGTGATTACCAACTATTCTTTTCTTGTTTGTCACTCTGTCCTAGATTGTTTTTTCCTTTGAGTGCCTTACATGCTGTTGAAAAAAATGATTTGAAACTGGCTTCTTCAGTGTTTTCTAATGGAATGTTATCAGCCAAAAGTCTATCGATTCTTTCAACACAAGCCTGCAGCTCAAAAACTGCTTCCTTTCTTACTTTAAATTAGTCTCAAACAGGATGTCAAGTTTAAACTACTTGCCGTCCAATACAGGACTGATTATAGCTTACAACTGCAGCAGCAACTGAACTGGAAGATTTGACTTATGCTTTACTTGGATGAGAAATATTGGCACGACAATATTATCCAGTTGTAAAGTAATGCCAGAGGGTCTTGGAACCCCTACTTCCAATTTTCATATGGTAAACAGTGGACCTCTGGTATTCGTGAGGGCGAGGGACCCCAGGAGCCCACAAACAGCTAAAATACACAATTATGTTAGACCCCCTCTAAAAATGCTTATAACTGCCTATTTTAATAGTTCAAATATAAAATGTACCTTAATACGCACGGTAGAAACTGTCTTATCACCACCGCAGAAGGTAACCTCTACGGACTTGGTTATCTCCGCTCAAGGGGTTACAGCCAGTCAGCAGCAAGAAAAATGAATGGGGCACCTGGATTAGCTGCTTTGCAGACACAAGCCAATAGCGAGTCATGTAGCATCGTGCCGAGGTATTTCAGCTTCCCAAGCTGCATTTCCTTTTGAATATTTTAGATATCCTCTACAAAGAAATCCCCAAATAGGCATTTTTTTGTGAATAATTTGGGGTCACATTCCACAGAAAAATCAGTGATTAGATGAGTCTGTGAATACTGGACTACAAGTAGGCTGTGGTCCACTGAACATCATTATTATTTCTATGTTCTTTTATAGAATCAGCACCTTGCATTCTCAAGGTGTTGGGGAAACCAGTTTGATTTCTTTAACAATCTGTATAGTTGTGTGGACAGGTGCTGAGAAAGTAGTGTTAGTTTATCATATTTCCAAAAAATGTATGGGATGTCCTCCAAAGGGGCTGTGACAAAAAAGTTTTAGACTTAATTTTAGGTGCAATGTCAAAGCAGAAAATTGTTTCCAAGAAAATTAATTTTATCTTTTTTTACTTTGTTGCTTTATATTGGAAATCAGACTTGCTAAAGTTGTCCTTTGTTTGAGAACTGTTTTTCCCATCCTATTTAATGCTGGTGTAGAGGTTTCTTGAGTTTGTTTTGTTTCAGCTTAAAGTCTAATATTAAACCCGGATCACTGAAATGAAGTTCCAATGTTAGTAATCCTGTGATTGTTCCCTACGCCACCGGGAATACTCTCCCACACTGTGATTTATCTGTATGACTGTCGAACAAATTAACTATATTGCCAAAGTCGTTTGCAGTATATTACAACTGGCTATAAGAAGCGCATCAAAATAATGGAGAAAAATGATTTGGTTGCTGTTGCTTTCTTCCCCCTCCATCCTTAAACACCCACAACTTCAGTCTCTGGGTTAATAAATGTGTGCACAACAGGGGTTTGCCAGCACACGCACACATAGTTGTGCAAACAGTGAGGTGGAGTTAGTAGCTTGTCTGATCCTGATTGTTGGAAGCCAGTTCTATGTGGTGGTTTTCATCCTGCTTTCTCTGGAGACACAAATTCCAAGTTACACAGCTACAGTTTTTGTGTGTGTTTGATTTGTTCAAAGGCTAAAGGCTGATTGCTTTCTCAGCACCCGTGTCGTATCAGAAGGGTTGATAATAACAACCTAGAAATCTACATAGAGGAGTGTTTGTTGTTTGTGAAGTCGGTGTTGATTACTGGCGATTTACTGGCTTCTTGTGTGTTTGTTTGAGTGTGTACTCCAATCATCCTACCCTCTTCTATCCTCCATTTCTCACAGTGTCACCGTAAACATTGTTTTGTGTCTGTGTATGCAAGCTTAGCTGTGCCTTGCACTTTTGAAAACATCAAACTGAGTTGAACTGGGTGAAAATCTTTTATAGTTCTGTCCAAAAGTCTTGAGTCATTCAGCATTTCTTTACTTTTACCTCGCAAATGTTCTTTGGATATTCTAGAATTGTGTTGCTCATGGTGGCAGCATCTTGGAGTAGTTCTGTTACATTAGTTCTGATTTGTTCTTTTGGTACTTTGTTCATAATTCTTTTTGGTTCAGGATTGCATGTTAGTGCAATTATTTCCTCTGGTTTTGGATGTGGTGCTGCTGGTAAGGATTTTTGGTTTTACTTTATTTTTACTTTCAGACAGTTGTTTTTATGCATAACCATGGCAACAAGATATTGTTTCTACAACTAGAAGCAGCTGATTAGCATCTCAAAAGCTCAAATAATACCTGAACTATGACCCCAAATTGGCTGAAAAGGAGGCTTCATGGATGCAGAGCAGGACCAAACAGTAGAGAGAGAAGGAAGTGTTCCTTCTCTCTTCCATTCATTATAATGGGCAACGATCATATCCCCTACTCCAGCATCTCTCTACCCAGCTTTCTAACCATACAGCTAGACAGATTTAAAGAGGAGTGACAAAAGCAAATGAAGTGGATTAGGAGTGGTTACCAACAACTGATGGTGTCATCCAGGACATGTTACTGTGGAATATTGTTTCTGCTGTCCTTACCATATAATGACAGTCATGTATGGCTATCATACAGCAACAGTCTTCAGTGAGAGGCCTATTTAGATTTGTTTCAAAACTGACCGCTATCAGTGATCCTTCTTAGGCCTATCATGATAACAAATTTTGCTGGGAAATTAATTGTCTCAGAAATTATTACGATAATGATATTGTCATTTTGGGACCATTGTTCTCTAATAGCATAAAAATGACATAATAATGGAAGTACACACTGTCAAAGATCAATAAACTAATTTCTAAAGAACATTTCACACTGGAACTGGAAGACATTTTAAATATCCAAAATGAATAAAAAAAAACCAAACAAATAAAATGGATTATGCCTCTATAAACAAAATGGATTATGCCTCTATAAACAAACTTACCCATAAAAATATACTGATCATTAGCTTAGAGTGGGAAAACAGGCAATACTGCCAGTTAGGACTTGTGTAGGAGAAAAAAAAGTGTAAACTTACTACTGTCTTCTGGGAGGGGATCAAATATTTGCAGCGTTTATTCAAATGCTGGCTTTTCAACGAGATTAAAGGGTAGCATTTCTTCAGTGATTAAGTGAACTACTGTGTCTTAGTATGCACAATTTTGCACTGGCCTTTTTCTATTTTGTTTGTCAATTAAACACCCCAGTGATTGTGGACAGTCAGTAAGATGAAGGCAGCCCATCGGTTATAGTTTTTTTTTTTGTTTTGTTTTTTTTTCTTTTTTTCCCAAGCTGGAAAACCTGCATCGGATGATAACGTTTTAGGTGCAGATACATGTTTGTTGTATTGCTGTGTTTAGTTGCTACTGTTATACAACACATCCAACATACCGGCTCGCACAGTTAACCTGAGCCGGTTAAATTAGTGGTGTCCAAAGTCGGTCCTCAAGGGCCGGCATCCTGCATGTTATGGTTCTCTCCCTGGTGGTTGTAACTACCTTCCTCAGCATGTCAATGTTCTGCAGAGGCCTGTTAACAGGCCATCATTTGATCCAGGTGTGTTGAACCAGGGAGAAAACTAAAACATGCAGGATCCTGGCCCTTGAGGACCGACTTTGGACACCACTGGGTTAAGTGGTTCACCACGGTCATTCAGTGTGAATTCAAAGTGCTCCCACACTGCAGCTGTCATGTTCGGTTTTTAAACCAGCGTTTCTTTGGCTTGCTGCTCCTCACAGGGCTCTCATGCTACATTCTGTGGTACGAGACCATGAGCCTGGCAAGTAACTGATGCAAGAGTTCACTGCTCTTTATGGGCTCAACATACGGGAGGCAATGTCGCTCCCTCTCCATTAATTTTCTATAGAACCTGGTGGCAGTCCGACAGACCAACAAAATTTGTGCATGTAACATTTTGACCTTGTACATGTAGACATGCACACGTGGGCTAGCGATGCGGCTCAAGAAGCTGAGTTGGAAAATTTTCAACTTTTGCCGCTGTTGTCGCTATCGCGTCCCGTGTGTTGGGATCACCCCGAGTGGTGAGAAACCAATGCTTTCGTTGTTGTTTGTCACTCCCCGTATGTAAAGCCCATTACTCTAAGGGTGCACCGAAGTGAAGCTTTTTGTCATCCAGTCTCTTTGGTAGAAAGAGAGAAACATGACGAAAACAAGCAAGCATGCAACTGGAAATGATCAACCTCATTTTAATTTATCATGTGATTAATTGATTTATTGCTTATCACCACAGGCCTAATCCTTCCTGGCCACAGCATCACCATCCAAAACTCTTTGAATATACTTGGATTATATGAGTTACATTTATTTTCCCTTTTGGATAAATGAATATTTTTGAACTGAATTGAAAAAAAAAAAAAAAAAAACAGAGATAGCTTTACCTTCTAAGACTTCTGACTACTGTTTTCAGAAATCGTGTTCAATGTTTTGCCAGAAACCAAACCATGAAATCTGTCCTGAACAAGACTGACTTGCCCTTACATTTTTCAGTCAGATACTTGCATTTTATACAACAATTCAAGCTCATATTAAATGCCATCAGAGTTTAATAAATGTGTTTGACTCACCTTGGTTCTTAAAACTCAAAAAAACAATGTAAATAGTGTTTTGTAACCACAGTGACACTGCCCTTCAAAGTTTTCCCTTGTGTTAAAGTTTTACATCAGTGTTCTGAGGAAGATACTGAAGCTGTCATTGATGGGGAATGCATGGATTTCTTTTCCTCTTTAGATTGGAAAGCAACTTCTGTATTGAGATTCAATAGAGCCCCTGCAATAGTTCACGACACATGGGTATTTCATTTCGATAAGACCTTAAAGGTTAAGGCACCCATTCAGAGTGGTAATAGTGAATAAGTTTGTATGTTTTCTGCGTCAGGAATTGCCCTGAATGAGTTAAACTGCTCCAAGAAAAAAATTATTTGATGCAGTTTCTAATCTCATACATATTTCCTACTATCCCAGACACTTTTTGATGGTTATCAAAAGTATCTGGTTGAGATGCAACCTAGTAAGGGACATTGAATCTAATTTCAAATTAGGTATATTTTAATGCTGGGCAGTAAATCAATCTTATTGATTAATCAAATTTTTGGTTTTTGAAGATTACATTTTTTGGAAGATCTGGACAGCCTATTTTGATCTAACGATCACGATAACTCTTTTGATTAAAATGACTTTTTCTCGGAATTTTAAGACATTCTTGGAAAATTGTCTTTATTCTGCTAATATTATGATTTTATTCTTGTAATTAAACAAAAATGCTTGTAGCCTGGCACTAACACTCAGTCATGCAACTCACTGAAGGGATGATTAAAATAAAAGCCTCTTTTTGAACATGTTTTCTGTCATTTGCAATATCGCTATTAGAAAGGAAAGGCAGATAAAAAAAGGTGATTGAAATCGAAAATCAGATCAAGTTTGAAAAAATTGAGATTTTATTTTTAAGCCATATCGCCCAGCCCTAGTATAGTTATATATCTGAGTCTTCATACATATGTGTAACCCTCTGCAGTTTAGGGACAATCTAGATTTAATCAAAACTCAGTATTGAGGTTGTTTGTTGTATAGCCATTCAACACAGTTGAAAAAAAAAAAAATCGTTAAAAGCCCCAAATTAACATGTTGCCCCATTGATGAATCTATCGGAACCCCTGACAGGTATCATATATGTAATTAACAGGTCAAGAATGAGATAGTTACATTAAGATCTAAATCAGTTTCCGCTCAGCAATAAAAAAAATGCTTATTGCTAAGTGAAATGTTTTGTTTTGGTAATCTAGTATTCTGCTCTCCATCTGATGGACCTAGTCTATCCTTTTAATTACTTTTAAACACACAAACACATACTCTTGTTTACCAGTGAGGTGGGAATGAGTAGATTTAACCTACAGAAGCAGGTAATGAGCATCAATAGAGGACGGACTGTATCTAAGCTGACAAATGGTGCATATGTTGTTAGAAAATAGGTTTTAAAATCAGTGCAGAAATGTTTATCTGTCATGGTCTGTGTATGTTTGCATTTCTGAGCTCATTAGGAGCAGCCAGCAGACTTCAGGGACCTCTGTTCTTTGTCCAGTTTCTAACTACTGATGAAGGCCAGAGGGGAGGGATGAATGCCTCAGAGGTGCATGTGAATTAGTAGTAAAAGGCGAGCAGGATCTGATTGGAGATGAACAAAACAAGGAAAATTAAAGGGTTTTGCTGCGTGTAGAGAGAGATTAAAGGAGCAACTATGTAAGTATAAAACAAATGTGACAAAAAGCTGAATAGAAACAAGAAATATGAACTACATGAAGTGAGGCTGAATGAGAAGGAAGACAGGACTGAATATGAAAAGAAATGCAGAAAGATAAGTAGAATAATACACGAAACACGGGAAAAAAATTGACATTATTACTGCCTCATTGCAGTCACTGCTATCTGCATCTGCCCATATTGTGTTTGCTTTGGCAATAAGTAGTACTTCATTCTTCGCCAGTAAAGCACCTATTCAAATGAACTGGAAGAAATGAATGCACAAATTTAAAATCCGCCAGCTGAGTTCTTTCCCAGCTCAAAACTCAATCTTCCCTTTTTTTTCTCTCCTATTTGAGATTGGTGATGGATAAATTGAGTCTTTGCCATTCTTTCTGCGGTCATGGCAATAGATCGGGGCCCAACCTTTCTGCTGGGATAAAAGCCATGCTGGTAAAAGCTTTATGGAGCGTTTATGAAAACTCAGTCACCTCAGGAAGGTGTTTTAATAATATAAACGCACCATATTCATTTATCAGCATCAGAATGTTGAATTTGAATATGGCATAGACCGCTTGAAAGATTTGAAAAGTCTGATCAATATAGATGTTATCTACAGTTCTTTGTTGGTTGTGTTAAGGTCCTTGCAATGTTGGGCTCAGTTAAAGACTTTAATGCTTAGGAAGCTTCTTAACCAAACGAAATGACCAGAATTTATCCAAACAACGAAAGCTGATTAAATCTGTTAAATGGTTTAGAAATAAAATTCAGTGCTTCTCTTAATATTTCCCCTAGTCTAGGAAACACTGGACCACCTTAATGAGAGGGACTATTCATCCATCCATACCCACTTGTCCGTGCAGGGTGGCAGGAAGAGGTCACACAGGACAAACAACCATGCACACACACTCTCATATCTAAGGTTAATTTAGAGAGACCAGTTAACCTAACAGTCGTGTTTTTGAACTGTGGGAGGAAGCCAGAGTACCCAGAGAGAACTCAGGAATATACAGGGAGAACATGTGATCTCTATTCATTAAGAACTCAGGCTGGGATTCAAACCCAGAACCTTCTTGCTGCAAGACAACAGTTCTACCAACTTCACCACCGTGCAGAGGGAATATGCCGCTGCATCATTCAAAGCAATGCACCAACATCCATACTAATTTTAATTCATATAAATAAACATTTATCTTGGACACAAGATAAATGTGTCATCAGAAAGAGATTCTGATGACACAGTCCTGCTCTTTCTTACCACCTAATTTAACATTCATTTCTGACTATTTAACTAAATAATTTTGTTTGTTACATAAATAAAAACGAGCAGGATAGCATGCATACCTAAAGGTGAACACATGTTGATGCTGTTTGTTTAAGATTTATTAATTGCTGCTGCTACATAACTACAACACAGATCACTGGACTTTTTCACAAGCAGCAATGTTTGAAAACTCAATGGTGTCAAGATGAATCCCTGGAATTTATCCAGACGGCTCTTCAGTTCTCATGGTTGCTTGACACTGAGAGAAATTTTAAAGGAGCTGCAGGAAAAGACCATTAAGGAATTTGTAAGAAGAACGATTTGAATTTAATCACTATTCTCTCGCTTGATGCCCATTTTGCTTTGCATCATGAACAGTTGGGCCGTCAAGAAAGTGAATCATCAACCAACCTTTACATTATTTTGCATGTTCCTTTAGGATGAACATTTTAGATGACTTCATTTTCCATTTTTTGGTTAAAAAATTACATTGCTGAAATTATTTAGGAGAAAAACTCATTCTTTTGTAAAGAGTTTTATAATATTAAGCTGTGACTTCTGATGCCAAAAGTCTGTTTTCCCACATTTGGAAGGTCTGACAAAATGGTGGTAGATTTTACTCTTGGAATAAGACGAGGGCCTAAAATATATGATCCTTCTGCTTCTTATCATTATTAAGGGAGCTTCTTTGGTTTAGTGGATGTTCTCTAAAGAAAACAGGAAAGATGATGCAAAAGCCCTGGTCATATGAGCTCTGAATGATAAATGCTATTGGTATTTCAGGTTTACTTTTCGCATTTGTTGTCACAGCAATTCAGACATATCATACGCAGAAGCTGTTGCTGTCATTAAATACCACCACACCAGTGGAGGCGCCCCCTATACTGTTCTTCCAATCCATAGCCCCACCAGAGCCCATTAGCTGCTTCCCATGCCAATAGTCTGTTACCCATTACCCCCCTCATGCCAGCAAGGTCCATCCTCCCACATCCCAATGACCCAAACATTGTGTAGTGTTGCATATGTTAGCCATAAATCTTGTTTTTAGAGACAGTCATGTCATGGATCGTCTGTCAATGCTTTATCAATAAGGATGATGGAGAAAACAAGCAATAACTAAAAAATCAACTAACATACAGCGCTCACGCTTAACAAGAAACAATAAGAACACAAAGCCTCGACTGATTTTATTTATTTTTTTGGTTTCTTTAATTAGAGAATGTTTCATACAGGAGTGTACTGTATACACACACCTTACATGAAAACACAGAAATTCACAGACTCAGTGGGTGAGCTTTCAGCTTTTCAGTCGATGTGGTCCCACTGTTGTGCCATTTAGAAAGGGGTATCTCAGCTTAAAACCAAACAAATCTTCCTATCTTTGCACTTTCTTGTTTGATCTTCACAAAAACAAATAACTCATCAAAACAAAAATCAGAGAAGACTTAAACTTTTAAAAAAGACTTTCTCTGCTCTTTCACAGTTGCATATTCTCTGTTGAAACACCAAATTTTACATGGGAAGTTCTTCAAACACATCAGCCTTTTAATGTTACTAAACATTCAAACATCAGGAGCTTTTAAATTAGATATGTCTGCAGTTTATGATCCTGAAGTAAGTTACTATTAATTTTAATCTGCTAAAGTTATGTTTTCTTGACAATCAAGAAAAATAACAGGTGAGCTGTTTTAGTTTTTTATACCCATAATGTATGGGTTTAAAAACATCTAAACATCTAACTTCTGCAGATGCTCAATCACCTGAGTCCCAACTCTTTTCTGGAGGTTAATTTTTGTTTTATAAAAATTATATTTAATCATGTAACTTAGCATTTAACTGACTGTTATAAACCAAAAAAATGTAAAATATTAAAGAATTCACAGTGTTATGAGCTTGCACAAAATATCTGCAATGAAGTCTTGGTAGAAGCCTTTCCATGACATGACATGGGGCCCACATGCACCTTATGTGTGTTCAGTTTGAACGTTGAGATCACACCTGAGATGGTGGTCTCGCACTGGTCATGGTGTTATCTTCCAGCACCTCGACACATCCTGAGCCAGTCAGAATGGACATGAGAGAAACAACAAAAACTTAAATGATCTTTTTTACTTAAAGTTTAACTAAGTCACACTTTAACCCAAGGAGGGCAGCAGTAAGATGGTTTTAGGCAAAATATTGCAAAATTCTAAATTTACACGAAAATGTCACAATTTGCACAAAAACATAAAGATTGCACCCTTAAGGACCAATTTAAAAAAGTTTATCTGCAAACCAAAGTTGATTTGGGGTTTAGTTACTCTTTCTAATGCAGTTATAGTGCAAGGAAACAATAATCTTTAACCAGCGATAAAACACCTAAAGACTTTGGTGTTTTTTTTTTTGTTGTTGTTGTTTTGTTTTTTTTGTTTTGTTTTTTTTTTTTACCACAGATTAATGCTGAATTAAACATCCTGTTAATCCAGACTGTTTTACAGTGTGGTGAGCATAGATCCAGCAATCAGATCTATATAAAAGTTTTAGCTTGATTATAACAGTTAATCTTAGTAATACATGATCAAAATGGTCCTGAAATTATTAAAACTTTGCCTGTATTTATATGTTCTTTAAGTTTTTAGTTTGTTTTATTTTTAACTTGGGGACGCTAATAAGTATTTGACCAGGTCTGATCAGTTTTGTTTGAATAGGGCTTTAACTACAATACCAGTGGAGCTTAATCAAGGTTGATTAAATAGAGATTAAACTAATTTTCTTGTGAGTGTCACTAAGAACCATAGGTTTCCTGGCACTACTGTGAAAGAGGCTGGTGATTAACCAGTTTTCATTTACAAAACATTTTCTTATTAAGCACATTGTGCTGCTAAAGAAAAGTGCATGAAAACATTTAGTTTTCATGATGATTTTCATCTCCTTTTTGATAAAGAAGATTTCGATGATGTGACTGTGACAGCTTATTGGATAGCACAGCTCCCGTGCAGAGACAGAACAAATGATCATCAGGGGATCCTGAGAAGTTTTGTCTTTATAAAAGTGAAATGTAGCACAGAATATTAAAAAGAAAGCCCTGTGAGGGACTCTTCTTTGAGTGATCAAGGGGAAAGGTTTGGAAATACAGATCTGTCTTCAAAGACGAGTTAAAACACCTGAGGGATCATCATGCGATGTATCAAACTCCCTCGAGTTAATGTAGAAGACGTTTTCTTTTGTAATCCATCCTGGCTGTTAGAGATGTAATTGAGTGACATTATTGTACTCAGCTGCTATATTCATCCTCTTCTTCTGGGCCCTCCAGCATCTCCCATCTTTTCCCAGCCTGTGACTTTTGCGGTTTTATTATGAAGAGGAATTCATTAAACATCTCTCCCTTCTCTGTCTCCATCTCATCTCTCTCCTTCCAGGTCACACCCTGCATCTCTCCGCCTGTCACTCTGTCATCTCAGCCAATTAGTGGCTAGCTTCAGGTGTTTAACCCCAGGCCTTGCTATCAATTGGCTCGTTATGTTACCACTTTAAAGCGTTCCCTGCAGCTCCCTGATTCAATCCCTGACTCTGAACCCTATTCTATGAACTCCATCTTTGACTAAACATCTTATTCATTTCTTCATTTGCGTTTTCTCTTGGTAATTTATTGTCTCTCTCCTAAATTGTATATTTGCTCCTTTCTTTCTCATTTCTTCCCATTGCCCAGCCTCTTTAATACACCATCTCCGAGCCCCATATTTCTGCAGATTCCCACAACTCAATTGTCCCTTTCCCTGCCTGTAGGCAGCAATGGTATTAATAAAGCTGGATTTGAAATAGATTTCCTTTCTGCTCCATTTTGAATTACATTACAGCATAGTTTTGGCTCAGAGCATTCCTCTTCCTGTGGCTTGATAACACAATATACATTCATTCTGTATCTGTCCTGCTGACGGATTGCAGTTGCAACAACATTGGATGCTGCAGTACTTTAATCTGTCTGCAGCTGCAGCATGGTATGATGCTTTTTGATTGGACTTTAGATCAATAAAGCAGTTTTTGGGTTAGAGATTGAGAAGTAATTTTAAGGCAGATTAGGCTTCAGTTCCCTGCTTGGCAGAACAAACCATGGTCCATGTAGAAATCTATACCATTGCTGCTAAAATGACCTAATCAAATACTCGTACACTTATAAGGTCAAATATTTGCTTTTTTATTTATATTTCCACACTCGGATTGATAAAAAAATTTAGACCTGCAAACACCAGAGTTTGTGGATAAACACAAAATTTTCAAAGAAAGATCTGGTCCTTAAACAAATGTCTCTTTTTGTTGGCACAGGTATTTTACATTTATATTATTATACATGCATTTAGAGGAAGATTTTATACATTTATGTATACCTATTGTCTGTTGTCGTCAGACTAACCTCGCTAACGCAAAGTAGTCTGAACCAGCTCTCTGTTCAAAGGGTCCGAACTTCCTGCATCCCCAATCAGGGCAACAGGAAGTCTGTTTAAGCTGATTTTCAGGAAGAATTAATTCAGCCTACTAACTGCCTCCTTTCCGAACGCCAAACCCTGCTTCCTCTGAGGTACCTGCCCGACTGAGCAGCTGCAGCCAGTGAGCACCCTCAGCCACGCTCATTAACGGCAGCTTCTTCCTTATTTTCACAACTCGCACTTGGAATACGGGCTCAATTAGTTTTAGAAGTCTGGACTAATAAACTTCAAGATTTTGTTTTTCTATCTAAACCTCTTTATCAGAACAACTGGTCAAAAACCTCTTCAGAAATTCTGTTGAACCCAAGCAGCCAAACTTTTACAACCAGCAAGAATCCTTAAAAGTGACAATCTCAATAATTCAATTTCCACAATGTCCAGTAAAATTTTGGTTGTGTTAATTTACAGAGCTTAGCAGGTACAGAGTACAGTTCAAATCCAGTAACTTGGGAAAAGTAGATAACTTGCAAAAATCATCGAACCATGTTTCTCTTTCCCTATAACTGTGGCTGAGTGAACTTCTTGGATGTAATAAATTTGAAGTAGACAGAAAAAGAGGGGATCATACTACTTGAGATGCCCTATCCTGGGTTGATTCATTTTGTTCTTTGAGTGGAAAACTCAAAGAATCCTCTAACCTGTTCTTTACAGAGCCCATGAAAGTTCTTGGATTCAACGAACAGAAAAAAACGGGCATGAAGCAGCAGACTTGAGAGTAAATCTAAATTCTGAAACCTCAACCTTTGGCTCGTGGGTTGGCCTCAACATGGGTGCAGCTCTCTGGTCCAGTTGAGGCTCAGTTCTCCTCTCAAAACCCCAATGGTTCGTCCTTCACGATCTTTCTTAATGTGATTGTCCCCGAAGCACAACCACTGAATGTTAGCAAGTGCTTCTAATTTATACTTTTTGGGCTCAATGCCTATGTGACTTTTTGCATGAACTGTTAAAGTCACCCTCCTTTACTGGAAAATTCCACTTTCCACTCTCTCACGGTCAACTTCTCCTTTTCACTCGCCACGGAGTCATCTTCTGTCCCTTATAACTGATTAATACATTTTATACATTTTCAATCAAAACATTTAAATCACAAAGACTAACTTCGTGCATCACATTACTTCCCAATTATTGATATCATTTGTTCAACATCATTCATTGTTGATATTTGTAACATTCAATTCCCACAGTTTTCAAAAATCATATTTCTATCGACTTGCTTACAATTTTAACTGGGCAATTATATAGTCCTTTCTTTGTATTACTAATTTTATAGTTCGACTTCTAAAAGCCTAATCATGGACTGGTTCTCCAAACTAGTCCCTACCTAAAAGGGCCTAGAAACAAGAAAACTGTACCTTTTAATTATCATAGTCTTATGTCACATCTTGGCAAATCAGTTTAAATGACTACCTTTACTCTTCCCTTGTTAAACTTGAATCTCCAGCATAGAATAAATGAAAAGTCCATTTATTTAATACCAACAAAATTCTAAAACCCAAAAGTTATATTAAAACTATCTAATTATCAAATCTGGCCTTATTTCTTACACTTGTCCCCACTCTAGGGTTGCATCGTGTCATATCCCTTTAACACTGCAATAGACAATCACAGCTCTTCTCAATATCCTCATAATACACTAATTCTCAATGACTGTTCAAAAGATTATAATCTACATTAATCTGGAAAGAATAAAATTTCCCAATTATTCATTATCAAGGACAGGTAAATAGTATTTAACTCTAAAACATGATGAGAATGTTTTATCCTACAGAACATACACCCATACATATGTCTCCAAATACTCTACCTTCAGGAAGCTCTAACTTTCTCAATGCCCTGTCGCCATGGAGACTCACTGGTCAGAGGCACCTGAAGTTCCCCTTTTTGTGATTTTACAATCGGCTGTTCATTTTCACTCAAGAGTCACTCACAACAAAGCAGCAGATGCCTACTCATTAACTGCATTGAAATATGATCTTACCGTTAGTTCTTTTAATTCAGGGGGGGTATGTCGAATCTCAGGTATTTCAACACTATGTAAATTACAGCCGTTTCAAATGGCACCGGATTCTCAAAGACCAGCGCTGTTTGTGTGAACTGCTCACCATGTTCCAAAAAACTGGTATTATTCAGACAGAGGATAAAAGAAAGGGAAACAAATCCAACCTGCTGCAGTCCTTTAAAACATTACAACTGACAGTGTCATACTCAGAGGCCATATTGAACATTACACAGATGAAATAACTGCCTTTTTTTGGTAAGCATCCAAGAGATATTTGTTCAACAATTAGTTGAAAGCAAGACTTTGACTCAAGGACTTAAAAAGAGGTGTGGAGGTGACATTTGGCTGTAAAAATAAGATGTTGATGGCTGCGGCATCCACACAGCTTTCTGCTTATGTTGTCTTTGGTTTTCAACATACTAATTTGTCTGTCAGTAAGTCTTTCAGCTAAATGACTACAGACTGTTGATTCAATAGCACCTCCATCTCTTACTGATGTAGAAATACCTCATGAACATGATTCCTCCTTGGTTTGGAGGAGTGCCTCGGTACTTCATCCTGTAGGATCAGAAGCTGCCGTGAGGGAGCTTTTGTTTTGTTATTTTTTTTTAGCCACAAGCACAGTGGCTACTTTTAGCTGATAACTTTTTAAAAAAAATATCTCAATATAAAAGATTATGTTGAGATTTTGAAACAGAAAAAACTAGGATCTGATGCAAAAAGAACAAGTTACTCAAACCGTCAGATATTATTGGGTATTTTTGCCTCAGCTTATCAGTAGTGTTATTTTCTTTGTAAATCAGATGTTTACGTTCCTCACACCTGTTTGACCCCAGCTTTAGGCAACTAAAACCATTAACTGATATTTGTGTTAGCACAGAACACCTAAATGGAATTAGCACAATGTGTTGTAGAATGTCTTTAATATTTCTCTAATTACAGAAATTTCTGTTTTTTTCTTTTCTTTTAGTTTAAAATTTCTTACATCCAGTGTTCACCTCAATGATTAAAAGAAGCCTAAGTTTCTCATGAAAAGTTGGAATAAACTGCACTGGTTAACTTTAGAGATCAAAAAAATATTTATCATTCTATCAAACTACTTTTAAAACAAGCTGCTTGGCTCCAAAGTTTAATTCAGACGCTCCAAGTAATGATTTAACTATCAGTCATTGACTCCATGCTGGGAGGTGTAATTAAAATCCACTAAAAGGCATCTGCTCCAACTCGATTTAATCCAATTTATCCAAGACGTGAAGCTGCGGGGTGTCTCTTTGTCGGCTGCTGCTTTTCTATGTGGGTCTTATTGTGTCAGAGCTCTTGCGTTCTGCATCTGACGGTACATGTGTAGAGATACGGTCTGACGAGGGGAAGTATTAAAGAATGTGTGTGTCTGTGTGTGAGAGCGATGAACCAGTTCATTGAGTCTTAAAGCTGTCATGATCAGGAGGCTGATAACTGTGAAGGTATCGTGATTCCCTTTGTTAATGAGGAGTGTCCTGACATGCTTTGAATATGAAAGAATATCCATTTTTTTATGTTTTTTTATGTGGGAGGTAATCGCTCCCAGGGGCCTTTCACCCAAAGAGGCCTTTTGTAGATGATAAAAAAAGTGTCAGGGGTTAGTTCATAATAATTATACTATCAGAATCAAATCAAAGATGCTTACAGACTGGAATTTAGGAATAAATATGTAATTTCAGAACCTGCGTACCTTGACATGGAACGTTCGTCCGATCTAGAATAAACATGGTCTGTAGCTGAAATTTATTTTTTACTGAGATAAATTACCTTATCAGATATCTGTAATTCAGATAGGAATTAGATATAGGTGTGTTTTGTTTTTTTTTTTCTTTTGGTTATGTGTTAAATCAGCTTGCCATGCTTGCTTGCTGGTCAAACTGGGAAATTTCTTGTGATGGCATTCTAAACAAGCAGCTCTTGAAACCACATGATATTGTTGAGGCAATTAGTTTGCTTCATGAAAGTAAACCAACCCAAACGAAGCTCAGTTCCCCCAGACTATCCTAGTGTAAAAAATGCTCCAGTCCCAGGACAGGGAAGCTGCTCAGAGCTGATTGAAATATGTATTGAGCTAAATACAGAGCAGTGCTGGAAGAAAACCTGTTTGAGATAGCAAAAGACATGAGACTGTATTGGAGCCTCACCTTTCTTCACAGCTAACCTAAACCTGCAGCCAGAGCTACAGTTGATAAAATGTGAGAATGCCACAGTCAAAGTTCAGGCTTAAATCAGAATCAGTGGCAAGATTTAAAAACTGATGTTCACAGATGCTCTCCATCTGGTCTGACTGAGCTCAGCTCACAATTAGGACGACTCTGTGTTACATCAAATCCCAATAAAATGTATTGAGGTTTGGGGTTGTGATGTGGCAAAATGTGGAAAAGCAGGTAAATCCACTAAAAGTCCTAAACATCGCCAACAATGACATTTGGTAATAAAATCACGAAAGTAACTCTCGTCAGGTGGGGATCAAAAATGCTAGTTCATAATTTTAGAAAGGTTTAAGGGTATCCAAAATAGGACACCTTACTACCCCGACTCCCCCCGCCGCCCACCAACACACCGGTTAAATCCTACAAGGAAAGAAAAAAATCCCTGGGATGAGTTCTTCTGATGTTGCTTGTTTGCCTCTGAGGGTCATCTGCACGGGAGAGCTCGCCCGTCTGTGTGTATGTGTGTGTTTATGTAGAGGTTAGGCTGTTATTGGTTTGGAGGGAGACTGCAGATAAAAAGTGCAGCCTCTGCAACATATCAACAGTCACAAAGCTAATGCTGAAGATGCAGCATTAAAGCCTCAGGTGAAGTGTGAGTGTGTGTTGTATTAGTGGAAGTTTGCTTGGATCTCCAGAGTTTATTAGATTTCTAGCCATTGGCCAGAGTAGTTCCAGTAATAAGTAATTTCCCCTTCATATTTGTTACACACCATCATAAAATATCAGACATACAAACACAAGCAGACGCAGGCAGGAATGAAAACTTGTCCCTGCCATGTTTTTCCCAGAGGGAAGCTCTCTGTGCTTTCTCTCTGTGTTTTCTCTGACACTGCCTCCCCTTTTTCGTCTGCTCTCATTTTTTTTATGTTTTTGCCTTTTGGGTCTCCTTTGAAAGCTGAAAAGTGAATCAAGTGCATAAAAAGCCAATAAGATAAAAAAAAAAAAATAAATAAATAAATAAAAAAAAATTAAAAAAAAGTGCAGCTCTGGCATGTAAGGCCATGGACAGAGAAATATTCTTTTTAAAAAAGCATAATTTAGAAGGCCATTTTAAAACAATGAAGTCATGTGAGAAAAGCCGGAACTGAAGCACACTAATTTTACGACTTCAATGGACCAAATTTTGACATTTTTCTTGTTTCTCTGTTCACTTTTTCTATAGAACTTCAGTGGCCATGATTTTTGGGGATGTACTTTCACTTTACTCAACCTGGTGTCGAAGGATTTTATGGAAACATATCAATTTAACAGATTTGACTATAGAACGTACAAATTCACACAATTTATGATTTTACCCAACCAGTGGAAAAACTCAGTGAATCAAAACCAGTCTAGCCAAATTTCTTTGCTGTCTATATACAGTATAATGCAAGAATTTTGAGTCTTCAGTCAAAACTGAAGAACTAATTTTACATTTAACTTTTAGGCTGCTTGTAACCATTAAAACATAATTTGTTAAATTTTCTTTACCTAAGTCCATGAAATGTACGACCAGTTCTAGAAACAGAATTTAGCTCTAACAAGGTAACTTTAAAAGAGATATATGAAGAACATGTGGCAAACTGTAGATCAACTCACAGATGATGCATTTCACATATGTGCTGTTTTCATGTTTCTTAAAAGCTTTGCTTTTTGGTGCTGTTCATCTGCTGGAGATCGTTTGTAAGATAAGATCTGCCATTGTTTTTGTTGTTCTTCACTCGTCCAGTTTTCTCATTTTCAAGCACAAATTGGACATTATGGTGCCATGGTCAGCTACAAGGGCTGGACTGAAAATGGAAGAAAAAGCAGTCAGAGTCATGGAGAAATATGCATCATCATGCATCATGTATGTTCATCATGCATTGTTCTGTTCATCAGTGCATGATGAACAGAACAAGAAGGAACAGCGAAATACTATGCACGGAAGATGGAACATAAGAGGATACAAAAGAGTAAAAAATAAAAACAATTAGAACAATGTCCGATGTAACATAAGAAATAAAATTAAAGATGGAAAAAGGTTGTAAGATTAAAGGAAAAATATCTGGAGAGCTACAAAGCAGAGGACAAGGAGTGGAAAGAGGCAGAAAGATTGATTTCCACTCGTCCTCTTCTCCTCATTCTCTTCTCACTGGAACGGCTCCCTAAAGTCTTTGGATTAATGGCTCCATTTCTGCTGCTCATTCATCAGATTCAGGAAAGCATCCCAAAACACAATCCCTCACTAGGCCCTCTCCTGAACCAGATACCTACCTGCCAGAACATCCTGTAGGCTCTCAGGTGCTTTCAAAGACAGACAGAACAACTTCACGTCGGCTTCAGGTCAAACAACAAACTGGCACTGTCTGTCAGAATATGTGGTCCTCATTGTACTGACAACTGGCAGGTCAGGCTTGGGATTTTAGAAAACTAAATCTGATCTTTAACTGACTATACCTTAAAACACAGACAGAAGGTGTGATACAGTGACTTGTAACTTCCAGGAAGCAGCCCATGATGATCCTGCAGGTTGTGAGAAAGTAACCTGTACATGTTAACAAAGTAACCTGTTAGCATCCTGTAGATTCCGGAAAAGAACACAAAAATTTCAGATGATTATAAAATGCTGGACCCAAAAATGAATCTTTAAGCATGCTCTAAGTGATCTGTATATTCCAAGAATATAGAATCCAAGCTATGGAAAAGTAACATATAGGTTCCAGAAAGTATCCTGTTATTATCATGTAAAATAAACTGTACCCGATAAATAAAGAGATTGTGCTAGGTTGCAAATCTTTTTTTTATGAAATCCTGACTTCGAAAGTGATGTTTAAGCTTTAGGGAAACTAACTTGTAACTTTCAAAAAGCAGCTTATAAGTTCTGGGAATGTAGGTTTCAGAAAGTACCCTTTAATTATCTTGTATTTTTCTGAAAAGTAACTTGTAAACTCCAACAGAGTACTCTGAAGTACTTAAAAACTACAGAGAATGTATAAAGTCACAGCTGGCTTCATAGTAAAGCCCAAACAAATTTGAGATCCTTGAAGCATCTGTTGAAACAATTATATGCAACTACAAACATGACGGGAATCTCCAACCAACATGCAGTTCAAAGAAAACAGGTTCTGTATCCCAGAGATGAACGTGTTTTGGTCCGAAATGTGCAAAATGTCCACACAGAGAAATGTGTCCTGTACCGACATGGGCTGAAAGCCCACTCAGTGAGGAGGAAGCCATTTCTCCAAAAGAAACATAAGAAAGTTAGATTGCAGTTCGCAAATGCCTGCAGGGACAAAGACCTTCAGTTTTTAAAATATGTCCTGTGTTCTGACTGTTTGACCATTAATGACCATCACTGTATTTGGAGGAAAAAGGGGGATGCATGTAAGCCTGGGAACACCATCGCAGCTGTGAACTATAGGGGTGGCAGCATCATGTTGTGGGGCTGTGTTGCTGAAGGGGGAACTGGTGCACTTCATGAAATATTGAAGCAACATCTAAAGACATCAGCCAGGAAGTTAAAGCTCAGGCGTTAATGGATCTTCCAAATGGACAATGATCCTAGCTAAGCAGCCAAAGCGGTTCCAAAGTGGATTCAGGACAACAAAGTAAATGCTTTGGCATGGCCATCACAAAGCCCTGATCTCAATCCTCGAGAGAATTTGTGGGCAGATCTGAAAAGGCGTGTGTGAGTGAGGCGGCCTGCAAACCTCCGTTACACCGGTTCTGTCAGGAGGAATGGGCCAGAACTCCAGCAAGCTGTAGTGAGAAGATTGTGGAAGGAAACCTGAAAAGTTTGACCAAATTCATACAGTTCAAAGGCAATGCTACTCAAATACTGAGGAAATGTATTTAAACTTCTGATTTTCGAGATTAGGAAATAAGTCTCTGAAGTACTCTTTCTGTCATTATTGTAGCTTTAAGCAAATAGAAATAATTGAGGTAATTCTAACTGACCTAAAACAAGTTTGGTCTGATTTAACTTCAGACAGTGAGGGAAAAAAAGGTGTATTTTTTCTGTGTACGTAAACTGTATGTACCATAAGATGCATTCCTACCACACATTGCAGGCGCTATACTCCAGTGAGCTGATTTTTTCGTTTTCTTTTTATGTTGGCAACGTTCAGCCCTTTTGTCCTTCATATACTGATGATCACTGTCCTGACCATCTAGAGAGTGCTGGGGTTTGTAATCTCTCTGCTGCATGCCCCACCGTTGAGCCTGCTCACATTGTGCTGTGGCGGTGCCATCTACTCTGCCCTTTCACAGCATGTGATAGCTAACATGCCAACCCTTGACCGTTCCTGATTAATGAGGCTAGCAGCCACTGTTGGGACCATATCCCTGTGGAGCCATACAATTGTTCTTCCTCCATGCATACATATTTCACCCCATCTGCCAGTTGGTGTGTTCTCACTCTTCCAAAGAGTGCTCCAAACCCAGGCTCTCCATACTTATTGATTATTAAGTCTTCTTTTAGACACTGAATGATTCTGTATTTCTTTCCACGTTTGTCATTTTGTTGATCTCGAAAAATGTTAGAGGTTGAGCCAGGTCCAGAGTGGGTGTGAAGAATTGACTGAAATGGATGTGGAAAAGAATAATTAATGCAGTGTGAGAAAGGAGTGGAGGAGAAAATAACTGATATAGAAAGTCTGGCGTTTGTCATGACCAAGTTCTTCTAGGGAAGTCTCATCACTGTAACGATGTAAACAAAGTTATGATTCAAAATAAGCTCTCCTGCTCTTCATACCACTCCATCTCTCTGCATCTCTCCCAGTATACACTCCAGCTCTTCTAATCTGGTTGTTTTCTTGGAAAACATTTGAGAAATTTGTTTTCAGATGACCTTCGATTCCATGGAAAATGAGGTGGAGATGAATTTCAACCCCCCTGACACTGGGGGGAGAGGAATCTATTTTGAAAAAAAACAAAACAAAAACAAAACAATTAGAAATGATCCAAACTTTGTTTTAAATCTAGTGATTAACTCTGATAAATCTACCTCCATCTCTGATTAGTGAGGGTTCATGTTGGCATTAGGGAGATTAACTAAAAGATTAGGATTCTTTAAAAACCAAACTAAAAAATACAGGATTAAAAAAGGTCTAGTTGCTCTTTTTGTTGGTTTTAGCCCAGAACTCTTTTTATTTATTTATTTTTTTCAATAAAAAAAATTAAATTAAATAAATAGATGCATAAAAAATAAAAAATTAAAAAAAAAAAAAAATAATATATATATATATATATATATATATATATATATATATATATATATATATATATATATATATATATATATATATACATATATATGAAGAAAAAAATATTTAAAATATATATTTAAAGAAAGCCCAGAACTCTGAGCACATTTATGATTTAGTAATCTTAGGTTGAATCTTTTCTTCAAACCGGCTGCTACAGCTGCAAAAGAAGCTTTGATGTATTGCAGTTATTTGTGAAAACCTGTTTTTATTTACTCGATGACTCAGTGATGGCTGATTATGTCGATGTAATTGAGGATTACAGTGTGTGTGTGTGTGTGTGTGTTATTACAGGTATTGCATAATTACAGGTTAGTTTGTGTTTGTTCTCTGGAGTTTGGATCTGAAATTCTGAGTTTACTTTCTCTCACTGGAGCAATAAAAAAAACATTTGTTCAATCAAGATATCACTTAGACAGGACCTGCCTGACTAAGTGAAGTACACTAAAACTCATGGGACTGTGCATCGAAGGACTTCTGCAGTATTTAGCTATATCTATAACACTGCAATGATGAAAAGGCAGTGGTTGTTTAAAAAAAAAAAAGTATTTTGACACAATTTCAGTCTTCTTTGGTCAATAGCAGCGTCAATAAAATAATCAACATACTCTGTTGGAAAAGTCTGTTTTATTCCTTAAGTACTTGGTGGATCTAATCTGCAGGCAGCATATCTAAATTTACACTGATGGTTGGTGCAATGTTCAAATTTCCAATCTCTTATTAATTTAACATCTGATTGACTAGAAAAACACAAGTAATAAAGCTTTTGTACAATTGAATATACATTCAGACATTAAGGGGTAAAAACAAACTGAGTGAAATGATAAAGCATAATGATGGTATTAATAATGATGATGGTACTGGTAATGGTGGTGTTGTTAATGGTGTCTCACCATTTGCTTCACTCTTTGTGAAGTGCTCTAACTTCACTATATTAGTTCTCGAAGCATTTTAAAACATTTTTTTTTTTTTTTTTTTTTTTTTTTTTTTACAAAATATGGTAATACTAAATAGTATGGTAATAGTAAATAGTTTTGCACAGTTTTTTTTAAATGATCCATGAAATCTTACATTCTTAAAAAATTGCATCCAAGCAGACCGTCATCCAGATATGCAGTATTTACACATTTTTAAGAACAGTGAATTTGTCTCATCTTCCTCAAATAGAACAAAGTGGCGGCTTGTAGGAGCCATTTTGGTGTGATGCCATGTTGTGCCACTTGGCAGCTCTTTCCCAGTTGAAATGTCTGTGATAAAAGCAGGAAGTTTTACTTTGGTGTGAGGTTTTGTTGGCCGAATGGATTGAATACCATTTTGCCTGTTGTTGCAGTCACTGTTAAATTTCAAGCTGGATTCAAAAATGGATTGTGGGACTATGAAAACCAGCATTGGTGGGCAATAAACAATTTATTTTTGACCAGAAAAGGTCTTTTGGAGTTATAGGACTTTCTCAAAACAAAAAAGTAGGAATTCATTACAGGGATGTGCCCATTAGCCCCGCCCATCAAGGACCGTTACGGGCTTGAAATGTAGGCGTAGCATCTATACCACTCAATAACATGACACACAGGAACAAAGTGAAGCTACTGATTAAAAAGTTTGTTTACAAAACTCCAGCTAAGAAATTTCGTCTTTGGTCACCAAAAGACCTGCAGCAGATGGTAACCCCCTCCACCTACTGCAACCCCACTCCAGCTCGAGCTCCACCCCCACCAAGCCCTGACCCAGGGATTAAATAATAAAACAGAGGACACAGCAACAGTTTAAATCCGCAAACCAGCTGTTCTCTAAAATATTTAATACTGGTCACGCAAAGAAACAACATGAGCTCAGGTAAACATTTTCAAGACCGCTAATGTTAAACTAATGGAAATGAAAGCACAGGACTGTGTGTGTGCGCACAAACAGCAGAAACATTTAGCTCAGATGGTCTCTGAAACAGCTTATCCAGGATCCTGCTGTCTAATCTTTCTTATTCGACTCATCTGACATTGTATTTAAGTAGCTTGTGGGAATAATCTTTTAATGCACTCGTCTGCATTCACAAAGCTATTAGTGATATGGGTAAAGTTTTTTTTCTACATTTCAGACAGGTAACTACTCTTCAACAGTGAAATCATTATTGTCTCGCCTTTTATTCATTTCACAAGGGTTCATTTAAAAAAAGGTCCCATCCAACAACCTGATATTTAATTAAATTGGAAACTGGTATGAAAACTTTGTGAACTATCCTCCCGCAGACCAATTGGCTCATCTTACTTCATCTTACTTATATTTATAAGTTTTGTGGAGCAGTTTATTGCAAACCCAATATTCATGGAAGGTTTTCTGAAGAAATGTAAAATGAAGCGCAGCCACAGGCTTTTTTTTTTTTTTTTTTTTTTTTTTTTTTTTTTTTTTTTTTTTTACTTCATTGAGAAACTGAAGTAAAAAAAAAAAGAAAGAAAGAAAAAACTTTTCCTAAGTGTTGATTAATAAAAACTTTTTATTTGTGAATCTATGTGGCGATACAGAGATAGATAGAAACATAGATTTTTTTGGCCTGCTTCCCACTAGGTTGTGTGAGTTGTTTATCCAGCAGTTATCCAACATATTAACCGAGAGTCTGTTTTACTGCCAGAACTCATTTCTCCTGCACACAATTTTTTGGAAATCCACCCTCACTATTAATAAAATGTTCATTTTTTCTCCAAAAAGTACAGCTAGTACAGCCTCTGTAAATTATGCAATGACCTGCTTTGGTTGCCATCGTTAGCTGATAGAAACTAATTAGGCACACAGGAAGATGAGTTTCAACAAGCTCGTTAGAGTGCAGTCAGTTGTGGTTAGAGAAAGCAGCAGATGAGAGGCCAACATATGGTTGGGACAGTGCTCGGAGTATGTGTGTGTGTGAGAGAATATAAGTGGAACAGGTTGACTGTTGCTTGTTTTGTAGATCCAGACAGAATCAAACTACTGAATAAGAGCAGTTTCTGATTTATTATTTTGTGAAACCTAAAAATATTTGATTAAGGGTTGGTTATTGTTACCATCTTAAAAGTTTATCAGGGATTTCATGTGTTTCTTTTCAAGGCGTTCAGGGATTTCAGAGTTTTTAAAGTTTGCGTTTTATGACAAAAATAAAGCTTAAAGTCAAAAGTGGGAAATTTCAGTCTTCAGTTGTCGATAACCTGGATGTTTTGCATGTTTTTACAGTTGTGCAACAGATCTATATATAATGTAGAAAAAATCGTGGTTATGATTTGGTTTGTTCTTAAAGAAGTGACTCGACATTTCTGGCAATGTAGCTTCTGTAATCTACCTTCAGATCATTTGGGCTTTCCTTTAATCCTTAAATGGATCTGATTAATAGTTCTGCAGTCTGAACCTAAAGAAATAGGAGAATGTGTGTATTTTCAACAGGTTGTTGTTAATTAAGATATGTGTCAACACAACACTGGTTCATCCATTCACCTGCTTTAATGATTGAGAATTCAGTTAAGTGGCTTAATGAACAGAACTGTTCAGATGCGGGACAAAAATGAGTGAAGATGCAGCCAAAACCTAAAGAAAAAAATTAAAAGCCAGAGCAACTTTTAAACAGAAATACGAAATTCTGGCTGCTTGGAAGGAAAACATAAAATAAAGACAGATCAGGACTTTTGAACAGTACAATAAAAACTGTCCGTAAGTTTCTAATTACCCAAATTTCAAATTACTGTTGTTTTATTGTTTTTGGTTCTCAGTAGTTTTTAATAAGTAGATCAATGTTAGATCTGTGTGGGATCTGTTTGAAAGTGGCCTTCTCTGTAACATTACAGCGGCCCCTGGTGGTCAGATATTTGTGGAGTCCTTGACTTCCTGTTTTATTTATTGATCTTGCTTTGTTTTCTTTCTTTTAGTTGTTGATTTCTTCAGTATGTTTGCATACTCAATGCTTTTCTTTGCTCAGTGCAGCATTGACCTTGTTTGCCTCTGCTGTTGCGGTTAAGTTTTGGTTCTGCTTTTGGACTCTACATATTGTTTCATTTTTTACACTGAAGCAATTTATATTACATGACATATTAAAAGATGGTATCCTACTTCTTTTTCTGTCAGCTTCTATGTTTGGTTCTGTGTTTGAACCCTTCTACATTCAACATGTTAGAGAATAAAATGTTATTTATTCCTGAGATCAGTTTTTTATTTTTATTTTTTTTGTCACAACAATCTACAATGTGAAAATAATAATGGTTTCTGGAAAAAAGAAGCTCTGATTCCCTTTTTTCTGTCAGTAGTTTCCTCAATTTAACAATCTTGGTGTTACTCAAAAGCTTCCTAATTGATATCTTACATTCTCAATGAATTATGTTAGAGAGTAACTTAATCTGTAGACATTTAAACCAACAAAATCACTCAGTGATCATAGATTAGCTGCTTGTTTCAGAGTGTAGCCAGATTAAATGGAGCCATATTTTCAAGGAATCAGTGGATCAAATCCTCCTCCTTTGAGCCGACTGTTGACTGTTTCTCCATCTGCTGTTAATTCAGATCCCGTCCATGGGCCACAAAATGTCAACGTGGTGGATGTCCGCGCCCGCCAGCTGACCATCCAGTGGGAGACTTTTGGATATGCTGTAACACGATGCCACAGCTACAATCTGACGGTAAGATTAGTCACAAAGCTCCTCCACCATTAAAGTGTTTTGTGCTACACAAAAGATCTGCCAGTTTGGTTTAAGCACATTTCAAAAAATTAATTCAATCTTGCTGAATTTGATAGCTGCTATGGAGATTAAATTATAATTAAATAGAATAGAAAGGAGAAAAAACTTTATTTTCTCTGTGGGGAAATGTAGATGTACCAGAAAGTCAAAGCATGTAGATTAACACAAAAACAAAGATATAAAAACAGAACTAATAATTACATACTCTGTGTCAAAAAGTGCCACGTTTTTATAACAAAGGAATGTTTGTCAGTTAATTCCAACATATGAAATAAAAGGCTAAGTTATTACATACCTCCATCGACATTAATGATTACTTAAATATTTATTTATACACTTTTTACAAATATTTCCTTTCTGAAAAGCCAGACTTTCCTATAAATATTTCAAAATGGGCTTGATCAATACTTTAGTCTTTCTGCAGATTGTTTACAGTTTCTCTTTGAAATCTGATTGGTTAATCTGCACAGCGTCTCAACTGTAGGCCAATCACCTTGTCAACGGCAGTTTTTAGCCTTTCCCACAGAGTTTGCTGGGTAAGAATGAGAGATTAAATACATTTATGACATGATCCAACAAATAATTCAAACGAAGTTAATACTCAAACATTATATATGCTTTTAACATATAATAAACACCAATGTTAATACATCCATAATTAAGCTTTCATTAACAATAGATATTTATCTATTTTTATGCATTTCTAGTTTTATGTAAATTATAAATGCACATATGCATGTCACAAATACATTTTTTTTTCTTTTTCCTGTTGAATCTGTGAATTATTCCAAATATAGCAATTTGACCAATAGTAAATAGGATTTTGCACCAGCAATGTGATTCGTAAATAGCTCTCAGCTGAAATCTTGGCATAAAGTAGGTGATCAGCTGAAGGATGATGCATATTTTGGCTTTTTTTCAACATCATCTTTTGTCTTTAACTTATATATTTCCCAACTTTTAAGCACACACTGGAAAAATCATTCATTATTCATGGTAACATACCAGGACAGGAGTTCAACTAAAGCCACGGACTGGGATAACTGCCAATCAAGAAAGCTTTAACTAACTAAAAGAAAGTCTGATCGCTTGTGAATTTGTATTAAGAGATTTTTTATTTCTGGACAGTTCGACAGTCCTTTAACCTTTAATTGAGAAGTTTATTTGATACTTTCTCTGTAAATAAATATGCTGTTATACCAGGTGTTTGCCTTGATCTTGCTCCACTGGGGCAACTAGAATCGTTTTAGTCAACATGAAATGGACTAAATATTTTATTTTTTTGCAGGTTCAGTACCAGTATGTTTTCAACCAACAAGAGTTTGCAGCTGAGGAGTTGATCCAGACGTCATCTCATTACACACTGAGGGGACTGAGACCCTTTGTCACGGTCAGGCTGCGCCTCGTTCTGGCCAACCCCGAGGGCAGCAAAGAGAGCGAAGAGATAGTCAAACAGACAGAGGAGGACGGTGGGTAACAATAAATGGTTTTGACATGTGTAACATCAAACCTCATAATATACTATTGATCCAAAATATAAGCAGGTTAGTAGAATCTCGAGGCATTTCAGCAACTCAGTATGTGATTGGGCTCTCCCCGGAGAAACCCTCCGGCTCTCCAAAAAATGAGTCATTATAAGCACCTCACAACAGCCGTCGGCGGTTTGTTGAAAATAAACAGCTGAACCAGCCGCCTACCTGCTCCGAACGCAGACTCCTCCAACAGGAGGGACAAGATGAGAGATGTCGCTGTCTAACCCACACTGTGTGACTGACAGGTGGGTTCAGGAGCTGCAGAGCTAAAAAACATGAAAGTGCTTGGTATGTTATGTGGAAACAGTAGAATAAAATGGAAAATGTTTCCAACAGTTTAGGCTTTTAACTTGAATCTGAACAACCTGGTTTTTATTTTAAGGAATATGGAGCACAGACAGACAGACACTGCAAGGTGGCTTGTTTTGAGGTAATCTGCAGATACTGATTGTACCTTACAATGCCTTGCAAAAGTACCTATGTCCCTTTTTCACATTTTGTCATGTTACAACCACAAAGGTCACCATATTTATTTGCCATTTAAAGTGATAGACCAACAAATAAGCAATGCATAATTACCAAGTCAAACAAAAATATTTTATTTGTATTCTGTTTTTTTGTATTCAGCCCACCAAAGTTGATAAGTAGAACCACACTTTGCTATAACTGAAGCTGCAGTTGTTTTTCCAGTATGAACTTTCACCTTTGCACATCCAGAACTTTAGCCCAATATGTTTTGCAAAACGGCCCCAGGCTCAGTCAGATTGGAAGGAGTCTCTAACAATATTTTCAATGATTTCAGTTTATTTAGCACAATCCGTCTGTCCATCCAACAGTATGATGCTACCATTGTCATGTTTCACAGTTGGGATGGTGTGTTCAGGGTGACGTTAAGTTAGGTTTCGTCTACATAAAGTGTTTCAAAAACGCAACAAAAAGTTTAAATTTAGTCTGACCAGACCAATTCATTCCACATTCTCTGTGACTTCGCTTTTAGCAGTCTGAAAACTTAACTTCTTGTTGTTTTAAATCAACAATGGCTTTGTTTTTGCCACTTTTACATAAAGGCCAGATTTGAGGAGTGAATGACTAATCATTCATGGCTTCCCCCAACTGAGCTGTTGATCTCCCATGGGCCTTTTGCCTGCTTCTCTCTCTTTCCCATTCTGTCAGTTTAGCTTGACAGTCATATCCTGATAGATTGTGCCATAATCTACCATTTTTTTTAAAACCTTTACCTTTGTTTAAACTTCTTCATAACTTTCTTCCTGACCTCTCTGTGTTCCTTGGTCTTCATGATGCTGTTTATTCTCTGATGCTCTTTAACAAACCTCTGAGGCCTTCACAGAACAGCTGGCTTCATACTGATATGAAATTACACGCTGAAGGACCGTGTTGACTAAAAAGGTCAAGTTTATTTGTATAGCACATTTCAGCAGCAAGGCAGTTCAAAGTGCTTCACATCATAAAAACATCAATCAAGTATACAGCAAAATCATCAAGCAAATATTATCAAGGATATATAATTTGAAAATACTGATCAATGTTCCACTTACAACTAATCAAAGGCAGCTCAAAACAGGTGGGTTTTTAGCCTTGATTTAAAGGAGCTCAGTGTTTCGGCTGTTATGCAGTTTTCTGGAAGTTTGTTCGAGATTTGTGGAGCATAGAAGCTGAAAGCTGCTTCTCCATGTTTGGTTCTGGAGATGCAGAGCAGACCAGAACCAGAAGACCTGAGTGGTCTGGAAGGCTGATACAATGACAACAGGTCTTTAATGTATTTTGGTGCTAAGCCATTCAGTGATTTATAAACTAACAGAAGTATTTTAAAGTCTAATCTCTGAGTTCCAGGGAGCCAGTGGAAGGACTTTAGAACTGGAATGATGTGCTCTATCTCCCTGGTTTTAGTGAGAACATAAGCAGTAGCATTTTGGATCAGCTGCAGCTGTCTGATTGATTTTTTTTTTTTTTTTTTTTTTTTTAGGTAGACCTGTAAAGAAACTGTTCCAATAATCAATGCGACTAAAGATAAACGCATGGATGAGTTTCTCTAGATCTTGTTGAGACATTAGTCCTTTAATCCTGGAAATGTTCTTCAGGTGATAGAAGGCTGACTTTGTAACTGTCTTTATGTGTTTTTGGAGGTTCAGGTCTGTGTCCATCACTACACCCAGATTTTGGGCCTGATCACGAGTTTCTAGCTGTAATAACTGAAGCTGCGTTCTGACTCTAGATCGTTCCTCTTTGGGTCCAAAGATAATAACTTCATTTTTGTTTCTGTTCAGCTGAGGAAAGTTTTGGCACCTCCACACATTGATTTATTATAAGCATCTGTTCAGTGCTTGGATGGATTCAAAGTCACCTGGTGACATAGTAATGTAGAGCTGTGTATCATCTGCGTAGTTATGGTTGCTAATCTTATTACTTTTTATAATCTGAGCTAGTGGGAGCACGTGCTGAAGGCACCTGCTTGCACCGGATGTTATTTAGGGGTATCAAAGTAAATGGGGGCTGTATACAAATTAATGGAAAGTCATGCATTCCGTTTCTGCAGCAGAAAATAAAATGTTTTAGGACTGTAAAATAATTATTAGGGTTTGCTTGAGCTGCTTGGAAGGTTTATAGTTTCAGGTATTTTAGGGAATTCACATTTTGGTGCAGCTGTCTGAACAGCTGTCAGCAGGACTCCTTAATAAGAATTACAACACAATTCTCCAAACTGATACCCACGATCAAGTATTAGGTTCATGTAGATAAAAGGGGGAAAAAATGGCCACGGAGGAATAAATTTCTGTAAAGAATTCATAAACTTTGAGATTAATTTTACATATTTACAAGATAAACTTGGATATTATCTGATGTTAAAACATCATAAATTTGCAAGAAAAAGGATAATTTTCCATGATTGATGGCATAAGTTTGCAATATCAAAACCAAGATATTGTCTGACATTGTAAGGGCAGAAATTTGCATGATAAAAACTTGGAGGTTTGCTGAGGTCAGACATTTGAGACAAAAAATGTTATTCGTCTAAGACTGAAGTGGTAAATTTTGGAGATATGTATTTGGACAGAACAACATCTCCATGGTCCAGACTCGATGCAGCCATGTTGCAGCTTCTTCCTCACCGTCTGAGGAGAGAATTCTGGATCTCGTTCGAGGCGATCACGCTGAGTCCGGACCTGGGAGATGTTGTTATGGTTCAGGAAAAGGGCCTGGATCTACCACTAATGCTACGGAAAATATCCAGATGCTCATCTTCTAAAGTTACTACTTTAACAGAAGAAGACTTATGCCATTTTTTTGTAGCGAATGTCTGACATGATGTTGTCAGAGAATAACATCGTTTTAATATAAAAACCTGCCTTTGATCATGGATATTTCTTTTTTGCACACAACTTCTCGGCATCATAGATTATCTACGTTTTTTCTTGTAAATTTATGAAATTAACGTTGACGCTTTTTGGCTGAAATTTACTCCTCCATGGTTACATAATTTCTCTTCTTTTATCTACAATGGTCCAATTACTCCGACATAGTTATCATTCCAAATGCTGTCTTCAGCAGGAAACATACCAATCCTCATTTTAACAGAGTCAAGCTGGCTCACAGATTTTTACCCTGCTCAGATGCTCTCTGGAACCAGTACAGAAACAGAACTTTTCACATTGATGCCCGCAACCTTCAAATTTTGCACTAATCAACATTTCTGTTTTTACTGCTGCGCCCCCCGGCAGGACAACTTACTGGCATAAATTATTAGAGCCCCGAGTGTACATATTGTCAAGCAATTCAGAATATATCAAAACAGGCTCTTTTAAACCCTCCTGCTTTCTGTCCAGAGGGTCTCATGTTGCACTAATTCAGAACAGAATGCATGCCCCTCCACAACTGCTAATAATTCATTCATGCCTTAGATTTCTCCTAGCACCATGCCTGTGATAAACTGGAATAGCTTAGCGTCTGAAAAGGAGGGCTCACTGTTCTTTTGCTCATCTCATAGCTAATATGTTTTGAATTTAGCTTCTGGGGAAAATCACCTCTCAGCCTGAATGTTGTACCTTCACCAGCTGAGCACACACAAACTGCATGTTGCCTAAAAGTAAAGCAAACACATCTGCATAGTGGAGATGGCTTTAAGGGGTTAAAAAATCATAATTGTTTTGTTCTTAATTGCTTTTTGTTTAACCGCCGTTAATCTCCTGGCTGTAGCTCAGTAATTAGGGAACAGAAGAGCAATTGTTCATACAGAGGCTAATTATTGTTTGTACGGTAATGGCTCCTGCAAATGAATCGGCTTCAATCTTTCTCACATGCATATGTATAGGATGTTTTTCTATTACTTTCCAATCTTGCTGATTACACAGAAATTATCTTTAACCAATGTTTAGGGGCAAAATGAAGGCTTTGCAATTAAGAATTTTTTTTTTCTTTCCAATGACTCATCCTCCTTAATTTATAGTAATAATATCTGCCTTTCAGGTTTTAATTAAGGCCTAATCATTTTTGTCATCATCTAGATTCACCATTGCAGTCACAAGTTTACATTGATCATGGGCTTAAATAGTGTATTCAAACTGGACACTGAATGATTATTTTCTTTTAGCTTGATATGATTATAAAAAAATGTTAAACGAGCTGTTTGAATAAGAATTGGTTTCACGACTTTGACTTTCGTGGAGATTTTCTCTGATCCACACAGACTAAAATATAAACGTTCACCGCCACCAATAATGTTCCTAAGTGAAAGTCACTTCAACCACTTGCTTTTTTAGCAATTAAGCTTCTTGCATAATTTTTTCCTGGACCCCTTTTCTTACAGTATGGCAACTGGTTGCTTTCTGGCATGGGCAATGCACCAGTACCACTGGCAATGAAAATCCCCCTAGCATGATACTGCCACCTCCTTGCTTGACCATTGTGCAAAGGTCTTAAGTTTAAAAGTCTCATCTGGACTTCTTCAAACATACTTTTTCTCATTGAGACCAAACAGCTCAAGCTTTCTCATCTGACCCATAGTTCTTTTCGCTAGAGGGCATTGAGCTTGTCCCTGTGGACAGCCGCAGATTGGAGTCCCACTTGAAAGTATCAGTTTATAAGCAGACGCTTTCATTCTTGGTGTCACTGGCACTATTGTTCCAGCACTCTCCAGTTTGTTTGGCTTTAGCCTGGGTGGTTTCTGTGTTGTTATTGAATATACTCATCTGTCCACATCACCCATCACACCAATCACCTCACTCTGAATTTTAACTGACTGGTGAAGGTTCTGGTCTCCATTGTTGATCCCAGTTGCCTGCAAATTGAGATAATTTTCTTAGGTTTTTTTTGTTTTGTTTTTTTTTTTTTTTTTTTAACTGAGCTTACATGAATATGGCACAGTTGATTAATGAAAGCATTAATGAAAGTATGTCCACATTAAGCTGTGATGTTAACACACAAAGATGCTTAGGTTGTTTTTTTATCTGTAGATATATAATACCACGCTCAAATACCTCTGAATAACAAAAAGCAGATATAAATACACTGATTTCAAATCCCCATCGTTATGCCTTCATATATCATACTACATACAGAGAAAGATGATCATCTCACATAGAGGACAATGACTGAAATGTCATAATCCTTAAATCATAGTAGGTCAAGTTCTAACTTATAGAATTAAAACAACTACTGCATGTTTATTTTTCAGTTTTACATTTGTTTAGAACTGTTTTTATCATTAACTGCCGTTAAGTTCTGACCATAGCCAAATATTAGTTTTAAATAAGGTATTTTAACACGATGAATTGGCATGTATGGAAACATGAATCTAAACAGCTTGCTCAAAAAGCATTATAGTTTAAAAATCAAAACAAAAGTCAAAAGCACCTTCAGCTCAGTCTTCTTTGTCTTACATTGCTCAACAGTCTTAAATCATAATAGCATGGAAAAACTAAAACAAATATGTTCTGTAATCCCTTGATTATAGTGTGAAATGTAATCCAGCATCTTGCTCTTTCCTGCTTGCTTCTTATAAAAATGTGTTCATATTTTTCTTAGAGGATTAACTTCTGATTATTATGACATCTTGAACAACATGAAGAATGACAAACACTCTGGATTGATAAGGAAAACAAAAACATGGCCCTTATGAGCGGTTTCATAATTTAAACACATGGCTTATATATGATAAAATATTTTAAAAGGTATAATTTAGTATCATTGTAGATATCTGCATACAAAGTAGATGGGTATTAAAGGTATAGGAATTGATATTTCCTTTTTTGTTTCTTTATATATTGCAGGGGGAAATAAGTCATTTTCTTGGTTTTCTGTGTACCTTTTGTCAATGATTACGAGCTGCAAAGCTCACTGTTGGAGAACTGGGTCAAGGAGTGGCAGAATTCTGTTATACAGTTGTTAGATGTTTAGCTTGTTTTTTTTTTTTTTAATAATTTGAATAGACTGTTTAATGGCTGTAAAGGAATTTAACATATCTTTACCAGAGGTGGGTGACAGTAAGTATAGAAGTTGCATTAGTTTTTCAGAAAAAAGATGACAACGTTGATGCACCTTAACATTGCCAACAGTGCAACTTGACCATAATATATAAGTGGAGTAACTGGAGAACTGGGTTGGACTTTCTGGTATAGTACTTTACTGCTCTGAGTGTTTGTGTCAGTAGGTAACTTGAAATTGGCGTTGACTAATTTCACATGCGGCGTTCCGCGGGGTTCCCTCTTTGGGCCCCTCTTTTTTAATATCTACATGCTCCCGCTAGCTCAGATTATGACAAGTAATAAGATTAGCTACCATTACTATGCAGATGATACACAGCTTTACATTACAAACTCACCAGCTGACTATGAACCCATGCAGAGCAAATCGATGCATGGATGTTTCATAACTTTTTAATTTTTAATTGAGTTAATTGGAGTCTGTAATTAATTAATAGCAGTTAATCACATTTTAATTGAAAACCATATATCAATGAAATAAGCAACTCTTTCAATTCAAAAACCCTCTTTGCTGCTAAATTATTGAATAAATAGACATATGAGCACAACAACAAAGATATTAATTTTTTTTAGGTTATTCAGCTATCAGATTGATGCAAAATGCTAATACACCCATTTAGCCTTCAAGCTTTTCAGTAACCCCTGATCATACATGTAGCTTTTTTGAAAAAATCTTTAGAAATGTGAACTGTGGATGTCTGTGCTTGCTGCAACGTGTTTTGCACTGAGATGGTATTTTAGGCTTGAATAGCGTCGGAGATAGGCCAACTCCTCTTTGCACAATTTGCACACAATAATAGTCTTTTCCAGCATTTCACCAGATTTTTTTTTTTTTTTTTTTTTTTTTTTTTTTTTTTTTTTTGAAGCAAAAATGAACCCCCAATGGGCCAAGACAAGAGGCTTTGTCATCCTTTGTCATTGTTTGTGGTTGTTGCCTGTGCACAAAATTTACAGGTGTACCTGAAACACAATACGAAGCTTCAGGCTCGGGACTTTTGCATGTAAAAAAAAAAAAAAAAAAAAAAAAGCCATTAATTGCATTAACATTTTTAACACGTTAAATTCTATGTAATTAATCTAAATTAAAGTCCTGGCCCTAGTAAAAAAAAAAAAAACAACAACAAAAAAAACGAGTAATTATTTTTGGACCACAGAAGGAGCAAACAAGAGTCAGGACAAGTTATTCAGTTATCATAGCTAGAAACTACTGATCAGGCTCGAAATTTGGGTGTAGTGATGCACCCAGACCCGAACCTTCAGAGACACATAGACAGTTATAAAGTCGGCCTTCTATCACCTAACCAACAAGATCTTGAGAAACTCTTTCATGTGTTTATCTTTAGTTGCATTGATTACTGAAACAGTATTGTCACAGGTCTGCCTAAAAAGTCAATCAGACAGCTGCAGCTGATCCAGAACGCTGCTGCTCGTGTTCTCACTAAAACCAGGAAGGTAGAGCACATCACCCTAATTCTAAAATCCTAACAATGGCTCCTTGTAGCTCAGAAAATAGACTCTCAAATACTTTTGTTAGTTTGCAAATCACTGAATGGCTTAGCACCAAAATACATTGAAGGTCTGTTGTTATTGTATCGACCTTCCAGACCACTCAGGCTTTTATTCTCAACAAATCTGGAACAAATTTCCAGAAAAGTGCAAAAATCCTGAAACCCTGAATTCTTTTAAATCAAGCTAAAAAAAACCCTGTTTGTTTATAGTTGCCTTTGACTGTTCTATTTATAATAAGTGAAAAATCATTAATTTTAGTCTACAGTCCAACTTTCCTTTACTGTCATTTATTTTGCTACTGCAATGTACTCCTTTTTTTTGTTTACATCATGGAAAGCACTTTTTGTGTCGTTCCTGAAATGTGGCATACAAGTAAAACTGAACAGAAACTTGATATAGTTTCTGTTCAATAAATCACTAAAAATTTATGATGTGCCATGTCCCATTTAATACTGGAGTATTTTAACCGTTGCTCCTTGAAAGTATGAGTTAAGAGCTAAGAAGTAGAGATGGAGATAAACCTTGAAATGAGATTTGGTCAAAGGAGAAAACAGATTCATTACATGCCAGTAATGACAATTTGAGTTCAGCTCAGGATACAAGAAAGGATTGAAAGCAAAATAACCAAAACAAAGGGGAGCATCACACTTAGAGAACAGAGCTGCCAGCATAATGAAGCAGACCGTCCAATGTGTGGCACGATGGAAGTTAATCAAGTTATGATTAATGTGTTACAGCTGCTGTTATCTTTTCAATGAGGACTGTTTTTCTCTGTCTCTGCCTCTGAGGAGGACAGGAACACACACGTTCACACAAAAACAGAGGAGGAGAGACAAACACCCCGCAGATAAGACAGAGCCAAAAAATGAGCCATACAGACACATACAGGTGTCAAGGGCGGCTCACACTTCACACAAACAGCAGATATTCTCAGACATTAAGGTAGACATTGTTTTATGAAAGATAAGCGCAAGCACAGACGTCAGACGCATGCACGCACGTACGCACGCACGAGTGAGTGATAAGGTGTTGAATGTAATAGCAGTTTGTAATTGCATTTCTTTGTTAGGGTAATTTGATGCACTCCACGGGCTCGGTCCTTAATCAACACCTTGGAATTACTTATCAAAATCTTGCGACAGTTTCCTAAAATGTTTGTGTATTCATGTGTGCATCACCACATCTGACTCAGAAGGCTTTTTTATCTGTGTTTTTGTGATTCTTATGTTGTGCAACCAAATGTGGATTTTTGTTCATCATGAAAATGGTTCCAGGGAAATTGTTTAATGCCAAAATGAACACTGAACTTTCTCTTATTTGGCTGTTCTCAGTATTATTTTTTCTTCTTGGGTGGAGTCTACCAGGGGTCAATCTTAGGGTCCCCTTCTTATAAGCTTGATTAATGTTCCTCTTAGACAGATGCTATGTAGAATCTGAACATTGTTTTCTACCTTTCCTCTCAAATTTCACACAATAATGTTTCTATGTCAAAAACAGATGTTCCCAAACTTTTTTCTAAGAGCTGGGGACATGAACATACTTTTGGATGGGTGAATAATCTAAATTTGGTTAGTCAGAGAACATGAGTTTCTGTTACACTCTAAAACCTTTTCTCAACATTCCTGTAAAGAAATTTTTACTTGCTATGAAGCAGCTTAGAAACATGCAAGGTCATTTCTCCATCCTTATGCGACACTTGTCTCCTTTCTGATAAATACACAGTGTGGAAAGGTTGAAAAAACAGGACTGTATTTCTTTTCAAAGCATGGTGCAAATCTGAACACTAAGATTTCTATACAAAGGAGCTGGCGTTTTCCAGCTACCTTGCTGTTCTCTAAAACATTTTCTGACTCTTTTCTCAGTTTACACACAATTTCTGACTCAAAACAGGATTCAGAGCTGATTTTACTGCAACTTCTTTCCCCAAGCCTGATTATATTTACAGATGTTCTGGAAGCCAGGGTAACTTCACATAATCTTCAAAAAGTGTCAGGAAAAATGTGAGACTTCATGTAATAATGACATAACCCTTTATTTAGTTCATCCCAGCATAATTCAAAAACAATGTGCAGGTATGCCTATTTTTCATTATTCATTATTTCATTTTTATTTTTAAAATTTGTTGCAATCTAATCTTAGCAAGAAAAGCTCTATAAGAATCATTAAGTTTGTTGGTCATTTCCACCGTTTTATCCAGCATGAACTAAATAAAGCCCAAAATTAATCCTACTCCTGACTTATTTAGATAATTTAGTAATGCTCATGTTTTTTTCTTGCTTGAAGTCAAATTATTATTTTAAAATGGAAAAATAAGAGTCCTGAGTTCAGTCTAATAGAGGTTTTGTGGAGGAAGTTTATGATTAGGGTCATGGCAAGGAGACTTTCCAACCTCAAAGAGCTCATCACAAAAGATGATTTATAAAAATAGACGTGGAAACCTCAACAAAATTTAAAAAACTTAAAAATTAAAAAAAAAAAAAATCAGTTCTATTTGGAAAATGCATTGGATCCTGGAATGCCAACTAAAGCTTTTCCATTGATGTTTTGTTAAGCCTAAATAAAAATTATGCATTAACTTTTCCTAAATTAATCATCTTGTGCATTATATTGTCTTATGGGCGATACCCGTGTCATTTGCTATCAGTACCTTAGTTCTTGGTTAAATAGGAATAACTAAATCAAAATCTACCTTTAGTGTGGATAATTTTGGGTTCAACTGTATGCAAACTTCTTTTCCCCAAACCCAACATGGATCTTGGTATAGATGGTGAAAACAAGTCTTGGAGGTCTCAATATTTAACATTTTGACTTTCACAATCATCAGCACTAACTTACGATAATTCTTAATACCATATATCTAAAGCTTTCTTATATAAAATTCAACTTTTAACAATCTTATCATAGAACTTGAACAAAATGTGAATTTTCTGAGGAATTTTTGCTTTCTCAAAATTAAACAGGAGAATAAGGATCTCCTGGATAAAATGGGATCTGGTGAGCTCAGTGATGTTGGTTGGAACATTTGATAAATTATATCCTCTTAAAAAGTTAAAAAGGTCATTGTTTTGTGTGTTCTTTTGACTGACAAACCACAGTTTGATTACTTTAAAGCTGGGGGTGGAGGGCACTGCAGGAAGTGTCCCTGCAGCCGCTTGATTCTATAAAGAAAGGTGGATGATGGAACCCAGTCCTCAACTCAAAAAGGAAACTGTTCAGCACTTCCATCTGCACTTTTGTCTGTCTTCAGGTGTGAATCTTTTTCTATTATTTACCCAGTTAATGTGTATTGGACTCCATCTCCATTGGAATCCTTCTTAAGCTTGAGACATTTAGATCATCTGCTTCGAGGAATTTCATAAAATTACATTTGAATAAGAGCTCAGAGACCTCATATTGTTTAAAAACCTATAAGTATGGGATGGTTGGCAAAGGGCCTTTTAGTGTTGAACACCTTAGAAAATACAAAATAAACACAGCAATCTTTTTATTAACTTCCATCCAAGAAAAAAGCCATACAATGCATTTTAAGAGATCATACTGACCAATTAAAAGCTGCATGACTTAACGTCCTGTTTAATGAATAAAGAATCATTTTTGCCAACATTGGGCTAGAAATACCCAGTAATGTTTTTGTTTCCATTGCATGAGAAGGCTTGCTTCATGTCAAGTCTGTTTGCTGATGTTCAGAGTTTCCAGCTTTTATTAGCTAAATTTTGTTGCTGTTTTTTTTGCAGCTAAATAAAATGCTTGGAAGGCAGTAGATATTTGCAAGCTGTGCATGAAATAGATTTTTGCTTTCCAAACTACACTATCATGGATAAGGGAGAATTTTTGTTGTTGCTTATATATTGTGAAGTAGAAACCAAATGTAGAAATTAAAGATGTCAGATCAAGAAGCGAGAAATCTACACAATTACTCAGAAGATCATCCTCCCCAGCCTCCCCAGAAGTAATCCTCACATCGCAGTGACATCATGTGCTGAATGAATTCTGGGAGATTAGAATTAGAAGAGCTCAAAAATGAGACACAAGCTGATTTTTTTTTTTTTTTTTTTTTACTTCAACCTGAGTAGCACCTTTAGAAAAGAAAAGAAAACAAGTTGTTGCAGTTTTTCTTCCTCCTGGCAACATTTTATACAATTCACACCTGTCGGTGTGTTTTTATCTCAGTTTATGAGTGTAGTTTTTGGTTGTGCATGTTTAACATGCTGTTACTTCTCCCAGACAAGGTGTCTGACACCCCCTCCCGATTTGTACACGTTTGTAAAGTGTGAAATATGCTTTTTTTTCCCCCTAAAAACACACACACACATAAACACACACTGCTCTGTTACTAGGTAGAGCCTGTGTATATAGCAATGAACCTGGTGTCCTCAAATTGTATTGGACAGGTGGCGATGTAAAGTTACTAAGCTGGATGTTGTAAAAACAAAAAGCCTTGAGAGATGAAAATAAAAGTACAAACTTGAATGTTTTTATCTGATTAGTAATTTACACTGAATCTGTAATTGACTTTGTAAATTCACACATTGTTTTTTTTTTCCTGAAACAAGTGCAAGATTGGTTCAAGTCAAGTTTATTTGTATAGCACATTTCAGCAGCAAGGCACTTCAGAGTGCTTCACATCATAGAAAACATCAATCAGTTTTACAGCAAATAATCAAAATCATTTAGCAAATACACATGAAAATGATCAAAATTATCGCGCAAATATCAATGCATCAAAATCATTCGGCTCATGAGGCAAATGTAGTTCAATGTTCTACTTACTACTGATCAAAGGCAACTCCTAAAGTGCCTGCAGTTCTTGGAAATCAGCGTGCCGGCTGTCTCTGTGTCTCAGCAGTTATTCCATTATTCTGTCTGCAGGGTTACCTCAGGATTTATCCCTGCATGACTTCATTAAAACCTGTCTGTCTTCCTTTCGCTTAGGAAGTGGCAGCTTTAATTCCTACAAATTTTAGCCGAGCTCGTAGTGAACTTATCCCACTGTGTGTCGCTCCAGCAGACGCTTTAAAATGTTCTTGCAGATGTAATCAGGATGTTACAATTACCACAAAACATGTTTTATATTCTGAAGAATTTGATAACGACATTACCTGAATTCTGAAGGTAATCCAAAAACATAATGGGGGCTTTAATAATTTATTAATAAGACAATATTGTATTACATGACATGTTTTTTGTTTTTCATTACATGACATTTCTGATACACCCAAACACTGTTCAAGGTGAAATTTGCTGACGGAAACAGCAGCGTTGCCTCATCGGAAAAAGCTGGTGATAAAGATTTGTTTTGAGAAATGCAGTGCATCTAAAAAGTCTGTATTTGATTTAATTAAAATAATTAAATCGCAAGAAGCTGAAATTCAACTTTAGATACCTTTTGAGAACTTGCCTTCAAATCTTCCATTTCAGTGTTAAGTCACTTTATTTTGACAATTTTCTTAGACTCTCCAAACTTAGTTTTGTTTCATTAGAAGAGTTTTCTGAATTTCTGTGTAATACATGAGTGTCATGCCCACTAATTATTATAATTATTGAATGACTACTTAGCTTCTTTTCAACTGTTGTCTTATGGATTCCACTAAACAGTTTTAATTAAGATGTTGAAAGACTAGATTAAACAAAGGTTAAATTCCTCATAAAAGCGTAAAACAACTGAGTCTTAACAACCCCTTCACCCTGTTTTATGATGACCATGTAAGCTTCAAGACCTCCACAACAGTTGAAAGCACGTGATTGTAGTAAATTTGGAAAAAAAACTGATTTCAAAGTGAAGTCAATTGGGGCTGCTCTGCTCTTCATCCATGTTTTTCTAGGCATCCAACACTGCTAGGATCATGAATTTAATATCTACATTAGGAGGCTTCCTCACAATCTGCAAAATCTCCCTTTTTAAATGGGAGGCTCCTGCTTGTCCACCAATGATTTCAGCATTGCTGTGGAGAAAGAAATTCCATCAGTATTTTTATCAACAAAGCAGCAACATGAGAAGATGTAAGTAAAGGGGAGTGTGTGCAAATCAAGGTGTATTGTCCAGTATAATTTTTATTTTTACCAGGCGCAGTGCTGTATATGCATATCTTCGTGACTGCAGTCAGAATGAATCATGCACACAAACAAAAATCTGTATTATTCACTGATCACTGTAAGCCAATCACAGGGTCTGAAGGTGAAGTTTGAACTATACTGCAATTATAAAATGATAAATGCTGTAAGGTGCAGCGTATGCTTTTTTTCTCTTCCTTCGTCCTCACTGGTGATAACAATGCTTGGGGCTTTCTTTGACAGTCTGATGAAGACAGCTTACAATTTAAAAAGCAGCCTGAAAAACTCACCCAGTCTCCCAGAGACCAGTCAAGACTGGGCGAATTTGGAGGTGTGTGCACACTTTTCCTCTGAAAGCCATACTACAGCTGGGTACCTAGCGAACAGAGTTCTTATCTGCAAGGCACCGGGGTGTTTTGTATTTATTGGGGTGAAGAGTGTTGATTGTTTGTTGTAGCTGCTTGGTGAAATCCAGAACGGTGAAATGCTGCTACAACAATGATAAACCAAAATAATCTCCCTGCAGGCTCATGCATACTCAAAACAGTAGCGAGCTCTTTCGCTCTAAGCATAATTTGGGAGCCCATGGCACTTAAAGAAAATCTCCTCAAGACCTTGTTTTACTCTTGTGGTGTGGTCTTAACTCGATATGATAGGGGGGCTTTAATATGTTGTTACTTTTTAAATGTCTTTAAGTCTTTAACCTTTTTTAAGAGGGTAGCTTAATAACTGGACTTGGAATGACACCAAAGCATATCAAAAAACAGAATAACTGATGGAAAAAAATGGAAAATTCATCTGGAAAAGTAGAATGTAAACCATCTTTATCACAGTTCTGTAATGGTTACAGAGAAGGGAAATGGAATAAAGAGAAACAGTCATGGTCTGTAGAGGATTGAGGTAAGTGGTATAAAAAATAATGTCCTGGTTTATTTTGCAGTGCCTGGCTCGGTGCCGATGGAATCTCTGCAGAATACACCATATGAGGAGAAGATCTTCATGCAGTGGAAAGCTCCCAATGAGACCAATGGTGTTATCACATTGTATGAGGTAAGTCAAACCGTGAGTATCTGTTGGGAGTTAAGTGTTGAGGTCATTAGCTTGGATGAATTCTGGCCAATTTTAAGGCCGAAATCCCCTGTGGTGCCCAATTTTTTCCCCCATGCCATAACTGCATGTGATTTAATAAGCAGATGGCTATAATGATATGCTGGTGCACACGTGCTGAAATGAGCAATTTGCAGTATTGTTGAACATTTTGCAGATGTCCTCACTTTATAATTTCTGCCAGTGGAGCGAGGTAGAAGACACATTTTCAAAGCTTATCACAAAGCACAGACTGATGTCTCTGACGTGTTCAAATGAATATGTGAAATGAATATCCCTAGTTGGAAGAACCCTGTTAGTTGGGAAAAACACAAGTTTAGAAATAGGAAATGTGCTGTGACAGCAAAGTTGTTTTTGTAATCTGGTACTTAACTGTCAAATGTAAAATACATTCAGGAATAGACATTAGACATAAGCAGAAATTCCAGGGAAAGTTTAAAGTTTTAGACGTGGAGAAATTGTGAACCTGAAAGAAACTAAAGGCCTTAAAACAGCGTGAGTTTATGAGTGTGTGAGAAGGACTCTTGTGGACTCCTCGGAATATGCTTGTAGGGGGTTTATTCAGGTTGAACTTGAGTTTAGCCCTCCACCTAATTAATTATTGACCGGTACTCCTCTGTCTGCTTGTGATATCACTGCATCAAGAACCTGCCTCGCACCAAGACTTAGAAGAGAGTGTGTGTGTGTGTGTGTGTGTGTGTGTGTGTGTGTGTGTGTGTGTGTGTGTGTGTGTGTGTGTGTGTGGTCAGAAATGCATCACTTTAATGTTCCCTCTGAGCAACCAGACTTTCTCTGATATTTTAAAGTAGTCATGATCAATACTTCTCAAGGCTTTCTCAAGATCTTTAAGTTTTTCTTTTGGGCTTGGATATCTTTTTGCTGTTTTTGATAAAATTACAGTCTCATTGTTTCAGGTATAAAATACCTGGAAGGAATCAGTTGGAGAAGAGAAATTTTTCCAACCACTCAGCATGAAACAACAAATGCATGTTGAGATTCTGATATTTAAAGCTTTTATCTGTTTGCTTTACCACCTGTTTCTGGGTATACACAGTATACTCTCTGTTTAATTTATGTCACTGTTAGATTGAGAATTGTATATGCATCCTTTAGAGGTTGACATACACTCATTACTGACATGAATGTCATATTAAGAGAACCGTTACTTTATTTTTAAATTTAGCAGTGAAATACTTTCTCCAGTCTCTCGCTCTCTCTTTTAGGAGTCCATCAACAGTTTCCTGTTGTAGTTGTAGCTGGATATTCAACCACTCTTTTAAAATAGAAGTAGTTGAGTTCATTGAATTTGGTTCAGTTCCTGGTACTGATGCAGAATTGTCCATAAAACATCAGTGGCATTGACGCTAGGGTAGGGGTGTCCAAACTTTTTGTCACGAGGGCCAAAATCATCAAGTCAAAAGTACTCAGGGGCCAAAAAATTTTAAAAATAAAATAAATAAAATCAAGCAAATAGTCATTTTTTTGTCAGAAAGGGATGTTATTCATCGTAGATCTAAAACTTAAGAATGATTTTGCACGATTTTGAATGATTTTGCTGTATTAAAAGAAAGGCATCCAGTTTTCCAGTTGTTTTGGCCTTGAAATTTGGCCTTATTGAAATTTATTCTCAGTTATAAGAACAGGATTTGGGTCACTTTCAAAACGCTTGCTATATTTAGCCAAGTTTAATAAATTAGATAAAAACTGATTTGAGTTCAGCAAAATCGGCTTTTCAGTAAAAGTCTCTGGATAGACATGGTTCTACTTATTATAAAAGCTTGGTTATAAAAAGACAACTACTTTGTGTTGTACTTAACATTTTCCATTGTGAGAAAATTATGTTGGTAGTAATTTTACCCTGATTATTAAATGCAGTTGATACAGTCTCCATCTGCATCAACCACCTGTACTGGACGGGCCAAATTTGTATCATTCTTGAACTGTAGTTCAGCACAGAATCAGTTCAAGGGTCACATATGGCACCCGGGCCACACCTTGAAGACCCCTGCTCTAGGGCTAGTCCAGAAGGATGACCTTAGTCTTGATCCTAAACTAGTTTTAATGTGTATTTGGGATCCTTATGCTGTTGGAATACCCAACCCTGTCCAAGTATCAAACATGATCTTAACTCTGACCCTCGGAAGAAAGGAATTCAGAATTGGATGTTCAAAAACCTAGGCTCAAACCTGTCATAAACTGGAAACTCCAGGAACATCATTTTAAGTTTTAAATAAAAATAGACGGAGAGTGCTGACCATGTGGACAAATGAAATATTGTCTGTATAACAAACAGTTTTATGGTAATACAAGACAAATATTAAATTTTTTAGCCAAACTGACACGAAAGTATGATTGGAGACAGCAAATACAGTCTCTTAAGCCCAACAACAATGTACCAACTGTAAAGCATGGGGGTGGCAGCATCATGCTGGATTTTACTGCAATTGGTGGTGCAGTGTACAAGGCGTATGGATGAATACTGGCTACTTCCAAATTCTTCACCCCAGATGGTAGCTAGCATGTGGAAACTTTGACCCAACTGGGTGTTTCAAGAGGATTTTGATCCCAAACACAAACTAAACCTGATGAACAATAACATCAGGCATCTCTCACTTCATTCAGCCATCACTCAAGAACTAGACATTGAGATATTTCAACTTTTCTGCTTGAGAAACAGCCTCCTGGCCGATGGTGGGACCAGTTGATCATGAGATCCATGGCCTCAGACTTGTAGGAGCTGACTGTTATCTCGGCAGAGGTGTGTAGACTAGCAGAAAATTGTACTCAACTAAGAGTAGCACTACTTGAGCATATTTTACTCAAGTAAAAGTAGCTTTCCAAGAAATTACTCAAGTAAAAGTAAAAAATATTCTGTAACAAGATTTTAGTACTGAGTAACTGATTATAGCATCTGATTTAATATTTAAAATCATCAGACAGACAAAAGTATAAAGTTATTTGCAAATTCTTGTATTATAAAGACTAAGATTTAAAAAAAAAATACAAACAACATAATTATCAGTGGTGGGCACACTTCCACTAATCTGCTAATAGCGGAGCAAATATTTAGCTTAGCACTTAAGCTAACTTTGAAAATGTTTAGTGCACTTGGCTTCCCCTAAATTAATTTTTTATTGATAAATTCTAAAACGCTAATTTACTTGTGTGTTTTGTAAACTTTCAGTTGAATAAATTTTGACATCATAATATGATTACTCAAAGGTAAAAAGCACGGTGTTGTAAAACTACTTCTAACGGGTTTTTTTTCCCCAAAAAGTTACCCAAGTAAATGTAACTGTGTAAATATAACTAGTTACTTCCCACCTCTGCGAGCTCAGAATTGCTGCGCATTGAAGGTCATGGCTTGAGGATGTCAACAAAACATTTTTTGTAAAAATATTATTGAAGTACATAAATGTATCTTGGATTTGTGTGTTTTTTTTTTTGTTTTTGTTTTTTTTTTTTTTTTTTTTAAATTGCTCTCTGCACAAGATTTCAAATGGAAAACAGAAAACTGTCATTTTTGGTGAAGTAATTTGAACCTGTGCTGAAGGTAATATCTCGTAGGAGCACAGTGTGTCTGTTCTTTGGCAGGTTCTTTCAATACATATTTTTTCCTTTACCTCTTGAGCCCTTTCTACCTCATAACATCAATCTGTCTCTCTTCTCACTCTGTGCAGCACAAAGACCACTCGGTATCATATCTGAGACCTCCATTAGACCTCGACCGAGAGCTTGAAAAACATTCTCGGCAGTCTCTAAACCTACTGGGACCATCATCAATTTTGCCTTGTTTTCTGTTGATTTCATTAATATCAATCTAAGCTCCCTCTGCGGCGAATGGAGGCGGCACAACTCTGCATCATCTGTTAAACATATCAGAGGCTGAACACAATGCTCCGCTATTAGAGATAATTACTATAATTGCAGCTATTGACAGGATTAAAGGCATCATCTGCAACATCTGAAGGGGCTCTTTGGTTGTGTCCTATCCTGCTCTGTTGTCTTACATTTTCTCTTTTTTTTCATGCCGCTCTGTGTCTGTCGCTTTTCAGGCTGGAAACCAGATGAATTACACCTAGGACAAAGAGAGGGAGGGAGGAAGGAGATGGGGTGGGTTGGATAGATTTGTGGAGGTGGAGAGTGGTAAGGAGAGATAAGGGGGAAGGAGGAGTGTTGGGACAGAATGGGGAGATAAAACATGAGATGAGCAAGTGGAAATGTGTCCAAAAGAAGCTCGGTGTCATGTGATTGGAGGAATAAATCAGTGTGCAAATATGATCACTTCATCTCCTGGATCTGTTACTATAATTGTGACTAATTACAGGATTAAAGGACACATCTGGGGGAGATCTAAAGAGGCCTCCTCCTCCCCCCTTCCAAACTCCCTCTGCTCCTCTGTTCATCTCATAATGTGGTTAATATCTAGGGAGAAGGTAATGGAGGGAGTACCCTTGAGGACAGGACAGTGGAAAAAACAGGATTAATATTCAGAACTCAGTAATGCAACATTTTAATACGCTTTAAAAAAGCAAGACTTGTTAAATGAATAAACTAAAAATCTTTATGTAGCTGGTTAAACTGGGTCCCTGCAGCCTTTTCCTGCCCTCACTGACCTTTCAGATAATTCTCTGATAGCTACAGTTTCCGAACCAAGAGCAGAGAAGCACTCAGAAGCACACTTGGCACAGATCATGACCCTGTCAATCCCTCCTCTGATTGCAGCACCAGACCACTGAAGCATCACAGGTTCCCCCTGTTAACGCTTACCTCCCTGCTGCTCTCTGCAGTTATTTCTGAACCCCTGCTTGCATAACAGACGCTGCTGCTGACATTGATTAGGAAAAAAAAGCAGTGAAGCGCATCATTAGATCATGGCTCTGCTGATTTGTTTTGACCAGTGAATGATTATTTTTTTCCTGCTTTGTTTCATCTTAATTTAGAAAGCACCAGTTCGCAGCTTAGTGACTCTGCTGTTTCTTCTGTTTAGACTTCAGAAGAGAATGAAATGATCACCAGAAGCCCGAGCACAAAAATGTCAATTCCATATTAATGGAGGTAGCTCTGTAGTGGGTAATTTTCCTAATTATGGAACCTATGCAAAAGCTTTTAATCCCCCTATTGTGATTTGACCAGTTTTTTTCTATTTATTCTCCAGTTTTGGAGAAGCTCATAACATCTAAATCAAACAGCTTGATTAAGAAAAGTCAGTTATGGTCATTGTAGCCATATGTTGTAAGGTGTTTATGAAATTTACAAAAGGCATCAAAAAGTTCACCTTGAACTGTAAAAAGTTTTGGAAAGTGTTGAAAAAAACAGACTTCTATTAAGCTGCATAGTTTAGATATAATTTAAAACAGACTGGCTTCTCAGGGCTTATGGGCCACAGAAAGTTGCACTTTTCAAACAGGCATTTTAATACAATAGATCTTACACGAAGTTGGGGTTTTATGATTTTTCTTGAGACTTTACCAGAGAATATTCAACATTTGTGTGATAATTTCTGGAGCTGAGCCTGTAAAATATACAGAGACGTCTTGATTTAAATATTTATACCTCATAGTTTAATTTCCATATATACATTTTATATATCAAAAAGTTGGTGTTGTTTTCTGCCTTCCCTCAGTGTTTCCATCTCTGCGATAGGACCACCTTCTAACCTATCTCCTGAAAAACAAAAATGACATTAATATATATTCTAGAAGCCGCTCGTGGTGGCAGCATGCTGGAGTAGCTCTTTACGTTAGCTCTGAGTTGTTCCTTTTTGTACACTGTGGTTTATCATTTTTTTGGTTGAGACATTGCATGTTTGTACAGTTATTTCCTCTGGATTTGGATGCTTACTTTTTTGCTGTTGGACAGTTTTTATGACACATAACCATGGCAACAATGTGTTTTTACAGCTGGCAGCTGGTGATCAGTATCTCAAAGCTTCAAATAATACCTGAACAATGACCCCAAATTTCAGAGGAGTTCAAAAGGAGGCTTCATGGATGCAGAGCAGAGAGAGAAGGAGGAAGTTCAAACCATCTCTTCTGTTGATCATAATGGTCATAAAGATCACATCCCCGGCTCCGTGTCTCTGCTTTCTAACTGTACAGGCAGACAGAGATTTAAAAAGGAGGAGTGGCAAAAGAAAATGAGGTGAATTAGCAGTGCAGTGCTGATCCAGGACATTTTATTGTGAAATATCGTCTCAGCTGCCTGGAATTTGAGCTGTTAGCATGTCATGACAGTCACGAGACTGTCATATAGAAACAGTCCTCAGTCAGAGGCTTCTTCAGATTTGTTGAAAGGCTGACTGCTACAGAGATCCTTTCTGCCCACAGCATCACCAATCATGGCTCTTTATAGATTTGAATGATAAGAGTTAAGATAACATTTAATTTCCCTTTGAGATAAAGTGTTTCTGAATTTAATTGAATACATTTTTTGTTTTTGTCTCTTCCCAAACAGTGGTCCTTTGGGCTCCACCTGCTCCCCAGAATAGGAGGAACCACTATAATGACCAGTGACTCAGCATTTTCTGAGTTTCTGGTACTTCAATTGCTCTATAGTGTCTTCTTTCTGGTGTTATTCCATAATCAGTTTTCTATTTCTTCATGTCCATACCCTCAGATATGCAGGAACCATATTTTCCTTGTTATAGGGAGGAAGCTTTTAAATATCCAGATTGACTGTTATGACTGTTACAGAAACTGAAAAATCTGTTACTTTCTTTGTCTAAACAACAAGCAAGTAAATACAGTCCAACTTTAACTACAGTTTAGTCATTCAGCAATTTTGACATCAAATTCCTGAGTAGTTGAAATTTTGAGTCATTTTTAGCTGCTCCAAATGAAGTCCAAAGACATGGGTGGAAAGGAAAAATGGGACCATTTAGCTAACAAACCTTTAAACCGTTTAATCCACCACAGTAAAGCAACAGGCAACCAGTACGGTGAGTAGTCGTTGCTGCCTGATCCTGTGTGTGAATAACTTTGCTCTCCCATTCCTCTTTCCTCAAGCAGTCTTTAATCAATCACAGAGATCAATACCGGCAGCCAGTCTGACATTTATTTCTGTGTTTCTCTGTTCCAAGCTGTTGATTTCTGTAGCAGCTCCAGACATTTAGTGAAGTTACAATCTCCCTCCTTATCGCTGGTCCCTGAAAAAAAGGAGAAAACTATTGGTTTTTATCAGGAGAGCAGGCTTCTTGAGATGATCTCACTATTGACTTTAGCAACCAACTGGAGACACTTGGCTCATATGCAAAACAGAAAATAAAGATGATTTGAAAATTGTCAAATAGCCAAAGTAGAGCCAGTGATATTAGCTTATCATCAGATTAGTGCTCTTAAAGCATTTAATGATGTACTTTTAGGAGTTATCTAACTGCGGCAAACTTTTCACTTTTGCTTGCGTCACATTATCTTCAACATGCAGTGAGCCTTCCTGTATGTTCACAAGCTGCTTTGTTCTAATGGCATTCTTGATCTGCTGAGCCAGTTGTGGCATTTGGAGGGCAACATAAATATAAATATAGTATGTCTGTTCACTGAGTACAGTTTTCTTAATAAAAAGCTACACGCTTCAGGCAAAGCAGGATTAACACCATGAGGACCCCTTGGCACTGTTCCTTAAAGGCCCAGGTTTTAATACAGGGTAAACACCTACAGTCAACCCCCCACAGAGACGACACACCACTTATTACTGACTGACTAAGAACAAAGATAAGTAGAGTTTTCATAATGACGGAATATGAGCTTGACCTCTTCAGGCGAAACTAGTAAACATATCTAACGAACACACATAAACACTGCAGAGATACAAACATACAAACAGCTCAACAAAACATGACTATTGCAATAAATGCAAATTAATAGACAGCTCAACAGTTCTTAATTTTAGAGGTTTTAGTCTTATTAGTCCTGTGTAAAACACTGAGACCTTCTCATTTAAAAGTTACAAGCTCACTCTCTATACACGGCTTTATTCCTACCCTTTTCAAAAACACTCAGGGACTCCTTTTTATTGCATTTACTTTTTCATAAATGCATTTATTTGCTTACATAACCTTAACAAGACTGTATAGGTTTATAACAAACCTGAACACCAAATAAAGTAACCAACAATAAAAAAACAACTAACCAATAAAAAGTGCAAGGGATAAACATCCAAAACTTCAGGCTGGAACAAGCTTGTATAAAACACTTTTCATTACATAGTGCCCCCTTTTAGTGACTGGCCCCCTGCCCACATTGCCCAAGAGCGCCACTAAATTCTTATTTTGTCTTTAGTCTCTTTCTGTACTTTCTTTCTCTGTATTGTCTTTCATTTAGCCAATGAATTATATTTAGAGCTGCCGTTTTGGTCCTTGACCTTTTTTACTCCGTTACACTTGGTGTCTTCTTGCAAGAGAAGGAGGTCATATCCTTTACGTGTGTGTATGCAGCATCAAAATACAGATCCACTTTCAGTCTTTTGGTGTAAAATATGCTCTTTTTAGTCTGCTATGGAGGAAATTTACATATTTCAAGCACATTAACATTTTAGTTTTTTGGAAGAATTTTAAAAATATATATGTAAATGGTTGATAAGCCCTGAGTGTTTCCATGTAAGTGAGCTGTTTTGGGATTTGAACCCACTGTCTACATCAAGTAGAACACTCTTAACTAATGGACAAACCCAACAACGTCGGTAAATGTTGATGTAGATTCTCAGTCATCCAGAAAATGACAGTCGTGATAGTTATAAACAAAGGCAACTGGACTTCTCACACAACACATCGCACAGAGCTCTGTGTGAAATAGTTCAATGCGGGCCTGATGTTGAGAAGGGGAGCTGGACACCTCTTTGCAAACAAGATGACGCTATTTTTGTCATGCAGCTACATCAATGAGAATGAATTCAACTCCTCTGATGCAGTATGGGAGAGCCTTTAGGTTGGGAGTATCAGGCTTAAAAGTTGTAATCAGAACAAACACACTGATAGGGCAATAGAGGTCACTAACGAGGCCATTGTTGTGACTTTGACAACCTCATTCGTGACATAAAACTCTGGCCCTAACCCTCTATACAATTCCCTGTAAGTGTCACTAACACTGATGGTACTAATAAGTCCCCAACAATGTCAATATGTGCACTGTTTTGGTCACATGTCTCAAGGTGTAAGTCAAGGCTGCAGTGTAAGTGTTGGAAAGATGGAACCTTAAACCATCTCCTCTGTTCAGTAGCCATTGTGTTTGTTCTGATTAGCCTTGATACTCCCAACCTAAGTTTCAGAACTGAGGAAACCTTTTGGATGAGAGGTGAAACGTCTTCAGGATAACAAGAGAAGTTCAGTCAAGTTCAGCACTAAATGAACAGCACAATAAACAGATCAATTAAAACACAGGAACTCTCTGAACCTGATAGTTGATCTGTTGGCTGATTAAAAAGAAGATTATTCATCTGGATGCATGAACACATCCAGACCTCCACTCATAGCCCCCTGTCTTTTAGACACAGATACAGATTGCATGCAGGATTTCAAAAATTCAGTTGTCTCAACCTCCTGTTCTCCAGTCAATCAGAGCTCTGCTTAATCTTTGTAACCACATGTTCCCTGGAAACTCCAGGATTCAAATCCATGGAAAAATAAGAGCTAGGTATTGCATTATGTTTAAGCGGCTGCTGTATTGTCAAGGAAGATAGAATTTAAGGGTTATCTGATTCTGTCTACAAAATAGGGCAATTCAAGAACTTCCTTCTTTCTTTCTTCAAAATAAGAGCCTTTGACATGACTACAACAGGGTGTCAAGCTTAAAGCATTTATCTGTCAGCACCAGAGGAGAAGCCAGAGAAGCTTCATGAGAAAGACTTCCCACTGTGGACAATACAATGCTGTTTTAAAATGTAAAATTATATCATTTCCAATTAAATGAACACTAAAATGAATCACCTGAACTTAGTATTTGTCAGCTTTGTCAATATTAAAGATATTTTCTAAGAAGTCCCACTGATTATTTTTGGATTGACACACCGATTTTTCTTGCAAACTTTTAGGGTTTTAAATACATTATTTACAATGTCCTGGATGTTTAAAGCTAATTGCTTGAGATCACACAATACAGTTGCAAGGTGTTATTGAGGGCTCATAAAAGATTCAAGTCATTAGTAAACAAAAGTGCAGAAAACAGATGAATGATACATCAGCATTGTGCCTGTTTTTTTCCTCTAAGTGTAACACATTCTACAGAAAATGCTTCGCACTTCAGCCGAAGTGTCAATCTGTGATGAGGAGCTCGTCAGCAGCGTCTTTAATGTGGGAATGAGTGTAGAGAGGAGCACATGTGGCCTATATCAGCTTCAAGGAGGCAAGCACCCGTGTCTCCTGTCGCTTGTCTTAACTTAGTTGGCAGGAAGTTGTAGTGTGGATGTCAAGCAAGCGTTGCTGGGACGCTGATTTAGCCCGATTCCTGTCAAGCTGTCACCAGCAACTCTGATCACCTCCTCCAGGGTGAACTCTGTTTCTTTTCTTTGATTTCTTCGTGGTTGGTTATTGACACCTATGGAAGCCCTTTGGTTCTCAGTGACACGATACAGGAGCTTTTCTGGAATCTTGTATGTTGTGTTTTGTTGAATTATATATTCTCAGACCTTATCACCTCTGTTTCCTCAATGCTAATTGAAACACCTGATTAAACAACCCAGACCTAAGTTGGACTTTTTCCGTTTTGGTATTTGCTGTTGACCTGAAGCTCGTCGGTTGGAGAAAAAAAACAAGAATTATATTTGTTAGGGAAAATTTCTTTCTTTCTTTTTTGCCTCCTGATTCATGCCCAGAATCTCTCAACATTGCAGAAATCGTTGGGGAATCTTGGGAACAGCCTGTCCCAAATGGAAACCTCAAAGCAGCAGCAAGACTAGAAGTTAAAACAATAGGTGCCTGCCGACTTACAGAGCGAGGCAGGAGGTGTCAGCGCACGCATGGAGGTGAGGCAGGAAGACAGAGAACGTTCAGTAGGGTTATATATATTTCACTAGAAAGAAAGTGTTCTAAACTGGATTTCTTTGCTGAGCTTGAAGGCAGCATTGCAACATAATAACTGTATGCTAATTTTGTAGCATTAGCTATGTTGGTACAGACAGAGGTGTAACCAAATCCAGAAAGTTGGCATAAGTATTGCTTTGTTGGTAGAACTGCATCATAGCTTGTGTTTTTGACACATTTGACATTGGGGTATTTTAAACTGTGGAGTTTAAAGTCAGTATCTAAAAAAATGAAACAAAGTGTCAGGGTGGATTATTCTACAGTGTTCAGCTTCCATAAACCTCCCCAACCTTCAGAGATCAGACCCATTTATCGCATCAGCAGTTAGCAGAATCAAGTATTTTCCTAGCTTATAATAGGTTTTTTTATTTTATTTATTTTTTTTGCAGAAAATGTTAGCTTACCGAAAGCATGAATATAATGTTGAGCAGAGTCTTACCAGATGATAGTGCTTGTAAGTCACTGGAAGTTCTTATTTCCATTTTAGATCATCACTTTAAATTAAAGTGTTGATTAATGATGAAATATACCATCTTGAAAAGGCTGAATTAAGCAAGTTTTATTTTTCTTTTGCACATAACTCATCAGTTTTGACTTTCTGGGTTGAATTTCTTTGCGTATTTTTAAAGCAAATGTTGCAAACATTTCATTTTCATAGTAAAAAACAGGCAAATCTTTGTTTCTGTGAAAATGCTTACAGAAAGCCAACACATGAGTAATGTAAAAACTGCTTCTGCACCACGTAATGTAGAGTATGTGACAGGGTTGGTGAATCAACATTGAAAATGTAGAGATGGAAAATTATGAATAGCAGACAAAAACACACCTGATAAGTTCATGAATACACTGAAAAGGCAAAAGATGAGCTTATTAATGATAAAAGGCTTCTGTGCAGAGTTGAGTATTGCTGTACAGTACCAGTGATGAGTCACACTTTAAATCTTACTATTCCTATTTGAATGCATTGGTACAACTTGTAATTTCTTGATTACTGACTGAAATATGAACATTTTCACTATTTGTCTTTTGACACACCATTGATGGAAGGACAGGACAATAGGAGCATTCTGAGATTTCCTTAATGCGTGCTGTACAACACACATTTTGCTTTCCCCATGAGTCGATTAAAACTGGTGAAACTTGGCTGTGCTGTGTTTATCATGAATTTATGAGACATTTGATACTCAAGCCTCTATGAACCCGACATCATTAGGAGGCAACATGAGGAAACCCTCAGATGCTGCTCGTTCAAATTGGCCAACCCATCGACTTTATTCTTTCTGTGGGAATGGAAAGCTACCACATTTCAAATACATTTTTGTACAAAGAGATGTATTCTGGTTTAGATGTGATCCACTTTTTATAGTCTAAAAATAGTGGTTGCATTAATTTAAGTGAAATGTGGTGTAAACCCAACATAGAAATAAAAATCTGCTTATTCAACAGCAAACCAAAAAAAGAAAAAAAAAGCCTTTTTTGAATAAAATAAAGAAGAGCAGAAATAATTCAATTTAAATGGCACTCTGCAGCACACAGCACTGCTTGGTATGCGTTGTAAATGTTTTTGTGCTGGATGCCCATAAAGCAGCTATGGTGCATCTGGTAGAGGAAGCGTCTGGGTTCACACACAACCAGTGGCATATGCAACCAAACCTTTTGGCATAGATATGTTTTCAGATTCTTTTTACAATGAGGTGCCATTTGAAATTGATAAAATAAGTTTGGGCTTGCAGGACTTTTAAATGACCCTTTAATTCAACCGGAATTAATTTGGTTTTTGAGGCGGAACTTTATTGGCCAGGTAATCAATAAATACTTTGGACATAGTTCATCTGATCTTTGTGAATTTGTTTATGGTTCCTCTAAACTTTTTTTTTTGGCCTTTTTGATTGTCCAACCTACTCCTACTGTCACTTTTTAAGAATATTTATCTTTTGAGGTGTTTTATTTTCATCTGGCTCATTGTCGCCACTCTTTTCCTCTTTTTTTTTACTCCATATTCTCTATTTATGTTCCTCTCCTCCTCTGTTCTGCCCACTAATTCAATCACACACACCCACACATAAGCACACCTTCCCTCTGGTGAGTTATCCCCCACAGACGCACACTCTATTACCCAAGATGCACTATCCCATTGCGCGCAGGCCTTTTCATTGGCCAATAAAACAACCTGAGCTTTACAGCCCTACCGATTCCAAGTACATCAACCACAGGGAGCCAGAGAGAGAGGGGGAGGGAGGAAGAGAAAAATGGTGGAAGGATGGAGAGATAGCAGAGAATGGGTAGGAGGAGGAATTGAAAATGGTGTGAGAAAAGACATGGGAAGAGAAAATGCCATTAGGAGTAATAAAATGAAGAACGATTGTCCTCTCACTAAGCCTGGTAAAAGAAGATGGAAAAAGTGAGCAGGGTAAGAGCAAACTGTAGACAGAAAGAGAGAGAGCAAAGCCCATAAAAAATATAGAGCCATTCATGACTTATAAAATAAGGGCCATTGATGTGCAAACCAAAACTGCAGCATAGATGAAATAGATGATATTTTATTGTTCCAGCCCCTAAGTCCCAGCCTGTATAAATAGCTATTGATCCTCCATGTATTATTCAGCCAGCGAACTTTAAAGCCGGAGAGACGTCAGATGCCTGTGGAAGTCAGGGCTCCTGCTCTGTCAGAGTCTCTGTGCTGCATTTTCCACTCTTGTCATCTATTGGTTAAAGGTTTATTGCAAGAAGAATTTTTATGTTAAAGGGCAACTTGGATAGTTTAACGTCAGCGAAATGAAGTTGAAATGTTTTATTTGTTTTACTCTATCAGGTTAAAATCATGCCTGCAACACTTCAGAAAATTCTGTTTATGGTGCTACTGTTGGAAAATCCAACATACGTGAATTTTCCGTTCATTTCCCTATAACGAAAATAAGAATTTCCTAAATTAAAGACTCTTTTGGATTGCCGTTTAAATATTTTAGGGCTGGAAATGCTAAATTCTTCAGAGCTTTTGACTTAAGTTAGTTAATCTTTTACCAGAATTAAATAGGTTTTAGAACTTACACAGGACAATGCTGGTAGCCATGATGGAATAAGAAAGAAAGGGAAGCTACAACAGTATGTTTCTGTAGGGCAACTTTAAAAAGTGACACCAAAGCAAAACACAGAGGACTGTTTGGTAAGATTAAGGTTTCTCATGCAGTTACAATAGAGAAAGACAGGTGGCCCAAACCAGAACTCAGCATTTTAACTTTATTCACTGAAGAAATCCAAATCAAATCTCGAGTGAGTTCTATACTTTCCACTTTTTTAGGTTTTAGAAAATATAATCATATTAATTTCATCAATCAGAAAAGACTATTTAGTGCTAACTGAGGTATAAAAAAAGTATTTATTTTTCTTGTACTTAAACATAGCAGATAGATGGACAGCTAGATAGATATTACTTCAAGTGTTTGATTAAACATTCCATCTAAATGGAAATCAAATAAGAAACTTTTTTTTTTTTTTACTATGAAGTGGCTGAGATATGAAGCTCCAAAGAGCTGGGTCTGGGTTTGCTCACTCATTCAAACAAAAACCTGTCTTCAGTTCAAAAATATCCAACATTTTTAGGTGAATTTTCTACAACTTATCACAACAACAACAACAACAAAAAAAACATTCTACAAAATTCCCAGTTTAACTGCACATATTTTTTCCTGGACATATTTTTTCCAATGCTGTGGAAGGAGTTATGAACGAGAAATCATGACTGAAGTGGAAGTCTGTTAGACATGTTAAATAAAATATTGTTCAATGCTTTTGATATGGCGCCTTTAAAAAACCCCCCAACTAAAAGTAAAACTTTACTTAACTGAGCCAGCATCAGCTCCTTTGCATCCCCCTACAGGACTGAAAGTCATGAAATATGTATGCAGTTTTTCTGCTTCTTTCTTCATACTCTCTGAGCAGCGTTCCTGTCCGGTTCTCTTCTGTCTCGTCTCACATCCATGCAAACAGTCACACGTTCACACATCACCATTCCAGCCTGCAGGCTCAGCTGAAGTGAGGCAGCCAGCTGTCGGTGCTTTTGATTCGGCTCTGTTAATGGAGTGACAAGGGCCCGTCTGACGTCCAAGGGTGTGAAGTGCTGAGATGGGCCTGCTGCTGCCTCGCTCCACCAAACACCCACACACACATTTCCAGCCTCCCAGCTACCTGTTTCCTGCACAACATCCATCTACATCACTTGTTACCACTTTTTCTTTTGCTCTTTCAAGCATTCCCTGCATCATTCAATCTTTCTCTTAACCTTCTCCACTGACTTCATCATCATTTCACCATTTTGTTCCAGCACTTTCATATTGATTTTTCTTATTTTTTTCTGTTATTTTGTTGCCGTTTAAAAAAAAAAAAAAAAAAAAAAAAAAAAAAAAAAAAAAAGTCATGGAAAGAACATGTATTTTTATTCTGGAATCCCTCCTCAGTGAACAGCTGCATTTCCAAAAGGTATGCAGATCTCTGTCAAATTTCTGCTAATGTCGAAAACACTCGATTTTGCAATTGCAGTGTCTCTATTAAACAAGAAATTAAATTAAAATCACCTGTGAATAAGCTTGTTCATGCGATGAGTCATTAAAAACATGCTGTGCAATTATCCTCAAACTACTTCCTGTTGCCATCTTCTTCATGGTGAGCCAGTGGCAACATCCGGTTGTTGATCATGTGACTCATGTAATGTGAAAAAGGTGTTTCCATTGCACTTTTGCGAAATAAAGCAATTTCAAAACGGACAAAAAAACCCACCTTATCCTACCACCAAAACTTTTTCTCGAAAAAGGAGATTTTTTTTTTTTTTTTAAATGGCGTGTTTTCATTCAGCAAATTTATTTTTATTTCAAATAGCACAGTTTCAAGTTTTATGGAAACAGAGCTAGTGTAATCTTTGCATCCTCAGTTATTAATGATATTTTGACCAAGCCTTTGACAGTTTCTTGCATTGTAATGGAGGAGGCACATGAAGAGGAAATGTTTTTATGAGAGCTTTATAAGCCAAATAGTCATAAAATTCAATTCTAATCAAGTAGGTTTGGTAGAGTTGGTATATTAGAGGTAATATTTAACTTGTTTGTTTTCATGGGGATAAATACAATATAATACAATATTTCTAACCAAAGCTAATCTGCAATGTCAGTCAACTTAATAAGTGAAAGGACTGCCATAAAATGCATTTTTTAAAATAAAATGCAAGTTGATGTACGAAGATTACTGTATTTTCAGTTATTAGTTTAGTCAGATTTGATATCTGACTGAACTCTTGAGTAGCTTTTTGAGTTTTCTTTGCTGTTATTGTTGTGTAAAATCTCTTTCACTTTCAGTTATTTTTTTAATTTGATATTTAAAAAATGTTTAAAGGTAATAGTTTGAATCCACAAATCTATTTTAGCATCTTGGCATTTGAAATAAACTGAAATGACTGAACTCAACCATTACTTAGAATTTAAAATGAATATGAATATTAGCTCACATTTCACAATCTTTTGCAATTGTGTAGTAATAATTGATGTGATATCAGATATTTGTGATCTTTTTTGCTCATCTGTCAGACACTCCAAAAATCTATATTTTGTTAAAACAATAAATACTTTTTTCTTTCTTTTCTTGAAAAATAAAATTACTTTATGCTTGTGATCAGTGGTATCCATACTTTCCAACTTCTGACCCCAAACACAATCAGCATCAACAGCCAATATCTTCACCAAAATGTTGCTTTTATTTAAGTCCTGTTTCTATCTTTTACACTGTTCATCAAATGCATATACTTTCTCACTGCTGTTTTTGATATTTAGGCCTCGACCCCAGGAATTACTGTTCCAGATGGTACTAACAAAAATACATTTTCAAAAATCATCTTAAACTGAGCAGTATTTTCTATATATTTTGTGAAAGGTCCATCTATAAATAGGCAGAAGGTTTTAATTTTATTTCACAAGCGTCCCATAATTGAAAGAATGCTTCAATTATGAAGTCATTTTAGATAAAAAGCTTTGAACAATAAGCAACGGGAGGCTCATTTAGGAGAGTTTGAGAGATTTTGAAAATGCACTGTTGTATCTGACCCTTCATAGTCCGGGTTTTAAAGTAGTTGTGTAAAGTTTCATATACATAGCTCAGAAAGGTGGAGGATAAGTTTCACTGAGTGTTTATCAAGGCTCACAAGTGTCCACCTTGCTGCTACCTAATTGCTCCATTTATCTCGAGCTGCAAGTCAGACTGAAATGCTCTCATACAGACACATGCACTTTGCTGAAACGTGTTGAAACACTCTTTTACCCCCCAGTCAATAGTTCTGGTGTTGGCTGCCATTCACAGTAGCAGCTGTCCTCTGGTGTTACACATGCACGTTTGACCGTGTCCATGTGTGGAATCATTGATGTGTGGAAACTCAGCAAAAGCAGTGACATTGACAGTTCTTTTAAAAGTACTATTGAAGCTTTTCTGACGGTTTAGTCAACTGGGTCAATTCGTTCAGTCTGCTTCATTCTCATAGAGGAGATCATGTAGAGACACACTGACCTGCTGTAAATAGCAAACGCCACTTTAACTCCAAAATTGATCACTGCGATGTTTAACAGACGATTTAATACCTCAAGATTGATTTAGTGGGTTTGCTCTGATGTGACAGTAGGGGGTGGTTGGGCATTAAACAGTGATGGTTGCTGTTTGTTTTCAGCAGGGAATCAAAGAAGAAGAAAATCAAATAGATATCAAAGGTCCAGTTTTCTTTTGATGGTTTAACTTTTAAAGAATATATCAGTTGGTAAAAGTGAATTCTTTTGTCAGAAAGACTTCTGGACAGATGTTTGCAAAGAAAAAGAAAGTTCAAATAATTACAAATATATTTTACTCTACATTTAAGGTTAGCTTTATAAAAATGAATATTAGAATTCAAGAGTTGCTTTGCATGAATTGTTTATTATATAAAGATGGATTTGAAATGTTAAGGACTGAGCCTGATCTTAGGAGAAATGAAGTGCAGTTGGAACAGATTTTAGAATTCTCCAAAAACAATGGATTTTTATTTAATATAAGTTTAATTTAATTTAGTATTTAATTTAAATTTTTTATTGAATAAATTATTTAAATAATACATTCAAATGTCTCTTTTTCCAGGTGGTCCAGCTCAAGATAATTAGATGCAGGAATGCAAGTCTTTTCAACAAAACTAGCAAACTTTTTCAGAATTCGTACCCTCTGAAATCTTGGAAGAACACAGCACATAGACACCATCTTAGTTGTAGTATAGAAATAAAGGGAAAATAACTGCAAACACAATAAAACAGTCCTCTTGTCTGTCTTCAGATCACCTACAAGGCCCTGAGCTCCCTGGATCCCAGTGCTGATCTGACGACCCAGAGAGGACGAGTGTTCAAGCTGAGGAACGAGACCCATCATTTGTTTGTCGGCCTTTATCCTGGAACCACCTACTTTTTCACCCTGAAAGCCTCTACCAACAAGGGCTTCGGTCCTCCGGTCACCACCCGCATAACCACAAAGATAGCAGGTAAACTTGTGCTCTTGTTGTTGTGTTTGGACCAAAGTTCTGTCTGGGTACCTGTTTTTTCCCCCCCATTCTTCGTCCACATTTGTTTGATCTTTGGCATTCTTATCATCGCAACACAAGCAGGGAGAGACAACGCAGCCTAATTTTTACGGCCACAGTTGAGCCAACATGTCAGCTTCTTTCTCTCTGAGTGTGTCAGTCTCTGTTTTTGTTTGTCTGACTGACTGACAGCTTTATGACATTTTCTCTCCATTTGTAATCCTGTTTATATCAACATGCATCAGTCCACAGAAAATGTCAGTGGCGTCACTAAAAAAAGAGAAAAAAACAAACAAAATCATAGTCCGACATTTATACATAAGAATCACAGAACTTCTCCATTTTTCTTCACTGTTTGTAGAAGGTTGTCCTTTGTCATTTCAGTTGGAAGAATGACTGATAACACAATAAAAGCTCTTCTTTGTGAATCCCTCTTTTCCTTTTATTTCTGACTAAGTCTTTCGAACTCCGCTGATTGTTTTTAGATTCCTGTTTGCTTTCTCTGTCTTTATTCCATTCTGTCCTCTTATTTCTGCCTGATTTTACTCTTTTAACTTAACCTTTCATTGTTGCTCTCAGTCATTTGTAAAGCTTCTTAAAATTTTAAACTTAAAGGACATTTAAGAAATGTTGCTGCTTTCTTGCTGTTCAAAACAGCTTATCTAAACTTACATAAGTAAAAAGTACAATCATTTTAAATGACTTTGCAGCGTTTTTCTGTAGGACTTTTGGAGTCTCATTTCGGTGTTTATATTACCACCGTATAACTAGTTAGTTGCGTTATCCCATGGAACGTGTTAGGAATCCTGCACTGCTGTTTCAGTCACCGTTCTCTTGTGAAGTCTGTGCTTTGAGAACATATAAGCAGTCTTCACTTCATAAGCAGTAGTTCAATCATTCTTCAGGCTTTCTAAAGGTGTTGTAAAGTGTTTCTTTGTACTTGAAATTGAACAAAGGCTCCCAAATTTAAAGTTTATGAGTTAAACTTCTCCCTCAATATAAAGTCGATTCTTCAGTTCTTGCACAGAGACTGAGTACAGTCCCTCACGTCATCGGCATGTTACAAACATTGTCCTTTCTGTCAACACCCGCAGGGATTTTCAGCGTGACCTTTCCACTGAGCCTCCTTCCTTCAATCATTCCTACTAATCTTAACAGCATCTTGCTATAAGTAGAAAAAAAAAAGAAACATGTTCCATCCACACATAAAAGATATGTCTCCCTCCAAATGTCACGCCATCCTTAATCTTCATTTTCTCATTTGGGGTTCAAAGAACAGTGAGATTTTAAATTAAAAGCTGCAGATAGATAAAGATGGATGGACAGATGAGAAAGAGGCGGAGGGGGGTGGATTTGCGTTAATAACCTCCATGTTGTAACAATCCCAAGTGTTGCTGTTTCACTCAGACATTTTACACTGCACCTTTAATATCAGGCTGTGACAGATGTGAAATTAAAACCAGGGTGTACTATAAAGTCTCACAGTGAAACATTCATCTGTCTTTTCAGCACCCGATGAGATTATTTTGTCAAGATATGAAACTGGAACTCTATAACAAAGTAATCCAAAGTCTGTGACCATAACAAGGAGACACATTTGACAGTTTTCTTCTTCTTACAAAATGTATGGTTTGTTAAAACCCATATGAATGATCTGTGAGGTCTTCAATGAAAATAGAGAGGTTTACATGATTGTCCCTACAGCTTTTCATTGCCAGATATTTTTGGAGGTTATTGTACGCACATATTTCCATCCCCTGTCCCCCTGGCTAAAGGAACCATGGGATTTAATGCTGGTCACTTCCTGCCTCTTCAAATAAGGTTAAATTTAAGATGTTCTTGACATTAGATCATTTGAAACAGAATTTGCTTATATTTGATGCTCTCTCTCCCCCACCCTTCACTTTAGATTAAGGTCTTACTAAAGTTTTTAAAAATGGGAAAAACGCGGGGCATACCTTTTGGCCATCAGACAAGACAATATGTTTGGAGAACACCAAACACTACACATCACCACAAACACACCAGCTCCACTGTGAAGCATGGTGGTGGCAGCATCATGCTGTGGGGATGCTTTTCATCAGCAGACCATGGACGTGTTTTAAAGATGGAAGGTAAAATGAATGGACCAAAATATAGGGAAATCCTGGAGAACAATTAGTCTCCATCTGCAAGAAAACTACAGCTTCAGAGAACATTTATTTTCCAGCAAGACAACATTCCAAAGCATCCAGCTAAAACCCACACAGAGATTGTCTAAAGATAACAAGGTGGATGTTTTGGAGTGGCCCAGTCAAAGCCCAGACCTCAATTTGATAGAGAATTTGTGGCAGGACTGGGGAAGAGCTGTTCATAGTTGATCCCCACACAACATGACAGAGCTGGAACAGTTTAGCAGGAAGAATGCAGTAAAACTGCAGCGTCCAGATGTGCAGCCTGATTGACACCGTCCCACACAGAGTCCCTGCTGGGATGGCAGCCAAAGACATCTACTAAATACTGACTTGAAGGCCGTGAATAATTATGCAGTCACTTATTTTATGCTACATATTTTTATTTAATTGACATTGTTTTGTAGAAATCAGCTTTCACTTTGACACTGAAAGGTTTATTTTTGTCAAAAAAGCCCAATTTTGTAATGCTCTACTTGTGAAAATAAATCTACTGGGCTTCTCCTTGGCGCTCAGACAACACTTCTGATTGCTGCAGTGCGAGACTGGACACAAAGAACAAAAAAGGAAAGAATATTAAAATTTGTCAGGACAAGTACTGATAAGTTGTGGAGACTGCAGCATGGTCCTAATCCAGCATGAATATGGCCTCGTATTCATGTACTAATGGTGCAATCAGTAACAAAAAAGGCGTCATGAAGTACCAGAAAAGACATGCTAGCACAATACTACCCCCATGATGTGGTTGTGGGGGTAGTAAAGCTTGATGTGCCTTAAATCTTTGACCAAACTGGGCTCTTTTCATGCTTGCATTGCTACCACGTCATGCTCGACCCATGCACTGCAGCCACAGGAAGAAATCACCAAAACCTTTTCAAGAACCTTGCAAAGACCATCCAACTTGTAGCAGACTGGTTTCCATGGAAGTAAAGTCTTAATCTATTGTTTGGAGATGTATCCCACTTACATGTAACCATGTAAGTGGGATACATCTTTCTATAGCTCCAGGTCACAACAAATGTGTAACACATTTGTTGTGACCTGGAGCTATAGAAATAAACTGAATTGAAATGAACTGAATTCGCTGTTGAAAGGCAAGCTCATCTTTTGCAGTTGGATTACAAAACAACTGTTTGAAATGGCTAAAAGTTCCAAACTCTCTTGGGTGCAAACAAAAAAAAAAAAAAAAAAAGTGAATGAACTGGAATGGAATGAATGAGCTCCATGTCAAAATAGAAACCATTAAACAAAGTACAGGTGAATCATTTCCAGCTGATTTCTTTCTCAAGTGAGCTGTTTATCAAAATTTGCAATTCCAAGCAAAGAAAAATGGTTGGGGTATGCTGCTCAGGTCGGAGAGAGTTAAAGACAGAGGTGATATCTTGCTGCTCTGAAGTGCAAATCTGGTTATTTCATTAACTTATATCTTCTGGAGGTATTAATGAAACATTTATTTGACAACAAATGTCTCAATTGGTAAAATGAATATGAGGGTGCACTTTGTCATATTTATGAGCAAAATTTGAATGATTTAGACTTGGTTTGGTCATTGTTCATTTAAAGTTACCCTAGTTTTCATTTTTTGAAAATGTCTCATTTCAGCTCCCATGATGCCAGAGTATGAATCAGAAACTGCACTCAATGAGACGGAGACAACCATCACCATCCTGTTGAAGCCTGCCCAGTCCAGAGGAGCACCAATCAGGTAAATGTCTTAATTCTGTTACAAAATCTGCTTTTAATTTTCACCTTTCTTTCCTTCGCCCTCTCTGTTTAATTACCTTCCTGCACTGTTTCACATTTTCTTCTACAAGCTTTTTTCCATCCAACTCTACTTTCTTCTTCCTCAGGGGCATCTTTTATAGCCATTTAGGTATTCCACACATATAAGTCCAATTTCTATGCAAAGGAACCCAGAGAATGAGACCAATTTTTTAAAACCAAATTTGTAAGTGAAACTCATGATCATTAATTAATTCTGTGGTTAAACCTTGTAGTTTTTACCATATGAAGACATAATTCTGAGAGAACATGACAAATTAAAAATGTGACCATCATTTGGATTTTTAATTTTCAAGTTTTGACCCACAACTTGTCTAAAGATAATAAGCCCTATTTAAAATGGGTTTTTAAAACTTAAGATATTGATTTATCTGAATAATAAATGTGCTGTTGATGTGGAAGTAATTAATTGAGAAGTTGAATAGAAATAGCCTTTATTGTCCTCCAGTTTGGATATCAAGATGTACTGGAAGCAAAATTATAGACAAAATGGAACAGTGCAAATTCATGCAAAGGTAAAAATGTAAAAACAAAAAAGAAGTACAGTATGGACAAATTTTACAGAACAAGAAAAAAACTGTACAGTTATTAAAAATGATATACAAATGAGTTGAATAATTTCAAAAATTGTGAAAATGTAGATGTGTATTTGTGTTTAAAAAGCAGACTATGCGGGGATTTAAACAACTTACTGAGTTTGAACTTTTTGGGAATGGTGATGTTATGAAGTCTAACAGCTGCTGGGAGGAAGGACCTGTGACATCACTCCTTTGTGTGTCTAGAGTGCACTGAAAGAGCTCTCCAGTCCTACAGTAGCTTCATGCATGGAGTGTGGGACATTTTCCTAGAGTGATGCTACTTTTGCCAGAGCTCTTCTGGCCCCTACCACCTACACTGGGTCAAGGGGCCATCCTAGGGCCTTCCTGATGAGCTTATCTGATAGTTATTTAATCTGTCTCTTCTTTCAAATCTTCAAAATCTTCAACATTTTACTACCTGCCTCCTCTTCTGTCCTTGTATTTTGCTTCTTCTTCATATTTTGTGCAGCCTCTAAATTGCAATAATTTGAAATGGATATTCAGCCAGAACAGTAAAAATGGTACAGAACGTGACATCGGGAGGGGATCATCTTTGGTCATCAGCAATTATTTTTATAAAAGCTGCCAAATCGGAGCTGGGGATAATTAGCTGCAGACCCCTTCACAGAAACATACATTTCCCTAATTGTGTATAATTGTGAAGTGAGTTCTTGGCGTGGAGGATGGAGGTAATTGCAGAGGGCCGCTGCATTTGTCCTGACCACTAAAGGAGCCCCTCAACCATTCATGGGGCCTCTCAGAGCATAATGGAAACACACACCCACACCCACCCACCCACACACACACACACACACACACAGACCGGAGCTAATTTAAGAGTAGAAACAGCACTACACCTGTTCAGCTACACACAAGCACACCTGCTGAAGCATGAAGTATGTTTTCAAGTGAAAAGGGAAAAGTACCATCTTATTAAACCAACTGGGAAGCTGCTTGTGTCATCTACTGTACTGTGCTAAAGTCCTGAGTCATTATGTTTGTCCAGTGAGTCAAAGTTTCCTGTAATATTGCACCAGGTCTTGATCGGTTGTTCTCCAGGCTTTCCAAAGGTCAAAACTGTATTTTGGGCTTTGGCTACTTTTCAGCCTTATTTTACTCTTTTCACCTGGAAAGTGGAAAAAAAGATAACAAGAGAAGGGTCAAACCTAAGCTGTGTCAGCAGTTCCTGAAAGTCAACTGATTGCCTCTTTATGACAGGCTACAAATATGAGATACATGATCCATTTTAAAACTAAATGATCTCTGTGTTGACACAACTGTGGTTCGTTCCTTAAGTTTAGGAGTCATCATATATCTAAATGTTCATGAATCAGAATTAAAGGCCAATAGCCTTACAAAAACACATCCCTCCAAAAATGGGCAAGGACCGTACTGAAAATTAGCTAAAGAACAGGCAAAGTAAAAAAAAAAAAAAAGCTTTGAAAGACATTCAGAAGGCTTGAGGAACTGTCAGTTAGGCCCCATCTTCAAGGAATGACCAAATGATTGCTTAGAGAGGAAAATATGACGAACTTCGGACTGGATGAGCAGCTTTGCACAGTACTAATCCAGTCCAATAACGATCTGTTGACTGATTTGTTAGAACATTAAAACTATTATCTGAAACAGTTTCTTTATCTTTCCAGCTCCTACCAGCTTGTTGTGAAGGAAGAGCGCAAGTCTAAAACTCGGCGTGCCGCCTCTGAAGCTCCGGAGTGCTTTTCTGCCCCTTTCAGTTTCCGTAATGCCTCCAACCTCAACTCTGCGTACTACATAGCTGCTGATCTTCCACCGTCCAGTCTCACGGTGGTTCAGCCCTTCACAGTGGGAGACAACAAGAGCTATGGCGGCTTCTGGAACCCGCCGCTCTCACCTGCCAAGAGCTACAGCATCTACTTCCAGGCTATGAGCAGAGCCAATGGGGTGAGTCGGAACTTTTGTATCAATACAGAAATGTATAGTTTTTGGATTCATAGGTAAACTGAGAAATGACTCCCCGTTTTTCCCAGCAAGATTTAATACAAATTTGATATTTAATTGGGTCATTTTGTAATTATTTGGTGATCATGACTAACAGTTGTCTATAATTCAGACCAAAACATGAAAATGTGGAGCTGTGTAATCATTGCTGGTGAAACAGTATTCAGGATTCCTGTACATGCTGTCAAAACATTTCAGATTCATATTTCAGTTTTTGATTATCAAATAATTTTTCAAGTGAGGAAATGGACATTATCTGTAAATGTTTATCAAATGGTTAAAGTGCAATTGTCAAGATATATTACAGTATACCAACTGCATAATTGTCAGCAAGATAGAAAAGTACCCTTCAGAGTTACCCTCTCTTGCTTTAGTATTTTATAAATAAGAAACAAAATTTTAAATAATTCAGTTTCAATTCAATTGACTTTATTTATGTAGCACTGATTCACAGCAAATGTAGTCTCAAGGCACTTTACAAAAAACTGCAAAAAAGCCATCCAATTTATACACACAGGTAAATAGTCAATTCAGTCCAATCATATTAGATGGATTCAAAGTCAATTACCATATTTGCCAGACTATACGTCGCTCCGGGGTGTGTGTGTGTATGTGTGTGTGTATGTATGTATAAAGATGCACTGGACTATAAGTCACATTTATTTAGAAATTGTTAAAAGTGAGGGGGACCTTATCCATGTTATGATATGATATACTGACACACTGTGTTCAGTTGCTTTTCAACAAACTCATGGAAGCTGTCGACTTTGGCTTGAAAGTCTGCTGGCAGTTTCTGACTCACCGATGTCTGTGCTCTAAATCAGGGGGGTCTATATTTATCCAGATTTGAAAATTACTAAAGATATGTCATACATTAAGGGTGTTTTCACACCTGATAGTCCGGTAGACTCGGTTCAATTGGAGACTAAAATTGCAACATTTGTTACATTTTCAGCTGCTGTGGTTCACTTTTACACTGAACGGTGTCAGACGAACCAAACCCTTTAAGCAACCTGTTTACCCCCTGTCTGTGGTGGCGCTGCACCAAGAACCACTGAAGGAAATGACTTCTGAAGAAGACACTGAGTGCGACATCCTTATTCATGAAACGTAAACAAGAATGGAGTGGTGTTAGATGTTTGCAGTTGTAGGATTTCTCTTTTGTCTTTGGCAAAAGACAACTTCTCCCAATAGTACTAGATTTGCATTTGTTTTGCCTGTATTTACCCAGAATGCCATGCGCTGTAGTCCGCTTCCTGCTGTTGAAGCAGTCTCCAGTCTGCTTGGCATACACACATGCATTCGAACCGCACCAGAGTGCACTTCAACTGAGCCAAGACCTAGGTTTGTAGGCAAACCAGAGGTTGCTTTTTTTGGTCCGCATCAGAGTTTGATTACACATTCACACCTCACCAAATGAACTGGACTTTCTAGACAAGCGATCTAGAGTCTGAATAAAGCATTCTAAACAGGGCTGATGTGAATGGACCCTAAAAGACTCTTTATAAATCCTGCATATTTATACCTACAGAATACTAATAAAACACATCTAACCACAATTCACCTCTTCTTAGCCTTCAATAACCGTTGTTGTTTTTTTTTTTTTTTTGTTTTTTTTAAATCTCCAGCATTCCTAAAAATTTTTAGTCTTTCAAATTCTTTTACGCATTTCATGTCCACAAACAAACGATCATATTATCTGTATTTTTTAGGAACTTATTGCTACACCTATAGATGCTGCTGTCAAACTGATGTTTTTCCATTTGAGGTTATAACGGATGATTAAATTTAAGAAAAAAGCTGAAGTTCTTCTAGTGCTGCCCCTTTTTTTTTATCAATTAATCCCACCATCTACTGATACTAACTCCCTCCACCTACACCCAGCTCCCTCCGCCCCCACCTGTCTCCTCCTCATAAGTATTTCAAGACTCTAACTTGGCTTTTTGAATTTCCATCATAATTTAAACCCCTGTGAGACTCGTTTTAATTTTCCACTGCCGTAACCACGGTAACTCGTTGTGGAGAGCAATGCCCAGTGAGTTGGCCAGCGCCGTGATGCAATATCCTCCTTCAGACGGCAGAGTTCCCACATTGCACTCATACGGAGACGGACAATGTGGGTGAGAGGGAGTCGGTTCCCGCATGACTGAACCACTGTGAGCGGATGCATTTAGGCTCTGAGTGCTTTTGCTGTTGTTCAGACCTTAAATCCGGTCACTTTAGGGTTCCATATTTGATTGGATCGCAGTCAATCCAATCAGCATTAGATTTGTCCGGATCATGGAGTGGAAAATTGTGGGTGTGCTGGGGGGTGGTGGTGGAAAAAGTAAATAGAAATATAAGTGGACCTGTTCAGTCACCATAACCCAGATGATTTGATGGGGAAGTCAGGCTTAGAAAATGGGCACTCTGTTCGATTATTCATGACTGTATTTATGTATTCTATCCATGTTCTCATTCCCAGATTGAAACTGTTGCTGTTATTTTCCTGAACTCAGAGATCTCACAACTCTGACCAGGTTTTATTTTTTTCTTTTCCCAGCTGCCACACACTGCTGGGCCCCATGTGGGCACAACGATGAGTGTCTGTTTTAAATGCTTCAGCCAAAGCTTTAGTCTCTTCATTATAGTTGCAGAAAGGTGTGCAGGTGGTATTTGTCAATCAAGAATTTCCTTATCTACTATCCTCACAAAGTGCATTTATTTCATTTCTTGTTCTGTCAGTCACTTTCGCAGGAGTCGCTGTCCCTTTTTCCTGCACCTGCAGATGTTTTCCTATTTGCAAAGAAACTCCTCATTTGCATCTTACAAGACTATGTTGGTGTGTTAGAGTTTGATCCTATGGATGAAAGTGCTTCTCATTCCCTGCCAGTCTTGGATAATCCTACTATTTTATTTTTCCCTCCTCTGAGATCCACCTGTCCATCAAGATGAGTGCCACACCTTCCTCTCAGTCTTTCATTTTCTGTCACCGCCTCTCAGGAGAACATTTAGGAAGAACTGTTCCCTCAATCCTCCCACTCTCAAGATCTACAGCACTGCTGCTTCTGACAGGAAAAGCATGGTTACATGTTTTTTGATGTGTAACAATCTTTATTTCTAATTTTTACCACGTCTCTACCTTCAAACCAGTGATATTTCTCCCTCTTTCCCATTTATTTCTTCATCCTGATATTTATCCATACCTTTCTGTATTCTTTGCAGTTTCATTTTTCAGTATTCTTTTTTTTTCTTTTGTTTTAGTTCTTTAAATTCCTTCTGGACTGTACCTTTTTATTATTCCTCCTACAAACATCCTCCCACTTTGTTTTTATTTTGCTTTTTTTTTCTTGTCATCACCTTTTCTCACATTGTGCTCCCTTTAAGTTCTGTTGTGCTCGTAATTTTAGCCTTTTACCTTGTTTCTGTGTCAAAACAAATATAAACAATTCTTGTTACTGGCACCAGAAAAAAATACTATAAAAAGTTGATTTTGCATGGGTAAAGCTGCTCAAAAATAAGTTTAATTCTAGTAATTTGTTAGGTATGACTAATTTTAACAGTTAAATCCTTTTTTAAAATGTTTATATTATAACCAATTAAGTTATTGGTCACTCTTAGGGTAAGGCTTTAGAAATTTGCTCCTGAGGCCTCGAGATCTAATGTGCCATCAGACACTACACCAACTTTAATAGAAATAAATACTTTATCTGTGTCTAAATAGCTTAAATTTAAAGCTGAAAACCACTGAAATACTGATTAAATTGTTTTAACACTTGTTAAAACAATTGGACACATTCTAATTTTAGCCTGGTTAAATTTGATGTGAAAGTGGTTTAAATTTTAATTTAAATTTTATGATGTACTTCATTAATTTGTTCTATTCTAACTCAAAGTAATGGGGAAAATCCACACAACACTACCTATATATAATTCAAAGCTTCTAAAAAGTTTTAACTTTAAAACCAGTCACTTAAATTCAATTTGATTTGAATCAAATTTAAAAACTCACTTTCAAAATTTGATTAGATTTTAATATCGACTTATCAGTTAAATCTGATGAAAATATAATTCAAAGTTAATTTAAAACTGAATTAAGCATGAATAAAACATAAAATAATTTATAATAAAGTTAAAGTCACTCAAAAAGGTTACATTATTTCTACATGTAATACAAAAGTTTCAACCAAATCTCACTGAAAGTTTAACAAAATATTTACTTAAAAGAAACTTTAAAAATAAATGCTTTAAACATTGTAACAAAGTAAAATTTGACTCAGATCTATGACTGTTCCTGTTTTCTATCTCAAAATATTTTATTTACTGGATGTTTATGGAAAAAGTGTTTTTTAACCCATACTATATATACTATTGGTAATACATCTGAAAATTGAAATGTAATGGTTGATATTTAACAGCTTTTAAATTCTTTTTGATTTTAAGTGTCCCCCTAAACACATGCACCTTCCCATTTCTCCCATCATTGTTTTATTCTTCTTTTGCTTGCCTTTTACCATCTTCAGCCCCCCACCCCCACCCCATCAGCTGGATGCCAGTCTCTCATCTGCCATCCTCATACCAGTTAGTCAATGCTTAGCATATTAAAACTACTCACCAACAGCAATCTCAACGTCTCTTTCAGTGTTGTGTGATGTCCCACAAACACACACAGGAATCATTTGCCTCAGGCTGTAAGTAAAACAAGTGGGGGGATTTGGGACTAGGGGATGAGGCAAGATGTGGTGGGAGGTGGTAAAACTCTAAAATGAGTGAAGAGGATATATCACTTGAGGCAAAGAATAGAAGCAAGTGGGGGTTAAAGGAAATAGTGGGAGAGGGGAAAGTACAGGTGGGGAAATATTGTGAGGCTGTCTTGTAAGCTGAAAAACAAAACCAACCATTCACAGAATGTATATTTTCTGCTTAAACATAATCTGAGACAGAAGTTGAAACATGTCTTGGTTGCTTTGTATTCTGCCCTCCCAGTCTGAGCAGCTCCCTGTCGCACTGCTGCAACCTTTAAAAGTACAACTTAGGTCTCTTTCTAAGAATGACTTTCCTCCGAGCAAAATTTATCCAGGACTTGCTGTGCTTGCTATGCTACTAGAGCTACCAGTTTTTAACTTTACCTTTTTCCAGGAGACTGCGTTACCTCATCTGACAAGAGGAAACAGGGGTGAATCACTCAACCTTTGTGAAAAAAAGTATAAATTTTTATCATATATATATATATATATATATATATATATATATATATATATATATATATATATATATATATATATATATATATATATATATATATATATATGCGCAGTTCTCGGCACAGCCAAGATACTACGCAGAACCCTCAAGCTCCCAGGCCTCTGGTAGAGGACCCGAGCTCAGAGGTTGAGAAAGACCACCCGTGGCGGGGAATTATATATTTTATATATATATATATATATATATATATATATATATATATATATATATATATATATATATATATATATATATATATATATATAAGTTGGAATAACTCACCATATGCAATTTGTACACCCAAACAATGTCTTCAAGTGAGCTTGATAAATACACAGCAAGACTACAATGAAGAAAAAAAAAATGCTTAACTCATTCAACAACAAAATGTTTTAACTGTAAAAGAAATTTGCATTGGACAAACCACGCTAGTTTAGCTTCATTTACTGATGACTCGTTCAGCCCATTCAAAAACAGGTTGGTGAATGTTGGTTGATGACTACATCTATCAAATGATCCAATAATTGTCAACATTTAGAATTCCTAATTTTCTGTATGCCAGAGATTTATGTTTATTTCTCTCCTGCTCTGTGCATTAATATACTGTACATAAATATAGCCAAATATCAAATAAAGTTGCTCTCTTTTGCATTATACCTTAAAGTTTCCTGGCAAATTTAGGCTACATTCACAATGCAGGTCTTAACGCTCAATTGCATTTTTTTTGTTTTTATTTTGCTGAGATGCTTTTTTTTAATTTTTTCTTGCCATGGTTTCTCACTTTTTTAAAATTTGACCTTCATCTGACCACAAGTGTGAACAGCTCATGGCCACGAAGTGACCCTCATCCAGAAGGTGTGTCATCACAGCAGCACACTGTGTTTATGGCAGTACATAATGACGCACATGCCTGAATGCATGTACTCATTTTTAAGTTGTTGTGCACTCAGAGATATTGGCCTCATTACTGGTGTCTGGTGTGATGTTCGTAAATTCTGTTGTGCAAAATCTTTATTTTAAGAGGCTGCCTTGGATTGTCCATAATTTACATTTTATCTTGCCTCTTCTGGTGGAAATGGCATCAGAGAGTCTGTCATTGCTGTGACTGACTCACCAGATGGCTTTTAAAAACATCAGATATGTGTTCAATTTAAGACCACATAATTGAAAGTCACCTGGGCTTAATTTCAAGATATTGGGTTTGTGCTCTTCAGACAGTCCTAAAGAAAATCAGATACATGTCATATTTGGCAAAACGAGAATGATTTCAGATGTTTTGCCTGCATTGTGAATGTTGCTTTCCATCACCACTATGACTGTCTCTATAGTGATCTTTTTCAAAAATACATTATTCGTGTTTTAGCTGCTGTAACAAGGCACACTCCTTCCAAAGGACAATATACAGAGGGATTGGGTTTTTATCTGCAATAACACGGATGGTGTTTTGACCTGTTGTGTTGAAGAAAGAGCTGAGCTAAAAAACAACGTTGTTGATTTATCGGTCCTTCTACGTTCCAACCCTTACCTATGGTCATTAGCTGTTGATTATGACAGACAGAATAGAAATCCCTGATGGAAAATGCCTAAATAAGCTTGCTCCATAGGGTGACAGGACTTCAGCTTGAAGATAAGGAGCATCAAAGGAGCTAGCTGAGGTGGCTGGAGGATCTGATCAGGATTCCTGCTGGCCAACCCCCTTTGGAGGTTTTTTTGGGACATCTCACTTGGAGCATACCCCTGGGAAGACAGAAAGTGCTGGAGAAACTTTATATCTGTTTTGGCTCAGGAACGCCTTGGGAGGATTTTGCTGGAGAGAGGGATGTCTGGGTTGACCTTCTATACCTGTTGCGCCTGCGACCCGATCTTGGATAAGAGGATGGATAGATAGATGGATGGATGGATTGATTTACTGATATTTGTGCATGTTCCCCACTCATACACTGCATAATTTAGTGGTGGTCAGGGCCCAGTGGTGCCGGTGCATGGCATTCTGTCAGACTGCCCCAGGGCAGCTGTGGCTAGACTCCAGTAGCTTGCCATAAGCGTGTGAATGTGTGTGTGAATAGGTGAATGACTGAATGTAGTGTGAAGTGCTCTTGGGGTCCTATGGACTTGATAAAGCACCATACAAGTGCAGGCCTTATTTTGTTGTTGTTGACACAATAATGTGACATGCCACCACAACATAATGTAAAATCAACTTTTTTGGGCTTTACATCATGTTATAAAGTTATTCCCTCATCAAAAACATACCTTGAGTGTTGCTTTGATTCTTTTATGAATGTTTGAGAAATTCTTTAATCTCCCGTGGCAACCATTCAGCTGTGCAAAAGGCTTGGTGGGACCTAGCTCCGCCTTTAAGACCCAGCTCCTCATTGGATCCGCACTTTCTAAGCATCTGAGCTTCCGCCTCACAGAACACCCCTCCCCCACGACTTCCCCTCTCAGGTCCTTCAGACTAGCCAGCAGCAATTAGCAAACACCTGGTGAAACCTTGCATATGCTGTGGTCTTTATATGACCTATTTTTCAGTGCAACTCTGATAAAAACGTTGTTAAAGGGTTTATAGAGGAGCAATATTGTGATGACTTCTTGAAGGCGGAGTTTTGGAAAGAGCAGGACTTTCTTAGAGACAGAGGCCCAATTTCAAGGCGTCAAATTACGAAGTCAAATTTCTTTTAAGTCATATTTGATACATACAGCATTTTCATAACCACTGAAGGTAACAATTACTATTCTATAAAATGATTCTCTGTGGCTGAAAAACACATAATACTGCTCCTTTAACACTAAAAAATGAAAAGCAAAGCACTTAAGTTCGTGACTTACGCTAAAATGAATCAGGTGCTGTGTTTTTATGCTCTTGTCAAAAATGTACCTTTGATCAGTGGTTGTCAGTTATTTTCTGTCATGCGCCCTTGGGAACTTAAATTTTGTCACATAACCCCTGATTTGAAATACTACTGAGAACCTGAAAATATTTAAGCATTTAACTGTACAAACCACTGGCATCAGCATTCTGCATACAATCCCCGGATTATCAAAAGAGACTAATAAAATGAGCTGTAATAACTTGAATTTTAAATTGCTGCAGCTCATTTTATTGTTTTAAGTCTTAGAACAATTCCCAAGTTCAGTTTGTTAACTCAGTTTATAAAACTTAATCAAGACTGCTCGGTCTATATGATTCTTAAGAGAAAAAGTGCAAATGATTCACTGGGATGTGCATTTTTAAAATAACTCCGTAACATTACAAACTTTTTAAAACTGTTAACATCGCTTACTTGTCAGCTTCATAAGCTTATTCTTTTTCAAAAAGGTTTATAACTTTTACAATTACAAAAAAAAAATTGTGCAAAATTTGCAGTGATATTACTTATATTTTAGCTTAGAGGAGATGAAAAGTGCGTAACATTTTGCGTTCACAATAAACCCAAGGTCTATGTAGGTTTCATCGTGTTTCCTGGTCATTTTCCGTTGGCTACCGTCTGTTGGTTTCCCTGCCTCTGCTGCCGTTTTTTTTTTTTTTTTTCACTGTCATAAACTTCTCCATCTCTCTTCCGTCAGCTCTGAACACCAGTGTGCTTGACTGTGTAGGCTACTTTGTCTACTGGGTTGAACAGGCAGCTGGTTGATTAGTTTGAACAGTGCTGCCACCTAGTGACATGTTTATCATTCAAGCATGAATATAGACATTATTACTAAAGTCCTCCTGCCTTTCGCAGCCATTTGTTTGTATATATAAGTTTAAAATGAATGAAGAGGATTTGCAAACACCAAAACATTATAGGCCTAAGGTACTTTACAAAAGATATTTTCCAAAACACTTTTGTATTGTCACTATTTTGGTGTGAAATGGAAATAAAAAAGCCAAAAAAAAGCCCAACCACTGTAACAACAGCCACTTGTGTTCCAAAAGAACACTGCTTAATGTTGTCAAAATGCACTATTACCTGTTACCACGTTACAACCGCAGTTAGAATCAAAGTGTGCAGAAAATAACACCACACATGAATATGATTATTCCAATGGTTTTGTGCTCCACACAGTTATACTAGGTATACTTTAATGCTGAGATTTTTAAAAATAAGATTAAGTTAAAATTTATGGAGACCTGAAGCATTTTCTCATGCCACTTATGCACAATCAGTACATTTCAAAACAGACAAAAGCATCGGCTAAATGGGTGAAAGACAAGAAGTGAATTTCAGCGGTAGATGAAGAGGTGTTCAGAAAACCTGCAAAGTTGGAATTGCTGGAGAGGAAGGACTGCGGAGGAGGAATAGGACAAAGAAATTGGCCAAGAAATGGCAGGAAACAAAAGGAAACTGTGACATGCATGGAGAAACATGCTCTTCCATGCCGTGAAAAAGCCAGCCAGACACCTTCCTTGACAAGTAAAAAGCCTCAGGGGTTGGCCAGGCTACTCCGACAATCAATGTCACTCACTCCCGCCTCACACACATACACACTAGCACACACAGGGGCACACACACACTAAACAAGCTTCAGAGTGCCAGTTTTGGAGTTTCCAGGAGACAGATTTTACCTTCTGACAGTCACTGTCAATCAAGATGCACTCAGACTCCAAAATCCCTAAATGCAGTTTTATTCTTTGTCTGTTGACAGGAAAGAATTCTCTTTGGTACCATTTGTTGGAAAGTGCTTAGAGATTTTTGCACACATTCAAGCAGTGTACATTGATGTTAAGGACTTGATAATTGTGTGGACTTTTCATTAACCAATCAAAGGCAAAGAAAGACAGTTACTTTCCCGACTTTGGTTGCATGTAATCACCATCAGTGAATCTCTGAACTCCAGCTGGATACATCCTCATACCAGTCAGACAGAACACTAATCTGGCCAACTCTGAAAGAAACAAGAGAAAGATGGACAGATAAAGTTCACCCACATAAAAGCTGCGTCTCCAATACGCATTTAATATTCTTATGCTTGAAAAAGTATTACTGAAAAATGCATGCTATATCTTCTGGCTTTAATCGTTTCACTTCTCTGGTCTTTGTGTGTGGAAGAAGAGCAATAAGTTTGCATCGAATTTATAAACTTTTTTTTGTCTGAAAATCCAGAGGTTATGCTTATTAGCGTGTAGCAAGAAAAGGCAGAGCTACTCTTTACACTAACTTTGAACAAACAAACATGAAACGGATGACATATGGGTCCAAAGTAAATCCAAACTTCCTCTGGTTAAGCTTTAAACCTGGAGGTGGGCGAGAGTCAACCAAACCAGTTAGTCGTGGCAGATGGCCACTCATACTGAACCAGGTTCTGGTTCTGCTGGAGGTTTCTTCCTGTTAAAGGGGAGTTTTTCCTCTCCACTGTCGCTACATGCATGCTCGGTATGAGGGATTGTTGTAAAGTCTACGACACACCACAAGCGATTATCTACTGTCGCTACATGGTCGTCCAGGTGGAGTGAATGCTGCAAGTCGATGACTCGATGCAGTCTGCTGGGTTTCCTTAGATAGAAAACCAATTTGACTAAGGAACTGAGCTTAATGCCCTGTTTCATAACATGAATCAACTGGAATGTATGTGTGATTAAATTGAAATGACTTTTTTTGTAAATTTACTCAAGAAGGCAATTGTTGTGTATTGAGTAAAACAAATACATTGAATTGAATTAAAATAGATTAAAAATCAAGTGTATTTTTTCTTTGAATTATATAAAATATTGTTCTAGTTTTAGAAATGTTATGATTGTTTATTAAAATAAAGTTAACTACAATAATGTTTCACTTGTCCATCCACCCACCACTGCAGCATTGATGTTCTACTTACATGTCTTCTGACTAAACATCTCATGTCAGTTAAAGTCTATGATATTGTTTTGGCTTTACTAATATATTAATTAGATGCTCAAAGAAAAAATGTAGGAACTCAACATCTCGAGGGTGTTCCACTATCTGTTCCTCTTCCTTTCCTTCGGGCAGAACTGTGGACAGATTCATTGTCAAGAAAACCAGATGCTAAACCTGCTATGCAGGCATAGCTCAACATACTTCACGTTTAAGCTTAAAATCTGAATTATCATTCAATATGTAATGACAGATGTCTGTAAATGTAAGAGTAGGTATACAGGTGTGTGTGTGTGACAGTCTTACTGTGTGTTGTCCATGCAGCAGATACTTGGATTCAACCCTGGAGGGACACGATTTGGCAACATTTCTCTCTACAAGATTGCCATCGTAGTCATAAATAATATATAGTATACAGATGTTCCTGCCCAAAAATAATACTAAGTCACCAGAGTTTCAGTTCATCAGAAAAAACTGGAGGTGGGATACGATGAAAAAAAAAAAAATCGTTATTAATCTCGATTAATTACTTATTAAAAAAATCAAATATCAATATTAGACTGAATAAGTAAAGTTTTTCTATTCCAATAAATTTTAATTAGTGACTGAATCAATAGACAAAATTTGGATTATTATGATGATGCACATCAATTTCTACTTCAGTGGAATGGAAACTGGAATGTTATGGCTTTGCTTTTATGCACTGGTCCATCCAACCATACAGATCCAGATGCAGTTACATTCAAAATGTCTTATGGCAAGAAAACCAAATAGCTTTACACTCTTTTAATCATGCAACTATATTGGTGAAAAGTTTAATACTTCTATTTTTTAAAGAAGAGGGTTTCTGTCATTTAGTAATATATCCAGAAAAGTTCAATGTCTCTGTGTCACTCTTTATAGTCACTGCATTCTAGCGGAAATTGATTTTTTAATTCTCCATCTGTATTTTTATCCCCACCACCAGGGAGATTGTAAGGGACCAGACTTAAACAAGGACAAAAGGTGTTCAAAAATTAGAAAAACGTCAATTTAATAATGTCAAAAATAGTTAACAAAGGGTCAAACTCCAATGCAAACTAACTCAAATAATAAATAACATGGATTTGGACCCAACTCAACTGAGGTCAACTGAACAGTAACTAAACTCAAACAAAACTGACCTGCAAACAAAGAACAAAGGCTGCTTAAATAGGGGTGGAATAACCTAAACTTGCCACATGAGGGAGGCACAACATAACAGAGGAACAACAAACCAAAAAAAAAAAAAAAAAACAAATGCAAAACTAACTAAAACATATTAAACGAATAAAGAAAAATCATCTTTAACTTTGCACAAATAATAAGTGAATATTAAAGTGACAAAATAACTAAAGTCAACTTTGACAAATAAAGTTCCCCCCTTCAGTCTTTTGGAATAGTGGTGTGTTCCTGGCTTCCACCTCCATGTGGTCTGTGTTTGTAGAACCTCAAAGAAAAGAACAAGTGTAAGTAAACCATTTAGACAAATATTAACTAAAGTGTGCAACCATTAGAACATATATGTCTAAATAAAATAACTTGAACTACGTTCTACACACGTGAGCACTACGTGGCTCACAGATCATTATGCAGTGCATTCACTTGCACTTGGACATCTGATACTTACTCACTTTAACAGAAATAAACAGAAACAAAACTGAAGTTATCTTTGGACTAAAAAAAGAAATGATCTAGAGTTAGCACACATCTTCAGTTATGACAACCAGGAACTAGTGATCATACCCATAATCTGGGTGTAGTGATGGACACAGACCTGAACCTTCAGAGACACACAAATACCGTTACAAAGTCGGCCTTCTATCACCTGAACAACATCTCCAGGATCAAAGGACTAATGTCTCAACAAGATCTAGAGAAACTCATCCATGCGTTTTATCTTTGGTCACATTGAGTACTGCAACAGTGTCTTCACAGGTCTGCCTAAAAAAATCAATCAGACAGCTGCAGCTGATCCAGAATGCTGCTGCTTGTGTTCTCACTAAGACCAGGAAGATAGAGCACATCACCCCAGTTCTAAAGTCCTTCCACTGGCTCCCTGGAACTCAGAGAATAGACTTTAAAATACTTCTGTTAGTTTATAAATCACTGAATGGCTTAGCAACAAAATACATTAAAGACCTGTTGTCATTGTATCAACCTTCCAGACCACTCAGGTCTTTTGGTTCTGGTCTGCTCTGCATCCCAAGAACCAGAACCAAACATGGAGAAGCGGCTTTCAGTTTCTTTGCACCACAAATCTGGAACAAACTTCCAGAGAACTGCAAAACAGATGAAACACTGAGTTCCTTTAAATCAAGGCTAAAAATCCACCTGTTTATAGCTGCCTTTGATTAGTAGTAAGTAGAACATTGAAATATATTTGCTTGATGATCCTTATAATTTTGATGATGATTTTCATGTGTATTTGCTTAATGATTTTGATGATTTGGCCGCATACTTGCTTGATGATTTTGATGTTTTTGATTATTTTGATGATTTGCTGTATACTTGATGTTTTTATGATGTGAAGCACTTTGAATTGCCTTACTGCTGAAATGTGCTATACAAATAACTTATTGATGACTTATTGATACTTTTAAAAAGCAAATTAAGACATTCTTTTTCAAACAAGCATTTTACCTGGAACCTGGGCTGCTATGATAATTTTATGTTGTAATGATGTATCTCTTAAATGTCTTTCTTTGTGTTTTATTGTTTTTTTACTATGAACAATTTGTGACAGCTGTCTGAGAAAGGTGCTAAATAAATTGTACTTACTTACAGAGTGTTAAACTGTTAGGGCGTAGCAGCTTAATCAGCCTGATGTAGTTGTTTCTTGCATACTCTTTAATGGGAGAGTTCTTTTGATGGCTCCTGAGAAAAAAAACACACAATTCCTCCCAATAGTCCTGTCTCTGAAACTGGTGTGGGTATGACTAATGTTTAATTTGTTAATATTCAAAGTTCAGAATATTCAGTAGGGCCTTAAAAGCCAAAGCTGAAAGGATATTGTTCTGACTCTGAGGTGACGTGTTGTCAGTATTATCTTTGGTGAAGACAAATGGGCCAACATGTGATAGAGGCTAATATCTGTATGACAGGTATGTGAGACATGTACACCAACTGTTGACAATACATTGTAGAAGAGGAATAAAGATTGTGTCCATGAAGGACTGAAAGAGCAAGTATAAAAGATAGAACAGCCACTTACAGTGGGGACTGCCCCAGAAGGAATGGTTGAAGCTCTGAACTCCATTGCATCCAGTTGAGGGAGCTTTGACCCTCTCATTCAGAAAATTAGATCTGCAGGTTATAAAACTGATCTGCAGGTTATAAAACTGATGAGAGAATGTAGAATAGTTATAATTTTGATAACTCACATTAAGATTTTCCAGAGCTTTTCTGGATATTCCCAGAAGAAAGGTTCATTGTTTATCCATTTTGTGCATCATCACGGAATAAATGAACATTAAGACCAAACTGGAATATTCTGACCAAGTTCGGCTATTGCATGTTAAAGAAATAGCAATGGTCAGAGGCTGGAGCCTTGAGGTTCTCCTTTATTTACCAGTGCCGTAGGAGAACCAGAGTTAGCATTTGTGACAGATTATTTCCTGTCATAAATATATGATTAAAAGGAGCAAACTTCAATAGTAACAGGTGGTAGGGCCAAATGGGAAGGAGTATATGAGAAATTTGGTTAAATGGAGAAGAGAGGTCAGAGATTGAGCAGACAGATTGGAATGTACAACCATAAAAATTTCTCTCATGTGCAATTATTTTCTCAACTTAATGAGATATTTGAGGTTTTTTAATTTACTAAAGTTGTGATCACATCTTCATGATAGATCTCAACTTCCTTTCTGTGTGTGTTTTTGTATCTTCACAGGAAACCAAAATCAACTGCGTCCGCCTGGCTCGCAAAGGTATGAGCACCCTTCCATTGATACTTGGCAACATTACTAAAGTATTATTTTTATAATTTTTGTTTCCTGTTGTAGAGTTTTGTTATCATATCAACCTACAGAAGTATGTTAGAAGAGACAAACACTGACACACACTGCAGAAAAAGGCCAACTATTCATGACCATGTGATCCTGCATGCTTTTCTTCCATAGCATCTCTGTCTATCTCCTCTGATCCAGTACTTCTCACATTCTGCTCCTTTTCCTGTATTCGGCTCTCCCTTTGTCATCTCACGCCACGTCCATGTTGTTCATCAGTGTTTAAAGATCAAAGTCGCAGTAGACTGTTCAATCAGCTTCATTAGACCCAGTGGACGGATGCTAAAGCGCTACCTCCAGATCTGATTCCGCCCCATTCTGCTTGGCTCTCTCCGTGTCTCTAATCTTTATTTGCTGCTCATCTTTTGCAGTTGCACCCATTTGTGTGCTCGGCAGTGTGCTTTGAAAGCTTTTCAGCTTGCTATCGATTTTTCTCACCTTCTGTTTTTTCTCTATCCCATTTTTCATCTGCATCAAACATTGATTTGATTTTTCCACATTTTCAATCTCTGTTTCTGTCTCCTCCACAGTACATCGAGGCTTTATTGCTCATTTGTGCACATTTCTCTCTTTTATAGCTTTTTTCTTCATCTATTATATCAGATGTTTTTTTTGTTTGTTTGGTTAGGTTATAGGTAATGTAATGGGTGTGTAATTACTATACAATGACTGTCTGCATATATGTGTGCATCAGAAGAGACATGCTTTTTACTTTGTGGCTGTCTTCATTAATGGCAAAGTTTTCTTTTAAAAATTTAGAATGGTTAATTTTCACAAAATCAAGTCTAAACCTAATTTAAATCTCCTTGAAAGTTTTAAAGTGGGCAGTGATGAGTGGTAGTGTGGATGGCCAATTTTGAGAAAGTTTAATGCTTCACATTAGCTTTTTTTGCTGTAGTTCAGTGAAAAATGGCAGCTATCTCGTTGCTCCAATCAGAGAATTTTGCAAGCATACTCAAGTTGAAAAAAATTGCAAGCAGCAGTTTTGGTGAGAATTATTCTACACATATTTCAGGCTAAATCACAGGAAAAGGGACTTTTATTCGACAATTCAATTTTATCACTATAGTGCTAATTCCTCCAATAAATGATGTAAAGGCACTTTGCAGGTTAGATTTATTTCCAGTAATTTGCAATCCAGGTTGGTCCATACTCATTCAGTTTATTCCAACTATTCCAACTATTTTAAAGTTTTCTCTGTACGCAGGGGTGTCCAAACTTTTTGTCATGTGGGCCAAAATTGTTGAGTCAAAAGTACATATGGGCCAAGAAAATAAAAAATATTAAAATCAAGCAAATAAATATAAAGTCAGATTTATTATTTTTTTTCTCTGTATGAAATGGATGTTATGCGTTGCAGATCCAAAACTTTAGAAGGATTTTAGAAGGACATTTGCTGTATTAAAAGAAAGGCATCAATTGAACAAATTTATTTTCAGTTATAAGAATTGGATTTGGGTCACTTTCTTTCAAAATGCTTGTTATATTTAGCCAAGTTTAATAAATTAAATAAAAGTTGATTTGAGTGCAGCAAAGTCAGCTTTTCAGGAAAAATCTCTGGATAAATGTGGTTCTACTTATTCAAAAAGTTTGGCTATAAAAACATAAATACAACGTGTTGTACTTAGCATGTTCCATTTTGAGAAAATTATGTCCGTAATCATTTTACCCTGATTATAAATAAAAAGTCTCCGTATGCATCAATCACCTTTGCTAGATGGGTTAAACTTGTATTATTCTTGAATTGAAGTCGGGGGCCCCACAAAATCAATCCAAGGGCCATAAATGGCTCCTGGACCACACTTTAGACACCCCTGCTCTAAGGAAATCAGCACATTGCATCCTTTCTTGACATCAGAGAAATACTTGAGCAATCATGTGGTGACACTGGAGAGGAACAACTCATATTAAAAAAAAAAAAAAAAAAAAAAAAAAAAAAGTACTCCTGCAGAAGCAGGCTTAGTATAAACAGCCATCTGTTGTGATTGGCTGGTGGTTGAAATGATATTATAATGTGAAGAAAAGATGCTCAGTGTATACAATCCTCTGATCGAGGCCTACTGTGTTCTAACTAAAGCCAAGGGTCAACTGAAGCAGCTATATTAACTTTATCAAAAGGGAAAGTTTTCAGACTCATCTTGAAAGGAGGCAGTTTTTCTTTAATGAGTAAAAAGTGAGAACTGGTTCCACAGGAGAAGAGTCTGATATCTGGCAGATCTTCCTCCCATTCTACTTTTAGACAGCACTTCCCCTCATGGGGACCAGATATTAAGATAAGATGGAGATAGATTTAACAGGAAACCAATGCAGAGAGGTTAAAGTTGTAGAAATGCAGTATCATCTCTCCTTCTAATTTTCATCAGAACCCTTGCTACATGACTTTGGATCAGCCAGAATTTTTTTCAGAACATTTTAAACATATTTATTACAAAAAACAACAACAACAACAACAACAACAACAAAAGAAAGAAAAAACAGCAACAAAAACACCTCACAATAGTCCAGGCCAGAAGTAACAAATATAAGAACATTTTTGTCTGCCTCATTCTGAGACAGAACAGTTTGTAGCTGAACATAAAGAAGAATGGAAAAAAGCAGGGGAAATATTCAGTATGGTGATGACAAACATTCTCTATAATAACTGCAATGTGCAGCAAGGCACACAATAGATGTTTAGAGTATCTCAGCAGCTGCATTTGAACTGCATATTTTCTATCATAAGGAAGTGAAAAAGCCTCTTATTTTCCACATATTTCTCATATTTTTGAATTGCCTCTAATATGAAGTTTGAGTTCAGGGTCTTTCCTAAGGACATCTGAGAGTTCAGTTGATAGTTGTCCCTCCCTAACCCTGAACCAAAGCCACTCCTTTTATCATAGTTGGCCACCATCTTGGTCTTTTACCTTTCATTTCACTGCAGCAGACACATTTATATGCAGGCTATGCTATGTATCTGAAATTAGTTGGCATGTAAGAAATTCAATGTTTAAGAGCTTCAAAACAGGATTTCTTCAAAAGTAGCAAAACTTCAGTTGCAGCAGTCAAACTTTAATGAACATCATCATAAATCAAGGCCTGTGACTGTAAAACTAGTAAAACTTTGAATTCAACATATCTGCTGTGTGGTTATTAAGTTTGGGATTCAGTGGACTTGGATTTGCTGTACTCATATTATCAAAACATGTTGTCAGAATGGCTTAAGGCTGAATTGAAACTTTGAGATTTTGCCTTACCGCCTCAGCAGATTTTTTGAAAATTGAAAGAAACTTTATATCAAATGTTTACTTTAAACTGAGGGATATATTGAATCTATCATTGTACAGAATATCTCATACTTTAAAAATCTGGATTGACACAAATATGTCTCCAGTAAAATAAATAGTCAGCTCCACTGGCCGCAACAAGCACTGCCCACCATTACACACCAGCTCAACTGAAAAATGAAGCTGAATAGAACTATTAAAGTGCAGGTAAAATTTGTTTTTTATGCAGAATGACTCAACATCCAATGTAAAGGTACAAACACTGGAACACTATAAATAATATCCTGTTGATTAGTTTTTATAAATTTTGTTCCAGATGCTGTGCATCACTAGTTTATCCTAAAGCATATCTGCAGACATTTAAACATTGAACTTGCTTTAATAGGGACAAAAAACCTTGAAGAAATTATCAGCATCTGGTTGCATTCGATTCTTGTTTAATGATAGAAATCTAGCCTTGCTTTAGAAAAAGACTGATCCATAATCTGATGTATCTAGGTATGAAATTAATGTATCTTAGTAAATGAGGCATGAGAACTTTGGTTAATTTGTGTACTTAATATTTAGCATGGAGGGAAATAGTCTCAGAAAAACTATCCTGTTTTCATTGTCTCAGTCCTGGCGAAGAGCTGACATGACTCAGATTTTACTTCCCCCTCATCAGGCCACAGAGACACTGAATTGAAATCTTTTTTTTTTTTTGCATTTTTAAAACATGTCTGAGAGAGATACAAAGTTGTCGTTTTCATGGATCCAGACGTTTTCACTCCTTGAAATAGTCAAACATTTCTGACGACAGGTTTGGCAAATCCACCTAAAGAAACCGAGGTGCTTTAGCATCATAAAAAACAAATATCTAGAAACTCAACTGTATAAATTATATTTGAATTGACCAAAAAGGAGAGAACAAAGCAATTAAGTGCTTGGAAAAACATATTCTGACAAAAAAAGAAAAGAGTTGGGTACCTTATTAGGAACCCAGCAATGGTCTAATTTGGAGATCATTTTGCAGACTTACACAAGGGAGACAAACATTGCGATTTATAAGAAGCTGCACCAGAGCTCAAACGTGGAGTGGAGAGTGAGGGTTGGCAGACACAAAAGATGCCTCATGAATCCATAATTGAGAGTCTGATGGGGCTCATTCTTTATGACAGGTGTGTTAGTCGCCCTATGTAACCACTGGTTAAGCAGCTTTCAGGGTTTTACCTCCAAAAACAAAATAAATAGCATACAAACAATCTCTGGTTTGCATTTGAATGGATTATTCCCTCCTTAGAAAGTACAGACTGTTTACCAGAACTTAAAAATCAGATTTTTTTTCCCTGAGTTGCCATAAAGTTAATTTTTTTTCTATCATCTCTTTCTTTCCTCCATTTTCTCGTCCCTTTCTTTTTATTAACCTGTCAGTCCACACTGACATTCGACAGACTCCAATGTTAACCCCTAACACCACATCTGCATTCGCTGTCAACTCTTTACTAAATAGACATATTCGATACATCTGTCAGGCCTCTTCTTGGTAATAAGCCACTCAGATTGCTCATTGACAGTTTTTTTTCTTGGCAAACAGACCAGTCATATCCCAGCTAAGTGCTATTGATTTCATTGTGCTAGTGCCATCTCTCACTGCTGCAGTTTCTCTCCTCTTAGACAGATCAAAGCAGGGAGATCTAATGAAACTGATAAATAAAACGATATATCTTTTTTTCTTAGACTTTTTTCTTCTTTCTTTTCCTTTTTTTTGTTGTTGTTTGTTTTTCTCTCTTCCCTCTCTCTCTCATGCTTTCCGGCGGGGATGTGCGGCCCTTGGCCTTAGTGGTAATAGGTAGGGGACAAATAACAACGCCGTACATTCTAGTCATCCCAAGCGAAGGTGATTATTGCTTTATAGGCAGAATATCTTCTTCCCTATGTTATGTCACAGCACAACCATAAACACGACGCAAAACAATAATTCATTTTGGTTGTTTCCTGCCCTACACCTCCTCCACTTTATCCCTCTGTTTCCTAATTTGTCTTGGTTTTTCATTTTTTGAGGCTCCTTGGTTGTTGTTCCTTCTCATCATCATCTTACTGCATTTGTTTGCATGTCTGCTCTGCTTCGGATGTTGCTGGCTGTGGTTGAACCTCAACATGTCTTGCATGCAAACTCACATACTTCAGTGAAGCTATGCTACACAGATGATAGTCTAATGACTGCAATCATGTCACAGAGTTGTTGGTTTTTGGATTATGTTTTCATCGAATAGAAATGTTTAATTTTAAAGTGAGCAAACACCAAAGATCACTCCAAAAAAATTAAACTCTGGAATTTCCTTTCACATAAATGTACAATTTAAGCAACAATCCACAACCTATTTGCCTGTATTTTGTGGCCGAATCCAACTAAACTTGCCAACTGAATGCTTGATGAAATGGCAATGGATGATGGCAGCTCTCATTTACATAAAAATGAAAGCCTTTCTTTCACAGTATCATTCAGTTCATTGTTAGTTTTTATGCTTTCATTTTACTGTTAGACCTTTTCCTGACTCTTTATGAATGCTAAATATCTGTTTTTTCTGCTTCATGCCTAGGCTAGACATTAAAAATCAGTGCAAAATGAGAGCACAAGACGATTGTGTGAATGCTGAATTAAAACTGATGTTTACTTCTGATGCATCATGTCCTTTGAAAGAAACATTTGACTCACAAATGGTTATCCAAAACATGTAAAAGCCTGTTGGACCCCACTGACGTTACAGGCAACTCAACATTTTACAAAAGGACATTCCAATGGTATGATAAATGATATTCTAATTCTGTTATTTCATTTTTTAAATGCCTCTGTTACAATAATGTCACATATTGCTTTATTGGTGAATATTCATATAGCTATAAGAATATTAGAATTTTATTCACATACACACAGACATTACTACTGATGGACAAGTTCTAGTTTTTAATGGTGAAACTTCGGACAGTTATTTTTACCACATTAGGAAAAATGCACCAGCTCTTAGTTTTTGTACAATGACAGCCTGTATTAATTTCAGCCAAATGTGATAATTTGCACCCTGTAATTTCTATTACATCTGTTGTCATTACAGTGATTTTAAACCAGCATGGATAAAATGGCCTGTGCGGCTTAAATTGAAGATTTATGTGTATTTTTTTTAAACCTTTATTTAACCAGGTTTGTGTCATTGAGAAGAGATCTCTCTTACAAGGGAGATCTGATCAAGACAGCAGCATAATTACAATAGAAACAAACAGAATAAAATTTGCTTACAAAAACACTCGCTCATAGACAACATAAACTGAAGTGATGTCACCATATTTTTAAACTGAAACTTAGATTCAAAGGTATTTCAGGTAGTAGTAGCTAAAAACCTAAAAGTTACTACAGTTGTTAATAGTTTTTTTAATGTGGTATACACTATTCAGCATGACAATGGAGCAAAGCTTTCATATAAAATACATGTGCATTATCCATAATAGCCAAAAAGGTTGTTCCCAACAATTTTTTTTTTCACACAAAAGGAAAAACAATAGTTATATCTGTACTAAAATCCTAAAAGAATTTTACTTTTTTCAACATTCTGAATATGCACCTTAAACATCCTAGATATTTAAAATTAGACCCCAACTCTATTTGTGGGCTAGCTCCAGTTGAGAGCTCTCATTCAGAGCAGATGTCACAGTTTTTGAAGCAGTAAAAAGCATAAATTTTGTTTCCTGTACATGTAAAGCAAGTTGCAGATGACCATTGTTCTTGCACTCTATCATATGCGAGTTGTAAAGACTGGAAGGCCTCAGCAGGAGTGGGTGCTAGACAGTATATAAAAAGGTGAGCTGTATAAAAATTAGAAGTTGAGTTTGGAATAATATATCCAGTATGATTTATAGAAATAGTAAATAGTAATGGACCTAGCACAGAACCTTGAGGAAGACCTTTACCCACTTTGCTTACTGGCAGTGTTTTTTATTAGTTTATTTAAATGTATTCCATTAAACTCTTTTATCCATCCTGACCTAAACTTGCCATTCATCTTACTGGATTTGCAATATTTAAGTTCATCCCCTATAAAATAATAGTTTGCCTTTTAAAACCGAATAATGCTAACATCCATTAACTCTGCAGTGAAAAAATGGAATATTAACCTTTTTAATGCACATGGAGCAGCTTGGTTAAAGTCATAACAAAACACTTCTTTTTAAATTTAACTGTACTTTTCAAAATACTAACACAACTGACTTGAAACATTTTTGTTACTTTATCTCTGTTAATAGTTTTTAACCTGGTCTCCAAACCTATGCCATTTTATGTTGGTGGAAACTGGTCATTGTAGTTCTATGTGGCCTAGTGTATTTAGGGACATATTGAGCATTTTATTTATTAAAATTGTGCTGGAGCCACAGTAGCATTTATTCTTTTCACTTTAATTTGGTGTGTAAGAATCTGGATATCCAAAGAAATGTCTTTTTTTTCAGCTTTAGATTCTATGCTACAACAAAAGAGATTTGCAGATGAGCTTACACCACCATAAAGTCATTGCTCAGTGCAGCATTCATCTTTAAATCCAGTCCAGACTGTGAAAACAGAGTTATGTAATGAGCAGGCATAACAGTAAAATATAAATGTCTTCTAACAATACAAAACCTGTTTACTCAATCAGTGGAAATGTAACAATAACTCAGCTGGCAACAATGTGAATTGCTAACTAACACAGCTCTTTCTTAAGAATACAAACATAAACACTGAGGTACATTTTTCTCAGAAGATTGAAGTTGCAGACTGCTGTAGAAAAATTTACACACATCTGGAAAAGATCCAGTGAAATAGTTCATCAAATCGATTGTTTTCAAATGAAGGCAGAAAGGCATTCAGAAGACTAAAACTGGATTTCATAGCAAATTTAATGCTTTTTAACTCATAGGTTTACATACTGTCTTTAATAATTGAGCAGAAATAGATTGGCAAATTATTTCCTTGTCCTCATTTAACTACTTTTCCAGACTCAGTGATGCCTTTTCATGCAAATGGTTCAAATCATCCCTTATTTTATACAGTTTTCTAAAATGATCCAGAGTTGAGAGAAAAGTGAAAGATTCCTGGAGAGCCTTAAAATAATTTCTTTGAGCATTTGCAGCTTCTTAACTCTTTTGCAGGGTGCAGACTTTTTGTTTAATGTCATGCAATTTTTATAGGTTTAGAAAAACTGGACAGCTTAAGACAATAGAGGGGTAAGGCCTTAAAACTTAGACTTAGGGCAGAAAATGAGAGAAAAAGTTGCTAAACTTTAAGAAAAATTATTAAACACCATGCCTTTAAAATATTACAAAACATCATTCTTTTTGGAAAGAAAATAAAAACAGTTTTAAAAGGTTGATTTAAGGCTTTTGCACAAGATGCATCTTATTCTCTTAGTGCTTTGCTGTGTCGATCGTTTCCACAGACAGGATGAGCTGAACCCTCAATCAGATGAAGTCTTTCGGCAAATCCATCTTAATACAGGCAGAGATTGCTGAAGCACTCGTCCTTGAAGGAATGAATTGTGTGGGTTAATACACCCAACAACCCAACATTTTGATTTATCCAATTGTAAATTCCTTGAACTTGGACTACAAAATTGCAGAGAGGAACAAAAATGATTCACAAACTTGGTCAGCCAGAAGTCTATTACCTTGTTTAGGAGTTCAGCAGCAAATACTGTGACATAAGAATTCAAAAATGTAATCGAGAAAACTGAACGTATTGAAAAATATGATCAAAACAGAATATAAAGATATCTACGAAGTACCGGGAGAGACTAAATTAAACTTTTCTGCACTCCTGGAGACTCAGAATACACTAAAATGGATTTGCGTGCTAAAAAGTGGATTTTGAATGGTATTTTTCGTTTAAAAAATTGATAGCCCCAGATTTGTATAACACTATCATGTTATATCATCAACTGCTTAGGTGCCAGAAGACCCATATTTTTTATATGCATCATTTTAGTTTGCAAATTTAAAACATACACCAACAATGAAGTTATCAAAGTTAGACTTTATACTCCAGCTACTATTCTTTAACACAAGTCAAATGTGACATTTTTAAAAATCAGTTTTAATGTCTTGAAAGACATTTTAACTTCATTGTGTAACCTTTGAGAAGAAAAATAACCTCAAATACCAAAGCAGTATAAGATTTATACATGGAGACTCCTGTCATAGCAAGTTCACTGAAACTGAAATGACAAGGTTTACTAACTGTGAAATGTTCAGTCCAGTGAGTAAAGATATTATACATAAAGCCCTTTTTTTTCTGTGTGGCATGTTTCTTTTCTCTATGCTGTGGTTTGTCATGGTTACGATTCTTCAAGTCAGTGAATCTTCAGTCTGACATGAGATGCAGTACAAATTTCTGCTAAATAGTGTCAGAAACAAACATTCAGAAAAGGCTGTGTCATTACTTGATATAGTTATTAAAGCCCTTCTCAGGAACAGCTGTGAGCGGGAGCCCACAGGATCACTCTCTTTATCAGACAGGCAGGTAGAAATGCAGACAAGAATTTGAGGCTCAAATAAACCAGTGCTGTGGTAAAATATATCAGAAAAATTACAAAAATCTTACTACATTTTTGTACTTTGTAGAACACGTCAGCTTAAAATGACAATATAACTGAAGTTTTGATAGAGTTTAAAGCTGAAATGAATTTGGGAGTGACTTTGTTAGGTTGTGAACCATGACAGTCTGGAATGGGGTAGAGTTTTTTTTCCCCTCCCAAAATGGGAAATCTGACCTGTCTAGTATGAGTGTGTCCTGAAGAGCTGCAGAAATACTGTTTTAGCAATAATGTAGGAAACAATTAATCATGTCCAGTTCAGCAGTTTGAGCATGAACCATATCATGTTGTTCTTAATCAAACATCACCTACAAACTGTTCTGCACTCAAAGTGCCAGAAAAGCAGATTTCAACATACAAAAAAAGCAGAACTACACTATGTATGGCAACTAAAAACCACCATCAACTTGGCTACCAAAGAGATATTCCTTCCAACAGCATTTACAGAAGCTCTCTTCCTCACCAGCAATAAAGGAATGGTCTTTAGTAAATGCATCTTTGGTTTTAAAAGAAAAACAATGATCTATTTTTGAGCAGAAATATTAGTCATTAACTAATCACCTGACAAACTTTCTGAAAATGATCTATCATTATGTTAAAATCAACAAATCTTATGCAACTATCAGCATGTGAGGACAATAGAAGCTATTTGCTAAAGCTATTTAACAGAACTTTGATTTAAGGAAAATGTAAGAAACGTCAGCATTAAGCCTCAGACAGTTTGCTTCGTGTAACTAAGAAACTCAGAAGAGTAAACCTAAATGCAAAATCATTTAAGCATTTCTTTATCTATTTACTTTGGATCATCTGCTTGTGGTGCATCAGGAAGAAGGCTTATTTATTGGTGATTTAAAGTAGCAGCAGGTTCAGAGATGGTATAGTCCACTTTAGGGCCAAGATCATCTTACTCAATAGGAATGTCTTTAAATATTATGCTTATTTCATTAACAGTGTATGAAGTATTGCAAGGACAAGTCATGGCACATCATTTCTGACAGCCAGTATGTTTTGATGTATTTTCTGTATGGTTGCTTTCAACACTATGGGAGGAGAAGCATACTAAAAAACATGACTGAAGTGAAAAATTAAAAATAAATACAATAAGAGGGCTTCAGTGCTCATGCATTGACATACTGAATGAGGACTGGGTTTACTACATTAATGGTGATTGTATGACTGTTTGGCACATCAAACCCAATCCCTAACAACAACTTGGAGTTATGTGTCAGCTTCAATTGCTGTTACCATTAGTCCCGAGGTCAGTTCTAATTGGTGCTGTACAGAATCATGTTGCAACCGACTCTGGTGCTCTGCAATACTGATGCAACAGGTTTCTTCCCATCAGCATTTGTATGAGGTCGACTTGAAGATGTGTGACTGCAGTTTAGACCTGTAATTTTGACTGATGTCTGATTTGTTTGGCTCGCAGAGCCTTGCTCATGATACACCTTATTCTCATCTTTTTTTCATAAATAATGACAATGTGCTACCTGCTTGCTGCCTAGTAAGTCAGGTTGCCCTCTAAATTTGCAACAGATTGAGTCAGACTCTGTAAAGGGGGAGATGATGTTTGTAGGTGAATATCTGGGGAGGATATGACATTTTAAGGGCACACTACCAGCAAACAAAGGATGAAGTGCTTTTTAAGTAGCTGCATAGTCAGCAAGCAACATTCAACTGAGTTTAGAGTTGACACATAAAATAGATTAAGAGAAAGGCAAACAAGAAAGACACACACACACTAAATTCTTAAGGGGAAAAGAGATGGAGTGAGAAACAACTTCAACAACAAAGACAGACTGGAAGAACCAGACATGAAAGTTCAAAATAGGAAAAAAGATGCCAGCACAGACCAACTCCCGCTCATGAATTATTGTTGTTTTTACTATTTTTGTGTTCAAACAAATGTATTGCTTCACTCCACCAGACACATTGGTGAATCATTTATCTGCTCAACTTCACAAGAGTCCCGTGAATATTAAAAACATGGTTGCGACATCCTGTACACCATCTGCAAATTCAAGACAGGAGAAATAGAAGCACAATGGAAAAAGACAATTACCTTTAACTAGTCGGACTAGCACAGGAAACGAAATGAATGTAAGGATGGATAAACAGATATTTATGGAGACCAATCAGGTTTCTTTTCTTGGTTCTTGAAACTAGGAACCACATAGCATGATAAAGGCTTCTCACAGACTTGTTGAGGAGTTTGAAGCTTTTGCACCTTGATAGTTGTTTAGTTTGCATGTATGTCATTGACCCACCTGCACAACAGCAGTCATTGGGCAAGAGGCAAGGGTTCAGACAACTATGCCACACACTCACATCTAACGGCAATTTAGATGACCACTTAACCTAACAGTGATGTTTTTGAACTGTGGAAGGAAGCCCAAGTACCCAGAGAGGACCCACACATGCACTATAACAACATCCAAACTCCCAAGGCCCTGGCTGTGTCACTGTTTAGACAAGACTGCCAAGACACCTCAAACCTGCTGAAGTTATCATACCAGGGCACCGTTTGGCGCTGTAATGTTTCCATATCAGAAGATGTGTTTAACTGTAAAGGTTAAGTAGCACATACATTTTTTTCTTTTCTTGCTGTTTTCTGTCCGTGCATGTGTAGAACAAATCCTGTAGCGGTGCATTCAGCAAATGTGCTGTTTTACACCTGCAGAGTAGTTCACACCTCTGAGGGGTTTTTTTTTGTTGTTTTTTTTCAAAAAGTTCTACTCTGAGACCTGGTTTCAAAAAGTCCAGGTGTCAGAAACTATGATTACTGGAGACGTGTAATCGAGCAGCTGGATTGGAACAAAAATGCTACAATTTCACTAAAAACCAAAAAGAAAAGGAAAAAAAAGATTTAGGGGAATGATTTTTTACTGATTTTTATACTGCATTGCTTTTACTAAATGTCAGAAAAAATACTCTCCTTTTAGAATGTACAGATAAGGCAAGCATGCCATGTGTAACTTTGGTGGTGAATAGTTGTATGGTCACATAAACACAGGAAGGGAAGATTTGAGATCAGATGGAGGAATGTGGTTTATTTCAGATAAATAATCTTGTCAAACATACTCAGCCATACTAACACTAATCCACAGAGGAAGCAGCCCACAGCTGGTCACAAACTAAACGTTGAAATCAGACTCATCCTGGAAACTCAAACACAGCAGAGACCAAAAACCTACAAATCTACATCTTACAGCGCACATTCAGGTCAAAGACATGGTTCTTTGTCTTCATACAAAAGCTGCACTAGTTCTTAAAATAAACTTTAATTTTACCTAATAATTTCACTCAGACTTATAAGACGCTCTCAAACGTCTCAACCTCTACCATAGACACATACACACACACACACACACACAAAATCACACACAGCAAGAAAACCCCCATTTTAATATGCTGTCCTGTGGTGCTGCAGAGCATCACTAGCTGGGAGAATCAATCTTCTCTCTATTTGGATCAGATTATGTTTTTAATATCTCTGGCTTTACCCCTAATTCCTCCCCAGTAATTTTATTGTGCTCACGAAGTAAGCGAAATAAAAATGAGATGAAAAAACTGCAAGAAAAGAGATGTATACATTAAAATGATTTTAGACAAATGTTCACATAATAATACAGCATGTGTGAACTCAAAAGCCCAAGACATTTCACAGGATTAAAGCCTAAAAGAAGCAGCCTGTATAGTCATATTATTATTATTATATTATTTTTGATTTTCCATTTTTAACATCCCAAATTAAAGAATTTATCAAGTCGGATAGCTTGTTTTAAAGTATATTTGGATAGAATACTTTTTAAATGTTATACCTAATTTATTGATAAAATCTATGTGTGTTAAAAAAAAAACTAAACTGTAAATGCAGAAACCAACAAGCATCTTCAGTCCAGTTCAGTAAATCACTATAGAACTACACAAGTGTAGTATTTGTGTGCCTGTGTTTCCTTTTACTTGCTGTAAGTTTGGTCATCCATGTGTACAGTATTCCCCTGGTGTGAGCAAACTGTCACTGGGAAGGCCAAGTGGCTGTGAATTCTGGCATCCACAGAGACAGACGGAGCAGTTAAACCTCTAACATCCACATTTCATCTGCTCTCGAGGGGAAATAGTTTCAAGACTCTTTCAGGCATTAAAACAGCAGTGTACCTCACCTTTTCTTTATGAATCTTGTATTTATAAAAAGAACAGGTTATAAATAAATATTAGAAATAAGTAGATTTGTACAGCATTGGCCACATTTATTGGTCATCTTTTATAGTGGTAATCTCAAACTGCAAATTTTACCGACAAGAAACTCCTAAACCTTGTGGAAAGTCTGTGCAAAAGAGTTGAAGCTCTTACATCAGCAAAGGTTGGGCTGACATCATAATAAACTCTAACTTCAGTGAAGTCCATATGTGTGTGATGGTGGATGAGTAAATACTTTTGGCAATATATTTATATTATAGTGTATGCACACTTATAAATTATATAATGGAGTTCTGAGAGTCAAACATTGCACTAAGAGACATAGAGGACCCTGACAGACTGAGTGTATCAAAATTATGTGAATGAAAAGGTGTCTCTTAACTTTTTGTATTCTTTCTAAAAGAGCATATCTGTCAAAGAATTAAGTAATTGGAAATGTGTCACTATCCAATGCTTAAGAAAAAAAGACTAAAAACTGACCAAATGCAGTAATAAAGAAGTGCATTTATGAAAACAGGTACCTTTTTCCAGGCTTTGGCTTTTCCAGTGAGAAGACAGCTGAAGTACAAGTCCAACATGGAACTAGGGCTGCATTGTATATCGCTAATATATTGTCATCACAATATCAGTGTGTGCGATGTTCATATCGCAAAGGACTGTTTGGAGTGCAAGAATAGTTGGCTTAAAGTCCCCACATACTTCATCCAAAGTGCTGAAATTGACTCTCATTGAAATGGACTCATGATTAAAATTGTGTCATTTTGTTCTGTGAACAAAATGACACAATTTTGTTCACATTTTGTTCACAGAACAAAATGTTCTGTGAACAAAATGACACAATGCTGCCAAACTCGACAACATGACCAGGTCAAAACATTTTTTTTTTTTTTTGCTTTTTTTTTCAGGTCAAACTATTTCAACAGAGCTCTGTGCGAAGTGTTGTGTGATTGTTCACAAGTTCGTTGCCATGTTGTATGCAGAAATGCGTTCAGAAAGTGATGCTGAAATTTTGTTTCAACTAGTCCGCTTCCATTATCTGTTGTTTTTAATCTACAGGAGACATGAATACTTTTGAGGAACATTTATCTGACACAGTGAAGAATTACATACATTTGTACTGTTCTTCACTATAAAGCTACTATAATAATTGTCAAATGGCTAAAAACTGCTGAATGGAAATTAAAACATTGTCCATGGAGGAAGCTGTCCACAACAAAGTGTGCCACTCTGACTGTTTTGTAAAAGCAAAACAGAGGATGCAGGGAGGGAGAGAGGAACCCAGCGGGTAGGGGCGTGACATATACTGAAGCAGGTCTGCACCATTGGATGAAAGGTGCGTGTGAATACGAATGGTCCACAACTACGTGACTGCGTGTCGACTGTTCAGCTTGGCATGAAGTATGTGGGAGCTTTAATAGTCTTATGAACTTGAATTTTACATGCTAATGTTACATTTAGCCAGTTGGACGGAGTTTCACACCGGACTCAAATTGCCCAAAATGTTAAACGTCACAGTGGTGGAAGCAAAAGAGAAAAGATAACATATCATGCAATGCCATGCACCCCGACGTGGAACTACTTTTTATTTATATTTGTGTGTGAAGTGAATAATTTAATTTACATTCATTTCTTGTCTCCTTGTGTAAAATATTCTTTGCTGAAGTAAAATGTTACATAGTTGTGGATCAACACTGATATAAAATCAAAATTTGTATGGTCTATAAATAGTATGAGTTCTTTTTACCAAACCCACTGGTGGTAAGAAATCAAGATTTATCCATAAAGTGTCACAAACCACCTGTTAGCTCATTATAACAATACAACTATAAATGAGGCTCCACCAGCCTCTATATTGCTTCTCCATCAGCTGTGAATCAATCCCATTTAGCTGTGGTATTTTGCTTCAGCTCAGGTCTCACCCCTTTGTAATGGACATGCTTGCATTATCTCAGATCTCTTCTGTCCTGGTCCGAACACCATCTGAGTTCACCTTATTGGCTGAGCAGCGCCCAACCTGGTCAATTGCAATGTCAAATGGAGCTGAACCCGTTGCCAGATGGGGTCCTCTGCTGTTGCATCATGAACTGTTGAACCCAATCAGCACGTGAGGCTGTGAAGTGTGAACAAATTGGGGGTCACAGTGAAACGTGCCACCTGATACATAATGTGGATCACTCATGGGGGAAATTGAGCTTTAATACACCTGTGAGGTGATTACTGGGGCACAGGCTGACATGGAAATGTGAGCGTTCGTCTCCTGCATGATCCCCCAAGGCTCTTGTGTGACCATAATATGCTTGACGGACAAGTTCGAACTTCTGGTCTCTGATTACAGAGAGGGCAACATGAAGTGTTAATGGATGGAAAATAGAGAGCTTCACATTTATATTACCCCTGATTCTCTGAAACTGGATTGAATATATTTTAAGCAAACAAAATCAAACATATGTGACCTCAAGGATTGAGATGTCCAGATTGTTTGCTTTTGGAAAATGTGATATATGCAAAGCATTTGTTCTTATGACATATCATGAAAAGAGACAGCTTGATCTTGATTTTAGTTGTAAAAATGACTACCTTTGTCTGCTAAAACAGTGGTTAAGCAAACAGATGGAATGTTACTATTTAGGCCAAATTGCAAAGCAAAGCAGATTATTCAGTTTTCAACAGCTGGCACATCTAGAGGTGGTACAAGAGGGAAAATGAAGCAATAATCCAATTTCTGGAGCATCTGAAAATTAGTTGTTGCTTTCATATGCCTCACCATGCGCTAAGAAAACCATTGCTTACATCCTTCATCCTCTTTCCTGTCTGAGTTTCTTAAGTCTTTAGCCTTTAGCTAAAGTTTGTTCAGAAAGTCCCTCTATCCCAACAGTGTTCTTAATTTACTGCAGTGAATTGCCCACAGTAACAAGATGAACTGTCATATAAACTGTCTTTGTTTATATATTTTATGCTAATCGTCATGATGATTTCAATGTCTAAGGGGGATCCTCTGTTTGCCGACCTTTACTCACTGTTTTAACTGCCGGATGCTCCAGCGACTGCCTGATTATCTATCGACTCTACTGATGATGCCACTACTTTATACCCTTTGTTCAAGACACGCCAATGCCTTGTTAATTAAATCACCTAGATACCATTACTGTTCTGCATGTGTATCTAATTCCTTTAAAAGATTATTATTCCTTCTCATGTTTTGTTTTGTCAATGGAGTATGAGTATTATGAAGGAATGAAAGCTTAAAGCTGAAAATAGACCTAAATTTGTATCAGTTTACTGATATTTCATTGTCTGAGGTTAGTTTTGCTTTGATGTTGATACTTCCATGGCAGAAAGATGCCTCATAGATATGAGGTACTATAACTATAAGGAATCATTATACACTAATAATAATTTCTACTTAGTCAGACATCTCAGGACATCAATAACCTTTTTTTTATATAATTATAAAGATGTGCTGTACATTCCTTGAGTTGCAAAATGGCATTTTAACATTTTAATAAAATGTACCTACATATACATATGATGTGTATACACTACTTACGAAAAGTTAAGGATATTTGGCTTTCTGGTGAGATTCATAAAAAAAAAACATGAAAAGTTCATGCTACAATATTATATCAGTAAAATAAGGCATTTAATTTTAACCATGCAATGGTGATTTCCTCATCTCAAACAATGTATTGAAACAACAACAGTGGTGGGTGTACCACAACAAAAAATTTCTGTGTCTCAATAATGCGTCATATGCCTTTGAGCAGCAATTACAGCTTGACAACATCTCTTGTTGTTCACAAGTTGATCTATTGCCTTCTGAGGCACGACATCCCACTCTTCCTGAAGGGCGAGCCTCAGGTCATTGGCCCTCACACAACAACTCAGCTGATCCTATAGAAAACCTATGGGATTAGGTGAGTCACCATAGTTTTTCAGTGGGATTCACGTCTGGCAAAAGTGCCAGTCACTCCATTCGAGGTACCCCAGTCTTATAAACCTTGATGCGACCTTGATGAGCTGGAGTGTTGTCATCCATGAAGATGGAAATTAAGCCTGTGTTGTTCATGCAGGCACACAATGACTGGATTAATGGTGTTATTCAGGTAGTACGGGCTTGTCACTGTACCATTCACAAAGTGTAGGGCAGTTCTGTGTTGACAAGACACACCTGCCCACACTGTAACACCACCACCAAAGGTTCGTCTGGTGACAACAGTGGCTGATGCATAGCGTTCTCCTTGATGTCTCATTTCTGCTCAACATGAATTAACTTTCATCAGAGAACAGCACTAAGACCTACTGGTCTCTTGTCCAGTGTAAATGCTCCCTGGCCCATGCAGGTTGATGATGCTTGTGCCTGGTGGCACCCTTGCAGATCATCTAGCACTTGGGTGCTTCTTACCTCCCTAAATGTTTGCCAGGAGTTAAATGCCATTCATCGGTCATCAGTGTAGCATGTGCCTATGCTATGTGCCTATGTTCTATGCCTTTTGTGACTCTTCCAGTCTCTCTGCATCTCTGTGATAAACTTTTGATGACACTCGACACTCTAAGCTCAGTGGCCACTTCTGTCTGAGAACATCCTGTCTGAAGCCTCGCTAGTAATGTTTGTCAGTTGTTTGGTGTAGTCTTGCTCTCATTATGTCAAAATGTGAACAGCGTGATCATTGTTTTAATACCAATTGTGATTGAACCAGGAACCTTATTGGTCGATTCATCTGTCAAACACTTGTTGTGAATTTGTGGTTAAGCTCCTTGTTAGAGAACAATAAGTTGTGCAAAAAGTTCTGAAACATTAGTTTTTCTTAGTTAGTTTGGTGCAATTCTCGAATCATTTTCGATATTTACAAAACAGTAAGTGCATTTCTCAAAACAATTTGTACAAACAGCAAAACACCAAGGATTATCTGAAAAATACAGTCTCTTTCTCAAAATCCTTAGTTCATCTCTCAAATGTATGGATAAGACAGTCAAACTGAATGGTCATGTTGTCAATATAACAGGGTACTCTGAAGGGATGCTGTGTTTTAAACTACGGCTAAAGTTTTGATGACAAGTATTGCAAAGTGTAATTGTGGAAGATCAATGGCAAGAAACTGGACAAGATTTACATTTATGCTTTTACTGTAATTTGGCAAACAATGTTATTATGATACAGGAAGGAAAATACAGCACTGGAGAGCACGAAGGAAAAAAAAAGTAGAAATGGAAACATAAGACAGTCCCCTTAAGGAAAACTGTACATGCAGTGCTGTAGGAATTACAATGCAGTTTTCCTACATCTCCTCATGTTCATGTCTGTTGGGCCACAAACTCTCATCCAGATCACAACGAATGTCCTCTCTGGCAATGCAGCATGGAAAGAATATTTTAGACAAAGAATATTATGACAACCCGTTCAAGCACTTTGCATGTAAAGACTTATATGATGAACTTATGCTTAAATGTTGTGGAGGTTAAGACTATTCAACAGAGACCCATATAATTAATTTTGATCAACATGACCAAAGCAATTGCAAATGTAGGAAAAATCAGAGACTTGCACATAATCACTTGCATGATGTACAAAAGTATTTGCAACTTGCTCAAAGGAATCATAAATCACTTTTGATGTGCACAAGTAACACAATGATTTGAAGATTGAACAAGTAGTTTTGGGGATTTCAATTCTGTTCTGAGAAATGCACCAAAGCGACTGAGGAAAAACTGTAAATAGTTGGACATTTGCATTCCAAAGTTTAGAGAGGGTCACATTAAGTTCATCCTGAAGTTTCACTCGGAAGCCGAATATCTTTTGTGAGTAGTGTGTGTGTGTGTGTGTGTGTGTAAAAAAAAAAAAATTCCCTTCTCACCCTCCACGGGTGGTCTTTCTCAACCTCTGAGCTCGGGTCCTCTACCAGAGGCCTGGGAGCTTGAGGGTTCTGCGTAGTATCTTGGCTGTGCCGAGAACTGCGCATTTCTGGACTGAGATGTCTGACGTTGTTCCTGGGATCTGTTTTAGCCACTGCTCCAGCTTGGGGGTGACTGCCCCGAGGGCCCCGATGACCACAGGCACCACTGTGGTCTTCACCTTCCAGGCCTTCTCCAGTTCCTCTCTGAGGCCCTGGTATTTCTCCAGTTTCTCGTGTTCCTTTTTCCTGATGTTGCAATCGCTTGGTATTGCTACATCCACCACAACGGCTTTCCTCTGTTGTTTATCCACCACCACGATGTCCGGTTGGTTCGCCATTACCATTTTGTCTGTCTGGATCTGGAAGTCCCACAGGATCTTAGCTCGGTCATTCTCCACCACCTTTGGGGGTGCGCCCCACTTTGATCTCGGGGCTTCCAGTCCATATCCTGCACAGATGTTTCTGTACACTATGCCCGCCACTTGGTTATGACGTTCCATGTACGCTTTCCCTGCCAGCATCTTGCACCCTGCTGTTATGTGTTGGACTGTCTCAGGGGCCTCCTTGCACAATCTACACCTTGGATCTTGTCTGGTGTGGTAGATCTGAGCCTCTATTGCTCTGGTGTTTAGGGCCTGTTCCTGTGCAGCCAGGATGAGTGCCTCTGTGCTGTCCTTGAGTCCAGCTTTTTCCAGCCATTGGTAGGATTTCCTGATATCAGCCACTTCAGTTATTTGTCGGTGGTACATCCCATGTAGGGGCTTATCCTCCCATGACGGTTCCTCCAGCACCTCATCCTCTGGTCCCCATTGTTTGAGACATTCGCTGAGCACATCGTCGGTTGAGGCTTTGACCTTGATGTATTTATGGATCTTGGATGTTTCATCCTGGACAGTGGCTCTCACACTCGCTAGTCCTCTGCCTCCGTCCTTACGGCTCGCGTATAGTCTCATATATATATATATATATATATATATATATATATATATATATATATATATATATATATATATATATATATAAATCGGAAATACATTAAAGCTAATAGATGAATCTCCCCTGTTTCATTGAGCCTATTTCTGAAGATTAGTAGAACCATTGTTTGTTCTAAGTAACACTCAACACCAGTTCAGTATCTTCTCTTTCAGAGAACTACATCACTGTGCATGAATTCCTCGATTGAAATGTCTCTGTGATCCCTTTTAAGAAACATTCAGGGTAAAGTGGCATTTCCTTTTCAGCACTGAACGTGGGGTTGAGAGTGACAGATGTATTTGTCTAATGTATATATTTTTTTCAAATGCGTGTAAGGATGGATAGGCTGTCTGTGAATGTGTTGTCATTGAGGGCATTCAGGGATTTCATAAGAACATCTCATCACTGCAGCCTTTGAGGACTTCAGTAGCTATTACCAACCGTGCCAAGGTTAGGTACTTAAGCCGCTAGTTCGGTGTATACTGCAGCCAATCTTGTGTTGTTATAGCAGAGGGGGTGAAGATGAGTGAGACAAGGGATTAACTGAACTGCCACACAACAGTATTACTCTAATAATCACCTGTTTTTGTCTATCAAGGTTATAACAAGAGTCTGCTCTGCGTGAATGGGGACCATTCATGTGCACAATGACAGGCTTTTAAATGAGGGGCCCATAGAAATCTTGATATATAGTTGTATATAGTTCTGCTTCTCAACTTTGTTCCTCTCTCAACTTTTTGTTTTCTCTATGTCACTTTCTGGCATGTCCAGTGTCAATCTTTGTAAAATAACATCCTAAAATTTCCAACAGAGAAATACTTTTCAATCCCACAGAGCATCTGCTGTTTGACAGCTAAGAGGGAACCTGGAGTTAGATGTTGTCTTTCAAAGCATTTAACCCTTTAGTCTGGCCTGTCAGGTGTCCTGGTGATATTTTAGTATGTGTCTCTGTAAATAAGTGGTGGTGTTGATCTGTCCAGAAAAGGCAGTTATATTTGGCCAGAGTGACCTACATCAATATTTAGATTAATGGAAAGTACTTAAGAAACTGGATGATCATACAGACCTTGTGTTCTGCATTGACAGTTTTCTTTTGCTCTTTGTAGATTTTTGTGGATTCTGAAATATTTTATTTAATTTAGTAAATTCTTGGCTCAGTGTGTTGCTTTGGGGAATGTTTTGCTTGGAAACCTTGACTGACTCTAAAGTTCTGAATGTTATTTTTTCTACTTCAACGTTGCGCTGATAAAGTATACCCCTGGAAATGACCTTCTCAAGGGCCTTTTCCTGAGGCATCATTCACCTCACAATGCTGCAGAAATGGTTCAAAAAAAAAGTTTTGGAGGGAAACCAGTTTTAGTTGTTCATCTGGCCTGTAAATTTGTCTAGATTTTATCCAGCAGAGGATTGGTTGAATATGCTGAAAAATAAAGTCTGATCAAATGGTGCCTGTATTTAGGCAAGATTTGCTAGAGTTTGAGATGTTTATATCAAAACATCTTTGTGGCAATTTAAGCTACCTAGTTCTCTACAAGTATTGACTCCTCCACATTCTAAGGTGTGTAATATTTTAAATGTGGTCCAGTTCAAATGAAAATTTAAGATTTGGTCTGGTGATAATCAGGGTCCAAAGAGGGCCCTGAACATTTGAACTAGACAAGGCAAGACAATTTATTTATATACCACATTTTCAGCAGAAATAAAATCCTTTTTATATGTTAGTTTCTTTGGCGCTTCATCCCTACCTTCTTCTTTCCAATTATTTACCCTCTGTTTGTTGTTGGCACATCTTTTAATCTTTCAGCATTAAATACAAATATTTTCAATGTCATATCCCATATTCTATGTATGTCAGGTACATTTTTTTATTGTTGGTGGGTTTTGTAACCATAAAAAAACTGGAGCTAATATATTTTGTCTCCTTCACTCTTTTAATACTTATATCATGTCCCTTGCAGTCCTAAATGTCTTGTATTGGACACCCATCTAGTTTTTTGTTGAAAGATCTCACTTTTGAAAAACAAACTTTTTTTTTGTTTGTTTCTTGATTAAATAAAATTGTCCACCTCCCTCACAGATGTACATATACAGTGGACACCCAGTAAATGCAGGGGTTGTGGACAACAACTGTCTGCAAATACTTAAAATTTGTGAATATTTGAGACCTCCTCTAAAAATGGTTATATCTGCCTATTTTAATAGTTCAAACACCAAATATATCTTAATGCCAGTCAATAGCTGTCAAGCAGCATAGCACCTAGGTATTTCAGTTTCACAAGCTCCATTAAAAAAAAAATAGATATGCTCTACTAAAAAAAATTTACAAACAAGCAACCTTTCCATGAATAATTTTGAGTCACGTTTCACAGAAAAATCTGCGAATAGCTGAATCCACAAATAATGAGTCACAAATTTGTGGGGGTCCACTGTATACCCGTTTTTTTTTTTTTTTTGGAAAATATGTTCCGTTTCATATTTTATCTCACTGCATAACTTTCACAGCTCCTATTTGACTCTTTTTTTTTTGTTTGTTTTTTTTTTGTTTTTTTTTTTTGATGGAATGTTTAGTCATCTCCTCACATCGGGACTAATCATGTTGCCTTCCCTTGTAGCTGACTAATGTCTGCTGTGTTTGTGCATGAAGTTTGAAATTATGTTTATTTAATGCTGCATGGACTGTGTCTGTTCTTGTTTTTGTATGCAAAAAGTATGTTTATTAAATTTTTGAGACTGTAATTGGTGGAATCTGCCTACCGATATGACGTTTTTGTGTGTTTGTTTGTGTGTGCGTGCATATGTGTATGTGTGCGTGGACGCTCAGGTGCATCCACCCAGGATTCAGATGCTATGGAGCCGGAGAAGCAGGTTGATGGGACAGTGAAAATGGCTGGCGTAATCGCAGGGATCCTCATGTTCATCATCATCATCCTCGGAGCCATCCTAACCTTCAAGCGGAGGTATGCACTGAAACCAAACACCACATTAGGAGTAGCAGCTATAGGACCCATGCACATAGGAAGGGGGATGGTTTTAAGGATAAGAGGAGTCTTTCTTTAAAAGAAAAAAGCAGTGAAAAAGAATAAAAAACTCAGCCAAAATCCAGCGCTGGTTTCAACAAGATCACAAAAATAGCAGGTTGAGTTTTTCAGGCTGCAACTTGAATGATGCAGGTATGATTTAGGGGCCTTCTTAGACATGTCTTTTCAGGTATATTAAGAATTCAGTTGGCTATCCATTACAAGTAATGGATAGTAAGAAGTCCCTGAAACCGGCTTGAATGTTTAGGGTTCTCAGTGGGATTTTGAAACAAACGCACAATGGTTGTGACTCTGTGAGATTAGACTGGGGTGTAGAACAGCTTGCTTGGCACAGCATAGCCCAGATGTACCATTGCACAATGCTTAGATGAGAATATGTTTGAAAGGAGTGTGCTGCAGGCACAGCTTCCAATGTGCAAGGGGCCTAAAGCTGCTTGTGTAAGATTTTAATTTTTTTTAGCTTTGTTCACCATTGTCAAGATAGTTGGTAGCCTCTGTGGGCCAATTTATGACCTTGCTTTACAATGAAGTTTCATTTTGGCAATAAGTAGGATTAAAATGTTCTGTCAAACAGTCTTCTTTGTAAGACTTTCTAGCAGAGTTAAATTAACCAGAGCTATCTAAGAATCCTTTTGAGGTTACAAAACATTGGCTCATTATTTACGAAAGATAAAACAATTTAAGGTTGCAACTTTTAATTCTTCGAACAATGTTTATGACAAAAAAAAAAAAAAAAAAAAAAAAAAAAAAAAAAAAAAAAAAAAAAAATCTTTCAGACTGTTTGATCATCTTTTGGTGTCAAAGTCTTTGAAATTATAACATTGTGTATGCAATATAGACTACCAACAATCTTGATGCCTTTAATACCATTAACTAATGATAAAAAGCAGGACAACTTGATTATCACTCAAAAAATGTCATTACAGTTAGGGTCAGACATAAATCTGGAAGTGTCCTCATTAATACCAGTTATTGAATAAAAAGTTAGCAATGTCAAAAAGTAATTGTATCTAAGCTAAAAAGAGTAGAAAAAGTGATGCTACAAGTTTTTTCTGTTGAATTTGGGGTTAATCTTTTATGAAAAGGGTTTGATAAAACTGTGAAAGCTAAAAAATGTTTTTTCTTCAGGTAACACAACAAAAATTTAAGCTGGAAATGTAGTCACTCCTCAGATTTCCAGGCAAAATTAATAAGAATGACAAAGGTCTCCAGTTTAAATATACACTGCTCACAAACTTAAAGGAAACTCTAAAATAACACATCCTAGATCTCAATTAATTAAATATTCTCATTGAAAAACTTTATTATTAACACAGTGGAATTGATTGACAAGAAAATGACAAAAATTATCAATGTAAATCAAAATTATTACACCATGGAGATCTGGATTTGGATTCATACTTAATATGAAAATGGAAAATAACATGACAGGCTGATTCAGCGTCAGTGAATATTCCTCAAGACAAGTCTAAATGAGGCTCAGTAGTGTGTGTGGCCTCCATGTGCCTGTATAACCTTCTGACAACGCCTGGGCATGCTCCTGATGAGACGGCGGATGTTCTCCTGAGGGATCTGTTCCCAGACCTGGATTAGAGCATCAGTTAGCTCCTCAACAGTCTGTGATGCGATATGACGTTGGTGGATTGACCGAAAGATGATGTCCCACATGTGCTCAATTGGATTCAGGTCTGGGGAACAGGCAGGACAGTCCATAACATCAAGCATTGTCATGCATGAGAAGGAACCCAGGGCCCACTGCACCATCATATGGTCTCACAATGGGACTGACAATCTCATCTCAGAACCTTATGGCAGTCAGGGCACCTCTGGCTAGTTCATGGAGGGCTGTTCAGCCATCCAAAGAAATGCCTCCCCACACCATGACTGACCCACCACCATACCAGTTATGCTGGAGGATGTTGCAAACAGCATAACGTTCTCCATGGTGTCTCTAGACTCTGTCACGTCTGTCACATGTGCTCAGTGTGAACCTGCTTTCATCCATGAAGAACACAGGATGCCAATGGCGAACCTGCCAATTTTGGTGTTCCTTAGCAAATGGCAATCGTCCTGCACAGTGTTGGGCTATTAGCACAGGCCCTATATGTGGACATTGGGCCCTCATACCACCCTCATGGAGTCTGTTTCTGACAGTTTGAGTAGAAACATGCCTGCTGGTTGTTGTAAGGCCCTGGCAGTGGACCTCTTGTTCTTCCTCCTTGTACAAAGGACAAGGTAGCGGTCCTGCTGCTGGGTTGTAGCCCTCCTACAGCCTCCTCCATGTCCCCTGGTGTACTGGCCTATGTCCTGGTACCTATTCCATGCTCAGGACACTGTGCTGAGAGACACAGCAAATCTTCTTGCCACCGCTCGCATTGATGTTCTGTCTTAGATTATCTGTACTACTTGAGCAACTTCACTGGGCTGTAAAAAAACGGCTCATGATGCCTCTATGTGTGACAGCACTGACAAAATTAAAAAGTGACTAAAAGTTAAACCAGAAAGGACCAGAACAGAGTAATGATCTGTGGTCACCACCTTCAGAATCACTCTTTTATAGGGGTTGTCTTGCTAATTGCCTCTCATTTCTACCTGTTGTATGTTCCATTTGCATAGCAGTGACATTGATTCACAGTAAGTGTTAGTACCTATCTGGTGACATCGATTCTACAAAGGTGTGACTGATTTGGAGTTACATTGTTTTCTTTAGGTGTTCCTTTTATTTTTTTGAGTAGTGTATAAAACCTATATAATCCATATATATATTATGTTTACCTAGCAGACGTAAAATACCTTGCTGTGTCTTTTTGAGCATGTACACTGGCTGGCCTCCATCACCTTTCTTCCCTTTACATTCTCTTCTTCTCTTTACTGCATCACAAGTCCCTTATGCCTCATTCTGCTTATGCAGTTTCTTTTACATGAACCCATTTCTGTTTGATGTTTGACATTACTGTCATGGTTTCTGGAGATTATTTCACTTGACAAATCAATTTTACACAAAACATTTCACAACTTGCCAAACCATTGCTAAATATGCAGTTTGTTTTGCATCAACTCATTTTTAAAACTACGTAGCTCTTGATGAAAGGTTTAACTAACAATGTGTCACACAAAAGTAACAGTAATTCAAAAGTCTATTTTTAAACTTAGGTAAACAAAATATATTTAAAGATGTGTAGCATTAAAGATCACATTTTCATCAACATCAACAATCTTTTTAATTAGAATGAACAGAATTTAAACTCTGTTAAAAAATCAGTCCAGTTTATTAAGATGTTTTGTACAACAAATGTCTCTCAAGGCACTTGACAATACATACAGGTCTAGCTCTTAACAGTTTTTAAAAAAAAATCTAATTTCAATGTATAAATTCTGGTAAAATCAGTCCAATTTGTTCTAATGTAATATTATATAGTCAGATTCTGATTAGAATAACTTTTATTTATGAATTTAACACTAAGTCTTAATTCACCTGAATGGTGGATGTAGTGTTAGTCTTTCAAGTCTTAAAACCTTTTCTTACTTACTGCATACATGGAGTGACAAAAATAAATTCCAAACATTTGCATAGGAGAGGTTTAAAAAAATGTAAAAGTTTATATTCACTAAATTTGAAAGAATTATTTACATATACACAAATATATTCCTCACCTTCAGTAAAAAATTAACTACTTTTTTTTCATTGTTAAGCAAACAATGAAAAAAAGTAGTCGCCTAACGAGACTGCACAACCCTCAAATTTGTAAGAGAAGAAAAACAGGTTTTTTCTTTTTCTAACTGGTTGGAGATGACGAAACCTATTCATCTCACACTGGCATTGATAGTAAAAGCTTTGTTGCAAGCTAACGCCACTGTCATCACAGAGCTGTAAATTAATTAAAAAAAATAAACCGGGAAAAATCTGAACACAAAGATTGACTATTGTGAGACACAATGTATATTCAAAGAACAACAGATAAAGATTTCAGGAACATACTTTTGATCTTAGTTTTGTACATTTTAATAATTTTACCATATAATACATTGATACAGCTGACTGCTTCTGATTCTGTGATCTCTTGCAAAAAAAAAAAAAAAAGAAAAAAGAACAGTCACTGTATTAATGGTATATTTATCTTAATAAACAGGGATAAAATCAACCAAAAAATATACCCAAGTTAAATATGGCTTGTGAGCTACTTGGCAAGGCAATTTTATTTGTATAGAACATTGCAGTGGGAATGTAAGGGAAAACAAACACAGGGTTAACAGCAGACTACAGATAATGGTGCTTCAGGTATTATTTATTAAAAGCAACTCTAAAAAATGGGATTTTAGTCTTGATTTAAAGGAATTCAATGTTTTAGCAGTTTTGCAGTTTTCTGGAAGTTTGTTGCAGATTAGTGGAGCATAAAAACCGAAGGCCACTTCTCCATGTTTGGTTCTGATTTTGGGGATCCAGAGTAGACTTAGACCAGAGGACCTGAGAAGTGTGGAAGGTTGATACGATAACAGGTCTTTAATGTATTTTGGTGCTAAGCTGTCCAGTGATTTATAAACTAGATTTATAATCTAGAGTTGGTGTCCATTGTTTTTTTGAAAATGTCCCTGGTTCAACACACATGAATTAAATTAATGGTTCATTATATCGCCTCTATTTGCTGGTTCTTGAGGACTGCAGTTGAACACCTCTGATCTAGATGTTCTCTAGCAGGTGGTTGCAGGACTTAATTATTTTATGTCATAGTGTGCTATCAATGACATTGTTGGTGGCTGGGGTCTCAAATGCCTTCAGATTGTAGTGTCTGATAACACATGAGATCTTGAGGCCTTAGGTTCCTAAGGTTCCAAAGACAAAGCCATAAGCTGAGAAGGTCGAAAATGCAAGGTAAATAATGCTTACACGTACCTAAAGATAGTCGAAGCTAGAGCACGAAGGCTGCCAAATATGGAAAGTACCAATTTAGTACCAAAAATGTGCAGTCTGGATGGTTATAAAGGAAACCATTTTCAGACGATTTATAGTCATTTTACATCTAATCTATTTCTGAAAAATCACATAAGGAGTCGTTTTCTCACCATGCTTCTTTCCGATGGTCTTGAGGCCTCTTGCTGATCTACAGTCTTGTCCCTGATGTTTTTCACAGCTCTTGGTCTTTATAAGAAGCTGGTCATCTGAACAGGTGTCAGGGTTAACTGGTTGCATTCTAGAGTTACAAGAACTTATCAAAGCATCCAAAACTGTCAGTCAAAACAATGAGTAAAGGTAGCGTAGAATAAGCATTTTAGATAATCCCATTTGTCAGTGAATGCATTTATGCAGTGGAGTCAAAATAACCTGACAGAACAAATGGAAGGAAACCTTTAAGGTTTGGCACATTTATTACACCAGAAGAAAAAGAAGACTTATTTCTTGGCTGAAGACATTATTGCATGAGAAGAAGGCTGGACATGGGATCAGTTGGCAATGCTCATCAGAGTCAAACAATGGCTGATGGAGATCATCTCAAACACTCAGAGGATAAATTGCCATCAAAGTCAGAAAGAAAGAGGAGATGTACAGAGATGAGTATATGTTGAGACTTCAGAGAAGGGTGAAGATGAAAGAGAGGAGAAAAAAATGTATGAGGCTCGAAAATATAAAAATTGATAGCAAATCAGCTCTGCTTGACCCTGGGTTCAAGTCGATATGCTAATAAATGCTAACCAGACTAATAGGACATGGTGTGCATTAAAGAGCCAATTAAAAGCCCAGCACTGCTGAATTCAATATCTTCTGAAAGCAGCAGGATACAGTAGAAATGACAAAAAAAAAACAAAAAAACCCCCCGATGCTTTTGACATGCTGTTCAGATGATCTGATTTGGAATAAATCCATGCTCTGAGGTGGGATTAGAGTCTGATACTGGTTAAATTAACACAGGGGAAGTATGTTTTTTAATAAAAAAAAAAATACTGTAAAGAACGTTGTGAACAGGAAGTCTGAAAGTTGGGCTCCGACTTTTTGAAGGGATAAAATGAGATTAGACAAAGTGTTTGTGAGAATGTATAGAAAAAGAAGAGATAAATGATGACACAGATGGATTCAGACAGAAAAATGTTTACAATGTCGGAGACCATTTTCTCTGGTCATTTATATTTTAAACCCGTACATTTTAGCCAGATGTCTATGTGGGGTAGACGAGGTTCTTTTTTAAATGGCAAGTGCTATACACACATTTTAGTACCCATAAATTATTCTGTGACAAAACTTTTCAGGAAGAGAGCATGTCCAATTCTCTGATTATTCTTTTAAAAAATTGTTACATGTGTTTCAGAGGGCGTTTGAACAAAGCTGGAGGGGGATGTTGTTGATAATTTAATGTAAAATTGAACATCGGTAGACACAGCTGAAGTCTTAATGGGGATCTGGTGTTTCTACAGCCTCAGGGCTCAAACTACTCGTGCCACAAGATACACTTTTCATTGAAATGTTGAAAGCAGAATTAATGAATAATTAATGTTCCTGGTATTCCCTAAACAAGGACGGATTTTCGTGTATAATGCCTGAACAGTAGATCTCAGCTGAGAAACTGAGAAAAGGTGACATATCTGGAACTGTAGATTAATGGGAAAATTGTGTTCTATAAACTTTTCACCGTGACCTCCTTCCATCAGTGTGGTTTAAAATTCTGGTGAATCTGCAGTCTTTTGGGAGATTTTTAAAGAATGTTTTTTTTCTTACAGTTTTTATTTAAAGTTTCTATACACCCTAAATGCCCTAGTCACCCTGTATAGGAAAATCAACTTTGATTGATTTACAACATAAACACATAAATTAAACACATCAAAAAGAGATTATGCACACATGAGGACAGGTACACAACCAAGGGTGTTAACAACAGAAGGGTTACTTCTGGCTACGCAGTGTCTTTGACTGTTCCTGGGTGCAGAAGTAGAAGTGCCTGCAAAAATCTGACGAGAGGCACACACAAACGCTTCAGAAGACGTTTACACAACTTAAAGAAACTGCATTATGTACACATACAGCACCTTCAAAGTATTCATACCGCTTAAACTTTTTCTCGTTTTATCATGTAATAACTACAAAGTTCCATGTATTTTATTTAGATTGTATGTGATAAACAAATTCAAAGAAGTGCATCATTTTAAAGTGAATGAAAAACAATGCATGATTTTCAGTCTTGTAAAAAATAAATTTGAATCTTATGGCATAGATATATTTATTCAGCACCCCTGAGAGAGATAATTTCACTTCAGTTAAGTTTTGATCTGTTGTTCATTGCAGGTAAAATATGGACTACTCATGACTATTTTTCACTTTTCCATCAAGATTTCTGGAGCGCACAACTAATTCGCAGCCTGGGCTGTGAATCTCTGCAGCTCCTCCAGAGTTACCGTAGGCCTCTCGGTGACTTCTTTGAATAATTCTCACCCTCTCATGGACCCCAGCTTAGATGGAAAGTCATACCTTGGCCATGCCATGTTCAGATAATGGACTGAACTGTGCTCTGTGAGATTTCCATCGTTTGGATATTGTTTTACAGCCTACATATACCAGAGCACACATAGATGCACTGACAAACTGATAATATTGAGATAAAAACAGAGAGACAAATTATGTTGAGGTGTATGTTGCAGAAAGATGTTTCTCTGTGTGTCTGCATCATGGGACTTTGAGGGGACGCGTTGATATTGATACCCATACTTGCGTCCTAAATTTGAGTCTCAAATGAAGAGTTGGCGGTGGTTCGGTTATCGCTAATGGGCAGCCATGATGTTCCATGCTTATCAAACTGGAAGGATGGACAGCAGGGCTTGGAATCAGAAACCAGCATATGATAAAAAGACAAACTACTTTACAAGTTACGATGTTTGTTGTATGACAAGTCTGCCAGGTGCGGTTCCATTTTCACCTGAAAGATATTGTTGCAGACCACAGACAAAAAAAGTCTTCCATGTTAGCAAAACATAGGCTTTTTATGTAATTAGTTATCTAATGGAAAAGCAACACCAAAATATTAAATGTTTATCCAAAGAGAAGTTGATGATATATCTGCAGCAGGTAAGAGTTTGAGTGCTCAGATATCCAACATTTCCTTTTAAATATTAAAGAATACAAAAACAAACCAACAAACAAACTTTGTTGCTGTTTAAGATTCTGAAATGTGGATAACAAGCAGGATAGAAAGCATTTAATCATGTAATCGGTTAGAATCAGTCATCTTTTTTGGCCAAGCTTTTGTGTACAAATGAAGAATTTGACTTCATTTTTTTGTTTTTTTGTTTTTAAGAATTTTTCAGCACTAGTGGCCTTTATTTGACAGAAATCCGACAGGACGGGGACAGAGAAAAGAGGGGTAAGACAGCCTCATCGAGGTCTGTAGCATCTGTATACAGAGCGCCCACTCTAACCACTCGGCCTTGCGACGCCACTGACTTCCAGCATACAGACATAAAGCATACATATATAAATGTCAGAGGAAATAAAATGTGTTTTCAACTGTTTTTTGTAAGAGAATAAAGAGAGTTAAGGTGTCCCTTTTGGCATTTGTAATTTTACTGGGTGTAATTAGTTGCTTCCGCTTCATTCCTCTAATCATTATTAACGACACCAAAAATCTAAAATGAAAACTGATCTATTGACCAGCTTTGTGTTGTACAATATTTGAATGATTTTTACATGGATACATAGTTGCTTTTTTACATCCATTGTTTTGTGTATTCAAGCAGATTCCATTCTAGCTTCCATGTCACCTTCTTCTCTTCTTGCTCTAATCACCATAGCAGTAATACTTTCTATTTTGACATTTTTCCCTACAGAGGCAATTATGAACAATACTATTTAGTTAATTGCACTAAAATATGAATAGCCATTGAGCCTGTTTGACTGGACAGGCAGAAAAGCTAAAGTGACAATGTCTAAAATCATTGAACTCTGGTTATTGAAAATTGTGCTACTAGTTTATTAATCTATTTTTTTAGCAGTTGTTTGTTCTGCTAACAGTTAATTTTAAAAAAAATTGAGACAGAAGATTTGACCTTCACCAGCTATGACTGAATGTTTTAAATTTCAGAGGCAAAAGAGGCGAATGAGATTTCTCACTGAACAATCTCGCTTCATGTTCATTTTTTCTCTTCACACGACAGCTCGGGGACTGAAGAGAGTTTACCCCGCAGCAGCTTTTTCTGTAGGTGTTTATTTGGACCCATTTCATAAATTGTTCATGAAGCTCTGGGATATCCACCTGTAATAATTCAACTTTGAAACCTGTCACCCAGATGAATCCCCTAATCTTTTGTATCACATGACAGCATTTTGTTTTGCTGAAGACCTATTAAATGTCCACACTGTTGTGATTTATACAGAGACAGAAAGTCTGCTCTATGTGGGAGAGGTCGGATCCTTTCATGCCAGTATTACCAGATAAAAATCAAATTAAATCAGTTTATTGTTTTCAATTTGGGACATGTCTATATTTGATGCTATGTGCAACTGCTCCACACTACGTCATTGTATTAGCGGAACACAAAAAGAGGCGACACAAAATAAATGTTTTTTTCAGGATTCAGATCACTGTGAGAACCTCAAAACAACTGTGTGTAACAGTTTAAAATCCTGAAGGAGCTTTGTAGGAAATTATAATTAGAGGAGAAAATATACTGTCAGCTTCTTAGTCAGATTTGATTTTCTTTTTTTTTTTCTCGTCAAGAGAAATTGAAAAAAAATGTTAGGGAATGAAAGTAATGAAAACATGCAGATGAAATAGATGTCTTTCTCACAAAATCTCTGACTCGAGTCTCACTCCCTTTTATGTTTCTCTCTATCTTCCTGTTTCCTGCCTTTGGCTCCACCCTTCCTGTTCCGCCCTGTACCTGCCTTGCCCTTGCTCCAATAGAGAGATTCACACATGGAGAACTCTGAGTGTGGGGTATTGTATGTTTACTTTTAGACATGAACACATCCACTCCGTTGCTCACTGTGACTCTCACCGCTGCTTTGCTGACATTTACCATTTTCCAAATATATCTTAACTGCTACTTTCTCACATCATGTTTTTTTTTCTCTTTTTTGTCAAGAAGGGTTGCAGAAAGTAGTCATGAGTAGTCAGTATTTTACCTGCAATAGACAATAGATCCAACCTTATTTCAAGTTTAATGAAAGTAGGGCCAATTTAAAAGCAGATAGCTTCCTGCCATCTGAACAATTTAAAGCTTTCGTTGCAGTTCAAAGTGAACCCTATATAGAATATTTACATACCATATGATGTTTGCCTAAGATGTTCGTTTTTACTGTTTTCATTAATTGACAATACTTATGCTGTATTTGAAATGTTCACTCACTCGTTACATAGTGCTTACTATCAATACAGGACTTTGTAGAGGATAAAAGGATAGTCACATGGCTTTGCATTTGGACATTATTTGTGAAGTTTAGTATTCCATAGCTAACCACCAAGTGTAGTCAGTTATCACAATAAATCTTGACACAAAACTGGTGTTACTCTAACACCTGTTTCCTTTAACCTAATCCCAACCTTGAGTATACTAGTTAACATTTGACAAGAAAATCTACTCAGTATGATCTACCAAACATCTGTGTACAGAGATATTTTAGCAAAAGTTCACAAATATCAGTTTTTTCTTGTAATTTACAAAATATTTTTGACATGTTTACTGTTTTGACATGAAAACATAGGTTTGAAACATAGTTACATTATACTATAATTTCCTTATATCTTGCAGATCAGGCTGACTGAGTTTGAGTATTTTTAACGGGCTCTAAAATTTGGATGCTAACATCAGCTTGCCAATGTTGCTAAAATGTTACCATTCTAATCTTGACAGTAAATTATTGTTAATGACATAAATAAAATGTAACAACTAATTCAAGTCTTAATTTTAGTGTTTAATGCTAATTACTAAAAAGCTGATGCTTCTAGCATGGTAATGTTAAAAAAAACCTAAAGTTTTAATCTTTTCTTTTTGCAGCATTTAATATGAATGAATCAATCTTAATTAGGTAAATTATTTTAATGTATTTTTTCACAAAAGTTAACATCATTAAGCTTCAAGTGCTAACGACATAAGCATTAGCTTGCTAACAGTGGTCAAAACAGCATTTAACTTCAACAAATCTAAATAAAAACCCCAATAAAAACAGAATAATTAACTCTGAATTGTAATTGTTACGTTATCATACTCAGTGTACTGAGTATTTACTACCCTGAGATCTTGTATTTTTTTTTTTTTTTTTTTTTTTTTTTTTTTTTTTTTTTTTTTTTAACTGAAACTTCTGTAGACTACATTGTACCAAGAAATGACTTTCTATTGGTCTGCATACAGGACGAAAAAAAAAAAAAAACACTGTTGGAACTTCTACTACAGAATGATGTAGTCATCAGACAGAATGCATCATGAATAAGCAGATACTTTAAACATAGCTTTAGGCTCAGTGTTCTTAGTCCACCCTGGAGAAAAGCACAAATTCCTCGCATTCTAAATCAAAAACTTTCACTGTCCTTTTTTATGCATTAGACATCGGTTGTGTATTATATAAATAATTTATGGCAGCAAGAACATTTAGAAATGTGGCTGTTTAAGATTATACTGACAAACTACCTCTGGCAAGTGTCAGGTGTAAAAGCAGTTAATACAGTTTGCTTGAACTGCTAGAAAGGTGAGAGTTACATTTTGATAGTAGGAGTTTGAGGCTCTCGATAGCAGTTAGCCTGAGTCCCCAATAAGAATTTATGTTGATTCAAATTTAAATTGCTCCAACTACTATCTACTGCAGGTTCTCATAGGTTCTCCATGCAAAGAAAAAGAAACAATACAACAGTTTCCTAAAGCACAACAGTTTGCGAGAAAGTATTTCAAGAAACTGATATCCTTGTTAAACAGTACTCAGTTTTAGCTTGGGGCAGCAGACATGCTTTTTACCTCCTACAACTTTTGGCATTAATGTTGTGCTGACACAGTTCACATTCAAATATTAATTGCTGTGGTTACAAATCCCCATTCTGTTGAAAAGACTCAGAGAATGTGCTGTCCTAAGCAACACTTACAGAGGAGAGTGTGAAACATGAAACACCTAATATATTAGTCTGAGTGACACGTGTGTAATTTTCTCCTGGCTGTTTGAGGGCTGGAAAACCACAAGGAGTTTAAGCTCTACTCAGCACCATTACACAGCTAGATCTGTGTCGCTTCACAGTTTAAAATGCAGACTTCTCCATTCCTCTGAGAGCTTTAATGCATGCCGTCATATAAGTCCTCCTTTATACGCTTGTCTTCCATCCTTTCTGGATTAAAAAAAGATCACTAGAACATATTCTTTGTTTTTCTTCATTGCTAAAAAGTGCATCTTTCGGAAAAAAATTCTAGAATGCATTAGCTGAATATTGAGCTATAAATTTACATTTAAAATGGCTACATGTGATATTTGGCTTTCATTATTTAGTAGAGATCTAGTCTAACTAATATGAAATGTTTTGGTAAACCTTCTCCTTTATGTTCATACTGCTAACATTTGATTTCAACTGATATTGTTTTTTTTTATTTTGTCAAAAATGTACATCAGACATCCATCTTTCGATGAAATTATTTGATCATATGTGCAATACTTTTTTAGTAATTTACTTTAAAGTCTTGCCAAAATAACACCACAATCCCACAGTGATGTTTGTTCATGTAGTCATCTACCATCATAAATGTTACAACAGAAAATTAGACAGAGATTAGATAAAGTTTTGCACACCATGGTGTGATCTACTGTGGGAGCAGGTTGGCGTAATTGAATTGTAGATCAGAGTAAACAGTTATGTAGAAACTGAAATGCTGAAATAAGCCAGCTGCCTCCAGTATTAGGAAAAAAAGAGGTTAAATAATTATTTGTAGGTTAGAAATTGTGTTTGGCTCTAACAAATGAAATATAGGTGGATGATTAAGCAAGGGGATATGTGGTAATATCTTTCCAAATGAAAGTGACGCTTCTTAAATATCTCCACCCACACTGTTCTGGGCTTTGAGTCCACTCTGAGCAAGCAGTTACCGCTGTGGATTTGTTATTCTCTTCTAATATAATCCTACTTTACATTTAAATTTACATACACCTCCTTACTTCAGCTTCAACACTGGATACTACGCTTCACTTTTTAGACATAAATGTGGACATCAGAAAAACATGTTTCCATTGCTGTTAATATAAATATGGAGGGGGGGGGTTAACTACAACCTTTACTCCACTAGCTTGTCTAACATTTTTTTCATTTTTTGTGTAGATTTAGCTATCCCTGAAATCGTTAAGAATTTCATTCTGCTCTCCCTTACAACTTCAGCTTGGGTTTAATAAAGTTTGAACACAAACATTTACATTTCACATTTTCAGCTTGAGGTCTGGACTTTGACTGGGCCAATCTAACACTTTCTAGACTTTTCTGGAATGTGTGGGATAATGTTCCTGTGTATGACTTGGTTTAGAATAAGCTACAGTCAGACAGAGGGCTTTACATTTGTCCTTAAACTACTTTGGAATACAGGTGACTTGAGGGTCGCTTAAGTGACTAACAGGCACCGAGGTCTGCAGGCTACAAAATGAGCCCAAATCATCAGTCCTCCCCAGCTAAGGCAAGGCAATTTTATTTTATTAGCACATTTTCAGCAACAAGGCAGTACAAAGTCCTGGACAGTTGGTATGAGGTTTGGTGTTGATATTTTTCCAACATAGAAAAGTTTAAAAAAGCTAATGTAAGCTTAGCTTTTAGCATGACTGTATCAGCAGAAGTCAAAAGTAGCACAAAGAAGACAGGTCTGTAGCTAGTGCACAACAACATTAAATCTTAGACTTAAAAAATACATATTAACTTGTAAATTTTATTTTATTTTTTACATATCTTCTTAAAGAGGCAGGAGTTGTTCTGTTGAAACAGAACAGGTTATCTGGAACACACAGAAGTTCTCAAATTTACAGTGATCGGAAGTGAGTTTTTGTGTATGACTGACTGGTACTCATTGTCTAGCTCGAAGGTAATTTTTCACAACTGACGATTTGCCTCCTTTTAGCAATGGAAGAATAAATGCAGATATCCAAACTTCAGGAACCTTTTTTGTGGTGAAGCTTAGATTAAAAATACAAATTAGAGGCTCAGCAATCAAATCAACAGCCACAAAAAAGGCCCCAAACGATCAGGACCAGCAGAGTTTTTTTGGAGTCCAAAAAAATCAGAGAAACAGGTTTAAAATTAAAAAAAGAAAAAAAAAACAAAAAAAAAAAAAAAAAAAAAACAATCAACTGCTGGACAAGTAACAGCAGTAGGTATGTTATTTTAGCTTTTTTTTTTTTTTAATCACAATTAAACAGTTAGCCTCTGAATTAAGATGACAAAAATGCTCAGTCTCAGTGCAAGTCTTAGTGCAAGACTTGAGTGCTTTTATGCTGAATTTGTATTTTTTTTCCTAGATAAATTGGGCACATTACCACTGATGCACACTAACACTGCTGAGCTGAGCTTGACCCCCATTCTAGATGTGACACATGGCTGAATAATGTACTCTGCAGCTTGGTGAGATAAATGCTTGATCGTGCACTTATAGCACCATTAAAATACCCGATGGCTGGCCACAAAGATGCACATTCTTATAAATGGTCTACCTTTCTATATTAGCTCTTTCAAATTTTGGATTATTCCAAATGTTTCATGAGCTCTCAGAACTTTTTTACCCTCTTATCATTGTTTGACAAACACTTTTGATCGCTGGAATTTTTGAAAAAGGACCATAATTGTTGGGATTTCCATTAATTTCAGATTTCATTTAACATGTCATTCAACCAACAACATGATGCAATAAAAAATAGGTTGCCTTTAGGGAATTTTGGGAAATTCTAAAGAAATCAATTTTGAATATCTGCTGGTTTAGGAAATGCATTTTTTGCATAAAGTACACATTTTAAGTAAAACTGAGATATGCAAAAACTTTTGGAAGGTTTGGATCTTAAGTTTTAGATTTGCACTAGTATTCACTATCGCCTGTCTTGCCACAATGCCAAGCATAGAAAGTGTTTGCTTTAAGTAGACCGTTTAAATGGTGTTGAGAGTGTCTGATCCAAAAATGATGAAGCTATAACAGTCATGGTCAAAAGTCTCAGCGGTGACAGTTGTGCTTCCCAAATTTGACAGCCTCAGTTGCATGATTCATGACAAATAGCTTTAACAAATTCAAACATTATTTTGTAACGAAAACAAAACCTCACAGCTTTTGTATAAAATTAGCTTATTTCATTTCAGTGTAGACCTACAGTGGTCAGTCTACAACACTGGTGGGGATAGGAGAGGGGGCAGATTTGTCTGAAATCATTGTTTTTTCATGTTAGCAATGGTTACTTGTGCTGCCATGATTGCTTTGTAACAGAATGTCCTCACACAAGTTTTCTGGATGATGGAGAACTTCAAGCTGACAACTTCATTTGCAGTAAATAAACCTTCGGAACATCTAAGAGTGTCAACCAAGCTCTAAAATAATTAACATCTGAATAAAATGCCATAGAATTGCATTGCTGCCAGTGCAGAATTTGCTCAGTACTGGCAGCAGATGGAGTAGACTTTTGGATAATTGCCTTATGACATGAAGGGCATTAATTTCTGTCCAAGAAACACATTTTAGGAAAGACTGAAAATCTGCTGGAGATACAATAATATACAGAGGAGAACCAGTGGCAATTTATGTTCTCTTATTGTTTGAAACATCTGGAAAACAATTTTTCCAGGGAAGAAATGGTGAGAGCCATCATGAGCCCTGGTTGGTGTCAACAGTGAAGCACCCAGTTACAATCTATATGTGGATTTATTTCTTATCAAAGGGACGGGAGTTTTATCCAAGAACACTGCCAAGAATCCAGATGGGGATCAAAAGAGCTACATCTTCCAACAACCCAGGAACAATTTTGTGATCCGTGGATTTCCCAGCATAATGGAGCACCATGTCACAAGGCTAATCTGATAACAAAACTGGCTCAAATATCAAACTACTGGAATTTTAGACTCGTGATACAGAAATTCCCCAGATCTGAACCCTACTCAGGACCTGTGGTCAGTTCTTAAAAAGCAGGAGGAAAAGCCAACAATTGCAAAAGTTAGGAAGGAGAAGAATTAACACTAGACATATTGACTCTTCACATAATATATTATTATATATCTGTGCCAATCATTGAACATGTATATTTATGTTAAAACCATATTCTTGTCTGGTAGGTGAAATATTTTGCATTCAGCTTCGTCATTAAAGTTTTCATCAGATTTTTCCACCACGCATTCTTGGCGTATTCCTGTAGATTTAATATCACAGATGAAATGTCTGCGATCTGCAGGTGATGTTTGTGTTTACATGTTTTTACAGCTGATAGTATTCATATACTATCAGCTGAAAAAGCCCATAAAGTATAAGCCCACGATAAACTGTAGTCGTCTTATCAGTGTGGAAATTTGTTTGCAGCAGAAGTCATCAATATGTATAAAAAAGAGATGAACTCCAGTCTGCAATAAGGACAAGTTGTGTGTTTGCATGAAGTCATCATCCAAACTGAATGAGAAAAACATGGAATGGTGTATGTGGACAGAGTGATTTCCATGTCTTTCACAGTTCTGCTTTTCTCTGTTTCTGCTTCAGTCTGTGGGCTCTGGAAAGAGCCACCGATTTATGAAGGTTGTGTGGTTCTGCTTCAGGATCTGACCAACACCCTGACACTATTGCTGGAAAAGATAATAATTCAGAGCCTGTTTACATGACATCAGGCAGTAAAACATAAATGTCTTGTTGCCTTTTGGCCTCATAAGGCTCAGTAACAGCATTTTAGCCGGACAAAAACGCAAAGGTCCAGAGTGAAACCTTTTAGAAACTGAATCGATCCGATACCAAGTAAATACAAGGCCAGTATGCGATGCTGATATTTTTGATTTATTCTGAACCTTTAGCTGTTTTTGAGGTTTTTGAATTATTTTTGCTAAAACCTTGGGCAGAATTTGAAGAATGTTTAAATGTGTCTACAAAATACTTGAATAACATATTAACATGATAAACAGAAACAATGGAAAAGCAAAACAATTTTGTGTGCAGTTTTTCCTAAATAAAGTGCAAAAAAAATATCATTTGAGAGCAAGTAGAGGTATAATTGAGAAACTACAATACAAAAATAAAATAAAATTTCAAGAGGGAATCTGAAATTAAACTATCGATCTTACCAGGCTGTTTTTGATCTGATACTGATGCTAATTTGATATCGATATTATCAATATTTAGCGTCAATCTGCCCACCTCTATTACATACAACAGATCATATGTGCACCTCTGTACAAGCAAAGGGTTACGAAAACACGCCTCCGGATCAGAAAGTTGACAAAATTTATCTGCCTCCTATAGGCCTGGCATGTGCATTACATCGCTTTCAATGCTATTTGCTTTTCCATTTGCCTTTTCATTCTGCTGCTGTGTAAATGCAATTTTTTCTGCATACGCAACAGTAAAAGTTTTTGGAAATTACATATAAACAGGGTTTTAATCTTATTCTGGATTGTTAGTCTTGTTCCAAACATAATTAGAAAATATGCAGTATGCTGTTTTGTAAAGAGATTTGCTTGAAACATAAACTCATAAGAACAGTGTTTAATGTGCTAAAAGAAATATCGGGTCATTTTATTAAACATTATAACTTTGCCTTATCAGAATTCTTTTAACCAATAATAGGAGTTGCCCACTGCCAGCTAGGAGAGGTATTGAAAGATGGAGACCATTCTACATACAAACCAATTTGCATGTCTGAGCAACCTAAATCTTTATTCTTGTAATCACTCTGATCAGCAATACAATGAACAATCCCTTAAGGAAGGAGGATTTAAAGAATTTACTAGCTGCAGGCCTTCTAAAATTAGGCTGGATGCAATACATTTGGATAATGTCTTTCATTGTTAAGGAAATTATGATGCTGCTATACATGCAAATAGATTTTTGCTGCTTTTTCATACCACACACAGATAATCTCAAGAGATGCACCTTACCATAATGATTTTACCACATCCCGATACGGTCGGACTCAGCAATGCATTATCCCTGACATGAGGATGGCATGGCCAGCCATGCTCCAAAATTTTAATGACCAAGCCACACCATCATGTGCACACCCCATGTCATGGATATGCTTCATGTTTCACCCAGGAACCCTGATATGGTGCACCCCCATCACAAGTTATGAAAGTCTTGTGCATGCTTTGCAACTACCACACTCTATTAAGTCTAATGAGGAATCCCCTGCTTTCTTAATAGACGAATGACGAACTCGCCATGACCCTTTTAAGTCCATTCACGATTTGATTGATTTTATTTTATTTTTCATATGTATTTAGACACACAGGGATACAACAGGGAGTATCAGGGCCATTGTAGATGAAAGGGAAAAAATAATTGGCCACGGAGGAGTAATTTTCCGCCAAAAAAATTCTAGATTGATTTCACATATTTAGAAGATAAAACTTGGATAGTCTCTGATGTTGGAAAGTTGTAAAATTGCAAGAAAAAAAAAATATCAAGTTTTCATGATTAAAGGCACAAATTTACAATATTAAAACTTCAATATTTTCTGACATTATATAGTCCAAAACTGAGACATAAAGATCACAGAAGTCCTCTAACACTGTCGTCACTGTATGTTTGCATGCAGATGATGATGTTTTTAGTGTGTGAATACCAACTCACTGAAGGGTCTGTATTGGAAACTTGTGGTACAAGACCCTCGCAGAGCTGCAATGAAATGAAGACATACAGTATCTTACTGTAGATACTACGTAAAACGTCACACAGAAATAAACACGTCTGCACTGTCTCGCTGCTGAGCTTTTTCTACACTTTATTAATATTTATGGGCTGTTTTAACTGCTGTGGCTTTTACAGCCCGGCTCCTAGCGCGCTGCACTTTATTAATATCATAAGGACAATGTCAGCAGAGGCCCTAAAAAAAGGGTTATGGTTATGACTGTGTGTGCATCTGCCATTTGAAAAGAGCACAGGCTTCGGTGTGAACAGTGAGTGGGTTACAAATGTGTTTAAGTGCATGTCTGTAAAATTGTGTGTGTAAAGGCTGTAAGAATTTGCATGTGTCAGCCTTTTCTTTTACTTTCTTCTTTGACTCTTTCCTTAAATTTTAGCTATTTTTTTCCTGTTTCCAAAGAGAGAGAGAGAGAACCAATCTGTAGTCATAGATGTGTTACGGACACTTTAAACAGGAGCACTGATATTGATTCTGTTTAGTCCTACTTGATCCCTCCTACTTGACCCCTCCTCCCCTCAGCCCCACCCTATTCCAGGGAAGTGTGAATTTGAGTGTGCTATTGTCCTCAGGTATAAAAAGATTCCAATCGTTGTTGTCTCATAGGATGAAGGGTGAATATCGGGGTGGGAATTTGCTAACAAGTGATTAAAAGGATGGAGAAATACACAGGGAGTACACTCAAAAAATACCCTAAGAACAAACATATGTATAAATGAAGAACTGGTCGAGTGCACAGCGGATGTGTAGATATGAGGATGAGCTTAAAAGTAAACTGAAAGGAAAAATTCAGCTGCAAAATAACAGTAAACATTTACTTGACACTTATTTTACAAAACATTATTTTGTGTGGCCCTTTAAACCAAACGTAAAGCATCAGCACAGCAATGGCTTAAACCTCTCATCAAACTGATAAATCCTCCTCCTTTCCATTTGTTCTCAGCATCCATTTTCTCCTGTCAGTCTTCACTCCGGTCCCTGTCCCATTCCCGTCTGTACAAATCAGCCTGTTGGTGATGGAGGCAACAGCTGTGCCCATGAAGGATTTATTGTGGCATTTCTTTGACTTCATGGTTGGAAAACATACACCAGATATGGAGTAATTATAAGAATAAGCTACCCTCTTTTAATGCTGGTGTAGTTTCTCAGTCATCCAGGAAATGACAATCCCAAATTGTTAAGTTGAAGAAAATTAGTCTCTTGTTTCTTGAAGACACTTCACCCCTCATCCAACATCTTCAGTTCTGCCTCATTCAAACGCTTCTTCAGTTGTGAAGAAGCGTTTTGGGTGAGAGGTGAAAAATATTGAAAAAATGAGAAGTCGAGTTGGTTTCTATTCGAGCACTTAGGACGGCTTCTTTTAACTCTATAAGCTTATATGCCAGGTTATTATATTTTTTAAAAAAGGTTTTTATGAAGTTCTGAAATTATTTAAATCTAACCTTAAATATGCAAAAATACACACATTATACTCATTCAGTATTTCTTAAACAAAGATTAAGCTGTGGCTGTGTGTGAAACACGTAGAACCCTCATTATCTAATGGCTTGTAAAACAAGCAGCCTCACTTAAAAAGTTTGAAAATGGCTGCCTAACCCTACCGAGATTGTGTTAACACAGACCTGAATGTTCCAGAGAGGCAAATGATCAAGATGTTGTTTTTAAAGAGGTGACTGTCAGCTAATCAGGTGCATTTTTTTTGCTGAAGCTGACTGCTACTGTCTCTTCTAAATCCTATGAAGCAGCAACAATATAGATTTTCCACACAGCTTCTTATAGTTTACCTTTATGGTAATAAATACACATCACAGTGTGTAATCTGTAGGTTATTTTTATACCGACAAAAATATGCTCATTTTAATAGATAAATTCCGCAGCTTCATGAAAAGAAAAAAACAGTCTGGTCTTTTCCAGGTTTTATAGTTATTTTGATTCTTACTCTGTAAAACCAAAGCTTTGCAAGAAGGTGCAATCTCATTGCATTATGATTCCAAATTGTTCTGAGGGAACTAATATGATAACATAGATGGTGACAAGTTCAGGCATGCATAAACTTAGCTGCAAGCTGATACATTATGCTTGGTATGATTTGATGAACTTTTAATATAAAAAGTTTTGGAGACAAAACTTAACTTGCGGTGATTTTATTGTTAAAATTAGATTAAAGAAATGAAACATAGCTGTATAATTCTAGAGGGGGTGCAATGATGGCGACGGTGGTAGGAGTTTGTCCCATTATCAGCGGGTTGCTGGTTCGAGCTCCACTCTGTCCATCTCCATCGATGTGTCCTTGGGCAAGACACTTTACCCACCTTACCTTCTGGCAGTGGAGGGCCCGGTGGTGCCGGTGCATGGCAGCCTCACCTCTGTCAGGGTGCCCCAGGGCAGCTGTGGCTACAATCCAGTAGCTTGCCACCATCAGCTTGTGAATGTGTGCATGAATGACTGAATGTAGTGTAAAGCGTTTTGGAGTCCTCTGGACTTGATAAAGCGCTATGTAAATACAGGCCATTTACCTTTTAATTAATTTGCTCAATTTGCCCTTAAATTGTGGCAACTAAAAGTGTTTTCCTAAGGTTATGTATTCACTTCATATGATAATTATATATGTTATCAACATTTCTCTCATAGAGGGCACCAGACTTTTCTTGGAACCTTTTCTTTAATATATGGATAAACTGATTTTCTTGACTTAAAAGTAAAAAAAGAAATGCAAAGACTTTCTCAAAATTAGATCGTTTTGGAGGGTAGAGATCATTATTACAAGTAGTATGTAATTTTGGCAACTAATGCAAAACAGTAAATTAAGCAAATCTTTTCAGATATCACATTTGTTGTAAAATAAACCCCAAAATTGCCATAGATAGTAGAATATCTTCATCTCGGTAGCTAAACAGGGCCTGTAAATACTTGGGTTTTAAAAAGAATCTAATGAAATAAATATGAGGACACAAAGACACTAAATTTATGGCTTGTTTAGGTTAACAGAGATTTATTTTTCACTCAAACCATGAACTAATCCAATGTGTTTGTCTTCTTCTGGGTTTTTGCTCTGTTGTCATCATCGGCCTCACCACCATGCTTCAGAAGACATGCTTATTCCTACTCTTATTACCTGTAAGTAGAGACTTCACATCAGGAACAACTGCTTTCTCAGCCCATTATATGTTCTTTCTGTTGAAATGTTTGTCCTGTTTAGCTTTCATCACACTTAACTCTCTAAACTAAACGTCTTTAAAGGATTATCTCACATTGTGAAGTGGCTATTTGGCTGTCAGACAAACACTGTAAATTCATTGCAAAAAATTGCTGATTTCACACATTTGAACATCTATAAAATTACATTTAATTTAGTATTATGTCTTGTATAGAGTTTAATCTCCCAAAATGTATATATTTATTGTATAGATTAAGAAGAATTAATGACAGAAGTTTATCTTCAATATCGTAATACATTTATAATCTAGAGTTTTGCATGATGCACAGTTTTGCAAGTAGGTCCAAAAGAATGAGCAAATATATTTTAGTTTTTTAAAATTTGGTAAAGAGAATCTGGTTGAGAAAATAAATTACACTTGGCAGGTCAGGGGCGAGGGAAGCAACAATCACAGCCATCTGCTGCCATTTTCACTGAAGGTGTCAGACCTGTCTACATATCTCCTACAAAAACCGCCTTTAGCATAATGTAAATACCCTGTAAAGAAAATGCCTGCTGAGTACAAAATGAAAGTCTGATGTGCAGTAACTTTGCCATAATCCCTGTATGCCTCTCAGGATGTCCCGTACTTAAATCAGTTTGTTATTCATCATAAGAGATCATTTGTTTATTACATGTAAAAATATGGTGATGATAATTTACACACATGCTGATGCAGAAGGGAATATTTTAGTTCAGCTTCCTCTGGAACATCTTCATGCCCCGCTTCTTAAAGAGCCTCACCCTAAAAGGTCAATGTAATTCACTCTTATCTCCTCCACCAAGTGGCCATTTCCTGCTTATTAACCACTTCTAATGAAGAGCTATTATAGCTGTCTTAAGGCATGCACAAGCACGTAATGGCACACTCACACATACACACTTGCGTGCTTACCTGTGCACACGTCTGCACTCTTTTGCCCTGAGCTCATCTGAAAATCCCTGCAGAGAATCCCTGAAACTCTCTGCTTCTCAAAGCATCTTCAAAGCCCTGGAAAACTTGCTCTAAATCTGGTGTAAGTCCTAACTAAGTGGAAAAATCATTGCTTGCCCAAACTTTCTCCTAAAACAGCTCCCCTAAGGCTCTTTGGCACCAGCTGAAATTGCTCCTTTACAGCGAGAAACTGATAAACCTAGAATGATACCAGTCAACAGATTATTTTTTTAAATTCAGCATTTTAATTCTCAGATTTAACTTTAAATATATTTGGAAACACATGAAGTGGTAATAACAGCTTGTAATGAAGTGAGAGTTTGAGCATAAAGCAGTAATTTAACTGTCTTCAACTTGAAAAAAAAAACAAACAGAAAAAGACCTTCTGATAACTTGGTCTTATTGTATTCATCAACGTTGTATTGTTTTAAGCAACAGAGGAGCATATCACTTCAAAGTATGTAGTGTTATATCACTAATGTTGTCTTTCATTATTACAATGTCACACAACTTCAACTCTTGGAATATTATGTTCATTTAGTCTGTTTCTGCCAGGTACTTCAAATGCTGATAATTTTAGTCATTACATTTTTTAAAAAAATGATGATTGTTTTTCTAGTTTAAACTCTCCGATTTTAACATATGTCTGTTAATGAAGATATTTTGTTCAACATAAAGAAACACAAAAGTAGGAACTCCATTTTCCTAAAATAGAACTAAACTGCTTCCTTTGCCTTTACAAAAAGATCACAAAAAATAAAACAAAAAAATGAAAAGGGAACAAAACATGTTAGTTAGAGCAAAAAAAGACAGATTTGAATCCGCTTTTTTGGCTGAGATTGTGTTTGCCAACAATTAATTAGACTTTGGTTTCATGTGGTCACAGGGTACAGGCAATAAATACAAACTTATAAACTTAAGGGAAAATAAATTAAAGGATAAAAGGTACAGTATGTACATGTAAGTATGTACAGTCAACTTTTTTGAGGCAGTTTAGGATAGTACAAAGATGCTTATTTTGTTTCACAGCAGAGTAGCTGACAACTCTGGCTGTAAGGAGTTCACTGTGTTCATCAGGCAGTCTAGGGGAAGAAACCGTCTCTGTGGTGGCTGCTTTCTGTAGGTAGTGCTCTGTAGCGCCACCCTCAAGGTAAAAGTCCAGATAGTTTGTGTCTAGGATGTGTGGGGTCTACAGAGATGTTAGCTAATTCATTTATAGAACTCAATACTTTTCATTGATTGCTTGGTTTGAAATTTTCAGGAAATATTTCATAAAACTAATATTTCAAAAGAAATAGGCAAACAAGTAAGGACTGTACTCAAAAAATTATAATAATAATAAAAAGCTTACTGCTTTATCAGTTTTTTATTATGCAAAATAGGAGTAAAACCAAATGTGTAATATTTTCAAAACCATAATTTATGCAAAGAAATCAGTTAAAAAATAATTGTAAAAAATAAATTCAATATTTTATAGTTATTTCTACTCCATGGAAGAAAATCCTACTATAGGTGGATAAAACACTGCACTTCCAAATGAAATGGCAAAAAAATCAGGTCATTGTTTAATTCTTACCACTGTAACTTTAACAGCAGATATCCATTCTCCAGTCTTTACTTCTCTTTTTTTAACCATTATTTTACCAGGAAGTTCACGTGTAAATTTGTAAATTTTATCTGTACCCCTTTTTTTTCAAAACAGCTGACATACTGTGAAGGTAATAAAATAACAAAAAAGATTATATGAATCCATAGCCAAGTTAAATAAAGCAAAAATAATTAATTATGCCGTTAAATAAATCTAAATGCAGGTGAATACACTTACATTCACATCTACCTGGGTAGCCTGAGGAACCATCATATGAGGTGGGAATTTAAATGTGTGTCGGACTGATCTATGCCCGCAGTGTCTCTGTGTGTTTCTCTCTTCACCTTATCCTGTAGCCCTCCATCTCGCCCTCCCTTGTTGGGTTGTGATACTCAGATGAAAGTTTGTTTGGGTTTCGCCTGCAGCCTCCTCTGGAGCTACCGCTGTCATCCTGAGGTGACTGACTGTCTGTCTGACTGCAGACTCTAGCAGGGGATGGCTCGAGGATATTTGAGTTATCCAGCTGCCAACTGACTGGCTGAGGCCAGTCCAAGCATAATACAGGAGTTTCTGCCAATTCCTTGACAAGTGAGACAAATGTTGCCCCCCTTGTTTTACTGGACACCTCTGGGTCGGCCTGTGGATTTGCCGAGCATCAACCAAAATGAATGCAATACCCTGTGCAGGCTTCATATTTTTAGAAGATGAAACAGTGATGGTCAAGCTGCAGGTGAAATATTCTTGCCTCTGATGAATAACTCTGAAAAAATACTTCCAAGAAATTACAAAACAAACATCTTTTGCTCTGAATCAAGCATTTTTAGGCATCTCAGAGGAATCACAGTTCAACAACAGCACGTGCCACATTAGTCACAGAGAAAACATATGATGCTTCTGTATTTAGCACAGTGTAACTTGGTTGCCACAATTCCTTCCATTTAAGACAATTTTTAACAAGTCAGACTAAAAATGACTTTTTTGGGTTTTTTTTTTTAAACTATGAAGAAATCAGTTCTGTCAAATCATGGTTTCTCTGATTAGCTTTGAGCGTTTGGCATAAAGTTTGCAGGGCCTGTGATTTTGTTACTCTGTAGACTGAAGTAGAAACAACAGAACCAGGTTTCAATGACCTTTACACTCCTTTTACAGAAAAATCCACGAATTGGTAAATCCGTGAATACTGAACCATGAATATGCATAGTTCCACTGTACACTTTTAGATTACTTTCTGGAAGCTACGTGTTTTCAGATTTTACAGATTACTTTCCAGAATTTACAGGTTATTCTCCTGAATTTATCCATAACTTAGCTGTGTGTTGCAGTAAGCACCCTGTAGGTTGGGAAAGTGTCGAATAGGTTCTGGAAAATCACCTTGTATATTGTGAAAATTACCCAGATTTTTTTCAGGAAAGTAACCTGTATGTGCTGTAATAGTAACCCCATTATTTTGGGATACATTTTGAAAACAAACCTGTAAATTCCTTAAAAGTAACCCAGAATTTTAAAATAATTTCCAGAAAGTAACCTGTAATTTCCAACCACTGTGTTGGGACATGTGTTTTTGATTAATTTCACAAATTTGCTTTTAAATTATAGAAAATAATCTTCCAATTCCTTGAAAGTGACTGTTAGGTTCTAAAAGTAACTTGCCATGTCTAGAATGTAACTCTCAATTTTGGCATCCTTTAAGTTTGATTAAATAAAGCTGTATGAGTATGGTGAAATTGTGTATGCAAATTCTAGATACACTTGAACAACCTCTAAATTTTTGAAAGTACCTCATACTTTCTGTTTAGTTAGTGTCTCTGTACTGCCATAAATGTAACATTTTGGGTTTATGTAAGTTCTGGAAATTAAGTTTTAAGTTCCAGGACCTAACCTTTATTTTCTGGTAAGTAACATGCAAGTGTAGAAGCGTTTAAGTTCCAGAAAGGAAGTTGTAATTTTGTGGTAAAATTTTAGACAGTTATCTTTTACTTGTACGGATGGTGCCTCTTTATGTTTTTGGGTAAATTCTGGTGAGTAACCTTTAAATCCTTCTGACAGTGTCATATAGATTGCTTCCAGGTCTGACAAATATCCATGAGAACATACTGATTGGCCCCATTTTACAATTGTTATGAAAATGACCCACAACAATATTTAAAAAACACGTTTTTTCTAAATTGCATAAAAAACATTTAATCAAGTGTCAAATAAATGTGTTTGTCTATTAGAAAAAGATAGACTTCTATATAAATGAATATTGTCAGTCAACTTGTGCAATAAAAAGTAAAATATCTGCTGTGCAGGTAGTACAACAGTTTCATGACAGCCAGAAATATTGAAAAGCAAAAATTTAGTTTTCTTTCTTTGGTCTGGATAGAAGAACATTTTTGCTTTCCTCTCTGAGCTAAGTTTTCTGTTTCATCCTTCATAATAATGTTGTTTAAAAAAAGAAAATGCATTCATTTTTATCTGCAATCCATTCATGCATTAATAGATAAGTTAAATCCACAGAAGTTACTTTGTTGTTCTGATGGCGTCATTTTTGCCCTGTTGCTTAATGTAGATTTTATCAGTGTGTGAAATTTTTAAGGCCACTGTTGAATCAGGAAGCTGCAGACTGGTCTAGGGGTTTAATATTGATGCATTATTATTAAAAGGGCCCGTTTCAATTTAAACAATCTCGATTCGTTATGGTTCATTCTGCGTCATTTCACCCTATACAATTAAGCATAAAAAAGGAAGTCTCTTTATTCTATAAAATGAATAACCTTCAGTAATGAGTCTTTTTTTTTTTTTTTTTTTTTAATAGAAACACAGCTTTTGGGAAATGAACCCCTCAAGTGCTCCTGACGCCTCATACATCACATAAGAATCAATTAAAAAACAGATTTTTTTTTTTTTTTTTTTTTTTACCCGTATCAAGAGTACTACTGCTTTGGTTCACTTCACTTCCTCCCATCTTGTCTCTCTTGGGACTAAAACTGTTCTTAAACCCATCAGGGGAACCGCACTGCTTTCCCTTATGGTTTTGGAACGTCCCCTCACCACACATCTCTCATTATCGACACATCAAACAGCCTGCAATTAGCGTCGCTGGGGGCACAGAAGTATCTCATGAGTCTCAGTAGGGCTGGCACCCGGTGGGGTAACCTGAGCGGATAATGAACTGCCGCCGTGATATTCATTAAAGAAGGATTATGTCCCATTCATTGCAAATTACAATACGAAGGATTTGTCATTTAAATGAGCCCATTATTGGGATAAATGTCTGATAGGAAGAAGTGCAGTGAAAGAATGGGAATGATAATGAGAATGTCTTTTCCATAAAAGTTTTGAGCCATTGCCTGTTGCTTGTACCACTTTTCATAGATCATATACATTTTTTAATTTTCATGTTTTTGATCCACTTTCTGGCCCATCTTCTCCGTACTCTTTTTTTTTTTTTTTTTTTTTTTTTTTTTTTTTTTAATAAAAGTGCCGTCAGATTGTCAAGAATAGGCCACTCTAAAGGGCTCGGCCCTTTAGAGTGGCTTTAGAGCTCTGTGGCTCAAACATTAGGGTAGGGTGAAGAATAAACTTGATTTTATTAATAGGGTATTATTTTGGAAGATGGTTCGTCTCGTCATCCTTCTTCTATTTTGTAGCACACTGGTTTTAATCTGATCATTAATTTGTTGTGTAACATTAAAAATTTATTTTTCTACTTTATATTGAATAATTTCTAACATGTTTATGTGATGATCTTTTTGTAATTCTCTAAAGTAGGATTGCTCAATTAGTTCCCCAGGGTTTCTTTGGCTCGACTTTGGCTACTTTCGTACTCATTTTCAGACCAGTATCTGACCATTTGCAGAGGAACTTTTACATAGTTTAAACTACTTTGTACTCTTAAACTCGGATTGATAATTAGTTCTCCAGGTTGTCTAAAGTTTTTCAACTGGCTGCTTTCACAGTGAGTTTTTATGACTTTTAGTGGACACACTTCCACTAATCTGCTAATAGCAGACCTAATTTTTTCTTTACCACTTTAGCAGTTTTGCTAACTTTGAAAACTTTTAGCACATTCAGCTTCCCCTAAATTAATTTTCTGAATAAATTCTAAAGCGCCAATTTACTTTGGTCTTTTGTTAACTTTTAGTTGAATAAAGTTTGACATCTGCGTTTAAGTATTATTATGCACCAGGAATTCTTCAAGTAGTTAGATCAGCAACAGAGTTAGCAATGCTCAGCAACTGTAAAACTAAAACCATGAGTGAAAGGTCTGGTCCAAAGTATCATTTCCAGAAGCGCAACTGTACAGATAGATTCATAATAGCACATTTGACCCTGTTGAGCTTGATATGTTGCATCATGTTACTGACATGTGGTGGGAATCGACATAGTTGACGTTGGTGCTTTAGCACTATCTTGAACTATATACAGTAGTGTTGTAGTGCTTTAGCGTTAGTGAAACTGTTTCTGATTAGTGCTTTAGGATTAGTGCAACTAACTTTTTAGTTAGTGGTGCCCACCACTGTTCAAAGGAATGTTCTGTTTAAACTATCAACTCTAAATCAGGTGGGCACAAAAAAGGCTCTTAAACTCAGCAAATAAGTTATCACCAGCATTTCACAAAATCACAAGAATGACACTTTTTTGTCCACCGCTTGGTTCTGTGCTCATTTTTAAGCACACACTTCACAATATGTTTAAGAAGTGGAGAGAAAAGAAGTGAAAATATTTAAAAGACCTTCAGAAATCATGGGAAACCAATTAATGACCCCAAGTTAGAGTATTACAAGAAAAGCCGACTGCTTTGAAGGAAAATTAGAATAGAATAGAATAGAAATATCCTTTATTGTCCCATAGTTAGGAAATTCAGGTGTAACAGCAGCAAGGTATGTAGGTTCACTCAAAAGATAAAAAAGGGTTAAAAATATATAAAACAAGGTTAAGAATAATATACTATACAAGATTATAACACAAAAAATTGTGCTGTTATCAGAAATAGTGTACTCTGATCCAAGGGATGTGCAACTGAGTAGAACGATTTTTTTAAAAAGAGGGTGGTTTAAGACTTTTGCACAGTAATGTGTTTCATGAATAAGTTGCTTTGGTACGCCACACACATTATTGCCAGTTTGCTGTGGGCGGAAGGATTGATAGGGATAAAGGAGATGTTTCTTCCAAAGCTGACCTCTCGCTTATTGCTTCCTGACCTTCAGTGGGATCAACAATGTTTTGCCCACATGCACACACAGACACACACCAGTGCTCACAAACATTTAAGCAGAACAAGCACCTCATAAAACCAAAAAGATCAGTGATGGAAAAAGTGCACTGCAAGCACAGATTACTATATTCTCTCATAATACACAGAAAAGCATCAGCGTGCAGACAATCTCACTGTTTAGACACGCATCACATAAACATCTGCAAGCACACAAAAATGAGCACACCCCCATGCTTGCTTTGTTCAGAATGGCCGATTATGCAGCTTATGATGTGACCACAGTTTAGTTTTGCTGAATAAACAATTAAAGATATTAACAATTAACAATTAACAATTAATGGGCCAGAGAAGTCCATGATGTTGCAAACAGAAGTTGGAGAAAAATTGTCGACTAAATGTTTGGAGTTTCTTTAGAAAAAAGATTTGATATTTAGACCTTATTATTGTCTGATGGAAGTAGGAATGAACATCAGAAATATAATGCTCCTTAATGATAATTGCGCCATTCTTTATTGGATCAAATGATTGATCAACAAAGAACTTGAATATTTGTATTTTAATACACACACCCCCACTAATATTTGGTTAATTGTCCTTTAGCTAGCTGCAGAGAAAACCTGCTTTTGTTGGCATGAGCAAGATTTCTAGTTTGGAGATTGTCCTCCTCCATTATTTTACCCATTTTTCAAAATGCAGCAGTACCCCTGGCAAACAGACCCTCAGCATGATGCTACCATCTCCATGTTTGAAAACTTATACAGTATTCTTAGAAATGATAAAGCCTCACCTTGACTTCTCCAAATGCACTTCATCGTTGTGGCCAACCACCTTAATCTTTGCATTGTTTCATTGAGGCATTTTGGTGCCGATGTTAAATTTGAAGCCACAACTTTTTTTTCTTGGCACGCTCTGATGTCCATGTTGATGTTAAAATCACTTTACTGTGGATAGTTTGATAGGTTTTCCCTTGGGGGTTTCCGAGATTGTTCCTGATCATTTCAACCAATGTTTTTTCCCTCTGAAGGTGACCGCCTGGGTCAGATGTTTTGTTAGTTGGATACAGTTGGTGATACCTACAGGACAATGCTCCCAAACTCACATGAAAACTGGTCTTGGAATTTGTAAAACTGATGAGCAATAAAGCACATGGCATTGTCTTTGCAAAGCCTTAGGCTTGAGCCCTGTTGAAATTGCATAGTTTATGTTTAGATCCTGCATCTGTTTAAACAAATCAGTTTAAATGAGTTTACCTAATTCTGATAACAAGAGTATAGCTGCCAGTGAATAGCTAAAATTTGCAAATATTTGAGATTGCCTCGAAAAAAAAAGCTTAAAACTGTCTTTTTTTTTAATTGTTCAAAACCAAATATACCTCAATATTGCACTACCACAGAAGCTAATATCCACTGTTTTACATCCGCTCTTACATTCAATCAGTGCCAAGGAAAATAAGTGGCATTCCTGGATTGGCTGCTTTGCAAACACAGCCAATAGCATTATAGGTATAATAGTTATTTCAGTATTTTCTTTTGAATATTTTAGATATCCTTTTAAAAAAAAATCCACACATTGGCAGATTTTCAGCGACTAATTTGGAGTTATGCTCCACAGAAAAATCTGTGAATAGGTGAATCTGGGAATACAGAACTGTAAATAGGCAGAGACCCACTGTACCAGAATATCCAAAATAATTATGTCAGAACCTTGTTGATTGGTACATGATAATTAATTTGGCAAAGGGCCTTTAATGATGCACAACCACTGTGGTTTTAAAAAAGCAAACATTGTAATTCCATTCACCCACTCAGTCTTTTAGTGAAGCCAGAATGACAACACAATGAAAAAAAAAACAAACTGAAAAATAATTGTTTTATAAATGTTAAACATGTCATCTAACTGAATAATTAGTAATGTGGCTTGAGACTTTTGCACTAGTAAAGTTACCTGAAGTTGCTCTTCAAAAGTAAGATCCTATGTTTTAATGAGAAAAGCACATGCTGAGCAATCATGCTATACCGTGCAAAATACATTTGTCTTGCACTGTCCTTTTTGAACTGGCTTTGCAAAGACGGCTCATTCCATCAGAAACACATGCAACGAGGCGGCATCGTGATAAGTCACAGAGGAACACGCCAACTCACTGCCCAGCGTGGACCAGCAGCTTGACACAACCAACACGTGTAACACTCTGAGGCGAAAAGACTGAATGTCCAGCACACACAGCTCTGGGGAGTGCAAATATTTGCCTGTAGAAACACACACATGCCAGTACAAAAACTAGTGCTCAAGCACAAACACACACTCCGCTGTTTGCCATTTAGGAGTCTTTCAGGCCCTTAAAGTCAGAAGAAAACTGTGTTGATGTGCTGATAAAGAGATAGTTTAGATGATCTATGTGGAGCAATGCGGAGTAGTTCTGAGCAATTATTTTTTTCTATGCAGTAGACAGAAGCAATTTTTAAAATGTATTTTGATTGCTATGTTTAAAACTTAAAAGGTTTTAGTAAACCTGGCAATTTTAAGAAGCAATTAACATTTTTAGTAAATTTCCTGTGTAAAAAACAATGTTCTGTTGCTTGAAATGGATTTACCCAATGCTTAGTATTACAAAAGTAGATAAATATAAAATAAAGGCCAGAAATTAAAAGTTTTTATGTCACTTCAAAGAAATATTTTTTTATCTTATTCTTATTTTACCATTATTAAAAAGGAGTTTTTTCCCTTGAATGCTCTACATAATAAATTTTTATGTTATAATATATTACAATATATGGTATTCTAGAATTGTGCCACTCAGGGTAGCAGCACGTTGGAGTAGCTTTGCCTTAGAAAAACAATGTGTCTTCAGTCGGAGGCTTCTTCAAATTCTCTGTAATACAGACCACTACAGGAGATCCTTCCAGCCCACAGCCACCTCCATCTACAATAACTCTTTGACGAATCTTGAAAAGTTTGAGTAACTACAACATTTAATTTCCCTTTGGGATCAATAAAGTATTTTTTAACTGAATTGAATTTTAATATTCAATGTATTGCCTTTATTATATTAAAGTACATTATATTTTTAAATATTAAGTAATATATAATTTATACTACAAAATGAAAGACACAGAACATGTAACTGTATAAAAGGTAAAATATGTTATATAAAAGTTTTATATAATTGTTTGTGGCAACATATTAATTTATCACTATTTTGGAGAAATACACCAGTTTCACTGAGAAAACTAAAATAATAGTTTATTAGTCATTTGCCACACAAATCTGCTGCACATCTCAAATCCATCAGAATTCAGCCCACACTTCCAGGTGCAGTCACAGACTTATAAACCCTTCCTAGTAAGAAGTGTTGCAAACATGGGGACTGATTGTGTTCTGCTGTTTCACTTGTGGAAATTTTCTCAGCACAAGAATCATGGATCTGGGAGAGACTTTAAGCCCTCTATTCATTTTATTTGACAGTTAATACCCACTTAAACATCTAATTAAAAAATGAAGCATATCAATATAAAGTTTCCAAGCATTTTGTGAATTTCATATCAAACAAAATGTTTCCAAGGAAGCCATTAAGAGATTTTATTTGTGACTACAAAGAAGATTTCTGACTCTGATTTAGAGGTTGCATGCTTTTGGTTGTTTCAACAGACCCTGAAGCATATGAAAAGCCATGTGGGCCTCTCATGGCATTGTAAGTTTGGAAATGTGCAGAGGGTTTGAGTCCAAGAGATAAGTCAAACAGCAGAACAAAACAGAACAGGCAGTTCATTTAAGTTGCTCTGCAGGATATGTGGCTGGCTCAGTGCTTTCTGCAAAAGCAGAATTCTTTTAAGGTGAAGCACACGAATTATCACTTCTTGCATTTTTAGACTCGGAGAATGTTTGACTTTTCAAGATGATTCACTCAAGACAAGACAATAACAATCCACTTTGTAGTGAGTCTAGTATGCAGGGTTGGTTTGATGTCTACTGCCTGGTTTTCCTGTGTACCTAAACCTTTAGGATCAGGTGACCCTCCTAACGGTCAACAGTAAATGGTCAAAAGATGGGAGCTCTAATATGCAAGTAGTGAGGTTTAGTTGCATAAATAGACTGAATGCCTGTGCAGAGCAGCTCTGTGGGACTCTGCATCACCTCTTCAACCTTATCCAAGAAATCCTGCCTTGTTCCAGTACCAAAGAAAACTCACCGATGACTATAGATCTGTTACCCTGACATCCTACATTATGGAGATCCTGAAGCGACTCCTGTTGGCCCACCTGAGTAAGCAAACAAGCACATATCAGGAACCCCTGCAGTCACCCATGATGCACCATCATGGGTGAAGAAGTGGAGGTGGTTGAGGAACATAAATACCTCAGTGGTCACCTGGACAACAGACTGGACTGGAGACGCAACAGTAAATCCGCCTAAGAGAAGGGACAGACCAGACTTTACATCTGGAGGAAGATTCAGTTTTTGCAGCAAGATACTGCATATCTTCTAGTCATAGTCCCGCGCCGCATGGGCTGGCAGCCTGCAACAGCAGCTCTGACTTGATTAAGAGCATTTTCCTCTAAAATCTTTAGATGTGCTGTATAAACTTTTTCTGTTGTTGTCTTTTTTTCGTATTGCTGGTTCACACAGTGGAACTGACCGTTTTGTGAACAACTTTGTTTTTAATTTTGTTTCTTTAGTCTTTTGTGTTCGGAGAAGGCATGAGATCATTGTATACACCAGGGTTCAGCTGCTGGCTCTCAGTAGCGCCACTGTTCTCTCTCCCACCGAGAGAACCTGATATTCCCTGTGATCTGAGAAGGAAGAAACATGGGACGCGTGCGGGGATCGGGTGTCGCAACCGAGGAAGAAGGTACAGACCCATCATCCCCTCTGTCATCATGGGAAGCGTGAGCTCTCATCCTAACAAAGTGGACGAGCTAGCGGCTCTAGCGCGCCATCAAAGGAGCTACCGGGAGGCCAGCCTTATCTGCCTAACTGAGACGTGGCTAACTGTGCTAACTCTGCACTCTCATATAAACACGGACGGCTTTCATTTGCTCCGTGGGAAGAGCTTTGTGCTCCTCAAGGGGAGAATATTGAAAGCATCACAGACTGCATCATGAACTATATCAACTTCTGTGTCGACAACATTGTGCCCACCATGACAGTATGGTGTTTCTCCATTAACAAACCCTGGATCAACCCTAAAATAAAGGCTCTCCTGAAGGAGAAGAAAAGAGAATTTAAATCAGGAAACAAAGAGGAGCTGAGAGCTGTGCAGAAGCTACTGAGAAGGAAAATTAGAGATGGAAAAACATCTACAGGAAGAAGATGGAGGATCAGCAACATTGCAATCAAAAGAAATACATTCATACATGAATACATTCAGGATACATTCCTCTGAAATGAAGGGGGTGGATGATCGCTGAGAGGTGTGAAGGTGGGAAATCCTGCAGGTTCAGATGGCATCAGCTCCAGGCTCGTGAGGTACTGTGCAGATCAACTGTGTTGCAACATGGGATACATGTTCAACCTGAGCCTGAAGCTGGGGCAAGTACCACAACTGTGGAAGACCTCTTGTGTGGTACAGGTACCAATGACCAAACAAAGGACCTCAGCAGCTACAGGCTGGTAGCCCTAATGTCAGATTTGATGAAGACCCTCGAGAGGCTGGTCCTCAAACATCTACGCCCCCTGGTGATGTCTTTATTGGATCCGCTGCAGTTCGCCTACCAGCCTGCCATCAGGATGGATGATGTCATCATCTACCTCCTGCACTGAGCTCTGACCCACCTGATGAAACCTGGAAGCACTGCGAGGATCATGTTCTTTGACTTCTCCAGTGCTTTCAATACCATCCAGCTAGGACTTCTGAGGGACAAGCTGGAGCTGCCAGGAGTGGATCATCACATGTCCCAGTGGATACTGGACTACCTCACTGGCCCCCCACAGTGTGTGAGGACACAGAGGTGTGTCTCTGACAGGCTGATCAGCAGTATGGGGGTCCCTCAGGAACCATGGTGCATAAAAACTAAATGCAGATGTTTTGCCATAATGCAAAGCATATATATATCAACTATATATGTGGCTTGATAGCTACATGACCTGGACCATGTACTCTGTATACCAGAATATTCAAGTATGAGGCAATCTATCCAACAGCTGAAGCTCTGTCCAAGCAGGGCAATGATTCCAGACAGCAGCAAATCTACAACAGACTAGGTGAAAAATTCCTCCACAGCGATGTAATGAAATGAGGTCACCATAAGAATTAAAAAAAAAGAAACTCACAGCTTCTAAAATTAGACTTTGTTCTTGTCAAATAAAAAAGGCTATTATCAGTTATGTATTAATATGTGTTTGCATTTACGTGATATTAAAATCTGGTGGGGACTAGACGACAGCTTATATGTCGAACTGCTGAGTTTAAAGATGGCTTACTTTCCTTCAGTAAATGGCGTTATTGAAATCCAAAGTTTATAGCTACTTTTTTAATGCATTATCCATGTCTTTCATCCTTAATTCACTTCAATTCACTTTTCATCAAAACTTATAAATATGTAACTTAACTGTGTATAAATATGTAAATATTACCATGATTCACAAACTTGTATTCATGTCTTTGTTTAGATTTATTTCTGCACGTTTTCTTGACTTATAGGAAGTTGGCGAAAAAGCAGAAGGAAACTGCAAATAGCTCCACCCAGCAGAGGGAGATGGGTCCAGTCACCACAGCTGATAAGAGCACCACTAAAGTGAGCACCCTTCACAAAGACGACCCCTTCTCCACCTCCAGCCCGGACCTCAATGGGTTCAGTGAGTAAAACTAATTTGCAGTTCTGTCCTAAATGTAAACAGTAAATAATTACACTGTTACTGGCAGCATTGTGGACAACAGCTGGAAAATGTTCTGCTTAATCACTGTCTGTAAAGCAATAAAAATTCCAGAAACCTGAAGAAGATTAGAGTTTCCCCTGCCCATGTCTCTTTATTGACTGGTTCTCTGTCATAACACCCGTATTAATCACATTAATGACCCAACTAACAGATATTTTATTTAAAAATATACTTTTAACATGAGCAGATAATACAGGACTTCACAAGCTTTGATCTCACCTTGTGCTACCTGTGCCCATACTGATCATTCCACTTGCATATTGTAAAAGAGCGGACTGCACTTGAAAAAGCATTTTTCCCTTTTCGTTTTTAAAATTACTCATATTTGTGTGTCCGGTATAATTAGGCAGTTGCTCTCAGGAAGGCATTTTTCTCTTGTAAATGTCACACTGCCCTTTGGGGAAACTTGGCTTTTGAGAGCTACAGGTCCAACTTAATGTTTGTCATAAATGCCTGCACTCTTCTTCTTAACTCTCACTACTGATGTACAAAAATGTTCCTCCACCAAAAACCACACTGTATATTCCGTCAGCATAATCAGAATTGTGGTTTTAAGACAAGAAAACAGAAGTCATGGGTTTAGGTTAACATCTTCAAGTCGACACAAGTTCATTTGCTGAAGTTTAAAAACTCAAATATTTGCCTCCTTGGATTTATTTTGAAAGTTTTAACCCGATTTGATTCTAATTTTATTACAGCTATTTATAGCACTTGCATTTGCTTAGTTTTAGCTACAAATTATGGCCACACTTTAAAAGTTAAAAAATTGTATTTGGAATTGTATTTTTATGAAAAAGAAGGTATTTTCTCAAGCTAGGTCTCATCTGATGCAGACTGTCTATAAAAGCAGATTTCAACTTTTGCCACAAATTCTTAATTGGATTTAACTCTGAACTTTGACTGGGCCATTGTAACGCATAAATATGCTTTTATGTCAACCGTTATATTGTAACTTTGGCTGTATGTTTAGGGCCATTGTGTTGCTGGAAGGAAAACCTCCACCACAGTCTCAAGTATTTGCAGCTTTAAACAGTTTTTTTTCCAGGATTGCCCAGTCTTTAGCTCCATCCATCTTCCCAATATTTATGAACTGCTTCCCTTTCCCTGCTGAAGGAATGCATCCCCACAGCCAGATTCTGCCACCACTGGGGAAAGTGTGTTAAGCGTTTTATGCAATGTTTTCTTTTTTCCCTTAAATTTGGGTCTGATTTTACCAGAGCATGTTTGCTACAGAGTTGAAATTGGTCTTGTGCTTTGTTTAAAGTTTTCCTTGTCCAGCTTGTTAGTTTAGGTGGGCAGCCATCTCTTGTGATCAATGCTCTATGAGATGCTCAAAGTTTTGGATATTGTTTTATAACCTGAAGTTGCTTTATCCTTGATACTTTTTATTTAAGCGTATCAAAAAATGAAGCAAATGCATAACACGCTTCTCAGATTTGTATTTGTAAGGAAAGTTGGAAATTATTTACCATTACTACTTTGTGTTGGTCTGTCACAAAAAAACAAATACTATACATAGAAGTTTGTCACTGTAACATAAAATGCGGAAAAGTACAAGTGGTATAAATACTTTCACCAGGCATTGTATGAAGTGTATGAAGTTAGAAGTTGGCCCATAACAATGTCACAAATTAGTGCCGTCCTATTGTAATTCAGCTTCGGTAGTGTTTTTTTTTTTTTTTTTTTTTTTTTTTTCTACAATGGACAAACATTGACTTGCATGCAGCACACTCTGCCACAGATTTAGTCTCGGTCCTAATGAGACTGAAAGCGCTGACACAGAGAAGGGGACCCAATAATATTTCTGCAAGGAGTCTCACAGGGCAAATAACCTTTTTGTGTTATTGCATTCTCACCCAGTCACCAGCTATCTTCACAGGACATTGCTGTCAAAGCAGATTTCTCTTGGTATGCAGGTACACTCCTGACTATATTAAAGCTGGACTGCTTTTTGGGGAACATTAGCATACAGTGGCGGTTTGCAAAAGGCGAGAGGGATTTTATCACCAAGCAGGAGGAAATATGTTGTGTTTGGATGTATTAGAAGTGCGGGACAGAGATAAAGAATGAGAGAAGTGATGGAGGAAAGAGTGGACAATAAAGAGAGGATATACAACTTAAATCACCCACAGCAGGGAAGTGATGTCATTAAAGGTAAAGCAAATGAAAAATATATACTGGAGGGGTGCAGCAACACAAATTCTGTTTATATATCACAACCATAATCTATTAAAAAACCTATATACAATTTTACAAACTGTCATGGTACAAATGTCAGTTAAATGCATGTAGTCAAAAAAAAAGATCGCCAGTCTGATCCAGAAGAGAATGCTCATTGTAAATGCCATGATTGTAAATGATTTGATATAATACCGAAAGCAGTCAACAGCCTGTATTGTATTAGATGCATATTTTTCTTCTAATTTTACTAATATTTCTAGTGCACAGCTGTCCGAGACATTAATATGTGGATTTTTCAAATTTTTTCATCAATAAAAGACTTGCATCCCTATCAGTGGAAAAAAAAATCATGCAAACAATTCTAAAATATTAACCAAGTAAGAAAATAACTATAGTTTTTAACTGGCCATATCATCTCGTTTATATCTTCTTAAAATTGTTCCAAATGTAATTTTAAACTCGAATCCCCACATTTACACTTTACCAGTTGAATTCTCAGCCTTCAGATCCACTGGTCTAAGGCTATGTTCACACAGGACGTCTTGATGCTCAATTCCAATTTTTTGCTGATATACGATTTTTTAATTTATTTTTGTGGTCGTTCATACTACTAATTAAATGTGACCGCAATTAGACTTCTGTGCCAACGGTTTACGACCCCACAGTGAACCGCATGCATAGATGAAGAGTGTAGACATCACACAGTAGCTAACTGTTTATGGAAGTAATAATGGATGCCGCTGTCTTTTAAAGTTGTTGAGCAATGGGAACTGACATTATTGTCACAAGACCGTAATAAGATGATGAAAGCTAAGAAAAAAAGAACGTGTCGGTACTGCTTGCTTCAACCATTGTTTATGTCCAGATTTTCAACCAGACCAGAGACGACCACATCTTCTGGTGCAGAATTGTGACGCGTCTCATGTTGTATTGTAAAGTCGGATAAAATCCGACGTTACCGTTCAGACTGCAGACTCTTTGAAAACTATCGGACACTTATTTAGTACCACATATAGAAGTGGCAAAATCAGATTCTTTTTGGGGTGAAAAGCTCGGAATTGTGTCGTTCAGACTGCCAGGAAGTGGCATGGGTTGCATATAGGCAAAAAAATTGGATTTGGGTTGCATTTGCTTGCTGTGTGAACGTAGCCCAAGAGATTTGTTGAGTTCAATACATTTTTGGGTAGCCAGTCAAATGACTCATAACCAGCATTAATCATGAGATCTGGTTAAAATTCTCTAATATGCAAAGGAGCTTTTATGCCTTAATATCCTATCTTCTGTCCTAAGTGTTACCAACCCTTAAAATGATACTTCACTCGCTCTTTAAATAAGAGCTTGTAGATTAATATTCTACATTCGCCTAATTGACTAATAAGAGCTGTTAGCTGAACAATTTTGTTAGTAATTAAATTTTTTTGAAGCATTTATTGAACAGATGTTCCAGATTTTTGTGCAACAAATTCTTCTCAAAGAAAAAGGACTACATGAGTTCATTTGTAATGGCTTTACTATTGAGCTGCTTAAATGTGTGTAGACTAGCTGTGATAGCGATTGTGGATTGCTGAACAGGTTTACTCAGCATGTAATATGTCACAGTTAGTCTACCAACAGTTCTCTTGGATTTTATCTTATTTTATATGTGCCTGTGCCTATCTTACATATTATTTATTTATAGAGCCCTTTAGCGATCTCTATGTGTATATAAGAGATGGTGCTGCAGGAACATGCTAGCATTGATCACAGTTAAAGGAAGGATGTCTTCATAATGAACCACATTTATAAAATGTGACGTGAAAATGTACCCACTTTGCTCTGTAAGCTGTCTTCGTTCAGTGGCGAGCTTGACAAGCCATCCATGGTGATAAACTTGTGCAAGTGTTTGCTTAGAACCAGTTTTTGTTTTTCCACCAGCTTCAGCTATTACACTGAACAAAATGGAAGACTTTAAGTTCAATATATTGCTAAAGGTATTTGCTCACCATTCATAAAATTGATTCAGGTATTCTAATTATTTTCATGGTCACAGATGTTTAAAGTCCAGCACCTGGACATGTCAGCTGCTTCTCAAAATATGTCAAAGAATGGGTTTCTCTCAGGATCTTAGTGAATTCCAGCGTAGTATAGTGATTGGATGCCACCTGTGCAATAAGTCCACTCGTGAAATTTCCTGCTAAATAGTCAACTGTAGAAGTAACTTGGAACAATAGCAATTCAGACACTAAGTGGTATTGCATAGTCAGTACCACCAGACCTCTAAACTTCAGCCTATAGATTTTCTTTTCTAGAGAGCTTCATAAAGTGGGTTTCCAAAGCCAAGCAGATGCCACTAAGCCCAACATCACCCAGTGCAATGTAAAGTTCTTGCCTAACAGTGACAGAAAGCATATTGCTGTAGGACTCTACGGTTGTGGTGATGAGATCTCTGGAGTGATGAAACATGCCTCTCTGTTTGGCAATCTAATGGACAAATCTGGGTTTGGCAGTTGTCAGTAGAAGGGAGGTTATATGAAGTGTTTTTCAGGGGTTTGATTTAGCCCCTTCGTTTATGAGAAAGGAACCCATAATTCTTTAGCAATGCTTCCAACTTTGTTGAAACAGTTTGGGAATGGCCTCTCCCTGTTCCAACATGAGAGCACACTAGTACACAAACAAGGTCTATAAAGACATAGTGAGTCTGGTGCAGAAGAACTTGACTGAGCTGCTCAGTCTTACTGTCTTTGCTGGTTGTTTGCTCTAATAGTTTGATCTATTTACTATTTTTTACGTACGTAAGTAAAGCGAGAACATACAAGGCATTTAAAGCTTTCTAAGCAGGTAAGCTAATAAAAACAAAGTTTTAGGCCAACTGACATACACAGTGACGGCCACCACCCACATCTATAGAAAACATTATAATCAATGAGCATAAACAACTTTGCTTTTATAAGCGTCAATTACTTCTCCCACAGGAGAGCAAAAATCACTTTATGTTGTTGGAAACATACATGTTGTTATTCCAACTAAACACCTATGGGAGCCTTTGCTATTGATGAGTTATCCAGTACTTCAGCCGCATCAATGATCCCTAATGAGGGATCTAATGTCTTTAGGGAAAACTGCGATGCATGGTGTTAACAAGGTTCTGGAAAAGTCCACCGATTTAATGATGGTGTCGCCTCACCCACTCTGTCATTATTACTGCAGCTCATTGGGAGATTTGTCACTTGACCTTTAACATACTACATGTCTCTTTGGGTAACAGAATGAGTCATGGCGTTGACCTTCTTGGGTCTTTTCCTGGTAGCTTTTACTGAACAATGTGTGACACTTAATGATGATTTTGGTCCTGCTGGTTTGGTTTCATTTTCCTTTTATAAAACAAATCAAAGAGACTGGTCCACAGCTCCAAGACGTTACTTTTCATAGATATGTAAATTATTGTAAGTAGTGTAGATTATTGTAAGTAGTTTAAGTTCAAACTTCCAGGTGAAACAAAAAATATGTATAGGTATTTGTATCCAAATCCATTTTTTTGAAATCCTGCTATATTTCTCACCCGTCATTTGTTTTTTTTTTTCTCCTTTATTCTTTGACCAGTTAAATGTATTGACCTACACTGAGAAAACATCAGATTTAAGTGTATGCCCACTGGCTTATAATCACTGTTATGGTTCCAAATTCAATATTTGTTGCACCAGAGCTACCATTAGTGTTATCGGATTGCTCCACATGCTGCTGAAAATTGATCTGCCTTTGTTGATGTTTTTATTGTTAATTGTCTCTGAAAATTGACTGTTGGTTTTTAGATAAGGTCACTATAATATAAAGCTCTTTTCTGGCACTTCCTCAACTGATTCTCTCCTCTTCTCTCCTTCTACCTTCTTATATTTTCCATCTTCATTCCTGTCATTCTTTTGACCTCTGACTTGCCGTCCCTTTCCCCTATCCCTACCCTTTCCCCTGTTTTTATCATTTTCACCCATTTTTCATTTTCTTCATCCTTACACTTATTTTTTATTTTTACCTCTCTTCTTTACAGCCTCCCCCTCCCCCTGCTCCTTCTCTGTGCAGGGAAGCAAGACGCTGCAGAGCAAATCCTTGCTGAATTCCTACTACTCAGGTACACTAAGACATTTATCCACAGTTCTAATCTTTAAAGATTTACAATGGGTGTTTTTTTTGCTATTTTTTATTTTATAAATGTAAGTTGAGACGTTTAAGGGAAAGTCTATAGTGAAGTAAGAAGTTTAAAGGACAGTGGTGCTCTTACACGGCCCAATTTTACATGCCTTTAACTAATCCGACTCATCATGAACATACATTGCAGAATAATTTTGAGCTTTCTATTTAAATTAACTGTTTACAATGTTGAAATAACATAAAATACAACTGCAATGATTTTGAAGTATTAGAATGTGTGCACAAGTTTGAAATGATTGTGCATTTGCACAAAAATTATACATCCAATCTCAGAACTTCCCACTTCCACCACCACCCCTCCACCCTGACAACCACTGTCATGTATTCATATATGTGAAATGCTTGCCTTAAGTTCTGCGAACACACTTAAGGTCATTGTCTCCAAAGAGTTTTTTTTTTCTTAGACTCATCTGAACATAAAACATTTCATGAATCATGAATATTAATCAAAGGTTTATAGGTCTTGTTCTTGTCAAGCTAAAACACACTGAAGAACCATTAACATTTCCTCTGTAGTTCCTCTGTAGTGGTAGAGTTCTGTATCCAAGTATTTTCATAAAAAGTTGACTGGAAGGAAAAAATGTGGTATGAAAAGGTACAACAGAGACAACCGCAGCCTTGAAGGGATTGTCAAGCAAAGTTCATTTCAGAATTTGGGGGAGCTTCACAATAAGTGGACAGAGGCTACAAATGTCACAGTCCCCATGTCAAGCCACTCCTCAACCAGAGACAATGACAGAGGCGTCTTACCTTGGCTAAAGAGAAAAGGAACTGGACTATTGCTGAATGTTCCAGAGTCTTGTTTTCAGATGAAAGTAAATTCTGCATTTCATCCTATGATCTGGAGGAAGAGTGGAGAGACACAGAATCCATGTTGCTTGAAGTCCAGTGTGAAGTTGCCACAGTCAGTGATGGTTTGGGTCGTCATGCCATCTGCTGGTGTTGGTCCACTGTGTTTTCTGAAGTCCACAGTCGATGCAGCCGTCTACCAGGACATCATAGAGCTCTTTGTGCTTCCCCGAAGCTGTATGGAGATGCTGGTTTTATTTTCCAGCAGGAACTTGGCACCTAAAGCTGGTTCAGTGACCATGGTGTTCCTGTTCTTGATTGGCCAGCAAACTCTCCTGACCTGAATGTCATAGAAAAGCTATAGGCTGTTGTCAAGAAGAAGATGAGAGACACCAGACCCAACAAGGCACATGACCTGAAGGCGGCTATCAAAGCAATCTGGACTTCCATTACATCTGTGTAGCACTACAGACTGATCACCTCTATGCCACGGCACACTGATGCAGTAATTCATGTAAAATGAGTCCCAACCATCTATTGAGTGCATAGAAATAAGCAAACTTTTCAAAAGTCTAAAATTGCTGTTCAAATATCCCTTTTTCATTGATCTTATGTGATATTCTAATTTTCTGAGACTCTGAATTTCAGGTTTTCAAATATCTATAATCCATAATCCTCAAAATTATAAGAAATACAGGCTTGAAATATTTCACTCTATGTGATGAAGCTATACAATGAGTTTCACTTTCTGAAATTAGTGATTAAAAAAGATGAAACTTTTCAATTATATTCAAAAATTTTTTAGATGGACCTGTATACATTTTTTAGCCTGTATTTGTAATTTACAGGAAACAACATAATGTCTTGGTGTTTACATTATAATACAGTTAGTGATTCAAAGCCTGAAATTAGTGGCATTGGTGCCCATGATAATGTTCTTATTGTAGCTGTATTTCAACTAACACAGTAGAAGTACTTTACTTTTACCCAGCTGACCCAGTCAAAGTTTGGATTTGTCTCGATCAACATCGATGGATTGTTTTGAAACTTACTGATCTGTAGTTGTAACACAGAGCTGAAAATATTAACAGAATTTTACTCTGCAGTCTTAATCTCTGGTCACTAAATACTGTTGTTGGAGTGATATAAAGGTTTGACTACTGTTTTCACTGATTTAACATCAGGTATCTGTTTCCTCCCTGTGTGTCTTGCAGTATCCAAAGAGCCTGTTCCAGCTACAACATCAATAGGTAAGATAGACCAACTATCTTTGAATCATAAGTAAAAAGCGGTCAAATTTAGTTGTTATATTTGTTTGTTCATCTGCATCTGTGTTCGTTCTGATGTTGCAATAGCAACAGCAAGTGGTTTTATGGTTGTATTTACAGCGGATCCCTGGTATTTGCAGGGGTTCGGGACCACAGCTACCCACGAATAGCTGAAATCTAAGAATACTTAGACCGCTTCTAAAAACGCTTATAACAATGTATTTTAATAGTTTAAACACCAAATATACCTTAATATGCATTACTTTGCACAGTGGAAAACTGTCTTTGCTCTCCGTCAGAACTTAACACCAATGGTCCTCCTTATCTTGGGGGTATATCCAATCAGCACCAAGGAAAATGAATGCTGCTCCTGGACTGGCTTCTTTGCCAACGCCAGCCAATAGGGTGTCAAGTAGCATTGCACCTAGGTATTTCAGCTTCCCAAGTTGCATTTCCTTTTAAATATTTTAGTTATGATCTATGAAAAAAATCTATCAATAATTTAGAGTTACGTTCCACAGAAAAGTCCACGAATACTGAACTGTGTATAGGCAGGGGTCCATTGTACTACAGTCAGACATGTGGACCCTTTAAGATATCATCACCATTCTCTGGTATCTTCTTTCTTTCTTTCTGTTCACTTCATCATGCTCTTTTCCTTCTGTTGAACAGACTGATCAGTTTCTTGCCAGTAGGCTTGGCTCTGGCCTCTGAAAGTGTGTGGCTTGCTGTGTGTGTGAATGCAAGAATGCCACTTCACCCAGTTTCATACACAAAAAAACAGCAGAGGATATCAATCCTGACCAGTGACTGTAGGTTTCTAATCTGTCCTCTTTCCGTAATGTCTTTTTTGTCTACAACCTGATAAAATGTTCCAAAAATGCATTTTTTCTTCTCTGTGACTCTTCTGCCTCTTTAGTTCCCCCCCCCGTCCTGATTTGGGCAGGTAGCAGAAAGAAAAAGTGTTTTTTTGTTCTCCAAAGATACTATTAATGATCAGCTGAATTACTACTGTGTTCTGCACAGATAAAATATCCAGATTGTAGTGATGTAAATCAACTTTATGGTGTCAATCTGGTCAAAACCAACAAGACTAAATGAGCAAAAGGAAGAAAATGGATCGTTAACAACTCTGATCGAGGGTCTTATGTTTTCACTTGATTTACTGCAGTATTCCCCACCTATCTGTGCAGATTTCTGTGCCATTTGCTGATGTACATCAGGGTATGATGAAGCAGAATGCAAAAAGATGCTTGAGTGATTTATGCACTGGCAGAAATTCAGTATCATACATCTTCATGCAATGACATTAGGTTTTTATGAAGCCATCTGTTGTCTTTACAATTAGTCAGAAAATCAAGACATGTAAAACAGAGCTTTGATCATTATAGCAGCAAAAAAAAAAAAAAAAAAAAAAAAAAAAAAATCAGCTCTTTGCAACAAAAATGCAAAACATTGGAAACGGAGCTTAGACTGGAACAAATGCATGCTTTAGCAGGAAAAGTACAAGACAAAGGGATAAATCCTCCATTCCTACAGAAAATCCTTGACATCTGATCTCAGTGTTTGTGTAGTTTGTATGTTTGTAGAAAAACGAACTACAAAAAGAGTTCAATTAGTTCAAAATTTTTTCTTGGCAAATATGTCAAACTTATTGTTGGAGTCAAATCTTCAGCATTATTTCAGCATTTCCTGCTACTTTATAACTTTGGTAATTCTCTAATAACAACTTTTGGGATAAACAGTTTATCAGCTGTTCTTTAACACACCTACTTTTTGTGAACTGATAACAGCTACTAAGTGGAATTAAGATCTTGTATTTCTTGACCACAGGCCCAAAATGTCAACGTTCACCTTTTTAACTCACATTCACCATCCTGCAAAATTCAGACAGCAGCTGGATTGTTAGAAGATGCTGCTCTGGGACAGCATTTTGATTCCACTCTTGATTCATTGCAGTATTTCTTGGCAAAACTGGAAAGGAATCCAGTTTCCTGATGACAAACACACATGGATTTCATCAGGATGGTTCACACTTGGCATAACACATTACTCAACACAGGGCTTACAGTAACGCTCCTTTTTTCCCCCCCAGACAAATAATCTTCCACATGTCCTAAACAATCTGAAAATGTTTTCGCACCAGTCTTTTGCTGTCCGTCCTTCTTCCTGCAGAAGTGGCTTTCTTACTGTCCGTGTTGTCACAAAGCCATTGTTTCAAATTTTTTGCTTTTCTATATGTGCATAAGGACTAACACCCATCTGCTGTTGACCAAGCTCTGCTCTGGTGGCAACATGATTCTGTAGCGCTCTCCTTAGGTAAGGATGGTCCAGGAGGTTGCTGGGAGTCCTGGAGCTGTCCTCGGTATATCTGAACATCTCACCTTCAGGTTCTTGATAATTTACAAGTGTGTTCTTTCAGCTGCAAAATTCTGTTGTTTACATGTGAGGCCTTTTTAATGGACACTGGGGAAAGCTGTGTGCTTTTATTTAGAGATCATACCACAGAGCACACCTGCCCCCTAACTGCTAAGCTTTGCAATTATATTTTTGAATGAAACTCCAAGTATATGAAGAACAGCTTTACAAACTAACTGCCAACTTGTTTTAAGTCTTATTATTGAAGGTCAAATATGACTTGGTGAGGAAAAACAAGTGCGAGAGTGTTTGAAAGGTTGAAAGTGAAACTAAAAAATGCAGGTCTATTAAAAAGAAAAATGTATTTTGTTTTTCAGGTTTAATTTAGGTTGAGTTGTAATGAAGATAAACCTGAATATGATCTGAATTTAAAGTGACAAGATAATAATTAAAGCAGCAAATAAACCTCTCCCATTTATTAACATGCTGGTGTTTCTGTGAGTTCATTAATTGTACCAATTTAATTACGTTCAGGCTTACATTCATTAATAAAAAGGAAGCACAATAGGTTGATAACTTCTTTGAAATTTACCAGAAATGACAGAAATAAACAAAACAGCTTCATTTTTTTGCCCTTAAGACAGAAAACAAATGTTATCCTCACATGCTAATAAACAATTTAAACAGGTAGAGATTAACAAACAAAGTTGGTCACCTTGGATCCTTTTGTTCTCCACAGAGAGCTTTATTGATCCCTGCACATTGTCAATTTAACACTTAACACATTGATTTCTGTCCCGTCCATTAGGTCCATCATTTTCCAGGTGGCCTCTAAAACGAGCAGAATTCACATTCAATAAATGGAATAAATGGATGAAAATGGTTTCATTTTGAAAGTAGGTGTCCTACATTCACTCTCACTCTGACACCTTTTTAGCTTTGTGAAAATGGACAATAACACCAGCAAGCTGAGTGGTGCCACTGAGCATCATATTTCAGTGGCTTAATGGGAGACAGAAACCTGAGAGAGAAAGTTATTAGGATGATGCTGACGGAGACTTACGGATTGAAGGATCAAAGAGAGGGACAAGTAGCTTGGGTAAATCCACTCTGCCAGGTAGAGTGTGGTTAGCTGTTTTTGTTTCCCTGTTTTCTTTTCAAACCACTTTAATCTTTTGTTCCAGTGTTTTCTGATCTTCTAAAATAGCATCTGCCAGTCTTATTTCAGTATGTTAGCTTCACATATAATGAACCAAAGTTCATAAAATGCTCATATTTTACCTAAATTACTTTTGCCTGAAGAAGAACTCTTTGAAACATATATTTGAAGTACAGATCACATTGGAAAATTAGAGCAGCATCACTTGAAATTCATGTGCACACACATTTTCTCAAAAAAAGACACCTGTGTGGCTTAAAAGGTTGCACACCACTGTTTGTTTTTTCCCAGCGTAAACAGCTCTGGCCAGCCTTTTTGTGCCTGCCTAGAACAGGATCTCATTGCTAATAACACAAAAACATACATATTTGTAGATCAGAAGTGTTTCCTGGTTAAGAAGGTAAACATAGTTATCAAAAATACCACAAAATACAATGGCACACTGAAAGGATGAAAACTGGGTTATTAATCCAGCCTTTAGCTTTCTTACCTGTCAGGAAATCTAAAAAAAAAAAAAAAATCAAATTTCATTGTGTCTGAGTTATATTTGAAAAATATTTATGTTCACATTGAAGAACAAATAGCATTCCTATATGCCTGTTTGGGACCAGGTCATGCAATTACGTCACTTAATCACTTAATCACAGGAGGTGCCACGACGGACGTCGGAAATGAGGGACGGCAGCATTGAATGGAGCAACTGTGAGAGTTTTCCCAAGTTGTTTTTGCCAATATAGCCATGGCTTCTACTTGTTTAAGTCGAGCTAATTTGTCTGTGGAAGTAGCACTCCTAGTTGGGGCTCATAGTCAGTGGTATTTACAAAAGATGGATATAGCGAGTTTAGAAACTAACCTATACCTCCTCCCTCCTGATGTGTTGATCAAATCGCTTACAGTGGACCCCCGCCTGATCGCTGTTCAGTATTCGGTAATTGACTTATTTGCAGATTTCTTTTGTGGAATGTAAATAGTAAATTTACACTTTGACTTATGGCCAGAGGTGTTACCTCCTCCACAATAACAGAAACTGATGGTGGAGGCCCAGAAACCTCCCTAATATAGATCTAAATTTTGCTTCTCCTACCAAGACCATGTGAATACATTTGCACAGAAGTGATATGAGAGGTTGTAGCATTCGTGTAGTTGTATGTGATGCACTCTTAGAGAGTTGTTCCAGTGTTACAGGATTCTCACAGGAACATATGGCCATAAAAGCACATTTATTTGACCAAAACTAGAAGTTTGCCTTCACATTCTAGATTCTGTAATTTTCCTGTGACTCGACACTTCCTAATAGGTCGTTAGGAACATAGTAAGGTCTTTGTCCATTCTGAATGGAGTGTAAAAGTACATGTTGTGAAATATTTTAAAGTGAAAAATCAGTGTTGCCCAGCAGCCCTTTGTGAGGCAACAGTTTGTTCCTGAATAATGTTTGAATGTGCTGCACCTAAAGCCCTTTTGTACCAAGTCTCTCTGCAGTGGAAGATGGTGCCTTGAAGCCACCTGTGCAGAAAGTGCTCAATTTCAACCCACAGTGCTTCCTGTATTGGAAGTAGTTTTTCCACAGCATCACAGAAAAGCAATTATTTTCCCAGTCCAGTTCAGCATAACATTAGGCTGCATGTAAGGTGATTATGGCTAATGGTAGTCATTTTGTTTGGCCGTAATGTGGCACTGCTGGGTAATTGAAGGTGAGTGCAGCAGAGAGAGAGTAATTTTTAACCTTTATGTTCTCTGTGCTGTTTTTTTTCTGCTCATCTTGACTGCCTGCTTACGTTCCAGTGCTCTTCTCTATGCACTTCGATCTGTTAGCTGGCTGGCTCAGTATATTACAGTCGGCAGATATGCTACAGTGCCAACTGTGGAAATGGCCAATCATAAAAACCAATCCAGAAGCTAAATTACTTGTAGTCCAGATTTGAGAGATGATTTTGAAATTAAGATTGATGATGAAAAATTGTCTGAAACCTCAAAGAAACAGGACATGACTGATTTAAAACTTATGTCCCATGACAAGTTGAGGTCATATGGGGTGCATATGTCCATCTTGTCACAAGTGTAAAGTCGCAAGGTCAAAAATTAACAGCAATAATTTTGGTTATTTAGCCAGTCATAAAGGGGAAAAAAATGAGGGTTCATTTTTCAAGGTCATATTTTTAATTAATTTATAAATGTCACAGTTTTAAACTGAATATTTAATTGACAAGCTAAATATTTAGTTAGCAATCTAAATATTTAGCTACAAACTGTTAGCAGGCTAAATATTGTGATAATGTTGGACCACCTTTGAGCCATCCACTTCAACACCAGAACCACCAATATAGAGGGTGAATAGTAAGTGCCATCTAGGAGTTGGACTGTGGGCTCATTAATGGAAATGACTGGATCACTCCAGGTGTGTGGCAATTACAGCACATCTCTCAGCTCGGCTTTTGGAGAAATCTCTGCACAATATCTTCTGTTATTCTGGCCAGAAGGTGTCTCATACTGATGAATGTACAGTTTGTTGGACATTTTGACCGTTCATCTAAACCAGCTGTTACAAAGAGAAAGCAAAACATAAATCTTGCTGATATTTAAGTCCAAATTAAACAGATGTAGCAAAATGTACAATGTAAACAAAAAAAAAATCACAAACAATGCCTCAACAAGTTGATCAGACATCTTATTGATTTAGTTAGGCAAAAAGTGTTCCTAGTTCTGGTTCTTTTGGTGTCTCCAGCTCACACCCCAAGTTTTCAGGAGAAGAGTTGTCTCAAAATGAACTTTGGGTAGAGCTTTCTCTTCTTAATTAACAAAACAAGATAATTCATGTAAGAGCAATTGCCATGTATCTAAAAGCATTTAGACCAAACTTCTGAGCATAACACATCAAGCTCATAAAAACATTCATTGGTAAGATTCTTGGACTCCATCCATCTGTGTGTTTGATGTTTTGATTACACTTGCATTTTCATGTGAAAAGTCAAACCTGGGTTTAGGTTCACTTTAAGGTGTGACTCATCCGTGCAGAATAAACTACAGAATTATGATTCACTCCACCCCACCAATCTAACAAAGAAAAGTTGTGAAATTGGCACAAACCCATAACGCTTTGGTTGTAGGTTTGGTGGTAACTATCTCCATAAAAGTCAGTGTTTTCACTAAAAAGCCAACTGTCTTTATTTTGGTATTCTGCATGATAATTTGTGCAAAAAAACAAAACAAACAAATTGCTGAGACACTGAAATTCCTTTAGTAAAAAATCTGAATTCCCCATGTTTCCTTAAACTGTGTTGATTGCACTACATGTTGAGCTGTCCTTTTTTCCATCTCCCTCTTATCATCCTCAGATTTCCATCTGCATTACTCTGTTGTTCTCAGTTTCTTTTTTCAGCTCAGCTAAACTTGTAGTTTCCATTTTTCATGTCTCTGCATTATTGCTCTGCTAGAGACTGTAATGTGTGTCATATATCGGAAGGGATTTTTATTCAGACCAGAGAGAATTCATTGGCCTGGCTCTCCAGCAGTGAAATGAAGTTGAACTTGACCCCTTGCTTCACAGACAAAAAAGGAGATGCAGAAAGATGAACTTATCCTCAAAATCTCTTTCCACTTTGTTTCTAAATGCTGCCAGCAGAGATTTCAAACTCCAGGCAGCATGAGTGCATCCAGCTCTTAACCTTTAATGTTGAAAGGATTGCAAAGTGTGCTATTTGCATTTTGACCCAGTGCATTTACATAGAAATTCCTTGTGCACAGACAGTTTCTTTGTGTTATGTTGGGTTTGCATAGTTGAACAGTGAAAGTTGTGTATAATGTCGCTAAAATTACCATCCACTTGTAATTTAATACATAACGTAGTACAGTAAGAATGTGGTGTTTAATATCATTTAGAATTGAGTTCCAATTATTGTTTGACTCCTCAGGATTTAATTGCAGATGTTCTGGTGATGCATCCTGTAATTAATGAAAACAGATTCAGATGATATGTTCCTTACAGAAATCCAACTGCTGCTGTAATTATGTTGTCTCTTGTATGGTTGAATCTTGTCGCAGTTATACTAGAGTAAAATATGTAACGTTATTGTGGGTACCTCACAAACTTTAAGATTTCATCTTTGGCTTTGGGGGAAAAAAAGAAAACTTCTGAATTAACTCTTTGATTTTTAAAAATTTTTTGCTTCCTACTAGACTTCCTACTAGAGTTTCAGGAAAACATAGTTTACATAATTATTGTTGATGAATGTTGTGATGATAGTATGACTTATGATTGGGTTTCATGGTAAAGACAGTCAGTAGATACTGAGTCTAACCAAATAATCAATATTTCTATCCCAACAAATTGGTTTTGTTAAAAAAAAAAAAAACTTGCATCTGGTGACTGTTGCTGTTTTAGCAGTGCAACAGCTTAGCTGGTGTTTTGTTAATTTATATTTGAACGTCTTAACGCTCTTCTAAAACATTTTGCCCTGCATTAAACAAACTATTAATGGTACAGAGAGCATGAATGCTTGGTAAATATGTAATGACTTCTCACAATCCAAGCAGTTCTTTTACAATATTATTATCACATTCAATTAGACTGTGATGATTATCGACTTACATAAGTAGTGACCACACCAACATTTTTCTCAGTTTAAATATTTCCATACTTACACATAAGTTTAAATACACAAATTAAAGTTATGGGTAGTAAAGTGAAATGATACAGGAAATAAATAATGAACACACATTAAATACGTTGTGGAGAAACATTCATAAAGTATCTTCATGATGTCTTCTGAATTGAGAAACTAGTCGCATGCATTGCTGAGGCGCAGTGGTGGATCTAGACTTTTTCATTGGGGGGGCAAAAGTAACAAGAGGTCAAGGCAAGGTGGCAATTCTCGATTCTTAAGTTCAAGTTTATTTGCATACCACATTTCAGGGAGGCAGTTCAAAGTGCTTCACATAATAAAAGCATCAATCAAGTATACAGCAAACTCATCAAAATCATCAAGCAAATATACCTGAAAATCATCGAGCAAATATCAGTGCATCAAAATCATGAGGATCATCAAGCAAATATAATTTGAAAATATTGATCAATGTTCTACTTACTACTAATCAAATGCAGTTTAAACAGGTGGGTTTTTAGCCTTTATTTAAAAGAACTCAGTGTGTCGGCTGTTTTACAGTTATCTGGAAGTTTGTTCCAGATTTGTGGTGCATAAAAACTGCAAGCTGTTTCTCCATGTTTGGTTCTGGTTTGGGGATACAGAGTAGGCTTGAACCAGAAGACCTGAGTGGTCTGAAAGGTTGATACAATGACAACAGGTCTTTTATGTATTTTGGTGCTAAGCTGTTTAGTGATTTATAAACTAACAGAAGTATTTTAAAGTCTATTCTCTGAGCTCCAGGGAGCCAGTGTAAGAACTTTAGAACTGGGGTGATGTGCTCTAGCTTCCTTCCTTCTTAGTAAAAATGTCAGCAACAGCATTCTGGACTAGCTGTAGCGGTCTGATTGATTTTTTTTTTTTTTTTTTTTTTTTTTTTAAGGCAAACCTATGAAGACACTGTTACAGTAATCAATGGGACTAAAGATAAACATATGGATGAGTTTCTCTAGCTCTTGTTGAAAGATTAGTCCTTTTAATCCTGGAAATGTTCTTCAGGTGATAGAAGGCCGACTTCGTAATTGTCTTTATGTGTCTCTGAAGGTTCAGGTCTGAGTCCATCACTACACCTAGAGTTTGGGCCTGATCACTAGTTCCTAGTTGTCATAACTGAAGCTGTGTGCTAACTCTAGATCATTTATTTTTTTGGTCCAAAGATAACTTCAGTTTTGTTTCTGTTCAGCTGGAGAAAGTTTTTTCACATCCATGCAATGATTTGTTCTAAGCTTCTGTTCAGTGCTTGGATGGGTTCAGAGTCACCTGGTGACATTGTAATGTAGAGCTGTGTATCATCTGTGTAGTTATGGTAACTAATCTTATTTTTTTGCTATAATCTGAGCTTGAGGGAGCAGGTAGATATTAAATAAGAGGGGTTCAAAGACAGAACTTTGGGTTGCACAAAGAAATCCCTATTCTTTCGGTTGGATCTGAACCAATCAAGTACTGTACCAGAGAGTCCGACCCCAGTCTCCAGTCGCCAGTACAAACAAATCTGATCAAGACTCAATCATCAATTCATGAACCATCTCTGTATTCTTGCTCACATGCCAGAGTGAGCACACACACATCTGACAATTTGTAATACACACACTACTGTACTACTATAGTGGGAATAGTGGTACAGGGGTGTAGAAGGAATTGAGAAACAATAAAGGAACACTAAGAGCCCAAGTCATCCATAACTAAGTCTTCATAAAATCAGGAGGAAGGAAGTAGGAACTTTATAACACACACACCACCAAGCATGAAGGACTTCATTAACATACACACAATGACAGCATAAATGGCTTTCATACACATACACAAACTCCCAGCACACACTTCTAGCCCTGTAAACTATTTTCCCTCACTTTCATAGTCAAACTCACACATTTTTGTGCACATCTGACAGTGTTGTCTTGTCTCAAACAAACCTACATGCACACACACACACATGCACATATTTGGGCCTTTGGAGATCAATAAATCTACCCATTAGCATTGAAATGTTCTCCATCATAGTCACTGTTGTGGAGCTGCCGCTATGAATTCATTTCATGCCTGGCTTAATGCATATTTGACCTTGGTGAGCTTAATATGTGTTTTCAAGTACCCTAAATGCCACAATAAGGTCAGTACACCAAGATGTCTCAGTTTAAGTAAAGAAAAGACATGCATTTGCAATGCATGAAGCAGACCCACTAACAAATGATGGTGGTCAGCAGGTTGTTGAGCCCTTTAGGCAATTTGATGCAGCTGAAGGAGTCATACAGCTGTTGCCTCCTCTCTTGTTGTAAACTGACCCACAGCTGTTGTAACTACTCCTTAAGATCCAGTAGACTGGTAGTGGGTCAGAGTTGTGTTGTTTGCAATGTGTAATCAGAAGTTCTAATGTTAAGTGTACCAGGAGGGAAGCGGCATTCAGACTCTAGATGGAACAGATGTAGTGCTGTGCTGTAAAGTTCCCATCAAGTCATTGCCAGATGAGGTCTGAAGTCACATCTGGTGGCTTTCCACACCAAGAGTTTAGGAGTAATAGAAGTGTATCTCTCAAGCCTTTTTAGAATGATTGTCTTCAAACTAATTATAGACCTGGATCTCACGACTCATGTTCAGAACTGAAGAAGTCTATCGTATGGGAGGTGACATGCCTTCAAGAAATTAGTGAAGAGATCCATTGGAGTTTTATTTAAGCACTTAAAAATCATAATGTCCTGGATAACTGTATGGCAAAAATTGTATGATTCTCCTTGGGTGTGATCTGTTTTGAGTGACCTAATACCTCCACAGTGTGTGTCTGTATGCGATGTGACCAACCAGGTTCATCCATACCCACCATGGAACCTCTATCAAACTACCTATGAGCCATCCTCTGTGTCAACAGGCCTTGATTCACTGTACTGACGGTTGGACTTTCTACAACTGCCAGATAACACTTTGGATTCACTTGTGATGTGATTAACTATTCTAGATTAAAAAAAAATAAAATAAAAACATTTTATTTACACATCAATCTCTGGTATGGATGTGTACCACATTCCTTCAAAATCTGAATTTCTTCTGGTCTTTAAACAGTTTTTGTCAGTGAGACGCTTTGTGCTTGTGCTTAAAACCACTAAATAAAAACACCTTTGATGATTGAGAAACCTTCTTGGACCCTTTAAAAGTCGTTGCTGTATGTAAGACCCAATTTAGGGAATATTCATTTAACACAGTTAATCATGCTTTTAAATGTTTAGAACTTCTAGTGCTTATTTATTTGTTTCACTGTAAGCATCACATTAAAGGCCAGATTGTTCAAAAGGAACCTCATGTTGTATGACAGCCCAGTGCCTCTCTTAGTTGGTCTGTATTAAGCCAACTGCTGGGGTGACTGTGGTCATTTGATTAAAGCTCTCCCTATTTCATGTATTTTCTTAGTTCTAGGAAGTGTAAGCAGATTTATTAAAGAGAAAATAGGCACATAATGGATACAAACTAAATGGAAGAGAACATGAAAAGAAAGAAAGGCAGAAAATGTGTGATTCTGAGGGTAGGTATTTTATGATTATGAATTACAAAAATTCCTTTGGAAAGTAAAGGAAGAGCAGCTGTCATCACCTCAGAAGCATTGACCGTCAGGTCAGAAAGTTTAAAACTACAGAGAGGCTGAAACTGTGCATATGGGAAAATCACACAGCACAATCAAAATTCAACTAACATTGCTTTGATCTTAAAGGTCAAAGAGAGGTCATCAGAAAAGCATATCCATTGATAAACAGTTGGTAATTTCCCCAATAAGGGAAATAGGAACATTGTTAAAGACATTTGATAAAGATGCAAAAAAGATGTAGACTTCTTTAGGAGATAAAGTCCTGACACAAAATGATAGTCACTGTTTTGGACACAAACTCTTGCTCTGGTGCCAAACATAATGAAAAAGAAGTTCAGAAAGAATTATGAGAGGAGAACCTTGTTCTCCTTCAGTGAGCAAATGCACATTTTTAAACTTCTTGCTCTTTTCTCCTCAGTTGCTTTTCTTTTCCCTGGATGTTACATTCCCTTCCCTTCCCTTATGTCTGACCCTCTTCTTGCCTCTGTGATTTTTCTCTTAGCTACCTCTGACTACTATCATATCTACCTCTACTATAATAGCTACTTTATCGCTACTGTCATGTCTGACTATCTCCCATTGTCATTTTAACATTTGTTTTAGTCATTTATCCCTTTATTTCCTCTCTTTACAAAACTAAAATTGCTGGATTTTTTTTTTTAACCCGCTACGGTGAAGCTCTCTTGTTTGAGCTGCACATTGACCACAAGGCCAACTTATTCTTAATTTGTCAAGGGAAACTGGCAATTGCTTTGGCTAATTGAAGAAGCTACCTGAGGCTACTAATAAAGCGACAGTAGTCGTTAACATGCAGCTAGATCTATTAAGGAATTATGGAGTCATGCGTTTTCATATCACATCTTTTTTCCTTTTTGAGACAGATGCACAGAGAAAAACACACTTTGAATTTATCTGATCTATTGAGCTGACTGGTTGTCAGTTACCATAATACCTCAACAGTAAACAGAATGCCATTTTATTTATTAAAGACACAATTCTGGGATTCTGATATCTCTATAAGAGAGGACTTTGAAACTATAATCAGGTTTTTCTCAGTGGAGTTTATACTCTCATCTACTTCTTTACTTCTCAACTTTGTGATGGTTTGCTTCCATTTCTTCTTTATTTGTCCACTGTTTATTAAATCTGCTCATTTAGTAATGAAGTTGTTAGAACTGAATTGTGTATCAGTCATTTGTCATTCATATTGTAATGTTTCTTTGCAGTTCATATTATAGGTTTCTAAAAAATATAATCATGGTAATTTCTCTCTGTTTCTCTTTTAAATGCCAACAGATGGTAGCCAGCCTTCTCTTGCCCAGCCATCCCTGACATTGCAGAGTTTTCCTTACGGAGGCTGTGAATCTGTGGAGCTCTCCTACCAGAGTGGTACGTGCACATTGATTCTGACATGAACTGGATCTTTTTGTCTTGTAAACTTTCTTGAGACATTTGCTGTGAATCCAGGCTATATAAATGAACTGAACTGAATTCATATGATTGCACTAGTTCTTTGTTCACTTACTAAATACTGACATACAGTTGTAGAATATGCAATTTGGAGTTTTTTACACTTTTGCACTCACACTTTTTTTTACACTTTTGCATTTAGAACCTTATAAAAATTTGTGTTTAAATCCTAGACCTGAAGGAGGGTCTACTTTCTTTTTACCATGATGATATTACTAGAAAATACAATGAAATTTGACTATAGTTTTAGAAATGTAATATGTATCTCAAAATTTTTAAAATAAGTCGCATTATGCTCATCCAATCTCAATAAAGTCTATAAATGGGACTAATCAGTCAAATAACACCTGAAGAAATTAGGGAAACTGAAATATTGGAAGAGAAGAAAACTGGAGGGTCTTTCTTTTACATCTTAACAAAACACCAAGTAATCCAAAACAAAAAAACTCTGAAAAGCTTGCTTTTTGGAGATATCTGCCAGCAAACTCCAAACATGAATAAGATGCAAAAAAATAATAATCATAATCCTCACTTAAATGGCTATAATGGCTAACTGCTATTCACCAAGTAAGCTACCCAAAATAAGTTTAGTTTTCATTCTTTGTTAAACCATTAATTTGCTGATGGCAAAATGACTAAAATAAATTGGAAAGGTTTGATGAAATTTGTGTATTTTCTCTTGATATGTTTTGCCTGCTAGGTATTGTTAAACTTTTAGTGACCTGCACATTTTTTGATTTCATGTTTGTATTGAAATACATCATTTGTAAAACATTAGGCCTTTACATCAAAAGTAAATTTGTTCAGATTTTCAAATTGATTTCAATTTGAAGATCTGAACACATTACTAGAAAACCTTTAAAAGGCTAGTTTGGCTCCTTTAAAGCCAAAGGACTTGATCAAAAAGAAGCGATATAAAAATACAACTTTGCTTTTCACAGTTTGTTTCAACTGAACTGTTTCTGCCAAAAACGGTTTTGTTCCCATAGGTCAGTTCCAGGCGGGCCAGTTTCAGCCAGCTATTAGAGTTGCAGATCTTCTCCAGCACATCACACAGATGAAATGTGGACAAGGATATGGGTTTAAGGAAGAGTATGAGGTAAACACACACTCACAAAAGAAGCAAAGCAAACCGACTCACAAAATTGAAGGGTACTGTTGGTGAGGTCAAAGGTGTGCAGATTTGGAACACAAAATATTGTTGCAACAGAGGCTTTTTATGCTCTTTTCAGAGTATATGAATATTAGGAAAACATCAAGGCAAAAATGTTTATGTTTCATGAAGTTTTAGCTGACCACTTTGTTGCAGTAACACCACATTAGGAATGCCTTTTTGTTGTCTTCTGCCTTTATTCATCAATGTTGCAGAGTTTACAATTGGGGTCTCAGGGAAAGTAGTTCATTATTAAGGAAAAAGTAATAAACATGAACTAAAAAAGTAATTAGTAAGTCTGAAGAGTGCTAGTTAAGTTACAGCCAGAAAACCCAACATACTTCAGTTTTCTTCTTTTCAAACTGAGACAAATATCAAGACTAGGAAAGAAGTTGCCCTTTGATTAAAAAGGATGTGTGGAAAAACAATGCAGTGATAGACATATGGGGTGCAAGAGAACAACTTTATAAACTGAACATGTGGAGATTAAACTATGGGAACAAATGTCATTTAAATAATAAAAGAAAGATTTCAAAATATTTCAAAGGGTCAAACGTAAATTGCAAGACATCATTACATGCAATAGTAAGCATTATGTGGTAAAAGTGTACCAATTCAGTCCAGTAAGTTCCAGCTTTCTGTGTTGTGCTTAAAATCTAAATGATGTTCTACTTTAAACTATTCCTGAGTTATAGAGCTCTGAATAGGGACAGGGGATTTCACTAGTTTTACCTAATTCCTTGTAATATTGATAGAGAAATCTTTTGGGAGTTCCATAAGCATGTGGTATATTGATAACAGGAATCACAATATTCCCAACAAGCCACACTTTTTCCATTATGTTTTAGTAAGTTTATGGACTTTTTAACATAGTAGTAGTAGTAGAGAATTGAAAATTGTGACAGAAATAGATTAATACAAATGCACTGAATAAAACAAAAGAGGTCTCTTGAATGGAGGCATTGTGCACACTGAAGTGTGCATTTTAAGGCTACAAATCAGTCTCTTGAAAGAGCTCATATGCAATGTAGAAATGGAAGCCTTGTTTTCTTTTGTGATATTTGTTTAATCAGAAATCAGTTAAGATTCAATCAATTATTTTTAAATAAAATTAAAAACTTGCTGTATTAAATCCTTCTGTTGCTCTCGATTATGCTCTGCATATATTTTGGTGAAGGTGAAAGTTGCTGTGTGAGACCGGGGGGCGTATTATTAATTTATGACCACGTTGGTACAGAAAAGAAAACAAACTCTGAACTTTATTTTCTGTTCTTTCTTCCTCTTCTTTCAGTAACATCATCATTAAGCTAATTAGTTCAATGCACCATTTATCATGTAACATGTTGCAAAATATTGCTTTGTCTCATTTAACTTATTTACCTTTCTTTTTTTCACCTAATTTAATATTCTGCCTCGCTATCCCGCCTTCCTGTGTCCTTTAAAATCTATTCTGATTTATTTCTTTGTCTCTGAAGATAAATGTTAGAAAAGGCACAAGGAAGAGTCTGTTTTCGTCTCCTTCAGCCTCCCATTCTCAGAAGAATGAATATTTTCTATTACCAACTCTGCATGCGTGTTGAAAATTGTCCCTCCGTGATACTGCGACTTATATTTTCATTTGCTTCCTGTCATTTTGCTTCAAACCCACTGATACGTTTCAGAGGAGAGAAAATGTGATTTATTCTTGAGTGTGTGAATCTGTGTGTGAGGAGGGGACACACACACACAGACAGAGCGGGACATCTTTTTTTTTTAAGCTTCCACTTGTCTCCAGCAGCAACTGATTCGATCCACATTAGAAGACTTTGGAAGTTTAACTTCATAACATTTTGTCCAACATATTGTCTGCTCTATTTGCTGGAATAACACATTCAGGCTTATTTCTTCACATCTAAAGCTTCTGTGTGACAAATTAGCATCCATCACAACGGCTGCTATGAACAGCTTTTACTGAATCTTTTTCAATGTGAACATACAAGCATTGTGTTGTGAATATTCAGGGTTCCCATGCAGTATGAAAAGAGTGTGAAATTTAAAAAAAGTTTTTTGTTTTATTTTCCCAGTCTGTAGTCCCACTTGTTATTTCTAAAGCATAAAAGTCAAAATTTCTTTTATTGGCTTAGCAACAGATGTTGTTTTCTAGATTTAAGATTTCAGAATATATTTAAAATATATATAGTCTAAAAACCATAAGATGCCTGTTAAATATTGCAATTATAAATCCTCCCAACATGATGCAAAAACTGTAGCTAAGTGTTACTGGTCCTAAGTGTCAGGACTGATGTGCGCAATCTGAAGAATAATAAAAACAGGAGAGCACAATGACGACTAGAGCGCTGCCTTTAATGTCCAGATTGCATCTCATTTATTTGTTAACCAGCAAACCTTTTACATTGTACAACATTAATGCTTCATATTATGTTTTTTTTTTCCCATAAACCTTGTTTCCTTTTCTCACAAGTAATAATTAACTTCAACACATTACCTTTTTCACATCACCATCTTTCGCTTAGATGAAGACAACCAAGGTATAGTGTATTAAACAGGATTAATCAACTCTTTTACAGCTTCACTGCATTTAACTGAATATTAACTAGTCTGAACATCAACATGTACACTGCTTTTAACTTATTAACTATCAAAAATATAATTCCAAGACTTAAAACAAATATAGACTTTAACATGGCATTGTCCCAACTTTAACCTCTGAAATCCCACACTTAATGAAGAAAGAATAGCGTCTCTCTACCTTTAGCTTTGGCTAGACCCACTTTACTCTTCTGGTTCTGGTCTACTCTGCATCACTGGCACCAAACATGGAGAAGCAGCATTCAGCGTCTATGCTCCACAAATCTAGAACAAACTCCCAGAAAACCGCAAAACAGCTGAAACACCGAGTTCCTTAAAATCAAGGCACCTGTTTAGAGTTGCTTTTGACATATAAAAACATTAACCAACATATTTGATGTATACTGATGTTTTTAATGATGGCACTTGATAAATGTAAAGTTTACTGGTTTCACAGCCGGTGACTGATGTGTTTATGATTTTATGTTTTCATTATATAAAGTACTTTGAACTGCCTTGTTGCTGAAATGTGCTATACAAATAAACCTGACTTGACTCTCAGGCTCAAAGCTACTTTGAGTCACAAAATAATTCAGTTCAATTCAGTTTATTTATATGGCGCCAATTCACAACAAATGTTATCTCGAGGCACTTTACAAGAAGAAAAAAAATCAATTGAATCATACATACATTCCAATTGATCCTAGACATCAGTAAGCTCAATTAATTATTCAAAGTAGTTCAAAAAGTTTCTAAGAAAACCCAGCAGATTGCATCGAGTCATTGACTTGCAGCATTCACTCCTCCTGGCCGAGCATGTAGCGACCGAATGGCATTGTGTTGTTGACTTTACAGCAATCCCTCATACTGAGCACGCATGTTGCAAATGTGGAGAGGAAAAACTCCCCTTTAACAGGAAGAAACCTCCAGCAGAACCTGGCTCAGTACAAGTGGCCATCTGCCACGACTGACTGGGGGTTTGAGAAGACAGAGCAGAATGCAAAAGAAAATTAGACGAACTAATGTAGGGTTATTTTCGATGTTCACAAAAATAAATAGTTAATAGCAGGAGAGGGAGAACGATTAGTTGATGGTAGCATTATCTCAGCTGAATCCCTCCTCTGGGCTTTCAGATATCACAACCAAACAGAATGCCAGACCAGGTGTAGCTTCTATGGAGAGAAAACAAAAAGTTAACAGTTAAAATAACAGCAAATAATGCAAATTGGAGAGTAGTAGAAGAAGAAAGTATCCTCTAGTAGCCTAAGCCTATTAGCATAACTGCAGAAATACCTCAGGATAACCTAAGCCAGTCTAAGTATAAGCTTTATCAAAAAGGGAATTTTTAAGCTTAGTCTTAAAAGTAAACAGGGTGTCTGCCTCATGGACTAAAACAGGAGAGGAGCCTGATAATTAAAGGATCTGCCTTTTAGAAATTCTAGGAACCACCAGTAAACCTGCAGTCTGAGAGCGAAGTGCTCTGTTAGGAACATCTGGACCAATCAGATCCCTGATGTATGATGGAGCTGATTATTAAGGCCTTTATATGTGAGACTGAGAATCTTAAATTCTGTTCTGGATAATGAAAGGGAAGCTAAAATAGGAGAAATATGATCTCTCTTTTTAATTTTCATCAGAACATGCACTGAATATGATTCAAACAGAAGCAAAATAAAACTCCTGAAACTGGAGTTAGTAAGATATCACGGCCTTTTAATCACCTAACCTTGCGAGACTTCCCTGGCGCCGGTTGGCATTCTGCCAATCTAAACCTCGGCTGCTAAAACTTACAAATATTAGTAGAAAGGTGCATAGAAACCATGTCACTGTACCACATACTGATCAAATAATAAGTAACCATCTTACAGAGTAGTTCTGGTGTGTTTACCGTGTACTGGCCTGAAGAATAATGGAAATAGGAGAGAGCAATGACGACCGGAGCACTTCTTTTAAAGTGTAACTAACCACCCTTGTCAAAGCAAAACCCCACCCCTCACACATTTTTGAAAAATTTCAGCAAGGTGGGCGGAGCCGAGAGATACTGAGAGGCTTAGTGGACTGGAGATGAGAAGAGGGAGGGGCTGGGGTCAGGAAGAACAAAGATCTGTGGTTTTTTTTTTTTTAAATAAACTTTCTTGCTATATTTAGCAACTTTTTAATCAAAAAAACAAACGTGATAAATCTAGCAACTTTTTTTTCCTGTGTTGTTGGAGACTTTTATGGCGACAGTGCTTTGCAGCTCAGCTGTTGCCCTGCTGTGTCATGAGTAAGCAAAGAACTGTGGTGAGCACTTCCAGCTTCCCAAACACTGCAGTCAGTCTGACAGTCGTCCGTCCTGCGGTATACCATCGCCAATAGTCAGAGCAGAGGAGACCCATTCCACACCATGCCCACATTGTCAATAAATCACACATTTGCTAAGCTGAGTAACGCTATCGATCAGGGCTCGCCATGGTCACACCCGGCTTGCTATTCCATCTCTGAGTGAGATGGTTTTACACCCAAACATGGGGCTGTGACGTAGTGTACAGGCTGTACCGTTGTAACCAAAAGGGAAATTCAACTGCCTAAGAATAGTTTGACCAAAGGAGCCCAGTACTGAGATGGTTTAAGGCAAGATATTGCCGAACTAAACAAATTTACACAAAATGTAAAAATTCACACAGAAACATATTTAGAACTCTAAATAACCTAACCTATTTAGACAGTTTATCAACAAAAAAGTTAGTTACGGTTTAATATCCAGATTGAGTCTGAAGCAAACAGGAAGTCCGCCCCGAAAACCACCCTGGAAGCAACGCCATCCAAACAAAGGTTCCACTTCTCCACTACTGTTCCCCCATTAAACTCAGGAAAGCACTAAATAGAGGCAGATTAATATGGCGAAATACAAACAGAATATTATTTGTTCATTAAAAAAAACATCAATCAGTAGTATATGAAAAATATTTGAAAATTACTGAACAACCAAAATAATGTGGTGACATTTTTAGGTGCACCACATAAGCAACAAAAAATGTGAAATACATTTTAAAAACCTACTTGACATGCTCCTGGCTGGTGTTTGCAAACCAACTAGTCAAGAAGTGCCATTCGTTTTCCTTGGCTCTGATTGGTTGTACCCTCAAGACAGTAGACGTTAGCTTCTGTTGTACTGCTAAAACAGTTTCCACTGTGTATTAATGCATATTTTAGGTTTGTTTAATGCTTGAACTATTAAGACAGACAGTTGTAAGAGGATTTTAGCTGCTCACAGATAGCTGTGGCCCCTAACCCCTGCAAATACCAGGGATCCATTGTACAGTTGACTGCAGGACTGTCCCATTAGCATCATAGTTTAGGAGAAAATGTTTGGAACCAGTTTTCCTATGAAGTTCCTGAATACAAACTCTAACTGTTGAGATCAGATGAGTCTCAACTAATCTTGGTTGCTCTGGTCCTGCACCTCATCAGGTTGATGTCCTGTAGAGGCTGGAGAGATTAACTTCAACACTGTTCTGCACAACAGGCCACTGTCAACAGGGTTTTTTTTTTTTTTTTTTTTTTTTTTTTTTTTTTTTTTTTTTCCCCAGTTTTGACACTTTTGTCATATTTTTCATCAGAGTACTTTCAACAGTGTCCAAATAGAAGGAGTTTAAGATCACAAGAGAGACCACAAAATTACTTAAATGTCTGAGATGTTTCACTCGCTTATAAAGCTCTCTAAAAATAATAAACTTATAAAACATACAGGCCCTTGTCCCCCTAGGAAGTGAATTGGGCACCACTGGTCTCCTGGAAGCAGAGTTTTGTACTCCCGTCATTATCAGAATGACCGTGTTTGTCCTGAAATCCTTTTTTTTCTGACTGTTAATTTTTTTTTTTCCAGATTCAGAGCGTAAGAAAATGTTTGTTTTTTTTTTTTGTTTTGTTTTTTTTAAATAGATTGCTGGTAACAAATAACCTAAAGATGCTATATAAAATGAGTTTTTGTCAAGTTGTCTGTGCTATATCAGCATGGCACTTGTTGATCCCTTGAGTTTAGGAGCCTTGTTGCGCCTGAATAGTTGATCAGTCACTTTACTATGAATGTTAGTAAGAAAGTCAACAAAACAAGACAAAAAATATTCCTATGAAAACAGATCTTCAAAAAGTTAAACTATTAGTCAAGGATTTTAAAGATTCCAGTGATTCTAGGTGCTTAGAAAAAGAATGTAAAGACTGATGGAGTGAGGCTGTTAAGCAACTTTTTTTCCTTTTCAACTCTAGGACATGAAATAGCAAGTCAATTGACTCTGATGTCCAGGAGGGGAAAAATGAAAATGTCCTTTTGCCTCATAAACATAGCTCACATCATAGCACAGCAGCAGTCCTTCACTTATGTTTTTATGTATATGGTTACATTTTTGTACTCAGTGCAGTGGCTGTCTTGCTGTGTCTCTGTCTACTAACACACCCCATATGGCGTCTTTTTGTCCCCGTCTCTGTGTGCGATGTGACCTACTGTGTTGAAACCGATTAACCTCACTAACGTTGATGGCAGCCACATTGTCAACATTTTGCTCCACAGTGGGAGTACACTTCTTTCATTTCAAGTAAAATCCAACTCATTTTCAAATGTGGCACCTGAAACAAGTCAAGCAGCCATTAGGTTATTGTAATGTGTCCTTGGAATTAGGTTCTACTTAACTGCTTAGTACATTTGTTCTTCTTCCCTTTTCTTTCTGTCTAAATGTTCCATTCTCTAAGTCTTAATTAGTGTTGGAAAATGCATACAAAAACATATATCAAAATATTTGGCTTGGTTGGGAATAGTGCCCTATGACATTTGGTAAGGATACGTTGTGCAGTCTTACACTACTTTTGTGCCCATCGTTTTGTTTATTTTCACCCAGTTTGTCTCCCACTGATTAGGACATTATCTCAAGCCTCAGATTTAAAGCAGATTTTTTTTAAAACACATTTCTTGTTGGAAACAATCCTGTTGTATTTAAAGCAGACCTTTTATATGGTCTTTATTTATATGATTACAATTTGTTTTAATACATTTAGCATCAGCAGTGTTATTTTAGGTTAAATATGCACACATGGTTAAAAACACACATGCAGGCCTTAAATTTAACATGTAAAATAGCAAGTTCAGCTCAGCGCACCATTTTATACAGGCATAGAAATAAATCTACAGTATTTAACACTATGCTGACTCACTGCTTTTACACAGTTTTACACTGCTTTTGTATGTTTTTATACAAACTCCCAATTCCATGTGCCAGAATCAATTTTCTGCTTGACTAAGCGATATGTTTAGGTGTCTATTTTTCTGTCTCATTGCATTTGTTGTGTGTGCATGTAGGTCAGATCACTGTCTGAAAGTAAAAGCTGTTGTCTGGCCTTCTTAAGCCCTTAATGGACTCAAAAACAGGGCTGTTCACTTGGCCCTACTGGGAGATTTTGAGCATGTGAGTGACCTGAGTTTGTTGAAGGAGTTCTAAAATAGTTCAGTGTCCATATGGCAGCCTTTGAGAGTTGGGGTTTAGTTGCTCCACAGATGCTTGCAAAGGACGTTATTGTCATATTTTCTTGCACTCAAACTGTATCCAAGAAAAAAATAATAATAAATGTCTAAATAATAAATCTAATCACACATATATTAAAGAGGATGTTAGTACAACAATGTGTTCAGAAAAGTGCATGATGATGAATGCATAAAGCAGAAACACACAAAGTGTAGTCATGCACATTTTGTCCTTGCTATGTCTGAAAGGCTTGTCACACAGGCCAACGCCTCAGCGGGGAGCACAGACAATCTGTCTTTTCTCCTCTAACAAAAGAATGAGTAAATATTCTTTCACTGGAACCCAGTAGAACAATAAATCCAAACTTTGTTTCCCTTATTCATTTTTTTTTTTTCAAAAGACTGCAATGGTAGTTTTTTTTTTTTTTTTTTTTTTTTTTTTCATTTTTTCTGCTTACTGGTGTTTGCTTTTCAGCAAAGAGTGGAAGCCTTAGCAGATTATTTCAACCCAAGACGGAAAGGGGCTGGTGTTTTCTTTGAAGTTCACAAATATGCCAGAAGTTGTCTGACTTCCCTTAACTATTCCTATTTTACCTTTGAGTAAAATCTTTTGGTAAGATCAGTCAGACTGCTATTATAGTGAGATTTTAAGCCCCATCTTTGGTGCTTCAAGTACTACAGAGTGATGTGTCTTTCATATTCATGCTATAGTTTCAACTCATGCCAGTCAATGTGTTGCTGTACAATCTCTGGGGCTCCAACCATATGTGCACGCATATTACTATGTGTTCCATCTCGGTTTCATGGCAGTTTCTGTTTGTGCACACATGAGCCCATGAATATCTACATGTGTCACTGCAGGCCCTGGCGGAGGGACAGACAGCACCGTGGGAGACAGCCAAGAAGGATGAGAATCGCAACAAGAACCGCTATGGCAACATCATCGCATGTGAGTACTGCACTGACTTTAATGAAAACTTGTGCTCTTGACTGTTATGATTTTTATATGTTTTCGTGAGATTTGTAAATCTTAAGATTTCATTGTGTTTCAGACCAGATGAGTTTGGTTTAATGTGGTTTCTTTATCTTAATGATTAATTTTACTTTTAACTGTGATAGAGATCAAATAGTCACATCTGTTTACAGTTGCCTGTGGTGGAAGAGGGACTAAATCCTTTATTTAAAGTAATATTTAAGGCCTTCAAACTATTTATGTTCTGCAAAACAAATAAAAGCAAACCCATTGGGTTTCTGATTCTATGTGTGTGTGGTATAGGCTCTTTTGGGACAAGTCTCTTAGACATTACTTATCAAATGCCTATAAATGTTACAAAGTATCCCTGACTTTAAAGAGATTATATTATAGTTTCATAGTGTAACCACTGTGATTTACACCTATCTTAGCTGTCTGGTAAAGTTTGCATTTCATGGGACAAATCAAGGTGCCAGAGTCTGAAGAAGAGTGGAGAAGTACAGAATCCATGATTCTTGAAGTTCAACGTGAAGTTTCCACAGTCAGTGTTAATTCGGGGTGCCATGTCATCTGCTGGTTCTGCTCCACCAGGTTTTCTAAAGTCCACAGTCAACATGTTCATCTGCCAGGAATTTTGAGAGCAATTGAAGCTTCCTTCCACTGATGAGCTTTATCGAGATGCTGATTTTATTTTTCAGCAGGAGTTGGTACTGACTCACACTCCCAAAGATACCAAAAGCTGGTTCAACAACCATAGATTTACAACAACCATAAATGGCCACCGAACTGGCCTGACGAGAACCCCAAGGAGAATCTGGGGGGGAACTGTCAGGGGACAACAGACTCCTGACAGTTCTGTTTAAAATATCCTTTTTTCTTTGATCTTATGTAATACTCTCATTTTCTGAGACACCGAATTTTTTTTTTTTTTTTTTTTTTTTTAATTTTCTGTAAGCCATAATCATCACAACTACAAGATATAAGGGCTTGAAATATTTCTCTCTGTGTAATGAATCTATTTAGTATGAGTTTCACTTTCTGAAATAAATGACAAAAAATCTTGAACATTTTCATGACAGTATAATTTTTGGGACCTATATTTGTCTCAGAAAAACAGCCAGGGTAGACAAAAAGTTCTGGGAAATTAGTTCCAGAAAAAAACATTCCACTTCTTAGTCAAGACATGTTTTAAGTTAATATAAACAACATCCCATAATATAAATCTCTTGAATGTAGGATGGATTGAAAGATTAACCAGCAGAACTGATTAGGGTCCTCTCATTTCAGATACAAAATCTGTTATAACGTTTTAAAAAAAATTGTTGGATAAATTAGGTATTAGACAAACATATCTACAATATTTGAGGTGCACAAAGGAGCATCATCGTAGATCCTTTCTCCCAGCAGCTGTTAAACTCTTTCTGCTTTTTATACACAAGTTTACACATCTTGTACATTTTTTAAAGTGCCCTACTCAGTTGCACATTTCTTTTGATCTGAGTATTCTATTTTTTATAACTTCATTGTATAACTGTAAAAGTTATGTCGTTTTTTTTTCCCAGTTTTTATATTTTTACCTTAGTTTGAATATTCAGGCATCCATTTACCTGCGACATGCTGCTGGTACACCTGAATTTCCCTACTGTGGGACAATAAAAGGACATTTATGTTCTATTCAAATCTCCAATAATATCAACATTTAATGTTTGGTATATGCAAGAGAGAACTGAAACTGTTAATTATGAATAAAGATTTCCTAGCTTTGCTGCCCACCTTCTGTTTTAATGCAGTTTTAAAGACCACTGAGACTTGGATTTTAAACTTGTGTAAGTCTAATACAGGAAACCTTGTAAGAAATTGCTTTCTGTTTGCAGAGGGATTTTCCTTCAATCCTGCCTGATGATCAAAAGCTGCAGCTTCTATTATATTCACAGAGACTTTTGTCAAAATGAGCCTTCATTTTGGTGCAAAGACGGACTGCAGTAATGATATTCGGAGTGAGGGACTGCATGTAGGATTAGCGTGTATGTGTGTTGTTAGTGTGAATTAGCATTTGAATATAACGGTGTGTGATATCTCAGGCATTTGCTGTCCTTTTCTGTGCACCAGCAATGTCCGTCTGATAGAATGTTCAGTCATGTGCTTGTTATCTTGCATAAGGCTACCTCATGTCTCAAGTATACTGGAACAACAAGAGCAGATTGTTTGATTTAAGTTTTAAAAGGTTTTATGATTTATTTGTTTGCCAGCATGCTCAGCATGATCCATATGCATAATGTTTTAGGCTTCATATTTTATGGTTTGTGCATATTAGTGTCCACAGGCCTGGAACTGTATACATATTTCATTATAAGGGTTTAGATGTCACGACAAAGACACTGCACAAACCTGAAGGCTTTAATATGAAACTTAGCGCTGGAATGAAATAGCCTGTCAAAGACTTGATAGCCAACAGGAATTATGATAAATTTGCTATTAGTACAAATCCTTTAATTACAAGGGCCTAGTAATGGAAACTGTCCATCTTGCTTGCTGTGATTGTACAAAGGCTAATTTTCTTGAGAAAATGTTTTAAAGGGCCCTCGGGGTAACAACTTTGTGCCGTGTCTTTATTAGAACATGGAAATGTGGTGAGACAGCCGATTGACTGTCTCCAGCTAAAACCCTGAGTATGGATAGAAGACTTTTTTTTTTTTTTTTTTCCTTTTGTAAGGCTAAAATCAAGTCACTCTGGTATTTCTAAGTAAAATGTAACGTAATCATATGGAAAGTGCATCAAAAACTTTAGATCTTCTCTAATGAAAGGGTGAGTGGCCTCTCTTTGATTGCAAGTTGAGGTTAATCAGAGGAGGCTAGCTCGTGTATTTATGTACAGGCTGCAGCTAAAGTGTTGTTGCAAACAGATTTCGCTGAAGTTATAAAACTTCTTTAATGTATAGCTGCATCAAAGGTACTTATTTATGATCAGAAGCCAATTTAACCTGTAATATTTAAGGTTTAGCTGCTCACTTGCTTGGATTAAAAAACACACAAACAGTTTGTTGCACTGTGGAGTCCTTTTGATTCTCTGTCAACTACTAACAGGAAGAGAGGTTTCAATATGTCAATCAGCTGAACAGAAATTAGTTGCTTTTTTTTCATCTAAAAAGCATCTTCATTTTGTGTAAAACCACTTCAGGATGAGAATAGACATAGACTAACGTGACTGTTGTCTGACAGCATGGATTGTGACAGTTTGGTATGAATACATGCAGCATTACAGCTCAACTGTTTAGAAACTGCAATGCAATGAGGCATCTGTTTTGCTGAAATTTATGGTCAAACATTGACTTCTACCATACAGGCTCTCATGCTTGATATCCAAGTCAGTGTAGGAAAAGCTGGTAAAGCACCACCGTCATTTTCATGTTCCTTACTGTTCAGCTTATTTCTCTGGTTTAACTGTATTTCAGTAGTTAAAGATACTGAGCTGCTTTGTCAGCTGTTGATATAAAATAAAGAAAAAAATAAGCTTGTGGGAGTTCTTTGAAGAATCCTGGGCTCATATGATGAAATTTGGACCACAATTATTTTTACTGCCACTTTAATGGACTTTTAAACTACTTAAATGTGGAAAATGTATTTTTAGTTATTGAGTTATTGAACAAATAAGCCCAACTGAACAAGTTTAGAAGTATAATATAACTTAACTTCCAACGTCTTTGCGGAACCCAAAATGTTGCCAAACGATTGATGACACATTTTTCGGGGGACTGGGCTGTTCCTTTTCCTCCTCGACCGAGACGAGTCTGGTATGGCTGCAGTCTGGTGGCCTCCTGTGTCATAGCACTCATCTCATGGCGCTCATCTGGTGAACTTAAGCCACACCCCCTGTGCGCTTACTTTCCAAAATAAAAACTCTTGTCACATATCATCCAGGGGGGTCATGGCTTGAGTTCACCAGGCGACCACCATGAGACAAGCGCTATAACACAGGAAGTCTCCAGGCTGCAGCCATACTGTCTTGCCTTGACCAACTCTACTGCCGCCGCTTCAACATTTGAAATTTCCTCCATTTTCCCAGCCTCACTGTCTCTTTCACTTCTTGCACTTCTTGTTACAGACTGGATGGGGGTGGAGTCATGTGACTACAGACTGTATATGTAGTGCAGCGTCTTAAAGGGACAAGAGCATAACCTACACCTACAAAAAGACAAAAAAATTACTTTTATTTTCATTTTTTAGAACACCAAAAATACCGACATGGGCAAAATGATGTCGGCCATCATCAGAAATTTTGGTGTCTGTTAATTTTCGGTTTATTGCCCAGGCCTAGTTTCAGATCAATTTGAATATAGATTTCAGGATGTTTGTCAATCAGATGATCAAATTACCTCTTCAGCATGCCATCAAGTTTGGCAAAGGCCTGGTAAGAAGCTAATTATTTGATTCAGGTGTGTTGGAGCAGGGTCCATCAAAAAGTTGCTGGGCAGTAGCTCTCGAGGAGTGAAGTTGGAGACCCCTGTGATAATGCAACATGTGGATGTTCACTGGTTTTACATAAGACTATTGTGGTATCTTAATCCCCCTTCTCTATCATGTGATTAACTTTTTCAGGTGAGTGTTAAATTATTGCCTGAATATTACTTTTAATGAAGTTGAATTACTTGGATTAAGAGGATTGTCATAACTATCTGGCATCATGACATAAAAAAATTGTTTCTTGGCTTAAAATTCCAAGTATTATTGGTGTAGAGATTAGCAGGCAAGCAGGGATAACCTGCTCCTTAACATCAGTAACTTGCTAATTTGTGGCGAAACATAATGAAATTAAAACTGACCTACCTTTTGCAACCCAAACCTCTTTGAAGGGACTCTTAAGGAAGTTTTGTAAATATATGTTATCTTCAAAAAACATAGAAGTATTTTTAGTTAGAAAATCTTTCTGCTTCGGGACAAGAACAAGAGATCCTAATCATGACTGATGTTGGATAAAGTCTGATCTTGTTGCATCTAGAGTAAATTTGGTCTACATGTAGTCACAGCACCTCTAAGCCAAGCAAATACTCAGTGAGCCTGAGCAGAATACTGTAGAAGGACCTAAATGTTTGGCCTGGCTTTGTGAGATTTTAAACACTCAAAATGTGACCCTCCCTCGTTTGGACTGACTGTTCCATCCTTGTGAGGGTATTTCACATCCTGCCATTTCTCTGCAACACTTCTCAAACACGCTAATGCAAACTTGTGCCACCTCTTGCTCTCCCTCCCTCTGGCTCTCTCTGGAACAGTTTGGAAAGGGCTGATTTGAGTTGAAGTGTTAACACACTCTTCCTCCGGCCATCTGCCAAACACAAACGCTTGATGCCATGTTTGAGATCCCCTCAGCACACTGAATAAATGTTAATCTACCCGCCTCCTGTCCTCCACTCTTTTTCATCCAACTCCTTTCTCTCAGTCCTCAAATGTTGCTCTTCTTTTCATCTCATTCCCATTTCTTTTGTTGTTTGCTTCTTTCTGATCTGCTCTATCTGTTGCTTCTTTTTATTTTTAAATTTTGTTTCAATACAATTGCTTTGCTACCCTTACATGTCCTGCTTTTATTCATGCCTGACACCTTTTTTTCTTTCCTTTCACTGCTTCTCTCTATCTGTCCATCTGTTCATGCTCTCCGATTGCCTCTGACAGTTTATGGGTTGTGGCAAAGCGCACTAGTGTTTCCTCATCTCAGGCATCTGTCTGCCTTGATTTCCTCCTTCTGCTCGTCCTTCCCCTCCTTTTTTTCTTGGTTCTTTTCGTGCTCTGCTCTTAGTTCTTAGAGCAGCCATTCCCATATGCTCATTTATAATTCAACACAGGCTTTTCTTTGGAAATAAATTAATTTTTTTGCTCAATATTTGCATATATGTAAAAATAAATAAATAAATAAATAAATAAATAAATAAATAAATAAATAAATAAATAAATAAATAAAGTTGATATGAATGCTGCTGGATTCCTGAGTGTTTTTACTTGCACAAATTGCTTGCACAGTATTTGGCTAGGAATGGCTTTTGGGGGTTTTGCTTCAGAATCAAAGAGTGGTTAAGAAAAGGGCTGTAAAGTAAAGACACACATCTTCCAATGGATTTTGTTTAAATTGTACTTATGGACATGCAATATAGTTGGTTTAACCCACAAGAGAGGACGAGCCTAGTTGGTTTAAGTAGGAGATAGTCAGAGTTGCTTACATAATTCCATAAAGATGAATAAGATTCATCGGTTTGTGATGTATTATTTCCAACATGTGACTAAACATTAAAGTTAAACAGCAGACTCTACCTGCTGAGGAGACTGAGGTGTTTTGGAGCACAGGGCACGCTCCTGAGGGTCTTGCTTCAGCCATCTTCTATGTATCTGTTTGTTGGAACAGCAGTTTATCTACATCTGAGAGGAAGCAGTTAGATAAGGAAGGCCAACTCTGTACTAGAATGCCCCATCGACCCAATGCAGGTAGTGGAAGACAGAAGAACTCTGGCTAAAATACTGTAACTCTTGACAGCGTCTCCCACCCCATGCATAAATCTGTTGCTGAACTAGAGAGCTCCTTCAGTGGCAGCCTGCTGCATCTGAGGTGCACAAAGAAGAATTATTGTAGATCCTTCCTCCCATCAGCTGTAAGACTTTATAATCATCACTGCTTCACTTCAAACAATTGCATCACTGCAGTTTTTCAGTTCTTGTTGTTTTCTTATGCACAAATATCCATGTTCATCTTGTACATATATTTTCTTTAAATTATCCTACTCTGTTGCTCATTTCTTTTAATTTAGATATGCTGTTTTCAATAACTGTACAGTATAATTTTTCTTTGTCATACATTTACCTTTACACTACAGTCTCTTATTCTTATTTTTATAAATTTTACCTTTGCATGACTATGCATTCATTCATTTACCTTTAACTAGCTGCTGGTCCACCTGGTACAATAAATGATATATCTCTTCTTTTCTATTCTTTTAATCTCTGATTAGCTACATAATTCTTTTTGATCACACCGGCTCTCAGGCCTTGTTTAGGTTTAAAATCAAAAATCAGAAGCTACTATAACACTGCTTCTTGTTTTATCACACACAGCTGGTAAATAAGTCCTAAACCCCTGTAAAGGGCAGTATTATGCATTTTCCAGGCACATAGTGCTATTTCATAGCACAAGAAGTAACTATGTTACCTTCGGTTGTGAAAAATGCTCTATATATCAAATATGACTTAAAAGAAATTTGACTTTGTAATTTAACGCTTTGAAATTGGGCCTCTGTCTCTTTAAGAAAGTCCTATTCTTTCCAACACTCTGCCTTCAGGAAGTCATGACAACAGCACTCCTCTATTAACCCTGTAACAACATTTTTACCAGTGCTGAAGTGAGAAGTAGCTTGTATAATGAGTTCAGGAGATGCACAATTCTGCTAGGTGTTTGCTAATTGCTGCTGAAGGAACTGAGTGGGGAAGTTGCAGGTGTACTGGTGAGATTATGCTATGGCAACACAATTGATTTTATTGCTTTTTAGCTTTTTAAAGTAAATGCAGATGGCGGTTTTTACTTGGATCTAAACATAAACAATAAAATGCGTTTTGTTAAATCTCTCAGTAATTTTTATTATATTTGCCCAGCATTCATGATATATCTCTGTTATGTATATTAAGTGTTTAGGGGGTTGAAGTATGTTGTTCAGTAGAACTGAAATAAATTCTCTGGAGCTGCATATGAGGAATAACACGTCCTTGCTTCCTTCTTCTTGTGTTTAATTATTTCTGAATTTTTATTCATTTCGATCTGTTTAACCTTCACAAGTCTAATGATCATCGATCAGCTCATTGAATTTCTCATTCCTTACTCCTATATCCATCTCAGCAAATATTGCACAATAAACCTCAGAAACATCACACATTTCTGTTATTGAACAGAATCTATTTCCACCAAGCATGCAGTTTGTTTTAACGGCTCAAAGTCAATTGAATGCGCTAAAATTTGATTTCCTTTTTTCATACGCTCTGCCAAGAGCAATGTCCCCTCCCAGATATGGATATCCATCCTCATTTTTATTCCAAACTGGTTCAGTCACTGCTGTACTTTTTCTCCCACCTAGAGGAGCTAAATGTATATTCAGAAATAAAATGCACTTGAAGAAATGACTTGCATCAAACTTATTAGAACTAAAGTTGTTTGAAAGCAAGTGTATATAGTTATAGCTCAGTCTAACCTTCCCACTGCTTGGATTTTGCTGTCTAAACTCTTTTTTTCTCATGTCAGTCTTTCCTTTGTTGCCTTCAATCCTTATCTACTTATGTTTTCTATCCAGTGTTTACAGCTAAAAAAAACAAAAAAACAGATGAAAGTTAGCCAAGAGTCTGCAAAGTTTGACACAGGAGGCACGGATGTACAAGTTCAAACTATTTTAATTTCATATAAACATTCCTGACTTTCCAAGCACTCTGTGATGGTTGTTTAACGTGCCGGGTGGAGGAATAGGAAGAAGATAACTGCAAAAAACACACACACAAAGGCAAAGTGCAAACGTTATTCATTCTACTTTCCTGCTACCTCGTTTGACTTTTCTCTTCGGTCGTACTTTCACGTCTGTTCTCTTCTCATCCACCTTTCCCCAGTGCCATTGACCTCCTTTTACTTCCTGTTGTTCTTCATTTCCTTTCTTCTATATACAAACACAAACTTGCTCTTCTTGCCATTCACTGATTTCCAAAAGTGTTCTGGCCAGTGACATTCATTAAAGGGTCAGTTTTTGCTAAGCAGTGCTACTTAGCACGCACACAAGCTTCACCTGGTGTTAGACCCCTGAGCGTTGCTCCCATAATCAGATTCCTCTCCCACATCTTGTTGCTTCTCATTACAGCTGAGGTCACATGAATCATTGTTTGCGTCAGAAATGAGAGCAATTAAAGAGATGCATTTATAATGGTATGTGTGAAAGTGTCTGTGACTAAAAGAAGCAACAAACTGGTGTTTTCTAAAAGGAGTAAACCATGGGTGGGTGTGCTAATTTTACATGCAGCGGTGGACGGTGTCTTTCCCTCCTCTTATCTGCTCTGGCTTCAATGTGCAACACGTCTGTTGAGCTGCTCTGAAGTCCTGATGCCAACATCTTCTCTGAAATGTTTGACCAAAGAAGCACAACAAATATTACCATCCTGAGCTGACGCACACACACACACACACACACACACACACACACACACACACTCTTAGACAAATACACATACACATACACTCTGAACTCTATATAAACATGAGAGTTTCAGCAAAATAGAAAGTCCGATCTGCCATCCACATCCACTTACATGCAAATACACTCAAAGTCTTCATATAACTAGTATAGTTAACATAAATAACTTTTAGCAGTTATTAATAAAGACTTTATTAATAATGGTTGTGCAAAAGACCTGAACAGCTTTCAGTAAAACTAGTGGGATCTTTTACAGTGTCCCATTTTCATGCCAATAATAACCGTGGGAATTAATATGCTGCTTAATACCAGCCTCCACTTATCCCAGAGGATTTTCTACTAGATTTCCTAACTTGACTCTGGAGGATTTGTCAGTGAGACCACCCACTAATGATGGACATCATGCTCTGGCTTATAGTTGGTGTTAGTTTATCCCAAATCTGTTGCGTGGATAATAAAGTAGCCCATTTCATGTTGATACCAAACTGGATTTACAATGATTTTTGTGTTTGTCTGCAAGACTGAAAATGTGACTAGATGCGATCAAACTGTTGTAATACCAAAATAATATTTACTTGTTCTATCCATTGGAACAACAGTCACATTTAAACATTTTAAACTACTTAAGCTATTTACTTAGGGGACTATATCTTGTGAAAACATTGTTAAATGAACATGAACTACTTCATGTTTGGAGCTTTAAAGCTGCAGTATGTAACTTTGGACGGCTCCTGACCTAAAACAGCTAATCAGAGCCAGGAGAAAGGTCTTAGCGCTGTCACCCACCCTCCTGTTGGGCAGCTCATGGTGAAAAAACAACTTGCTCTTCAAGGAAAACCGTTTATCTGCCGTCATTGATGGCCATGCTAACTAGCCTTTGCATTAGCGACAGGCTAAGTTGTTATGATCCAGCTCTCGCTTAGCAGAGAGCAAGGGGGAGTGTGTGAGTGGAATGTACATGAGGGTGATTGACAGTGCTAAGACCCTCCTCCTGGCTCTGATTGGTTGTTTCTGACTGAGTGGTGGATTTCTGGAGTTAGTACTGGCAGCACTGGGAGAAGCCAAAGGAGCTGGATTTTTTTCACAGATTATCTATCTTACACTGTCATGACATAATGCTAATTTTAACAAATATTAAAAAAAAAAAATAATAATAATAATAATAATAACATTGCTCATAACAGCTACATACTGCAGCTTTAAGGTTAACTCTGTTTGGGCTGGGTTCTTCCAGATAAAGAAGAAAGTAAAAAGTCTTGCAATTGGTTGTATCAAATCACAACCACTGAAGAATACAAAGATTCTGCTTAAACAGCTAAAAAACACTTATTTTCAGTTTGCTTTTCTTTTTAGAAATTTATTTAATTAAAAAAAAGCCACCTTTTTAGGGGGTTGTTTTAGCAGGCAAGATTTCCCTTCCCAGCAAAAGGGTTGTGTACAGTAATGATATGTGGCTCTACCTGGTTGACTTCACTCTGATTTGCTACAACCATATTTAGAATCTTTTCAGTAAAATGCCCTGAACATAGTCTCAAATTGAGGTTAATAGTGTTCATTATAACCTGTTCTGTATACTGTATTGACATATTGATTCAATAAAAAAAAAAAAAAAGCCTGGTACTTCCCTGTAAATGAACTTCAGACACTCTTCTCTGGTTCTCTCATCCTTCGGGACTAAGTGGAAACTTCCATCTGTTTTTTAGCACCCTTGGACATAACAGCTCCGCTTTTTAGTAGCCATCCTCTTCTCAAGTGAAGTGGCCAGACATGCTAGCGTGACGTAGCCCTTTAATTAGCTGATGTATCAACTGGGGGGAGGAGGGAAGGGGACGGATGTTTGCTTGATGGTGTGCTCTACTTGGAGAATATGAATTACGTAGAAAGATAACCTACATAGAAAGAAACTGTTCTCCGAGTCGCCCATTTCTGAGCAAAGAAACAAAGCTGACCGCCTATTAGTAGGGCTTTTGATACCAACTCTTGACATTCACACGGCCTCATCAGTGCCCAACACATCATATTATACCCCCAAAACCACAGAAAAATGAAATTTATTGTCATGACCCCTTAAACTCTCATCAGTAGTCCATTATGGTTTTTGTCCCTTTATCCTTTTTAAACTTGATTGCATATCAGGAAATGGTAATTTTTAAATAAGACTTTCCTCTACAGATGATGATGAACTGATTTCTGTTGCAGTGCCCTGTGGGGGGATACACACATATAACGGTGATAATTATTCTGATTTTAGCACCAGCAGTGGTATCATTGATACTCTTGATGATGATTGTTGTTAATCGTTAAGACGGCTGGCGGTAAAAGGGAGTTTGTAAAAGGATCCGAGCAGAATTTTGATTCTGAATTCTTCAAAATGATCCATAAAAATGCATTCTGATTCAGTTTTGTAGGGAGAGTGTAGTATTACCAGTGGTTAAAGGTCATTGACCTAAAACCTCATGGAGTTGATTGTTCATACATTGTAAAGATGAGCTGTTATCACTGCCAGTGTGGGCTGATTAACTGATGATGAATGAATCTGTATTAATAGGATGCACTGCTTTAAGAACAATTATACCCCCCTGATACACACAGCATGGTACAATTTTAACTCTTGAGCCTCACTTCACTTTTAATTTGTCTGACCAGCTTCTCAGTGACTGTTCTAAAAATTAACAACAGCTTAATCAGGTTGCTCCTGTGATAATTTCATGCATATCTGCGTTTTAATCAGGAGGATGAGTCTCGGGAGCAAGTTGAGCTTGGTTTATCTCATTAATTCACTTAAACTCAATGAGTCATTGTCTGTTTTATGTAGCTGCAGAGATCCAGATATGTTCCTTCTCACACGTTTTTGTGTTGACGTAAACATTCAGTTCCATTACACCAACAAAAGAACTCATTTTCTTTTAAAGCTCAGAGTTGGAGAGTTGGAAGTCACACTCTTCATCTCATGATTTACAAGACCAGAAACATTTGAAACTGCCAAAGGAAGGAATCCACGAAGCTCTCTGAGCAGATGCCTTGACCCAAAGGATGAGTGAGCTCCTTGCATTATCTGTAAGGCAGAGCCCTTCCACCATACATATTCAGAATCTCATTAATTCAGTCATTATCTCCATCTCATGACAATATGCGTGATTTGGAATGTAGATGTTTTGGCTCAGTTCCTCCTTCTACATGACAGATTAGAAAAATGTCAGCATTACAAAATTACCATCTGTTGATCCGCTTCATGCTCCAACCTGCACTCCATCAAGATCTAGACATCAAGACATTCAAAGTCCAGCTTTTAAGGGATGGACTCACTTCCAGCCAGTTCAGAACCATGGCCTCAAACTCAGAGGACCTGGATGTTCATCTCAGCTGCTTCACATTTATCTGTGAACTGATTTGCTGAAATTCATGACTTAAAAACACCACAGAAAACAGAACAATAGAATAGAAATATATTTTATTGTCCCACGATGGGGACGTTCTGTGCAACAACAGCAAAGTGACAGGCAATAACAGAAAACAAAAATATCGCCTGTAAAAAGCAGAGTTGAGACTCTGAGGGTTCCCAACCACACACCTTCCTCTACACGACCACATCATGACACCTTATCTGTGAAAATGTTTTTTATTAAAGGAGAACTAAAATCACATTTCAAAATATTGATATCGCATAAATATCATGTAGTGAAACACTTCCACAAAACATTCCAGGAGCCCATTTCTCTGACCTAAAACTTAACTTGTTTTTAGCTTTTTTGTCAATAAATGTGAAGTAGGGTGATTTGGGGGGTGAGTTATCATCCTGGGTTCATGACATGCACTCTGCCTTAGCCAGCCATTAAAATATTGCTGTGATATTATATGTGGTGATATTTTTTGTGACATTGTGTGGCTGTGTTGATCTAAAACTAAGGGATTTTCTGCATCCAGAATAATTGAATTTAGCGCTTCTGCATTTCATTGACTCTCTTTGCAGCCAATCCCTTTCCTCTCTGCCACTTGCTCCATGTTTCTCGCTTCTTATTTTCTCCCTACTCTTCTTTTCTTGATCTCCCCAGACATATCTAGTTTGTGGTCGTACAGGGCCCAAAGCCTCACGGTCGAGTTTTATAGCTCTTTGTTTCAAAGCTGAGGGTGGGTCTGAATCAGAAAGTGACCTGACCCCCTCCTCTTTTGCTTCCTTCACCCCACCACTCTCAGAAGGGGGTCTACTCTTTTCTGTTTTATGACACTCTCATGTATGGTTCTGCAGATCTGAGTTTTCCTGTGTTTTCTTATATAGTAAGTTAATCAGTTAGAAGTCAGTGTTTCAGTATTCCATTTCATTTTGCCATAGTTTGTTCATCAATCTGATTTGATTCCCATTTTTATTATTATTACCATATATCCCTTTTTTGTGTGTCATCAGTAGTTAGATTGCATGCCAGTCATTAAAAAGGTTGTTTTCGGAGTAATTCAGCTGTAAGGTTGGGCCATTTTGTTAATAAATTCTCAGACTTGATTAGAAATAAGCGTGTCAGTGATCATGGCTCATTGTGTGAACAGTTCTTCTACCTGTGGTTCTGAATTCATTCCTTCATGAGGGACTGACTAGGTTTGACTTATGATTCCAGAGATTCTGGCAGTGCCCCGATTTAACTAAAGAACTTCCAGTTTTATTAACAATTTAATTAATAATAAATTATTAATTATAATAATAATTACACAAGTCAAACAATAATGCAAATTCTGATTCCCAACAGTACAATTTGTGGATGTAGTGCATTGATAGGAATTTCTATTCTGGTAATTTGTTCGGCACATACCTGTGTGACACGAGCTTGAGATAAGCTCCTCGTTTCAACTTGTCTGTGGTGACATCATCCTTTCAATTTGCTGACTATGTTTATGAAACATTTATTATCTTCCATACTTGAAGAAATAAATGGTAAAATCAGGCTAAAACTAATGTATTCATCTGGCATCTTCACTGGACCTTATAGTTGTCTGTCACTTTTCTATTTCTGTTTATTTTGTGGTCCTAAACTGCACTTCACTTTAGTGCCGCCCCGAATGGACCAACAGCTCTGCAGGGCGCCACGTCATTGAGCAGAAGCTTCGGTTCTTTCTGCACTTCATCTGTCCCTCCTCACCCTCTTTCATCTGTCTCTTGCTTCCTTTTCCTCCTGACAGCCTTCAAACAGCTGGAAACATCTTTCTGTGTGCTTTTGTGTGCATGCATGTGTAAGCCGACATCATTCCTGGGTTGTTTGACACATCAGCTGCAGGCAGCGCTGGACTAAATAGGCTATTACACACCAAACCACCCTTCACTCTCACACTTCCACACTAATGCACATACATTATCGGCAAACCGAAAACAGCTAGAATACTTCAAAGAAAATGCAAACAAATCTGTCACACCCTAAAGACGATCTTTAAGTGGGAACATGCTAACACACCACTTAGTCTCTTACATTCTTCACTCAATCACAGATGCCATTACATTTTCTAATGCCTTGAGCCAAACTGACATCGGAGAGCACGCCATGTGTGAGCTGAGCTCCGAAGGGAGTTAACTGATTAAGTATATCTGTGACAGACACGATCCCTGCTTAGTGGCTACTGAAAAGGGAGGTGAGAGGAGTAAGTGGAGAAGAGATGAGAAGGAAAGGAGAGCGGAGGATATAAAACACCTTGTTCAGTGCATTCATCTCACTACTGTGACCGTCCTTTATTCACCTCTGTTAAACACCAGCTCCATTGGTTTCTGGAGACATTTAAAGTCAGTTAAAAGCAGCGTTAAAATGCATTTACAGAAACAGAGAACTTTTAATTGCTCAGGACAAGGTAATGATTTTTTAATTAGCTTCTAAATTAATTGAAATTGTGAAACAACAGCTGCTTCATTCACTCCCTCGAAACTCACTCACAATGACAGTGAAATGTGATTTTTGGCTAGATTAAAGAATGTCTCATAAACAGTCTAGAATGTGTTTGTCTCTTTATTTTTCCACCACTTTAAATCTTAACCCAGTGGACCAATGCATAAAATCCTCCTCCTCAAGCAGAAAAGCTCTGTTTTCTCTTTCTGGCATTTTTCAAGCAGCAACAAAGACAATAATAAACAAAAGAGCCTGTAAGTAGATGTCTTTGCGTATCGCCTTGCAGCTCAAAAGAGCATAAAGTCTGCAGGAGCTTGATAAGGTTTTGTCCAGTATCGGTAATACAACAACGACTTTATCCAGCAGCCTTGACAGAAAAGACATCAAATGTTGCAGTAATAGCTGCCAAGTCTTTCTCCCAAACCACATAGGCCAAGTATTACTTGTATTCAGTGCAAGAGATGTTTGTTTCCTTCAACAAAGATTAAAGATTTGCTGTTGTATATCCAGTCTTATTGACATGCTGGTTAGAAAAATGTTTAAAAATGTTAATCCCCAAAAAGACAATGAATACATTTGAAACCAGACACACAACTATTTTTCACCCTATATCAGATATTAAGTCAAACTAAACCTTTCCTGTTGTGAGTTAAGGTGACTAAAATCGTTTTTAGATCCTGATTGGCAGAATAATAGAATTGTTTTATCTTCTTCTAATTCAGAAACTTGGATCCATTTTCTCAGTACGTGGTCGAGTTGCCTTTTTAGCTGAAAGACTGAAATGCTTGGGTATCCCACCACAAACTTCTCACAGCAGCTTGTTGGGATTTTGGCCTATTCCTCATGACAGAACTACTGTAACTGAGTCAGATTTTCTTGAGCACAACTTTTCAGTGGTGGTGACAAATTGTCTGTTGGACTGATGGACTCTCCAAAAACATGGACTTTGTTGTATAATTCAGTTTGCGGTCTGCTTAGAGACATTGTTCATTTGGAAAACCCATTAGTGCCTAAGCATGAACTTCCTGACTGATGTTCCTGAGATGTTGCAAAGTATTTCCACAAAATGTTCTTTCCTCATGATGTCATCTATTTGTGTATAGTTGAATAAATGAGCGTGGTTCCTTATGGCATGTGGAGATTGTACCCAAGGATGAACTAGACTTCTGGAGATCTATAATTCACTTCCAGATGTCTTTGTTAGCTTTCTTTCATTTTCTTTTTTTGTGATATCACACAAGGAAGCAGTGTTTGAGGTCTTGCCTTAAAAATACACCTACAGCTGTGCCTCCCATTCAACTTAAATATTGTGAATTAACAGAAAAAGCTTACAAAGCCATGACATCATGATCTGGGCATTCCTAAATTTGTAGAAACTGAGGAAAATAATAAAAAAATTATATTCTGTTACAATGAATGAAAAACAAATTACTGAATATTCTCTCTGATGATTCTGGCATTCATAAACAAGAAATGATTTTGTTAATCCTACCTGATGTAAAACATCATTCAGATCTATATAATGTATAATGTGTCTTTTTATACTTCTTGTTTACCTCATTTCAGCTGTATTTATGTATTAAATTGGTCTAGCTTTTTGTCATCCAATATAAAACTTTGACCTTTGATGTTGAAAAGCAACCTGAAACTGCTGCTTCTTTTTGCTATGTACACCAAACAATCATTAGACTCTAGTTACTCCCTCTCATTTGTGTTCAGCAGTGGTCGACAGGCTCTCACTCGGCTACAATCTGATCTGATGTCTCCAGATTGTAGCTTTCTGCTACAATCGACTGCCTCTGCCAGTCTGCCCATGATAAAAATAATTTTAAAAAAAACAAACAAACAAAAAATTGATTTGGCCTTTTCTGGCCCCCTGAAGTTAACAAGTTCTCCCCTAAAAAAAACTTTCGTACAGTGGCTGGCAGGGTAATGACAAAAATTTCAAAGAAGATGAAGGCAAACGAAAAGCAGCGAGTAGAGGGGACAGGAGAGGAAAAGGAGGAGTTGCAAGGTTATAAAGAGAGGGAGACTCTGCCAAGGATTGGAGCTCATTAATGAGTAATGGGTTTGTGACTCTTTGCCCTTGGACACCTCAGCTTCTGATGACTTTGTTGCTACTCCAGTCCAGTGCCACAGATGCCAGCACGAGACTGTGTACACTCTGTGTGCCCATATCTGGTTCCAGGATCAGTTCAAGGCAATGAGTACACAGCAGTTGAAAAATATTCTTGGTGGAGCTGATGTGCCAATAGATTTCCCTTCCTAGTTCCGTACAGGAGTTCAAATGAACGGTAGGAAAATGACTAAAAATCCACAATAATATAACATTTTTCAAACAGCAAAATAAGATAAGGGTTAAATTAGCTAAAAGTAAAAAGTCTCTTCAGTAACTTGCAAAATATACAGGATTTAATCATTAAATCAGTGTCCACTGCTAGCACTGAATCAGACTCAAAACTGTAAAAAACCACCAAACTAATGTATGACAGACTAGAAGTTTAGATCTGAACAAACAACGAGCTAAATTATATTACAACTGAAAATAATCAACTAATGACAGCAGAGAGAAGAGGCCTGAAAAAAAAAAAACACAAAAACACACATTGGTATAGGACAAAAAGATCATGAGTCCAAACAAAAAATTAACTCAGAAATCCAAAAGACTTAACCAGGTTCTGCTGGAACCAGAACACCAAGCAATCCCCTGGATTTATCTGAAAATCCAGGTGCTCAGCAGAATCTTACAGATATGACTGTTCATAGATCTGAGTCAGCAAACAGGACTTCAGCTCCTCCTCATACAACACCACATTCGAATGGCCATCTGACTCAGCAAACATCATGATATCAACCAAACATTAATATTATAACAGCAGAAACTCAAAACAGGAGCATAATCATTAATAGCAATTAAAAAAAAGGAAATCTTGGCAACATTTATCCAGAGCAACAGCAACAGAGTAACATAAGCATCAAATAAACCACAGCAAAGAATAAATGATACCAGCTGATGAACAGATTAAGTAAACAAAAAAAAAAAAAAAAAAAAAAAAAAAAAAAAAAAAAAAAAACAGAGCAAAATAGTAGCTGAAACTAATAAAACAGAAGCTGTAGCTTACCAGCCATCTGTAAAATCCTCTGCATTGTCATGCAAGGTGGAGAATTCGTTCTAAGCTTCCCCTCGATTGCTGTCGTCGCCATTATCAACTTTATCCCCATAGTGACCCAAACATTTCCGGCATCTTCTAAGGCAGGGGCGAAATTCCAAGCCCCAAAGACATTAAATTTAGCGATTCTGATTGGCTAAATGTGTATTATTTTTCCCTAGCAACCACGTACAATTGGCTATTTAGCTTCAATTCTGTTGGGGGAAATTCCCTCATGAATAATAGTCAGTTGGTGTGATGTGTAAAAATAATTAAGATTACATTTAGGCACACGATTAAGGAAGACTTGGTTTGATAATATTTTTTAATAATGTTTATAGATCATTTTTAGATTTTGTTTAGATATTTTTTTCTCCACATCTCGGAGACCCCCCCCCACCCGGAAGATTAGAAACTGTAATTCTGAGGAGGAGCTGGGTCTCGAAGGTGGTGCTAGGTCCATCCAGGTGTTTTGCACAGCTGAACAGCTGCCATGGGAAATTAAAGGATTTCTCAAACACGCATGAAAGAATCAAATCAACACTCCAGGTATGTTTTTGATGAGGAAATAACATTATAACATGATGTAATGCTCAAAAAAGTCAATTTTACATAATACAGCACCTTTAAAGATATCCCCTCAAACGTAGTACTATATTGTTTCATCATATGTCCAGCTTAAATTTCTTGTATGCTTTGCTTGTACATATATACACTGTTATTGCACTAACTGGAGAAAAAAATCAGTTCTCTTTGTCTCAAGCGCCGTTTTAGCTGCTGATATACTGTATACAGACTACAGAAAGATCCAACCCACTGTCTGCCTCTTCAAACATGTGGCCTGTGTCCAGATCTGCAGTGTTTGCGAGCCAGTACCTCCTGCCATTTCAGCCCAATTAGAAGCTCCCCTTCCTGGGCAGAGAGCAGCAGAAAGGGCCCCTCCTTCCTTCCAGCCTTATATCTGTTGCTCTCCTGTTATGACAGCCTCTGACACGAGGTCTGTGTAATTACTGCTGCCTGAAGGAGCAAGACTGTATGGGGCAAGACAGAGGGAAGGGAGGAAGGAATACAGCAGAGGGAAAATACAGAGGAAAGGAAGAGATGTGTGGACAGGATGGGTCCAGGAAAAGAGAAGAGAAACAGAAGCGTTGAAGTCAGGAGAAGGAGAGAGTGAGCAGACGGCTGGCAGACGACCTCCTGCTGTTTGTTTGTACATGCAGTGTGTGGAAAGGAGAGTTACAAAGTGTGAGTGAGCTGATAGCTGATGACAGTATCTAGTACCAGTAGAGTGGATTCATGCTGCTGTCCCAGCGGCCACTCAGCCAGAGCAGCAAGATTTCTCTCATTAAAAAAAAAACACAAGACAGATAATTCTCAAGGCGATCTGAGAGGATAATTAAAGAAGGTTTTTACTGCACTGTGTTCGATATGAATTATAATAAGGACTGGAATAGGGCACATTTGTGAAGCACCTTTTAAGAAAGTGAACAGCTGCTTGCTGTTAGTTGCAAGGACTGGTTAGACTCCACTAGGGCTGACACCATCATTAATCATGTTTTTTTTGTTTTTATATGGACAGGATCTCAAGGCGTAGTCATGTAGACAAAGATGTCTGGTTTGGGAACTTCAGTATCTTATCTTTTTATAGAAAATGTGGTTGTGTTGGATGAGTTTCTCTATGTCTAAAGCCATAATTCTCTACATGAAAAAAGTTTAAATGCCCCCTCAGAGGTCAGTATCTCCCTCAAGCGGAGGAGTTCAGGTATCTTGAAGTCTTCTTAATAAGAGAGTGCCGGATGGAGCAGGTGAAGGACAGACCAATCTGGGCTTTGTTCTTAGAAATGAAAATGTTGCTCTGGTCTGTCAAGGTGAAGAAAAAGTATAGCTAAATCCTGAACAAATCTTGAACCAGGCTGGCACTGAACCAAAGTGCCAAGAGTTTTCTTCTGAAGTTTTATGTTCAGACTTCTTGGAGTAGTCAGAACATAAAACCCAAACAGACCTGGAAGCTACCCAAGGGCTGACAGAAGACCAGGAGCACCAGCCAATGGTAGATCCAAGAAACCCCTTCAAACACACTGCGGCTCCATGTTTGCCTCAGTTTATTTGTGACTTTTACATGAAATTCCCCACCAAAAAAAAAAAAAAAAAGCATCTCTTCAATTTTTGGATTACATTTAGGTATTTCAATCCATTGCAAACTTTACTCTGAGGCTGCCATGAATAGAAAACTCACATCTATTCCAAGATGTTCACTCAAGCTCCCAAAATGTCAACGCCTACTTGACAAAATAATTGCTCCCATATTGCCGCAGCGAGCAAAGAGGAAATGGTCTCAGTTGAAGGTCTGAGTCATCGGCTGAACAATAGATTCTCCTTTAAAAGCTGCTGTTGACGGAGAGATTTTCAGAGTCCTGAAAAGATAAGCTTTGAATTTAAAATGGATAAAACAAAATTGTTTTTATAAATTTATTGCGCACAGGGTAAATTTGGTGGACTCAACTACATAAAACAAGGTTTAAATGTTCATTACAATTCTGCACCTAAAAGGGTCCAAACAGAATAGAAAATGGCTATATTTCAAACTAACTTTGCATTACTAAGGTTACGTTCTACTTAAATATAGAGGTTATTGCCTCTATTCTCAGTCTGTTACTTGATGACTGTCAGTAATTTATACTTATCAGTTTCTTCTCCATGCTTTATTTTAGTTCTCGTCTTCTTGTTATCTTCACATTATCATATTACCGCACAGTGGGGGCGGTAAAAAAAAAAAAAAAAAGAGTGTTAAGCAAGCAGCCAAAGACTGTAGGTGACGGGGAACAAACTAGAGATAATCAGACTGAATTATGCCCACCTCATCTGCAATTACCTCCTGTTGCTATGACACGACTAAGCCAAATGACTGCCTCCCATTATATGTAATCACTCTCATGTGCATCCTAATATTATAGATGGCTATTACAGAGACCAGAACAAAATAATGACTTTCAGAAGCAGAAAAAGCAAAAAAGCTGATTTATTTCTTGTAATGAAGATGAAGTTTGAGTGTGGTAAAAGGTGAAGTTGGTGTCTCATTTTTTGGTCAGAGTGCAACAGTTTGTTAGAATTGTCGTATACCAACCTGTGTTGTTGCTGCATGTAGCTATTTAATATACATATGCTAAACTTTTATTGAAAAACTTCAATTATAATTTGTGCAAAGCGTTCCCAAAAAATCCATTCTTCAGTACTGTACTTAAATATACCTGAGTTATAACTCAAATATACCTTATAGAATACAGACACATCTTTGATAAAGATATTTTTCTCTTTTGTGTCAGAAATCATTAAGAAAATCTCTGAATTTTGGACTGCAAAGTAGCAAATTAAGACTAGATTTTTATCCACTTAACCTTTAAAGGGGGAAAGGGTTATTTATTTTCCAGGCACATAATGCCATTTTATGACCTAATATATAATACTGCCCCTTTAATGCCTTCCTTGTCCACCCTGTCAGTTTGGGTGGACAGACAGGTCTTGGTAGGTTTTCATTTAACCAATACTGTTTCCATTTTCAGATTAAGAAGTGAATAGAGCTGTGTGTGATGTTCAGAGCCTGAGACATTGTTTTGTCATCTCACCCTGCTTTAGACATCTGCAAAGCTTTATCACTGACATGTCTGCTGTATTCCTTGGTCTCCATCATGCTGTTTCTTTACTAATGTTCTTGTTAAAAAGTACACACAGGTAGACTCCAGGTAGTTGTCTTGGTTGCAGCGGGGTTTTTTAAGGAGAAATAGAGTAAACGTGGGTAAATGCAATGCACAAAACACTTGTTAGATATGTATATTTTAATTATGAAAACCATGTATTGTTTTCTTACCAGTTCAAACTGATGTGCTACTTTGTGTTGGTCTGTTGCACAAAATCCCGATGAAATATGTTGAACTTTGTTGTCAAAACATGGAAAGTAAAATTTGCTATAAAGCTAGTTTATTAATGCTCATGCCCATCTTCTGTTAGGTCTTTGGTCATTTAAAAGCATCAGGGCTGTGTTATTTCTCCATTTAATTAAGAGAGAAAAATTTTCTCTTCTAAATTCCAATGACCTTGTAATGATTTTTATATTTTTAACTGCCACTGACTTAATGAAATAAATCTCTGAATACATTTATGGTAGATTGGGGAAAAATGTTTTCTAGCATTAAAAGAGTTGCTTCTTGTAAAATAATCTTTATCTTGATAGTTATTTGGCAGCAAATAAAAGTGTTTGCTGAGAGCAGCGGCTTGTAATGGAAACAGCATTTCTGACACATCCAAATAATGTTGGTTTTGAATTGCATCAGGGAGTTCTTTTATGTTTCTTCTTACAAATCTATTGAGTTCATCTGAGAGAAACTGCTCTGGGACTGAATGATGTGAAGAAAACAACTGAATAAATGAAACCATAGTGAACCAAACCATGTAGGCTCCTGCTCTGTCGCGAGGTTTTTCTTTGATCTATGCTTCCTATTTCATTTTGAAGTCACATCTTATCACTGTGTATTTCAGTTTTTGGAAAATTATTTTAGACGTTTTATAGAAATTGTCTCCAGTGCATACATCTGCTTTTAAAAGTGGACTCATCGTGTCTTTAATGTCATGATTTTGTCCCCTGGTAGCTAGTTCCCCACCCGCACAGTTAGCTTCTCCGATCTGTGGGTAAAAGTAACTTTAGGCTTGTTGTATTTTTGTGCTATCTGATCCCACAGACGACCACACCAGAGTCCGACTGCAGCTGTTGGATGGAGATCCCCACTCCGACTACATCAATGCCAACTATATTGATGTGAGTTAATACACACACACACACACACACACACACACACACACACACACACACACACACAGAGAGAGATTACAACAACCCCTTATTTATGAGGTAAAAATTTAAGAAAAAATTCATAAAAATTTGAAATCAAGTAACTTAATAAATAAAAGCAAGTTATAGAATATGATCCTTCTTCACATTACAGTGGACCTCTGCCTAGTCATGGTTCAGGATTCACAAATTCATCTATTTGCAGAATTTTGTTGTGGAACGCATCTCCAAATTCTTTATAGAACATTTGCCTATTCGTGGATCTTTTCATAGATCATATCTAAAATATTCAAAAGAAAATGCAGCTGGGGAAGCTAAAATACCTAGGTGCAATGCTACTTCACACACTATTGACTGGTGTTTGGCGCATATCCAGGAGCACCACTTATTTTGCTTGCTGCTGATTAGCGGTACCCCCCAAGATTGGAGAAAGGGAAGACTATACATGTTGGCGTCTGAATTGGTGCCAAGATGGTTTCCAGTGTATGTATTAAGGCATATTAAGGTATATTGGTCTGTTTGAACTAATGAAATAAGTTCAAACAGTGTTTTTAGATTGGGTCTCAAGAAATTGCGGATTTCAGCTGGAGTCCACTATAGTTTTTTTCCACTGATCCCATTGTCCAACAAGTTTGAAATAATTTGCTGTTCATGCAAATTGTTTAAGAGAAAAAAGATTCTTTTGCCATTAATTTCCATCTTTTTAAGTCGATGAAGAATCCTGATGTTAGGAATGGTGAATTTCATATTGTGCAAAAGTTTTAGACCAGCTCTAGTTTCTTTTTATGCTGCTTCAGTGTAGCCAGACCTTCTTGTGATATTTAAAGTGAGCTTGATCAATAGTTGTGGAGTCCCTTTGAGGGTTGCACAATTACTTCTTTTTACATATTGGCAGCTTTTTCACACATTTTCAGTCCTTATCCGCAACCTTGACAACATATTGTGAAATATAAGTACTTAAAAACAATTAGAGTACAAACAGAGAACAAAAATGTTTCAGACTTTCACAGATAAACAGTATTTGAATGTCATGTCTTTAGGTAATAGGAAAAATGCAACACATACCTAAAACAGGATCTAAGAGATGCCTCATCCGACTTCTAATGATCTATTGTATGCTAAGTTTTCTGCTTGTAGCCCTTTGGGAATCACCTTGTTGGTCTATCAAGCTGTTTTATCTTTTTTTTCTTATAAAACACATGAATAGATTGTCTGTTTGTGACAGGCTACTGCTAACAAAGTATAAGCAGAGCTTTTTTGTGCCAGAATGTTGTACTTCAGAGTTAAGTAAATCTCATAAAACCGTCAGATGTTTGAATGGAACCAAATGAAAAAGTAGCCAAAGTCCAAAGAAAAACTACATAAAAGATGTTCAACAAGGCTGGAGAATTATTGATCAAGACCATTGTAGAATTTGTCAGAAAGTCTGTCTGGATGGAAAAATATGATGAAGAAATGGTAGATTGTACCAGCCTTTCAAATAGCACTCCATGCCATTTCTCTCATTTGATGTTTAGCTTTAAAAGAACAGATACTTTGGACAAGTTCATAATGAGACATTCCCACAGCAAGCTGTTATAGGTTTTCAGAAAAGATAGACAGCAGCCTAAAATATTCTCTGGTTGAAAAGTCTACAGAAAGCTTTCTTTTGCATTAGAGATCAGTCATTTATTGTGAAGTGTTGTGGGTGCGCTAATGTATTTTTATCATAAAGTAGGACTTTTTAACTCTTACGTACCACGTCTTAATAATTTAAGGATGTGCATCCATCACCAAAGACCGTTTAGCTTCAGGTATAGACCATCTGATGACAACTTGACACAAAGAAACTAAAAGGCTAAAAATACAAACTCTGCCTGGTTCTTAAATCTTTATTAAAGCATGAGACAATTTCCTCAAATGTTAATTTTATCTTTAAAAAAAAATATCTAAATCTTTCATAAAATGTTGATTTTTACCAAGGTAGTCTCAATAAATTGAGTCACATCTGACTCTGGAAAACCAATTTTTTTCATTTCTATTCTCTCTTCAATGCTATCATTGCTTCTATTACTGTTTGCGTATTTATTCCCCTCCGTTTATCAGGTCTATTCATTGCGTTTCTCCTTCGGTCCTCTCCATCCTGCAGGTATTGTGCTACACGTATCCATGTAATCTCTTCATAACACCACATGATTGTATTGACTACCCTAATGAATTTGTTGGAGAAAATCTCAGTCAGTCAGCCTTCATGGACTAGTGTTTTTTTTATTAAGATGTTAAGAAAGAGGGAAGTGGAAAACATAAATTGTTGCATCACATTATCTCAGTTAAGAAACACCAGGAGGATACTGATAGCAGTAAGTCCCAGACAGAGAAAAATTAAGATCCATTTTTATAATCTGGTGATTATTTGGAGAACAACTTTGATTTATTCAGAGAGAAGCAGACAGTTTAGAGGACAACACAGGAAAAATAAAAATGGAAAAAAGGGAAAAGCACAAGTAACTGATGAAAGAAATGAATTAGGCAAGCAAAATAAAATGGTGAACTTAGGATGAGCTTTGATTTCTGAAGTCAAAAACCATTGAATTCATGAAAATGTCAAAATCAAACAAGATATCAATATTTAAAAGGTATTTAATGAAAGATTTGAAGGAAGAAGAAAATAAGGCTAAATGTGCTCAGAGAAATATGTAATTTACCCTTGAATATGTTAAGGAAAAGAGAGGACAGAAGGACAATCTAAAGAAAAAGGCAAACCACAAGAAAGCACTACAGTCATGATCGAAGAAAGTACATCCTCGGTGACTTTTATGGTTTTAAGTACAAAAACATTCATAGAACAACATTAAAATGTAAAGTGAACTAAAGTGAATATACTCATTATGTTCTAGATTTTTAATATTTGCCACACAAATATAAAGTCAAAATTGAAACACCAACTACTAACAATGATGCAATAGCTTCTTGAACCATCTTTAGCAGAATGAAGTCCAATCAGTCTCTTTCTGTTTGACTGTATCATCGTCTCACATTGTAGGAATTTTGACCCAAGGTTTCTTACATTACTTCACTTCATTAGGGTTTGCAGAGATTTTTTTTTTTTTTTTGCATTGTTCTTTTAAGGTCCCATTATATATTTTAATCAGCTTGAGGTCTGAACTTTGGACGTTTGCAGTGGTTTGATTATTTCCTACTTTAGCCATTCTGTTGTGGATGTGCTGCTATATGTACTGCATTGTCCTCTTGATGACCCAGTTTGGACAAAGCTTTAGCTGTTGAACAGATAGGCTCACATTCACCTGTAGTAATACTTTGTATACAGAGGAGGTCATGGGTTCGCTCAATCACCACAAGCTGCTCATGTCATGTGGCTGTAAAACAAGCCCTAACCATCAGCCCTCCTCCACTGTGCTTAACAGCTGTTATGGGATCAGTTTTACTTAATTCTGATGCATAAAATCATAAAACTAAATGAAGATGGTGAAAAAATGGATTTTAGGGAGTAAAAATGAAGAAACTCATAAAGCAATAAGTAGCCAAAATATGGAGAACCTTTTTAATGGCTTGTTCTCTCTGACTCACAGGGTTATCACAGACCCAGACATTACATCGCAACACAAGGTAATTAAATTGGTTCAATAAGCGTGTGAGAAGGTGAGGTGTGGTGTTGGGTTTGTGTGGATATAAACATGGTTCTGTGTGTGAGTAGCCACCACCTGCATGGCGTCACTCCAGACTGGAAGGCTGTTACGGCACCCTCCTAAATCTAAACTGCTGTCTTAAATCCCCCTGACAAATTTAAAACCCCATTACCTCAACCCCCAAAACTGCTATCTGGGACTGATGGTGTGTAAGTGCATGTGTGTTTGTGTTACACTTGTGTGTTTGTAACAGTCTGCATTATCACTGCTGATATTTTCTTTCTAACTCATCTACACACACACACACACACACACACACACACACACACACACACACGTCAGCACTGATTTGTGTATTTTGTCTGTCAGGACCCATGCAGGAAACAGTGAGGGATTTCTGGAGGATGGTTTGGCAGGAAAACTCGGCCTCTATCGTCATGGTTACAAATCTGGTGGAGGTGGGAAGGGTGAGTTCATCTTCAGAGCTATTAAAAGTGATTGTGCCCTGAGAGTACCTGGAAATTGTTGTTTTCCATCTACTCTGTGCGGCCTGACTTTTAGTTTTGTGATTATCACTAGGTGCTGTGCTTAAATCTGTGTGCTTATATAAATCGTGTTTTTCAGGTGAAATGTGTTCGTTACTGGCCCGATGAGACGGAGGTATATGGAGACATCAAGGTGACCCTGATAGAAACTGAGCCCCTGGCTGAATATGTCATCCGTACATTCACTGTCCAAAAGGTAAACAAGACTTCCTTTATCCGACAGATTTTGCAAACTAGATTGGGATTGTGAAGGTGGTCCTTCCTCTGACTGTAGCTGCAGCTGATGTTTACATAATATGAAGATTTGATGGTAATATGTTCAGATGGAAAGACAAAAAAAGGAAATGCAGTTTTTTAATATATATATATTTTAAAAAGACCATAATCCAAATCCTGGATTTCCTCTGTTTCTTTGTCAGAGACATGTTTTTAAATTTTATATCCAGTTATAGATTTTTACCCTTTTTTTCCTTTATATGCAGTTAAAGTGAGACACAAATTAATTTCCCTGATCAAGTCTTGATTAAATCAGTATTTTATGTAAGAGTATAGAGCTTTCTGTGAAGACTTAATCATATCATTTTTAAACAGGACAACTTCACCTCGCACTGACAAAAATCGTCACAAAATCACATTTTTAAATACCTACGTCTTAAAATATACTTTTTGACTTCTGTCAAATGTTTTTCTTGCTTTTTCTGCACTTTACCCTGTTTTGTCCCCCATCCCATATTTTCTTCCTCCTTTCACTCATACGAAAGCAGCTTATGAAGACAAGTCCTCAAGCCCTTGCCGTCAGCGCATTTAGCAAGCCATTAATCCAAAGCACCTCCGTGTGTGGGTGTTGGGTGGGTGTGTGTGTGTAAGTTTTCAAAGGAAAGCTGATTTCAAAATGCCTGTCATTTATTTCAGCATGCAATAATACAAGCAAACGCACACACTCACATTCAGAATTTTCCATCTTTGCTGTGAAGAAGCTCCTGTTACTGCCTGCATGTGAAAAACAAAGCAAAAGGAAGACAAAAGCGCAGAGAGAGAGAGTGAACAGGTTCCAGCAAACAATTAAATTGCTTCACTTGCAGTGAATAATGAGAACAGGATCTTAATGAAAACATTTATTAATGGCACATCCAAAGAGATTAACTGAGCAGAGAGTAAGGGAGACCGACAGTCTCAAAGAAAGAAAAAGTATGCAAATGTGTCTGTAAGAGAGATAGAGAGAGAGCAGGATAGATGGAGGATGGGAAAAAAAAATCACAAAAGGTAGCTTGTGTTTGAGAGTCAGGATCAGTTGTAAAGAAAAGCTGTGGGTGAGGGAGGTGCATTTCTGTTCCACGGATTGCCAGATATTATTTTCAAAGAGATCATTTTATCTGTGAAAGTGGAATTTTCACAAAACATGCGGAAAAGAAGATTGCAACTTTAGTTTCACTCTGTTCCTTTTTCACTGTGCAAAACAGATGTCACCTTGTAGTTGCATGTGTAGCTGAAGACAATTTCTTTCATGAAGCATTTCTTGTTGTAGTCCAGCACATAAAATCCATTAAAGTTGGATTTATCTCATAAACAGCACTTTGAAGCATATAAATCAAACATTTTTTGTAAAAACCAAAGATTTTGGTGTGTAGATTTGTAACTTTCATTGAACACAAAATAAAGATGAGGAATTAAACCTGCACACTTCAGACAGGAGACAGAGAGGACACATTATTTAAGAGAGGTGTGTTGCACTGTAAAACACTGCATATGCAAATTTTTATCATCTTCATATAGTAGAATGCAGCTAGCTGATGATATGACACAAAGAAACAGCTGTGCAAGACTAAAATGACCTCATAGCAGTGATAAGGCATGTTTCCAACAGAGGACCCTATTCTAGGAACTGAGGTGTTATTCTGAGCTGTTTTCGCCCCCTTTGTTCTGACTGCAACATTCAGGGACATAGAAAACACACCAGGTCGGTACAGTAGGTACCCTGAGCATTTTTCACAAGTCTGTATCAGTCATCCCACTTTAAACTCGTCTACAACTTAATTTCTGTTGTGTTTAAATTGTACAGCAGGAATAATTTGATTTCACTTGTTAACTTTCAAACCTAGTCACCACATTTTGTTTTTTTAATTTTATTAAAATCCCTAAAACTTAATGGAAATGTGTAGCTGTAGCTTTGCATTAAATCGCAGGCTTCAGCCTTTTGTGGAAAAAGTAAACACCCTCATCAGAGCTGCATTTTTGGGTTTTAAAAGGTTTAACAATGTTTTACTATGGTTATGCTCCAAAGCACAAACAAAACAATCTGCTATAAATATGTATTATTAACAGTTATGTATTAAAACAGCAGTCACACTGTTTCATGAATGGTGTTTTTTTAGAAACCCACTTGTTACTCAGCTGCAATCATTAGGAAATGGATATTTTTTGGAACATCAAGTCTTGTCATGTTTGTGAAGAATGTGTATGACTTTTAATGCACTGTTGTAGTGAAAAGCGAGAGTTCGGGGTTCTGCGGTGTCTCGACTGGTTACGTCAGATAATCTTAGCCGTGTTAATCAGAGCACGGGATGTCCTAATTGGCATTTTCGGTTTCGACCATCCCATGTTCCCTCAGGTGAGCAAAGTGTCTGCAAAGTGGTGCTATTATTGGGAATCTGAGTTGTAGTTGTGTTGTTTCTGCTGCGGCAACGCATATGATAATCATCCATGATGTGCGAGAGCTCCCCATGGCAGGCTGGTTTATGTGGTCATGAAATGGTGTATGGTAAAGTGTTAATTGCTTAGGAAGGTGATGTGAGAGCCTTGTTTTCTTAAACCATCATTAAAACAAAAGGATCCCATCCAATAGTGTGTCAGAACTGTCGTTGTGACGAGGCAGACATCCATTAGGTTATTAATTAAAAAATTGTTCATTTATGATCTACATTTGGATGAATTTTGGAGTGATTATACTAACATTTTATAGTGTAGGATCTGTAAAAAGAATCATTAGTTATGTCTGTTAAACACTGGGTCACAATCAAGTCTGGCGTGTGTTTTCCTCTTTCCTCCCCATAAGTACAAGTAAAGACAGAAGCCAGATTTTTAAAAATAATTTGAAATCCATCAGTTACTCATTTCCACAGTGTTTGAAGTGATATCATATATATATTGTAAACAGTAATTGCTGTGGAGGAATCCCATGTTGTTTTCGTAAAACACCCGGTTGTAAGAGCCATCTCCTGGCATTTTGAAAAATCGGTGTTAGATGAGTCACAGCATAAAAAAATGTTGAAGAATATGTTTTTAATTCTTTTATGAGAAAGATTCACATGACTAAACTACCTTTTGAGCATGTCAATAAATTCTGCAGAATCATGTTAATGATCTATTGAAATCTAATTCGTTCAAGCCATGAGACATTTAAAGCATGTAAGCAGTTGGGCTCATGAATTAAAATTAGAAAAGCATGCTTTTAGAATGTAACCACTACAAAACCTTCTAAGATGATTGTTTCATTGGTCTAACTTCTGAGTTTTCTGGCCACATTTTGCAGCCTTCAAAGTGACCTCAAGTTGTATTAATAACTGAGTTTTAAAGTTTGCTTGCAAACAATAACACATTTTATGACTAATCTACTAACCTCTAATCAGACCTTAGTTGAACCATAAATGTTGAAGGTTCTTGCAAATATGTTCCAGCACGGATATGTTCTGAGTGGATTGATTATAAAATGAAGCAGCCATCTGTATTGTAACAAACCAGGAAGGTCTCTCAGAATGAAAGAGAAGAGAACATTATTCATTTCATGAAGCACCGGGAAATTCATGGTTTTACCGAGAAATGGAAGGTTTGTTTCGGTCTTTAAATGTTTTCCATGATGTAAACATACACCAACAAGGACATGATTTGTAACACTTTAATACGTTTTTTTATTTGAGTATAAGGAAAAATTATTAAGCTCTCAGTCTTTTAGTACAGGAAAATAAAAACAGATCCACCTGTCCTTTCCCAAAGGCATCATGACATCTATTTCAATGTTTCTTTTAAACTTATAATGTCTCCCTCTGTTCTTTTTTTTTTTTTTTTTTGAACAGTTGTAATCCTTTTTCAAGCACAACTTGCACAGAAATGAAAGAGAAATTGCACAAGACATAATTGGTTGTTCTCACACAACAACCTCATCCATGTCAGGGTGAACTTGCAAGTAAAAGCCCAAGCCTTGTAACTTTGTTACCACATGTTTAGTCTTGAGTTATAAAACAAAAAAGCTCCACATTTGTTGGAATAACCCTGGTGAGTTGTCCTGGGACAACCTTCTCACCCAGTTGTTCCAGGATGTCCAGGACACCCAGGTTAGGTAGTAGTCAGAGCAGTTCCTGTGGATTTATAACAGGACAAAGAATAAAAGATAGCAGATTATATGCAAAAAGAGGAAGTGTTACAAAAAAAAACTGTATAGGATGTTAAAATATATATGTATTTGAAAATAAACTGTCAGAATATTGGATCTATTCTACTTAGTCCTGACAGAAAACAAATAGTTAAAATAACTTCAGATCTTGGAAGGAATAATTATCATATTTCACAATAAGGGGCATTTCTAGATTCTTATTTTCCTTCAAACATTTTGTTTTATTTATATTTAAACCGAGTATCGTGAATCTGAGGCCATGTTTTTATGCTGCCTATTGATTTAGAGAAGTAATTTCAACATCATAGAGACGAGTCGATCGATGGAAAGTCGACTTATCAAATTACCTTGTGGTTTTCTGGGTTTTACACTGCCTTTTGTCCTTTCTCCTCCTCTATGCCTGTTACTCTTTTTTTACTTCAGTCTTTTCTTTCCTCAGTTTTCTTTGTAATCTGTCCTCTATCCCTCCCTTCACCACCACAACTCTTCTTCCTGTCTCTCAATCCTCAATCTGATCCTTTATTCCTTGAACTCTACACTTTCTTACACTTGTTTTCTTAATCCCTCCTCTTTCTCTTCTCATTGTGCCATCCCCTCCTCTCAAGTCATCATCAGCCACATGCTCAAAATAAAAAAAACATAAAGAACAATCCACTGTGACGACGCCTAACTTGACCCTGGATGAGGGATGCACTAACAACAGTTTTATGTCAGTTTCTATTCTTGGAGAGTAAGCTGAACTTGGGAGATCATGGCTCTCTCCCTTTAAGCCCCTCTCAGTTTAGAAGCATAAAAGGAAATCAATTGTTTTGAATAATTAAAGGAGCACATAGTGTTAGGAGGTTGGGGGGGGATCTTCTGGAAAAGGAAATAGAATCCCATTGTGTGACACAGAGCTATGTTTAAAATAAGAACAAAGGACTTTTTTTTTTTTTTTTTGCTTTTAGGATGTTGTATAATAATAAAAAGAAAGTACACCCTCTGTCACCTCTCGAGTTTCATAAAGTGATTTGGTCTGTAGTGTGCTCTAATATTTTTTAAATCTAATCAAGTGTACGAAAACACACCAGTGTATAAAACAGATTATACACTGTCATCATTTATTACACAAAGATAAAGCCAAAATGGAAAAGCTGAGAGTCAGTAACTAAGTACACCCATTAATTTAACAGCTTGTAGAACCACCATTTTTAGCACCAATACCCATTAAGTCATTTTCTGCATGACTATCATCTTCGCACAGGTATTGCAGAACCAGTTTGTAAGGAAGTTTGTTATTCATGCTGCCTTCCACTTCTAACCTACTCACTAATTCGGCTCTCTGGCCTCAAGAGTCTTCTATGACTGCACCCTTTGCGCATTTAACCCTCCATTCCCTGATCAAAATAAAAACAGCACCTGCTTCCTGCCCAGGGCCGTGCAGAGAGCTTTGGAGGGGCAGGTGTTCAACATTAAAAAGGGGCACATAGAACAAGATCTTAAAACACCTTTCCAACAACATAACAGCCGATTTTCATCAAGAATCTAATATGGAATCACATCGTAAATTTTGGCTGTCATCCTGTGGGGGCGCTGTAAAGCAAATGTGTTCTATGTTTTCCCTGATGGATACAATGTTGCTGTTGAGGGGTTGCTGCTGCTGCTGCTGATAGTGATGGGGGGCTGTGTTGATCTGAGACTGAAGTTGTTAAAAAGACCATGGGAGAGATGGTCGCTGATTATGAAGTATGTTATGAAATCATCTAAATTGCTGCTGTGTCTTACTGAATAAACCCCAATAATATCTGACTGGTTAACCTCCACAGCAACTCGGCTGCAGACTGCATTAAAGATTAAAGGTCAAAACAGTTCAGAGGGGCTCACTCTACTTTTCTACAGTAATGTTAGAACCTTTGGGAGATTTAGATTTGTAATGTTGGGAGATATATTATATTCATGAGATCTTGTCCTCCTCAACAACATCTTGAGAAACTCATCCATGTGTTTCTCTTTAGTCGCAGACAGCTGCAGCTGATCCAGAACGCTGCTGCTCACGTTCTCACTAAGCCCAGGAAGATAGAGCACATCACCCCGGTTCTAAAGTCCTTCCACCCGCTCCCTGGAGCGCAGACAACAGACTTTAAAATACTGCTGTTAGTTTATAAATCACTAAATGGCTTGGCACCAAAATATATTAAAATTTGTGATTCAAATAAATTGCCTTGCCTTGGTGTGTCATCAGCCATTAAGTATAATTATTTTTAAACTTTCAAATAAGCAGATAAAAGTTGTATATTTATTTATTTATTGGGGAAAAAAGGTTAATTTGTTGGACAAATGAATCAGAACTTTAATTAAAATTTCACAACTACAGGTATCAATTAAAGTAAATTAGCAAGAAAAAAAATTATATTTTTCCATGATTAAATGCATAAATTTGAGATGCTAGAACTAGGATATTTATATCAGGATATGCACAGCTCCTAAATTTACGACTTAAACGTTAGAGAATTGCCATTTTTGTCACAAATGTCTGACTTTATATCAGAAAACTTTTTTTTGTTGTTGCAAATTTCTGACTTTTACAATCTTAAGAAATATCTTTGTTTTGACTTTGTAAATTCATTCCTTTAATCCTGGAAAATTACAATTTTTGTCTTAAAATTTATGACTTTTCGATAAAAGAGAATATCCAAGCTTTTCTTCTAGATATATGAAATAAATCGAGAAATGCTGGTCCTCCGTGGCCACATTGATTTTTATTCTGTTATCTACCATGGCCCAAATAGTCCGTCGTACAAAACCGACTAAATTACAGGACTAAACAACAGCATAAGACTTGCAGATGAGCACCTGACACAGTGGACCAATGTAAGAGTCATAGCATCACAAATCTATAAACGTGGATATTTTTAGGACTTTGGACAACTTGTAATACATTAAGTGTAGTTATTAGTTAGGATCTTATACCTCACAACTTTGTTAGATTATGTGATCTCAAATTTTGACGTTTGTTTAATGTAGAAAGATGTGGAGTTGGACACTTTAATGTGGCCAAACTGGCCACATTAAAGATAAAATGTTAGAATCAATGCAGAAATGCAACCATAGGAAAATCTTTTGTGCCTTTTAGTCCCAGTAATTGGTCTTGCTGCAGAGTTTCAAACCAATTCAAAGAGACAGATGGAGAACATGTGCTACCCATTGTAAGTCAGCAACTGAAAGAAATGATCAGATATTTGAGAATGTTTTCCCTACACATAATGGGTAAGTCATTTTTTAATTTATAGCTTAAAAGAAAATATTGCTCACCGTTATTTCCTCTGTAAAATGGTGTTTATATTAATCAGCTATTTTCACCTTTTTGCCTCCAGAAATGTAGTTTATAGTTTTACCCTCAGTCACAGTGAATTCCCATTTTACTTCCAATATTCATGCAGTGGTTTACACAAAACTGTGCCTTAACTGTAATGTGCTTTTCCATTTGCCTCTTAGTTACTGTTTTTTCCACTTCACAAAATTATATTTAGATGTGTACTTTTACATTGATGTACGCTGTACCCGAAGGGCTTTAAAGAATGTTAGTCTCCTTGGTAGCAAACTGGGAAGCTGAACTGGACCATGGCATTTCTTTCTGTAAGTTCCTCCCTAAAGAGTCATCATGAGATTTGTGAAATCAATTAATCTTTTTTTATGGAGCTTGAGTGGCCTTCAGTTTCCTCAAATCTCCCCTGTAAATTAGGCAAATGAGCCACGATAAGTCTTCCTGCCTCTCAGTCCCAGAAGTGGCCCAGAGCCCCATCTCGACATCCACAAGATTGATTTATTTTCTATGTGAAACCAAAGACACATCAAGGCCCTTGTATTCCAGAAAATCCCTGCTGTAAATTAGGGTCCTGAACTGTGATGTGTTTTCTTGTCAGTTTGCCCCAAAACAGGACTGAAAAGCTTCTTGACATTACTGCATTTACCATCATCAAGAGATAAAATGGCCAACACTTTTCATAAGCACATGGAATCTTTCCCTGAAATCTTCATTGCAAAAACATGCAACTGAGCACAGCGTGTCTGCATGTTTTTCAGAAGGGCCATCATGAGATCCGTGAACTTCGTCAGTTCCACTTCACCAGCTGGCCGGATCACGGCGTTCCCTGTTACGCCACAGGACTGCTGGGCTTCATACGGCAGGTCAAGTTCCTGAACCCACCAGACGCAGGACCCATAGCGGTACACTGCAGGTAACAACGCTCACGCTAAGATCGTTTTATTCAGAAGATCAACTACTACTGATTCTGGTTGTTGATTTGTTTTGGTTTAGATTAATTTCATTTTTCTTTGTTACCTTTGATCTTTTTTATATTTTTACCCAATATTTAATACTTTACAAAACATAAAGCACCAAATATAAATTCATTAGTTTGTTGCGTTTGCCTAAAATATCTACTTTAAAATATTTAGATTTTTCTTTTCTTTAACAATTTCTCTTAAGTTGAAAAGACCATCCATCTTTTGTCTATACCCACTTGTCCTTGTAGGGTCGTAGGGGGGGCTGGTGCCTATCTCCAGCTGTCATTGGGCAAGAGGTAGGGTCCACCCTGAATAGGTCGCCAGTCCATCACAGGAGGTTAAGACCACCTAAAGTGTGAATTTTGAGATCTACTGGGGAAAAAAACCATCAAAGCACAATTTAAACCTGGAACTGGCAAATAGGGAGACAATTTAATCTTTGGACAAACAAAAAGCATAATTAGCTACACTTTCCTATCATATATAGGTTTACTTGGTGTCATCTTCCTTTCACAAATGTGTGCCTAGACACATTAACATGACTGTTTTTATCAACTACACATCATTGATCCCTTTGCAAAAGAAAAGCTATCTGCCAAATACATCTCTTTATACATCTGTAAGCCTTGTGAAATTATACCAAATACAAGTATTTTTACTCCTTGTCCTATTAATTAAAATGATGTCCCACATCTCGATGTTTTTTCCTCGACGTTGGAACTGGAAGGTTGAGGGTTCTCTGATGCTTGTCTTTGATCCATTGTCTTTGAAGCAAGCACAAAAACCCTGTCGTTAGGGCAGTGTTTCATGTCAAACTAGAGGTTAACCACATTCAGAACAACCTTAAAATTACAACTTAGGAGTTTAATTGGATCAAAAAGAAACCAGGAAATGAAGCTAGAACTAATGGATTCCTGGTTCAATTGTAAGTTCCACTTTTTTCAAGAGAAAGGGACAAAACAGAGGGTTTTCTTCTTGGATAGAAACAAAGATGTAACTGCTATCCGGCTGTTGTTGCTGCTGGTAAATTGGACTTCAGATGACAAAGACATTTTTTACCAACATTTAAGAGTTAGTGTTTTTTGTTCAATATAAGATATTCACCAAAAATGCCTAATTGTTGGCATGCTCAGACTTTAAGAAGTCAATCCTCTGTTGAGAGCTGAGACAGGGTTTGGACTGGATTTGTAGGAAATAATTGAAACTTTCATTTGATAGTCCATTTTAATGCAAAGTGTGGATCTCAGCAGGTGGTTACACAAAACTTCAAGCCATAATTTGTAAATAATGGAGACAAATTACTGTCATACAGGCACCTATTTTCAAAATTCACATTCACTTATCATATGTTTTTGTATTTTTCTCTCTGACCTATTTTTCCTTTATTGGTATTTTTTCAGTCTGACCTATTTTCTTTTGCATTTGGCTGTGAAACAATGGTTCCATCTATTATATAAAATAAAAAGACAAACGTGCTGCAAAGTAGAATTTCCTGTGTGATGAAAGTTCAGACTATTGTGAAATTGGGGCACAGTGTGCGGATTCCTTTTCTTTGGGTATTTAAAATAAAAATAATGAAATGTTGTTTTTTCGTGTCAAACCTGACCAAGCAGTTGGGAAAATACGTTTACATCAATTAAATGATTTTAATGCAATATGTATGTAATGAGGTCAAGCTCAAAGCATTTTGTTAAAATTCAGATAGCTATTTTCGATGACTTTCATTGCCCTGATGTACTCCAAACATATCTGACAAGATAGTGTTGTTAAATCAAAACTTTGATAGACCTGGTGAACAATCTAACCCTGTCTGCAAATCTTTCTCAAATGTTTTCTTGGCATCTCATTTCCACAAAATTTGTCACTACCCCATTAATGTCTCACTTACTTACACAAATATACTTGTCATTGTTAAAGATTGTTATCGTGGGTTTGATGGTTGGAACTCACTGAACAGCTAAATGTTATTGCACTGCACACTTCGAAAATGAATGAAAATGTGAAAACAAATCCACGAGTCGATCCATCCTTAAATACCTGTTTTATCAGATACTTGATTGTCTGACAGTTTTTATGCCTCCGGTTACAGTGAAATTACAGGAAGTTATTTTATAATAATAGAAAATGTTCAAGATACACACTTGTGGGCTCTTAACCCACTTTATAGATGTAAAAAAAGAGAAAAGTGCAACGTAACCAGAGAATGGAAGAAAACAGCAGACAGACAAATGAAGAGAGCCAACACGTAAACAGACGAGCGTGGTGGACAGACAGGCAGGAAGTTATGGCAGTCACTTCCAATTTCCGGGGCCACTCTAACGCTGTTGGCCTGTGTCACAAAGCTTTCAAGCACACACACATGCATACATACACACATACAGGCCCAACAGTATTCTGCTCTCTACATTAATCACAGACGCTGACAGGTAATCTGCTGAGGCGCTCTCTCCTTCTCCATGCTATCTCTCCTTCCCTCTCTGCTCCTCTCTCTCCCTCTTCTCTCCTTGTTCCCTCTCTCTCCAGCCATCTCTGAAAACTGTCATAAGGATTGCAAAATGAAAGATGGGTCTCTTGCCTCCCCTTCACTGTCCCTCCGTGCTTCGTTCTTTCAGTTTCCTCTCCATCCCTTCACCCGTCCCTCTTATGATCGGTCCTATCGCTCACGGTAACATCTTCACATTGTTCCACAGTTCTGCTTTCTTCTCTCCTCGACTCATTCGGTCCATCTATTGGTCTGCCTCCTCTCCCATCTCTTCAGTCCAGGTGCCACTGTTCGGTTCTGTCACTTTAACACAAGACATGGGATTGTAAAATCTCTTCATGTTTCTGGATGACAGAGAAAAACAGGGGCGCAGCGAACAATTCTTCCTTTGTGTTATAGTATTTGCTAAGTTTGTGTTTTTGCAGGAGAGTGCTTTTGTTGGAGCTCCAAGAGCAGAAAAACGGAGTGAAATTTTCCCCATAGACTTCAGTGGGATTTTAGTAAAAGGAGTAGAAAACTTCATTCCTCTTTCTTTACTTCAGATATATCAACCAGTATTAAAGCCTGCTATGGAATTGTGGACTTTATTTTTACACAATCACTGTTTCTTTTTTACTTTGAAGTCCCCTTTAGTTTTAGGTTGAAGGTTGTTTTCCAAACTTGCAAAGTTTAATGTAAAGTTGGTGGATAGTGATTATGAATTTCCCCTGAGTATGATGTATAAGGCAAGTCTTACAAGAACGCAGTTGGTTTGTAAAGTCACTTGCTGGAAGCGTTGTGTGAAAGAGCTTTGACCAGATATAAAACTTCTGTTTTATTCCAGTGATGATCAAGATTTCTTGTTTATTGTCTCTACTGGCTCTTTTTTCAAACCTTCGCAAAACTAGACGAGTTGCTCACAAGTGAGTTCAATCTTTTTGTGTTTTTGCAGCGCTGGTGCAGGGAGGACAGGTTGTTTCATTGCTGTTGACATCATGCTGGACATGGCTGAGAATGAAGGAGTGGTGGATATTTTCAACTGCATCCGCGAGCTGAGGTCCCAACGAGTCAACATGGTCCAGACAGAGGTAAGAGGAAAAATATGCACACTTCTGGTGAACATGCATGTTGTTAAGTCTAAACGATGTGGTCTTAGCTTAGCATTTTCAGACAGTTATTTGTAAACCCAATAGAGGGTTCTACATCAAAATGGCAGACCAGCTCATCTGGCCATCCAGGCTCTGTGTCTAATTAAACTAATCATGAACCTTATCCCAACAATTCATAAAGGTAAAAAAAGAGATAAATAATGATCAGTTTTAGTTTTGATGGCAAACATTCAAGTGTCTGTTAAACAAATAAGGAGGGATTTTATTTTGTTGCATCAGAGTAAGTCCATGCAAACATCCATATCAACAAAAGATTGGCTTTATCAGAAGAAAGTTAAATCTTCAGCATGGCCAAGACAGAATCCAGAACTAAATCTAAGAAAATCTGTTGGGCCACCTAAAGAGATGTTCTCTAAATCTGACAGACTTGAAAAATATTTGCAAGGTACTGAGCAAATATTGTTATGTCAAGATGTGGCATGCTCATACACTCGTATCATTGTAAACTGAATGCTAAAATTAATTCAAATCTTGTTTCAACTACAGCTTATTTTAGTAGCCAAGGTAAAAACCATTCCAAGGCACCTTAAGGATTAAGAACCTGATGTTAGTGGTTCAATATCCCAAAATCACGACACAGCGCAAAAACACAAAATCTTATTAAGTATTTTTGGTCTAGTTTCTAGTGCAAATACCTTAAAAACACTTGTAAGTTAATTTTGTCCTATTTCAAGTAACTTTTCAGCACAGTATAGGAGCTTGTTTTAAATCAACAATTCCTTAATATTGATGAAAAAGTTCTAGTTATAAGTGAAATAATCTGCCAGTGCAAAGACATTTTCCCCATATTATAAGTTAAAATATCTTGTTCCTCAGGCAGATTATTTCAAGTGTATTCAAGATATTTGCACGAGAAACTAGATCAAAAATACTTGGTAAGATTTTGTGTTTTTGCAGTGGTATTTCCTCAAGAGTTGTTTTTCTTAGCCACCATCTTCAGTTAGAAGCATTGTTTTACACGGTTTATTCAGCAGCTCTAAATGAGCCTGATCAGGCATTATTAAGGAGACTGTCTGAAACTGTTGGCCATGTCATTTTGGAACAGAGGTATTCATTTCCTTTCTAAGATACTCTAAGCCCATCTAATCCATCCCGCCTCTGCTTTCCAATTGTACCTTTAATGAAAATAGTGTGCTTCCAAAAAATGAACTTTTCCACCATTACAAAAAGAACAGCCCGACTGCTTATGCTTCAAGGCTAAAATAACTTTTGAATGCATTATACCAACGTTGGGTTCATGAAACCTACCCAGAGCAGCACACTGAGGGTTTTTCTCTATTATGATGACAACAGTGGTGATACTGCTAGCTTTTTTGTGTGTATGCCTCTTGAAACCAAGCTAAATGCATCCTTCCCTGCCTTTTTAAATATGTGTGGGAGCAATTTGTGTCAGTGTAGAAGCCATTCCCCTCTATTATAATCCTGCTCTGCACAACACACTGCAATTAATCTTTTAAAAGGCACAGAGAAAAGTGTGTGTATATCACTCATCTGTTTGTGCATGCATTTCTGCATGCAAGTGTGTATGTGAATGCCACTAAAGTAGGTAATGACCAAGAGAGGTCACTTTGATAATGCTTTTAAACTCGTCTCTCCACTCGAAGGGCAGCAAATCAAAATTCAGCAGAGACGGAAGCTAAGCGATAACATTGGAGGCAAATTGAAAAAGCTAGAAGCTGCAGACAAACACGTGTGGGACACAGACAAAAAAACTGAACTGACACAAGATAAAACAGCCAGTGGATTTAGACAGCAGTGAATTAGTATGCAGTTTGGCTCCTTCAGCTCTCACTAGGTGATGCATTTACCTGTAGGTTTGGGGATTTAGACAGAGCAAACTTAATCATAAAGGACCAATGCATGGCAACGCTTCCTGCCCCATTAACTTCATCTCAGTCTGCCACAAGAGCACCAGAATGCAAATTTTCTATTTACATGAATAAACAAACAGAAACTGAGTTCCGAGTGGTTTCCCTACTTTTGATCTAGTGTTGAAAATGCTTCTGGGCCACAAACACGTCATTACTCAACAAGTGACATTTGTTGCTGCTCTGAAGAAGTGGAACAGAGTTTAAGGATCAGATGCAGGTTCATGGCTGAACAGCTGTTTGCTCACCAAGTGAGGAGATAGAAAAACACTGACACTCCCAGACTTTTTGTTCGTGTTGTAGGAGCAGTATGTGTTTGTTCATGATGCCATCTTGGAAGCGTGTCTATGTGGGAACACAGCGATTCCGGTGTGTGAGTTCAGAGCAGTTTACTACAATATCAGCAGACTGGATCCACAGACCAACTCCAGCCAGATTAAAGACGAGTTCCAGGTGAGCCCGTGTGCAAGCTTTTGTTCCTAGATTTTGGAAAAAGTCTCAAAGCTCCTTATTCCTTCAATTCAAGCATGTGTTTTTGTAGCTGGATCATGAAGAGGAAGTTTAATTTATTGTTTATGGATGAAATAGACACTGAATATAGTGACACCTAGAGTTCGTCCAGAGGACTGCAGTGTGGGTTTACTACCCCGGAACCATGATAAGAATCGCAGTATGGACGTTCTGTCTGCTGACCGATGCCTGCCTTTTCTCATATCTGTGGACGGAGAGAGCTCCAACTACATCAACGCTGCATTAATGGACGTAAGTTTAAACATACAGATGCTTACCTTGAGTGTCGCTGATTACCATTTATCTATGGACCATCTTAACCTTCCAGAGCCACAAACAGCCAGCAGCCTTCATCGTTACCCAGCATCCTTTGCCAAACACCATGGGTGACTTCTGGAGGCTGGTGTTTGACTACAACTGCTCCTCCATTGTCATGCTCAATGAGATGGATGCAGCACAGGTACAAGAACATGCAAACACTTACCAGGATTACAGAATTTTTAGGAGCGCTGCCATCTACTGACAGAACATGTCATTAGCTTGAATAAATCACGTGCTAAAGGAGAAAAATTCTAGAACCTGTCTCTTCACTTTTTATAGTTATGTATGCAGTACTGGCCGGAGAAGAACTCATGCTGTTATGGTCCGATTCAAGTGGAGTTCATATCAGCGGACATCGATGAAGACATCATCAACCGAATCTTCAGGATCTGCAACATGGCTCGGGTATCCAAAGTTTTCTTCTTCGTTAATTCAATGAAGGTTTCTGATGCAGGTCTGCAGTGAATCTCTGGAAGTCACAGTAGTAAATTTTTAAAGCTGCTGCACCTGTTTATTGAGATGAGATCCGGTAAAATGTGGTCGTTCAGACCAGGGGGCATCTCAGGCTTAGGAAGAAAAGCCAAATAGATGTTTAGGGGCAGAGCTTATGGATAAAAGAAAATGATTTTAATTGATAAGGAACTGAGGCCTGGTTAGTAATTTATACAACATGGCATTTAAAGCAGATCTGTTTCAGAACTTTGTTCTCCTTGATTGACTCTTGAAAGGACATTCTTTAAGATTAGGCTTTTTCCTCACCTTTCCTTGCTTTCTAGCTGTCTCACTTCCTTTTGTTACTCCCTTCTCATCTCATCCATGACGGTACAACTCCAGTGCTCCCCTCTCGTCTGTGAGCTCCTATAGCACTTAGTGAACTCTTCTCCCACCTCCTCTCTATATTCTCTCCCTCTCTCTCTCTCTCTCAAACACATCACCAGTGTAGTGTGAAATGGCTCATATCATCGCCATAACAGCACATCTTACTCTGCTAGAGTCTGAAGTACCAGCCACTAAGCCATCAAATGAGGGAAACTGTAAAAGAGGGGAAAGGAGGGAAAAAACGAAAGGTACATACAAATTAGTGGAAAACAAAGCAGAATGAGAGAGGAAACACAAAAAGGTGAAAAAAATAAAAGAAGGGTAAGGAAGAAGTAAACCAGCAGGTGTGGATAAATCTGTTGGCATCACTGCTAAGGATGTGTAGAAAGCTTTAAAATAGGTTATTCTTTTATTGTCTTATACTAAAGGAAAAAAGTCACATTTTTAATTTAAGTACATTTATTTAGCAGAAATAAATTCCACATTAAGCAGTTTTAATAAAATTAGTCAGTCATCTCCTAAAATATCTTTAACCTTGCCCCACACAAATTGTAGGGATGATCTTGCCAAGGTTTTTAGATCATTATTAATTTTAAAAGACCAAAACTCAACACATTTTCAGTTTCCTGACAGAAGCCACCAGGTGTTTATTTAAAAATTCCTGGTTTTTCAAAGACTTCATGATTCAAGCACTTTAATGAGGATCACAGGATTTTTGGAAGAGAAACCAGTCCACAGCATCATAGATCCTCCACCATACTTAAATAATTCACTAAGCACTAATTTAGTCCACAGTGATGGCAGTATCATATTACTTGGTGGATACCACCTGCCTGAGGTCACATGACTGGGAACAGGCAATTAAATTAAAACATGACTTGCATCACATTCCATTGTCTTTTAAATGCATTTGCTTAAAAATGAGACCAAATTGAAGGACAAAAAATATCCTGTCTGACCTCTTAAAGTATTTTTTTTTTACCCATTTTTCAACTTTTACAGCTTCAGATGTTTCAAATGCTATTTTAGACGTTGCCATTTCAGAGTTATTTTCTAAAACAGAAATGTGTGTTTTCCAAGTGCAGTGCATGTCGTCATTTGTTGCATTAATCTTTTAAATTCATACCTTTCTTCACAGCCGCAAGACGGTTACCGCCTGGTGCAGCACTTTCAGTTCATTGGCTGGCCCGCCTACAGGGACACGCCTCTTTCTAAGCGCTCCATCCTCCAGTTGGTCAGGAGGTTGGCCAAGTGGCAGGAGCAGTACGACGGAGGAGACGGAAGGACTGTGGTGCACTGCCTGTGAGTATAGTGCATTGTTAGAATCCAAAGGAGAACTGAGATAAGAAAGCCTATCTATGGTCTCTGATTGACAGGGAGACCAAAGACACACATGTCTCTAAGTAATTAAATACTATTCAGAGTAAACATGACAGTTTTCTAACACAAACGATTAATTTTATACGTCTGTACCAGCTCAGCTCAGCTGCCTTACTAAAAAAAGGTTTACAGGATGAGTAATACAATTTTCTTTAAACATCAGCAACTTAAAAAAAATTGTGAAACTATTTGCCTTTATTAATAGTATTCAGACAAGCAAAGGTCAGGAACAGAACACTGGATGAATGGGTTGAGGACTAACAGCTAGGACTAACCACACAGATAATTTTTAAAGGTACTTTATTGCTAGGTTTTTAGGATTTTTGCAAAATTGTAAACCTAAGGTGTGTCTCAAAAGTAGACTGTTATCCTGTGGTTTAACTTTGTTTCAACCATGTTGCAGAAGTTTATCAGAGTCTAAAAATGTATCCATGTGTGGCTTGAAAGTTTAGATGCACTGGGAATATTTCAGTTTGCTGTTAAGGGAAAAAAAAATCCCAGTCATGATACTTTACTGTTAAAAGCAGAAAATAATGAGCAAGACAAATAATAATATTATTCATATTATCTGAGGGCTTGCCAAATGAATTAAGCAAACTGTTGTTTCTGAAGTAAAAATATTGGACTTGAACATTTAGTTTTAATCCATGTATTTGTTGTTTACTGTGTTTTGGGGGGTGAGGGGGGGTATAATTCTGGCCTCCAGGGGATGGTATATTGTTGTTTTTTATAGATGGTTCTTTAACAGAAATACCCAGAGAAGACTGTATTAACTTAGCAAGGTAAAACTACAATTTCATCATTTTCAAAAGTTTAATTTCAGTGCTTTTAAAACTGTATTTCTGTATGAACAGGCCAAAATAATACAGTATTTCCATGCGGAAGGCACCCAAGTCAGATATGTTCAAGCAGGGAAAAAATCTAAAACATGCAGTACTTTGACCCCCAGGCCTGGAGCAATCCACCGATGACTTAAAGGAATAATTTAGGAATGGGGTTCTGTGAAGTAGTAATCAGTAGGCAATACCTTTCCTGCAGCTGGGATTTTGACAGCTCATAGATTTTGGGCTCATAGAGTAGCTTTAGCTTTATAAAATAATGTATAAATTTAATAGCATTTTAAACCTCTATTTGGATTTGTTATTTTTCAAAAATAAAAAAAAGCATCACCATCAAACAGTGCTCCAGGTTATCCCAGCAGAATGAAGAGGCGCAACTAATCAGGTGGACTGGTGTGACAATCAGACTTGGCAGAAGTAATTTTGTGTGGAAACACTAACATTGATTTTCTGAGGTATGAAATTCCCTTTTTCTGTAAAGTCATTGTGGTTAAAAAAAAAAAAAGCCTCTCTGCTACGGACAACTGCTTCACATTACTTGATTTTAAAAAAATCTGCGCTATCCCTTTACATGTCTGTTCAGAAATGCCATTTACAAACTTGGTTCTGATTCATTTAATAGCAATTTCATCCTTATGCACAGTTTTAAAAAAGAAAAACCCTAATCTTCTGCGCCCACACTGCAACAAATTACACAGATCATTTATCTTTACTGTTTGGAGGTGCTTCTGTTGTTGCGTTACAACTCATGCAGTAAAACAATTCTTCAATGTCCACTTTTGAAATTTATAACACTGTTGGTAACAGGCTGATCACACACACTCAAATCCACAAACGCTGCCGAGCTCCATAAAATGTCCATCTGAGCAGAACAAATGAGGAAGTAAAACAGCAGATGTAAAAATTAAGTATAAATCTACATTAGGAGATTAAATGTTATAAGTTTTTCATTTTCATTCCACTGATCAAACAAAAGTTGATGTCACTTGGCTAGGACTTCACTTTCAGTTAAAAGTTCAGTCAAAAAATACATTTAAGTTTTGTACCAAACAGAAAAATGAAGTGCCTCAGTGAAGACATGACTAATCAAGCAAAGCAATGGATTTTACTGCTCTGTAACATCAGTAATAACAATAAAAGATGATGATGATTCAATTAGCAGTGGGTGAAAATTGATTTTTTTTTTCCTCCTCTGCTCTTCACATGTCTCAATTTAAGCAAATAAAACAGTCTTTGCAGAATAAGGCAGAAATCTGTTTATGCAATGCATTCAGTCATCCAAACATATATCAGATAAAGCAGAGTTGCAATAATGTGGTTATGTTTTGTCCCAGTAAATAACACAGCTTCAAGTTTGAAACCAGCATTGCAAGTTAAGCCCCTCTTGAAGAAGTGGTCCTATTTGCATAAAATATGTATGAAAATGACTGGATTTCTAAGAAGCTTTGACATTCAGCGCATAGACCAGATCACAGGCAGCTCACAAAACAATCTGCAGGAAGGGGAGCAGTTATTTCACTGCTAATATGACTTTGAAAAATCTTCTGTTTTCTTTGTGATGGTCTTAAATTAACCCTTTGCAGACTGCTGATGCCAGTTCTCCTCAACCACCTGAGATCTGTATACCACTAATGCCTGTTGAATCATTTTCATCACATTCCACTCTTCTGCCAGCTGGGTCTACCTAATAATGCCTAATTTGCTTACTAAATACCAATATGTGTTGTTTGTATGAGAGCCAAGATGATGTCTACCTAAATTAGAGTTTGTTTGAAAGCCAAAGCAGTCATTTCTTTTTGCCCAGCATAGGTTTGGTGTTTTCTGTGGTAGAAATGAATACATTTATGGTAATGTTTTCCACTGAAAGTGCTTTGGTAGATTAACTCCTACGCATTCCAACAACATGGACCGTAACATCAGGGTGCTTATGTTAGTTGCACAAATGTCATAACATACTGAAAGTTTGCTACCTCCTTAAGTTTTAATCCTAAATTCTAATCCTTTCACAGAAAACAAGATTTAAATACGGAATTTATTATATTATGTTTCAATCAGTTTGGTTTATTTTCCCAACAGTAATCAGATGGATTCTGGTCAGGATCTTTGCTAATTGTTCTGAACAGCATCAGTGTAGACTCAAGTACAACCTAAAACAACAGCAAGGAAACAAATATTCATAACTTTTGATTTCTGGGACCTAATTACCAGTATAAATACTAATTTAGACGTTAGGAACAGCTTGCAAATGAAATTCTCTGTGGCTTTAATTAGATCTCTACTCAACTTTTTGTTACGCAGGGTAAAAACTACTGGACTTTTCTCATACATATCCTATTATACTGTGAAAGTTATTCAGTTGCCTTGGCCCTACCAGCCACTTGAGTCCTGACCTGTTTTAAGTCATATCTGCTTTTCTGTTTTTTGTTCTTCAGTAATTAGGTTCATCATATTAATTTATTTTAGCTCGAAGATATATCAGACAGCATTGATATAAAATGCATTTTATATCATTCATTTTCTCCCTCACCTTTATGTTAATTTTCATGCCAAAGCAGGAAAATAAAAAGAAAGAAACCCATAACCAACAAGAAGTGCATTAGTAATACCCTTTTATCCTAAATTGGGTCTCAAAACAGTGAGGGCCTGATGTGCTGTGTCCCTTGCAAAACCAGAAAATTGCACATACTTCATAACAAAAAATGATTTAAAGCTTTTGTTAGCTTGACACTATCTAAGCTAAGTGGACAGCAACTGGAGCAACTGGATCACTCCTGACATTAATATTTCACATAGAAAGTAGCTACAGTCAGTCATTACCCAGATGGTATTTGGCCTCAACCTTGGCAAGTAAAAAATCAGCACCACTTACTAAAAGATTATTTGTGAATAATATCAGTGGATAAGAGGAAATCCACACAAGCTTGGTGAAATTTTTAAAAACTAAACTCATTTCACATCCATAAAATGTTTAATGAAACATAATTTAAATGTTTAATGAAACATAATTTAAACCTAGTGTTCTCGCACCCATCCCCCTTAGGATCTTTGAATGTAAGGGTATCATTATGAAGCAGATAGCTCCTACAAAGCTAAAAAATATGTGTAAGTGAAAACCAAAACTTATCAAGTGTTTAAGTCTGCTGTTCTGAAAAACAATTCTTGTTTCAGTCTTTCATTTGTTCAACGACTTGTTCTATTTGTAACATTTGAGGACTTCCACAATACTTACAAGCTTCTGTGGTCAGTTTATGAGTTTTGCTGATAAGGATCCTTGGTCCCGTCTCATTTTTCATCCTGTTTCCTGATTCCTTCTCCTTTGCAGCACTGGTGGAGGACGCTCTGGAACATTTTGTGCCATCTGCAGCATCAATGAGATGATCCAGCAGCAGAACATTGTGGATGTTTTCCACACAGTCAAGACACTGAGGAACAACAAGACAAACATGGTGGAGACGATGGTGAGAAATAGTTGGCTCCCTTTCTTGAACCATCCTGCACTTCACACCTACTGTGGACCCCAAGTATCTTAGCTAAAATTGACAAGATCTTGAGACCCCCTTTGAAAGCGCTTATAAATGCCTATTTTTATGGTTCAAACACCAAAAATATCTAAATATGCTTTAATACTCACAATGGAAACTGTCTTGGCACTACAGCAGAAGCTCATATCGACAATCTTCTTCATCTCTGCTCTTGGGAGTACATCCAATCAGAGCCAGTAAAAATAAATGGAGCTCCTGGATTGGCTGGTTTCCTAATGGCAGCCAATAGCGTGTCAGGTAGCATTGAGCCCAAGTACTTCAGCTTACCCAGGCTGCATTTCCTGTTAAATATTTTAAACATGCGCTGCGAATAATTTCAAGTCATGTTCTATAGAAAAACCTGTCAATGCTGAACCACGAGTAGGCGGGGGTTAACTGTATATGGATAGTTACAAGGGTGGCCAATAATTCTGGAGGGTGCTGTTCATGAAAATATCTTGCATTGGCTCAGCTAGGTGAAAATTGATAAGTAATAACTGCTTCTATATAGGTTATAACTATTGTTTAGAGATTGCTTTAATTGACTACACACTGACATTTTGTTTTTTCGTTTATAGTTTAAGTCGAATTTCAGATCGAATAAAAGTGATGCTTGATTCCTCTTTGGCTTTTCTCCCTCTCAGGAACAGTACAAGTTCTGCTATGAAGTGGCTTTAGAGGCTCTGAACGCCTTCTGATCTGACGGCAGCCCAGCGAGTCTCTGCTGCTGACGCTGCCCGTTTTTCTCAAAGCAACACTGAGACACACAGAGTGCAGAACTGCTTCGTGTTGAGCTGAACTCAACCCAGAGAGAGTGTGTGTGCATCTTTTCGGCGTGCTTGTGACCTGTACAGAGATGGGGAGAAAAAAAAGCCGCCGACAAACACACTCATTGTTTTGTGTGTGCATTTGCTTCTGCAAGACAATGGACTTTACATGCTTGTACAAAGAGAAATTATGTTAAAAAAATGAATGAGATGTTTAAAAAAAAAAAAAAAAAAAAAAAGCCAATTTTTTCCCTTTGTTTCCTCTCTCTTTCCTCTCTGCCAGGCTGTGATGTGACTAATGTACAGTATTTCCTTTTTAGATATATTCTACGCCTTGAATGTTGTCTCCCTCTGAAGGCTCGAAGCACACTGGAAGATTTTACATAATTAAAATCAGGTTAAAACAAAAATAATCTAATTTTCTACAGAATAGTTGTTCTTTGACCGAGACAAACTGTTACAAATGCAACAGAATTAGGTTGCAAATCTCAAAGAATTACGAGTTCAGATCAGAGTAACAGAACATGGAAAAATGTCCTACCTTTGAAGGCCAAAGTAACTCTGACTCTTTCCTGTCTCTGGAGCTGTGAAATGATTGAGTCTTCCAGTGTGCATCCTCTCTTTCTGTAAATAAGATAAGACAACCACAGTCAAACAAACAAACACCAGAACAAAATTGTTCACTGCAACTCTGAAAAGCTGTTTGTCATTCATTTATAATTTGGTGCATCATCTTTCTACAACCTGTACATGTGTCGAAAAAAAGAAGATTTTTTGTATTTTGCATTCTGCTTTTGGAGCTCCTGGTTCAGGACCTGGAATGCTTGATTGTTTTGTTGGGTTAAGTATCATTTTTAGAAAACTGACATCAAAATCATGTCTCCAGCCAACTCTATCAGTGATGCATTTGCATGTGTGACACTTTTAGCTCAGCTGAGCAGTATTAGCTTGTGGAAAGGTGTAAATATGGAGAGAGGTAACCTTTTTCGCTCTATTTTTGCAATATAAGATGGATCTGATCCATTTAAGATACATGCTCGCCAGTCTGACAAAAAAAAAAAAAAAAAAAAAAAAAAAAAAAAAAAAATTACTCTGTTAAGTGTCCTTGATTTCCATCCAATTATTAAGCCATGCCCTACGGTTTTAGTTTTAGGTGAAATTTCAGTTTCAACCTTCTACTCATTGAGGTTTTAATCATTAAAATGACACCAATATGGTTCAAATTTATTTTTGTTTTGCAAACAATCACTCGATATCTTAGCTGAGCGGGTTTAAAAAATATCAGACTTTTGCTGGGTAGACAACAATTTCAGCGAGCAGAGTCAGAGAACCTACACGGGGAGAAGGTGGACCTAAGGAGAATTTTCCAGGTGGTACAGATCGTGCTTATCCGTTACCTCCCACTTAGTCGTGGGAAAGAAAGTACACCCTTTTGCCATTCTCAGATTTCACATACCAGGTTCTAAGATGATTAAAATGTGTACAAAAACATCCAGTAGCCATCAACTTCTATATGGAGAAAGATTTTTCACTCCAAGCTGTTGTATGCGATTATACAAAAACTCCATCTTTTAGACTGTGGGCCTCAGTTAACATTTATTAACATGTTAGCATTAAAAGTGTGAAAGTGTCATTATTAGGGAAAATCTAAACACAGCAAAAACACTTCACACCAATTTTCAGGCATAGAGGTGGAGGGTGATGGTTCGGGCTTGCTTTGCAGCCACATGATGTTAGTACTTTGGCGTTATTGAGCCGAGCGTTAACATCTCTGTGTACCAGAGTATTCCAGAGTCAAATGTGAGTTCATCTAGCAGTGGAAACTCAACCCAAAGTGGAGCACAAACGAGACGACCATCCTAAACACAGCAGTAAATGTTCAACAGAATGGCTGAAAAAGAAAAGACAGCAGTGGCACCAGTGAGGGACAAGACCTCAGCTTGATTAAAATGCTGAAGTGGGACCTTAAGAAACCTTGTAGACACACGTTTGCAAACACAGACAGAAGCAACTTTGTAAGGAACAGTGGGTTTGAATTCCTTCACAACACTGATCGATTACTGGAAGTTGTTGCTGCGAAAGGTTATTCTACAAGCTTTTGGTTTATTGGATGTAATTAGATTTACAGCTTCTTCATTTTAGCATATTTAATAACTGCGTGGAGTTTGTAGGGCATTTTCATACACTTGAGGTCAGATTACAATAGTTTTAGAACAGAGTGCAGACTAGATTCTATTTTTCTCACGTCCTGAAATCTAAAACACTCCACATTGAAACAGGGATTTCCCTAACTTTACTTTAAACCCTTTAGAATCAGCACATATGACTCAATCCCATGTTGGAAATTTCTCTCAACTGAGTGGCTTGATCAACAAAACGTGACCATGATCACTGAAAGAAGCAGAAAAACTCAACATGCATAAAAGAATATGACCAACTGTTCAGTCTGTGTTCGCGTTCTTTTTCCCCCCCCTTGAGTCCAGTTGGACTTATTATGGACCTATTGAGACAAAGACCATAACAGTTCGATACTTTAGACAGCGTGAATGACAGAAATGTTTATCCTTTTTCATTTTACAGAGATTTTATTTTATGTGCTTGGTTCATGGCTCTTATCCTGTACTATATTTGATTTTTGATCCATTCATTGTGGGATTTTGTCCTGAATTTGTATATTTCTTTTGTAAAATTCTTACTCTGATGATTATTTGTCAAGCAAAGTGCTGTTTAGATCTGGTGATGCCATTTTCATTGGTTGTTTAGTTGTTTGAAATGTGGTTAACAGTAAATAAAGGGACCAAAACATTAAATGGGATCAGGCTCTTGTTTTTTTTGTATTTTTACAATTTCATAACTTTTACAGCAATCCTTCATGCCGAGCATGGATGTAGCGATAGTGGAGAGGAAAAAAAAAATCTCCTTTAAAGATGCATTATGTAACTTTTACAAAAATATGTTTTTTAAAATTTGTTAAAACTGTCACAATGTCGTGACAGTGGGGTTAATTGGATTCTGTATATTTGGACATAGATTGGATCATCATGTAAAGTGACCTGAGATTGCATTTGATGTGAAGTGGCGTTACATAAACTAATTTAAACTGAAATTAATTGATGCATCGGTATTAACACAATATAAGGTCAGGTAAAAGTTAAGATGTTTGCACACTTTTTTTTTATGATATAACCATTTTTACTATCAGGCTAATATTCTAATGTTAGAATTTTATCATAAACTGTTACTAGAAGGTATTCAAAGGGTAAAATCAGTGCACGAGACCCATTGAGATCATGCATGATACTGGTTTCATGAGATAAGATTTTAACTAAATTTTTGGAGAAATCAAAAATCCCTTCTTTCTGGCTTAAACAGCAAAATTCCACACTACTCATGATTAATAAATAGTTGCTTTACTACCTCAAAGTCAGTGTGTCAGGCACACAGCTTCATATCTGAGATCTGCAACAGCTCACACATATTTTACAAGACAAATCCACCTGCAAACAGTCTCGAGACAGACTTTACTGTAGCGAGAAATATTGTGGCATTTTATGATCACAAGATCACGGGATATTGTTACACCTCTACGATGAGGTGATGCTATGAGATAGTAACAGGTTAACAAGTTTGACAATCACATTACTAAATTATCACATTCCCAACTTTTTATGAAACTAACGGAAAGTGAGTTATGACCTGCAAATACCATCTGCTCTTAATGTTTTTGAACCCCACTTTATAAAAAAATGATTCTTCCCTTTGTCTGATTACATTTTTCTCAAGTGCGAATTGATTAGAAGTAATCTTATTTAAATCATTCAATCACAATCAAAACTACATGAAAAATGACTGTGAAAATGGCTGGTGTTGGTTTTTCTAACAATGTGCCGTTGTTAACAATAAACAAAGATTTATTGTGATTAAAACCAAAAGAACCTACCTGAAGACCGTGCTCCCATAGAAGCAAGTTTTTCTTGAAAATTTAACATTCAGTAGCAGTCACTCACTTCTGGAGCAGCAGGACTGTCAAAGAGAGAAAAAAAAAAAGTAAAGTTCAGTCATGAAAAATAAACCAGTTTAAGGAATATTTTATCACTCACTGGGATCAATCAGGGGGACATAGTTGAACAAAATTAAGAAAAGAAACTTCAAAACTGCAACAGAAGTGACCAGCTTTACTAACATCCTACCATCATGAGCTCCCATTATGATCCCTAAAATAAAAATAAAACCTTTGGAGTTTCCAGGGTGCTTTTTCCCTCTTTCTAATCAATCAGACGGTGATCACCGCAGCTCCAAGCCAACAGCCTCATCCTTTATTTAGCTGCTTGATTCCCAAGGAGCTCATAAATATGCATGAGGCTGCGATTAGCATAGGCACCAAGGACGGGGCCTGTACCTCGGCATTATGACGATCAATCAGAAACACCGAGGGGCCCCACAGAGGGAAGCTGTCTGTCAGTTCGGCTTTGGGCTCAGTTGATGCTCACACACATATCAAAAAAAGGTACCCTCAAAGCATACAGAACACACACCTCATCCAGGTCGATGAAAGGCTCAGAGAAACCCACAAACATCTTTCAAGCCCCAGTCACCATTTATCAGCTCCCATTCTTTACTCACTTTCCTGTTTTCTGAGAAGACTTTGTAATGAGTTCGAAAATTGGCCCATTTCATTTGCTCTCACTGAAATGTCATTATCTGGGTCTGAGAGGGAGGGGTCCACACTGCCACTGTAATATATTTGTTCCACTCAAACAGGGTTATTAATATTTCTTCTACCCGGGAAATGTGTAACAAGGTTATTGGAAGTCTGCAGCATATCCAATTCATCTCCTTCTGTCGGTTTTAGACTCATTGCGAAAATCTGATTCCTCTTTAATGTGCCTGACGCTCTTATCCACTTTTTATTCTGTATCTTTGTGCACTCTCAGCTGCAGAAATATCCTCTTGAGGCTTCTTGGAAACATCCGAGCAGATTTCAGTGAGACCTCAGCAAACTTCTCAAATGGTGTTAGGATTCTACGGGATGTCCTTTCTGTATGTGTATGTCTTTTCAAAAAATGAAATGGAACATTGAGTGCGCTGCTGATAGCCTTTAAACTCTTGTCATTTTAAAACTACAAACGTCAGTTGGATTTTTTGAGATAGATAAACTGTAGTACTAAACCATAATTGTGAAGTGGAAGAAAAACAATAAATTCCTTGCAAAATGTTTACAAAATTCTGTAGTGTCCATTTTCAGATCTGTATTTATATTGCTAAGTCAATACTTTGTAGAAAAAGCTTTTGCTGCAGTTACATCTGCAAGTCTTTTGGGCTATATCTCTAGCACCTTTGCATATCTAGAGACTGAAATTGTTCCCAAATCTTTGGAAAATAGCTAAAACTCCATCGAATTGGTTGAATACGACAATAAACAACAGTTTTGAAGTGTAGCTGTAGTTTCTTGATTGGACTTAGTTCTAGACTTTGGCTGGGTCATTCAAGTTTAAACTTGGTCTCATCTCATTAAAGCATTAAAGGACCATCCTCCACATGTGTATTGAGTCTCCTAAATGGCTTGTGAAACTTCAAACAGGACTTCTGATGGTTTTTTGTCAACAATGTCTTTCTTGCAGCTGTTTCTTAAAGGTTAAGATTTTAGAGTGCAAGTGTACAAGATGTCAACTAGTAGACTACAAATCTTCCACCTGAGCTGTAGATCTCAGTTCACGCCAGATTTGGCATAGCCTCTCTCAGCTGCTTTTCTGATTAATGCTATCCTTGCCTGGCCTGTCAATTTAGGTGGGCTGCCATTGTCTTGATAAGTTTGTAGTTGTGCCATAGTCTTTCTATTTTTAAATAGATTTAACTGTAAGATGTTTAAAACTTGGGATATTACCTTATAACTTAACTGCTTTAAACCTCTTCACAACTTTCTCTCTGATCTGTCTGTTGTGTTCCTTGGTTCCTGGTTTTTTTTTATAATGCTGCTTGTTCAATAATCTTCTCAAACAATGTTCTCATCTCAGAAACAGCTAGATTTATAGAAAGATCAACTTACACACCAGTGGGCTACCTATTAATAAGGTAACTGTTGAAGGCTTTTGATTACAATGGATTTAATTTAGGGGTGTCAAAGCAAAGGAGGCTGAAAAAAATAAATTATGGTATGTTCTTGGTATATTATTCAATATTTTATGGATTAAAAGATTGCTATTCACAAATAGAGGTAGTCTTTTATGAGTCAGCATTAACAATAGTTTGAATGGTTGTTTTAAAAATCTATTAATTACCATTTTTGAGTTAAATCCATGCCCCTGCATCTCAGCTGACAGCTTTGCGAGTTGTTTTCACTTGACTTTCATTTTGTTTTCTTGCTGCCTCAAGGCACCAACAAAAAACTGAACTTGTTAAAAGAATAACTCTAATTAGATGGCAGCTGCAGCGTTTGATGTTCCGACTGCTCACTCTTGTGACACCGGATATGGTTGTGAAAGAACAGAACAGCTGCTCTGGTCAAATCGAGTCCCTTTTTTCTTGTCTCTAGGATGGCGATTAATTAAAGCAGGAAGGCTGTCAAAATGAACATGGAGGAGTAATTACCAGACGCGTCGTGCAAAAGGTTGTGCTGACGGCGCTGTGGATGTTTGGAAACAAGAAAAACTTCAGGTTTTCTTCATCTTTAAGATAATCGCAAAACAGCTAAGCTCTAAAATAGAGAATAACAGCTACCTATTAATCAGGCACAAAAATTTGTAGAAATATAATAACATACGTTATTATATTTCTACAAATTTTTTAGATATTTCAATAAGCTTGAGTTGATAAATTGTGGTAACATTATTATGCTAATCTTTGAATGGATATTAATAATGTACTTAAAAGGAAAAACAAGTTTCCTTCCTCTTCATGTTAGTTTCCACAAAATTCAACCAGTTGAAAACGTTCATAAAATTCAATGCTGTTTCTGAATCCAAGTAAATGCCAGTTTCTGTTATCAAGGTCTATGCCAAAATTTTATAAAATTATGGTTTAAAAAGTGAATATGATAAAATTTTCCATCATGATAGTAAAAGCTGTAATGCTCCACTTGTGAAAGTAAATCTGTTGGGCTTCTTCTTGGCACTCAAACAATTGTGATAGCTACACTGCCGGACAGGGCACGGAAAAAAGAAAAAAAATCCATTAAACCATTGCTAAGGTTCTAAAGTTCTGTTATAGAGAGAACCAACAAAGTACTGGATGGATCAGAGATTTCTTTAGCTCTATGAAGCAAAAAGCAACGTGACACTACCCCACCCTATCTGTTGCTGCTCACTGCTGGCCAGCTGGCCGAAGAAGACTCCTAAACTTTTCCTATACTTACCAGAAACGCTAATTTGGCTGTTTTGGAACTATTTTATGTCTTGAAAAAAATAGACAGTCATGGCATACAATTTAAATATGACTCCTAATCCAGTAAGGTTGTTTTAAACTACAGTTTGCAAGTTATAAGATGACTACCTCAGAAGAAAGCCAAAATAATTAACCAGCGAAGATGATTTTATTATATTTGTGTTACTCTATAAAAAGCCGAAAAGGGTAAAATACTATATGCAAATAAAACCACTACATATCTACAAAATTTGTGCCACCTTTTTACTTAAGTTTACGAATGAAAATGAATAATGAATGTTACAACATTATCACTGATACCTATCAATGTTACACAATTTTAGCAGCAGAATGTTGATTTCAGTGTTTTCTGTTTGAAATCAAAACAGGTTACACTATACATTTTGCTAATGAATGTTAGAGGAAACTTACAAATGAATGCAGAAAATGTGAACTCATTACCAGCTGATAACATTTTGATACAGCTTCTTCAAGATAAAAGTCAAAACCCATAACTTCCTGTTGAAGCATTACAACTTAGTACCTTTTGGCTCCCAAATTCTGTTCTACCAACCCCGAGTTTGGGCATAACCAATGGAATTCTACGAAGAGCTTCTTATACAACTGTTAAAAAAAACAAACAAAAAAAAACAAACCCCACACAATTTAAGCTTCATCTTCCACACAAAACTCTAATTAGTTATTTGCTGATTCTAAAACTGATTTAGAAATTATAAAAACGTGAATTAAGGTCATTTTAAGACAGTGAACCTTTGCATTAAGGCTGCACAATATAGCACGGATATATTGTCATTGTCAGTGTGTGCAATCTTCATATCACAAAGGACAGTGTGCAATAATTGTTGGTTGATATTCCAAGTGTTTTGAACTTGGATTTTACATGCTAATATAATATTTAGTCAGTTGGACAGTCTCAGGGCAGCAGATATTCACAACAGACACAAATGACATTGTCCAAAATGTTCAAAAGGTCACAGAGTGATTGAAGCACAGAAGTCAAAGGAAGGAAAGAATAACATACAGGCATTTATTGCAACAGATATAGTCAATGCAATGTTTATCAATGTTTTTGCCTTTGCCAGATTTTTGGATATCGTCCAGCCCTAATTTGCATAAAACCCAGTAATTCCTGCAGACTGACTGGGATAAAACAAACTACTTCATTATGTAAAATTTTGATATTTTGTAAGTTCCGTTAAATATTAGACAATGTTTGCAGATCAAAGTAACAGAAACAGTTTCAGACTAATGTTAGGAGGAACATGTCAACATTGATTGTATGCTCTTTGAGTGTGTTAAATGAATGAGGTGTAAGAGCATTTTGGAGCTCTATAGTCAGAAAGATCAGTGAACTACATATTGATTAAAAGTATGAGTTTGCATTTGTACTTTAACTCTAAATGAAATTTTTGTATCGCCAACTTCAATTATCTGAACATCTGAATTAAATAACCATGTGGAAAATTGAACATTTAAGGCCGAGGAAGTTGGAGAGATAGAAAAGGTAAATATGATCATGTACTAATTGAGTTATAGTGAGAGTGCTGGTGTGTTGAATTTAAGTTACTATTTATTCCACTGAAATCAGCCTAATTGTCTTTCTCTGTAGTTTTCTGCTTTGTTAGAGACTGACAGCCATGATGATTATTACTCAGGCAGACTGTCTGGAAATGGAGCTCCTTGACGGGGCTTTGTGCATAGTTTACTGACTCCCATTAAAGAGCTCAGTATCACAGAGCACATGCAGCCAGACATTTTCAGAGTCAGAGAGCTGACAGTAAAGCCTTTGTGCTGTGTAGCGGTATGTGTGTGTGTGTCTCTCTCCAGTGCTAATTTCAGAGAGCTTACTTAGGCGTGCCGAGCTTAACAGAGCGTATTAGCCTATGGAGGAACCCTTCAATAGTAATTGTTGCTCAGAACGATTGTGTGTGTAGTTTATGTGGACAGGAGTGAGTCTGAGACGAAGAGGTTTAAGAAAATAAGATTTAAATGAGAAACCTTTGGGTAATTATAAAATTCTCAGCTTACCTAAGTACATGCATTGTATGTGTATTTTATATGCTTGCTTTTGCATTCTAGACAAAAGGTAAACTTCCCCCCTTATCGAGATATAATTTGCACCTGTTTGATGCTAATCCAAAAGTAGTGTAGGCAATGTTGCACTGAATTTTACCAGTAGAAGTTCTAATAGATTTTGATGCAATCAATAAATGTTGTCACAGTGGTGCAGTTTAACATTAAGATATGTTCTGTAAAATTAAAAAGGTGTGTGTGTGTGTGTGTGTGTGTGTGTGTGTGTGTGTGTGTGTGTGCGCATTCATGGGGATCCTGGGCTTTAATGTTTGAGCTTGACACTCTGATGACCTGTAGAGAATGATTGCCAGCAATCACATCTCTGGACTGTCCTCCCCTCTTTTAGAGAGACCATCGCAGCCCCATTGGTCCCTTTCACTGGCTCAGATTCACACACACACACACACACACACACACACACACACACACACACACACACACACACACACACACATAATAGGGGTTCATTTCACAGCACATTGCCACCATTATTTGCCATTGCTACCGACAGGCATAATCATGGAGACTGAGATGAGTAAAGGGTGAAATGATTCCCTCTCCAGTCAGATCAACCTGCCCTCACTCTGTCTCCCTGTGTGGTTTTGCAAAACACTGTATGCATTTTAGAGTTTAGTTGAATGTGCGTTGGTGTAAGTTATTTTTATCTTCCACACGTGGTTTTTTGTGTTAATTTTGTTTGAGGGATAAATTGTATTAAGTACCATTTCTTATTTGTTGATGATTAGGGCCAACATCAAGGTGTAGTGTGATTGGTAGTGTTTGTGGATGTACAACTATAAACCAATACACATAATATGGACGTTGCTCCCTTTCCCCTTCACTGAAAGTTTTTTCCTATGTACACTTATAATCAAAATCTTAAGACTGGGCAAGGTTTGTTGCTTGATGTGTTTTCAGTAGGGTGGTAGGAAAGTTGTTTCAGTGGTGGAGATGGCTTCCTGAAAGGCATCCACATTCTGGAGCTGCCTTCCATTTTGATAACTTCCCTTGCTCTCGATCCCCAAACAAGCAGGGGAATATGGAAGATGATCTAAGGAGGAGCTTTATTTGTCTGGAAGAAGCCCTTTGTCTCACAGGTGTTATAAACTGCTGAGTTGTCCTGTTAAAGGAACCAGTGTTTATCACCTAAATGATGGTCTTCAGTCAAAAGAAATGCAACATTTCTACTTAACCACCTGTGGTTTGAAGTCCTTACATAAGCTGAAGCTCCACTGTTCCCAGTTGATGACTTTTTTCATATGCTGTATTGAAAACATCTACAGTGGGATCTCCTTGACAAGCAATTAACTTCAAAAGCCACAAGGACAGTATGGATTAAATGTTTTCTGTATCAGAGAGTAAAAATCTTTAACCTTTCTGTGTTCAATTGTTGGTGTTGCCTTGCAAAATCAAGATGGCTATATTTGTGGTGCAGGTGGAGATGAAGAATTTTTTTTTCTTGTTAATGCCCTTTTCTCAGATAGTGCCTTATGCTTATTGACTGCAGTCAATGTCAGTGAAGGTCTTTTAGTTTGAGTCAATTATCTACCCATTTGAAATTTGTTTAGCTTAACAACTAAACTTTCTGGATCTTATCAGAAATTTTAGGGTGTATTCTTACCTAACACATTTGGTCCACTTTAAATTGACCAGAGTTCGTTTCCCCCATTTGTCCAGACCTTTTGTATGAATACATTCAAGTGAACCCTGCTGCGGACCGAGACCGCCTCAAAAAATGGGTCTTGGTCTGGTTGTTTGGTCCACACCAGGGTTCGCTTCTGGTGTGAATACAGACCGGCTTCATTCGGAACCAACTATAGCAAATATACTTCTTTTTGGACTTCATGAGCCACCGTAGCCGGGCATCGTGATAACAATGAGCCCTTCAGTTCCCAACACTACTACTGCATTTACTGATCGTGCTAAAATTATACCTGATCTGCCATTTTTTGCTTATTAATGCTGCTGCCAGCATGTTGTGGGTCAGGGGACGCAGAACATCTCATCCCATTGAGCTTGCAGCACACACTTGCCGACGCTGTTCCAAAATTAGAAATATCACATTGCGAAAGCTGTGTTGAATGAGCTGCTCTTGACATTTAAAATAGTATGGGAGTTGTAATAACAGCACAAAGGTGCACAACAGAAACGGAGCACACAGTTTTCTGTTTGTTTATTTCTGGATCTGTGCTCTGTCCCACCCCCATCGTTTCTGTCCAATAGGAGCAACAATGTAGCGTTGTTTACAAATTATAGCCCACTTGCAAAAAAAAAATCATGTGAAAGCAAACCACACCAAACAAAAAAAATAAAAAAATAAAGTGCACTTTTGGTCCAGACCAAACAAGTGGACCAAAGGACTTTCCTGGTGTGAATACACCCTTAAATGACTTTCTGGACCCAACCTCAGTAGCAGTGGAGCACTACAAAACGACCTTGCAGCAGCATTAATAGAGAGAATGTCTTTTTACCTTTGCCATCAGGGAGGCAAGATAGCATTATTGACCACTGGTTCTTTCAACAGGACAACACCATTATTTCAGAAAATTACATGAAAGCCAGATAACAGTGCAGAGCTCATGTGTCTTGTTTCTGTTTGCTTCTGTTTTTCTGGGTTTTTTTTAATGTTCTGTCTATGACAGCTGTGTCATCTGTCTTCTATAGCCTTCAAATTGGTCTGAATGTCTGTTTTTTGTGTTTTTTTTACTTCTCCACAACGACAGTGACAAGCTTATTAAAGGCAAACCAAAGAATTTTGGACCTAAGGAGGATATACAGCAACTCTCGGATAAATTGCGGAAAAGAGACTCACTGCTGAATAGTTTTAAATGTACCTTTCCCAAACTGTCCAGCTTCTTTTTGACCCACCAGGAAAACTATCATCCACACAGAACCATCTTGATACCATTCTGTGGGAACCCTCAATGAAGCCCCTAATTTTGAGCTCCACTACAAATCGCTCTTAGTCTTGGAAAAAAGCTTTCTTACCTGGTATGTGCCACTCCTCGCCTGAATCATTGAGATCGTTTCTCTGTGCTTGCCCATGAAATGCAGAGCAGTCAGTCAATGATTAAAAACTTGTTGCTTCTATATGGCCATCACGGCCATTGTTAATGCCAACCTAGCTGAAGTGTACAGCCCCAAGGAGAGACCCAGGAGACTTCCTCCAACCACTGTACTTTGCTGGAGTTTGAGTTTGGACTCCACTGGATCACCTCCCTCAACTTGCTCTCTTTCATTGGGAACTCTACTTCCTTTGACCTCTCCAAGCATTGCAGTTCCTCTGAATCCTCTCCACTTTTCACAACCACCACTTTTGATAGGAGATTTCACCATCACAAACGTCTGATTTTTCATTGTCATTACGAGATGGTATAGTGGAACCATCGTCTTTGTTATCCTGGATAACTTTCAAGTTTTGCTCCAAAATCAGCTAAAAGAGTGATCATATAAGTGGGATCAAATGATGCACCCAGGAGGGAGTATTTTATCAAGCTCTCTGACTTTCGAAGGAGCAGTGGAATGTCTGTTTTCATCCCTGGTCCGATTCCCATGGTTGATTGTGAATCTAAAAGTTTTAGCTGGCTTCTGTCTGCCTGTAGGTCCCCCATCGTCACCTTTAATGATAATTTAAATCTGTTCTGGTAGGGTTTTTCCTTTTTCAGATAACATGGTGCCAATCCAAAAAGCAGGGCTCACACATGTAAACTGCTAACATCAGGCATGCTGTGCATTTGTCCCAACAGCCGTGATGGTTTACATACCAGATGTCTAAACCACTCTCCTCCTCTTTGGCTGCTGTTTACACTACCACTCCAAACACCAGCATCCAGGGTTGCCAGATCTGACTGACACTTCCCTACCCAAACACAAAGTAAAAGCTACCCAACTAAAATAATAGAAAAAAAACCCAGCCCAAATCTCGACCTCTGTTGAAACTCATGTTAAAAGCATAGAACTATTACACACATAATGACGTGTTCAGCAGGACACGTCATTAGCACACAATTGCACTAAAGCAAACAAAAAAGGTTGCACATACAGGCTTCCCATAATGCAGGCAGTCATAGCAATTGCAAAACAAAGTTATCAAGAGCCTACCACATTAATTGTAAATCTAACTTACAATACAACATAACTTAACATAAAAGTTTTTTACTTTTCTGCCAAACAATGACAATTTTTTTGAAAGAATTTTTCATATGAATACTTTCTAAAAGCCTGCCAAATGTTGTGAAAAGCAGCCCAAATTTTAACAACCTGCCCAAAGCTGTTTTTTTCTAGTCCAACATGTTCAAAAGAAGCCCAACTGCCAATCTGGCAACACTGCCAGCACCCACTGTTGCCCTCCCCTGGCACAACTATCACCTAGATGTCTTCCTAGAGCCACAGTTCCTATAACTTCATTTCCTGCTAGACTGGAAACTTCCAATATTCCATGTCAAGGGAAAAAAAGGCTTTTTTCAGCAGAAGTGAAGACAGAACAACAAAAGATGTTTTGAAGTTATCCGTGCACAACCAGCTGTGAGGACCTCTGACCAGTCACATTCAGGTAAGTGTGCCCTGTTAACTGCCTGTTCCAGTTATAAGAAATTCTAACTCTAACACTCTAACTTTTTGTCAGGGAGAATTTAAACTGAATTTATACTGACAGATGGCAGCAGAAAATGGATTATGTAAATTTCAGTGACATTGCTTTGTTTTGAATACACCTGGAAGAGGTCTTGCCATTACACATGTAATCTGATGGATAATGTCTCATTTACTACTTTTGTTAGGTCTTTAAAATATGTTTGCAAAATGTATTGTAATTTACCTGATTTTAAATTCAAACATACTTGGGTTTTGGAGCATTACAATGATCTGAAGCACAGCAACAAGTCAACATCTGAATGAGGTTAAAGAATAATAATAATAAAAAAAATGTTTGGAGTAATCTCGTGAAAGTCCGGACCGAATTCTAATGGAGCGATGAGACAACCTTGAACAGATCGTTCATGTTCAAAAATCCTCCAGTGTGACAGAAAAAATACAATTCTACAAAGATGAGTGGGCCAAAACACCACCACAGCAATATAAATAAGACAGATGGACAGTTTTCACAAACAATTAATAGTAGTGTTTGCTGCCAAGGGTGGCACAGCCTGTTAGGTTTAGGGGGCAATTACTTTTTCACATACAGAATGGCCAGGTTGATTTGGATAGATTTCTTTCCTTGAGTAATACAATTTAAAGACAGCTTTTTGTATTCACTGGCTCTTCACTAGTTATCTTGTGTGGTATTAAATTTGTTTGATAGTCTGAAACATTTAAGCGAAACAAAAAAAATCCCAGAATTAATCTCTACAGAACTTGGACACACTGTGTAGATGTATTTGGCATGTGTTTCTTTTGCAAATGGTTCAACTTTCCATCCAACCATCGTCTATACCAGCTTGTCCTTGCAGGGTGGCAGACGCACTAGTACCCATTTCCAGTGGCCACTGGGCAAGACACCCTGGACAGGTTGCCAGTCCATCACAGGGACACATAGGACAGACAACTATGCACACACACTCACACCTAAGGGCAATATAGAGAGACCAATTAATGCAACAGTTCAATGTTTTTGGACTGTGGGAGGATGTCTGAGTACCTGGAGAGAACCCATGCATGCACAGGGAGAGCATGCAAATTCCACGCAGAAAGACCCCAGGCCAGGATTTGAACCCAGGACCCTCTTGCTACAGGGCAACACTGCTACCAACTGCTTCACCCTGTAGCCCAAGTAGCATACAACAATTGTTAAATAAAATCGATGTAATTTCTCATGATGCCTGTGATAATACATGTGTTTTCCTTTAGGTAAATAACAACCTTTATTTAACCAGATTAAAAAAAAACCTGTTGAGATCTATAATCTCTTTTTTTCAAGAGGGACCTGGCAACATAGCAGCACCGTTTACAAGTATCAGCATATACATTCATGCAGTGACATAGATTCATTTAGTTTTAAAAGCATCAAACCACAAAATAATGAGATCAGGTAATAAAAAACATGACTGACTATCAAAAGCAATTGCAATCAACAAAAGTCTCTCCTTCACAGTATTTCAGTAATACTTTTACTTCACCGAGTGTCACTTGCTCTGACAATTTAGACTCTTGCTGAAAGTCATTTCAAGCGGAGAGGATGGCATATTTAAATGCTCTCTTACCCAGATCGATTCCAACTCTGGAAACAAACATATGGAGAAAAGCCTGGGAACAAAGTCCTTACTGAGTGTGGAACCTAATCATAGAAGCAGTCAGGTAAGAGGAAAGCTGTCCCTGTATACATTTATATACAAAAAGGAGCATAGCCAATGGTGCCCCTTTTCCGCCAACTACTTGTGAACTGGTTGACTCTTATTTGCTTTCATCAGTGTGGCTGTAAAGCTGGGATTCAATGAGAGCACCGAGTTCTTCATCATATGGATGAAGCGTTTTGTGAAAACAGTCACAATTTTAACCTACTTTGCTGTGAAGGGATTTCTCGCTTCTGTGTCTTTTAAATTCATTGATAGTCCCCCAAGGGGGGAGCCCCACGTATGGTGACATTAAAATCCCACAATAATGTCAGAAAAGACAGGTTTTCATTCTCAATTCACCCTTTTCCTTTCTTATTCAGAGGAGGAATATATGAGGAAACTCATTTACAAAAGTTTTACGAGACTGGCCAGAAACTTGGAGATGGGATGGACCAATTTTACATGTCTGTAATACAGTCAGGAGATTATACTCAGTCCCACTACGCTCAGCTGATATCCACAGTCCAGTCAAAACAACAACAAAAAAATAAAACAAACTGACCAAATGATCATTTTGTGGTCCAGCATTGCCTGTAGGATGTAGCATAATACATGCTTCCCTGTGGTCATAGCCTGTAGGCTTGTCCCCGAGGAGCAGGTACTTCCTGCTGGCACAACTCAGAATGTGCACACAGGGTATACATGGTGCTATTGAACACAGCAGAAGTAGCACTGTTTCACAAGGTGTGCATTGTTTTTCTAATGAATGCCTGCTCTTTAAACTTGTGCATCTTTATGTTTTTAATTGTGTAAAAAAGCATGTTAAATGATTATATTCAGGCAAGTAGAGATGTAAAACTGAAAGGGTTTTACAATGAAGAACATTGGAGATATAAGGAAAGAGCTTCCATAAATTTTCACAAAACCATTTTGATTTTTAAACTGATAAATTTTAGAAACAAAAAATAATCTCAAAGTGGTTTTATACAGAATAAAAGACACAAAATCTAAGAATGGATCGAGGAAGAGAGATGTGCAATTGAACATTAAAAAGACAATTTCTTTTTTATATATGCTACGGAGGAAGAGAGATTTTCTTTCCTCAGGTTTGCATGTAAGTTTATTGCAAGACTAAATAGAGATACCATTTTTCCTCCATAGAGAGATGATTTTCTCCTCAATGCTCAATGTGATGTTTGGTGTAATTTAGCTCTTTCACCTGGGAAGGAACACCATGCCACAGCTAGGTCATTGGAAAGCATTGGTTTACCAAAATGCCCTGAAGATTATTTCTATATGCAGGCTGAGAGGGGTTAGGGTAAAGGGCAGGATTGGAAAAGATGTGAAGAGAAGAAAAGAAAAGATCCATGTTGATAGAAGTTCAGGCTACAGTCTGATCAGATCCAGATGCTGATTCTTTGGAGAGTTTGCAGTAACATTAAGACACACTTTAATGTCATAATCAATGTGTGGAAAATATACTACCAAATACAGTCATGATAAAAAAAGTATATCTTTTATTCCACTTCCATGCTTTTTTAGTCTTGGCAGGTTTTAATTTTATTTAAATCTAATCTCAAGTAAACAAAACCCCTTGAATAGATTCTACACTAATGATTTAAGAAAGATGACCCCAAACTGAACTGTGGAAACCCACAAACTCTTGCTGCTTCCACAGCAAGGTGCTGCTAATCGAATTCGTTGAGCCTGATCATCTTCAGTGTGAGCATCTCTGTTATAACAGCAGTTTCGGTAGTTTGGGTTTGCAGGTGGGAAGCTGTTGCAGTGGCCTATTCAAAGTCCAGATTCTAACCTGATTGAAACATAAATTGGTCTTCCTAATGACCCCATACTATACAGTTCGGTTAAAGTGGCTTAATGGCAAGAAAGTCAATATTTTGGAGTGGCTAACACAAAACCCTGGCCTACATCCACAGAGAATGTTTAGGCAGAATTGAAAAGGTATGTGTAAGTTAAATTGCCAACAAACCTGCCTAAGTTACACTAGGAATTGTCCAAATGATTTTCAAAAGCTTGTGGAAGAATATAAAAAACTTAAACAAATACAGTTTAAAATGTATTTCTACCAAATACTAAGGAAATGTTTGTACATTTTGGAAAATACATGAAGTAAAAAAAAAATCTCTAAAAAAAAATCTTCCCTTTCCATAGTCTAGAATTTATTTTTCTTCAAATACACAAATATGTGCCACTATGTGGTGCTTCATAAAATCCCAAAAAATCCAGTAAAGCTGTGGTTGTAGTGTAAAAAGTTCAAGTTGTATGAACATTTTTGCAAAACACTGTGAACTTTGATTTGGTTCTCATGCTTTTCTTTCTTCATATCAGGTAAAATCTTTGCGCATCAGCTAAAAGTTTTCATTTTTCTGGAAGCAACAGCAGCAGTGCAGCACACTGATCCTGTAGCTAAAATACATGTGTAAATACTGGAAGGTCACAGAAATGGATTCAGGTGGTGAGCTTTACAGTAGGGATGCTGCTGCTGAAGGATGGAAGGTGTCCAGCAGGCAGCTGGAGGAGGACAGCATCATTATAATTCAGAGTAGAAGCCTGACTTATCACCTTCTGGTCCCCTGCTAGGTGCTTTTCGGCCCATACTAATGTGCACACACACCCTGCTGCACAAATATGCCCTCAGCATCATCACGGCAGGTGGAAACATGACCCCTCGTCCTGCTGCGTGAATCACAGCACACATTCCAAACACAAATATGCTAATATATGCATAATCCTTCACATATGTCCAGATGTCGCTACACAGATGATTACTCAATTCTGCGAAGGGTGAACACACATACAAACAAACACACAGACGGAGATAAAGTAGGCATGATCTCTGACCTTTGCTGCTGCAGTGATGTCTTTTGGAAAGCAGCATCCTCCCAGAATGGTTTTCTTTGGCTCGTTTGGGGAAGATAATGCTGTTACTGTCCTACTGTTTTATTGCACAGTTTCTCTTCCTGCCTTATTCAGTCTCTCCCATCCACACGAGGGTCCTCTCACGAGTGTAGACAGGACGCAACATCGGGGTGACCTCCTGGTCTCCCTGTTGAGGCTTCCTGTAGCTGCTGATAATAGAAAAATAGGACAGATGGAGAAAAGACCAGCGAGCGTCCCTGATGGATCAGCTGTTTACCTGACAGGTATCACAGAGGCGTGTAAGGATAACTGAAGCTGCTAGTCCATTCTAAAGGCTTCAGTTCTATCCTCTGATTTTACTGAAAATTGTTGTCAGGTTGCCATGACAGTGGAAACAAACTCAAAAGCAACTTTTTTCTTAGGAAAAAAAAACATCTGACAAATGTATGATTTATTCTTAGAAAAAAGGAAATTAATTGAAGGATATGTAATTGGTCCATAATGGAAGTATTAGTATACATGTGTAGACCAGGGTAGGTAGATATTACTTCAGCAATTCTTTAAATTTTGGTGGAAACTATCCAAACTCTACTGTGGGTTGTGAAAGACTGGGGGTCTATCTTTTTACAGTTGTTTTTAAAAACGCTTATAACTGGTTATCTTATTTATTCAGACACTAAATAGACCTTAACATGCATTAATACGCACAGTAGAATCTGTAATGGCACTAACGCAGAAGCTAATAATCACAGTCATCCTAATCTCTGCTTGAGGGACCAGCCAATCAGCACCAAGAAAAGTGAATGCTGCTCCTAAATTGGTTGCTTTGCAAACGCCAACCAATAGCGAGTGAAGTAGCATTGCAACTAGGTGTTTCAGCTTCCCAAGCTGCATTTTCTTTCTAATGCTTTAGATATACTCTATGAAAAAAATCTGTGAATAATTTAGAGTTAAGTTTCACAGAAAAATCCACAAATAGGTGAGTCTGTGAATACTGAATCGTGAATAGGCAGGGATCCACTGTAATGGCATTTTGCACAAAATCCCAACTGTTTTTCCATTTTTCAAACTTAATGTGAAACGAAAAGGCTCACTACCACTATGCTGACTTACTGGTTGTGCTTGCCTCTCCTTCCAGTTGCTAGTCTTTAAATAAAATAAAAAGTGAGATGCAGCTGTTGACAAAGTTTTGGTTTTCTGGGTGGACAGAAAAGTATATCTTCTCATCATAGTTGGTAGAGACTCCACAAATTCTGCCATAGCTTCATTCCAGCCTGATTTTCCATTTCAGACAGCAAAGCAAGTATAGCAAAGCTGGGCTTGCTTACTGTAACCTGGCTTGACAAACTTGACTTAAACTCCCTCAGAGATGATGGGCGCTACCACTGCAGCAATTACTTAAAGTCACGCTTACTACTTTAGGCTCTGTTCACGCTCACATGAAAAGGGGTATTTCTCAAGCCTTTTGATGGTTCTTTCATTCACAAAACATACATGCAGATCGCACACAAATCTATATAAAAAAATAATCCTCTGGCACATCACGAAAATAAATAAACATTATTACTGAGATCAATGAATAAATGGTAAATCATATTATATAAAGGAAATACATTGAAGGTTGTGATTAAAACTTGAAAAAAATGGAAAAGTTTAAATGTTACGAAAACTTCTGCAAGGTATTACATGCATTTTCTGGACCTTTTTGCTTGGAAAAAAATGTTTAAGTTGATCTCAATGATCTTAAATGTCTTTTACTTTGTAAATATTAACAGTTGTTCACCTGTATCAGAGGGACATTCTCCAGCTCCAACAATATTTTCCCATATGGCCCACTGTATTAATAACAGCAACATAATTATGCACCTGTAATTTTTTATGGCTTTTGGTTTCGGTGTGCCCCCTACTTTTCCTCCTATGTGAAAACTTTCTATAGATACGCCTGACAGACCTCTTGGAAAATGTGAGAAACTTTAAGCTTAACAAAATATTTAATACTCTGTTATTTGATGAAACAGTTTTCAGTCTTTTGGGACGTTCATCTTTGGATTAGAATTTCAGCCCCACATGTTATTACCAGTCCATAATCTCGACCTGGTGAAGAGGTTGTTGTCCTCAAACAGATGTGGGCCATTGATTGCATTCTGTCAGACAAATTTACAGCGATGAAGGTGGCATGTGTTTGTCCTATCTATATGATAACAAGCTGTGGAGCTAAGGTATTGTTATTCTGAACACTGCTCTCTTTGTAACCGCTGATTACACAGATCTATCATCTAGAAAGACATTTGCAATTGTTTTTCCAACCCTCTGCAATCAACAGATGCTCAGGCAAGTTTGCATCCCAGCATTCATGTTTAACTCAAACACCTGACAGAAACATGGCAAGGTCCAGCTCATGCTGCAAAGGTGAACAGCAAAAACCAAATACCTCGTCATCAGCAGTAGAACTTAGTTACAGCTGATGAATTTTCGATGGTGTGGAAGAGTAAATTATGAGCATTGATTTTTGTTAAACTACATATTTTGTGCTTGAATTATGAAATAAAAAGAAAACCAGGATTTATAAAACTTCTTTAAAAATTGTGTACTATTTGTCATTTTTCCATTTTCTTGTGCCAGTTATAAAATGTGATCTTTCTGACTGTGGTTATGAAATTAAAGGGCAATCAAAGAAGCACGAATGAAACATTTTCTTTGCTAGGAATTAAAGACTGCTCTAGATGATTCTGGTAATCTAAAAAAAATTTTACACCTAAAACTTTCAGATAAACTTCATTTTGGTATCAAACAAAGGTAAGCACATACAAAAAGCAGTTTTCAAATTATTTTTTAAAAGATACAAATTTATCTAAGCGGTTCCTCTGTGAAAGAGCAACTGCCTCTTGTTAAATAAACAATTAACAATTATCAACTTGTTTTTGGAGACCCAACACCAATTTAACCACCATTATCCAGTCATGAATACTACCAGACCTATAGAATCAAGACATCACTTCTACTGGACTTGAGTGACAACATGAAGCTGGCTTTTAAACTGCATTATATAATGCCTCGATCTCGACATCAAATGCTAAAAGTCTAAAAACAGCTGCATCATAAATTTGATGCATTTCCACCATAGAGCTACTTTTATCCACACAATTCTAAGTTTGAAACTTCTCCATGTTTCCATTAAAAGGTAAAAGAAAAGCGTTTCTTTAAAATCTTGAATGTTATCATGTAATTTGAGACCAACTTTACTCAGTCCTGCATTCTCCCACTCCTATTAGGCAAAATCAGCAACAGAGTTAGCAATACTCAACAACTACGCAACTTAAACCATGTGAAAGGTCTGTTCCAAAGAATCACTTCACTTCCTGAAGCTCAACAATTCAGATGTGTGTTATAACAAATTTGATCCTGTGGAGAGCAACATAACTCGTGTCATTGACACATGGTGGGTGTCAACGTGGTTGAAATTAGCGATTTAGCATTAGCTTCTGCTCACTACCATGTTGGTATAGTGCTTTATTGTTAGCAGAACTAATGTTTATGATTAGTGCTTTAGGGTTAGCACAAATAACTTTAGTTAGCAGTGCCCACTACTAAATATATGTAGGATACATAACTTAGCTAGCTACACAAGCCCATATTTAAGAAACAAAACCTAATGTTGCCTTTCATACTCTTGAAAACAGATGAAGTTCAAAGAGGAAATTTGATAAATGTCTATATAATAAATGTCTTCCAACACTAGTATTTTTCATAAAATATTCATGATAAATAGAATTTGGAGAGACAATATCACTACCTTCATCTGCTTCATGCAATAATTGTCCTTGACAAGTTACAACACCAGCAGCCTTTTCACTGTTTTTCCTATGACTGGCTTGACTTGACTGGACCCTGCTGCCACTGAACTTCAGAAACGACACAAGCTTCTGTTTCAAAAGAACAGGCATTCTCTGATTATTATTCTCTTCTAAATATTTATCTTATCACCACATTTAAGCCAGACAAGTTGATTTGAATCTGAGTTCCTACAATCTAATCTGGAACAAGGTGGGGGTTTTTTTTTTTTCAAAACAGAAGGTTGAAAAATACTTATGGTTTGTTGTTGAGGACTTTGTGGTGCACATTTTTGATATCCATATGGCTTCCATTATGGATACAATATCCCTGTGAGACTCCAAGCAGGTTCCTACAAACGATAAAACCTCTCTGGTGATAAAAACCCAGGTTTACAGGAAAAAATAAAACAAGCACTGCTCTGTGTAGATAAACTGTCTCTATGTGGTCTCTTGCAATGATTTAGACTAGACCTGAAAGAAGTTCAAACAACATAATGAAAGTGACAAAACACCACAACTCCTTGGCAGTTCGTTAAACGTTCTGATGTTGAGTCAATTCTAATCTTACAGCCCAGCACATGGTTGAAAACATTTTGGATAATGTCCACAGTCTATTTCTAGCTAAACTCTTGTTGTTTCTGTAGTTCATCACATAGCTGCTGCTGCTGGTGTAAATCATGCTCAGGCTGTTCATCTCTTCATCTTGTCTCATGTTGGTAATTTGCTCATCAGCTGCTGCACTTCGATTTGCCTATTTAGAGTTTGGCACAATCAATGCATGCCACAGCTGTAGCTGCAGTTTGGTCCCATACATTAAACAGTAGGTGATGACAGCAGACAGATGCAAAAGCTATTTACAACCAATTTGCAGCTCAATCTGTGAATATTAGGAACGACACGTTTAATTGGCTTGGCTTGGTGTGTCACCATGTTGGAACTTAAACATCTATAACAAGAAAAATCTGTTTAAGGACTTTCGGCACAAAACTAGATGCATTTACATAATGGATTTGCCTGAACACAACTCAAGTGTCTTTAAAATACATTCAATCTTTCAATTCAAAGAATTTAAGGAGGAACAGTACAAGCCCTCTGGTGCTGATGAAATTCACTTCATGAACTGATCATCATCAGATTGACCACCAATAAAAAAAATGCAGTGGTGGTAGTTTGCTGCTCTGGACCACACAGTTGTGTTTAAACACAGTGAAATGATAGAAAGATATCTTAAAGAAGCAATCTAAGAAAGGTCATAAGACAGTATACAAACTATCTGAAATCCCTTATTTTACAGCAAGAGAGATTCACAAGGGGAAAACACTTAGGACAGCTGTCTGTTTTTCCAGGAGCAGAAGTCAAAACCAATTTCCCCCGAAGCCAGGCGGTGTAATGGGTCAGAAAAACTGCAAAAATCCAAGACCTAAAACTGAGACTCTTTAGACCTTAATGTTAGAGAGACCATGGTCAGAAAAAAACAGAACTCATCTGCCCTTTGGTCAGATGAGGCCAACTGAAGAATTGGGCTTTGGCAACATGAAGTCACTGAGTTGATCATGAATGCCTCAGTATACCTCAGTGTTCTGAATTGAAATCTGATGGTTGGACCGAATTGAGTCATGAACAGCGCAATGATCCCAACACAACAGCAAATCTACAACAAAATGGTTGAAAAAAGAAAAAATGGTGCAGTGACCTATTTAAAGTTCAACCTAATTGAGATTCAATAATGAAACGTTTTGTGTATTTCTTACTACTAAAACAATTTTTATCACAGTTTTTTTTTTTTTTATCTCATGATAGATAAAACTGTTGCTGAAGTTGATCTTTCCATTTTCATATACAAGACAGTGAGAATACAATACTTAATTTCTTTTAATCATCTTATGTCTGAACAGTGTTCTTGTTATTCCAATAAGTATGTAACAAAGATACAAAAATTCCAAATGTGCAAAGCAGTGAAGGTTTGAACAGTCACCATTCCAACATCTAATGCATTATTGAGGTTTGAGTGATTTTTAAAATGCCTCTCATAAAACTGTTTTAATGTTGTTAGAGCTAAAGCAGATTATAATTTTTTTCAACAATTCACAGAGCTAAATTTCAGTTCTAAGTGCCAGTGAAGGTCTTGAAAGGCCTAAGAATATTTTTTTCTCTAATCTGTCCACAGCATGATGATGGCAGTGAGCAGATCAAACAGATTGTCTTTGTGATGGACCTTCCTTTGAAAAAGTGCAGCTGAAAGAATATTAAAAGAGCACGGGAGAGAGAACAGGCGCCACGCAGATACACCTGCCTATGTGTGTGTCGGTATGTGAAGAGCTCTCTTAAAAAATAGATGAAAGTGCTGACATCGACAGTCATTCTGGCACTCTACACTCCTCTACACACAGTTAAATATGCATTGCTGATACACACTCAGACTCTAAATCCATCTCTCCCTCTTGCCTGCTTGTTGTCTCGTGGATGCACAGAGGAGCTTAGTTGCATCTGCTTTCAATTTTACACTGTCGATTAATCACTCTTTCCAAACCATTATCGAATAGTTTTTAAAACAATTTTGAAAATCAGTTTGAAAACATTGATGTTTGACACCATTCACAACATGCAATCTGATGTCAGTCAAGTGGTTTGGTTAGCCTCACAGGTAGCAAACGACTTCAACCTCTGACATCCAGAATCTCTGCTGAGTTGTGGATGTAACTCTAAAAATGAAGACAGAAATTTCACAAAATATGCAATGTTCTATTTAAAACAAAATGATTTCTCAGGTTAAAATGCTGCTGATGCTGCTGACACTGATGTGCTGGGTTGCATTTAGAAAAGTTAAGCATTGACTAAGACGGTAGTACAAAGCTATTGGTTAAATTAGGACGAAACTTTGTCCAGCATCTTTGAGTTGGTTAGGATTGTTCCTTTCTGCACACTCAGCAGAAAAATCCTCTTAACAGTGAATGACATTACAGAGTTGCACTGACGGTTGCAGGAACTGTAGCATTCAAATTACCTGAGGCTAAAGTTTGTTACGGCTCAGCTTTTTTGCACAGCGCTTAAAACCTTGTTCAGCCATGTGTCATTCAATAACAGAGCTGCTGCACCAATATTTTCAGATCAGCAATTTCAGTCAGACCTACATGCGTATTATACATGTAAGCAAAAGTAAACACAACCAGTTTCAAATCAAACATGCCTATGCCCTTGGGATGTATATGTGCTTCTTGCACAGATATGTCCTTCCAGTATTATGTTTAATTTGATCACTTTACATGCAATAAAATGGAATTTAGATTTTTCACAACAACATATTAGGAGACTGTTTCATTTAAAATTTCAAACTTGAATTTCTTACTTCACAGCTGGAAATATCAGTTGTAATGCTCCCTGAAATCTAAACTCCAACTTTTAAAGATGATGTTTGAATAATTTGTCTTAATTTAACATTAGCTAGAAAAATAAGCAAAAAATGTTGGGTATGAAATTTTCCCCACATCTAAATTTCAGACCTAAATGCAACATCACATAAAAACCGCAAGATTAAAGCATTCAAGTGTTACTGAGGCTCAATGTACGAAATATGAAAAAGAGCAGTATTACAAGCAACAAGACATATTAACATTTTGACAATGTTTAAATAGTAAATTGCAGATAAACATTTCCAAAGCTGTTTTCACTTGTGAAACAAACATGTAATTTTAACAAATGCCTCCAACACTCTTGCTGTGTGCAACTCGAGATATTTTAAAGTTTTCTTGCTCTTCAGAAAGCTTTGTAATTCTACAATGAGTTTCACTCATGCCTTTCTTATCTTACTTTCTGTTGGCTTAGGATTTGCAATGACTTCAACTATGGTGAAAAACTGCCAAAAAGTATAGTAGTATTTTTTCTGTTGAGTATCAAGAGCAGTAAAGTATTAAGTGCCAGAAAGTGCTTAGAGGCTGCTAAATGTTGGAACAAGTATATTGTGACGTCAAATGACGTCATGGTACAGACGTCACATTCCAGTGCATGCAATCAAAAAAAAAAAAAAAAAAAAATGCCATTCACAGGTAATCACCTGTTAATTGCAGGCCAATTAAAAAAAAAGTCCAAATCAGACAGATAAGAAAAAGGAACCACGGACAAAACACGTTGGTTTCCGATCAGCGAGACTGCTGACTGAAGAGATAAGGCACCAGACTTAAATAAGCCTGGCTGTTAGCCTGGTCTGCAGCTGGCTGGCTGCACAGGATAAAGTGCCATGATAACTTATGCGCTACTGCTTTTGTGAAACCAAGTCCAGGCTTGAGTCAGCTGGGATTTTCAAAAAATCCCAGTTTAATCGGCTATGTTGGTTTTGTGAAACAGCCCTTTGTTCCTAATTTGTTGTATTTTCATAATAAAAGCAATCCGTTTTAGTTTTGATTTGAAACTTTTTGAAAGACACCTTGACTGTAGAGTAGGGTTTCTCTTTTGGTCATTTAGGTAAAGTTAAAGCTTTGTATAACCTGCCAACATACATCCTCTTCACTTGAGGAAGACTATTTCCTGTCTAATAGAAGAAAATAATAGATCCAAATCTAAAACAGAACAAAACAAATATTTGATCAATGGTATTTTAAGATTCAGTCCTTAAGTAATGTTAACGTGTTGGCTACTGGGCTGATTGTGTGCGCTCTAACCAACTGGGATTCATTACCTGAAACCCAAATGACCTCTGAACTCATCACCATCTGGTAAAGCGAAGATAACATTTCCTCTCCATCTCCCATTCACAGCTCTTTTTCTTTTGCTTCCTCCTTGTATCTCTGAAATCTCAACTGCTCTTCTAACTCACTTTCTGTTTCAATAACTGCACTTTTTTTTCTGACTCTCCTTAACCACAGCACTCGCTTCTCTATAATTCTGTCACAGTACAGTATGCGCTCTCTTTTTTTCCTGTCAGGTCTTGTTCTCGCTGCTGCTGTGCAGAGATTTAATCAATTCCACAGTTGCTGTGACTTCTATTGCGATGCCGGGACCAGCTAATTTAAATGTGAAGCATTTAAAATGTCAATTACAAGCTAATTAAATTAATGGCACAATGTCATTTAGCCATTTCACTCCTCTCGCCCTGAGCGACGGGCAAATTGTCTCAGCTCAAGAGAGGGAAAAAGGCTAAGTGTTTAATACAGCTGGCTCTTTACTCGCACAAACACATGCGTGCACTAAGACCCCATCCGACCTGTGGGGAAATTGGTTTTTAGAGAGAAAAGTGTGAGGAGTGGATGGAGAGATTATGAAGGAGTGCAGAGGAAATGTGAGCAGGATGACAAGAGGCCAAAACAAAGAGGAAGGTATGATTTGAGAGTTGTAAACATAATGAAAAATGAAAGAACAGGCACAGAGAAAAGTGACAGAGGAGAAGATGAATGAAAGGCAGAGGAGGGAAGGACAGATTGAAAAAAAAATCAAACATGGGAAGTAATGAAAAAAGATTAAAGAAGAGAGGTAAATTAGGATGTAGGTCAAAGATGAGATGGAGAGAACAAAAATAGCAAGGAAAATATACAATTGGAAAAGGAAAATGGTGCAATAAAACCTGAAAAATGCTGTTAGGAAACAAAGATTGTGAAAAACGGCAACAAAATATTAAATGACTGAGTTTCAGAAATCAGGTTCATAATGAGAAGACAAAACAAAAAAGAACTAAGGAAAAGGAACAAAAGTACACACAAGCAGGTGAGGAAGAGGCAGGAGGAAGGGGGAGAGCAGTACGGCACTCCTTACTCAGCTTGAGTCTTGTGAGCTTTTGGTAAATGGAGTATTGATTCAGAGGAGATGAGATTTTCAGAGTAAACACATAACCAAACTCCATCCTCTGATGTGGGCAGAGTGCGCTCACAGGAGGCCAACGTTCAAAGCTAAAAACATCACTATCACTGCTCTCACAGGAGCCAGGTCCACTTGTGAGCCTAACTCACGTCTTCATTGTCTGGAGGTTTAGGAGCTGGTTTTTATAGTGCTGTTGCTTCAGCTAGGCTCTTCAGTTATGACTGACCTCAGAACCAAAGGGCTGGAGGAAGACCTCTGAGTCACCAACCTAAATTATCTCTCTATAAAAAGCACTGAAAACAGGTCCAAATTCAAGATCTAAGAGTTCATAAATTATTCTTATATTTTAATTCTTTGTATGAGCAGATGGAACAGTCACGTCTTCACTAGAAATTTTTTTAAAATGTTGCTCATCATCTTAACAGGATCAAGAAAATGTGATACTACTACTTCTGGAAAAGATATGAAACCTGTTTGTTTTACACTGGAGCAGGAAAGACATACAGGTACCTCTAAAAAAATTACCATATCATGAAAAAGTTTAATATTTTTTTGTCACTTTCAGAAAGTGAAACTCATTATGTGTCAGAGTGAATTTTTTCCACATTTGTATTTCTTGTAATTTTGATTATTATGGTTTACAGATAACGAAACCCCCAAAATTATTGTCTTAAAATTAAATTATGACATAAGATCAATGTTAAAAACAAACAAACATTTTTAATGTATAAATACTTTGTAATGAGCATATCATGGCCTACACAACCATGATTAGGACTGCTCATATTACAGATGTCCAGAAGACTGTCATTGATACCCTCCACTAGGGTAAGCCACAGCAGATATTTGCTATAGAGGCTGGTTGTTCAGAGTTCTGTATACAAGCATATTTATAGAAAGTTGAGTGGAAGGAAGAGGTGCACCAGCAACAACATAGACTCAAGAGTTTGGGGGAGCTTCACTAGGAATGGACTAAGGTTGGAGTCAGCACATCAAGAGCCATTACGCATAGACAAATCCTACCTGTCGCTTCAAATGTCACATTATTCCTGTCAAGTCACTCCTGAACGAGAGATGCCAGATCCATCTTACCAAGGAGAAAAAGATCTGGACTGTTACTCAGTGGACCTAAGTCCTCTTTTCAAATGAAGGTAAAGTTTGCATTTCATCTGAAAATCAAAGTCCCAGATTTTAGAAAAAGATGGACAGGCACAGAATCCATGTTGCTTGAAATACCAGCGTGAGGTTTCAACGGTCAGTGATGGTTTGGGGTGCTTTGTCATCTGCTGATTCTGATCCATTGGGTTTTCTGAAGTGCACAGTAGAGGATGACACGGGTGTAGATTTTCACTCCTGTTCCATCCCACTTTTGCAGAAAAAAAGAATCTTTTTGGCGGGGGGACTTTCTTTCAAGTGTAAGCTTATTAAATGAAAACTACAAAATGGCAGCACCTGTCCTGTGTTTCATTTGTCATCATCGCAATTTTGTTTATTGGCTGGTTCCCGCTCCCTTCTGCTCCTGTTAACCTTTTATCCAGTACCGTCCCAGTCACGTGAATAACAGTAAAGTTTACTCCCATCGGAATCCCGAAAAAATGTCAGTCAACGCAGCCGTCTATCAGGACATTTTAGAGCACTTCATCCTTCCTTCTGCTGACAAGTTTTATGGAAATGCTGATTTAATTTTCCAGAAGGACTTGATACCAGCCCAAATAAATATATTATTTATTATATTATATATATTTAAATATCCTTTTTTTAAAAATTGGTCATATGTAATACTCAAATTTTCTAAGATACTGAATTTTGGGTTTTCATTGTCTGGAAGCTGTAATCTTTGGAGTTACAAAAAAAAAAAAAAAGGCTTGAAATATAAGTTTCACTTTCTAAAATGAGTGACAAAAAGTAACTTCTTCTGGCTTTACACAATCTACCTCAAAGAAATTTAAATACTTTTGTGTTAAATAGTGAGATGTTTTTCAAGTCAACTAGAAAAAAGAAAATGGAATCTCTTTGTTACATGCAATTCTAAACCAAATAAGAGCACAAATCTAACTGTGCAAATGTCAGCAGCCAAAAGAAACCCTGTAGACCTTAACAAGCTGTTGCAGTTGGCTGACTGACAGGAAACATATCCCCTACAACAAAGCTGTCATCTGATCTGTAACAGTACACAGAAGTCCCGGTTGGGTACATACCTTGGTTTTAGGTAAAACCCTTACCTGCATCATACACAAAGAAAATGAAAAATCATACATTTTTTCTCACTTATTTTAAACAGAATATATACAATAACCCTCATAACCACCAATTTTAGACTAGGCACTAAGGTAGCAAGTTACATACAGCCAAACTAGACTGACAATCAGGTTTCAAACTAAAGGCTTTTGTCATTGTGAGACTATGAAAAAAAAGCATCCTAAAGAGTGTTTAATTAATTTATAGTTCTTTAACAGAGCAACCTCTTGAACTGCTCTACTTTTACAATTCAAGATGAATACTTACACAGTTACAGCCCCAGTGGAAAGGATTATAAAAGTACTTCAAGAAGGTAAGTCTTCATTGAATGTGGCAAAATATGTGAGATGTTCCCTGTCAGCTGAGGTATTTTCAAGTGCTTACCATTACATTCTTTTAAAACAAATTTTCATTCTGGGGTTTTCCAGAACAATAATTTAATAACTGCTGGCTGAAAATTATGAAACCTCCTGGGACAGGAATCCATGCAAAACGAATTTCCAGTTTATTTTCTCAGTGTAGGTATTAAGAGTTTCCTCTGTTCCAAGTAAACCACTGCTGTTTTATAATGAGGCTATTCCATTTTTACAACGAAGCAACTTTATTTCCTGTTGAGTTTAGTACACAGCATGTAATTAGCTCCATAATAGATTTCTGTTGAATGAACATTGCAAATGCTCCATCCTGCTGGTTTCAAGACCTCACAGTACACTGATCAATACAGACAGATCATAAAGGAAACAGTGGTTTTTGATGGAGAAAGCACTGGCCTAAGGCAGTGGGCTAATTAAGTTAGGCTGCACTGGTTGTTGAAAGAACAGCTGAAAGAACAGTTTATCTGATGCTACAACATAAATGTTCTCAGGGAGCCAGAACATGACTATAGGAATTTTGGCATATTAAATCATGACAGGGCCTATTCATTCAACAATCCCATTTATTTGACAAAATGTGAATCAAATTTAAAGCTTAATAACCAGTAAACAGTTCAGATCTCATTCCTACTAAAAGTCTAGGTTAAAAATGAAAAAAGATGCATGAAAGGGCTTAATTTTTCTGCTGTGTGAGAAGTTTTGTGACACGCTGCTGTAAAAAATACCTGTTGCACAGCACCAATTTAACCCTATAATATTAATCATAATATTTGTGACTGTTGTGTTTCTGACAAGTTTATCTGAAACAGTATAGTAACTAGTACTACTAACATTTTTAAATCATATCATTTTCTGACTGCAGTGGATCGCCGCCTATTCGTGGTTTAGCATTAGCAGATTCACCTATTTGCAGATTTTTCTGTGGAATGTAACTCCAAATTATTTGCAGATTTTTTTGTAGAGCATATCTAAAAAACAGTAAGGAAAATGTTACTTGGGAAGATGAAATACCTTGGCATTATGCTACTTGAGCTGCTATTGGCTAGCGTTTGACAAGGCAGCCAATCCAGAGGTGCTATTCATTTTGCTTGGTTTTACTGGCTGAGATCAGGAAGACTGTTGATGTTGGCTGTGCCACTGTGCATATTAATGCATAATCAGGTATATTTGGCGTTTGAACTATCAAAATAAGCAGTTATAATGTTCATGATAGCACTGATTTCTCCCTTAAGTTTGGGAGATTTTTTTTTTTTATGATGAATGACTAATGAGTTGATTGGTAAAAACCAGCCCCTTGTTGTACATTTTGCTTCTTACAGAGGATCTGGGCTCTCGGCTATTGAGAAACAATTTCTTTTTGGAGGTGTGGCCTCTGTTAAAGTTTTAAATTATTGGATATGATTTTACCCAAATGCTAACATTTGGCATGACGTATGTAATGTGCCAGCTTGATGAAGCTTACCAGAAATTGCATGTGCTGTAAACAACTCCGTGGGGAGAAGGGCCACAACATCTTTGCCAGTGATAAAATGTCTTAAACATTTCTCTTGCTCCGAAATTAACTGCTCAATATTTCATCAAGTATATTTGCATCGAGTCATTCTGCTGGGTTTCCTCAGAAACTTTTTCAACTCCTTTGAATAATTAATTGCGCTTACTGTACTTTTTTAAAACTATGATCAATTGGAATGTATGTAGGAATGGATTGATTTTTTTTTTTTTTTTTTTTTTGTGTTAAGTGCCTCAAGGCAACATTTGTTGTGAATTGAAATATTTCGGATTCTTGGCAACATGGACATTGACTTCCTCCGCTGCCATTGCCAAACTACAGGTAGACTACAATTCTAAAACAGTGCAGGAAACTGATGTCATTGTTCATAACTTCTCCTACTGTTTGCTGATTGGTCCGGTTAAAATTCTACTGGAGAAATCCAAGTCAATGGCAGAAAGCCGAGACTGTGCTGTGAAGTGATATTCAGATCCAGCGGAATTGTTCAGGAAGGCAATGGCCAGGCTAATGAGTCAAGCTTTTTGACCAAAAATGGTAGAGAATAGAAATACCCTTTTTTGTTCCACAATAGGGAAATTTCATCATGGGACTGGGAAGGTACTGGACTGAAAATGACTAAAAAGGCAGCCATTGCCCAAATAAAAATTAAACATTGAAAAAAAGTAAGATTTTGCATTGTTACTGTGAACAAACACTGCTTAAAGTGGTACATCTATATCAAGTATGGGAAGAAAATATCCACATATAGACAGGAACAATTGGAAGCGGAATTTCTGAAGAACTTCTTTAGTTAAAAAGAAATAAGCTTGTATGAGTTACCTGAAACCAAATTTTAGCTTCAGGAAAAAAATGGAAAATAAGAAGCTTATACCTGTTGTACATCATCAAGTATTTAGAAATCAGTTTGTGATGTTACCTTTCTAGAGTTCTCTGCAGGGAGGTACATTTTGTTTCCTACCTCTCAAAGGAAAACATATGACTGCTTACAGCAGGAAGCATTTCTGCTCATCACCAAATTCACAACTTAATTCAAATCTTGGCACACAGCACAGCTCCATGCTTTAACGTGGTGTGTCTTAATGTGAAAAGAGATTAGCCTGTGTAACAGACAGTACAAGAGAGATGGAAAAGGAGACAGAGATAAATAACTAAAATCAGCAAACAATCTAAAACATGCATAAGGGTGACAATGATAAATTTGCTACCACTCGTCTTTACAATGCACATTTAATCCTCCCACACACACACCATGGTAACATCTGTAAAATTCAAAAGAAGGCATGGCTCAGTATTTTCTTCACAAACATGTGGTCGGGGAAATAAATGCAGAAGCTGAAGCACACTTATGTATGCTTTAACACAAACATGTTACCCACAAACAGGGGGTGCAGACAATTGTATCCCACATAGTAACAGATCTCATTCCAAGGCAAATGTGAGACACTAATTACCACCATCTTCAATCATCCTGTTAGCATTCAGCTTGTTGTTCCCTTATCACACAGAAACACTGTGATTCAGCACAACAGGAGCAGCGCAGCAAGTGCGCACTGAGGTTCAATCAGCAGTGCACACTCGAACGCAAACAGAGATCTGTCAGTGAAATCCTGCCACATCACAAGCTGGTTTTTGTTCTTAATTAGCTGAGCTGAGGGTACACTTTTTCATGGGAAACGCTGACATATGTGGAGCTTCAATTTTTTTTCTATTACTTTTAAGTGTTCCAATTTGTTGCTTAGAAGCAAACCAATTACATTTTTTTCAGATTTTGTGGGGGGATGGCACAGGATGTTTTCCCATGTTTCCATCACCACAGGGAGCCAATCAAATCTGCACTAGTCTGATCTTTACCATCACGGCATTGTTGAGGGGGGTACTGGGAGCATGCTTACCTGGCCTACGTTTGTTTTGTGGATATGGAGAGGAGCCTACAATCATGTCCAATGAAGTATTTTCTGAAGGGTGCTGCAGGAGTATAGGGTATCTGGGTGAATTTTTAGGGCTATCTAATCCCTTTAGACAAGAGCTGTGTCCACATTCTCGGCATAAAGTCAAGCATGTTCCCAGTGTACACTGGATTCTGCTAGGGCTGCCCTTTGTCACCAGTCTTGTTTTTGGTGTTCTAGGAAAGGATCTCAAGGCATAGTCATGGAGAGGATGGTGTCTGGTTTGAGAACCGCTTATCTTTGCTTTTCACAGATGATGTGCTTCTGTTCACTTCTTCAGGCGATGACCTCTTGTGAGCACTACAGTGATTTGCCAGGGAATGCCTTGGGATCCCCAGAATGAGCTAGAGGTTGTCACCGGGGAGAGGGATGTATGGAGTTCCATCTTAGACCTATTGCCCCCATGACCTGATATTGTATAAGTGGAAGACAATGCATGGATGGCTGGATGCAGTGGTGCAAAAAGTGGGTGTGCATTATATGCAACACACGGGGGCACTGCACTAAAGGGGACACCACAGCGATGGCCGAAAAATTATTTCTAGTATGTAATTTCTGTATTTAACAACTGTTTGTACATGTGTAAATGCTGTGATCAATAACAGAGGTATGACACTGATTAGACGCTTCTCCACTCCTCACTTCCCCTCCTCCTGTCACTCTACCCCCCACACACTGAAGGGTGAGTTATAGTCACGCTTTCAGAGGTTTGCGTGGAGCGTGCATGGAGTGTGCATGGAGCGTGCGTGAGCCAAGCAAGCACTGTAGCTTTTAAGCTAGGTTTGTAGTTGACACATTGAACCGGGCATGAGGGGGCGCAAGCCAAACGCGCTGTCGTGGCACCTGGTTGTGCACCTGTGATTCACTGTAACTCTAGACGGATCATGCGCACCACCCTTCAATCAAACTGGATGATTTGGAAGGTGTTCTTGCAGAGCAGGTCCCCCTGCGCTGGCATTTATAAAATCCCTCAATGATGGCTCATTTTCAGAGAATATGGCCTCAACATTTATGTCAACTATAAACACCACACTGCTTGCTTGGCTTGCGCACGCTCAATGTGAACTTTCAAAAGCACGACTATAACTCAGCCTGCTTGACCCATGCATTGGTGCCCCAGCACATGCCTTTGAGAGCGTGCTGGGGTGCGATTTTTTTCATTTTAATGGTGTTGTCATCTGATGCCAGGGAGCTAAAGATAAAGAGGTAGAACAGAAAGCACACCAGGTGCAAAAAACAAAAAACAGAAGAGGGAGAAAGATAAAGATAGAAAGGATTAAACAAAAGCTTTTCAAAGTGGTTGAAAGACAGTAGGTATGTTATGTCTGTGTATGAAGAGGAGGCGTGTAAATATTCAGCTTAGTTTTTGATAAAAGTAATAGATTAGGTCACTGTTGTCCTACAACTGTGTGCTGCATTTATAAGGCAGTAATGATTTGTTTAACTAGATGGTGACTCATAAATTCTAGAACTTGGCGGTCATAAACTTGAGTTTAAATGTCTTCACTCAATAAAACACTACAGCGCTGGTGTGATGTATCTGATGAGTCTGATCAGATGCAGCATCCAGTCAGTAACTGTTATCCACAAAGGATATCATTTAATATTAAAATTTAATTTTTTTATATGTGGTTTGACTGCTGTATTTTTAAACCTACTTAACACAAAGTTCACGTCATTCAGCTGTGAGGATTGACAGAAAAAAGAGAAGACAAAGAAAGAATCGGGACAGATAGGAGAAGGCAACAGATTGGTCTATTATTAGGCAGAAGTGTAGGAACAGCCATTTAATCCTTAGTGATTCATTTTAAGATATTTATTTTTAAAAAGTGCCAGATCTGTAAATATTTTTAAAGCTATCAAATGATGCTTGTTTGACCAAAACACTAAGCAGATAAGAATACGGGCTTCACCCACTGAGCAGTGATCTCTGTTGAAGACAGTATTGCACTCTTTTCATTTGATGCCTTTCTTGTGGGTGGGGGTGTAATGTGTAATTTAATGTGTCCACATACACTTCAGAAGGTACGTAGTTGCGCCCCTGGCTGGATGAAAAGTGATCAGAAACCCATTTTCAAAGAACTTTATTAGCTCAAAAACTTTGCTTTGTGAAAACATATTTTCAACTTATTCATACAAAAAATGAGCTATTTTCCAAATAAAAGTGCACCCATCATTGCTTTGCATCAGCATGGCCTCATATGCAAGGAAATGCTGCTGGGAACACCTTTTTTGAATAAAAAACTTCAAGGTGAGAGGTTCAGCAGCAGGGAAGAAAGCTTCGAGACCTGACAGCCAGCACCAGAACCATCTCCTTACGAAGAGACTATTATAGAATTGTGTTGCCATCAGATCAGAGCTTGCTCACCATCAGCAGCAAGTAAGTGAACACCTCTGTGTCCACAATGAGGGGAAGACTTTCTGGCAGCTGTGTTGTGTTGAAAACAACAGCAACGAAGCCCACTTGGAAAAAATAAAAGTACTTTAATGAATTTATCACAATCTATGAATGTCATTGTTTATGTAGGTGTTTAATAGATAAAATAGAGCTTGTGTCTTGTTGGATTTCAGTTTTAGCTCTCATTTGTACTTCCAATTTTATTTTCAACATTACTTTGTCTATTTTCCTCAGTTTTCTTTAATGTTTCGTCCCAACCTATATCCTGTTTACCAGTCAGAGATTGTGCATCTTTGTTATTTACTGTAATATTTATGATTTATTTAAAAGCTTTGTCAGTCTTCAGACAAATAGGAAAGTGATTTTTATTAAAGAGAAAGGTGTTTTGTTATAAATGCAAATTTAACACTGATTTTGATGAAAAAGTGTTTTGTAAGACATCTGGTTTACTTTTTTTTTTTTTTTTTTTTACTCATCCATTTCCACTTACACAATAATACCTTTAAAGTCATACAGGGTGTTAATGTTTGATGAAATCACTGATGATTCACTTACTGAATCATGCATCATGATGAAAGGCCCCATCTCATAGTTAATTTTACTTTACAACCATCACAATATAATTTTTACTAAAGCAAAATCAAATAAGAAAAAATTCTAATTCATGAATAGTCTTCCATGTAATTATGCCAATTCCTACGCAGTGTTTTGTATACAAGCCAAACACACAGATGCACAGCTTTTCTCTCTGTTAATTTCTGACCTTTTATTTGCTAATACAATGCACTTGCTACTTCGTTATTTAAATAAATGCTGATAATGATCAGTAATTGTTGTTTCTCTGTACCCAGGAGCAAAATGTTAATCAGCCAGGCACAGGCTAATGAGGTTAAAACAGTCCCACCAGTAAACAATGTGTTGACTTAAGTTAACAGACAAACCAAACCACAACAGAGTCATCCGAGTTCAGCCCTGCTGTTTATTTAATAGATTGAATGTCATTATGTTTATCAGATTAATGTGAACTTTCTGCATATATTCCACAACATTTTTATTAAACACCAGGGTAACACAGATTCACTCAGTTTATTAAAATTCACACAGTGAAACTGGAACTCATTATTTCCTCCTCAATAATGCCAGAATTTCTGTTTGAAGACCCTCATATGTTACTTTTCTGTCCATCAGCCTGGAGCAGTTACAAAATTCAGTGTTTTGGCCGATTTTAAATCAAGTTTCCAACAGAATTTCCATTTTCTATATGCATATTTTTTCCCAGTCTAAAACGTTAACATTTCTTAAATGAATAAGTTATGCAAAACCCCAAACTGTACAACTTATTCGAAGGCATAGCTCATCATGATACCTGTGAATTTGCATGAGTATGCGTGTGTTTGAGGGTTCCCAATGAGTTGAAAACCAAGATATTAAATGCTAAAAACTTTAAGTTAAGAAGAGGATGCACAACCACACACACTCATTCACACACCCACATTCAAATGTACATAATCCAGACAGCCAAAGGTCATACCAACACCAGCTCATATTTCAGTATGCAACCTGTCGACTTTGATGCCAGGGGCAACCCCGATTTCATAAACAGAATCACACAATTAGGATACCATCTCTAGATATCCTTATTGTAGAGCAAATTATGCCCTGGCATATGTAGCCAACCAGCTCCTTTTATGGTATAACTGGAATGCCGAGGCAGGACACATACACACACACACACACACACACACACACACACACACACACACACACACACACACACACACACACACACACACACACAAAGTTAAGACAATGATGAAAAAAAAACATAACATGTTTCACAGTCCTACATAGACCTATATCTATGCATATGCTTTTTTCAAGTGCTAAAAAAATGTTTGGACTGCTAATCCTGTGCCTTTCATGTGATTAAAAACTAAACCCTTGCCATCCCTAGGATGGTGTTTCAGATAAGTCTTGCTGCAAGGAACCAGGTATCTCATGACTGGCTTGGGAACACCTCAGAATCCCTCCTGATAAGCTGGAGGAGGTAATTAGAGAGTGGGATGTCTGAAGATCTTTCTTACAGATGTGACTATTGTGAACAAGTGTGGATAGTCAGTAGAGGGTGGAGAGTTTTATCCTTTAGAGAATGTAAGAAAGAAGGAAACCTGGAAACATGTTTTTTTCATACCAGCCCACACCTGAAAAAGATTAAACCAAGTTCTACAACTATCTAGACTTCATAGGAACTCTATTTACAGTCAAATTATTTATCAGCAGTTAGATAATGGTTAGATCTCAAGAAAAGGGCACAAATAGCTATGCATCTTAATATGGACTTCAAATGTAACTCGTTTCATTGTTATCCAAACAAGAAATCATTGGATCCAATTTAAATAAAATCTGGGCATTTTTTTTACAAAGCTAAAACTATTAAACCTCACATAATGTGACACTGAACTTCATGTTAGAAAGATAGGCCTAATGATTGGACTGACCTTCCAGGAGTGCTGACATTTACTTAATTTGAAATCAGATTTATGTCTTTAAGTGTCAAGATCAACTGCCACCTTTCAAATTGTTTCCACCTCCAAACATCCAAAAGCCACAGCAAAGGCCAGCAACACCCAAACGGATAAACAGTGTTATGTGCTCACATGCTCAGATGTGTGTGTGTGTGTGTGTGTGTGTGTGTGTGTGTGTGTGTGTGTGTGTGTGTGTGTTGGAGTGATTTATTTCCAGTTTAATCAGGTTTGGCAGAGCAAACTGAGTTCAAGCTCAACATCAACGTCTATTTATGGTGTGTGTGTTTTTTTCCATGTGTGTCTCAGAGTATTTATAGTTCTGCTCCAATCTGGGCTCCATCCAGCTGCAGCAAGGAGATAGTGGTTTCAAACACACACACACACACACACACACACACACACACACACACACACACACACACACACACACACACACACAGAGTGCACACTCCTCCAACTCCTTCACGCAAATACACACAAATGTGATAAAGACACACAAATGAACACAGAGCACAAGCTACTGTCACAGCTAGGAGAGGGGACCTTGATGACGAGTACAAAGAGGAGGAATTGGGATATTCATGTTCATTTTAAAATGTCAACACAGCAACTTACAGTTTCAAGAAACATAACACTGATGTAAAAAATTACATTTCAGTTACATTTTTTCCACAACTGACAGTTTAATGATTTTATGGTTTCTCAGTATTTTAGTAGTACTTTTGCACAAAAAAGAAATCAGCAGCTTCAGTAAAGTAAATGTATAACTTTGACAATCTGAATTTTTATTTTATTTTCAGTAATAATTTCCATAAGTAGACTGTTTTTCATCTTTAAGTTGCAAGCTGAGGTCTTCATGGAGGCTGCTTGTTTGTCCAGCACATCCCACAGATGCCCAATTAAATTCGATGTGCCCACTAAACCATTACTGAGCTATTTTTGAGTTGTGGCAGGGTAGACTTTCCTGCTGAAGGACACCCAATCACAATACCATTATATGACATGTCTATCAAAGAGTGTATACAGTCTTTAACAATGGTTAGCAAGGTGGTGCATGACAAAGGCAACATCCACATGTATGCTGGGTCCAAGGTTTTCCACAGGAAATTTTCCCAAAGCAATGCATTGCCTCCGCCAGTTTGCATTTTTCCCATAATGCATCTTGTTTTCATGTGTACACACATGACCACCCATGCGATGTAAAAGAAGACATAACGTAGCTGGCCTGGCCACCTTTTTCCATTGCTCTGTGGCCCAGTTCTGATAAATTATCTGAATCAGACCACAGAGGCTAGCTTTCAATCCCCATGTGCATTGATGACTCTGTTGGGTTCACCACTGTTCCTTCCTCGGACCACTTGAATAGATACCTGCCCAACAGCCGGGAACGCACCACAAGATCTGGAGTTTCAAAGTTGCTCTGACCTCCTTATTGAGCAATCACAGTTCGATCCTTGTCAGATTTGCTCAAATCCTTAAGTTTGCTCCCTTTTGTTGCTTTTAACATAAACTTTAGAGACAAAATGTTAACTTCCTGCTTGGGGTCTCCTCCTGCTGCTTCTTCAGAGACCACAAACAGACAATAGCAGCCTAAGTTTGACTCTTTGCTTTTAAAGAATAAAAGTCACTACATGAGCCACACTTGGTTGCTGCTAGTGTACATCACCAGAAGTCCCTACATGGTCACTACTCCAGCTTGCTACAGAACACCATAACTTCTGGCATCTCAAATGTTATGCTCATTTGCATTTTAAGACTGCTTTGGTTTTTGATTTATTCTCTTCATGATAGCAGTCAAACAAACTGGGTTTCTCTTCTTGGTCAACCATCATAAAGTGCTTGAATTTGCTGCTGTGCCACTACTAGGTTTTCTATTCGTTGCAGCCGAGAGCTTTCAGCATGGCTGACTGTTGCTCCTCTTTGGAGTTGACATCTCTGCCTGGCATAACGTGTGAAGGTGAAGTTTGTCCTCTTTTAGATTTGGGTTTCCTCCACCGTGCGAGTGCTTATGTGCTACATAGGGGATCTGGTGACAGCTGAGTTGTTCACTTACCTCCATTTCTCCAATCATTGCTAAACTTCAGCTGCACCAGCATTTTAAATTCCAGTTATGATAACTGGGTTTTAAAAGTAAGTTTTAATAAGAAATTTATGTAATGATGGAACTACCTGGGGGCCTTTTTGAGGTTGGTAAAGCAACTATAAAAATAAATAAAATAATTATCAAGTTGGTATACTCAAGTTGGATTCCTCCCATTTGTTGCCACATATAGTTCCTTCAGCAAGTTTGGGGTCTGCCTGGGGGTCTACAGTCAGTAGGGATGTCCCAAGAACATATAGAGAGAAGTACTTTGAACGCATGCAGATCAGATGCCTGAACCACCTCAGCTGACTCTGTTTAGTGTTTAATATATTTATTAAAGTTTCACATTATATATAAAAATAATAGAGTTCACAATTACAAGAGAAAAGAGAAAAAGAGAAGAAAAGCATAACAAAAAAACCCACCCAAAAAACAACCAAGATCCCAATAAATACTGTCACCTACAAGATGTTTAACTAAAAATTAAGACCATACAAACACCAATGCCTAGATTTATAGGTCCACAGCTCAAGCGATGCTCCAAGGGCCAGATATTTCTGGATCTGTGTCAAGGGTTGATTGAAAAAGGCCATAAAAGATTTCCAAACTTTGTGAAACCTATTTTCAGAGCGTCTCATCACAACCTGATTTTTTTTTCCAGCTTTAAGTTAAGTAGTACATCTTTTATCCAATGCGATACTCTGGGTGGAGCAGCTTCCATCCATTTAAAAAGTCATGCTAGCAGAGTTGAGAATGCAATGACCTTTTGACCCCCCCCACTCCCATAGGTAGATCTAATCCCTCAGGGGTGATACCAAAAAGCAGAATAAATGGTTCTGGGATAATCTTAACACCAAGTACAGCCGAGAATGCTTCACAGATACCAGCCCAGTATATCTGTATCCTGGGGCAACACCAAAACATACATATTAATGCGGCTTCCTTGGATTCACATCTGTCACATGTAGGGTTAATTTGAGGGTTAGGGTTAGGTTAGGGTTCTGTCCAGTTTAGATTTACGAAGGTATGCCCGGTGTACCACTTTGAATTGGATAAGAGAGGGTTAGGGTTAGCCCACACTGCCTCACTAATTGTAATTTGTAGGTCCTGCTCTCAGGATTGTTTGATTATGGTAAAGGATTGGCAATCTAGATGAGAGATTAGCTTTATCATAGAGGTGACTGCTTTACTCCAAGTTGGATCAAAAAACATCAGTCCATCAATTATATTTTCAAGAGGCTTCTCAGGAAATCTTGGAATGGATGAGGTTATAAAATGCCTAATTTGCAAATATCTTCAAAAATGAGAACCTGGCAAATCATATTTAATAGACAGTTATACAAAAGAAGCAAACTTGTTTTCAATAAAAAGATCTTTAAAAAAAATGTAAGTCTTACTTCGCCACACACTGAATGTAGCATCCTGCAGCGAAGGGGTAAGAAGTTTTTTAAATGGAATTGGACTGGAAAGTCTTATCTGATAGAGGCCAAAATGTTTCCTAAATTGTGAATAGATTGTGAGAGAGTTATAGACTATAGGGTTAGAAGAAACACAATTCAGAGGTAGAGGTAAGGATGCACCAATCAGAGCTGGCAGTGACAGAGGGGTGCAGAGGAGTTCCTCCATCTCCACTCAAAATAGGACCACCATCACTGGAGCTGTAGTACACCCAGAAGGAAAGACAATACAAATTACATGCCCAATAATAGTGCTGGAAATCAGGGAGAGACAGACTCCCATCTTGCTTTGATTTTTGCGGGTGGTCTTTCTTTAGACGACGCTTTTTACCATTCAAAATGTAAGTTAAAATGGCCAAATCCAGTTTTTAAAATAAGCACCTGAAATAAAAACAGGAAGACATTGAAATAAGTATATAAATCTAGGGAGCACTGACATCTTGATCATATTCACTTGTTCAACTAGAGAGAGGGGAAGTACTGACCACTTGGTTAAGTCCTGCTGGAATTGAACCTCCAATGCTTTCTTTGGGCCCCTGCTTCAGGTATGCTTAATTCAATTAAGACAGGAGCATGGTCCGAGACCACTATGGGTTGATATTCACAGCTCTGACCATACGAGGTTAGATTATTATCAATAGAGAAGTAATTGATCCAGCTGTAACTTCGATGGGCATGGGAAAAAAAAGGAGTATTGTCTAACCTGTGGGTACAAAAAACGCAGAAGATCAAAGATACTATACTCTGAAAGAAAGGATTTTACAAAGGATGATGATTTGGATGCAATATACCCCTGGCTTAGCAGATAACATATCCAGGTCTGGGTCCGGACATAGTTTAAAATACCCTCCTATGATCAGCAGATGTAAATTCAGGTGAGGGAGCAGTCTAACTAGACGAGAAAAAAATTGGGTTTCATTGAAGTTTGGAGCATAGACATTACAATGTCACATTCAAATTATAGAGTTTTCTGGTTACTATAATATGCCATCCATTAGAATCAGCTACAATTGCTGATGGAGTAAATTATATATTTTTATTAATAAGTACTGCAACTCTCCTAGCTTTACCCTGAAAAGTTGAATGAAAAAGCTGCCCCACCCATCCACATTTTAGACAAACATTATCCTAGTTATTGAGATGGGTTTCTTGAAGGAATACAATTCCTGCTCCTAAATTTTTCATATGTGTGAGGGCTTTTAGTCTTTTGACAGGCTGGTTCAGGCCCTTAATATTCCAGACAATGATCTTAAATTTGCCTGTCATATTAACCAGGATGAAAATGAAAATACAGAATGGAAGATATCAAGATACTAGGCAAATAAAAAAAACATATTCTGGTTGAACAAAAATAAAACAATTTTAGCAGTGACAGTAAAAACCCGCTTTTCCCACAACCCCCAAGTGAAAATAGCTGTTAGAACGAACAGCACACCTATCTTCTCTAAATGTAATACCTCCATGCTAAAACTACCTCAATAGAACCCTCAATCCTGCCTAGCAGGTAGCATTAAACATACATAAACTCACCAAACCACAATAAAGTCTTGTTGTAGATAAATCTAAGACAACCACTGAATGGCCCACAACAAAATCATGACTGTTGCTGAGGTGAAAATAGGAACATTTGAATTGCAACAGCCACATTAATATAATGTTCACACATTATCTGAGGCAGTCTCCTATAATCCACACACCTTGAGAGGAACCAGGAAGAACCATTAAAGGCCTAAATAAATTTCTCAGCCGAGAGTTGTGCAGGTGCCATCCACGTTAATAATCCGAAGTCTTGTCTACATCATTGCAGATTTCAGACCCAAGGAGGACATTACTTATCTGTATTCCTTCCTTTGTTTGGCACATCTGTGGTGTAATCTTTGTAATTCCTGAAGGAATTGTTTTCATACTTCAGATTCCCTCTTTTCTGGGCTTCCCGAACCACCAGCTTCTTGTGTTGATAGTGGTGGAAGCAAATTATGACAGGCCAAGCCCTGTCTCTGGGGCCTGTTTTGGGGATTAGGCTATGTTGTGAGCGGTCCAACTCTGGTGCAGAGGAGAAGATGTCCAAAAGCATCCCACAATAACTGGGAAAAGAACTTACTTGGTTGCGGGCCTTCAATATCCTCGGGCAGGCCAACAACACCACTGACGTTACTCCTTCGGCTTCTCCCTTCCAGCTCAATTAGCTTAGCCTTAAGCTTGCTGTTATTGGACCTCACCCCTTTGTAGCACCTTTGAACTTCTTCTAATCACAAGTGAAGTAACTCAGCATTGTCCTTGAGTGAAGTCAGGCACCCACCAAGGTTCCTGACGGTCTTCTGGAGCCCATCCAGCTTCTCGTTCACTTCTTTAAAGTCCTTCTTCAAGTCTGAGAGCAGGGCTACCTTATGGTCAGTTAATGTGGCTACCAGATCTGCTTTACAGTTGCGGCCTGTAGCTCAACTTTCACTCGTTTTAGGGGTTTTGGGTGGCATTAGTACACGTAGTGTGATCAATTTTATACTAAGGTCTGAAAACAAAAGTTTGCCAGTTAAATCAGGGCAGATGGGTATTAAAACGTAAAGATGGTGGGAGCACGAGGATATTGCTTCTCTACTCCATAATCGCCACCTCTACGGGGTGATTATGGAGCTGACTCTGTTTAATGCAAATGAGCAGCAACTCTAATTCAATTAAACTCCTCTTGGATCAGACACTTGGATCTAGAGTCTTGTTCTTTTGGTTATGATTGATAACTAATGACCATAAGTGGGGATCGAACCATAGACAGAATGAAATATCAAGAATATTTTGACTCATTCTGTACTCACTACAACACTAAGCCCTTAATCCATCTCTACTTTTTCAAAGAAGACAACAGGAGACTGAAACCGAACCCAGAGGGAGCAGTCCAGGTATCTCTGGTTGAGAATTCATGGCCTCTGACTTCCAGTGACTGAGGTGTTTTCACACCTGATAGTCCGGTAGACTCTGTTTGGTTGGGGACCGTAATTGTAACATTGTTACATTTTCAGCTGGTGCGATTCACTTTCACGCTGCACTGTGTCAAACAAACCACACTCTTTGAAAAAAAACACTTGCCTGTGGTGGCACTGGACCCAAAACCACCAAAGAACACGACACGAAAATGTCTGAACAAGACACTGAATGCAACTTTTTTCCTTTTTCACAAAATGTAATAAAAAATGGACAGGCATCAGATTTCAGCAGTTGTAGGATTTCTTTTTTGTTTTTAACACAAGCCCACGAGTCATTTCTCCCACTAGTGCAAGACACATGCGTTTGTTTTGGTTGTATCGCCTGTTTGTTTGTATGTACCCCGAATGCACTAAGTTGTAGTCTGCTTGCTGCTTTTCCGGTCCACTCAACATTCACATGTGCATTCTCACCACACCAGAGTTCACTTCAACCAAGATGAGACCTAGGTTTGTAGGCGGACCAGAGTTCACTTTTTTTGGTCAGCATCAGAGTTCAATTATGCATGCACACCTCCCCAAATAAACTGGACTTTCGAGGCAAACGATCTAGAGTATTATTAAAGTAGACTAAACAGTTCTGGTGTGAATGGACCTTGACGCTCATCCTGATCCCTTTGCTCTCTTCATACTCAGGCTGTGAAACACTCCAGCACATGTTGAAGGTCACATATTCAAGTTGCCAACAAAACCACATATTCTCGAAAAAGAGAACACTCTAGAGTTCATAAACCAGACCTCCCTCCTCTACATGATGAGGCCTATCTATGGCAACGGGTAGAACTCATAGAGTCCAACTATCACCAGCAAATTGCTTGGGTTTATGGTGAGAATGCATGAGCAGTTTTTGGTTTAGGCATACAGGCACTGGAAAACAAAAATGTGACCACATCATATGGCTTTGAATACATAGTTAAAGGTTTTTCCAGATTCTACAAACATCTGGACTAGACAAAGTCAAACAACACCCTCAGAAACTCTAAGGGTAAAGTTCTTATTCACTGTTCCAAGGCTATGATAAAAGCCACATTGCTTTTCTCAATACCAAGGTTTGAATATCAGAGTAAGCCTACTTTTTAACACCCTGAAGTCAACTTTCCAGAGGAAAGCAACATGATTTCTCATCAAGACACACTTTAAAAGAGTAGAGAGGAAAGTCAGGCTTTTTAGGAGATAGAAGGAAAAAAAGGATAAAGAAAACTGTACAAAGGAATAAGATTACATGAGACTTCTGTAAAATACTGAGAAGTCTAGTTAATTGCAACTCAAATCAAAACATAACCCACTTCATTAAAGTGATATTCAGTAAATTAGTAATTATGAAAAGTCAAGTTGTAAAAAAATGTGCAGAACTTAATTTAATTAATTCTGGAGTAATCTTCTTAATCCCAAATGAGAATAGTTGGAGCAAAAATCCAGAGGCAAATAAAAATTTCAGTACTTGTTAAATTCCTATTGGATAAATTCACCCTTACACTTTATAGGAGTGGATAATTGTTCGATTTGCATGGATGCACCCTCATGTAAATGGGGCCAGAATTGCTGTTAGAAATAATGGAAACGCTGGATGAACAAAAACATAGCTCCTTTTAATTGGATGATTACATTAGATGTATTTAAAAATCTCCCTAGGCCTGATGCCCCTCATGACTCCTTATATGGCAGTCTCAAATCAAAAGAATTCATAACGCCACCAAAGCAGTTTGTGTGTTGATAGCTTTCATCCCCGATTAGGAGACGTCATTTAGCTACTAGGTCTCGTAAGCACATTGCTTCTTGTTAGTTGCTGATGGATTTCCCTCGTTAGCTGGCATCTCAGAATGTGTGTGTTCATTTATTCAAGTGTGTGTGTGTGTGTGTGTGTGTGTGTGTGTGTGTGTGTGTAGCTAACTGGCTAATTCAGCGTGAAGCCTGCAAGGCCTTTGGAGTATGCTCGCTGTCATTATGAAAATCCTTGTGGATTAGAACAGCTCCAGAGAAGGTGAGGGGCAAGGCTAAAACTGGGATGGAAACAAACATGGAAACGAAGAAAAGAGAGGACCTATGAAAGGAAGAAAGGAAAGAATAAAAGAATAAGGAAAAAATCTGCGATGGACTGGCGACCTGTCCAGGGTGTACCCTGCCTCTCGCCTGATGACAGCTGAAGATAGGCACCAGCCCCACCTTGCGACCCTGCAAGGATAAGCATGATGGATAATGGATGGATGGAAAATGTTAAACTAAATGTGAAAAGAGATGAGGAGGATAAGAAAAAACAGCTGATGTAAAATAAAGCAGAGAAAGGAGACAGTTAGGGTTAAGAATGATAACTAAGGCATGAAGAGGTATGAAGAAGAAAAAAAGTTATACGTATGGGAGAATGTTACTGCCATAAGTCGAGAGTGTACATTTTCAATTTGAAAGCAAGATTTCATCTCTCTAGCTTTCAGAACTTTTAATACTTGAGCTGACATTTTCGATTTGAAAGCAGGAGTTCATCTCTTTGCTCTCAAAACTTGTAATGCTTGTACTCAAAACTTCTGCTCTCTTTCAAATATTCTCCGTTCTCTCTCAGATTTTTTTGTTCTCTCTCTTCACGGATCAACTCCGCGCTCAGAAACCTCACTGCTCGCTTGTGAATTTTTTCTGCTCTATTGCGGATCAAAGAGTATTGTTGCCTAGCAACCATTCTAGCCAATAGAATGACAGTGTTCCTCTGGGTGCGCTTGATACTTTCTAGTGGGTGTGCTTGTGTCGTTGCAAACCCAGCACACTGATCTGAAGCAGTAGTTCTATCCAAATTACTCTGCAAAATGGATTAGCACCAAGAAAACTCTCGAGTAAGAACAATTTTCATGGCTAGTATATTTCAGTTATTTCACACAACTGTTTAATTTTGGCTTTGTTTATATGTGTTTATTCATTTAACATCACAAAGCTCTTACATGAGCACAAGTGAAGCAGATTGTATAGAAAAACTACTTCTGGTTTCTGTTCCGTGTAGACAGGTCAGGGGCCAGCCAGCCTGTAGATAATTGTTGAATGTGTTAAAAGTATGATCGTTGTTTTTGTCATTTTACTGGTTTCAGTTGGCAAAAAACGTTAACTGATGACGAGCTGGTTTTGTTATGGAAGCTCTATCAGAAGCTTTGTGACCACAGGACTGAGTTTTCTCAGTCAATTCACCTCTCCCTTATCTTTTGTGATTTCTTGCAGTGACTGGGGTTAAATGCCACAGCAGTTTTAAGTCAATGTATTGAATAAGTTGTATTCCGTCCATCTCTCTCTCGAGACCCGTTTATCCTTGTACGGCCGTGGTGCAGGATCGCAGGGTGTTGCTGTCCAGCTGACGCAAATTAGCTGTAGCATGCCATGACTTGTTCAAGCCGTCCTTAAAATATGTTTAGCTGTTCTGTAGAATAATAAATCTATAGAATAAATCTATATCAGTATCCTGTTTTCAGAAGGAGCTGATTATGAAAGCATGTGAAGTGTTTATTTAGCAGCAGAGAGTATTTAGCAGTTTACTGTAAAATGATATAAAGCTATTAGCATAAACAATATGGGTTGCTAACATCAGTGACCCTTTGTGATTGAACTCCTGCTGTGTATTACCCCGTTCACACAGAACAGCGACCTCCATCTATTTAATAGAAGAGAATCTATATTTAGGTTTCTGTCAGATGATTGTTGCTGGTTTATCATCTGACTCTGTGGCATCAGGAGCTACAAATCGAGTCAACAAGCTAAGTTTCAGTGAAGTTGTGGTCTATTTCTGGACTGCTTAGTTTTTATATCCAAGATCAAACCAGCTGATAAAAGCCGCATATGAACATTTTGTTTTAGCTCAAATAAATGTTTTATAGAACAGTAAAATGTTATTTCTGACAGCAGTGATGTCACATATTTTTACTGTAAACCAGTGTCTGACCTGGTATCTGGCCAATAATTCTCCTTCAGTCCTCATCTCCAGTATTCAGTTCCTGTTCTAGACCTTTGTTGAATCCAGCAGTTTTTCTATTTCTGGTCATACCCACTGTGTTGAAAATTACATTTATTTCTACAGCTGCATAAAGATTCATTATATTTTTTTTAACTATGTTTTCCAGTTGCTGTAAGACAGTTTAATCAATCTTCTCCTGGTGGCTGTCACTTCTAAACTGGAGCTGATCTACTTCCCCACCTAACTGTATTAATTGTTCTAGGTTTTATTAATGTTTTAGCTTTAGATAAGTTTATAAATGAAGATCACATCATCTGTCTCCAAATTTTCTATGTTTGTATTGCTAACATTCAGATATGTTTCTGTGCTTGCATTTTGCAGAGAAAAGTCGAAGCTTTTCACCAGTCTACCAGGCTACTACACATCCTTTGCCTGAAAACACCAACTATTATCAATTCCTTTGGCTCAAGAAAAATATGAAAGCAAATATCCTAAATAAATCAAACATTTTAAATAAAGTATTTGATTTTTTTTTTTCTGTAGACATATTGGAGTTCCTTATAAAAACTTTGCTGGCTGTGAAAAATCCTACATTTCAAGCCCTTGTTGACTATTCTTGCTAATTGGCCTCAAAACACCATGGTTAAGGTGGAGTATGTATATTTTAATGCCTGGTGATGCAGATTCCACGTGCACCAAGGATCATAATGTTTTCATCTAGTGAGTTAGTGAGAGCTATGCCCAACTACTCACTTTCATATGAAAACATTTACATTTATAGTTTGTGGAGCAGTCTGTACTTTAGGATTTAGGATGCTACAATTCTGCTTTGTGTTTGGGTCTACCACTCTTTCATCTGACTGGTACCAGTCTGTGGACCATCAGGGTAGATGATAAAATATGTGGATAACTTTAAGTTTGAAGTTCTTGCTTACAGTAGAGAACTTCAAGTTCCACATCTCTTGATTTAGTATTTCATGTACTTTAGAATGTATAGGAAAAAAGTATATTTGTGTCAGATTCTCATCAGCTTTTAAATAAAGATTGTAAGCAGAGTCTGAGGTATCCCATGCAAACCCAAAGGGAGCTTTTGTATTTTTCCTTCTGCTTCATCCCTGATATTTTATTCCAGACTTCCAGACGCTTCCATGCAGGACCTCAGCCTTGTTCCCAATAATATACTGTGATAATAGGAATAACTTGTGCATTCCAAATGAGTAAAGGGATGGGGGCTTCTATAGCTTCTGATCGAGTTCCCACTTCTCTCAATAGCACAGCACCAGTTAGAAGCAGCAGCCTTTAAAGAGTTTTGTAAAGTTTTACGAATACAGAAGACAATCCATCACGAGTGTTTTCTGTGAAAGTTTAGAGTCCAGCAATGGCATCATAGTCACAGGTACTGTCAACCAGCGTTTCCAAACCCTGGTCTTCAAGGCACACTGGCCAGCATGTTGGAGATGTTCCCCTGCTTTAACATTCCTCATTCAGATGATTACATGTGTGCTGAAGCAGGGAAACATCTAAAACATGCAAGGCAGTGTGGCTTGAGGACCACGGTTGAAAAACACTTGATGAAAAGATTTAATATGTACCAAATAAGCTACAAATCTATGCAGTTATTTTTTACTACAAATTTCAATCAATAAAATATTTCAGTGCAAGTTGGATTTTGTGTTTCCTCTTATTTAGCTTGACTGAATTTTGGTCAAAATAACTTATTTCCATAACAGCCCAGATGAACACCTTCTGTATACGAACACTCTCATAAGAGATTAATAATCTCAATTTCTTTCTTTCCTGGAAACAGGGAAAAAAAAAGCAGTTAAATATGCTGCCCTCTGCTTGTTAGATGTAACAAAAATATTTAAACCTAGTTACAAATTAGATCCCTTTTAATTGGCTACATCATCAAAAAAATTCTTTGCTACATGCTCCAGACCTTAAATTTCAGTAAAAAATGTGGCTTAAAGTGTCAGTAAAATAAGGGATAGGCATTTAAAATGAGTTTAGCAGCTATCAGTTTTGCTTTTACACCACAAAAATCGTGGGCAGTGTTGTGTTGATCCACGCACCTGTCCTGTATGGCCAAAATCTTTGTTTTCCCCATTTGGACAACCGTTAAATTGACAAAAACAAACAATTACTGTTTTGTAAACATGTCATAACTTCCTGACAATTATAACATGGAGCAGAAAGCTGAACTTGTTTTCCCTGCATCTAGTGGGCAACGCCAGAAGAGGAGATGTAGCTATGTATCATAGCCACACAAGCACACCCACTAGAAAGTATCAAGCGCACCCAGAGGAACACTGTCATTCTATTGGCTGCTAGGCGACGGTACTTCTTGATCCGTGGGAGAGCAGAAAAAATTCACAAGCGAGCAGTGACGTTTGCGAGCAAAGATTTGATCCATGCAGAGAGAGAAGTTTGTGCGCAAGGAAAAAATCTGAGACAGAACAGAGAATATTTGAAAGAAAGCAGAAGATTTGAGTGCAAGCATTACAAGTTTTGAGAGCAAAGAGATAAAGTCCTGCTTTCAAATCAAAAATGTAAGCTCAAGTATTAAAGGGGTGGTGACATCACTGTATTAATTATTTCATGAAGTTGATATTGCTGCTTATGTCAGATCTCTAAAAAATTTCATTAAAAAAAATAATGTTGCCTTTTTGTAAGGGGTTGTTTTGTCAGACCAGCTTTCCCTCCTCAGTAAAAGGGTTGGGGACAGTAATGATATGTGGCTCTACCTAGTTGACTTCACTCTGATTGGCTACAACCATATTTGGGAAACTCTTCAGTAAAATGCGCTGAACATCGTCTCAAACTGGGGTTATAATCGCGTGGAACCTCTCATAAATGAACATAAATGATCATCAGCTACTCTTCTGTGATTCCCTCATCCTTCGGGAGTAAAGTGGAATCTTCCAGCATTTTTTGAGCACCCTCGGACATAACAGCTCCGCTTTTTAGCAGCCATCCTCTTCTCAAGTGGAGTAGCCAGACATGCTAGCACGATTTAGCCCTTAAATTAGCTGGTGTATCAGCTTGGGGAGGAGGGAAGGGGAGGGGAAGGCCTGTTTGCATGATAGTGTGCTCTAATTGGAGAATATGAATTACGTAGAAAGATAACCTATGTAGAACTGATAAACTGTTAACTTATTAGTCCATTTTTGAGCAAAGAAACAAAGCTGACCGCCTATGAGCAGGGCATTAGATAACAACTCTTGACATTCATCTAGCCTCATCAGTGCACATCAGATCATATTATACTCCCAAAACCACAGAAAAATGAAATTTGTTGTCATGACCCCTTTAAAAATTTTGAAAGCAAAAAGATGAATTTCTGTTTTCAAATTGAAAATGTACACTCTCGACTTATGGTAGTAAAATTCCCCCATATACATAGATGTCTCTTATCTCTGTTTCAGGCACAGAAGAGGTCATAGACTACTTAATACTTGCCAAAATATCTTGAATTTAATGAACTCTGTCCCGCAGATTGCCTTCCTAATTATCTCACAGGCCTCCACCATTACCAGCAGGAGAGAGAGCTTAATCTTCAGACATCATTCCTCCCTCTGTTGGAGTCTCTTTCTCTCTAAAAGCATTTCTGTTTTTTTTCCCGATGTATGTTTGCCATCTAATCTCATGTCTTTCTTCATTTATTGCCTCATTTCAGAATGAGTCCTTTTTCCTCTATTTTCAGAATGTTTCTCTCTAAATTTATACTTTCTGCTCAGGCCATCATGTTTCTCTCTAAATTTATACTTTCTGCTAAGTCCATCTGCTTCTCTCTCCCTTATATTTGTTTTTTTTTTCTGGGAGAAAAAGGAAGCAGGAGGTGTTCAAGGATTTTAATATTTCTTGGTTTTACAGTCAGCCTTTCCACTCTTCTGCCTCTGCACTGGTTTAATCTTCAATTCTCTCAGAGAGACTCAGGGGTAGTGGATCAAGGTGTGTGGATGTGTGTTTCTGATTTTGTGGTTATGCAAGATCTGAACTCCAATGTAAAAAAAAAAAAAAAAGAAAAAGAAAAAGAAAAAAGATGCATTTTGATATCCTGAGTAAAATAAAGTCCAGACTTTTTATAGTCTACTTGTACTACTCATGTGCCTTGAAACTGAAATGGGAATGGGAAAAATAGCCATTTGAATTGAGTTGAATTGCTGTTTGTTAAATGCCACAATAACAAGAGTGAGAATATGTCATATTTATTTATTACTTATTTATGTCTTCAAATTTAAAAAAAAAAGTTTACATACAGAATGATTACTATCTTTTTGAACAGCAAGAGAAAGCCCAGATGATCTCATGGCTTTGGAAACTTCTGATAGGTTAACTGACACATTTAAGTTATTTTGGAGCCACACCTGTAAATGTATTTTAAGGCCATACCTTGAACACACTACTTTTTTGTTTGACAGAGTGGGAAAAGTAAAAAAAAAAATAAGCCAAGACATCAGGAAGACCAGCAGTCTGCGACATCTTTGGGAACAATTTCTAGATGCTTGAAGGTGCTGCATTCATCTGTTCAAACATTTATATGCCTGGTAGAAATGTCCAACCATCATACCATTCAGGAAGGACAGGAACAAAACCCAAAGATCTTGTTGAAGGTGCTGGCCGAAGCTGGTAAGAAAGTGTCATTTTCCACAGTTACATGTTCTGTACCAACATGGGCTGAAAGGCCACTCAGCAAGGAGGAAGCCATTACCTCTCAAGAAACATGAAGTTTTACAGGGGCACACAGTGACAAAGACCTTCATTTCTGCATACATGTCCTGTATACTGAAGAAACTAAAGTGCTAGCATGTTGTGGGGGTGTTTTGCTGAAGGAGGAACTGGTGAACTTCATAAAATAGATTACATTATGAGAAAAGAACATTATGTGGAAATATTAAAGCAATGTCCAAAGACATCAGCCAGGAAGTTAAAACCTGAGTGGAAATGGGCCTTCCAAATGGACAATGACCCTAAGCATACAAGTGGTTACAAAGTAGCTTAAGTACAACAAAGTTAATGTTCTGGTGGGGCATCACAAAGCTCTGTTCTTAATCCTGTAGAGAATTTGCGGCCAGACCTGAAAAGGTGTGTGTGAGTGAGACGGTCTACAAACTTGACCCAGTTACACTGGTTCTGTTGGGAAGAATGAGCCAGAACTCCAGCAAACTATCATCAGAAGCTTGTGGAAGGAAACCCCAAACTTTTGACAAGTCATACAGTTCAAAGGCAATCCTACCACATGCCAAGGAAAGTAAAATTATATTAAAGTAAACTGATTTTTAATACATTAATGAATACATATCTAACATATTTATTATGCCATTTAGCAAATAAAATTACTTTGGTAATTCTAACTGACCTAAAACAAGAGAAGTTTGGTCTGATTTAACAGACAGTGAACCCCCCCCCCAAAAAAAAAAAATAAAAAAATAAAAAATGTACAGGTGTCTTTTTTACAGCATATGTAAACTTATGGTTTCAACTGTTTACGTTTCCAGAGCCATTTAAAGTGCAAGTATTTGCTGGAAAGTTTTGTGTTGAACATTTTATTAGTTTATGAACTACCCATGTCTTTATACTCTGGGGACTCCAAAAGCAAACAGCTCATTGGATGTCATAATTATTCTCTCACTGTGCATGTACAGGAGATATTATATTTAGAGGGATCAGAAAACCTACTTTATGAAAATGGTCTTGGATTGCATCTAACCAGCCTCATGAACAGAGGATGTACCTTTAGGGGTGGATGGATTTGCTATCAGAACCTGCTGCAGCTGAAAAGCTCGGCAAGTTGGTCTGCAGAGTTATTTAGGGAGGGAGACCAATGGGGTGGAGCTTGTCCTTGTGACAGAGGAAATATTGCAGTGTAAGCCTAATTGATTTGAATGATACCCATTTGATTAATTTTTTACCGCTTCACTTATTTTCTTTCAAGTTGTTACTTCAGCCTCATACAAGTTCAACATGTTCCGTTGTGTTCCCATGGAATAAAAGTTGCAAAAGACTGTCGACCAGCATGGTCTTATTAGTTAATAACTTCAATGCAAATTATGCAACATTTTAAAGTTTTTATAAGTGTTTTTTCTTTCTTTTTTTTTACTGCAACAGAATATTTTGAGACATTTTTGAATTGACTGTTAGCATGGCAGTTCAATCCGAAGTGCTGTGCTGTAAAGATGTTCAGAGGGTCATCTAGTTTAAGATGCTGCCTTTGCCTCAGAACCTCATTTCTACAACTCTAAATTATGCATTTAAGGCTCTAAATTGAGATTTTTCACTTCAGATAGCAAAACTCATAAAGACTCTGAGTTTGAGAAGATATTAAAACTGTCGATCAAAACAAGGCTCTAACATTTATATTCCTGCTGTGAATTTAAATTATGGTGATATTTTAGTTTTACATCTAAGACTCATGCTGATTTATTTTGTAAAATATAAGCAATAATCTCCTCTGCAGCAGTTCCAGCTTCTGTTTACATTTGGACATTTTCTTGCAGAGTTCTGCAGCACTTTTCATTCCAATAAATCTGACATGTAAACAAAACTGCTTTTTGTTTCATAACCAGTTTTCTGAGGTGAAACAAAAGAGCCAACAAAACTCTATAAGCAGCAGAATTTTGTCTTCCTTTGGGGGTTACTCTGAACACAGCTCAGATGAATTGGTTGAGCTTATGTTCTCATTAAAATAATTGGTAGAACAGCTAAATTGCTTGTTTTGTGCTCCAAGTGATTTATTCAAAAGCTGTTAACCTGACTGAGGAGGAGAAAAGGATGTCACTCAAGATTAGGTTTCATGTAATTTTTGTGCATATGTATGGAAGTATATAGCATTTTATCCTGAGTAAATATTACAGACAAAGAAAAGCTTCATCTTAGTTTGAAAGATTTTATCTGAAAACAGGGGTTACCTTGGAAGATCTCTGAATTTTAAATCCCAGTAGATCTATTTTAACCTCTCACAAACATGTTTGAACCAATAAGCAACATACAAAGAGATCTTTGGTGTAATTTAAATACCACTCTCATTTTCTGGTTGGACTGGTTGATGCTGAATTTAGATGTTGATAAATGGATGTGCTTAAGTATGTTTTCAGATGCCTTTATTATTACATAGTATTTTAACATAAAATACTAGGAGGTTCATTGTAGCAAACCATCTCTAGTCAGATGAAATAAAGATCAAATTTTAACAAATGTGAATTTGGCACAATGCATCGGGATGCATGATTTTAATATCCTACCTAATTAACATGTCTTGGAAACAAAATTCAGCTGAACCCATGCATTTACATTAAACATATGACAATTATTCTTCCTCACTGTCCAACAATAAATCAGACTAAGCTCTCTTTTGTTTTAGGCCAGTCTTATCAAAATTATTTCTATTTGCTAAATGCCAAAATTACAAAATAATTTTCTTAGTTCATCAAAATTAGAAATTTAGCAGGAATTAGTAGAATTATCTCAAGTACCTAAAGTAATTTGATTTAGGTACAACATTTTTGGTATCCTTCCACAAACTTCTCACAATACGTTGCTATTATTTGAACACCTTTACAGAACTGGTGAAACAGTCAGGTTCTTAAATCGTCTTACCAATACGCACACCTTTTAGGCTCTGACCAGATCAAAGCTTTGTGGTGGCCTCTCCAAAGCATTGACTTCATTATCCTTAAGACTGTTTGCAACTATGTCCCTGTGTGCATTTCCAAACAATCTGGATTTTTTTATGTTGCTTTTGGAAAAAATGGCTTCTTCCTCTCTGAGTGGCCTTTCAGTTCCTTCTCGTACACTGCTGGTAACACTCTTCAACCAAACTAAAAAAAATAATCTATTAAAGACTGGAATTGAAATGTGTTGTTGTCTGGTTATGAAAAAGATCTTTCTTCAACTTAAATAATACTTCCACTTGTGTGCACTATGGTTAGCCCTTTCTAGCAATAACTGATCAATATGTTTTTATTACTTAACAATTAAATGTGGTCATCCATCCTCTTCACAAAGCTCTGATGTTGCCCTTTTCTCAAACACCTATAACAAATGTAAAAGTTTTTGGTAGCATAACAGCTTCTGTTATTTTATTATGGACACAAGAACGCAAAACATATCTGATGATAAGAAATCCATGTATCTCTCCCAGAAATCTACTTCTATAAAAGTAATGCCGCTTATAGGACAACCCTGTGGTGACAATTTTCAGTCATTACTTCATTCCAAATCAGCTTGTGGAAAAATGACAAACCTATTTGTCATTCTTTAACAATTTGAATTACATTTTGTTGACCAGTGAACAGAAACTCAGTTACAGAAAATAAAAATACAGTTTGCACACATCACAGATTGTTTATTGGCTCTTACCTTCACGATGAATAAACTTGTGTCACACTTAGAGCCTTTTGTACAACTCCAAAATCATTGTCAATTACGATTTTACCTTTATTTTGTCATTAAGCTTTGCTAAAGCTTTACTCGATCCCTGCACCTTCAAATTCAAGCATCCCTGCCCTTATTTTAGCCCACAAATTGTATTTTTTAATTCCCAAGATTGCAAAAAACAATCATTTAGTTTCCTATGCCAATCAAGAAGAAACATAAAAATTACATAACACTGTAACAATAAAAAATATATATGTATTTAGTGCTAGTACGGTTCCCTGAGCTCAGTGTTGACTGAAATGCAAATAACATTTTGTTTATACATCCAAGTTGTCAATGAACCAATACACAACAGACAGGAGGCACAGCTGAAAATAGACCTGAAAATGCTCATTAGATGGAGTAAATTTATATACAATGTTTCATATAGAAACTGTAAGGATTGTTTTCCATTTACTGTTGCACAAAACGTTTTCATCTTCTGCTGTGGTACAAACAAACAAGATGTCCTTGAATCTGAAAGTTAAAAAAAAAAAAAAAAAGGAAAATGTTCATAGATTTGCACTCACTTTAATACTTACTACAGGTAAAATAAAATTGTGTGCATACTGTTGACATTTCCCAGATTATGTTTTGACAGAATTTTGTCCTATGTAATCCAAAACTTTGAACTGACTGATGCTGTTCTTCAAATGACAAATGAAATGCCTGCCGCTCATCCTTGCATCTTAAACATGCTTATTCTGGAGTGAACAAAAGATAAAATCTGTGTTTTCCAAACTTTTGATACTTTCTGTGTCTGAAATGTCCATCTACCATCCAAAGGCAAGAGCTTGGCAACTGATGCATTTGTGTCAGGGGCGTAGCAAAAATGAGGCTGCCACACCTTCAGAATGAAGCATTTTTTTTTTTTAATATATATGTCAAACTTGCTAGTATCCATTCAGTTTGTGGGAAATGGAGGGATTTGTCAAAAGAAATGTAGGCAGTCGGTATGCTTGAGTATGAAATCTCAACTGTCCATGAACTGTGTGCATGGAGTCTGCGCGGTTCTCAGAATGCACACAGCAGGGGTCGTGTTAGAATATTTTCCGTCTTTCACCGGTGTTTTTGAACGGTGATGAAAAAAATCTGAAGGCCATCCGTCACGGATTACAATTCACACAGGACCACTTGGTACAGACGCAACTTTATGCAAAGAAAATATCGCGGAGGTAACTAAATCAAACAATAAAAAAAGAAGAAATCCCAACCAATCATCATCTGATCTGGACATTGAACTAAATGCATCTCCCACATTTAATGCACTAAACACAACTTCAGCTTACTTTTTAAACTTTATATATTTATATTTATTTATTAGGCTTCTTGAACTGGGACCAGAGTCCAAATTTCATACCATAAACATGCAGATGTGAATTGGTATGACAATAAAAATCCTTGAATCTCGCTATCTGACAGCATATTGAAGAGTTATGGTCTGGAGGCTATGGAACCCTTCTGGTGCAAGAGTGCATTCTTGGAGATTTCCTCCTGCTGACCCTCGTTTAGCGAGTTATGCCGACTTCTGATTGCTTCAAATGGAGAAAAGATTCCCTGATTTCAAAACTTTGGCTGAAATGGAACTTGTAATTCTATTTTATAGTGCAGCAGCAGAGCTCATATTCAGCCTGCAGATCAAAATCAAAACCCTGAGACTTTTGATTATGCACAATCCGGTGCACAATTCATGTCCATGTTCACAAATAAGTGTGATAGTTTCATTTCATTGTTTATATGTAGTTACTGGTTCCACATTCAGTGGATTTTGTCACTGTGGAGAAAAAATGTTTCTTTTTTGCCACTGTGCAATAAAAGAGGACAGGTCATGCCACCAGTTTGGCAGTATGTTGGATATAAAAAAAAAAATCCAATTCAATAATTACCGATATCGACTGATATGAAATGCTTATATCGTGATATGTTTTTTAGTCATATCGCCTAGCCCTAACAGAGCCCTATACTTTCCCATAATGGTTACATCGGCTAGGTCACGCTGCTCACAGGCATGAACCAATCCAAATCAATCCTTGTCTCTACAAAAGGAATCGACCCGTCATCTTACAGTATTAAACTTATTAGAGGTTTGTCACTTAAGATTATTTCTTGGTCACCTTATCAATTTATGACATTTTCTACTGTTATCTTTGCTGTTTTGGATCAGGACTAATGGGCATCTTGCGGATATGACGTCACACGTGACTTAAGTCTTAGACGAAATGGGCACACTTCTACCACAGTGCCATCTGCTGGACACTTTGAAACCCACTCGAGACAAACAATGAATAATAATGACTTCACCTTGGAAATTATGTGTGTCTGTGTAGGCAAAGGCGATTTTGGTATTTTTAGACAAACGTCACCCATATTTCTGTTATAAATGACCAGAGTTATGTCACTTGTTTATCTTAAAGATAAAGCCTATAATGGCATAATTCTTTTCACTTATTAATATAGTAAATCCTTCTTGTGTACAATTGAGGTCTTAAGCTCTTTTCTGCTGAGTATGTTTGTAATCCCTAATGAATACTGTTTAGAAGCTTGGTTGTTAAAATGAATCTCGTGTAATGTACCATCCTTTTACATTAAATTGTGGTTTGTGATAGTGGGTTGCAATATGTGTTCCTATTTGTAACATGAAACAAGTTCCTAATTAATATTAAGTCAAATATTTAATGTTCAAGTTTATCGCTTTCATTTTTACACATAATTCAAACAGAATTAATGACAACTGAAGTGGTTTCTTTCTTCTCTGGTAAATAAACATAGAAGCTATCCTAAGTATGATGTTTATGAGGACAGCTCCACTGAGAGCTCATCTTCACAGCACTAGCCTCATTTTCTTATTATGAGTGAGAATTTGATATTTGGTTCCACTCCAAGACCCTGGCACAGTTTAATCAAGCAACATAACTTGCTCTGTGGCAGGCATGCTAACAACAAATACAGGACTGCTTTATTCAGTAGTTATACAAGGATCAACAAAGTCTAAAATCCCAGCAACCTGCTTCAAAATGTCGCTCAGAAAGCACAGATGGCAGTGAGGATGACTGTATTGTTTGTAGACGTCTTAGAAGTTGGGTAATGATTATGATACATGACTGAAAACTAAAAAAAAAAAAAGAGAATATTTAATGCATTTAAGGCTATATTGAATCGGAATTTGCACCAGACATGTTGCGGATATTTACTTGATAAGATGTCCAGATAAAGTGTGTCCATGATGAAGTCTGGCAAAAAAAATCTTAGGACTTCTAATAATGTGCATTTTGTTCCCAACTCAGTTCTCCATACGTTGGACATGTCCTCTGATCTGTGTTAACATGAAAACTTTACCATCAGGGAGAAGCATCTACCATGATGCACTGTAACAGCAGTTTCCTTAGATTTTTTTTAATTCTTTTTTTTTTATTCTTCTGAACTCCTCTGTCACACTTGAATATTTCTTGTTTGGCAAAGAAGTCCTGCAAAAGCCAGAACTCGTTAGCGGTCATGTTTGAAAACTTATAATTGTGGCATTGCAGTGCCAATGTGCATTTGTAAATATACTGTTCTGTTAAATTGGACCAATCATAAATTTTCCATCATTTTGCACGATGTTCAGTAGTTTGCAAAAGCTTATTATACCCCTAGAACTTTTAATTTTTTAAGATTTTGTCACCTCACAACAAGTTTCAGTTTACACTGTTGCCCATATAGTTAGACTAATTTTGTTTTTATTTCGGATAAATTTTCACTCTGACATGTTTGGAAAAGACTAAACAATACAATTTTTAGAGAATTTACATCTGTCAAAAAATTACATTCTCACAATCATATGAGGTAAAAAAAAAAAAATAAAAAATAAAAAATAAAATAAAATATTTATTCCTACCTTATGAGCATCACAAATGTTATTGGGATTTTATTTTAAAGACCAAAAATTAAATAGTGAGCAACTGTGAAGGGGAAGAATAAATCACACCAAGTTTTCAAAATTCCTTCCAGATAAAAACCTGAAAATTGTGTTTATATAAGGGACCATTCAGTCCCTCTACAATACTTTGTAGAGGCACCTTCCACTGCAATTTCATCAGCAAGTCATTTGTACAAACCAGATTTGCATATCGAGAGTTAAATTTATGCCCATCTTTTTGCAAAATAGCTCAAGTTCACTGACCTTAATGGCTACAGGTTCTGAACATCAGTTATAAAGTCATACCACAGATTCAATTGGATTTTAGATCTGGACTTTGCATGGGACATTCTACCACATAATTGTGCTGTTATATTCAGTTCAATTCAGTTTATTGATATAGTGCCAATTCACAACAAATGTCTCAAGAAAAAAAAAAAAAAATCAGTTCAGTCATACATACATTCCAATTGATCCCAGTTATCAAACAGTGTAGTAAGCTCAATTAATTATTCAAAGTATTTCAAAATTTTCTAAGGATACCCAGCAGATTGCATTTAGTCATTGACTCGCAGCATTCACTCCTCCTGGATGAACATGTATCGACTGCATGGCATTGTGTTGTTGACTTTACAGCAATCCCTCATACTGACCATGGATGTTATAGAGCTGACCTTCTGCCCCAATATCAAGTCTTCCAGGCTTGTTCTGTATTTATTTCCATCAATCTTCCCATCAGCTTTGAATAGTTTCCCTGTCCCTGCTGAAAAAAAGCAATCACACAGCTGAAGCTGCAATTACCACAATGTATTTAGGGTGATGTGCAGTGCTAATTTTCTGCAACAGATGGCATTTTACATATAGACTGTATACAGTACTTCTTCCACATGTTTGCCATCTCCCTTCTATGGCTTATAGCAAACTGAAAATAAGACTTCTTCTGATTCTCTTTCAGCAATGGACATCTTCCTGCTCCTCTTCCATTAAGGCCAGATATGTGGATTGATTGTGTAGTCGTCAAGATGGCCATGTCTTGTTAGGCTTGTAGCTGTGCCATACTCTTTCTCCATTTTGATGGTAGACTGAGCAGTGCTTTAAAAGATGAGCATCATGCAGGCACGTAATGCTCCACTTGTGAAAGTAAATCTGTTGGGCCTCACCGTGAAACTCAGACAATTCTGACTACCACTCTGCCGGACAGGACACATACAAAAAACACTGCATCACCATAACCCACCACTTGCCCAATTTAGGGCATATTTGGCTGAGTGCTGGTTCATTGTCCTCTGAACAATTTTGGGTCTCTGTGAGGGAAACCACAGATGACTGATTTTTCATCCATTTTCCTGTAATTACGCTACCTAATTTATCTACTCTTTACATTTCGCATCTTACTGCATCTTGTATTTGATCAAACCTAACTTACAACTGTTGACATCTCGTTGTCATGAAAATTTCTTGAGCATGAACAGTTCTTACTACTTTTGACTTTCCTTAGGGCCAATGATCTAAAATTAATCTTCCAACGAGAAGACAAAAATCAATATAATGACCACATTTTTTCAGATAATAATATTTCATTTTCATTAAACAAAATACACTGCACTGACATTAGTGATACAGTTGTAGACTTTCTGGCCTGGGCATGTCACACCGTGGGGTGCCCACAGAAAACCCACCCAGGGATGGACCAGATCTAATGATCTACCTTGACCCAGTCAACTTATGAAACCAAGGTTTAAGATTGACTAGGACAACACAATTATTTCAAAGGGAATTGTTTGATGTTTATTATTTAAGTGACATGACTAGCTTTTACAGCCTACAGTTTCTTGGGTAACAGAATAAACCAAGAAGGAAGATGGTCTAGTGATCTTTGGTTTAGCTACACCCCAACAAGAGTAAGACGACTTACACCAAACAATAAGCATCTTATAAACATGACGAGTCATCACTTCTCGACTTTCATGGAACTCATCCACAGCTGGAGTTAAAGCCTCATGAGCACACAGAGGTAACACAATAGCCTAAGTTGTCTCTTTTGTGTCTTTGATTTTTTTTTTTTTTAAATAGGCCAAAAACCGTTGAGGGAAAACAGTGACATTTCTTGCCACAGCCCCCTCAATGATTTTAGCTTAGCTCATTGCGGGAGATATTGTCGTAAAGCCCAAGCATGGGATCATGTAAGCATTTAGAGCAACTAAATCTCAAAAAGGATAATTGTTAGAACAAAAACAGTGAACAGGAATTGGGTGGGGGGAAGAAAATTCTCCACTTGGATTTGTCTACAGTGGATCATGACTGTCTAATCTTTTAAGCATGGGGCTATTGTTGGGCTATCATCGAAACAGGACGTTTCCTGCTGGTTTTACCCTATACTGCTCTTTTTGATCACCACAAAGGAGCTTAGTGTGAGCAGTTAAATAAGGCATCTCTAAGCTGTAAAGTGTGCCTGCAGAATCCATTACATGATGTCATCGAAAGGGATATTGTATCACTGAAGGGTCTGTCCACCACACTAAGGGACAACTGACCCCTAACACTGACTGTGCTAAGCTGCGTTTATCCTCTGTGGGTTCAAATGGGTTGGCGCGCGTGTGTGTGTGTGTGTGTGTCGTCCTTAAGCCATCCTCAAAGGCTCTGACTTTTGTCTGCCTAACAATGGTTTCTTTTTTAGGGTGGGGGTGGAACATTTGTAATGCTTGTCTGTGTTTTTGTATGCGCTTCCTTAGACCCAAGCTTTAATTTGCATTTAATGTTTTGTTTATGTGTAATTTAACAGTCTGTATGCTGGAGTGTTTTTCAAGCAATTTCCATCTGACATTGTGTACTTACTGCCTCCAGCTTATTTATTTTATTGTGTTTATTTGCATTCATTTCACATTTTTCTTCCACTCTATGCTTTTTAAGAATCAGCTGGCTGCCGATGCAGCTGCCCATGCATTGTCACAGGAATGCTGGAAACAGAATAGAGCTAAAATTTGTATGAGAATTTTTTTTCCCCTGCAAAACTGTTAATCCGTCACCACTTAAACTTCCCTTACTATCTCTAACAGCCATAATATTCCAAAATAAAATGGGGATGGAGAATGTAAATTGCTTTTACTACACAAGTTGGAAAGTTTAGAATATACTATAAACTAATTTGATTTATGAAACATAAAAACTAAAGCCGAACTTTGTAAAAATTTAAAATAGATTTAAAATATGAAGAAAGAGATTTAAAAGCTGAACTATATTTTGCAAACCAGCCCAGTTTCATATTTCATACAAAAATATTTCGTGAAACAAACACAAACAACCATTATCAGTTATACTAATCCTTATTATTAAGGTAAAAAAAAAAAAATCAAATTTATTTGTAGCACATTTCTGCAGCAAAGCAGTTCAAAGTGTTTTACATCATAAAAACATCAATCAAGTATATAGCAAAATCATCAAGAAAATATACATTAAAAATACTGCACAAATATAGTACAAAAATATTGATCAATGTTCCAAGTTTATTCTTTGAACTACAGAAAGCCAGTGGAAGGACTTTAGAACTGGGGTGATGTGCTCTGTCTTCCTGGTCTTAGTGAGAACGTGAGCAGCACCATTCTGGATCAGCTGCAGCTGTCTGATTTTATGGGTATACCCGTGAAGACACTGTTGCAGTAATCAATGTGACTAAAGATAAACACAGGGATGAGTTTCTCTAGATCTTGTTGAGACATTAGTCCTTTAATCCTGGAAATGTTCTTCAGGTGACACAAGGCCGACTGTATCAAGTTTGGTGGCCACATTGCTTGAACACACATTTTTAAATCTGCCCACAAGTTGTCTATAGGATTGAGATCAGGGCCTTGTGATGGCCTCACCAAAACATTGACTTTGTTGTCCTTAAGCCACTTTATAACCAATTTGGCTGAAGACCAATCTGTCCCTAAGCTTTGATTTCCAAGATGATGTCTTCAGATGTTGCTTCAATTATTTCCACAGCTCCATAATTCTCCTCCTGATATTTTGACTAATTTCTTTTGACATTACCATCATGTCAAACAAGAAAGCAGTGCGTTCCAGGTGTGCCTCCAATTAACTCAAATGAGTCAGTTAGCCCATCAGAAGTTTCCAAAGCCATGGCCTCATCTGGGCTTTCCTTCATTTTTTTAAAGAGATATGAATCAATCTGTATATGAATCATTTAAGTAAAGAATAATATGTAAAGTAAGACACATAAAAAAGGCTATAGGGTCAAATAAGTTTATACTTCTGCCTATCTCTTTTTCAAACAAATAGTTATCTAAATATGCATCATGGTATATGAATGTGAATATGTTTGAAATAAATAATCTTCTGATTTTGAAGACATTAATAAAAAAAATCTGACATATTCTCTCATTATTGTGACATTTAGGAAATAGAAATAATTTTGGCAATTCTATCTGACCTACAACAAGATACGTGCGGTCAAATTTCATGTCAGACAGTGAGAAAAAAAAAGGTGTGCGTCTCTTTTTGTTCAGTGCATGTTAACTTCTGGTTTCAACTGCATACGGTACCTTCTTTTACCAACACAAACAACATATGGAAAGTAAATGCCATGAAGCAAAATTATTGCCAAGAGGAAAATAGTCTTAATTTTAATCTTCATGGGAAAATAAGTCATGCAGGCTAGTCCTTGCTTATGTCTAAAGATATTTAAATATGACCTGAAATGTAGAAATTCAACAGATTCCATAGATTTGTCATATTTGCTAAAAAACAAAGTCACAATAGAAAGGTTTTTCTGTTTAAATAAAAAATAAAAAAATTTAAAAAAAAAAAAAAAACTATGTACACCTCTTGATTTAAAACCCAACTTTAAGCAAAATAACATTTGTAAAAAAAACATTTTTTCCAATACTTTTTTCAGAATTTTTTGCTGACGCGCTTGGGATGTTTTCCCGTTAACCCAAGCTATGGGCAAGTTTTAGCTGTCAGACGCATGACCTTAAATTTAACTCTAAAATACAGATTTGCTGCTTTTTTTTTATTACAAAAACAAAGTGCTTTGCATTATGACCCCTACTTTGTTGTCATCTGTCCAAAGAAAATAGTTTTGTCTCATTTTATAATGATGGAGTTCAAACAGCTTGGAAATAATCTCACAACCCATCCAAAATTGATGGGGAGAGACCATGTGATCATTGCAGATCTCTGTCTATCTTGGTATTGGGTTAACAGAAATCTGTATTCCACAGACAAACATTCTCAATATCCGCTTTTATGGGGGTGGTCATATTTGCTAATTATCAACTGATCATTATACTTAATTTTTGATTTTGGATATGATAGATCTGGGAAGAGACCAGTTTTTCCACATGCTCCTTTTCCCTGTTGTATGTTTTTTACTCCGAGGTTAGAATTTATCATTTTTAAAAAAGTTGAAAAACCAGATTATTGTATTAATGTTCTGATATATAAAACCGGAGCAAAAAAAATTGAGTGAGGTTCTATGTAATAGTCACTTAAATGTATTTTAAATATTGTCCTTGTATTGCTGTATATTTAATATCTTAAAGAAAATAAAAGCCAGACTGAATTCTCTGGCAATTGAATATACATTTTCTTTATCCCTAAAGTGCCTCTATATTCTGGGTTTTAATTTTTTAAGGGTATAAAACTGTTTTACAATAAAAACAGTTTTCTCAACATTGCAGGTTAAGGACAGATTCACAGAGCAGCCATAGGGCATTCCTTTTTTTTATTTTAATTCTTCAATCACACATGATGCAATGAAGTTGCAATGCTGTGTTGAGCCAGCTTTCATTGATTTCTAACAGAGTATTCCCTTAAAGACTGATGGCCATACCTGATGACCAAGGCTGCACATTTTGTGAACTCTGGCTTCAAAGGAAACATTCACATTTTTAACTCTTTAATGTGTCAGACGACACCCAAATAGGCTAGATTTTTGGAAAATTTCTATGCATTTAAAGTTGGTAGGATTCCTAGAAACAAATCCTTTCCAAATTGAGTGCACACGACTGTCTTATTCAGAGTAAGAAGAGGAAGAAAAGCATCTTAAGGGCCAAACTTAAGGCAGCAAGGTGAGGAGAAGTAAACGTGAAAAAATGTGTTTACTTATTCAGTTTACATGTTAGGAGTGCAAAGTTCTCATTGTCAAAGCAATGACATGGACCAGAAATGCACACTGCCATTTGAAGACCTGCCAAGTAAGTGTGAAGGTACAAAGAAGCCAGATTTCCCCAGCTCACACACATGCAAAAGCTTATACAGAAATTTGCTGGCAGTTGCTCATTTTGGCTCGGATCCTCTTAGAAGGGGGAAAATAATCCAAACCTTTCATCTTGGTAAACATTTGCCATTTCAGAAGTCTGTCTGCCATTAGCATACTGCATGTGTATGCAAGTGTGTATTGGTGTCTTAGAAAGCATATTGTGTCAGGATGTTTGAAGAAAATCATATTCAGGGTAGAAGATTTAATCCAAACCTAACTGTATTAGTTACACTCTGCCTTTTACGCACAGACACATATGCAGGATGTTTTCCCCAGGTGACTCTTGGTTGCCCCCTCCTGATCAGCTTTGTGGTGTCTTCACAGAGTAAAAGTGTCAGAAACAAGATGTTTCAGCAAGAAATCTTATCCTATTATCTCCCTCAAAAATACAGACGTCCCCTTCTCTCTGTATGATCAAACTTGCACATCAAACTTTAGTCATTTTTAAGCACACAGTAGAACTGTTTGCTCAGATACAAACACCATCTGATATCACATGAAAGCTTTTCTGCTGTCTTGCTGTAATTCCATCAAATATGATATTTGAAGAAAGAAAGAATAAAAAGACCAAAGACTGCTGAAATCAGATGCAACACATTGCAGGACACTACACACAAAAAAACCCAGGGATATTCAGCTTTCTGATGAAATTTTAGAATCCACCTGAAAACACGAGTCTTGAGAAATGAACTTGGGTACATTCACACCAGCCCTGTTTAATACGCTTTGAGTGAACTGTATTTTGTTTGCCTAAAAATCTGGTTCATCTGGGGAGGTGTGAATGCTCAACCGGGCTCTGGCGGACCAAAACAGTGAACTCAGGTCTGTCTGAAAACCTAGGTCTTTGTTCGTGTGAAATGAACTCTGGTGCAGATTTGTGAATGCAAGTGGACCACAGACCGCTGGTTGTATTTACACTATTCTGGGTAAATTCAACCAAATGCACAAGTCTAGTGCTTGCAGGAGAAATGGCTTGTGGTATCTTGCCAATGAAAAAAAAAAAAAAAAAAAAAAAAAAAAAAAAAAGAGAAATCCTATAACCACTAAAATCTGACACCACTACATTTTTGTTTCCATTTCATGAAGAAGGATGTTGTGCTCCGTGTCTTCTTCAGAGTTTTTCGTGTTATTTCTTTCAGGGGTTCTTGGTGCAGCACCAACACAGGCAAGGGGGTAAACAGTTTTTCCAAAGGTTTTCGTTTGACACAGTGCAGTGTGAAAGTGAACTGCACCAACCGAAAATGTAACAAATATTGCAATTTTGGTCTCCAAATGAACAGAGTCTGCTGGACCATTAGGTGTGAAAACACCCTTAGACCGTGTCCAAACATTTGAATCCACCTATCCAAACTGTTCAGTTTTACAGCACTACAAAAATCACAGGAGTCCGACCTCTGAATCAACAACTAAGCTCTCTGGTTCAGAGATGATTTTAATTTGAACTCACCTCTTCATCAGGCTGTTCGCAGTTTGACCAAAATCAGACCTAGATGACACTGATTCAGTCAGTAGCACCTTGTCAGTGCAAAGCTTCGAACGGGATGTTCTCTGAGAAACGTTACCACTAAGCTCAGAGTGTCACAGATTGTCAACAGCAGGTCACAACAGAGTTACACAGAGTCCAGAAGAGTCCAAAAAGCACAGAAGTGGACGTCCTTCAGCCAAATCCCATGCTGATGACTGCTTCATTGTGAACAGTGCTCTGTGGAACCGGGTTTTAATGTCCGTCAGATCCAGGGAAGTTTAAGGTAGCAAGATCCACTAAAAGATTTCTATCAGTCATGAGAAATGAATCATGATAGAAAGAATCAGAACCCAGATGAAAGTGGCTGACATAAGTTTCTGCTGTAAGGTGATCGGGCTTAGCCCTAAAGATAGGGTCAGGAGTGCTGTTATCTGTGGAGAGCTTAGCGTAGAGTTGCTGCTCCTCTATGCTGAAAGGCATCAGCCGCGGTGGTTCTGGTACCTGATCAGAATGCTTCTTGGGTACCTCCCTTTGAAGGTTTTTTGGCCATATCTAACAGAGAGGAGAACCCTGTGTAGACCCAGATTATACTGGACGGACTATATATCCCTTATGGCCTGGGAATGCCTTGGGATCTGTCAGAATGAGCTGGACAGTAGCACCATGAAAAGGAATGTTTGGGTTTTACTTCTGAGGATGGATGGATGGATGGATGGATGGATGTTTCTCTCGGGTGAGAATGAACATGTGTACTCTTCATCTCAGGCTTGTGTGTGACAGAAAGCAGAGTCCAGTCGGTTTCCTACTCAGATTACTGCATATTCACATAAATAGTTTCAATTTTATCATCATACCAACTAAAAACAATCAGCTAAATCATCTCAGGCAACACCTCACTCTCTTTCACACACAAGCAATGTCAGCAGCAGAAAACAGCAAAAAAAAAAATCAGAGTTATGACCTGATTAATGAGCCACACACTAATGCATGCTGGCATACGCACACACAAACACAAAGCAGTCCTTACACAAACATTCTTTGCTGATGTAGGGTGAAAACAATTCTTGTGTTTAATTATCACACTATCAAGGTGCCATCATGGGAGCCATTTATCTGTAGTTAATGTTAAGTTAAGGGTTTGTGTTTGGATGTTAGAGCTGCCTTCATTGTTTGTCTGAATGGAGAGTTATCAATGGTTTTGTCAGGGCTGCAGGCTGACAGATAAGGAAACAGTCACTCATTTATTCAACTTCCACTTCCACTGTGCTCAATTCATGTCACTGCTGAATAGAAATGAAAAACTCATGGTATATTTAATAAAACTATTAATCCAAAGAGACATTAGCATGTTAATGTGCAGCACAGAAAAAAAAAAAACACAAAAAGGTAAATTACAAATGCAGCAGAAAACTGCAGGTTTAAATGCAAAATGCACCACTGACTTCTGTTTGTTGCAGTTAAACATGTGTTCTAACTCTTGATTATTTCTCACTTTAGATGCTTCTAGGAATTGGTAGTTTTAGGGCTGAAAACTTCCTGCAAAGACATTGGGCAAGTCTTTTACATTCAGGCAGATGATGGACATCCCTGTCCTCACAGAGCCTTTGATAAGCGGGCGGCAACATCAATTAGCCTGCTTTTAGTGCCGATGAAGTCAGAGTGAAACAATGGCCAGTGACTGGGGATTAGTATTTTTCAGCTTAGCATTCTGAAATAAACCTACTGGGAAGTTACTAACTCGGAGCTAAAAGGCAGCTAGCCCCAGATGGCTGATCATATGGGGGCATTGCAAGCCCCATTATAGTAATCCAAAGGCTGAAACTATTGTGATCAAACACTGAATGCCAAGCCATTCGAGAGAGAATGTTTGTAGCGGAAACAGAAGAAATAGATGACATTTTAAATAAATTGTGGAAACTGAATGAGGAAATAAAAAGAAAACCATTTGAAAATGTATGCAAAGGTACAGCTTTAAAAATCAGACTACTGTGAAAAGGTTCAATATTTTCTGACGCTCATTTCAGAAAGCGAAATTTATAGATTCATTACACTTAAAGTAAACAATGTCAAGCCTTTATTTCTTATAATTTTTAAGATTACGACTTAGACAAGGAAAACCCCAAATTCAGTGTTTTAGAAAATTTGAATATTACAGATAAAAACAGATATACAGACAATTCGTTTTTTTTTTAGCTATAAGTTTCAATTTATAGCCTACACAATGGTTTGGAAAACTTGCCATTGGTCCTACATCAACACCGTCCAGAGGACGGGTAAACCAGAAAGAGTCATTGTTAAGGACTGCAGGGAAGTGGAGGAATAAATTAAATAACTAACACCGTTCTATACAGTAAATTTTTTGCTAAAAAAAACCAAAAAAAAACTAACAGTTTTCAGGTTACCCAAAAACAACAGCAACAACAACAAAAACTAGCTGTCAGAGAGGCAACATGAGGAAAACAGAAGATGGAAGAGGGTCATGAGGCAAGAGGAAAAGAAAAGAAATGAAAGTCCAACAAAGAGTAAAACATGAGGAAATCAAAGTGACCAACTACAAAAATATGTATATATTCAGACATCTAAAACATGCTCATTAACAAAAAATATAAAGATTTGCGGAAAAAAGTAAAAACTTTTATAAAGGTCAAATGTGACATTAGATGGGCAAAGGATGAAAAATATGAATTGACTGATTTTATGTCACATTTCATGCTTTCTCTTTAAAAATGCTAATAGGCAGCCAGCTTTGTTTCTTTGCTCAAAAACGGATGAATCAGAGAACAGCTTATCTTTCTATATAATTGATATTCTCCAATTAGAGCACATCAACAAGCAAGAATGGCTACTAAAAAGCCAAGCTGTTATGTTCGAGGGAGCTCAAAAACGGCTGGAAGTTTCCACTTTGCTCCCGAAGGATGAGAGAACCAGAGAAGAGTGGCTGAAGTTCATTTATGGGGAAGTAGCGCGCAGTTATAACCCCAGTTTGAGACGATGTCCAGCGCGTTTTACTGAAGAGTTTCCCATATCATTACCGTGCCCAACCCTTTTGCTGAGGGTGGAAATCTGGCCTGCCAAAACAACCCCCTAAAAAAGGTGACTTTTTTAATGAAATTCTTTGGAGAATTGACATAAGCAGCAATATCAACAACATGAAATAGTTTATACAGTGATGTAACCGCTCCTTTTAGGTTGAAAGACTAAACTGCAATCTTTTTACTCTGTGAACAGACTTCTGTTAACCTGAACTGCCTGTCTTTAGTCTTCAGTTTGACTGTTTGAAAATATAAATATTTAGCTTCCTTTGTCTCTAAAATAAATAAATAAAATGATTTAGATTTCTCAGAATTTCTGCTTCATTGTGTTCAGGAACTGTGCAGCAGAGACTAATAAAGAATGTTGTGCAGTCAGGTGTGTGACTGGAAAACTGATTTTTCAAACACCGCTCATTGTATAATGTGCAAAAATGTCGATCCAGCCTTAATATTGTGACATTTCATATCCAAGCAGCCAGATTTTCTCATTTAAATTGTTGAGCTTTCTCAAGCTGTTTTTAAGTTTTTCCTTGAATTTTGGCATTTTTTACTCACATTTACAGTCCAGTAATTGACCATTCTCAGAGAAATGTCTTGTTAGTAATTCAGTCCATTTAACTTGGACTTAAATCATTCAGGGGTAACAAAGATCCTAAGCTGAAAGAATGAACTCATCTCCCTGCCGTTTGTTCTGCTTGTCATAGTAAAGGAAATAAATTGTCTGGAGCTCCTACTTTCTGTTTCCAGCTGAATTTATAAACGCCCTTTCTTGTACCATAAACAAAGATGGTCTCATAGATCTGTAGCGTAGAGAGGGAAGGCATCTTTAGACTAAAATCTTGATAGTAAAACCACTTTAACATGCATTTTCTAGTTCTACTTTAAATGTTTTTTCAGTAGATTTTAATTTGAGAATTAAACGTTCTTTTAGATTCCTGCTTCCGTCTAAAATTTAAATGGCATGTTAACTTCGTTCCTCTAACAAGCTTAGAATTTAAATGTTAGGTGCTGACCCCTTTCTACATGTTTGTTGCCATATTTATTAGAATACGCTAATTTCTTTTAACTCTGACAGGGTGATTTTGATTTTATAAATGCATACAATCTCAAATTTAAATTCATGAAACAAATGTAGCAGAACCTGACCATAAGAAAAAGATTTGTAACCAGGTTCTTGATAAAGGCAGGTGCGTTGAACCCAACACAGAATTAAGATTATCACTGTAAAGGCATCTTAGCATATAACGCTAGCCTTTATCTGATTTTTACTGTTACAAAGTTTCAAAGCATTTATTTAAGAATATTTCTCCCAGTATCTGACCTTCAGACAAACGGCCAAATCTGATGAAGCGAAACGTGGCTAATCACTGCCTCATTTATACATTTATCTCTAGTATTTACTTAAAACTGATATGTACCAATAGGTTATATAAGTTACTTTAAATCAAATGTGATTTTAAATCAAAGTACGTTGTTAAATGCGACCTTGGTGAGATGTGCCAGATGTTTCTGCCACCGTATTCAGTTCAATACAGTGCATAGTATCACATATTCAAAAAAGAAGAAAAAAAAAAAAAAAAAAAAAAAAAAAAAAAAAAAAAAAAAAAAAAAAAAATCAATATTTCTCTCGCCTTGGGATGCAGTCTGCTCAAACTGTGACCAACACTGAAATAAAAACAAAAAAATAAACAAGATGGCTGTAATCAGGATAAAAATGCATTTTCCGCTGATTAGACTCCAACAGATGTGAACATTCACTGAAACTAATCAGAGAAAAATCTACCCCAGAGGCCATTTTATGGTACCACACTCATCTTTATCCCTTGTTCTCTCATTCCCCCACAATCAATGATATTCAGTGTGAATCTCAGATTGCATATCACTCTCTATAAACTTCTTCTTCTTGAAGAAAAAGTAAATGAGTTAAATCAGGTACATTAGGTAGTTGTAGAAATGCCACTGTTAAAAGGCAGTTTCTTTATAATAGTGAAACCAGAACATCAACAAAAAGTGAAACCAGAGATGGTAAAAAACAGCTTTTTTAACAGCTGAACTGGAGTTCAGCTCTCTTGTTAATTGGATTTGTAGAATGTGTCGAAATACTGTTTGCTTTAGACATTCAAGATGTGGTTTGAAAAGGCATAGACCCTGAATCACTGATTTATATTAGTAAATGACACAGTTTAAAGATTTTATCATGTTGGATTTTGGCTTGCATGTGAACAAAGCTATGAATTACCACAAGAAAAAGGTCAATTTAAAATTAGTCTCCGCTTTTGAAAATACGCAGTCTTTGGTTTGTGTTATAACTTTTTGCACCAAAACAACTTAATGACCTTCAGCAACACAGCCTGCTACTTTGAGCAGCAAAGCAATTCCTCAGATCCAAGTTATCATTCTTCACTTGCTGTGAATAAAAGCATTTGGCAAGAGTTTTGACCCTGAAAACTAATATTTTACTTCTGCATAGTATTTAAGGTTGACAGATGTTTTTCTTTTTCACATAATTTTATTAATTTGTCCTTTTTTAATTGGGTTTTTTGAAATTTGTTTATCCAAGCCTAAGATTTGCAAAACAAAAGTAGAATATATAAACAATTTAGCAGATAAACGTAAAATAAATACATTAAGTAAAAGGGTCGTATGTCATTCTTTCACTTTTTGCAATCACCCAATAATAGAGGGCTGTTCCACTTTGCAGCTGCTCTACACTTAATTTTCAATCAAAAAGAAATTTAACATTTATGCTATTAAAATTAAATACACTGGCCCACTGAACATATTCTATTAAAGGTAAAAGTATTACACTTAAACAGCAGCACAATTAAGTCAGTTCTGTCCACAGGATATTACTGTTTATATTCTGCCTGTTTTGACAATTAGAATTAAACTCCAGTTAGAATTAAACTCCGAAATTCCAACATATTATGAATTTATGGTGACACAGATTTCCTAAGACTGATCAGAATATCCTGCAGTGGTTTCACCTGAACATCCAATGGTTTCTTTTGATGGCAAAAAAAAAGGAAAATATCAAAGAAAATGAGCTCAGATGCCTGAAATGATTTAAATCTCCATTAAGCAGCTCTCTGTTCAGCATAAAACTTGTATCAAATGCATGCTTTAAAAAAAAAAAAAAAAAAAAAAAAAAAAAAAAAAAAAAGTTATGGAAATGTGAGAACGACACCTAGACCAAATTAAAAAGACAAAGAAAATCAAGAAAAGATCTTCAAAGATTACACAGAGATAAGTAACAGTTTTTAGACAAGACTTTTACTTAGTCTGCCTTAAAAAGGTTGAAATACCAGATAAAATTTTTAAAACGCAAAAAAAATGGAAACAGTGTTAAAGTAGTTCCAGTAATTTTTTTTTTTTTATTTTACTGTTTTTACCTGGTTTTAGTGTACAAAAATTTTTTTATATATATATATATATATATATATATATATATATATATATATATATATATATATATATATATATATATATATATATACACACACACACACACACACACACACACACACAAACACACACATATATTTATTAATTCTTATTTGTGGTGTTTCAAATTTAAAACATGACTCATTCTAAAAAAAATAAATAAATAAATAAAATCTTGCCACTTAGGAAACTATTTAAATTTAGTTTCAATTCAGATATACTCATGTTATGGACAAAAGGGAAACACAAAATGAAAGACGACTAGTTCTTAGCTAAATGTACTCTCAATTAAAAAGTCTAACTGCTCATTTTACAGGTCTTTTATTTGTTCATATGTAGCATTGTGTGGAAAGTCTTAATAAATAAAATGAAACCAGCCGACACTAAAAGCAGAAATATAAAAGGAAGCTTGATTTTTATCCCTATAAAAGCTGAGAGTGTTAGCCAGTTAGGAACCTTGATCCGTTTGGAACAATTTCAAAGACCTCGACTCTGAGATGAGTTTGACTGACAGAGCAAATCACCAACAAGACGCCTGAGCCATGTTCATCTCTTCTTTTATCTTCCTGTCTTCTTTTATGACAGACTTATTCCATGTTATTCAATGTTCTGTCCATCATCTCTTTCATCTCTTCCCTCCCTGATGCAGCTCACCTTTTTTCACTTCCACATTCCTCGCTGTTAATGTCTTCCTGACCTTTTTCTTTTTTTTTCTAATGTATATACCCACCACCCTGTCATTTTAGCTTATTATTACTGCTAATCTAATTTAAGCTCAATGGTTTTTTTTTTTTTTGGTTTTTTTTTTAGAACAAGGCTTTCACTGGAAAATGTTGGTAAATAAACATTCTATAGCCTCTTAACCTTGGAAATAATCACTCAGTCCCAGCTTGAATCATCTCTTTCATTTTGAAGTAGAATCTAAGACAAAATATGCTTGTGGGGATGCTCTAAGTACTTTAGAGCATTTGCCTGAGATTTTATTTTAGGTTTTGATGTTTAAGGGAATCATCTTTTTAATGGTGTGATTACAGAAGCTACATAAGAGTCAAATGATTTAAATTTTTTTTTTAACTGTGGCAATATTTGACAATGCAGGATGGAAATACAAACATCCCAAGTGATATTTCCCAGCTCCTCATGGGCTGTCCCTTTACCAGAGTTGTGCATGGAGAACGCTGAATTGAACAATGCATATTTTTACATGATGAACTTCAACTGAGACCAGCTGAGGAACATGCAGCTGCATTACACTTTTTTTCTTAGACCGCCATAAAAATGTCAGTAGCAGAAAGAAAACAGCAGAGATGTTTTTAATTTACATGGTTAAAAATTTTGACATGCAAGGTGTTTAAACAGAATCAGGATTTTATGTAGCCTATTGCTAATCTTCCTATATGATCCTGATCAGATGCCCGAACCACCTAAGCTGACTGTTTTTGACACAAAGCAGCAGCTCACCCCATTCAGGAGGTATCATGGTGCATTCCATTTGTAGTTGGAACTTGGAAATTCCAGCTTTCCTGTCAGAAACATGAAATGAAACACTCTCTGAAGTCACACTTCCCAGTGGGAAAGTGGGAGCAACTGCAACCATCCCCAGTGATGACTTGTAAGGCCGACTTCGCGTTTCAGTATGGCCGCTCCTTGCATCAGCAGTAGTAAGCTGTGGTGGAAACATGTTTATTTTACAAGACACACCTGTAAGAGTGCATCTAAAATTAATTTTACATGTAGCGCCTGCAACTCTAAGCTGAACAAATTAAAAGTGGTGTTTGCTTTCAGAAAGTAAAGCTTAAAACAACGTTCATAAGAGGTATCGCGAACAATGTCAACATGGGCATCGCTATGTTGAAATCCCGACTTCTTCAACGACATTAATCGGAACGCTGTTACCTCGGGTGTGACATCAAACCCGTTCCAACTTCTGAGTTAAATGAAATGCAGCGTAAGTCGAGCTTCTCACTTTATCTCTAAACCATCAGAGCTTGGTACTCTTGAAGAGCAGTGATAGAAAAAAATCCATCCAAAATCAAAACTAACAAAAACACGTTGAAAGTATATATTGTACACACATGCTGAAATAAGATGGATGAAATGTTTTAGTTCATGATTTCTGCCAATTGGTATGCTTTCGCTCCTTATGAAAGAGTCAGAGGTCAATTTTTGATCATCTCCTCTAGAGAATAACAGAGAATGGAGAAGGAGGATGAAAGGTCAAGAGAAAGAGAAACCTATTCCTGTGTCGTCTCAGTGGAAGGACCCCGAAGTAGAAACTCATTAACTAATGCCTCTCTGAGCGGAATAGTACCACTCCAAAACACTAAAAAAGCAAATAGTTTAATTTTTAATGCCCAGCATGGCAGAACAGTGAACATGAAGTGAAAGCCAAATGGAGATGAAGCAAGGCATTCAGAGAGAAACCAGGATATTAGGATGGAAGACCTTTTCTTCTTTAATTAGTTTTCCTTTCCATTTGTAAATCTTGAACAAAGGGAAAACCTAACTGGTGTGTTTTACACCTTCCCCATGATTTTAAGTGTCTTTTGTAGATTATCTGAACAACAGGTCATGATTAAAATACTTTCAACTGAAGGGAATGTCAAGTGTTAATGGTTTGTGTCCTGCTTCTGTGTAAATTCAAATATCTGTATTCTAACAGTTTTGTTCAACCCTGTTGGAAATAAATATCAACCTCAGAGCAACTGATTCTTGTATTGCACTGTACTTATTTTTATTATGCTCACCAAGATTCCCATTGATCATTGATAATTTAAAGGCCTCTCTTGTCAACAAGTGAAATGTCTTAAACTGCCAAAATCATTTTATTGTTTTTACTTTTAAATATAAGCACAGAAAATGAAAACAAAGGACAAGGAATCAAAATTTCCAGAGATGGTGTTGTGCTGAGCTTTCTAATCATTGCAGAAGAAAATTATGCACACAACACTTTAGAGATTCAAAAGGGAAAGATGTCTGGTGAACGTACCCATATCACTACTGAAAAGACGAAAACTGTTCCTCCCAATTTAGTTCTTTTAAAAAAAATAATAATAATAACAGCAATAGTGGACCATTTCATAGCCCCAGGCTTATTGAGTGCCAATTTTAGTTGAGTGAAAAGCAAAAAAATACTGAGCACATTTTCATAACTTTCACAGACACTTAAAAGTCGAGCTTCCTAAAACTGCATATTTTGGTTCTGTTGTAAAGTCCTAAAAAGTATCATTCACTCCCTCTTCAATATCAGACCCAGTGCCAGTTGTACACACAAAAGAAACCTCGCAAAAGAAAAACAGTCATCCTGCAGGCAATATTTGAGAAGTTTGCATTAAAATGTCTATGAATGACACACAACACCCATTTTTCAAAGCAGACAGAAATTGAGAGGACAAAAATTCACTTTTTTCAGTTGAGTGGCACAAGAAATTGAGAGATTTGTTTTATTCAAAGACAGTAGAAAAAGGCATTCCAAATATATCTGCATATTATCAGCCTCAGCTTTTGGAAACAAAAAGCTAAGAAAATGGAGAGGAAGGAGAAAAGGCAAAGAGAATGAGAAACCTAGTCCTGCATGTGGGGTAAAAATGTCAATATTAACTATATTATACTTTGATACTTTAGTTCTTCAGGCTGCAGTTCTACAGCGATGCATTCTGGGTATAGAATACATGCAATTTGCTCATTACCGCATCATGGGTGGAGAAAATGAGGCTCTCAAACAATTAATATATGTGAACTTTTCCATGTATTTAATAAATACTCCTGGTTGGTTCTTCATGTAAGGGTTGTTCTTTTCCATCTTCTTGTTTGTTGTAAACCTGCCATTTGCTCAAAAAAGTTTATTGAAGAAAAAAAAAGCCGTGTTTGAACTTGCCAGAGTGTGTGCAGGGCTGAGCTTTAATAGGTCCTGCCCCTTCACTTCAAAAGCATATCCATAGTTATCGCTACTTAACAAGATCATTACACTCTATATTTTTATAAAAAAAGTACAATCAACTAATTTTATTTAGCAATGAGACGCCATTTTTACCAAACATAAAAGAAAAAGTAATAATTACAAAAAACTTTAATTACAATTAACATCTGGGTCAAGAGTGCTGTAACTTATATATATATATATATATATATATATATATATATATATATATATATATATATATATATATATATATATATATATATGAAGCAGCCCTTGAATGAATTGAAAAAAAATTAGTGCTGTTGCTCCATTAAAAAATTTAATCAGATTAATCACACTCTAGTGATGTGATTAATCACAATTAAACACTATGCTTAACTTTGTAAGCTTCAAATGTAAAAATGCACGTTTTCAAAAAAACATTTAAGAAAATGTTTTATTGTCTCAAAGCAAACATCCCAGTTTTCCAAGTTTTCATATTCGGGAAGGTTTAAAAGAAATCATTTTGTTTCAAATGTAATTTAGAAATGTTAACTATAAACTGGTTGTGCTTCGATGGAAGGATAATTCACCATTGCAATGAGTAGACTACATACCAGCTCTGGTTGATGAATGATGTACAACAGAAAGGAGCTCCACCAGGCTTGGTCCTCAGGTTCCAGACCTAAAGCAGTTCTGGTTCTGGGTGCTGCGCGCCATCAAAGAAGCAAAATGTAGAAATTGGTTTTCATTTGAAAGGACTACAGGAAGTCACAGACATGTATGTCTGATATGCATGTATTCTAGACATCCCCGGAAAAGAAACTGATACAGAAAATAGAATTTTTAAGAAAAAAAAAAAGTTTGCATCAAGTAAGAAAGAAAAATAAATGCAGCTATGCCTTCGTTCTTTCAGATTAAACCACAATTAGCACCTCAAATCAAGAACAAACATTTTATAATTTTCAAGGACTTTCAAATTACAGGAACCAATCATGAGATATGCGACTACCCTTCAGAAATTAGACCTGAAGCAGGCTGGTTTGGAGCAGGATCTGGGTAGGGGGTTCCCGTTGGTTCACCATAACCTTAGAACTAACTGAAAACTGATGGTTTGTATGGTATGCTTATTTTTATTTTCTTATGTTTTGTATTGCCACAATGAATTTTAATATTACAGTATGTTTTGGGAACTACAGGTGGAAATTAGCATGTGTAGCTATAACCTGGTACAGTGCATTTCTCCTTCAGTTGTTAAGGTGTGTTGTACATGGTCCCATTTTGAATAAATTCATTCATTCAACTAACTTCCTTGCAGGAGTAAAACCACTAGGGAAGTAAAACCGGACATTTTGAGCAAAGAAGGATTATGTAATCAAAACTATTTGAGGGTACAGTCGGACTCCCAACTCAGCCTACCATCAGATCCTGCGACAGCCAAACCCATCTGTGATCTGATTGGATGGTTGACTCTGATTGACATGACAGTGACCAGCTAAAAGGGAGAACGTCCTGGTCAAAATTCGTAATTGTTGGGCTGTGGTTGCCACTAAATACATCCTGTACTACCTTGTAGTGTGTACTTTCCATTGAAGTTATAACTGTTCTCTGTTTTGTTTTGTTTCCTCTTTCTGCAGGTCTCAAGGCAGACTTCAAGGGTGTTGACTTGTTTTATCTCTATGCTTGTTTTTCTTCTCTCCTCTACTTCTATCTCCTTTTTTCTCTTTAAACCTTTCCTCCATCTTTCCCTCCTCCTCTTTCCCATTTTTTTTGTTTTTTCTTCTCGTCTTTGTGTCCATTACCTTTGAAATAAACCCAGAGCAATTTTTAATAAAGTTTTATATATATACCAAGGGGAACATCATGGCAAAAGCCGCAGTGCTCTGCTTGTAAAAGCAAATCTGTTGGGCCTTACCTTGACATTAAGATGACAATTCTGAGTGCCACACAGCTGGACAGGACATGTTAGAAAAAAATTAATGAAAAAAAAATTCGTACTTGCAGGTTGAAACTCTCACGCAAGCGAGGGAACTTGAGCGCAAAGTTTTACATTTAGTTTTTTGCCTTGTATCTATAAAAAGACCTTACCAAAAAAAGAATTCTAAGTTGTGTAATTATTGTTTTATTTTAATAAATAAATGTTCATCTATGGATGCACAAATATACAATTCTTAGCCATTTTATTTTACAAGGTTACAAACCTCAATTCACAACTACACAGTCTGATTTACAAATACAAAATATTTATGACTGGAATTTGTGCCCATGCATAACACTGGTTAAAGTTACATGTTAAGGTTACAGTCCACATTAGGTGCATTCTGAAATTAATAAGCAAGCCAAACACCAAATTTTTTGTTAGTAGCTTACGTTACACACCAGTGTATGCTTTCTTTAAGTGTACCTTTTAGAATAATTAAAGAAACGGGGGAAAAAAAAAAAAAAAAAAAGATTTTGGTTGTTTCCAATTTTTTTTTGTAAAATTTATCTTTGAGTAAGATGCTTTTATTTACAAAAACAAAATTCATAAAGCTGTTTTAATTGGCTTTGCAACAACAAACATTCCTGAAAATGCACAAGGACTTGGTAAAAAAACAAAACAAACAAAAAAAGCTTTAAAAAGACCTTCATCAGGCCAAAACACTATACAACTTTTTATACCCTTTAAACCTCTCAACTTACAATAGTTTTAACTAATTGTTGTTGAAAAGAAACAAACACTCAATTCAACTTATGCCATAAGATGCCACCGTTTTTCACAGTTATTGTGGAACTGATAGCCTTTCTGCATATATTTCATAAATGACTTTTTTGCTAAAAAGGTTGTGTGTTACTTGAAAAATAATTTTAAAAAACAGGGTCTAACCTTAGACTCTCAGCACAACTGTTCTCACAATGAAGCCATAGTTATCAGGAGATTAACAAGATGCGGTCTTGAACGCTGAATACCAAAAGGGGAAAGGGACAACTTGACAAACATGTGAGGATAGAGCATGTCGCTCAGAGCATGACGAGACCTTTAAAAGGCGAAAACACATGAATGGGATCCAATCATTGCTTGATTGATTTTTTTGCCAATCCCAAGAGAAACAATTTCAGGCCCGAGAACAGCATCAGGAGTCTTGGGTTAAACGATGTTTAAAGAAACAGTATGTGCTAACGACCTGGACTCTTTCCCATACACTACTAAAAACTTTGCATTGAAATGTGTTAAATTGCGCCAGTTGGTGCATTATGCACGACTGCTGAAAGACTAGCTTGGGGAAATGAACAACACAATCATTAAATTGAGATTCAGCAATAGAGACATAAAAACAAGCTAAGCTTAGAGGGTATTATTTGTAGAAATAAATTCACTTTGTTTAACATTTGAACAATGTCTGAACAATCAAATAAGCCTGCAATCATCAAATAAAACCAGTACGCAAAATCATCATACAACATGGGATACATTTCCGCTGCTACACTGATGATACTCAGCTATATTTATCCATAAATCCTGATGAATCCAACTAGTTAAGAAGACTACAAGTAGGTCTTGAAGACATGAAAACCTGTATGACTCAAGACAGAAGTTGTTGTCTTTGGACTAGATTCTTTAAAGCGCATTCTGTAAAATTGACTTTAAGATTTTTATGTTAAGTGTTATTTCCTCATCAAAAACATACTTTGAGTGTTGCTTTGATTCACTCCTGCATGTTTGAGGAATCCTTAAATCTCAGGTGGTAGCCATCCAGGGGTGCCTATAAACGCTTGCTCATACAAAGCACCATCTATTTACCCAAAGCTCCTCCATGGCGTTGCTGTCCCCACCCAAGTTTCCACCTCACAGAGCACCCCTCCCCTGTCCCTTCCCCACTCGACTCCGCCAGACTAGCTGCAGCAGCAATTAGCAAACACCTGGTGGAACTGGCGTCTGCTGAGCTTATTATTAGAACTACTTCTCAGTCCAATGCTCCTAAGAATGGTTCAAAATGGCATCAATGGAGGAACATTGTTATGATGTGCTGAAGGCAGAGTGTTGGAAAGAGTAGGAGATTCTTAAAGGGACAGAGGCCATTTTCAAGGCATCAAATTGCAAAATCCAATTTCATTTTATGTTATTTTTTAAATACACAGCATTTTTATCAACAACTGAAGGTAACAGTTACTTGATTGTGCTATAAGATGGTACTATGTGCCTGGAAAATACATAATACCACCCTTTTAAAAAATAAATTTTTAAGTCAATCACTTAATCTGAATGGCATTAAACTGGCCTTTGGTAATAAAGAACCTCGGTGTTATTTTTGACCAGGATACATCATTTAAGTCCCATATTAAAAAAGTTTCTAGAATTTCCTTCTGTCACCTCCAGAATATTGCCAAAATTAAAAATATCCTGTTCAGGAGTGATGCTGAAAAACTAGACCATGTTCAAGACTGGACTACTGTAGTCTAATTGTTTACTATCAGGAATTTAACAGAATGCAGTTAAAAGCCTTCAACTGATCCAAAATGCTGCTGCAAAAGGTCTGATGAAAACTAAAAAGATATGTCACATTTCTTCTGTTTTAGCTTCCCTTCACTGGCTCCCTGTTAGAGCCAGAATAGAATTTAAGATTCTCCTCCTCACATTTAAGCAATTAATGATGAAGTTCAATCACACATTGGAGGTCTGATTGTTCCATATGTTCCTAACAGATCACGTCACTCTCAGACTGCAGGTTTACTGGTGGTTCCAAGAATTTCTAAAAGCAGAATGGGAGGCAGATCCTTTAGTTATCAGGCTCCTCTCCTGTGGAACCAGCTCCCAGTTTTAGTCTGTGAGGCAGACACCCTGTCTACTTTTAAGACTAGGCTTAAAACTTTCCTTTTTGATAAAGCCTATAGTGATAGCAGCTTAATTTATCCTGAGGTATCCTGGAGAGGTGCATTGGTTGAGTTTCTGCTGCCATCAACTTAAACGTTCTCCTTCTATAGATGGTACACTCGGCCCTATTTTTCGGTGTTTAACCCTGTCTTTCTCCAAGACAAAGCTATTGGCCAAGCTTTTGCTGAGACTAACTGTATGAGCTCTTTCATCCTGTAGCCTTTAAAAGTGGCTCATACGTTATCTGTTTAGCTGTGTTTCTCTCCTAGATGAAGCCGGTAAAGGATCTACTACTGCCATTAGCTTCTTACTTTTCTCTTACATAGAAATTATTCCTAGATCAATGCTTCTGTTTCTTTTGTGTGTATTCTCTGTCTTCTCAAACCCCCAGTTGGTCGTGTCAGAAGGCTCTTCACACCGGCTCTTCACCAATTTGATTAATAAACGCAACTCCTATTTGGCTATTTGGTAAGGAGCTTAGGGAGAAAGCACCGCTTTTCTGGATCAAGGGTTGTCCATTGAGCTGATTTCAGCTTTTGGTAAACATGCTGTCCAGACCACTTTCAACATGGATACTGGGGATGTGTCCTGCTATACCTCATTGTTTATTTAGAAGCAACTTCAAACTTCACCAGATGAAGCCAAGGTGATGGGTGGGGTGAGATGCTTTAGTTGTGGATAAACAGATGGATGAAATTCTTTGATACAGTGATGCACAGTTGTGATTTTTTTCCCCATTCCTGATAATACACAATGCTTTCTGGTGTTGTTTTAAAAAACTTGAGAGAGATGCTTGCACTGAAACTGTCTAGTTGGTCTGAGGTAAAGTGAATGCATTCCTCAGAGGCAAATTATGCTTCAGGAGAGAATTTAAAAGGCTTCTTGCATTTGATGGTTATTTTTAAAAACCATGATTCTCACCCTTCAGTAGATCTCCAAGTGAAAATCCCAATTTTTTTGATGCTACCTCACTGGGCTATTAATATTTAATATGCAACAATGCATTTTCACTGAAGCAATCTTTTCATTTGGTTTGCTGGGAAAATATTTCAAGTTAAGAACTTTAAAATTCCCCTGGAGGAACTCGCCCAAGTGGCTGGGGAGAGGGAAGTCTGGGTCTTCCTGCTGATGCCCTCACAACCCAACCCCAGATAAGCAGAAGAAAATGGATGGATAGATGAACTTTAAAGTTCACAAAATCTATTTAACCTATTGTCGATGCATCGGAGAAAAAAAAAACTAGTGTTGCAAATCTAATGTTTAAGAGATTGGAAAATTCTTGTATTGACTCAATTTCCTCAATCATCCCATTGTCCTCCCAATTGTCCATTTTTCTTCCATTACCTTCATTCATCTTTGCAAAGACATTAGTCTCCTTTTTGTAGCAAATGTGTTTCACGTGTGCATGCATGAGTGAGTGTGCAATGCCATACGTCTGCCCATTTCAGGTCTCCAGTGGGAGTCAGCGTTACTGAGGCTCACATTCATTAAGAGATGACAAGAGACCGAAAGGTGCCAAAACAGAAAGATGAGACAAACATGAAACAGGTGTTGCCAAGGGAGGAAAAGGCAAAACAGACTCAAAGAAATTATCCAGAAAAAGGAATAGACAGGAAACAGAGCTGTTTTTCATAAACCAATTAACCTATTTACTATCATTTACTCTACTTCTAGTTTTTCAGTCCTTCTCCCTGAGTCTGATAAATTTTTTAATCCTGTTCCATTCTTTATACTTCACACATCCTTGTCACTCATCTTCTGAGTTTTCAGAAAGGCACAGTATAATTTTTTTTTCAATAATCCATATTTAAACTCCACACATTGGGATTTATTTAAAATGTAACCTTTTTGCGCCATCAGTGCTAAAGGCAAGCCTTTGGATTTGTAGCTTGTGCAAAATGGCAACAATCAACAGTCTAAATAACAGGTTGTTTTGCCAATACATATTACTAATGGACCTGCCAAATTCCTATTTAAAAATGAACATGTGTAGTAAAATATTAATTAGATCTTTCAGTTACCTGCTCCAAGTTTCTTCAAGTTCATATTGGTAAATACAAACAAGTGTTTAAGGTGGAATGTATTGAAGGTGTCACTGGTTTGTCTATGATTTGCCTCTGTGAGATGTAATAGTGAAGACTGATACACAGTTGTATGAATAAAAAGAATATTTTCTGATCACAAACAAGTCCATGTCACTGATCATGTGTAGTGACACATGATCTGGGGGAATCAAAGCCAATAGAGAGCTTACCAAAAAACTATTGTCCCATATTTCGTTATTTTTAGCCATCTCTTATGTACGTCAAATCTTCAAACAGAAGTCTTAACCTGCACACACTTCCATATATGGTGCCCTGCAGCTTTTATTGTCCTTCTGGGTGACTCTAGGCATAAAGGCTCTTAGCTTAAATATGTTCTTGAGACAATGAAATAGAATCCATTTTCAGATACTAAAAATGGTTAAATAGTAATGTTCTAAAATGAGGTCATTTAAGCAGCTAAACTTAAATACCACAGAGATTTTTAAAGAGTGCAGATGGTGGTTTGACACTGTGCATCCTAAGTAACAACGTCCCTGAAGACCACCATATTTACATTAGTTCTAAATACATTTTGAATACATTTGAAATTCTTTTGAATTCATTGCATGTTGTTTTGATTTAACATTTAGAACTGAAGGAACTCTTTGTTCCAACAAATCTTCAATTTTCCACATATTTATTCTATATTTTACTCAAAAGAAGCCTCACTGTCAGAGGGCTTTTCCCCATGTTTTTCAATTTGTTTCTTAAAATCAATGACAAGAAAATTATTCTCCTGCATTTTTTCTTGCTATTAATAAAATGTATTGTGTTCTTTTTAATGACTGAAAAAAGGTTTTAAAAAAAGTTCCACTTAACTCTATGCAGAAATTTTCCCAGTCAACTTTCCCATTAAAGACGGTATGACGGGACTGTAAATGCTGAACACATTAAAGACAATTTATTCCCTGGGTTTTAAAATTAAGTGTTTGACTGCTGGTTCAGAAGCCATTACATTTGATTTTTAGTGTATTATGCAAATGAAAACCTTATCAATACCTTCTTTTAGTCAAATAGATAGATTGGCCATCTGTGGCCAAGAATTAATGTGTGAATGTGTTGCTATGCTTCTCTTGAGAATGCATTGGCATACATGCAAAAAGGATTTATTCTGAGGAGTAGAAATTTGGGTCTAACAGTCCGACAAACTAGAAGGTACAAAATGGAGACGTTCAGAAAGTAGGTTAGTTAGTGTGTGTGTGTGTGTGTGTGTGTGTGTGTGTGTGTGTGTGTGTGTGTGTGTGTGTGTATATATATATATATATATATATATATATATATATATATATATATATATATATATATATATATATATATATATATATATATATATTCTGTTCTCTAATGTTTGACAGCCAACATATCCATGTATTTGAACTTCAAGTTTTGGTGCAACAAATTTCAGAACAAAAGGTTCCCTTTAAACAAGAATCTGCTTTATTTCATCTATTTTTAAATGGACTTCTTAAATTATATTGCAAGTTAAAATGTGTTATATTTCTTTAAAAACAGAATCTGGTCACTGACTTGGGATGAATTTGAAATGATCACAAATCATTTTTTTTAAATTTGTCATTTGAGTCTCCCTATCGGGTGGTATAATTCCCATTTTAAAATAGCAAGCAGATGTGACACACACAGTCAGTTTATAAGAATCATGTTTAGAATTATTTACACACACAAACCTGTACCTGCCAGTACCACTGACATTTGAAGCTGCAATAACTTACCTCCTCTCACATCAAACACCGACTCAAGCCCTGGTGGCAGGGAAGATGGCGGTGTTACTGTGTTTGTGTTTACAAGACATAAAATTTGATCTGTGTGCTCACATGTGTTGTTAGAAACTATTAGGAGGATAAACACTTTGTTGTATAATGACTTTGACTGCAAACCTTTCTCTGTCATACCTCCAACAGATCAAAGGATTCCAGCAATGCCCTTCACAAATCAGCTTTAATTTAGACACTACACTCAAAACGTCAACACACTCAAACACATAGAGAAAGATCATTGTACACCAAGCAAAGAGGGTTTCAAATAAAATGTTGTACACAACTACAACAGATTTAGACCTGTCAGTTTTGAAAGCAGTGGTAAAATCTACTTTAACAATTTGAAACTTGTGTCAACCATTAGTACAAGTGTCCTTAGCTCCAATAGTACTAGAAAGTATTTCCTTTATGTTAGTATTCTAAATAAATGTCAGTATTTGATAGAAACCAGTATAGTTCCACAACAGCAGTTCAAAGTCTTAAAACAGAAAACAAATGATTTGGTATATAAAAAATTTTTTGTTAAATTAGTTTTGTTTGTTTGCTCTTTCTAAAATTTCAGACAAACGCAGCAAAGACACCGAGCTTCAGTTTTACACCCAAGTTAGCTCTTGGATAACAAGGCCACTACCTCTCATTTATCGACTGTTTAAGTCTCATCAAGACTTAAATGCTCCAGTCTGTTATGGTTAAGGAATAGTTGGGTCAAAAAGCCATGCTCCAGATTTCATAGACCAACGATGTTCTCACTCTTTATTGTGGTAATGAGAGGTGGATGAAGACTAAAAGAAAAGATTCCAGATACAAATGACTGAAATATGATGGCTGGACTCTGGTTAGAGCTAGGGTGAGGAGCTCAGTCATTCATATGGAGTGTGAGTTAGAACCACTTTTCATCAGGTGTCAGCTGACACGTTTCAAGCATCTGATCAGACCCTACCTTTGGAGGTCTTGCCTGGCAGATCCCAGTGGCGGGAGACCCCAGAGTAGATCATAAACTATATATATATATATATATATATATATATATATATATATATATATATATATATCCCTTCTTACCTGGGAAAACCTTGGGATCCACCAGTATAAACTGGACTGTCCCTGAGAATGGAAATGTCTGGAGTTGCCTTCCTAGACCTACCTTTTGAGATAATACATAGCTGTATGAATTTATCAAATGTAGGTTAGTCCACAACACAAAGTAACACTTGAAATGCTAACTTCAGTTGAACTTTAAGCATCGGCTATTTCATATGTAAACCCTGTGGAGTCTATGTTTCTAGGTAGTGTAAATAAAAGACGGTATGTAGATGTCGTTATTATCAGCGCTTATAAAAACCTATCAAAGATCAGAAATGCTGGTTGTCACTGTAAGCAACCACCCACTGAAAAAAGCAGGTTGTGAATCAAGCTTCTCATATTACGATAACAGTTTGCAGATATGATTCAAATGAAATAACTTGTGTGGATAAACTGTGTATATAAATGATGATCCTCTGCAGAATTTCAGAATATAACAGGAAGATCCAACATTTACAACAGAGATGCCAAACCCAGCCCCATATCTCCCACAGTAACTTTCTAAAAACAAGTGAAACTAATCAGTTTCCTTAAACAAGCCACAAGAAAAAAGTGAAGAGAAAATTATTGGGGCTTTACAAAAAAAAAAAAAATCACTGAACTTTTCTTCATAGTTTACCTTTTTGGTATTGAGCACATTAGTCTGCAGTACAGCAGGCCTATATCCTGACTATGTCAAATATCAGTTACCATTACAGCTGCCAGCCTCTCATATTCCCATTTGCTGTGCAGTTATTCAAACTGACACAGTCCATATGAGTGACTGATTGAGCGCGTCTTCCATATTTTTAACTTGTCACTCTAAGGGGAAAAACTGTAAATCCTGAGGTGTCATTACTGGAGACTAATCAATCAGAGACAAGGAAATGGTTCGAGGTGTCCAAGAAAAATCAAAGCATCAGTGTCATGAAAAAATGTTTTGAAACCTACTTTTGAGGGAGTTCTTAGAAGAGATGTTTCATCATTCACTGCAGTTGGACACAGTCATCCAACTTCTATCCAGTATCATACATTTTTGGTTTTAGCTGCTTTACCATACAACCTGAAGCCCAGTTAATATTTCAAGTTTTTTGTTGCAGTTCTTGGTTATGCACAAATTGCTCATGTGTTTATCAACATCCTGGTGGCAGCAATTGTTTTTATACAAATATACTGGACATGCCTTGGTCTCAAGTATGAACTTGGTAAAACTCAACATAGGTGCACAGGTATTCCCCTAATATGTTTCAGTAATAGAAAAACAACATTTATTTCAACATACTGGCATACTTGTTTTAAAGTATATAAACAGTGATAACTGTTATAACAAGTCTCTCCCAGACATCTTTTCCTGATCAAAAAGTTAAAAAAAATGCAGTGTAAAACTACAGTCACACTGTATTTTCTCTCTTTCTCTCTTTGAGTATATATGGTATGTACATGGTAAGATTGCCCTGAAGTAGTCAAACTATTAGCTAAATTTATCAAAAAATAAGTTGGAGTTCCCTCCTATTAGAACCATGTGAAGCATTTGGTATGTTGAGGTAGGTAAATTTTCCACCAGTGCAGACAGAACATCTACATAGAATTGCATAAAATTAGTAGATGTACTGTACTAATCATCAATACATCAATACTGTTACTCAATGTTACTTTTTGGTAATTCTGTAACAGTGGCTGTTTATGCACCACACTTAGTGTCTAAGTTGGCAATGGCAATTTTTTGACATATCAAAATAGTTTGTGGTAGCCTGGTTTAACTGGAGATCAAATTAAAGAATACGCTATGAGTAAAAACATGCTACAGTTTTGGTTTTGTTTTTTCACTGCAAGCAGGGTGTCTTTATATGACTTTGGCATGCAGGAGTATATCAGAAACTCAGAACGTCAGCATATAAAAGCCAAAGCATTTGTTTCTCTAAAATAGGACTCAGAATTGCTTACTGTTCAGTCATTTTCTTATTTTTAAAGCAAAATAATAATAAAAAAAAATAATCCTAAAACATATTTTTAGGATTTTTTTTTTTTTACTCAAATCTGTTAAATGGATTAGTGAACTAGCTAACATTTAGTGTCATATTAGCAGCAATTGCCATTTCATGTAAACAACATACAGTAAAAATGGATCATTAAAAAAACATATTAAATTAAAAGAAAATGATTGAAGAGTACATATATGAACTTTTATTGTCCAGAAACGAGGCCAAACCCTCTCAGCTAACAATAGCCTCTGGTGTTTAGTTTGAAAGTGGTGTCTCTGGCATCAAGATAATTTTTTCTATGGCCTATATGAATATTTAATGCCTTGGTCAGTTTTTCAGCTTGGGCTCTGCTTGAAGATAAACATTGCTAATTCTTGTTTATGTGGGTCGTTTTGTAGATCATCCCGGCTTCACAGTTACAGCTTTTGCTCATAAAGTCACCTGTGTCAGATAGCTGTTGTTAAAGACACTTATATTTCTGCATATGTCCAAACTTTTTTACTCTTGTTTGGGCATTTTTCACAATGTACCTGAAAAAGAATGGGCCAATATGTGAACTGGAAGTGTAAAGTAACTTTGACGGAATAAATAAATTAACATTAAACTTTAAGGCCAGCAAATATTTCATCAAACCACTTGGTGAACATCTGAAGATGAATGTCATTCCACTTTTTTTCTTTTGTATAATTTTGTTACATTACACTGTTATTTTAACAAGTGTCAACAACAATCTCTAAATTAAGTTTCATCATAATCACAGTGACAACCTCAGTAGCCGTGTTTCTATTACAAAGGAGAACAAATCTCAGTCAACTTTCTGCTAATGTCGAAAATACATAATTTTGCAATTGCGGTGTTTCCATTAAATTAGAAATGAAATTAAAATCACACGTTAATAAGCTTGTTCACGTGATAAGTCATTAAACACATGGTGCCCCATGATCCTCCAACTACTTCCTGTTGTCGTCTTCTTCATGGTTAGCACCAGTGGTAACATCCGGTTGTTGATCATGTGACTCGTGTGATGTGAAAAAAGTGTTTCCATTGCAGTTTTGCGAAATAAACCAATTTCGATACGGTCGAAAAACCACTTCCTCCTAGCGCCAAAACCTTTTCTCGAAAAACGAGATTTCTCTTTTTTTGAAAATGTGTGCTTTCATTAAGCAAATTTATTTTCATCATTTCAAAATGCACATTTTCAAGGTTAATGGAAATGCAGCTAACGACACCTAATATCTGTCTTCAAAGCCTTGGAGGGAGAAACCTGTCCTGTACTCAAACTAATGTGTCAAATAACATGGTGCAAACCTCAGCCTTTCAGCAAAGCTTTACTGTATTCCCATCATGGATCTTTTCTCCATTTTTTTGTGTACAAGTGTTGCTCAATGTCAAATTACAGTTTCAAGGACTTGGAACAACATATTTCTGTCAATAAAATATTATCCCAACCCTAATAAGAATAAATCATTCAAATCAAGTCAGAATATTGTGCTACTGGGAACATCCACTTAAAGGTCATGCAGTGATGGTTGGTGCCAGGATACTCTTCATCAGAGAAACTTCAAACTCTTGCAGAACAAGCAAAGTGGTTCCACAGGTCTTTGCAGACTGAGTTTTTAAAAAGGTAAATTCATGACAATTGTAACAATATATCATACATATTTGGGTATTGCTCTGTGCATAGGAAATGATTTTAAAAAATACTAATGGTGTGATGCTTTAACACTTTAAACAGTGTTTGAGCTTTCCAACTGAGTCTCCTTGGAGTGAAGCTTTTCTGGGTCACAGAGACAACGAGGGATTAGGTTTCCTTTGTGCCATGATGTAAAAATCTCTGTTATTAATAAACCCCTGAAACCCATGAGACACTCTCAACCCCCACACCAGCCTGTTCTCCTATAATTGACTCATTAATTGACTCATTTAAAGCTGTCTAATTAATTAATAAATTAAATTAATTTAGCGGATTGCACACTTCCCATTTAACATCAACTACACGTTCTTGATACAGGAGGTGATAACTTTGGAGAATGAGAGCGGGAGAACTATCGAATAAATATGTTTCATGGTAATAACCACTAATGTGTAGGCTAATTACTGAAGTAAATTGATCATTCTGTCTTAATTGATTTAAGCTTGTTAAAAAGGGCATAGCGCCGGCTTTGCTAGCTGTGAGCACTTTATCTGGATGACAGTAATTGGAGGTGAACGTGCTCATTTCTTGTCTTTCTCTGCCCTTACTAAGCATCCAAGACATCTATCATAACTAATGGACAAGTATTTTACTGTACACCTGTAATAAAGAAGAAATCTTGAGGTCTGGCTGAATGGATTTCCTACTGCAGGGAAAAGTAGCTTATCAGTGGAAATATAAACTACTCTAAGCATTTTCTAGTTGAAAAAAAAAAATCCATATATTTATGGGTAAAAACAAACAAAAGGTTTGGTTTGTGCCCACAGAGTTACCTCTTTACTGCTTCACCTTTGAAATGGCAGAATATTTCAAGTAAAAAAAAAAAAAAAAAAAAAAAAAAAAAAAAAAAAAAAAAAAAAAAAAACACACCAAGTTTAGCCCACATAAACCACTGAAGATAACTTTTTAAAGCAAATCAGTCATTTATATATATATATATATATATATATATATATATATATATATATATATAGAGAGAGAGAGAGAGAGAGAGAGAGAGAGAGAGAGAGAGAGAGAGCGAGCGAGCGAGAGCGAGAGAGCGGCTGGGTAGCTCAATGGGTAAGTCACCCGACCTTCACCTGGGAGACCGGGGTTCGAATCCAGGCCGGGTCGCTTTGTTCAGATATCCAGATATATGTGGGTCCTTAGGCAAGATCCTTCGCGCTACTGCCTACCTCATGATGAGAGACAAAGGAATACACGCCATGCCGGCTCAGACGTCGCCCGGCCAAACAAGGTCTGCGTCAGGTGCTGGGGAACCAGGGCACCTTCACGAAAAATGGGTTACTGGAACAAGACGGAATTGGGCGAGAGGTGAAAACTTGGATCTGTTGGAATGCTACTACTCAAGTAACCCTAGTCAGAGGGGTTACATGCAAAGAATGCGGGAGGAATGGTTACATCCACATCCCCATTCAACACTAACTGCCAAACAACTAGTAGCTCAGTGTTCCAACATCCGCAAACGGCAAATGCTGTCACAACTTGAGATAGACGAGGTACAACACAAATGCTACGGCAAGGGGGAGCCATGACGCCAGGTCAGAGGGGAGTTAGCTTCAACTCCCCACCCGGAGATTGGGTATGCAGCCCTAATAATGAACGAACCATCACAGCTGAACGAGGCAGCAACTGACCTGAGAGGTAGGATCGTGGCCCGAATGAACACCAGGCAATCCCGATGCCAATTACAACGGCTGAGTGAAGTACCATCAGAAAGTCTCATTGAAGATGTGAATGCAGCATTGAGAACGATCCCTACCAACACCATAACGGAAACCAATGAGCTGGTGTACAACTCAGCATCAGTGATCCTTGAGATGCTCGGCTATAGGAGCAACCATGAGATTCAATACCCACCATGGAAAAGACGGTTAGAGGCTAAAATCAAGGTAACAAGGAGGGAAGTGAGCCAATTGTCAGAGCTCCAAAGAGGTGCAATCACAAGACCGGTACCCAAGCGGTACAGCCAGATGCCCATACCTGAAGCGCTCGAAACTGCCAAACAAAGGCTCCAAGCCTTGGCCAGTCGCCTAAAGAGGTACACGAGAGAAAATGAAGCCAGGAGGATTAACCGGCTCTTCTCCACCCAACCAGCTAAAGTGTACTCTCAGTGGCAGGGTAATAACAACAGAGCAGACCCACCAAGGCTGGAGACCCAACAGTACTGGAAAGGCATATGGGAAAGGGAGGCGACCCACAACAGCAATGCACAGTGGCTAATCTCTCTACGAGATGACCACAGCAACCTCCCTGAGCAAGCCCCAGTAACTATCACAGTGGCAGATGTCCAAGAAAGAGTCTCAGGTATGAAAAACTGGACATGATCCATGCCTACTGGCTAAAGAAACTCACTGCCCTCCATGAGCGACTGGCAGCTCAAATGAACCAGCTGCTACAAAGTGGGACTCACCCTGAATGGTTAACTGAAGGGCGCACAATCCTGATCCAGAAGGATCCCTCAAAGGGTTCGGTCCCATCCAACTATCGGCCAATAACCTGTCTCTCTACAACATGGAAGCTCATGTCAGGCATCATAGCAGCTAAGATAGGTGGGCACATGGATAAATACATGAGTACAGCACAGAAGGGCATCGGCATAAATACCAGAGGAGCCAAACACCAACTCCTGGTAGACCAAACAGTCGCCCGAGACTGCAAAACCCGACACACCAACCTGTGCACGGCTTGGATTGATTACAAGAAAGCCTATGACTCAATGCCACACACTTGGATCATTGAATGCTTAGAGATGTACAACATCAACAGGACTCTAAGAGCCTTCATTGCAGCCTCGATGGGGATGTGGAAAACCACCCTTGAAGCCAACTACAAGCCAATTGCACAAGTGTCCATCAAATGTGGCATATACCAAGGAGACGCTCTGTCCCCACTGCTGTTCTGCATAGGTCTGAACCCCCTCAGCCAAGTCATCAACAAGACTGGCTACGGATACCGACTCAAGAACGGAGCCACCATCAGTCACCTCCTCTACATGGATGACATCAAGCTGTACGCTAAGAGCAAACGAGACATCGACTCACTGATCCACACCACCAGGATCTACAGCACTGACATTGGGATGTCATTCGGACTAGAGAAGTGTGGTCGGATGGTTACACATAGAGGGAAGGTCATCCACACAGAAGGGGTCTCACTCCCAGAGGGAACAATAGCAGACATTGAGGACAGTTACAAGTACCTGGGAATACCACAAGCAAATGGCAGCCTCGATGAGGTCACAAGGAAAGGAGCCACAGCCAAATACCTCCAACGAGTAAGGCAAGTCCTGAGAAGCCAGCTCAATGGCAAGAACAAGATCCGTGCGATAAACAGCTATGCCTTGCCAGTAATCAGATACCCTGCAGGAATAATAAGCTGGCCAAAGGAAGAGATAAAGACCATGGATGTTAAAACTCGGAAACTACTAACCATGCATGGAGGGTTCCACCCTAAATCCAGCATCCTGAGACTATACGCGAGCCGTAAGGACGGAGGCAGAGGACTAGCGAGTGTGAGAGCCACTGTCCAGAATGAAACATCCAAGATCCATAAATACATCAAGGTCAAAGCCTCAACCGACGATGTGCTCAGCGAATGTCTCAAACAATGGGGACCAGAGGATGAGGTGCTGGAGGAACAAATCATGGGAGGATAAGCCCCTACATGGGATGTACCACCGACAAATAACTGAAGTGGCTGATATCAGGAAATCCCACCAATGGCTGGAAAAAGCTGGACTCAAGGACAGCACAGAGGCACTCATCCTGGCTGCACAGGAACAGGCCCTAAACACCAGAGCGATAGAGGCTCAGATCTACCACACCAGACAAGATCCAAGGTGTAGATTGTGCAAGGAGGCCCCTGAGACAGTCCAACACATAACAGCAGGGTGCAAGATGCTGGCAGGGAAAGCGTACATGGAACGTCATAACCAAGTGGCGGGCATAGTGTACAGAAACATCTGTGCAGGATATGGACTGGAAGCCCCGAGATCAAAGTGGGGCGCACCCCCAAAGGTGGTGGAGAATGACCGAGCTAAGATCCTGTGGGACTTCCAGATCCAGACAGACAAAATGGTAATGGCGAACCAACCGGACATCGTGGTGGTGGATAAACAACAGAGGAAAGCCGTTGTGGTGGATGTAGCAATACCAAGCGATTGCAACATCAGGAAAAAGGAACACGAGAAACTGGAGAAATACCAGGGCCTCAGAGAGGAACTGGAGAAGGCCTGGAAGGTGAAGACCACAGTGGTGCCTGTGGTCATCGGGGCCCTCGGGGCAGTCACCCCCAAACTGGAGCAGTGGCTAAAACAGATCCCAGGAACAACATCAGACATCTCAGTCCAGAAATGCGCAGTTCTCGGCACAGCCAAGATACTACGCAGAACCCTCAAGCTCCCAGGCCTCTGGTAGAGGACCCGAGCTCAGAGGTTGAGAAAGACCACCCGTGGAGGGTGAGAAGGGCATTTTTTTTTTTTTTTATATATATTTATTTATTTATTTATTTATTTTTTTTTTTTTTAATGTTTGGTTATAACAAACATGTTAAAGAACATGCAGTGAAATTTACCTTGCTTTTGTTGGTAGTCTGAGTACTCCTGCAACGTAATCCATGACTTCAACATAGATAAAGCCAAATTTCCAATTAAAATGGTTTCATTTTACCTTCTGAACAGAATCCTAACTTGATGCTTGATATGCCAGCTACCATATTTAGAACAAAGATCATTCGGGCTTGTAATTGAAAAAAAAAAAAAAAAAAAAAAAAAAAAAAAAAAAAAAAAAAAAAAAAATCAAAGATTTCAAAATGTCACCCACTCTGCTGATTTAAACATTTTTGCCAAGTTTTGCTTCCCTTGGCTATTTTGACTTTAATTTTTTCACACCTGTGCTGGCATATCAGCTCAGTTTTGGGACTTTGTCTCAGGACTGACCATGTTAGGACTATTGATCATTTCTGACTACAGTTTTGATTTTACAACACTGCTCCCAAGTCAGGAAAAAAAAACCCTAATCCTTACCAAAATGTGAAGTTTTTAAAATGTTTTCTTTAGCAAATGAAAAAATATATAATGGTACTCACTCGGAGGTGGAAGACTGTTCTGAAAAACATGAAAAATAAAAATAGGATGCCTCATGAAATATTCAGTACTTGAAAAATTCACGATGGGTTCTATGATTGTGAGCTGGTCCAACATGGCTTCTGTTCTGGTGTCTTTTCTGTTTTCTCAGGGAAACTTCAGTCTGACCTTCATGTTGCTTTTCTTAGAGAGAAAGAGTTTCCTCCTTGCAAACCCCACATGGAAGTTAGACATTTTAAGATTATCTAGGCATGTATTTTCACATCAACAGCAGCAAGACCCTGCTGTAGATGCTGTGATGACATTTTAGGGTTTCTGGAGACTTCTTTTAGCATCTTGGGGCCTTCGGGTTGTACTTGTTTGCACAGCCAGACCTTGGCATGTTATCAGTCATTTTTAATATACCACAGTTGTAGACTATGGAATGGTTGATTTCAAATTCTTCTGAGTCTTATTTAAAATCAACTTAATGACTCTCATTTCAGTCAGAAGCACACCAAAAATATCTGAGGTTTAAACAGGTTTAAATGTGATGATGTTTTCAATCATGGGGACCTCATGTGCTACATTAGTATTGTATTGTGTATTTTAGCATTTTAAAAGCAAATGAATGTATTCATTCCTCGCATAACATGGCATTATTACCCTCATCTTTTGCAGAAAGTTTTGAAAGATATTTTTCCTATATATTTTATTGTACTAGAATTGTTTAGCATTGCTGAATTGTACATTAAAATATCCATATGTCAAAATATGTTTATCATAAGCGGTCCTAATTCCTCCATCTGGCAGTGCATGTGAAAGATGATGTTTGACTCTTTAGCCTTGAATTACAGACATGCTTGAACTGTCATTTCATATCTCTATACTCTGTTTAGGAAAAAAGCCTGCAGAGATCTGCTGATACACAACACCAATGAGAAGATGTTCATGGGAACAGCTCTGAAGGAAAACTCAGTGAAGGGAATGTGAACTTTGCTTCCAGTAAAAGCTTTACTTGTACACCGCAGGTGAAAATTTACTCTTTTTTTTCCTCCCTTCGAGATCGATTTAGAAATTCAGGAGAGTAGATTCTGTAGAAAGCCATTTTTGTGAGCACTTAGGACTAAATTGTCCCTGTACGTAGCTGCACACCACCCATTTCCTCACAAAGAGAAGAGGGCAGGAATGGAATGTTTTTAAAATGTGCTGAAGATTTTCCAGTGACGACAAGATTTCATCCAAGCAAAACAAATTAGACCGCTTTCCTGTATTTTTCTTTTAATTTATTTAGGTTCATTCCCGGAAATTGGTCTTTTTACGGAAAAACTCAGGGCATAAAACAAGAGACTGAAGAAATGTGTGACAGCAGAGTGAAAATGATTGTACTGTGTAGTGTCCTATCTATCCAACCATAGAATGACATATATAAAAGATATATCTCTGCAAAGGAAGACTGCTAACCTGCGTAGGAGACAATATTACACTGTGGAGACCACTCAAACTACAAAACACTTTGATCCTACTGAGCAAAAAAACTGATTTCAATGTCAAGGCTACACATAGACCTAATTAAGACAAGAGCCAATTTTAATTCTATACGTTACCCTGACTTAAACGTATATGATGTTTAGGTTTACATCAAGCAAACCAGCTTTGTCTAAGGCTGTAAATATTGTGAAAATCCCAGGAAGCATGAACCAAAATTTAAAAACAGCTTCATTTGATTCAGTATGAATCAATTCATTTAATCTTTTTGTCAGTGGAGATGTGATAATGTATGGGGAAAGACTATTCTTGTGTATTTGAGAGCAAAATCTTGGGTAGTTGAGAAGTTGGTATTTGAGTAATTGTGCAGATAACATATTCCCATATTTATTTTTCATTGTTCATTTTAAAATCTAGAGAGTTTAACATTTGAGCTGTTCAGGCCGTGGACTGACAACAAGGTGCTTTCTTGATATCACCACAGAGGATGTTTGGTTTGAGAGTAAATTATTTAGCATAAATCATATTTGCAACCAGAAGCAGGGTCGTACACTTACCTAGAGGCAGCACCTCAATGACTGTTTAACCGAGTTAAATTTTTAATAGTTAAAAAAATAAATATAAATCCTTGAGATATATTTTTTTAATTACTAAGATATTATACTGTGTGATCATATGCAAGTGTGACATTGCCAAGCACATCTATTCTTTGCTCTGTGCTGTGCTAGTATTTAAAAAGTCCAGGGTTTGAGCTCAGCTAATTTTGCTGTTTTTCTTCTCAAACCTTGCTAATGTAAGTCTACACTTAGACTCCTAATAAATGTCTAAAATCAGGTTTAAAAAAAATCTCGCTCTCTGATACATATCCATCCATTTATCCATTTGCAACTATATTCTACAATTAAAAGTGATGACAAACTTTAAAGCAAAGCCTCACGTCACCTTTTTCTGAAATAATACTGCATTAGCCCCTTTTCACAATTGAGATTTACAATAAATATATAGAAACACCTTCAAATACAAGTAGAGTTATTCTGTGATATCCTCAACATATGATTATTAAGGAGTGTGAATGAACCTTCGTCCACTTGAAAATATTCTTTAAAAAGTTTTTTGAGCGCTTAGAATCTGAAAGTCATAACAAGGACAACACTGTGTGGATCACACATAAAAATGCGAAGACACTCCTGCATGAGATAAAAAGTCCTTTATAAGAGCCCAAACCCTTTGTTTGGTTATTAAATATTAATACATCTACTGAAATTATGTCCTTTGAATATTTTCTGGGAGTTCCTTTTTTCTGTGTGCACAGACAAAATATTTCCCTTAAATCAGGTCCCCACCCCCAGAGTTCCACACAAACATGCATGTGTATCAGTGGTGAGATGCACACGTTCTCAGAGTCTCATGAGAGCAACTCCAAGGAGGTTTGGGAGTTCAATCATTCAACAAGACGGGCTCCGCAAGGAAAACACACACTCCAAATCCCTGCAGGACTGAGCCTGCAGCGGTACACCTCAGAGTCAGGGGCTGATTTTGATTCATCTGCTCTTTATTTAAATCCTCAGAGACGCTCTCCTGCCTCTCTGCTGGCTGCAGAAAGGGTTTGTCTTCACTACAAAGCTTTCACAGCAGAGAAACTGAGGAAGAAGTGGGGTGAATAAACCAACATGCCAATATGTTGTGGTTTTAATTCATCTCTAAACATAAAGGTGTGGACTCTGAGAAGGAGCCGCTCACTCCTTCAGCTCAGCTTGGAGTGTTGCTCCAGGGCAATGCTTTGAGGAAGATGTAATTTTTTTTTGTTTTGTTTCATGCAGTCATATTTAAGTTGAGTTCTCTGTTAAGACAAATCACAAAGTTTACTTGGTTTTCTGTGTATCAGTTGTAAGGAGCCACTTGTGTGGTTAAGAATTCGAAGTAATTTATAATCATCTCTTGTAAAGAAGATGATTACTGACTTCCAAAGGTCACAACCTTAACACTCCTTACACAACACAGAAGGAGGGTGTAGTAGCGAGATGGCGGAGTAGGCTGTGCACATTATGTTTTTGTTTACGTCTCTTCCTTTAATTTAATAATCCACAGCCCTTTTAACTGATCGCCAAACAATATTCACTCTTATTGCATATAACAGAGACCAATGTCACAAAACAGAGAAGTTGACAACTTCATAAGGTGGTGCGTTTACCAGGTGATAATGGAGATGCAGTGTCTCTGCTTTCCAGTGCTCCTGTCGGCCCAAAATAAAATCAGCTGCTGGGTTTCTTCAACAGAGCACTACACATTCTTCGCTGCTCTGCTTGTTTGTAGTTTCTTTGTCTTTCTTTCAAGTTTTTTTCCTCCAACTGTTGACCAGCCTAAGGGTGACGTCACTATTTGCGAAAAAAACAAACAAAAAACCCCCAGCTATTCTGCGGTGCCCGAGATGAACCACAGCTCGTGTTGTGGAACCTCTTCTTCTGTGGAAACACATGACACTGGTTCATAAACATTCAAAAATGTGTTTTCCCTCAAGCGGTTTAGTCTGTCTTGTCTTAAGCCTCATAATACACAAAATCTGAAACTAATAGAAGTCTGGGTAAAAGTGCATGACTGTTTGTGCAAGTTCCTACTATAGAACCCGATTGGGCTATAGGATCAATGAGTCCAAGATGGAAACCTAGAGATCCTACTCCTCAGTGACACTCTCCAGCTTGTTTAGGGGGATGCCAAAGAATTTCTAGGCCAGAATGGGTATATAGTCCCACCAGTAGTTTCAGGGCCTTCCCTGTGTCATTCTCCCACTGTATAGGGCCCTGAAAACCTCCCAGAAGAAATGAGCACCTAGGAGGCATCTGAATTAAAATGTCAGACCCACCTCCCCTGTCAGGAGCTTATTTCAGCCACTTGTCTTTAGGGTCTTGTTCATTTTGTGATCATAGACAAGGGTCAGAAAGTGGGCAAACCAGGTATATGAAATGCTTCACTTTCTATTTGAACTCTTTGGTAACCACAACAGACCAGAGCAGTTCCTTCATTACTGCAGATGAGGCACCAACCCGTCAATCAATCCTCTGCTTCCATCTGTCATTTATCATGAAGACGAGTTCAAGACAAGACAAAGCCTTAAACTGCTCATCCTGTGCACTTCACACTGAACATAAGAAACTCAATGAATTTCCAAGTGGCAAAAGTATATATATATATATATATATATATATATATATATATATATATATATATATATATATATATATATATATATATATACACACTTATACTTATATATATAACCAAACAATGGTAAAAACTGAAATTTAGAAAACCTGAGATGTGCAAAAACTGTTTGCTCATATAAATATGTATGTTCTTCTTCTTGTAATGCCTACATTTTACTTGAACATGAGTTGTACAAATAAAGGTACCCTGCCTGCTCTGCTGTCCTTTTGCCTCTAGTTTTGTGTTCTTTGTTTCCTGTTGTGTGTTTTTTTTCCCCAGGTAAAAAGCAAAATTTCTAAAATTTATTTATTTATTTATTTTTAATGAGTCATATATGTCTCTTACATTACACCTAAAGGCTGGATGTAATTACAGCTGGACTGACAAAACTGCTGTTATTCCATCTGAAAGAGTCATTCAATAGTAATGATTCAAATATCCTGTGCTGAACAGTTAAATAGCAGATGTTTTTACAAAAGAAGCTGCAGCAAGCCATTTCGATTAGTATGCTGACAATACAAGGAAAAAGAAAGATGATGGGGAAAGATAAAAACTTCAGCACTCCACAAACACATCTACATTTGCTTACAAATCCTCTTCTTCTGCTTCCATATGAGTGTGCACAGATACATAATATAAAGGCTCCACCGGGACTGGAACCACGTTCATTTCTAGTCCAGGTGATGTATCAGAGTAATTACACACACTCTCTCACACACACAGAGCTCACGTGATGAACCAGAGTGATTAGATGCACCACCAAGCCCAGAAGTGCAACCCTTTATTTCCCTCGTTCTTCAGTTTTTTCTCAAACAACATCTCTCCCGCTCTCTCTCACACACATAAAATATTTAAGTGAAGAATCAGTGTAATTACTTCCAGCTCGAATGGGAGTCACATGGAAACACTCCAGACAGATAAACAAGTGAAGTTACAGTTATGTCTTCACCACCTCACATTTTCTCCCTCACACCATCTCAAAACACGGGCGTAATTACTCATAGCTTTTCTCTGATTGGTCACAGGTGTTTTCTCCAAATGAGCATAAATGAAACCCATTAATCGTTGCTGGAGGCAAGGCTGAGCAAGAGTGATTAGCAACAGTGGGCACTGTGCAGCAGAAAAATGCCTGCAGGGAGGAGACGGATGGAAATAAGTGGTAAGAGAAAATCATCCTGTGTGTAAACTGATTTATAAAAGCATGGCCAAAGAAATGGACAAGAGGGTTGTTTATTGAAGGATCTGGACGACTGGGGTCTAAACTAAAAGAAAAAAAAGAAAAACAAGCTTTTTTGTGCAAATAAGATTTCTGCCCTAGTCCATGTGGTAAAACACAGCATAAAGTGAATACAAAATGCAAACTGACTCATTTTTATATTTTGCTGTGGTTATGATGACTCATCAAGATAACTGCTGATATCTGGGACTCTATTTTTTTTTTTTTTTTTTTTTTTTTTTTTTTTTTTTTTTTTCCCCTTTTTCCTGTGCTTGAGTGAATTGTGCACTCCCATTAGGTCCATTGGCCAATTTCTATTCAGAAATTGCTGAATCTTTTTCACTTAGAGTACAAGGAGGACATCATCCAGACTCGCTGAAGAGCTTTGTTTCCCACATCACACATTGCTACTAAACAACAGTAGCTCAACAGGAACTACTGTACTGAGAGTGCAGGGACTGGTTTGTCAGTTTCATGGATCAACCGATGATTGGATCAATTTAATATGGATAAACGAAACTCTCAAAAGGTAAGGTTAGGACAAACTAGACTAAGTATGTGGCAGGAATGATGGGTTAAAGGGGTACTAAGGGGTGCTTTTCATCTCTCTACACACAGCCATTTCTTTTTCGTATCTTAGCTCAAAGGAATAAGATGAAAGGGGTCATGAAGTGGGATAAGGGGGTTGAGTAGTATTGCAAAGTACTAAGAGCAATGAAGAGGATGAATATGAAATATGAGCAGTCGAGGATGAGTAAAATGTAGAGGGTGCTGAAAATAAAGAAGGCTGTGATAAAAATCAGAAATCTGTTTTTTAATTAAAGCTGAAATAATCAGAGAATGATGGAAATGTCAGAGGGAAGAAAGGGTGATGAATGTGTCCTGTTGCAATTAACAACAGTGGATAACCTAATAAGAAGTAAATAAAAGCAAGAATAATCTAGAAGCATGATTAGTTCCATTCTTCTTCATCAACTTACTTTAATTCCTTGGCTGGGCACTTATTGATCACTTCAGCAACACTCAAATATGAAAGGTTTGAATGGCTTTTTGCAAACTTTAGAGTGACCAAATGCATTACTGTACCTTTAAAGTGAAAAGTTGCACAGGTTACAGGCGTGGATGCCTTCTAAAACAAAATCATTTGGTTTAGTACTTTGGGTTGACAGTGATTCAGTGGGCTGAGTGGTTGTCTTGCAATTGAAAGGTTGTGGGTTTGATTCCAGTGTCTCTCCCACATGTTCCTAGGCAAGGCATTTTACCCCAAGTTGCCTATAAATCTGCACATTGGGTGAATGTGGTAATAGTGTAAAGCATTTTGAGAGGTCAGTATGACCACTGTTGTCCATTACGTTGTTGCAAACGAGCAAAAATTCAACAATTTTTAGAAACTTTAAAATGCTTTTTTTTTTTTTTAATTAAAAAACAAGGGTAAAACTGAAAAACTTTTTCAATACTTCATGCTGAATAGGGAGAATTTAACTAGTGACAAGAGCCATAACTTCTATTGTTGTGTCAGCTGATATCAATGAACCACCCATCCCTGCTGCGCCAAGTATTGAGAGTTTTGAATTTAGAGTATTTGTGGCCAGAGCGAATTCATTGCTGTTGGCATTTCTCCCGTTTTTATTATGAGTGCCTGTGTAATTGAATGCCCCTGACAGGGGTAGTGAATTACTGCAGAGGTTTGAACAGGAAAGAGGGGGCACTTGCTTGGGGAGATGGCCCATATGAAGGAGATAAAAAAATATGTGTGTGTGAGTAGTGCAGGCTATAGGTTTCTGTGACATATGTATTTGAATTCCAGCCAAAATTTGTTTCAGCTAAGCCATGTTCTTTTTATCCAAGCAACATTCATGCTGAGATACAATAAGGAAGCAATGTCCACTTTTTAACTGAGTTTTGACCTACATTTAACTTTGTTGTTTGGATAGAGCTAAAACTTGGACTGTAGACACACACATCACCATGCATATAGTCTAAGTGGTTGAAGGTCATACAAACACAGGTTACTATTACATCAGTGTGTCTTGCCTTTGTTGATGTGTTGATTTAATAAAGTCAATCATGCAATCAGGATACCTTCTTCAGTTATCCTCCTTGTAAAGCAAATCTGCCCTGGCAAATATAAGGCAACCATCGTCTCTATACGGCATGCCTGAAATGCCAAAAACAGGACACAGAACAAGAACCTGGACTGCCACAGATGTGTTTTATTTAGAAGTAACATGACTTCTAAATTGGACTGAATGACAGAAGGGGCTGTTCCACCTGGCATTAAAGGGCTCAATGTCAACTTCTAGGAAGCTGGCATCCAGTACTGTGCTCCCTGCTGTGTCAGTATCACATGTCAGCTCTACTTAACAACCTCCTCCATCACTGAGCAGCCATCACCAAGGTGACACTGTGAAGCTGTTGCTGTCGTACCCTTGGTGACTGTCAATTTTGTAGCCATTGTATCCGCTATGCCAACAAGATAAGAGGAAGCGGAAGAAGGATGAGTTGGACATTTTAGTCCCTAAAAGATTGAAAGAAATGCCTCATTTTTGAGCTCAGCTCAACAGAAAATTAAAGAATAGGTTGTGGAATAAATATCACCTATAAAAGTGAATTATATATCTTTGATTTTAGGCTGAAGGTGAAAGGGGATATAGGCTTCAAATCTCATTTCTTCGAACAAAGACTTTAATGCTGTGTCAATACACATCTCTACAAGGATCAGTTAATGCTACTTTTGTGCATGTGTGGATGTTTAAAGGGAGTGTAAGTCATACAGGACATATCTACAACTCTAGGTTAACAATAGGAAAATAAGTAAATATTCCACTAAAGGTACAGATGGACTTTAGAAACTTAGAGTTACTACACTTACCCTGATAAATTTTCTCCCTCCACTAAAAAAAATTTATAGACAACTATAAATGTAAGTCAACATGCAAATTAGGACATCACTCAACTTTTGAGATATTTGATGAGAACTGCTCAACACATTTTCTGGCAAATAAGGAATCACTATTTGAATTGATTAAAATGAAAAGAAAAATCAGGTTTTTTATATTCTTGGAGATCCTGAAAGGGGAGGTATGTATTTTCCAGACGGTGTCATTTTATGCTACATCACTCACCACAGCACTGAGATTGCCCTCGTCAAAGTGTTGACATCCACACAAATACAGACTGGAAACTAGTGATCAGGCCCAAAATATGGGTGTAGTGATGGACTCAAAACTGAACCTTCAGAGACACATAAAAACAGTTACAAAGTTGGCCTTCTATCACCTGAAGAACATTACCAGGATTATAGGACTAATGTCTCAACAAGAAAAACTCATCCATGCATTTAGTCGCATTGAGTATTGCAACAGTGTCCTCACAGGTCTGCCTAAAATAAAAAATAAAAATAAAAAAAGAAATCAGACAGCTGCAGCCGATCCAGAACGCTACTTCTCATGTTCTCACTAAGACCAGGAAAATAGAGCACATCACCCCAGTTCTAAAGTCCTTCCACTGGCTCGCTGTAGCTCAGAAAATACTCTTCAAAATACTTCTGTAAGTTTATAAATCACTAAACAGCTTAACACCAAAATACATTAAAGACCTATTGTCATTGTATCAACCTTCCAGATCACTCAGGTCTTCTTGTTCTGATCTACTCTGCATTCCCAGAACCAGAACCAAACATGGAGAAGCAGCTTTCAGTTTTTATGCACCACAAATCTGGAACAAACTTCCTTTAAATCAAGGCTAAAAGCCGACCTGTTTAGAGCTACATTTAATTAGTAGTAAGTGGAACATTGTTCAATATTTTCATGATTTTGATGCACTGATATTTGCTCGATTTGATGATTTTCATGTATATTCGCTTGATGATTTTGCTGTATACTTGATTGATATTTTTATGATGTGAAGCACTTTGAACTGCCTTGCTGCTGAAATGTGCTATACAAATAAACTTGATGAATTTGAACACAATCAAGTAATTTTATCTTACCTTCAGCTGTTAAGAAAATTCTGCATACATCAAAAATAACTTAAGGAATTTGACTTATCATAACCGTATTTGACACCTTGAAACTGGCCTCTATCTCTTTAAGAACCTCCTACTCTCTCTGACACTCTCCATTCAGCATGTCAACACAATGCTTTTCCATGATGCCGTTTACAATCATTCTTTGCAACATAATTTTAGTAGTTTGCATAACAAGCTCAGATGTGCAGTTCCACCAGGTGTTTGTTAATTGCTGCTGCTGCTAGTCTGGTGGAGCTGTGTGGGGGGGGGGTGCTCTGTTGGATGGGAGTTTGGTTGGGAACTGAAGGTCCAAGTGGAGCTTTGGCTAAATAGGTGGCACATTATTGCAGGCTTGCATTATTTATTATTGCAGGCAAGAGATGTAAAATTTCAAATTTACAATTATTGAGCTAACAAAATCCTTAAATTCGAATAAACAGTAAAAACAGGTTGATTCACGTCACTGATAATCCAAACTGAGTTCAAACTTCGGTCACAATTTTCTTATCCTCTTGCTTTCTTCAACTATCTGTTGCATGCATGTCAACCAACCATTTATCTTTGTTGCGTGGGGCTGGTGCCCGTCTCCAGTAGTAACATTCAGCCAGTGAGAAATTTCTTTGAATTAAAATTGGCCCAAAGGTGTACAAAACATTTATTACAACAGCTATCAATCTCCCTTGAACAGAATTTAGACACACTGAAGTCTGTAGAGGCTTATCCAGCTCCAGAACCCTCACCCACTCACCCCCATAATCTGCTCAACCACTTTTCCCCTCAGGAAATACATCAGTGGTGGACAGAGGCTCATTCAAAAGATAAGATAGTCAATTGAGCTGGAATTGGGAAAAAAAAAAAAAAAAAAAAAAAAAAAAAAAAAAAAAAAAAAAAAAAAATCAGATCTAAGTCCTTCCAGATTTTGTCAGGATATGGATTCACCTGTCAGAAACTGGCAAAAATAAAACCAGACAGGTGTGTTCAGGTAATTACTGGGATAAAATATTAAGACTTGAAATGTCAGTGGAATAATTTAAGATCATTCTGACTGAGTCCAGATAGCTTTAGTTAAAAAGTACTTTATCTTTCCTCAAACTGAATTATGAATTCATGTCAGCCAATCTATCACCCCAAAGCCTCTAAGATCAATCACATTTACAACACCCTTAACCGTAGAATAAAGATGAGTTGCTCTCACTGATAAGTAGGATCCACAGGAAGAGAGAGAAACCGAATTCTCCACCTCTTTTCCTCCATTCTATTGGTACTAAATAGACAAGAGAAAACAATGTTTTCTATACCTCCTATCAAAATGTGTTTGAATTTAAGGGTTATGTCAAGCTTGTGCATCTGAGGATCGCTTTAAACTAAACTATTTGCCTTAAATGACCCCAACATAGAAGAGCTTACTTCTTGGCACCAAAGCTGTTTAACAAGAAAGCTGGAAAAAGGTGAAAGGCAGGTGAATGTACGAATTAATAAACATATGCACCAGTGCCACATACTAAAAGGCATTAATGTATCTGAAAATTCACCATTATGTATTTAATTAATATATTTCAGGTATCATTAATTATTAAGAGACAAGTGTTTCAGTTTACAATCCTTTCTGACTGATAAAAACAATTCAGTAATATGAGTTTTATTTCTGCCATTGAGGCTCCATGAGATCACATTTAATATATTATTGATGGTTTGTAATCCAAGTAAGACATGAATATTACAAAATGTGATGTCTTCACAACATACAGTGAGCCTTAAAAGTGCAGACACTCTTAACATGCCAGAGTCTATCAGAATGCAATATATTGGCAACATTTGTCCATTCGACCTCGAAAAAGTTTTTAAAATCCAACAGATTGTCAGTACATCTTTAGTCCAAACATTGACCTCGATTAAAGCCCAGTTCTATTTTTTGAAATATAATTCCAGATTATGATTCTGCCACTGCCCTGTTATGCTGTAGGAATATGTTCTTTTGGCAATTAAAAATGGGATATTGAAAATTATTGCCAAAAAGTTCAAGTTTGGTTTGACAAAAACATTTTCCCACAAAATTTTCAGAGATTCTAGCCACCCTAAAACGGCCTCTGCCTTACAACTCTGCTCTTTAGCTCAGTAATATGTAAAATATTTGTTGCAAAAGATCAAGTTTGGTTTGATAAAAACATTTTCCCACAAAATTTTTAGAGATTCTAGCCACCCTAAAAAGGCTTCTGACTTGCAACTCTGCTCTTTCGCTCAGTAATTTGTAAATATTTGTTGCTACCTGTAAAACACAATCAGCACCTTTTGGTACTGAAGAGAAACTTTAGCTCCTACAATGTGTCCTCATCACAGCATCCCTGGCCAATTTCTTTGTCTTTTATTCAGTTTGGAGGAAAGTTCCAGTTTTTTATATTGTAACCATTATTGAACCAGCTGAACAAACCCTGGTGCAGAGCCAGAAGCAACAGCGCTTCCTGCCATTAGCCTCCCTTTCCTCTGATTTATTATAACTGACAATAGTTGTGAATTTAAGAAGTCTGAATACTGAATCAAAGGCAACTTCAACAAATTTTTAGTTCAGAGTTGTGCAAAAATTATGCAACAAGGTTCTTGTGTGTGTTTTTTAAATATATAATTCCTATTCCATTTTCAAAGCTCTGAACAGGAACAAACCTCAATTGGATCTCACCAGTCCATTGCAATTCTTGCTGATACAAAACTGAGCTACTGAGGTGTATAAACGTGGGGCTCTGCTGCCTTTACAAATGCCTCTTTAAGGTGTTTCAGTGAAGACTGAGATAGACTTATCTGAATAAAAGAGGATTTTATTTCAAACAAGCCCATGATTCGAAACGGTGAATATAATCTGGAGGAAATCAAAGCCAATAGAAGACTTTCTCCAAAAATAAAAAAGAAAATTGCATCTCAGTATGGGCATACTGGCAGAGCACACACAACTTCCAATGTTTGGCTTCGTTACCTCTACATTTACACCTCCAGCTATGCATTGCAGTCTTTTTCTGCAGGCACATATTTGTAGCTTCAACTGCCTGTGGACACTGTTAGGCATCCATACTTTGCTTTCTTGGTCACTCAGCATAGGGCTCTGGCTTGGAAATATGCCCCTGAGGTCTTGAGATTCAAGATTTATCAGGTACTACAATACTCTGGAGCAGTTCAATTTTCACCATTGGATATCAGCTAAGTGAAAACACAAACTTTCAAGCAACAACTGTTTTTAGAAAAACCAAAAGAAGAAAAACAGTGGTGCGTATGTTATACTGTTATGTTGGATTTTTTCTCTTTTGTGATAAAGGCTGCAGGCTCGCCTCGAAGACATAAAAACCTGGATAACTTTAATGTTCAGTTTTTTAATTCTGACCAGACAAGTTATCTTTAGATCAGCGTCTGAAAAACAAACTTTCATTGCTTAGTCAATCACTTAATCTGGATGGCATTAAATTGTCCTCCGATACTATTCCAAGAACCTTTTCCTGCAAAAATAAAAGAGTAATGTAGAAAACTAGTCTATGCATTTGTAACTTCAAGCGTGGACTATTGTAATTCTTCATATCAGAAAGTCCAAAACAATTCAGGGAAAGCCTTTAGCTTGTCCACAGTGCTACAGCCAATGTTCTGATGAAAATTAAAAAGAGAAATATTCCTCAAATTTTAGCTTGTCTTCATTGGCTCACTCCTAAATCCAGAACAGAAATTAAATTTTTGCTTTTACAGGGCTTAATATAGAAGCTCCACCATATGTCAGAGACCTAATTGTGAGATATGTTCCCAAGAGAGCACATCCTTCTCAGACGGCAGCCTTACCGGTGGTTTCTAAAAAGTCAAATGAGAGGCACATCTTTCATTTATCAGGGTCCTCTCCTGTAAAGCCAGCTCCCGGTTTTTAAATTAATAAGCCAGACACCTCATCTACCTTTGAGACTGGGCTTAGAACCTTCCTTTTCTGATAAAGATCAGAGTGACTTAGGTTATCCTCACCTATTGCTGTAGTTATAAGCTTAGGCTGCAAGAGAACTAGAAACCACTTTCCCAATGGTACTTTCTCAAACTACCTTCCAGTCATGCAATATCTGCAGTTACACTACTTTTAAACGTTCTTTCTCTAGTTTTCTTGTTTGCTTAAGTTACACCAGGCCCAGCATCTGTGTTTAGCTCCGACACCTTCCTGGATGAGAGTATCAACTGAGGTATTGCTGTCAATAGCTTAATGTCCAGACTGTTAACTCTGAAATATAAACAAAAAGGCAGTATTTTACTCCATGTTGTCCCGTGACAATTTTGGAGATTTTATTAATCACTTAAAAGGTTAGTGCTAATATTCAAATTACAAGATTTGCCAACAAAGCATGAAGTACAGATTCTCATTGTCTTCAACCACTTCAGCACAATGTCAGGCTAGAGAAGAATTCAGCAATCACCAAACAAAAAAACCCAAAAAAGTAGTCACTTCAAGTTATCTTGTCATAAGGACAAAAGAGTAATCAAAACATTCAGAGGAAGACCAGACATTCTATGATTTGTTTTTTAAAAGCACAAATATACAGATAGTACTAAGCTTTTCCTGTCTGTGACATTTCCAGTTGATATATTCAGAAAGGCACATGCAAATATAAACACACAAAAAAATATGTCAATAATGAATCAAAAGACCTAATTGGCATGAAAATTCTGTCAACCGGCTTGACATATTGATAAGGCTCTAAAGTCAGAGATTATTATCAAACACTCAGCCAGCAACACAAAGACTTCAGTTTAAAAGTACAAAGCACCCAAAGGTTAATGGGATTCCTCAATCCACAACAAAGAACATCTTTAGTTTTTAGAGAAAGCTATTGGGTATGTCAGTGGGAGATCCAAGCTTTCCTCAGCGCAGAGATTTGCATTAAAATTTATGTCGATCAACGCTCTTTGAGACAGACACTCAAAGCAGAAAGGTTTGCACACATGAATGTCAATAAATGCTGCCTGGAGTTGAGCACAAGTGAGTCCCTTTTTTGTCTAGCATGAGTTGCTTTTAAGTAAAATGCCCTGAGGTGACACTGTGGTGTGAAATGGTTCTATGTAAATAAACTGAACTAAATGATGTTACAAATACATCCCAGGACACAATAAAAATCTCTGTTTCACTTGAAATGAAAAGACTAGGCTCTTTAAGAAACCCAATTTCTGTTGTGATGCTCCTGGAGAAATTCAGTTTGCTCCTAACTGAAATTTATATTTCCTTTGTAAAAGTCTGCCCTTCTGAGTGCTATGTTTGTATGTTCATGAGAAAAATAAATAAACTGTATTAGCTATTTTATTTATTGTTAACCTAAGATTGAAAAATTTGACATATTGAAAGTGTAATCAAGGATTATTATACATCAGAAATATGGTGGAAATTGGCTTGCACGGTTGTTAAAAAGTTAGACACACATTGTAAGACCTAAACTGGATCTACATTTGCAGAAGTGTTACACTCCACTTAACAAGGAAGTTCTCTAACTGAGAAAATTCAAAATCAAAGATTTGTTTGAAAAAAATAGTTTTAGGAATTTGACTTCCCAACCAAAGAACCACCACAAATTTGCAAAAAGTCCCTAATACAGGTCAACATAAGAGACTGCCTCTCACATCAACAAGAAGCTCAAATAACAACCAAGCTTGCAAAGACATGACGAAACACATGCAATAGATAATACGTCACTAGAGATGAGAGAAGGAATAAAAATTAAGCTGCTTAGAACAAGACCATTAATGAAAGATTTGGAACTGGAATGAACCATGGTAACTTAGGAAAAACATGTACAATGTTAAAATTACCAAGTCATATAAATACTAGACAGCTAAAGCTATACATTTTCTTTTAGTAAATACACTTCATTGCCAAAGATACTGGGTTACTCCTCCAAATTATTGAAATAAGATGCTTCTATCACTTCAGTGGCCAATAAGGTTTCCAAGTATGCTGACTAATTCTACAAACATTTGTGAAAAAATTCTTAGGAGCTCAGTGAATTTCAAAGTGGTACTGAAATAGGATGCCACCTACGCAGTGTCCAAAGTCCAAATATAAAATTTTCTCACTACTAAATATTCAACACTTAAATGATGGGGAATACCACAACTACGACAAAAAGTGGTACGCCAGGTAAAATCAGTGTTAGTGCATGCAAAGCCTCATGGTGTCAGACTATACCTACAGATCTACGAATTTCATGCAGCCTTTAGATTACCTCAATGACAGTGATTAGAAAGATTCATGAAATTAGTTCCCACCACCAAGAAGCTGGAGTCAACTCTTACATTGACAACAGCAATGTAAAGCATTGGATACAGTGGCGTGAAGCCACTGAAATAAATAATAGAGACATGTTCTCTGGAGTGGTGAATCATGGCCCTCTGTGTGGCAAGCCAATGGACGACTCTGGGTCTGGCCTATAGAACAGCGCTTGCCTGACAGCACTGTGTCAAGTGTCAAGCGAATCTGGTTTGACCCATTACTTACAGTGAAAAGAACTTTTAATGCTTCAGCATATTGAGACATTTTGGACAATTTCATCCTTGTAAGTTTATAGGAACACTCTGGGGATGACCCCTTCTTGTTGTAACACGACATTGCACCAGTGCACAAATCAAGGCCCAACCAACAGCGTTTCCAAAAGAGCTGGTAACTGAAAGAAAAATAAATTAACCTGATCATTTCAGCGACTTTATTACTGCAAAACTGACAAAGGGAATGTGTTCATTTCAAATAGTCAACAAAAATGTCCAATGTTGGTGTCAAATAAGAATCCAAGCGAGTTTTAGGATTTGCCTATTTACATAATAAAAGGAACTTAAATGGAGTAAACAAGACAAAGTTACCAGTCAGACCTGTTGTATGTTCATGGCTTCTCTAGAGTAAGCAGTCACTCTGTTGCCTGCAACAGACAACTGTTCATCCAAAGTTGGAGAAAATTGAGTTTTTACTCTTGATAAAGGCTAACAGGTAGCAGTTGTGCCTTTCCAGGTCTTGTAGTCTTTTAGAAATTTGACTCTTGTGAAAGTGTAGACAGCTACTGTGCTGCTGAGATAGCATTGTATCCCATTGATATGAACGTTTTCAGTTATTTTAAATTGGCTCAAATGGGCCAGCTGAACTGGAGAATGTATTTTTCTTTTTAAGACCCTTTTTCTGAATGAGAGATCTATTGCTCTCAAGACTGTATGAGAACTATTTGTGATTCATAATGTCAATTTTTTTTTCAGACAGACAAGCAAACATTTAAAAATATACATTTGAACTCTTAATAGGTTTATAATGCAACTGACTGGATTCAGTAAATTTTTTACTGCATGTAAACAAGATAACCGACAGAGTGAAACTATTTGAAAAGGAGGAAAATCAAGGGCTTTACGATAAATGTTTTAGGTACAATAGAAATATCCTTTGTTGTCCCACGATGGGGAAATTTCTGTTTAACAGCAGCAAAGTGGCAGTGACAGACAATAACAGAAAACAGACTGACACAAATAATATCAAATATTTACCTATAATAATATCAAATACATATAAAAACAGAATAAAGAATTTTTAAAAATACTGTATTAAAAAATGGCCACATAGAAATTAATGAAAAAATGTACATTTCGTGGACAGTTCCCAAAATGCTTGAAATTATCTGATACAAGGAGAATGGGAAAAAATGCCTGCTAAGTGCTTGAGATTGCATTGTTTCTACAACTCCATACTCAAACAAATTACACATTCAAATCGCAACCTAAGACTTCTACGTAAAAGAGCATTTAAAGCCAAAGTGCTATGGATGTCTCAGTAGGCATGTAGGCAAAATAACATACCCATGAGTTGCTATTTTTAAAAGGCTGGAGTCGATTTTTAAGACAGATTTCACCTTTTTTAAGTCACTGTTGACATTTTACAGTTTATGCTGAATATTGACTGAAAGCAAATTAAGATTATTTTATCGTGCAAGTAAAAATTAGTAACAACAGCATTCAAGAAACTGTGCAAAAATTGCTCAAAGTATGGTTGTACTGATTGTTATCACATGGCCATTAGTTGTACATCACGCAGTTAACTTTTGGTTATATGGTCCTGAAATTTAATCTCCATACCAAGACCAAACTTGCAAAATCTCATATTTTTTGTGTCATGAGTGGTATTCTAGCAGCTGCAACTCAGAGCAAGTGTAATTTACAAAGTTAAATTGCACAATAATTTGTGACTGTTAGTGTTTCAACAAGCCAAAGATCAATATGTGCTAATTTTTCCTTGATTGGTTCTAACTGCAGGTCAAATGAAAAATCTGTTAATTAAATGCATCAAAATTGATTATGTTTATGTTAGGGAAATCTTTCAATTCTTTCATTCTTCTGTGGGATTCATAACCACACACTCATCCTGAGGTAGCATGATTGCTTTCTGCAGTCAAGATGTTGAGGAGGGGTATTGCAAACAGATTAATTAATAAATACCAAGAGGATTTATGCAGAAATTCAGCAGGCAGCAATTAAGAAACATTAATACTGTTGTCAGGACACATGAAGGGATGCAGCAGTAAATCTATCAGAAAAACAAATAGGAAGGTAACGTCTCTGCTTGCTAAGCTGTTTATAGAGGCTGGGGAAACTCATGGAACACCCAGATTGGCATATTCTGAGTCATTTGTTGTAATTCGGATTATTATGAGATGACAGTTTTGTTGGCTTTATGTTTTGGCAAATTTTAATAGAATTTAAATTGATCATTTACATGCTAATGTGTATGTAAACAAACAGCATGGAGTCTTCCAGGGGAGCAATCCTAGTGTTTATACATTGCTCACAAAGTTAAAGGGAACACTAAAATAACACATCCTAGATCTCAATTAATTAAACATTCTCATTGAAAACTTATTATTAACACAGTGGAATTGATTGAGAAGAAAATAACACAAAAATTACCAATGTAAATCAAAATTATTACACCATGGAGATCTGGATTCATACTCAATACGAAAGTGGAAAATAACATGACTGGCTGATTCAGCGTCAGTGAATATTCCTCAAGACAAGGCTAAATGTGGCTCAGTAGTGTCCATGGTCTCCACATACCTGTATAACCTCCCAACAACGCCTGGGCATGCTCCTGATGAGACGACGGACGTTCTCCTGAGGAATCTCTTCCTAGACCTGAATTAGAGCATAAGTTAGCTCCTGAACAGTCTGTGGTGCGATGTGACGTTGGTGGACTAACCGAAACAGATGTGCTCAATTGGATTCAGGTCTGGGGAACGGCCAGGCCATGCATAACATCAATACCCTCATCATGCAGGAACTGTTGATACACTTCAGCCACATGAGGCCTAGCATTGTTATGCATAAGAAGGAACCCAGCGCCCACTGCAGCAGAATATGGTCTCACAATGGGTGTGAGGATCTCATCCTGGTACCTAATGGGAGTCAGGGCACCTCTGGCAAGCTCATGGAGGGCTGTGCGGCCATCCAAAGAAATGCCTCCCTACACCATGACTGACCCACCACCAAACTGGTCATGCTGGAGGATGTTGCAGACAGCATAACGTTCTCCATGGTGTCTCTAGACTCTGTCACATGTGTTCAGTGTGAACCTGCTTTCATCTGTGAAGAGCACAGGACGCCAATGGCGAATCTGCCAATTTTGGTGTTCCCTAGCAAATGGCAATCATCCTGCACGGTGTTGGTAAGCACGGTCCCTATATGTGGACGTCAGGCCCTCATACCATCCTCCTTATGGAGTCTGTTTCTGACAGTTTGAATAGAAACATGCACATTAGTGGCCTGCTGGAGGTCATTTTGAAGGGCCCTGGCAGTGGACGTCCTGTTCCTTCTTGCACAAAGGACGAGGTTGCGGTCCTGCTGTTGGGTTGTACCCCTCCTACGGCCCCCTCCATGTCTCCTGGTGTACTGGCCTATCTCCTGGTACCAATTCCATGCCCTGGACACTGTGCTGAGAAACACAGCAAATCTTCTTGCCACCACTCGCATTCATGTTCCGTCTTGGATTAGCTCCACTACTTGAGCTACTTCAGTGGACTGTAAAAAATACCTCATGATGCCTCTATGCGTGACAGCACTGAAAATGAAAAAGTGACTAAAAGTTAAACCAGAAAGGACCAGAACAGAGAAAAGGTCTGTGGTCACCACCTGCAGAATCACTCTTTTAAAGGGGTTGTCTTGCTAATTGCCTCATTTCCACCTGTTGTATGTTCCATTTGCACAGCAGCAGGTGAAACTGATTCACAATAAGTGTTACTACCTAACTGGTGACATTGATTCCACAAAGGTGTGACTGATTCAGAGTTACATTGTTTTGTTTAGGTGTTCCCTTTATTTTTTTGAGCAGTATATTTACATTCTCATAAAACTCTGTCCTTTGGAAACACAACTCTAATAAAATATTCTAAGAATCATTATTTTCCTCAGTCAAATAAACTGAATAATGAGACTGATCATAGACAGCCATTATCCAGGTGGACCTTAGCGGACAGAACAACTGCAACACTGTTCTTTCCTGCTAACGGAGTCAGCTCTTCTCTTTGACCTTTCCTACTTAATGTTCATTCTGACAAAAACAGGATGGTTGTTTCACACCTGCAACTAGCATCATGGTGGATTTGTTTTATTTCACATATCTCAGCTAATAAAAGAATCAGCTGTAAAAGAGGAGAGCAACTGCCTTGCCATAGGGAAATATGAAAGATACTGTTCAAATAGTTGCTCACACCTTCCTTTAGTACTCCTCAACAGCCTAACATTTTTGCATATTTCCTAAAAACGGGAGAGAAACAATAACCCGTCCACACCTTGCCTAGCATTAGCAAAGTAGATTTGATAATCTTGCTTTCTCATTCTGCATATATGATTGGGATGAGAAGACCAATTTATTAAATTTGGGATTTTTTTTTTTCCCCCATTACATTTTTTGAATTTCATTCCTCCACCCTATGAGGGTAGTTTTGAAATACAAATGACAGAAAAAAAATGAAATAGAAAAAAAAATCTATAAAGAAGTATACGTTAAAAAAAAAATAATAATAAAGATATGTCAAGCTTCTACTGACATAGCCCAATCTAAGCCTGAATAACGTCCTCCCCTTTGTCATGGGCTGGATTTTAATATACTATATACTGCTATTTTTTGCAGTACATCATGGATCCTATAAATATTTAGACCCACCTACACATTTTACCTATTAATACTTTAACAGGGTGTTAGAATTCACACCCTCAGCGACTAATGTTTCTACATTAGTCGCTGCAACTGGTGTGCATATAGGGAGGTAATCAGTTTTCACAAAATCTGGGGCTTTAGGAAAAACTAATGAATAAATAAGCACCCAATATAGTTTACATTTTCTTACACCTGTACAAGATTAAAAGCCTGGATAGGAACTAAGGTCACTGTGCTGACAAGAATGTGGACGCACTGATTAATTTATAATGAGCAAACATGTTTGTTTATGGATGCATGAGTATGTATACATGCATGTAGATACAGGTGACATTAGGGGTCACTGCACAGGATCTGATATACACAGCCTGCTGTAAAATGACAACAGTAATTTAATGGATGCACATGCACAAACAGGACACAGTGTTCCCAAGCTGCCAGCTTTAAAATTAACCATCAGCACAGACAGGAAGATGGAACTTAGATCAAAAAGGACGTTTTTACACAATATCATAAAGGTGCTGCAGAAACAGAGAATTTTCCAAGCATGATTTCATTGTAGATAATTTATACGAATAAACAGTCCTCACAAACATGATCACTGATGCAAATAAATCACTAAAATTTATTAAGTCACTAAATTAAATTCAGGCACCTTTCAAAATTTTACCCCAGTAGTAGTAAAGTAAAATCTATACTTTGTCTTTAAACTGGAAAAGGCTGAAGTCTTGTTTCATTTCATATATTTTGTAGCTTAAACAATATACACACAATGCCTCATCAGTGTAGTCATGTCCTGTGCTCTTCCTTTTCATGAATTTATTACATTATAAAGTATTTAAATGTAATGAAATGCTTTTTTTGTTTGTTTGTTTTTTGCAAGAAATGACTCAGTATTTTGGATCCAACATGATATCCCAAATTCCAGCCTGACATCTGCCTTATAAGAGTCCCCCACTTTGAAAGATGATTCAATATGCCATGTTAAAAAAAAAGTGGTTTTAGCTTAACTAGCACAGCTCTGCTGTACAAACGGAAGCAGACTTCAGCTGCTCCAGCCTCACCTTTCTCAGTAAAATCCCTATCAATACCTTCAGCACAACCACTCCATGTCCACAATTATCAGTGCAGTGCATAAGATGTGCAATAACTCTGCATAACCAGTCTGTAGTACCTTCTAGTGAAAAACAGAGGCAGTTTTAAAAGTAAATAGACAGAGAAAGCTTTACATAGTCTGGATATGATGTGTGCAGTTTTGTTTTTATGTCATTTTTGGGATTATTGAATGTCATTAAGCTCACAAAACTAAGGTTATGAAGATATTTAAATACATCAGAAAATGTGACTGTAAAAACTTATGAAGTAACGTTTAAACTCTGACTGCTCAAAAAGTAAATGAGAGAAGAGAGATTGTTTTCATTATAAATGAACAAAAATGTATTAAAGAGTTATAAAAACATAACTAAAGGGTCAGATATGGCCACTTGTCTGATGCACATGGAGAAACACACAGGGAGGACACAGATTATAGAAAAGAAAATCTAACTTACTAAGTAGAAGGCATGAAGAGTGCAACACGAGCGGGGAAACCCAAACCGTCCTTAAAGAAACTGGAAAACAAACCAGCAAGCAGGCATGGAAATCATAGGAACCAGGAAGAAAGACAAAGATCTGGCACAGGAGAGAATTATTAGAACCAAGCAACAGCTGTGGTAATCACTAAGTCAGTGTGTGAAGATGGGAACCAGCTATACAAATTAAAACAGGAAATAAAAGTAACTACAATATAAAACACTGAAAAGAAGCCAATGAACAAACTCTACCAAAAATGAAGGAAACAGCAAAGTAAAATAAGTGTAGATATTAAAACGTAATACTTATAATACTTATACTTTACTAATAATTTATCTTAAAAGATAAGTCAAAATGTTTAAAAGCTATTAAGTCATATACAATATGAGTTAAAAAGACAACACATATGTCATAGATATGATCTGTGTTGTTTATCACAGATTTCATAACAGTATAATTTCTCCAAAATGTACTTAAATTTATTGCACAAGTCATTAAATGTTAAAAAAAACAACATCAGAACAAATATTTTGGCAATATTTCCCCATTTTTCAAAATTTCAAACAACTGATGTAACATGGTGGTATACGGTCCAGCTACTATAGACAAGTAAACAATGCAAGTGCTCTCCTGTTCTTAAAAGTGACGGAGCTAACTCATGTTTTTGCTTCTCTACTTTCTCACTCAAAAGTATCTAATTAGAAATGTTTCCAAAGTCTTTATTTTTTATCACTATACATTTGTTGAAATAAAATAAAATAATAGCAAATAGATTGCAGATAATTGCTGACCCATCACAAGCACCACAGTCTGCTTGGAAAAAAATATTTTCATTGTAACATGTTGTTCTCAGATAGGCATATAAATTATTTATCTCTTTGTGGAAAATAAAAACATAAATATCAAGGAGCACATGAAAAAAAGTTAGAAAGACAATGAATAAAATAAAATAATTATTTTGTGATATGAATATGTAATATTATTCATATACTTAATAACAGACATGCTGAGAAAATCGTGCTTGGTATCATATTCTTCAGATATTAACATGTTCATAGCATATTAGGTTCATACTTTCCAAGCAGACTTCATTAATCTGCAGCTTTCACAGCGATGTAGATTTCTCCTTCTGCAAATATTTGCAGATGTGTGAAACCCTGCCAAACATCCCACTAATAACTTCCAAGGATAAACCTAGTGGTAAAGCCAGTGTTACAATAGTTACTGTGTGCCAAATGATCTTTTCCTTTAATCGGATGTGATGCAAATAGCCAAAACAAAGAAAGAAACAGAAACAGAAACTTTGCATATAAGTACGAATCCCAAATGATTTTGTCCTTTATCATAAATATTTATTCCAATATGCTTGATAGCATGGATACTCAAAGTGAAGTCTTGAACTAATGGTCTGTACAATAATGGCACTACTTTGGGTCTGATTCGCAGAGATTTTCATTGATGCGAGGCCTTTCAAAAGAGATGCTGAAATATTAAAATCTTAAGGCAAAACTCAAAGTATTTCTCCTATAAAATCTTTTTTGTATTTTTGTTTTAATATTATAGTGAATAAAACCACATGCATCAAGCAATGTTTTATTGCTAAACTTGGCTAAATATAGAAAGTGTTTTTAAGGAAAGGGTGACACATATCTGGCTTTCGTTGCTAAAACAGACTAAAGAAATTCTAGACCAAGAAAATTGACATTAGGACATTGTATATGCCTTTCTTTGATTCAAGGTTACATGCAAAACCCATTCTTGAGCTACAGTGATTCACAGATCCCTTTTCCCCAACAATCTTTGTATTTTTAATTAAAAACAGCATATTTTTTGCTTTCAACTTGTTGATTTTTGCTTACATGGCTCAAAGTTTGGGCACCACCTGTACAGCATATGGAAGTTACATCTTCCAAACATTGCATGTCAAACTCATGGTTGATCATTGTTATTTTAGATGCTCAAAGGGAATGATTTCATCTGATTTGTTACTTTTGTAGAGTTGATGGGCAGATGAGTACTTTGGTCAGAAAAGGACATAAAGAAACACTTCTCACTAAGTTACTTGTATTTTCATTTGTTTAATTCAGTTCTTAATGTTCTTCATTTTGTTCAAGACACCATTATTTGCAGCAATGAAAGTGAAGGACTTTGCCAGTCCAGGATTGCAACCATGTATTCATGACAGTTTTTCAGATGAAGGAGCTGATGAAGACTTTGACTTAGGACAGGACAACCACAGCAGAGTAATCTGTCCATCTTTGATGTATGTGTGTGTTTGTGTTGTCCGCAGCGCCAACCTTGAGGTGAAGAATGACTCCATAATCGCTGCTTTGCTCTCCACCCGTCTAGCCGGCAAGCATTAGTTATTAGACGTTTGCACACATGTGAGCAATATTTCAAAAATTCACATTTGTAATTACACACACGCGCACGCACACACTCTCACACATTTTTAGCACCCTTCCCTCAACAGCTATCCATTATTTGTAGAGGCAGGCCACATACACACACACACACACACACACACACACACACACACACACACACACACACACACACACACACACACACACAGAGCCCTATTTTGCTTGAACCCTGTGCATGTAATTTCAGTTCAAATTGACTTAGACCCACTCACTCACCAATTCAAAGCAATAATATATTTTTATGGATCTGATCTCATCTGTTCTGTCATTCACTAAGCCCACTTGACCCTCTTGTGATCAGAGTGTGTTTGTATTAAAATAAGCCCTGTTGAAGCATAAAGTCTTCTGATTACGCAGTGAATGATTTTATTTATTTGGATCAATGTCACTTGAAAGTGAGGCAAAAACAACAAAAAAACCCCACAGAAACATAATATCTTTGAACAGCAGTTAACAGATGGATTAAAGTGTACATATGCTCGTATTTTCTAATGAACTGAAATTTTGAGCAGATGAAAAGGAAGGTTTTTTTGATACAACCAAGATTCCTTCAGACATGTGCACTCTTTACAGTGAGACCAGCAGCTGGATGCCGCTTCCTGAAAATCACAGGCATTGTCCAGTGGTAATCGGGCAACAGGAAGGGCACATCCTTGGTTGTCAGGTCTACACAGGACCATCACAGAGACGCACAAAATCAACTCATTGTGCTCACAGCTATACCAAAGGGTTATTTTTGTGTTTCTATATGAGTAACTAAACCCTAGGTCAACGTTTTCCCCAGATAAGCTGTATAAATTCAGCCTTAAGGGTGCTATCTTTTGTTACTGTGCAAACTGTGACATTTATTTGTAAACTTGTTTAATTCTGCAATATCTGACCTAAAACTGTCTTAGTGCTGTCGTTTTTGGGTTGAAGGGTGGCTACTGCAGTTGAATTTTAGTACTGGTTACAAACGGTACAGCTTGGTCGATGTCTACATCACAGCCCCGTGTTCAGGTATAAAACCATCTCACTAAAACATGCTCCTGTGGAGTTCAAAATGTGAGCATTGATCAATAGCTTTTTTCAGCTTTGCGTGTGTGTGATTAATTTGTAATGTGGATACGGAGTGGAATGGGGCTCCTCATTGTTCTGACTGGACAGGAAGACTGTGAGACTGACTAAAGTGCTTAGGAAGAGGGTGAGATTCATGGCAGCACTCGGTGCTCACTCAGTTACTACAGAGTGACTGGTGCTTTCACATGTTGCCATAAAAGTCTCCAATAACACATAAAAAAGTCGCAAGATTTTTCACCAGTCACTTTTTTAAAAACTCGCTAAAGGGGTGTGAAAAGTCATTAAATATAGTGACAAAGTTGCTAGGATGGCAACAGTGCTTTCCCTCGTAGTGACCACACCCTCGCTTAACCCTCTCTACTCATCCCCACACGTGACCACGCCCCTTAGTGTCTCTTGCCACGGCCCACTTTCGTGGATTTTTTCAAAATTTGTCTGGAGGTAAGGTTATGCTTTTACATCAGATTTATTTACAATTTACAATTTAGCTTATTGTCCCAAATTCAGCAGAAATCACCTCACAGAAATGGTGGCATATGTTCCACTGGTGTCTGTTAATGCATACTCAGCACATAACAAAGATCATATTGGAAGCACTTTGCCTCCATCTAGCACTTGGAGCCATGATAAATCGTCCCAAATTCAGCTAATTTGGATTCTAAATACCTGGATTCACCTCTGAGGTATTGTAACAAAAGAAACAAGCTCTACTTCTTCAGAATCTCTTTGACATGAATAACTGTATGTTTTGATTTAACTATAAATACATTCAGACAGCAAGGGGTTCAAACAACAAACAAACAAAATAGGAACCCAGGAGCTTCTCTGTGTGAGACAAACAGAGCCATCAGATGCAACTTCTGTAAATCAGGAACTGAACCTATGCTTTCACTGAAACAACAGCTGAAAATTTCACTGGAGGCTATTTGTGGCTTTTATCAACCAATGACACCCTCTGCTAAAGGGGGCTAGTGCATATCTCCAGTAGTCACTGGACAAGAGACAGGGTACAGTTTGGACAGGTTGCCAATCCGTCACAAGACAACACTAAGTCATACAAGGCAATCAATCATGTAAACACACACACACACAATCTTAAGTGCAATCTAAAGTGACCAATTCACTTAAAAAACAGGTTTTTGAAACATGTTTTTGAAACCTCAAGTCAAGATTAAGACTTTTCCGGTTTTTTGTTTTGTTTTGTTTTGTTTTTTTTTTTTTACAAACTAATGGGTTTAAAAAGCAAAAGAAACCCCAAAAAGGTGACGAGAGCATTCAATTTAGATCGAGTTATAAAAAATCAACTATCTGGAGGTACTGAGGCAAGCATAAGAGCAATCAGGATAACAACAGTAACTAGTGTCATTTTAAATGGATCATTGATTTGAAGAGCTTAACGAATGATCTAACGTTGTCAACATCCATTTAAGATAATTACTTCTTCAGTGTGCTCAAAAATGAGTGGTTTTAATGGCCGATTTTAATGATACTGAAATTAGCACAGACGGCTGTAATAAAGCAAATTCAATCAGAAGATGCTTCTTTAAACTTTGTTCAAAGACTTCTCCTTTTCCAGTTTCTCCCTTTATCTTTATAGAGACTTATTTCTGTCTTCCTCTCTTTTTCCATCTTTATGCCTTTTCTGAAGCATTATTTTGCTAACCCAACAGTTTCCTTTCCCTCGGCTCATTTCTTTTTTGTCTTCCATCACTCTGGTCTGTCTTTCTCTCTGTCACTTCTTCTCTTTCTCTCCCAGGATGTCTTGCAGGCTTGTCATAAATCTGTCTATCGATCTGTCACCCAGTCACACTTTTGTGTGACAATGAATCATCCAGTCCTACTGTTCTATGACAGTTACCAGCCCTCTTCTGAATCTTAGCAAAAACTGTCTACAGAATGTACATGTGTGAGTGTATGTCTGGGACAGTAAGAGCAACAAACAGAAGGATAGTGAGAGAATTAAGGTGAAACTGTGTTTTCACTGTTTCTTCATATAAGCGGATGAGAGAGTTGACACGGTCCATAGAAGGACAAATGTTGTCTACATTCTGTTGTGTATATGTCTCTACAGTGACAGATGTGCGTATGGGAATGTTCCTCCACACGTCCACAGAAGGCATGTGTAAGAAAGTGGGTCACAGGGTGAGGCTTATATCAGGTATTTTCTCCTATGACAGCAGCTGGCATGTTTTAATGAGCCCTGCTCCAGAGAGAGTCCAAATCTGGAACCTGGACTGGAAACCTTAAAGTGATTATCCCCCAGAATCCTTTTTTGTCTTTTTTTTTTTTTTTTAAAGGAGGCGGGGTGTGTGTTCTTGCCTTGTGCTGCTAAGTGCTCATTACAGTTCTGCCCTGCTGTCATTGGTCTACCTTTATCAGAAAACAGCTGTCAGTCAAAAAGAGGATGCAGTGTCGAGTTATCTCTGGACATTTGGAGTTTGTACTTTCTGAATATTCCTGTAATCATGTAATCATTTTGTTCTTGAATGACCCGTCTGTCAAATCACAGAGAAGACATGCTATTAGCAACTCACCCAAACAAATGATTGAAACAGCCACCAAGTCACAGATCTCAGACCAGGATAAATTAACCACACAAGAAGAGAAAAAGTGCTTCATTTATTTGAACAAAAACTACACCTCAGTAGAAATATTTCAAACTTTGACCATATGAAAATCTAATAACTCAATTAATCACAGATTTCAGTGTTTAAACTTCATTTAACATCCATATGTTCTGCTCCATCATCCATCCTTCATACCACTAGATGATTATTATTACCAATATTATTTTGGGTTATGTCTGTTTTTCATTTGAGCAATCCAGTCCCTGTTTGCATAACGATCTTAATATCTTTCTAATCGGAGATAGTTAACCTATTCAGCCAGTTTGAGGTAAAAATGGTATTTGTTTTAAGGATCAGCATACTTTAAAACATTCTTGTGAATTAAAAATGCAAATCCCGAGTACTTACAATATGTTTTAATTGGTTGTTCCATTTTAAAGTGAAATTTAATTAAATCATTTAATTTTAATAAGCAACCTCTCAAGACATGGGTATAGTATAATTCAATAAATTCAGAGAAAAGCTAGCTTAAAAAAAGCTAGATAAAAGTTTAATCTTTATGAATTTCCACAACAAGCAGCAGAAACAAAGTACCAGCTACCCCCGCCCCCGAACTTGCATTAAACCATGCGTTCTTGCAAACATTTGAACAACAGCAAAAGCAAGGTTGCAGATGCCTTGCAGCAAGAAGGTCCCTGTTCTGAATCCTGGCTTGGGATTTTTCTGCATGGAGTTTGCATGCTGTCCCCATGTATGCATGTTTCTCTAGGTACTCCAGGTTCTTCACACAATCCAAAAGAAACACGCATGTTTGGTCTGATTGGTCTCTCTAAATTCTCCGATGGAGTTGGCCCATGCAAGCATGGTTGTTTATTCTGTGTGTGTGTGTGTGTGTGTGTGTGTGTGTGTGTGTGTGTGTGTGTGTGTGTGTGTGTTGCTCTCTGACGGAGCGGCAACCTGTCCTACATATATCCTACCGCTCACCTAGAGAATTTGAAGATAGCCAGCAATCCCCCACGATAAATATTTTGGGAGATGCCTGTGTCATTTCCAATAAGCGACATAGTTCTTGTTTTAAAGAAAAAATAAAACAAAAAATGTTCAATGAAAAATCTCTCAAGGGGTATAAATACATTTGAGGCTGACAGTATCTGTGCTAGACTGCAAAGGCCTTTGTTTTGATTTTTGTTCTTTCATTATTTGCTCTGTATCAAGTCAGTGTAGGAGGTTTTCAAATAACTTGTAGCCTACTATTAGTAAAATAGAACCCTAAAACTGATTTGATCTGAGCATAAACTTTTTAATGGGCCAGAATATATACAATGGCTTGCAAAAGTATTCATGCCCCTTGAACATTTCCATATTTTGTCACATTACAACCACAAACATAAATAATAAATTTCATTGGAATTGTATGTGAAAGACCAATACAAAGTGGTTTACAATTATGAAGTAGAAAGAAAATTATATACAATTCAAAACACTTTTTACAAATAAAAAAAACTGAAAAATGCAATGTGCAAAAGTATTCAATCCCCTTTTCTCTGAGTGCAACCAATTGCCTTCAGAAGTTGCCTGATGATTGCTGATGACTAAATAGAGTCCACACGTGTGTAACCTAATCTCAGTGCAAATACAATATTATATATATATATATATATATATATATATATATATATATATATATATATATATATATATATATATATAGTGGTTGTAATATGACAAAATATGGAAAAGTTCCAGGGGTATGAATACTTCTGCTAGCCTCTGTAAAGGCTCTTATTAGGAACTATGGGCAAGGCCCTATAGATCAACTAATTGTTAGAATTACAACTGAATTCAATCTTAAATCAGTGATTGATTTTTAAAGCCAGTTTGTAACTTTCTATGGCATCTCCTGTTTTCTCCTGCAGTGAACAGGTGAGAGAGCAGATTGACAGTTCATGACAGAGCAGCAAAACCACCCACAGGATAGACAACCATAGAGGCACACTCTCAGTGAAAGTCAGCTTAGAGTGTCACTTTAATGTAACGTGCATTCTTTTGAAGTGGGTTGAAGCCAGAGTACCAGGAGAGAACTCACACATTCACTGGGAGAACATGCAAACTTCACGCACAAAAGCCTCAGCTGGGATTGGAACCCCTTCTTAATACGAGGCATCAGTGCCTACAATTATGCCTCTGTGCAGCCTGGCCAATTAGTGACTGGAAATGCCAGTCAGTATTGTATTTCTGTGATCCGTGTAGTTATATAGTCTTCCTGGACTTGAATTCACTGCAGAAACTAAGAATAGAAAAGAAAAAGGATCAAACTTTAACAAAACGAGATATGTTATGTGATGACATGATGTCAACTGTTCTTTGCTTTTTTTTTTTTTTTTTTTTCTGTTTTGCTTTCCGAATAATGTGGAATTGTTTCCAACATCTGTTTGATTGCAAAAATCATGGGTAAACAACTAAATGTTTGATAGTATTACATCATGAAAAACATACTGCAATTCCGCAACTGGAATCCACTCTGTATTCAGTGGCAGGTTTGTCCCCCAATTTAGTCCAATTCTAGATTATTACTTCGAATCAAAACGTGTTTCCAATACAGCAGTCAAAGAAGTGAAGTCTAGTGCTATATCGATTCGACAATTACCTTCCCCCTCTCGACACTGTATAATGTCATTCTCTTTTTAGATTTCCCTCTGGGAAATAGAATCAAAACAACATTAAGTTGGTTTATTCATGCATCATTATTGCGTTAAGAGTGCAAATCTATACACATAACAATATGACACATCTGGTACTAATTCATGCAGTGAAAATAGGTTCTCCAGTTTCAGACAAAAAACTGTTGTAAGATGAATGGAAAAATCACTCAGCATGTTAACAATGCGAACAGTGTCCACTGACTTCAAGAGAACTGTTAAATTATTTCCTAATATGCTTCATGCAATCTTTTGTGCTCAATAAACATTACATATGCCAGAACATTCAATAGTTTTAACTAAGAATATCAATGCATGTGAAAAAGAAAGTTCCCATGACTTTCAAGACAGATATTTAAAAAGATATGGATGACCTTCCCGCCTTAATTGGATTTAAGAAATATGGGGATATGGCAGCCGGGTGCTGTTAATCAAATATACTTCATTATCTGATCATCATCAGTGCTCTAGCATTGAGGTTTGTGTTTGGGAAATACCAAGAAAGAAAGACATGAACTCCTAAGAGCAGTTGTTCCTGCCCATCAAAATGGTTGTAGTAATAAAGTCTTCAAATGAAAAGCCAGTCATATATTTTTCATAACTGGCAAACATTTAAGAGTCTAAGTTAGTATATTCAGCGTTAAAGTTCTTGACAAAACATTTAGAAAGAAGACAGTAAAGTACAGCTTTAGTTCAGCTCTAAAGAGAAAATGAAGCATGATTTCGCTTTGCATTGTTGTATTTGAACAATCTTCTTTGGACAGGTGAAGCAAAAGTTGAGATGTCTGGTCATGATGCACAGCATCACGTTTAATGAAAAACACAGGTTATTAGAACAAACACCAACCATGATGATTTGGACTTTTTGTTGCAGCCGCAGGATCAGCGCACCTTGTAGCCACTGAGTTAACCTTAAACTCTTCTGTATACAAAGCATTGTAGAAGTGGGCCAAAAATCCCTTTCAGCAAAATGGGAGAGTGGCAAAGTTACGCAGACAACAACTACTGACAGTTATTGCTGCTAGAGGTTGTTCTACAAGCTATTGATCATGGGATGTGCTAAGTTCTTTTCATGTCTGTACTGACTGTCATGAAAACTTTTTTTTTTAGAAGATAAAATTTGCATAATGGCAAAGAGATACATAAAACTGGGGCAGCTATAGCTCAGGAGGAGTGGTGGTCTGATGTTAAGCTTACCCAAACTCATACCATTCTCATAGTGCTTGATGCCAAACATCAGCCTATGAGTGGCCAATACAACCAGACGACCTCGATGACAGGCTATCTATTTACTTGTTTAAATGCTCGTTGCTTTTTTAAAATAACTCTGACAACAGCCAATTGAAATCAACAAGAAAGATGCACAAATCCCTTTACTGATCCAGAACTTGTACAAAGTTAGAAATAGTTTTCAGCTTGTCACCAGGATTATCACAGATCAACTTTTTCAGGTCAGGGTAAAGCCTTTGAAAATATCAGTCAAAGGAAGGACAATAGCTGCACTTAGGAGCAAGAGGAACCGACATTTTGAGAAGTCAACCTCCAACTGTTATTAAACATGTTGGATTTAAAAATGGTGGCAGTAAGGTGGGCTACTCTGAAATAGCCTAAGCATGAAATAAACTAAGCATGCAATATCATATGTATAGTCATATTTTGTTGTATTAATGGGATGTGTAAATCATTGTAGAGCCAAAACTTTAAAAAAAAGATTTTGCATGGCTTCCTTTTGAAAATGCCAGTTTTATTTAGCCAAGTTTAACAATTTAATTAAACACAGATTTTAATGCACCAATGTCTGCTTTTGAGTAAAAGTCACGGGATAAATGTGGTCCTACTTTACTAGAAAATGAAAGAGAACGCAAAAAGTGTGGTCATTAAGAAATACTTGGTGTATACCTAACATTTTCTATTGTAAGAAGACTTTGATTTGTCTGTAATTTTTCTCCCTAGTTAAAGATAGAAAGTCTCCATTGGCACCAATCACCTGTTCTGTCGGACTCGGGCCCAGTGTTTATTACTGTGGAAAGCAGTCATGGAGAAACATATGTGGCCTCGAGGCTGCATTTTTGAATCCCCTGGTTTAGAGACTCAGAAATGTCATGATGATACTGTGAGATTAAGGTGGTGGTCATACTTCATTTAACTCTGGTTGACCGCTTTGACATCAGTTTGGTTTCCGTCTAGAACAACCATTTCTGATCATTGCCTGGTGGAGAGGAGGTGAAGGATGTAGAAAAGGGAATAACACCCTGAAAGAGGGTTTTACTCACAAAACCATGAACCTAATGTGTAAAGGAGTGGTAGATGACATAGAGAAGAAAGATAGAATAGGAATCCCAAAATAACAGGAATTTAAAATATTATGAATAGATAGAAGCAGAAGAGAAAAGCAGAAAGAGGAGGAGATTTAAGGGTCTAGATGACTCAGAGACTACAGGAAAGAATGAAAATGATTGTCTAAAGTACATTTGAAATAAAACAGGTAAGAGTGAACGAAACACACATGAAAATGCAAAAAGCAGACAAAAAGAGAGAAAAAATGATGGATGAGTTATAGAGGCAAAACAAAGAGGGAAATTTGACAAGTGACAAAAGGGCTGTTTTTTTTTGTTTTTTTTTTTTTTCTCTGGTTCTTCCATGCTGGATACATGGCGAGCTGTCCCCTGTAAGCAGCATTAGGAAGCTGATAACTTTCTGCAATCTGTCACAACGCTCATTAATGTCTACCTCCTACACTCTGAGACAGAGCGGTAGGAGAAAGGATGAGGAAAACCGAGTATAAAAAAAGTGGAAGCAAGGAGAATGAAGTTGATAGGGAAAAAAATAAAAACAGTTTCTCTCCACATCTCTTGGATCTGTAATGTATTCTAATTCACTAAATTCTCTTTTTTTTTTCTCCAATCCACTATCCCATCATTGACTCCACAACTTCCCGTAACATTTTCCTTTTCTTTAGTTTTCCCATCTCATTTCTCAGTTTTTCTTCTTTCTTTCTTTCTCTTCAGTTGAACTGAATCAAGCTGGTGTTTTTGGATGGTTCAGGACTAAGATGCATGGATTCCCTTTTCAGTTTGGACTGTAGCAAGCTTTGTTAATCATCAGCTCTGTGCTACCTGTCAATCCTCAGCAGCAGCTGACAGTTCTAGCTCTGTATAACAACACTGCCCCCTATTGTTAACAGTATATTTGGAAGCTTATCAATAAAGAAAAGGGAAATAAGGAGAAACAGACTTCAGAAAAAGTTATAGTTATATCTGTAAATGTGTCATGAGAAGATAAAACAAATCTGTAATCTTTTATAAACAAATTTTAAAGCTGATTGATATTCCAGGTCAGGCAAAGACAAAGGCCCTTTGTTCAAGATGTTCACCCTAATAGTTCATATTCTAGCAACACCTGAAAAGGAACTGAATATTTTAGTGTTTACATTTATGTTTATTATAAAATGTAAATTGTATGTTAAAAGAACAAATAAAATAAGGTTAACTGTCTTTGTAATGATGCGTGGCTGGCCTTAACTTGTTATTTAAAAAAAAAAAACCAACATGATTTGTTCGGTTGCTTGATACCTCATTCGTGGCTGTAAAGTATTTGGTATGGCTATGAAAAACTAAATCACTGCTGAGGGTAATTATTAACAAAATTAAAATAACCAAGTCAGGGCACCTCCAGATTATCAGGAAATAATAGCCAAATAGTTTTCAGTCTCAGTTATTGTTTATGAATACCCACCTGATAAGGCTTAGGTATTAAACACAACAGATGAAGGATTAAATTCAGCACTGACATTTTCAAACAATGAGGCTCTACAATAAAACAAAGACATATGACTTATCTCCAAAACAGAGTTTATTAACAAAAACAATTTAACAACAACTGGATGTGTGTTCAAACAACCAGTTCACAATACAAAACGTTATTTTGAGAAAGTATTTTTTATTAAATAATTTGCTGAATTAGAAATCAGTAACTATTTGGAGAATTGATTCTTAATCCATTGATCAGTCACTACAGTGATGGATCTAATTTAATAACCTGGGATACCAAAATGGTGGAGTTACAGCATGTTGCCCCTCACAAGATGGCAGCGTTTACATATAGAAGTTATTGTTTTGCTGTTTTAAACAATCTCTTAAGTCTGACATTTACTTTAAGCACTGTAAATAACATTAATTGTTTGAGCACCAGTGGTTTGCTACGGCTGACCATGGCACGTACAAAGGGAAGCTATTTTTGGAATTTGTGAGCACTGGGTTAGCTTTACCTACCTTAGCTTAGCTAGTGTTAAGCTTCTGAGAAAATGAACATTTGGCACATTTTAGGACTATTTTATTTAATTTAGTGAGAAGAAAAGAAAAGAAAACTCTGGTAAAACAGAGTAAGCTCACATTGCATCACTGAAATGACTATCAGTCAATAACCTAATAAACACTGTTTACACCACTAACCAGCGGTCTGTTTTTGCTCAAACAGTTTGAGGGATTAACCCCTGTAAAACACAACAAAACACCGTGAAATAGACAATCAAAACAATATTAAAATTGTTGATCTAAGCTAATTTATCTCTGCCCAGACACAAGACTTACTTGAAAAGTTCTTAAGAACCAGGGATTAAGAACCAGGGAATCTCAGATGAACAAGTGAAGTCTGCAGCATGATCAGAGGGGCTTTTGGAGTGTCAGCTGGGAAACAAAGGTGGTTGCTGTGCCGTTAGCGGTGGGTCAAACGTTTGCACCTGCGACTCATTTTCTCAGAAGACGATGGAGGCAGCAAAGAGGGAAAAGCGGTGCCGGTGGGATAGTAAAAAGGGGAAAGTAGCTACAGTTGCCGCTCTGCTAGCGGTTTCACTCCTTTCATCTTTGGGTCTCGCTCTCTGGTCTTGGTGCAGACATTTAAATGTTCAGAGGTCCTGTCCGATGTAGCCTGGGACAGCTACGTAAAGGGACTGGCAGCGGGCCAGCAGACTGGGCTTGTTTGCCATGCTATGTGATCACGCTGTGACACTCTTCCTCCTGGAAACTGAAAGTGGATTAACACAGTGCATTCTAGGAGCAACAGTTTTATACCTGTCTTTTTGTTCCCTGTTGTTCAGTCCTTTGTGGCTGGAGGCCTAATGTGAGTTCATTCATCAAGTGATAGATGCTAAAAGTCAGAAAGAAAACTCCTATTGGAGATTTTTTCATTGTAGATTTTTTTTTTCAGTCTTTCACAAATCTAAAACAACAGTTACACCAGTAGCAGCTGGTCCATAGGGAGCTATGGGGCACCGCCCTCCCAGATGTGGAGGGGGAAAGAAATCTAAAAATGATATATAAACATTATTTAAAAATTATCAAAGCCAGTCTTCCTCAATAATGTGTGCCTAAATGTAATCTGAATTATTTACATGACATTTCCACCAACTGACTCTTATTCAACAGTGAATTTCCCCTGACAGACTCCTGTCAGTTCTCTTCTAGGGCACTGCTAAATGCACCAGAGAATTGAAGCTAAATAGTATAATCAATAGCATAATAAACATTTGGCCGATCAGCATCGCTAAGTTTAATGTCTTTGGGGCGCTAGGAATTTCACCACTGCCATAAAAGATGTCGGAAAGTTTTGGGTCGCTCTGGTGATAAAGTTGATGATGGCAACGGTGGCAATTGAGGGGAAGCTTAGACTGAATTCTCCACCTTGCATGACAATGCAGAGGATTTTACAGATGGGCGGTAAGATACAGCTTCTGTTTTATTAGTTTCAGCTACCACATCTTTTTTGTTGTTTACTTTCTGTTCATCAGCTGGTATCATTTGTTCTTTGTTGATAATCAGTTATGTATGTTGCTGTGGTTTATCTGATGCTTATCTTGCTCTTTTTAGCATAATGCTAATGCTGCTCTGGACAAATGTTACTAAGATTTCTTTTTGAAATTGTTATTAATGATGATGCTCCTGTTTTGAATTTTTGCTTCCAGCAAAACCTGGTTTAGTCTTTTGGATTTCTGGGTTAATTTTTTGTTTGTAGCCATTATTATTTCATCATATACCAGTGGGTTTTAATTCTTTTAGGTAGGAAGGACTCTGCCTTCCTATCTAAAAGGAAGGTCTGCCTGCTAGCTGGTGTCAGTTGATTATTTTGCTGTATGAAGAATGCTATGTTATTGTGGAATTGTAGTCATTTTCCGACCACTCATTTGAACCCTTATACTGGACTAGGAGGGAAAATCTATTGGCCTCACCACTGTTACACCTCTTCCAATTCTTAAGTAAAAGTACACAGATTGTTTTCTTTGAGTCCCACTTAAAAAATCCTACATTTACAGTTTTGCCCCAGTTGAAAATGTGGATTCACCCTTTAGCCATTTCTTGAGTCAAACTTCAATCTGAAACCAACTTCAGCTTCATATCACCTTATTTATGCAGTTCTGAGAGGCCTCGCCATTCAGTTAAATAAACAGTAAATGAATATTTGTCACAGGCGGCTTTAATTTACGCATATGAAGGATTTTTTAAAATGTTTTGGCAATTTAATATATGCTGAATGGCCAATGTGCAGCGGCAGGATCCCAAGAACACTCTCAGGCCCCACCATAATCCTATACAAGGCGGTCGTTCTGGTTTCTTAATACTGAGTCCGGCAGTGCCCTCAGCTGCACGGCTGTGCGAATTACCCACAAGTCACGGACAGCTTTGCTCCACTATCAGCATGACAAATGGAACAAAATAGGAGCGCCCAAAACAAGAACGTCTGGCTTGTAAAGCAGCATTTGTGACTCACATCAGCGGCTTTGTGCAGTTGCATTCACTGACTTGTGTCTGTGTTGACGACCTCCCTGGAGCTAGCTCATCAGCTGTGGATGGTAATATGCCTCTTCTCCATTAGTCATACTTCTAGTGCTTGCCTGGCATGTTGGGGGCTCTCGGGTGGTCTCCCCTGCTTGGTGCTTGAAAAAGTGCTAGGGGTATATGTGGCTGGGTCAGGTCCCCAGGCTTCCTTTATGCAGCAAAAAGTGTGTCTCAACCTGTCTTTGGCATTGGGGCTGGTGCTCATGTGCTTCAGCCATGTTTTTGTGGGGCGTATGGCAGAGCTAGTGTGATGCTTTGTGTCCATCTCCCTGGAGCTGCTCCGGCCTTCTGGGGTTGAGTCCTCCTGCCCATTACTGCTCTGAGGTCCTGAGTATTTCAGACTCTCTACCATTCTCACAACTTTGCACCTCCAGGTGACAAATTTGCACTCATGCACCCACTCAATACAAACACACTTACTTCTACACATAAACTCACCCATCCACCCACCAACACAACCGTAGATAAATAATCCAAATAGTTGATGTCCATAGAAACACATTACTACTACAGCATTGTGGCCGGTCTACTTTGATGCTAGATTCAGTCTTAATTTCACAAAATCACGCTAGTGGGATTCCATTTTGAGATATCCTGTTTGTAGAGCAAATCTGCCTTGACACATGTAAGGAACAAGCTTCTCTTTATGGTATGCCTGCAATTCCAAAACAGGACACATAAAAACAAACCCCCATAAAATATTTTCCTTCCACTTCACAGATATGCACTACTTCCTGTAGCCCTATCAATTAAAATCCCAGTAAGTGCACTGATGCAGGGCATTGTTTCTTGACATAAAACCTTTCCCAGGTTGGAAACCTTTTCTTACCTTCTGACACACACATCGGAAATAATTAATTCCACTTTTGGATTCTTCTCATGATTTGAGTCAGCGTCTTTCGCTAAAAGATTTTTCACAACAGGAGGTGTTAATACTGTACATTTGATTAGTTCAACTCTATAGGAACCAGCATTACCTATGCATCAGAAAGCAGTATGCAAGAACATAATTTTTGAGAGAAGCAAAGTCAGTGCCCAGATCGAAATGCAACTTTTAGTTCTACAATAATCCTCTCTTTTACCTCCTGAAAGGTAAAACAGCAACATCAAAGCAGATAAAATTCAACCCAAAATGTTGTTTTTTTCAGTTAAAAAAGAAAACCCAGAATTAAAAATCTAAATATGAAGCAGTGATTGCAAGATTATACTTTATTATTTTGGAGCCTCCTCAATTCTGCGCCTCACTTTGATAACCTGACCTCCTGCATTTACTCTTCCTCTGCTCACTTCTGTTTTCATTGTTGTGAAGTTGTTATACATCAGTTCCAACTGGGTCAGAAAGGAAAAAGGAGAAGCATGATGAGGGGGGCTGACTGTTGTTGCCTTTGTATCCTACCAGCTTGCTCATGTCAGCTGTTAGCACTCACATCTGACACAACAGCTCTGTGTATTGATCAGAGAGTATAAACATAGCACAAACAGAACTGATAAAAGAGAAGGATTTAGTGTGAGAATGAAAGAAATATTGGATGGGACTTCAGTCTGCCCAGTCTTTGTGCCTTTCAACCACTCTTACTGTCAAGCAGAAAATCAGAATTAGATACAGCAGGTGAAACCTAACATCATCAATGCATGTCTGTTGTTTTTTCTGATCTATGTCTTATTCATGTACAGGAACGACAAGGGTTCTCCCTCGGATGGTTATTACTTTAATCTTTTTGGTTGAATTTACATTTCTGGATAAATGCATTGATCAGGCACAATCCACAACCGTCCTGAATTCTACAAATACTTGAAACCCCTTCTAAAATGCTTATAACTGCCTATTTTAATAGTTCAAACACCAAATATACCTAAGTTTGCATTAATAAACACAGTGGAAACCATCTTAGCATCACTGTGTAAGCTAACATCTACAGTCTTCCTTATCTCTACTCAGAAAAGGAAGAAATCAGAGCCAAGTGAAATGCCAATAACCTATAGCATGCCAAGTCGCATTGCACCAAGGTATTTCAGCTTCCCAAGCTGCATTGTCTTCCAAATATTTTAGATATGTTCTATGACAAAATCTGTGAAAATACACTCAAAAAAATGAATCGTTGACTTAACATAACTTTTTCATTTCAACAGGATCCACATCTTTTTATTGTGTTTAGCTGAAAGCAAAAATGATATGGAAATCTGTTACGTTCACTAGAATAAATTAACTGAACCAACAAACACTTTATGTGTTAACTTGACATAAAATGTTTACATTACATAGACAACTCCCCTGGTTCATTTTTTTTGAGTGAGACAAATTTTTCACAAATAATTTGGAGCTATGTTCCACAAAAAAACAGAAAACAAACAAACAAAAAAAAAACATAAACATGTGAATCTATGAATTGGCGGGTGTCCACTATATTCAGTGTTTTTTCCCACAAGAACTTAAAATGGCTAGAAAAAAAATGAAGGCAAATTGAAAAAAAAGAATACACCACAAAGAATAGTACTGAAGACTTACTGACAGTCAGTGAGAAAGGATGGTTGTATTGTAGCGCATGTCAAAACGTGTTCAATTTTCAGATTGTGCTTACATCATGGCATAGCTCCAAATTGCAAGTCAACTTGTGGAGTTGTCATTGTGATCACACAAATCTAGTATGTGTTTAAACACTGAAAAAGTATTCTGATGGGAGGAATTGAATGCAAACTTTTTTTTTTCTTTTCTTTTTTTAAGTCATGAAACCCTGGACTGATTTCTCAGTATAAAGACATATTATTATCTCTGTTTCTTTCTGATTAGTGTCACTGACAAAATGTTTGGTTATCTTTGTAAAATAACTGAAAAGTGATCAATTAAAGCAAAAAGGAGTTCAAATTTGGTAACAATAAATAAAATAAATAAATAAAACAAGCTCTCAAAATAAATTGGTTTTACAAAGTGACCCATCACACTGCTAATAAATGGTATAATCTACTGCAATTTATTGAAAAGAGGTTGTACAAGTGCGTCAATAGACAACAGTTAAAAGTTTCAAAGCCAAAAAAAACTAAACTAATTAACAAAAAAGCAGTGCTACTTTAAATACAGCAGGGAACAAAGATTATTAGTTCACTCTGTGAGCCACAAACACATGCTCTGAATTAATTTGCCATCTACTCTGCAGTTGTTAAAATTCCTAAATCTCATTATAAGAGAAAAGGATGTGGTTCAATATATGAGGGAAAGACAGAGGAGAGCAAGAAATAGGAAAGGAAGGGATTTTAAACAGATAAACAGTGACAATGAGATTACATCAGATAAAGACCACGTCTTCAGGAAAAGAAGAAAAATTTTCATGTGTTCGGGAGAAGACGAGAAAACTCAGAGAGGAAAGGTGCACCATCAAATATTAATGTTGTTGTTTAATATTTCATAGTGGAAATCAAAGATGCTTCTCACACACACACACACACACACACACACACACACACACACACACACACACAGAACTAATGCATGTGCTCAGTTGGAGAGTTTCAAGGTTACAGACCTGATTCCTTCCAACAGCTGAATCAGTGTCTCTGCGCTGATATGGTGATGCTAAAAAAGCTTGCAGCTCTGCCTTTTGCTAATCAGCTGTGTAGCAAAGAAATGGTTTCTACTTTATGTCCCTTTCAGGTTTCTTTTATAGTCACACTTTAGTGTTTCAGATTCAAACAACAGATGTTCATATAAAAGTAAATAACCTGTGACGATATATTTAAAATGTTTCAAGCAATCAAATCGACCATTTATGTGAAAAAGGAACTGTCCCCCAACACCACTCCCCCTCCAACCTTGTTAAAGCATCATTTTTCTATGATTAAACTGTTTTGGGGGGAAAACCAAGTTAAAATTCAGCTAACTCGTCCTGATTACTGCCAGAACCAATAAATTACTTAAAACCTGTCAGACAATAGCAAGTAGGCTAAAAAGTAACAAAAATACAAAGTTTTTGGTGAACTAACTGTCCGTCCTTTCATCCGTCTGGGTAGAAATAGCATCTATGGGAAAAACAACTCTGACCAAAAACACAAAGATGGGTCTCACATTTGCCAAAAAAGACCAAAGACTTTTCTGAAGATATCGTTAGACTGGCGAGAAAAAGTGGAACTTGTTGGAAGATTTGCATCTCATTACATCGGGTGTAAAATTAAAACATTTCACAATGAGAACATTATACCATCTGTCAAATGTGGTGCTGGTACTCAGCTATAGCGCTGGAGTGCAGCCCGCTGTGTTCTAGCTACCTGAATGGCGTATCCGCTCCACCTGCATTCATACACCCGCCGCGCACTTCGCTGCTGTTCGCGTCGAACCAGCCACCAGGCGACAGAAGAAAGGCTGTCGTATTCCGTGCATCGTGCCAGTCAATTTAATGATGCCTAATGGTCTCCCCAAAAATGATGAAAACCCGGACATGTCCAAGGAAAACGAGGACATTCGGTCACCCCTCTATGTTGTGCTACGAGCACTTAGCATTCGTCAACGACTCATTGGTGGAAGTGAGGCCGTTGTGCAACACAAATAATTATCCGGCCGAAACACATGGCGCTAAATAGTAAAACATAATTTAACGAAGCTTTGAGGCATATAATTTTAATAATCGAGGTACTCGATGAATCATTACAGCTCTTGTTATGCAGCAGGTTAATCTGAACCCTAACAGCAATGCCACATTTGGATTATTCAAAACAATCAAACCGAAAGTTTTGGAATGGCCTAGTCAATGTTTGAACTTAAATCTAATTGAGCAGCTGAGCCTTAAACAGGCTAATCATCATCAAAAACTTTTTAGTTTGGCTGAATGAAAATAATTATTACAATGACAGGGTGGCATGACCAATTTTTAGGTTTAGGCAGAACCTACTTTATTACATAGGGCCAGGCTGTTTTGGATGCATGAAATCATGTTTTGAAAACTGCACTCAGTATTTCCTCTGGTTATCTTTGTCTGTACTTGGGGAATACTTTTCATAGCACTGCAGCTTCAGACTGACATTTGTTACTGTTCTTCTGGTCTGGTCAGATTTGCTTTGACTTTATGATTTGCAGAAATCCACAGATCTCAGCTTTAGCTGCTCTCTAATAAAAGCTTTAAATGGTCGTCAGAGAACTATGTGAGACTGTCAAACACTACCACTGGCCATTTGAGGTGTAAGTGTGCAACCGTTGTCAATCATCTTTCCAGGATGTTCAGAACACCTTTAACCACACAGACTTGTCGTGCAAAAATTTCATCCCCACCGGTCTGCCTGGAATTGGAGTCTAATCTCATCAGAAAGCTGATGGCAGGTGTCTATCGCAGAGCTGCATGCACACATGGAAAGAGAGGAAGATAAAACAGTGGGCAGAGGGAAACGGATGTGAAACTGAGATTTAGAAATACCTACATCGAGGAGTAAATTTATATTTGGGTATTACATCTACCTCATCTTAATATTTTATTCAAAATTATTAAGATTTTTAAACTTTACTTTAGATAATGCATTTGGGCCAGAGGTGAGTAGTAACTAGTTGCATTTATTTGAATAACGTTTTGCAAAAAAACAAACAAAAGAAAACAAAAAACTTTTTACTTCCACTTGAGTAATATTAATTTAAAGTATTGCTACTCTTACTTGAGTAAAATTTCTGGCTACTCTACCCACCTCTATTTTATTCACTAAATGAAGACCACTTAATACTTGTTCACAAGCTTCATTGTTTTGATGATTTGCTATCTACTGAGCCTGCCATGCCATATGGAGCTTAAGGGAATACACAGTAACCTGTATACATTGTAAATGGAAATACTTGGTTCAGTTTGAACATAATATATTACCTATGACTATTGGTTCCAGAAGCTTTATGTTGTCAGAAATTGTAATTTGGAAGTGGTTTCTTTTTTGTAACTGAATTAATTTTATCCATCCTTCCAACATTTTACCTGCTTGTCCAAACAGGATCACAGAGGGGTTGGCACCTATCTTTTGCAGTCATTAAATGAGAAGAGGGGTGTACCCTGGACAGGGTGCCAGTCCATTGGAGGGTATCATTTTACAAATATTCTAAATGTTATTCTTTAAAATGTACACATAAATTTATATTTTTGTCTGTGTGATTACATAATTTAAAAAATAAACAGACATTCTGATCCAAGACCTACTTATCACTTAAGTAGCCTTTTTACCAATTACTTTTTACTCTTACTTGAATAATTTTTCAGATGTTTACTTTTTACTTTTACTTCAGAAAAGTATATTAAAGTAGTGCTACTCTTACCTGAGTACAATTTTCTTTGCTACTCTACCAATCTCTGATTAAGGCCCAGATAAATAAAGAATAAATCAGTTTGTTTACAAAATGCAGAGGTGTCAAAAATAGGAAAAGATTGAGAAGCTTAAAATGATCAGGTAATGGAGAAAAGGGAAATGACAAGAGAACAACAATCCAAATAGGATTAGGAAAAATATTTGATAAAATAAGATGAGCTTTGGGGTAGAGAGAAGGAGAGAGAAAAAGAGAACTAAGGGAAAATCATAATTGGAAGGCATGAGAAGAAAGAAGGGAGAAATATGAGGATTGGGAGAGGATATATACCGAACACAATGGATTTGGATGGGTGAGTTAGAGACCTTCAAATCCCCCAAAGAAAACACAACACAGCGAGGCAGAGAAAGACAGAGCCCTGCATGAGAGGAGATAGAGGTAAAACAAACTGGATTCTCACTGGCAGCCAGAACCAGCCCATATTTCCACCACTCTTTCTGGCTCTGAAACCCACCACATAACTCAAAGTTGCTCCCAAAAGCACACACCATGCAGCTGCTGTGCGATCCAAATTCCAAAGGCATGTAATTAGACAAGTTAAATTGGGAGCAGGAACTGTACGTTATGCAGGCACATACTTATTTAGAAAATGCCAAATCACCTCCAGTTGCCAACCAGATTTTAGTGTGCATATTTCTGTCACTGATTGTTGAATTAAGTCCTGGAGGACAAAAGTGTTAACCATGTTGCTGTTCAGGATTCTTGTACTATTTTCAGTTTAAAGGATAAGTATGGTTTATTTCAATCTGGCATGTTTGTGATGTACTCCTGTAAAACAAGCCTCCTAATGTTTTCCCCCCAAAACACAATTTTTAGAATAATCCGTTTATGTGCTTGAAAGTTGCAATTTCCCATTTTCCCCCATTTTTACAATGACAAACATCGACGTATTCCATGCAATAGTCCAATACAAAGTAATACATAACTGCAAAGTGGAAGGAAAATGACACATGGCTTTCAATTTTTACTTTACAAAGCAGTAAAAAGGCCCATGATGACTCTGGAAGAGCTACAGTGATCTACAGCTCAGGTGGGCGAATTTGTCTACACGGCAACTGTTTGTCATGCGCTCCACAAATCTAGCCTTCGCTTTAAGAAATGCTACCTCCAGTTTTAAAAGTTGATTACTTCAATTCTTACACCTCCAATCTCTAAATTGTTGAAGTAGGTTATGAAAATCGGATTTTCCAAAATTCTAAACTTTTTTCAGTATTATTTACATTAACGCCTCATTTACAGTGCAAACTGTGTTGGTTGATCTATTACCAGAAAGGTTCCTTTGTGAAATGTTTCACAAAACAGAACATGCTAAGCACCTGACGGTCTAACATTTTAATGCGAAAGAATGAAATTAAGTTTAAAAGATGTTTTAACATTGCATATTTTGCAGCAGAATGTTACTCTGGTTGGGTTTGTTTACCTTGTTCTGTCTTGTATGTGTAAAAAAATGTAACTCTTAATGTGGACCAATATGATCTTCAGTGTAAATAACAACTGATGTCTGTCTAAACAACCATCCAATTTAATAGTGATGCTGGTTGAAGTGTCTTAATGTCTCAAATGACAACAGGTGACAACAGGTACAAGTTAACAAATGTTTTCCATATAAGAACAATGTTGGGCCTCCAGCTATATGAGTAAGTCTTCACTTTGACTTATTTATATTCCTGCAGAAGGAATCTTTGAATTATAAGATAAGAATAAGAATACCTTTATTATTATATTTCAGTACAGCCTGTCCAAGAGAACAAAAAACAAACCAACCAAACAAAATAAGACATGGGTAGACAGGTAGACAGGTGCCTGAGGCTGCAGCCATGTGGAGACGCTGCCGTTTCGTTTCCCCAAGATTTCCGTCTAACGAACCAACGCTCGCCACCATTCTTCTGAGGGAGAAGACACGTTTCGCAGCTCCAGTCCAGAGCTGAGAACAGTAGCAGAGCTTCAGCAACACTTGCCGCCTGTGCCAGCCGAATAGACCTATATTCCAGGACCGGAAAGCGGGCCGGAGCTGAGAGGACGCCCCACACTCCAAGCTAGTGTGTGCCGGCCGCTCACACACACACATACACAGACGCTGCCTACCACTGCAGTCCCATGGTGCATGCTGTTAACCGAACAACACAGCCTTAAGCCCCGGAGCTGAGAGAAGATTCTAACTGCAGCTGGTTTTCCTTACCAGTGCCGTTGTTAAGAACACCCTCTCTGACCACGCTGCAAGGCTTCCCTCATTCATCTAAAATTTCCCTGATTCTCAAGGATGACCAATGTAAAAGCTTAGGATAAACTATTTGAATATTGTTTGATTGTGTTTAACTGTGTTTTCTTGTCCTTTGCAGGATTTTAATCCTTCAAATTGCTTGGGTAAAAACAGGCCCAGGAACCTGTGGTAAAACAGTTTTTCTATAAGGTTACTGACTGATGGCGTCATTTTAAATCATGCAACATGTGTTTACTTTATTTTACCGTAGTTTCTCTTCCCTCTCTTCCTACAGAGATATATATAAAATAATCCTAAAAACTTGCTAAATGTCTGTCTTCCCTAGAGCTAAATGCTTGGTAAGTGCTAAAACCAAAAGCTAGATGCTATTGAGGCTAAAGGTTCAAGCCATGGTCAACCGTGGAGAACCACTAGTGCTCATAAATGATTAACATTGTTATTTACGTTGCTTCGGACTTAAAATGTATTGTTTAAAAAGCATAACACTAGCTTCTTTATGTACCTTTAAGCTACCATGTTAGTATCCTAAAATACTAAACTAGATCCATCACTGCGGCGACTGATCAATAGATTAAGAATCAGTCGTCCAAAATGTTATTCATTTCTCGTTCAGCAACGTATTTAACAAAACATTACATTCTCAAAATAATGGGGTTGGGGTCCCTTCACTTCTGCTTTGCATTGTGAACTATTTGGACGCACACCAAATTTTGGTAACCAGTCTAAAGTAATCTTAATTAGTTTAGAGCTAATTTGGACTCAGCAACAAAACTTTTCAATACAAACCTTGGTTTTTCATGTTTATTCTTACATATTTTGATGCTGCTGTGCGAGGAATCCATATAATATTCTGGCGCAAACTAATCTAAATTCAGTGAAAACTAATTTGGCCTCATTTTCAAATTCCTCTTAATTAAAACCTGGTTTCTCAACATTCACAGCTCATACTGAACTGTGAAATTATTGCATAATTTTATTGGTTCTATTTTTACTTGTATATTTTTACTGTTTTACTTTGTGGTAGTTTATTAGTTTTCATCATCCATTCATGTTTTACTTGTTTAGTTGATGAGTGTTGATTAAAGTATTTTAACTGTAAGGTTGAATTCTTTTTGTTAATAAAATCTAGTATATCTGGAGAGAAGTTTGTGTTTATTCCATACATGTGTAGTGTCTTGCTGCTCAAAAAACGCCAGTGCTGGACTTTTACCCTTCATCTGTTGGGATTTTATTACCTAAGCCTAGGCCTTATCAGGCAGGTACTAATAAGCAATAACTAAGACTGAACTATTTGGTTGTTGTTTTCCTGATAATCAGGTGGTGCCCCAATTTGGTCATTTTGATCTAAGTTACTAGTTTTGTTAACAACTGCCCACAGCAAATATTTACAGTTATTCATTGCCAAACCAGAGTTTATTTTTGCTCAACAATATAAGCACTAAATATAATATTATTAAAGTACATTAATTTTAGTTATTACTAACCTTGAGCTTTGAGCTGTCTGTAGTGTTTTAAGTGGTTTCTTTTCCAGGAATAATTGTGTCTCTGTAAGGAGTTGACTGTCACACTATAATTTAGATTCTGTAGTAAGGCCCAAAATTAAAACACAATAAATCAGTTTGTTTCTTTTATTCAAACTGAACATTTTTAACTAAAAAAAAGTCAAGCAATAATCTAAATATATGATCAGGCGATAAAATGTGGTATCTAGATGCATAATGCATATATTTCCACAAAGGAAACAAAGAGTAAATGTGAAAAGGAACAACTTTATGTCTAGCAAAAGTTAACTTTGCAAAATGTAGCTTAGCATTTACATCTATTTAAATTTTAAATGTATACATAATAAATGAGGGAGTGGGACTTTTTATTTGTTGTGTTTCTTCATTTGATGGCAGCTTAACGTTCTTTTCAACAACTATAAGCACTATGTTTAAAGATTTATATTTTAGACACATCTAGGCTGTCTTGTCTGCAATATTCTTCATTATGCTGAGTAGAACCAGTAATGTGAGCTGCTTTATGCTGTGCTAAAAATGTTTAAGTATGGCAAATAAACAGTGAACTTATAAAAAGTTTTTTTCAGATTAATAACACTAACAAAATAAACCATTTATGAAAGGCATATTAAACACTTTATACTTACATGTTCCGCCTCATGTTGCTGCTTTAGTTAAATTCACCAAGGCCAAATGAACTCAAGGCTCAACCCACTTTTTTATCTCTTACTATTCTGTAGAGCGTCAATATCATGATCCATGAATGCAGCTCTGAGAATAAAGAATGCAATTTGGTAATATTTGCAAGGCTCTGGGGAAAAAGGGAAGAGAACAAACCTGAACAGATTCCGTAGAGATAAAATGGATAAAACAACAGTCGAAAAAATGTCACTTTCAGTTTGTAACATCTTAACAGGGACATGTGATTAAAAAAAAGAAGCTTTCATTAAACACCCACAGAGCACAACTTTGCAACATATAAATATCTTTTTTTCTAAATAATAATAAGAAGAATGTGGAGAGAGTCAGTAAACAGTTTTCTTAGGAAATGTGAGCCAGTTTTGTTCAGGTCCCATTTTGATGAAATCACAGAAATCCATAGGGGATAGAAACACAAAGACACAAATCTATAGAAAAAAAATGAGAGTCAGGCAGAAATGGAAATCTGCAATTCTCTAAGTGAGCTTATGCCAAATGTGTTGATGGTCTTAACTACTGTAGAATGCAGATACTCACAAATACACACAAGCTTTGCTCTAGAATCATTTGCACCAAAGACTTGGCATCAGCACCCAGAAGTTGTAGCGTGCCAACACCCATCGGCATCCTCTCCCTGAGCGTTTAGCCTAGAAGGTGGTGGAAATGAGGATAGGATGATGGAAGACAAACTGAAGTGTGACAAAGTAAAAAGGGTAGAAGAAAAGTCACAACTGATGAAAAAACAACACTGAAAAAGTAAAGTGATAAAAAAAAAAAAAAAAGTTGGGGAATGCAAAAAAGGAAAAACTTAAGCAAAGCAGGGAAAGACAAAGCATAAGGAGCAGATTTGCAGCCTGGCAGTAATGAAGAAGTCAGTTATTAAAATTAAAACAAACTGGAATGGTGCTGAAGTTTATGTTAGCTCTATGGCCTATTATTTATCCATATGGTATATATATATCATGTGGTGCCTGAATGCACTTAGGTATTACGTGACCCAAGACTGATCCTTAACTATTAGCAAAAAGGCAGGTGTAAAACGTATTGGCAGCAGGGGTGCCAACAATTGTGCCAGCATGATTTAGTTAAAAACAATTTCTTAACATGCGATTAAAGGTTAAGTTTTTCAAAAACTTTCAGTTTGGGATTAAATTACTGCACTGAAAGATCATACACATCTTCACCAGGGGTCACAATTTCAAGTATTAAAAAGTGATCAGATTTTACAATACAGTGTGTAGTTTGGAAGGGATCATGAAACTGAAATAGGAACCTGCAAGTTATTTTAAAAGATAGACTGAGACGAGGTTCAAATTGAGCAATCATGTCACTGTTATCCATCACAACAAACCGCACACAGGAAGCCTTCTGACACTCAGACTGAAAGTGATAATTCCTCCCAATTATTAGACACTTGGTTTGAGTCTTGAGCCAGAGATAAATTATATCCTTCTCACAATATGACAGAAATTGGACATTTCTTCAGATTGAGAAATGCAATGCTACCCTTCTGCCATTTGACATAATGACAGGTAGCCAAAAATATGCATTTCTAAACTTAATGTTTCAGTCAAGTGTCCAATTAAAACAATTTGAAATGAATAGAATGAGTAGTGTGTAATATGCTAAAAGAGCTGAAATTATCAAAAATAAGATGAAAATGGACTAAAGAGACAAGTAAACTCAGAAAATGAGACAAGTCTGGTGATACAAAGAGCAGAACAGTTAAGCCAATCTTCAAACCATTCAATGGCACACATCTGCATATTGTACTGAGTATCATCATCATACTTTTTTGGGAAGAAAAAGTAAAAAAATTTTGGTTTCTTGCTACTGAATGAAGTCTGAAGACATGGCCAAAATCCCCATAGAAGATGGCTTAATAATATCAGACTGGGTCCAAGGCATAAGCAAACTAAAACAATGCTTGGGCCCCCCAGGCTAATAGTGGGTCCACAAGACAGCTTTCAATTACACCTAAAAATCATACCTTATGTTTTTTAAACCTGCTATGTGGAGTGCAAGTTCTGCTGCCATTGTTTCTCAAGGGACTAGTATCTGAGCCAAATTCCTAAAAAAAAAAAAAAAAAAAAAAAAAAAAAAAAGCTCAAGAAGCTGATGAAGAAGGCTGGCTCTATTCTGGGGACTCCTGTTGAGCCTCAAGAGATAACTGTGCAAAGGAGAATACTTAAAAAAAGCAACAACCATGGACAACATAGTGTGTTCAGTCAGAAGCTTCTTCAGATTTTTGAGAATAGAGATTGTTACAAGAGGTCCTTCTGTCCAGAGTTGGCTCTTGGCATAGGCCAGGGACCTGCACCCTGCAGCTCCAGCACCACAAGTGGCTCGTTAGACCTTTCGTAATGTTGGCTAAAAATGAGGAAAAACATAGATATAACAAATGCCAGTTTTCAAAGTTTTTTCTTGTAACATTTGCACTGAATTTCCACAACAGAATGTCACTAAAAGTATCAGTGATATTTTTTTCTGTCACAGTTTGGAAATTATGTGCTTTTTTTGATTTTTTACATACTTTTCCATAAAAATCCCTTGGAAGAAAATGTGTTCTTTTTTCAAAGGTTATGTTTTTCTTTTATTTCAAAACATAGAAAATAAATAAATAAAATGGTGTTTTAAACATAATTTTCCTTTGGGAGATTTTTTTTTTTAATTATAAATTGCCTTTTCTCAAAAGTACATGTAACAAAACTTTATATTGCATTGGCATTCCTGTTTATCAACAAGTGGACTACTTGTACACTTTCTCTGATGTTTTGCAATCACCAGAAGTATGTTAATCTTAAAACTTTCGATTCAGCTATGATTTAAAAAGCAATGTAGAAAAGAATATTTTCATACTTTTTATATTGACGTAAACAGTTATGATTTAGACATTTTTAATCAGTTTTGTTGATAGAGCTCAACAGATTTTTGGTAACTTGATGCACAAGCTTTGAAACACAACCAATTTAACTTGTGAAATTTATTACATAGTTTTGTGTTTTTGTGGTTTCTGAGAAAAATTATCCAAATGGTCTCACTCTAAACAAGTGTCCTTGCTGTTTTTCTGACCTGCCTTTTTGCTCATCGTCTTGGTATTTGGCACCACCTTTTGAATAGACATACCACTTTCACCGTTGGAGCCCACAGTCTGGACTGCACACAGACACCCACTGAGAGTCCTTGCAGGCCCTAGTATGCGCATAAAGATTAAGATTTTTTTTCCACACAGGCTTTGTGGCTGAGCAGACAGTAGAGCACAGTGGGAGGTATGACTTAGGCTTTAGAAGAGCTGAGCAGAAAAAATGTCTGCAAACAATGAACTGAAGAACTGTTGGAAAAAAAGAGTTGTCTGAAATTCCACCACAGAAATGACCTATATTTATTGCTGCTAAAGGTGCTTCTGCAAGCTGTTTAATTGAAGGATGTACTTAGTTTTTAGAAACAAATTTAAATTGTTATCAGTTATAGATATTTTTTTAGATCTGAAAATTAAAATCTTGAATTGATTCCAACTGCTGTGATACGAATTTATTGGTCAGAAGCAGCTAAAACACCAGGCTAGTTAAAAAGAAGTGATTTGAATTGATGTAAGCTGTGGTGGGAGCTTTAAATACACTACTGAAAACCAGCTTACCATTATTGCAACAAGGAAATGTGTTGAACATAGTTTTTTACTATCATTCTGTGGTTTGGGAGTCAAACAAGCCAATATTAGCAATTAGCTGAGCTATCCAGAGCTATCACAAGCCCAACAGTTAGCTTAACAGGCAGGCTGACTCTCAGCTACCTCTCAGTACGTTTTGGGTTCGAAAGAGTGATGGGTGGTGTTACTATATATTTTTTCAAATGAGGAGAATAGTTTAAGGGCGCTTCCCTCCTTTCGCCAACATACACAGCTGACTGACAGCGCACACCCAGATGTGTGGGAAAGGGTGCATACCATGTTACAAATCAGAGAGCAGAAAAAAAAAATCAAGCACTATGTCAGACATTAACTCATGGAAAAGACATGGCTGAACGGTTTTGTGGTTTTAAAACTATTTTAAGGTTTATGCACTAGTGGCCTTTATTCAGCAGTAGCTTGACAGGAAGAAGGGCAGAGAAAGAAGGAGAAGACATGCAACAAATGGCCCAGGGCCAGGAATCAAACCTGGAATAACTGCCTTGAGGACTGCAGCTTCTGTATATGGTGCACCTGCTCTTCCGCTGAGCCATGTAGCTCCCCTGAAACAGACAATTTTGAAGCTGTGATACACTTTGAATTTAGAACCTGAAAAATGCCAAATACGATCAGAATCTAAGTAACATATCCCTGGAAACAGTAAATAGCAGGTGAATACTTAATTAATGTTATTGTAACATGTTAAACTTAAATTTTTTTTAAGCTGACAAACTTAAAACTATATATACCAAGATTAATACGGAGAACTCAATTGTACAAATGTTATGTGACGATGAAGGCATAGTTTAGATGTTTTTGAAAAGGGATTCTTTGGAGAGGGTAAAAATAGTTACTCTTTTACCTGCAGGAGATAAGTTCTTTAGCAAACTCAGATTAGATCAAATGAAAGTTTGGACTGTCCCAGACAGCTAAACATAAGTTAGAACCTTACCTAAAGTGGATTTCTACAATCTTAAAGCAACTCCAATCAAAATGTTCTTATTAGTTTACATAAATGCTGTACCATAACCCTATTATGAATTATTTTCATTCGTATTAGATGGTTACTTACATAGCAATTTGTGGTTTTTTACAAAGATGACATCAGTAAGAATGTGGAAGGCAGATAGGTAAAAACAAATATGAGTAGATCAAGAGAGAAAACAAAAATACTCAAAAGTCAAAGTTGTTTAAAAAATGTAGCAAGTAAATTCTGGTCTGTTTTTAACATCTTTTATTCTTCAATCAGATAGTTGCTCTAACCACAAAAGCTTTCTGCACACTGTTTATTTGTACATTATTCAAATGGAAAGCTCATTCCACAAACCTCTGAATGCAACAGTTTCTGTTGTACAAAAACATTACCTGTCTGGACAAAATCTGTTACATTATACAGAAATAACTCTACTCAAAATATTCATACAACTTTTCTTTGTCCCCAGTATTAAAAGGTTGCACAACTTAAACAAACCTTAAATGGAACATGCACCCTTAAGCATTAGTAATCTATATTCATGTGAATATTGTAAGATGCAGCAAACCAGGCAAAGTCAGACTATATGATGCCAGATGGCAAAAGACAGCAAGAATTCATCTCAGTTTCCAGCTAGATTTTTAATAAAGGTGTAAGGGTAAGACCTCTGACCATTTCTCAGCTTCTGTGCTTGTATCACACAAAGAATGTGCCAAACACCCTTAACCTCGGTTACATTTGTATACACACACTCACACATCTGCAAAGTAACTTTACGTCTGTCTTCTGCCCTGTATCAGTCTCTAGAGTTACTGAAAACATCGTAGGAGGAGGAAAGTTGTTTGTTATTTATACCTGTATCGTGCAGGTGCATCCTTAGATATATGTGCAAACATTGTACATGCCCACATGCGTAATTCTTGTCACTGGTTTTATTTATCTGGGACAGAGCAGATGCAGCCTGAAGCACAGTGACATCTGAACTCTGTGTCTCTGTGCAGATCATCCGATCCCTCAGTCTGTAAGAACAAGTGACATAAACTCACATTTACAGATGACCCCATTCATTATACAGTGACCCTAGCAAGGTATACATTTACTCGGAGACAAGTGAAAGAGTGTATACACATGCAATGCATGTGAGCTTAGCTGGGTTTATTGAGTTTTCTCCTCTATGCTTTACTTCTACATAAATTATTTTTAACCAGTATGCTTCCTTATTTGAGAAAATGTGCAGGTAGCTGGTTGGAGTGCTGTCGAAACATTCTTCAGCTCATTATTGCAACATCCATAACCATTCATTCAATACTCAGCTCAAGTTTTTTTTTCTTTTTTTAGTTGTAAAAGACTTCAATTATCTGTAGATGTTTGGGCCAAAAATGTGCAAAATTAGATCTAAAAGCAGTCTCACACTATAATTTGAAAAAAATTCAATAACTTGTACATATCACACTGAGCAAGCTTGAGAAATAAAGTCAAACTGTGAGGCACGAGACTTAATATTTGCCAAACTGAATTATTCCTGGCTGCAAGGGGGTCACTAGCTGGGTTAGCTGTACTGTTATGGTTGATTACTTATGTCACACTACATGGAAATTTATGACCCCCTGCTTGGTATTTGCAGCAGGTTGTCTTTCCTTGTGAGAGGGCTGAATCTGCCATGTTGTGAGAACGTCACACTGAACCACCACAGACGGTGGATCCAAGTTCAAGGCCAAAGACCTTAGAATGAAAGATTTATCCAAGGTAGCTAAAAATCACCCAGTATGAACTAGAGTTAAAGTAGAAAGTTTTGTTGACATCTAGGCTTAGTCTTACACACTGTCTAAGATTCTTTGAGGTTTGGTAATAATACACTGCTCTAAAAAGTGTACAGGCTCCTTTTAAAATTCATAGTTTGATACCCCAAAATTGTTTGAACCTGATAAAAAAAATTTCAGATTTTTTTCAAGGTTAAATTTGACATTTCTGTACAACTCAACAACAAAGAAAATCAAGCAGCTCTGTCCTGTACATAATAGATTATTCTAGACATTTCCTCATTTGTGTCCTTTAGTGAAAGCCATAGTTTATAAAGTGGTATACAAGGGGGCCAAAATGATGTCACTGGACAAAATCCAGGAGTCGATCAGCCAGGAGTAGAGTACAACCGGACCCCTGGTCCCCCTCATCATGACATATAAACATGCCAGTCATTGCAGAACATATGGAATCATGGTGACAAAAAACTGGACATTTATTCTCATCTCATGAAAACAAAACAGAAACTGTTCAGGGAGACTTACAAGGTGCAGACAGTAACACTTCAGGAACCAGGAACCAGAGATTTAACAAATCATTTTTTCCAAGTCAAGTCTAAATTCTTTGGGAGTTAAGTCCAAATCATGTCTCAAGTCTTTTGTCCCAATTCAGAGTCAAGCCTCAAGTTGCCAACGACTGAAATAAACATTTTCTCATTAAATCCACAACATCTAGGTCCCCTTTAACAAATACAGCTTAGGATTCTATATTCTCCTGATGTGTAGGCATTCTCCTGATGTCTAAGAAAACATTCACGACTGGCTAACATTTCTGAGAAAACATTGTGAAACAAAGATTTCAAAATCTTTAAAGATGGCAGCAACTTCCTGCTCTGAAGTTTTCTTCAGAGAAGAATGGTTTTTTTTTCCCAAAAATAGTGAGATTTTGAGCAGTTCCAAATACCAACCAGTTTTGACCTGAGCCACTCTAGTTTATGCTAGAAAGCAGAAGACAGGATCACAGTGATCCAAAATCAATAAAATAAAGGTCTTCACCTTACAAAAGTAAGTCCACAACTTAATCCAACATATTCAGTGCATTGACTTGAATACGGCTGTGAACAAGAGGCACAAACTAAACTAAATAAATAAATAAATAAAAATGTGTTTCAACAAAGTAACAGTTTTAAGGTATGCATCTTTAGTCACCTTTTTTGATTATTTATGATTTTACCTCTGCCAGATTTGTCTCTTTTTCAGTTGAATTCCACAGAAAATATGTTACATTAAATGTGGAAAACGTTTGAAAATCCTTTGCTTCTGTCTGTTTTTGAAGTTTCAAAACCCTGTAACATCAAACAGTATGTGTACACTTTTAATAACCACTCTGTACAACACATGTGGGCCTTATTCTCAAGATTTTTACCCTTCAAGTACTACCCAGATAAATTGTTTGTTTTGTCAGTGTGTCATTTGTATGTAACTTTTGAATTTATGATTGGAATTCACAACATAACTGTCTTCAACTAGACCCGATTCAATATCTGAAAAAGGCAGCTTGTCAGCAGTCAGTATTCTTAGATATTTCTATCAGATATTAATCAAAGGTATGCTTACAATTATAAATATTACATATTCCTGTAAATTTTAAATTCTGAGTTAAGATTAGGAGTTCTCTTGATTTAAATTAGTGTAGCAAACTGTCGGCTTTTCTGTTAAATGAAAACTGCTGTTCTTGGTTTTTCAGCAGCTTGATGGTTGGTTTAAAATTTTCTTATGATAAAAATAACAATAAGCCTAGCTGTAAACTCAAACAACAATCAATTCCTTATTTGCAAAGAGAGGGAGGGGTTATGTCTCCAGTGTACAGTAAACAGGATACACCCTGGTCAGGTCACCAGTTTACTAAAGGTCAATATAGAAACACACCAACAACAACCATTCGCAAGGGAAAAAAAATTTAACAAGCGAACATGTGTGTGCTTAGACTGTGAGAAGACATGAGAGTACCTGAAGAAAATCCACAAAAGTACAGAAAAAAAACATACAAACTACCAAAAAGCCTGAAGATCTGAACCAAAAATCAAACAATGAATGAAGCTGGTGACCCAGTGGCAATCATTCAAACACTCTCTGAGCCCTTGATCTAATACTGTAGTTCATTCCTATGTACTGAGTAAACACATTTTTGACAAGTTTTCTAAACTATAACATTAGGAACAAGTCATGTTTGTGATGAGACTAAATTTGATGTTTATTCTTGCTCCCCCTGGTTTTATTTTGAATTTTAGACATACAAGTTTTCAATCATAAATTGCTTGAGTACAAAAATGAAATAAGATGAACTAAACTGCTTGGGATTCATTTAATCTTTACTGGACTAAATGAAGGTACCAAATAGAGTCTTAAATCATGGTTGTTGCTATCCTCATTCTTTTGGCCCATCAGAATCAGTCACAACACACAACCTCCATGTCCATTTGCCCAAATAACTGCTCTTCTTTCACTGGTATAGTTACACTAATCATACCCACAGTGGAGTATGTCCTATATGCATAGAGTTCAGTGAGATTATTAAATGTTAAATAATGGATGAGAGCTAGTGAAGGACCTGTGTATATGTATGAGCCAGGTACTCTACCAGAGCTGGTGTGGGTAAACAAGAGAAGAATGACACGGAGGGGATGATTCAAGTATGTCCGTCTGATTCTATCAGTCTGTGTCAGGGGATGGGGTGCGGTGTTGGCTGTAGAAACAGGCCTATGGCGTGGTAATGGATCACTGTCATCAGGCCTATTGCCCCTCGGACCCCTTCATCTGAGCCTACAACACATCATACTGGTTGCCGTCTCAACAAACTCAGAGGGGAGTGTTTAGACATTTAGCCCGGAGAGGTGGACTTTGTCCCAAGATGCCCCATGTATAAAAGTAGGAACCACACCTGTAATTTACTCACATAGATGTTTCTAAAACGTACACCTTTAAAATCATTTAGAATCTCTTTAGTGTTTTAGCCAGTAATAAAATGTGCTTTTTTTTGTTTTTGTCAACAAAAGTGTGCTCCAGAGGCAGCCGAAGAAAGTGGAGACCAAGCAAACGCGAGCTGAGAGCTTCATTAGGGCGATCATTAAATATGGATAAACTCATTCCACAGATCAAAATTGAGACACAGGATCCCTGGCCATAAACTGTGGCGGTGGGTTGGGGGCGGGGAGGAAGGGGCATATCTCTATAGCAAATCACTTGAGTACTTGCATGTTGAAGTTATGTTCAGAATGTTTCCATATCCTCCCCTGTGAGGATGCAGAGTCCCAAAAAAGATTTGTGTGAGTCTATATTTGAGGATGCAGCTGCAAACCATTTTTTTTAAACCATTTACCGTAATTTGTTCTTGCTCCTGATTATGTTTTCCAGTTAACTCTGATTGTAGATTTTTTGGAACTCCCACAGCAGCTTCAGATGTTCAACAGCAGATTTCTGGCATTCAGCACACATACTCCTACTGAAGCATAGAAAGGTTCTGGGTGTGCACACAAACACGCACAGGGCTGTCTGAGAGCTCACGAGGAGGTGACTTTGGTTAGACTGCTTCTGTCTGGATCTCAAAGGACATTACAGAGACGCCCAATAAAACTTATACACACACACACACACACACACACACACACACACACACACACACACACACACACACACACACACACACACACACACATATATCCGTCTTTCTCTTTGTACTGTTTTAGCTAGCAGGACAGTCACCTCTCAATGACAATGACAGTCTTTATTTGTCTCTGTCTCCAATTGTTACTTATATCAGTCTAAGGTAAACAGAATGTCTTTGTCATGGTATATATTTATGCTCTGCTTACTGAGTTTAAATCTACAGAGAGATAGTTGTACTCTTTGAGACTTACTTAATACTTCTTCTTTAAGTTATGTGGCTTAACATTACTTTACTGAGAGCTTCCTGTCCTTTTCTTTTGTTTCTCCTCTTTAAGCGTTCTCTCTTCAGCCACCTAACGCAAACCATTTTACAAATTTTCCTTTTCCTATAGCCCTCTCCTTATACAACCTACTTTGCTTTCATCTCCTGCTTCTGATCTTTTTAACTGAGCATCCATGCCAATCTTTTATCTACCATCTGCTCATTTTCACCTGTTACTTGTTTCCCATTAATCACCTCATTAGTAGTCATTAGTGTGAAGTTATGAGTGCTTGTGTGAGTGTGTGTGTGTGTGTGTGTGTGTGTGTGTGTGTGTGATATTCAGATATGCAACAGGTATCAGGTCACTGTCAAAACTGAAAACTTTATCAGAAATTGCATTGGGTTTATTTCAAATGTAATGGACACAGAGAGAAAAAGGAAAGAGAGAAAAGTGTGGAAAAGGTTTAAAAAAGGTTTAAAGGGAAAGAAGGAGATAAGAGTGGAGGAGAGAAAGAAGCATAGAAAGAACACAAGTCAACACCATTGAAGTCTGGCTCTAGACCTGCAGAAAGAGAAAACCAAAACTGAGAAAATACAACAACAAACAACATATGCAATAATAACAGTTATAACTTCACTAGAAACTATATGCTATACAATATTGTGTTTCAAGTAACAGATGAGAGACTATTCATCCTTTGTGATATAAGGACTTTAGGCAGAACTACTCTCTAATCTAAACTGTCAGAAATGGAAATGCACTTTATAATGTAAAACAAAGTAATTCCTAATCGCTTTTGGCAGCTTAATAGAGTTTGTTTTGGAGATAAACTATCCTGGTAGTAAAATAAGTACATTGCATGCATTGTCTCTTAAAGAGATATTTTGATTTTCTGAAGTGGGAAAGATAATGAGCAGTCAGTATCTTACTTGGGGTAGATAACTGAACATTTTCAGTTGGGCAGTTGGGAAGTTTCAGAGTGTTTTGAGTATTCACAAAACTTCTGTTGTGAATGTTGTGGACCCTTGGTGGTGTGTGGAGGATTCACCCATCTATCCATCCAGCAGCAGAAAGCTGTTCTGGTCAGTAGCTCCTAAGAGCATGATGTTTACCTTGACACTAAAATTTGGTTTCCCAAACTTGCTTCGATTCAGCAGAATGGTTATGGAGATTCTGGCAACCATGGGACAGTCCTCAACCAATAGGAAGGTAAGCTTATACTGAAGAGTATATTGGTCTGTGGTAACCATAACATTTTAAGGTTAAACCTGTTCTGCACAACGAAAAATGATAAGCATAATCAGCTGTTACAAAATGACAAAAAATAACAAAATTGTTATATAGGTTTTCTTGCCAGTTAATTTCCACTCTTGGGCTCAGTGAGAGGTTTCTATCTTCTCATGCCAAAACAGACCTTGTTGACATTCAGATCATTTTATGCTGTTTAGCTGAGCCTTATCACTTTACTATTCTCTTACAGTATATGATGCACCACTAAAGCCACATTCACACTGCAGGTAAATATGAACCAAATCTGATTTATTTTAAGTCTGTGTCGGTGAAGCGCATCACATCACGATCACACCACTCCTGGTCCAACCACGCATCCCAACAGACTTTTCTATGGAAGTTGTAGTCAATGCTCCACAAAAGGCCATTGCTATTACTTGTGCTTTCTTTTTATCAGCTTCCTGCATCTTGTTATGATCTTGACAATAATAATAATATCAGCTCTCATTGCTCAATCACCTTTAAATGGATCTATAGACAGCAGCATCCATTATTGCCTCCCTAAACGGCACACTGCTGTGTGACGTCTACGTTCTTCTTTTGCGCATGCAGGTTGGTTTTGGGTTGCAACCCGTTCACACAGAAATCTGACTGTGGTTGCATCTTTTAGTAGTATGAACGTCTGCTGTCAAGCTTGTTAGCCAGACGTTACAAAAACAGGACACATTTAAATATTTCTTGCTAACAGTTGCAATTTGTTTACCCTGCACTCTCTCAGTGGGGACTTCACCTGTATCGCAACAGATCCTCACACAGAATATCTCAGTTTTTAGTATTTTGCCATTTCATTATTAATTGACTATGGTTGTATTTGCAGTTTGTCTTTGTGTCTGTGGCCTAATCTCTTGAATTGGATCTTGCCTCTGGGATTTTGCAGGGCCAAATGTACTAGTTTCATCAGACATGAAGATGAAACTTCAGCCTTAACTTGTGAGGTTTAAAGGCAATATTTTCTTTCTTCACCTGTTAAAGAACCAAAAAACAATCTTGTTTCATAACTAAATGCCCCCAAGAGTCAATAACAAAAATTCCTGCAAGGCCTTGCTGAATGCTTTTGGAAAAACAATAAAACTTACTTCAATTAAAATCTTGTAAAAAATGCTTCTCAAAATTCCTAAATATTTTTTCGGGTTAGAGTGTCTCTGCTCAGTCACAACTGCCAAAAAGGCTTTATTATTATGTTAACAAGCCTCCAGGATGATGTCACAATGTCCTCATGTCTAGCAAGGACCTGCAGCTCATTAGCCCAGAGATAAGAGACTTTTTTTTAGTTCATGGTGTTTAAACATGATGGTCCATGGCTCAATTGGCAACTCTGCATTTGCTTTTAGGTTCTGGTGCCAGTCCAAATCAGTTACTGAAAAGACTTTGGTACAAACACAGGCAGCCCTTCAAATGTTGTAGCAGATGGGCATAAAGGCAAACTGCTCAAGATGATACTTTGGACACATGAGTGGATGGGAAGAGGAAGTCTGGAATTGGGACAGGCCACAAGCTTTGGTGTTTGTGTATGTGTTTGTTTGGCTGCTTGTAGATCTTCTGTGCCTGTCAGCCTGAGGGGCAGCAGACATTATGGAGGGCTAACACTGTCTCTTACTGCTGCATGTAGCCTTTTGGCACATGAGAGGGAACACAAATCGGTGCTGTCTCTACTAATGCTGCCCCACACATGCTTGCATGCAAATAAACACACATATATATACAAGATGTCTCTTTTCTATTCAGCTGCTTATTAAGAATGTTGCCAGATACAGTGGATATCGATGGACTTGTAGAGTGTATTAAGTCAAGTCAAGTCACGCTTATTTGTATAGCACATTTCAGCAACATAGCAGTTCAAAGTGCTTTACATCATGAAAATGTAAAGACATCATAAACATATCAAACAGTCACTGGTTGTGTATTACTGATGTAGCACAAAAAGAACAATGACTATATTTAGGATTATGAGATGAAATCATTGTATCATCATGCACAGCCTAATTTAAGAATTTTAACATTATGCTTTGACTATTTTACGATTAAAACGCCAAGGTATCTGCAGCCAAGTGGCAGTCCAGGAAGATAAAGTCATGTCAGACTGCTGCCAATTAGACAAACCATTGTAAAACAGACAGTTCCAATATCAATCTTGTCAAGCACAAGCTTTCAGTGATTTTTTTTTAAGGTTCCATTTCTTCCCTCCGCCTTCATCCATCAAAGACCGATTTTAATTTAAAATCTGCTCCAACTGCATAAAAAATCTTACCTGGAAGAGTCATTTCAATTAGAACAGTCCATGTTTGCAGGGAGATGAACTCTGAAAACTAGGATGTTCCTGTCAGAAACAAAGCATCTTTTGTGCACTGAGCATGCCCCCACTCTTCTGTCTTCAAAATAACATTTTGCACAATAATGGAACAAAATAACATTCCAGCTTCAGAATCTCACCTTTACCAACTGATTACAAACATATCTTTCACTCCCTACATATATATTTCAAATTTCTTGTGTTACAATAATATGTGTACTTGTCGTATCTACATGTTTTTTTTTTACCCAGGATCATAGTGAGTCTTGTCTGGATTGTTAAAGCAATTTCTCTTCATAAAAAGGTTCTCATGTGGCATAGAGCTTTTTAAGTTAATGTTACAACTTCTTTCCATTTCTTCAACAAATGGAACCAACAGATGCAAAGTATAGAGTATTAAAAGTTTCTTTGTGTATTTTTGCTGAAAGAATGTTTGTCTAAAACATGCTCACAACAGAATGGATGAGATGAAAACAGTAATGAGTTAGTAGTCAGTAAAAATTACAAATTCAAATGGTGTTTATGTCTACCCTTTTCATGAGAAGCCATCTTTTTTTTCATGGGCATCTGGTAACCTGATACTAGCTATAATATCACAAGTTGACAGTAATTAAGTTGTTTCCCTACCACCATGACACATTTCCACATAAAAAGAAGTAAATGTGGGCTGCATAGTGGCACAGTTTGTAGGGCTGGTGCTGAAGATGATTCTTAACTACTATAAAAACATCTACAACCTCATGGTTTGATTGAGGAAGCTAGAACTAAATTGAATATAAACCTGATTAAATCTGACAAGACTGAATTGCTAATGGAAGTAAAAAGTAAAACATGTTTTAAATCTGGGCACTATGAATCCACTTAAGACCTTAAGACTCCAGCTAGGGTCTCTAGCTTTTAAGAGTTTATCTATCTAACCCAACAAAAAACAAACTATATATATATACATATATATATATATATATATATATATATATATATATATATATATATATATATATATATATATATATATATATATATATATATATATATATATATATATATATATATATATATATATATATATATATTTGCTAGAATATTCTGGACCCTCGTTTTATTTATCTCTTGTTTTGGAAGAAATAAGATCCTTAAAACCTAAACACCACGCAAGCACAAGCTCACAATTGATCCTCCTACTCATTGCGTTCTTCCACACTTCCAAGCTGTGTGTGGTGACATATTTGGTGTAGCATTAATCCTTTTGATGCACCTACGCTGTGCTGTTTGGAGATTATTAAAGTATATCACATTTGGCTTCAGTGCTCAGGACTGACTAGGCTTAGGAGAAAAACAAAAGATCTGAAATACAGCACATGTAAACACAATTTGACAGTAGGCACAAGTTCAGATTTGTTGGTGAAGAAACATGCTGCATGTCAGCAGTTACATTATTACAACTTAATTTCAGTGATACTCCTGTAAATGTAAAACTTTTAACTTAAGGTGGATGTATCACACTTTTAAATCCTTTCTTTTCACATTTAAATCATTCAGTTGTGGTCTATATAAAGTGGAACTGCAATGCTTTAGTCTGAATTTCTCGTTATTATAGCTCCACAGGCTCTGCTTTTACCCCTGTTCTAAGATGTTTCTGACAGCACTTTTGGTGTGGTCTCTTTAAAGCTGCAGTATATAACTTTTATGAAAAATATGTTTTTTACATATTTGTTTAAATTATCATTATGTTATGATAGTATAAGAGATATTCTGTGAAAAAAAAATAAGCTCCACTGCCTTCTCCCAGTGCTCCCAGTACTAACTGCAGAAATACACCACTCAGTCAGAAACAACCAATCAGAGCCAGGAGGAAGGTCTTAGTACTGTCAGTCACCCTTGTGAACACGCCGCTTACACACTCCCCATTGCTCTCTGCTATGCTAGAGCTGGATCATAACAATATAGCCTGACATGAATGCTAAGGGTAGTTAGCATGGTCACAGATGAAGGTGGATAAACAGTTTTCCTGAAAAACTCAGAAAAACTCTGCCATTAGCACATTTAGCAGCTCATACGCAAGGGTGATTAACAGCACTAATACCGTCCTCCTGGCTCTGATTGGTTGTTTAAGGTCGGGAGGGGTGCATTTCTTTAGATGGCAATAGTAGCTCAGGGAGGAGGTGGAGGAGCTTGATCTTTTCATGGATCATCTGTCTGATACCATACTGTCACAACATGGTGACAGTTTTAACAAATATGGAAAAAACATATTTTTGTAAAAGTTACATACTGCAGTTTTAAATGCAAATGAGGAACTTTACACTCCCCCAAACCCCCCTGAGATTGCAGAGCGTTCCACTCCACCACCTTCGGGCATTTTTGTAGTTTGATAGCAAAGATATGATTGTCTAGTGGCACAGAAATGTCACTGAATGCATTTGGATCATGTGTTCCTCAAAACAAACAAACAAAAAACAAACAAACAAAAAAAAAAAACAATGACAAACTCTTCATGTAATAATATAATTCAAAATGCACCACGGTTATGTAATCAGGGAGCTAAAAGCGAACAAACAGCGCTAACATAAGCAGAAGGCACAATGCTACTGCTATCAAAACAATGCCCTGGTACTTCCAGCTAACCAATTTCACGAATCAGCTATTTTTTTTATGTCTTGTGATGTTGTAGTTAAAGTTCAAGAATGCTGAAGCTACAAGTGGATAATTTAAAATGTTCGGTTGTTGGGTGTATTCACCCACGCAATTCATTACACCGTCCACCAGCAGTAGGTTGCTGAAGCACCTTGAAGTGCTTCATGCAAACGAAGTGGATTTCATATCAACCCACAAAAAAATTCTGCCTAAAATATAGTTTTGTCCATTTGCATCTTACTGCTTTGCTGTGTTTGTTGCTTCCATACACAGAAACAACTGACCCCTCAATCAGACAAAGACTTTTGGTAAACCCTTCTTAACACTGGCGGAGAATCTCTTCGAAGTGCCTGGTCAAATTTTATTTTTGGGAAATGTACCCACATAAGTGGGGCAAGTCATCATGACCATGTTTAGTAGTTCTGTAGCAAATACTGTGACATAATAGTTCAAAAAGCATAATAGAAAACAGTGAAAACTTAATGGATTGAAAAATATGACCTAAATAGATTATAAAGATATCTACCAGCACCCAGAGAGACTACATAAAACTTTTCTGCACTGTAAGAGATTTCAAGTACGTAACAAAATGTATTTAAGGGCTAAAAAAGTGGATTTTGCACGATATGTGCCCTATAAGTGATGATTCATTGTCTTTATCGTACTGAGTTAAGATTAAGTTTATATGGCAAAATTTCAGTTTGCAGTAGAGGACTACAATTGTCCTTACCAGATGCTTGGCAAAAGGCAATGAAGTAATCCTTGCTGAACAAAAACAGCAAAGGTTTAATCCTATTTAATGTCAGAAAATTTGAAAAAAAGTTGTGGATGACTCAAAGGGACACAATTTTTTTTTTCAGGCTGAATGGCACAATAGTTTCCTGTTTGAGTAATGTGAATAAGGGCCAGCAGCAAAATAACATCTAACAAGAGTAAATAAATAAAGCTGCTTTAAAAAGAAAATGTATTTAGGAAAGGAAGCTATAATAATATAAGGGGGTATTTCTGTTGCCATGCTGTATCCACAATAAATTTGACAGTAAAACATCAGTTATCAATTAATTTCAATCATCAGGAGAGTGGTAATAAATCAGGCAGTAATGGAAAAAACAAGAGATTACTCTCACTGAAACAGTTCAACACACCTCTAGATGCCTATGTGGCCTTGAAGCAAACTGCCTTTTTTCTGAACAGGCTCCAAACCTTTTCACCCATGCATGAAAATACTCACACAGCTTACATAAAATTAGATTTTCCCTGAAATCCATTTGTCCTTGCCACACAGGAACATGAAGCACACGTGTATAACAAAAGCACACAGATGCCTGGAAACTAGCCTTGTAAAATGTGAGCAACTTTCAGGGTGTTTGTATGCAAGCTGTCACACATTGACCTTCCTATGCAGCACCTCTGGCAGGACCAGCTGCAACGCTACGTTCAGGTCTATCTGGAACAATCACACAGGAGAATGAGTCCCTTTCAGGTAAATGCCCAAAAATGTTGTTACTCTGAGATAGACCTTTACAACAAAGAACCACCACTGCAGTATTGTTTTATTTAGACTGAGAGAGAAGGAACTAATAAAGACTGACACATGAAATATGTGGAGGGATGCTGTAAGGTCAAGCAAACAGTTGTGAGGTAGCAAATGCTGCAGTTTTGGTCAAATTTGTCACATTTACTATTTATGTGACATGTTAAATGTGTAAGTTATCTTTTTACTTAACTGATGAAGTGCAGTGTTGCCAACAGCAGCAATGGGAGTATTCAGTCATATAGTTAACATTAAATTTTGTGGCTTAGTTAAGATGAATTTAAGTTATAGTACAGTGGTAGTTACAGCAAAGCTACCGCTACACTGTTTCTTACAATGGAATATCTCAGAATGGTTTTCTATGAGGGTTAAAAGATAAAGAAATGAAGTCCACTTTCAGGAACAAGGGATTCTTTGTAAGCATTTGTATTGTTTATGATGTAACAACATTTTGTTTATTATGTGTGCATTGAATGAAGGGTAGAAAGTTTGTGTGTTACATTATAAGGAATGAGTGTGTTATTTTTTTTGCCATGTTATCACCAGGGGTGGAGATTAAAATTTTCTCCACTGGCCACAGAGGCTGGTGGGGAAATATTTTGTGTAACAGTTCCTTTGATTACAAACCCCACAAGTACAATCAAATTGTATAAAACATGTAATTTGTTATTAACTCTAAGAAAAACAATTTACTGACAAGAAGTTTGCCGTACAGATGTACTTCTACAGACTAATTTAACATAACGCAGCATGGACACCTTAACAGAGGTGTAGCGCAATAAGTTTGTTTTAAGTAATTACTAACATCAAAATTTAACAGTTTACACAACCCTAACATTGACAAAGGCCTTTCCTTACTTTGTGGCTTCTATATCTTGTTGTTTCAAAAGTTAAAATAAAGCACTGCAGCCTACAAGGAGGAGAGGAACCATGTTAAAAAATTGTGTTCTCTTTTAGGCCATTTTTAGCTTATATTCTCGCAGCTTTTCTGACCCAACCCGCCACGTATTCGCTCACTTCTCGACTACGCTCAGCTGATTTGGTCCAATTTATAACCTCAGAGGAGACTGACAAGTCAAGCCAAGGAGAACTGAGGGATTTCATTGGATAAGCCCAATGTCCGTCAAGAAAATCAACCAATGAGCCGTCACGGTTGATAAAAATTATTTTTAATATATTTGTTTTGTTAAATTATGACAGCCTCAAGGCAACCCATATATGTGCATTGGCCTGTTCAAATTGCCAGTCTGCCACGGTGGCTTGTGTGTTGTTCAAATTTACACGCCACTTCATACATTTACCTGCATTTGGCATTTCCCACCCCGGTCGTCACTGTGTTCCCTTTTTAATTTTTTTTAAATTAATGATTGTCTGACCATCCTAGACTGATAATCCCATTTTAAAATAATGGGACTAATTTCCTCATCGCAAACTCCTACAGTAGCTGCTGGCTGCAGGTTTAGCCACTACAACAGGTGAGATAATAGGTGGGCATTGCATTTGGTGCCATTGAATGCCATTGAATTTTTCAACATGTTGAAAAAATTTGTGGATGTTCCATTTTGTATGCTACACAATTAGATGTGTTTCCATGTAATTCTAGAACAATTATTGTTTTAAAATTTCTTGATTAAAAGTTGAAAAAACTCCAAATATGTAAAAAAATATTGTTGCATTTACTTAATTTTCCTGGTCATTTTATGGAGACTGAAGTCCCTTAAGCTTAAGTGCTGTTTCAGATAGTAAGAATTCTGTTTTATGAGCCCTGGCCTGCTGGCTTATAACTGTTAACTTAACTCAACTATGAGGAATTACCTCTCTTAAATGCATATACAAGGGTACTTTTGGGTTTTTTCTACATTTAACTACAACTACATTTGCGGGCCTAATTTTAGGGCATTCATAACAAGCTGTAAAAACAGACTTACTAATTTAAAATGTTGCATAAAAAAAAAAGACTCATAATATCCAAATCACTACTGAGTAACAGCCTTCAGGGTTGTTAAAGTAATTAATATTTTGATATAATCAATACTAAAATAAAGGAATTTTTTTGAAAAAAAACTCAATAGCTGAAAATCAAATCAGTGAGCTGTTACTGGAAGTTTAAAACTTCTGTAACATGGCACGTTTGCCAAAGAAGAGCCATTGACCCTCAGTTGAAATGGAAAAGGCAAAGCACAGTTGGAAGGTATTTTGCCTTTGTGGAAGACAAACAGGAAAAGTTTGATTTCCTACAACCTATTTATTTTACATCAGTTAAAACAACAAAAAAATACTCATGTGCTGTTATTGATAATATTATTCTGATCTAAGAACCCTTGAAACAACAAAAATACTCATATGCTGTGATTGAAAATATTATTCTGATCTAAGAACACTTTAAATTAAAAACCTTGTCAGCAGTATCAACAATTACACTGATTTTAAAGCATTTTTCTTGGATATCAATTTCAAATTAGAAATTTTGGTATTGTGACAACCCAATCATACTTTTATTTCAATGGCACAAAAGACAGGATGACATGAAAACAATGCTCTCATATCACTTTACTATATATTTACCTCTGTTGCATTGATAATTTGATTACCGGATAAGCCAGGCTGTCACAGATTTTTTAGAATATGTCAAATTCCACCATTCCACCAAGCACCACAACTCACTCATGCCATACAGACCACATATCTGCATCCCTACTACAGAATCAACACAACTTCAACTCAAATCACAACAATGACCCAGTAATAACATCACTTTATCTCAAGCTACACTATGCATACAAACCTTTTGTTCAAATATACACTTCACTCACCTCAGGTTGTTGAAGGCTTGAACCTTAAAGTGACACTTGAAGTGAAAGTTACTTTCTGATTAATCTGACCACTTGAGGGCACTCAAAAAGCATTGAAGTTTCTTTTTCAGCGAGTTAGTTAATACTTTGATTTAAAAAGATAAACAATACAACAGGATGTTCACCTAACGATAAGTAATGCAGTTGGTCCTTATGCAGTTGAACACTATATACAATATAATATACTTTTCAATACACACACGCATATATCCTTGTACTTCTGTACAAATTGAGGACTTTATATTGACCTTCTTTCATTTTAGTAACTGCATTTATGCCTAACCCAGACATTTTCCCTAACCTAAACTTAATTCACACCTTAGTCCTACACCTAACCCCTAACCCAAAAACAACATTCCTTCTTATGGGGCCTGGGCTTTGGGCCCCATAAGGAGCAGTGAGTCCCCACAATGTGTAAGGAAAATGGCCCTTAAAATGTATCAAATACAAGGACACACACACACACACACACACACACACACACACACACACACACACAAGCACACACACACACACACACACACACACACAAGCACACACACACACACACACACACACACAAGCACACACACACACACACACACACACACAAGTTCCGCATATGGAGCATCAGAACAGGAGCTCATCAAAAACACACATACATTAAATCTGGTCAGGTCTTTAATGTTCTAAAAAAAAAAAAAATCAACAACAAAAAAAATCAACAACTCCCATGTATCCCAGTGTGATGAAAAACATCACACTGGGATACATGACAACACAGGAAACAGTATGACAACAGCTTTGCCTTTTTTTTCTAATTACCTCACTACTGAAGTAAAAGGTTAAATTGGAGTTCCCTCAAAGACCTATACCTGTTTATTTTCTTACGTAAAGTGTTTTGACACAATTTAACTCTGTGTGTGGACACTCTAATTGGGCAGTAATAACTGTCAACAAAAATGAAAGATGCTCCCAACTGCTGCGTGCCCGTGTAATCATCAGATTTAAGACGTAGTGCTGCAGCTCTCAGAGCAGTTCAGTGAATGAATGTAACAAACAGAAACAACAACAGGAGGTCGGTGGGTAATTGCATGTTTATGGTTTATACAAAAGCCCAGCATGATGCAAATGTGTGGGAATGTCTTTCATTGAAGAAACCAAACTGTTTTTGTCACACAATTGGTAACTTTCTTTGTTCATGTGTTAGTGTGTTTGTCTGTGTGTGGTTATGTGTTTTACTGATAATGTGTGAGAATGCAGGGACATAAAAAAAAACCCAATATGATGCCAGCATATGTTAATCCCTCATCTCTAAACGTTTCAAATAGCAATAATGACACTGTCTGCCCTGAATGATCATTTATACCTTAAATTCCTCAAAACCTCAAGAATCACCAACACACAAGCTTAGGAAGTATATTGAAAACAAGTTACCATCCTGCAGAAAGACAGGGGGTCTGCATTGGGTTTCCTTGACACTTTAAAAACAGAAAGATTCTATTGAACCACCACAGAAATGGGAGAAGTGAGAGATGAGATATATAGTAATAAGAACACTTTCAAGATGGGATAAAGGAAACAAAAAATATTTTTAAAAAATGAGTGACACATTGATATTGGAGAGATCAATAAAAATCCATAAGGTTAACAAAAAGAAGCATGGGAAGCATTTTATGCATTGTTGGCCAACATGATCAATATAGGAAAGAGCAAGAAAAGGTATCTGGTAAAGTTGTGTAAAAGGTACCAAATCAATTCTGTCTGGAATGGCTGAAAAAATCCCAAAGATGCAGACAGTTCCATGTGTTGACTTAAAATGCACAACTGCTTTGAACAAAGTGTTAATCATCATGTTATCAGTCTTTGTCCATAATGCACAAATCACTGCCCTCAAAGCAATTCCTTTGTTGTAACTGGATGGTTGAATATCGGCATGATATGCTCTTGTAAGCTACGCCAAGTTTTTGAGCATGTTGTTGAGTTTTTCTAAATATGAAGGTCAGAATACTACTTCATTTACTATGCCACATCTGCTCAGCTCTTGTTTGGGTGTGCCAGGTTCTAAAGGGCATCATTTAAAATGCATGTGTCTATATAAGTTGCATAGGTCACAATTAATAAATATTAAATACCTTATTTTATTTTGTAGTGTCTGATTGAAGAATAAGGATGTTTTACATATTCATCATGGGCATGAAGGACATCAGTTTGACATTAGTGACTATCAACTGTTTCAGGCCGAATAAAATAATAAATGTAATGCCAGTATTTTTTTTTTTTTTTCAAAACACGTAGTGAGGGCACAAGTTCAAATTTATTGGATATTTTCTGAATTTAACATGGAGCTAACATTATGTATACTGGCTCATATTTGCTTTACATTTAATAGGATTGTTTGTTGTGTCAAGTTCATTTCTGTTTCTTCTTTCATCTGTTATCCTTTAGATTTAGGTTTATGATCTTCCAGCCTCCCAAAAGTCAAAATTTTTGAGACTAATAAATCCTCTTATTCAGCCATCAGCCTCTATATAAAACCATAATCACCACATGTATATAAAACACATTGTTCTATTATGTTCATTATTTAAAAGATGAAGATTCCCCCTGTTATGTCAGTGAAATGACATGCTGAAAGTCAAGGCGTGTTCACTGGTGTGTTTTTATGTTTGTCTTTTGTAATTTTTCCACCCTTCCATTCACCTGTCAGTCTTTCCATAAATCCATCCCACTCTTTAATGATATGTGTGGAAAATGGTGCATGTCCATCTCTCTCTGTCTCTCATTAGGATCCTGATGATGCTCGTTAAAGTAAAACCTTCACCTGATGTTATGCTATGAATCGGTGATTATCAGTAACTTGCAGTTCAGAGTCAGCATTCAGGTTTTACTGCTAACTTCAGCCTGTGTTTTGCCACCCTGCTTCCACCTGTTCCTGTGCACACACCTGCACCAGGCTTCCTCTCTTCAGTTAGAGTGACTGCTCTTAAATGAGCCATATCCCCTATTTCAGCAGACCTGTTTAGGATGAAAGTGTAGCTTTTTGTGTAATCAAGGAGATAGGCTGACGTCCCTGCACTGAACAGTCATTCTGGACTTTTCAGAATGAACAGGGGAGGCACTGAAAGACAGACTCTTCAAAATAGTCTGAGTAGAGCTTGCTATGTCTCATTGGTTTCTTGCCTTTCCTCTGAAAAGCATCCACCCAAATCTTCTGCCGACATGGATCTTTTGGAAAATTAGAAAAGCTTGCAGATGACCCTGCACCATTTGTACACATAAAGCCACAAAATATCCCATTCCAAATCCCCCAAATTATTTACAACTTTTAAAAAAAAACTGCTTCTAACCAGCAATCCAAATGAGAATGAAAATCACCATGAGCTTGAATGAACAACATAGGGTGAGCATTTAGGGTTGTCTTCCCCCCGGGGCCTGGACCTGGTGGTTGAGCAGAGGTCAGAGAAAGGAGCCTGAGATGACGAGGGTGGATACAGGGCGGAGGTGAGATGAAGCTTGGCTGGTAAGCAGGTGGAACCATGGATTGCGAGCCTTATAGCCAGAATCTTGGACGCCAATGGGCAGCAGCAGAGGCGTGGACCCAGTGATGGATAATGCAGATAAGCTGGAGAGAGTCTGCCAAGTTGAATTTACAGTAAGCCTTCATTTCAACCTGGAGGAACTCGCACAGAGAAAAAGAGAATTAGAGAGTGTTATTGACTTAAAGTTCTTCGACACTCAGACCCCCGCAGAAGATGAGTACGCTGAGAATCACCATGAGCTTCAATGAACAACATAGGGTGAGGATTTAGAGTCGTCTTCCCCACCAAAAGAGGGGGCTGAGGCCGAGTTAAGAGATGAGGAAGAGGAGTTTATGGTGTGGAAGTTAGAGGAGGTAAGTCGATGGTTTAGAGAAGGCGACAAAGTAGGCTTCGCTAGAGTATAGGAAGAGAGATGATGAAGATGCATATCTGCTAAGGACAAAAGAAGGTTAAACTAAATGTGCTAGCAAAAGGCTGCTTGCCTGCACAGCTAAGAAAAACACCTGCAAGACGGATGCACATGGGCAGATGCACGGCCATACTGTGAATACACACCCACACAGTGGATCAAAGCAGCGTGGAGCGGATGCACAACTGCACAGGCAATTGGACACCCACGCAGCGGATACACGCCCACACAGCTGATACATGGCTGCACAGCGGATTGACGCTAGCATGGACAGATTCATGCCCGAGCGGAGGATACACGTTTGCACCAACTAAGTGAGCTGGTTCTGGTGAGAGGCACAGAAAGAAAAGTTTAGATATGATAAAGCACTCCACCACCATTAAGTGCTAAGTAAGCTTACCTATATGCTGAGAGAGCAATGGGTAACAAGCACAGAAGAGAGGTCCAGGCAGATGTAGGAGGAGAAGGCAGCTGATGACCAGTGGCAGAGCTGCTGAAGTTAAGCTGTGAGTATACCCCAAATCACTGCAGCCAGGCTGATGCTAGCCTAAATGAATGGCCTGAGAATGGCTGGGGAGAAGTTTACAAAACTCTAGAATTTTCCAAGAAATTTAAAGAACCAGGCAATGGATATGTGGAAGCCTTCAGGAGTGAGAGAAAGAGGCTTCAAGGGAAAGCCAAGCTTGGGGCATTTAGAGCAAATCTGAGCGTGACATGAAAGGGGACAGAAAGGGACAAGTGTTTTACCTTTTGAGCATTTGAGATTTATTTAAGAAGAAGTTGACAGGATGGCTTGAAAAGAGGCTTTGAGAGCTACATGGTTGCTGACATTCAGAGTGGAAATAATGACTGCTCTTAAGCTGCTGATGTAAGGGAGCTTAAAGTGGCGTTCATCGAGCCAAAAAATGATGGTTCGGATCGTGAGATGACAGAAAAGAGGCGTTACGTGAGCTGCACAAAATTTAGCAAAGCTGTGCCATGCTAAGGGCCAAGGACTAGCGAGAGCGTATTGGTGAGGATGTTAAGACAATATAGTTGTTGATGACAGACTGCTAGGTGATGCGACAAAGAACAGGAATAATGGACTTGGAAGTGGAGCAGCTTTAATTAATAGCTTTGACCATTGACCACAGCGGCTTATTGCATGGGCAACAATGCACTTTATTTCTGATGAAGGCCCTGTGGGCAACAGGCTACAGTGATAGGAATAATTCCTTAGAATCTGGAGGACTTGACAGTGGGAATAAAGGGACTACTATTCAACAAAAAACTGCTCTAACCCTCCCCCCCACACACACACAACCTGAGGACAGGGCAGCGTCCAAGTAAAACTGGAGCAAATAAGCGGAGCGCAGCACGACATCATGGAGGGAGAGCCAGCAGAAGGCTTCAGCGATAAAACCAAAACCCACAATTAGGCCCGAAAGCTGGGTGCAGTGATTGACTCAGACCTGAACCTACAGACATATGAAGACAGTCACAAAATTTGCCTTCTATGACCTAAAAGTGATACCATGATTAAAGGACTAATGACCAGCAAGATCGAAAAACAGATCAGACATATGTTTATCAGCAATCACTTTGATTAGTGCAACACTGTACAGGTCTGCTTAAAAGTCAAACAGCTCCAGCTGATGAGGAATGCAGTTCCTACACTGGCTCCCTGTGGCTCAGAAAAAACCTCAAGACACTTGTGAAGTTTATAAATCACTGGATGGCTTAGCACTAAAACACATTAAAGACCTATTATCCTTGCAAAACCCCCATGACTATTCAGGTCTTCCAGCCCAAGTCAACTCAGCATCCCCAGAACCGAACATGGAGAAGCCAAATCTGGTCCCTATGCTCTAATCTGGAGCAAGCTTCAGGAATGTTTGTCATGAGCAACGTTCAAACTTTTCATGCCTTACTGAGGAACCGTATGTATAAATACATGTGCCGTTTAAATGTATCCAGCAACTTAATAGTTAGAAATCTGTCAAATGAAACATATAGCGACACATATTATAACTCAAGCTTTTTTTAAAAATTGTAATAACTGTCTGTTATGTGATGGGTGGTTTGACTTTACTTGGCATAACCAGTATTGCTCCCAACAAACTAAATAGATGTTTATATCCATGCTGGTATCTATACAACTTTACTGTTGCACCATTTTTTTTTTGGTTTTTTTTTATAGTCACGAACTGTAAATAGTATGCATTTTAATGTTCAAAGAAACACATATTTTGTACTTTTTTTAAATAACTACACAGTATTTATGTTGAAATTTTGCCCTTACTGCACTGTATTTTTTGTTCAGTTTTTTATATTCTATCTTTGTGTGAGTCTGTTTGCTGTTATTGCCTGTCACTGACACTTTGCTGCTGTTGCACAGAAAGTACTCCATACTTATAAAGGACAATAAGGATAATAATAAAGGATATTTCTGTTCTATTTTATTTCTTATTTTTTAAATGATATGGACTAATTTTTGACTGGAAATAAAGGAAATATAATGCAAATAGGCGTGACGTTGGAAACAATGATTTTTTTGTTTGTTTTGTGACAATCAAAGGACTGATTACTGGGGAAGGGATGAACGGGCATTAAGCTGGGGTTGAGAGGGAGCGTAATGCACATCAGTGATGAACCACACAGAGCGATCTAAACGAATGCCAGATTGAGAGAGCACTGCAGCAGCAATGGCAGCAAACACATGATGCTGATAAAAGGGGATCTGCCCTATGCAAGATGGAGGCTGCTGATGAGACAGACATGTGTTGAGTTTGACTCTGCAAATTGGGTAAACAGAGCGAATCACACCCCTGGAGACACTCATATGCAGCTAAAATTGACCAACGAGGGGGAGGGCGGGACAAACGCTGAGCAAAAGTGTTCATGTACTTGTGACATGCCAAGATGAAAGACGAATGAGTCATGAGTGAGCAGATCTTACCTAGAAACAGCCTAGGGCGGGCATCGGCGGGGGTGAATGCTGATTGGAGGGGCTGCTAAGAGAACTGGACCATGCGGAAGTGAGCGGAGGTGATACAGGATACAGGGTGGAAGGACCACCCTGTAGTAGAAATAATGACTGCTATTAACCTGCGGATATAAGGAAGCTTAAAAAAAGGAAAAGAAGCAGGGAGCCGGCTGGATCATCTGACTAAAAGATTGACGAACTGGAGTTGCACACCTGCTTCATAAAGCTTGGCTGGCAAGCAGGTGGAACCATGGATTGTGAGCCTTATATCTGGAATCTTGGACGCTAATTAGCAGCAGCAGAGGTGTGGACCCAGTGATGGATAATGCAGGTTAGCTGAAGAGAGTCTGCCAGGTTGGATACATGGCAAGCCTTCATTTAATCACAATTAGTCGCAGTTTATTCCAAAACCATATATCACTAAAACAGTTCAGATACACTTTTGCTGCTAAATTATTAAATAAATACACATGTGAGCTCAACAACAAAGATAATGTGATGGTTATTCAACCATCAGATTGATGCAAAGTGCTATTATACCCATTCAGCTTTCAAGTGTTTCAGGAATCCCTGATCATTAATGTAACTTTTTTTTAAAGTAATGTAACTGTTTTGAAAAAAATACTTCTTTAGAAATGTGAACTGTGGACACTGACATTAGCGTTGGGGACGTCTGTGCTCCTGCAATATGTCTTGGATAGAGATGGTGTTTTAGGCTTCGGCGATAAGCCAACTCCTTTTTGCAGAACTTGCACACAACAATAGTCTTTTCCAGCATCCCATCAGATCATTTTTGAAGCAAAAATTAACCACCAGTGGGTCAAGAGAAGCTGCATTGTTGTTCATCACTGTTGTTTGCAGATGTCACATGTGCGTCAGATTTTGGGCGTACCAGAAACACACAAATACAAAGGTTTCAGCTCAGAATTTTTGTATGTATAAAAAAATGCGGCTAATTGTGTTAAAATTTTTAACGCATTAAAATGTATGTACTTATTTAATCAAAATTAACATGTTAAAGTCCCATCCCTATGAAAAATATGAAAAAGTTTATCTAGAGGTACCTCACCATAGATAGTTTAGTGTCCGATTTGACTTGAATGCATCATGGAGTTAAAATAGTCATAGGAGTCTTTGCAGAAGCTGGTGAGAAATACGGGAACCCCAACTCCACACAATGGGTGCATTTGCATCTGATGGGTCCCATCTGCTTCATTTGACAGTGCTGCCCCACCGTCCAAGCACACAAATAAAAAAAAATCATCAGAATAAACTAAATCCTGCATGAGACATTTGATTTTTTTTTTTTTTTTTAAAGAAGTAGATGTAAAACATACTAGTATTCATAGAAATTTAAATATTTGAAGGTACTGCTTATGCTTAGGGTAATAAGCGTAATTTTGCCAATATGAAAAATATGATAATATGATATTCTGATGTTAACAATTTTTATTTTACAAACCAAAAACAGCATGAGAGTGTAAAAGTCATTATCCATGTTTATTTCAACCAACTTGGCTGGACATGCTACTTGTATTACTGGCAGCTCAGTCCATCGCTGCCTTCTGCCAGCACAGACTGTTTAACAACAGACAAACAACAGAGCTGGGAAATCAGTATGGACAGCAGGGAAAATAAAGAATGTCGAGAGGAATGATTTCTGCTGTTACCAACATGATACAATTGATTTATCGCTACATACTTTTTATGTGGATGATTGCTTTTGTGTGCTCCTTTGAGGGATTCTTGCTGTTTCCTTCTCTGTTTCTGGTCTTTGTGATATTCTATTTCTGATTCCTAAGATTGCCTTTATTTTTGTGGATTACCACTGTTGAGAGTTTAAGACAATCAAAGAGTCTGCAATACAGACAAGCAAAGAAATGGTAGAAGTATTTCAAGAACCTATGTGGTGTGAACAGCGACTGATAGAGAATCATACAATAGTAGGGTGTAGAAACATCCAAATCAAAACACATGAAAGCAAAACAAGGGTATTAAAAATCTGAATTCACATTCAGAGAAAGGGTTTTGCATGAACAAATAAGGCTGATTGCTTCATCTTTATCACAAGGACGTCATCTCTCCTCCTGTGAAACAACATTTATCATCTTCTCCATTTGCCTTTAAGAATAGGTTAGAAATGCCTGTTCAAAAATCTTAAAATTGAAAATACTGAACCGAAGATTAATCATTAGCTGTGTTAGGAATGCTCATACTCTATTCCAGCTTAATCCTGATATATATATATATATATATATATATATATATATATATATATATATATATATATATATATATATATATATATATATATATAGAGAGAGAGAGAGAGAGAGAGAGAGAGAGAGAGAGAGAGATAGATAGATAGATAGATAGATAGATAGATAGATAGATAGATAGATGTACACAATGTTTTTACCAAAAAGGTAGACAAAGTTGAATCAGTGCACATACTAAAGAATGCTCTATTTCTCTGACCTGAAGGTAAAAATCTGAACAGTTTGTGTCCAGAATGTGTGGGGTCAGCAGAGATTGCCCTTTTCCTGACCCTAGACATCTACAAGTACTTGATGGAGGGAGGGTTAGCCCTGATGATCCTCTCTGTAGACCTGATTGTTCATTGTATTTTGGAGCTGTCCTTATTTGTGCAATAGTCAAACCAAACAGTGGTGGACAAAAACAGGACAGACTGAATAATGGCCATGTAGAAGATGACCAGCAGCTCCTGTGGAAGGTTGTACTTCTTGAGTTGCCAAAGGAAATACAGACTCTGCTCAGCCTTCTTGCAAAGAGTGTGAAGACCATCTGAGGTCCCAAGAAACGGTGGTTCCTAAGAATCCACAGTATACACAGTGTTATTGAGGATGGAAAGGGGAGGCAATGAAGGGATGTTCTCTGGAAGTCCACCATCATCTTCCCTGTCTTGAGTGGGTTAAGCTTCAGGTGGTCCTGACCGCACCCGTGGACCAGTCGGTCCACCTCTTGTCTGTACACAGGCTCATCACTGTCCTGGATGTGACCAAACATAGTGATGTCATCTGCTAACTTCAAGAGTTTCACAGACGGCTCTGCTGGGATGCAGTCATTTGTGATCAGAGAGAAGAAGAGTGGGGAGAGAATATAACCCTTGGGGAGTGCTAAATGGTTCTTGAGCAGCAGAAGATGCTGCCCAACCTCACCTGCTGATGTTCAGATGTTTTATTTGGCACAATGCTTTGTTAAAAATTTTGAAGTTTTCCTTAAATGTAGACTTCAAATTTTGTATGTCAAAAATATTTTTTTCTGCACAAGACACATCTGTAGCACAATGTAATTTAATAAACTGAAATAGACTGAGTGTCTCAAAAAGGCAATGGGAGTTTTACTTTTTACTTGTTTAATTTGTACAGCTTCAGAGCTTCTTAAACTTCCAGTTGCAATTTCCATGTTGTTGGACAGCTTATCATTTCCTGCTGTCTTATTCGACTGTAGGAAGATATAGAAATTACATCCAATCTAGGATCTCTGTGTGAGTCGCATATATCAGTGTGCCACTGCAGCTTTTAATCCCACAGCATTAAGGAATCATCCCTTGTTCACCAACACAACATACAAATTGTGCAGCACTTAGAAAAAACTTGCAGAGCACCATTTTTCTTCTTAGGGTTCTTGAAGATATATGAATGTAAGAAAAGGAAAGACAGCAGGAAGAGAAAAAATAGAGAATAGTCTTCCATGGCATTTTTCTTTCTCTAGCACACGCAGAAGAGAAATGATTAAAGAAAGAGAAACAAATCATTCTTCCTGCGGTGCAGAGTGTGGGAGAGAGCAAGCAACAGTGAGAGGTTTTACCGTATAACGCCACAGTGAGACAAATGAGAAGGAGCAAGGAGTCTTAAAAGAAAAACTCTCCTGAACCTCAGAGGTCACAGTATGTTTCCATGAGCAGCTTATTAATATGTTACTGTATTTGGGTTGACTTGATGTAAGTATATCAGTAATTTAACTACATTTTAGGTTTTTAGAAGTCTTCACATTTCTTCCTCTGTTTATCTGTTGGTACTAACAGGTGTCACCGATCCATGTCTCTGTGTTGAAAATTTAGTATAGTCAGCCAACCTTCAGTGGTAAGCAAAGGATTTTTTTTTTTTTTCTTTGTCCCACTTACAAGTCTCGCCAAAAAATTGAGGTTACTGTACTGTATATTTTAATTGCCAGACTAACATGGATTTTTGCTAGCACAGGCAAACAGGTGTGGACCAAGCTCTGATACCGCTCATATAGGGACCTAATAACCCAGAGTGAGCACTCTGGGAGTATGGTACTCCATACTCCCAGAGTGCCCACCACAGGACTCCCTGAGGGACACGGTTCTCCAAGTCCACAAAACACATGTAGACTGGTTGGGCGAACTCCTATGCACCTTCCAGGATCATGCCGAGGGTGTAGAGCTGGTCCAGTGTTCCATGACCAGCATGAAAACCAAACTGCTCTTCCTGAAACCAAGACTCTATTATCCGCCAGACCCTCTTTTCCAGAACCCCTGAATAGACCTTACCTGTCGTTGGAACACACTCTGTGGTCCCCCTTTTTGAATAGGGGGACCTCCCTCCACCCCAGTCTGCCAATCCAGGGGAACTGCCCCCCATGTCCATGTAATAATGCAGAGCTGTGTCAGCCAACACAACCTCACAACATCCAGAGCTTCCAAACTCCTCCCTTGCCCGAGTTTTTGCCTCTGCGACCACCCAAGCTGCATACCATTTGGACTGCTGGTATCCATCAGCTGCTTCCAGGGTCTCACAGGCCAAAAAGACTCAACAAGACTCCTTCTTCAACCTGATAGCATCCCTTACTGCCGCAGACTTTCCCAGCTAATAATCAGCAATGATTATTAGGTGTTTTTTTATTAAAATTATTATATGATCACTGAGCAGCAGTTTGTATTCATGCTGGCGAGGAGCAACAACAGATGCAACGTTTGTTTTGAGAGAGTTGATGTGAAGTATAAAGAAGGTCAGACAGAGTTGATCAGGAGAGGAAATGTGGTACTTTAGGAGGATGTGAGGTGCTCCAGAAGCCCCTTTCAGATTTCAGTTTTAAGATAAACATGCAACCATTAATCCCTCTTACGGATCTCTTTGTCCTTTCTGGTCATACAAGCTGATCTGTTGAGATCAAGGATTTTTTGTGCTTTTAGAGCACTCCCCCAGGAAAAGAGAGAAAAACTGCATTAAAGGTTCAGGGATGTGGTGAAAGATAATATGCAGTGTGTCCTTGTGACAGGAGGATTCTAGAAAACCATTGTGGCACCCACTAAAGAGAGTTTCTAAAGATAGAAGATTTATAAATTTATTGAATACAAGTTTGTATTTAAAAGTGAAATTTTGTCTGAACTCAAACAGCGTTTGGTGTTTAGATGGTGATCAGTCTGCATTCTTGAATAAAACTGCTCCAAACTAAGTCCTTTCATGAGGTTGAGTGGCTGTATCTGTGAATACCTGCTTGTGTAAGTATACTATAAGTAATTCTCAGTGTTTCTATGTGATGTTTTGCGCTTCCACATTAGCTTGAGTTTGTGTCTTCTAGTTAATGAGGTGTGAAGGTGGATGTTGCTGACTTTGAAACACTTCTGTGAAGATGATGATAGCAGTAATTCCTCTCCGTCCTTCACAGTTAGGTATACGATGCATTGGTGAATTTTAGTGTGCATGTTTAGACTCAAGATCCAAGGTCCATGCTTCTAGAGGATCCATCATAGCTCATGTCCTTTGAATTATGGAAATTGTCCTCATAACAATACCATCAAAACCTACCACATTTATTTCATGAACTTCAGATGTTCTGATTAGATGTTGTATCTTTTTTATGCCTCAGTAATTCAGGGGAGAATTGAGTTATTTCATGAACTGATTAGATGAAAGCTCTGCGTAATTAATGGTTCCCCTGGAACAAATAAGAAAAAGGCAACAGTGCTAATCCAATTCACTGGTAAATTTAAGAACAGGGGGCATCATTGATCAAAAACCTTTTCATCGTGTTTCTCTAGAAAGCACATTTAATTGTAAAAACTGGAAGAAGATGAAAGAAGTGGGCATTCAGTGTAACATTAAGCTTTGCATCATTTCACTGCAAAGATTAAGTTTGTTGAATAATAACTGAATAGTGTTAGTGAATCTATTGAATACAATGAGTTCCTGACTGTGCATTAACCAGCAGCCTGCATGTTGTCAGCAGTTAATGAAACCTCAGTATAGCACCTTGCAAAAATTATTTAAAGAAATTGAACTTTTGAGCATTTTGTCACATTACAACCACAAACTTAAATTTTGTGTAACTGATCATCACAAAGTACTCGTGAAGTGAAAGGACAGTGAAACACAATTTTCATTTTTTGTTTTAAATTAAAACATAACAAGGGTGACATGCATTTTTATTCAGCTCTCTTTACTCTGATACTCCGAAATAAAATTCAGTATAACCAATTTTCTTCAGCGGTTACATAGTCAGCAATTAGAATCCACTGTTATGTAGAGTAATTTATTCTGTAAATCCAGCTATTCTGATAATTAAAGGAACACAGCAGACAGATCAGGGATAAAGTTGTAGAGGGGGTTTGCGTATAAAACAGTATCCAAAGCTTTGAACATCCCACAGACAGCTGTTTAAACTATCATCCAAACTTTGGGTTCTATAAGGTAGAGACAAATCTGACAGACTTGCAACTGTAATTACAGACAATGGTGTTTCAACAAAGTATTAACTCAGGGAGGTTGAATACAAAGTCATGCCACAAATTTCAGTCCCTTTTACTTGGCATCTTTACTTTGAGGTGTCTTCATTAACACAGGTCCTGGATCACATGGAAAAGCTGTAATACCCAACACAAGATGGTAGTCATGTACACTCCTGGCAATATCTATCTGTTTATATCTACAGTGTCTCATTAGGTAACAACTCCTCCTATCATAAAATGTTTTGCTTTCTGTTTCAGAGGAAAACTCATCCCCATTCTTTATTTCCAGGTAGGATATACACTAGCTGACTGGTAAGGAATAGGTCCAGTGATTGTAGATTGAATAAATCTCAGGTACGGCCATTTTATGTGTTGATTGACTAAAATCTAAACTGATCTTCAATCAGTTTAAATATGATCTCATCAATTTTTATTTTTTATTTTTTTGCAGTCAGGATATTGGTATTACCTTCGTGACCTAAAAATTGAAACAAGATTTTTTTTCCCACAAAATTCAGACAGAAAACAACTTTTTATTTGAAGCTGATTTGATTGTCTAATTTCTCAGCAGAGAAAATATTGGAGACACAGATTTAAATGCAGTTACTAATGTAAAAATCTGTTGATCATGCCTGATTAAATCTAAAACTTAAATCATTAAACCACATTGAAAAGATGTCATGCAAGTGACCCTTGCGGTTTGTGTGACTTGTGTCATTAAAGGTAGATTAAGGAGAGAGGTAAGGTGAATCACAGAATTGAACTGAATATTCATTTTTGTTGTAGCATGTGGCGTTTCGATAATTCAACCGAAAATTGTGTACTCTTTGATGGAGGGTCCCTTGCCCTTGTGATGCTTTTAGGGCATGTTTGAGCATCTTAACAAACCTTTAAGCTAGGCCATTCATGGCAGGATGATAGGGACCTGATCTGATATGTTATACTCCATTTGCTTGAAAAAAATTCAGACATTTCCTGTGTAACTAGTTGGGGTCTGTTATCACAGACCACCTGAGTAGGAGATCCAAAACGACTGAATATTTCTACCAACTTTTCAGTTTTCTTTTCTGTCGTTGTGGAACACATTACAGCGACTTCAGGTCATTTGCTATGTGCATCAGAAACATCCTATCCTCCAGTGGCCTTGCAAAATCAATATGTACACAATACCACGGCTCCTGCAGAAATTCCCATGGATGAAGTGGAGCTGGTGGTAGGTTGTTTCTCACCCTGTGACATGATGAACAGGCTGTAGCCATCTCCTCAATTTGCTTGCCTGGCCACCAGAAGTAGCTTCTTGCCATCTCTTTCATCCTTACTATGCCACTATGTCCTGAGTGCAGTTGCTGAAAAATTTTAGTACGAAGTGATACTGGAATGATCACTCGCCTTCCCCACAGCAAACATCCCGACTGAACAGAAAGCTCCATCTTCCTCATGAGATAGGGCTTCACAAAGTTCGAGGGGTATGAATACTTTTGCAATCCACTGTAATTTTTAGGTCCATCAATCGTCATATTGATAAAAAATATGTAGTTCAGAATTGAGACAATGGACAAATATGACCAGTATACCTGTTGCACATGGACAAGCTGAGGCAATATTTTCTTTTTTCTCTCTTCTTCTTGCTTCACCTTCCTTCACAGTGATTTAAGTGATTTTCTCCTCTCTTTGTTCAATTCAGCCTTCAGTCCACTGTATACTTTCCTCCTTCTCCACATATCCTCTCTGCCTGCATGATATATATCACAAAGAAGATCTTCTTATTTTTCTGAAAACCTTTGGAGTTTTGAAACATCAGATCAAAGGAAGTGATCCTTTGTGTGTGAGACTATTCTGATATGAGAATATTCCTGGGCTAGACAGAAGATCACTTTTATTCTCACACTGGGCAGCTCTTCAGTAAAAGGACTTTCACATTCAGACACTAATGCACATGTTGTATCCAGGGATCAATGACCAGAACTGCTCTGTGCTCTTTAAAGTGAAAGAAAAATCTTACTACGTGATAGACGAAGCATTTGTTGACTTGCAGAAAAAACACTGCCTTTTTGGTTGGGCAGAGCAAAAATCTTTTTACTGAAGTCAACTCCTAAATGAGGAAGAATAATAAATAAAGAAAAGTGTTTGGTTTCTTTGACTTCCATCTGTTTGCTGCGTGTTCTTAACATTGGGAGGAGGAGGACAACAAATTTGTTTGGCCTAAGACTTTAGGTTTTATAAGTTCACAATTTATAACATTTCTTCTAAATTGATTTAAACCTCAAACTAAAACTTTGTACTGGGGGTGACCTAAGATGAAAACAACCTTGAAAAAACCAAATAAGAACACACATACACTTTTTTCTCACTGTCTGAAGTTAAATCAGACCAAACTACTCTTGTTTTAAGTCAGCTATAGTTAACAAACTTATGTGTTCTTATTCTATTTGCTAGGATCTACAATAATGACAAATAGAATATGTTAGATATTTATTTATTAATATCTTCAAAATCAGAAGTTTACATACAAAATGATTACTATCTCTTTAAATAATGAGGGGAAAGCCCAGATGATGATGTCATGGCTTTGGAAACTTCTGATAGGTTAACTGACACATTTAAATTAATTGAAGACACACCTGTGGATGTATTTTAAGGCCACACCTGGAACTAACTGCTTTCTGGTTTGACAGGATGGGAAAGTCAAAAGAAATCAAGATATCAAGATATCAGGAAGAGAATTATGGAGCTGCACACGTCTGGTTCATCCTTGGAAAAAATTTCCAGATGCTTGAAGGTGCCACATTCACCACAGTCATTATCCACAGTGAAATATGTCCAGCACTGACATGAGCTGAACAGCCACTCAGCGAGGAGGATGACATTACTCCAAAGGAAACATGAAAGAGTCAGATTGCAGTTTGTAAAGACATGGGCAAAGACCTTCATTCTTGGAGACATGTTCTGTGGTTCGATGAAACTAAAGTGGAACTGTTCGGCCATAATGACCATCATTACATTCAGAAAAAAAAGGAGGGCACTTGTAAGCCTGGGAACACCATCCCAACTGTGAAATATGGGGGTGGCAGTATCGTGTTGTGGGGCTGTTTTTCTGCTGGAGGAATTGGTGCACTTCATAAAGTAGGGGGCATCATGAAGAAAGAACATGATGTAGAAATATTGAAGCAACATCTAAAGACATCAGCCAGGAAGTTAAAGCTCAGGTGTTAAAGGATCTTCCAAATGGACAATGATCCTAGCTAAGCAGCCAAAGTGGTTACCAAGTGGCTCCACAACAACAAAGTCAATGTTTTGGAGTGGTCATTACAAAGTGAAGAACTTGTGGATAGACATGAGAAGATGTGTGAGTGAGACGGCCTACAAACAGTTACACCGGTTCTGTCAGGAGGAATGAGCCAGAATTCCTGCAAACTATTGTGAGAAGCTTGTGGAAGGAAACCCAAAACGTTTGACCCAAGTCACACAGTTCAAAGGTCAATGCTACCAAGCACTGAGGAAATGTATGTAAATTTCTGATTTTAGGTTTTTAGCAAGTCTGAAAAAGGCCAAATGTGTTAGGGTTAGTTAGTTAATGCTGGCTCTGACTGAAAGATCTCCCAATACAAAACACATCAGTTTGTTGTGAATGGGGCTGCATATCAAAAGATAAGTAAGAAAGCAAAAACTATTCCCTGATGGCTGTGGTCTCTTTCAGCAGGATAATGCTGCCAACCAGAAACAAAGGTTAAAAATCTTTGAACAGCTAGAGTCTGAGATTGACTTGGCCTCCACATTCTCCCAAAATCCTTTCCAATCAAACGTCTACTGGATTTTCTTGGTAAACAGTTCTGATTAATGGAGGCTGTACCTCAGAATGTAAAGCACATACAAATACTGTTACAAACATCTTGGTTTCTGATACCAGCACACCTTCAAGTGTATAGAGCAGTTCATGCCTCAACTGGTCAGGGCTGTTTTGGTAGCAAAAGTTAGGTTTACTCATTGTGAGGTCAGTGTTCATACTGTTGTTGGTGTATATTACACCAGACAGGGTAATTTAAGGAGAAAATAAACAAAAGAAAATCCAGTTTAATCAAATAATTTTAGTTTATAAAAATGTAGCCCCTTGTGTGACAGAGGAGATGAAAAACCAGTAACAGAATGAGTAGCCATTCGTCCATACATACATCCATCATAACAGGTTTGAGATAGAACCACTTACGTCTTTCTCACCTGTGATACCAGTGATGCTCCAGCTTCTTCAAGGCAGAGTCTGCCCACCCTGCCCCTTAAGTCTGGAATGTAGCTTACCCTGTAAATCCTGAGTATCCTTATGGACAAAGCATCATCATATTTGATCTCTTTCACTTGTTGAAAAGCCTCACTGCCATCCTGAAGGGAATAACTTTATAGTATACCAATAGAAAAACATTATCTGCCTAATGCAAAGTTTAGACCCTGAGGTTCCCAACCAGACACAATTTTCTCTGCAACTACACCCAAAGATCCCTTCCATGAATAACACAGACAGGGTGACAAGGGCAGGCCTGGCAGAGTCTCGCTCTCCTTTGGAACAAGCTTTGGGCTGAGAAACTGTCTAGTCACAAAAGGTTGCATTTAATGGTGTTATACAGCCCTCTAGTGGTCAGTGTGTTTCCACCTCAAACCCATCCATCCATCATGCTTATCCATGCAGGGTCGCTGGTGCCTATCTCCAGCGGTCATCGGGTGAGAGGCAGGGTACACCCTGGACAGGTTGCCAGTCCATCGTAGGGCAACACAGAGACAGACAGGACAAACCATACACGCACACACTCACACCTAAGGAGAATTTAGAGAGACCAATTAACCTAACAGTCATGTTTTTGAACTGTGGGAGGAAGCCGGAGTACCCGGAGAGAACCCATGCATGCAGGGAGAACATGCAAACGCCCTGCAGAAATACCCGGGCTGGAATCAAACCCAGGACCTTCTTGCTGCAAGGCAACTGTGCTTCTAAGGTCTCTGGATAACAAATCAGTAGAGTGTAGGGGCGTGTACATTAGTTGTTTAACTTATTTGATGTTTCATTAAAATAAAACTTTTATTTTTGTAAAATGAACATATGAAACATTGTTGATTTGATTCCCTTTATTATCTGCTTATCTGACACAAAACATATTTTGCTAACAAAAAAAAGGAAACAATGGGTACATTTTTTTCTATATTAATTTTAATGTAGTTGACCTTTTGTCAAAACTTTATGGCCCCTTTAGAATCCCCCATGTTTAAAAGTTTAAGAAAATAGTTCCAGTGAAATCATATTGAGTTGGCATACATTTGTTGCTGATGTACATTCTGAAGTACTCAAAGCATTTCTTACATTTTCTGAAAACATTTGACAAAAAATATATTTCCTTTAAAGAATTAAAGTACTCTTGAGCAAAACACATCAAAATACAATCATGTGCAGATGACTCATCGATTGAGTTTTCCTGATGTTTTTCAAGCAAAGAAAATGAACAGGAAAACTGAGTTTCCATATCTGCCAAAGGAACGTTACATTCAATATCTCATTCTTCTTTCATAAAACATTTTTCACAAAGATTGTTGTGGTTTTTAAAAAAAAAAAAAAAAAAAAAAAGATGGTCAAACTCAACATGTAAAATGTTAAACACCCATTTGGCTTTTTTTTGGCATGTTTTTACAACAAAGGTTACAGCTTCTTTCACACTGTCTGAACTTTAACCTCCTAAAGCTCCTTAGCAAAGCAAGATAAGAATAATTTTAAAATGAAGCAATCAAATGTAAAAAAAAAAAAAAAAAAAAAAAAATCAGCTCTTATTTTGAAACAAATACTATCTTACATTTCATGCAATTCTACAAGCACAGACATATTGCATCCATCTGAACATGATGTAGATAGTATTACAGGGACACAATTGTTTTATTTTAACCAAAATAAATGATGTACACTGTTTGTGTTTTGTAGTAATAACGTGACATTGGCCTTGTCATTTTAATCTACAGGGTAATACAAGAGCCTAAATTTGTGATATTTAATCAGTTACATAATACTCTTAAAATAATCTCAAATTTGTTTGTAATTTAAAGTTCATAATATAAAAAAACCCCTAAAAATATCTTTAACAAATAAATAGCATCATTCATCAAATGACTGATCCCTGAATGTGGACAGTGGTGAAACTACAATGATAAATATGTGGCAAATTACAGATAAGTAGTCTTCAGTTTAAATGGACATTTTTTGAGAGGTTGTTCTGCTTAGATGTAATATTTATGAATAGTCAGTATCTTGATTGCAGTAGGTATCACCCAGAGTGATCTCTCTTAGAGGGACCAGTGAATAATTCTCATCGGGGGGTCAAATCAAAAGCTTCAAGGTATACTAAACATATTTTAACTTTGGCACAAAGCAGTTGTTTATGGTGCTGCTGCTGACAAAGAGAGCTGATGTTGCTATGCTAACAACATGACATATTAAATATCCTACTACTTGTTAACAACTATTTCTTGGTATAATCTGTGTCAAAAATACCTGTAATGTCCCCAGAGAAGGGTATTTTCTTGCATTTTGTGGGCAAGGACAGCTTGGTGGCCCTTCACATTCAACTGCCTCAGTACAGAATTCTGCAATAACATCAAGAATGTTCAACTAAAAAACATAGTTAATACAGAGTTAATTTAAACAGATGAACACATTTTGAGTTTATCTTATAGAAACCTAGATTATAATGGGTTTTGCTCAAGTGGGGGATTGTAGTCTGCCCCTTTTAGCTGCAAAAGAATACAACAATTAAACTCCTCAGATCCTCCTACAAACAATGGTTGTACTTCTAGTATTTAACTGGGTCACTGGTTTTTGAACCTACAACCTACTGTAAGGTTCACCTGAGCGTGACTTCATTTATAGAACCTAATTCCAATGTCTGAGGTAAACAGAAAGCAATATAACAGCCACTGTGGTAAACGGCTCTCTAGCAATGAGTCATATGCTGCCACCGATGTTAGGAAAGTAAGGCTAAAAGCTCTGATTTTTACATGCACTTAGGAATGTGTTTTACACTGCTACTTGTAATTTAAAACATCAGTGAGGAAACGGCCAACAAGTCAGTGTCCCAAACTCTCACAAAGTCGCTTCCCACATCTTGGTGTAGCAGTTATCTTGACTTCCCCATGAGAGCTCCTGACTGATTCTCCAAACCGACACCACTCTAAATGCTACCTTCTGCATGCAAGATACTTGCTGTTATAATTCATAAATGAATCCCTTTAGCCGGTCTTATGCTCAGTATATGAGGAGCTGAGGAATGATAATGCGTCAACTGATGATAGAGTTTTTTTGTCTTTGCATATAAGGAGTGTCTCTCTTTTGTTTATCATGATGTTTTAATTTTTTCTTTATTATTTCCTCTAAAATACTTTGGTAAACTTTCAACTAATGATGTGTCAACCTAATTAAAGTGATTTCTGAAACATGATAAATTATGACTAAACTGATCCCAGGACCTTCATTGCTCATCGTTGTTCATCAATCAAAGTAATAGTTTTGGACAAAGATTGCATTAGAGCCTCTGTAGACAGGGGAGAAGTTATAAATAAGAGCTTTGTCTTCTTCAGCAGGATTGGAGAAGCGGTGTTGGCTCTTCAAGGCTGAAGAAAAAAGTAGAGAGAAGAAAATGAAAAAAAAGGAGTATTGCAATAAAGCTTAAAAATAATAACCTAAAAATGTTCAAACAAGGTCGCAGGTTTTGTGTGTTGGGTACCTTCAGAGATAAAGAAGCTTCCAGTGTAGAAGCTGGCTCTAACAGCAGATACGGTGTGAACCATGCCTGGTTTATCTATCCACTCAAAAGGACTCTTTTCGGGATGCCACTGCACAGCGTAGAATGGATAACGATACGCTAAGGACAACCAGAAACATCATTAACATACTTTCTGGGGATGGCTTCAATTTAAACTGATTATATTTCCATTACAAAAACAAACTGTCTTAAACATACTGATGTAATAAATTCAAAGTAAAAAAAAAATATACAAACAGCATCTTCACACAAAGCTTTCATGAAAACTTCCTACACAAATTGTGCAGGTTATTGTGAGATGTTGGTGCCATCTAGTGGAGCTCTATCGAAATACAGAATTGTGTGAAAAGTATTTTTTGCATAGTAAACGACATTATATACTTTGAATTCAGCACCAGTGTTACCAGACACTGCAGTAACAAAATTATTATTTTAACAGTTAAATCTCATTCCCAGACAGTTAAAGGGCAACTTAGTTAGGTCCATGCCAATCACAAAGTAGTAAATCTGAGAGAGAATCTGACATGATACTGTCCTTTTAGTAAAAACAACCATAAAAGACCACACAGGAAAAGGGAAAACATTTATCAGCATGTCAGGAAAATCGTTGCTTATCAAGATAGAGTTGCTTCAGCAATGTGCAGGTCTCCATCAAGTCAAATGCGCCTCATAACGAGTTTAAAACTGTAAGGTGATCAACAATGAGTGCTACCTTCCATGGTGGAGATGAATTCTTGCTCTCCATCACTGTTGGTGGACAAGACTTTGTAGAACCTCCTCAGTTTGGCATTTTGGGTGTAGTTCTATAAGTTCAGACATAAATTTAATTTTGACTTAGATGTGTTGGTTGTTCCATGTGACAAGTGGAAAGCACAAATCTATGGGTCACAGAACAACCACACTTTTCACTAAATACCACACAATGAGAAAAAAAAAGTATCTTAAGTACTCGTCAGAATGCTATTGTCACCGAAATATGTTTTCTTTAGCAGCACAAGGATTCAAAACATTTCAAATTGATGGGGTAATTCAGAGACTGAAAACATAAATATAATGAAATTTAATCTAAACACTGATGTCCAGGTGGAAAGGCGTTGGTTGTGCATGCCTTTGTAGCTCATGACACTGATTCACCTAGATGGAAGGCATGAATGGTAAAACAACTTAGAAATGATATTTGGAAGCCTTTAAGTTTTAGCCTCACTAGCTGGAGATTAAATAGTGAGTGGACAGTGACTAATTTTGCAATTTTTGCCAACAGCTAACATAACTAAAGGTCTCCAGCTATCACAGGAGGGGATACATCTCTCAGAGAGGGAGACAGAAAACAAGAAAAAAAGAGCAATAAATACCCGTATGGAAAGACTCCAGCTGTGGAAGTTAGAAGTGATGTTTTCATTAGCCAGAGACTGCAGGACATCCTTGGGAAAATTCCTGAACAAGCGACTGGACTGGGCCGCTGCAGGACAGAAACAGAGGACGAAATGTTTGGACAAATCGAGAATAACTAACAATACGATTGTTTAATATAACAAAATACTAACCAGTACAATAGATCTCAGTAAGGCTTAACCTAAAACCTAAAACCTGATCACACAGTTGATACAGAATCTTATGAACTGCAGATAATTGGTGAAAGAGAGATTTCTACCTTCTTTAGAAAGAACACTATTGTTGTGTTGTATGTCTATTTAAAACAGGTCGTTCCAGAAAATGAAAAAGACTGTCTCACTTAGATTTATCTGTATGAATAAAGGTGAAATGAGAATAATATGTTTCAGTGTAATAAAGCCAGCCTAAAAGTTTGGCCCAGCTAAAAACGATCTCTACTTGGATGGAACAAGGTGTACCTGGCTGTACGTGTAAGAGCTCAACTTCACAAGCATTGGATAAAGTTCTGATGAAATTTTGATTAAAACCAATATTACAATTTAGACATCAGTGTAGTTAAACATGATTTGATGTGACAGACCATTACAAACTAATGCATAATTGTACTGTAGGTCCATTTAGTTTTCAAAGAAAATCTGAAAATCAGGTAATTAAGGCAATAATCTTTACCTACTTAGGGCAGTGGGTCATTATTTTGGTCCTCAGGAGCCTCTCTCCTGAATGTTTTAAGAGTTTTGCCTCTGCCACACACCGGACTAAAACTGAATGGGTGATTACCAGGATGCTGCAGCACTTAATGGCTCACTGAGCAGGTAATGCAATCAGTTAAATCAGGTGTTGTGGAGCAGAGACATCTAAAGCACAAAGGACAGCAGGCCCTGAGGACCAGAACAGAAAGCCATTGACTTAGGGGACAATTATAGCCTACATTTAGAAGAGGGGTTCTTACACAGTGGTACACTGTAAATTTTACATTCCTTATCCCAGCACACACACATTTTATGTAATAGGTAGGCATCAAAAACTTACTTTTTAGATGTAATAGAATGTTAAAGATTTTGTTTCCCAAAATGTGTTTCAGTTTTTATGTTTGGACCCAGTTGAAAAGATTTTTTGTAACACCAGCACACATGACCACATGAAACAGTAACTGCAGCTTAAGAATGAATTCAACTGCAACCATCACAGATGGTGCTGAAAATACTTTTGCACCCTCAGCTTGACAAACATATTGGAAACTCACATCAAATCTACTCCAATTAATTGAAAACGAATAGCTGCAAGGTAAATGTTTGAAATAAAATATGAAATGCTCCCTTAGCAGTACAAAATGCGTTTTCTGACTGTGTCAAGCAGTCCAATCAAGTTTTCTTATTAACTCAAGTGTTTAATTTTAATTTTAACAAACATGGGTGTTTGTTTTTCATTTGAATCTATATTGTATTGTGTGACTCCACATAACAGTCAGCTTTATGAAGCACAAGAATTCCTTATGTTCTAAAGTTTGTGTGGATGAAGTAATAACTAAAAAGACAATAATTATACCTGGTGTGAAAATGAGTGGCAGAGCCACGGCCTTGGTTTTGGTGAGAGTGAGCAGGTTTTTTCTGGCCGTGAGGACAGAGAGTTGCTGGAAGCCCTGGCATGTCCCCCAAATCGGGAAATAATCCCCTGCATCGTTGGCCTAAAGAAGGTCAGAAAGTAAGGAATTAACAGATAACAATAAAGGAGGTATATATTTTTTTGTTTCTACCTTGCAGCTAAGCAAGGATCACATTTCAGAGAATATCCTGAGGAGTTACAGGAGCTTAGCAGTCTTGACTGTATGTCAGACTTCGTACCTTCAAAGCCAAGTTGTAAAAGATCCTTGCAGCTCGACTGAACTGGGATGTCTGAATGTCGACATCTCCCCCTGGCAGCAGCAACCTGAGTGAACAAAAATATGATAAATGCAGCATAAATGCTGAGATTTGACAGAATAAATGAAAGTTGTTGAAAATCATAGCGTGACAATGAATGTTATTTTTTTTTTATTAATTTATTATGTATAAAATTGTTTTTAATTTTGTGTGAAATATAAAATTGTCATGTGTTCTACCCAGAACAATTAGGGGCCGGTGAGAGCCATTTGGAGCCATTTTATGATGTTGTTTAAATTTTTTTCATTTGTGAACACCAGGGGGAGTACTATGTTACCTGTCACTGTCTCCACACCCATTTAATCCAGGTGCAAATGTGTACAGGTGTGATGAGACATGACAGAGGCAAACAGCTTTTTGACCGTGAGAAGCACATGAATCATGTGGAACGTGTATCAAAGTGAATGGAAGTGCAAGAAGCGTGAATGGAACCTTTTTGCATCATCTAAGCTAGATGAGATATGGATTCTTGAAATGGAGGCAAGAAATCCATGGACTTTGTTAAAATACTGAAAATAAGTGACATCGTTTAAATATCAGGAACTGAAGGAACACTTATTTTGAAAGCGTCAAAACAGCTGTCAACTCATCATCCGTGGTGAACAAACGTGGATTGGCAAAGTCTGGCCCTGCAGTTCATTTAGCCAATGTGGTTTGACACTAGTGAAGTGCAAATAATATAGCTACCTCTAGTGGTATTGGTGGGAACTACAAGAATAAAACACCAAATAGGTGAAGTGTGCAAACTGTTCAAATATAACAAGTCTTAGAGCCAGAACACATTCTCCTTAACTACGCTGTCTGAAAAAAGGTCTTTGTTAATGTCAAGCAGCACTATGATCGTTAATCAATGTGTAGAGTCAGGGAACCAGCTTCATAAATTTCATTCCAGGTTGTGCACTGCCTAGTCAGTGATTCTCACTCATCTGTGGAACGAAGGAACTCAGAGGCACAGCTGAGGTACAGCAGGGAGGAAGAAGAAAAGATGTTCTAGCTGGTTTTATGTACATTTTTAAATCTAACTCCACCATCTTTTCCATGTGAAACAGCTCTGATTTCATTATCTAACAATCTGGAAAAACTAAAAAGCTCTTATGTTCAAAAAGAGCTGAAGAGCAAGGGCATCCAGAAAAAAAACTCACCCATTTATTGAGTTGAATATCTTAATATATTCTTCTTCTGTGCGATTGATCCTGCAGAACACAAACACATATGAAAACAATTTAAAATCACTAAAAAGCCTACGTTAGTCTACATATCTATTTATTTAATACTATGAACAAAATAACAAACTTAGCAGACTCAAATACTAAAAGCTGGTCAAGTATTTGTGACTGACTGCTGTTTTCAGTAAGTGGGTGGCTTTCTTTGTTGGTGGAGTACAGACTCCACCAACATAGAAGGCCATAGAAACACCAGCACTGAAAATGCTGTTGGTCAGATACGGATTACTGGAAGTGAATTGTAGCAGTCAGGAATCAATGCTCTTAAGTTTATTTTCCAGCAGGACTCCTATAAAAGGGGTCCCTTCAAGGGCTTGTGAAAAAAAAAAAAAAAAAAGTTACACATATCTCAAAATATATTTTGAACACCCATGTTCTTTGACAAATTAGCCAGAGAAATGTTTTGCTATGCTTGTATATTTGATGGAGTGCAGCAATTGCTCTCCTGCTGTGACAGACCTTGACTCACCAAAGTAGTCATAGCCATGCATCAAAATACTTCTGAAGGGTTAGACTGGTCTGAGTGAGTGTTGTAGTGATTAAACACACACTTAACGGCTGACACAGAAGTGCCGGGCCCGTTAAGTGTGCCAAACACAGACCAGTGTTTGGCCTTTCAGGAACTTCCTGGCACTTATTTTATGATTAACATGTATCGATCCTGCTCATCCTCACCTCCTTTGATTCAACAACAGCCATGATTTTTGCAGAATGACTCTGGCTTTTTTGTGATTATGTGGTAGCTAATTTCTCACATGGAAAAAACTGAGATCTTTGACAAATTTCAGTCTGGCTTTCAAAAGCTCCACTTTACAGAAACTGCTTTACTTATGTTTCTAGTGATATTTTGATGTCGGCCAACTCTGGAGAATCCATGGTGATGGTTCTCCTAGATCTAACGTCTGCCTTTGACATTGTTGAACTGTTTTGATTAACAGACTACAAGATGTAGTCGGTCTATCAGGCTTGGCACTACAGTGGTTTATTTCCTATCTTTCTATCTTTCATTTCATGTTTCTGCAAACCAGAAAATCTCAGAATCCTAACGCATGCTATGTGGGGTACCTCAGCGCTCAGTATTAGGAAATATTCTCTTGTTATTGTATATTTTCCCCATTGGTCAAATAATAAGACAGTTTTTACGTGTGTCTTATTTCTATGCTGATGATATTCAGCTATATTGTGCCTTCAGACCCTCTGATTATTGCAAGTATCCTTCTTGATAAACTGTATTAGCAATATCAAACAGTGGCTCTGTGACAATGTCTTGCAGGTTAATTGATAAAACTGAAACCTTAATTATCGTTCCTGAGAACCAAATAACAGAAATCAATTAATACCTTGGTGTATTGGCTTAAAGCAAGTCTTAGAAACCTTGGCATTATTTATGATTCTGCCATGTCACTGCAGTGCCATTGTCACGGATGCTCCTCTTCTCGCTGCCTCAGATCTTCCAGTCAAAGGCCGTTAATGGTCCTACGGATTCATTTTAAGACCAGAAGGGATAAAGCCTTTAGGGCCATGGCCCCCAGACTGTGGAATGCGTTGCCTTTAGCATTGCACTGCCTTGATTCTCTTAATACTTTTATAAAGTAGCTGAAGACACATTTGTTCAGATTGGCTTTTAATTAGTGTTATATTGTTTTATGTCACATGTATGCTGTTTTATCTCTTCTTTTGTTTTATCTTCTGTGTTTTTATATCTTATATTTTGTAAAGCACTTTGTGGTTTCTGACCTATTAAAGGTGCTATATAAATAAAGTTTATTTACTTATTAGTGTTAATATTTTGTGTAAGTATTTCTGCTATTTTTTGCTCTGAATATAAATTAAATCTGACCTAGAATTTCTTTGTTTGCTCATGTAGCTTCCTGGAAGCTGCTAAGCTATTGCTACTAATACCTTCATTGGGGCCTGCCATAGCAATGCATAGGAGAGCAGTGCAATGCACTGCTGCCCATGTCACTCTCCACCTCGAAACTGCTTTCTCCGTTAATGCGGCCCAAACCGTAGTGTGCACCCCCACTATATATATATACTACCCCATACAAAGTCAATGGAGCGGGGTCCTGAAGACATCCTAAAAAGAAACAAACAAACAAAAAAAAAAAAACACTATTTTTGAGGTTTTACTGTGTCATCATGGTTTCGCCTACAAACCCCATTCAACACTCAGTTTGTAGATACGTCCATGCTATGTTCAGAAGTGAAAACAGTATGTTGATACCTCTGACGGTTTTTCGACAACACGCCTCACACTTTGGCAGGCCCCTTTTAAATTTCTTCTGAGACTGAGACTGAAAACTATTTGCTTATTATTTTTTGATACCAAGGTGGTGCCTCAACATGGTAATTTGATCTAAATTACTCATTTTGTTAATAATGGTTCTCAGCAATTATTTATAGTTAGCTTAAAAAAAACAAAAAACAAAAAACAAAAACCTATTGTTGCACAACCTTGCTAAGACTGAGAGATTGCTGTGTCTCAAATCAGCAAGGTTTCGTTAGTTAGATAACCTTTTACCAGTTGACATTTTGAATTGATTTTGACTACATAGTATTATCAGTATAATTCAACTGAAAAGTATGTCATTGGATTTGAAGCTGCTATATATATATATATATATATATATATATATATATATATATATATAAAAATTCCCTTCTCACCCTCCACGGGTGGTCTTTCTCAACCTCTGAGCTCGGGTCCTCTACCAGAGGCCTGGGAGCTTGAGGGTTCTGCGTAGTATCTTGGCTGTGCCGAGAACTGCGCATTTCTGGACTGAGATGTCTGATGTTGTTCCTGGGATCTGTTTTAGCCACTGCTCCAGTTTGGGGGTGACTGCCCCGAGGGTCCCGATGACCACAGGCACCACTGTGGTCTTCACCTTCCAGGCCTTCTCCAGTTCCTCTCTGAGGCCCTGGTATTTCTCCAGTTTCTCGTGTTCCTTTTTCCTGATGTTGCAATCGCTTGGTATTGCTACAACCACCACAACGGCTTTCCTCTGTTGTTTATCCACCACCACGATGTCCGGTTGGTTCGCCATTACCATTTTGTCTGTCTGGATCTGGAAGTCCCACAGGATCTTAGCTCGGTCATTCTCCACCACCTTTGGGGGTGTGCCCCACTTTGATCTCGGGGCTTCCAGTCCATATCCTGCACATATATCCTGCATATATATATATATATATATATATATATATATATATATATATATATATATATATATATATATATATATTTCCTTTGTCACTCATCATGAGGTAGGCAGTAGCGCAAAGGATCTTGTTGCCTAAGGACCCACACTGGATATCTCAACAAAGCAACCCAGCCTGGATTCAAACCCCGGTCTCCCGGGTGAAGGTCAGGTGACTTACCCATTGAGCTACCCAGCCGCACAAGACCACAGTGGTGCCTGTGGTCATCGGGACCCTCGGGGCAGTCACCCCCAAACTGGAGCAGTGGCTAAAACAGATCCCAGGAACAACATCAGACATCTCAGTCCAGAAATGCGCAGTTCTCGGCACAGCCAAGATACTACGCAGAACCCTCAAGCTCCCAGGCCTCTGGTAGAGGACCCGAGCTCAGAGGTTGAGAAAGACCACCCGTGGAGGGTGAGAAGGGAATTTTTTATTTTTTTATTTTTTTTTTTAATATTTTTTATTTTATTTTATTATTATTTTTTATTTATTTATTTATTTTATTTTATTTTGTATAAATCTTATGTGTCTGTCTTGAAAAAGCCCTTTAAATGACATTTGCTATGAACGGAAGCTATATAAAGAAACTGAATGAAATCAATTCAGCCTAAGTTTACAGTTAACACAGGTCATTTCTTTTTTGCATTGATACATGCTGAATAATTAGAGACCTATCCCTTGATAAGTATCATGGTGAATCCTTCATTGGAGTCAGTTATTTAATGGTCCAATACACTGAATTTAATAAACTATGGATTATTTTGGGTGTTTTCCAATATATTTCCTATTTGTTTCAAAGATGGTATTGATATTTATAACAGATGTTTTTGATGTAGTCATACATGATTATATTATTAATTCTTTTTTTTTTTTTTTTTTCATGACAACTGCCTCTGATAATTTGAAATTCTGCACATTTTGAAATGTGATGTATTTTGGTGATTAGTTGCACCTTGTATGATGATTGACACAAGACTTTATATGTTAATAGAGAGCATCCATTTATAGTTTCTACACACAGTACATTCTACTTCGGTAACTGGAAACAGCAAATAATTGCCAGAAACATTTCTTCAAAACAGTCCACACACTTATGGTTAACATGGTGATCATGACTGGTGGTAAATCAACCAGTACTAATGCATAATGGATTCCACAGGTAGATGAATGAAGTTTTTTAGAGCAAGAGTGGGTCAGCGCATACAATAAAGTCTGTAGACACAGCGGGTGATGAAGACTTGATGGCAACAAGGTAAATACATGTAATACAAAGAAAATAGAGATTTTCTTAAGCTATTTCACCTGATTGGTACAACCCTGGCTCCAGCACTCTCCAGGTATTTGATGTAGGAGGCAGCAATGTAAGAAGACCCTCTAGCAAACTGGTCATCAGGCAGATTTTCTTGCGCTAACACACCTGAAGCCAGAAGATGACACAGACACACTCAGATATTTCACAGGTGAAAAAAGTATCTATTTCATTGTGATCACATTAGAGAAACACAACCAAGAAAGAACAATGGGACATTATATGATCAGTAGCTTGAACAGATAAGTGTTTAAACATACCTGAACATTGTGCCTTTGTACTGTTTAAATCTACAATGTTCGCAGTTTAATTAAAACCCCAAAACTATGAAAAGCAACTGACATAAAACATCTGTAAAAATAAACTTGTTTTACTTCATGTATCTCATATTGAGTGAGTTTCCTAAAATGTAGGACTTTAATGAAACATTACAGAAGCAGCCATTGTAATAAAACAATCTACTTAATTTATCTTAATTTCAGTTCTAGTTCATGACTTGGATTTTGTTCAGTTCTGTTTTATGACAGTGCAGCTTTTTTCGCTCATCATCTATTTGAAACGGAACTCTACGGACACAATTATCACACAATTATCCACAACTGTGTGTGCTTTCATTTACTTGGTGAGTGTATGATTCAGAGTGCAGGCTTATGTAAAATACAAAAAAAAATGTTGTGTCCTAACCCTTCGAGCTGTTTAACATGATGTAATGAGGTGTGTCACCCCCTTAAAACCTGAAGGAGCTCCAGATGACTCAAGAGAGGATTTTGATACCGATAAGGTGATGGCCAAAGAGCTATTAACTGAACACATGACATACAGGAAGATGCAAGTCTCATCAAACGATAGCTATTTATTGGCTTTTATGTCTCTTTCTTTTTGTCCCCTCTATTTTCTCCACTTTAACACTGATTTCAGGTCCAGGACTGAAAAAGAGAAAAAGCAGTCAGTGTCATTGAGCAAAAGTATAGATCAAGACTACTTTGAAAAAGTACAAGAAAGTCTAACTCCTTTTAGGCAGAATATAAAGATATGAAAGGTAGTTTAAAACTTGCGACACAAAATATCTCCAAGTTGTGAAACAATGATTGTCATGACTAAAGAAGAAGTCAAAGTATGATGAGTCACAGCTGCACATCTCCATCGACAGTATGTAAGTCAAACATGTATGATGCAACCTTCCCCCCAACCCACTTGCCTTCACAATTGCAAGCTTCCCCCTTCTTTCTCAAGTGTTATTTTAGTTTCATCAGACAACAGGACATGTTTCCAAAAATGAATGTATTTGTCCTTGAGTCATTTGTGAACTGTAATCTGTCTGTGTGTGTTGCTTTCCACTAACGACTTCTTCCTCTCTGATTGGATTTTCAGCCTATGTCTGTAAAGAACTTGTCTCATTGTGGATGAAAACACTTTCTTAGCAGCGTTAGCCAATACAAGGTATTTTGCGTTAGTTCTGAGGTTAATAACCAGCTTTTTAAACCAAGAAAAACCCAAAAAAAACAAACAAACAGAAAAACAAACAAGTTCATTCATAGGACATGAAACCCATCTGCTTCATGAACAGCATGACAGTGGCATATTCATATGATGTTTTTATTTGCGCTGAAAATGGAAAATTGAACCAAATGATGAACCAGTCATAGAAGTCTGCAGTTCCCTTCCTGATTCCTGATGTTACAAAAGGAAGCGGTGTGTTTGAGGCGTTGTTTTAAAATACATCCACAGGTGTTCCTCGATTTAACTGAAATTACATGATGCTGTCTTATCAGAAGTTTACAAAGCATCATCTGGGCTTTCCCAAAATGTTTACAAGTACAGTATTGTAGAAACTTTAATAAAGTAACAAAATGTATTTTAAAATTGCTTTTTCATTATTCTGGCATTTCAAAAATATTAGTAATAAGTTTTACATCATCTGCTGACTAGGTAAAGGTTTATTAACGTAAGTATTACTTGAAAGTTACTGATCATTACTGGGGATTGATATACTCATTCAAACAGACATGCAAACACATTAAGCAGCCCTTAACACGACTTGCACAAATATTACACTTCTATAATTTCTCATGCTCTAAGAAACGGCCACACACTTCTAACCACAATGATTCGCTGTTTTATTCAACTCTGCAAAGTCTTTCTGCAAACCTCTGACCATAATGATGAGGTGTCTTCCTCAACTTAGAAAACCCTAATGATGGTCAAAAGATCCCATCTTTTTAAATAACCCTAACCCTAAGAAAAACAAACATGCTCCAAGGGGTGTTATCTGAGCTTATTAGAGCTTCTGCAACGCAGAGACCTGACTTTCCTAAAGTTTCTGTTTCAATATTTACTGACAACTCCGACATTTTAAGGTTTTATCCAAAATCCTTCTTCTTGAAACACGTTTGTTGCTAATCATTGACCAAATGTGGTTTGGTTCATTTAAGAAGCAATACTGATACATGCAGAATTATCATAATAACACGTTTTTTGGAAAGATCAACTGTTGAGGCACACACGCACATACACGGGGCTTGCACACACAGACACCTTTTTCTCGAGCATTCCCAAAATATTACATAAGAACTAAAATAATCCGATGAGCACCCTGGGGGCGCTTTTTGGAGGAAAGATAAATGACGGCTCATGTTTTACCGATGATGGGTCGGTCGTTGTGCTGCTGGCTTCTGGCCGCAGCGCAGAGAAGCGGTCCGCAGCACAAACAGGCGGTCAGCACCGAGAATACCGCTAAAGCTGGCCCAATCATGGTTCCAAAGACCGCACAGGAAATGGAGGATGGAAGCTGACTTCACAGACTGACAGTGGACGGAACGATCACAGCCCTGTCCGGGATTTAAAAACACCTATAAGCCCTGATGAACGGCAAAGATGCTGCCTTCTACCTTCCGGTGATGCTAACGCTGACTGACTGACAGCTGAGCGTCTGGCTGCTGCAGCTGTCCGTCCTTACCTCCCCGTCGGCGTCAGAGCATCACGTGTGAGTCGCTGAACTGCGTCCAGTCCGCACAGGTAGCGGCTGAACATCCCGGCTCTGCGCGTGTGGGCGTGTCTGCACTGTATGGCATAAAGAGGAAAAGATGTGTAGAAACATAGCTCAGCTTACCAGCAGAGAATTGGACAGAAGATAACTGCTTTGCGCAAGCATTTAGTTGGAAACCACCTATCTCTGAAGTAAGTTCCTGTCAAAAAAAAAGAAAGAAGAAAAAAACTCATGTTGAGAAATGCCGTAATGTTGCATTTGTTAGTGTGACTGTGTCTTGCTCCACTTTAAGTTTTTTTCTGTTTATACTTTTTTTTTTTTTTTTTTTTTTTTTTTTTTTTTTTTTGTCACACTAAGTGTTTCAGATCATCCAGCCAATTTTTATATCAAAAACCAAGAAAACTATTTCCTACTATATGTAGGAAAACTATTTTTCCTTTGCTGAATTTGAAACGTGATCCACCTCATTTTGGTTCAGTTTTACTATTCACATCCAGGCCTGATTACTGCTAGACCTCTGGAATGATGTAATCAATGAACCTGTCTGGCAACAGTAATTAGATTAAATTATATCAAAAGCAATCCATCATGATCTGAAATAAAACCAAGAACAGATGAGAAAAACTGTAAGAGACATCTCTCAATCTGAAAAGATTTACAAACTATTTCTACTGATAGATAGATAGATAGATAGATAGATAGATAGATAGATAGATAGATAGATAGATAGATAGATAGATAGATAGATAGATAGATAGATAGATAGATAGATAGATAGATAGATAGATAGATACTGTCTGTGCCCATCCCTGTCTAGTCTATAAGACCTCCTCACTCATGTCTTCCTCACTCACAGCACAATTCAAATGACCAGCTTTGCAAAAATATTAGCAAACGCCTTAAACTTGTGCATCTATTCAATTCCTTGTTATCAGAGCACTGTAGCTGTGAGCAGAAATGTATCTAACTTTTTGTTGGCTGACTTCTTGGTGCATTCCCCTACTCTTCGTGCGTGCTCCAAGTTTTTTCAAGTTGTTAGCACTTGTGTGTCATTTCCTGGTTGCATTTTTTCTACCTTCACCTTACACAAGTGCACTTGTTTCTGCATTTTCATTTCAGGTTGCTTCAAAATACATATATACTGAAGTGGAAATGCATATGATAATGTACAAATCACACTACTGATCTGTAAAAAAAAAAAAAAAGAAATTAATAAGTAAGAGGTGTTATGTGTGATGAGTAAACACTGCTGCAAGAAGAAGAATATATGTATGAAAAGTGTGCTTTCCTGTATGTTAAAAGGAAGTTGCAATAGCTTAAATTGTCCACAAGAGGTCAAACTTTTCCACTAAACCTTCCAAATATTTCTACTTCCGGTCAGTGTGTACACGTGTTGTATTCCTCTGCATGGTACAATATAACTAAAACATTAAGATAGTAAACTCAACAAGAATTTTTAACAGCAACTAAACCCCAGCTCTGTTTCAGATAACAACATAAGTAAATACAATCAACTACATTTTGTATGAAAACTGAAATCTGGTCCATTTGTGTGGATTTTAAACGTATTTGAAATCCCTCCCACAATAAATTGTTGTAGTATTTTGATACAGTTCCACTGTGAGACATTTATTTAAGAGCTACAGTTACATTTCAAACAGGCTTCTCTTCCTCGTCTTTTTCAAAGCAGAGCTCAAAATCACAAAGTTAGGCTGTTTTAGGCAACCAAAGTGATAACATTAATCAAGTCGATAGAAATTCTTTAACCTTTATTAATTAAGTCATTTCATCACCTTTGAAACAAAATATGAGAGAGGAGGGGTGCTGATGGCAATACAGACGTTCAAAACAACACATACTCCGACTTATCATGTGTTAGGAATTTGTTGTCATTGTCTTTCTAATAATAAACTTCAGTGTATTTTGTTGGGATTTTATGATAGACCAAAGTGTTAACAAGTGAAGTGGAAAGAAAATGTTAAACGTGAAGATTTGTATTATTCCCCATGAGTCAATAGTTTGTAGAGTCTGTTGAAGTACACCTGGAATTGACATAATTTTTTCCTCCATTTTTCTTTGCAAAAAAAGCTCCAGCTGAGTCTGATTAGATGGAGACTGCCTGTAGGAAACAATTTTTAAGTCTTGCCACAATTGCAGAACCTGGACATTGACTTAGCCATTCTAATACATTCATATAGATTGATATAGATTGATCTATACCATTCTTTCTCAGCTATGGCTGTAATTTTAGGATCATTGTCCTGCTGGAAGGTGAATCTCCTCCAAAGGCCTCAAAAAGATTTTCTTCCATGTTTACCTATTCAATAAATTTTAATATTGAAAAGTGAATTTATTTCATTAACTCAATCACTAAGTGAAACACATATAACTGAAACACATACAACATATAGAACTGATTTGAAATTTTACTGTTTGTTTTTAAAGCTCTTAATGACCTTCCCCCACCTTATTTATCTGAACCTCTTTTTCTTGTGATGTAATTGTTACTGTAAAGTGCTTTGGTCACCTTAGTTGGTTATTGTTAAGCGCTATATCAATCAATCAATCAATCAATCAATCAATCAATCAATCAAAAATACTGACAACCTTGTGTTCACTTATAACACACATTTCTAGTAAAATACATAAAAGGTTTTCACTATAATGTGATAAAATATGAAAAATCTGGTCCAAATATCAAACCCTGTGGAACTTCATAAACTCTGATGCACAATAATTGCTTAGGGTGTGAGAGTTAGTGTAAAGAAGGCTGAGTCTGTTAAATGAATTGGATTTAAAACAGCTTGGCATCAGATCATTCTGTTTGAATAAATCTTTTACTTTTCCATAAAGAGGAGAAACTTTAAGTTATAAAACCATTTTTTGATCAGACACATTCAGAGATGTAACAAATCCTTGCTAACAATAACAGAATCTGACATTTAAACAATCTGACATAGCAGAGCAGGATACATTTATTGGGTTTTATTGTAACAAATCTTGAAATACATTAATTAAACAAGCTCTTATCAAAACTATATAAATTCAGAGATCAATGGTGTTTAATTTCCATTGTTTTTGGTAATTAAAAGCAGAACCAATGATGGCTGTATTAGTGTATTACAGATTTTTGTCATTCTTAATCACTTTGGATATCCATAACACTGCAACAGACAAGTGGATGAGAAAAGTTTATAGACCATGGACTAGAGAGAGCATTCAGCAGTTTAAATTAGATCACATGCAGCTAATTTGACTACAATATTCCCTATTTTAGACTTCAGCTATGGGTTTATAAATGTAAATTGACAAATCTCCAAACATCACAGAGTCATGAATGAATATATTGTAGAGGTCCTTGTAGGTATGGCTATCTTAAACTCTAATTTCATGTTCTGGAGAACAAAGCTTGTGTCATATCTGCATGTACATTGGAGTAACTTAGATAGCAGATGTAACAAACTATGCTCTGCAGAAACTCATCAACACTATACAAAATGCATGAGCATCTACATATGGAAGCTGTGCGCTTAACTAGAAAAGTTAGGGGCACCAAGTGGAACCAGTGCCATAATCTGGTGTCCTACAAGGCTTTTTAACTGCTGATCTTCACCTCCACCTCAGTCTTGGAAAATCACTACCTTTGGAGAAGAAATCATTCAGAACCTGCAAATAAAACAGGGATATAGATGTCATTTTCTGTATTTTTTTTTTTTACCTTGTATCTTTGACAGATGATCAACCATAATAAGACTTGTCCACAAATAATCCTGGAATTGTGTTAGGGTTCTGTGAGTATTTTCTGAAAATCTTTTGTGTGTACTGGCATTAGTAAAGTCACAAAGTTAAATTTTTAAAGCACACAAGGATAACTTGCATATATTTATTTCATGTATTTTAAATGTGACCGTGGCTGTGATTTCCTGTTCCCACTTCAACCAGGGAACAGGAAAACTGACAAGATCTGTCAATAGGTAAGCAGACTGATGATTTCCTGTTCTTTTTATTAGTCTTCATCTCAGCTGCTTTTATTTTTTCTGGAAATCTTTTATTCCATACTGTGTTTGGTATGCTTTGATTGTTGGTTTTTGTGCAGTTTTGCTAAATTTTGTAATTTTGTTGCTCTAGTTCTCCTGACACAAGTGACACCAGAACTTTGAGAACTCAAGAACAGTTAAACTGAGATCCTGAGATGCTCCCCCCGCCTCACACACACACACACACACACACACACACACACACACACACACACACACACACACATTTATGACTGTATGACTGACTCCACTCGCCAGAGTAAGATTGGCTGGAAGAAAAAGTAGAATGGGGGGAGGGGGAAGTGACATAGATGGATGGGGAGAGGGAGGAAATTTAAAAGGGAGATAAACCGGCATTCTAAAAGAGTGAGAGACAGATAATGGAGAGACGAAAAGAGCGAATTAAAGAAGAAAAAGTGCATGGTCTCAGAGTGAGAGGGAGCAACTGAGGTAGAGGGAGCTTTGGTGCCGCAGCGGGACCGAGTGTCACACAAACTGTCAGCGAGGTCTTACTGGAGAGAGCAGCAGCCACTTGCCGCTTACAACCTACAAACCGGGGGAAAAGAGAAAAAGAAGAGGGAATATTCAGATTAAATGTACTGAGTCTGCTTTTTGCTTCCCGCCACCATCTCCTTTGGACCGGATCTAGTCCTCCCAACATCACCACCACTCCTCTCTTCATCATCTCTAATTTTTAATCCCCCTCATCTTCAGCAGCTCGAGCTCTCCTCCTGCTCGTTAGCAGAATGCCGGGTTGGCGGCGGAACCTCACTTTTTGCCTGCAACGGATGCACGAGGAAGGTAGGAAAGCAAAACAAATGTATGCGCGCTTGTGTTTGCGTCAGCATGTTTGGATAGGGGCGCGTGTTGCAGTGCGCCTTGGGCACGGGGAACGTGAGGTTTTAAGATTTGCGCTGTGATGTGAACAGCTTGTTTCCGGAGTCACTTTGAATCTTTGCGCTCCCTGCTTCATGTGCCCAGACTTTTCTGCATCACTGGAAGTGTGCGTGCGCCCGCGCTCATGGTTTGCGCGCGCGGTCTAAGGTTCTGACTGAAAAGAACCTGCAGCTTTGGGACAGTGCATGTGTTTGTGTGAGAGAAAACGATCGTCTGTAAGTTTTGTGACTTCTGTTTGCGCGCGTGCACTGTCACGCTCGGTTTGCTGTAGTCGCGCGCAGTGCGCGCAAGTGTCAGCCCGGGTTTGTTCCGCTGTTTCAGCAGAGATGGCGCGAGGCTACAGATGCTGGCAGGTCATGGTGACAGCGCGTGCGTGTCCTAGTGTGTATGCTTGTGTAAAAGACAATTTGAGCGACTCCCAATTTCACGCATACACATACAGTCTGCGTGTTGGCCCTGCAGCTTGAATACAGGGGGAGGCGGACAGAAGGGATGTTGGTCAGCTAGTGTGCACGTGAGCGTTATGGTGCTAATTTGTGAGTGTGCAAATGAGAAAGCAGCTTGGTGCCGGATGTGTCTAAAACAGATTGATATCGACATTGCCATGGGAAAGAGTTTTCCTTCAATAGCTCATTCAGGTCACTGTGAGTTCCCAAACAGCTTGGATTGAGGTTGAGCATGCCTGTCATTAAAGTTAGACTGTTGAATTTAAACAACTGGATTCAGTTGGGTAAAAACTGTGCTATCAGTAGTCCTACGATTCTGCAAGTCACTGATGTAACCAAACATTCAGATCAAGAGCACATGACCATAAACAATTTTAACATCATCTTTAAGGAAACTAAGAATCACCTGTTCCTCCTTTTTTGTTTTTGAAAATACATTGTTTCTCAGATCACAGACTGTTTTTTAAAATCTGTTTTTCTGGAATCTGGAATCATTGTAGTTAGATGAGCTCATCAGGAAGGCCGGCTCTGTGAAACAGAGCAACTCTGGATATAACATCACTCTTGGACAATGTCTCTCACCCCATGCACGAAGCTGCTGCTGAACTAGAGAGCTCCGTCAGTGACAGACTGCTGCATCCAAGGTGCACAAAGAAGCGTTATCGTTGGTCCTTCCTACCAGCAGCTGTTAGACTCCATAAGTGTTTACATCTCAGCTGTTATTTGCATAGTTTTTCTCATTTCAAATACCATTCCTGTCATTATTAGCAAATCCCAGATGATGTTTACACAGTGTTTTTTTTTTAAATTTCTTGCAAATAGTCTGTTGGTGCTCTCTGTGCACAAATGTACGCAGTTGCACATTTTTTTTGGAAAAGAATATGGTATTTTAAATAACTGAACTGTATTATTTCCTAAATTATTTCATAAATTTGCCCTTACTGTACAGTCTTTTATTCTTATTCCTATTTTTTATGTTTACCTGTAAATTGCTGCTGGTACACCTGAATTTCCCCACAGTGGGACAAGAAAGGATATTTCTATCCTATTCTATTATAGAATTGTTTATTTCAACCAGTTGTATTGCAGTTTGAGTGAGGTAGACCTACTCACTCTTGCTAAGGCAGACAGTCTTTGGCTCTTGCTGTTCTACCCCTTATTCTCAGGTTTTTCTTTTATATCTATTGACATGCTCCATATTTTAAATTTTAAACTCTATTCGTTAAATGTTTGAATGAGAGACATTACATAAATTTGCAATTAATTTGGATGGATGACAATATTGCAACTGGAAATCCTCTTTTTAGTTTAAACTACTAGTGTGAGTGTAAGAAAGATATAGTGGGTGTTTAAATTTGAACAGAAGGGCAGAGTATTTGCCAGAGTGTGTGTTTGTGTGTGTTAGAGTGAAAGGTGCGGATAAAATATAGCTGTGCAAGAAGCTGAAAAGCTGCTGTCCACTGACAGCCATCTTATGGATCAAGGCCTGTTATTGTACCAATCTTTCATTTTTATGGGGACACATATACCAACAGAGCTGCCCCTGCTTTTTCATGAAATCCATGTCAGATATTCTGCAGATCTTGACTTGGCAAGCATTAAGGGTGAGCAGAATATGATTAGGAGTGTCAATCTGTAAAATGAACTGGTATAAATACACACTTGGCATCAAGTTCATCATGCTGAGTAAACAATGAGAAGATGTCAGGTAAGGGGCTACATACATTCATTCTTCTTTCCCCCAATGACCAAGTGAATTTCTGTAGCAGATATGCTTAAATGATACAGTAGGAAATGTGTTTTAATTATAATTGTCCAACAAGACAGACAACTTACAGTCTTGATCTTTGGCTTTAATGAAATTCAGAGCAAGTTTTCTCCAGAAGATGCAAAACCTTAATAGCTGATGTCAAATTATAATTTTTAAAAAACATGAACTGAAAGGGATCAATTGTTTGATCTGAACATTTCATTTTATTGCTGGAGAGATGATGGGTTATAATTTCAGAATGAATGATTGTATGTTTGTTTGTACCAAGGATAGTAAATAGGTGCAAACAATATCTGTGATATGAATTAAGATGAGGTGAATATAAAGGACTAAAATAAAAAGACAGCAACAAAAATGGAAATGAAAAGAGGCAGAAAGGAAGTCATAAAAAGATGAAACAGAAATGAGTTTGAAGGGAAAGATAGAAAGGCCAGTTTCTTGTGCTTATCAACTGAGAGGAAATCCCACTAATCAGGAGACCAGAAGATCAAATAATATGCTTGTTAAGGGAGAGCAAAACTTTGACTGTTAGAAGGTTTAGTATGTAATTTAGCTCCAGCATTAAAACAGTTTAATATGTATTGTAGTGCCATCAATGATAGATCAACAGCGGATTGAGATATTAGGAAAGACATGATACCAGAAGGAGGGAGGAGGCAATAGGAAAAGGTTGACAAGAGTCATATAGAAAACTTCGCTTAAGGTGCTGCTGGCAACATCAGCAGGAGATCTTGGAAGAAAATCAGCTGCTTTTATCAGCCTCTGTATACCCTGAGGAAACAAGCCAACAATACCACTTTTAGATTTATCTTGACACTTGAAAAACATATTTACCTGTGGAAATATTGCAACTGTTTTGCACATTGTAAAACGAAAAAGAGAGAATATTTAATACACTACAGAACATAATGAAAATAACATTTCAAAGACAGCATTACATATAAGAAAGGCCTTGTCCCCATGAAAATTATATATATTTTAAAAATATATTTATGTATTGATTCTAAAACATTCCTTGTAAATATGGGATTGTTTCTGGAAGTGTCTTTATTCACACTAAAACTACCCAAAAGGCTAAGGTAGCTGTATATCCCTGTTTAAAATTATGAAAAGGGACATACGACCAAAAAAGAGAAGAATGCTCTGAGCATGTGCAAAAAGATCACATGGTGGAACTATTACCACATCAATTTGAAACAGTTTGTGTGTTGACTACATACATGAAAATTCAAGGTTGGCATTTAAAGATGTTTTCACGTTGTAGCCCATTTTGAAACAGATTGCTCTGCGCCATCTCTGGCCTGTTCTTGTGTGTAGGCCCATAATATGGAAACATCAATTGCTCATCCAATTTTATGTTATTTATAGATTCCAATGATTCAAAAACAATACTTTCAAAAACAACAGGAAAATGATCAGACAGAGCAACATCAATTACAGAAACCTGGGAGATATTTACGTCTTTGCTGATAATCAAATCCAGAGTGTCCTTGATTATGTGTCGGCTGTTTAACATGTTGAGTCAAACCAAAGTTTTGCAGTACATCATTCAGCTTTTTTGCCTCTCTGTCTATTGTGTTGTCAACATGGATGTTAAAGTCTCCCATAATTATTAAACAGTTATAATCAATGCATATCATTGATTACAGCTCGCTAAAGTCATTGGAAACATTTGCCACATATTTTGGGGTTTTGCATAGAGTTAGTGTCAGAGTTTGTTTGTGGCCTTTTACCTCAATTCCCAAATATTCAAGAGTCAAAATTGCAGAGGGAAACCTTTTTACAGTTTAGTGAATCAAGAAATATTGCAGCAACCCCTCTGCTCCTCTTATTCTTTCTATTCTCACTTAAAAAAATTGTAATTAGGGGGTGCTGATTCAATGAGTACAGGTGTTTCATGGTACCATTTTAGATGGTACCTGGTTTTGCTGTTATGATTTTTAGGACTGTGCCTTGTTTTATTAGTATTTCTTCATTTCTATTTTGTATTTATGTTATTAATTTTTAAATCAATAAGAACATTTATTTTGCATTTTGTGAAGATCCCCATGTGTTTCTATTTCCCTATGTTTCTAGTAATGTTGTCAAAATCCCTGTCTTTCTTGGTTTATTCTTGCCCTGGGCAAGTACAGCAATAATAATAATAATAGCAAAGAATCAGAGATTCTATGTTATATTACAAATCTAGAGTTCCTACATAACTCATCCACTGAATTGCAACCTTATGAACTTTGAACCACAGCTGAAGCAGCAACAGAGAGCCAATCAATTACAAAAGCAGTCTAGCTCATGGTGTCTGTATTTGGCAGACTAATATGGCCATCCCCAAATAGTCTGGTGTGGTCTGTGGTTTCCTCAGATGGGTCCTTCCTCACCACCAACTTACTACAACTATAAATCTCTAATATTATAGTAAACTCACAATTGTCTGATTTAGCCATGACATTGATTTGAAGGTGCTACTCATTGTTACTTCAAATACTGCTACTTTGAGATTTTCATTGTCAACATGAAAACCTGTGATAGAGAATATAGAGTAGATTGCTTGTTGTGAAGTTAATTGTTCAGATTTAACATGTCCTGTTGGTGTGATTGCTTTTTAAGTGTGTTCCTCCTTCAGCATTTCAAAGATTGACAATTATACATGACTTACACGATTTCAACTGCAAAAAGAAACCCATCTCATTTTTTTTTTTAGGATTTTCTGTATTAGTGAATGAATCTTTTTATTTTAAAGTTCATGCTATTTTAGTAACTGCCTATTCTGTAAAGCCAATATAAGTCTATCTGCGTCTTATTAAGTGAGACTAACTTCTGATTTCCTCGTTATCTCTTGGTACTCTTGAATAAATTATGCTTTTGATAAGGAAGACATGAAATCAATTGTAATGATTTATTTACTTTTGGAAGCTCATTGATTAAAAGGATTTTTTTTTTACAAAGATCAGTCATTAGATTGTCTTCTGCACTGCTTTCAGCTACTCCGCCATAGTTTTAACAATGTAGGAGGATATGCAACTTTAAGGAAATATTGCAGCATTGATATGGACTTATAAAACAGACTTCATAAAAATAGCATATGCAGCTAAAACTGTGGTTGATAGCACAAGGAATCCTTTACAAAGGTGATTTACAGTTTACAGACTTCACTCTCTAATTATACTCTACAATATTAAATAAAAAGTTTAAACCTAATTGATTATGCAATGCTAATGTTATACTACATCCTCTCTCAATACCTGCTTTTAATTTTAAATTAATTGTACTCTTTAGAGGACAACCGAACTTTGAAAATCATTCATCACAGAGGGTTAGCATTATCATCATTCAATATAACCTTGCCCCTAGTTCCAGATGTTTCTTGCATACGAGCTAGCAAATTGTAGTGTAGTGCCATTGCAGTATTTTGGCTAGCTTGAGATTTGGAACAAGCTATAATCAGATCAAAAATAGCTGTTGGAAAGCGTATAACATGCAGGAACAGAAAGCAACATGATTTGTCTGTATTACACTTTAAGCTATTTAGCTGAAATAAATGTAAAGGTGGTATTGCAACAGTCAGTGACAGAGGATTTTTATACATCAAACAGTAAAAATGCACAGGGATGGTGAAGATGTCAGAAATTCATGGAAGTATTTCATCATTTATCAGCACAGTTTGAAACACCAATCACTTGTTTACTCCTGTTGCAGACTGCAGACTGTTACTGGACAAATCTTGACAGCAATGCCTCCAGGCTGCTGCTTTTTAACAGTTCTTTTCTTTTTTTACCGTATGAAATGGAACTTGCAAATCATCTCTGATTTCTAGGTGCAGATTACAATATTAGATCCTATATACTAAAGAGGTTGTTCAACAAAAGGTGAATTCTTCCCCAAACTAGCTGAAAGTGCAGCTCATAGTGCAGCTCACAGCATCTGCCATTTGGCAGTAGCCTCAGGCACATGGTTTCATCATGTTTGTCCCACTGTACCCTATTTTAGAGTGGCAGAATTTGGAAGGTAACTTTCATCCATGAATTTCCTGGTACAGGATATGGACTCAAGGGGATCGTTTAAAGTAGTGATTATTCATTAGACTTTGGACAAACAGGCAATTCAAATTAATGGATGAGTAAAAATGGACAAAATATACTAAAATGAGCTGAATTAGTCTTTAATTTGTAGATTACCTCTACTGAAGTCTTGTTTTAGTTATTAGGTATATTTGAAGCTCCATATGTCAATATAATTCCAGTATTCTACAAAATGTTTTTACTACCTAACCCAGTTGACACCAACTTGCCAACTAAGATTGGTGCCAGCCAAATTTTTGGATGAAAAATGAAATGTCAAATAAAATAATCTTTACTGATTAAAAGTTCCCTATATGTATTAGATAATAGAAACATCTTAATGTGCTTTCTGTTTAACATTTTTTAAGCAGTTTTATTGCCATAGACAAATTCCAGATCTTAGGCTACATTCACACAGGAGGTAAATGCGACCTGAATCCGATTTTTTTTTTTTTTTTTTGCCCATATGCAACCCATATTCAACTTTTTCATGACAGTCTGAACCACTCAACTTGGATCTTTTCACCCCTCACTCCCCCCCCAAAAAAATCAGATTTGTGCCACTTCCATATGTGGTATCAAATAGTTGTAGTATGAACAACCATGCAAAAAAAAAAAAAAAAAAGAAAAAAAAAAAAATCAGATTTCAGCAAAAAAAAAATTGAGAGCGTATTCTTAGTGTCAGTGGGGTCAGATTCTTGTTGCAGCACTGTTCTCTTTTCCTCATTTCTCTTAACATTTTCACCTTTAATAATCGTGATGTTTTCAAACAAAGTCAACTGAAAAAGGTCAATTTGTTTCTGACTCTTTGACCCAGCACTATATTGTATATGGATGGTTTTCATCTGAATACTGACAATAGGGTGGTGTTATGACTACATTTACATTCACAGGATTCATCAAAGCTTTTAATTTGCTTAGACCTAATTTGAATATGTGATGGTATTGCTGAAGTTGTGAATTGTGCATTTAAAATACAATATAAATATGGCTACTGTATGTATGTTTGAAGTAGCCACTTAACATATAGTATATATTTTGATTGTAATTTTTTTTTCCAGCTTCAAGTTTACCATTTCCAATTGCTTATTGTGTAATTCCACATTGCTCCAGAGAATGCCCACTTTGTAGTTTAGGATAAACATGCATGTGAGGGACCATACCAAAAATATGAAGCATTTAAGATCTTATTTCATGTAATCTTATTTGTTGTATGCATATCTGTATTGTAATCTTGTCACTGTCCTTTTACAGACCCTTTGCAATGTCCTCGTAAAAATAGATGCGGCAGTCTGTGCGTCTTTGGGATGCATGTAGAAGACATGTAGCCGTAGGTTAGCAGTGGGCGGGGGCAGTAACGCTGCTTCAGTCATAATAGGATCTGACGATGACTCATGCACAGCAAAAAAAAAAAAAAAAAAAAAAAAAAAAGAAAAGAAAAAAAATACAACTAACCCTCCTCTCATCTTCATCCTAACCGCCTCAGTCTCATCTCATCCTATTTTGTCATAGTAACCCTTGGTTCGATGCTTTCCTTTTTCTGTTTCTCCTTTATCATCTAACCACCTGTTCTTCTCCTATCATGTCTTATGTATTGTTCTCTTTGACATCTGATCTGGTTACCTGTAGTTATTTTGCTTTGTCTTAATCTCTTCTTTTGTACAACTTTCCTTTCCTGTGGCAGCTTATTTTGCCTTACTCATATTTTATACTTGCATCATTTCTAGTACTTCTTTTGATCCCCATGTGTGCTTTTTATCTTTTTTGTCATTTTTATTTGTTTTCCTTCATCCTTATTTAGAACAAGGCTTCATTTCCCAGGTTCGTTTACACAGTTTAGAACCATACACTAAGAAATAATGAGGAATTTGTTTCATACAAAGATAAATCTGTATGGGTTCTATCATGTTCTGCAGCTCTCTCTTAAATAGTTCACTCCAAATGTATAAATATTCCAAAACTTGTTGACTTGTTATTTCATAACCAAAGTAGTTTTACAAAAACAAAAAAAACTGAATACATTTGAAAGTGGGCATCTCTCTTTATATCTTTCTTGAAAGCATTTCATATAATTCCCCTATTAGGAATAGCCCAAGGAATTCAATTAACTTTAATGGCCACTTCCATTACTTATAGATGGATCTCAAATCTGCCCACATAGTTTTTACTAGTCACCTCCTTTTCAAACCAGAAGAAACCACCAATGAGAAAAAAGTATTTGATATATTTTTTTAATAATTCAATTTATTGTCATTTGTAGAGAGGTCTCAAAGTGAACCCATGGTCATTCTCTGTGTCATTCATTCCTTACTAACCTCAAGTCTGCCTCCACATAAAAAATGGAAGCTTGCAACGACTCTTCACAGCCAGACAAACAAAATCAGATGCAATGACATTTACCTCCTTCGATACCCTGTTAAAGTTTGTCTGAATGCTAATGTAGTAATTAACAAGCTGCAGAGACTGAAGAGTGCTTAACCACATCTTTCATTGTGACTGTGAGCATAGATTGTTTTAGGCACCAGTTTGCTTTTCACTCTACATCCCAATATTTTAAAATTAAGTGAGAACTAAGAACTTAGTTATCCATGCACAAATAATCTATAAGTCTATAGCCTTTCAGCACATGTTGACTCCTATTATTTATGCTGTTAGGAAATTACGATTCTTTCGACATTAGGAAACAAACTGAAGTTGGTCTCGGATGATATTGAAAGAACATCTTACTGTCGGCACATAGTCTTTACAGCTCCGCTGTTTAACAACACTTTAGATAAACATGCTTTTTTCCATCTATCAGCATGGTGTAAATATGTAAATGTCACACCATATACAAATAAAAAAAAAGAGTTTTTCCCATATGTTGATGTTATTATTGTAATATAACAGCTGGAAATAGGATGAAATTAGTTCTTAATACTAAATCAGATGAAGCTGTCTTTGAGTTTCAGTTTATGCTTTTTGAGATTTTTGCATTGTTTACAGACCTTTCTGTGAACCTTACCGATTTTTTTATTTAAGGTTTTTTTCTGGCTCTAGTGGCCTTTATTTGACAGTGGTCAGACAGGAAAGTGGGTTGTGAGAGAGGGGGTAGACATGCAGAAAAGGTCAACGGGCCGGGACTTGGACCTATGATGGGAGCACTAAGTACTAAGGCCTCCGTATATGGGTTGCATGCTTTACTCCTGCGCCATCGCCGCTCCCCTTTACAGATTTTTTAAATTTTAGGTCTAAACGTAGACCATTTTAAAACCAGTGAGTTTTGCTTGGTCTGAATCTAGAAAAGTAGTATAGGTCTAAACATAGACTATGAATAGATGTTTCGTTACCTTGTGTCTAAATGAGGTTAAGGTATAGCTGCTATGTTGAAATGTGGTCTATTGCTCTCTGGGATTACACAGTGAAAATCCATCTGTCCGTCCATCCATTAATCCATCCATCCATCGCTTATTTGATGTGGGGCTATGGAGGTGATAGCTGAAGAAATTTTCATCATACCTTTCTGTAACAACTCTCACCATCTAATCAGAAATTTCAAGGGATTTACTAGCGAGAAGGGCCATATAATCTCTCAAGTAAGTTCTGGCTCTGTCTCATGGCCTTTCGATATTGAAACCCATCCCAGACAACTTTCAATGTGAAGCTTCCAGGAGGTATCCAAGTCAAATGCCCAATCTATGCCGACTGACTTTTTTTTATATGGGTGAGTGGCACTCTCCCCCAGGTGGCAAAGATTCTCACTATATCTTTAAGGCTGAGACAGAGACAACACCCTCATTTTTCAGAAAAGGCCTCATCAAACCCAGTCTCCCACTCCAGCCTGATATCAGTCATGACTAAGTCAACAAGTTAGTAGGACTCCTCCATTTAAGGCAGACTCACACCAGGCCAATAGAATTCATTCCACCTGTTCCCAGCTGAGAACCATGAGTTCTGAACTGTTTCAGCACATGCCAAAGGTCATGGCTTGAAGAAGCTAACAAAACAAACAGCAGAAATCACAGATGAGACCCTGTCCATGAACACTGAAACAGGATTAGTGATAAAGGAAGAAGCTAAAATCTTGCCAGAAGCACAATTGACTTTGTATCAAGAATGTAGACAGAACTGAGTTTATCAGTTCCCTTGGCAAAGTTAATTTGCACTTTCACCTCACTTCACTTCCCTACCATACCAACTTTTTCTAATTTAGGGTTTTGCTTGCCAAGAAGATATAAGAAGGAAACTGACCCTTTGCCTTATTCTTGATTAAAATCTGCTGTGCTTCTCCCGAGTTGATTGCTCACTGAAACAGCATTGTGTGTGATTGAGCTGTCTGATTTGTTTCATGATCTTTCAGCCCCTTAAAGCCGTTACCATCATATTATTGGTTCTCAGAAACCAGTTGGTGTTAGCAGGTTTTCATTTTTCCCTTCCTGAAAACAAAGTAATTCTTGCTGAAGAATGTTGTTTTCTCTGCCAAAACCAAATTAGCTGTCTCCCAATGGACAAGAGATGTATGAACCACAGAATGAACGTTTTGTCAGAACATGACCCAGATGGCAAATTTCCAACCTGTTGTAATGCAGAGTTGCAGAACAAAAGTTTTCTCATGAAGGAACTTGCCTTTGTAATTGTTCTTCATTTGTTTTATTGCCGAGTCACTTGCTGGTGCAGAATGAAGGTTGTAGATGCGCCCTCCTTTCCATATCACTAAGGTCATCAACTTATCAGTCTCACAACCTCCTCATTCTTTTCCTGCCTGCAATGTGACGGCTAATAGTAAGGCCGACCTGTGACAAAGGATCATGATCAAATTAAAACGGAGGACTTCAGAGTGACTGAGTGTTACCACATGGCTGCAAGGTGACTTAATTGTCATTTCTCCTCCAGTATTATTTTTCTTTGGTGCTTTAACACAAAGTGATATCTCCTATATTTTAATTTTCTCTATTTGTACTTTGTATGCACAACAGAATTTCTTCTTATTTTCCTTCCATGTTACCAAGTACACAGATTTAATCTATTTCTCCCCCAACAGTTCTGCATATCTGCATGCTACTTTGCCAGTCTGTATCTGCTGTCTTTATCTGCTTGCAGAAACAATGATTTGTCCTGAGCGGGATGTTTTATCTCCTTCTCTCTTCATTCATCCTCACTGCATCCCAAATTTAAATTACCGCATGCTCTGCTGCACCACCAAGCGCTCCCTGATATACTTAACTGTGTTAAACGGGCTTTTGTTCTGCAACGTCCACAATGCATCACTGTGTGTCCTTCTTTCACCTCATGCTTCCACAGCCTTTAATTATCTGGAAAACATTTGTCCATCTTAAAGTGGTTTGTTTTCCACCTGCATCACTCTGTCTCAGCTTCTCTCTTCTGTTTAGGGTTGAATTGTAATAAACCCACCTACAGAGTGCTCTCAGAAAACGAGGAGCCTGGTGAAGCATTGTAATTAAATGGTAGCATGATAATGACAAGCTACCAACTGGTAATTGATGGGTTTTATTTTTTTCTCACTTAAATAAATGATAATGAGTGTGTGAAACAAATGAAAGATGTGTGAAGGTTAAGGGATTTGGCGTCGGTGGAAAAAACATTTAATAAATATGCAAATCTGAAAAATATAAAATTAATTTTCTCACTAAAAAGGCCCCCAGTTTGGACAATGCAGGAGCTGTTTCTTTTTTCCTCATTGCCCTTGGATAGTACACTAACATTGTACGTTGTGTCCACTTACATGCCTTAAGTAACATAGATTTGATTTTTATGAAATAAAGGTTTCAACATTCATTTACTGAGACAAATGAGCAGCAATCTGCACAGCCTCAGTGTGGAAAAGCAGAGCGATTCTCACCAGAGTCAAGGTAAAGAGTCAAGGAGATTGTGTCTATTGCAGAGATAATTTGACAAAACCCAATGATAATATTCAAACCGATTTTTTTTAAAAACTCTCTTCAACGTTCTAACATAGCATATTCTTTTCCTATTGTACTCCACCATATCTGATCAGTCTGCTATCTGTTTAGTTTTGCATTGATATAGGGTTGCTATTTTGTATTTACTTTGTAATTTGTTAAACCTTGATAATGAATAAATTGGCATTAAAACACAGGTGGGTTTTAAAAGTACCATCAAAATGTTAAAATTAGGGCTGGGAAATAACGTGTTTATTTCAGTTAATTATACTGATTTTAACGTGTTAAAAATTTACTGCAATTAATCAAATTTTTTTTACATGAAAAGGTTCCGGCCAGAACCTTTGTAGTGTTTCTGGTACGCCCGTAAATCTGAAGCACAAGCAACATCCGCAAACAACGATATACCTCTTGTCTTGGCCCACTGGGGGCAATTTTTGCTTCAAAAAATGATCTAATGGGATGCTAGAAAAGACGATAGTTGTGTACAAGTTGTGGAAGAAGCAGTTGGCCTATCACTGAAGCTATTCAAGCCTAAAATACCACGATGTCCCCAAAGCTGATGTCAACATCCACAGTTCACATTTCTAAAGAAGTATTTTTTTCAAAGAAGTCACATGAATGATCACTTCCTAAAACACTTGAAAGCTGAATAAGTATAATAGCATTTTGCACCAGTCTGATAGTTGAATAACCTAAATAACAGATTAAAAACAACAAGTAATGCTGTCTGTTTATTCAATAATTTAGCAGCAAAAAGGGTTTTTGAATTGAACATGTAGCTTATTTTGTTGATATATGGATTTGGATTAAAATTCGATTAAATGTGATTAATTAATTAATTAGGACTTAAAAAGCTGTGAAAATTAATTTATTCTTGTCTGTTTCATCTTAGAGGAATTGCATGTCAGTAGAGCTTGAATAAAATGCAGCTCCAAATATTGATATTTTTATAAAGTGTTTTGGTACTGTCTCTCATTAAAGATTTAACAGTAAGGTTTAAATAAGAATATTCTTTTTCTGCCTATCGGAGGGAATTTTAGGCACTTTATGATTCGAAAATAATTCAGAAGACTATGATTTGATAATGAATGGATGGACACCATATGATTGTTATAAGAGGATTTCTTGAACATACAGAAATAATAAACTTGCACAGCTTGCAGTGTTCTCAATGGATGGATTGACATTGGACTGGTACATATCTCAAGCAATCATTGGGCAAGCAGTGGGGTACTCCCTGGTAGGGGTCACCAGTGCATCACAGGGCAAGCTTTGAATTCAGTTGCTATGAAATATGGAACATTAAGCAGAAGCAGAAAGAGGTTAAACTAAATGAAATTCCTCATTATGTTCTAAAATGTGGCTGCTGTTCTACTACAAAAGAGTGCGGTGGTAGTCTATTCAACATGTCATACAGGTTTTATGAGGAATTGAAAATGATCAGCTTGTGACAAAATTCCAGTTGGCATGAACTGTATGTGCCCTTCACCTCTGGCACAAATGCAACTCATAGGTATAAGCAGTAAAGAGCATTATGAGGGGCTGTTCAGCATCTTATATTGCAGGTCAACTTTTGAATTTGGAGTTTAATGTGCCTGTTTGGTTTAAAGATGAGATAAGACCTATTGTATATATTGTGACGAAAATCTGTTACTCTTTTGATCTAACATAATAGCTTATTTTCCACAAAATAAGATGCATTTAATTTATGTTAGAGAATATAATCTCTATATTGCTATCGCTATCGCTGCATCCTAAGTGCACTAAGGAGCGTTATAGAAGATCCTTCCCAGCAGCTGTTAGACTAAATAACCATCATTGCTCCCAACAAAATCAACAAGTGTTTATATCTGTGCTTGGATCTGTACAACTTTACAGTTTTTCTATTGTCACAAACTGTAAATAGTTTGTATTTTTAATGCTCAGAGACATATACATCTTGTGCATTTTTACTTAACCAACTCAGTTTCAGATTCCTCTGGAAAGGAGTATATTCTATAACTATTAGAGTATATTATATATATATATATATATATATATATATATATATATATATATATATATATATATATATATATATATATATATATATATATATATATATCTTTTCTTTGTGTGAGTCTGTTTTCTGTTTTTACCTGTCACTGTTATTTTGCTGCTGTTGCAAAGAAATTTCCCCATCATGAGACAATAAATGATTATTCTATTCTATTCTATTCTATTCGAGAAGTGTTCATTTGTAATGTTTGAGGATATTTCCCAAGAAATGGAAACTGAGTTTTAGGCAGAAAAAAAGTCATAAAGAAGTCATAAAAAGTCATAAAAAAACATGAGAAATAAAGAAATAACTGAATGTTAAAATGCTCTTTCATTGACGTTCTTGATATAATCGCAATCTACAGTCACAAAAATACCCATTAGGAACAGCAAAAAAACATAAAAAAATAAATAACTAAAATTCACCAAGGAAATAATGGGAGAAGTTTATAGAGGCAGTGCTCATAAATGTAACACCAAATACCCTCTGCAGCTTTTAATGTTAAAGAAAAAGGCTCATTTTAAGGGGCAGCTTTCTGTTGTCAGTGCATAAATAGACAACTGTAATATGTTGTGTGGGTGCAGAACTGTGCTCTGCACCCACACAATTGTTAACATATGCACCGTTATTGTCAACTTCATAGTTTCAATGTTAACACAACTTTTATTTTCTTTGAGGGTCTGTTTTCTTTTTGTTTGGTGAAACTGAAAATTCTCATGTACTATATTTTGAAGGTGTACTTGACCTCAGAGACCGGTAAAAAACATCAGGGTACTTGAAAAAAGCCAGATCTGTCTGGGTGGACCCAGACTGATAGAAGCGATTCAGTCTGAGTCCACTCAGAAGGTGTTACCGGGCCCTCTTACCACCACCAGCAACCAAGGCGGGTCAAGTGTCTTGTCCAAGAACACAACAACTGAGACGGAAGGACTGGGGGTTTGAACAGTTGACCCACTGGTTAGAGAACGAAACCTCCTTGAAACAAATGACTCTTTCATTGCAATTGTATAACATGACACTCAAAAAAATGTAAGAATCCAAAGCTATATTTGAGATAATTTATTCAGTTGTGACAAAAATCCAGTTTTAGGAAAAAAGTGTTTTTAACATCACCAGTATCACAACTATTAACATGCTTAACACTTCATATAAAATAAATGCAGCTAAAGCATTTTTGCAGTTACAAGAGACAATTTTGAGTTAAACTTTAGAAAAAGTTGATCAGAGTATCCAGAAACTTTTTATTTGTATTTGATGTCCTTTTTATGGAGTACTTCAGTAATATCTAGACTATTGAGCACACCTGAATATAGGCCGCACCAACTAAACATTTTGTACATATATAGACTGCATGTTATAACATGAGATATTTACAAAGAAAGATGTTACACAGAAAGATTTTTTAACTTATAATGAAATACATACCGGAAACAAGTACGTACCGTAAATGCTTTTTCCGATCAGCGGCTGTAACATGGCTGTTTAAAAAAAAAAAACAAAAACAAAAACATTAGCCTTCCAGAATAAGTAATTAATCGCCATCTTCATCTCTCTCCAGCATTCTAAAACCACTAAAGTTGTCTTCTTCAGTGTTGGAATTGAGACGCCTCAAATTTACTTCATCCTACACTTCCTAAGTCTCTCTTTCGTTATTGCCCTCAATGTCACTTTTGTCTCGAGGCAAATTCACCCTTGAGTTTGTTCTGTCCTCTTCATCACGCAGCAGTCCAGCCTTTCAAAAGCTGTTGGTAAAAATCCATATATTAGCCGCATCATTGTTTAGGCTGTAGTGTTCAAAGTGTTCATCCATAGTGAACAGGATAGTATGCGAAGAAAACAATCTCCAAAGTTTGTTGTTACAGAACTGTAGAGTAGCTTCTTGGGGTCTCCAAGTCTCCTACCAGTCAGATGATATCTGCATGCCAAGTGGTTGTTTGAGAGGTATACCAGAAAAGAGCCCTTTTCTATCCTTCCAACGCCAGGGCATTTTAAATTAAAATCTGTTTGAAAATGGGTCACCACTGGGGCTTTGAGCCGAAGACAAAAGAGCATACAAGAGAATCCAGAACTGTGGTTAATCAAGAGAGATTGTGTAAATAGGAATGGCCAAATATCTCTCTTCCTTGATGTTTAAACCCTGTAAAAACATTTATTGTCATGAAACACAATGTAGTTAGTTTATCTGAAATCAGAATTGAGCTGTAGGAAGCAAAGTGCAGTGTTACTCAGACTGTTTAAATTTAAAAGACTGGAGAAAAACTAAATTGCTTCTGATATCAACCATTGCAGTCAATGAAAAAGCAAAACCAAAGCAAGAGGAGGTGTAGAAACTACAACTGTGTCTTAGACAATGATGTGGCAGTAAGCAAAAGAAACTAAGAAACATGTTTCTGGAAGGAAATAATGAACAACAGCTGCATGTCAATCTGCAATATAGGCCATATGTGTCAAGGACATGAGTAAAAGACACCAAATGAAACACACTCTGCTAACAGGAAGTGAAGAACTGATTGTATGAGAACAAAGCAGACATAACATATAAAGAATAAATCAAGCTTTACCTCAAAAAATCTTAGAGATATTAACAGAATGTGACAGCAATTCATGAAAGCAAAATGCACAATCCAAACCTAAATACGGCAAGGTCGGCAGATCATGTCATTCAGGACTAAATGCAAAGGCCACAAAGTTCTGACTGTTATTCAAAATGTCACATGTCTATAGCTAACATTAATCTCCACCTTTTGGCCTGAAATTCTGAATATACATGGAAAGCTTTGTGCAGATGAAATTACATCCACTTCTTTTTCTTTTACTAAAATGAAGGAAAACATAATAGATAAACATGACACAGGACAAAGCGTATAGACAGATAAAAAAAAAAAAAAAAAAGTACTACTTTCAATTACAGTGTCAAGAAAACTTGTTAGATTTAAAAATGAAATATGAACAAGGTGAGGTTGCATATAAACCATTTTCCTGACAAATGCATCAAAAAGATAAATGAGGGGCCTCTGAGGAAGCAGAAAAGGTGAATTAGTATTCAAATAACATTTGCTATCATTTATATTAACTGATGAGCAGAAAACACATTTACAATTTATCATGATACTTTTGAGTATCTTAACCATTAATGATCATTCACAAAGAGAAACAGACTCTTCAAATGATGGCAGAACACCACTGTCAGTGGGATGAGGCATTCATCAAACAGTGATGTAACAAAGAATTTGCCCCTTCCAGATGTCTTCTGGAAGGGGCAGATAACTTGATAATCTTTTAGATTATCAAGTTATTTTAGCATCCTGAGTAAATATAAAATGTGGTTTTCGGTGATTTCAATTATTAAGTGAAAACATAGCAATCCAAACCAACCTTGCCCTGTGTGAAAAAGTAATTACTCATACAACAGCCATTAAGCACCACCCTTCTTTGCAGAATTGTTTTATTTTAGCAACACTGGAGGATTTTTGAGCATAAACATGCATTTTCTAAGGTCATGTCTCAGCATTTCGATTGGATTTAATTTCAGACTTTGAATAGGCAGCAGCAAAACATTTATTAATTTGAGCCAGTATGATGTACTTCCGATCATTGTCCTGCTTCATTACCCTTGTGCGATTGAGCTTAAGGTCAAAATTGGGATGGACTGGATGTTCTCCATCAGGATTTTAAGGTTGAGAGCAGAAGTCGTAGTTGCAACAATAACAGCAAGTGATTCAGGTTCTGAAGCAGTGTATTAACTTCAGATCATCACACTACTACCCACCACCATATTTGACTGTCAGCATTATGTTCTTTTTCTGAAGTGTTATGTTCAGTTTATACAAAATGTATTAGGATACAGTAGGGGTGTGCCAAAAAAAAAAAAAAAAAAAGGATTGACATAAGAATCCTGATTCTCATTTACTTTGATTCAGAGTCGATTTAAAATGTCCCAAAATCAATTTAAAAAAATAAAACAAAGCCGCTGGCTATTGGCCTCCATTTTGTAACTACGTGGGACATTCTGACGTCACCACCCGGACGGTACTGGAACGTATGCATGCGTGGAAGGCACCACAATAAAGAAGAAACTAAAAAAGTTGAAAAAGAAAGAGATTCAACTGGCCCATCTTCACTGAAGGACTCATTTTGTTTTTAACCGAATGCCTGGGAAGACCTGAGCTTGAGCTTCACCTTGTGCAAGGTTTGCAAAATGAGGATTGAGAACTTCGGGAACACCGCAAATACTCAGAGCCATGCTACAGCTGAGCCGAGGTACGCCATACCCTCCTCCAGCCCCATACATATGGTGTGATTTTTGAGCCACCAGGTTGAGCGTGCAGTGAGTCTGATCTGAGTGCAGTAATAAGATTTGTGTGCATTTAAATCTCACAAATGCTCGCTCAGTAGTGATCTGGCACGTGCTCAACTCTCACTCAGCATACTCTCTGCTCGTGCGCAGCTCTATTTCTATGCTTGCTTCCCTCTTTCTCTTCTTGCGTGCGGCTCTGTCTCTGTGCTTGCTTGGCTCTGTCTTTGCTCACGCGGCTCTGTTTCTCATTGTTCGCCACTTTAGTTAAAAGTAAATGAACCAAACCCTCAGCCAATCACAGACAAGTCTTTTTAATCCAATCAGATTATTCCTAGGAAATACCGCACGAGCTGGAATGAAAAACAACCAACCAGCAACTCAAAGTAATGCACCAGAGGGCCAAAATTATGAAACAAAATAGGAGTAGAAAATATAATACAATGAGGAATTAAATTTTATACTCAAAGAATATTTAGTTAAGCATACAAATATGCTTAGGCTGCTTACTTTGTGCGTTTTAGGTAATACTTCTACATTTCTTAAGCAACTATGTGACTTTTGTCTCATTTTCAGGAGTTTATTTCTTCCACTTCCTAAATGGAAATGCAAAACTCTTTTTGTATTTTTGTTAAGGAAGACCTATATTCAAAATATGTGTTTCATAATTTTACTGTTGATTTTTTGAGGAAGACCCAGATGAAAACACAGTTAGACATTCTTCATCTGAAGACTATTTTTCTGTCATTTTTCGAGCATTTACATCTTTTTAAATAGCTCTTTCCAAAATTTCACCTGCAGAACTCTTCATTTGTTGAAATAAAGATATGGGAAAACAAAAAAAGAGCTGTGATTTTAAGACTTGGTGAACAAAAACCAAACTTTCATAGTTAAAGTTTCCCCTTTAATATGACACTGTTAAAGTTTTGAGTCAACTCAGATGGACTGATAATGCAAATAACACTGGGTCTTAACACTGCCTATACTGACATGAAAATTTACAATTACATTTCAAAACTATAAACTAAAATGTGAAAATATTAAGAGAAAATAGAGAAAACATGTTACTTTGTTTAAATACAAGGAGACTATTATATAAAATCTGAAAATATAGAAATAGTTTATAGATAAGAGAAAAATAGTCTTTAGATTTCATCTGAATCTCCAAAAATCTACAGCAAAATAAAAAAAAGGCTCCTTAAGAAAGATACAAATAAATAAAGTTTGAATTGCTTAACTAAATATTCTCAGGCTACAAAATTAAAGTGTTTATTTTATTATGTTTTCCTCTCCCATTTTCTTTTTAATAATTTTGACCGTTGGTGCAGTATTTGGTTGTTTTTCATTCCAGTTCCTGCAGTATTTCCTAGGGATAATCTGATTGGGTTAAAAAGAACTTGTCTGTGATTGGCTGGTGGCTTGGTTCATTTACAGTGGTGAGCGCAGAGAAACAGTGCGTGAGCAAAGCTAGAGCCGAGCGAGCAGAGAAACAGACATGCGCGAGCAGAGAGTAGGCTGAGTGAGAGTTGTCGAGAGTTGAGCATGTGCGAGATTTAAATGCACACAAATCTAATTACCGTTAGTTCATGTAGATGTGTGCGCCCAGATCAGAGTCATTGCACGCGCAGATTGGTCACTGCATGCTCAGCCTAGTGGCACAAAAACCACACCATACGTACAGAGCTCTGTGTTATGTTTTCTGTGATTGGTCAGAGGTTTGTAGCCATGTTTTATGCAGAAATACGCTTGGACAGTAATGTTGATATTTCACTTCAACTAGTCCGCTTCCACTACCTGGTTTTTGTATCCGCAAGCAACATGAATACATAACGTTTATCCGACACGGTGAGAAATTATTTACATTTAGTAAAATTGCTAAAAACTTTGGGATGGAAACTACAACGGCATTGTCCATGGAGGAGGCTGTCTGTGGAGAAGACTGTCCACAGGACGGTGTGGTGCTGTCTCTGTGACTGATGCAGGGACAGAGTAATTCCATCTAAGCATAGATTAATATTTGAAATTAAATTTAATAAATCTGACATAGTCTCCAGTTGTCATTCTGCCTTGCAAAGCAGACAGTGGTAGATCATGAGAATCCTTTGCACGCTGATAGATTAAAGCAGAAATTGTTATAAATACTGGTTTTGACTTGAAAATCAATTTTGAATCGAACCGTGACCCCCAAAATCAGAATCACATCGAAGCATGAGATAGTAAATGATTCGCACCCCTAGGATACAGTCATCCCAATAAGATCCCCCTCAGTCTTGTTAGTTCACTTTTTCCCCCAAAAAGTCTTGGGAAACATCTAGATGATTTTTGTGGGAAATGTGAGACAGGCCTTTGTGTTCTTTTGAGTCAGGAGTGGTTTTGGCCTTGGACCTCTCCCATGGAAGCCACCTTTTCCATAGCTCCTTCTGCAGTGGTTAGGATGTTTTTCTGGGTTCTTTTGCACGTGCTGTAGGAGTAAATTTGGAAAGCCTGCTGGGAATGTTAACCACAGTTCCATATTTTCTCCAGTTATGGATAAAGGTTCTCATTGATAGATGTTAATAACTGTGTTTCTCATCTGTTCTTGAATTGCTGTCTAAATGAGCACGATCTCCTGCATTTTGATGTGTTTTTGCTTTCTTCATGCTTTCCGACAAGTTCTTTTGAAGTTATTTTTGTTTTGTCTTCATAGGTGTGCCCATAATCAGGCCTGGTGTGGCTCAACAATTGAACCCAGTTATCCAAACATGTGGTGATTACAGTTAATTCATTAGTTTTCTTCCTTTAAAAGAATAAATAAATAAATAAATAAATTAATTAATTAATTTTGCATCCATTTGCTTTTTTTATTTACTCAGGTCATCTTTGTCTGACCTTAAATTTATTTAATAATCTTTGCTTTCTTCTCACACTCAAGTGTTTAAAAGAGGAAATTTTAAAGTAGTGGAAATTTTTTTTACAGCACTCTGCATTTTACTATCAGACATTTATTTTTAATAAGGGTGTTAATTTGTCTTATGTGCCTTTTAAACATTTGGTGTACTTTCTGTTTGAAAAGAATCAACATTAAGAAATAGAAACAGTCTGCAGAGCTTAGATGGGTTTTTTTTGTCCTAAAATTGCATTTTACTGCATTGAACATCTCTGTTACTATAATTAACACTCCTAGTGTGTGTGTGTGTGTGTGTGTGTGTGTGTGTGTGTGTGTGTGTGTGTGTGTGTGTGTCTGTGTGTGTATATGTACACTTGTGTACTGCTCTAACAGTGGACAATGGCATCATTATACATTCACCAACAGTGGACCAACCAACCAATAGGGGACATGTTTTAGGTCCACTGTTGGACATGCTTTAAATCATGTTAAAAACCATTTGGAGACATATTTTCAGTTATAATATGGTAACACACCTTAAAAGTAAATTTTATATTGGGTTTTTGTTTTTTCAAAATGACCAGAAAAAGAACTCCACTGTTGCCAGTTTATACTGATAGTCCACCGTTGGCGATATTGACGCGTGTGTGTCTCCATGTGACTGCTGCTTTCTTTGGATGGGAAAAAAGAGACGAGCAAGAATATGTGTTGATTTTTGATGTCGTATGTATGGTTTCTGTGTGTGCTTTATGTGTGACCCCTTCTGCTCTGCAGTTATTACTTGCTGACCTCCAGACGGCCACAGCAACACACCAGAGAGCTCTCTGCCTTTTAGCCTTTTTAACTACACTGTGTGACTGAGTGAATGTGAATTTGAGCCTGCTTTTATTCGTGACATAGTGGATGTGTTGTTAATGTCAGGCACACAGCTTTCTCATGTGATGTCTTTGTTGTTGTTTTTAAATGTTCCTATCTTGTGTTCATAGTAGGGTTGTCAAAATAAGTGATATCTAGATATAATCGATACCAGAAAAATAAGTTATTCTAAGATACTTACTGTCCTCCACAATGAGCTGCCGCTGGAAGCTTTATACTCTGCTAACATGGCGAGTACAGCCAGAAAAAAAAAAAAAAAACAAAACATATGTGACTCTTTAGTCAACAAGGCTTACACAGCATTGCTTTTCAGAGGCACATTCTGTATGAGGCAGCTGGATGGGAAAAAAGGAAATGACTGCACCAACACTACAAGCTAACCATAGGTGTTGCAATAATTATGTGTATAGGGGGCGTGTGCCCTTTACATTTGAAAATGAACCTCCCCACATTTACAATAAAACATGAATTCCCCCAGCACTGTTTCTATTGCTTCACAAAAGAATCCATTCCACTTGATTGATAGGATACTCATACATAAAAAAACAAAACAAGAGACCATACAGTTAGGGGCAAATTTTCAACAAAAGAAAATAATACTGTACAGCTGTTAACATTAACACCTATACTCAAATGTTTGTTAACCATTTCGCCAAACAGGGAAGTGACATTTTTAAACTATATATTTTTACAAATGAAGGCTGAATTTTTCCCTAAGGAGGTCAAAGTATTGTCATATTATAATTAATCATATTTTTTCCTCTTAACTAGAAAGAACCCTATGCCTTCAAGAAATGTTGTGGTATCAAGTATTTTTTCTTAGTATCGGTATCTAGTCCGAAATTTTAGTATCATGACAACCCTAATTCATAGACAAACTGTGGGTTTATTTATTGGTTACCATTCCACTATCTGCTCACAAAGCTCAGATATACAGTATGTTTATATGCTTAAATCCATTGTACTGTATATTTAGGTCTAAATATTTCAAAGAAAATATCAACCTACTATGGTTTGTCATAAAATACAGTGTTCTAGATAAGCCACCATCTGCATGTCCACATGGAAGCAGATCATGCATACATAGCCCCTACATAGAAAGTTGCCCTTGCTGAACACCTATAAACCAAACAGACATTGGTCAAGTTTTCATTCACCCATTAGTGTAGGATGATGGGGGATTTCTTTCTGCTCACAGTAGGATATAGACACTTAACTTAAACTTTGGATTAACTTTGCAAAAGCAGAAAATATCTTATTTCTTTATTGGTGATATGTTAACAAAAATGTTGGAGTATCAACATACTATGTCCATTGTCATCAGACTAACCTCACTAACGCAAAGTAGTCTGAACCAGCTCTCCATTCAAAGGGTCCGGACCTCCTGAGCTCCCAAGCAGGGCAACAGGAAGTCTGTTTCAGCTGGTTTCAGGAAGAATTCGTTCAGCCTTCTAACTTTCTTCATTCCAAGCCTCAAACCCTGCTTCCTCTGAGGTACCAGCCCTACTGAGCATCTGCAGCCAGCGAGCACCCTCAGCCACGCCTGTTAATGGTAGCTTCTTCCCTTTTACAACTTGTGCTTGGAATAGGGCTGAATTAGTTTTAGAAGTCTGGACTAATAGGCATAGACACCATCCCAGGTCCATACGTAAATGCATACGAGCAGACACCACCGAGCTACGCAACCACACTAAGTGAAGCGTACCAATGCTACCTTGATTTGAGAAGCATATGTTTTAGATATTTATGTACACTTTTGAAACAAAGTTGTGCTACAGGAAGCATCCATTGGGGATGATTTACATTTCTCCATTGGTTTAACTCCCTCTGCAGAGCTAAGGAAGCACTTTATCAAGGACTGTTTCATTTGCACACTCACATGAACAAGTTCAGTCATTTATGGATTATGTTGATGAAGGACTATGAAAACAAATAAAATGGACTTAAGTACGTACAGATATAACTAAATATTTTTGCATTTTTTTAAAATTTCGATGATTTTTGCAGGATAATTTGTTAGTATAGTACTATTTGTTTGTCTCTGATTGTAAAATAATATTTGTGGTCTAAACATCTGCACCAATTGTTAGTCCTCTTACACAGCTGGGTGAAAAGCAGGGTATTAAAACACCTAGAGAAATGTCTGAATAAAAGTTTCTGATCCTCCATTGTTTAAATGTATGCTGGTACAAAACCCACTCCGATCCATCTGTTTAAAGATTTGAAGTGAATTTTCTCAGAACACTCATCCCAACTGAGTGATACTCTGATTCACTTGATTGTGAGCTCCTCCACATGAACAGCTATGGCTTTTCCCTCTTTTAAACTTTTCTATTTGTGTGTTTTTAGCTTCCAGGTCTGTTCTGTTATCACCCTGTCAATTCTTTCCTCTAAAGGTCACGTCTTTGTATGAATGATAATTTCTCTGTCATGCACATCCTTCGGGTCTTCCACAAGGACAGAATAACTAAAATCTTAACTGAACCTCCTAGACCTTTAAGAACAATGTTTTGTTCATGATTCTATCAAACCACTTTGGAAAGAACATAAATAAATATCCAGCAAATAAAAAAAAAAGAAAATCTCCTCTGTAAATGTACAAACATTTGGAATATGAGAAGTTTATTCATTTGTCTTAGCTACATGACTATTGGAAAACTGCTAAGATACTTTAGTTGGAGTACAAAGACCAGCTTGATTCTTCATGTTATCTAAGCTTAGTGACTCAGCATGCACTTAATATCAGCTGGGTCAGTGTTGTATGAATTCATGAGGATATCAAAATCGTTAATAAGCGTGACCTCAGAGTAATTTTACAAATTCTCTCTTCATTACCCTCCTGGTGTCAGTCAGCACTGTGTCCTGTGGTGCTCCATGAGACCTCACTAATGTCATATTTCCATGGTTCTTCAGATAATGAGCAGACATATAATAAATAATTTGTTAGCACAATACACTGAGTGTGCAATTACACAAGTAGTGTAGTTTGGCTGTAAGAGTGCCAGAAATCACTTTAAATTCTAGCTGGGTTTGTTTCTATAATTGAACAACACAATTAAAAATTCCCACATTTCTGCTGGCAGTTAGAGCAGGGGGCAATATACTCTTTGTGTGTGTGTGTGTGTGTGTGTGTGTGTGTGTGTGTGTGTGTGTGTACTAGGGTTGCCAAAGTAATCCATATTTTGATATAATTGATACTAAAAAAATAACTTATTCAAAGATACCCTGTTGCGTCAAAATTGAAGCAAAGTGAGCCATTAACATTTGGCCAAATTGTTGCACTTCTTTAGCTGCACCCCTGCACCAGCAAAGACACTTAGCCCCTCTCTTCCCTGCAGCTGCTCGCCTGACCAAAATAATGAGCTGGAGCTGGAAGTTTTAAATTCTAACACTGTGAGTACATCCAGAAAAACACACTCTACTTTACTGACAGGGTAAACTAAAGTATAGTTCAGATGTATGTTTCTGTATGAGGCTAAGAGACAGGGGGAAAAAAGCCAGATGACAAATGCTGCACTAATGCTACAAGCTAAAGCTATGACACTGATGTTTGAAAGCAACTTGGAAAGGTCAGCAAAGCTCCTGTTTTTGCAACACTGAAGAAGTAAATCTCCATGATGGCATAACACTATGCGTGTACATTTTAGCTTTAAGGGCATAGACAGCCCAATGATGGGGCTCTGTTGGTCTGAGCACCATACAATGCTTCACTTTACTGCAATATAAATTAACACAGGACGTTCTGCAGCAGTTCTAGACCAAATTTACCAGTGTGGGGTCAGAGGTTTTTCATGGGGGCACAGAACAAAGTAATGAAACAAATAAAGCAGGGCAGTACTTTATTGTTCAACATATTAAGTTAATATATTAAGTGCGCCACAGAGCCAAAGATCCACTTGTGGCTCAGGAGCTGCAAGTTACAGAGTCCTGATCTAGCAGATGAAAACTGTGATCCTATCTCAATGCTGGCCCCTGTTGGCCCCTGTTTGGAACCACCCATGAAGATGTTAATTAGCTGATGACTTGGTCAACTTAGTCAACAAACCAGTGTGCCCCCTCCATAACTTCTTCATTTAGCTGTAAAAGCATTGAAAGCTAATGTGGCAAATAATAACAGGTAAGTGGTGGAGCCAGTCTGAAGTGGACATTTAGAAAAAGTAGGAATTCGTAGCAACCTACCATGTTGCTATAGTTCATCCCTAAAGAATACATTTAGTAAAATATTTAGTAAAATTATTAGAAAGACAGAAATTGTGCAGGGCTGCTGCTGAATACATTTCCATGGATCATATCCATGTTAACACTATAAAAATAGGTTTTGCATGTACCAGATCCATGTTTTGAAACACACTTTTTAAGCATATAATGGTTCTTTATTTGTCCCTTAGTTGTAATCGGAAAAAAATTGGATATGTGTTTAACTTCCAAAAATACCTTTAAAAGATAGCTGTAAGACAGAGACCATCATCAAAACCAATTATGTCAGCTGTCAGCTCTTTTGCAGCTCTTTTCAAGAAGGATAAAAGGCAGAGGTGTCACACACAAGGATTCCAAATCATAGTACAATCTCCTTTTTGTTAATTACTTTTGAGCCAGTTTTCAGCTGAAAAAGCTGAAAGAAGAGCAAAAATATCATCATAAACTAAAAATTTTGGGAGAAACATTTTTTTTTTTTCAAACACTAAGTGACAATGGAAACACACATTAAGTGTAAAAATAAAACAAGACCTGAAAAAGCTAGAGTTGCATGGACCTGATTGAACTAAGTAACAGTTAAACGATTTAAAGATATAAAACTCTACCTGAGCAGATTGATAATGACTGAGGAGTGAGTAGCGATTACAAAAGATCAGTAAAAGAAGAACAGACCATTAAAAGAAATAATAATTAAAAGAAACACAAATTCTAAGAGCACATGTCTGAGATTTAAATGATGTGTGCTGATACAAGCAAATTGCTTTAAAAACATTGTAAACCCAACATGACCTATGCTTTTATAATAGCACCGTCAAACATGTAGCTTCTCAATAGAAGTTTCGCAAAAACGGATCCATTTCTAAAGCTGTATTTATGTATGGTTGAAAGGTCAAATAGCTTGCTTTACTAGGCTTGGTTGCATAGTACCATGCTAACAATTTAGAGTCTTTTTTAGTTATTAAATGACTTGGGTCAGAGGCCCACTTCTCAACAGCATTCTAATCCTTCAACATCTGTGGTAGATCCTGTTGAACTGGGAGAAAGTACAAACCTTCTCTCATGTACACAACAAATTGGAAGCTTAAACTGTTTTGGTTGTTTAAACTTTTTTTTTTTTTTTTGCAAGGGTCCATTGAGACAACCCACTAGCTGGAAGTTTCAAAGAATAAGTAGGAGGCCTCTCAAAGGTTGTTAAAGAATGACTAAGATCCTGTGAGACTTCCTGAATGACTAGTAATGCCTGTTTAAGCAGGCAGAAAAAGGCAGTACAGTGGTGGTATGTTTCACCAGCCCAAATCAGAGCTTGGTGGATTAAGGAGTGCCTAAATAAAAACAAAGAAGAATGATAATTGCTCAGTGGTTGGGTAAAGTCACAGTAAAGCCATTTTTGATATGACTCTGACAAACAGGGAGAGCTGTTGGGGCTGATTACAGTAGCAATATCAGAAACTTGTTAATGTTGTTGGGCATCTATCCAGAACAGTGCAGTCTAAGGAACAGCTAAGACACAAAGTAAAACCTTTCAAGCTCCTTGGTAAAAAAAAACAAAAAACAAACAAAAAACAAACCAAAAACCCAACAACAACAACAAAAAAAAAGAACCTGAGCTTGAAAGGTGACTTACGGAGCACATTTAGTGGTTAGTTAAGGTAATGTCACATTTAGTTTCAGCATCTCAAAGCTGGCTTACTTCTTGCCTGAGTATACTGGCACAGTCACATACTGGCAGCAGATAAGATTGCCAGATCAAGACCATGAAAGCACGACCTTCCAACCAATCAGGGTTAGGTAAGGATGGATCTATAAAAGGAAACCTGGGTAGTTTGAGTTTGCTTCATTTCACAGGGCCCTATGGCGTTTGGTTAGCAACATACTACTTGTAAGCATTGGCACCCTGTTTTATTTCTGTCACTCTCTGTTGTCGAAAGGACAACTATGTTTTATGTCTTTATTTTCATAATGAGTAAGGATCATAAAAAAAAGCTAAGAAATGCATGTACAGAGTAAATAATATAGATAACTACTTACTTTATTGAATCAATTCATTTTCCATTTCATTTTCTACTTTCTCTGTTCAGGTAAGATGTTTATTAAGCCCTCCAAATAGTGGTGGAGTTTTTATCTTCTCCTTTGCACCTCCAGCTCTGTGCAAACATATAAAGAAAATTTGCAAGTAGAAAAAAAAATTACTATTATTTCTCCAACTGTACATACATTTTGTGCTCATGTATTTGAAAATTAGCTGCATTCTGAGATGAAAGTAAGACTCTCTCTGTTTTAGAGCAGAAATCAATAGCTCCTGTGGCTGTTGATGCTGTTCATCACAAGAAAACAAGCAGGTTTCTCTTTATCTGTCTGCATCAGCCTCCATAAAGACAACTTATCTGAATAAGGAGCAATAAAACGAGAAAAGGGGGAACATGTTTTATAGTCTTGTCTCTTTCTACAGATTAATCTTTTAAAGGAACATCAAAAAAACGAGTGAAACAATCTGAAATGTATTTCTTTGGTTAAAAAAACAAAAACAAAATAAAATCATAAAAACAACCCTTCTCCCCTCCCCCCCGATAGAAATGTATTTTCTTGAGGATATTCATGAGATTTGAGTTTGACATTTGTAAAATGTTTTACTTAATACTGTAAATACACTGCAGTGAAAGATGGTTTTCCCCTTTACTGTTTTTGCTTTGTTGTCCCTCCCTAATATCTTAGATCATCATTATCATCATCAAAAAAAAAAAAAAAGATGATAACCTCATTAAATGTGAATTGCATTTTTCAGCTAAGGCTTTTAGGTAAGGGAAAAAGCTGTTCCAAAACTAACTTGACCTAGTGTTGAAAAAGTAATTGCCCACTAAACCTAATACGTGGTTGGTAGCAGCTATGAAAACTGTCAATGAGTCTTTTACATAGTTGTTAAGAGATTTTGATTTACTGTTCTTTCCAGTATTGTATGATTTTCAAGCATAGATGACCTGGTATGGGTTATGCCAGAGTATTTAAATTTTATTTAAGTCCAGACTTTGACTAGACCACTTCAGAAACCTTCATAATGTTTTTGAGCCATTCAAAGGCAGACCTGCTTGTGTGCTTCAGATCATTGTTCCACTGCATATTTAAAGTGCTTTTAAGCACTTTAAATGTTTCAAAATGATTGTCTGATTAGTCTCTCTCAGGATTTACTAGTAGAAAGCAAAACTCATGGTTCCATCATTTATGACAAGGATTACATGTCAAGAAGGAGCAAAAGCAGCCCCCAGATCATCACTCTACCAACATCATGTTTAATTTTCAGTATGATGAGGCCAGCAGTGGTTACAATGTTCTGCTGGGTTCACTTTGACCATTTTGATGTTGACCTAGTATTATCTTGGAGTAATTTTGGTTGGCTGGCCTCTCTTCAGAAGGATCACAACTGTTTCACGTTTTAACATTTGTGGATAATGGCTCTCACTGTGGTTTGCTGGAGTCCCAAAGTATTAGAAAGGGCTTTGTAACCCTTTCCAGATTGATATATGTCAATGTCTACTGATTGGGGCATGATGTGTTGCCTTTTGAAATCTTTTAGCCTACTTCATTTTATCACACAGTGATTAAGTGATTTCTTTATTCCAGAGATGAGGCACTAATCCAGTCTGGGTGTGGCTAATCAATACAATTGAACTCAACTTTCCAAAATATAGTTTAATCATAGATAGTTCATGGGTCAGTTTGGTTTGGATATCTTTCTTTTAATAAATGACATCATCATTTGAAAATTACATTTTATATTTACTGTAATCTTTGTCTGATATTAAGATCATTTTGATAATCTGAAAGATTCTAGTGTGAGAGTGTCTCAGATCAGTCAAAGCATTAATTCCTTAAATCCCCTGAACACCAACTGCTCGGTGGTGTTAATGACTTCTATGACTCAAGTCAAATGTGGATAGATCACGGCAGATTTGGAAAACCTCCTTCACTAGGAAGGCCCCGTGAGAACAGAGTGTCAGCAGCAATATAAAGAAATCATGCACACCTGATCCACAATATTAGTCTTTTTTACTGATCACTGTGAGCCAAGGATCTAAAGGACGATTATTTTTAATGTGTTGCACTGATATAAAATTTGATGATAAACCTAATGTGCCATGGCTAGGACTTTTCCTTCTTAGTACAGCAAAAATGAACCTTCTACACTGCCGGGAGGCCTAATACAGCACGGGGTGCAGCACATAAGGGGGCGTGAGTGAGGTGCAGTATTTACTGCAATGGTCAGTGGGAATTTTTGTTGCAACTACCTGGTGAAATCGTTTTAGTTGTAGCCAGTGCAGCAATGGAACGTGATGCACACAGCACCTGTCATACTGACAATATCCCAATAACTTACATAATTCACTGCCAGCCTGGAATGGTTGCTATAAGGTTTTTTTGCTTCGACATGAGACCAGCAAACGAGCATGCTGCCACCACGCTCCATACCAGGACCTCGATTGGCAGCCACCACCGCTTCTCACTCAGAGATTATAGAGGTGTGCAAAACATTTAGGGAGATTTCACATTTTGTTAGGAATAATGAAGAGTGTCCGTCTTTGGGGCCACAGTGATCCTGGAAAGACCACCCACCTAGCACCTGCTTCAACATCTGTTCTTGTTTCTTGAAATAAGAAAATTAGTTGCAATGGAGACAAAGTTCAGTGTGTATGATTTATCCAAAATATGTTCCTTAATGCTTTTCTATTTCACAGTTTTGTAAAACTTTAACACCTTCTTTCATAATTTCCTCCTCTGTTTCTCTTGCTATTCTTTTTCATTCTTTTAACATTCGCTAGGACTGTGTCCAAGGAACCACATTAAATAAATGCTCACCTAGACCAAGTGTATAATACTTCTACAGTTTTCTAATTAATCTGCAAAAATATGGAGATTGAACATAACAGAGTCCAAGAAACCAATTCTCCTCCACAGCGCTGCAGTAAAGATCTGTTATTTTTGATTTATGTTCTATAGAAGAACACAGATCAGGATGTCACTAACTTATTTTCAGAGTGCATTTTTTAGTTAGTGGTGCTGATACTGATGACAGAACATTCCACTGCTGCTGCAGAAAAGCTTTGCTGAGCTAATGGAAATCCATGAGGAGTGAGCATGCAGTTATTACCCCCAAACTCCTGCTACTCACACATTAACACACCCTGATAGACACACAGTTTCATTTATAGCTGTAAAGCATACATTTGACTCATTGCATTTCATTTTCAAAGGTCTACTCTCATACTATGTTGTTGTGAGGCAGTTTTTGCTTTTTGTCATGTTGCATCATCTGCATCACCGGCGGGGTGAACAAGTCAAGTGGACTGCAGTTGCTGTGTTAGAGTCTTGTTATACTTCGTTACCTCTGTAGGTCAAACCCACAGCTTTCCTCTATGCAAAAAACAATATTTTATCAATGGATGACTGCTTCTCCCTGGGTACTTACATGATGAAAGGAACCAGGGGGAGGTGGAGAGTCTAACTATGAATTTAAGTGCAAAAGCACTGTGCTATAAATAATAATTGAAAACATAGATTAATTAAATTTTAGATTTTATCCCTACTGTTTTATTTGAAAGACTTCAGTTTGGAGAAAATTCTTAATTAAAATGTAATTATGTACCTTAAGAGGTTAGTTAATTTTTTTTAAATAAATGTAGATTAATTAAAAGTAGTATAAGAAGTCAGTATCTCTCCTGCACCAGACAGTAGTCTGAGCAACTTAATTATTTGGAGAATCAGTGTGAAATTTTTATGAAACAAAAAAAAAAAAAATAATAATAATCAAGCAAACTGCTAGCTTGAGTGAACAGCAATTTTCCCCCATCAAAGAAAACTCAAATGCAGGCCTTTCCTGTCGTTCTAGGTGAACACCACATTTCCACTTTTAAAGGAGACAGAAAGTTATACATTTGTCAACCAAATACCTTGTCACCATATTAACTGCTTGTACTTAAACTGCAGTCTGGTTAAAACATAGAGCTGCATGATATCTGGAAAACTTGGAATTGTGATTGCTGAATCTTGCAATGACTATTGATTTTAAATAACCCAAATTTTCAGGACTCCTTGCTGTTTTTCATCATTGTGAATATCCTCAACATTTTTTGTGAGCTTTACTGTCTCAGGCACTAAAAATATACATTTGGCGTGAGCATTAAGGGCATTTAGAATCCTAATTATTATTCACATGCAGAGTTTGAATACATGGTATTTAGAAACTAAAATCCTACCAAAATGTGAGTCAGAACAATCCATTGCAAACTTTACTACTGCAAAAACAATTCAATATTTTGTGCAGCTCTACTCATAAAGATATTCTCTCACCATAGTGAACATTAGCCATGCTTTCAACTTTAAGGCTACACAGACATAATTTAGGCTAGAATTGATTTTATGTCTATGTACACCCTTGATTCAACCTAAATATTTCCCTCTAAGTCAAGGAAATTGCCAGAAAGCACAAACTGAAACTTTTTTTTGTCATCTCAAGTTTCACAGCTATTTTCCCCTCTTTTACAATTTTGAGATTGATGACTGCTGTTTTAGTAATAATCTGCTCACCAGTGAAGCCCTGTCCACATTAATAAGGAGTGTTCTGTTTGCACCTCACATCCACATGCAGTTTTTTGGGAAGAATAATATAAATACTTAATGAAGTGCAGATTTTTAAAAAAAACTTTGGTATCTCTCTCTCTCTCTCTCTCTCTCTATATATATATATATATATATATATATATATATATATATATATATATATATATATATATATATATATATATATATATCTGTAGACTGGGTTTCAGGAGAGTTTTAGAAATAATAATGATGATGATGATGTATTTGCATATGCCCACTCTACATTTTTGTGCTATAAACCAGAGTTTTCCATTCTGCTCCTCAGGAACCGCTATCTTGAATGATATAGGTGTTTCACTGCCTCCACACTCCTGACTTAAATAAATGGGTGATTAACAGCACTGGATGGCAGCTGAGGAGGTAATGCAATCATTTGATTCAGGTGTGCTGGAGTGAAGACATCTAAAATGTGAAGAACAGTGGGTGCTGAGGACCAGGTTTGAAAACCAGTGCTATAAACCACAACAGCAGTAGAAAAACTTTTTCTGGGTTATTCCACGTGTCCTGATTCTGCTTCCATTAAAGTTTAAATGTAAGCCAGAGAAGTTAATGAGCGAGAGGGAAAAGTACACAAATAACTATAACTATAACATAAATAACTATAACTATAACACATGTTGTCAAAGACAACATGTGTTATAGTTATTTTGCTAGTTATTTGTTAGCTATTTGTGTGCAATGGTTATTGAATGTTTGACCTAGCTTTGCTTTAGCCGTGCGTATAATCTTCTGAATTTTTATGTAGTAACATTTTCTTGTCAACACATGCTGCCACAGCACAGTTTTTTTTTTATTAGAATCCCACATATCATGTAGACACTTTTTTTTTTTTTTTTTTTTTTTTTAAATAATTAAAATATATTGGTTATTAGGACCTTAATATTTCATACTACTCTTGACTAAATGCAGGTCCCTGTTACACATCTAAAAGCTTATTTAGGCATCTACTAAACTTTCACTACTGGACCAGTGATCCATATTTTAGCCAGGGCAGATAACAGATATGTTTTGTATTGGCCATAATTGCATGGAAAGTATTTACAAAGTAAATTATGTCTGTTAAACGTATGTTCTGTCTACTACAGGTAGTGCTAAATAAAACAACAAAAACACCAGCAATCCTTTTGTGCTCAGATAACTCTGTCAAGATTGAGTTCAGTCTCCCGATTTCTACAGGAAGTCTTTTCTAATCGATCTGAACCATATTTTCCAGAATAGAAAAACAATGGAAGTAAATGCATGTCTTGAAAGAATATGAACCTGACAATAAAAAAAATTACATTACCAGATGTGAAGTGGAGTTGATTTTATGTAAATGCCTTAAGACTTTTTCATATTTATGTCATTCATATGTTATCAGGTGGCTAGCTGACTTGCTTTTTTATATTGAATGTGAAGCTTATTTATATGATCCAGTCTAGATCCAGATCTGAAGACAATTTTGGTTGCATCATTTTGTAACAAACTGAACACAGTCTTAAAATGAGCACACTATCAAATCCAGCGCCTGAATAAAGAGATAGGGGATTTATGTGACAGAGAGTCAAGATATATGCTGGAGACAGCTTATTGGTCTGTGAATGTGTGCGCACACGTGACTGTTTATGCGTCAGTCCTGAACAGCAGTGGGCAGCAGCCTTCAGTGGCAGCAGCAGGCAGATTCCAGTGGCAGCCATGCATGAGCACACAGCTGCAGGGCCCTTAGAGACACACAAAGGCAAAGATACTCCTAAATACAAACATATATGCAGATTCAGACACGCCATGATGAGTAGCATGGAAGACTTGAATTGGTAAGCGTACATTTCAGTTCCTTAACCAAGAACAGACAAGTTTAATGTACAAAAATGCCAACTCTGACCCACACACATGTGGCTGCCTCTGTGTTTTAATCTGCGATGACATTAACAAACAGTGATGTGACAGATACTTTACAGGCAAGGAGAACAGAGAAACAAAGGATGAAAGCAAAAGGAAACCACAATAGTCTGCTAAGATTCACTCATACCATGGAAATGTGACTAATAAATATATTAAAGATGCAATGGAAGTTATTAATTTTTTCCTGGTTTTAATGAAGGATACGGACCAATTAAAAACAGAAAAACAAGGGTAAGATGGAATTTGGAGAATAAAAGTATTTGGTAATTGAATGGGTTCTAAGCAGAAATCAATTTTAATTTGATGCACGAAGAATATTATTTAAGCTTAAAATGCAGCTGAAGTCAGCCCACTTTCTCTTCTAAAGTAAATGGTAACAATAAGATGCAACAGCAGTATAAGAAGCATTAAGACTGACAAAATATAGCTCAGTAACATCAAAACGGGACTACACAGAGCAAAACCTTGCCAGCAAAGTCTGACATACCCTAGAATTTCTCTAGTACAGAAAATAAACCCCAAGTGTATTAAAGGGGCTGTTCTGTGCTTTGAAATGGCTCACAATTCATTTCAGTGTGAGTTTCTCTCAGGGAAATCATGTAGAAAAGGTTTCTGAGGCTCGCCCTCAGATTTTCAGGTCCATTGAGCATGCACATTAGACGCCTTCTTATGGAAAGTCATATCACACGAACATTTCCTGCTCGCTCCAAATGCATGACCAATCTAATAATTCAGATCCAGATATACAAACACTCCCTATCTGTTTCTTATCTTTCTCTTTCTTGTCCATTTGTTCAACAACAACAAAAAATGTATCTAGAATCATTTCATACAAGAATTGTCTCATCTCTTGGGTAGATTCTGTAAAGGTCACTATTAAAATGTGTTTTGTTCTATTAGTGCATGCAAGGATTCAACAGCAGGGGAGGAAATTATACAGTCATATTCAATAAATTAGAATATGCTTTCTGAGGCTCACTTATCAGATTAAAAGTACAATTTGAAAATTGACAACCTTTAAGCAGGTATTAAACATACTTTTCATTAAGGCTGCCTATCTGTATTAAAATGATTTTTGTTGGTCTCATGTAATTATCAAATTTTAAATATCAAGTTTTCATTAACTGTAAGTGGAACATCATCATAATTAACAGAAATAAAGACTTTAAAACATCCATCTGTATGTAATAAGATGTGTTTCACTTTGTGATAAAGTTCCTGAAATAAACTTTTCAATAACATTCTAATTTATTGAATGGGTCTGTACATATTACACAGCTTGACCCAAGGGTTTTTGTGACGTCAGGTTCAAGAAAAAACAGAACTCCTCTACCTTGTTTCGTAGTTTGGTTTGTCAATGAGTAGTAGTTTGAGTAAAGCTCCAGCGAACGACAATTTTAGAAATCGAGTATTCTATTGGTTATTCTGGCGATTAATCGAGTAATTAAGCTTATTTTATGAGTATTACAAATACACAAAAAAGAACACTTAAGTAAAAAACCCATTTAATTCCTTTTTTAAAATTAACATTTTATTGCTTAAAATGCAATAATGGCATGTCAAACATCTATTTCAGTTTCAAATCTGATATGTGACAGAGTGATTAGATCCTACTAAATTCAACTTACTATTATAAATACTTTTAAACTTGAAATATTCACATTTAAAAATCTCATTTAAGTTAAGATAGAAGCATAGCAACTAATAACTGTGTTTCATCTCATGCCATCATTCTGTTGCTGTGCTTTTATCTTTATTTGACACAGTGCTCTATAGTAAGCGCTCTATAGTTGTTGTTTTTTAACACAACTTACACACAGTTACCCAATACCCTGCCAGGAAGCCACTATGGTTAGTCGGTACATGTAACCAAAATATACCTCCTTGTACATCTGTAACATGACAGGTTATCACAGATTTAGATAAATGTATTTTGCAAAACTAACATTAATAATGCCTGTCAGCAACTATGGACAAGTTCAATGTATGCAGCGGGTGTTTTCTGTTTGGGAGCTGCAACATTGAGCACACATGATTGTGGAAAGCCAATACTGCTTTGCAATGCATGTACTGCACTGTTGTCTATTTGGTTTTGTTTAAATGTTTCCAATCTTTAGAGCATTTCTCTCATTTTCTGGGCACTTCTTTTTGGTATTCTATGTCTCCCTCCATAGCTAACAATAGTGCTTAGCATACAGGTGTCAATAGAGTTAATGGAAGCAAGAGCGTTGTCATGCAACATAAATCACCTTCTGGCCAGGACACAGAGTGCTGAATAAGTTAACGGCATTTATTACAGTTTATTTAACGAAACTTCAAAGTTGATAAGTTGCCTCAAGGATTTTTAGTAATTGAGGTACCTGAGTTATTTGAGGAATTGTTTCAGCCCTAGTTTTGAATAAATAGCACTATATAAACAAGATGGTCCAGGCAGCAAAGATCAAGGGCAATAAAATAATCCTATTCAGGACAGTCAAAAACAATACAAATACATTGCCAGGCACTTACAGAAGAGTTCTTGGACAACTCCATGGCTGCGAGTGCTATGGCTTTGAGTCAAAGTCAAATTACCACACCTTTACCAATATGCTTTACAGTGGGTATGATGTGTTTGTGCTTTCTGTATAAGGTTTCTATCCAAAGATGATATGGTGCATTATCTGTGTTTTGGTCTCATCTGTCTGACAGATTTTGTTGCAGACATCTTGTGGTTCAGTCTGATGCAACTTTGCAAACCTCTGAAGGATTTCTTTCTCCAACCCTTACAAACAAACATCATTCTTCAGTCTTTGTCTAACTTTCCTACCATGAACTTTCACATTTACCATGTTGACGAAGGCTTGTACAGTTTAAGATTGAGCTCTTGTTGCTCTTGCAATTGAATGATCTGACCTTGCGGGGATTTACTGGGACATAATTCCTGGAAAGACTTACTTAAAGGCCAAAACTGTCTTCAATGTTTTCCTTTTGTAAGTAATATTTCTCACAGATTTATGGAACATCTGGAAATTACAAAATAACTCTTACCAGATTGATGGGGAGAAATAATTTCTTCTGTTATTTATTACAAAATGATAAGCTTATTTTTCACATATTTATTTATTTCATATTTGTGTTATAAGGCTACAAGTGGTTTTCATTTTGTTTTTTCTCATACAGCAAGTACATGAAGTTGCTTTGAATTTTAACATCTCAGATCGATAAAGAAGATGGAGAAAAGATTTTGAACTGTTGGGAGAGCTGTTTTAATACATTGTAAAAGTCCTTACATGATGTATAAAGTAGGGCATTATCACTTCCTTTTATCTGCATTTGTTGTTCTTTGATCTGAGTACAGCACTTTGTGACAAAACTGCCTGATAAAAGCCCCTTTAAGATAAATTGCTCTTAGCTTACAGAAGAGAAAAAGAGAGAATAAAGGAGGAGGACAGCAAATAGACAGGACAAACCAGACAGGAAGAGGGGAGATAAAACAATGATGGAGATCAGATGAGTATTAGAGCAGTGATGAGGAAGGAGACAGGAGGAGACAAGACTTTAAAAGGTTCAGCAGCTGAAGAGATTTAAATGTGTAAACGCTGGTTTTCCTGCTGTAAAGGCGGAAATGTTTATATCACGCAGATAACTTTTACATACTTCTCAGATTTAAAAGGTGGGTGGCCATGATGAAAGACACAGAAAGATTATCCCATAAGTAAGCAGAGCTTTATGTCAACAGATTTAAAGCTGGCCCCCTTCTTGCTATATAAAAAAATTGAATGAGGAAAATAATAAGAAAAAATGTTTTTAAAGATCCTTTGAGAGTTTTACTTTGATGTCAGAAAACTGTTTTGTCAGACTCTGCCCTTCAGTTTCAGGATGCTGGATCTCTCAGTTTTAAAGAAAGCCATTTAAAACACACAAAAAACATGATGCAACTGAGTAGATGTGTGACTGTTTGTTCACCCAACCATTCAAACTGTGGAGCTCTGTGTCTGTTGAATGTGGCTCGAGAAAGGGGAGATAGGTCTTAATATAAAAGAGTGACATAAATGACTCCTGATGAACATTAAGACCTGGACAGAAGCAACCTTCACGCTTTGTAACTTTTACTGTCCCTTTTTATTTCTGTTACACACATGCACTCTCTCTCACACACACACACACACACACACACACACACACACACACACACACACACACACACACCATCTAACTCTGCCATTTTTCTTAAGACATTGCATTGATTTCTGTTCATTGTGAACTGTCTGTTCAAACCATGAATATCATTTACAGCAACTAAATCATTTTCATTGCAGAAATCTTGACCCTTCCAATAACAAATTTCCACTCAAGCATGCTTCTGATAATAGTAATAAAGTAATAAAGAGATCAGTTGATCAGAGTTCTTCTTAGTGCACTTGTATATTTTTCAGGGGTGTTTTTCTTTTTTGTGTGATGTTTATTTTTATTCTGTTTGGCTGTAGCTAAATGTATGCACTGTACAGTTAGAACAATGCATGAATTTCCAGATAATTCAGCAATACAAGAAAGGCAAAGGACAGACTGGAATGACGACACTTGATCTTTAAAGACCTGCAGTAACCATTTTGAGAGTATCTAGTATCTTTTAATCCAAACCTTATAGTATTTTATAATTCAACCAAAGAGCCAAAACTTTCTCAGCAGGGCCAGTTATTGACTCTCTGGAGGACGGCTGCTTCAGGTAATGTTGAGGGTCCCAGTGGTAATGCAAAAAACAAACGTACACATACACGATTTCTCATACATCTAATTAAGAAGCAATCCTCAGCCTGTTTTGTTCCTGCTAATGCGCATTTTTATTGCCATCCTCTTCCAAATTGCCTGGCCAGGCAATTCATTAGCACCTTAACCTCAACAGCAGAGCCAGTGTGTTGTGATTAAAGTAGTTGGGAAATAAAGCACGTCCAGTAATGACACTAATGAATTGAGAGGCACAGATTGTGCCAGCATCATTTTTCTTTCATCAAAGGTGGAGGATTTAACAGTAAAATATATAAATATATCTTTATCAAATGGTGTTAATGTATAAAAGATTTACTAAATTGGCCTGGGTATTACTCTAAAGTGTTTTAGTTAACCGTAACCAGATCAGAATTTTTCATAGACTGCTTTGTGTCAGAGGGGACAGATGGGTCAATATAAAGTGTGGACAGTTTATCATTATCTGTCAAAACTGTCATCAGTAAACAGCCAGTTTGGGTGTCCTTCCAGGGCAGCTGTATGTCATTTGTTGTCATCTTTAAAATGTAAGGTCAGGGACTGTCAGACTTCTGCTGAGCATTTGCAAAGCTCTTCTTTTCTTTCTGCATAATCCTGTGCATTCTAAAGCTGCCTGTTCTAAATAAAGCACTCTAGGAGTGAAGCTCATCACTAAAATTGCTTTATTAAATGAAACCGGCTTGCGTCTTGAAAAGACAAAAAAAGGAAAAGAAGGGAGCTCAAGGGAAACAGAGCAGATGTTAATTGAAGATGACAGCATGTAAATTTGTGTAACAACAGTTTTCCTCTTAAATTTGCTTCTATGTATACAAATTATTATTTCTGCACCAAGCAACTCATGTTTACTGGCTATAGTGTCTGGTGGACTTGTTTCAATATTTTTCTTTGTTTAGAGAATGATATTTTCAGAGTCTTTCTGAGATAGAAAATCATTTTACAAATCAAGGTGTTGACCTTTCATGATTTCCCTTATGGTATATTAACAAGCATTAATAATTTGGAGGATTAGGTTGTAATTTATTTTAAAGCTGCAGTATGTAACTTTGCACCACTTCCAACCTAAAACAACCAATCAGAGCCAGGAGGAGGGTCTTAGCGCTGTCAATCACCCTCGTGTCTGGCAGCTCAATGTACTAATGGTAAAGAAACAACTCACTGCTCTAAGAAAACTATTTATCTGCTGTCATCCGTGGCCATGCTAACTAGCCTTAGCATTAGAGGCAGGCTATGTTGTGATAGCGCAGCAGAGAGGAAGAGGCAGTGTGTGACTGGCGTGTACATGAGGATGATTGATAGCGCTAAGACCTCCTCCTGGCTTGTTTATGACTGAGTGGTGTATTTCTGCAGTTAGTACTGGGAGCACTGGGAGAAGGCAGAGGAGCTTGATTTTTTTCATATCTGTCTTATGTTATACTGTCACAACATAATGATAATTTTAAAAAATATATAAAAAAAACATTTTTCATAAAAGTTCCATACTGCAGCTTTAAGGAAGCTATTTGTATATACATCTTTAGATAGATTGTCCCTTCTGAGCTTCTGTCATAGGCCCACATGTTTATGTTTATGCATTTAGCAGATATTTTTTTATCTAAAGCAACTTACCAGTAAGGACATAATAGTGCCGTTAACATCAAAGCTAGCAGTAATTTACTTGGAAGGAAGACCACTTGTGAAGCTTTGTCAGAAGTGACAATGTAGACATAACGCAGTCAGATTGGAGAGACAGTGTCTTTGAACAGCAATTCTCCCAGTTGGGTTTAGCTCTGGATTTGACTAACCATTTTAATGATGAATATGTTTTGATCTGCACCATTCAATTGTACTTCTGGCTTTTTTTTCTCCTGCTGGAAGGAGAATATCTGCCTTAGTCTTTAGCAGCCGCTAATAGGTTTTTTCTAAAAGTGTATTTAGCTTAATCCATGCCACCACCATGCTTCTCTGTTGGAATGGTGTGTTCACGATTATATGCAGTATTAGTTTTTAGGAACAGACAAACAGATCTCCTGTTGACAGACTCTCTGAGCTTAGGTGTGGATCTCTGCAGCTTCTGTAGTGTTACCACGGGCCTCTTGGCTGTTTCTCTGATAAATGCTCTCCTTGCTTCCATCACACCTTTAAGTTTCGGTTAATGGCCATGTTTGTTTGGTTAACAGTTGTGCCTACTGTTTCTTTTTTTGCACAGTGAAAGCTTTAGAAAAAGTTTTATAGCTTAACCATGTTTTAACATTCTCCACAGCATTGGTCTTCATGGGTCTACACACAGGTGACTACATTTACTAAGTAGATGACTTCTGAAGACATTTGATTCCACTGGATTTTAATTTAACCAACCAGAGTAAAGGGGTTCTGTCAAATATGGGTGAGACCATCCCATATTTTCATGAATATTATGATTAGAAAGTAACACTTCAGCACTTTGAATAATAGTGTAGGCCCAGACTAAAGGCATGTACTTTTTCTGCTTACGCTGCCAAAATACCAAAATAACCTGCTCTGGCTTTAACAAAAAGCATAGATGTCATCATCCATGGGTGTTTTGCTAGTCGCCTTGATTTTGTATTTGGATCTTTTTGGGTTGTAATTATTTTTGGTTTTGCCACTTTTTGTGTTTCATACATGGCTTGCTTTTTTTTTTTGAGAGTCTAAGTCCTTTCTCGACTTTATTCTTTGGATTTCAGTTGTTTACTATCAATCTTTGGTCTTTGATGCAGCATATTCTTTTTTTGTTCTTTTGTTTCGATCCATTTGTATTCATTTCTGTGTTTGTCATTTCCCTCGGTGCCTCAGTTCAGGTCCCCACTCAGCTGCACTCAATTCAATTGATTAGTCTCACCTTGTTTCCATTTCACCGATCACCTCCCCAGCAGTTATAAACTATTTAGAATCCTTATCTCCTTGTCAGTTCCTTAAGTTTTATGCTGGTTTCCATGTACTTCTGTGATTCACCTGTCTGCTTGGATCCAACCCCACTGCAATAACCAGCAGTGGCATATAATTTTTTTGGGGGGGGGTTGTTTTACGTTTAGGGTTAAGGTAGTAAAATCCTCCCTTTTCCTGTGTTGACATTTATTCAGCAATAGGCTTGATAGCATTGATTAACTGCATGAGCTATTATTATTGGTCATGCTGTAAATACATCTCAGAGTCTGCAGAACTTGCACTGTTTATAGGCATTGTCAGCACAAACTTTCTAATTAAAGGCAAAGACTTAATTTTGCAATCCATAGCTATTTGTGTTAAAGGTGGAGCTTGATCTTTTCTTCTTTATATGTAAAACCCAAATTTTACCTATTTCTTCTAATATTTTTTTCTTTTCTTTTATTCCATTAATATACTTTCATGTTTCTAAGTCATCATGTGTATGAATGTATTGTCCAGATAAAGAAAATTGCATTGAAATTGTCAATAGATTTGAGAGAGAATTTGAATAGTTCAGGATCCAAACTGCTTTCTTTCTTGTCAAAGTCTCATCTGTAGTTGATGTCATTTTATTCAATTTTATTACACTTGGTCTGCTAAGGGAGAGGTTAAATGTCACACATGTATCTTCAAGTCACTGTCAGAGATGTGTGTGTGTGTGTGTGTGTGTGTGTGTGTGTGTGTGTGTGTGTGTGTGTGTGTGTGTGTGTGTGGTGCAGGGCTAGTGGGGGAAAACAAGTCTGGTGGGAGGGAAATGGTGTGAGATGGGGAAATTTGTGCCAACTGTGTGATATATTCATCTACAATCAAAGCAGGCATAAGACAGATCTCTTCCTTTATTCTATATTTAGTTTTGAAGAGTATATTTAAAGTACGACCATTCAAAGATGGCAAAACATTTCAGACCATTAGGAGAAACTGACATAAATCACAAACTATTTTGTTATCATAAAGGTTCCTTTTCTCAGCTAAGACCCTTTTTATATGTGTTTTTTTTTTTTCTTTTTGATTGGCACTAGCTGCTGCATTGCTGACAACCGTTGCCATTTTATTTGCATAAAGCACGGGAGCTAAACACCATTCCCCCACGCTGCTCAGCAGGACGATGATTGGCAGCAGCTCGTGCACCTCCAGACACTGAAATGTGACTGCTATAACCAATTTCAAAAGAGATGCTGACTTCTTTACCTCTGAGGGCTGCGAAGCTCCACTCAATTTCACCTTTTGCTTAGATCCAATTTTTTTTGACTGACATTTTTGAATTTTGTCCATATCTGATGTCAGACGTGCATCAATTAGGTATCCTATGCATGTGGCAGACCAATGACAAAAAGACACTACATTTGAATATGAAAACACATGAAAATTAAAGATATGCAAAGCTTAAGCCTTTTTTAGAATTATGACCTTTTTGATAAAAGTACACTCCATTAAGACCTCTTGTGAAACATAGTCTGATTAAAAAATAAATACCATTCTGCAATCTCACAGAGTGTTCAGTCTACCAATCCAATAGTCATCTAAAAGTCTCCCCTAGTGAAGTACATTTGCACCTGTGATATTGTAGTTTGTGGTGATATTGTAGTTTGAACAGACCAAATGTGTGCAAAATGTTGTCAATAATTTATTACTAATGTGATAAACATTAAGTCAAATTTAAGCTGGTACCATTGTTGTTTTTTTGTTGTTGTTGCAATATGTAAATGATGTAAAAACAATACCATTAATAAATTAACTGATAAAAACAATAAAGAGCATTAAGAAAGACCCTTAGGGAGACCAAGCTTTCTAAACAAAGCAGATAATGACCGTTTATGGGAGTTGAGGGCGCTCATAGACTGATGATACTGTATGTACTACAGTGGACCCCTGGTATTCACAGGGGTTGGGGACCACAGCCAGCTGTGAATAGCTAAAATATATGAATACTTCAAACCCTTGAAAAACGCTTATATTTTAATTGTTCAAAAACAAAATATACTTTAATATACATCATTATGCACAATGGAAACAATCTTAGCACTAGCGCACAAGCTAACATCTACAATCTTCGTAGCATTGTGCCAAGAATTTTAGCTTGCCAAGCTATGTTTTCCTTCAAATATTTTAGAAAAAAAAATCCACAGATTTTTCACAAATAATTTGGAGTTAGGTTCCACAGAAAAATCTGCAAATAATTGAATCCACAAGTAAATAAAAAAGATAGGCTGATCTGGACATAATACTTTTCACATTTTGTCTGATTGTCAGGGACAGAAAATATTGACAGTTGATAAAAGCATGTCCCTTGGATCCATTTTCAGTGCTCTGACTTTGCTGGCAAAATCTGTTAAGTTATGTATGTGATGTGAGGTGTTATCTACTTGCGGTGCTGAAATGACAGCCAGGTGTTCTCTAATGCTTAAGGTAGCTGAGTTGGTGTCACTGATGTGGGGTCTTTGAGGTGTTCCTTATTTGTGTGTATTTTAAAGACTGTGCAGTGTACCCCCACCTATTCAAGTTTTCTGTCGAAAAAATTATTCAAATTATTTGCAGAAAATGTGCCTACGAAAAAAAAATCTTAGATATAAATTGGTTCGTCCCAAGGAAAGAAAAACCAAACACAAATTTAGCGGTGTGGTATATGCAGTCCAGTACATCAGGCTGCTGGGTTAAATGATGGCCCAACATAGAAGAGTAAACTAGTTGGGTCAAGACTTAGCAGTACATTTACATCTCAAGGACAAGGGACGCTTGTTTGAAAACAGCAGTTCTTGAGAGAAAAATTAATAAGATTGATTCTTTACCACCCTAACACCTCCTTTGCATCTTAGACTTATCTTCCTAGGAGATTTCACAACAATTCACACCTTAATACACATGACTGAAACAACTCGCATGGCATCACTCGGAAGTGACAACAGCGACATAAACCCAAAAAGGTCAGACTATAATTCATAAGCCTGTTACTTCCATGTTCAGAACTGAAGAACCCTTTTGAATGAGTGCTGAACCATCTTCAATAAACAAGATAAGTTACCTTCCACTTAAGTGGCTTGCAAAAGTATTCATGCCTATTCATACACAACAAGCCTACAGTGGCCCTTGAACTTTTCCATATTTTGTCACATTACAACCACACACATCAATATATTTCATTGGAATTTTGTGTAAAAGACCAACACAAAGTAGTTTACAATTACAAAGTAGAAAGAAAATTATACATGATTCAAAACATCTTTTACATATAAAAAACTAAAAACTGTGGCGTGCAAAAGTATTCATACCCCCTGAGTCAATACTTTGTGAAACCACCTTTTACTGCAAGTGTTTTAGGGTGTGTCTCTACCAGCTTTTTGCCCTTTCTTCTTTGCAAAACAGCTCAAGCTCAGTCAGATTAGATGGAGATCGTGAACAGCAGTTTTCAGATCTAGCCACAGATTCTCGATTGGGTATAGGTCTGGACTTTGACTGGGCCATTCAAACACATGAAAATGTTTTGTTTCAAATCCATCCCATTCTAGCCCTGGCTTTATGTTTAGGGTGGTTGTCCTGCTGGAAGGTGAACCTCCGCCCCAGTCTCAAGTCTTTGACTCCAACAGGTTTTCTTCCAAAATTGCCCTGCATTTGAGTCCATCCATATTCCCATCAACTCTGAACCATCTTCTCTGTCCCTACTGAAGAAAAGCGCCCCCAGAGCATGATGTTGCCACCACCATATTTGACAGTTCAGCTTAGACAATTAAACCTGACCCCCTTTCCCAGATTTCACCAAATCTGTATTGAAATGCTGTTAGTGATGGTGATGTTCTTAACAGGCACGGGGGACCCTAAATTATATTCTTCTTAAGGCCCTATAAAATCTTGAGCCAGGCCTAGTCACATTTAAAAGTAAAATAAATTTTAAAAACTATTCCCTAAAAATTTGACAATGATAAGTATCTATATGCTTAACTAAATATACTTGGGCTGCAAGTATTTTTTGTATAAAGTTCTGTGCTTAGTAATACCTGCTACTTGGTGCAGTATTTCTGATTTGCTGGTTGTGATTGGTTATTTATCCAAGCCAATGCAGGAATACTCTGTGATTGACTGCTGGTGTGGTTCATTTACATTCACTTTGTCTGAACTGCAACTTGATAGAGCCATGTGCTGCCAGAACATGTATTAAACAAGCGTGTGAGAGATATAAACACACACGCCTCACATTACTCTTTGTTTTCAAAGATATATCGTTCTCACTGCACGCTCAATGTGCACCTCTAAAAGCGCAACTATATCTAAATCATATTTGACACAGAAGGACGCACGGAAGGGCGCAGAGGGGGGGGACAGGTGCACACCCCCGGCCTCGCACCTTGACATGAGAGCACACAGAACAGGCACAAATTCTGTGGTTTGATCTGACTTTGGATCAGATAAACAACGAACCCATGGTGTAAAAATTTGAATCAATAATCGTCAGCACTGCTTGGAGCAGCATGAGGTGGGGCAGGGCCATTTTCAGGGGGGCTTAAGACCCTGCAAGCCCCCGTCGCTGCCACTGCTTGTTTAGCCTGTAAGTTTAGGCGGACGGCCTTGTATTGGTGGGTTTACAGTTGTGCCATACTCTTTCCATTTCCGGATGATGGATTGAACAGTGCTCCATGAAATTCTCAAAGCTTGGGAAATCCCCAGTATTCTTTTAACCAACCTCTGAGGCCATCACAGAGCAGCTGTATTTGTACTGAGTTTAGATTACACACAGGTGGATTCTATTTAGTCATTAGGCAACTACTGAAGGCAATTGGTTGCACTCAGAGAAAAGGAGGCTGAATACTTTTACACACCACTCTTTTCAGTTTTTTAATTTGTAAAATGTTTTGAATCATGTATAATTTTCTTTCTGCTTCACACTTGTAAGCCACTTTGTATTGGTCTTTTACATAAAATTCCAATGAAATATATTTGTCTGTGGTTGTAATGTGACAAAATATGGAAAAGTTCAAGGGCCACTGTAGGCTCGTTGTGTCCAAGATGACAGAATTTATACCAGCTAAAAGTACCACTGTCACAGAAAAACTGGTCTCTCTCTCTCTCTCTCTCTCTCTCTCTCTCTCTCTCTCTCTCTCTCTCTATATATATATATATATATATATATATATATATATATATATATATATATAATTATTATTATTTTTTTTTCAATTTGAACTTTTTTGAACAAGAATATACTGAAATGAAATTTCAATTTCCCAAAACTTATTGAGTACATTGCTTTTTAAATGCTTTTTTAAATATGTTTGGCTTTACATGTTGAGGTACATACCTGGCTGTATTTCTTTTGTGCTGTGTGCTTTGTGAATTTCAGGATTATTTGTAAGATCTTTTCTTGCTAGGTGATGTAAGAAAATTTAAATTTTAAGGTTTTCTTATTAAGTTTTTTTTTTTTTTTTTTTTTTTTAATGCTGTCAGACTGTAACTTGTCTCTAAACTTGCAACTCTTTTAAACAGTTGCCATAAATTCAAGTTTTAGGTTTTTGTTTTAAAGTCACAGCTAGCCCCACCAGTACTTTGCTACTCATCTACATATGATTTTATTTTTCAATTACATGCTTGCTGTTTCACTCAGCAGGCATATTGAAATTATGAGCAGCTGGCACATCACTGACCAAAAGAGGAGACATCTGGGAAATGTGCTGCTGGAGAGTTGTGGCTGTTAGAGCTTCAAATATTGAGTGGTATTGCAACCAAAACTTGGTGTCTGTCACCAGTGAAATCCATGTTCAGTCTGCTAAAAGAAATAAGCTTTTCAGCAAAACCTCTGAAATTTCAATACTTTGCAGTCACCTCATTAAGAAAAATTTAGCTGATAATATAATGCCTAAAGTTAGAGGGGTGAAGGGAGGATACAAATGTTTTTCGCTGCAATAAGACATAGTTTCCTGTCTCGTATGAGCCTTCTGGTTTCTACTCCCTGCTGTCTGAGTAATAACCGAAGAGAAAACAATAATCAAAAAATTTAATGAATTACAAACTAATGCTTAGAAAAGTAACAAAAAAGTGTTGAAATTTACTTTTATATTTATTTCTTTGTGTTACATCACTTCTCAGAGCCCCTCAGGCAGCTTGATTAGCATAATAATTAAGTTTGAGCTGTAATGCACCGTTTGTTCCAGTGCTGCTGTACCCTGCAGTTGGTTTTGATGTTCCTCTCTTCCAACACACCCCCACCACCACCACCAATCTAAGAAATTAGCATACATTTAGACAATGAAAATGAATTAACAGGGAGCTAATTCCTTCCAAATATGATTGACTGGTTATCAGTAGAGTAGGAGTACACCTCTGAGACCTAGTGTTGGAATGTGGATGTATACTGTTAGCTCTCCTCACTTCCTCATTACATGCAGTGATTGACTCGGCCACAAAGCGGATGGTGGGAGACGGAGGAGAAGACAGATGGAGGAGGATGGAGTGCAGATTGGGAAAACTTTCATCAGGAAATTGAGAGTAAAGATTCAATCAGACCTAATTTAAAAGCTGACTTTGCACCTCTTTCTTTCTTCACTTACCTTCTCTTCATCCGTTCCACCGCTGATCAAGGATGTTTGCATGGATTGACATGATTTGTAGAGAAATGCAATGAGGAGCATAATGATGTTCACAGTAATGAATTGATTAGCATTTTAATAGAAACGAGAGACACAGTGCACTGGAGACATGGAACTGTCAGTGGGTTAAGGTTCAGAATGTTTTTAAAATGGCAATCCAGCCAGTGGAGGAAAGTCATTTTACATTTCCAGAAACTATGAATGTTAATGTTTCTCACATTTCCAATTTACAGTTCTTCAAGCCACTGACACATGAAATATGAGAATTTCTCAAAAAAGGTAAACATTTATAGGAGTTGGTGCTCTGGGACATAAATATGTGCACAAATATAGAAATATTTTCAGAGGTATGTCCTAATATTCATTTTCATGTTTTATGGCAAAAAGCCCAGGTTTTTCCTCAAAACTTGTTTCAGCAAGGAAACTCAGTTTTGTCTTTCTGTCCAACACCTACTTTAGTTGTCAAGTTTGTTGACTATTTGTTCAGTGTTTTTACTTACTTGAAGTCTTCATCTCAGTCACATAGAAATGCAAATATTTAAATCAAACTATGAAACAAAAAGTTGTCCTAATCAGGAAGCAGATGCCAAAATCGACCCTCATTAGGATATTGACTGGTGACTGACCTACCATCCACCCATTCATCCATTCATCCATTCATCCATCCATCCATCCATCATCGGCTTAATCAGAGGTCAGGTTGTGGAGTCAGCAGCCTAAGCAGAGAGGTCCAGAATTCCCTCTACCCAGAATGTTTTGCTATACGAGTCATTTAATTATTACTTTAATCTCATGAAATGCTGTTCTCTCTGGCTGGAAAATATGCACATCATCACCAAATCACTACTAGATTGTTGGTTGTTGGATATGGAAACTGTTTTATTCTCACTCTATATTATTGGCAGTGTTCTGAAAGCAGAACACTGCCAATAATATAGAGCCATTTGGAAGATGAGCAACCCCAAGTATCAGGATACTTCCTTGTTAGTGTGACTCAGGGCTCATGGTTGCTCTTTTTCTGGGACAAATGATTTTCCAGTTGTTCCGAACAATTAGGAAAACGATTTATGTGAGAAAAAAAAAACAAACATTCTTCTGCAATCCATCCTTTTACTTCAAATTTCAGGCTGTCTTTAATGTTTTTCTTTTAATAAAATGGATGCTAAAAGACAGATAGTTATAATAGACAGTGCTTTCAAAGAATTTTTTATTTTATGAAATAACAGTTTGTGGGAAAAATGTACAGACCTCTTCCTTTCTAAACCTTTTTAAAGATTGGATTGTTCAAATCTATGCTGCTGAAACACATTTTAACTAGAACAGTGTTCATCAGTTTGCGTTTATTGTGATCTTAGGTTTAATTGTATTTCAAGAATCTAGTCACAACTTTCCATAGACTTTTTTACAATCATGCTGAGTTTTCAACCATTGTGTAGATAGCAAATGTGTGTAACACCAGGGTGTTGAAAAAGCTAAGGACTTAATTCCATTTTTTTCTCTACCAATTGGTAATGCTGTGCAGTGCATTTAGTCTGGCGCTGAGCCTCAGGAGCTAAAGTGGAAATTGGCAGGAAGTGAAACCCAGAGACGAAAAATGACTCACCTCAAAATAACTTTAGAATTGATTTGTACTGTGAGCTCTGGTGCACTTGTTTTCTTTCTGGCAATTGGCAATCTGATCAGCTGATCAGTGCTGCTGCACTGGCCTTGAGGTTTATTGTTTTTTTTTTTTTTTTTTTTTAATTTTCTTTTTTCTTTTGAATAGGGTTCACCTCACTCATACATATATCAGCACATGCTACATGGCTTCTCTTCAGCCCATTGGCTGTTGAGAAAACATGGAATTCAGCATGCAAAACTAAAGAGCATCATCAGTTTATATTAAAATCGATTGGCCTCTCCTGGAACATACTAAGCAAGTCCTTTGCTGATACATAATAAAAAGACTAATCAAAGTTTTCTTATGCAGCACAATGTAAATCTAGGTAACTGAAGCTTTGTATCTTAACTTCAGGAGATGCCATGTTTACAACCCCTCATTTGTATTCGAGGCAACATTTCCCTGTCGGCTTAGAATGTTGTTTGGAACACCCTCAAACAAAAGCCGAGCAGCTGTTTTCCACCTCTCTATTTCTGAGGATTAAGATGCTAAGTCAGAACAGTGGCACCATGAATCCAGAAATAAGGTAGAAACAAAGCTGAAAAAAATTCAATGAAGGTTATGAATATGTTTATTAAAATAATGTCTGGATTTTTGCTCTATGAAAGTCAATTTGTTGCAGAGCATTTACTGTTTAAAATTAAAATAATCTATTTAAGCATGTATTTAATAACTTGTTTAATATAGAAACAAATAAAGAAGTAGTATATTATCTGAAGAAGGGTGAGTATGCATCGAAGTAGGATCAGAACCATGAAATAATATTCCTTTGCAGTTTGTATCTAGGTAGTGTCACACTGCTGGATTCACCATTCTGTTTTCTATAGCTGTCATACGTGGTGCCCGTTTCTGTCCAGGTCCTCAGTCCATCACATTGCCACTGCAGAAAAGCACAGGACAAACAACCATCATGTACTGTCAAACCTTATGGAAATTTTAGAACCTCCATTTAACATAACATACATGTTTTTGGAGAATACCTATATATGCACAGAGAAAAAAAAATCCAAGCTGCTTACAGAATGGCCCTATCTAGGATTTACATCCAGTACCTTCCAGCTGTGAGGCAAAACGGCAAATAATGCTGTAGTATAGTGATGGAGTAGCCGTCACAAGCTTGGGCATAGTGTTAACTATGAAGTCCATACTGACATGCAAGTGCACACACACTCATACATACAACACAAGTATATTGAAAAATATTGAATAGTAATGAAGTTATTTTTAAACTGCTGCTAAACTTTTACAGAACATAATCTGAAAAGAAGAATAAAATGTTAATTATGCTCTTCGAATATACAGTTGCTTTATACCTATTGTTTTAATTATTGTCAAATAAGAACTATCGAATGATGAACCATCAGCAAAAAAATTAAATGTTTTAAAAGGATTTAAACCTAAATCACATTTTAAATCAGTGCAGACCAAATAGGTTTTGCATAACTTAAAATGGGGCTTTTAGCCATCTTGAGTGCACATTGAAATTAATTTCTAACCAAATTGCCAACGGATGTTTGGCTTCATTTACTGATTATCTATTATGGTGAACAGATTTAACCTTAAATCCAACCAATATATTAATGATTCTGAGACGTTTTTATTGAATTAGAAAAAAACAAAACAAAAAAACAACACAGTTTGTAATAGTGTAATATACATAAAGAAGAAGTGTCAAAGACCTGATGCAGTTACATGTTGTTTTTCCAGATTTTGTGCCTGCATGTGAACAAATCTGAATCACTGAGTGCTTTTGAATATGTGTCCACATGCTCCCACAATGCAGCTCAAAGACAGCTCAGCTAGAAAATCTCCTCTAATAGCAGTAATTTTATCCCGGCTTTTCTACGCATCAATGGACATTGCGCTATTATTCTGAAAAACTCACACAGCACAGGACAAAATGACAAGAAAAAGACTTGGAGAGTAGATAATGAACAACAGCAATTTCAAGACAAAATTATCCATGTTTTTGTGGACTCAACTGATTCTCCTTTGTTGACTTTGTCAATACAGCCAAGATGTCACGATATCATGATTTCTAATTGTATTTCATCAGTCTTGACAGACTAAATAAAACAACTCCATGTCCTATTATAGTACTTAATCAGTGTCTTAACTTTACAAGTAACAGAAATAACATTACAAAAGTCTTAGAGATATAGAAATGTGAATGTTTGAAACTCCCTAGTTGGTCCCATTTGTGTTTCTCTATATTCCCAAATTTTAGTCATATAAATTAGAAATGGACAGCTTATTAAGTGCTTTTACTGTACAAGACACATTTGTCTATTCAGAAAGACAGTCACATTGAGATTCACAGGTTGGGAAAAATGTGGGGTTTAGTGTCTTGGTCAAAGAGGGGACTTGAACTCATATGGTCCTAACTGGTGAACAGTCCTGAGATATAGTCACCTGTTGTTTTAATAGAAAACAATAGAGTTTGGTTACGCTTTTGGCATGTAGAGTTTACTGTTAGACAAGACAGCATGGGCTTCAACTAGTTTATCACTATTAAAAAGTTCAGTCTGTTCTCACTCTTATTCTTTGGTACTGATCATCACATCAGAACATGATAAATTGGGTGTAGGTGCAGTTCAGGGCAGTTATGCACACATGTGAAGGACCATATATTTACAGTAAAGACATCTTCACTCACTATAAACTTGACTGCAACACCTTCTTATTAATTTCAAAGTAAAGGATCACTCCCTAAAGATTAATACTGAATTGGAATTGTAGTCTGCCTGTAGTTCTTGCAATGGCAGCGGTGGAAGTGAACGTAGCCATTCAGTCCGTGTTGGCCACTCTTCAAAATATTGAATTAACATTAACAGCCATCTTGTTCTGCTTGGCACTTCTCTCTTTGCAGTGGGGAATGGTTGTTTACAGTGCAGGCAATCTGGTAAGCTTCACAGCGTCGAACTGGCGTATTACATATGTCACGGGTAAATGTTAGCGATTGGGTAAAATTTAAAACTTCAACAGAGTCCACGCCTCCAGCAAGCAATCATTTCTCACTAGCCAAGGGTCCAGACCCTTTGTACGAAGCGAAGCGCAGAATAAGGGGCTGATTTTTACCAGGCTAGTGTAACCTGAACACATAACTAGTTTTTGTTGCAGCTATAAAACAATATTTGTGTCATCTGTCCTGCCTGGTTAAATAAAGGTAAATTTAAAAATGAAATAAATATTTAATGATAAAACTGTACAGAGAACTAACTTGTATTTAGATAAAGGAAAATACTGTGGTAAATGCTACAAGTAGTTTGGCTGCACCCAATGGGCAGCTTGCTCCCCTATTATAGCACTAATTCAGACACACAAAATAACCATGACTTTCTTAAATTTCCTCTTGAGGTAGTTTTTGTTGATAAATATGCTTATAGACAATAGGAGGGTGGAAAGCGGAAGACCTTGAGAAAACTCAGGGAGACTATGAAAGCTCCACACAAAGGGGCTGCAGCTAAGCTTCAAATCTTGTTATAAGGCAGCACCATTATAAAACACAGTTAGAACATGATCTTCATCATTATTGCAATAGTAAACATAAAAAAAAAAGTTTACTGTCTTGACTGAAAACACAGTATTATAAAACATAAGGTTACCTCCTTAAATTTAACCCAGGATTCACTGTTGGTATAAGGCTATGTTAGGTAAAGTAGGTGAACCATTATGTTAAGTGAAGTTATAGATGTACACACATTTGGTTGGATTCAACATGGCCATTTGACTCGAAGTAACAGCTGGGTCAGACCGAGCTGGCAGTGCACTACACACCAAGAACAGGAGCAAGACAGATGCTTACTGAAACTCCAGATGTTCCACACAGCTGAATGTCAGCTTGGTGTATGAGGGGCTGATAAAAAGATTGTTGTTTTTTAAATCAAACCCCTGCTCTGGCTTCTAAAACAGGATAACTTTAGAAAATGCATACACATAGGTTGCTGTGAATTTTTGACACTTTACCATTCATTTTTTTTAAAAGATCATTTTCAATTCACTTCTGTTCAGTTTATTTCAGTTTAGTGCAATTCAGTATCTTTAAATAACATAACAACAAATAACATTTTAAGGTGCCTTATAAAATTAATTTATATCCAAAAATACAGAATGAGATCGTTTTTCCATCAAAGGAAAACAAGTGAATCACTAACTTCACAGCAGTCCCTCCACCTAAGCATGTGGGATGCCAAGTCCTAGGAGGTTAGCAGAGGATACCAGAAGAGATTGCACTGTTCACAATAGACCTTTAAAACATCTGCAACATCTTACTGCAAACACTGTCAACTAAGGTTACCAGAGAAATGCTGTCTGCTAATTCCCTTCCCATAGACAGTATCACTATTCTGATCCAACTTAATCTCGTCCAACTGAACACAGAAATATTTTTACCCCTCCACCACCACCACTTCTTCTCCCATGACAGAAATATGGTCCTAAAAAACACAATTGTCTCATTAGTATTTTAAAATTCAAGATAAGATGATTGTGCTGGTCAGACACATAACCCTTCAGCATCACAACCTATGATCTGTTTGCCATGTGATTGTGGGGGAATCTCTCAGTGCCATCTGGACTTTCCTGCACAATAAATCAGGCTGGATTGCATTAAGTGCACTAGATAAATCCAAAAAAAAAAAAAAAAACTTTCACAATGCTGCTTGGTTTGTCCAGATGACAGTAGTTTTGTTGAAGCAGGTGAATGAATGTATGTTCGACTCCAGGTCCGCACCAAAAAGCAAGCTGCACTGGGTCCTGGTCCAGGTCTAAGGTTATTAAGGATGAGATTTATTAGGCACTGAAACAAGACAGGATATCCTGCACAGCACTGGGATCTTCTCCCAGGTCAGGCTAAGATCTAACACAGGGTTCTTCAACTCCAAGCCTCGAAGGCCAGTGTCCTGCAACTTTTAGATGTATTTAGTTCATCACACCTGAGTCAAATAATGAGGCGATTAGCAGGACTCTGGAGAACTCGACTGCATACTGAGGAGGTAATTCAGCCATTTGATTCAGGTGTGTTGGACCAGGGACACATCTAAAAGTTGCAGGACACTGGCCCTCAAGGCCTGGAGTTGAAGACCCCTGGTCTAACAGATGCTGCAGAGACAGAGGAGACACAGCAAAGCACAACCTGCTACAGGATAAACTTTTCTGGCATCCTTTCTTGTGGGTATGAAACTCCTGAGAGACTTATTGTCTGTTGAAGGATCAAAAGTGTGAAGTTCAAGATATATTACAGCTATAAAACAATTTGAAATAGCTTAGGTCAAATGTTACAGGTGTCCTTTAATACTTATTCCTTATTATGTGAATTGTGTTTACATCTTACTGAGTTGTTGGGCATACATAAAAGCTACTGTTTTGTTTTTTCTGAAGCCTTAGAGAATCTTTAGATGTGTTAACACAGAGAGTAAAATAATTACTGTTTTTTTCTCCTCCACCTTATCCTGTTTTTATAAGATCTACCCTTCAGTGGTGTTTTCTAGCTAACTGCATGACCAGCTGCATTCATGTGATAACAATTAACTTGGTTTCAATAAGTCAGCAAAGATTTTTCTGAGTTCTCTGTCACTGGAGCTTTTTTTCTTGCTGATGTGAGCACTCTGCTGTGTAAGAGAGCAAAAGCTGAAGGGATGGCCTGTGATTCAGTGTATTTTTGTGCGACTGTGAGTGTCAATCTATAACTTCTGAGTGTGGGTGTGTGTTTGTGCGGTAGCTAGGCAGCTGAGAGAGATGGCACCCTGTCTGTCTATGTTAGTATCTTTACTCTGCCAAGGATTTTCTGGCTCTGTGCCTGCAGCTCAGGCTCTCACAAATACACATACACACAGATACTGCATGTTGACATACATCACTTCCCTCCTGTACACATAAAGGGACATCAGCATAGACATGCTGAACCACACATTGACTAGAACACACATCAGTGCTCACAAGCAATTACAAACTCTGACATAAACTTGCACGCACAAATAGACGGGCACACATGCATTATGCTGACACACATGCAAAGACAATGTCAGCAACATGCCACTAAAAGAGAACACTATAATTTTTAAATTAGTTTTAAAGGTTCTTAATTATCTGCCAACTTCTAAAACTTAACTGGGAACATCTATTGTTTGCCTTTGAAGAAATCCACAAATCCTCTCTTCCTGAGATCCTCCAGTTTATCTAAGGACACATGGGCAAAATGGAAGAGCTTTGAGTGCAGAGAAAAGGAGAAAAGGTGATTGTTCTCGCTGTCCTTCCCAGAACACTGATTGTCTCACTTAAATGTTAATAGCAAAAGCAAGTTGTCTTTCTGAAGATCTAATTTTGGGTGCTTCACTGTGCAATTCAGTGAAACACAGAAAAAAAGCAGGGTTGAATATGAGTCTAAGAATTGGATTCACCTATTGGACACTAAGCTCATGTTCCAGTCTACAAAAGCCTGGACTCTTACCACCTCATACAGTTGGTAGGCTCTCTGGAGGATGGTTTCCTGTAGCTTTTTCTGGTCTCGCCCAACTGGGACCTATGGAAAAAGGTTGGACCCGGTTTTAAGGCTCAAACATTAATTTGTGGATTGGGATCAACACTGTATACAAAGCACAAAAACACATACAAAAACAATTTATGAGAATTTCTTAGGAAGGTTCCTGCTCTGTTTGGGCATGAACAGGTGTTGCCCTCTTTCAGAATGCTGGTTATTCTCCTACATTGAAGAAAGATACTATATCAGCGATATCTTTTGGACAAGAGAATAAAATGATGTTTCATTATATACTTCTTATATATAATAATATATGTCAACTTGTTATCTAAAGTGTACTGCTGTATAATGCTTATTAATAAAGGTCAACATACAATGGAAAAAGATCACTGTATATAAAGAAAGGTTTATACAGTAGTCACTGTAGTGATTGAAACAAACTGTACCACCTACTTCAAGCTGTGGGAATGGTTCAGTGCCTCCATCAAACCCTTTCTCATGAAGGGCCTTTGTTATCACAGCTATAATAGATGATAATAGACTATTTTCTTAGGGTAAGAAAAAACTATGGACTGAAAGGGAAAAGGTCAGTTCATTAAAAAAATCATTAGCAAGATGCTTCATTTTCATACCAAAAAAAGGAAGAAAAAAAATTATATATATATATATATATATATATATATATATATATATATATATATATATATATATATATATATATATATATATATATATATATAACAACTTAAAAATTCATCCCAAATATGAAAGGTCTTTGCATGGTCTTGGCAAGGTCTCAGAGGTTTTTTAAAAGTGTAAAAACTGTACATGTTTTACTATAGAAATATATATTTTCCCTGCTTATTTCTGTGTCTTTTGTTATTTTATATTGTTTCAAACCCAACCTAGTGGTTGGGATAATAGAGCACTTATGGTCAAAAAGGGAAGGTTCTCCAGCATCATGTTCCAACAATGACTTCAGATGTCCATGATGACCCCAGGTCTTAGCACAACTCTGTCTTGGACAGAGTCAGGATGCAGCTATGCTAACATAATACTACAGCCACAGTCATCACGTCTAGGGAATAAATGGTTTTGAGACATCTAATATGACACTCAATATTAAATTATATGGGCATTTGATACTTTTACTGAATTTTTTTAAACTTCTGACTTTGGCACAACAGGATGTAATCTGGAACTGTTTGAAAAACAGATTAACTCCAGCAAAGCCTGAGTCAGACTCTGACAGTCAACTGTAGCATTTTCAAAAAAACAGAGCAACAATGTTGAATGGTCTAGTTTTTCACCCTAATTGCTTTTTTGAAAGCAGAATTTATAATAATTTTATATTTCAGTTATGGAAGATTAGGAGCATGGAGAAAAAAAAAGACTTTAAATGACTTTCACCAAGTCTGCTTGTGATGGTTGTTATATTACACAATTTTCTAAGCAGAATATCAGACTAAGCTCCAGGATTTTAATGAAAGTAGGAAAACAACAGGAAGTCTAAAAGTTTCTTCAGGCACCATCTGAATGGATGCAGTGATATACTTTAAATTCTCTCTAAACTGTTATGTATGCTGTGATAGCTGTAAACTTTTGTTCTTACCATATGGAGGTTTCCTTAACTGTGGCATAACAGATAAAAAATGACTGAGATGATTCTTAAATTTAGTTTAAGTGAAAATGTTGCTAGAAGATATAGATTAAAACATACAGATGATTTTTTTTTCAAATTGCAAATATATAAACAAAAAACAGAAACAAAATTCGAATGAGTTTCATGAGACCACCACCCACGGGATTTGATAAAGATTCCAGCACAATCTGAATAAGACAATGGCTTTGGTGTCTAAACCCTCCTGCTAAACATGCTGTTGAGATATGGAACATCACTTTAGTGAAGCCTGAACTTTTAAGGAAGGAAAAATCAGCCAGACTTTTCTCAGTACATACCACAGCTTGTACAAAAAAAATCTCAGTGGTGGACATAAACAGTCCACTATTAAAATAAATTAAATCAAGGTATACTTGGTGCTAGTGCTTCTGTTTATGACTAAAAACAGAACAAATGGCATCAAAGACACAAAAAACATTTAAACTTGTTACCCCTCCCCCTTGTGGATTCTGTATTATTCTTTCTTCTCACCTCTAATGTCTACTGTCTTCATTAACCTTGCCCCAGAACAAATTGACAAAGACTGCATACTTCCCACCAATTAAATCCATAGGGGACACTTCCCTAATAAAGCCCTGGACCTTCATGAAATCTCTATTTGGCTTCAAAAGGAAACACAAGATTTTCCTTTTGTGAAAGCCTGTGCCAGTGTATGTTATTTTCTTAGATATGTAGTGAATATCAACCTGAGCTAAGTTACCCTACGTTTTCTTGCAAAGTGTGAAATGGAATTTGTAGCTTTTTTAAAATTAAAAGTAAGCCACCTTGTAAATCTAAGGTCCCACTTATGCTCATTTAAATGAGAACATGTAGACTGAAGTGCTTTGATTACCAAGAACTGCCTGTTTGATCTTAACAGGAGTTTTATCTTGATGTAGTTGTCTATAATAGTTTGTCTGAGCTTGGAGATGTTCATAAGCCCCACTGACATTAGTACAATGGAAGGTGGAGTGTAATAGATTTTATGATAATACAGTCATTCGTGTTGGATTCAAAAGGTAAAAACAGGATCTTTTTTAACGCATTATTAAGGAAATACACTAACAGTCAAATAATTGGAAAGTCTATGCAGTGGGAGCAAAAGTAGTCATCTGTCTACTGAAAGGATTGGAGTTTGATTCCAGCTCCCCCCCTGCTGCATATTAAAGCTTCTTTGAGCAAGACACTAAACCCAAAGTTTCCTACAGATCTGTTAATCAGTGCATTAATGTGTGAACATTTGAGACAACCCAGTTTAATAAGACTTGTAATGTAAAAGTGCTTTGAATTGTTTGTATGGCTAAAAAAATAGCAAAAATTCAGACAAGATGTACAAATGGGATGGGTGGGTATATAAATATGTGGACATGACTGAACTACAAATGGATTGATAGATGGATGGTTAAAAGACTTGGAGGAATGTATGGATAGATTAAAAAAAGTTGCATAAAGAATGTTGATAGTTGTTCCAAAATCTTCTCTTAGCTTCTGGGTTTCACATAAAGTCATGAGAACTTAGTTTTAAAAAACTAGGATGTTCTGAAGTTGGGTATTTTAGTTGTCAGCTAGGACAACCTGTGTGTATATGTAGGTGTGTGTGTGGGTGTGTGTGTAAGGACAGTTGTTTCCTGCTTTTTGTCTGCACTGTAACCATTCCCCAGCTGGCTATTGAAGGGTGAAGTAGCAGGATCACCTTCAGGTAATCATAATGTTTGCCTTCTCTACTTCACCTACTGCTGCAGTGATCCTGCTGGCCGCTGTGTGCAATCACGTGGCAACCAAACCTGGCTTCAGCACAGGGGTACTGCGGTACTAAGATCTATATGTGTGTTCGGAAGAAGGGAAGGCTCAGAGGGATGCAAAGCAAATTTAGCATGGAAAGAAAGGAGAAAGTAATGCGGTGAAAGTGAAAGAGATGAATTGGAGGGAAATATAAGGCTACATTTTGTGTGCATGTTTTTGTGTATGTGTTAGTGTGTGTGCTTGTGGGTTAGTGTGTGTTACAAGAGAGAGTTTAAAACAAGGAAGCAGTTGAGTTTAGGTTTGTGGAAAAGGGACCACTCGGTTTTAACAACAAAAGGAGGGTTATGATGGAGAGGGAAAAAAAAAATCGAGTGTCTCTGTGTGTGTGTGTCTGTGTGTAGGCTTTGCAGTAGAGGGATAATGTTCTCCCGTACATCCCTGTTTGGGATTCATTCAAGCAGGGTTTATCAGACACATGCACACCATGATGGCACAGAAGAAAATTCTCTTTCCACACAAACCCTTCCCGTCTTTTAATTGAATCGCTCTGTTCTCCTGTCATTCCCTCACTGCCTGTATGTTAGTGCCCCTCTCTATAGCTTGGAATCAAACTCCATTGTATTTCCAAGGTGGCTAATGTAGGTTAGCACACAAATGCTCAATCTGTCATAAAATTAACTGTGAATGTGCATATATCCTTTTTGAAAAATTGTGACTATCTGCATAGACTAGATCCCTAATAAATTGCCCATCCCCTCTTCTTTAACCCCCCCCACACACACACATGCAGAATATGCAGCAATAAAGCGAAGTTTGCTTTAAGGATTAGTTGTAGTAATATCTCCTACAAAGCATTTGGAAATGGAAAGCTCCTCTAGGGGAAACGTACCATGAACACTTTCCCCCACCAGAGAAATTGCTCTTTTCCAAGTGGATGAAAAGACACACTGAAGGATGGAGGTGGAAATAAAATCTTGGTTTCTACATTTAACACTTTTACATCAAGTCGACCTATTGATTGAATGAATAAACATGCAGTGAAAGAAAAATGTACAGTTCTTGAAGCCAGTAACTCACAGCTGTCAACACTTTAAGATCCGAGATTTTTTATTAGATTGATTTCTAGAGACTTAAACCTACAATTATCAGACAATGATCAAGTGTTTTACTCCTGTGAGGAGATGTTTTAAATCTCTAAGATACCATTCAGATTCTGTGGTTTCTTTTTGTTTTTAAGGATTTCAGTAAGTTTTATTTGATTTAAACAGAGCTGAGGTAAAAGCATAAACATTGTCAAGAGCTTTACTCCACTATAGCTCTGCCTATATTTTAACTGAAGTTTTGTCATTTTGCATAAAAGTTTCCTCTTATTAGTGTATCATTATGTGTTCAGGTTGAGAGGAAATAAAAAATGACAAATATGTCCATGGGGGAAGAAATCTTCACTTCAAAAACAAGACAAATATTAAAAAGGAAAGCTGAAGTTAGTCTAATTGAAATGCAGACCACAAAACAGGCTGTAACCTCAATAAGGTTGCAGAATTTAATGCCGCCTTGAGAGTATAAACTGATGGAGAGGAAATGTAAGAAAGAGAGAGAATAAAAATTTCCCTTTAGAGCATGCCCCTCATCACCATATACTGTATAAAGAGACACACACACACACACACACACACACACACACACACACACACACAGAGAGAGAGAGAGAGAGAGAAATGAGATTCACTCACTATTTACATGCAAGACCATGAAAGCTTCAGAAACCAGGTCCAAAATTTGTGAAATGAATAACAGATCAAGAATGAGAGGAAAATAATTCTAAGTTTATTTTACCTAAATGCAAACCCTACACACAAAAAAAATAAAAAAAATAAAAAAAATAAATCAAAGTTAATTTCTATATCTGTAATTCATTCAGTTGACTGAAATAAAAGAATAGGAGTAAGTTGGCATTGGTCAGAGACAGAAAGAAGTGAGTATTACCAAGTTTTTCCACACACAATAATCATTTGAATAATAAATAAGTGAAGTACGAATATTTGTGCAAAAGTGTAATATCTTGTTGACATCTAAAAATACAACCCTGGTAATGAAACTACATTTAAAACACTGGTAATTCTTGATGGTAAAACATTTAAAGTCATTGGTGGATAGTTTAGTTTCAGCTTCATCTTCAAAGAAACATCAGAATAAAGACAGTTTCAAGATGAAGGCAATGGATTCCACAGCCTGAGAGCCACCGCTCTGAAAAATGGATCTCCTCTTGTCCTAAAATGTTCCTGCTAAACTACTAACAGCCTTTGTTCAGAAGTTAGAGGCAAGAAAGTGTGTAGAGTTTTAAATGATAAGAGACATAAGCTGGAGCTTTACTGCACAGGGCTCTAATAGTGAGGACTGAGATTTTAAAATTAATTATATAATGCTTCAGTAGTTGAAGTAAAGAGACTAAAACAGAAGTAATATAATGTGTTGTGCTGTTGTCCATCCATTGTCTATACAAGGGTGCCCAAGTCCAGTCCTCGAGAGCTACCATCCTGCAACTTCCTGCTGCATCCCCTCTCCAATACACCTAAATCATATGAACTGCTCATTATTGCTCATTAGACTGCTGATGAGGGAATTTAGCTATTTGATTCAGGTGTGTTAGAGCAGGGATCTAATGATTGCAGAATGGTACCTCTCGAAGACTGGACTTTGGCACCCCTTGTCTATACCTACTTATCCTTGCAGAGTTGCGGGGGGCTAACTCCAGCAGTTATTGGGTGAGAGGCCAGATACATAGGTCACCAGTCCTTTACAGGGCAACACGGAGACAAACAGGACAAACAACCATGCACCCATTCACTCATACCTAAGGACAATTCGGAGAGACCAGTTTTCTCAGTAGTCATGTTTTTTTAATTTTGGGAGGAAGCCAGAGTATCCGGAGAGAACCCATGCATGCAAACTCTATGTAAAAAGAACCCAGGCCAGAGTTTGGACCTACGACCTTGCTGCCGCAAGAGGAAACCTGCAGAAACCAAATCGTTATAGGAACTCCCAAAGGCTTTAGTTAAGACTCTTGAGGCCCTTTGAACTGCCTTGTTGCTGAAACGTGCAATACAAATAAATTTGACTTGACTTGACTTGTCCAAGATGAGTGCTTGTTCTTGCTTCAAATTCTGGAATAGATGAAACATTTTTCCCTCACCCAATAAATTTTTTTTATATTAACTGTACTTGATTCTTTTTTTCACTGTGGCTTTTCATAAACACTCTCCAGAAGATTTCACTCTGTTTCTCTCTCAGTCAAAAACAGATATACTTTTATTGTACCAATAAATTCTTAGGGACGTTTTAAATGTCACTTCAAAAATAGTCAACAGAAATTGGATATGCTCAACCCCTTCTTGAGAAGCCACAAAAAAATCCCTATCTCCAAAACTAGTCATGGTCTCTGAGTGCAGTACAAAACCATAGAAATTAGTTATGCATATAACTAAACTCTGACATGTAATGACAATAACATTTTGCATCGTTGAGTCATATACTGATATACAGAGAATGTAAAGTACAAGACAAAAAATAAGATCAAAATGCAAATTAAAAGTGATACTAAGAATTAAGGTAAGGATATATCTGGTAAATGGAGGGGAAAACAATTACCAGTTGATATGATGACACTTTGAAATGGAAGCAATTTGTGCAATCAGGGATTTTTATCATAATCAATCACCAACAAAATAAATCTGCAACAGACAGGAAAAAAATCTTCAGTAATCATAGTTTGAGTAATGCAAAAACTTGAATCTACATTGCTGCTTGGTCTAAACAACCGTGTTTGCATGCACACACACAGTCTGGTAAGCTTTTAGAATTATGTGCCAGCTGAGCTTTGTTGGCACCTTGCTTATATGCACCAAAGTGTAAATGAGACATGAATTCAATGAAACTGACTTTGCATTGACAGCACAGGACATAACAATTAAAAATGTAATGAACAAATAAACAATACAATTGTTATTATTCTGATTTATATCTATAGAATAGATACAGTGTGAACCAATCAGCCTTTCTAATACATTAACTGGAACTTAACTGTCTGGTTTTCTATTATCTCTGTGCTGTATTTTAAAAGCCATGTAGTATTCTTTGACTAATGAATTAGTAACTTCTCTGATAAATTCATTCTGTCTCTCTATTGCATTAAGATGTAAGTTTACCACCTTTCTTATTGATTGAGCCGTTAGATGTAAAACATACAGATTGTTCCGTTAATTATGGATACAGTGAGCGATGAGCTTAATGCTCTGTCTGTTCTGTGAATGCTAATTTTTCAAAGGCAGAAGGTGTCACACTTTGTGTTGTATCTCATAGGGCAGTCTGCTCATTGATGTAGAGGCAATGAATATTTAAACACATATGTTAATGTTTGTCCCGGTTGTGGTTTGTTTAGAGGCAGAACCGGTATGCTTATTCTTGATTTTTCTGATGTATATCAAAAGTTGTTATTATTTTCTTCCAAATGAAAAATTGCTTGCAATAAAACATTTAAATCATTGTTGCAAATCAGGCCTCAGAACTTAACATGGTTGGAAGATCCTTTTAATCCACTTCTTGCTCTGCCCAAAGGCCTTCATCCAGTAGTATATTCAAAGGAAGGTGCTCAGAATGCATCCTGCTTGATCAGATGCATGAGAGGGTATGTCACGACACAGGGCAATATAAGGAAATTTTTTGTATGTTAACAATTTTTTTTTTTTTTTTGGCTTTAGATGCCTTTATTGACAGTCACCAGACAGGAAATGGGCTGAGAGAGAAGCGGGGAAGACATGCAGTCAATTTCAGACTCAAAGACATGCAGGTCTTTGAGTCTGAAATTGAGCCAAGGACGGCAGCGATGAAGACTATACCTTTTGTATATGGGGCACTCGCTCTAGCTCCAGACCACACAACACCCTGTATGTCCACGATTTTGTCCATATCATATCTACACAACATATTTTCCACAATGTAATTCAGATATTATATCATTTTGATCTGGAGAAACTCACACACAGAGAGAGAAGGCAGCAATTAGAGAGTTTTATTTGACTTGAAAGAAGATTTGTTTGGCACTCGGACCCTGGTGGAAGACATGCATGCTGAGAACTGCCACGAGCTTGAATGAACAGCTCGGGGCAGGGAGTAGGGTCATCTTCCCTCCAGGGCCCAGACACTGGGACACTGGTGATGGAGTGGAGACCGGAAAGGAGGGGAACCTGAAGGAGCCTGGGAGGATGAGGGTGGAGACGGGGAGAAGGTGGGTGGAGACGAGGCTGAGAGAGGATGGCTGTGGGGGAGGCGAGTGACGCAGCGAATGGATGATGCAGGTAAGGCTTGGAGAAAGTCTCACAGTTTGAATTTACGCCGAGGCTTCATTTGTACCAAGTTATTTTTAAAGTTTTTAAATAGTCCACATATAACCTCCTTATCCCTGAGTGCATTTTTTATAGTGGTGCCATATATTTATGAATAAATGTTAACTAAATTAATTTGTTGTCTGATATACAGATGCCTCTGTATATCAGACAGTATAAATTTTATACTTTGTATAAAATGACAGCGTAGGGAAGAGAGTTGGGTAGGAAATAACCTTTGTTCCCTGCAGCGTGAGGGAGTAGGATTCCTAACCTGGAGAAACCTGCACACCTTTAATCTGTTTCTAGGCTCGGCTGTGCTGGTTGCTGTTAACAAAAACAAAGTGTTTAATTTATCACTGAGGTTGCAGTTCTGATGCAAAATGTACCTGTCATTTTGCCCGTTACCATGTTTTACTGCAGAGATGGTGTGTTCAGACAACAACCTTCATAAGAACCAAAAAATTCAGTGTGTTCTCATCTGACTAGATCACATCCTTTCACATGTTTGCTGTGTCCCATACATGACCTGTGGCAAACTACAAACAAAACTCTTTATGATCTTCCATCACTGATGGCTTTCTTTTTGCCACTATTTCATAAAGGCCAGATTTGCAGAGTACGTAACCAATAATTTGCCAGATTAGGTGGATTGGCATGTCTTGCTAGTTTGCAGTTAAGCCATACTCTTTTCAATTTAGGTAGATGGATCGAATGGTGCTCAATATGATGTTCAAAGCTTGGGATATGTTTCATGAGCTTACGTTGCTTTAAAACTCTCCACCAGTTTATCCCTGACTTGTATGCTGTGTTCACTGGTCTTCATGATGCAGTTTACAGTATTCACTAATGTTCTTTAACAAACTCTACCCTTTTCAGCTTATTAATAGATCTAGGTGTAAATAAATGTAGCAAACAACCAGACACTTAAGTTTAAGTTAATAGTAAACATAATAGTAAACATGTTCCCAGAGTTTGGTTAAGCATAGAACTTAGTTTCATGTGATAGAGTTCATCCTTTTTGTGTTTTTAAAAAAGCACTTTACTGCCTTTTAATTTGGCGCTCACAGTTAGCTCACCACCAATATGCTTTTTTGCCGACATGGGAAACAGAACAAGTTAAATGAAAAAAATGCAGATTCAGTCATGCAAGTCAAAGAGCTGAAAATAGAAAGTTCAAAGAAGGCTGAGGTTAAATTTAGCTTAAGGTTGTCGTTGATGCTGTGAATACTTGTGTGACAAAGAAAGAACAGGAACAGCCATAAAAGCCAAAAGCTGAGTGTGAAAGAAAGTAAGCAACATAAAAGGATAGTGATTGGAAAAGCAGAATGTAAAGAGAAGAATAGGGAGGAAATAACCATTTGAAGAAGGGCCAAAAGGTGCAAAGATGATTACAAAGGATAAATGAAGGGGTGTAGGTGAAGGACAGGAAAGGAAAAAGGGTAAAGCGGGTGAAATGAAAAAAATCCCTTAGCATATTTATTCAGGAAGAGAAGGTTGACAAAGTCACAAGGCTAGATGAAGGAACGGTAGATTGATTATAATGTTTCTGGCTGCATGTTTCAAAAACAATTGAGAAAAAGATTTAAAAAAAAAAAAATAAAATAGCTAAAGACTCAATGTTCTGTTCATCTAAACCACTTTAATAAAGCTTTGTCTGTATATGTCAGAAACTCCAAGACAGGTTGTACATTATAGTGAGAGGAGAGACGGAGGATGAACAACCAGGTTGGCAGTTGAATTGTTCATTTTCTAACTGGGCTGTTTTACTCTTATCTGATTGTCTCTTGGTTATGTTTTAGTGCTGCATCTCATTGTCCTTCCAGTCTGTCTACTTTGGAAAGAAATCAAACAAACCCTATTCTGATAGCTTATGTAGAATTTATCCACATCGTCTCTGCACCTGAGGTACTTTCAACTCATATTTCAGATTGAATGACTAGAAGTATAGAAACAGACAACCTTACCATGAAAGTTTTGTTTAACATACCCTGGTATGTTAAAGAGAAAAGGCTAACAAGGCTCCAAGGGCCTTTTTGTAGGAGAAATAGCCCACAACATCACAGTTCTTACACCATACTTAACAGTAGACATCAGGTATTATCCACATTTTCATTCCTTTTTTTCACACCAGATCTACATCGAGTGTTTTTTTTTTTTTAGCCTAAAATCTCAACCTTAAAGGGGTGGTGATATCACTGTACAAACTATTTCATGTACTTCATATTGCTGCATATGTCCATTATCCAAAGAATTTCATTAAAAAAAAAGTCACCTTTGTGTCGGGAGCTGTTTTGGCAGGCCAGATTTGCTTGGTAAAAGGGTTGGGTACGGTAATGATATGTGGCTCTACCTAGTTGACTTCACTCTGATTGGTTACAACCATATTTGGGAAACTTTTCAGTAAAATGCGCTGGACATAGTCTCAAACTGAGGTTATAGTTGCATGGTACTTCTCCATAAATAAACTTCAGCCACTCTTCTCTGGTTCTCTCATCTTTCGGGACTAAGTGGAAACTTCCAGCTGTTATTGAGCACCCTTGGACAAAACAACTCCGCTTTTTAGCAGCCATCCTCTTCTTAAGTGGAGACATGCTAGTGCGACTTAGCCCTTAAATTAGCCGCTGTATCAGCTGGGAGAGGAGGGGAGGGCCGTTTGCTTGATCGTGTGCTCCAATCGGAGAATATGACTTATGTAGAAAGATAACCAACATGGAACGGTAAACTGTTCTCTGATTCGTCCATTTTTGAGCAAAGAAACAAAACTTACTGCCTATAAGTAGGGCTTTTGATACTAACTCTTGACATTCACATGGCCTCATCAGTGCACAACAGATCATATTATACACCCAAAACCACAGAAAAATGAATTTTGTTGAAATGACCCCTTTAAACTCTGCTGACCAAAATACACAGCTCCAGTTTTACTCTCATTTAACAACTAGCAAATTCCACATTTGCATTTGTGAGGGTAGGACAGAAAAGACTTTTTTGTGTTTCCAGTTGCTGTTTTGAGGACTTAGGAATTTCTTTTACTGCCAATGTTTAATTTTGGTACAAGAAATTTTGTAAAAAACAAAAAAAACAAAAACACCTTAATATGGATTTTTTTTTCTACCTTGTGAATGCTCTTAAAAATTTTCAATTTGAGATAATGCTGATGCAATAAAAGATTTAATTAATTTAAATTAGAAATTGGAGGAAATTTGTTGTACAGCAAGGGTTTTATCTCTTTTTTGTTTAATTAGAGTAGGAGTTTCATTTCGGGCCACATTAAGATCATAAATGTCCTCAAAGGGTTGTGGCAAAATGTATTGATAAAACTACCCATTAGCAAGCTGCAAAAAGTTTCCCTATTTTAGTCTTTGGCACAGACTGACCTTGATGTTTTAGATGATGCGTCTGATTCAAATTAATTAACTACATCAACAGTTTGTCATCACGATGTATAGGAGCCTCTTGATCAACAATCAATTCAAACAGGTGTGTTCAGTCAAAAAACATTTAAACATTCAGGATTTTGGACCAGGATTTGTAAAAACTGGCAAAGAGTTTATTTTAGCAGCAATTACACAGCATGCAGTGGAGCCTCACAGAGTGCAGTAGAGGCACAGTAAAAAAATGCCTTTTCATCCTCCAAAATAGCTCACCACACACCAAAAGGCTACTCAGGAGATTATTTCAAGTCAGTTATTAGAACAACAACTAGGTTAAAAATTCTGAAAGGAGGCTGAAATATAATGTGACATTTTCTAGATATTGACAGTGAATTTCTTATTCTGCATCATGTCAATGCTTCCTCTATTATTGTTCTCTCATCTTGGGTATTTGTCCTCCATTTGCACACAGCTACAACTCAAGTGTTGTAAGTACAGGTCTCTGGTGCTTTGTACTGTTAGTGGTTTTTGTAAATGGCTTGTTCACAGGGCTTGATGTGATTATAATTTTGCTGAGTGTGTATGTGCTCCCATGCTGAAACAGTGATTAAGACTTTCACTAAAAAAAAGGAACCTCCTCTTTGAATTGATTTTTATGCTGCACACCCCTCTTTCTCCCCCATCCTGCCTAATCTTATTCTCTTAAACCCTCTGCCAGGCTAACATTCTTGTCTTAGGCCTCTCCCCATCCTCTCCTGTTCTCCCTTAACACTTTGTTTTTATTCTTGTCCTGCTGTGATCTTTCAGAGTCAATACATGTGTTAATCTTTGCTCATTTCTGACATACTTGTAAACCTGTGTTTAACATATTCTCAGTACGTCTCTATAAAGTAATCTCTCAAACTATATAGTGGATGATGATTTTTTTTATAATGGGTCATGATTTTTGAGTGCTATTTTAATTGGATGAACTGAGTAGTTCATTGCAAGTAAAGCCTGTGTTTTGGGAAGTCAGTTGATTGGTGACAGGAATCAGTTTATTGCTAGTTTTACAGGTGAACAAGAGACCTTTCGAAGTGTGGTTGGAGAACCATCCAAATGTTTGGTACTAAAAAACTTTAGAACTATTTGCACTAACACAGATATTTTCCAAAACATACTTGTTTTTTTTAGTTGTGTTTGGAACCATCATTGAGTCTATAGTTAAGTTGTGTTTTTCTTGACTTACTTGAACATGCTTTCCAATGCAAATGAAACTGTTCAGCACATGAAATTTTAGGGACATCCACAACTAATTTGAGCATAACTTGAACTCCAATCATGGGGATATTGTAACATAGAGAAGTGCATTGAGGAAAAGGAGTGAACGCTTTTGGAAACAGAACCTGGGCTGTGTGAAAAAGAGCATCAGGTATGAGATGAGAATTATTGCTGTGAATCCTGCTTTGCTGGGAAATTCTGGAAACAGTCATTGATAGAGAGGCCCCTGCTTTTGGTAACCAGTCGACAGTATCTTGCATTTGCAGTAAATGCGGATTTGCTTGCTGGGTTTGTTTAGTCACAAATGATATGCTGAGTTATCCAAAGAACAGCAAACATCACAAAATTGTGTGATACTCATCTAATGTTTACTTTTGTGCTTAGCTTTCTGTTTGAACAGAATAATTGACATTGGCCTCTGAATGAAGAACAGACACCACATTTCTAAAGACAGCAGGAATCCAAGCCTATGAACTGATCATATTCATGCCATGTGATTATAGTCTTTAATTTCATTACTTTGATTTGTGTTTTTGAAATGATAAATATGATTCAGACTGTGCTTGAAATCACATTTTTTGAAACAAATTTAAAGATGTGATTCAGAATTTTAATCTCTTGTATTTTGATGTCTCTGATTTCTGTAAGAGTTTACCTGGTTTGTTCGGTGGATGGTTGGATTCCATATATAGGCACCTCGTTCCTGTCATTTACTGCATGTCATACACTTCTCTCTCTTTCTTCTTCCTGTCAAGCTGCTAAGGAATAAAGGCCACTGGTGCCACAAAATCTTTTCACTTTTAAAAAGTCAATTATGTTCCTCCAGTTTTGGCCCCAAATAAATCCTACATAAGATTTAAAAGTCTTCATACATGAGAAGCTCTGAATAATCAAGCTCCATTTTATATAAACTCTAATTGTTCTATATGCTCCTATCAGAGTTCTTTGCACTCAGCCTTCAGGTTTACTGCTCCAACACATCTGAATCAAATGGCTTAATTCCCTCGTGAGTATTCAGTCATTCTGCTCTGCAGAGGTCTGGTAATGACACATAAATTTGATTCAGGTGTGTTGGAAAAAGGATCCATCCTAAAGTTGCAGGATAGAAGTTTAATTTGAAATTATTTGCCCCTAATTTTCTTGTGCCAGTGCGCTTCCAATGTCGTTTGTTGTGAATTGGGGCTACTGCATATACATGAACAAAAATGAATCATCTGCTGTCTCCTGTTTCAGTAATATTTTTTTCAAAGCTGATAATAACTGCATTCTAATTTATTTAGCAAGACATGCAATTTTTGTGGTACTGTGCAAGTTAGATATTAAACTTACTTTCCATGTTGACACATCTGTGCTGCTTGATTTGTGGGACCTTCAGTTAAATGTCTCATGCTCCAAAGATTACATCGTCACGGCTAATTGATAATAACTGCCAACTCTTTCTTGGTATTGCATGGAAGTTTTGCTCCAACACTGACTTTGTGGAATCATCCATCCATCCATCGTCTTCCACTTATCCGGGGTCGAGTCATGGGGGCAGCATCCTAAGCAGGAAGACCCAGACTTCCCTCTCCACAGCCACTTGGGCCAGCACCTGTAGGGGAATCCCAAGGCGTTCACAGGCCTGCCGAGAAACATAGTCCCCCCAGTGTGTCCTTGGTTTCCCTCTGGGTCTCCTCCCGGTGGGACATGCCTGGAACACCTCACCAGGGAGGCGTCTAGGAGCCATCTTAACCAGATGCCCGAGCAACCTCAGCTGACTTCTCTCGATGTGGAGAAGCAGCGGCTTTGCTCTGAATCCCTCCCGGATGACCGAGCTTCTCACCCTATCGCTAAGGGAGAGCCCAGATACTAGATCTAACCCCTGAATAGACGTTACTAGGCAGTCAAGTATAGCACATTTCAGCAGCAAGGCAGTTCAAAGTGCTTTACATCGTAAAATCATCAAGCAAATCTCCATCAAAATCATCAAGCAAATATCAATGCATCAAAATCATAAAAATTATCAAGCAAATATCATCAAGCAAATGTAATTCGAAACTATTGATCAATGTTCCACTTACTACTAATCAAAGGCAGCTCTAAATAGGTTTTTAGACTTGATTTAAAGGAACTCAGTGTGTCGGCTGTTTTGCAGTTTTCTGGAAGTTTGTTCCAGATTAGTGGAGTATAAAAACTGAAAGCTGCTTCTCCATGTTTAGTTCTGGTTCTGGGGATGCAGAGCAGACTAGAACCAGAAGACCTGAGTGATCTGGATAGTTGATATGATGACAACAGGTCTTTAATATATTTTGGTGCTAAGCCATTCAGTGATTTATGAACTAACAGAAGTATTTTAAAGTGTATTCTCTGAGCTACAGGGAGCCAGTGTGAGGACTTTAGTACTGGGATGATGTGCTCTATTTCCTGGTCTTGGTGAGAACATGAGCAGCAGCTTTCTGGATCAGCTGCAGCTGTCCGATTGATTTTTTTTTTTTTTTTTTTTTTTTTTTTTTTTTTTTTTAGGCAGCCTTGTGAAGACTGTGTTGCAGTAATCAATGCGACTAAAGATAAGGCTTAGGGAATGTGGGAGGCTTAGGAGTGTGATCCCCTTGTAGTTGGAACACACTCTGCAGCCCCCCCTTTTTGAATAGGGGGACCACCACCGCAGTTTGCAAATCCAGGGGAACTGACCCCAATGTCCACACAATATTGCAGAATCGTGTCAACCAACACAACCCCACAACATCCAGGGTCTTAAGGAAGTTCAGTGAATCTTATCCACACCCAGGGCCTTGCCCCTGAGAAGCTTTTTATCCACCTTGGTGACCTTTGGAATTATGAAATAATAAAAATTAAAAGCAGAAGAACAAGCCTTAACCAACCTGTGTCACACTTCACCTTATTGCAGCACAAGTACATGTTAAATTCTCACACCCCTCCTTTTGTACCTATAATAAATCATAGTTCTATATTAATATCTATTTTACATCAAAAAACAACCCTGAACTGCTGTCTCAGGTCTTCAGAGTTTCCCCCTTTTCTTTTCCATCTTGCCTCTCACTCTGAGGCATGATATGCACTCGCAAATTAAAAGTTATAGTAGTTTGTAAGGTTTTGCTTTTTTCTTGATTTTCTTGACCTGTACTACTTAAGCTTATAACCACCAACCACATTTTACTGAAACCCTAGCCAATGCCTTCCTGCGCAATTCCACTCGATTCAAATGTCACGTCATAGCACACTCTGGGCTTTCTCCCATTGACTTGGATTTCTCTGGTAGGATTGCATCCGGGCCAATCAGCGAACAGAAGGAGAAGTCGTAAATGATGACGTTGAGTTTCTGTGCCATTTTAGAATTGTAGTCAGCCTATAGTTTTAGGAATGGCAGTGGAGAAGGTGAATGAAGCCATTAAGTCGGTGTTCGCCACGCTTCTAGATACTGAATTAATATTAACAGCCACCTCGTTCAGCTCAGCACTTCTCTCTTCGCAGTAGGAGATGGTTGTTTACAGCTCAGTCAATTTCCGGCAAACTTCATAGTATCGAACTGGTGCATTACATACGTAGCAAACATTAGCGATTGGGTATAATTTAAAACCTCAACAGAGCGCACATCCCCAGGAAGCAATTGTTTCTTAATAGCTGAGAGCCCAGACCCTATGTACGAAGCAAAGTGTAAAACAAAGGGCTGGTTTTTACCAGTCTACCTCAACCCAGTATAAGTAAAGTATTTTTTTCTTCCGTTATTTACATGAGTTTAACAAGTACACTGGTACATGGTTATTTTAGCTTGGTAATACTAAGCAAAAGGGGAAAAAATGGTTAATTTAATTAGTCAAACTGTCTATACTGCATCAGCAGACAAGTCATCCTAATCAAAACAAACAAAAAAAATGTAAAAAAAAAATTCCACTAAATAAGTTTTCCCCAGTAAGGAATTTCCTCTTATATAAACTTTACTTATATGTGATTAAAAATGTGCTAATGTAACTTGTGATTTACTACGATTGTAAGTGAAGTAATTGAAAGAAACCTATAGTAAGATGACTACCATATTGAAAGGTTTTGGAAGAGTGATGGCCTTGGAAGCAATATTATTATTTTGCATAGTGTTGTTTTATTTATATATATATATATATATATATATATATATATATATATATATATATATATATATATATAGATAGATAGATAGATAGATAGATAGATAGATAGATAGATAGATATATATTGGAATTTTAACATTTTTTTTTCTCCTTTGTGACCTTAAATCCCAGGAGAAAACTGTTTACATCAATCCACAGCAGTGCTATTTTTCCAGAGCTGTAAAGTATGGTTCGGTAAACACGAGGCTAAAAACAATTTCATCTGAGAGTACAGTGACATGACTGAACTCCTTCAGTAAGCTTGAGAATGTTATTCGTTTACTTCTTCTTCAGATGAAAGAAATATATTTAAATTCTCAGGAGTTTTGCTTTGGTGTTTGGGATCAAAAATAAAATTAGCAAGGAAGTTTTTAATTGGTCCATTCCATTTTTGATAAACTTTCTGAAAAAAAAATCTCTAATTCGATCTGTCTTATTGTCGTTTTTCTGTCTATGAATTCAAGCCTCCCTTGTGTGTATGCAGCTAAACTATCCCATTAATTAACATAATGCCACTTATTTTTGAACAATTAATAACTAGATAAAATAATGTCAATATGTTTGATGGTTGCTGGTAAGACTTGATTAGTCTGTAGGGTTTACACAGGCTAATGGGTTATACTCTAACACACTGATACAAGTATCAGTGTGTTAGAGTATCAGTGTGTTAGAATGTAATTTGAGATCACACTTATTAAACACAATCTGAATGGAGAGTGAGCAAATTAATCCACTGTTTTATCTTTCATTGAGCTTCCTTTCTGTAAAAACTGACAGCTGAACACTGAAGTTTAAACTTTTAAATGTGCTGTTGGGGAAAAAAAGGGTATGCTACTTCAGCAGCTACAAATAACAATAATCCTGCCTTATTAACATTAAAAATATTTAGGATTTTTCAGGGAGAAAGACATATCCACATTAGATATTATAATATTGTTGATAACAGTTTCAAAGTGTTTATCTAGAAACAAAAAGTCAGACCCTTTGTACTCAAATGAGGCCTAATTATTTTTACATCAAAGTCATTGATACTCCAAGCACATTTAAAAGTAAAGTAAACTTTTAATTTTACTGACACGTTTCTTTTGACTGGAATTGATATTAACTTTTTAATGTGGCCCAGCCAGAGTCTTGACTTGAAACTCAAAAAGAATGTGGGAGAGCTAAAGATTAGGATGACGGCATGGAGGCCTTCCAACCTCAAAGTGAAACAGACAAAATACCATTAGAAATATGCAAAAAGATTGTCAGCAATTACAAGATGGTTTTGATTGCTGTAATGCATATAAAGACTTTTTTAATTGAATATGGAGAAGGATATGGACAATTTTTGACATGACATTTTATGATGTCATGTAACATATACAGTGGTGTGAAAAAGTGCTTGCCCCTTTCCTGATTTCCTTATTTATTTATTTTTTTTGCATGTTTGTCTTAAATTAAAGTTAAATGTTTCAGAATATCAAATCAATTTAAAAATTAGTCAAATACCACAAAAGTAAACACACAATGCAGTTTTTAAATGAAGGTGTTCAATATTAAGGGAGAAAAAAAAATCCAAACTTACATGGCCTTGTTTGAAAAGTGAAATAGCAAATCAGGAAAGGGGCAAACATTTTTTCACACCACTGTAAATAAACTTTTTTTCTCTCCACATTATCACTACTTTTAATTTTTCTGTTTATTTTTGAGAGATGTCTGTGCTTAAATGAGTTAAATGCAAAAAATTGTGGGCTTAGCTCGACATAAAACTTTGGCTGTTTGAGGAACAATACAAAGTAACACAAGATTCATTTCCTTTTATGTAACAATGAAGAGCTATTTTCATTTGAATCATCAGAAGTTAGGTTCCATTAGCATTAGTGAGATATTTTCAGTTTTTGTCTTCGTAAGCATGCCTACAACTTTAGTTAAAGACACAGATGAAGAGCCACAGTTGTAAGAAACTAGGGAGAGTGAGAGGAAAAGATAGCTAATTACTGACTGTTATTGTCCCAGAGAAAGGGAAGGGTTTATGTCCTCAGCCGGACCCAGTTACTCTTAATATTTTAGGATTGAGATGACAGCCCTCTTGTGGTAGTGTGAATTATGGCTGTAGAGAAGATATAAAATGGATTGGCACTGAGCCACAAAGTCAGTTCGGAAAAGGTCTGGGTAAACAGATATTGAAACAAAATACCATGCATATCTGAGCTACGGTTATGATAAAAATAAAAAAGCTGCCAATTCAGTGGGCTGTGCAGTTACCTTCAGTGTATCAAGACCATATGTATGTGTGCATGTGTGTGTGTGTGTGTGTGTGTGTGTGTATATATATATATATATATATATATATATATATATATATATATATAAATTAAAACTAACATTTTTATAAGGACAGAAATGTTATTTGCATTTACTTTGTTGCTGGTCTTCTTGTTTCCATCTTTTTCTTCTTCCTTTCATCCTTTGTGGATGATCACCCAGATGAAGTTAAAAAGTCCTCTGCTATTGTCCCCTCGTCATTTGTCCATATCTTCCAACAAGGAGGGAAAAAAAACACCACCCAGGCATAGTATTGCTGTCAAATACTGATATTAATAAATCTTTATGTGTGGTGTGGACAGTTCTAAGAAATAAAGTTTGGGACAAAACGAGATAGTAGTTGTCTTGCAGGAGGAATGCTAATGACTAGTCAGACTGAAGCACCCGATAGAGTGAATGTTCGTCATTTAAAACAACTCGAACTCAAACTTTTGTACAGCTGCAAGGTGACATAATATTAATGGACTGCAAACCTGTGTAGCAGTGTACACTTGTTATTGTGGTCACTCCTAAAGAACTACAAGGTTGGCAATGTGCTTTGATAAAACTCAGGCTTTGTGTAAGCACACGACTTGTTAAAATCTTTAATTTTGTAAATTAAAGACAACATTAGGCTGTTTGGCTGCTTACCTGTAAAACGCCCTGAGAGAAAAGTTAGAAGTCACTGAATGCATCAAGTTGTTGCTCATCTCTACTGTATTTCCTGCCCAGCAAACTTTAACATCAAAATTTGAGTGCAAAAACCCTGTTAAATTTAAATAAAAAAAGGCTTTATATTCAAGTTTAAATGATGAGACTGACATAAATCCCCACAAATACTGCAAGGGCAGCCTATTTGTGCTTAACAGCTAAACCTCACCTGTACCTTTCTGTGCATATATACGTGTAACCGGGTTGTATTTATACTTCGTTATAATTACACTAAATGTGTTCTGTTACTCAGATAGTTCCTATACCTGACTGTAAACACTATGGAAGCCACTATGATTATTGAAAGCCTGCGACTCTAACATTGGGAGCCCGTCCTCTTTATTTATTCTTCTGTGGTATTGTTTTGTTAAATTGTTTGTGCCCCTTAGATCCTTCCCTTTTGTAAACTTATCCTATGGGAGAGGTGGGTGCTGGTTATTTTTCATGTAAATATATCCAGTTTATTTATAGATTTATTATGTGCATTTTTGTTACCATCACCATTGTAATATATATATCTATATATATATATATATATATATATATATATATATATATATATATATATATATATATATATATATATATATATATATATATAAATATTCATCCCATAATGTCAATGTTTAGGTGACTTTATGACAGTAAAGTAACAATGATTGACTTTAGTTTTGTTATATACTTTTACTTTGTGCAAGACTTGGAGCGGGCAGCCGATAAAGTGGTTGTTTTTCTGTTTACTATTCTCGTCACGTATGTCGTGCATAGAAAGTTAATTTAGTTTATTTTAAAAGTTATGTGACATGGTCACCTGCCGCCCCTTTTGTAAACTTTCCTGTGGGAGAGGACTTGGAGTGGGCAGACTTGGAGTTTTTCTGTTTACTGTTCTCGTCAGAATAAACTGAGAGACAAACTGTCACTGGCAAATGCTTCACTTCTAACCAGCACAACGCAGAAAAGATCCAGTTAGACACACACACAGACAAACAGCAGAGATCAATCTCTTTTCACAACACCTTTTTGCATAAAGTACAACATTTTTTGCACCTGTAAAGTGCAGAGTACATCTCTTGTTAACTCCCAAATGGAGCACTGTTAAATGATGTCAAGATAAGTCACATTCACTCAGGGATGGTCCTAGAACTTTAAATCGAACTTTATTATAGGTATTTTTTTAGTAGCATATGAAAATGTTACCCATCTCATTTGGCATTATTCATGTATGTAAATATTTTTTAATAGACAGAAACTGTCTACTGTATTTGTAATAAAAAGGACATGACTTAAATAGAAGTCATCAGGGGCAATTATAGCAAATGTAATAACTATATCAATGAGATACAATTGAATTTATTTATTTTTTTAAATGTATTTAATCTAAGAACTACATTTTTAACATTCTCGTGGTGACTGGTGGTGGCCATAGAAGATGTAGTGGGTAGGGTATAGCATTGATTGGCTGATCTGTTTAGACTAAACTGAGGCAAGAAGTTTTAACTTTTGCATCTGAGGTTTGGGAGATAAATACACACGTTTCGTTTGTTACCTGGATAGTTAGCCGGCCCGTTTACAAGACAGAGCTGTATCTGACGGTGGAGGAGAGGAGACTGCACCTCTAAGTCTGTGTGTGTGCTCACGGCGAGAGAAGTACGGAGCGGGGTGCGTCATGTGTGTGTGCGTGCGTGTGTATTTGGGGGAGAAGGGAGGGGCGATGTGGGGAAGCTCGTGCTGCCCATGTCGCCCATATGAGAAACCACTACTGCATTCACTGAAAGCTGTTCATGTAAAAAGCAGTATAGTTCAGCACTTTTTTAAAAATGGAGCACTGCTCATGGACTATGTGCCCTTATGTTTTAGGAAAGTAACTTGCAAATATTATGGCAAACTAACCTGAAAGTTCTGGGTACACACACACATAAATCAATCTTACACATTATTACGTTGGCCCGCGTAGATGTTGGATCGTGGATTCAAATGTTGCCACCATGCTGAAAAAGGCTTAAAATTCTAAAGCCGACCCAAAAAGGGATTGGTGCACTGCATTATTTTGATGTTATCATAAGGCTGTTTCAGTTATATTTTTTATATGGCAGATGTGACCAAACTGTACCTTAGAAGGCTCTTTGAGCAAACAGCTGCTTTTTCTGGTCATACTGTAATTGTGATGTTGAATGTTTATTTTGTGTTGCTGGAGCAGCTTACAGGACATATTATCCTTGATCAATTTGCTTTCTCAGTCCTAAATCCATAGCAATCCTCATTTCTCCTACTAAAGATTTGTTCTTACATATCCATCTTTAATTAGAGGATGTATGAGGATAGACACTGTCTTGAGTGATAGGAGTTTTGTGAAATAATCCCCTTGATGTGTCACACTAGCAGATATACTTTTTACAAGTATTCATGTTCACATTTTCCAACAGTCATACCTGTTTCAGCTATCTGGTGGAAAGCATATACATATTCCCTTTTATAGTCAAAGTACCTGTAATAATGACACTGGGTAATGGAGTGGAAACGTTCCTGTGTACTAAAAGCCTCTCTGCAGGTTAATGAGGTGTGTGTGAGCATGTGTGAGAGAGACATAAGAGGCTAAACTTCGTCCTCAGGGTATAATAGGAATAAATTAACATAAAAACAGCCACTTGTTTTAGTATGATGCATTATTTTACCATTGGGTTAAACTGACACAGGAAGATGATGAGGGGAATACACAAGAAGATTGTGGGGAAATATGATTAAAACAGGACAGATGGACATTTAAATGACCTCTGATGGTCACCTGATAATAATCATGAAGGAACATTAATTTTCTCACCAGTTGTTTAGTTGGATGAGATAATATGAACAGTTTCAAGTACTGTATCTTATTGTCCACATTGATCTAGCCATTAATTACCAGTCGTCGTCTTTTATAATCACAAGGAGTTTTACTTGCACAATATGTTGTTATTGTTATTTTTTATCATTATTAGCTCAAAAATGTGTTTTGTGCACAATCATTCTGTTACAAAAACCTTCCTGGTAGAGGTTTTTGTAACAGAATGATTGTGCACAAAACACAAACTCCAGAAACTCCCTAATAGAAGTTTCTTTTTTTTTCCAAGTAGTTCAGTTGGTCTAAATATCTGTTTAGACCAATTAAACAACAACTTCTATATTGCGAAAAAGATGAGTAAAAATGTAGACCCAAAAATGATAGCTTGAATGTCAGACTTGCACATTTGGAAATGAATGTATAGTCATAAATTATAGCTAGCCCTGACTATGAAATTTTCAGCTGAAAAGGGAAAGTCAGATAATGAAATGATGAACATGTGACAAATGTTCCTAATTGTGTCAAAAATGCAAATGAGTTGGAACCATATCTGAATTGCATTGTTTTTCTTTAATTAATTTACTGAAATATGAAAGTGGCATTGATTAGTTTCCAGTTTTTATCATTTTGTCTGTTATAACAGCAGCTTTTTCAATTTGTGTTTGTATCTGTTTTACACTCTGTGTCATCAGTGAAAGCGACATTGAACAGCTGTGGATATTGGTCTCTGCAGAGTGAGAAATGGCTGCCAGGCTGCTTGGGGAGTCTGCTTGCCTTATATTGCCTCATTCTCTTTATCTATTTGTAAAATAAATTTTGAAAAAACATACACACATTGTGATTAACTGCTACAAAAACATTGGAAAACTTAACCTTGTTGTCATATCTCTCTAGACGGTTCAAATCCAGAACCTTTTTTATCTTAAAGTGAGATTATGAGGAACTCCATGGAAAGAAAAGCTGTCCAGTCCAGTTTCTTACCATTTGAAGATTTGAGTTAGAAGCTCTTGACTGGTGATTGTGTCATAGTGACAAGACGTGTTAATTTGTGTGTGTTTGTGCTCAAGCTGTGCTGTTTGTAGAGCTGTAAAAATTGGCAACATTACAATTGTAGTAAATGTTTTAAAAAGCACATCACTTTGGTGTAGGAGTATATTTACATCACCACAAGAGGGCAATGCCATCACATAGTTTGCAACTAGGCAATAGAGCAATGAGGCAAGTGAATAGAACAAAACTGATGCAGAGTGAAAGAGGAGAGGGGCATCAAAGGTGGAAAAAGCAAGATTATGTGCAAACAGACATGCAGAATGACAGTTTTGGAGCCAAATGGAAGATGATTCATTATACGAATGAAATATATCAGAGAAGGATTAGCAAAAAAAAAAAAAAAAAAAAAAAAAAGGAAAATATGCAAAAGAGGCAGAAAATGTGAATGTATTTTGTCAGGCAGGTGTTTGTGGCATACAGTGGGGTTTATTAAATACATTTGAAACAAAGACATCCTACGACTAAGACAAGAAGAAGAAAATGAATTAATGTTTGGCACAATCTAAGCAACAATAGGACTCAAACAAGAACTACAACTAAAAAAAACTGTTTTAAAATCTGTCAAAGGACAAGTGTGTAAATACTCAAGAGGACAGGTGTGTTGATTAGCAATTTCGAGTCATGTGTGCTGCATAAGTGAAAAGCAAGAGTAACAAAAACTGTAGAGGCAACAAAAATCCCTGTTAATAGAAGTCACATTAAGCACTAAATTACAAAATTTAACATAAAAACGAATCCTTACCCAATGACACAGTTTTTATGTTTCAGGTATGTTTTTCCCCCAACAAAGAATATAAAAATATTGCATTCCAAAGAGTCAATAAAAATATCCCACATTCTACAAATTCATAAAACTTTGACACATCCCACCTTTATGAATACATCATTACTTTACCAAATATATTCCACAAAATACGGATAATTTCCCAATTCTTGTCCTTGAAATATGTTCATGTTTTACTATTTTAGAAAAAAAAAAAAATCAAGAAAGGAAAAAGGTTTTTTAAAAAAGTACACTATTTAACTGCATTCACCATGTTAATGCTTGTTTGAACAACCCTGGAAGTATAAGCGAGTACAAACAGTGGATGGATGGATGGATGGATGGATGGATGGATGGATGGATGGATTGATGGATGAATGTTAGTTGGAGTCAGTATGGAGCCTACAACATTGTATTTGTATCAGAAAATATTCCCACAATGACTCTGCTTAAGATCACTGGAGTACACAATGAAGCAGAAATTACTGGTGTTTACAGCAAGACAAATGAAGCTTAGGCGTAAATTCAAACTGGAAGACTTCCCAGCTTCACCTGCATCATCCAGTCGCTGCATATGCACCTCAGCTGCAGCCCATCAGCTTTGGACCACGCCTCGTCATAGCCAATCATCGTGCAAGTCCCTGCTTATAAAGCTCTCCATCCATGGCTCCGTCTGCCCCCAGTTGAGCCACAACCCGCCTCCGCCCCTTCTCTGCCCTTGTTTTCTTATGGCTTCCTTCAGCCTCCACTCCACCACCAGCGTCCGGGCCCCGGGGGGAAAACGTCTCTAAGAAGTAAACCTAAAAGTTCATCCATGTTCATTGCAATTTACATTATATACGTCTTCTGTCGGGGTCTGGGCGCCAAAAAAAACCCCTCTATTCATTCATGTCAATAAAACTTTTTTTGCTGCTCTGTTTTTGTGTGAGTCTCTCCGGGTTGAATTTCCATTTCCAATCTCAGTTTTGAGCTTCCATGTTCTCTTCTTGGGTTCGACTGATGTTACATACAGAGTCTGCTTTGCCTGTTGACTGATGGAAAACAAGCAGCTGGGATGGGCTCTTCATGGGCTCAGAAGTCACATAACAGTAAGTTTAGCTGCAAACGGACCTATCTGACACTATACCATGTGTGTGTTTGGTGACTGTTTAGGACGTTGCCTATTCTGCAAACAGGACACATGAACACTGACAATTGCTGTCAGTATCCTTGTGTCTGCTTACTCAACAAAGCATTTTATCATATTTTTGCTCCACCACTTTTGACAATTCCCCGCCTCCTCTGGCAGTATTTTAGCTCCTATTATTTTCTGCACTGTTTCAGATTGTAGACAGAATGTGTTTCTCGGGTTTTTTCAGCATCAGCACAAAAGGAACAATTTTCTGTTCACCAGTCAGTTTTCACTGGTGGAACCTTAGTGGGAAGAGGGTTGACACACACAAGCACATTTTACCTTGTAATGGTTGAACGCTGGTGTTAATGCCCCTTTTATTTCACTGTGTGTTGCTGTCTTACAACATACATATTGCAGCTTTCTGCTTCACAATCACATACATACATACATACACACATACACACACACACACACACACACACACACACACACACACACACACACACACACACAAGAAGGAGTCCGTTTGTACCAGGAACACTTAGAGGTAAAAGCTTAAAAAGGAAAAAAAAAAGATGGAAATTTGCCATCCATCATCCATCCATCTATTGCATTTTGTGTAAAGTTAATGCCTTATTTGAACATAAGTGTGTGTGACCTAATTTACTATTTTCCTGTGTCCTTTGCTGTTTGTGCAACAATTCACTATACTATATTTCACTTCTCTTAAGGCATTCTATCAAAAAAAAATAAACTAAGCTTGATCATTACAGGGGAGACTGACAAGCAGTGGTGAATGTGAACAGAATCTTGTAGTATCCATATTTGTGCATGAGTGTGTGTGATGGGACTCCCCAGGGAAGTGAGTTGAGCCAAGTACCCAATGTGTGTGTGATCATCATCTCCACGGGACTGGAAAAGAAGTGCACATCTTATTAGGGGCATCACCACATGGGGGCGAGTTGATCACAGAGCCAGCTGGAGGTTCCTCAAAGCTGATAGGAGAGCCAAGATGAATGAGAGGGAGAGGTGGATATTGAGCAGGAGAGATGAGAGTCAGAGCTGCACAGTGATGGCAAAAAACCATTCAGACACTAGTGGGTGTGGAAGATAGGTAAGTTGTAAGTGGTGGTTTAGGAAAATTATTATTTTCACACTTTATATAATCAATCACAGTGTAATGATTCATTGTTGGTCAAGAAATATATTTATTAATATCAATAAGCATGATGTCATCCTACAAAAAAATCCCTAAGTCTGCAGAAATAGGAGCTGATCTATTTTTATTTTCTTCATGCCAACTTAATAAATGTCCTCCAGTTTTGGTTTGGAAGCATGTCTAGTTATTATCTAGTTACTGTACTGTGTCATATAGGGCTACCTATAATGCTCCATATATTCCTAAAAGACAATTCATTAAAAAAAAAAAAAAAAAGAAGAAGAGGAATCCAGACATAACTTCTAACTGAATGATCCTGAATTACCATTCTGCATACCTGTCATTTTTAATGAAGGAATATTCCATTACATAAAAATTTGTGTTCTTCAGGTCATCCCAACACATAGAAGTAAAACAAATTGACGATACATTTTTATGTTTCTTCTGTTTCCATCTTTCTGGTATAGATTTGTTGAGGTTGACATACCTCTGTAAAATCCTGGTAAGCGGAGGGCTGCAGATCTTTGAGTGTACAATCTACAACTTAAAAAATACACAAGCCACATTGTGTTGTGTCATCAAATCTCACCACAGACTTCCATTGAAACAAAAAATATGTCCAACCAACTCTTTTGAACCTATCATTAGTAGCAAGTTGGCCTTTATGAATTTATGAAGAACAAAAAAAATGCCTTTTTTTTTTTTTTTTTTTTTTTGTTTCATTTCATTAATCAGTATAAGAAACAACAGTAATCCTGTTCAGGAGATGGTTTTCCAAAGAGAAAATTAGTGAGACAATAAATTAATAATTCATTTAAATTTGATGTATTTTTTTTTTATATATTCTCTATGTTTCTGTAAAGGTGCAGTTTGTAGTCAGGGCCAAGGCACAGACAGACAGTAGAACAGGGGTCTGAAACTCCAGTCCTCGAGTTCTGCTGTTCTGCAACTTTTTGATGCATCCTTGCTAAAACACACCTGAATCAAATGAATAGTTCATGACAATTTGCAGAACTTGCTGAAATGCCAAAGAGGTAATTCAGCCTTTTGATTCAGATGGGTTAGAGCAGGAATGCACCCAAATGTTGTAGAACAGTGGTACTCAAGGACTGCAGTTATAGACCCCAGCAGTAGAAAAAGGCATGCTATAGGTTTAAAAGAACAGTTTTAATAAGGCGAGAAAAAGGAAACTTTCAAAAAACCCACGAGCAGATGAGGGAATGCCGTACAGGCAGCGAAACAGTTAATGACATGAGCAAAGGATGAACCCAGCAGGGAATGACAGAAACTGAGAGGCTTAAGCACTGAGGAGTGTGATTACCGAACAAGAAGTAGGTGGTTGATTAGTAACAGGATGCAGCTGTGATGGAAGACAAAACAGGCAGACTGAGGGAAGCTGAAGTAGTCAAGCCAAGTTTATTTGTATAGCACATTTGAGCAGCAAAGCAGTTCAAAGTGCAAACATCAAACAAGTATACATCAAAATCATTAAGCATATATATGTCAAAACCATTGAGCAAATATACCTAATATCATCCATACATCAAAATCATAAAAATCATCAAGCAAATATAATTCAAAAATATTGATCAGTTTTCCACTTACTCTTAATCAAAGGCAGCTCTAAACAGGTGGGTTTTAACCTTAATTTAAATGAACTTAGTGTGTCGACTGTTTTGCAGTTTTCTGGGAGTAGACATAAATAAACTATAAACCTCCATTTGAAGCTGATGTGTTGGGCAAATGCAGACCCATTTTAAATTTCCTGTTCATCTCCACAGCACTGGAGAAAGTAGTTGCTGCTTATATTGATGACCATCCTTAATACAATACCTTGTAAGAGAAATTCACATCTGGTTTTGGATCTGCTCAAAGTGAGGGTAACAAATAGTCTCTTTGTGGTAAGAGATACTTACTGTCCCTCTCTTCTCATTCTGCTTGACCTGCGTAGTTGGAAGTGTAGTAAGTAAGTTGATTTGATATAGTTGATTATGAGACACTTTTAAATTTACTTCAGAACAGCATTGAACTGGGGTGCTGGGTGACTCAGTTGGTAGAGCATGCTCACCATGTGCAGAGCCTACAGTCCTCCATGTGGTTGTCCTCGGTTTGATTCCCGGTCTTAGGCTATCTGTCCGGAGGAAATAAAGGACTAGATAATGCACAACTTTCTTTAGTCAAGTGGCTCCAGGACTGAAGTTATTCCAATTAGAACCCCTCACTAGATCCAATCATGATTCATTCCCAGTATTATCCTCTCTGAGCATAATATTTCTTTCCTCATCAGTAAACAACACATTTGTAAGGTTTCATTTTCAAAGTTGAGAAATGGTACCAGGCTTGCAGAAACATGAACATTAAACCCATTAAATTCTCACTCCACTGGGTCCCCATCACTGCAAGAATTGAATACAGGCTCTCCCTTCTTACCCACTAGTGTTTAGAGCTGCCTTTGATTTGTAGTAAGTGGAACACTGATCAATATTTTCAAACTATATTTGCTTGATGACATTTTCTTGATCATCTGTATGATTTTGATGCATTGATATTTGCTCGATGATTTTGCTGTATACATGATTGATGTTTTTATTATGTGAAGCACTTTGAACTGCCTTGTTGCTGAAATGTGCTATACTAATAAACTTGACTTGATTTGATTTGACTAGTGCATCCATAAAATTGCTCTTCCCTTACTTAAAGAACTTCTCACTCCACAAACCTCAACATGTTTTCTCTTTTCCACACACTCAAACCAACTACTTTTCCCCAGGACAAAATTACACACCATGGTTGATCATGCTTCTTGTGCTGCTGCCACAAAACTGTGAAAACTCCTAAAATTCAGAGGGGCAGTTATATACGGGAGCTTAAAAAAAAATCTTTTTAACAGGATATCTCTTTTAATTTAAGTTGCAAACGTATTTACCTCTCATTTAATGCTACTGTTTCTGTTTGTTTGTAGTAATTGGAGGTTTTTTTTGAAAATGTAAACTGTTATAGATAAAATTATCTGTTTTGTTTCTCTGGAACAGTTGCTGACAAGTCTCAGTGCTAAAAGGAACGCAAGATGGGCATGTAAACACCTGCATTTCTTTTGATCCAATTTAATGACCTGGCACTTTTTATTGTACTTTATCTATCATTTGTATTTTTAAATGACTCACTTTTTACCCAGATGCCTTTTAATAGCCCCCCCCCAAACACACACAATAAACCCTCTAATGTGTAAATGACTGGAACACTTTAAGTCTGTAGGTCATTGTGTTAATTAGCCAATACAACAGCCCAGCATGGAGTTAATTAGAAAACCTGTCACCTCCTGCAAGCCTTGCAGATATCACCATTTCCTCAGGCAGCATTCAGCTGCTATCATACAGACACACATTCTGACCTCTGACATGGCCACAGGGAAAGATGTGGGTATATCTTTACTTGCTGTTAAGTGCAGGTGCCAGCTATGCTGCTGAGCTACAATTTGGCACCTTAAAACTGAATCAAATTTCCTTTGAGCTTTTCATTTTAAATGGACATTAGCTAATGTGGCATTTCTTGGTTATCTCAAATATGCAGGCAAACATTTTGTTAGAAATGGCTAGTGCTACAAGGCATTGTCTTGCATTTATGCACCAAATTCAGAATTCACATTTGAATCAAAAGACTGCTGTTGGCTTCCAAATCCTTTATTTTTCCTAAACAAACAAAATTCCCCTTCTGTGAATATGAGAAGATTCTGTTACACAGGTGTTACCAACAAAGCTGTGGCAAAACAGTTGCCACAGCATAGAAAAATCATTGTAGACATTTTAACTGACTGTTTTCAGTGTTTTGTTAATCAATGTTAGAATCTATTTAGAAACTGTGGTCTCTTAAGAAAAAAAAATGTGATTAGTTTTTTAGGGCTTTTGCAATATGTTTTTGCTGAGGTGCCTACATGTCTGATTGACACAATGACTTGTGGAGTTTTGCTTTTGAGCGTGTGTGTATTCTTTTATCTATTCTATTTAGGACCTTTTCTGTTATATTCACAAACCTCTGAAGGTTCACAAAGCCCAGTCCTCATGCAGTGGATCCCCTTTTGTAGGGTTAGGAGTTAGGTTTAGAGATACTGTGTGAATGAAGTTTTGGTTAAGGTCAGAGTTAGGGAAATACTCGTAATGATTAGAGTTAGGTTAAGTGTTTAGGTTAGGGATAAATGCAATTTCTAAAATTGGTAGAAGCCAATACATGGTCGTAATATGAGCAGAAATATGAACTTGTGTGTGCAACAATATTTTAATGCATTTGAAAAAATGCCTCTTTGCTGTTAATCTCTGTTTACCAAATGACTGCATTTTCAAGCCGCATTAATATCGCTTTTATATTCTTCAGTAAATCTGAGAAAATATGAAGTCTTACTATGATGTCTGAAGTAGATTTCTGGAAGGGAAATCATGTGAAGAGGAAATATTAATTATGTGTCATGGTTGTATACCAAGCAGCACAAAAAAATAATACAGGGCCCCTATGTCATTTTTTTTTTTTTTTTTTTTTTTTTTTTTTTTTAAATATCCAGCCCACACACAGAAGCCACAAATATTTGTAAACAATTTCAGCTTGTGTCTCTGTTTTGCTAAATATCCCAGATGGTGCTGAAAGGCCCTTAGACAGAGAGGCTACTGAAAGAAAGCCTACATGCAAATTTTAATGCTGAAACTGATATGATACCATTGTCCAGCCCAGAGCTAATGATTTTGGCAATTAAACCTGTGAAGCTGGCAAGCAACAGGAATTGCTGTCTACCTCGCCAAAATTATCCTCCCTCATATTTTTACTGTATTATTATCAATCCAACCCCTCAGACACATGCTATGTGCAGATAAAAATACCCGGAAATTCACAAATGTGTTGAGATCATGATTATCTCATGACATTTAAATTTATCCTGGGTTCCAAAAGGTTTTTAGGCTGAAAGCTGATTCTAACATGGCAGAGATTTTACTGTATTGAAGTAGAATGAATGTGCTGAAACGGGTGTGCTCCATGTTTGTTAAAAGAGTGGATGAGAAAAAGTAGGAAAGTTTGCTCTAAAACCCAACTTCAAAGTGACTGGATAATCAGGTCTAATATGTCCTACTGTGGACTGGCCTCTACCAATCAGATCAGTTGATTGTTTCGGTAGATAAAATCAGTTTTGCCAAAGCCAAATGAAAACAGAATGATGTTTTTCTCCCCGCCGACTGCAGTTTTTGGCACTTTGTGTATTGAGGAGAGACCTTCCAATCTGATGAAACAAAGTACTACAATGAGTAAATCCTTCAGAGCTGCCAGTGTGGGATGCTGAGTGGTTTGAAACAACTGCGATTTTGGCAAAAACAAATGCACTGTTTGCTCTCTGGGTGCATGAAATCTTTTATGAGAGATTTTCATGCATCCACATTATAAAGCTTGCAATTTTGTCACCACAAACTGAGTATTTGTCTGTAGATATCCTGTTTTTTTGTAGGTTTTTTTTTTTTGGTGGGACATGAACCACGTATTAACAAAAGTCCAATCTGGAGAATGGGAAATTATAAAGGAGCATTTTTTTTTTTACAAGGGACACCAGAACAGTAGCTGCCAAGACTGCTTAATATGGAGCTCAAGTTTGAAGAGACAGAACAGCTGTACTGCCCTTGCTACCTTTAAGCCTGTGTGTGGGTATATGTCTGCAAGTGTAAATGAGTGCATACAAGCACAATTAAAGAATAATTCACAAATGTATCTTTTTTTAATTCGTTGGCTAATATTTCTCTATCCCTATGCAGTAACAAGATGTCAGATGTTTGTAGCAGCTAATTTGGGCCTTTGGGTTTAATTCTGAGTTGAATATAGCTGATAAATGCTCCAATGATTAATCCTGACCAAAAAAATAATCTGAAGTACATGTTTGGTGCACAGCAGTCTCTTCATTTGACAATCTCAATTTTACATCAGCATAATGGAATTTTTCTCTTTACTTTGAATCAAGACAAATAAATTAGTTAATTACTTCTGAGGTTTTGTAGATGCTTTTTGATAAAAATCTAAAAGTGTTGCTTACAATATTCGGATGATTTATCTTTATGCCAAAGGATGCTACAAAATTTATAGACATTTTTTTGTGTGGGACACATTTGCTAGTCAGTGTCATAGCAGACAATTCTGTTTAATTGAAAAATGCATCTGGTTAATAAAAAGTTATTTGTATATACTTTAATTCCATAAACAAATTTATAAAGGGTAGTTCTGTTTTGTAGTCAAGTCAAGTTTACTTGTATAGCACATTTCAGCAACAAGACAGCTCAAAGTGGTTTACACCATAAAAACATAATCCAATAGCCAATTATGAAACAAGCAATAAACATTACATTTTGTCAAATGTCATCATTATTATCAATCATCTCATAGCTATAGTTAGAGTCTCTTAAACAGGCAGCAACTGCTGACACCAGTTCCAACCTTTTTTGTCAGAGGTTTTATTTGAGAAGCAAACTGAAGAAATTCGGCAGCATCGGGGGGTACTACTGCCTTGACTTAACTGTTTTTCTGTTTATTACATATTTTACATAAATGAGTCTATGTGGTAATGTATTTAGTCAGGACTGCTTGCCCTTACCTAGAAAAATTTTGCTTTGTCCCAGCATTAAAGAAACTCTTTCTAGATTTTGCACATCTTTGAAATAAGGGTGGAGTCACAACACAAAAAGATGAAGGAAGATGGGTTGGACGCCTTACTTGGTTTTGGCAAAGCTGTGACTGTAGCAAGCAATACTACCACGACTGTTGACACGACCCAACAATGTAAAATAATCTTTTAAAAATAATGGCATATATGTCGTTGTTTGTTGGGTCGGACACACTTATCTACACTTACATATAAGCATGTCATTCTATTTTAATGTATACTGTAATGTATGTTGTTTTTTTTTTTTGTTTTTTTTTTAACTGAGCTGGTCTACTCATTTGGCTTTTGTGATTTAGGAGTTAAAACTTTGAGTACTCAGTGTATTGGTGTATGTGTGAGAGCTCAGGAGTGTCGCAGTGTGTGACAGACAGCTCAACATTATCTCTGCTGCACACACCACTCTCCTCCGCTCATGACCCATTTAACTTTTCCAGAAAGCAAGAACACATGTGAATCCAAAACGTCACTCAGGGAGTTCGTGTGTGTGAGGCTGTAGTGAAGTTATAGTGGGTAATTTTCCTGGAGATGTATTTTTTTTATGCTGACAGAATACATTCTTGCATGTTTGCATGTGAGTATTGGAGCTACCATGCAAAATCAACAAAATATTCATGTATTCAAGCAAGAGATTGTGCTTTCATGCATTTTAACTGAAAATCCTAATGTAAATGAAATACTCAGTCCAATGGCTGACTTTTCAGCCATTGAAAAAGGTAGAGATGATTGTATTGAATGAACTTAACTTTTCCAGAAGAAAAATGCCCAAAACATAACACTGGGATGATGGAAAACATGGTGTTGGAGCAAAGTCCAAGAATGATGTTCTTTAAGTCATACAACTTTTTTGTGACACACATATGGTTAGACTGACAATTGGTAGGTGAGTTGTGGACTCTAACAGAGTCTCTTAAATCCAAAGCAGCCTGGCAGACCCAAACTGAATCCTCCATCAAGATCAGTGCATTCAGGTAAATCCACTGTGAGACAAAAAAAGAAATCAAAGAATAGCTTCTCATGAAAACAGAAAAGCTATTTATTTTTTCAACATATTCAGGCCCTCATGTTTATGTATTATTTACCTTTAACATATAGACATTGAATGTCACCAAAATAGTCCTATAACTTACTCCTAATTAGTATTCCTTATCTATCTATCTATTTTTCAGCCTCCATGAGTGTCACTGAGGGTATGTGGGACAGAAGAAAAAAAGTCATGCATTTTCGTGGTCATGATTTTTTGCAATAAAAGATTCTTCCTTTATGTCTCACAATACAAACGGAAATCTTTGTAAAATTCTTGGAAACAAAAAAACCCAACAAAATGTTGCTTTGGCTGAACGATGTCTTTCATTCACCTGCGCAAGTGGATTAAATAGGGAGTCTATGGTTTTACATCTACTTTAGATTAAGTTGCCTGACAATCTGAAATGTTCAAATTTGGGTGATTAAAACATAATGCTGAGTAAATTCTACTAATCCAATATGCTTAGCAGCCCCTCAACAAGCTCCAACCCAAAGGTTTAGAGTGGTACTAAAATTACAAAAGGCTCTGGTCTGAAGTGGGCAAACAGAGCAAATAGCTGTACAGAATCAATACATTCAAGATAAAAGAAACCACAGAAAAGTAAAATAGCTATTTCTACAGAAGTTTGATCAGAACTTGAGAAAAAAAATACTGCTCTTTTACACAGACAGTTGAAATAATCAGTGAGCACTCTTTGAAATACTGAACAATTAATGACTTAAACTCAATCCTACTTTTTGTACTGAAAGTTAAGAAACAGAAACTTCAAAATAGGAAATTTTGTTTATATTTTAACCTGGGACTTGCATATGGGTACTACAGACTGATGTGTTGATCACATACAGAGTAAGACAGTAGTGGATAAATCCTACTGGGATGGTGACAGTGGGAATATTCAAAATGGAAGAAATATATGCAGCTCTGAAGTTGGCACATGCAGAGTGAATGATGGTCCACCCTTCAGCCTAAGTTTGTGGGGGCATACTCATTTGAGTGGCAGGATTTTATTCTACCAAATGAAAGTTTAGTTTGTTTTTGGTTCAGTATTGCTCTTATTGTACAATTCATCTGCAATTATTTCAGAAAAAGAAAAGCAAAACAAGAAAAAAACAAAACAATGTGCTTACATTAATTACTTGCAGCCTTCCAGGTGGATCCATGTGTGGAAAAATAACTCACACATTTACTGGACTCTCAATAAAAGCCACACAGCAATATCTGTAATTCATTTATTTTTATTATCTGACAAACATTACACAATGTTTGTTGCAACAGCTGTCTTCCTCCATGCTGCTGAGCATTTAGCTTCTTTCAGCACTTTGGGTTCAGTCATTTTATAATTTTAATTTTATTATATATGATTTATGTCATTTCTTTTGGAAGAACTGTTGATACAGTCTCTCAAGTCAAAGTAAATCAAATTAAAGTGTTGTTTAATGGGAGCATTATCCCACCTGTATCTTTTGGTTCAGTCTGCCTCTTAGCTCAGATTTTTACTCAATTTTATCTTCACTCTGTACTTCCCTGCCCCATTAACCTCACACAATCTCGGAACAAGTTTCAAAGCTTGACTGAAAAAGAGGAGAGAAAAAAATACTGTGGATTTTTTAACATGGCCTGAGTTCTGCACTTTTGTCTTTTAAACGTATGCAGTGTGTACATATGTGCTGACATCTTATTTAGTCTGAGTTAGAAGTTGTTTAAGAAAAGTGATTGCTGCATATGTCCATAGGTTATTACAGTGGAATGAAAATTATTACTTAAATCAAATGTTCAATTCCCAATGTGTCTTTAAGCATCGGTTCTAAACATAAAAAAAGGAAGAAATCAATGTGTTGGCTGAAGACACCCTGTCTACGTTTGTCCTGCACTGTTCAGCAGTACTGGCCTCAGCGTAGCCACCGTTTAATCAAGGCTACTGGCCAGGCCTTTGACTGTCCTCGTCATCCATCAATTCCTGATCCTATCCTCCTTCTGTCCTAGTTGTTGTGAAGACCTGTGATTAACTGCCTCAGCTACATCTTGACTTAGATACAGAGGGCTTTGAAGATGCCTGTCAACCTCCATTGTGAATTAAAGGTCAGGGCACAACTCTCAATTTCTCCCCCTGTACAAACAACTGGAACTATGTCTTTATACTGTTTTGGGGTTCGTTGTATCACAGCAATCCTCTCAGAAATGATGTAGTTTTTAATACAGTTCCTAGGTGACAACTAGTTGGTTTGTCAACAGTCTACTCAAAGAAAGAGAGATCTCAAAAGAAAGAATGAAATTACTTCCCACCAGAAATTCAATGCAACCATTGAGTCTTTGTTGTCCCTAAAATATACAGATTGCAAATGAGGAAAATAGCAGCTGGCTTTCATTGTCTGTTTTGTATTTGTTGCTTTCTCTTAGCCTCAGCCTGTTGCTGTGTGGACCATCAAGGTGGTAGACCTTGATGTCTTTTACCTGCTTTTGTCTCAGATTTCGTCAAGTCCTAATCTGGCTGGATCTGTTATTGTTCCTGTTGCTAGGGAGGTTGGGTCTGACAAAGGTAGGTTTTTGTATGGTGCAGTTGTCAAGAGGACACTGGATCTTCAGTGTGTTTGAGTACAGGTGATTTGGAAGGATTAAAGGTGATGACCCTACTTGAATTTAACACAAAAGTCTTAAACAGCAGTTCTCAAGTGCCTGTGTCCTGCAACTTTTAGATGTGTTCCTTATTCAGCACACCGGAATCAAATTGCTGAACTGCCTCCTCAGCATGCATGAATGATCTACAGGGTTCTGCTAACAAGTATTTAATTCAGGAGTGTTGAATTAGAGACATATCTGAAAGCTGCAGGACACCAGCCATCAAAGACTTGAGATTGAGACCCTTGCTTTAGCTTAATAATGCATAAGACTTAATTCACTCAAAGGTGGAGCACAGGACCCACTGCATCCTTTCAAAGGAGAGATTGATGGACAAGAGAGGGATGAAACAAGGATTCACATAAAATACAGCCACCTGGAATAGAGTAGGGCTTTGTTAGTTCTTTTGTAATGTTGCTATTTTGTAAGTTAAAGAAAATCTAAGCAGTTTTAAAGTGGATCACGCATCAACACCCTTGACTTGACCCTTGACTCAAGGGTGTTGACTTGTTATCTCTATGCTTTTTTTCTCTCTCCTATTTCTCTCTCCTTCTTTTTCTTTAAACCTTTTCTCCATCTTTCCCTCTTTCCTTTACCATTTTTTCTGTCTTTGTGTCCATTATATTTGAAATAAACCCAAAGCAATTTCTAATAAAGTTTCATATATATACAGTACCAAGAGGAACATCATGGCGAAAATCATAATGCTTCGCTTGTGAAAGCAAATCTGTTGGGCCTTACCTTGACTCTCAGACAACACTTGCCACGCTGCTGGACAGGACACTTAAAAAAAAATAAAAGTGGATCACAAAGACCAAAGTGGAAATCACTGACAGATGGAAGGCCATTTGGCTGTTACAGCATAGTTATGCATTCATTTTCAGTGAAATATTTCTTACTTTATCCTTAATCAAATTTTAAATCACCTCTTAAATGTGACTTTAAATGAGGCTATAAGCTGTAAGGATGTAAGTTAAACTTTCAATTCTGTTTCATCGAGCACAAATCACTGGTTATAACTTTACTAATCCTTTTGGGCTAATCATATAAAGCGTCACAGCCAGGCCTTGAGAAAGAGAAGGGTTTGAGCTGCAGTCTGCAGATCAATCTTTTTTTGGGTGTTTCTGCATATGTCAACATGTCATTTAAGTAGAGCTAAAATTTGCAAATGCAAAGCTTTTACATATACAATTTGTCTGATTTGTACATTAAAAAATATTCTCCCTGTGAAATTTTGGATACAAAGCTTGAAAAATGCTTCACCATCCGTTCATTCTTTTTGGCTGTCCATCCAATTTGTACCTCTTTTTCAGAGCTGCTAGTCAGGATAAAGGCTCAACATGAGTAGGAGGGCCAGATCTCCAGCTCCTTTTTAGAAACCAGAGGAGCTCTCAGTTGCTAGGATCTGGGATCTCAATCGTTTAGCCATGATCATCATCTTTTAGAGTAAGACTGTAGCTAGTTCTGTAAGATCATTTTCACACTATGTGACAGAGCAGTACCTTCAATAATGCAGACAAAGCCCTTGTTATGACCTGGAAGCATCTGTTTTTTTCCATGCATCATCCATAACTAATGAATAAGACACCATGATTTTTAAACTTCTACCATAGTGACCTTTTTTAATAGGCTGTGTTATATTCAGTTGCCAGCCTGTTAACATACAGCTCTGGGCAGTAGAGGGGGAGTTTATATTTTCCTTCACTGGTATTAAAAATCCCTTTTTACTTTCTGATGAATGGCTTAAATATTATTTAAGCCCTAGGACTGTAAAAATGTAACCGTCAGCATGTTTAATAACATGGTCTTTACTTTATTTCCTTTACCACAGTTGCCTATGCTTAGTTGTTCAACTTCAAAAAATCTGCTGGCTATTTGATGCTCTCATGTATCCCTTACACCCGTAACTATGCCTTAACAGGGGATAAAACTGCTCTCATTCTACCTTTCAGCTCTTTCCGTATTTACAGTAATATGTGTAACATTACAAGATCACACAGCTGATGGACATTGTCTTAGCTGGCAAATGACCTGCCTGTGTTTAATCATCCAGTCTGTCAATCCACAGTCTTGAGTGAATTCACTGTAGAGGAGACCCAAAACTAGGTCAAGAGTTTGTATCTGTTGGCTTGCGTACATGACACAAGACTGTGTTGACAAGTTTACTTCCCTGGGTGTCATTCCCCTGGTGATTACCACCAAAAGCAAAGTGAATATACAATCAAACTGGAAAATGCTCAGATTTAAAGTTAATCAGAAGAGGCCCATCGTCACTTGTGAATAATTTCTTTTTGGTTTACCCAATAAGCAGCTTAAACACCCAGAGGCTTGAAAAATATCACAAAAAACTCCTACACACTCCTAAGTTAGTGACTGTACTTTCCAAACACAGGTTCAAAATAGATTTACTGTTGCTGGCATTGAGCAAAATTATATTTTCCCTTTCTTTGCCTCTGCTGTATAAGATATCACTCTTTCATATAGTTTTCCTAATTTATCTAATGTAGTTTTATTTATTTGCATGTATCCATATCTTTGTGTGAAAAAATTAAACCCAAAAGCTTCAGTAAAGCAGAGAGAAACAATAACTACAACAGAAAAGTCAAGCAACCGATGTCTTTCTGCTAGTTTCTTAAACAACATAAATACGGACACCTTCTGCTCTGTGACAGGTGTGTGGTACACAATGCAATCCTTTTAATAATATTAAGTAAAAATAAAATACAAAATCACTGATGGTTGCTGTGCAGAGGAGATTGGTTAGAGATCCAAATTTATTAAAACAACTAATTATTTCAGTTTCTCAGTTTCTGCCAGAAGATATAAGTAACCAGCTTCAGTTTTGACATTTATAAATGTTTTTTTTTTTTTTCTAGTTGCAGTTTGTGGGGCAGCTGCATTCTTGCAAAATCATGAAGAACACAAATACGAGGGACTTTTAAGGGGTTTTAACCTTAGTGTTTCTGTGACTTCAACATTCTTTACTGGCACCTATGGGTGGGGCTTTACTTATCAAAAATGAATTTGAGATAACCGTTCTGACATACAAATCTGTATCCAGAAGGAATGGCCTTTTGGATGTAATACTGTGGAGAGGCAGAGCATCTACAAGTATATAAATAATTTGATTTGCAATTAACTCACTGGAAACAAATGGCATAAGTGGTGGCATCTTAGGTGAAGTGCAGAAGCATCTGACAAATTAGTCACTACAGTTGAAGTTGCACATATAACCAACCAGCTAGATGGAAACCCACATCATGAGCCATAATAAATTCCATCAAATGATGGCAATCCTTAGGAAAAGCCTGTGACACATTGCCGTGCCTGAGATGCCATAGTTTTCTGCTCCATGCTGGTACCTATTCCAGGCAATGTGAATCAAACCATTACATACCTATTAAAGTTTAGTCCATGATTCAAAATACAGTGGACCCCTAGTATTTACTAGGGTTAGGGACCATGGCTCCCACAAATATCTATAATGTGTGAATATTTGAGACCCCCTCCATAATCACAATCAGCTTTGTTGCCAACTTTGTGCACAGAAACAAGGAACTTTACTTTGGAATTCAATAAACTGCCTATTTTAAGGCACCAAATATACTGTAATATGCATGAATAGGGTCATTAATATGGCCCTGCTGCAGAAGCTAACATTTACAGTCCTTATCTCCCCTGTTGGGGGTATGGCCAATCAGTGCCAAGGAAAATCCAAATCCTAGATTGGCTGCTTTGCAAACACCAGCCAATAGTATGTCAAGTAGCATCGTGCCTGGGTATTTCAGTTTCCCAAGCAGTATTTTCTTTTGAATATTTTAGATATACTCTGAAAAAATCTACGAATATCAAACTTTCCATGAATAATTTGTAGTTACGTTCCACAGAAAAATCTGAACCATGGATGGGAGGGTTCTCTGTAATACATTCTATTTGACCACAAAGAATGAAAATGCATGTTTTTCAGTGTTAAACATGTTGCTGGTTTTCAGGCAGGCTGAGGGCTGAGTTGTAGAAAAAAAGACATTAGAACTGCAGCACTGTGCATCAGCCAGAGGTTGTCACCCACGTATATCCAAATTGCCTCTTGCAAGATGGTGGTCAAAGAGGCTAGGTTTTATGTGATCTATAGATCAGTCAACATTACTTTTATTTGTGTTAAACCCATCTAATTATTCAGACTTACTAGAACAAGAAGGGAAGAGACATTTGGTGATATTATATGTGTTATTTTTGTTTTCAAATAAAATTAACTTTGGGTATAAAATTTACAAATTGGGTATCAAGAGTCATGTGACAGTTCTTTCTATCTACTCATCTGTATTTTCCAAAACAGTATAAATTATTCACATCAGGCAACTGTAAATAAACTCCACAGTAAATGTTTATTGGTAGCTTTAGTAAAATGTAGCTTCTTTAACAATAAACAGAACTGTATTTAGGGATGTCAGTGTTCTGCATAATTCCAGTCAGTAGTAGTAGTAGTAGTAGTAGTAGTAGTACATCTTTAATAAAACTAATAGAGCAGCTCAGGATCTTAAATGGAGCTGTTAAGGCAAAAAAGAAGATATTGAATTTTGGCAGTATGATTTTAAAACCACAGACACTCCACAGCTTATTAAAGAAAGGATAATATAAATAGCTTTATTTTTAATCACGATGAGTCAAGAACACTTGAGTCACTCTTGATGTGTGAGTATATGTGCACATGCGCTGGTGTGTATGCATGTATTATTTAGAACATTGAAATGTAATTATTAATTCACACCTCCACGTGACGACTTTTGTAACCAGTTCATATTGAGTTTAACTGGCTCTCTCTCTCTCTCTCTCTCTCTCTCTCTCTCTCTCTCTCTCTCTCTCTCTCTCTCTCTCTCTCTTTTCTTGCTATAAGTCTATCAACATCACCCTACCATAAGGAAAGTGTATCTTTTTTCAAAGTTTGCATGTTAATAATTTGTGGATATTCCATTGTTATTTCATAATAATTAATTTATGAGAATTCCTAGAAGTAGAAGAATTGCAAAAAAAAAAAAAAAAAAGAAAAAAAAAATCCCTCTCACCTTGGGGAAAGATAGTCTCTGGTTTTAGATGTTAAATGTTGGGCCTCTTTAGTAACAATCATCTGTGAAGTTTATCTTCAAAAGCAGTGATCATCGTCTTTTTACTACTGTTACGGTGTTTGAAGATTTAACTTGGTCATTAAACCTCATGGGGTTTACACATCAAAAGCGGCACTATATCCCCAGCACTCTAAAATCCATTCATTGCTATTATAGCTGTGTGCAACAATGGCTTTGCGCTGCACTCGGCAAACCACAAATGAAGCACAACTCCCACCTCTTCTGTGTTACTGAAATTAAAAGTCCCAGCCCTAATATTTCTTATGAATGGCCAGCAAGGACTGTCAGCATCATCATCTCAGCAATGCACTGCAACGGCTACTTATGGCTCAAGACTGCAAAAACCTGTGTTTGTGGGAGATTCAGATGCAGCAAGGAAACTTATGACACTTTCCACAATGCCAAGTAATGACAAACCAAGTCAAACACCGTGTGTTCGCAAGTGTGTATTTCATAATGTAATTTAATGCATTCACATGGTACTTTGTTTACCTTAAAGCACAAAAAATAATCAGTAACTGTTTTTTACTCCATTCAGTTTGGACATGGAGAAAGCACCTGAACACATCCAAATGGAGCCTGCAGTGTATCAGCACAATAAGGGCAAAATATTATTTGTTGAGTCTTACTCAGTTTACCCCCATTCATCCTTGAGAGAATAAGATATAATTAGTTTTTTTTGTATTTTCCTTGCAACAAAAGACATTTTAGATAATAAAATAAAATAATGTAATAGGATTAAATATAATTTTATATTTTTTAATTTACATTTCATTGAGGTATGGGATGTTGAATGTGTTTTATACTCTTCTCAACAACCTGTGGAAAAATCCCTATTGTCATTACAGTATTCTAAACCTTCTTAATTCTATCTTAGGAAACTAAGCAGGTTGCATCGAGTCACTGACTTGAAGTTTTCACTTCTCCTGGACGAGCATGTAGTTGGTCCTCCTGGACGTCGTTGCTGACTTTGCATTGACTTTGAAACAATACCTCATACTGAGGATGCACGTTTATAACTGCTGAACCACTTTTTATATATTTCCACTGGTATTTTTTTTTTTATCTTCAAATTCTTCTTGCCATCATCTCTCCATGGATTCTCTTTCAGATCCAAGTTGGGACTCTTCAAGTTATCAGTGGCGAACTGTGCCTTTCATAGTTTGGTCTTCACTTCCAGCCCAATACTCAAAACCTAATCCATCCTCCACACCGCAAAGACAGGCACACACACAAAACAGGTTGTAGTTGCAACTGCTGACTTTTTAAAATCTAACTAAAACAAGGGCTGCATGGCTGAGCAGTGGGTAGCACTGCTGCCTTGTAACTATAAGGTCCTGGGTTTAAGTCCCATCTTAAACCCAGGACCTTTTTGTATGACGTTTGCTTGTTCTCCATGCATGGGTTCTGTCTGGTACTTGTCCCACAGACCAAAACTAGATTATTTGGTCTCTTTAAATTGTCCTAAGGTATGAATGTGTGCATGCATGGTTGTTTGTCCATTTTGCCTCTGTGTCTCCCAGTGATGTACTGGTGAGCTGTCTTGAGTGTACTCCACCTCTCATCCAATGGTTGATACCAGTCCCAGCCACCCTGCAAGGACAAGCAGGGATGGGTGGGTGGATAGGTGGATGGATGGATGGATGGATGGATGGATGGATGGATGGATGAATGGACGGATAAAACGGTGGCTAAATTTACCCTGTAGTTTGTAGGAGAGGTTTGGTGAACTGACAGCTTTACCACATAGGCAACCTTCTAATGTTTCTACACTAATAACTCACCACACAACTGTGTCAAACAGACTACTTAGACTAACTCGGTACTTTTGGTATAAAAGGCATTATAAGATGAAAAATGTGTGTTTTGGCCAACATGGCTGTCAGATCTATTTAGTAGTTAATAATGACTATATATATATATATATATATATATATATATATATATATATATATATATATATATATATATATATATATATATATAAAACATATAAATAATTGTGTTTCTTTTCTACAGTGGTTCAAACTTCTCTTAACACACTATAGTTGTCAGGAGAAAGACGAATCTGCTGACTAAGCCACATACTGAACTGAATCTATTTCTGTCCTTCTCACTGCTACAGAACTTAAAGAAGTCTTAGGACTGTTTTACTGCTCAAGATCCCTCCTTGTCTGTTACTAACATCCTTTTCACACACAGTTTGAGTTCAGTTTTCCCCCAATTCTTGTTAAAAATGTATCAAACTTAGTTTTTGTGTAGAAAGTTCTAGGATATGCTTGTTTTAACTTCCATGATAATGACACGTGAGAGTACCGATTTATTTTTAGAATAAGGAATTTTTAAATCAAACTCTTTAGGGACACATTTAGGTTATTAAAACATCAACACCATAGTAATAGTTCTACAATGTGGAAAAGTAGGGAACAAGTATTGATATCTATGCTTCTTAGTATCCAAACTCAGGACTTTGGAAGCAGATAGCACAGAAAATCAACAGACTGTATATATGGAGGAAATTAATATCCAAAGAAAGATCAGTTGTGCTAAAGCAAAATTAACTACAAAAGCACTGAGTACAAATTGTGAAAAGAAAAAAATAAAACAACAATACTTACTTATCCAAAGCAATAAAACAACAAGACACTCTTTTTCGACCAGAAAATATGGATTTAACAGAACTAACCTTGACTTTCTTAATCAAACTTAAAAAAAAAACCTCATCTGACTTCATAAACATTTTCAAAAATACTAAAGACAAAAAACAAGGTATATTTGTTTGAATTAATTTGGCCATAACTTCATGCTACATACAATGCAGTGCTAAATAACTCCTCCCAGTGTAAAATACCTTTTAATTCATTTAACTTCATTTATCAGATACCACAAGGTGTTTCTTTAGCTTTCTTTATTTCCAACCCTTGCTCTCTGCTGATCCACAATCTTTTTTTCCACTTTGATTTTGACTCTGATTAAAAACAGCAGGTGGGGTTTCAAGCTCCTATAAATCACCATCATCAACCATTCTTGTATTACTTTGATGTGGAGACCTTTAGAATGTATTGTGATCCATTTATTTTCTTTCATGGTTCTTACCAAATAGCAATCAAAATACATTAACTTATCACCTTCCAGATGAAAAGAAATGAGTTCTGGTAATATTATTTTGTGTGTTCAGTGCAATGATAATTTAACTTAAAACCATAGCTAATGAAAGCATATTTTTAACTAAGTTTGGGTCTGTGTTCAAGGAGCCTTCAGTTATTGCTAATAACTAAGGTGTTTTTGTCTGCTTGTATGGACCTGATTGTGTAGTACCATTATGGTTTGTTGTACTAAGATGCATTTTCAGACCTGTTTTGTTTCAATCATGCGGGTTGCGCTTTCACCTTTTCAGTTAATCACAGCACAAAGCAGTAGATGGAACATACATACTTCCATATTTTTATGACCTTTAAAAATATTATTAACATGGAAAAACTATGGAGAACCCATTTCCTTGTTGCTACATAAAATGCAGTGACAGATCAGAAAAACTTAGCAGCTTTTTTTTTCTTGAAAACAAGCCCGCTGTGGTAACCTTTACATACGTTTTTTTGTCATTAAATGATTTTTAACTATAATGTCTTTGGTAGGTGAGATTTTTTGTTAGCCTCCCTGTTGCAAAATCCTTCTATGAAAGAAACTAAGTTTTGCACACTTGTTTCATGCCTTGAGAATAGGTTTTGTGTTCAGTGTGTGCACTATAATTCTAATTACATCCATGTGAATGTGGTTTCTATTAATGAACAATCTACTGGCAAATTACATCCTCAAAGGTTTTCCAGAGGCAGCTGACCATGGCACACAGAATGCTGAATAATTATCATGGAGTAGCTTTTAATATCCCACTTAGGAGTCTGGTTTTTTTTTTTTTTTTTTTTTTTTTTTTTTTTTTTTTTTTTGCGGTCTCACACCTTTCAAACAACCAAAACTTCACCAAAGGATCGAAGTACACTTACAGATCATTCCAGGTTAGTGATTAAAAGGCATATCTTAAATCCCTGAATTCATATCGTTAGTTTCAAAGTGTGTTTGTATGTGACTGCAAAAGGTCGAATAAAAATGCAAGGTGCTCTCTGTGTATGTGTCATTTTGTATGCAAGACAGCTAAGCTAAAATGTTCACTTTGCATCCCTACATACTAAAACATTATACAGTTCTGTGTGCCCATGTTCTTTCCTGCAGAGATAATGGTGAACTTATTATGGAGGGACACAAACCAGAGATTAATCAGGAGAAGAGAACAGGCAGGGAGATGGAGAAAACAGAAAAAAAAATGAAAGAGAAAACACGGGAGTCAAATGAGATGGAGCTATAAAGAGATGAGAAAACATTCTGGTCTTTTTGCTTAACCATTTCAAAACTTTCAGTCATAAGTTAGAGTTTCTGTTTGAATTCAAGAGCTTTCCAACTGCAAAATAGTAGGAAAAGGCTCCATCTATCAGGCTCCCAAAATAAATTCAGTATGCAGAATGGTTCTTTACCTTTAAAGATGCCTGCACACTTTTTCTATCTTGCCAGGTATACTGGTGTATTTTTAAACGGGTTTGGGTCTGAGTGTGAGAAAGCTAAGTGCATATTTTCAAAGTATGTCACATTTGATGTTTTTCGATGCACACAGATATACACTGCATACGTGCATGTGTGTTGAGATCAACTGTTTGGGATTCATAGTATTCAACTGTGTCAGAAACGAATAAATAACTTTTGTTATGACGTCACTGTATCATTGTATTTGTTAATTTCTGCATATTAAAAGATTAACTGGCTGTTTAGGAATGACAATTCAGTGCTGTATGAGTGCCACAAAGTGGTCAGATAAGTATTAGTCAAGGAAATCAAAAATTAAATCATGCAATCAGTTACGGTTACATACAAGTATCTTGTTTGCAGAGCATTGCATGAAATTAAGTAATATTATTATTGGGTCACTGCTGCTATATTTGAGCAAAGGTTGTATCTGTACCAATGGTACAGATGTGTGGTATAGAATGTGAGATTTGCAAGGTCCTTGTGGTAAAATGTTTTGACATGACCAAAAAAATGTTCAGTAGCCTTGCTTAGCAGGTAGTGCTTAGAAGGTAATTAAATGATGTATGCTACATCATTAAATGCATAGGAATTATGTGCATGTATTGTTTTCCAATGAGATTATGTCTTCCATTTACTTTGAAACAAAAGGCTGATTCACAATAGTGTGGTAGGGGGTTTAAAACTATTTAAAGCTTTGCTTTTTGATAAAGATAACAGCTATGCCAGGTATGAATATGTCTTAAAATCCCTGTTAAGGTGTGTAAGGCATAGACTGCTTTAGCTTGTCCAGTGGCATCTTGATCACTTTCTGTGACTCCTTTGTTTTAATGCATAATGTTAACATTTCTTTATTTGTCTTTTTGTTTTTATTTTCTTCCCATGTTTCCAAAAAGCAAGAGCTAGTGCTTTTCTGTTTTATTATAATCCCTTCTTCTATTTCCCTTCCCAGATGGTCAAGGCAGAGGGACAATCCTTAAAAAGACTGCAAAGAAGTAATAAACAGTTTTATATCATCACTTTTATCATTGTCATAATTGTACCACAAAATATTGCGATAAAATTTTAAGTCCATATGGTCCACCTCTAATGTGACTGATGTGACTCTAATATAACCTTTTTTTAGTTTAATTCAGCTGACATTGTACATTCAAATGTATTTGACCATATTATATCATAATTACAATCAAAGTAAAATATTTGTAATCAATGTAGAAGCTGTCTGATTATATTGTTTTGTTTTGATTCAATATTTTTATAAAATTGGACATGGACCTGTTCGTTCTATAAATAACCTTGAGATATATTAAGCAGTTTCTTAAGATCATGTGTTTCTTTTTTTTGATTTTTGAAAAAATATGTTAAAGAAGAACATTTCTACAGTCCTGTTCTCGTACCAGAACTACAGAATTGCAACTCCAGTCTATGATTTTTCTTCCCAAAGGTTGAGATGTCATTATCATTTCAAAGTAAGAGTCGTCAGTACACTAGTTGAGGAGCAGCTGTTGCTTCAGAAAATATTCCCATGAAAAATAGTGTCACAGAGTCCTGCTCATTTTGCTGGATTTTGTGGGATCAGGTTAAAACAAGTAAGGAGTGCATGCATGCATGGGCAGGAAGGGAGCTGGAGAGACAATGAAGAAATTGAGAACAGCTAGGGTAAATGAAAGAAGAATGGTAGAAAGACAAGGATGACAACGATGAAATACAGCATAAAGTATTCTTTTGTGGTTGCTTGCAATAATGGGCATGACCAAAATGACTGTGAAAATTTGTGTATTTCTGTGTGAGAGCGATAATAATCCATAGAGAAACAGCTAGCACCTTGCTCTCTTCTTCCATATTTTTATATATATCTCCTTTGGGAAACACTCAACAAAGCAAAGCATTGGCAGGGAGTTTTGGTAGCTGGATGTGGTAGTTATGCAGTGGGGAGGTGTACTGTTGTGCACAGAGAGAGCGAGGAATAGGGAAGGAGGTGCGCGAGTGAATGTGCAGTCTCTTCCTCTCCCCTTTTTCATTCGTTTCTCTCAGTATCTCACTTCTCTCATCATTTCGACATCAGATTTTCTGTAAGCTGAAGAAAGCAGACAGAATAAAAGGTAAACAAAGAAAGAACAAGACTGAAGATGTGTAAATGAGTGGGATGTAAAATCGGGCACTGTACTGGAACGAGAGATAAAACTTAAAACGCTGGACTGTGGAGAGAATGAAGAACAAGGAGAGAGGTAGAGAAGGGATTTAGGTAATGCATAAGAGGAAAGAGATTAGAGCACATGGAGATAGCCTGGTGAAACTTAGCCTTCAGAAGAAACTAGTGAAGGCAAGACATTATCATAGCTAACAACAGAAGGGTCAATAAGACAAGAAAAAGAGAAACAAACAAGGAGAAGGAAGAGAACAGGATCTAAAGACAAGATCTGGAGCTACTTGGGGAAACTTAAATGTCCAGGATGGATAAAGTGGAACGTGTAATGAAGATGGTGAAGAGGATGTCACCCAGAAAGAAGAGGAGAGAAGGAGGAAGAGGAGGACCAGGGAAGCTGGAGAGTCCAGACACCCTGTGCGATGAACTGTGCCGTTTCAACCTCTGCATCTCTGGTGAGTCTGCAGCTCCACATGGGCGAGGGTAAAGTTGATTTCTCTTAGTATGCAGCCAGTAGATAACTTGTCAATCTTATATCTTAAAAAGTTTGGATTTTTGTTTTGCTTAGACTGTTGTCTGCATGGTTTTCTGACTATAAAATATAATATATTTTATTTCAAAAAGTTTAAGAAAGAAACATTTATGCCTATAAATATGTAATTTGTTTGATTTGCTTTTTTACACGAGACGTATGTCTAGACTTGGTACTTATTTCTGTCTTCATTGTTTTTCTATTCCCCCTTTGTTGAGCTGAACTGATGTTTGAGGTGCTGAAGGATGAAAGCTTTAGGCATGTCCTTGCAATTTGTTAATATCTCTCTCTCTGCCTGTTATCTAAAAATATTCTGCAGTATTTCTGGAAGTTTTAGCTATTTGCATGCACAAACATTTTTTGATTGATTAGTTTTTGATGCCTCACTTACTTAAAGGTAGTATATTCGTTGTTAGTTATTTGTTCAGGAGTCGATGATAAGTTGCGGTTTAGGAAGATCTGTGCCTTCACTAGAAAGTCTTTTAACTTGAATGAATATTGTTTTAGTGATCGCAAACATATGATTGGTTTTACCAGTATGATACGGTTTCTTTTAACTTTGAGTCCATGTAGAGCTGCCTTTACCCAAATGCAGTCAATAGTCATCACAGCAGGGTCCCCAGAATAAATAAAATTGGTCAAGACCAACATTCACCAACCTCCTCTTACAATGTAACTGTTTTCACCTGTTGTTATTCTGCGAGAAGTGTTTGGAAATCCTCAAAACACACCCTGTTGCAACAACATTCAAGTTTGTATGCAAACATCAAAATATTCTATCTTTTCAGACTTAATTTTAAAGTCAGACTGACTAGATGGAGTAACCGCAGATGTGTTGCTTTGTACTGAAGATTTGTCAACAGTTTTATTGTTTGGTGAAGCAGCAGTGCAACACATGTGGAATCAGATTGGGACTTTCATTGAAAATGTCCCCCAAATTATCCATGGTTTGGCAATGGCGTATCTCAGTAAACATCAAATACTTTGCAAAATTGTTAACTTGCAGTCTAACACAACTTAAGGAGCGGGTGTGAATTGATTGGTCAGTGAAGATTTTACTCTTGCTTTCAGCCAATATAGTTCCTGAATGATTTCTTTGCTGCTTTTAAATTGTTATTTTGGGAATATTGTAGCATTTCTGACAAAAATAGGTTATCTATAAATTTTTTGTGACATTTGTTTGTGTGTATGTTAAGTAAAGATGACCATTTGATTATTTTGTTTTTTGCTTGTTTGTTTTTTGGATTTATTTAGTTTAATTGTCTTAAGCTCATGCTTTTTTGGATTTGTGAACCTTAAACTTTGTTTTTGTAAGTTACCTTTTATTATGAAACATATTTTTTGCTTCACTTCTGTCTCTCCTTGCGTGCATCGTGTCCTCCATAACCACCACCACATTTGTGATGCTTGTTTGGTGTTTGAAACCAAGGCTGATATTACAAATTAAAAGCTATTCCCTTATTATTTTTGCACATTTTTTACTGTCAGGTGTTGATACTGGTGGAGATGCAATCATGAAAAGGTACTTGCTTGAATTGCTGGAAAGAAAGCTAATGCTGTGTTTCCACTCTTGCACTATTTCCTCTTGTTGTGTGGTACACTTGCCACAACATGTTAGACATTTTCATATTTTTTAACCTTTCATAAACTGCAAGTAACAATTATCCCTGGTTTGGGTATTCTGACAGAAAATACTTTTTCATTATCAGTTAAGCTAAAAGAAGCATGTTTACTCAGAAGGTATCTCTTGTCCATCGAATTCTTGTGTTTTCTTGTATACTTAAAGTATAAGGTTAACTTTTACTGATACCTAAACTCCATAACTATATCGAGATCAAACTTAAACCTTCATGAAGAAATGTGCAAGATCTTTATTCTTTTGCATAAGTTGAAAGGTTTCTCCACTTTTTTTTAAATAAATGTTTTCAATATTATAATTTTATATATGTATTAATGTATTGGGGCTACATAATTACGTCTTAGCTGTTTTACATATTGCTGGGTACCTCATGTTCTTCAAAGACTGTTTTTGACAGACTTCTGCTTTTTGTTGTTTATTTTTCAACTTGCTTTGATCATACAAAAATAACTTGGTGCTAAAAAAAAAAAACAATTTGAATCTGGGACAAAATTTGTACATGTAGTCTTATGTGTGAGAGAAGATATTGAGACCATTCTTACTTTCAATCTCCCTTTTAGTTACTCTTTCATCAAGGAATCTTTCTAATCACTTTGCAGTTCTCTAGCAGCCATACTTCAAACAGCTTCACACAACAACCACCGAAGCAAGCATTATCATGTACTCAAGGAAAGGTCACTTTGGAAACAACAAACAGATGGTGCAGGATAAACACCCAAAAATACCCTTTCTTCTCAGCACAAAGAGCTTCTTAAATCTTATAGAACAGGTACAATGACTTATTGATGTCAAAACAGGTTAATACAAAATGTCTTACTTATCAAAGAGTGCATTAAGTACATTTCATTATTCAAATTCAAAACGTTTTCTAAGGAAACCCAGCACATTCCACCGAGTCATTGGCATGCAGCATTCACTCCTCCTGGATGAGCACATAGCGACAGTAGACAGTCTCTTGCTTTGTGTTGTTGACTTTACAGCAATCCCTCAAACTGAGCATGCATGTTGTAATATGGAATAGTTTGGGATCTTATTTGATTAAAAATTAATTCTCTGGATTCTTGCCTAGAATCAGCAATATTACAATTTCAGCAACATTCAGATGGTTGGTCGATTTTAAGAGAAAAACCCAAGACAAAAAAAAACTCCTTGGAGAGAGCATCTATTAAAAAGGAAGTTTCATGTGTGCCGATGATATTATAATCTGTCGTGAGAATAAGGAGCAAGTGGAAGACAGCCTGGAAAGATGTAGGCATATTTTATATGGATCATTGATAATTTCATTTCATAACTTGATAAATAATTTGAATAAGCTGTTTTCTTGCTTCATTGACCTCGAGCTGAGTAGAGTTTTAACCAGGTCTTTCAATTTCAACATTAATATAAAAGAGTAAAAATTAATGGACTGTAAGGGAACACCCAGACTGATTGGATCAACAAAATAATCTGCACAGCTTCTCAGAAAATAATTTTGCAACCTATGCGCTGGATTCCAGGCAGGGATTTTTGAAAATTAGGTGAGTAAACTTCAGCCAAACATCTGTTGGGATTGAGGCTGACAAAATCCTAGATTATAGACCAGCAATAGGTTTTGGGACTTGGGTTTAGTCAAGGATCCCAAATGCTGTGGATTTAAAATGCCTTCATCTAGTACTTGGAATCAGTTTGGGACATTCTAAATGAAAATAATTCCATCTTGTGAAAACAGATAATTGAATTGCTTGAGAAAAGAATCTTAAAGCACCAGGAAATAGAAAAATTGATTAATATTCACTGGTATCAATGCAAGAATGTTTGAACAGTAAGTACACTGAGTACTTGTGATGTAGTAAAATTCTAGTCCTACATATGGATGTTCAGTCTTACTAATATTCATAAGCTGACAACAGTTTGTAGCTTTAAACAGGTTTATCTGCACTACAACAACTGTATTTTTCTTCTGAAAAGAGAGAAAATTGTTATCAACCATTTGAAGTAGGTGCCAAGAGGCCTATTTTTAGTTTATTACAGTAAAATATAGTAACACTTCTGGGAAGTGGAAACAAGAACACCTTTTCAACTGACTCTTTGAAAAGTGTTGAGGGGCAGTGAGGTACCCATGAAAGCAATTGCTTATAGCCCAAGAAAACTAAAACCAATCTCTAGCCATCTTGTACACATTCACTTGAGAGCACTTTACACTGGTTACTGCATTTTTGCCTTTTGTTTTATTGTTCTTTATTTCTTCTTTTGAACAGTTTTCAGAATGAATAGTGACAGACCAAAACTTCTTAATTGGTTGTGGCCTCTAAACATGGGTTTTGTTTTAGAGGCTTTTCAACCCTGACAAACACAAAGATATCAAAAGGGACAATTTCAAATACAGTGAAAAAACTACACAACGTGGTGCTGACTCTTTAGAGTAGAAAATATCTTTGACTTTTGAAGTCCAACAAATCAAAAACTTCTTTGTTAGAGCAACTCCGTGTTCCTTGTTAACTGCAGCTTGTCAGACACTCTTCTACCCAACTAAGCGCACAGATGGTGACAGCCACCATGTATGGTAATATCAGGGTAGAAAAGCCCTGAGCTCCTCACATTATCTTTAAACACCCAGGACATGTGTGAATGTCACTGTTAGGTATTAAATGTGTTAGGTGCAGAATAACTAGGGAAAAGAAAATACCTGACAATCCAAGAAGCACATGGCAGCACTTGGTTTGAGACCAATTCAGATCTCAAAATATGATGGCTCCCCGCTTCAAGTTGAAGTCAATAAAAGTGCTGAACATTTTAATTTTGAATAAGAGCAGTGTCTGTGTGTGCCCTGAAGCAAAACCTCAAACCTACCTTAGGCAAATTCCTTTAAAGCAAAGCAAGAGAAATCACTAATTCAGGATAAGCTCTTCATGCTGGGGGAAGAAACTTACCTTAATAAACCACTCTATATGCTGACGCCTACATGAAATGGACTGTGCTTAAATGCAGAATCAAGGGAATGAAATATAGTGCTTTTAGCCTTTTAAACTTTAGATGCACTTGGTGTTGTTTAAACCTGTTTTATTTTTTTTTTTCATGATAAAATACTTAGTTTGTTTCTAGATTTTGAGAGTATATTTCATTTTTCGCAAGCTTTTCTGTAATTCTTTCATCTTTATTTAATAAATAATGACATGGTAGAATCTGTGTTATATGGGTTTGTACATTTGATTTTAAATAAATAAAAATGTAAATAACATCATGTAAATAATATTTCAAGTTGTAAATAATGTTACAACTTGAAAAAAGTCAGCTCATCTACAGGTTGAAATCCTAGTGAAAGGATTTTCTTTTTAAAATTACTATCCCTTTATGTTAGTATCCTTGGCATTATGATTTTTTTGAAAAAAAACCACTACTAAGTCTTAACTAATCTCTAAGAATTGTGTGTATGTCTGTCTGTGTGTGTGTGTGTGTGTGTGTGTGTGTGTGTGTGTGTGTGTGTGTGTGTGTGTGTGTGTATGTTTTATGTCAAAAAGATCAATAGACTGGTATTCTCTGTGAGACACTTTATGACAGCCCCACTTCTTAAATCAACTTAAACACTCCAGTGTGTAAGCTTTGCCTGTTTCTCAATTAAAGCCAAATTTGAATCTCAGTCTGCAGATTGATGCACAAAAAATGACCTGTTTTCCAAGTGTATCAGATGCTCTTAGACATTCCAAAAACACAAGTTCTGTCACACAGCTTGACAGCTTTTGTTGTTGCCGGTTTAAAACTTTAGGACGCTTTGCCACTCCAGTTCAAGATTTTGGATTTCAGTTATAATGAAAACGTAGTTTTACTGGATATTACTATTTAGATCATCTTTTTATTTTCTAAGCACTAAGTGAGAGATTGCATTTCAATATATAGCATAAGCAAAGAAAAACAGACTAGCTGTTGGTGTAGTACAATATTTACAAAATATAACACACTAAACAGGCAAAATAGAAAGCAGTTTGCATCTTTGCCTTGAACATATTTGAGTACATTTTCTGATTGGGGCTATTTTTACTGCTGAAGTGACCTAGTTTTTGCCGTAGGGATCAACATGGCTCATCATATCTTGGTACTGATCTTTTCTGCTACATCACCACCAAGACTAGGTTGATCGAAACATCTTCTTTAAGTGAACAGAAAAGGTGCTGGCACATGTTGTCGACACTTTACATGATGCCTGAGTAGTTTTTTGTCCTGTCAGTTGTTATAAGTTTCTCATTGCTTTGAGATTCGAAAATCATATGTTTAGTTAGTTTCGGAGAGCAAACAAAAACAAAGAAAAGTTTCATATCTCACATGTTACTGGTTAAGTTTCTGTACATACCCTCATAAGACACATTAAAGGCTAAATTTAGTTGGGAAATTCTCTCACATTTCTCCACCCCCGCCCCTCTTATGGCTTCTTCATTTGGCTTCTCCACTCGCTGCTTCTCTTTGTGCTCTCTTTCGCCCCGTTGTTCTCTCTCTCACACACACTTTGCCCTCAATCACCGCAGATGTGTGTGGGTGGATGTATCCCTCTCTTTTCCCTCTTTTTCACCTCAGTAACCAACTGCAACTTTGTCTGTTATCTTTTTAGCTACTGATGCTTTTTGATGAATGTGTTTGCACATTAATTCAATAATATACAATAACATTGTAAATTATTGGATTAATCTAAAAACGTGCTGGGTTTTTGCAAATCTACAACCATTGCCTAAAAAAAAGTTAGAATCTGATAATGCATATAGTTTTTATATTTATATATTGATATTTATATTTTCTACCTTGTTATTTTGTCTGATCTTGTGACATTAGTTGTTAGAGCTAAAATATAGTTTCTTTGTGAAGGAACACTTGTTTGCAAGCAATGTCAACAAGTGCTTTCAGGATTTATGAGTTCTGCATTTTTAAGCTACACACTCACAATATTGCTGATGAAAAGGGGTAAGGGACTGTAGAAGATGGAGGTTGCTTAGAGGTGGGCATTGTTTACAAGTACAACTGTAATCCAGTTAACGGCGTGATCTTAACACTAGAATAGAACAGAATATTGGCTTTATTATTCCATCTGGTAAATTTTGCTCAGTGAATGAACATATGACACTGACCATTTACAGCGGTGTATAAACAAACAAACAACAAAGAAGCATAACACGGTTTCCATCCGAACATTATTAACAGGAGACAACGTAAAGACAGAATTAACATCTAGAGCATGAATCATTAATGATATGTACTAAGGTGAAAACAGATGAACACACGAGCACAGTGGCTTCCTTTGATCAAGATAGGGAAGATGACTATTCCAGCAGTTCAGAATTCTAGAAGAATTTATTCTGAGATTTGTATCTTCTGAATATTTTCATTAGTGTTTCTCAAAGTCACAAAAACAAGCTGTAACCTTCCTCTTAAAGCACATTCAGATGTTTAAAATTGGCACTAACCCTGTGCAGAGGAACCCACTGGACAGCTTTTTTTTTTTTACATAGGAAAAATATTTGCATCCCCTTTGTTTGAAATCTTCTAATTTAAAGTTTGTATTTGGCTTTGTGCTTAGGAGAATGTTTGCAACGTGTGGCGCTTGATTGAGGACCACCTAATGTTTTTATTTTGGAAATATATCTGATGTCTTTAAAAATGCATCAAACTGCAGCAAGATGTGCTCTGGGTCCGAACTCCGGCCTCAGGTCTTTCTGTATAGAGTTTGCATGTTCTGCCCATGCATGCGTGGGTTCTCTCTGAGTTCCCCAACTTCCTCCCACAGTTCAAAAACAAGACTGTTAGGTAGACTGGTCTCTCCAAATTGTCCCTAGGTATGACTGTGTCGGTGCACGGTTGTTTGTCCTGTGTGTCTTTATGTTAACCTGCGATGGACTGGTGACCTGTCCAGGGTGTACCCCACCTCTCTTTCAATGACTGCTAGAGATAGGCACCAGCCCCCCACAACCCGGGAAGGATAAGTGGGTATAGAGTTTATATTATTGACGATGGATGGATATTAGGATGCAGGTTTGACTTCAGCAGCATATACTTCTACAGGAAGATAAAAAAAAATCATAATTACTTTGTAAATCAGAAATTTCCCCATCATAGGACAATAAAGGATATTTCTATTTTTATTCTTCTAACGCACCTCTAAAAGGATTCACCTACTGCAAAAAATACAGATATCTGATATATAGTTTAGCTAAAAGAGAGAAATTACTTTTTGAACTCTGCTAAATCTGCTCTGCAATTAAAGTTTGTTATATAACATTACTTGTCACTGTTTTTCCCTCTGCTGAATGTGTTTCAGATGGATTTGTCATTTAATTAAACACTCACCACTAACTCTTAGATGGAAAGGCAAATTGCCTCAATGGGTGCTCAACAGAACTGATGCACATTGTTGAGCCTGAACAGTGACTGTGAGTAGTTCACAGGAAAAAAAAAAAAAAAAAAAAAGCAGACAGCAATCGGTTTTTAAATGACCCAGCTGACTCATCAGTCTCTGACTCCAAAACTGGAAATTTTATTTCCATTCTAAATTGTCTGGGTCAAAGTGTAGATGGGCTGGAGGAGCCCCATAATAACTGTGCCAAGCCAGCAAGCCTGTTGGGTTTGGAACCATAAAAAAGGTCAGATTTGAATCAAAACATAAAATATTGCCAGATTATATAATCAAAACAAGCCAATAGAGCTCATAATAATAAATCAGTTAAATGCTTTTTCATCACATTCTGGGAGATAAAAATATATTTTAAGCAAATGTAAGGTCTGCCATCTGCTGACCATAACGCAATACTTCCTCTCATTTGATTTGCCAGATAAATTGGCAATTTGCTTCTCCTTTAAAATCCATCTGATCAGATTGGTTGGCTCATTTAACCTCCTGTGCAGAGACGGATGGAGTCGAGCCCAACTGATTCCACGGTCGAAATTGAAGGGACCAGCTGGAAGATCTGGAAACCTCTCAGCGATTATTTATTTTGATACCTCTTCAGTAATAGCATCTGGGTCGGATCATTGAAGGTTGATTACGTATGTAATTCATCTTTTGCATTTTAAAAGACAGTTGTGGAGTGTAGAGCTGGTAAATAGATGGCAGGGTCATTTCAAAGGAATCAGTTGCAGGTAATGATGTTACAAGTCATGATATAGTATATCATAATAACTGATAAGCATCTTTACCTTTTATTTTTTTATTTTTTAGGTTTACTGCTATATTGTTTTGGAAATATTGGTGAATAAATTAGCAGGCAGGCTACAGAAGCAGATAACTTAACTTGTGAGGCAATTTTTCTTCAAAAAGAAAAATCTACTGGAGAAGAACTTATATTCTGCTAAGTAAACTGTTTTGTTCTAGTACTGCTAGTAATTGTCGTTTGTAGCCTATATTCTTTCTTTAGCTCCTTTATGACTGTAGAAGGTCTAAAAGCAACTCTACAAAAAGGACCAAGGTTACCAGTTTTTGCACTGAAGACATATTTATTTTGTTTTTTAATTGGGCAATGCTTTCAGCTGAAGACTTTATCATGATGGCCTGTATTATTGTTTACAGCAGAGTCTGTGTCTTTGACACAGAGTCAACGTGTGTGCTCTCGATCAGAGGTTTTAAGGTGGCATACATACTTCCCTGGAAGGCTGTTCCTAGGTAGAAGAGAAAAGCACAGCCATGACCAGTCACATAGAAGCTTTGTAGAAGACAACCATTTGCCTTCTGGTAGATTATATCCAAGTTGAGTTGTATTTACTTTTTTCCAGTTCCCTGCTGCAGGTGCAACCAATTTAATAATCATGTGTTGATGTTTCCATTGTGTTGTTATACCAAATGGCTCAAGGTTTCAGGGATTTTATAAAGCTAATGCTGCTCAAGTAATGGGTGTGGCAATACATGTCATGTCCACTGTTGTGGACTGATGTGTCTGCTAAAATGTTTGTCATTCTTAACATAATCCTTTACAGTCCTATCTGTTGTGGTATGTCTGGCATTGTGTGAGAAGATTAAGTAGTGCAGCGTAGTTCCACAGTACAGTAAATGCTTGACCAAAGTAAAATTAACCTCAACTCAACAAAAAACAAATTTCTCTACATTGTGGCTTTTTGCACCTTGAACTGAGAACTGTGCTCCTTCTTGCTTCACCTTTTCTTGCTTTGTCAAGTTTGTTCTTTGTAGTCTGTCAGTCATTTTAACAGCCTGTCCATCCATGTTTTGGGTTTTTGGCAGCTCGACAGATCAAGCATTTGAAGGATGTGTTCTCTGACCTGACAGAGTCAGGGATTGATGTTATGCACATATATAGTTTACTGTAGTTCCAGTAACAAAGCAAAAGATGCTACAAATATGCATGTTCTTTTCAGTCTCTGATGTCAGATTAAATATTTAGTTTTCCATGTTATGTTGCGCTTTACAGGCAATTAAACTCACATCTGAGCCAAAATGTATACTGTGACTTGTAGGATTGAAAAATCATTTTTGCACAGTGCAATAAAAAAGTGACAAATAATGTAAGATCCATGTTTCACAGAAAACCTGACTGAGAAAATAGGATGAAAAACAATAGAAAAAATGTCTTTATACTAATAATTAACCTTCAACCCCGTACAACCACTCCCACCACCATATAGACACACATCCAAATACAACACACAAACACAGGTTTTAGAGCCAAACTGTAAATAAATTTAGCTGAGTATGAATGCAGTAATGTTGGACTCTCATGATTTTATGACAGTTTTCATTCTAAAAAATTTTGCACATACACAATCAGCAGAATAACAATGAGAGAAACAAAATTTGAGAACACCTTCTTTTAGTTCCAGCCTTATTCCCTTATGAAAATAAAAGGTTTTCCTCTTCAGGAGAGGAAAACAAAAGAAAATCCCCTACTTTCCTCTGCTGAGGCTTGTTCTCCTTGATGGTTTTTTTTCTTTGACGCCTTCTTGCGCTGTTGTTGGAGAGGAACTTGTACTTTTCCTTTCTCTTGAAATTTCTCTTTAAAATGACTTCAAATTGTATTATTTCCTTGTCAAAATTTTTTACTTATCTATTTGTGAAAGTTACAATGTCAGTTTCTGGGGCTTTTGTTAAAGTTGTAATGTATTTATGTATACATTAATGGTATGTATTTATAACCTTGTGTCGAGATATCACACTACACTCAGACATAAAACTGCAGTCTGTAATGTCTGACATATTGACATAACTGGTTCTTTTCAGACAAACACATTCAAATTAAGGGTCAGTCTCTGATTTATTAAATTTTTCATCTAAGAGTTTTTCTTATTTTTTCTTATTGCATCAAAACGCATGGAGCTTCCAAAGACAGTGGATTGAGATAACTGTATCAACATGCACAGCTTATGAGAGGGTTTTATTTTAATTTTCTCTTGACATTAGAGATGAAAATACATAGATTTTGCGAACACTTATGCATTTACATTGTTTCTTTATGTTGCCTTTCAGCTAACAAGTAATGTAGCCTCTGATTTCATGAAACCAGTATTTTTTCAGTTTGTTTGTTTGATGCAACTTTTTGAAGAGTTATTATTTTTTTTTGTTTAATCCTTAATGTGAAAAACAAGGCAGACATTTTTTGGATGAGTTTTGACATTGTTGAGGACAATGCTCATGAGTTATTCATTGTACTGTGACACATTTTTCAGAAACTGGGAAAAAATATGCTTAAAAGTTCTGCGAGCACAGGGCTTTTTTATTTTATCCTATAAATAATCATTTTACTGTAAGATAATAAGCTCTAACTGCCAGTTAGTGATCAAAGAGAGCCATATGAATATGGAATGAAGCATGAATTTAAAAAGAGGAGCTCCCTGGCATTTCAAGAACCGCACTTAATAATTTACAAATGTAGGTGGGAAGTAGAATGGTTGTTTTGTGATTTAAAACATTCTTTTATCTGTCATTGTGTCTATTCATAAACGCCATGTTTTGAGCTCATGGAATAAATGAAAAGCCAACCTCGTCCCACAGAGGCTCAACATGCTGTGAAGTGTACAAAAAAATAAAACCTTTCCCCTAGTTTGCAGGAATTCCTTTTCTTTTTCATAAATCAGTTGTACCACATCTTTAGAACAGTTCCCATATTATGCTTTGATGTTAATGTTAGGGTGTATGGACCAACCTACAGAACCTTTGCCCCTTGTTCTCTCTCCCTGGCATTAAGAGCAAAGACAAAAATGATGGCTTGTTGTTGCATTGAAGGATTGAAACAGCAGTGGGTGCTGTTGCTTTTGGTTGCACAACTGCTTAAAAAGCAAATACATGTGGAGAGAATACAGGAGAAAATACAGAAGTAGACAAGAAGAGGGAGTTGAGAGGAATAAACTATTTATGTATCTTTAAACACAGATAGAAGAAAGAAGTATAACATGTTTCAGTATGTTGTAGGTGAAAAATGCAGATAAAAAGAAAGCAAAATGTTGGCTAAATGTGTGAGATGAGGGATTAATAAGGGGGTGAAAAAGTAAAGAATGAAGGAGGAGAAACTGAGGAAATGTCAGAGTGAGGGAAAAGGTTTAGGGTGATAGTGACAGGAAAGGGCACGTGTAAAGAAAAGAGCTCACAGACTAAGTGCCTGAAATTTAAATGTCACATGGAGAATATAAAGAATCAACTGAACTAAAGAAATTCATAAAATGATTTTTATTTAGGATAAAGGAGGGAAAATATAGATTTTGTGGAGGACAAGGGATCAGATGTTTGACTTAAAGGTGTTCTAAATGAGTCTTCAGACTGTAAATTATTGCCTTTTGTCTGTGAAGCTTTCTGTGTTGTTTACATGAGATATATTAATATTCATGATTGCATCTCAGCTAAGTAATAAATATCTGTCTGACAGACTGGTTTGTAGATGATTGTGCAGTATTCATTGTTATGTATCTGGCCTTTTTGATTCAGTGAGATTCTATTGTTTAACTAATTTAGTTTATTGAGGGGCTTTAGAGAGTGAAAACTGTACTCCTAAATCAACGATGTGGTCGTGACCGGACTCAAGATTAAACCCCACTCGTATGCACATGCGGTCGGTGACCGCGGGCAGCAAGGAGGAGGCCCGTGAACTGGAGGTGAGCTCTACGGAACAACAGGTGGTGGCTTTTCTGGCGTCCAGGGACATAAAATTGAACTTGAACACTCTTGAAGCTTGTCATCCTCTATGCATGAAGAAGGGCAATGTTACTCCAGCTGTAATCTTGAGGTTTGTTACCAGGAAAGATAAAATTGCATTGCTGAAGCAAGGGAAAAAACTAAAAGGTCCCAATGTCTATCTGAATGAACACCTAACAAAAATGAATGCAGACATGGCCAAGAAAGCCAGATACTTAAGGAAAACAAACACAATTCAAAATACATGGGCCATGAACTTCAAGGTATTTATCAGACTCTAGGGTTCCCCTGAAGAAGCCAAGGTAGTTATAATCAAAGACGTGAAGGAGTTGGAGAAATATGACTATTAGGAAAAAAAATGGCTGTCTGTACACATACCACTAAGAATGTAGAGGTCCAGCAAAGAATTCTGAACACTTGGAGCTGCATTAATACTTCATTAATCTTCTCACTGTGTGACTATAAATACACCAAAATTCTGTATTTAAACGAGTAAGAACTGAGGAAGCAATAGAGTCTCTAAATCATGACTTAATGGAACAGGATTGGAATACTTTGTATTGTGAGATGAACATGGATTGTGTTTTCAATAAATTTTTGGATATTTTAGTTCATTATATGATAAAAACTATCTGAAACATCAATTTAGTAAACACAATACTGTTTTAAAATGTCCGTGGCTGCTTGTAAAAAGAAAAATACTTTATATAGACAATTTATTAGATTAAGGACTGAAGAATTTGAATATAGATATAAATTATATAAAAATAAATTAACTAAAATAATAAAAACTGGTAGGAAATTATACCAATCTATTAATTGACAATAAAAATAACGCTAAAAGGGTTTGGGATATACTAAATGCTGTAATTGAAAACAGTGCTAAAAGTTATTCGTATCTGGATTATTCCATTGATAAGAAGAGTGATACTTACAATATGAATCAAATCATTAATAGTTTTAATAAGTTCTTTGTAAATGTTGGACCAGATTTGGCAACAACTATTCCTGAATGTGGAAACAATAAAATGGAAGAGTCATGGATGAAAATGAATTCAAACACAATGGTTCTCTCTGGAGTAAGTGAGGAAGACGTAATAAGCATTGTTAATAAATGTAAAAATAAGCTATCAGTTGATTGTTGTGATACAGACATGAGATTAGTCAAAAGAGTAATTAATAGTATCTCAATACCTTTAATTTATATATGTAACTTATCATTTCAGACTGGATTATTTCCAAATAAAATGAAAACTGCAACAGTTTCACCACTATACAAAAGTGGAAATAAACATATCTTTACAAATTATAGACTGGTCTCTCTGCTCCCTCAGTTTTCCAAAATTTAGGAAAAACTTTTAATAGCAAATTAGAGTCTTTTCTAGATAAACATAATTTAATTAATGAAAGTCAATATGGGTTTAGGTCAGGAAGGTCAACGTCAAAGGCTATACTAGAAGCATTGTTTTGCTTTATTGGGGGGGTCTGAAAACCAGTCAGTATCTGGTGTGACCACCATTTGCCTCATGCAGTGCAACACATGTCCTTCGCATAGAGTTGATCAGGTTGTTGATTGTGGCCTGTGGAATATTGGTCCACTCTTCAATGGCTGTGCAAAGTTGGTGGATATTGGCAGGAACTGGAACATGCTGTTGTATATGCCGATCCAGAGCATCCCAAACATGCTCAGTGGGTGTCATGTCCGTTGAGATTGCTGGCCAAGCAAGAATTGGGTTGTTTTTCAGCTTCCAGGAACTGTATACAGATCCTTGCAACATAGGGCTGTGCATTACTATGCTGTAACATGAGGTGATGGTCGTGGATGAATGGCACAACAATGGGCCTCAGGATCTTGTCACAGTATCTCTGTGCATTCAAAATGCCATCGATAAAATGCACCTGTGATGTCCATGACATATGCCTGCCCATACCATAACCCTGCTGTCACCATGGGCCACTCAATCGACAATGTTGACATCAGCAAACCATACACCCACATGACGCCACACACGCTGTCTGCCGCCTGCCCTGAACAGTGAAAACTGGATTCATCTGTGAAGAGCACACCTCTCCAATGTGCCAGATGCCATCAAATGTGGCATTGCCTGCTCAAGTTAACTAACTCAGTTACAATGACGACCTGCAGTCAGGTCGAGACCCTGATGAGGACGATGAGCTTCCCTGAGACAGTTTCTGACAGTTTGTGCAGAAATTATTTGGTTGTGCAAACCAATTGTTTCCACAGCTGTCTCAGACGATCCTTGAGGTGAACATGTTGGATGTGGAGATCCTGGGCTGGTGTGGTTACACGTGGTCTGTGACTGTGAGGCCGGTTGGATGTACTGACAAATTCTCTAAAACGCCTTTGAAGACGGCTTATGGTAGAGGAATGAACACTCAAGTCATGGGCATCAGCTCTGGTTCACATCCCTGCAGTCAGCATACCGACTGCACGCTCCTTCAAAACTTGCGACATCTGTGACATTGTGCTGTGTGATCAAACAGCACATTTCAGAGTGGTTTTTTATTGGAGCTTAGGGCACACCTGTGCAATAATCATGCTGTCTAATCAGCATCTTGATATGCCACACCTGCGAGGCTTTAAAAGACACAAAAAAATTTTCTCTATGTCTGTGTTTCTGCACTGGTTCGTTTTCATTTCATAATATGGGCAAAATCCTTCTTCTAAATTCTTCTTAAATGGGCTTAATAATAAATACATCCAGAATTCTAAACTTCTCTCAGTTGCTAATGACACAACGTGATTGCCGTCTGGGTGCCTATGTGCAGCTGACAATGGGGAAGAGGCAAGGCACACTGCTGACATTCAATCTCAGGGCAACACAGAAACCCTTTTCATGTCATACTTCCACAATAAACTTGCAACCAAGAATGCTCCATTACGAATCACTTTGTTCTTTTCCATCGTACAAGTTGATCCGTCCAGATGACGGGCTCCTTGTGCTTTCAGAGCAGGTTGTTTAGATCGTGGAATCAAAGGGGTGTGGCTTACAACTCAGCCTTTGCCTGAACAATGAGATAAGAGGGGAATTCCTCGGAGAAAATAGCCAAAGGATAAATGTGTACGTCCTGATCCTATTTCAGGCTTTTCAAATCCATTCAGTGCTTTAAATACAAGCATACAGTCACCCTGTAAGGAGTACAGGGAGGTTAAATTAGCAGAACAAAGTGAGGGTTCTGTGGGTGGTTTTAGCGATTTCTACACCTTACAGGAGAAAGCCAGAAGGCAGACGGGCCTCTGTAAGGTAAAATGGGTTCCGGTTCAAAGGCCTCAGGGGTGCCTCCTCCTCCAGACTCCTCAATATATATCAATAAGAGAAAAAGGTGGAGATGATTGTATTGAATGTGCTTTAATTTGGGAAGTTTGAGTGTAAATCGGTTAAATAAAGTAAGTGGATCATTGATCGATATTTTTTAACTATATTTGCTTGAAGATATTTGCTTGATGATCCCTATGATTTTGATGCATTGATATTTTCCCAATGATTTTGATTATTTTCATGTGTATTTGCTTGATGATTTTGATGTTTTTGATGATTTTGCTGTTTACTTGATTGATGTTTTTATGATGTGAAGCACTTTGAACTGCCTTGCTGCTGAAATGTGCTATACTAATAAGCTTAACTTCAAAGTTTTTTGTGCACTATCCTCAACATGTTATTATATCTGCATCAAATCCTGCTGAGCAATGTATTTGTCAGATGTCATCAGTATATCTGGAATATCATCAGGTGCCTCCACTCTATGCACACCGTGGACTCCTGCTTCTTTTACAGCTGTCTTTGCTTTGTATCAGATCATTACATCACATTTCATAGTGCGTATGACTTTGTGACAACCTCCAAAGTGGATCAGGGACATGATATTGGTGGGTTGAAGTCAATCTCCCATTCCATGTTGGGATCTTTCAGTTGATAGTTGATCACAAGGTGTAAAGAACATATGCCAATTATGAAATGAAAGGATTATTGGAATAGGAGCAGAGACACACAGGAGAAGCAACCATACATGCACATACTCACTTTCTAAAGGCAATTTAAAGTGATCAGTTATGTTAACATGCATGGTTTTTGCCAAAGTACCCAGAGAGAACCCACACATGGACAGGGAGAACGTGCAAGCTCCATGCAGAAAGGCTCCTGGTCAAGATTTGAACCCAGAACCTTCTTGCTGCAAGGCAGCAGTACTAACAACTGTACCACCACAATACCCACTGTCGTAATGTCTTCAGTTTATTTCATAATTTGTAATGCTGTATATATTTTACTTATGCATTTGCACATTTACAATAGTTATGTTAATAGAGGTGTGATTTATGTTATTAAAGAGAACTGACTGAAGCACTGCCATGGAACATACTTATCAGAGTATTAACTGTGCTAGATGTTAATAAAAGATCTGAAAAACTGCTTACCTGCTCTGTTTTTGTTCTGTCTTTGTTTTATTTTTTTAAAAAAAGAAACCTCTCCCACTGTCCGGTTGTGTCCAGTGTAGCATCTCCTCTCTCTCACATACAGACACGTATATGAGATTAAAATGGACTGTGGTCATTTTTTAAGTCTTTTACTTACAAAATATTTAATTTAATTTGAAGAACAGATTTATTGTCTCAATATTTCATTATCAGTTCTACCAACAGATAGTGTGGGAGTCAGAAAACTATATTCTGTTTTCCTAAAGATTGATTCTTCTTTCATTTAGTACTATCTGTCCCATTTTTGCTGTATGACTACTTTTGTTCTTTGTTTTAAATAATAAAACGTGGCCATCGCTTTACAATAGTTCCCCTTAAAAGCTCTTTAACCTGACACTCACTGTACAATGTGCAGATTTACGGGACTTACTGTATATTAGAATTTCATATTTATTTGCAGAAATGGCATTTATCCTGATCTCCCATTAGTGCTAAAACTATTGGGGCCATTCAGAATAATACCTTGAACTTGTGTTTTCATTAGTCAAGTGCATTCTTTAACTGCAGATGTGTTGGTTTGGCTTAGATGAATTTCTCAGCAGGCAGAGGATAATGCAGCCCAAATATTCAGCCGCAAATTGGAAACGAAAAAAAAAAAAAAAAAAAAAAAAGATTAAAATTGCCAGCTGTTAGCTGTTTTAGGAAAAGGGGGTTTAATAGTTGCTGTTGAAGGTGATGGATGTTAAAGTATGAAAAGAAAGACTCCTCTTTAGTGCCATAATTGATAGAATACCTAGAATTATATGGCTAAGGCTCTCTGAATCTAAGTATTTTGGCTGTCAATCAAAAGAAGGAAGGAAGATGCCAGTGGGTGAGTAATTAGTTCCTGTCTTAAGTAGAGAGCTTTATGTATTTTGGTAATGTCATTGCATTAATGACAGAAAAATGACCTGGAGGATTCTGGATTTTTGTTGCCAGTAAATCTGGCAATGTAGAGGTCTTTGGAGGCAAATAGCATCAGGACGCTGGCCTGTGTGTGTTTGTGTGCTTGGCAGACTCTTTCTCTGAAGAGAGGATCTCTTTACAATTACAGTTAGTTACACAATTAAAATGTCATACAAATAATTATTAAAAACACTCACAAAAATGTACCAGTCTCATTTGGATCTGCAAGAACAACTATGTCCACAGTAAGGATAATTGAGAAGCTCTATTATTTTTAACACACTCCTGACACAAAATAGTTGGGAGGTTTTCAGGGCACTCACCTCTGCAAGAGACTGTAAACAGGCAGTCAGCATCCTACGGCTTTGCAGGATTTATTTTTACCATCATACCCTCTCTGAGATTAGCACTACAAAATCTGAACAAAAAGAACAGTGATGGGGGAATGGAGGGGGATGAAAAAGGCAGAGGCTTAGTGGGGGTGGAGGTAAATAGTTTTTGTTTGAAAAGAGATGTATTTTTAGGAAAAGAAAGGAAAGAGCATAAAGAGAATGTGGAACGAGGTGTGAGAGCTGAGTGGTGTCGATAGCACTGAAAACTTAAATTGATCAATTATCTACCTACTGAACAATAAGACACATGCAAAATTCAGAAGTGTGTGTATGTGTGTTAGTGGAGAGAGAGATGCTGAATGGTGTTGGATAGGAGGGCCCAACTGATTGTCAAACCTCAGATTTAGGAGGAGCACTGTGGCTTTTATCACTGCGGTGGAACAGTGGGCCATATTTTTATCCTCACAAAATTGCTGACGGGGTCATGGGAATTTGTCCTACATAGACCTCACACAATTACTCTTTCATGTGCAGTTGTTTGTGTAAAACAACTGCACTTGGTACAAAAAAAAAAAAACTAATTAGAATTTTAAGGGGGCCCACAGCTTTAAAATCTGTTGTGAATTTTAATTAAAGTGAAGATTTTTACCCAAACACAACAAATAGCCTCGTAAGACAAAAAAGGTTCTGTAATTTCTGTGTTGCCTACATCCCATTCATTGATATCTAATATGGCAATGGACAATAAATCTGAGCTAATTCAGTCCTTTTGGGGGGAAGTTCTGTCATCAACATGTTATTGCCTTTTAAATGGCTGCCTCCAAACAGTAGATGTTGCAAAAGAAATGATCTTCCTGTATTCAATAAGAGGTAGCAGAAGAAAAATCTGCGGGAAGTATGTTTCTTGTATACTACTCTACCTACACAGCGTGACCTTACAAGTGATTTTTTAATATCCGTGCTATTCCTAGCACGGATGTGCTGGGACAAAATTAAATGGCTTTCAGACTTTTCCCCTCATGCTACATGAGAGCCAGGGACCTAAAAAGGCTCAATAACCTGATAAATAAGGCTAGTTCTGTGTTGGGAACTGCTGTGGAACCTCTGAAAATGATGGTGATGCAAATGATAAGGATTTTACATAAAATCAAGAAAACTATAGACAAACCTGACCAATGTCAGGGTGTCCAGTTAGAGAGTTTGTCAAATTTGTTGTAAATCTGACCACTACATGAGATCTTTCCTGCCCACAGCCATCACCATCTATAAAAACTCCTTAATTAAATGAGTTACAACAACATTTAATTTCCCTTTGAGCTCAATAAAGTATATTTGAAATTAATTGAATTTGAATGTGAGAATTTACTAAAATAGGGAGGTGCATGACTGGCCAAAACAGCCAATCATGCCCCAGGTGCAACATTCCAGTTGCAAAGCTTGGCAAGTAAGATTGTTTGATGTTAAGAAATTGTCTTTTATTTTCTTGATAGTTTAACCAGGCCATAGTTTTTAGAATAACCTGGCTTTCAATGATCAGTGCAGATCGATGATTAAATCTGGCTATTCCAGTAGGTCCTGGTCCTGAAATCCATACAGCATTATCATATGCATCTTAGATGTTCTGCTGGCGCAATTTCCAACAAAACCACAACAAAAACTAAAAGAATTACAATGGTATGGGGTTTTATATGTGACAAACTATGTGTAAAAAGAGTTTGATTTATAGAATAGTCTGTATACTGTGTTTAGCTTTTAAAAACCAGTATTGTTCAGTAATGAAAATTTATTCCATATGTGCAACATTTATGTTATGCTCCTGTCTCCTAATTTAAATTTAATCTGATATATACACCACATAAAGGACTCGCTGTTCACTGGTAAATAATGTATCTTTTAGAAACTGCCTGAATTTGGTTGTCGAGGACAGGACATTTCTAACCCTACTAAAATCAATATTTTTACTTTACGAGTGTTGCATAAACCATGCTGAGGACTGCAGCTCACAGCAGCAGATGTCTGATTTTATTTTGTCTGAGCTTGAGAGAGGCAGTATTTCTAATCTAAGTCACTGAAAATTGTTGCAAAATGCTCGATACATGTTTTTTTTTAGCCTAGTACATAGTAGAATAAAACCATTGGAAACAAGCATGAAAATGCATGAAAACATGCAAAACCAGCTTTAATTTGTGAGAATATGGAGGATTTATGCAGTCTAGTTGATGGTAATCTTTTACCCACTGTGCAGACCTGTTTTCAAACTGAACTGAATTACTCCATGTGTTGAAGTGAGCAACCATATTGGCTTTGTACAATACTCTGTGGACTGTGCTCTTATGATGATTTATTAAACAAGCTTTGGACTGTTGGTTCCCACTCTGCTCATCTGCATTGTTCACTCTGTTCCAGCACTCGCAAAGATTTCAGGTTTTATCTGTCTACACTCTTCCTGCCATGCACAATAGGGTGCATTGGGACTTGATGACCAATCAATAAGGGAATGTAGTTCAATTTTTATTCTTAAGTTAAATGTATGAAGTAAAGTGACATAAGAAAAACAAAATTCTTCCAGGATGCTCATCTTTTTCTGCTGTTTTAACCATTTAATGCAAATATGTTAGTTCATATTTTTTTTCCTTTTCCTTTTTTGTCATTGGAGACTAAATGATTAAACAAGCTGAAAGTAAAGTTAACATGGTTCTTTGAACATCTCCAGTCTTTTTTAAAAAATTGGTAAAGGTTTCTTGTCACACAGCAGCTCTTTGATTAATAACTCTGTGAAACACGTACTTACACAAGAGACTCCATAGGAAGCCAGAAAATGATGTAGTCGCATTCTACAAAGTGTATTTTTACTTCAGTCTTCTTTCTTAACCTCTTGCAGGAATCTGTTGAATTTTTGCTTTTACCTTTATTTTTCAAAAAAAAAAAATAAAAAATCCCAATTAATTGTAGTTTCACTGAAATATCTATACAGTTGTCAGCAAGAAAATACAATACAGATCCTTTTCAGATACTGACTATTGGTTATTGGAGCATAATACTTTTATTTGGCTCTAATATTTCATATTCGAGAGAATCTTGATTCAAATTTGCTGCCTTTTCCATTGAGAACAATAGTTTTAATTATCACCAGGAATAACTAAAATCCATTTTAACAGCTGTGAAAATGTATTTTTTATGTTAAAAAAAACCTGAGAAAGAAGAGAAAGTGCACACTTGTCAGCTCTGTGTAGAATAATAAACACATCAGGACATACCTGTTATGAGCCTTTGGTGTTTGGGTTTTGGTTTTCAATTTGTTTGCATGTAAGCACTTCTGAGTTCTTTATTATTATTAAAAATGTCTTGCTGCACTTAGTTCATTTCTCTGATTTCATTAATGTTAGAATGGTTTTGCCATATTCATCAATTTCCTTGTGTTTAGTTCCTTATTTCCTGTGTTCTGTTCTGTGTATTTCAGTTTATCCTCTTAGATCATTGTTAGCATTTCTCCCCTTTGGTTTGTCGGTTTATTTGTGTCTAGTTTAGTTCCCTCTATGTTTATTAAGCACCTTGCCTCAGGCTCTTAACAGCTGCCCTTCACAGCTGTTAAGAATTGCCCTGATTAGCTCACTTGCATCCACTGTCATTCTCCACCCTTCCTCTTGATATAAGCTCTCTGGTTCTCATTGGTCTTTACTGGTACTTTATTTTATCATGGTCTCTGTTATGCTCTCTTTGGTGGTTCATTTAGATGCAACTTTAAATTCCTAAACACTTATCCCAGATTGTTTTAAGAGAAGAAAGATTTTATTTTATAACCCTGCCATATTCTTTAAGCCATATTGGTTCAGTGGTTTCCGAATTGTCCTCTCAGGATCTTTAACATTTAACATTCTAACCGAGGCCTGAAAAATATGAGATAGAGTTCTTAGTGTTTTGTAGTTACTCAAATTATTTCTCTATTTTGCCTTGGGGTAAATATGCAGGGACATCCACTCCTTGGAAGATTGGCATCCATCTTTTGTGCTTCCATTTGCAAAAAAAAAAAAAAAAAATGCTTCTCACCATAAATTGGTGGACTTCAAGTTGCTACAAAATGGCCTTATAACTCGTCCCAAACTGAGCAGTAACTGGGCAACAAACACTGTTTCCTTAAGATCATTGGCATCGTGCAAACGCATTTTTATGCCACAGAGCTGTCAGCTGCCAAAGTTCTGATTTTGTAGAAGGGGTCACCCTTATGATGATGAGTGCTTAACTATAATTTCCCTTATAGATCATATACAAGTACCAAGGGATCACTTTCTTTTTACACAAAACCTTTGGATTTTGTCATTGTGTGGATTTTTAAATTTTTGTTTACTATCCTCTGACATGCTAAATCCTGGAAATAAAAGGTACTGTATCCATAGCATAACTAAATACTTTTAGAAGGAAAGCTTTGTCCTTAAAGTTTTCAAATTCTCTCTTTCTCATATTCATTTTTCTTCAACTCTTTCCCTCTACAGTCCCTTTCAGCCTCCTCTGTATCACATTTTGTGAGTCTTGATCTCATGTAGGCAGATGTGTGGGTGTATTTTTTGCCAGCAATTTTCCGAGGATGTGCATGCAGCTGATAAACAATGTTTTAGTTTTTTTTCTGAGAGATAAAAACACAGCCATAAACTTGCTGCTTTGCATTTCAATGCATTGTGTCTCTGTATGCATTCTAATATACAGTTCATGGAAATACACGTTAAACCGTATTTTTTCAGTATGTAAGTGTTAGGAAGAGAGTAGGCCATGGAATGAGAGACAAATCTTAAATTAAGCAAAGTGTTGATGGATGGAATTGCCACATGCTTGCATACACAAGGAGAGACCACAGGGAGCTTCAAAAGATTTGAAGTTTTACAGTTTAGCTTCATGTTTATACAAATTGTTTTCGCTATAAATAAGAAAGTAGAATTATTTTTGACATACACCTCAGGAGTCAGTTTTGCAACATATGTTCCATTCAAATATTACATCAGGACAATTTCCACTTACTTTCCCACCATCTACGTAACAGAACAGAACCTTATAGTTTCTTGTCATCTTTCAGCTAAGATATGAAAATATTATAGCCAACGTCAAAGAAAAGGAATACTGTACCTAAAATAGGCTTTTTTCGATGTGGGTGTAGGCTGACTCTGTATCACTGTAAGACTAAGCTGATTCCTTCACAGCTGAGTTTTCAGTGTCAAGGCTTCCCCAAGACTCTGCCAAAACTAGAAGGTTTTCAAATACTGAACTGGTTTGCTCAATTGTGAACAATATTTTTCCTCTCTCTGCACTCATCTGTCATAATTTTCTTCCATCTCTCTCTGGACCACCTCTCCCCTGTTCCTCTCTCTCATCTTCCTCTCCTATGTGGGCTGTAATCTCCATTCACAATGATATTACACTTTACCAAATCTGCTTTATGTTTGCCCCCTCCATTTTCAGCTTTTTTGTCTTTACACCTCTTTAATTGACCCTGTTGTTCCTTCTTAATAATCAAAAGTCATGCACGTATTTTATCTTCTGTTTCCTGCCTCCTTTCTTGTTCCAATCATCCATTTTTTTTACCTACACTTTCAATACTACCCCTCAAGCTTCCTTTACACCTCTCGACTCCCTGCTCCTCTTTCAAAGATCCCATACTATTCCTTCACTTCCTAATTTCTCTGTTCTTCTCTTCCTCCACTGAGCCCAAGCATTTGCAGCTTTGATCTCTCTGCCATTTTTCTAAAAAACATCCACTCCATCCTCTGAACTTAGCTACCATGACAATATGAGAGAGAGAGACATTTATGGATAATAGGAAGGAAGGTGAGAGAGTGTTTGAGTGGTGGATCATAAGATTTTGAGCGACGAATTGGAGCAAGCCGGGTTAAACTGAGAGGAAAGGAGTCCTTAACGAGGTTAGCCTTGGGGTTGCTACAACTATGGAGAGAAAGAGTGGTTCGGACGAGAAAGACAGAAACACTGCTAAATTCTTGTGGTGCAGATAAGATTGAATGAGATTAAAACATTAAAATGCTGACCTTGAATGCCTGCAGTGGATTAGAGTTCTTTCAAAAATGGCCAAAACTGACACATAGAAGTTGTTTGGGTAAAAGATTGAAATCATTTCAAGACTTTTTCTGCTTGATCTCTTCGACTGGAGTTTCATGCAGATGCCCCTTTTAAGGAGAGAGCATTTTAAATTGAGGTTTGTCCACACTGCAGTTCATCAGTGTTTTTCTTTGCCTGCCCACTCCAGCTGATCAATTAGCTGATTCTTTTCCACTCATTAAAATGCAAAATCTCCTACAGAGGCTGCTCACTGAGTAACTTTAGTATGCTTAGCTTTGCTTCCTAACTCTCAAGATGCTTTCAATCCAACCTTCACGCCAGCTCCTTCTTTATAAACTGATTGACTTAATCAGTGTCTTGTATGCAACACATGCTTTACTTTACATATGACATATTCTGTTTGCACCTAAATGTTACTTGAAAATGCATTTATGTAAATGCATTGCATAAGCAGCACAATACTGAAAAGTCCACACAAAGGACAAAAATAAAACTAAAAATGATAAATACTACTGAATATTAGTGTGTCTTTCTCCTTTATTGACTGGCCATAGAGTTCACCTCTTCGACCATGGGCAAGACTTTTTGTTGGGTTGCTTTAGTCTCTAGCACACCGACTCAGTAGTGCTGCAAGATATCAGAAAAATGTCTGAGATAATATTAGTGAATATTGATATGATTATGATTCATAACCAATAACCCACTGACTCTTCTTTTGTTCCACCATTACAAGGTTCCCATCACTCTCTGTAAACTTTCTCTCTCAGTCACTAAAGTCTTTTTCATGTGTGGGCAGTAAAACCATCTCCATCGTCTATACCCACTTGTTCGTGAAGGATTGTGGGGGGTTGGTGCCCATCATTGGGCGAGAGGCAGGGTACACCCTGGATAGGTCACCAATCCATCACAACCATGCACACTCACACCTAAGAACAAATTAGAGAGACCAGTTACCTAACAGTCATGTTTTTGAACTGTGGGAGGAAGCAAGAGTACCCAGTGAAAAAAACATGCAAACTCCATGCATAAAGACTCTAGGCTGGGATTTGAACCTAGGATCTTTCTGCTATAAGGTAACAGTGGTACCAAATATGCCACCATCTGAACTAAGTTTTTCTTTGCAGCCACACCTTACAGCCATCGCATTTTAATATACTGTGCACATCTACCTTTGGGATACTCTGTTCCTTCTCCTCACTGGACAGATTGGAAAATAAGGCTTCATCATATGAAGTTACATTCAAACTGGCAACTTGATGATGACTAATTTCTTTTTGGGGTAGCCATTTTGTCGTGCAGTGATGCCTGAGTTAGGTGACCCACACTTAAAGTCATCAGTCTTTGACCCATCAGCCTTGTGCTTGCTTTCTTTCTTTCACATTTTTTTCCTTTTTTCTTATCAAATAGACATAAGGCAGGGGTTATAAAGAGAAATGAGAAAAAATAAGGACGAACAAAAAAGAGAAAAAGGAAATAGAGAATGATGGAAGCAATGATGGAATGATGGGCAGCTAAGTTTGACTTCTTCCCACACAAAGAGAGTGAACGACACCAGAAAGAGGTGAAAGATGGAGGAGTGGGGAGGAGGCTTCCCTGTTAGAAAGAAGGACTCGCTCTCTGTCTCTCCTTCTTCTCTTTGCCATGTGACTGGCCAGAGCTCCAATACCGCTCTCTTTCACTCTCTGCCTCTACTTCTATCCTTCGCTCAGCTTACGCTATGCCGAACTGAGGAGAAAGAGGAGGAGGAGGAACAGGAGAAATAGAGAGAAAGAAGCAGGAAGAAGAGAAAGAGTAAAGAAGAGGGAGAGGATGTTTTCTGTTTCGCTCAAGTGCCGGATGGGGGTCATCAGACGCCGAATCAAGGGTACAGAGTGCATTTGTGCTTGTCAGAGTGTAAGATTGTTGCTAAGAATGACACCAGTATATCTGTCAGCTGTTTGCTTTTCTTTGTGTGTGTGTGTGTGTGTGTGTGTGTGTTTTAGATGGTTGTTGGCATATGTTGGATCAGCATGTTATGTTATGCATCCTTGTCAACACAATGAATACTATATATATGTCGCTATTTAGGTAAAAAGTGTAACTGTGTTTCTAAGTTTTTGTTTCCTTGACTGCACAAACATTTAGACATGTTTAAGTGTGGAAACCTGTGTGTACCAAGTAAATATTCATCTAAACTATCTTTGTGTTCCTCTGCGGCTACATTGTAATGAAAATACCTCATCGATAATGTTGAGTTCATGTAATATTCCCATATGTTCATCCTGCTTGCAGCTTCTTTTTTACTTCCCTATTCAAGTTTTTTCTCTTGCTAGCTTTGCTACCATACTGATTGTGCACAGGAATCCAACAAAAAATGGAAGGGGTCTGTGCTTTGAATGAAATGAAAAGATGTCGTCGTCCTCTCAGTGAGTCGGTTTTCATTACACAAGCAGGTAAAGTGTCTCAACTGGTGTTCGGAGACAAGTTACTCTTGCTTTTATTCAGCTTTGTGATTTCAGCATTTCTATAAGTCGGTTTTCTAAGTTTTTATTGCTTTCATTGCTTGAGATATTGTTACCTTGTGGAAATGTTGTTAATGCAGTGATATTACTGATGGTATCATTCTGAGCAGGTGAAATGGTTCCTTTACAAAGATACTTAACTCGACCCCGAAGAGCTTTTTCTTCATTTCACTTGTGTGAACCTCAGAAGTGCTTCTTGAGGGACAATAAACTATATATTTGTTTTTATTATTGTTTTAGCTTAATATACCCCAGCACTACATGTTTTTTTGTGAAGTGTCTGAAGAAAAGCACATAAGGACATGACATCCAACATACGAAAGGTAAAAATCAGTATGGTGTGTCAAATCCAGGCAATACCTTTGAACACAGCGTCCGTACAAAGTCCAAGTTGAAAAACTGTGAGAAGCCTAATATTTTATGCATGTAAATTCTAACAAGACACAATTTTGTGGCAAGCCCTCCTGTCCTGAGAGGACCACTGTTGAAGAAGACAACATAGGTTTTCCATTTGCAACCCTTTCTGTCACTTTAGCAGAATCAGAATCAGCTTTACTGGTCAAGTTTGTGCACACAAGCAAAGAAATCAACTTTGGTTTCTTGTCCTTTGAGTACATACAGATATATAAAACATAATCTTCATTATTTCCTCACAGGCAGGTTCACAATATGTGACCAATCCACTTCCTCCTTCCAGACAACATAGTGGCTGGTGTGTCTAAACTGCTTTACTGTTTCTCATTTTGTCATGTTATAACCCAAAAACATCAATCTGTTTTATTTTGATTTGATGTAATTGACGAACACCACATTGTAAATGATTGTGATATTGAAGAAATATGATGAATACTTAGATATTTTTTTTTCTTATAAATAAAACACAAAAAGTGAGGAGAGGAGAAATTTTCAGCCCCCTTTTATGATGGTACCCATAGCTGGCAAGAAGTGCAAACTGTTCCCTTCAGATATTACCATCATGAATAAATAGAGTACATCTTTGTGTAATTTCTTCTTACTTAATCTAGTGAAGAAGATAATTTGAGAACAATATCCAAAATGGAATTCTAAAGACTAAGGAACATCACAGAAGGGTCAGTAATAAAGTTGTATATAAGCTTAAAGGAAAGTTAAGTATAAAACAATACCCCAAGCTCTGAGCATCTGAATGGTCAGTACATCATTCAGAAGTGGAAGGAGTGTGGCACAACTGCAATAACTTGATGCAATCTGTTGGGTTTCCTTTTTTAAACCAATTTCAATAATAAACTGAACTTGACTGCATTGTTTGATAACTAGGATCAATTGGAATTTATGTATGATGGAATCGAAATAGCTTTTTTGTAAAGTGACGTGAGATGACGTGTTGTGAATTGAGGCTATATAAATAAACTGAAATGAACTGAATTCAAACTTAACAAGTCATGGAAGTCCACCTAAAATTACATGAGATGCTCAGAGAGCATCGATCATACCAGCTGCTTGTAACTTTAAAGAAGTTGCAGAGATTCACTCCTCAGGTGAGAGAATCTTTGCAGGAAGACTATTAGTTGTGCTCTCCTCAAATCCGAGCTTTATCTAAGATTGGCAAGAAGAAACCCGTTGATGAAAGAAAGCCATGCAAGGGAACACAGAAGAGATAGAAGGGACAAAAGAGCTGGTCAGAGCTGATGGAAGCTAAATACAGGACAACACTGAAAAAAAAAACTTAAAAAAAAAAAAAAAAAAACTTTCAGAGGCAACAAAATAAGATATGAAGTTTGTGGTTGTAACATGTAAAAAAGTTCAAGAGGTATAAATACTTTTCCAGTTCTTCTTTAATTGAACACTTAAAATGCTCTGAGATCCCTCAGCCCATTGTATTTAACAGGAAGTCCACGGTGTTCTTTCAACTTGTTGCAAGTTTGCAAAATCCTGCAAAGGCCAGACACAGTTTCTCATTTTAGAATGTGGTTTTCATCCATTGCGAAGTCACTGTTATTATTATTTTTTTTTTTATAAGAAGGAAGTTATTCTTGTGATCCTGTTACCATAGTTGAAGCTGCTGCACTGTTTGAGACTTAACCCTTTAACAGCCCCACCAAGAGAAAAAAAACTGGGAAAAATCTTTGTATTTTCTATTTCTTTGGGTCAATAATGATCACAAACAAGGATTTTTTTTTTAAACACACCCCACAAACATTACCTTGTGCCATATGGCTGAGATGTATCTTCATGCTAAAAGTACAGGAAGTACCACATATCATAAAATGTTAAGTATAACAATAAAGATATCTCAAATTTCTTTTTTTTTTTTAGATATCTGATTCATTTTGTTTGCATTACATAGATTACATAGGTTAGCTTGCATTACATAGCTTAACTGCATACCTGAGCAGTTAAGCCACGTTTAGCTAAATCTCGTGCTTCTTGCATTCAGTGTAAAAAAAATCTAAATAAAATCGCATGTTGTGTTACCAGGTTGTTCATAAGTGCAAGTTTTTATTATTTGCAGTTGTTTCCCAGATCTCTCAGCCAGTCTCTTCTCCAGGTCTGGTGGATTTTTCTACAGCTCAATGAAACTTTTGTTTTCTTGCCAAACAGGGGATTCCTTAAGGGCTTTTTCCTACATCCTTAAATGTTTTATAGCTCTTTGTGTGCTATCATATTCTTAATAGAATACAGCATTTTTGCAAATGTTTTCACCACCATTAAAGCTACATTGTTTTTATCCAGATAAAAGTGCTCAGCGACGACCACAGACGGCGTTTTAAGACTACTCATAAGTAATTATACTTTATCATTCCTCATGCACTTGCTTTCCATTTACAGCAAATACGGTCCATCTGAAAGAGATGCTGCAGATGATATGTCTTGCATGAGCAGAATTATGTTTGTTTCAGAATATTATTACATGTGAATGTGTTATAACACCCACGTATGTGAGCAAACTTTTGAAATTCATGTAATATGAATTCTTTATTTTGACAGGATTTTATTTCAAATTCTTCACCAGTTAACATTTTATGCCCAACTGAACTTCACTGGATGTGTTGTGATTTCATGTGTATTGATCCTGTTTGTCTTGTCTTGAAGGGAACGTGTCTTATACAATAAACTAAATTGCATATATCATGTAACTTTTAGTTTGTATTGTCCATGTATCGGCTTATTCTTGTCTCAGGATTTGTAACATATCATAAATAACAGTTTCTCAGTGGGTTTTTGGTCCAGAGGGAACTTCTTTATGGGGAATGTGTCTGGTATTTCAAGCATGACATGTTTGGGACCAAATGTTTACAGAATCTGCTGGTGTGTGAGACCCAGAGTGAAATTCATAGTTTTTTTTTTTTTTTTCATGTGGTGATTGGAGGCACTTTGTTGTGTGTTTGTGTGTGTGTGCATATGTGTGGGTGTGTGTGTTATTGTATGTTTTAAAGGACCAATCTCAGAAGATCTAAAAGCAGTTTAGATCACTACACTCTCTTCTTCTCTCTGTGTGCTTGCTGAGATTCAATATAAATGAGGCCGTGGTTCACACTATGACGTATTCGTAAATGTGTTTAGATGGCCTGTTTACATGGCTAGGTGATGTCAGTGGTGTTTGGGAATACAGCCTTGTTTCTGTGTGCATGAATGTTTTCACAAGGGAGCGAGGGAAATAGGACCTCACATAAAAGTTGTACATTTTTATTTAGTGGAAATATAAGGAGAAGCTATGAGTAGCTTACCTATCTGGAGATTATTTCAGACTATATTTTCCAGTTCTGTGATCTGCAGGTGGTCTTTACTTCTCACAATCCGACGAAAGAGCCTAGCTTTGTCAAAATTCCACAAAAAAGACACGCACTGACGTACAATTGAGGTTGAAAATTTATTTGACTTAACTGAATTAACTGAGTCTTTGTTTGATCAGGGTTAAAAAAAAAGTCTAATTTACATAGGGTGATGGGCGTAATCTAAAATTGGATCCACTGTTTGGATAACATTTTCTTTCCAATAAATTCAAATAGTGATATAAATGTAATCTCTTGACCTTTGCCTCATCAGATAATGAAAACCTATGTAGAAAATTTTGCCCTTGATGCCAAGACTTTCTAAAACTTATTCCCACTTCTCTCAGACACCAGAAAAGTCTTTGTCACAGCAACCCTTTACCTTTGATCAACGAGACATATTAAGCAGTAATTTTAAAGATCTCCAATGAATTCCTATTATTCTGCAACATCTGTTCTGCTGTACTTTGTTCTCCCTGAAATGAAATGAATAGTTTTGAACTGATGTCCCCTGGAGAGCTTCTGCCTGGGAACCAGAAATACCAACAAAGTTTGCAGAGTGTAGATCATGCTGACAAAACAGTAAGAGGTAGGCATCCCTGAGGTTGTTTTTGGCAGAAGGCTGAAACAATAAACAAAAAGAGGCAGTGTAATTGTTACATCATTGCTGAATTTGGCTCTAACCTCTGTGAGCCACTACTTTAGCTTTGCGTCCTGTTTAACTATTAAAAACACTTCCAAGATTCTGATAAAGATAAGAAAACATAGGATAAAGCAAACAATTTACTTGTCTGGAAACAGCGTAAATAAAAATCGCAAAGAAACCCATTTGTGAAAGAAAAATTAATAATAAATCTGTCAAATAAGATCTGAACATGCAGACAACAAGAAAAAATACCAACAGAACATTTAAATACCTGATCCTAATCTAAGACCCACCAATTTTGTTGGTAACTCTTTGCATTAGGAAACTAAAATAAACCAATAACCAATATTACTGTCTTCCTGATCTGCAAATCTGTTACTATAAATTATCTTGTATATTTCTATCAAACCCCTGAATAATTCTTAGAAATAATTTTCCATGGTGCCCTGTGATGCACAGGCAAACTATCCAGGGTGTACCCTGCATCTCACCCAATGACTGCTGGAAAAAGGCACCAGATTTAGGTTCTTCCACATAAGAATTTTTTTTTTTTTTTTTTTTTTCTAAAATGGGAAGCATGGTGTTTTAGGGGGTTCTGAAACATTTTCTTTTAAAATGGGTTCCAGAGTCAAAATTTGCCCCTCCTTTATTCGTAAGGACAGCGAAAACTCGTCTTTTGTGAAGGCACTGCCATATTAGCCCAACTTCTAACCTGGCCTATATTGGCAAGCACAAGGATGTGTACAGATTCTATATTCTATGCTAGAGCACCTGCCCTTTTTCCCCTGGACAAAAAGTGCCCTTTTGAAATCTTTTTTTTTTTTTTTTTTTTTTTTTTTTTCCCACAGTGTATCATGTGTGGCCCAAGCTAGGATTTCTGGATTTAAAAGTCTATGGTAGCAATGCCCCACAAAATATTTTAATCATACTCACACCTCTTCTCTCCTCCACCATCGGATAGAGCCCTGACCTGGTGACGGGCCGGCTAACCCTCCAAGTAACAAGCAAAACGAATGTATTTGACTCTTAAAGTTCAGATGCAAAAGTTAAAACTTGCCTCAGTTTAGTCTAAACAGAGAAGGCCAATCAATGGCATACCCTTCCCTTCTACGTCTTCTATGGCTGCCACCAGCCGCCAGGAAAATGTTAAAAATGTAGCTTTGAGTTTAAATTAGAAAATATAATTTCAAATGTATCATTTGTGTGTCAAATGTGCCTGTTTTTCCACTTGTGCCCCTTCCCCCAAAATGTCTGTGCACGTCACTGTGCAAAGGCATCATACATAACAACAATAATGGCGGATTACATGCTCATGGCTATGCTGCAGCAGGTGCAAACAGTTTTGCAAAAGACTTCACTTGCGCTTTGTTGTTCACCTTTTTTTGTTTCTTTGTGTTTACCAGCAACCTCTTGTGGAGACTTCATGTGCATGCCCCACTCTCCACGTTTTGCGTCCCTTACAGGTCTGGGGAAGTCTGAGACTCCGTCCACACAGAGATGATTTTAGGTGCATCCACTAAAGTTTTTTGCCATTTTGGCTGTGCATCCACACTGATTCGGTGACTTGGGAGACCAGAAACGATCTTTTTTTTAAACCAGGTTTCAGAGTGAATAAATTTCAAAACGCCGGTTTCATGTTTCCGTATGGCTCTGCTAGCAACGTCTTTTTTTTAAACAGTGATGTTGTAGCTCCATCTCTCTCTATCCCTCTCTCACAAATGATAAACATGGCGCCGTTTGGTGTTTTTTGTCATTCTGTGGCAGTGTTACAGCGCCACCAATTGGCCTGGCATACATACAACAGCATTTTCTGTGGTGCTGCATCCTCTCATGTGGACACGCATTTTTTCTTAATTGTTAAATATTTAATGTGCTCATCTCCGTGTGTACAGGCCTAAAATATAAAGTGATTTTGTTCAGATGTGAGTAGATAAGGTTGCTTGTGAGTTGGGTTTCATCTTGAGAACTAAAATCTTTAATTTGTGGCAACAAAGCCAGGACTATGAGATTTTAAAATGTTTGATGTATGTTAATAATCTTCTGCCACTCTGACTTATTCAGTTTTTTTGTCCTCTGAGCTAATACTTCACCCAAAAACATGACAGCAACAACAAGCATCTTTTCTGGGAGAGAAATTTTCTTCTCTTTTGACTGAGTCTTAAAAGTAAGTTTTTGCTGCTGATCTCTGTCCTTCACAATTCACCATGGACACTGAACTTATTATTCAGTATACACACTTTGTGTAACCTGCTCTGCGGGAGATAAAACCTTAAGCTCAAATTATTTAGTTTGTGGCATGACGTAGATTTATCCTTGCTGTAACGCTGACTAAATCATCAGGAAATAACATGATTCAATTTTAATCTGACCTTGAGTTGTGAAGGGGTGGTCCTCTCCACAGTTCTGGTTTAAAAAAAAAAACAAAACAAAAAAAAAAACAGTATAGCTATTTAAAGATCAAACTTCCTTTCCTTGGAAGAAACCTGAATTGAAGGAAAGACGACAGAAGATTGATTACAGATCTGACCAAATCATATGAGTTTGGTGCAATGAAAAGGTCAAAAATTAGACTTTCCTGAGTGTTTTCTGTTAATCTGTAAACTTGATCTTCCTGTTGAATTAGAAGGAATTACACACTTTTTGCATTTCACAAAACACAGTTGCTAGGTAACTTATAATTTGTGCTCATTTAGTTTTTTTTTATAGTTTTGCCATGAATAAATTCAGAAAATAAAATAAATGGAATATAAATAATATAAAATAGAAAAAAAAAAACTGATATTCTCCCTTCTTCTATATTAAAACTATATTTTGTTTTAAATCCTTTCATTTAAAACAAAAAATAGTCACCTGCCGTAATTATGCATATTAATGACTCCTTTTATTACCTCAGTCTGAATTCACTTTTTACTTATCCCTATAAAGGGGCATTAGTGCATACACCCTAGCACAGAGCAATAATTCTTCTACATGGACAGAAAATATTTTCCACCAAACCCAGTAATCCCCAGTAATGAAGTAGTACTAAATTGGTGCCTTTTTAATGGAACATTGATTGTTTTATGTGACACTTTGTGAATAAACAGATGGGGCAACAGATTGGTCTCTCAGTTAAATGGACCTAAACAACAGCTGAAAAAATGTCCTCAGGGCAGAGAATGAAACCCACCCACTAAGTTGTGCTTTTGAAACTGGAGTGCTGCAGATACAAAAGGCAATGTATTATGAGGGGTGTTTGATTTTGGCTTAATGTCACTGATAATCAAAGAAGATGAACCTCACTGGTATTGAGTGAATTCTTTCCAATGAAAATCTAAAAAGAGAGCTACATGGGCGGATTTTGCCATTCTTTGGTGATTAGCCAATGTCAGGTAGTGTTAATCCAGTGGGAGAAAAAAGGTATTTGCTTTCAAGACTGCCAAGACTTTATCATCTTAAAGTTTTCATTTTGCTTCTGTCAGGTTAAGAAACAAAGTTAGTTTGCGGAGAGAAAGGGTTAAAGACAAACCATTGTTTAATAAAGGCGGAGAACTTGGTCAGAAAATAAAAAAAAATAATAATAGTGTAAAGATAATCTTTGCTTCCAAAATAAAACTGGAAAAAGTGTTTGTTTTCTACAAACATTGTAAATATTGTTAAATTTAAATAAAACCTAGAAAAGCAACTACAAGCATCACTAAGAAAAAAAAAAAACATATCCTCAACATGCTCTTTGGAAAGCATGGAAAAGTATGTTTTCATGTCTTGTGTCCCCACCTCTAACCTGACATATTTCAGGATGCACTGTTCTCTGGTGTATTTAGAGAAGTAGAGGCTGTCATGACCAGTATGACATTATTGATAAAGGTTCAAAGTGTATTCCAAACTGTGGTTGGTACACATCATCCACTTCTCAGAGTTTGTCATTCATTAGAGTAATCCTTCCATCCCTCAGCAGGGCCCTAAAGCTCCACAGTGAGCTACTTAATGCAGAGGAGGCATTACACAGACAAGCTTCGGTTTCCAACTCAAGCAAGCTGTACCAGACAGATGCTCTGGTGCACTACAGTCCCCTGGGATACAACAGCACACAGGTTAAATGATGAGAAAGTGAAGAAGTTTCTGGCTGTGAAGCATTGAAAATTCACAAGGCCACTTGTGTTTGCTCCCACTATCAGACCTCACTTTCTGAGCTAACTGAACATGCAATTTAAAAAAATAATTCAGCAGAGATTAAAGTTAGACAACAGTAAACATCGCTATGCAGATCTTATTTTCTGACACATGCACACCTCCTTCTGTGCAGCTAAACTAAGGAATCTGTTTGCCTAAACTGTACTAACATGACTGAGTTTAGGCTCTGTAGACCTCAGCGATGTTCATTCTTTTTTAATATTTATTTTATTTGGTTATTGTAATGCCCCATCACCTTTTTTTCACCACTACACCTAAAAATACAACATAATATTGGATAATCATGTAAAATAGATGTTGAATATACATAGATTATTGTCTGAAAGTCATTATTAGTTAGTAGATAGAATTTGGTGAATTCAGCAATTTACACTGCATAAATATTTTTTCCAGGAACTTGGTCCTTTAAGCTACATCTTTCTTACACTTTTTGCAAAGGAACTGGGTTCTAAGCATAGATGGGGACATGTTCCATGGTGATATTTTACTCCAGTAAAAACCATCCATGGTAGGAATGGAGTTCTGTGATGTTTGGTAAAAGACCCAAGTGTATAGAGAAAACACAAAAAATGCAAACAAATATTAACAGAGGTTAATAAAGAAAAACTTACAATTAAAGGACAGCTGAGAGACACAGACATGGGACTAGGACCGGGAAACTGGGAGAATAATGGAAAAAAAGATGGAGAAACCAGTGAAGAACAATGCAAACCAGAAAGGTTAAATACATCAAGGGAGACAAGAGAGTGGTTTGAGAACCAGAGGAGTTAATCAGAGGTAAATGGAGGCAGCTAGGGAAGAGAGCAGGGAGAGGGAAATTAGGAAATGTGACAGGATCGGGAAGTATACTGGGGTGAGAAGTATACTGGTAAGCGAAGAAGGGAGAAAGAAACAAAGCTAAAACACAGGGAAACCATAGATGAAGGGTAAACCCCTGAGACTAACATAAACAGTAAATACTAATCTAAGGAAACAGGTTCAAAGCAGAAACGATGATAAAAAATTAAGAAACACAAGGGATAACCTAAAATGACAAGATCTAAGCAAATAAACAAGAAATGATCAAAACAGAAACATAATGAAAAACCAAAGTACCATCACCTACAAATCACGACACTAACTGGTTGAGTAACACCCAGCAAGGAAGCACCTGTACAAATATTACAATTTAGGAGACCTATTTGTCTAATCTGCCTCGTGAAAATTCAGAAGAAAACAGCCATCCATCCCCACTTGTCTTTGCAGAGTTGCAAGGGAGATGGTGTCTATCCAGCGGTCATTGGCCGAGAGGCAGGGTACACCCTGGACAGGTCACTACCCCATTACAAGGACACACAGGGTCACACAGAACAAACAACCACACACACAGAGACCTCTGAAAATTTTAGAGAGACCAATTAACCTAACAGTCATGCTTTTGGACAGTGGGAGGAAGATGGAGTACCTGGAGAGAACCCCCAAATTCACAGGGAGAACATGTAAATTCTATGCAGAAAGACCCCAGGCCAGGATTCAAACACAGGACCTTCTTGCTTCAAGGCAACAGTGCTTCCAACCGCACCGCCATGTACCATGTTTTAAATAGTTGCTTCTTCAGCAATTATGCAGGGTGTTGAAGTATCATTCTTTTGGCCATGTGGCTTTAAACAGCTGCAAAATAACACACATGGTTGGTCTCTCCTGGGCTGCTGTAGTAAGTGTCATGTTTTTTATTCAGTAACAGGCATGATTGTAATCTATAAAAAACAGAAATAAAGCATAGATAGATATAAAAAATATAGTAATAATTCAGGCAAGGTTTCATCAAAAAGAAACCTTGAAGAAAATTTTGAGGTTTGTTCATCTCTAAAATGAGAGCAAAATGGATATGATCTTGACTTTGAGTTTCCGTGTACTTCACATGCAAAATTATTCAGCAGTGAAGTGGAATTTTAAAGTTAGTCTTTGTTTTTAAAAACACCATTTTCTTTCTTGCAGGAGCTTTTTTTCTTCTTCTCCAAACACTGTTTGTTTGAACTGGTTGGAGCTGAGGGGATTGATCCTAACCTCATCACTGTCTTTGCTTTATATTGCACCCCTAAAGCAGCACAGGAACCAAAGAGTCATTTTTAAAAAATAAAATCCCAGAGCGTTTTATGCATACATGCTCAGTTGGATTAGAATTATGAGTCTAATAAAGCAGCTCCAGCTTCATCTTCTTCCTCGGTTTGCTCTCCGATTCGAGTGGATTTCAGTAAGCTGCAACTGATCTTTGCATATGATTGCATTGCACTGTACTGGGATTGCAGTGTGCTCCACCTTTAAAACTCGTTAATGAAGTTGTGTAGCTGTGAAAGCAAGGTGCTGTTAAATGCATCACTTGCTTCATCTTTAAAAGGGCAGTAATATTCATAGTTGGGTCTTGAAAACATGGCTGTCAGAGGACTCTGTTCAAAAATGTTTTGAAATAACATAGTTGTTCTTTTTTCTGTTAAATACTTTTTCTGTTTCGTTTTTCCTAATATTTGAACTTCCTTGCCAAACACTTGCCAGTAAGGTGATAAGTGATTCAATCTTTACAACTGCATGCTCCTTATAACTTTTTTTCTGAACATAATGGATTAAAGTATTCGTTGAAAGCCATTTTGATGCCTTTTAACTCCATCAATCAATCAATCAATCAATCAATCAATCATTCTTTATTGTCATTGTTATGGTAACAACGAAATTACATTTGGGCATCATCTGACATCGGTGTGGTGCATAAAGTCCAAGAAGTGCAGATAGTGCAGGTGCAATCCCATAAAGTGCAATAATAATAATGGTTAACCAAAAGTTCCATATACTTATATGGATGAAGGGAGGAGATGTGGGCAGTGATCATTTAGCAGTCTTACTGCCTGAGGATACAAACTGTTGGCCATCCTGATGGTTCTGGCTCGGGGGTGACCTGTATCTTCTCCCTGCAGGCAGCCTCTGAAACAGATGATGTGCTGGATGATATGGGTCTCAGGATGTTGTGTGTTTTGCGCAAGCAGCGGGAAGTGTAGACAGAGGAGATCTCCAGGAGGTCAGTCCCGATTATTTTTCCAGCTGTTCTCATCACCCTCTGGATCGCTTGTGGTTCAGGTTTAGCGCAGCTGGAGAACCACACTAAAAGTCTGTAGGTTAACACACTTTGGACAGCACAGTTGTAAAAGTTAATCAGAAGCCTTTTAGGGAGTTTGGCTCTCTTTAGCTTCCTCAGGTAGAAGAGACACTTCTACTACTGATTTCATATTATCCCAGAAACTTGAAGCTGGAGACTCGTTCTATCACCTGATTATCAATGTGAAGTGGTGAGAGACTGCGCTGGTTGGACCTGTGGAAATCTACAGTTACTTATTTTGTCTTTTTGATGTTAAGAAATAAGTTATGATTTTGACACCACACTATCAATTGTTCAGTGTTGTCCCTGTATGCAGACTCGTCATTGTTACTTATGAGGCCGAGCACTGTTGTGTCGTCTGCAAACTTAATGGTCTGACTGGATGATGGAAAGTAGAGCATTCATGTGTGTAGAGTGTTTAGAGTAGTGGACTTAGCACACAGCCTTGAGGAGCCCCCGTATATGGTGATGGAGGTGTGGTCTCCTATTTTCACACACTGGGAGCAGTTGGTTAGAAAGTCCAGCATCCAGTTACTCAGTGAGATGTTTAATCCAAGGTTTTCCAGTTTACTTAGGAGTTTGACACGACTGAATTAATGCTGAACTAAAATCAATGAAGAGTAGCCTAGCAGAGGTGTTTCTATGTTCCAGGTGATCCAAAAAAGTTTGAAACACAAGAGCACTGACATCCTCTGTTGACCTGTTCTCTCTGTATGCGAACTGGTACTGGTCCAAGGTGGGTAGCAGCTCCCTTTTAATGTATTTGATGACCAGTTGCTTCAGGCACTTGGCAGGAATGGGTGTGACTGCAACGGGCCTGTATTCAAGACATTTAAGCATTGAATTAACTTCACTTAGTATGCTGCGGTGATCTAAAATCAGCAACTATAGTCTCTTTACAGTTCTCTGAAATTCAGATTTTCTGTGTTTCTTAGGCACTCTCACAGAATCACATCCTGGATTACATTTATTGGTTTTATTGTGTTTGATTTGTCATTGTGTCTTTAGTTGAAGACATAGCTTCCTTTCTCCAGATGTATTGTTATTGTCCCTGTTTTTTTGTTTTTTTTCTATCATCTGATCTGGTAAAGTTACTTGTTTTTGTGAGGAAAATCTGCTTAATCTGTCACAAGAAAACCTGTTATTGGATGGATAACCTAAAAGTTAAATGCCTTTTTATGAAATGCCTTTATATCATTGGTTTTCAAGGTTTTATGTTTAATTTTAACTATTAGTTTGAGTATGCTGAGTTATTTTTACTTATGTGCTCTTTTAAAAGATGCTATGTTTATGCATATATGGTTTGCATTTGGTAAATGCTTTTATTCAAAGTGACTTACAAATTTGGACATAACATTGTAGGTAATATGAAAGCTAACAATAAGTAACTTAGAAGAAAGACAACTATTCAGACTTAGAGGGTAGTGCAGTGAGAGAGAGTGTGCAGTTGCAGTTGTAGGGGTAGGGAAGTACAGGGTGGGTGACCCTTGTTGTTTAATCAAGGCCATTAGTGTAAAAAAAAAAAAAAAAAAAAAAAAAAAAAAAAATCTCAAAAAACTAAACTAATGTCGTCAAAAAACATCAAAAACACCCCAGTTTAATTTTTATCCCAAAGGTGGTGAACACAGCAATAATCATCACTTTTTACAAAAGACCCAAGTTCTTGACTTTTAAACTAACAGAAATGGATTGAGTCCAGTATTTATGAACATGATGGCTCTAAATTTAACAGCATTTTCATCCCCTTGCAAAACAGCAACTTAAAAAAAGTTTGTAATAAAGCAGAAATAGTCAATGGGCACATTCTTAAACCTTACCACCAGCTGATCTTTATTCAGTTTTTAAAATAAGCAGCAAATGTGTTTTTGTGCCAGTTTTTAATTTAGTTTGTTGCTTATATATTTGTTAATGCATTTATTCTTCCATTTATCCTTTTATTCATATTCCAAGTCATCCCCAGTGAAAAATATTTTCCACCGATGTTGTTGGAAACATTTTACTTTTAAACAATTCTAATTCTGTACTCAAATATCTTTCTTCTTAGGTTTTAAGCAATTGAGTATGATCACAGAAAAGCTTCCAAAGATTTTCTCCTTCAACTCTAGCTTTAGCTTTCTCCATTTAGAAAATAAAGTCACTGAACACTTGAAGATATTATAGTAAAACAGGAAATGCATTAAATTTCAGATTTTAATAAACATGCTGACATCTTGTAATATAATCAAGTCAGTGTAAAACATGTCAATTTATGCATTAATTCCAAATTCTGTCCTAAAATAAAATAATAGTATTATTTTTTTAATTTTTTTGCAGTTCACCATTGATGGGAGCTAGGATCAGAGCATCAGTGTTTAGTTTTGTTTCCCAGAGAGACTTCAGTGATTCAGATAAAGTTTGTTCTCATCAACTGAGAACAAATAAACTGGCCTGGAGCTGTTCTCTCATCTATCATACATCTTGTGCTTCTCTCTCATACATTAACACATCTGAGACCAAGAAAAGTTGCTTAAACTAAATACTGCTGACACCTTCATAACCTCCAATATTACAGTCAGCACAAAAGAAAGGAGGGGGCAGATTTCAATTTCACCGCAATTCACCAGAGGTTCCAAACTCAACGTAATAGCTGTTGTTATGCTCACAGGAGCTTTTTTTCACATTGCTCTTCAGCACATACTGTGTGATATTTGTCAGGCCCTTGACAAGATTTTGACAACATTTAATGCCTTTTCACACCATGTCAACAGCTTTCACTACTCTGTCGTCAGGGTTTTTAGGAGATAACACCAGAAAGGCAAAATCTTAGGAATGAGGCTTCTGCTGGTTTCAGTATTGAGGGGGGGGGGGAGTATTTCGACTTATACTTCAATGCTGGTGCTGAGTACATATTAACCATTAGCCCTAAGTGGCATATAAAAAAAACAGGCCTTCATGCAGCACACGCGAGATCAACAACACTGAGATTTGCCCCACTATCTCATAGGCAACCAACTACAAAACATGTTAGTTCGGCCTTATGTTTGTCATGTTAAAAATTGCAATAGTCAAAACTGTTTTAAAATTCATTACACAACAAAGGGGTCAAAATGTCTTACCTAAACTACTCTGCATTCATGTTTTTTATGTCCAGTTATATTCATAAAATCCATTTCCACTCACAAAACAGTAAAGACATTGTTTTTTCTTTCCAAAAATGTCTAAAGTGAAACAAAACATGTTTAAATTTATTAGTAATGTAGCCTAATTCTTCATTTTATTTGCTGTTAAATATTAAAAGTAATTTAATAATTGTATCATACTGGCTATATTTCTTGAGAGCTCTCCACACAGGAAATGTTTTTTTCTGGGTCCACACTGTTTTTCCTCAAAGGATAAATAAAAAACACATGCCAAATCCCGTCTGCGCCCACGGGTTAGTAGTAAGAGGTTTACTCTTATTACCATCCCGTGAGCGCAGACAGGATTTTGCACGTGTATTTTCCTTTGCCTTGTAAACTGTTTTTTTTTTTTTTTCACAGCCAAAAACACAGTAATATTGAACAATTGCCTCAAACATAAACTTGAAGTTGTCTTCAAAAAGGGGGTATAGAGCACTTGCTTTTCGCACATTGTTTTTTTGTACAGTTTCATAGCCATAAAAGTCTCATTTTTAATTAAATGTGGTCTGAAGAGTTTTCTCAGAGCTGCAGTCTATCAATAAGCTGCAAAAAGCTGCAGCACAGTTCAGCACAAGTACGTCTTCACCAGTGCAATCAGAGGAATTTTGTTCCACTTTTTTCCTTCTTGTAAAAATGTTGTTTAAAAGCATCGTTCCTCTCCTTTTTTGTCTTTTCATGTTGGTTTAGGAACTGAAAATAAGCTCTGTAGATTTAACAACTCTTTCTTTATTCTGACAGGAAAATGATTGTTAGCCCTTTCCCATTAACAGATATATCCTTAAAAAAAAAAAAAAAACAAAACAAAAAAAAACATTATTAGGTTACCTTCTAATTTTATGGCAAAGGGCCTCCATTGAGCTCCAAAATGTTTCTTGCACAATTCCACCATCTCCTATGGTGGACGGAGAGGGTCAAACATCCGCTATGGTAAAAACTCCAGCAACACTTGAAGTACTAGGAAACAACTTTATTTGTAGACCAAAGTGTTTTGGCTTGTGACTGAAAGGGCCCCCATTGGACAGATGGCCTTTGGAAACTGATGTGATTAAAACATTATTTTAATACATTTAAGTTGTTTTGTCAGAATGCAAATAACAATCCCCACTTTTTCTGCCGCACTGTGAAGGAAACAGATCTCAAAAGCTGTCTTACAGTTGCGTGAGCTATAGTATTCATATATCCCATTACTGATCATATTACAGTAATAATTAAAGTACTGGAACATATTTGTGTAGAATCAATAAGTGTTTGCAGAGTAAATAAAAAACTGTCACCGAAGAGTAAAAGGTTACCACTCCAGTTTAGCACCTATTGACAAGAGCTACTTTCTGAAAAATCAGGAGATTATAAAAAAATAAAGAAAGTGAAGAGCTATCAGGAAAACCATGAAGTCATTTAGTTATTTCCTATTGAGATGGAGTGGAAGCCTGAGGGTGTGTTTTCCAACACGTCTCTAAGACCTGACATTCCTTTTGTGTTTTCAACTCGAGAGCGTAGCCCACACAATGTCAGCAGAGCTTAGCCTTTTTAAACAGCACTAAGACTCAACATTCTGCTGAGGCTTATTGACTGAAACCCATCGTGACAAATACACACATATATACAGAGAAGTTTGCAAGATGTATTATTTATGATGTCCCTGTGGTTTAAACTTACATCATATATTATTTATGTAATCAGGATGTTGGCTGTTGTAATGATCATTGTGTATCTCATCATTGAAGGAAATATGACTGAGTAGTGAACAGGCCTGTGCAGGCCTAATTGGAACTAAAGATTTAATTAATCATAATTCATACTTAAGAAAACTTCATGTACCAAGAGTTAATCACAGACTAATTAAAAACATAGAAGCACAAAAGAACCTAAAAGACATTCAGAGAATAAAAACAACAAAAAAAACCCCCAAAACGGGTTAGTAGCTTAGTTTGTTTCCACATTTAAAGGGGGGATATTGTGCAAAATTGACTTTTTTCAGCCTTATATCATATTATGTCATTCTCACATAAAACATGTACCCAGAGTGTTGCTTTGATTGATTCGTGCATGTTTGAGAGTCCTTGAATCTCCCATGGCAACCATTCGGGGGTGCCTAAATGCCTGATCATACAATATGCCACCTATTTCCCCAAGGTTCCGTCTTTGAGCTTCAGTCCCCCAGCTGAGCGCCCCCCACCCCTCCACACACACACAGCTCTACCAGACAAGTGGCAGCAACAACTGGTTAAAAAATGGTGGAACTGCGCGACTGCTGAGTTTATCATACAACCCTGTACAACCCTCCTAAGAACTTGTAAACTGCATCAATGGACGGCATGGAGAAGCACTGGAGAAGCGCCCCCCCTCATTAAGCACTGAATAATATTCAGAGAAGTAGAGCTGAGCTCCCTTGACTCTTCACATATCTTTCACATTTTAAATCTGAAATCCTCAGTCTGAGTCCATGGTTCTTTGAATGGTTGAGTAAACACTGCGCATACCATTTCTTCAACTTATCTTGTCATATCGGAGGGTCTCAATATTATTTTATATTTAGGATGTAAGATATCGTTATGTTTTCTGTATTGGTTAATACCTGCTTTAATGAAGTACTTTAAAACTAGATATTAGACTCTTCCAAGCAATGAAAAGTTTCTGGAGGCACGGCTATGATTCTCCTGTATATGTGCTGACCAAGCCTAACGGGCAACTTCAACTGTTGGATTACAAATTTATTTAAAGTAACAGAACCACCAAGTAAAGGGACCTTTTAATTGGGTTTGAAGAGAACTATTTAGTGGCAGTAGAGAGCAGTCTAAATTATCTTTTTTTGTTGGTAGAATCCAGTAGAAATCCTCAATGGCTATTCGATCTAACAGGCACTGTGAGGAGGCTCCTTCAGGAAAGAAAGTCCACCTTGTTACTGTAGCAAACTCTTAATGACCCCTGCTAAGGCATCCCACTGCTAATTAGTGGAGTCCTCAAGATTCCTCCACAATTGCTCTGGGTGCCTTCACTCTAGATGAAGACCACAATAAGATGAAACAGTTCTCCAGAGGTCTTTGCAGGGTTTTGGTGAAGTTCATTGGGGTGCACTAAGAGCACAATGGGCTCAATATTATGTGTGATGATGTGTGGGGGAACCAAGAGGGTTTAGCTTCTTTAAGTAGGTTGCAGTGGAGTTTACTCAAGGTGACAACGTACAGTTGAGCCCAAAATTATTCACTCCTCTTGACAGGTTTAGATCTAAAATTAAAAACACAAACAAAAAAAAAAAACAACTGGTATCTCTCTAAAGATAATGTCACAGTATCAAATGAATATTTGCTTAAAATAGAGAACAATTTATGTGGAAGTTTTTTTTTTGTTTTTTTTACATTTTATTAAAAACAGCATGTTGAAATTATATACTATATTTACCATACCCAATAATCAACTGAACATTTATTTGATGGTGCAGCAATCAAACTTTTGCAAACCAGACCTCTAAGTCCTTCCATGCTGCCATATGAGCATTATGCTCGCATATCAAAACCACTGAAAGGCAGTTAATTTCCCCAACGGACCAGATGAATATCTGTGAGTGCTGAGCAGGGCCGCACCAACAAGGCTGTACCAAATCATCAAAAACATAAATTAGACATGATTTTTGTCTGCTGCTGGAAACAGTAGACTTAGGGAATAATGACTGACAGTTTGATACTGTAACCTAAAACTTATATTTAAAATAAATATAAAATATTCACCACACTTTCTCCAGAGACTTATAGAGTATGGGCAAATGCAGCTAGTACAAGAAAAGACATTTAGTCGACATACTCATTGGATCTTGAGTGTCATATCAGTTCCAGTAACTCAAACCATTAGTACATTTTCTGTTTTATTTATGTTTATAGATTTTATGTAGCTGGGTTCTTAGTGACATATTATTATATAAAAGGTGCAAAAAACAACGGGAAGTCCACATGAATTAACAACTACAAACATAATATTTTGGGTTTTATCGCACCTAGAGACAACAAAATGCAAGTAATAATAGGTCTGATCTTGTGTTAATAGACATTTATGAGTTTTTTTAAAAAACAATTTTTCATTTATTTTTCACCTGGCAGGTGTTCATCTTAATCTTGAAACAGATTAATTCACTTGGCAAGCTGGTAAAATTCTTGTGTTATCATTATATCACAACTCTTTTCAGATGAAAAATAAAGTACTGAAGTCAGGATCTAGTTTAAGTCATTGAAGAAACTAGCCAAGTCTTAGGCTATAAGTCCAGTTTCAGGTGGTAAAGACAGCATAACCACTAGCTAATATTTTTTTAGCCAAACTGTAAGGAAAATGTTAGAAGGGTGAGCCTGTGCCCTTAAATTCATTGCATAATGCAATTGAGAAACTGAAGAGAAAACCTGAAAGTGAATTAGCTAACCTTTTATTTCTCTACTTCCTTTGGATCAGCTCAAGTGGATGTTCAGCTTTTGGATAATTTGACACCAATGGGAAGTTAAAGCAACAGGGGGTTAGAATTGGTACAGTTCACTTTAGGAGGGACCTAAATCTTGATAAAAGACTCTTCAACACTGACTTAGTAACAGGAGTCAATCCCACCTTATATTTTGCAGCATCATTTTAAATCTTTCAAATAAATCTCTCATCATTACGTTAAGTTGCTTGTGAGATAAAAAAAAAATTCTAAAAGCTTGAATTTAGGATGAATCAGGTCGTCAGGGATGATGCTTGCAAGCTTTGCAACTTAAAACCAAAAGTAGTATTACAAAGTTACTAAGAAAAGCAAACTAAAATCTGTGGCCTAACATGCTGCTGCTGAGACTATGAACTGCTCTCTAATCCTTTCTTATCTCTCACAAAGATTAGAGTCTTACTGCTGAGCTGAGCCAGCAACTCATCCCATAGGCAGAGATCCAGCAGTGATTAGAAGAAATACAAATTCTGGCTATGGGTACTTCCGAAATGCAATTACGCATCCTGGTCTGCAGAGTCGATGAAGATGAAAAATAATGTCTGGAGAAATTGTGACTGATCAGTGTTGGCAGCCTGTCTTTCCCAGCTCCAGCTGAGGGTGTTGATTGTTAGGAAGATGTTATGTAAAGATTCAGCAGTCTGCTCATTTTCAGTGGACATCTAAAGAGGTCATTTTCATGCAGGCATAGCATTCACTGTAACCAGTGATCTCTATTGGTGCAAATATAAAAGCAAAACACAGTGACTTTGGTTAAAAATAACTGTTTCTTTCGTATTATGCAGTCTACACACGTAGACCAGCTGTATGTGTCATAAAATGCACGAAAGAGTCTCCATTCATGTTGTGTGGAAACTCACCAAAACTCGTGGCGCTTTTAATAAAATTCAGTGTGAACAAAAGCTATTCGGGATTGCTCTCCACATAAGGAGGAGTAAATTTATAGATTCTTTAATACTCTGTTCACACTGTGAACAGAGTATTAAAAAAATCTCGATCATAGCCAGTTTTACACTGTATTCTGTAAGATACCAGACTGTATGACTTGTTGCTGCAGCAGAATCAGGTCACAAAGATCTGACTGAGGTATCTGTCCAGAACTGAATGAAAAGCAAAGGCTGGGTCTCTAAATATTTCAGCTGACATGTAAAAAGAGCGACAGGAGGAGGAAGAGGAAAAGGACAGCTGTGGAAATGCTGACAGGTGGGCATATGAGGACAATGAAGCACCTTGTGATACAGTTTTAATTTTCCTTGAGCTTTTCCCTATTTACAACTGCAAATGTCCATGTATTTAATTGGGATTTTATGGGAACAATGCAAGGGAGCACATATTCCATGATGTGGAAGGAAACAAATACATTCTTTTCAACTTTTTTTTTTCCAAAAAGTATCTAAAAAGAGTTGTTTTCTTTAGTATTCAGCCCTCTTTACTCTGGTGAATAGTCCTAAATCAAATACATTCAACATAATGCAACTAATTGCCCTCAGAAGTCACCTAATGGACTAAATAGAGCCAATCAGTGTGTAATTTAATCTCAGTATTACTTTCACAGCGTTCTGTGTCGGCATCAGAGGTTTGTTAGAGAACATTAGTGAACAAACATCATTATGAAGACCAAGAAATAGAAGGTGTTGAAGAAAGTTTGTAAAATAATGGTATGTAAAGTATGTAAAAGAAGTTAAATGCAGTTTTAACTTATTAGATAATGTCCTAAAATCTGAATATATCATAGAGTACAGTTCAAGTCATCTGAAAATGTTAATAGTATGGTACAACTGCCAACCTACCTGGTCATCCACCTAAACAGAAGGACCAGGCATGGGAAGCACTGAGTATTGAAGCAGCCAAGAGGTCTGTGGTCACCTGGGGAGAGCTGCAAAGATGAAGAGCTTAGGTGGAAAATTGGCTGACAGGACCACTATTAGTTATGCACTCCACAAATTGGACCTTTACAGAAAAGTAAGAAGGAAAAATGTATCAAATAGCTCCCCTTTGTAGTTTACCTCAAATCCTGAAGGGAACACAGCAAACATAGTCAAAGGTATTCCTGTCAGATGAGAGCAAAAACAGATTTGCTGCCATACTACAAAGACTTGCAGAAAATGGGGATTGTACAAAGTACTGACTCAGATGAGCTGAATATAAATGCACACCACACTTTTCAGATTTTTATCTGCATAAAACAGAGTAATCCTTGTATTTTTTTCCCTTCCCTATTACACACTACTTTGTATTTCTGTGTCACATGAAATCATCCATCAGTCAGGGAAAAGTGAAATGGCCTTGAATACTTTAACAAGGTACTGTATTAAATGTAAATTGCAGGAGCAGTCACTGAAGAATTTTCCCAGTAAATTTCGAACTGCTTATTATATTTGTCGGAGGTCATTGTTGGTGGTGAGAGAGCTAACTCCCCTATCAGTGAGCCTGTCAGACTGACTGACCGCAGAAAGCTGATTCAATCTCACAATCAAAAGTTTTCTTACAATTCTTTTACAATGAACAACTGTGTCAATGGAGGCCAGTAACTGAACATTTTAGCACTAAATCCAGCTAAATGTACAGGCATCAGAGCTTGAAAGGGAGGACCTGTGAGAGCTGCAGCTCCTCCTTGTGGTTTTTAATGGGTATGCCAACAGAACTTAAAAAAAGACAAACTATACAGCATACCATACTGAACATTAGTTTGAGAAGAACAAAAATGTATCTGTAACAATGTTTTGTTGATGACAAAAGATAAAATAATCCTCTTGTCGAAATTTGTGTCTCGCTCTTGACTGGTGTCGTCCTGGCTTGCCTCCATTTTTTAAGTTCGTTGCTGGGTTATCTGCTGACAATAGCTTCAAGCTGAAGCACATTCACTGTTGTTCCCGCATTAAAAAAAGACAGCTGTCTTAGTGAGTGCTGCTTGTTCCTTGCATGTTTTGTGCTCATCTTATTGTTCAAAACTGTGTGCACTCATGGTCTGAATTTAATTCCACACATTAATAGCTGCAAAATGGCAACAAAGTCAAATCAAACTAGACCATTTAAGAGGAAAATTAACTGAACACATTCTTTTTTTTGCATCACAACTCTTTTTTCATCATGTGAAAAAAGAGGAGACAGGCAATCTTAAAAATATTCAGAAAATTTAAGGATGCTGTTCCAGTCTTCAAGGTGTACAGTCTTGATGGAAACACGACTTCAGAAGTAGCAAGGCATGGCATGTTATTTTAAACATAGGATTATCCAGTCATTCAAGAAGTAGGCTGAAAACCTAGACAGGTTTTTTTTCGGGGGAGTTGTGATCAGACCATCAAACTATCCTTAGAAACCTCAGAGCGGAGAGGAGGCAGAGCCCGCTGTGTGTCTGTGTGTTTGTGATGAATGTTTGATTGTGTCAGGGGAGATTTATGACATATCTGGAGCAGAAACAGATACTTTGCTCATTAAACGAAAAGGAAGGTGAGGGATAGATAAGCGATGAAAAGGCGAGGGGGAGGACAGACGGATGGATTAGGGATAGAGGCAGATACGGCAGGAAATAATTACAATCAGGAAAAAATGAATTAAAAAATTTCAATGTGAGCATTGACAGGGAAGTAAAAGCTGTGGAAAAACTGAGAAGTGGATACATGTGAGAGAAAAAGAAATAATGAATTATCCATCCATCCATTGTCTATACCCGATTATCTTTGCAGGGGACTGGTGCCAATCTCCAGCAGTCATTGATCAAAAGGCAGAGTACACCCTGGAAAGGTCTCCAGTCCATCACAGGGCAACACAACCATGCACACTCACACCTAAAGACAAGTAGGAGAAACCAATTTAACTGTCTGTGTTAATCATGTTTTTGGACTGTGAGAGGAAGTCTGGGTACCTGGAAAGAACCCACAAATGCACAGGGAGAACATGCAAGCTCCATCTAGAAAGACCCCAGCTGGGATTTGAACTCAGGACCTTCTTGCTGCATGGCGTGCAGCCCAATTTCTAATGATTTCAGTTTATATGTATTTCACTACTTGGAGACACAAAAAAATAAATCATAATGAAAAAATGTTACATCCTTTATCCGAATATACATTAAATATATAAAACGGGGCACATCAAAACAAACACGTATACTCAATAGAGGTGTCAGGACTTCATGTTTTCAGAAAATGTGGTTAATTTCTTAATGCCCACACAAAGCAGCCATGACAATAAAGAAACAGTGTGATAGCAGCTTAAAAACAATAATTTTAGAATTAAAGTGATTGAACTTTATAGGGTTGTTATGCTAATTTGATAATTATGCTGCAGGAGCTTTGGAAGGATTCAGGTAAACACAGCAGGGGAGAAACATCAGAGCAGAAGGAAATTCCAAAAGATTTCCCGAAGTGTTTCATATGCTTCCTCCTTGAAGTCTTAAACATTTTATATTTTTGGATTGGCATCTGTGAGTCACAAAACATTCATCTGAAAATGCTCTGAACAAAGAGGTTTATGAATAGAGCAGAGTCAACAACAACCCTGTGCTTTTATATGTGGAGAAGAGGATTACTGAGGCCTCGCTGTGACTTTAGGACTTCAAACACACTTCAGCAGATCCAATTTACCTGTGAAGACTCAAATTTACTCTCCACTAAGATGCTAAGAATGATTCATTTTAAGATTCCAGGATTTTTAATTTCTTTTCAGTGCTGCTTTGGAGTATTTCTAATAACAAACCCTTTTCAAACAATATGACCCTATTCCACAAGTTTAATAAACTTATGCAGAAGAAGATCAGGGAAAATCTTTGTTCAAATCCTGCCCTGGGATACTTCTGCACAGAGTTTGCATGTTCTGGCTGTGCATGCAAGGGTTTTTTCTGGGTACTCTGGCTATGTTCCACAGTCGAAAAACCTGACAGTTAGGCTAACTGGCCTCTCTTGTGTTTTTCATTTGTCATTCTTGTGTTTTTCTGTTCTATTTGACACTTGCTATTTTGCACAGCATAATTATTGTTTTATACAACAACTGTAAAGCTGGTTTAAAAAAAAAAAAAGAGGTTCAGAAATTTGATGTGCTGTTGTTCTATAAATAAACTTAACTAAGCTTTGACTTGATTGGTTTTGTATCAAACTTTTGAAAGTCAGCGCTTTGGGATGACTGGTCCAGACGTTAACATTACAAACCTGTATAGCTGTATGTTTGGAATCATTAACCTGTTGGAATACTAAACTGTTTCCAAGTTTCAGTCATCTAGCTGTTTGTTTGATGTAAAACTGAATCATTTTTAAGTTGTCCTCCTTCATGATTCCGTCCACTTTATACAACGCACCAATAAGAGTGGCAGTGAAGCAGGCCATCAACACAATGCTACCACCACCATGCTTGACAGTTGGTATGTTGTCTGTAGGTATGAAAGCTTCATTTCACCCCCTGCCTACCTCATTACCTCAACTTTTTATCTATTTATCATAGTGTTACTATTTCAAACTTTCTGTAATTTACAGCTGTAAATGAAACTATAGTCAATAAGTAAAAAAAAAAAACATTTGTTTATTTGCTGACTTGGGTCTATTGACAAATAAGACAATATGAAAATACAAAAACACAAAACCATAGACCATGTAGAATTTTGATAAAAACACAGCTTCAGCAATACCAAGGCATGACGTTTTATTAAAAATGAATCAATAGCCATTTCAACCAGTCCATCTTCAGTAAATAATAAGCTGTTCGCACAACTTATAGGATTTATGAGTGGTTCATTAATTCCACTTCCATTCCAAAGTCATTTTGCCTCTGTATCGCTCATGTTTTGCAGCAGTTTTCCCCCATGGTCCTGTCCACAGATCCACTACCTCTGACAAATGCCTCTTCTCTGGATTCCACACTAATAAAGATCTTAAATGAATTAGTACAGAGAAGGACAATTTTCTTTTCTTTGAGATATGACAAATCAGTGGCTGTGTTCTCTCCAGAAAAGCTTTTTTTTAATTAGAGAGACAAACCAAATTTTTAGTGTTCAGAGGCTTTACCCAAAGTTCACCAGTGATTATTAGACACCCTTTTGTGTAGATTAGTATAGCAATTATCCATTGGAGCAATTATAGTTAAAAAGTAAGAAAAAAAAAAGGAAAAAACAAAGAACCGGAGAAAAATGTTCAGCTTGTACACCAACAAAGCAGGAAAGTGAAACCACAAAATGCTAATTTAATTGTGAATAAACCAACCTTGATGTTATATATATTGATTTTCTTTACTGAAGCTGCCTAACTAATTATGGATTATGTTTTTCTAAAAAAGTTCAAAATGAGGCTAGAATCTCTTGTAACATACATTTAATTGCTGGTATATCAAAGAGCGTGTGTGCCTATGTACATGTGTAATTCTGATCCTAATTAAGTAAAGCTGCACACGATCCTTCATTACTACCTATGCAAATTTCTGTGTGTGTGCTTGTGCATCTGTGGGTTCCCTATTAACTGTGGCAGAACTTTGCCAGTTTGCATTCACTTATTAATGTGTCTGAGAAGCATGTGGACCGACAGGGCCATGCGGATGTGCAGTTTAGAAGAGGACACCTAATGAATAGAGAACTGATAGAAATGAGAACAAAGAGGAAAAGTTGAGAACCTGCAGCTCAAGAAGAAATATTGTGCATCTGGAAACTATTCAAAGTGCTTCACTTCTTCCACATTTTGTTATGTTACAGCCTTATTCCAAATTGTATTAAATTAATTTCTTTCCTCAAAATTCTACATACAAATAAATGACGATGTGGAAATAACTTGTTTTTTCAGTTTTTTGCAAATTTATTAAAAATAGAAAACCAAGGAATCACATTTACATAAGTATCCACAGCCTTTGCCATGAGGATCAAAATTGAGCTATTTTCACTAATCATACTTGAGATGTTTCTACAACTTTCCACCTGTGGTAAATTCAGTTCATTAAACTTGAATTGGAAAGGTACAAACTTGTCTAAACCAGGTCCCACAGGTGTCAGATCTGATCAAGATCTGAAAATAGCTGTGCACAGACGTTTCCCAATCCAGACAGGTGAGCTAAACTGGTGGCATCAAATTCAAAAAGACTTGAGGCTGCAATTGCTGCTGAAGGTGGATCAACAAAGTATTAAGCAAAGGCTGTGAAGACTTATGTAAATGTGATTTCTTTGTTTTCTATTTTTAATAAACTTGCAAAATTGTCTAAAACTTTTTACCACATTATCATAATGACGTGTGCCTGTTGTAAAACTGAGATCAAAACAAGAACAAGAGAACTGGAATGAACCCCCTAAATCAAAAATCAGCCAGGAAGTAAAATGAAACATCCTTTCTGCATATCTGTCACGGTCCACTTTAAAGAGTTCTCATCTGTTTCCATCAAATCTTTAAGAAAGCATCATTTTAATCCACAACGCAAGGTAATGAGATCTCAGCTCTAAAACTAGTTGAATCAAAAAAGACTTTTGACTCTGGTTTCTGATATTCATTTTAAAGCAAAGAAAAGCTGGTATCACTTCCCTGTAATAGACAAAATTATACAAGTTTTGTCCACGCTTGAGAGAATCCCCAAACCATAGGCTGAGCACTAAATGGGAAATAATTGTCTGAACAAAAAAGAAAGACTTCCAATTAAAAGAGTAGATAAGTAGGATAATTATTTAAACCTATTAGTCTTTCAATGATACAGCATGTTATTGAGAAACCTCAGAAGAATCATTGCTCCTCACCTTAAAATTTCAGTTGCTGATGGAGTTTAGATGAAAGAGAAAGTGGTTCTCAGGGCCATCAGGGAATGAGAAGGGGAACTGTTACTCATTCTGTCATTTTCTTTACAGTAATAAGGATCATAAGTTGGCTATAAGTTATAAGTTGGCCATAAGTTGGCTAACTGTCAAGAGAAGTCTACATTTATATTGTCATGTATTTTCAGTGAAAAATAACCAACACCCAAATGTATTTATAAGTCATAGTTAGATTTAGTTATAAAAGTGAAATATTGTGCCACTTGTGTAGCAACATATTTGGGGATAAGGTATGATTATGTAAATGTCACCGGGTGTTCCAAAGTCAGACAATTATCTTTCTTGAGTTATAATGATTTTCTATTTTTCCTAACTAACAAATTCTAACATCAAGCATAAACAGAAAACCACATATTTAATGTTTAAAGATTTTACCAAACCTTTATTAGAGTCTTATAAGACATCATTTTTATGGTGGAGTACAGATTGGATTTTTTTTCTTACAGTTAAAAAATAAAATATTCAGATTTTGCAGCAAAACCAAACAAGTCAATTTGATCTAATTGTAGCTCAGGACGCATGATTAGGCTTGTTTTCCTGCATGAAGGTGAACTTCAAGCCCAGTTTCAAGTCTTCCGCAGCCTATCACAGATGTTCTACCAGGATAACCACATATGTAGCTACTTCAGTATCCCTGCTGAAAACAAGCATCCCCACACCATTATGCTCCAACCACCATGCTTCACACTGGCAAGGAGTTAACTTTCCACCGGGAATAGTATTTTGCATGTAGGCCAAAAAGTATTGCGATCATATCAAATCTGAAAAAGTACTTTGAGTTTGTGGCTGTAATACGACACAATATAAAGAAGTTTCTTTGTACTTTTGTAAGACAATGATAAGAATCCAGCTTCTCAGATTTAAAATCTTCAGACCACAACAAATGAAATCCAAACCTTTTGCATCTTGGTGATTTGGTGTGCAAACTTATGAAACCAGCTAATTGCACATATTTTGACTGATTTATTTTTTCATAATTTTTCCCTCTAACAGATTTTTTGTTGTTTTCAGCTGTCTTAAACAATAATTTGCTGAATTAAAATTCAGGAAATAAATCATCATACGCGTATTTGTTTAAACCTTAATAATTGAGAATTTTACAGGGGTGTATACAGTTTACTTTGTGAGAATGTTTGATGCTTTTTTATAAGCTTTAACTTTCTGTTTCTTTAAAATAAATGACACTAAGAAATACAGCTGTAATCATTTTACCATGTTTTTCACCTGCAGAACAATTTAGGTATATCAATTTTTCAGAAATAAAAGGTGGCAACTTTATTTAGTCTTACACAAGACTTCAAACAAAAACTGCCCCACTGTGGTTTTTCAGTGTCTTTTTATATAGTGCTCAACTGTGTGCTTCACAAATACATTTTACTTACTTAGCGTGTTGCTTTTATAAAGGCTAATTGATTATCTACCAGATTTCATCCCGGTATAAGTGGCTGTGCAGGAGCCATCAGCATGACTTTGCTATGTTTATCTTCACTGTGTGTGATCAGCACTTAGTGCCTGTTACTGAATTAGATCAATCTGACATCGGCTGAATGTAGTTAAGAACCTTGACCAGACCAGGAAGGGAAACAAAGTCAGTCCTGTGAGAGCCTTTTTATTTCAGCAATAACTGACAGCTGCTTTAGAACACAATTATGGTTCAGAACTGAACTGCAACTACATTAAATAACATCACAGATAACGTTCTGGTTGCTTTGGTGATGCATGCACGATGCATCCTATGACGCATTTGAAATTCATTTCTTCATTCATGTTCCACACTAAAGAGAGATATTGTGATTCTCCTTTTAACCTGGTGGAGAATTGTGTTGGATTTATGTTTTAATCATCCATTTATCTATGATGAATACATTTTTGGATGTGCACAAAATTAAATTGAACGTATTTCTGTGCTTTATTTGTTGGTTTGTTAATGAAGTGAATTGAATTGAAGTTGGTATATTTTAAAGTTCCCATCGGAGCCTGGAAGGACTCACTGCCTGAGCAGTTGCAATGTATTAAGCTCTGCTGGTTGTTGAGTCTTTGAATCCAGTTTATCCCTTATGAATTAATCCTGTGGTAGATTGGTGGCCCTGCCTATTCCTTAGTGACCACTGCATGGCGGGATAATTAGATTTCAGTCCGTTTTGAGCCTTTAGATTTAAGAAGGTAAAGCAAATAATGAACGATTCTTTCTGTTCAGGCTGTGATGGGCTGATAGTCACTGTCCATGGTCCTGAAGTTCGGTTTTATAAGGTGGTTGTGGTCTATTCATCAGTACATACCCCTTAAAGTAAGATCTCGCGAGCAGCATTGGAGCTCAGTTTTTTTTACTTCACACAAAAACATTGAGGCAGACCTGCTACATAACACATGCCTGATAGACACAAAGACTGAAAAGAAGGGAAAACTAGGGCAATAAAAGTCCCCAAGGCTTTAAGCTACAATTTTCAATTTTGTGCATAATCAGGAGTGAAACTGTACGAGAAAGGCTGATAGAGAGAGGGAAAGCACAGGAAAAGATTGTGAGAATGTTCTAATTAAATTAGCAGACAAAGAAAATGAGGAGGAGACCATTAGAAAACACGGATCAGCCCTGACAGAACAGAACCAGATTGCAAGCAGCTGACTGAGTGAAAGGCTGATTACAGTCAATTACAGTCACAGCGTTTACTCACGTTTTTATCTGAGGAGAGGGAAACACACACACACACACACACACACGACACCACACAGTTCAGCTGGTGTCTTCCCTTTGACAAAGAGAGCAGGGAGGAAAAGGATCGGGAGGGGTTGGGAGAGAGGGAGAGAGGAGACAGAAGTTCTTCCTCCCTCTTCCTCCTCTGGTCTTCCACGAGGAGAGATTTACTCATCAAGCCCGGACGTAGCGTGGAAGGAAAATGCTTTTTCTTCAGGCTATATTAAAGAGGAGGCTTCTGCAAAAAGGTGAGGGAAAACACATAAAGGATGCATTCTCGCCACATTAGTCGGCTTTTTTATGCTTTTCGCTGTCACCTGAAGTTCCCACAGCGCGTCGCAGTCAGCTGTTTTATTTCACTTCTTCGGACTCTTTTCTTACTGGTGTCTTTCACTTCACTGACGGGTTGCAGTTCGGGATTTCGGGTTAGGAAAATCTTCTGCCACCCGTTAAACAGCTTCAGTATCCTGCAGAAGCGCACACGGTATTAGTGGTCTATAATAAATATACTGGTAAACGATGGTTTATTTTGTTCCATCCCACTTTTAACTATATGGCACCTTTCTCAGGTTTCGTGTTGAACTTTGTGTATAATGATGCGCTTTAGAAATGTTTTGACGTGGATTCACTACGTTTTTGTCAACTGTTTTTTTTTTTTTTTTTTTTTTTTTTTTAAAGATTATTCTTATTTTAATCTTTAACCCTAAATTGTGATTGTGCAAAAGCGCGGACAACACAGGGAACTGATCCACCTCTCGACAAATGAACTGAGAAATTCCACAACTCTTCTTTCATACGAAGTTCCAGGCGAGCTGACTGGACCGAGTTGCACCTGTTGTGGGCTCATTTTAGGGATTTATGTCGCATCTGTTATTCACTAAAGTTAATCCCCACTCTTTCATTTTGATTGTTTGATGAAATCCTCCGGTTAAGGCTGAATTAAACTTATATGCGACCCTCCTCCAATCGCTAGTCTCTGCGTTTTTTGATTTTTTTTTTTTGGGGGGGAGAGACGCGCAGCTCTCTCTTTCCCCAGTCCATATGATTTATTTATGAGTTTGGAGATGTGTTGCTTTGAAGTGAAGCCTGCAGACTCACTGGAGAGGGCAGCAAATGGGGACAAAACGCCGCCTATCGGCCTGTCAGGGAGCACCGTCGCCCACCCCAGGCTGCAGGCTGTAATAACGACAGTCTGACTCCCCCTGCGGAAATATGAGCTAAAGTTGCCCGTGTTGGAGCGCAGTGCGGAGGATGAATCACTGTCACATCTTCCTGCTGTTAATAATACTGCGGAGATTTATCTGTCACACTTCCATCACATCAAAGGCTTGATGGCTCTCGACGGAAACCAGAGCGTTGTGTTACTTTTGACAGCTGAAGGCTGAAACAGATTTTAGTGGGTCACCATCACGCAGTAAAAACCCAGGCTTCCACAATAACTGGTTCTGGAAGTTACAGAGAATATAAAACTACCACGTGGAATTATGGAGACATTGGTTGCACTTCCTTTTACAGTCCCCTAATTACAGTGTAATGACCAAGTAAGTACGTAGTAAGTTACAGTGTATTAATTTGTAATTAAAACTAATTTTACAGGGTAATTCCCATCAAATTACTACTTAACAATGCCTAAATTACTCAATATTTACCAACGGCTTATGCGGTAAATTCCCACATATTACCAGGTGAGTGTTGCTATTAAATTTAAGCAGACAAGGAAAAGCATTAACTTTTAAACCATTATTACCATGTAATTCTTCCTGTACAGGTTTCATTTAACCTGTTCATAAACTAGCTGCAATAAAGTACTGGATCATTACCAAGTAAAATATGACATATTACCCCGTTAGTAATGGGAAACTGTACTGTAACAGAAAGCCTGTCTTGTTGCTTAGATTTTAAACAGATATTACCATGTAACTCATATTAGATTGTACCTTCCTTTCATTTAACCTGTTCATAAAGTAGCAGCAATAAAGTACTGCATCATTACCAAATAAAACATGAGATATTACCCAGTTAGTAATGGGAAACTGTACTGTAAAAGAAAGCCTGTCTTCTTTGGTAGATTTTAAACAGTTATTATCATGTAACTCACACAGGACCGTCTTTGTTTTTAACCTGTTCATAAAGTAGCAGCAGTAAAATACTTCATTATTACAAAGTAAAACACAACAAATTACCCTGTAGGTAAAGTGAAACTGCACTGTAACAGAAAGCCAGGCCTGTTTCATAGATTTTAAGCTATTACTACCATGTAACTCACACTGGATTACTCTGATGAACAAAGATGTAAAACAGAAACTTCCACCATTCAGGCTACACAATTCAAAGCATAGTTTATTTAACAAGCCACAAATCTGATGTATGTGAAAAAAAAAAAAAAAAAAAAATCTATCTATGGTACCCATTTATTTGGTGGTTAGGGTCAAAAGCAATTTCTTTTATTTTCAGTCTAATTAAGTCAGCTAACAAAAACTGTATGCCCCTAAACTAAGACAACACCAGTTATGAAACAAGACCTTTACAGAAATCGGCACCAATGTAATCACTTCGTAGTCACGGCAGGTGTGGTTCTGTATTAGGTTATTTTTAGCATTGGCTCTACTACAAACAGAAGCACAGATATGAACTTTCCAATATATTGTATAATTTACCTGTCAGAGGTAAATTAAAAATTAAATATCATATCAAATTTTAAAAAGATTAACAGAGCTCTTTGAATTTTTTTTTAAACTCTTATTTTTTTCCCCCCATCTTTTTGATTTCTTTCTTCCAGAGGTCCATTTTCCTCAGTGAATGCCTTGCAAGTTTTCACAAACTGCTGATAGTAGCCTCATCAGTGAGCATTTAGAGAGGTCCAAAGTTTTCACCCTCTGCAGGAATTATGCAACTGTGTTTCAGTCCCCATTCATTGTGTTACAGCTGAGGCTGTAAACTCTTTTAGAACAGCACCCTGTGGATTGTGGACAACAGGAAAAAAAAAAAAAAAAAACATGAAGTCATTAGACACTTTTAAAATCACATAAACAATCTCGATTTTATTCAACAACTGAAACTGCAAAATAAATCTCATCTCTAAAAAAAAAAAAAAAACATAAGGAATAGGTGAATTCCATTTTCTCTTTTCTCACTGGTCAAAAATGATTTAAACTTCTAGATTTATTGTTAAATGTTCACATTTAAGTTAAAATTCAAAAAGTCTTTATTTGAAAACCAAACTGGAAGAAAAAAAAAGGGCCAAACATAAAGTATTGACACCAGACATGCTGTATCCTACAGCGAAAATCTTGTCTTTAAGAAACGGTAAGAAAGGGTTTTTAAAAAAAAATAAGAAAAGACCTGACACAAAGCTGCTCATCTACTGCAAGTAACTTTCACCTCATAACTTTTTGGAATCACCTTGTTGGTCATAAATCACAATTTTGGTCACAACAGGTGAGGTACAATGCCTGAACTGAAAATAAAAGGAAAAAGCAGTCTAAGTGAAGCTTAGAAGCAAGTTCGGCAATGGCAGTCTGAGTGCTGTGGCTGGGATTTACAGAAAGTTGTCAACAAATTTCTTTATTGCATATTAACATTTAGACCTATTTGATTTATCATGCCCAGAAACTGTGAACTTTAAACTGAAATACCCAAAGAGTTCAAATTCTCTGAATCTGATTCAGACAGCCTGGTATAACTAGTGATCATGGCAACTTAAAAGCACGGCTGTGTTCTTTAAAGCAAAATGTAAAGAAAATAGGGGTGACTCCAAAAATGTTTCCAAAGAATTAATTCCACACATTACCCCTCCTTCCAAATGCAGCTGCTTTTGCTTCTTTCAATTTTTTGTACTCCTCACATTTTCAGGGAGGATTCAGGTGTCTCGATCAGCTGCCTTTGCTTCATTCCTTAAAGGCAGTAAGAAGCTGTTAGCAGTTTTCCTCATTGCATTTAGTTTCAAATTTTGTTAAGAGAAAAACTGGCTGAATCTTATTGGCACAATTCAGAAAGTGGTTAAAATATTCCCCGAAGAAATGGGACACTCCTTAAGAAGCATGATCAGTTCTAACTAAGTTCTACTATGTATACAGTTGTGACGCATGTTAAGGAAGAACCAACATGTGACTTGAACCGCACCCTGTTGAGAAATCAATCCATTTTTAGGTGTTTTTGTCTAGTGTTTTCAGGTGACTGCACCAGAGGAGCGTTTAGCACTCATCCATTGGTTTAGAAGAGTGGATTTGCTGAAGCCCAGCTGACTTAAACACATAAAACTGTGAGGAAAAAAAAGTCCACGGATAAACGATAAAAAAAACAAAACAACAAAAACAGTTTAACAATTCAGCCCCCAAAATATAACAACTTATTACTCAAAAAGCAGCGATACACTCAACTCTATTAGCAAGTTCAGCTGTGAGCAATACAGCTGTACTGTTAACATCTGGGTACACTGTAAAAGAACACAGCGATGATCTGTAGCAATTATATGCAACATGATGATGTTATAATACTAAGGAGTCAGTTCATTTTTTTTATTCAGTGCACAGTGTCAACTATATTGACTGAAACAGAACAGATCAAACGAGGAGCTTCGTCCCGCTTTAAAACCTAATTGTCACCAATCTAAGACGAAGCTTCTCATCTAAACGATTATAAAGTCGCTTAAATTCGGTGTTTAAAAAAATGCAGTTTTCTAAAAACTGATCTCTTTGCATCCCTGGGAGCCAGAGCCGTTAGCTAACATAAGCCAGTCCATGTTTCGTTACCAACGTGAATAACACATAGCCCATTCATCAAGTGTCACATATCTTTTTGATTACATACCAAATATTACGAGTTGCTCCGCTGACAAGAAGAGTGTTTGGATTAACTTCGTAAGTAAACTTTATCGTTAGCTTTTCATTATCTCGGACTGTTTACGACCTGCGTCATGTTTGTTGCTGAAGACGCGCGAGTAAACGAGATTTCATATTTATCGCGGGATTTTGCAACGCGGCCCTCCAGCCAGTAAAGGCCGGTTTCAGTAAGACACCATGGTAAGTACTTGTTTAAAATCTGTCTACACAACGTTTTTAATCGTTGCCAACTTCTTGATTCGGTAACATAGATATAGACAAAACATTTCTGAATCTTTAATTTGAGGGAAGTCAGTGTTTTTCCCTCGTTCTTAGCACATGTTTGATTGTAATAAGTCATATCGCCACAATGATAATAATAAATAATAGTACCAATTGTTGAATATGTCCCAAATGTTCTATCTTACCCTCATCTTTAGTGAAATGATTGACAGTTCTTCAGAAGACTGCAGAAGGGGGAAAACACTCAGTCAGGTGGCTGCAGGCAGAAAAACTGTTGGCCAACTGTTGTCCGGTGTGCAATTTAAGGATGAAATTAAAAAAGAAGAAAAAACACAACAAAGGGAGGATATATATGGTGAGTAAAAAGCATCATTGTGAATCAGACTTTAACATTAAGATTTGATGTTAAAAAAAATCTTTCTGAGCAAATAAAGTAAATAAGGGAATTATAAGAGAAAGCACAATGGTGTCCCTAAGTCCTACTCTGATGGGACATGGAAGGAGCATTTTCCTGCTTTCTGGTCAAAGTTCAATGTTACCTAACTACAGTGTGTTATGTATTTCAGGAGCTGCAGAAACGCAAAACGCAGGCAGGGGCATCACTTGATCTGTCAGAGAGGGGTCAATTCTCTCAAGAGCTCCCATTCCACTACCTTCTTGGATAAACATAACGCACAGGTAAAATAAACTCTATGCACTCTCAGACTCTCTTTCTGTGCATATATTTTTATTTTGTCAGATAGCAGGATCAGTAATTTTTGTTTTGGCTCAGTCTGTCCCAGTGGTTGAGAAGAAGACATGTGGACATGCTGAAGGAGGGGATGACTTGTAGCAGCAAATTACTGATGAAATTCAGACACAAAAGAAAGTTAAATTTTTACTTATTATATCTGTTAATTGCTTTATTTATAGTTGTTCACAGTGTTTTGCTGACAAACATAACATTAATAAAAATGTAAAGCCATAAACACTGTAGTGTTGCATGTACGTCATGGGATATGTAAACCCCATAGGGTCACTCCGAAACATTGAACTTCTCCAAAATTGTTGGTCTCTATTGACTTTAACCATCAATGTTGTATTCACAGTTGTCCATTTCTAAGGAAATATTTTTGCTAACATTTTGCTTATGTTTTAGAATGGACGTGTGTGATGTGGACTCACTTGGAGAAGATGTTCCTGGGTCTTTGGACTTCAGGAAATAAAAAAGTCTCAATGGTGACCTATGTATTTTAGTTTTAATTTGTAAAAAAATTGATCCAAGAGGAAATTTTTTTCAGTAATAAGAAAGTCAACCCGGGAACCCGTGTGAGTTACATGGTAATAACAGTTTAAAATCTATGAAACAGGCCTGGCTTTCTTTTACAGTACAGTTTCACTTTACTTACAGGGTAATTTGTTGTGTTTTAATTGGTAATAATGCAATATTTTACTGATATTACTGAAATAACAGGTTAAATACAAACATACGATCCTGCGTGAGTTACATGATAATAACTGTTTAAAATCTACCAAATAAGCCTGGCTTTATTTTACAGTGCAGTTTCTCTATACTAATTTGGTAAAATGTTTTACTTTGTAATAATGAAGTATTTTACTGCTGCTACTTTATGAACAGGTTAAATACAAACATGAGATCCTGTGTGAGTTACATGATAATAACTGTTTAAAATCTACCAAAGAAGACAGGCTTTCTTTTACAGTACAGTTTCCCATTACTAACTGGGTAATATCTCATGTTTTATTTGGTAATGATGCAGTACTTTATTGCTGCTACTTTATGAACAGGTTAAATTAAACCTGTACAGGAAGAATTACATGGTAATAAATGTTTAAAATCTCAATAGTTAAAGCTTTTCCTTGTCTGCTTAAATTTAATAGCAGCACTTACCTGGTAATATGTGGGAATTTACTGCATAAACCGTTGGTAAATATTGAGTAATTTAGCCACTGTTAAGTAGTAATTTGATGGTAATTACCCTCTAAAATTAGTTTTAATTACAAAGTAATATGCTGTAACTTGGTACGTACTTACTTGGTAACTACACTGCAATTAGGGGACTGTAAAAGGAAGCGTTACCGAGTCATTAGCTTTAATGTGATATGGAGGAGCCCTATGAGGCATTGGAGTAACATAGGACATTATGCTGCCGACGGTGGTGATCTTTTTTGAAAAAAAAAAAGTTAAAAAAATCAGATAGAAGTAAGATTGTGAAAGTTGTTAGTATAGGTGCACAATAACATTACACACAGCCAACTATTATTTATTAGATTTATGCTTAGCTGAGCAAATTTAGGGGGCATTAAATATGTCCAAATGAGCTACGATACTTAAATATAAACATGTAGTTTGATGCAGTCTTTGTCTTTAATTTATAAATTGCAAACACAAACAGTCCTTTCCAAACAAGCTTTGTCAATTTTCCTCCACAATGCTGAACATGCAACAAAAATGTAGTACTGGAAATACTGTATACTAGTGAATAACGTTTCTTGCCAGCACATGAATGATAACCAATCCATGGGCTGTCACCATATGTTCCCAGAAAGAACCGATCCACTGTTTGGAAAAAATTAAAATGATGGCCCTGTGGTTAACGTAAAAAGCTAGCTTTCACGTGTTAAACTGCATGCCCTGAGTGCTTGGGATTTTTTTTTCGAACAACAGAGACCCACAGCTGATTAATAATGTTCCACAACGTGCAGGTTTGCTTGTGGAATCACATTAAATCTGTTCACGCAGAACTCCCTGGAATAATTGACAAATAGTGACTTTGAAGAATGCTTTTCTCCTGTTTACGTGGAGCCTTCTGCAGCAATGCTGGCTACTCTCTGTTTGCACAGGTTATAAACCCTGCAAAGTGTAAAGAGATACTTCATAGTGTCCTTATGGCGAGTTTTTCAACTTAGAACTGTATTATCAAATTCAGAGAAAAAAAATAATTTTATGATTTTCAATATCCAAAGATTTAGAGGGTATTTTATAGGCATTTCCAAACCTTTAACTTGTACTATGACTAATTAACCTATCATGGAACAAACAAAACCAGTTATTTGTTTGTCTTGATGAAAAATTTATTTGTAGTCAGTAACTTTCCTCCAAAACTTTCACCTTACTTGGTAAAAACTCTCTATTGACAGTTTTATTTGTTAGCTGACTTGTCTTGACTTTCAACATATTTGGGAATTTTTTTTTTAACTCAAGATATGTTGTTGCCGTATCACCTGAAAGACTCTGCTGTGGTGCAAGCTTGTTTTAGTTCCTTATTATGTCACCATAAAATAGAAAATTGGTGCAACTGTTTTACCACTCTCTGATTTTTAAAAAAAATTATTTTCATAATTTGTTCTAAGGAGTCCGATTTTCATGAAATCTTTTACAGTGTTTTTGATTTTTACTGCTCTGCATGGTGACATGGTTATGCTTTCTATTTTGGCTCTCCACCTTCCTCCCAAAGTCCAACACCATGCATGTTAGTTTAATTGGACACTCTAAATTGTATGTGTATGGCTGTCTGTCCTCTCCGTTGGCTTGTGATGGACTGCGGACCTGTCCTGTATTTATGACTCTCACCAACTGATTGTTGGAGATAGGCACAGCCCTCATTGTAATTCTGCAAAGATTAAACAGGAGTAGAAAATGGATGGATTCCTGGTTTTCTCGGCTTTCTGGAGAGGAGTTGCTGTCCATGGTGCTGAAACCCTGTTTGAAATCTTGTATTTCATATCACAGTTCAAAGTGTCAGATTGCTCTTGCTGGATTTCCTGCTCAGCAGCTCCTTATGTAAATGCTTAGTGACATAATTTACTTTATTGTGTATTGGTCATCTTGGTTTGTTGGGATTCGCATTTGAGTCTACCTTTATAACCACCTAATAGATCCAATGTGGAAAGTTTCAGAGGATGAACTTGATTTTATTTTGTGAAAAAGAGAAATAGTGAAAAGGGTGTGAACTAAACCTTAAGCTGTAAAACATACTCATATAAAGTTAAAAAGTCTGTGTATTACTCAGTCATGGTACTTTGATTTTTTTTTTCCTACCTGATATTTCCACCAACAAATAGAAGCGATGCTTGAATGATTCAACTGTGCAGCAATCTCATAAGACAGAAACAAGACGAACAAAATAAAGTGACTCTCTTTTTGAGTCTCATAAGTTACAACTCCAACTTCTTTTTAAGGTTTACTGACTCATGTTTTCCCACAGAAAGCTGGATATATGAAGGAATTCCCACACAGCCCTTAGAAAAACAACACCTTATACCTCACTAGTCTAGTTTTCACATGAAAACTCAATTAAAAGGAAGTTATTTCTCTAAAGGTGTAAGAGGGTAATCACATTTGTCAAAAATTAAACTGCCTTCCATCAGTGCTGTGGTACTCAATAGCAGTCTTGGTCTCAAGAGTGGTTTTGAGAGCTTTTTTTCCATCATCTACTATAAAGATTACATTCATAGTCACTCTTTTCCTAGTCTCTTTTGTGCTGGACTCAGCATTTTTTCTCAAGACTTATCAAAATCACATTTGCAACATCTTTATTTTACTGCAACTTAGTGTGAAACTCCTGGTTGCATTCAAATTAAAGTTTTTTTATCTGAAAATTTCAGCGCTTCCAGCTGTGCTCTCATGTGTCAAGCATGACAAAATGAAGGGGAAGGGAGGAAGGACAAGAGGGAATAACAGTTCCCATTGGCAATATATGGATTTTTCTTTTACTTTAAAATGTGCAGAAAGAAAATAAGTGAGTGAAGTCCTTCCTCGCCACCTGTTGGCTTCACTTAATTGCCAAGGCAGCTAGCTTTTTTATCGGATGTCTGTGCTCTTCAGAGTTGTCTGTTAAACGTCTGCTTATTTACGAGTTTGTGGAAAGGTTAGATGCACCAGTGCAAACCGTTTGTCTGAAACACTGTTGTAGGTTAGCCTGCTAACTGATCTCTTTAAACATTTTTCTCTACATTTCCCCAACAGCCCTAAAATTAGATAAAGTTCTCCAATTACCCAAAAGGAATGTTTTTGATACTTTGAACTTATTATTTTTTTCAGATTAAAACAACATTATCAGTTTTTTAGCATACTACTTGCCACATCATCTAATATTTCTATTCCAATTAACAGTAATTTTATTTTCTTAATTTTACTGATCTCTTATTAAGCTGATATCATTCATGCAAAGTTCCACCAGTTCTGTCAGGAAGTAGACAAAGTCTGAAACTTGGAGTAAAATGTAGTCCATTAGGACTACGTTTTAAGTCAGTGTCATTTTGAAGTTTTAGATTCAGATGTACATAACTATAATCTTTTAAAATCAAAGGTTTACCATTTACATCAAAGTCAAATCAGTAAAAATAACTTGGCATTTGGGGAAGTTGTTGTTGGGCTAACGCTGAGTTTTAAATTCATTTAAATTATTTTTAAAATTCAAAAAAGAAAATCATAAGCCTTGAAAACTTCCTGCCCAAGTATGTTGCACTCAGTTATAATATGAACTAATTCTTCTCTAATTTAGCTCTTATCTGCATTTTATTTTCCTTCTTCCTCATTCTTTCCCTTTTCTGCCCTTCTCTCTTCCTTCAACACTCCTCTCAGCATTGCAGATGTGTTTTCTTTGATTTTGTCACTAGAGATTAATTAGTACTTTATTATGTGTCCTATTTATACCTCCAGCAGAAGGAGAAACACTGGGGGGGGGGGGGGGCAGAGAAAACTAGGAGTGAGAGATTCAGGAAGAGATGGAGACAGGAAAAGGCAAAAAGTATTCAGATGGAGGGAAAGATAGCGACAGAAATGGGCCAACAGTGAAACTGAAGGAGCAAAGAGGATAGATGTCATTTTAAAAAAGACAAGCGCAGAAACTGAAAGCAAAAATTATATGGAAAAGTAAAAACAATGAAATAAAAAAATGAAAAAAAAAACCCCCAAAAAACAAGTCTTTTAAACTATATCAGTATCAACATATGACAGCTTATGACACTTTGAAACAGGAAAACCCATAAAATACATTTAGTGTAACTGGGATCCAGCTTAACCTTTTCCCATAAACTGTGAATATGTAATAAATTTGGACCAAAAAGGTTTCATAGAAACATGAGGAATAGTGAGGAAAGCCTTAGCAGAAGTACTGAGGGAAAACAGAAGGAAGGTGAAGAGAAAATGAAAGTTCAAGAGGAGAGTATAAGAGAATGTGAAAAATGCAAAATTGAATGTATGGGATGATGTTAGGGGAGAAAACATGACTGAGAGTCTTTGATGTCGAACTGAATAAGTGGATTGAGAGGGCAGGGATAAGATGGAGGTCAGAGACAGGGCAGATTTGTCTTACATTGTAATACGTCAGACGTTTGATATTAAAGGCTGCAGAATCATTAGTCTTTGTGTAAATGCATCACCCTGCAGCACAATTCATTAGGAAACTTTGCTTCTTTCAGTGCAAACTTTGAAAGGCTCTATTCAAATCCAAACTGAGATCATTTCCAAAAAGGTGATGGTTCTGCCTTTGATAACTTAACCAATTAATTGGTGGCACAAAGACAGAACCAAAAAAATAATTTAGTCATTAAAATGAAAAATAATGGTGCAATATTGTAGCTGTAAGGAAAGCAATGCCCCAACTTCCGAATTAAGATATTCATGATTTACTTGTCAATTTAATTATCTGTTTAATTACTGATTTAACATTTGAAGTTTTCACTAGATCATAATGTTACCAATACCTATTGAAACACCTGGAAGAATCTCTGGCACTGAATTTATTAAAAAAAAAAAAAAAGATTTAATGTTTTGGATGTATTTCTGTTCATCTGATAATTTTTTCTCAATATTGCATTTTTTATTTCATTGTCTAAATGAAGCAAAGAACTGAAGCTATGCTGAAAAGAACATTGGGTAAAAAAAAATCTCAAAAATATAATAACACACAGAAGAGGTATTTTTTTTTTTACTGGTAAAAATGGTTCAACAAGCTGTCAATTTACAGTGTACTCACATTTTCACTGCCAGCATTTTTTTTTTTTTCATTTTTGCTTTATTCCAGTTAAATTAACAATAACAGTATGTCGCGTACTCTTGTATACCTCAACTTTAATCTCAATATCAGAAATTCCTATTCAGATGTGTGAAACCTAGGAATTAAAGATGGTGTGCTATGTTTGACTACAGAATGAAGTCACTTTATTCCAACCACTAGTAAGTTAAATTTAATGGATAAATTAAGAAATAATTTTAGTAAGTATCATCTTAACCTGAGCAATATAATACACATTAATTCCCTGTAGAGCTAGAAAGGTGGCAAATCATCTCAGCGTTTTTATGTTCTTAGGAAAGACATATTTTAAAAGAGTTTCTTTAAGATAATCAAACAAAAAGCTTCTGTAAAACTCTGTTGCCTAACAACTGGAATGATAAGCACTTGAGTGCTGTTGAATGTTTTGCTCACAGCTGCACCATCAAGGGAGCTTGAGCACCCACCCAGGTGTAGCTCCAAAATGACAATCATTATATGCTTGAGACTGTGTTAAAATAGCTACAGCTCCGAGTAGAATCAGATCAGTCTATCATGCATGTAGCTTTGAATAGCAAACACTTAGTTTTTGTCTCATAAAACATGTGGCCAACCTTAATCCACATGAGCTTTGACTAACTGGTTTTACTTACTTAATAGGAAATTACCAAACAACACAATTCATAATTAATAAGCCACAAAAAATCCAAACCAAATCAATCCAAATCTAAACTGGACCTGCCAAGCCACTGTAAAGCTGATGTAGACATGCTTTAAGTTAAACTTTCAGAATAAAACACAATGCAGAAAAAAGTAGCAAAACAGAATGGAAAATGTGAAGAAAACCATCTGAAATTCCAGTGGAACAGGCAGAGAAAAGCAGAGGCTTAAAAAAAGTGACAGCGATATTATGAGAGGCAAAACAAGTGGGGGTGAGCAGCGAAGCAACATCAGATAGGAAACCCTGAGTAGAGCAAAAAAAAAGCAGTGACAGGTTGCATTGCACGTTGGGCAAAAGAATGAATGCGGTGACACGTGGCTGTGTTGTTCAGAGAATAACACGGATAAGGGCCAGAGCTGACGTCTTCAAGAAGAGCTTAAAGAAACCTTTTGGAAAGCTGATTTGGCCTTCCTCAGTTTCCTTCGTCTGCTGTCACTGAGCACAATAAATCCAAATAAGTACAGCAAATAAATGGAATCATAAAAAAAAGAAGCAACCATAAGGGAGGGGGACAAAGACAGAGATAAAGGTCTCACACTTTTGGTAGTTTGCCCTCATTATGTCAAGGCCTTGTTGAAAGAGATCAAGAGGGTGGAGGAAAAGAGGAAAGACAAAGGCAGGGTAACATTTACAGAGATGAGAAAATAAGCCTGCTGACAGAGGGAGGATGACAGGACTCAAAGCTTGAATAAACGAGGAAAATGATACCTTTGAATTAGGTGGATATGGGTCAAATTTGCATTCAAGCAGAATCATTAGCAGGCAATATAATGGATAGAAATGAAATATTGGGTGGTTCTGAATACATCTGCCCTGAGCTAAATGTTTGCTTAAGACCTTCAAAAAGCCAAATAGTTTAGCTGAATCTGATTAGATAAATCCACCAAAAATGATTGATAATGTTTGTTATTCACGGGTTATTTTACACGTTGCATGGTGTAGTAGTTATTAGCACTGAAAAAAAAATCCCGAACCAGGACCAGGCCTTTCTCTTTTGCGTTTACATGTTCCCCAAGTGAATGTGTGGGTTCCCTCTGCACACTTTGGTTTCCTCTTGCTATCTAACAATGTGCATGTTAGGTATACTGGCCACTTAAACTGCCCTTAGGTGTAAGTGTTATGTGTGAATGTTTTGTGTCATGATACACTGATGACTGATACAGGCTTTACCTGCCTCTCACCCACTAACTGCTGTAAGGATTAAACCATCCATCCATCCATCCATCATCCAACATGTTTATTCTTGCAGTGTCGCGAGGGGGGCTAGTGCATATCGCCAGTGGTCATCGGGCGAGAGGCGGGGTACACCCTGGACAGGTCACCAGTCCGTCGCAGGGCAACACAGAGACAGACAGGACAAACAATCATGCACACACACACTGTAAGGATTAAACATTTATAGAAAATAAATGTTTTATTTATTTTTGAGCTGGAGTTTGTCATTGGAAACTGAATTTTTGTGAAGAAATGGCTAATTTTACCAATATGTGATAGTCAGGTTGCAGTGAGAGAAATGAACAAATAAATTAACCTTTTTAAAATCCCTTAGATATTGTTGGATGAATCAAGTGTAAAATAAAAAGATACCTGGAAAATAGTTTGATCCAACATCCATCATCAGACAAGAGGCCTGTTTGCATTATTCTCACTGTGCTTTCATGCATTTTCCAGAATAGGTGATATATAGTTGTATAAAAGCAGAGATGAGTATAAAATATAACCTGTTTCTCCAAAGAGAGAGTTTTAATCAAGAACTTGGAATTATATGTTTTCTTTAACTTTATCCTTTATCCTAACTTTTCTTTAACTTTATTCTCGGATGATAACTTTATCCTAGGATTCTTTAACTTTATCTTCTTTAAGGAGGATAAAGTTATCCTTTATCCTCTTTAAGGAGGATCCTTAATGTACATATTATAACGTGTATTAATTCCTAATCAATAGATTAATGCCCTGTTATATGCACTGGTTGCACAGTTGTAGTTAATGTATCATAAATAGAATGACTTCATCATTATCACAATACAGAAGGTAAGGATGTTACCAGCATTAGTGGAGGGTTAGAAGAAAAATACTTCAGATGCCAAAATATCTCAGCTTTATTCAATCTATTATAATTCTCTTCGTGGAACATCCATTATGACATGAAAAAAAGCCCAACATAAAAACAACTACAGTCTGTCTGTGGCAGCAAGAAAGGAAGAGAAGCATAATTTAAAAGAGGAAAAGCAAAAGGAGAAATGAGAGTGAATTATAAAAAGGACTGGCAGGTTGGTTAGCTGGCTCTGCGGAAAGCTGTGATTCCACAGAGGAAGAGTGGAAAACAGATTTAGGATTCATTTGCATTTCAAACTTGGCTGACTTCCTAGTTGCAATGACATAAGGTATGCACTTTGCTCTTCAGCTATCATCTTTGCCTCGGTTCTGCATGTCTTTTAGTTACTTTTTCATTTCTGTTGTGATCTATTTGAAACTTCACTTGGCATTGTATGGTGTATTTCCTTGATTATACACAACCTGTTGCTGGTTTTGGCTCGTTTCCTTTGCTTTGTCAAGGTTGAGTAACTGGTTCTCTAGGTCTGAGGCCATTGGTTTGCAACTGTTAAAGGACTGACTGCTCCTTTCATGTTGGGGGTTAGTCTCTGACTCAAGTGGGGAAATTCATGTATCCTGGTGTCTTTTTTACAAGTGATAAAAGAATAGAGCAGGACATAGATAAATGATGTGTTATCTACAATAACTGGGACCCAAATGACAGAAGGACAGAGGGTTTGGAGAGCAGGAACTTGTCTGGAGGGTAATCAAGTGGCAGGGAACCCAGGCAGGAGGTTGTCTGAAGGTCAGCCTGGTGACAGGAACTGGTAGACAGGAACCAAACAGGTGAGCCCCCCTGGACTCTTTCATTGGAGCCCTTAGGGAAGGAAACCATAGACAGACTCTCCTTGGCCCCCTTGGAGAACTCTGGAACAGGAACATAAGGTGATGACTTATATAGTGGTGGTCGAAATTGAGGCAGCAGCAGCAGCTTAGGGCAACATAAGAGGAGCGGAGGTACGTAGAAGACAGAAACATCTGCACTGAGAGGAACTGAAAGGAGGAGCAGAGGCAGGTGATGTGGTTGGGGGTTGGAGCTTTGGCTGAGGTAGCTAGCAAAAAATCTCTCAGTGCTTCTTGGTGGTCCTTTTTCAGCCTTCTCTGACAGCTTCACCAAACCCAGGGAAGAAAGCAGGGAACTCGGCTCCTGCTGTAAAAACTTGCCATTTACTGTCATGGCTAAATGTCTCCATGAAGAGCAAGGAAGACAAAAATGTCAATGTACACTCTCACTACACTTCTGAGATATTCATACTCCTCACGGATAAAGGTTGCTGCTGCGTCCAGCTAGCTAGATTTGTCCATCTTATAGCGCATGAGGAAAACACACAGGAAACAGGGAAAAAGTAACAGTAGGAACCAGGAGAGAATGACTTATTATCAAGAACGAGCTAAGCTGAAAGTCCAAGCTCTTGATTTTCTGGTTATACCGGTTATTTTCCGACATTCTAGGCTTACGGCCATGAGATGTAGACCATGACTAAAAGAATGAGACTAATGAATTGTTAATTATGAGTAGTACAGATGGTCAATGCACTCAACATTGCATATATTTTAAAGTGACACACTACTGTCAGTCTCTAAACTCACTGAAAACTAAACATTTTTATTTGCAGAACATTACTTTCATATAAAAATTAACCAGAGAGTTCACCTACAATCATAATCTCACTGCTCAGTGAAAAAGTGATTGGCTGCTGTTTTTAATGCTTTTTTCATGGCTTGCATGAGCTGTATTTTTCTTGGACAGTCAACAGACTGTGGGAATTACAGCATGAATCCACATTAAGCGTCCTCCCATGTCAGCAGTGATAACTTCAGAGAGTAATGAAGTGGCTTTGAATAGTGATTCATTAACCCACTGTACATCTGCACTTACTGAAGTGAATTTGAACCGTCATATGGCCTCTAAGCACAGGAACAAGCTAGACTGAACTCCAGTCAGTAATTAAATTGAGTCAAGAGATTCAAGTCAGCAATGTGATTCACAATTTCCACCTCAAATTTATTTAAATATAATTAAAGAGATTTAAATTTAGTATATTCTGTCTGCTTCCATTTCTCTGTCCTTTATCTTCTGCATTTTGCTTTTCTTAGTTTCTGCCTTTCTTTTTCTTTACCCATCCTCTGTTTCCCTCAGTTTCCTTCTCTTTGGTGTTGCTCTAAGACAGTTTTTTAGTCCCCATCTGTCCTCATTTGTGTCCCGCAGTGTAAAAAGCCATTACAGTGATCGAATGAAGATGCTCAGCAGGGGGAGATATAGACTCAGAGAGGCAGAAACTATGGGGAGTTTGAGAGAGTGAGGTTGAGGATGAGGCAGAGCTGTAATAAAAACCAGATAAAATAAGACAACTGAAGTTCAGACCACACAGAAAACACTGCATACTGAAAAAAAATGAAAGGAGAAAATGTTGTTTATAAAGATGTATTATAATCACTTCCAAATAGGAATTTTTATGCTGTAAAAGTTGGAACATCCAATGTACCTTTAAACAAAAAGAAGCAGTGCAGTGTAGTGTGCAAGTTTTACTGTCATACATTTCTGCTTCAAATAAAAGCATTGTGGCATTTTGGCTTGCAATTAGTTGACATTAAATTGGATGTAGGGGAAAATAGCTCTTTTTTCCAAGCCTGTGATGTAGAATTGAGGAGCATTGACTTGATAGTTAAACCTGTTTTCTCTACTCAAATATATATAAATTTTTCTACTCAGCTTCCAGCTATGACGTTTGTGTGTGTTGCTGTGAATGAATAGGTTAAAGTAAGCAGAAGTACATGAGTGCTTTCTCAAGTATGTGGGTGTAGATTTTCTGGTGCATGCGTGTTCCCTGCACCAAGCTGCATGAGACCATCATTTGCCACTTCAAAGTCCTTACTCATAATGCTTGGAGTGATGCTTGGATTCATTTGCACTTGAAACCCACAGACTGAGAGAGATGGAGAGAAGAGAGGAGCTCGACACGCCAACAAGATGAGAGAAAGTTTGACCATGTGCAGCATAAATTGTGCACTCAAGTGTCTTGAGACTCTGTGTGTGTGTCTGTGTGTGTCTGGAGGAGCAAATTGACATGACTAATTTTCTTGACTGCTTATTTTGCTGCCTTCTTACTCTACTTTTTCTCTTCCTATGTGTGTTTTAGAGCTGCTTCCCATGTGTGTTTTAGAACTGCTTCAGGAAATCTCTCACAGTGAAACTGATCTGTTCCCAAACCCTGCTTCCCTTCTTGTTGATTAGCATCTTTTTCTCTTCAGTATTGTAATGCACAAAACACTATTTAAGATAAGTTTTTATGTACAGATGAGCTCTAAAAAACAAGAAAAACAAGTTAAATTGAAAAAAAATAAATCAAAGGGAATTTTGATGAGTGTATGCCCATCCTTGTGAAAGGACACAAGATTCCCCAGACTGATTATATAAAACTGCTACATACATTGTTATTCACTCAGATTAGTTCTCACGGCCTTAAACCACATATGTCATTACATCAAGGTAGCGTTCTTTTGAGGTTTTCTGGACATATTCCATTGGGAGGAAACCCCGAAGCAGACTCCTAAATTGATGAAGGGATTGTATATTCCACCTGGCTTGGAATTCATGGGATTCCCCAAAATTTGGATGGATGGATGGATGTCATTTTGGACAGTTTAGGATTATTTGCAAGAAGCAGCACAGAAGAGCAGCATTCTCTGCAGTAAGGAAAAATGCGAGAAATTTGAAAAGGACTTAACATGAGCCTTAAGACATTATGATAAATCTTCATAGGGTGCAGAAAATGTGGGTTGGACTGAAGCTGTGTTGGCGTTTCACACTTGTGAGTGACACACAGTCTGACAAATACATTTCTTTGGTAATGTTTTGTATAGTAGTTTATAATCAACAGTTGTAAGGTTCTGGTTGTATCTTAAGGCGTACTCTGCTGTAGAACTGAGCTGCTTGACTTTTCTCTTTAGACCCTTAAAGAGGGTCAATAAATGTGGACTGTTACAGTGCACTCTGCTAAATGACTAAAGATGGAGCTGGAGTCATTTGTTTACACTTAAAATGTGTCATTTGATATCTTGCCGTTTTATTTTATATCTTCAGACTGATTGTTGTTTCAAATAAGTACAAATGCAAGCAGTAAGCAATACTTTCCTTAGCCTCTCAAGATTTGTAACTAGACCTATAACTAGACCAGACTGAACAATCAAATGCAGAACCTTGGCTTTTACAAACATGTTGGGTCTGTGTTGTCTGGGATTCATTTAGGTCAGACTGTGGAGGGAAGACAACATTCATAGGAAGCTGGTCACAAGGGAGAGAGAAATGCAGTTGTTACTCTATGCTCACCCAGCCAACACACACATTAGGCTCAGGATGTGTGCTAGCAAAGCATTTCTACATGTGTAAGTGCAATCATGTCTTGTAATGCATGTGAGTGTTTTTGTGTTTTGCTTATACTGTTTTAGATTTCATAAGGAGAATCAGAAAACTAACTGAAAGGAGAAAGAATTTCATAAAACAAGGGAAGGAGTAGGAAAAAATAACAGCACTTATTGAATTACACTATCTAGGAGAAACTACCAATACACAGAAGATTAAAAGGGGTAAAGCTGTTAGATTGATGTAGCTGGAAGCTGTGTTTTCTACCATCAATAAATGTGACATTTCAATTGAAAAGTTTTGCTTTTATTGAGCCTTTGCAAGCTTAAACCAAAATTCCACACATAATATCCAGGGACATTGCCAACCTAAATTCTTAAGCAGAAGTGTTTTCAGTGTTAAAAAAAAAAAAAAAAAAAAAAAAAATCATTAAGTTTGTTTTGAAAGCTTGGCATCTCTTTGTCTACATTTTTGGTCCTTTGTAATGTTTTAGTAAATTATTCTTGTTTGTTTTGTTCGAAGCCTCTGAGGAAAAACATCTTAGCTTAATGTAATGTGAATACCAAACTCATTACTCTGCTCTTAAGCATTAAGTCCTCTGTGTTTTGAGATTTTTCTGTTTTGAACCCACAGTTATTACTTTTCACCCATAACATTGCTTTAAATGTATTTATGCAATACATCTGAATTTATTTCAGTAGCCTTGAGTTTAGACCAGACGATTTTAATGCAACAAGAATGCATGCTCGTAACATCTTAGAGTCATAGAGTCTTACCTTACTTTTAAAGCCACTTTAGAGTTTTAAACTCTCATTTTTCTTCTTGCAGGCTGGTATGTAAACAAGAAGTGGAGATCCTGTTTAATTTGTGTTATTTTTTATTTCTGTCTCCCTTGACTATGGTGCTGCATTTATTTGGTCAGTGTCTTTGCTGGAAAAAAAAAAAAAAAAAAAAAAAAAAAAAAGAAATTTGCTACTGCTTTTTTCGTCAAGTGTCGTTTGGATTAAGTTGCATCCATCAGCCCTTGCAGGGCCCAGTTCCTATACTGGAAATGACTGTTACACTTGTTTTAGTTTAAAAAATGGTTTGATTATTAATCGATGTCAATAGTTTGTTTTAAGCAATGTAAAATTGTGCCAATGCATTTCTTCTGATTTCCTTGCCTACATAGTACAAGATTTTGTGAACCGAGTGGCTGGATTGAAGAAATTCTCCACCAGTAGAGACTCCAGGGGATTTGATTGAATCTCTCTGTAGATCTATAAGAGCTTTTTTTTTTTTTTTTTTTTTTTTTTTTTTTTTTTTTTTTTTTATTTTAACCAACAGTAGAACCTTTTTCAGGTCTCAAGGCCTGATACTGCCAAATCCATACTTATTTTGCACAAGGAAATCTTAACACATCCAAGTATGCCAGTGTCTGGTACATAATGCTACATCTACTTCCTGCTCAACATGGTGGTATAGAAATCCATTCTTTTGTCGCTGCCGTTATTTCACTATCCAAAGGTCTGTAAAATATACATTTTTGAAGTGAACAAAAAAAGAACTAAACCAGAGTAACACAATCTGTGAATACTGTTCTCAAAATAACCACGGATGATTTCACAAAAATGACTGAACATCTCTCATCCTCTTGTCTTATTTTCTAAAAATAAACAATTTATCCCTGCCTGCTTAATCCTTCTTATTTCATTTCTTCGTTCCTCACTCACCCACATATTCTTAGCTTCGGTTTTTATTTTTTTGTTTCTTTTTATTTGCATATTTCTGAACACGTTCTCTCTAGAGGGCTTAACCTATCCCATCTCATCCCTTAGTGTGTACCTCCCTCTCTCTTTCTCTCTCTCTCTCCCCTCTTGGGGGTTGAGTGGTTGTAGCGTAAGCGCCAGTCATCTCTTATCATCGCCACTGTATTCCCTGAGTGCTCAGCAGTCCACATCTCTCCCTCTGTCTCCTCCTTTCTCCATCCTCCTCTAATCTGTCAGTGTTTGTCTCTCTTTACTCTTCACTGCTGTGGATGTTACTCTGAGAGGGAAAAGTCAATGTCTGCGGTCATGTTTTGCGGTCTGAAAAGAGACATTGAGGCAAATAGTGTGGGTGAGTTTGTTTTTGTATTTTGATGTAAAAATACTCTTTGTAGAACTATTCTGCCATTAAAAAAAAAAAAAAAAAAAAAATCACGAGTGATGTTTGGCATGCTCTAGGTTTGATGTTATTGCAGTGTATTTAAGACTCTGTGGGTGGTGCTGTTTTCTTTTTTTTCATGTAAAATGTCACTGTGCATCTAACAGAGGCTTTGATGAAATGCTTAGGGTTTAATGCCTTGAATAAATGTATTGCTTTGCTCTATAAATGTGTACCTGAAACACCTGATTCTAACCACACAGAAATCGTTCAAAGAACTGGTCTGCCGTGTAGGTAAAAATGATTTGTTACCAGTAACTGTAGCAATCCCTCTCTACGTTTTTGTCATTGCGCACATTGTTTCACTGTGTTCTAAAGTTTACAGTGTTTAGTGTTTCCTGGTACATTTATTTATTGTTTTTCTTTGGATATGACAAATTAAGCTTGCTTCAGAAACAGAAACCAATTTCAATTAGAATATTCATATTGTTTCAAAAATGTTTGGGTTCACAATGTATTTAGAATATTTCATTCAGGAGATGTTACAGCTTGGAATAGTGGCCACAATGTGCACAATTATTATTTTATTATTATAACAATAACATTACATCATATTACAGAAAGGTGGGTAAAGTTTCTCATATATTAACATTTCAAGAGAAAAAAAAAAAAAAAAGACACCCAATGAAATGTGTTTTTCTAACATATTTTGATGTTGGGCTAAAATCAATTTTAGCCCAACTGCCCAACTGGAAATTTAAAAAAATGTAAATGAATAATGAAATCAAAAGAGTATATTTTTTCTTTAAAATATTATTAAAAATGTGATTTTGGTTCAGTTATAAATTAGGACTAGGTCCATTTTTTCCACCAAAAATTGTTAAAATTTCACCAAGGTAAATTACATCAGGTGCACATAATTAGAGCAGTAACACTTTGTATTTTGAAGGAGGTATCGTGAGATCAAAAGAGTGGTCTGAGGCCTTCTGAAACAAGGCAGTTGAAGTTTGTGAGTCTGGTAAGATATTTAAAAAGAACAGCAGCCAGCATGCCCAGGTCTGGCTGCCCCACCAAGTTCACCCCAAGAGCAAATCACAAGATGCTAAAAGAAGTCTCCAAAGACCTTAAAATGTAATCACAGGACTTACAGCTGTGGAAGAATAATACCTTTGCACTTGAAGAAAAACATTAAGCCCACAGTAGTCTGTCAGAGAGAATGTAAAAAAAAAGAAAAGTAATTCTGCATAAACCATATACAGCATTCCAGGACCTCATATCAACTTTGCAGCATAGGGTTGGAAGTGTCATGGTGTCACGCTAATCAGAACTGGATCCTGCAACATGAAAATGACCTAAAACATACCACTAAATCCACCAAGCACTGATGAAGTAATGAAAAGTCCAGGGCTGATTCAAGCCAAGACCTTGGTCTCTTTGAAATGCTGTGGGATGACTTGAAATTGTCTGAACATGCATGAAATTTTACACAGACCACAGTCATGGACCAGCAAATGGCTACAATAAGTGTCTCTCTGAGGTTTTTCAGCCAGAGCTATTAGGGGGTAGGGTAATCTAAATTTCTGCTTATTCAGAATTCCCATTTTTAGTTATATTTTTTTGTTTAATGAATGATTTTTTTTAACCTTTTCACTTAAGTTGAATAAATAACTTTCTTTTAAAGAAAAAAAAATGATATTAAGCCTGTAAATATTTCTTCTGAAAGAACTAAATACTTTGTGAAATGTTCAGATTTTTTTCCCCCCACAACACTGTATGCATGTAACACTTCACATAAAAATATACAAATGAATGGATTGCGGATCTTTGTGGGAACATCTAACTACTTCTATGCAGTCTGCTGGTTAAAAGATCCACTTGCAGCTCCAGAGCTGCAGGTTACAGACTCCTAGACTTGTCCTAGTATAAACATGCAAAACATGATTATTAGATTCGACTATGGGATGAAATAAAACTCACCTATGCTGTTCATACATCACACTTGTAAATGTCTATGGCATAAATTTGTGATTTGTACATATTTTACAAGATATGACTGACTTTTGTTTAGGTTAAACAAGTTTGTTGGCAGGAGTTAAAAAGCATCAAGGTGTCATCTGCAATGCACACCTTACCAATCTCATCTGAATGTTAGAAAGTACCTCTTCTGCACAAAACAATTCTTGTCGAACCACCTCTTTTTGATAAGATTGCAAAAGAAGTGTGTTGACCCATATGTTTAATCCCTGCAGATCAAAGCACAGTGGAATGATAAGGTAGAAACTTGTGGAGGACCTCACAACACGCAAAACGCTCTGAAATCACTCAGTACATCCAGTTTCATATAGGATATTAACATTTTCATAATGAAACTCCTTTAAGGTAAGGAGATTAGCAGTCAGATTCCTTGATGAATAACCCTTTAGTGCACTTGGGTATTTATTTACAGCCTAGTTAGTTTCTTGTTGTTTAAAACCGTAAATCTAACAAAATTTTTCACTTCTGTTAAGATCTCTTTGAAAAGCAGCAGCAAAACAAGCAAGTGGAGATTTGTTGAACCTAAAATGCCATCAGGAATTGGTGTCTTCATCATTGAAGTCCTGGTATAAAGCTCTTTAGCATTTTAGATTTGTTGATGCTAAAGTCAAGCTGCTGTGGCATGTGTTCTAGCAAGAAAGGATAATCATTTTGCCAGCCCTATCATTTGCATACATACTGCTGTGTTCCACATGCCATGAAAACTAAGATTCAAAGCAACAGAATATGATACCAGCACTGATTTAGCTTTTACCATACGCAGCCGGGTGAGCCCCATCCTATTTCATGCACTGATGGAGACAGTGGGTGCTATTGCCTCAGAGACTAACTAAGCTGATAACAGTAATAGAATGTTTGAGGCTTATAAATCTGGTTTTATTTTTCAGGTTGAAATAGAAACTTGCTCTTTAGTAGTTCCATATTTCATTGCATACTTTGTTAAACATCTGCTGCAGCTTGATTTTATCACCATAAAGGATTAAATAGAAAAGTTCAGAGACCAACTGAATATTGTTAAGAGCAACAAAATGTTTATTTTGTTCTGTTTTGTTAAGAATGTATTTTTTTTTTTTTTCAATTTCTTGGGAATCCTGCCTACGATTGTATTCTTATTAATGATCATAAATTCTCTAAGGGATTTATCACCATCTTGGCTTACAGATGACCGCTCGACTTGATACACCTAATTTCCTGAGTATTACTGGCCTGACAGCAAAGAGAATTTAGTGAGTGTGAGACAATGAGTGTGTAGGATGTTGTCATAATTTGTGAATGTTGCCTGCAGTTATCTCTGCTGTTCCCTGCAAACTTCATTTTCTTTATCTTCTGGAGACCATCATTTTCCAGCATGGTGTCTGTTGTGTCATTACGAGTGTGACGATGATGCAGGAAAGATGTGAATCAGTACTTAACTCTATTAAAAATCTGTAAATAAATATATTTACAAGAATGTTCATCATGCTGTGATAAATACAAGATGTAGTTATAGATGAAGATTTTTACCGAAACAAATACACATTTCTCTCGCTGTCTTCATCAGATGAAGCATTCTTCCCTCTGTCATTTACATTTTTAGTCATTTAGATTATGTTCTTACCTTAAGCAGCTTACAACCATTGCAGGTAAATCATGGCAGAGAGTGCGGGGGATCAAACCATGTGACTCATTAAAAAAGCCACTGTCTTTTTCCCGATAAATCCCTCTCAACTCTCATTTAAAATTTTCACCTCTGTCTGCGGTTGCCGGCCCTGTGATGAACACTGTCAACGGCGAACAGGATATCATGTTGGATCAGTGGTTCAGACATGTTGGCAGAAAGAGGCTAAACTGTAACTTCAAAAGCGGTTTTGATGTTTTATTTTTTCCTGTTCGGCACCTGCCAGGCTGTTTTTTCCCATTCTGTACTCATTTTCCTGCAGCTGATAGATGCTCCATTGTTTGATTTTCGCACCCCAAAATATAGGTTATCTTTTAGTTTTTCTTTTTATGGAGTCTTCAAGGAGAATTTCAGGGCATATTAGTTGAACAGAAATAGCCTGAAAAAGCATCACATTCAAAATTACTTCATCTGGACTGCCCATGCTTTGCTTTTTTTTTTTTTTTTTTTTTTTTTTTTTTTAAAGCAATAAATGAAAACTATTTCTTTCAAAGTAAACAAAAATGAAACTTGTTTAATTTGTCTTGGTGGACATAAAACTGTATTAAATATTTGTAATGGGGATAGTAGCCATTTTTGTGAAATCACTGTTCAGTCACATTGCTAATAATCAATGAAATTGCTAAAAAATTTTTTTACTTTTTTGTAACAACCAAAGTGAATTGGAGATTAAGAGGGGAATGTATGTTGATCAATGGTTTTTCCATCATTACAGGTAGGAAGTAATTTTTTCTGTCATTTTATACAGTGAAAAATACACTCACTGGCTACTTTGTTAGGAACACCTTACTAGTACCAGTTTGGACCAAGATTTGCATCAGAATTTTCTTGATTCTTCATGGTATATACTCAACAGGGTCCTAAAATTAGTCCTCAGAGATTTTGGTCCAAATTGACTTGATCACATCACACAGTTACAGCAGATTTGTCATCATGTTTTTTTTAATGTTAAGTTTTATGTGAAGTTGTTCCAGACTAATAACTTGTGCGGTTTCACAGACCGAAAACCATTTGGTCATTCAGGTTTTGATTAATATACATCATCTGTAAAAAATTGACCAGCTAGAGCCCATCAGGGGCTTTATTCATCACTGGCTCTCAAGCAGATAATAATAGAATATGCAGGAGCAAATCTGAGAGTTATGTCATAAGCTTTTTGAAACCAAGATTTTAAACTCCTTTTATTATAAAAAATATTTCAAATGAAGACAGTGTGCTTGTAAGAGTAGCCAAAACATTTAAAAAATAATTCCCAGAGGATGGTCAGAATTATGCACAAAGCTCCCATTATTATCATAATGAAAGCCGTTTTTTAGACCTAAGAGTATACTTTAGCACTCATCCCCCTCTGGTGATTGAATTCTTTTTATGATGAGTTTTCAAAGTTTTGCAAAAAGTCTAGATGACAAAGAAAATAAGCATGAGATCATTAGAACTGAAGTGGTGATCATACCCATCGTCCATCCCCCACCCTCCTCCTTTTTCCACCCTCAATACTAGATCTATACAGGCTGCAATTAACCACAACAGACAAGCCATTAAGCACTCTAATTACTGCTTGTTCCTTCCATAGATGTTCACTATGTGTGGGCTCGAGATCCGCATGTAAGGTTTATGGTTGAGAGGGTTTGCAGAAATTTGTGAATTGAACATGTATTATTTTCCAAATCCAAGCTTTTGTATACACTTCATGTTTCAAATTATCTGTACTGTTTATTTTGTGAATAGGGAGTTTGTTTGTGTGTGTGTGCGCGCGCGCGCGCACTAAGGAGTGGAGGTGGGGGCTGAGATAACCATAGTCAAACAGTTTGTCAGCACCATCCCAGACAATGGTTAATTACGGTTCTTCAGTGGCTGCAGAATCATAATCGTTGCAATCATATGCCTTGGTATTCAGTAACTCAGAAAATTCTCTCAAGGTGGGTGTACATGTGTGCTTCACATACATAAAAAACATGGGCACTCTGAGGTTTAAAAATGTGAAAGGAAGCATGTAAGTTATTTACCAAGCAGGTGTTAACAATGTTAAAGAGACTTCTTAATCTGACAAAATCGTCACCATTGTTAACAGAAAAATATCTGCTATTAAACAAAATCAAGCCTTATTTTATTATTATTCACAATGACCATTATGTTATTATAGTCTTAAAATAGAAATTTTAAAAAAGCAAAATGACACTAAACTACATGTCTTTTGACAATCTGCCTTCAGGAATCTTGGGGAATGATTTGGTGAATTTTGGTTTCGTTTTTTTTAAACGTGTTAAAATAGCCTTAAAAGTTAAAAAGCGATGCTGGGTGGAGAGAAAATTTCCCAGGGAAATATTGAAATTGTATGTGTTTATATTTCATAGTAAATATTAATGTTTTTCCCACAAATCTAAATGTTTATCTCAAAAGTCTAATTAAAATTCACTTCAACCTTCCTTTTCTTCTACTTGCTCAGAATCCTACCTCAGATTATGTAGCAGTTCAAACTGTTAATAACATTAAATAACTTTTCTTTTTTGAAACTTGAAGCATGTATTTTAAGTTAATGCAGATTTTACTGTATAAATGTGTATAACTGTGTTTTCTGTAACGATGTTTATAAGAAAGGTGCTGGGGAGCTCAGTTGGTAAGGCGTGCACACCATGTGCAGGGGTTGTAGTCCTCGATGCAGTTGTCTTGGGTTTGTTTTCCGGCCCAAGACGGGGAAACAAACCCAAGACACAGCCATTTGCTGTGTCTTCCCCCTTCCCTCTCCTCCATATTTCCTGTCTATTTAGTGTACAGCTTAGACCACTAGAGCCTAAAAAAAGAATATTCATTTGATTCTTGAGTTTGAAATGAAATTTGTTGATTAAAAATCTGATTCTATCCAAATGTCCTGCATTCATGCAGACTTCTGAACTTTTAAAGGAGCAGCTACCTACACTAGTAATGATCAACAGTTCTTTGAGTTTTCCTTATAACGGAAAAATGAGCAGGCTAAAATCAAAGCTCATTTATGCATGGCTTTGCTACTTATTAAAAAACATATTTTACTGTATTTCTTTTCTTAATATTTAAGAGCATTATCCATAATAAGTCAGGAGGTCAAATTTCATTTATGGGAAATGTTGTTATGGCAACTTTCAATAAACTGCTACAAGTGTACATTTATTAGTTCTTTCAAACCATTTGGATATTTTTAAAAAGTATTTTCTTAAGTCATGGTTTTACTTGGGTCTCATTGATGCAAACACTAAACAAATCTGTGTATTTTATGGGTTGGGATTGTGTTGCTGTTTTTTTTTTTCATTGTTTCTTTGTTAGTTCCCATGGCTCTTTGAAGCAAAGTGAAAATTGATTTCCTTATCATGTCACTTGCTACGTTTTAAATCAGATGTTTTCCAAACTCCCATGAATGCAGTTTTGGTTTCTTATACTCTGTGAGTTACTGTGTTATCTCCAGAGAGAGAAGGTGATGGGTTTCAATCTGCCTGTCTGTTACTGATTTCCTGTCTTGAGTTGAAGTCAGCAACTGCACAACAGTCTGGTCTTTAAACCATTGAAACGGCCATTTAATCAGACCCTTTCAGCTCAAACATATTCAGGACAGAACAAACGAATAATGCAATGAAAAAATATAAAGGTTTGCTTTAGTAAGATTCCACTTTGTCCCATTTTAAAGTGATTATCTGAGCTGATGGTTTAAAGTGAACATGGATATGTTTAGAATTCTTTGTTCTTGGAAATCTCTTCAAACATTGTCAGATGCAACTTTTTGACTGGTTGTTTCAAATTTTTGGAAAATCTAAACCTTTGGCAATCAAATAAATGCTTTTGTAAATAAGCTTTGAAATACATGAGGAAAAAAAACCCCATAGTATTTAGGTTATGTTAAAAGGACTCATCTGTTTTTAAAATGTTTCACTTTATTATGTCAGTTTCAGTAATTCACAACACTGACAATCCATTTTTTTCCAGAAAGTTTTTCCAACTTTCCATGAAGCTGTTTTCAGATGTTTCACTAATATCTGGAAGCTCTCTGTGCCACAGCTCCAAACTCCTAAATGTTTGGAATAAAGTCAGTGGTCCCTATTGCTGATCCTCATTACCCTCCTGTCTGACATTAAGATTCCAGTTTTAAACAGCTGAAACAACAGGGTCTATAAATGTCTTCTGAAGAGGTGAAAGACATGTTGAGGTGGAAACTTAACCCTTACAAGATGGTGTGTTGGAACACAGAAGGCTCTGTTGCATGCAAGTATGTGGGCCCTGAGGACCAGCAGTGAGAATCACTGAACAAATTATTTTCAAACAGTGGTATAAGATGAGTCTTACAATAAATTCAGATTTCCATGACATCATTTGCATAGCTTAGGTATAGGTGAAGAAATAAATATGTAGTTGTGCATGTCATTGCATATATTCAAGTTTCCACTTAGGTTTTGCCACTCCCCCCCCAGAAATATAACTGTGTACGTGTGTGTGTTTGATGTTCTTTGTGAAAACATTCAGTTCTCATTATATTGTCATTGCAAAGCCATTTACCATAGCAGAGTCCTGTGGCAAATAACTAAGAAACAAGTGTGTTTTTCTGATATCAACAGAAAAAAAAAGATAACACACTTTTTGTTCAACAAAATTATGTGACATCATAATACTGACTGTCAGAATAAGATTATACATAAGAACTGTCTTTTGTGTAAAATTGTTTTCGTGTTTGAGCGAATTGCTGTTGACTACCTCAAGCTCTCTGTTGGTGCGCTCCATTGTCTGCTTAATAGGTTTTTGGTAACCTTGAGCTAGAATGTAAAATAAGTTCATAAATATGCATGCCAGGGTGTGCAAGGGAGTGAAAGGCATGAGAAAACCCCTTTCTTTGGTAATTATACTCTGGACCTTGAGGGAATCTGAAAGGATTATGCCACCTCTGGGAAATTTGCTTGTCAGACTGTAGGTTGGTGCTGGGTTTGTACATAAGTTAGATGTTGGTCAGGTTATCTAAAGATTGTATCAATGTATTGCCAGTGGTCACAAAAAAATCATGTTTTTCTCCCTAAAGTCTCTGTTGCTTTTCAGTCAGATTCCGTATAAAATAACAACATATTCCAAGGTGTTCTCACTTTCCTATTTCTGGAATTTTAAGTTAACAATTCATATTCCTGGTGTCTGGTTTTCCTTCTTGGGCCTATTAATCCAGCAACAAAAGACAGTTGTAGAGATGGACGGAATTGTGCAAGACATACCTTTTGGTGAATTTTTTACACTTCCCAACCACTTGTTGAAATAGTCTTTCAGAAACTTTAAAATACTTTGTCTTAGATCCCTAAATGGGTTACTTCATGTGTTCTTAATAAAAAGAAAAGGGAATCAAGTAACATTTAAAAGGCATCTCAAGGAGTTTTTCCTAAACCAGGACAGATTGTCTACTTGAAAGAACAAAATGAGATATTAAGCTAAACAGTTTTGTGAGACAAGCCTAATGCTGTTGAACAATTACCTGCCAGCAGTGAAGACTTGGAACAAAGCTACCCTTTCAGTGTCAGGTGTTGCCAGTAAAATCTCGTTCCCAGATGGAAATTCTCTCCTTGATTATTTGGAGCACCTGAGGTCAGTGTGTACTTCATGTGCTTTTGGAAAGGCTTTGGGGACTTTTGCATGACACAACAGAGAGTACTGTGTTAGTATTCATTTCAGACATAGACTGAGACAAATTCATCCATACCAATCTACACAATTCCTGAAGCTGTTTTGGTAGAAAGCACTATGTTTTTAACTGACAGGTGATTTGTCTTTAGCTTCTTTGCTTCATGTATTAAGTATGTGTCTTATTTTGTTTTTGCTGTTTCTTTTGTTTGTATAGTTTTTTGTCCTAACAGATCTAGAGACATGTTTTCAATTTATTGATCAGAGAGCATAGAGGCATATGCATGGACAACCTTTATGTTAATACTTCCTTTTCCTAATTAGAAAAGTACAGCACACTGAGGATGACAGTGATCACAGATACACAAAGGGGGAAACACACTTTAGGGCCATGTTTTCTGCTCGTGTTGTATATGAATTATTCATTAATGCTTGGAAAACACGTAAAAAGCTTAAGTTGATAAATATTTGCTTGCATCACATATATTGTGGAAAACAATTTTTTTCAGCACTGGATTTTGTTTAAAGAGGGTCAGAAATCCTGAACCCATTGTGCAGCAGTTTAGATTTTGATGATCCCCCCCGATCTGGTAAACTTTTTATTCAGAAAACTATAGCTGTTTACAGTCCGTGGTTCTGTAGCCACATGACTACGTCTCACCTGTATGGTGCCAATAGTATTACTTTGAGAAATGTTTATGTGTGCAGTATATTCATAGGATTCCCACTGTAGAACTACTCTTTTTAAGTCTTTTGGTTGCAGTTGTTTACTGTGAGGCACGTAATTCATGGAATCAAATAGGTTTTGTTCCCATTTATTTTTTTAAGGGGTTTTTGTTGGTTTGGTGGCTTTGGTTAAATGCTTTTTAGTTGGAGGAGGCATAACAATTCAATTTCAATTCAATTCAAATGAAGGCTCGCTTGGCAGACTCTCTCCATCCTACCTGCATTATCCATCACAGGGCCACGCCTCCACTGCTGCCAATTATCGTCCTGAATTCTGGATATAAGGCTCACAATCCATGGTTCCGCCTGTTCACCAGCCGAGCTTCGTCCTGCCGCCGCCACCCCATCTCCACCCTTGCCCTCTCAGGCTCTTCTAGGCTCCCTTTCTTCCACCTCTACTCCACCACCAGGTCCGGGCCCTGGGGGGAAGATGGCCCTAAATCATCACCCTATGTTCTTCATTCAAGCTCATGGCGATTCTCAGAACACACACCTTCTGCTGGGGTCCGAGTCAATAAAACTCTCGAATTGTCTCTCCATGTGAGTCTCTCCAGGTTGAATTCAGTTTATGTATATTGTGCTAGTTCACAACAAATGTCTTCTCGAGGCACTTTAGAAGAAGAAAAAAAAATAAAATCAATTCAATCATATATACCTTCCAATTGATCCTAGTTATCAAACAGTAAATTAAGCTCAATTAGTAGTAGTTCAAAAAGATTCTAAGGAAACCCAGCAGATTGCATCGAGTCATTGACTTGCAGCATTCACTGCTCCTGGCCGAGCATGTAGCAACCGTATGGCGTTGTCATTGACTTTACAGCAATCCCTCATACTGAGCATGTGTGTAGCGACAGTGAAGAGGAAAAACTCCCATTAACAGGAAGAAACCTCCAGCAGGACCTGGCTCAGTACAAGCGGCCATTTGCCACGACTGACTGGGGGCATAAAAATGGCTCCTCTGTTGTAAATGTTGCTGACCTAGTAGGTGCAGTAACTTCCAACAGGGCAACTGCTTCTGGTTTGTTCAACATTATGTATTCATCATGGAAGAATTTCTTACATATTGGAATTTATATTTCATAAAGAACATGATACATTATGTTGGAAATTATAATCGGGGTCAATTATTGTATCAGTCTTATCAGTATCCTTTATAAATTGTACAGTTAATCTTATCAGTCTCAAATCTATCGACAACCAACCTGAGGGATTTAAATTACATTCCTTAATCATCCCTTGATCATTCATATTCTAAAGAAGTGAATGAGGTCATTTAATAATAAAAATGTATTGTTTTTCAAAATTACAAAAGTGACACTTCAATATATGTTGAATAATTTATTGAAACGAGTTACTTATACAATTAATAACTTATTAGAAATCACATTATATTAATTAATGATTAAAGTTGCAGTACGTAGCTTTTATTATTGCCGTCTAAAGAAATACACTGCTCCTGACCAAAAAACAACCAATCAAAGTCACGAGGAAGGTCTTAGCGCTGTCACTCACCCTCGTCTACCTTCTGCTGAATGTGCTAATGGCAAAGAAACAACTTACCGTTCCAGGAAAACTGTTTATCCACCATCATCAGTGGCCATGCTAACTAGCCTTAGCATTTGTGGCACACTCCCCCAAGCTCTTGCATAGCAGAGAGCAAGGGGGAGTGTGTGAGTGGCACGTACATGAGGGTGATTGACAGTACTAAGAACCTCCTCCTGGCTCTGATTTTTTGTTTCTGACAGTGGTGGATTTCTGCAGTTAGTACTGGGAGCACTGGGAAAATGCAGAGGAGCTTTATTTTTTTCACAGATTATCTGTCTTATACTGTTACAATATGATAATTTAAACATATATGTAAAAAACATTTTCATTAAAGTTACATACTGCAGCTTTAATTAAGTTAAGAAACAAAAATATAGACAAGTATGACTACTTAAAAGGAAATTTTGATGGAAACCGAGAATTAACATTAAAAGTATCATTAGCTTTTTATATGTGTAACTTTATCAAAAGTAAAATGTGTCTCTTCATGTGATATAAACTTCTGTGCATAATTTGGATTTCCAAATCACTGTCTAAATTTAAGGAAAGGTTTGGAAAAGTTAAATATTGAATTAGTTAAAACTAGCACCACCCTGATAGAACAGGATCAGAGAGTTTGGCTCAGACACCTGTTTTCTTGAAACCAACTTGGGTTTCTGCACCGTCAACTCCCAGCCCTTCCTCTCTCAGGTGCAAGAATTATTGGCCTCAGCTCTAACGGCTTTTCACTCTGCCTGGGAAGGCAACTGTGAGCTGGCAGGCTGTTGGTTCTGGGTCACAGAATGGAATTCTTGGTGGTTTCTCTCTCTGGATTCAGAACTCAATTGGTATTTGTTCCAAAAAAGTAATTTCTGTCTCTAAGGCAGGTGCACAAAGGTAAAACAAACTAAAGTTTCCTGGAACTGTAAAGACAAAAGTATTAAAAGATGGTAAAATGTATTTCACATATTTCTGACTTTATTTATGTTTATGATATCTGTAACCATTCATTGCTTCCTTTAAAACAAACTTAACAGTGGTTTCTATTTGGTAACCTTATTTAAGTTTGAGGTCTACTATATGAGGAGGTGGTACCAGTGTTCCAACATACTATTATACATCTATATTGCAAAGACTGTAGTGTGATCCTTTTATTACATTCACACCAAAAAGCAAAACAGTGTTAAATATTATTTAGCTGTTAAAAATAATTATATTAGTCAATATATATTTTATAGGGTCACTCAGGAACAGTACTGTTACAGAGAAATTACTCTAAACCTTTAAAAAAAAAAAAAATTAAGTACAACATTGCTTAATTTTCTTATGGGAAGCATCATTTGTTGTGTCTCACAGGCAAAAGTCATTACTGTCTCTGCTTGAAAAGAAGTTCGAGCTACAAGCATTATGCCTGCTGGAGGAGGTAAATCTAGCCTGACGCTTCATCTGCAACTCAACCTGTTCAGCTACCTGACAGTGCCAGCAGTCATTAGCCTAATCACATTCAAATTATTCATTGCGAGACATTAATTTATCAGACTCAGTTGGGGGAAATGAGGGGAGAGGCAGACAAAGCGAGTCTCAGAATCACTGTGAGAAAGATAAAAGATAAGTGGTGTTGAAAGACCATGTGCAAAGCCTCGAAAACCCCTAATGTGATAAGTAACACCTCAGTCACTGAAACAGACAGGACATGTTTGCTGTCCCAAAGAAAGAAAGCCCAGATCTGGTGGTGGTAAGGTCTGACTAAAACAGTTTATCTTAGAGGAAGTCAGCAAGGCATAGAAGTCCCAAAGCTATAAATTATCCCTGATGTCTGTTTAAATGTAAAATATGTGCCTAAGGGAATCCTGTTTTCATATGCATGATAGTCCCATGGCCCAAAAGGTAGTCAGCCAGATAACTTATGAATGTAGTTCCAAACTAAAAAGAAAACACAACATATATGTCTTTTATTTATTGCACCTTTGAGGAGAATGTTAATCTCTAAGAGGCAACAACAATATGATCCTTTCGTCTCCTGCTGGTAAAAATATTGTCAGTGCAGAAAGAATTGACATTTCAGAGCTGTTTGAAAGCAAGAAAATTGAGATTTCTCCAATATGATGGAGAAAATAATATTAAACAATTTATAGAAATAACAAACTCCTTGAAAGCAAAGTGTTTGACACTGTGAGAGTGCTTAAATGTTTCAGTGTAACATAAAAGGTCAGTGTCCTTAGAGTCAGTCTTAAACTTGAATATTTGATGTACTTCTGCCAACTGGTATCATTCCAGTTACCAAGGAACTGGAATAATGCTGCCAGTAAGCATTTTTAAATGTGCACTCAAAACTTTACATTACAAAACAAATGGTATTCATTTCACATTAACGTTAAAGTTACAAATGTTAGATCTGAGTCTGCTCAACATTATTTTTGTATAGTTGTGATATATGTCTCTAAATGTTAGCCCTGTGGATCCATCTGTGAACTTGGCCCGTTTCACTCTAAGGGTGAGTGGTCATGATTCCTGTTCTACCTGAAACAGACACAGAGGCCTGATACATCCTGTGCAGGGTGCCAATATGGAAATTTTAATAAACTCTCAAGGGTCATTAATGAAATTGTGAAATATGAAATTTTATTCACAGGCAACATTATTAACAAAGCTGTTAAATTTATCAGTCACTAGAACTCATGTTTAATCCTGCAGATTATTTGTCTTAATTGAGCACTTAGTCAAAGACTTTGTGTTCCTCAACCTCTTTAAGAATTAGTGTGAACAAACAAACAACAAAGCCAGAGTTAGAACTCTGAATTTGCACGAGCTGGCTCCAACCTAATGGTTCCAACTAGATTTTAAAACTCCAGATTGCTGTATTTGGGCTGTGATTTAGAAATCCTGTTATTTCTTTACTTTAAAAAGTTGGAGAAAATCTATTACAGTCTCCACAGTTCTACTGATAATAATTTCTGCCTATTATCTTCAAATGTGCATGTGGCAATGGTGGTGTTTTGATACAAACCAATTTACAAGTCTTTCTAATGGATAATGTCTTCTGTGGTGTTCCTATGTCTACAAAGAAACTGAAATGTCAACAATGGGATTTTGTTGGTTTTAGACTATATTTGGATAACACAATTTTGGTTTGCATGTAATCTGCAACGGAAGACTCATGTGGATAGCATAGCTGTAATGGTGGGCACTACTGACAAGAAAGTTAGTTGTGTACTAATTGTAAACATTACTTAAGCTAATACACCATACTAACATACACAACCTGTGTTACATAATAGCTTGTTGTTGACCTTTCACTCATGGTTTTAGTTTCATAGCTATTCAGTATTGCTTACTCTGTTGCTGATTTTACCTAATTGACGATGGTAGGGCTTTAGTCAGAAAGAACGCAGGACAAGTAGATTTTAAACTGTTGACTGTAGTTCTACAGCGATGCATTTTGGATGCAGAATAAATTTCATTTGCTGCACCGTATCATGGGTGGAGAACGTGAAGAGAGGAAGTGGAACAGCAGTGTAAACAGTCTTCACTTTCTTCAAAATAAGAGCATGAAAATAAATGTCTAGCTACTTGAAGAATTCTCAACAGCTGATAACCAAAACTTCAACACAGATGTTGAACTTGATTCAACTGAAAGTTTACAAAACAGCCAAATAAATTAGAGCTTTAGAATTTATTTGGAAAAAAAATTATTCAGGAGAAGCTAAGTGCACTAAATGTTTTCAAAGTTAGCAAAACTCCAAAGTGCTAAACGAAAAATTAGCTCCGATATTAGCACATTAGTGGATTAGCCGAAGTGTGGTCACCAAGGATGGAGTCAAGACCAGTTGTTCTGAGACCAAGACCAACACCAAGACCGGTTCTTCCGAGACCAACACCAAGGCTGAATGTTTAACGTCGACAAATATTTTAGGACATTGCTTTTTGTACACCACAAATTGCAAAAATGAATGGAAAATTGGTTAATTACTCAACTAAAACCACTTCTTGGTATTAAATTAATAATGGTCATAATAAATTAATACTTATGTTATTAAATGCAGCCATACATTGATACACATTCCCTAAACGGAAATCATCAATTGACATTGCACAATAGTTGTATTATAAATTTAAAACAAACTGTGAAAGATTAGGCTGATAAAGATTTGTCATATTTAAAAACTATATCCTTCCTCTTATGATCATCTGAGTAAAAACAATTCATCAGAGTATCAGATGTTAAAAAACACATATGCTGGACATATTAATAAATTGTTAGGCATTTTGATATTATTATTAGACCATGCAGGCATGCAGATTGCTTCACAGGGGGAATTCCCAAAACAATCAGAGCCAGTAGAATCTGTGGAATTTACAAAAATCATGTAGCCAACAGGGATGATGCAGGGACAACAGATTACAGGAGCCAAGTCGGAATATTTTCTCTAATATGGATTATTATGGAGAACCGAAACTGACATAATTAAAAGTAAAACCAGAAATACATATATTTTGTTTTTCCTTTTCCTTACACATAATTAAAAAGAAAAGCAGAAATATATATATTTTGTTTTTTCGTTTTCCTTATACATGCCTTTTCATCAAGAAATGTATATATTTTATTTTGCCTTTTTCTTTTGCAAGCGTTCGTTCTTTTTACATTTCCTTGTCTCCTCTTTTTACCTTACCATATACATTTCTGCCTCCTTATGCAAATGAGGAGGGCTGCCTTCTTGGTCCAGCTCCTCGACTTCGATTTTGCTCTGATTACTGCTTTTAATTCAGCTTGTTGTGCTTCTGCTGGTGAAGATAAAAGGGAATTAAGTTTTCATAATTTTGACAAAAAACTATTGAGTTTCGAACCAGTCTTGACCCGGTTTGTCGAACGAGATCAAGACCAAGACCGAGGCATAATAATCCAAGACCAAGACCAAGATTGAGAAAAAAAAACAGCTTGAGCCAGTATCAAGACCTCCATCCCTGGTGGCCACCACTGCATAGTTGATATTTACATCATGAGCCCTTGAATCTCCACATGAACTCATACAGCTGGCTTTATTTTTTGATAAACTTATTTTTATTTTTTATACTAGATGTCCAGATGAAAAAAAAAAAAAAAAAAAACATGTTCTAAATTGCGTTATGCATGTTGGCAAAGGGAATTTAGTACAATGGGCTACATTAATCATGATGGTTTAAAAATTTAAGCATCTTTTAAGGTGGTATACATGATTTAAAATGTCAAAGCAGGGGAAATTGCAATGTAGTTCTGTTGCAAAAACAAAAATCACTGCTACAGTTTGCAGTTACTTCTTGCAACAAACATCGTCAATCAGAGTTAACCTGATTTATCTGGGGAGATTACTACCAATTTGTGAACTGAAGCTGTGGGATACCAAATTCCCACCATCACAAGCTCTCTAAAATCAAATTTTCTTCATAGGTGTTTGGCTTGTCAAACATTCAGTTTAGCTTGGTTTTAATTAAGTTTATGTATGCAGCGCTAATTCACAGCACAAGTCACCTCAAGTGGCTTTACAAAAAAAGTAAATTTATTCCTATTATGCTTTTATTCAGTCAAACATTAATTTCTAACTTTGAAAACTAGAGACTTAATAAACTTTTCAGTAATGCGAGTTGAGCTTGGTGACAGTTTCAAGGCAAACAGTCTTTTTCTCAGTCAACAAAAGCTTTAAAATATGTTGGTGATTCCTTCCTAAGTCTAACAGAGTCCATTAGTGTCTTGGTGTTACAACCAGATTTAAAATGCAGTTTTATCTGCTAAATAGTATGAAAAATGCATACACATTTTGCAGGTTTATAAAATATATTTATGTCTGAGCTCTGGTGTAAGTGTCCCTGATTATTATGCAGCTTAACGTTTAATAGATGAGAAATAGCTTATGAATTTTAAAGCTCGTTCAAAGCCTCTGATGAAGCAGAGGTTGTAAAGTAGGACACATCCTATCCCTTCAGAGCCACAACAACAACAGTCTCAGTTCCTGCCACAGCTGTCAAACTGAGTTGTAGAGTGTGGGATGGCAAACACGTAGCAATGCTTCATATATGGAAGATTAGTTTAACACAAGGACATTGAACAAAAAATATGCTTGACAATAAATCCCCTTAAGGACCTAATTAGCCTCTAAATGAAGAAACTGCAAAATGAACATTAAAAATAGTACAATCAGAGTTGATTTGCAAAATATGGAATAAATCTCTTACCACATAAATAAAAGTTCTATTAAGTTTATATTATACATCTTCCTAAGCAGTGAAAATGCAGGACCTCAACCAGGTGGGCCATTCAGATTGTTCTTCATAAATAATGTCCTCCTGCTGGTATCATTGAGAGGAACCTCAAGCAGGTACTGGAACAGCATGTACCCCGTAATAAAGCTGTTAAGATGAAGTCTGGTCTGAGGCCATAAACAGCATTGCCTACTGACTGAGAATCCATTTTTAGCCAAGATGGGAAGTGAGCTGTTGCCTCAAACCAAGAAGCTCAAGAATCGTAATGTCTTGCTGACAAAAGGATGGTAATAGGTAGATTTTGTCAGTATCTGCAGTGATGCACTACATCAGTGTTCTGTACTGATTTAAAACAATCTGAGAAGAATTTGATCCCTTACTTGTAGTGTGGTGACTGAACAAAAGAAAGATTGTAAATGATGCATATGTAAAATAAACTTCCTTTGCAGAGTGCTTGGACTTACTTTAAAGCTTAAGAAGGTGTAGAAATAAACAACAAGTTCAATCGCTGCCCCTCAGCATCTGGTAAGCATGCCTTCTGGATGGTTTCCTGGATGTGTTATTGTGTTTATGGTGGTGCTATTGGTACCAAGCTGTAGATGAGCTGTGGTGGATGGATAGATGAACGGATGGACAGACTGTTTCACACTAACTTGATTTCAGTTTTATATCTAAGCATTTCTAAAGTTAAATGTAACTAGAAAGATTTATCACAACATGGGTCCTTCTCTCCTCTGATCTGTCCTCAGTCGAGAGATTAATAAACACAACTATTAACTGAGGGGTCCCTCATAAGTTATCAAATATTTCAAGAGTTGCATATTTCTGTCTGATTTTACAACTTAACATTTGTTTTGCTGGAAGTCTTTGTTCATGAATATATCAACTTACTGTTTTTAACATATGTAGAAGCTGTTATATTTGATTTGTTTTACTTCGAGGGGTTTCAAGATAAAACTGCAATTGTGTGAGTACACCATGTCGTAAACGATCAGAGGAAGCTCCTATGCTTCCAAGCATTTTGCAGGTCATCAGAGGCAGAAGTTTGTGTTTTTTTCCCCACTGGGGCAGAAGTCTTTGTTACTATAAATATATTTAAGTGATATAACTGTGAAACATAAAATTCCATGCAATATATAGTAAGTTATAGATTGAGCCCAGTCACAAGGAAGTTACAAAAACTGTGACATTAGGCATTAGGTTTGACTTTCACTGTTGTCAGAAAAGACTGTGATACCATCTGTCTTTATTGATATTTTTTATAATATTAGAATGCTTATGGTCGTAAAACAGAAATAGTGAATTCATCTTCTTGGAAACAAAAAAGGTCTAACAATGGAGAAGAATGAGAACATAAAGTGCAACACATTTAGAACAGTCAAACAAAACAGAGTAAAGCCAATCTAGATCTCTGTATGTAGTGATACTGGTGGATTCATGTGTTCATTGTAACTGTACTGTTTGAGTTTTCATATTTTAGTGTGAATGGTTCTTCTCTTACTTCATTCTATTCATCTATGAAAATTTTTCAAAGTGTAATTCCAAGTGGATATCTTCAGTGTTAACCTGATATTTAAAAACTAGTATATTTAATTTCCCTTTCACCATTCAATCTCTGCATTTTAACTGTCCATGTATGAAAGCATCTTTTTATTATGCCAATTGAAAAAGCAGGTCTAAGACATGGAGAAAACAAACAAACAAACAAAAAAACCCCCGATGCAGAGTAATATTATGGAAATCAACACATTACTGTCTCTGTTCCTTCTAGATGAGGGGCCATATGGAAAAACAAAGGATATCTCTGGACCAGAACACACCATGACTTTGAGAAGACACAGTATACCAGGTACATGGCACCACTGTCACTGAAAACCGGTTCAATATATTGCATAATCTGTGACTGTGTAACAGCTCTAAGTCAAGTCAAGTTTATTTGTATAGCACATTTCAGCAGCAAGGCAGTCCAAAGTGCTTCACATCATAAAAACATCAATCAAGTATGCATCAAAGTCATCAAGCAAGTTTACAGCAAAATGATCAAAATCATACATCAAAATCATCAAAATTCTTGAGCAAATATACATAAAAATCATTGAACAAATATCAATGCATCAGAATCATAAAAATCATCAAGCAAATTTCATCAAGCAAATATAATTTGAAAATATTGATCAATGTTCCACTTACAACTAATCAAAGGCAGCTCTAAACAGGTGGGTTTTAGCCTTGATTTAAAAGGAACTCAGTATTTCAGCTGTTTTGCAGTTTTCTGGAAATTTGTTCCAGATTAGTGGAGCATAAAAAAACTGAATGCTGATTCTCCATGTTTGGTTCTGGTTCTGGGGATGCAGAGTAGACCAGAACCAGAAGACCTGAGTGGTCTGGAAAGTTGATACAATGACAACAGGTCTTTAATGTATTTTGGTGCTAAGCCATTCAGTGATTTATAAACTAACAGAAGTATTTTAAAGTCTATTCTCTGAGCTACAGGGAGCCAGTGGAAGGACTTTTGAACTGGGGTGATGTGTTCTGTTTTCCTGGCCTTAGTGAGAACATGAGCAGCACCATTCTGGATCAGCTGCAGCTGTCTGATTGACTTTTTAGGCAGACCCGTGAAGACACTGTTGCAGTAATCAATGCGACTAAAGATAAACACATGGATGAGTTTCTCTAGATCTTGTTGGGACATTAGTCCTTTGATCCTGGAACCTTTACCTAAATATATCAAAAACTAAATGACTTAGGGTTAGGTTTAATTGCTGAAGGGGCGAGTGGTGACCGGCCCAAGTGTTTTCTAGCACATTCTGATCATCGTTAGGCAATGGTGAGTCAAATGTAACTTCCTTATATAGTTCCACAGTTATGTCAAGAGCAAGTGTTCAATAATTAATCATTTGCTAATAGGTCCTAAATTAAAGTTGATGATTAATTTATTGTTAGGTTATAAGAAACCAAGATTTAGCTCTGCATTAGTTTTACACTTGTTTCACAGGTAGGTAACCATTGACCAAGAATCTTCAAACAGATGAGCCTTGAGGTAGAGGTAATTATTAGTTAATCATCAGGTAAGGCTGAATTAAGAGTTAGTTTCTGTTTAGTTCCCCATTACAATGGACCCCAGGTATTTGCAAGGGTTAGGAACCACAGCTGTCTGTAAATAGCCAAAATCTGCAAATACTTGAGACCTCCTGTAATTACACCTATAAGTGCCTATTTTAATAGTTTAAATACCAAAAATACTTTAATATGCCTTAATATGGACAGCAGAAACTATCTTAGCACAACTGCAGTTGCTAATACAGTCTTCCTTATTTCTGCTCTTGGGGGGGTACAGCCAATCAGCACCAAGGATAATGAATGGCACTGGATTGGCTCCTTTGCAAACGCCCGCCGATAGCGTGTCAAGTGGCATTTCGCTTAGGTATTTCAGCTTCCCAAGCTGCATTTTCCTTTAAATATTTTGAGTATGCACCACAGAAAAATATCCATTAGTAGGCAAATTTTCTGCAAATAATTTAGTTATGGTCCATACAAAAATCTGTGAATAGGTGAATCCACAAATTTTTAAGCGCAAATGGCAGGAGTCCACTGTAGGTGCTATTTAACAACTTTTTTGGCCTTTAATTTGAATTTTTACCAGATCTATTATCATTACAACTATTTTTGCAATGTTGCAGAAATTTTAGTAAGGGACTGTGGGTGAGCTCTAGATATGACTTGGAATTAAAATCTACATGCTGACATATTTAATGTGGCAATGATGTCAAAGAGAAGAGAATCAATAATAGATGAACATGACTTGCTTAGGAGCTTAACTATAGCTCTTTTAACACAAATCTATAATAATTTATTAGACTGTATGGTATTTGGGAAACAAGGAATTGCAGTATAACTGTTGAGCAACATTTGTGATTAAAACACTCTTCTTTCTTTTATACCACTGGGACGTTCCCATCACTCTTGTGACCTCTGGCATTTCAGTCACTAAAATCTACATCAGTTGTATTGATCAGTCAAACTCCTTCAGACAAGCCAAATAGTTTCCTGACATGTGGGAGTATTTTACTTGAAATAATATATCTTACCAAATATTCCATCAAAACAGTCCTTTGAGATTGTGATATCACACATTGACATTGAAACGCAGAATTTATGGGGCATATCTGATCATTTGTATAAACAAATTGTGAGCTGAGTTTCTAAATGATAAAACAACTATAGTTGTAAAGGGAAAGCAATGTAAAGGGAAAGCAATGAAGCCAAATGACATAATTAAAAGTAAAAAATCCTATTATTAAAGCCTTGGAAATGTAATTTTCTTGACCTCTCTGGAGAACCACACTCCTCTCTATAGTATTTTTGCTGGGACGACTAATCAAACTATTTACCTCAGAAAATCTTGACTGAACCCAGGAATAGCTGTCCCTTTAGATATAACAGTTGTTAGAAAACAGGTTGTGAAGTTCCTCTGCATAATTTGATGTCCTTGTTTACACAGTAGTCTAATTAAGCGTGCAGGGAATATTGCATTGAACAATAGTTGGCTCAATCTGTGTTGGAAGAGTGGGGCGCTGTGCCATTCCTTGATCCTTGTTTTCACAGAAGTATAATCAGTGGGACTCAGTGCAAAGTTTTTCACAAAATCTTAACCTCAAAGCTGTTGTCACCATGTGTCATTAGTTAGTCAACAAGTTAGTTAGTATTCATTCGTTGTTCTATAAATGTAATTACAAAGTTTCTTATATAAATGTATTGTCTTTCTTAATTTTTAGGTGTTTATTAAGTGTTGTGAGAATAAAAATACATTATTAATGAATGTCTACATACTCTGAGGTCTAAATTGTAATCCAGCTGTTCCATATATGTAATTGAAATATTTTAATAAATGTTAACTTGGGTTGAATGTAAAATAAAAGTTGAATCCATAGTTTAAGCTTATCATACTTGCAAGCAGGGGTGAAACTAAGCTGGTAGGTACAGTATGGTACCACTAAAAGATTCTGCGCCAGTATGCAATACATGGGAGAGTGGCTGCTATAAAACCATCATTCAGAACAAGTCACGGCCGCACTTTGAGTCAGAATAGAACTGCTAGAAATAGGCAATCTAAAACACGACGCTCCAGCCTTGCTTCTGTCCCCTCCACTTGGAGCTCGAGGCTTTCATCAACGGCCAGCCTTCAAGACGTTCACCACTGCATTTAACATCTGTCTGCTTGCTACAAAATGTCCTAATTAAAAGTAAACAGGGAGTAACTACTTGTGTTTCATGGTATTTTGCTCAAATAAAACAACATAGCATAGCTCGAAAAAAAACTGCTTATGAGCTTTTGATTGGAGATTTCACTTACATTACACAAAAGCACATGGCATGTGCATCGACTTCTACAACACAGTGGTTGCTGAGGGGATTGGTGCGTTTGATTTAGTGGACTGAAAGATTTTACACAGTTGGTCCACAGACATTAAAAAAAATAAAAACACTGCTTGCATTGGGAGAGGACAAGAAATAAATTACTTATCATCCTCAGAGTTTTAAATAAAAACCAGGAAAACACAGCAGAACAGTGAATTTTTAATTCAGGCGAAATCAAAACTTGATAACAATTCAGAGAACAGTAACTAATTTGTTCAAATGAAAAGACACAGACGAAAAGCTACCCCAGACGCTACAATACAACAAAAAATTGTTGATCAATGTTTCATACATGCCAGCAGACGTGGAAAGAGTACAAAAATAACGTAGGCTATTCAAGTAAAAGTACAATTATTTTTGATAAAACTTGTACTTAAATACAAGTTACCAATATTAAAAGTACCTCATTAAAATGTTTTTTTAAGTAAGTTAGTTACTTTTTGATCAGCAGAAGAAAGTAGGAAACTGATAACATTGGTCTCAAACTGTTTTTAATTGAAAGAGCAACTTTAAAAATAAAAATGCAACACAAAATAAACATGTGACTATGACATCATGAATATTTGGGAGGTATTAGGTGTACTTTTAATCGAACATAAATTTCCAATCTCTTCTGTCAGCAGCTGTCTTTAGGGTTCTCTACAGCTGATCATCTCTGCATCGTTCTCTGTCACAACAAACCCTCTGCATCCTGCACTACATCTATGAAGCTTCTCTGTGGTTTTCCTCTTCCTCAGAACCTGGCAGTTCTTTGAAAGAGAAAAACTACCGGTCCTATATATCCACTGTCCCTCCTACCTAAAAGTTTTAAATAACTGACTCCAAACTAAGCACCTGATCCTCTGTTTTCAGCTTTATCCAATATAAATTATAATCACAAGTACTGGAAAAAAACTGATATTTACATTTATTGTGAAAATATAATTCAGAGTGTTTACATGATCATAGTCTTGAACATAAACCAAACTAAGTTTATATACTTATAGTTAAACTGCGCTTTAAATACCCTTTTTCTCAGAGGTTAACTTGAAATATACTTGATGGATTTTTCCTAGAGCCTCTGTCTTCCAGTTAATGCAACACCATGAGATCTTAATACCAACCCAGCCGAAGGATCAATGGTGTTTATTCTGGTGTTTTATTTCTTAATTTATAATTTTACTCATATATATATATATATATATATATATATATATATATATATATATATATATATATATATATATATATATATATATAGAAAGAGAGAGAGAGAGTTTCAAATGTAACTGAGTAAAATACTTTACTCAAAACAAATTCAAGTAAAAGTAAAAGTTCAGGTTTTGTAAACCACTTTAAAAAGTACAAAGAACAGACAAATTGTAATTACAGCAGCACAAGTAAATGCAACTAGTTACTTTCCACCCCCTGTATACCAGTACCTTAACAATCAAAATATGTATTTTGTCCACATTGCCAAGTGCTTCTATTTTCTGCATTATCCATACAGCTAGCCTACAGTAAAATAAAATATTGATATGTTATTTGTTTTGGTTTAGACTTTGCTTTTTGAGAGAGAGAGAGAGAGAGAGAGAGAGAGAGAGAGAGAGAGAGAGAGAGAGAGAGAGAGAGACAGAGACAGAGAGAGAGAATATATATAATGAGCCAATGACAGTTTTGTCATAGTACCGGCAAGAATTTAACACTACTTAAATTCTTATATTTAAGTAGTATTCTAAATATTTATATAAACTTGTTTGCAAGGCAAGTTTATATAAATATAAAGGGCTAGAATAATTTGTTTAACAAACAAAAGGCTACAGATTAGTAAAACAATGCTTTATCTTTCATGCATCTCAGCTTTTTGTTTAATCTGGACAAAAAAATGAAGTCAGCATCCAGTAACAAGTTTTTTCCTCTTGTGTATTTGGTTGTTCTGTGTACACACCTGTCTTTGTCTTTCTCTTGGCCGGATTGTCCTGATACGTGTCTGTGTGGGTGCATGCCTTTATGTTTTTGGTTAGAAGCTCTACGGGGGGTGACCATGGTGGAACTGGTGAAAAAAGAAGGTAGCACACTCGGACTAACCATCTCAGGCGGAACTGACAAGGATGGGAAACCACGGGTATCAAATTTACGGCCAGGGGGGCTGGCAGCCAGGTGGGTAACATCATATTTGTTGAAAAAATATTTCAAAGCTTAAGCAAACATCACACCACCTGTACAGCTACATCAAGCTACCCACTAAGAAACAGCCGACTCAGTGAGCCATACACAAATTTCACCAAGCATCACACTGTCCTGTTCAACCTAAGGACTAAAGAAAAAAAAGCTGAAAATGCAAAGTGACCCTTTCAGACACAGTTTCATTGAAAATCTTACAAACACTCATCAAAGGTGCAAAGACCAGTTCAATTTGGGGGGTTTTCGTGGTCGATTTTAATTGGGCATCTCACAATGTGGAATGATTAAACAGCAAACAACTTGTATTAATTTTAAAATCAAGAATTAGGTGCACATCTAGCTTATATGTGCATATCATGACTGTTCTTCAATCCCCCAAAATGTACGTAAAGACAGTAATATATAGCATGGTTTTACATGGTTTGATGCATTTCTTTATACAGGAGTGACCAGCTTAATGTCGGGGATTACATCAAATCTGTGAACGGCATCAATCTGACCAAACTAAGGCATGAAGAAATTATTAGTTTATTAAAGAATGTTGGAGAAAGAGTCCTATTAGAGGTGGAGTATGAGCTGCCCCCTACAGGTACAAATCACACTGACACTGCAACATTGGGAAGATTACAATAAATATGTGGGTATGCAATAATGTAGGTTTTGTTCACTTGGAAAAAAAATCAGGGTTATTTCTGGAATCTTTAAGACAGGAATTTCAGGTGTTTGTATCTTACACCAGAACACAGTTACCATTTTTCCTGCTAAAGTTAAGACCAAAATTATTAATACCCATGGCAGATTTCAATTTAAAGTAGTCTTTTAACTTGAACAACATTTTCACTTTGACTGGAAAGAATAGATCTGTGTCAAAAATGCCAAATTTCAGAAAAAACTGATCAAAAAAACAGAAAGTCCAATGTTTGACTTACATTTGATATAAAAAGGGTGAGTTTGAAATTATTCACAACCTTGTGAAAGTCTGTTGGAACATTCAAGGTTCTACATCTGTCTGAATAGTCCATGCTGTTCTAAAGCACCCTAATTACTTTGATAAATTGGGAACAGCTGTTTCCATCAAGTCAATGGGTGAAAAACTGCGGCTCTCTGCAGTTGGTTTGTTGCAAATCATGGCTAAAACAAAAAAGCTACTTAGGACTTTTTGGCTGCTCACATCTCAAGGGGCTACAAGGTCATTTCTTAATGTCTTAAAGTTCAAGTGGCCACTGTAAAAAGTATTAATAAAAACAAGAAAGTGTTCCACATTGTGGATAATCTTGGAAGATATGGTTAGAAGTCAAAAGTGACACCTGCACTGGCAAGGGTGATAGTGTGAGAGGTGAAAAAGAATTCAAGGATCTCCACCAAGGCCATCCTGAAGAATGTGGGCCATGCTGGTGGCAACATCTTAAGGCAGGCAATCTAGCAGACATTGCATACTGCTGGATTCCAGGGATGCAGACCAGAGAGGAAGCCATCGCTTAGACTGAGGCACACAAAAGGCCATTTGGGCTTTGTAAAAAAGAAGCAATAAACCCCAAGAATGCCATCCCCACGTACAACCATAGTGGTGGGAACAAAATGCTTTGGGCATGTTTTTTAGCCAATGAGGCTGGCAACCTTATTAAAGTAAATGGCATTCTAAAGAAAAAGAAGCCCATATCAAGAGTTTAAACCACAACATTAAGCAGAGCACTTGTTTTTTGTAAACACTCAAAACACATAGTGGTGTGAAAATGGTTAATCAACAAAAATATAAACACCTTGGATTGGTCCAGCCAGAGTTCTGCATTGAATCTGATTGGAAAAAGTATGGAGACAGCTAAAGATTATAGTATGGTATATAGACATTCTAACCTCAAAGACTTAGAGCTCAGGTCTTGGAAAGACCTGCAGAGAGTTTTTCAGCAATTCTGAGGAGCATTTAGTTGCTGTCATAGCCAACAAAGACCTTGTCATTGATGACTGAGAAGGGCATGAATAGTTTTGCACATGGCAGTTTCTGTTCAAATGGAAATGAAAATAGATAAACAATTTTTACCACAATATCTTTTGTGCATTGTCTTAACATAAACATCTTTTGGGATATGAATATGTCATTTCCAATCAGAGAACAACTATTTAGTTGAGAAAAGATAACTTCACATTTAAATCTGCCAGGGGTATCAGTAATTTTGGGTTTACCTGTACATATGTTATGCATTACATCTGCAGGACTGAGACTCACTTATGAATATAAATCATAACATACTGAATCATTCAATATGAATACATTTTCAGATTATGCAGCCCCATTAATATTTCACTTGTACAACATTTGGCTGAGTAAGGGTCACATTTGTGCCATGCAGCAATACTCATTGATGATAGGAAATTGATTTATTTTCTTGATTTTACTGGACAACTTTAGGGCTAAATGACTTTCACCGAAATATTTACGCATATCTTCTGAACTATTCTTAAACTTGTTCATCTTTAAGCCAAACATAAATCTTCAGCTGTTTATTTTTCTTAAATAAATCATTTCTTTGTTTTTCTCCAACCTCTGAAAGCACCAGACAGCACCTCAGGGGTTATATCGAAGACAATCGACATCTGTTTACACAAAGAAGGAAACAGCTTTGGTTTTGTCATGAGAGGTAAATGTCACCAAAAAAAGGGCAAATTCACAAAAATTAATAACCTAATTTGTAATCTTTGATTAGATGTCTGATCACAAACAGAGTCGCCATGTAACTGTTTTACTATGTAATACAGGTACACCTAAAGAAATTGAACTTTGTGAAAAAGTTCAGGATGTTTTATAACTCATTTCAGAAAGTGAAACTGATATATGAAACAAATATAGGGTAAACTATTTCAAGCTTTTATTTCTTTTAATTTTGCTGATTCTGGCTTACAGGCAATGAAATTCCTTTACAAGTAACACAGTGACTGAATACTGGAGAACTAGAAACAGGACAATGAAAACATCTATTATCATGATGGAAAGGTTACTGCATTAAACGATTACGTTTGAGTGGCCTCAAAAAGATTAACAGTTTTATTTCATATCAGTTTATTTATTTATTTGACGGGGACTTTACACAGTATTACAAATGAATGAAAATGCTACAGAGTTTATTGAAAGTTTCCAAGTTTGAAAAAGTGCTTTCCTCTTATTTGAGCCTGTATTTATTTTTTCCCCCGCTCCTCATTGCAGGTGGTACCCATGAAGACTGGCACAAGTCACGGCCCTTAGTTGTCACCTATGTCAGACCTGGTGGTCCTGCAGACAGGTATAGCTCAACATTTATTTATTTATATATATATATATATCTATATAGTGTGTGTGTGTGTGTGTGTGTGTGTGTGTTTTATTCCTTTTAGTTCACAACTATGCACAGGTTTCTGGTTGTGATGTATTAAATATGGAGAAGTTCAAGGGGTTTAAATACTTTTGTAATCTTAAAGTGTGGTTAGTATTCTGGAGGTTTTAGGGCAGAAGAAACTCACAAAAATCTTAATTCATCAGTTAATATTGCAAAATCAAAATATTTGCATGTCAATGACATGACGTTACTGTGCTCTATATCCTGCTGAGTTTACATGCAAAATATGTGACTATGATGCTGTGAATACAGTCATATTCAATAAATTAGAATGTACATCCTGATGAGTCTTGTTTCTCAGATTAAAAGTAGCTTTTGAACATAATCTTTAAGCAGGTATTAAACATACTTTTAACTGAGCCCACATTTCTGTTTTTTAAAAATAGTTTTTTTGTTGGTCAGATGTAATTATCTGATTACAAATGTCATGTTTTCATTAGCTGTAAGAGGAAAATCATCATAATTGACAGAAATAAAGCTTTCAAACATCTGTGTGTAATTAATATAATGTGTTTCACTTAGTGATATGTTCCTAAAATAAATGGGCTTTTCAATAATATTCTCATTTATTGAATTGATCTATAGTTTTTAGGTCTGAATCAAATTAAAGAATATTTTGAATATTTAGAGGACTTGTTTGTAAATCTAATGTGAGCATTTTTGTATGTAGTGATTATGTATCATCAACTGGAATTTTTTACCTCACTTGGGTCATAAAATGTTGAAATTATTAATGGCACAAAAAATGACTTTACAGAGTTACAATGTATTCTCTTCAAATGTTGGCCATTCAAATTCATTTACTGAACAGGATAATTGTGCATAATAGCTGTTATTTCTAGGATGCTCCATTGTGGCACCAATATGAACAAGGTGTTGTTGTGTTCCATGTGAAGCGCTGGGCATAATAAGCCTCTTAACATTTATGAGTTGTTCCATGTCAAGCACATTGTGATTTAATTGCTGCTAAGTCACAACAGCTTTACTAAGAGTTATTTGTAAAGAAAAAAAGAGGTGTCTCACTGTTACTGAGGATATTTGAGATGATAAAATAAGAGATATCAGAGCAAACACCAGTGTTGTATGTAAAGCTTTGACTATCAGAGTAAGGCTTCTAAACTTATGATGTATTAGAATTTACTGAGGTAAAGGACCAAACCAGTTGTTTATGCATTAATTCTGACATTTCAGTTCCATCAAGACAAAATCGAAGGTTTAATAACTGGCTAAGATCTTCAGGAGTAGAAACGTATTGAAAAAATATTTTGAATTATGTGAAATAATAAGGAACCAAGATCATAGTTTTACTATTTAGTCCTCTCTTCACTGCCACTCCAGCTGTGCTGTAAAGATACAGCACTTGAATATCTCTAGTATAAAACCAAAGGAGAAAGCCAAGGTTTTAGTGTTACATTTACAAATTTTATAGAAAAAAAAATGCCTTGAGAAAAATATTTTGTGAAACATATGTGAAATTGTAGGCAGCCATGATGTGGATTAAAGAGGATGCAGCCAGAGATTCAGGATAATTTGTCCTTTTTGGTTTTAGAAGTTAAAAGGGGAAAAAACTATGTCTAATAAATCTAAATCAGAGCCCTCCTAAAATATGAAAGTAAAAACTCAACGAGTTCTTATTTGGAGTCACAGAGAATTGTCTGCCCCCTCAGACCAATAAAGGCCTAGAAATAATATTGTCCTTTTCTGTGCCCATCGTTGGTATGTCGACAACTATTTGTTGCTCATAGCTGCTGCGGCATGATTCACCTCTGTTCCTTTAATGCTGTCATCATGCATCTGTCCCCGACTTCATGTTTAAGTAATACTCCATGACATTTCCATATAAATGTCATTTTTGTAGCTGTTCAACAGCAGCAATACAGCGATGATTCAACCTCATGCATAACCTGTGTATGAATTTGTTAAAATTTGCAAAGTCCTGAAACCAGATGATGCATTAAACATAAAGTAGGTATTTTAATATTTCTTGTGTTCCTTCTGATATATATGCACACTAAAGCCAGATTATGCCGCCAAAAGTTCCCTTGCCTGCCACCCGAGCCTGACGTTCCTCTCTCCAGTTGGTTGGTCCACACAGAGGGGGTTTCCTGTAGCTTCTTTGGGCTAAGCCCACCTGAGCACCAGGGGCCAAAGTTCAACCAGCAGGCACTCGTTGGCGAGCTCCCCCATTCCACGTGGGCCTGGCTCAAGGATGTTCCCCCAGTCCCCCTAATCCCAGGGATGGTCTCCTCTTATTGTGATGATCCAATTTATTGGAATCTATGAATTTTCCGCACATCGAAAGGAATCAATTGAGGTAATTTGGGCATCTGATGAGGATGCCCCCAGGCCGCAGGTTTTCCGCAGGTATGTCTCACTGGGAGGAGACTCCGGAGGAGACCCAGAACTCACCGTGGGTACTATATATATCCCATCTGGTCTGGGAACACCTTGAGATTCGCCTTGGGACTGGAGGATGTCATTTGGGAAACTCTTCAGCTCTTTGTATGAGATCCCAGGAATTTTTCAGCCCATAAGAAATGTATAAAAATGGCCTTGGGGCACAAGTCACACAAAGATTGCTTTGATGATCTTAGTGATGATTTCCAACAGAGATTGGCAAACCTTGCCTGAAAAGGGAGAGTGGAGCATTCTCCTGGAGGCAAGTCTGGAGGGCACAAAAAAAGCTAAAGAAAGCTACCTTAATGTGGCACACCACAGGTATGGACAAATTTCAAGGTTGAGTCAATGCAAGATGAGTGCAAGCAAGAGAAGATACCTGAGTATGCTGAGCATCGTAATCTTGCTTTTGGCTACATGAATCTGCTTCTCAGTCAGTTCCTCAAAATTAAAGATGATCAAATACAGAGTACTAAAGCTATTCTTGAGGCCTTTGGTGAAGTAACACATTATTTAAATTGTAATTTCATTAATTAGTCCTCCATCCATTACCTTCAGTTATGAAATGCTTTCCGTGTTCACATGCTTAACTCAGCTTTCCCAAGTCAAGCTAAAATAGTACAAGATTGTAGAAAAGAAATGTGACTTTTTTCTGACCACTCAGCAGCATAAGCTATTTGATGCTAGAATTTAAATATCCAACATGCTATTTTTACTCCACTGGAACTTATTTGTTCTAGAAGCATGCATCAGTAAATTAGGGCAGATGCAGAATAATCACATGAAAGTAATTACTGTATCATGTTCCAACTGGTGAGATCATTTCATGCTTCTTTCACAACATAATAGGAACTGGTGAAAGGATTTTTAAAAAACTTAATCTCATTGAATATCTTGTAGAAATTACTTTTAATTTTCCATGACTTGTTACCAACTATAAGTGTCTTAACCTATTGTAGAAAGCCACTTTATAATTAGATACTCCAGCCACAGGATCTGAATTGAGATACCGGCACAAAGATTAAAGATTTAAATTCTTTCTGTTCAGTTATTTTGCCCAGAAGCTCATCTAGCATCTTTCCAAAGAAAATCATCCTCAGAATGTGGGTCACTCCAGGGGAAATAAATGAGATATTCATGCTGCTTTATATGCCATTTATATGCCAATCGGAGAAAAGTTAATCTTCAGCACAATACGGTCCCAGAAGTACCTACATATTTAGCATTACCCAGTGGGAATTAAAGCACCAACTCCAAAAGAGCTGGAGAGCCACAGGGTTTTTCCTCTGAGTCACAAAGTCACTATTTTCACAGCATTATCAGAAAGAGAGAGCCTACAGGTCTGAAAGCAGGCTAAATGTCACAGCAGTTCTTAAACTGTGAGCTTTAGCCAGTAATTTATTTAAACGATCCTCAAAAGGAAAATATATGCTTAAATACAGCTTGAATCCAAACTATGTATGACTATGATTTACAACTCATGTTGTTCACCTAATAACTGTCACTAAAGACAGAAAATAACCAAGGAAAGCAATATAACTCCACTCTTTAGCTTAATTCCCTCTGTAAAAGATGTTAGATTGCATCATGTCCAAGAACAACTTTATGGTTTATAGAATATTTTACAAAACCTCTGCTTGACATTCTCAAAGCTCTTTATGACCCTGATCAAGGCTACTTATTAAACGCAACTATTATATCTGTGATGCTGTTTGTCTATAATAAGAATTTTAAAAACTACATGAAAAAAAACACAAAGTAAGTAAGTAAACTTTATTTATATAGCACCACTCGGGTCAGAAACCACAAAGTGCTTTATAAAATGTAAGACATGAAAATACACAAGATATAACAGAAGGAGAGATAAAACAGCATAATTGTGACATTAAACAAAACTAATTAAAAGCAAATCTGAACAAATGTGGTTCAGCTGCTTTTTAAAAGTATTAAGAGAATCAAGGCAGTGCAAAATTAAACTTAACACATTCCACAGTCTGGGGGCCACGGCCCTGAAGGCTTTATCCCCTCTGGTCCTAAAATGAATCCGTGGGACCATTAACAGGCTTTGACTGGAAGATCTGAGGCTGCATGAAGAGGAGCAGAGCTCTAGAAGGTCAGAGATATAGACTTAGGCTTGACCACACAGGGCTCTAAAAGTAAGAACTAAAATTTTAGAATGAATTCTAAAATGTACTGGTAGCCAATGTAAAGAGATCAAAACTATGTGCTGTCTTTTCCATGTGTTGGTTAAAAGCCTTGCAGCAGCATTCTGAACTGTCTGCAAATGGTCAAAATCCTTCTTTTTCAAACACATGAAAAGACTGTTACAATAATCTAGACAGGATGAAATGAAAGCATGAATAATCATATCTAACTTGGCATTTGACACAAGAGACTTAAGCCTAGAAATATATCTTAATTGAAAAAAGCAGTTCCTGATTAATCCACATTCCACATATGCATTGACATGGCATAATCAAAAATAATGCAAAGGTTTCTGAGGCTTAGTTTAATAAAAGAAACTAATACACCAAGGTGTTGCTTGATTTTAATAATGTGATTGTCAGGAGCAAAAATTAAGGTTTCAGTTTTATCACAATTAACCTGCAGGAAGTTGTCACTGAGCCACTGTTTGATATTGCTAATACAGTTTATCAAGGAGGTCAACTTGCAGTATTCAGAGGGTCTGAAGGAACAATATAGCTGAATATCATCAGCATAAAAATGATAAGACACGTGAAAACTGACTTATTATTTGGCCAAAGGGGAAAATATACAAAAGAAAGAAAACAGGTCCTGATACTAAGCCCTGAGGTACCCCACATAGCAGGCTCTTAGATTCCGACATTATCTGATTTGCAGAAACACTAAATGTTCTGCTAGACAGACAGGAGATAAACCACTCCAGTGGTAAACATGATAGATTGACTACATCTCATAGCCTGTTTACCAAAATACTGTGTTCAAGAGTGTCAAAGACAGATGTTAGATCTAGAAGAACCATCCCCATGGATTCTCCAGAGTCAGCTGACATCAAAATATCACTAGAAGCTTTAAGTAAAGCAGTTTCTGTGGAGTGGAACTTTCGAAAGCCAGACTGAAATTTGTCAAAGAGTTCATTTTTTTCCATATGAGAAATTAGCTGTTCTGGCTCTACCTTTTCAAGAAACTTTGACAAAAATGGGATCTTGGAGATTGGCCTGTAATTTTCAAACTGTGTAAGATCCAGGTGTGCCTTTTTTAATAATAACTCAACAACAGCATGCTTGAACGAGTTTGGAAACACACCCACTGAAAGAGAAGCTGTGGTTCTAGTAAGAAAAATCTGAAAAGGTTCAAGAGGGATACATTTTTTTGAGACAGTTTTCAAACAAAATACTTCAAGGGGCAGATATAACAATGAGGAAAAATGAGAAATAATATGTTTTCCAAGTGTCTAAATACATTTGTAAAGGTTATTGTGCAGCTATTATACTTTATTAATATGAAATGAATGTAAGGTAGTAACAACTTAAAACTGATATTCGACAACCATCTAACATTTTGTAACTGTGTATTTCAATAGTTTAAATTGTTTTGACGTTTTTGTGTTCAGAGAAGGCACGCTGCGTCCAGGTGACCGCCTGTTAAGTGTGGATGGTGTTCCTTTACACAATGCCAGCCACAATGATGCCCACAGTGTGTTGGCTCAGTGTGGCCAGGAAGCCCTGTTCCAGATAGAGTACGACGTCACAATAATGGGTGAGACATCACACAAAATCTACTTCTAAAAGATCTTAAAATGTTCATCAGACACAAAACAATAACAGTTATGTGGTTTCTTGGTGGATGTAGAGCCTTTCAAATATTTATTCACTGTAGATAGATTTATATACATATATTTTTTTATAATGTGTCCTATGGCAGAGAAAGGGAGGAAGTGTCAAAAGAAAAAAAAATCATCATTGCTGTACTCTGTTTAGCCTTCCTGTTATCTGCTTTGGTCTTGCTCTCTGCCACTGTCTCTCTGCTCAAATCAACTGCAGACATGTCTTTGACATGTCATGGAAAATGGTTTTATTTGAATTAGCTTCTCACTATTATGTGCTTCATCTGATTTCATTGATTGATGATTGATTTATTGATCAAGACAGTAGCTAACATTGAGTCTTGTTCTAAGAGCAACAGAATCCACATGACCAAGTTTTAGTCTCCATGCAACCTGGTTGTAAGATACATTCCCTGATCTGAAAAAAAAAAATCTGATTCTTCAGTGTACAACTGGCCAGACATCCAGTCAGCACCACTTAAACAAAAAAAACAATCTAATTCCGTTCACCAGACAATTTCTCATTCCATCTATAATTTAAATGCAGATATGCAAGTTAATACTTGACCTATATAAGTAGTCTCTATGCAAGGAATTAAATCCACAAGCAAACATGATGGCATCCAGATTTTACATATGCACAGACTGTTAGGATGATTTGTTTTGGATCTTGATGTAGCCATTTTTATGCAGTCCCCTTGTGGTGTTACACGAATTAAGGGCAAAGAGAAAAGGCTTCAGAAATGAGCTTCATACAGGATGCATTTGTTCTAAAGCTGCCATGATGGACAAGATCAAGCCACCTTCCTCTCAAATACTCCTACGAGTTTTGTGTGTATGAATGAAGCAAGATTAGACTCTTCAGAGGACCCTTAGAAACACAGTTTGATAGTGAAATAAAAAATACATATAAAAATATAATATTAATTATAATTATAATAAATTACTTTTTTCTCTCTTTCAGACACAGTGGCAAATGCTTCTGGTCCACTATTGGTGGAAATTGCAAAGTCACCAGGAGCAACACTGGGCATCACACTCACGTCGGCCAGTCATCGAAACAAGCAGGTCATTGTTATTGACCGGGTTAAACCTGGCAGCGTGGTGGACAGGTAGTATTTCACACTAAACATTTGTTTATAAATGTAGTTCAAACTGAAAGTATGGGTTTCAAATTGAAAACATTATATCTTTCTCCCTTTAAACTTTTTCAGATTTCACTTTTTCATTAGCAACAAAAAAGCAACATGAAAACAAACACAGCATGGATGAAGTTGTGGAGAGATTTAAAGCAGAATTAGGTTATAAGGCAATTGATCCTTTTTGCATATTTGACTTTATGAAATTATTGACACTATTTACTATCATATCCCAAGCTTCAAACATCTCACAGAGCTCTGGTCAGTCCATTATTCAAAATTGGAAAGAATATGGCTCAACTACAAACCTACCAAGATATGGTCATCCGCCAAAACCAGGGGTTGCAAACTCTCGCCCTTGAGGGCTGGTATCCTGCAGTTATTAGATTCATCCCCAGTGTAACCCAAAGGAGTTTGAGACCCCTGATCAAGCGACAAACAAACTCACACATAATTCTGAACACACCATCCCTGGACTGAAACATAGTGACAGCAGCATCATGCTGTAGGGAAGCTTTAACTGAGCAGCGAAAGGGAAGATGGTCCGAGATCTTGGGATGATGGTTTGAGCTAAATACCATGCAATCCTGAAAGAAAACCTGTTAAGAGGCTTCAGAAGACCGGAGACTGAGGTGGAGAATCACCTTCCAGCTCTACCTTAAGCTTTTTTTTCAAGTTTTCAGAGAAGAATGGGCAAAATGTCTCAAGATGTGCAAATAAATCAGAATTAGCTTTTTGGTCAAGACTGCATGCATGAATCACCAAGAAGACCTGCAGCTTTAATTGCAAGTCTTTTCTTTAAGCGTTTGACTCAAGGAAGCTGAATACAAATAACTGCCATACTCTTCAACATTTCATTAGCAAAACAGTGTAAACCATGTATCATTTTCCTTCAGCTTCATATGCACTATTTTGTGTTGAATTTATCACAAGAAATCCAAGGAAAATGCATTGAGGCGTGGTAGTAACATGGTGAAATGTTGAAAAGTTAAAGAGCATAAATACTTTTTGTAGGCACTGTATGCATTAAGCGTATTGCCACAATAAATGTTCTGAAATCGTGAAAATGTCAGAGAATGCTGAAAATGTTTTTCAAATAGAGCTAGCTCTTTGCAAAAACAGAGAAATCAATACCCCACCCACTCCTGTGAATCCATTCTTACACTGCAGGATTACAGATATATTGTGTTTAGTCTTATGAAATCTTTACACATATATAAAGTCAATGCAGCATATATCTAGCCCTATAACTAACACAGAAGGTAGAAGAAAGAATATTGCCCCAAGAAGAGCCCCAGTCTGGTTTTTAAATATAAATGAAGAGCCTGAGCTCAGTGTTGAAATGGGCAGTAAAATATCATCAGTCCACAGAAAAAAATTGGCTGTGGCTGTGGATGCTAATATTTATCACTCCACAACAGCTGCTAATTTGTCTTTCAACATTGTTGCTCTCTCATTTCCTAAAGTTGTGATGCTATTCTCCCATTTATCTCTCTCATGGATTAACTAGATGTGGTGCATTGCATCCTGGAGATCACCTCCTCTCAATAGATGGGACGTCGACAGAACACTGTACAGTATTGGAGGCAACACAGTTATTAGCAAGCACAACTGAACTGGTCAAGTTAGAAATCCTTCCTTCACATCAGACAAGGCTAGCAGGGAAGCAGCATGACACAGGTGGGTTGAACAGGACATATTTTGCAGATGATGAAATGATTTTACAAGGTCTGAATGAAATTATAACTCGGGTGATGGTATGGGAAATGCTGGGAAGTAGTAACTAGTTTCTCTTTTACTCTCATATTTGTTATCTATTTATCTAACAATTATATTTACCTTCCATAGGATGAGCAGATTTTGAGATTGTGGAACAGCATTGACTCTCTATAGAGAAGTATGTTTGGGTACAAGTTGGACAGAAATTAGACTGTTTTGTTTCTAGGTACACAGTTAAAAGGAAAATAAAATACTTCATTTTGTTATGAAATCTCTACATGCAAATGTAGCAGATTGGAGTGTCAGCCCTAGTCAGACCTGTGTTTTTCAACCTGCTGTTCTCTTCCTCTTAGAATGAATGAAGGCTTATCGGTCCTCAGTGGTAGGGTTCTGCCTGATTATCTGAAGAAGTCTTTTGTCCCCTGTTCCAAAGTTGTTGAATTTCTCCCAGTTTCAGAATTTGCACTTTTGAGTTTGCAGGGAAAAGGCTTGGTCTGTACTGGTTTTTATGGGGTAATACACATGAGATTAAAACAAATTACATTGGTTTTCTCTTAATTATAGCCGAATCGAATCTGAATCATCATTGCAAGATCAGTGTGTGCAAAATCACAACTGCAACAGACTGATTTGGATTCAGTATTCCAAGGAATGTCATACCTTAAGTGCCATTCAGGCAAACTCTGCAAGAGAATAATATTTTTGACTTGTTGGATGGATCCAACATTGGCCTTGATGCCCTAACTTGATGTATAGCTTTAGGTGCCAACATACAAAGACTCACGAAAAGTAGTGGTGGGGACATTTTGATGACGAAAGACAGAAAAGAATCATTAAAATGTTCGACATATATTGCAAATAGTTATCTCAATATTCAGCACTAGTATGTGTTTTCCTGATATTGTGTAGCCTTAGGCTATATAAAGAATTAATGGATGTGTTTATTGTTTTATTTGTTGGACAAATTTGTGCTGCATTTCTGTTGTGATGATTAGACACTTGAAAGAAAGCAAGATGGAAAAGTCTGTAAGAAAGCCTGAAATGTTTATGTTTTACTTTAAACTTGGACTAAAACATCTTGGATTTGCTTTAATTGATTTATTTTATGTGTGAGTTCAGTGTTAGTAATGTGGTGGCCCATGCAAAAATGCAACTGAGTGGCATAGAATGTAAAGCCAGGATGGTACTTGCTTAAAATCATTATAGTTATATTACAACTTTCATTTTCCTTTTTCTCTTTGTTGTCTTTTTTTTTTTTTTTTTTTTTTTTTTTTTTTTTTTTTTTTTTTTTTTTTTTTTTTTTTTTTTTTTTTTGCAGTAGTGCAGTAGTAGAAATTCCATCAGTCCTTCCTTTGATTCATTTTCTTTCTTCTCTTGCTCATTTTTACTCTTTCTCCCACCTCTCCGTTGTGCTTATTTTGAAGTGGTAAAAAACTGCTTTAGGAGGAAACCCTTGAAGATGTCAACAATTAGCCCATTCAAAAACTTGCCATCCATTCCATCCTAAAATATTATTGATTCACCCCTAAGAGGCAAAATTTATTCATTTATTTTTTTCTTTGTAATCACAGTTGTGTGACTGCTGTGTGTGCATGAGAAATGAACACAGCTCATTAGGAAACTCATAGCCTTCCAGCGGACCTGGCAGCCGGCCTGCCGCTGCTTTATTAATAGACACTCTGATTAAAAGATTTAAGATGTGTATGTGTTTGTCTTCTGTTTCACTGTGTGTTACTGCAGGATATATTAGCCTTGGTGAGTTTGTGTGCACATAATTCTCTTCACCTTTTGGGTGTCTGTACTGTGTATGCTTCCATGGAGAAATCACATGTGAGCGATTCTATGTAAAGTGACTTTTTCTGCGTGTCCTGTCTGTGTTGATATACGATCTCTGCCGCGCCACTATCGTTTCCTGTCAGTGCATCTGTCTCTCCAGCGTGTTTTACTGGACTTAATGACTTGCTCAAGGAGGATTAGATGCGAGTGCTAACCCCAGGGTTCCCAAACACATATTCAGTCCCACATCTTCCCAAAGCCACGGTCATTTGGATAAAGCAACTCCCATGACTGGATAACTGTAGAGGCATGCTGCAGGTTTGGATCAACTTCAAAGTTTAGAGAGTTTGTAGTGAAAGATTACACAGGAGGTTGCCACACTGCTCCCTGATTTTAGACTGATAATCTCAGAGTGAGACTCCCTTGGAAAGGTTTTCCCCAGCTTCTGAGAAAAGGTGACTGTATAACAGGTGGCACCCTCTGTGTTCAATTCAGTTCAGAAGTCTGCACACACTCCTTGGTGTAAATGTTATATTATTTTTGGCCATTATTTATAGATTTGAACCGTTCCTGTTTTAGTATGAGCTGATAATGTAACATACAATGTTGGTGATTTAAAAAAAAAAAAAAAAAAAAAAAAAAAAAAAAATCCGTTTAAAGTTACTCTGGACTTTCTCTATTCTACAGAGGGTCAAAAATATGCATACTCCCCCCATTAATATTTGAATGTACTTTAGCAACTTCCACATTAGCCAAATGCCTGCACTTAGCCCGGATACCGCACAGAATGATGGCCCTTTGGTGGAATCCAGACCTAGTTTACCAGAGGTGGCCCACACATGGGCTAGCATGGCACCAGCTTTGGAAACACTGGTGGCCCTGTGCTGGCCCAGAACAGTTTCAGCACTGCAACCAGAAGTCAGCCAGGTGTGCACCTTAATAAAGCCATGCAATAAAGATGTGCCAAATAATCTATATAAAAAATATCCCAACAGTGATACAAGCATTTATTTTTAACAGAATAATCAGATACATGCTCTGAACTTATGCAGTGCTTTTCCAGTCATTTTGACCACTCAAAGCACACTATAATATAAACCTCTATACACCAATACATAGATCAGTACACAACGTGGCATTAAGTGCCTTGCCTCCTGTCACATCGACACGTGACAGAAGGAAACCAGAATCATATCTACAACCTTTTGAATGCAAGACAACTACTCCACACTGCAAAGACTTCAAAAGAAAAAAAAAAAAATGTAAAAAATATTTTGTGACAGAATTAATTTCAAGCCAAATTATGTTCCAGTGCAGTAAGAAATTTGCACTTAAGATGTTTTTAAATAAGAAAAAAAGCACTTACAGTTTTAGAATCCAAGAAGTCTCAATTTAAGTAGTAAATGCTGAAATTTAGTTTTTATTGTGAGATTTTTAAACTAATGTATGACATTTGCTCTTATTTCGGAGAACTATTTCTTTTATTGGGGATGAAAAACAAGGCCGATGTGGTTACTGTCAGTGGACTACTATTGAAATTGGTCTTTATTATTACAAAACAAACATTACTACCACTAGAAGCTTGCAGTTGTATCAACTCAAACATTTTCATTTACTAAGACCTTAAACTTCTCAACTCTGAAAAGTAAGTCAACCAATTCTAAGGAAAATAAGTATACAACCACATAATATTATGTCAACAAAACTCAATCTTTTTTACCATACCATCTTTATAAAGTACATTAAATAACCAAAGATCAACAAAGTGCTGTACATATACAAATGACATGCAATAACCAAAAAGGACAAGTTAAAATAAATTTTCTGTTTTCATTGCCTTAAGTCAAAAATATTCATTTGTAGTACTCACAGCATATGACGCAAAACTTAGAATGTTTGTGGCAACTGATTGCCACATACATTAAGTGAAAAAAAAATTAACTAAACTTGAGTTTGATACTCCTGTTCTAAACCAAGTAAAATCTTAAATTTGTAAGTGTTGGTAAGTGCTGTGGAATAGATAAAATGTAGTGAACAGATTACCCAAACATCACCAGGAAGGCATCAGCAGACTAGGATGGCACTCAGTGACTTTCACAGGATGGTAGTGAACCGGATTTGAGTCATGGTCACCATTGATGGTATCAAGGGCCACAGCAACATCTCCAACCTCTGGTTCATCCTAGAATGAAAGAAATTTATAATCATAAATCGCGCCAAAGGCACGGTGATTAACAGAACTCAGACCCGCCTCCTGGCTCAGAGCAGCTGGGCAGAGCAGCTCGATTTTTTTCACAGATTATCGGTCTCATACCACACTGTCACGACATAGTGACAGTTTCAACCAAAAAGTTACATACTGCAGCTTTAAATAGAAAAGACAATACAGCTGCATCAGTTTAACAGGTTAACTCTAGGGGGAAAAAACTAAATGGTGCGGAAAGACACGGTACTAGGCGTCAAAATAGCTAAACTATGGATTAACACATGACGTCTACAAAAATTAATACAAATAATACAAGACCGCCAATTTCACCCCCAATGAACGTGAATTTCGGATAAACCAAACGTGCAGTTTTCACGTACCTGAAAATGTCTGACTTAATTAAACTCCCAACACCATACTCCCAACATTTACCGGGTTCCACTAACAATGCGACGCCATATTTATTTAAAAAAAAAAAAAAAAAAAAAAAAAAAAAAAAAAAAAAAAAAAAAAAAAAAAAAAAAAAAAAAATTTGAATGACCTGAACCGGAAGTTAGCTGTTTGCACAGCTGACTTCCGGGTAAGTTTAGCAGAGGCTCAATGATGCTAACGTCTGTAAATCACAGCGGTCTACGCTCTCCATACCAACCCAAACGTGTTTCAGATAAGGCTCATTGATTAAATATTATTATAAAATGCATACCATGTCCCCGGTGAGCGGATACATGGTATGTATGATCACGAAAGTCTCCTTGCAGTGATGAGAAACGAATGAATCCAGCTTCAGTTTTATCTCAACCAGCGTGTTAGACCCAGTAGCGCCCCCTTCTGACTCTGAGGGTAAAGCAGTTATTATACAACACTGGATCCCAAGATACTCAACGTTCAAGTGGATAAACATCGGCAATACATCGATTTCACTAATGAAATACATACAAAAAACATTCTCGTACAATGATTATAGAATAGTCTCCTCATCACACACTTTAAATTCCCTGACATCAGAGAACACTAATCTCTAATAACAAATAAAATATTCTTAAGGTCAAATGTGGCTTGTTTTATTATCAGATTTAATTAAAATTAGTTTTTTCATCGAAGTATAGCTCAATGGAATATCTTGAAACAAGTCAAAAAATTGGATCAATGAATGACAGACCTCCACTGGCCTAGGGCTGGTTTGCCAGATGTGGCCCATGTGGCGGCCAGAACTGGACCAGCTCCAGACCAACTGAGGACACACCAACTGGGCCGGAGCTGGCCCATATATCATTTAACCTCTGGACACCAGCCCCGGACCAGTGGAGCCCCGTTGTTCATTGAGGCATGTTGGCTACATGTTACCTGCCAGCTCTGTCCCAGACAATGTATGTGTGTGTGTGTGTGTGTGTGTGTGTGTGTGTGTGTGTGTGTGTGTGTGTGTTTAGCCTTAATAAGTAAATAAATCCTAGAAATGATGTATCAAGATTAAAATTCTGCATGCAATTGGCAACATAAATTAAGCCACAATCGGCCCTCATATGGCATATACAGATTTGACCTACATACACCAAACCAATATCGGGACACTTGTGGTATGCCATATTATAACTGGTGCCATCATTGCCAGAACTGGCCTAGTTTTGGTTGAGATACCAGTTGTCGTGCCAGCAGTCAACCAGCAGTGGCGTCCTGATGCCAGACCTGGCCCGGACCTGTCTGCTATGAGGGAGCAAATTGCAAATGACAAGCATCTGGCAGCATTTTTCTTTTTTCAGCAGTAGAGACCTTCATTGACAGTCACCAGACAGGAAATGGGTGGAGACAGAAGAGGGGAAGACATGCTGCAAAGGTCTCCGGGTCGGGAATCGAACCCAGGAAGTCTGTGCTGAGGGCTATCCTGGCACAGACAAAGCTTTTAAGCGAAGGCCAGAAATTCCACAAATTTTCAATAGAGCTGAGGTCAGAGCTATTTCAAAAGCTTAATGAAAGCCAGCTTTATCCCTTTCAAATCCAGTTTGGATGTTTGTTTAGGACCATTTTCCTGTCCCCGGGTCCCTTTCTATGAAGTAATTCTTATCATCCAGTAGGGTGTCATACTGCACTCTACTTGTTTTGAAGCAGATGTTGAAGTGATTTTAGTGTAAGTTCAGCTTTGAGAAAACCTAAACTTCTTTCTGGATTAAAAAGTTTAACTTTGTCTTTGTTTTAGTTTTCTTTATTTTGGACCATGACTTTACTGCTCAAATTTGACACCTTCTGGCTTTCAGAGGTAGTCTATATTTTTGATTTCACTAGATTGGCCTTATATTCCATTCAATAAAAAACTGACTTGTTTGTTTCAGTGAAGGTCCAGAAATCAGATCATCCCCACACCTGGGACCCGTGTATAAACTACTGTCACCCTCAAAACTCAACCCTCTGCAACACAAGTTCGACCCTTAACAAGTCATGGACCGCATCCAACAACAATACAATCAACAGCCTGGACTACTGCAAGTGTAAGAACTGAGTCCTCTAAGGATGTAAGCTGGGTAAAATCTTTCAAAGTAACACTGTAAGACATTTATCTATGTTTATTGCTTTTTTTGTTGTTTTTCCTATTTTACCTACATTAATGTGATTATTTGTGTCTATGCACCGCTAAGCAGAAAAATTAATCCTGATCTTTCTATTTCTTGCAGCTCTTGTATGCGCCAGTTTCTCGACTAGCTCTACAACCACATCAGGCCCCAGTAGTCAGAGCTCAAACACGTTGCCTAGGCCAGCAGTTCCCATGAGTCCTCGCAACTCACTGCTCAAACGACGGCAAAGGAAGAAAGAGCACAAAAGTTCCTGTGGGTTCCACCTGTCAGTTAAATTATCTAATTTTGCAAACATTCAATTTGATACATGTAAATGTGTTTGCTTAGTATCCCTAGCATCAAGTTCAGTTGGTCCCGGTGGTCAGGTGGTCCACGTAGAGACCAGCGAGGTCATCTTAACAGGTGATCCACTCAACGGCTTTGGAGTGCAGCTGCAGGGAGGAATATTTGCAACTGAAACACTTTCTGCACCACCACTCATTCGATTTATAGAGCCTGACAGCTCAGCAGAGAGGTGAGCACACACACTTGCTAGCATCTTTGGATTCTGATCTCTACAATGGGTAGCCTTGTCACTGCAGCTTAAAATGTCGTAAGAAGATACAATACTTGTTTACATGTCTGCTTTTGGATTGATTTTTTATTTATTTATTTATTTTATTCCAAATAACCTTTACTTAATAAAATTGGTTGGTTTGCGTGATTGTAAAATCCATCCATCAAATTTCTGATGGGGGTTTGGGAGCTATCTCCAGTGTTTAGTGAAAAGGCAAGGCCAGGATAAGTCACTTGTCCATATTGCCAAATTTAAAATAAAAAGCAAAATGCATTATTTGAACTTAAAAGAAGTGCATGGCTTTTTTGGTAAATTTTATTTCAGAGCTATAGCTGTTTCGAATTTACATGTTAACATAGTGAGAAAAAGAAGAAGAAATAATACTAATATTTTGAAAGCCTTTAGCTTGGATGGTCTGATTAAGATACAGCATCTCTTCTTCCATCTCTTCTTCAATTATTTTAGATTTAAAATAATCTAAATAGTTTCAAATAAAAACAGCATCAGTAAAGTTTATGAATAAAAATACCAAAACAAGGCGACTACAGTTCATGTAAAAAATACATGTTAAATATTTAGAACTCTATTAATTAAAATTCAAATAAATTAATAAACAGCAACATAGTTACACATTTCTTTCAAAGCTGTTTTAAGCAGACCCTTAAAAAAACGAAGAGAAGGAAGTGTTAGTGTTTCAAAACGATAATGTTATTAAGCGTATTCCAAAGATGTGGAGCCAAAGATAATATTTAATAGTGCTTTTGAATGGGGCTTGGTCATAAGTACTACAAACCCATTCATAGAATTTTAATGAAAAGTTCAGTTATTTTCGCATCTGAGTTCACTAAATAAAACACATTACATTGATTAATTTAACACAGGCTGATGTTTTCAAACCCTTATTTCTGTTAATTATGATCATTTTCTGCTTATAGCTAAAGGAAACACAAAATTTAGAATTAGAATATTCCATCAGACCAATTAAAAAAATAATTTTTAATACAGAAATGTGCTGCTTAAAGGTTGTTATTTTCAAAAGGTACATGCAATCTGGTAAACAAGCCTCATCAGAACACATATTCTAATTTACTGAATGTGTCTGTAGTATGACATGACAAAAGCTTTGAAATGTAAAAAAGTAAATTATCTGCAAAGCTTTTGCAATAAACAGCAACATCATTTTAAGAGATTGATCACATGGATTTGTAAAAAGTTAAAATTTACTGGAAAGCTCAAACTACCAAAGTCTTAATAAACACTATATGAAAATGCTGACTTTCATATAAAGGCTCAGTGAAATTGCTGATCAGAAAATTGGGTCTTCAGAAGAGATTGATAATGCTATTTTGTTTCTTAAACAGAAGTCAGAATAAAGATTAACTGTATGCAGCAGCCTGTTTCACTTTAAAGACCTCTAACAGAATTATAGTGTTTGAGTAATGTATTTTACCCCTCCTCTGCCGCTGCGTTAATGCCTCTCACTGTGGTTGGGTGTGCATATGTATTGATTTTAATGCTGCATTAGCAGTGTTACTCACTGTGGCTCTGAAATGTGTGCTGAGATGTTGGTGTTTAAGTGGGAGGATGTGTGAGAATGATGTTCAGTGTATTAGGAGCTTCACCTGACTATGTTTTACTGTTTCATGGAGGTTTTCCAGATATTGATGTGTAATTGTGTGCATGTTTGTTTGCACGTTGGAGCTCTGTTCTACACAACTTCGTTTAATTTAGGTGGTTAAAACCTAATTATCCTGTGTGTCTGTATTGTGTGGTTGTTTACTGGCCAATATTTCCATCCTATGAATTGCTTCTTTGAGTCTTGGGTGTGTTTCCACACCCTGAGGCCACATTCCTTATTCCATTAGTGCCCACGCTAAAAACACTAATTAGTTTGCTTCCTCTTGCTCATGCCGGAGGAATCGATAAGTATATTTATTTTAATTCAACATCACAGCTGCCTGCCTCAAAGGACTCTTAAACTGGGGACAAACTTCACACTTTTCACAGTCTTGACAGATTTTGAAAAGCCTTGAAGTTGAAACCAGCAGACTGGTTTTTAGTTTCACAGACTACAGGAATCACAGACTACACAATTTATTGAACCAACTACAGCCAACTAAACACTTCAAACTTGCAAGGCTGACAGTTTGAAAGGTAAACAAACTTACCAATAGGTGGCAGTTAATAGAAGACGTTCTCAAAAATTCAGACAGGCCAAATTTCTGTGCCCCTCCCCCATAAAATAAAAAAGATGTAATTTAAAATATTGTAAGTTTATTCTCAACATGTTCATATTTTCGTAATTCCAGACAATAATATAACATTTTGGCTGGATCGCACAAATAAATATTTAGAAATTATGGTAAATAAATTAAATATATTTGGAAAAATATTTTAGTCAGACAAATTATTCTTATATTCAGTATCTGAGCTGTGAATTGTTCAGCAGCAAAACAGATCCTCAGCATGATGCTGAGGATCTGCCATGCTCAACAGTTACAGTAAATATTGCTCTTAGGTTTGAAAGCTTCAAACGTTGCTTCCTGTCATTCTGGCTAAATAGCTTAATTTTGACAAGAAGGTGTTTGTCTTATCTATGTGGGCAGCTGAACATTTGAGTTGAGCTTGTAGCCAGTTTCATGCTGGGTTTCTTTCTTTGTCAACATCCTCTTAGTTAATGCTGATGTAAAACTGGCTTCACTGTGGACAATGACTCAATACTCCAGCAGAGGCCGAGTGAAGTGCTGTATTCCTTTTCATTCCTATTTTCTGTGTATTATTTACATTTGAAATAAACTGACCACTGTAACAGCAAAAACAATTACCTTCTTCGTTTACATGACATACAAGACTTCCTAAAACCTAGAGCCTTAAATAGTAAACGTTTTTGGCATGTTGGTGTAAAGAAAGTTTGACTTCTCAGGTAAACGGAGCACACCAGTCAAAAAACAACAGATTTTCCCAGTAAGATCAGTAAACTAATGATTGCTGGGTAATCTCAGTGTCCAGACATTATTTGATAAAAGGATATGGAATCAAGAAGGTTTCACCATTCAAGCCTGTGTGGTTAACCTATGGAACATGTTTACATAGCATATCTTAGTTTCCATGTCCCTGTAGGGATGCTATGCAAACCATGCTACAGAAACAATGAGATAAATTCAAGATTTTCGACCTCACAGTGTTATAAATGAAACATATAGTCTCAATGACTAACTTGAATATGTTTTATGTGTTAATGTATCCTGACACCACCTTGATAACTGTTGTAGGTGTGGCCTGCTGCAGGTTGGAGACCGTCTTTTGTCAATCAACGGAATCCCCACCGAAGATGGAACACTTGAGGAAGCCAATCAGCTTCTCCGAGATGCTGCATTGACCAATAAGGTCACGCTGGAGATCGAGTTTGATGTAGCAGGTTTGTGGAGCTAACAAAATACCTCCAACATACTTCCTGTGTCTCATTTATTTCCAACACACTAGGTAACACATCAGGGACTTCATTTAGAATCCTATGGCTCCTGTATTTTCTTTGGGTATGAATACTTAATTACACTTTAATTGTTTTGTTGCAATTTCTTTACAAACACTGTCAATACTTTTGCACTGTCTGGGTAATCTGGCAGGCCTGGACAGAATAACTGCATCTTTATACTGCAGGGCATGGCAGAACGCTTTTAACTCCACTGAAATGCTCTTAGTTCATTTGGTGATTTCTCATCTCTGGTTTCTGTGTGGAAGGAAAGTTACATCAGATTGCATTTGAAAAATATTAAACCAACACACTGGTTAAAGTTTATTCAGTTCCTGTTTTGAAATTGATGAAGTTTTGATGGGGAATGTTTATGAAAAGAAGTAGCTGAGTGTGATAGATTTTTTAAGTAAGTAAATGCTTCTAAATATAAATCGTAAAAGTACAAAAGTTAAAACAGAGCTCTTAGTATGTCAAAATGTAGCGAAAAAATGAAAAATAGAACGTGAAGTTTTGTTCAGTTGCTCTGTCACAAATTTAACTGACATTTATGTGTTTTCCCCCTGAATTTTAGCAAAAATATTTGAAAACATGTAAAACTGCAAATTGTCAATCCTGAACAGTTAGTTTTGAAATTAGTTAGAGTTAATTAGTTTTACAGACACCGTGATAAGAGAGCTGTCTTGAGCAGCAAAATCCATTATTTAAGGCTGCAGTGCAGTTTATAGAAAATGAACTTTATTGTGATTAATTATGTTTTCATGTCCATGATGTGTTATTTAGAGCATAACTCCTTAAGAAGAGTCTTTAAAGGCAAATTGTTGAGGCAGAAATGAAACAATTGTCATTTCAAGAAATCCGAGGAGCTCCCTTCTGACTGTAGGGCAGCAGTGGCTCAGGAGGTGGGGAGTCATACTGTAACTGGGGGGCTGCCGGTTTGAACCCCCACTCTGTCTGTCTCAGTCATGTCCTTGGGCAAGACACTTCACCTGCCTTGCCTTCTGGTGGTGGTCAGAGGACCTGGTGCCGCTGATTGAATGGCAGCTTTGCGTCTGTCAGTCTGTCCGAGGGCAGCTGTGGCAACAATGTAGCTTACTATTATCAGTGTGTGAATGGGTGTGTGAATGTCTGATTGTAGTGTAAAATCCTCAAACTTGATAAAGCACTATACAAATGCAGGCCATTTACCATTAGCTCCCTAAAGAGTGCTGCTCTCTGAACCTGAGCTAAATCTATAGCAAAAGGGAAAGTAAAAGCTGAGAGAAAGCCAAGACTGATGATTGCCCAAAACACAAATAAAAAATAAAGTTTGGGGTTTTACAATAAATTATTCTTCCTAAAATATAATCAATAAAAAAGCAAGTGGAGGTTTAGGATATGTTCATCAGGTTGTTGTAATCACAGTCTAAATAACTAAGTTCCATAAGGAAAAGGCATGCCCTTCTGCTTTAACACATCATGTTGTGGAACTGCTAAGGTGCCTGTGGTACTAAAACATCTAGTTTTCTAGGGCTACAGAGCAATGATTGACAGAGATTACACAAAGTTCAAGCGTGCATTTATTGTCATGCTTGCTCGAACCATTTTAAATAAACCTGTTGCCATATCTACAGATTTTAAAAGAGTAACATTAAGAAATTCCTGAAAATGCTTGGTACCAGTTATTCTTCAAAGCTTTGAACAACCAACATTTAAAAAAAGTTTCCAACTGGAATATAAACATAGCTTAATTTAAAGGATTAGAGAAAAATAATGTAAAGCAGTATGCACATCAAAAATGAAACACTTCAGCGTAAAAATTGCTCCCTGATATTCCAGTTTATATTGTTCCCTTACTGCACAGTGGCACAATTGGTAGCACTAATGCCTTGCATCAAGAAGGTCCTGGGTTTAAATCCCGACCTGGGATTTTTTTTGCATGTTCTCCTTGGGCATGTGTGGATTCTCTCCGGGTATTCCGACTTCTTCCACAGTTCAAAAACATGACTGTTAGGTTAATTGGGCTCTCTAAATTGTCCTTAGGTTTGAGTGTGTGCATTACTGTTTGTCCGTCATGTCTCTGTGTTGCCTTACAATGGACTGGGACCAGCCCTCCTACCCTCCATGACCCTGCAAGGATAAGCGGGTTTAGATAATGGATGGATCGAGTACTGAGATCTTTTGCGATTTTTGTGCTTACTCATAAGACCTGATTTCTTCGCAAATTATGAAGCACTCTGAACAAACTGTAATTGCACTGATGCACAAATAACTTGTTTGTGAAGAGGGGTGTTATTTATCCTCATTTGAGCTTCACTGAAGGATGAAAATTTCAAGTGTTTTTGGATATTTAAATGAGGAGTTGATCTCAGTTTTTTAAAACTAAACTCTAAAGTAGCAGCCAAGCTTAGAGTTATGTGTCTGTGTACAGTGGCTTAACTTGTGAATTAATGTTATTCCTTCAAGCATAAGGATTTGAAGTCAATATTTGCCTGCAGGAATGCAATTTAGTGCAGGAAAGAGCAGATAAACCAAATGTAATTACAAATGTTAAGCCGGATAAATATACTTATCTGTTGTTTTTTTTTTTATTTAGTCTTGTCTGCCGGTGCTGAACACTCTGTATACCTGTGTTTTTGTTACAGAGTCAGTGGTGCCTAGTAGTGGTACGTTCCATGTCAAGTTGCCAAAGAAAAGAGGAGTGGAGCTGGGACTCACCATCAGTGGTAAGAAAACACAAATCCTTCCTAATATGATCTGGTTTTTGTTTCGTAGCACCGTTGGCAGAATATTTAAATCTCACTAGACAACCCATCTAAACACGCGGGTCAACATACACAGTATGTTCTTCATGGTAACCCCAAGAACAGATCATCTGAAAACATGAACAGTTTTTATAAAATAGTATAGAAAGAGTTTAACAAATGGGCTTGATTCATTTCCGTTGTATTAAATTTATATATAAAGGAGTTTATTTTGCTTATTTTTTGAAGGATTTTCTCCTGCGTCTGTACATATTCTACCTTTCTCAGTGACTATGGATTCAGTTTTACCTGAAAACATGAGTTAAAACAGGCGCTGTCTGGAAGTATGTTCCTGCTGGCAACTTTCAACCACCCCTGAAAACTGGAGACTGTTATAGCAGATGTTTATTGTAGATTTTGACACAGTAATGCTTCACACATTTCACTGTGACTTTGTAGTGCAGTCCTCAGTGGGAATGGCCTAGACCAAATGTTTATTCTTCCTTTGAGTTGTATGCTTATGTCTTGTTCTAGTGCAGGCTTTATTATACCAGCTTTAGTTCACTCACAGGTCACCAATAATCTTGACACATTTTCTGACATAACTTCACACTTTGTGAAAAAAAAGACTTATCTTTCATCAAAAGGACTAAAAAGTGGCCAGTGAGGACTGACTGAAGTGTTTTTCTGTTTTTCCCCATCATTAGATATAAGTTGCAAAATCCGTTTCTCATGCAAATGGATGCATCTGATAAATAATTTTCAAATATATTTACTGATTAAAAGAAAGACTTCTTGTTCTCCCCAGTGTAAAAAAAATACATCTAAACATTGTTTTAATGGTTCATAAATATCTCGACTTAACTTGTTAGATGTTTGGTTTAAAAGTAATAGTTATTTGATGCTTAAGACCTTCATTAGAAGCCCTAATGTAGACCTGTTAAAGCAGAGATTGACTAGCATCAAAAAAGGGAGCAAAGTATCCAGCCTCAAATGCTTCCCTAACCAAGCTTTCTGACTATTTATTTAGTGTGGTGCAAATAATGACTTTGTAACACATATTATTCAGGTTTTGTTGTTGTTGTGATGACATGAAAAAAAAAAAAAAAAAAAAAAAAAAAAATTAAAAAAAAAAAAAAAAAAAAAAATATATATATATATATATATATATATATATATATATATATATATATATATATATATATATATATATATATATATATATATATATATATATATATATTCTGTCAGTGCTGACTCCACTCTGTGTTCCAAACAACTCTCTCAGTGGTGCTGGTGTAGCATTTCTGGTTGGAAATTACGATTCTTGCTGCACAACTGACCTTTTTCCTATACCAACAAACTAAACTTGGTCTGTGACGATACTGAAGAAGTGTGTTGCAGTCAGTGCCACATCCTGTACAGCTCAACTGTTTAACAACACTTTAGAATAAAATGCATGTTTCTATCCATCAGTAGAAGTAAATATGTAAATAACTTAGACTATTTATCATTATCCTCTCTATGTTTGTTATTGTTGCTGTTACATTATTTATTTTTATTTTAGCAATAAACTTGAACTTCATCTCAGATGATCTCTATTGTTTAACAAAATTTTAGATTAAAATGTTCATTTCCATCTGTCTGTACAGTGTAATTATGTAAATATATCATCATATTTAATATTATTCTCTGTATTTTTTGCCCACAAAAAAAAAAAAAAAATACTGAATATTTTCTTCACATTAGTACAATAACTGACAAAAGGATTAGGTTAGTTTTTAATACTAAATCACATGTCCAAACTTAGACCACTTTTAGACCAGGTAGTTATGCTTTTACTCTAAACCTAGATAAAATATATAGGTCTAAACAATGGATATGAGTAGACATATCATTGACTCATGTCTAAATGAGATCTATGTATAGCTGTAACATAGAAATCAGGTCACAGCTCACTAGGTTGTCTCTGCAAATTCAGCTTGCAATGTTGTCAACTGCTTAAGTTAAAAGACTCAGAGAAAAAAAAGTGTTTATTTTCTCAGTTGAAATGATACATGATCAAGAAACAATAAAGCTCCTGGAGCTGGTTTGTTGGAAATAAGACAGCTATGCTCCTGATATAGTTCTCTGTGTAAGTGTTTATAGCTTTTAAACCTTTCCACATCTGTTTGCTCCAACCACAAACCATAAGTGCTGCTCTTAACTGAACCTTTTTGACAAGAATCACAGCCTTAGTAAATCTATTTGTCATTTTAGAAGAAGCATCATGAACTTAAGCACCCTCCGAGATCTTAGGGTGCTTTTAGACACAGTCCTGACAAATTACCTTGAAACCATAGATTATACCATGTAAGTGTTTTAAATTATAGTCAAACAATTTTGACCTTTAGATGAATATATCTAAAGGAGAGTAATGAAATTCTGGATTCTAGATCCTGTTTAAATCTTATCTGCTTTTCTTTGTTGTTTGCAGATTTTTGTGTCAGAAAGGTAATAAATGGTTAATGACTGATGTTATATAACAAGTTTTATTCCATTAGTCTCAGACAGAGAATGGTGTAATGGTGCCATCTTTTGAGCATCTCTCTCCACAGTTTTTTAAGAATAGTAGCCTACTTCTTTAAATCATAGCATATTTTTTATTGTCAGTGCCGATTTTTATGTAACACTGTTTGTTAAACTATAAAACTGTCCATGTCATAATCCCAAATATGCTACTGTTTGTTATTTGTTGGTGACAGCTCTGTTTTACTCTACTGCTCATTGTTGCTGATCCTTAATGTGATCTGGTCTCCTTTCAAAGCCAGCAAGAAGTCCGGAGAGCCCCTCATCATTTCTGACATCAAAAAAGGCAGCATGGCTCACAGGTATTACATATAATTTATTCATAGGAATCACCCTCATAACACTTTTTTATTATACCAGCCTTGTGTTGTAGCATATCACAAGGCTGGCCTGCAGTTTTCCTCTTCCCCATATCACTTTTTGCTCCTTGTCATCTGTCATCCTTCCTCTTATCCTCTTATTCAGAACAGGGACTCTGGAGCCCGGTGACAAGCTTTTGGCGATTGACAACATCAGGCTGGAGAATTGTTCCAAGGAGGATGCAGAGCACATTCTCCAGCAGTGTGAGGAACTGGTCAAATTAAAGATACGCAAAGATGAGGACAACTCAGGTAATTCTGTAATTACAAGGCTTGAAAATGACAATGGTTCAAACTTTATTTATTTATTTTTTTCCATTTATATATTGGATATTTTGTGTGTGTATATGTATATATATATATATATATATATATATATATATATATATATATATATATATATATATATATATATATATATATATATATATATATATATATGCACACATATTTTCAAGGCTGCAAAACATAGTTTAACCACAAGGTGGTGATGTCCTCTGCAATTTAGAAGTTGCAACAGTGAAAGTTTTTGCCTAACATCAATCTCTGTCAGTGATACAAGAACAACTTGTGGAAACTGTAATTTCATAAAAATGAGAACCACTGTATTATGCAGCTGAAATGAAAAGAACAAGTAATAACATTTGGAAAATTATGACAGTGACCCTGCAAGAAAGGTTTATCCAGCTAGAACCATTTGCATCCATGAAGCCATCAGAGTTAATATAAGTGACATGGTCATACTGTTAGTGAATAGTCCCCCTTTCCAAAGGTTTGCTTCTCAGGATAATATAAAATCATCCTGCTTTTGCAGAAATTAGGTAAACATAACCTCACCTGAAAAATACATTATTTGATCAAACCAAAATACATGCTTTTGTGTACTTTGCTGCTTTACTTGTATACTCTGTTGGAGTTCAGAGATTGAAAAGCAGCACACAGAAATAAAAAAAGGAATGGAAAATGGTTTTGGCTTGTTTCACAGCCTCAGGTCTTGGGCACCTTGAAGTCACTGAGCTGAGCTTGAACTCTTCTTTATACCAAAGTATTCAAGAGTGAAATGTCTGACAGCTAAAGCCTGGCCTATAATGAGTCTTCAACAGGACAATGATCCCAAATACAGCAGAAAATCAACATCTGAATGGTTGATAAGGAAATGTCCAGGTCCAGCCCTCAGAGTGATGAAAATACTGGTGAGGGGCTTGAAAAAGCTTGTGTACTGTTGTTGAAAATTTTGTATTTAAAAAAATTTGGGGGCGGGCATATTTTCTACTAAGATTACAGTCCTGTTACTCATCATACAGTTGTCAGTTTAGGTGCGTGTAATTCATATTTTTTATCCTAAATTATTGTGTAGTCAAAATTATCATGCAGTGAAACAAACATTGCTTTTTACAAAGGGAAGCAGCAGTGTGCATTCTTCCATACAGATCAACTGAGGTATCATGGAGGCTGCTCTCGTGTGTGCACACATGCAGGGATAAACTTGCACAACTGATGTGTTCTTTCGATCGGATGAAGAGCAGAATTTTCTCTAGTTCCCATGGAAACTGTATCTTCCTCACCAGTGCAGTCTTGAGAAGAGTTTTGACCTACTTCTGTAACGACGTCTATGGCTCTGTGTGTGTTTGTGTTTCAAAGTGAGCAGGGAATGTGACACTATATCAACTGGTGCACCAGAGGTCTTGTGTTGGTGTGTTTGCATATCAGATGAGCATCACATACCAGACGGTATTGACTTCTCCTTAGACCTGAAACATTAGAATGTGTGTGTTTCTTGCAGATGAGCAGGAGACGTCAGGCAGCATCATCTACACTGTGGAGCTGAAGCGCTATGGAGGCCCTCTGGGTATAACCATCTCAGGCACAGAGGAGCCTTTTGATCCCATCACTATATCAGGCCTAACCAAGCGAGGCCTTGCAGAGAGGTAATACATGCAATGAAACATGTTCAGATACTTTGATCCAAAATCTAGGCTGCTGCTTGGTATTTTAAATCATTTGTATATTATGCTTTAGTTTCAGCTTACATCTATTTAAGTGCAAAAGAAATTAAAACAAACCTCGATAAACCCATTTGTCACCAGCTGCAGTAAAAATGGAAGCCATCAAGTAATAATAACCAAGTTATGCTCCCTCTTTACCCGAGGTATCTGCAAAATTTATTTAGACTGGGACTTCCTAGAAAAAAACTGATCAAAACTTTAACTTTTAAAGGATTTCTGACGGATGAATGCATTTGACTTCTTAAACTTTGTAAAATAAACATTTAAAACAATTTCATGGATGTTAAACTTGTTTTGCAACATTTCTGAAGAGTAGTATTTAGCCTAATCCATTTCATATTTTTGCCATATATCATCATGAAGATCTGCCTTTCAGTGTGAAACATACTAGAAGATAAAAATTGAATGAAGACTGTCCCTTTGAGTAGGAATGGGCAAAATAAGCAAGAATAAGATTTAATGGCACCCTTGTTTAAAACAATTAAAAAACATTTAAATAAATTAAACTTTTAATTCAGAATTTTAATCTCACATAGGACAATTCTTTCGCGAAATTCAGCCTTTAATTTGAGTAAATTTCTTCAATGGGAAAAAAAAGCTACTATATGAAATAACAGGTTTGAAGAAACCTAGAAGCAATTACTGCTACCGCTGCAGTTAATGTTCAAGTCCACTTCCACAGAAAGACTATACATCTTTCTGTGGCATTTCCCAAGGTTGAAACAAACAGAAAGATGGTTCTTTGACCATTAATCCTTGCATAATCTCTCTTGATCATCTTGACTCCTGAGTCCTCCCTACTCTATTCTTTTGTTCAGTTCACAACACAGGTTTCCTACAGGACATAAGTGTGTAGACAGAGAGGACCATTGAAAAAGGCTGTTTTATTTTTTGTTTGGTTAACTATTTCAGAATCAGAAACAGCTTGTGGGCACAAATAAGAAATTTGATCACTGTTTCATTTTGCTCTCATTGAAGACATTGGAAATATCAATATATAAAAAGAAAATTTAAAAAAATGTTTTTTTTTTTTATAAATATGTATATGTATAGTGTTGTTACGAAAGAAGAAGACAAAGTTGAATTGGAGCAAATATGCACAGTATTGATCTGGGTACTCTGACTGCTGAAGTGTTCATTAGAGAGACAGTCTGGGGGGAGAAAGTGTCTCTGTGGTGGCTGGTTTTTGCAAATAGTGCTCTGCAGTGCTGACCTGAAGGTAAAAGTTTAAACAGTTTGTGTCCAGGATGTGTGGGGTCTGTAGAGACTTTAGCTGCCCTTTTCTGAGATTTTTAGCTGAGATTGTAGACCAGTCCCAGTTCTGGATAGAGTGAAGGTCAGCCCTGATTATCCTCTCTGCAGACCTGATTGTTTGTTGCAGTTTGAACTTGTACTGTTTTGTGGCTGAGCCAAACCACACAGTGGTGGATGTTCAGAAAACAGAATGAATAATGGTTATGTAGAAGATGAGCAACAGCTGCTGTGGAAGGCTGTACTTCTCAAGCTGCCACAGGAAGTACAGTTTCTATCTGGCCTTCTTCTGACAGTGTCTATGTGTGATGACCATCTCTGGTCTCAGGAATGTTGTTTTCTAGGAACCGGAAGTGATACACAGCAGACACAGTGTTGTTGAGGATGGTGAGAGGAGGCAGAGGGGGTATTCTCAGAAAGATATATCCACTGTCTGGGGCAGGCTAAGATCCAGGTGGTTGTAACCGCACCAAAGGACCAGCCGATCGACCTGCTGTCTATATGCAGACTCATCATTGTGCTGGATCAGACCAATAACGGTGGTGTCATTTGTGAACTTCAGTAGTTTCACAGATGGGTGCGCTCTGGTGAAATCATTTTTGTACAGAGAGGAGTGAGGAGAGAGCACACCCTAGGGGGCCACCGGTGCAAATTGTGCGAACTTTGTCAGATTATGGTTTATAATAATTTATCCTGCTGATAGACCCAATACACATAAACTGCTTTTGTGATGATAGGACTCTTTTTCAAATTCAGTTTTTTTTTTTTTTTTTTTTTTTTTTTTTTTTTTTTTTTTTTTTTTTGTTTTGTTTTTGTTTTTTTTTAGTGTGAGATTATGCTACTGGGAGTAAAAAAAAAAAAAAAAAAAATCTAAACTATTTGCACATCTTCATCAGGGGTGCCAGTCATTTTACCCACCTTTGTGTTTTTTTCTTTTTTCTTTCTTTTTTTCTTTTTAACAAGAATCACATTTTGGAAAGCATCAAATGTAACTAAATAATTTAACTGTGGAGTTTCTGAATCAAAGGCAGAGTTGGCTCTTGTTTAAGGTTTAGATCTCTGATACATAGAACAAAGCTTAAAGATTTAAGAATACCAATTCTAACTTCCAGTTGTGGCTTCTTAGGAGATCTCCTCTTATACACTCAAAAGCACCATAATGTCAGTATTTTATACATTTACTCTACCAAAATTGCAGGCCAATGGCAAACCATTGCTTTCTAAAAATATATTTGTTCTCAATGAGCAGTGATGTGAATCAGCATACAATAAATCCTTATTCAGAGACAGTTTGAGCTTACATAAACACTGAACAGCTGAGTCATCATATGGGTGTTCTCTACATCATCTTCCCAGGGTCAGGCTAACCACACATGACTGATAAAACATTGAGGACTTCAACCAATATGTGAAAAAATAATAAGCTAATATACTCTCTGCCTCAGTGTTCAAAGATCCTCAGAAATAAGGTTTTATTCATATCAAGATATATGACATGTTTTAAGCTACAAAAGGTTCCCTCACCACCAGCGCAGTGTCATGTGACACATGGAGATGACAGATGAGAAATATGAGCCAGGTTAGCAGCCAGTGTCCATAGCAACAAGCCTGAGCAGATGATGACATAAGCTTCATTGAGTCCTAAACATGGACTGGTGAATATATGCAGGTCACCACACAACACCTGTTTCACATTTCATGTTAAGATGGCAGCTCACATGTAATTCCACTGGAAGACACAGTAGGTTACTGGTTATTTCACACACACACACACACACACACACACACACACACACACACACACACACACACACACACACACACACACACACACACACAAGCTCACTGTGACCCATTTCTCAGAGATTGTGACGTAATTGTGCTGCGTCCTGGACTGCACTGTTTTTCATAAAACCCCTTACCTCAGACTTGGTTACTAAAAGCTCCCTATAATAAAACTTAATTCAGACTGACAGAAAAGTATGGAGCGACTGAGGTTGGTATCTGTGGCTTGTGCAAAAAAATACCTCATTGACTCAGTTTTTTTTTTTTTTTTTACTTGTGTGCATTTATATAGTTCAACCAGCACAATTAGATAGATTATGATTATATACACTGCCTCCTTAAGTACACATTCCATGCATCTGTCTTTATTGACTCAGTTGTAAATGTGCTATACCTGCTATTTGAGATAACAGCAGTAAATGAATGGTATCTGTAAAAGTAGGTCAAAAGGTAGTGTTTTCATTTCATGTGTGATTAAATATGGAAGATAGCAGTGGACAGCAAAATGACCCTGGTATGACCCACACTTTAGATATGTAAAGTTTCTTTAAACACTACTACCTTAAATAAGTCAAGTTTTCTCTTTTTTTTAGCCCTTAGTTCAGTTTAGAATAATAATGAGAGCTTGACTACTTGTTTGTAGTGAATTTGATGAAGGTAATCGTTGATTATGATCTAATTTTGAGTTAAAGAGGTTCTTTTAGAATGTTCAAAAATGTTTTTCTCCTTGATGAACTTAATGTAAGATGTGAAACCTGATTGCTTTATGAGAATGAATGTGTTTACTTTTGTGGGTGTGTCCAGGACAGGTGCTATTCATGTAGGTGACCGGATACTGGCCATCAACTGCGTCAGTCTGAAAGGGAAGCCACTGAGTGAAGCCATCCACCTGCTTCAGATGGCCGGGGAGACGGTGACCCTCAAAATTAAAAAACAGCTAGATAGTGAGTATCAACAGTAGGATTTCAGCAGTCCTACCATAAGAATTTGGAAAGTAGACCACAAATTTTATTATTTTATTTAAAGTTTCTTCTTATTTTTATGGAATTTCTGTAAAGAAAATGCAAGGAGTCTTTATATTGTAACATTGTAAACACTTTCTTTTAAAATGAAAACTTATTTGACCATTTTTAGAAACAGTTCAGTTAAATCCAGTCATGCAGTGCAGTCAAATTCAGTTGATCATGCAGTGACAGTTGGTATCATCCAAGGAAGCCTCGCCAACTGCATGTTGTTGTTGACTTTCCAACAATCCATCCTCCTTACCAAGCCAATGTGTACGGTGCACTTCAGAGGATGTGTGTGAAGAACAGTAGACCAACATAATGCATGTGAGTCACCTGAAGCGAGGACAGAAACAGGAGAGCTTGTAGGGTTCAAATTAAGGGAGGTGAAAGAATACCCCTCAAATGAAGAAAGAGATTCTGGAATGACAAAACACTCAACTTAAGTAAACGCACAACATATAACATACATAAGAGACAACGAGCTATCTTCAAACCATTCTGTCACCATGCTGCATTAGCAAACCAGGTTACAGATGTCAGTCTGTTTTCTTCATTAACTTAGCAGCAAGATATTTGGAATAAAAAAGCCCTCCATGGAACTTAATAGTTTTTATCTTAAAGATTTAGAGGAGAGGAAAGCAGCAGACGCTGAGGATGCAACAGAGAATGAGGTCAGTGACCCCGAGGAGGATGATTTGACAGATAGCCAGCAGACCAATAAGCTGTCAGAGCTTTACTCCACAACTATACCGAGCGTGGACTCTGCCATGGAGTCCTGGGACGGTTCTGGACTGGACGCAGGATACGGCAGCCAAGGTAAGCTTGCCAAGATAAGCTCATGCAGTTTGTTCTTTTAAAGTAGTGCTACATAACAGTAAACATTTCTTTCCTATCAAAATGACGTCATAAATCTTTCCTCTCGTAGGTACATACGCACAACAAGGAGCAGGTGTCGCCCTCCATCCGCATGAGTGGCGTAGCTCCAAGCAGCAACGTAGCACAACGCCGCCTCCTGGAAGAAGGAAGAACTACCCGTTTAGTGATGGAGGCTTCAGTGAGGATGAGTGGGACAAACCACCAGGGTAGGACTGAACTGAATATTTACATCCAATTCTGTTTTGTCGTTTTAGAGATAAAGAGAGTTATAGAATGCTCCAACAGCAGGATTTCTCCCTAGCATGTCTCCAAAAATGAATGCATTAAAACAAGAACTCTTTTTATGGCTTCCTAAGTGAACTAAAAAAAACACCAAACCTGAACGAGAACTTTGATTTTCCAGTTGTTGCACTTTATAGGTTAAAATGACAATGCCTTAAAATATAATGGCATTTCAATTGCTGTGAAAAAAATACTTTGAAGCCTTTTGATCTTTAAGTCTGTCTGTCACATCCACCTTGAACACATTAAAGCTGAATCCAGATAGTACGTCTAGACAAACACTGACCCAAACAGTGGTGGAAAGAGTTAACAAGCCACTAAAACACCAAAATAAAAAAAGTAAAATGAGAGAGCAAAAGAGAGTTAAAAAGAAGACATATGGTTTAGAAAAAACAAAGATTTGACTTATTTCTGAAAATAATTGCACAAGAAGACCCCTGAAAAAGAAAAGAAGTGATGGGAGTAGATAACAGAATGGACATGAAGGAACAGATCTATATATACTTATATTAAAAATGATTTATTTTCAACCATTAACTGCACTTCTTCTCTGTGTATGCATGCCACTATGAGCTCCAAAAGTTAGTGAAGTGTATTTTTCTGTATAGAGATTGAATAACAGTGAGTGAAACAATCTGGGTATCTGAAGCATCTGTTTGTTTGTATCTCTGCATGGAGAGCGATGAGTCAGTAGGTTAAGCCTTGTGAGGACAGCCTTATCTACTGGAGTTATACAACTCAGCTGGGAGTGGAGAGAAAAAGAATCAAAACTATCATTTACACAGTAAAACTGAATTAATATTATTATTCTGAAGTTTAAAACATTACACACATTTGTATAATGAGAACAAAAAGCCTTGTTCAGTACTGACATGGCTAGGCAGGCCTTGCTCATAGTGCAGTAATTTATTGTGCTGAGTTCAACAGTTTCAAGTTCAAGGTTAGTTTCTGTTGTAAGAATTCCCAAATCTACAATACTTGCCTTTTATATGGGTAAAAGCAATGTTATAATATACTTATATTCTGCAAACTTCTTAGGTTTTTGCTTTATTGTTCTTTATAAATCTGAAACCACATCTTCAAATCAAAGTTTTCAGCTACAGAAATATATTTAGTGAGTTGTTAGGAACTAGTACGGTTGCGTCATATCCATTTTACTGAAATCATATCAGGCGTATATGGTAATACCATATTCTTAAGACAGGCTTTTGATGTTTTATTATTACTGCATGTAATGCAAACCATTTGAAAGCCATCATTTGATTTTAACCTTATTTTCTTAGATCAAAGATATAACATACGGCTGCTGTTTTTTCTCAGAAATACACCTCACAGAACAAAGTGGTCGAAGCAATAAATAAGTAAACAAGGTTTCAAACAAAGACAATTCATAAAATTACAGTGAAACTGCAGAACCAGCACATGACTTCTAAAAGGTTTTGATAGAAAATTGTCCAGCATATACGTTTCATCAGATCATCAGGGGGTGAGGCAGGCAACAAACTTCTCTGTTGAAGACCCAATCTGAATGTGTTTGCTGTGTGGGGAAAATAATGTTATGTGACTTTTTTATCTATGTTATTATCCACCATTCTTTTGCTGGTTTTTATTATAGCAGAGGATAACTTGAGCTTTTTTTGCACTAACTATACATAGATTCAAGCAGTTTACCCTGTTTTTTGTGAGAGGTCTCATTTGTCCTCTTCAACCACAAAAATAGTAGATGCAAAAAGGATCAAAGAGATGGAGATAAGTATTTCCTCACAGGGAGCTTCAGGTCCTGACAGGAGCCTCAAAACCTCATGAACAACATTTGACTGTATCAAATTGTTTAAAAAAAAAAAAAGTGTACATGTAGTCTATATCAGTATTTAGTCAACTTTTTTCTGATGTAGTGTCAGATGATTTTTTTAAAGCAGCAACAGAATTTAAAGCTCATGGACCCATTGGATAACATGTAAGCATTTTGAGGGTGACAGTTAAAGGGTTAACGAGCAATTTAGACGTTTAATCATCTGAAAAGATTTCAGTCATACATCCCTGGCCTGGGAAATCAGTTCTGCCCTCCATCAGATCACATCTTCTGCATTTGTGTATGTTGTAAAACCAGTTGTGCAGCAGGAAGTTGTTTCTCCCCTTTTCTTCTCTGTATCAATATTCTCATTAGCTGTCTGAAGTCTGAAAAGACTTTGGGTGCTCAAACTCGTGTTTACAAACATTTGACACATTCAATTTGCATTTCAAAACAGATAAACAACTTTGTCCTTCATAAAATAAAAAATGGATCATATTGCAGAGTAATATTGATGCGGGGGGGTGTTTTCTAAGTTGTTAAAGTCCTTAAATTATAATATTTGAAACATTTGTTATGACCTACAAACACAGCATCTCTATTCTGACTTCTTATTCCTATTTTGTGGCTCAGAATGCATTTGTTAATCAACATGTTCACATTGATTGATGGAAGGAATGATTTTTTTCCTCTTTGACAGATTTATTGGGCAAACACCAGATGGTATTCTGTTGGATCCAGATGACAGTTTTTGGTGTCAGGCTCTGGAAGACCTGGAGACCTGTGGTCAGTCTGAACTTCTCAGAGAGATAGAGGTTTGTTGGCATCCTTGGACATATGTCACAACTCAGTGAGCAACAAAAATACATTCTTTATAAGTTAATTAAGACTTAATAAAATCCTGAAAACTCCTCTAACATGTTATTTGATTTTTAACCAAGTCAAAAAGTAGCTAAAATGTACAAAATCATGCAGATGAGAAAAATGTTTACAGGATGGTGGCTTGTTTTTTTTTTTTTTTTTAACATTTTGGCAGTGAGATGGTAAATATATAAAACAAAATTATATTATTATGTAAATATTAATATGTGCATATGAATTCATACATTTGGTTGTACAGGCTTCCATCATGACAGGTACCGCTATCAGTCTAGGAGTAGACGGTGTCAGCAAACCTCCAGCTGAGCCCATCCTGGGTCATAGCAGGATGAGCCCATTGCGAAGAAATTCTCTCCTTCTTCAAGCAAACTTACTTCACCAGAATGCACACCTCCACCAGGGGGTCCATTTGCACGAGGATGTCCATCTGCATGAAGAGGGCCACATCCATCAAGGTCAGGGGACAAATGTGACACAAAAACATGAGTTGTTCCTCAGTTCATAACATGCATAAGCAGACAGTTTGAAAATCGTTATTCAAAACCTTTTTTTCCCCAAAACATCTTTTTTTATTTCATTCAGACTCCCACTTGCATGAGGAGACCCATTTTAACCATGAGGCGCACCTGCATCATGCAGCCCACATCCACCAAGAGAATCAGTCCCCCCTTCTGCACCATGATCCGAAGCTCAAGGCTTCATTAAGAGCATCAGAGAGAACGTGGGAGTCTCGTCGGATCAAAGAGGAAATGCAGGGAATTCTATCCCCAACTCCTCTGGAGCTGCACAAAGTGAGCTCATTTCTCTAAAACTCAATGCAATTTCTGCTCATAGATTTATTTGGATTTTTAAAAGTAATATAGCTTTATTTATGTTTAAGTGATAACATTCTTAATCAATAAAGATAATACAAATGGGCATCACAAGCAACAGAAAAAAATATGTAATATGCTGTGACATGGAAATATGGCAGTATGTAGGAGGAAGGCCTAAGATCAGGCCACAGTGAATGTCAGGCTTGTAGTGCTTGTAGGTTTCCAAATAAGGGATACCTAACACAGTCAGACTTTACTCTTCCATTTTTTCATACAACCAAGTGGTGCACCAGTAGTGGCAAATATTACCTCGCAAGTTAGCTTATGATTTCAAGCAAAGTATTTTATGTTTAAGAGCTTTATTACCCACAGAAAAATAGAATATCTGTTTGGAGCTCCAGTTGGTATAGTCACATGCAGTAATTACAAAATGGGTTTTATTGCTGTAATGTCATTATTAGCACTGCTGATAGATAGAAACGAAGAAGAAGACCAAAATCAGATGATAATAAAGCTACCCCTATCATACAAGTCATAATACATGCAAGACTAGACAAGCAAATGAGAGTCAAGTCTGGACATACTGGTGTGTGGTCCTGTAGCTGCAGATACTTCATCCAGACCAGCCTCTCTTGGGAAAATTACATAATCGATGGAAAGGCTGTGTAAATCAACTATAGTTGTAAATGCTACATTCTTGTCGCAGTATAAAAAAAACCATCAAATTTTAAAAATGTTGATTAAAAAAGTAGCACTGTAATGAAAACATATTTTAAATCCTAATTCTATTGTCTTTAACATGCAGGAAGACATAGTTAATTTCTCATATTTTTCTGTTTTAAAATATTTTCAACTTGGTATTTGCACAAAAAACTGCATTTAAGCCTCTCACAGGCTTGTGTTGTCCTTGACCAGGTAACAGTGATTAAGGATCCAGAGAGTGATGACTTTGGCTTTAGCGTGTCAGACGGCTTCCTGGAGAAAGGTGTTTATGTCAACATGATCAGACCCGATGGGCCAGCTGACAGAGCTGGACTGAAACCCTTCGACAGGATCCTGCAGGTATGAAAAAAAACTGGTTTAAGAAAAAAATAAAGATCTGCTAAATTCTGGAGAGTTTAGGAAGGTGGCCGAGATATTTACTGACGGTTGTCTAAAACTATCCAGCTATTTTAAAAAGGAAATTTAAAAGTTGGCCTAATTTTGGTTAATGCTTGTGGTAAATGAGGTACAAGTAGAGAGGGATCTAGAATTTAGCTAATTAACATGGCATCTTGCTGAAAAGAAGCGAGACAAACAAAGCAGTTTCAAATGATTGAAGAGCATTTAAAGCTTTCAAAAAAATAAAAATAAAAAAAATCACATATTACTACTTTGTCAATTTTTTTTTCACAGGGATGGTTTTATTGAAGAAACAAGGCTGCAATATTAAAATGAGACCATAGTTATTCAACTACTTATCGGGGAAACCACTTTCTCTCTATTTCTGTCCAGGTTAACCATGTCAGAACGAGAGACTTTGATTGCTGCTTAGCGGTGCCCCTCATCACAGAAGCCGGAGACAGACTGGAGCTGGTCATTAGCAGAAACCCTCTGGCCGGCGACAATCCAGAAGACAATAACAATACTTTAGACCACCCCTTAAGTCTGTAACAAACAATGCAAACATACAATATCAGATAAATCTCTTTTTAAATGCACATTAACACTCCAAGTCATAACTTGTGAATATATTTACTGTGACTGGCCTGGAAATAAACACAGGCTAGCAATAATTCTACATATACAAAGACTAAAAACACTGAAATACAGACAAAAAACACATTGCATGCATACATTCCATTTACACTGAGTTGTACTGCTGTTATACAGTATATTCTTTATACAAAAATATTTAAAAAATTAAAAATGTGGCAACAGTATAAAAAAATCCCTACAACACCAAAATAGCATTATAAAGTGTAAATTTCAGAAATATTGATTCTTTTTCTTTTGTTTACAAGTGAATGAAAAACAATTAAATGGGTTTAGGCGATTTTACATATATATATATATATATATATATATATATATATATATATATATATATATATATATATATATATATATATATATATATATATATATATATATATAAACAAAATTTTGTCTTCTGGGAACATATTAAGACTGAACATTGAAGACCCTGGGTATTATCTATCTTTAGCAATTGGCTTATACAGTTATAGTCATTTAAGCTGTTCATAATGTGCTTAAACACAGTTTCCCACATTCAACAGTGGAATAGTCAGTAAAAGTTTTTTCTGAGCTCTTTTTAGAGACAGACTTTTCAGTTTTATTCCACTGCACGTACTAAATCACTAAAGAAATAAAGAAAAATCTGAAATTCTTCAAATAAGAACAATAATGTCATTGCTACTGCCAGTTTTTTTCATAACGATTATAGAAAAATGAAAAGTATTGGATCTACTCTTCCATAAAAGTTATTTTAAAAGGAAGTTATTTTCTCAGAACTGTAAATGGATAGGTGTTAAAGAAAAAAAAAAAACCTTTGTTAGTATCAACACATAAGCTCTTAGGAACATTTTTTTAATAAATATGTATCCCTCTTTCCATTTTCATGCCTTATGCTGAAACATAGCTCAATTGGCCGTTTTAGTGGCCAAACACAATCAAGACCCTTTGAGCTTAGCCTTTTCCTGACTAAAAAGTCATAGGTTTCTAAGTTCCAAGTCAGAATAATTTACATATTTTCTCTAAATTTTTTCAAAGGTGATATTAAAAGTGCAGTGAAATAAATGTCATTGTGTTTTATGTTTTACTTTGAACTGGAACACCGTTGGATGTGATGTCATTACCAGATCTGGGTCATGATCTCAGAGGCGACTGCAGTGAAGAATCAGCCATTATGAATGCTTTTTACACAGAACTCATGTTAAGTTTTGAGGTTTATAATAAGAAATGTTATGTCAGAAATTATTTATAACCTTCTTAATAATAATTTTTGGACAAAGCTTTAGTGATATTACACTAATCAAACCCTTTTTCTAAATGCTGAGCAGGTTTTTGCATGTCTTCCCATAATGATTTATCAAGCTGAGACATGCAAAAATAATTTGTGGCAGCTTCCTGCCACAATTGTTTAGGTTAATCTGTGAATTATCTGAAATGTGACCACCAGACATAACTTCTCCATTGTTCATGGTGATTTGCATGGATGTGCAAAAGTGGAAGAGTTTGTACATATCAGAAAATATGGATATGCAAAAGCAGTTACTAATATTTCATAAAATGAGGATTCTTTTAAAGGTTGGGTAAAAATGCTTTATATACTAAATTCAAAGGCCAGTTGGAAGGGGAAATAAGAAAATCTAAATTCTTAGCTATACCAGTTCCAATCAGATGGACTCTTGTGTTCACTGTTCAACTGCAAGTTTATTCTAAAATATATTTTAAAAATTCCCAGTTTTTATGTTGATCTTGGCTGTCTGTGTAATTTTCCATGACTAAAGTGGTGTTTTGCACAGCTGTGCATGCACACATATAGGCACAGCTGCAATGCTGTAAAAAATATTGAATGCCTGTCAGATTTTAATATCAGAGACAGATAAATACAGACAAGTAAATACAAAATAAACTGTTTTCAAATGATGATTTAATTTAGTACGGGAAAAATGCTATCCAAACCAGCCTGGCCCTGTGTGAAAAAGTAATTGCACCCTAAACCTGACAACTGGTTTTGCCAACAACAATCAAGTGTTTGGGATAACTAGCAAGAAGTCTTTTAAATTCCGATGGATGATTTTTGACCCACTCTTCTTTGCAGAATTGTTTTAACTCAACCACGTAAGAAGCCTTTCCAGCATGATTAGCCTGTTTGAAGTCATCCCACATCATCTCAGTTGGATCATTCTCCTATTGTTTAACCCAAGTGAGCTTCAGCCTAAGGTCCCAAACTGATTGTCAGACATTCACCTCCAGGATTTTAGAGACCAGAGTTCATGGTTCCATTAATACCAAGGTCTCCTGCTGCTGAAGAAGCACAGAAACCTCATCCGTCACAATACCACGAGCATGTCCAACTGTCAGTGTGATGGGTTTTTTTCTGAAATGCTGTTAGTTTCACACCAGATGTAAAGAGACACACATCTCGGATGCCATCTCGGTTCTTTTGTGACATCCAGGATGATGTGTCAATGATCTCTTGGAGTAATTTAGGTAGGTAGTAATTCTCACTGTGGTTCATTGGCGTTCCAAAACCTTACAAATGCCCTCGTAATGAATGTCAGTAATTTTGTTTCTCATTTGTTCCTGAATTTGTTTAGATCAGGGCATAGTGTTAATTTTTTGGTCTACTTCATGTTGTCAGAAGGGTTGTACCAAAGAGATTTCTTGACTCTGATGTGGTTAATTACAGGCTATTCATTATTTAGCAAAGGAGGTGATAAGTTTTTCACTTAACGCCAGGTTTGCATTGATAGTTTTTTTTCCCTTAATACATGGCATAATTATTTGAAAACTGCTTTTTGTAATTTCTCAGGTTATTTTTGGCTGATACTCAAATTTGTGATGATCTGAAAAATGTAAGTTTCACAAAGGGCAAAAAAAAAGATGAAATGTATAAGGGAGTAAATACTTTTTCACTGTATAGCTCAGCATTAGGGTACATAAGGATGTGAGAAAGACAGCGTACGCCACACAGATGATACATACAAGAACATTTGTGTGTGTGAGAGAACAGAATAGCCTTTGTCCAGGGAAGAATTGGGAATGTTTGACAGGAACAATTACATCCTCTGTTTCTTTTCACTGTCTGTCTCACTCTTTCCTCATGCTGTTATATAATACAGAAGACTCCAGCTGCCCCCCCTTAAGTAAAACCACGTGTGTAAGAAAGGTGGGGTGTATGAGCTGCAGAATTGCAATGTTATTTCTGAGAGTAAATGTAGAGGTCTGGTATGTTTCCAGTTTTTATTGTAATTTTTCTTTTTCACAGAGTGGAAGTCACAAAGATAGGTGGTGTTCATCTTACTGTTCAGCTGTGATGTTTTTCAGGACTGAGAGAAATGCACTTCTCCTCTGAAACCCACAGTAGCTTGAGAACAGTGCAAACTCAATGCATAAGGAAAATGAGGACATTTATTTTTCTGCCAACTGTCCACACAAAATTAAAAGCACACTGTTATATTTCATACTCTGTATTTTCATGGACAACTGAACAAACATGTCTGAGTGCATTTTATACTGTCAAGTGGCCAAAAAAGATCTTTAAAAAGTGGAAATAAAAAACTGTAAAGTAAGGTGAAAAACTATAATGCCAGTACAGCCTTCCAAAAGGTTTTGGTAGTTCTTTATATATATATATATATATATATATATATATATATATATATATATATATATATATATATATATATATATATATATAGTATGTGTGTATGTCTGTGTGATCATTCATGCTCCATATGTGTTTCCGGATTAGTTTAAAGCCCAATCCAGAATCGTGGGTTTCATGTCAAAAATCAAGTTAACAATTCTATAGCTGTTCTCTCAGCCATGTAAACACAGTTATTTGCACTTTTACTGTTGATTGGTTGAGTATTAAAGTGCAAACAAAAAAAAAACTTGTTACTTCATAACAATTACGTTAAATTTACCTTACCTTACAGTGTACTCAGACTTTGGGGGAATTAATATAGCTTTATCTGTCCTCGTGACAAAAAAATTCTATATTTTCCTATACTGGCTGGTTGTCATTTCCTTCTGAACCCAGTGGACAAGTTCTTACATAACCTGACATTTATGATGTCATAAGCTGCACTAGGGCGTTCTTCTAACAGTTTTCTCTGTGCCTTTTTTAATGCAGTATTTTGGGTTTTTATGGTTCATCTCAGCATTAAATCTAAAATGGATCTAGCCTCCACCAGTAACATTCAGATTCAAACTCCTTGGCCACTGACACTGTCACAGCAATCAAATATTTTCCAATTGTCTCCTTCTGCTTACTTTATGATTTCATCTTTAGATTTATTGGTTCTTTTATCAGCTCCTTCTTTCATTATATTACAAATTGCCTCTGAAGCTATGTGTTTGTTTACGTGAGCTCTTGTCAAGTGCGTAACGACCTGCTTGTCTGGTGATGTTGAAAGCGTTTGCCAGGTTAACCACATTAACATTGTAAAGGGCAAACTTCAGAAAATCTGAACAAAACAGCTAGATATGGTTGGTTAATAATTAGCCCAGAAAGTATTTTCCAGTGTCTCATCAGCTAACCTTCAGCTTCACATATAACTTAGAAATTGAGTCAGATGTTGTGTTTGAAATGTAAATGTCCAAAGCTTTTAGCAGTAAGGACCACAAGCTAACAAAGAACATTCTGCAAAGCCCAACATCCTATTTCAAAGTAAAACAGTTAAAACCTGAATTCTGTATATATGATTTTGAAGGGGCATTCTTAAACACCTTATGTGTAAAAGCTTAGTAATTCTTGAACAAAATCTTAACTCTCAAAAAATCCAAAGTTGATATCCAGGAATGTAGATATTATCTCACATAAGCCAGTTTGATCTTTACAAAAATCCTATTGTGGGTTTTTACAAAAAACAGTAATAACTAACTTTCTGCCAGGCATTGGTCCTCACCAACATAAGCACTTGTTTGAAATTCAATCATTATCGATGTTATCTCACATTAAGCATTTTCCTTTTTTTCCCTTGGCCTTCTAAAGCTCTAAACATCCAAAACAATAACCATCAATCACAAACTTCTTGACAATTTCCAGATGTAGAGACTTGATGACTTGATATGTGAAAATTGAATTTTTAGCAATCATTGTTTTGTTATGCTAGGAAATGTTAATTTTTGAGGTTTAAAGATATTATTTTAGAATTTCTGCTGCTCAGAAATGGAAAATTAAGGACTTTCTACCATATCTAACTTGACAGTTTGAACAGTAAACAATTAGTTTTTTTAATTAATTCAAAAATTGGAATCACTAAGCTCTGTTATGATATATTTTGGAAAGCATTTGCTCCTGCTAACTGCTATTCCTGTACCAAAGCCACAGTCGTCCTACATTTTGAGGTCATCTAATAGCTGTTTATTGCCAAGAATCTAAAAATTATTTTGATATCATAGCACCCAGTCAGCTGTTCCATGGCTATTTTTTTTCCAGCTCAGCAAAAAGATCATCTTATTGACTGGATAGAAAAATATTTTAGATACCAGCAAAATATTCAGCAGTCCAGTCTGTAGCAATTAATGTACAATAAAAAAAAAACAAATGTCTGGAATTACAGCCAGCTTTTACTGTGTGTTATATAATTGTTTTCAAACTAGGTGGCCATCTTCCTCATGTTGACTTTCTTGATAGCTAATTTTTTAAAATTAAATTCTAAAAAAAAATCATCCAGTAGTTTTCTGCTTTTAACAATCTGACATGTTTACCTAACAATCCTTAATACGATTCTGGATTGGGCTGTTAATGGTACTATTGATATTGTGTTTTTTTGTTTGTTTTTAATTATGTAAAGTTCGATGTAAAATACTATTTTTCTATGATACTATTACTCTTCAAAAACATGAAAAGAAAAAAAAAACAAGATGAGAAACAAAATGTATCTTTGTTTTTGTTCATTTTTATTTTTTCATTTTGCTCATTTTCTATGAAACCAAGGGTGTACTGCAATACTTCTTTTTGAGAAGAAAAACAATTAAAAGCAAGAAAAATAAAATGTCTACTTTTATGATTGTGTTTGCACGTGCATGTTTCTGATTCCTAGTCTTTATGCATGCTCCTCTTTAAAATATATGCTAAGGAGCTCTGCTTTTTGTGGGGTGTTGGTGCCAGGCAGGCTGCTCTGAGTATTTCAGAAATTGCTGACCTACATCCTATCTGTTGGGATTACAATGGTCGAAAAGGAGAAAATATCCAGTGATTGACGGTTGTTTGTATGTAATGCCTTGTTGATGGCAGAATTTAGAGGAGAATTTGCAGACTGATTCAAGATGATAAAAAGGGAAATGCAGCTCAAATAAACACTCATTATATCCAAGCTATATAGAATACCATCTCTGAATGCATAACACATCAAACTTTGATACATATGTCCAACAGGAAAAGATCACACTGGGTGCAACTCAAATCAGCACAGGAAACTGAGGTTGAAGTTCCCACAAGCTCAGCAAATGAACAGACTGGAAAGATGTTGTCTGGTCCAATGATTCTGTGGTTCAGCAGCAAATTACCATTGGTGGGATCAGAATTTGGTGTTAACAACAAGCATGTACACATCCTGCCATGTTTTAATGGTTCAGGGTAGAGGTAGTGGTGCAATGGTGTGGATATTTTCTTGGCACCCTTAGGCCCTTCAGTACCAAATGAACATTGAACCATAGTGTACACCCAGTTGTCTGTGCAGAGTCATTGGGGAACTGCTGCCTGTCTCCGGTGGTCATTGGGTAAGAAGCGGGGTACACCCTGAACAGGTTGCCAGTCCATCACAGGGCAACACAGAGACACACAGGACAAACAACCATGCACACACTCAAACCTAAGGGCAATTTGGAGTATTAACCTAACAGTACTGTTTTTGGACTTTGGGAGGAAACTGGAGTACCCAGAGAGAACCCATACATGCATGGGGAGCACATGCAAACGCCATGCAGAAAGACCCCAGGCTGGGATTTGAACCCACGACCTTCTTTCTGCACAGCAACAAACTGAAAAAATCTATTTATCTAATGTGCTAGTTCTAATCCTGGTGCTAGAACCAATAATTGGCCTTTAACAGGTGGAATGAAACAGAAAGAAGTGACTTAAATGTCCAAACATGCATTGTGTGCTTTCAGTGGTTTTTTTCAGGGTTTCAGGATCTGACTATTTATAAGTATTTTTTTTCTGTCTTGCACTCAAATTTTGTACACACATTTTTTTTCTTAACACATGCTATATTCTCTCTCTGTGTGTGTGTGTGTGTGTGTGTGTGTGTGTGTGTGTGTGTGTGTGTGTGTGTGTGTGTAGAGTACTGTACGTTCTGTCTCAGTTGACTCTATTATCTCAAGGGCAAACGGTTACATAACCAGTAAGACATACATGCACACAACAAACATGTGCTTCAAAACCCAGCTCAAATGGCTGCATATGGATGTGTGCATGTACAATCAGGACAAGCTGAATATCCAATACTTCTTTTTCTTAGCTGCTATGGCACTGTCTGCATGATGGAAGCAGTCTCCCTACTAATCAGATGACATCTTAATGTAGAGAGAAGATCCAATACGGCCACTTCTGTTCTGAACAATTTCCCTCTAAAAAATCATGTATACCCACAAATGAGAGAGAACACCAGTTCCAGCAATAGAACCCAACTATAAGCCCAACTGAGTATTTTAATTGGGTATGTTTCCATTTGCTTAACTGTTAAAAGCTGGTAAATTCAGGGTTAAAACTGTCCAAGTTGGACATCTACATAAATCAGCAGCAGTGAGCAAACCCAAGGAAAAAAAGGCTTACTGCTACAAATGAAAAATGTTTGATCAAATTTGATGAACTAGTACTAACAACCAGGTTTTACATTTTTTAAATCTAAAATACAACTCTGAAAATAAGCAGAATGATTTCCTCAGAGGAATGGCAATTTCAAAATGGAAACTGGCTTTTTTTCCAATATAATAGATTCACATACATACATACATATACACACACACACACACACACACACACACACACACACACACACACACACACTACAAGCTGCATTTGATTTTCCATGTCTCCGTTTAGTTATCACATTATTTTCTGTCTTTCTATTTTTGACTGTCATTGCGAAGACTGAAATAACTCAAAACACTAATTTAAAAAAAAAAAAAAAAAAAAAAAAAAAAAAACACCACACAAACATTATTTTGCTTTGTGTGTTTGCCAACAAACTCTTTTGAAGTAGGATAAAAACAGAGAGCAATTCTCAGGAGAAAAATCTATTCCTGGGCCTGGCTGCCAATGAAAGGTAGTGTTAGCATGTACTTTCACATTCATACTCTTCTACAGTGAGTTCAGCAACAAATGAGCTTTTGTTGGGTCAGGGCAGTCATGGCTCTATGGAGAGAAAGAAGACTGACCAAACAATGAAGACATACGAATGTAAGACTTCTGCTTGGAGATAAACTCAACCTGATGGAAAAAATATGTTGTTTTAGAAATTACTTAAACACCTTCATTGGAACATTCAGCTGATTATCAGAAATAAAAAGTGCATGTTGATGCTGCCATTGAGAGAAAATGACAGTCTGGGGAAATTAGCCGTGTTAAGCGTCCATCCTCTGTTATTTACCAGCATGTCTCAACACCCACCCCAACCCCCAACCCGATGTTTGGATGAAAAATATTCCATCAACCAGAGTTACTCAGAGCTGCTGTTCAGCAATGGTTCAGAACAAATTAGAGCTTAGAATGGCTTGTTGTTTCTCCCTTTATCATTTCTTCTTTTTTAGGGTTAACTGGAATATTTGGGTTTATACTTGTTGCCCCATCACAGGCTAGATTCATTAGACTTTATAGGTTGCCAGTATAACGCTAAAAGGAAGCCTGTAATTATGTCTGAATTCAAGATTTATAAGGTGAGAAGAAAATGACATACCAAGACAGACTACTCCTAAAGATTCCCATGAGATTATTTACTGTAAAACACAATTTAGATGTGACAACAGAGGCTTTGCTGTTGAAAAATAAAGGGCTTAGGAGGTTTCTGCAACACAGACATGGTGTACAGAAAGCATTGCAGTAGATAAACAATTTCCCTCATTAACTTTAATTTCATGTGTAATAAACATTCTTGAAACATCTTTAAACCTTGAGTAAATATTCCAAAAATTAGTTAATTCACATTTTTACTTTTGCACTAGAGTGATCCAAGTTTTAGCTATCAGGATTTTTTTCGTGAGGCAGAGATAACCCTTATTTTTTAGATTTGACTCAAAAAGTTAAAGCTGGATACCATGAGACATACTTTCAGTAGGCTTCAAAACTGTCAGAGGACAGGAAGAACTGAAGAAAATCTGCTGGTGTGTTTTCTGACTTTGTGGTTCATTTGCAGGCAACTTTTGGGCTTGAGTGTGTTCTGTCCGGATCTCCTCTGTCCGGATGCAGCCAGACACATCCTGGGCCTGGTTCTGAGGGAGGTTTTTTATTGATTAAACAGAAGTTGTTCCTGACTGTTTCCACTTCCCATCCTCAGGAGAGGGGATATAACTTAAACCAACATGATTATACAAGATGGGAAACAACGAACAAGAAGTGACAAACTCTTCAGACAGGGACATATACCATTTAGTCTTGTTTATTTTTTATATCTACAGTGCCTTGCAAAAGTATTCATATCTGTTGAGCTTCTTCACATTCTCTCATATTACAACCTCAGACTTCAATACCTTTATTGTAGCTTGGACGTTACCTTCCTATGCAATTCCGCTTGATTCTCATCTCCCTTCAGCGCTCAGTCTGGGCTTTCTCCCAATGAGCTAGATTTATCCGGTAGAATTTCAACCAGTCCAATCAGTGAACAGAAGGAGAAATTGTGAAAGATGACATCAATTCTCTGCACTGCTTTAGAATTGCAGCCTGCCTGTAGTTTGGCAATGGCAGTGAAGGAAGTGAACGAAGCCATTCAGTCCGTGTTGGCCACACTTCCATCCATCTCAGCCATCTCGTTCGGCTCAGCACTTCTCTCGCGCAGGCAATTTCCAGTAAGCTTCATAGTGTTGAACTGGCACATTACATATGCCAAATGTTAGGGATTGGGTAAAATTTAGAACTTCAATAGAGTCCATGCCTTCAGCAAGAAATCGTTTCTCAATAGCCGAAGGTCCAGAGCTTCTATACGAAGCAAAGCATAGAACAAGGGGCTGGTTTTTACTAGGCTACCTTCATTGGGGTTATGTGACAGACCAACACAAAGATGCATGATTCATATATGCATGAAGCAGTTGCTGTACTGGAGAGCTGCCTTAGTGATAGACTGCTGCATCCTAGGTGCACAAAGGAGTGCTTTCACAGACCCTTCCCCCTGTGGGACAACAAAGGAAATTTCTATTCTATAACTCCTACTGAAGAGAAGCATCTCCACAACATGACTGTGGAACTGCGGTGTGATCATGGTGATGTGCAGGGTTAGTTTTCTGCTGCACATAGCATTTTCCATCTAGGCCAACAAAGTTAAAATTTTGTCTCATCTATCTAGAACAACTTCTTCCACGTTTACCGTCCCCGAGATTGGCCAAAAGTTTCTAAATTGTTTATATTTTCAGACAATTGATGGAACAGCTTTTGTTTAATGTTTTGTTTCCTCCAACTTTAGTTTCTCTCCCAGTTGTCATTATGCATGCTCGTTAGTCTTTTTTTTTTTTTTTTTTTTTTTTTTTTTTTTTTTTTTTTTTTTTTTTTGTTAGAAAAACCCCCAAAATGTTTAAGTACAGGTTTAAGGAAAATATTGTTCATTATACTGTAAAGAGGATTTAAATTTAATAACATACAAAAACTTGAACCTGAAAGTAATCAGTGTAAGTGCGTGAAAGTACATGAAACAGACACATGAAAACTCCACCTTCATTTTCTGAAGACAAATTTTTTATTAAGAAATAAAAAAAACAGTTTTACAGTCCTGTAAAACCTGCTCAAACACATTTTTTTAGCTTACAGTTTGCCGATAGAAACAAAAAATAAAACCCTTCAACTTCTTTAAAAAAAAAAATGTTTTTTTTTCTTTACCAAGAATAAAAAAAAAAAACATTTTCCCGTGTACATTCTCACAGAGGAAGGGCTGGTATATGGTGTAATGCAGGAAAGACAAAGGTTTTGTAAATGATACCATGATCAATGTCAGCCTTTTGACAGAGAGGAATGAGTTTAAGAGTCAGGGATTGAAATCTGAAAAGACACTGCAATTTTCAGTCATTGGGTTCTGTTGCAGATATTGCCAGGAAACAGACCCAGCTAAAAGGAGTAAGATGATTAATCCCTACAGAACCCAAACATCACATGTATTGGTCAAATGTTGCCTCTTAATGACAGAATTCATATTCTGAATTCTGCAGATATGTTGGTCTCTCGTACAAATGTAAATTAAATCTGAAATGTTGACCTTCAAAAAGCATTAGGGCTTCCCAGAGTGGCTTTGAATTAAAAACGTTTATTTTTTTCCAGTTAGCAGTTTAACAGAACTTGCAGATGAGGTTTTTTTTTTTTTTCGAAAGAAAAAAAAAAAAAAAAAAAAAGCACCCACATTTGATATGGTACATTTTTGGATGGATTTACAATTGTTACATGTTGGCATCCTTTTAAAAAAGCACCACAAGTTACTCCACCACAATGATCCAAGTTGACTGCTAAATAGTAGGTAGATGTTGCAGATATCACTGATGTTTGGGAGAAATTAAAAAACTTTGTGGCAAAGTTTTGAGCTGCCAATTTTTTATTTTTTTTTATTACTTGAATGAATGATGGTGGGCTTTTGTGGCAGTATTGCTGTATCACAAAAACAATAAGATCACAAATCTTTTACAGTATTTTCAGTGTATTTCAAACTAAAACATTTGATTTATTAAAACAGTGGTTTCAGTTGTTTCATTTCCACATTCTAATTTGAATGGATCCTGAAATTTTCAGTCTTGTTATGATGAAAAGTTAAAAGCAAAAATAAACATTAACATTTTTGACAAAATACTGCACGCAACCAATCTGAACTGATTTTGGATTGATGTTGTGCATCGTCACTCCAGTTACAGATTTTGGATATTTTTGGAGCACAAAGGGCAAATGTGACACAAGATCACAATTAAATCAAGAGAAACTGATGAAATCAAAAGATAGATCAGCAATAATAAAAAGATTATTTTTTTATGCTAAAAAATAAATCTTCAGAAAACTTTAAATTCACCTGCAGGTGACTTTCACATTTTAACTTTCGGCAGTAAAAACATGTGCATCACTAATGCTTTAGTTCTGTTGCAAACTCATTATTCAGTAAGCTTAGCTCAACGGAAAGTTTACTCAGGTTAACTGACAGCAGGAGTGTAAAAGGCTGATGGGCTGGTACAAACTGTGAATATGCACAGAGAGGCAGAATAAACCAATAAATGACTGCATTAGTTAATAGTCTGGTCAATAAATCCCTGACAAAAGAAGGACCTTAGCACCTGGAAAAAGCTTTAAAGTTGAAGTTGTTACTGATGACTTTATGTTTTTCCAATTAAACAGCCAAGAGCTGTTTCCAAATATATGTAAAAAAAAAAATAAAATAAAATAAAAACACACACATTAAAAAAGATGAATCGTTTCCATATGTATTGCAATTTTCAAATCTTAAAGCGGTTATTCAATGGACAAATTGAAGATTTTAAGATAATCTGTAAATAAGTAAAATTTTTCTTGTTTTTCATTGTTGTGCAATGATCCTTCAGAGGAACCAAGAACCAGATCTGTACAAACATTAATGAATACACTGAAGCTTTGTATGTGCATTTAAATGGAAGCTGAGCTGTAGAAAGATGTGTTATATAGGAAAGGCTGTATGAAAATAGATGTAACCTGTGGATTTGGTTTAGCAAATCCCTTTAATGATACAAACTACAGTAAAAAGAAGAGGGAAAAAAGCCAGGTTCTGGCTGCTGTGTCACCTCTAATGGGAAGTTTTTGGTCAAATACAGGCAATTCCTGGGTACTGTACAACTTCCCGCCTCAATGGTTTTCACCTCCGAGTACCCTGAAGAATTGAGCATTTTATTTTTGGCCTCATCATTTCAAGTGCAAAAAACATCTCACATCATTTCAGTGTATCTTTACCTTTGATTGTGTATAAAATAGGCAGTTAAGAAGTTATTTTTGATTCTCTGTGTGCCAATCTAAGCGAATGTCCTTTAAAGCACAGAAAGATAAGTTTTGATTGCTACGACTGCAGCTCTTTGTTCCCAACTGATAGTAAAATGTTTTTGAAGCAAATTAAAGCAGACAAAAGCTTTAAAGGGTAAGTCCTGAGCAGATGGTCGCTGGTGAGACACACGGAAACCCCTTTGTCACATAATAAACTGAGTCCAACAACTACCTCTTACCTAGTCTGTTGTTAACAGCTCACATTATCAGCATTATGGCCCCTTGTTACTATTAAAAAAAAAAAAAAAAAAAAAAAAAAAAAAAAAAAAAAAAAATTACATGTAGTTTTTATATCACGACTGCTAAAAATCAGCCAGAATTGAGGAGTTATATCGCAGGGCACCCTTTTAACATAATTTCAACAACTTTACGCATAATTTATAAATTTTAAAAGGTCTTTAAATGAAAAACTTGATGCTTACACAAATCACATTTTATGTAGCTACTACATCTATAAGACTTGATCCTCCTGATGTTTCTGAATGCTCAAACATGTTTAGGAACTGAGATCATTTTTTAAACTTTTATTAGCTAATTTGGGCAATTAAAAAAAGGAAAAAAAATCTCAGGTAAGGCTGCAACATTTAACAGAGAAAATGAGGCTTGAATATTATTTTTTTTTAGAAACTATTCATTTTCACAAAAACGTGAAGGTTTTACAAATTGCAAATCTGGAATTGCAGATCAGAGTCTGACTTTGATTGTGTTAGTCAGGCGTGGTTTAGAGCAAATTTTTCCTTTCTCATTTCCTACAAATAAAATTCCTTTTAGGCATTTTTTGACAGTGTACCCAAAATGGGTACACTGTGTTTCTTCAGTGCCAACTTCCCCAGACAAAGTTCTGTCGATTGCAAATAGAAAGCCCTTGCAGCGCTACTTTGATGGAATTTTTAATATCTTGAGGCCTCTTGTCACAGAATCTTGTTACACCCCTACTTCTGAGTGTCAGTAAGCACAATTGACTGTGTGTCACCTGATCTGAACTGGAGATATAAGTTTTAGCTTTTGTGCCCTGCCCCAATAAATGTGTCCAAATTATGGTTGAACTTTATAGAAGAAGAAAAGCTGTAATCCCCAGCACCACATGAGGAGTCACTGCCAAATTCCCATTTTTGTCTGAACATCCAAGTGGTCACAAAGGAACTGGCCCATAACTTGTGTAAGAGAACATATGGGTTAAAAAAATATTGAATTGAAATTTGCTTGTGTCACACTAAAACAACTGAAAAAAGGTGGCCCAAGATATATATGATGACGACTGAACTATAAAGGCTGCCACTGTAAATATGTGATCTGTATAACAGCTTAGTATTTTCACCAATTGAAAGAAGTGTCCCTCCTTCTATGTAAAACTACAGCAATTTAATAGTGAATACCCATAATAATAATAATAATAATAATAATAATAATAATAATAATAATAAAAGAATCTAAACACTGACAGAGGAAAAAACTAACAACAATAATAATAATGTAACTTCCTCTGCAGGGAAAAAAACAAGTTCAATTCAAAACTTTAAGCCAAGAGTGCCTACTGCAGTAACTTACATATTGTAAACTGGTCTAGGACACAGAAAGATAAAGAGATAGATATAGATAGACTGATAGCTACTACTGTACAGTACGCCACAGACAACACACTCGAGGGTTTGAACTCCACATTTCAAATCCTTTCGGATACTTCTCTGGTTTTACAGGAACGGATTACCCTGATTCCCTCTTAGTCAGACTTCTCTGGTCCACAGTAAATGCTGAAATGAAAGTAAGGGAATATTGCAGGTGCATCCACAAAACAAGATTCCCATGTGATCAGAATTTCCCAGTCTTTTTTTGATACCCTGCTGTGATTTACATTTTTATGAAATTAAGGTAGACTAAAAAGTCTGTGGCGATCAACCGGTTTTGACTTTTTGATGCGTGACCACTATAATTGGGACATGACACAACTTTGTTCTTGTTTGGGAACAATGGCTGATTATTTGTGAACGTCACTAATGAAACAAATGACCAGCTTATGATCAGTGGTCAATGCTAATTTACTGCAACACGAGTCACATGAAAACTATTAAAGGAAAAACAAAGCACTTCAGAAGTAGTATTGTAATAATTGTTTGTTTTCTTCAACTGCAAACAGCTTTTGAAGCATTCCCAAAAGATTTGAAATGTGAGCTTTTTTTTCCTTAAAACCCTTATCAGTCCACCAGAAAGACACAGACAGACAGATAGCTAGCTAGCTTTAGAAGCGTTTCAGAGGACAGGAGAGGAGAAGAGAGCATTCTCATGGAGAGCCTCCTCCTCACCCCTTTACATCATGGTTTCTACGATGGTGTGGGAGGGGGCCTTCATCAGAAGCCCCTTGTTTCCATTAGGGTCCAGTGGGCAGGTGAGCTCGCTTGGTACACGGTGGTCCGCAGGGCGGGAGCTGGCCCCTCCACGAGCTGGGGCTGCGACGGCCTTGATCCTCTGCAGGCCAGAAGAGGAGATAGACAGAATGTAAAGATGTCAAGAGTCAAGCTGACAGCTTCTCATAGTATTTAACAGGCAACTCTACCCTCTAAATCAAATTATACAAAAAAAATACAGCGGTTTAACTGCATGCTAGGTTAGGAATTTGCACACTATGACTTTTGCATGAGATACTACTAGATTGCAATCTTAACTGCCATTTGCTTCTCATCCTAACAATGTTTGTGTTGCGATGCAAGCTTGAAGCCCTGTTGCTACTAAAATGGCCTACTGTTCAATGTAACCATCAGTTTTCCGTCAGTAATCAGACTCCCCACATATTGACTGTAAACGTTATGTTACCCTCCCTTTCATAATCAGTGACTTTCAGTCTGTCGTTGTAGCTTTGGGATTCAAATTGATTAAATAAATTACAACTAACATCCAGAAAAATACAACAAAATTATTATGCAAAGCAACACATGCACTGTCCAATTAAGTAAACTAGTAAATATAAACAAATTTGTGAAATACAGAATATGGATTAAAACATATAAAACAGCTTTGGCAAAAACTACTAAGAAAGTTTTAAATTGAAGTTATTTTAGGAAATGAAAATTAATTCTTGAAGCAAATTTAGCTCTAAATAGCATGATTTTCCCATGAGAACTTCTTCTTAACTCACAAAGCTAAGATCATGAACAACTCCACAAGACCAATGTTTTATTCAGGAAAACCTCAATAAATCTACTGACTATTTAATTTTGACAGCTGCCCTTTTCACCCACCTCAATGAGTGGCCCATCAGACCGAATGATCTTGATGACAACCACCATGGGGATGCAGATCATGGAGGTCAAGGCCAGAGTCCAGCCTACTCCAATGGCCCAGTCAGGATACTGGTACACCTTGTTGTACGTCAATGGCTTGTATTTGACCAAAGAGAAGATAAAGCAGCTCTGTCGTGGAAAGGGAATACATTCAAATCCAAATTCAGTTTCCAATGTTTTTCATTTAGATATTTGTCAAAAAAAATCACCATTATGGACATAAATGACAAACAATATGACGACTGTTCATGTTGAGTAGTTCTTAACTGATCTTGTAAGTTTTCTGTGATCATTAAGCCAATAAAAAAACCTTACCATGCACAGTAAAGGAGTGACAACAGTCCAGCTCCATTTCATCCAAGGATTTGGTCTGTAGCCAATCATGTCCTCAATTGCATCATAAAAATTATCAGCGCCTGCAAAAACAACAGTGTAAGGATCCATCTGTTTTTTTTTCTCACAGCAGTAAAAGACAAAGCAGGTTTGTTTTCCTTTTCATGGCTGTAAATTCATCTTTCTACTTGGAGAACTGAATAATGAGGTTCAGTATTTTTGGTTTAATTATACTCACCATAAACCCAGGCAACAGCTATACATTCAAAGAATGCCACCCACAGAAGGCACACACCGCTAGCTGCATAGTAGTCAAACAGCTGGAAAACATACATGCCACCCTGTAGAAAGACAGATTATTTTAGTTCCATTTTTAATCCATAATTTGAAGAAAGAAAAAGCACATGATCTGTACTGGCTCCAACTCCACGCAAATATTTTTGTAGGAAGTCATTTAAGGCAACATTAGAGAGGAGTTTTAACATGTAAACAACAAACAGAAGCAGCTTAAATCTGCGCAGATGACATATTCAAACAGTAGACAGCAGAGTTTTAGCATAGATAACCCCTGTGTCCTCCTGTGTGCTTACAATATGAAAAATAATTCTCAATCCTGGGAATCCTAAAGCTGAATCAGGCCATTGCAGCCATAAAAAGAAGTTGTCATGGGAACAACAGGAGAAACAAGAGAGAGTAAGGCAGGCTGGGCAGTCAGATGGTGGAAGTCTGTGTGAAAAGAGGAGAAGGATGGGAGTGTGGCATTATCTGATGGGTTGACAGGGAGTTGACAGTGAGCATTAATGAAGAAAAGGGAGATGAGTGAAGGTGGAAAATATCATTTTAAGATGATAAAATAATAATAAATAATCTGTAACCATTTCCCCCAGAAAAAAATTACTTATATGAAAGACAAAGAATCATTTTCTGCATCACTACAGTTCAAATTGCATCTAGAAAATAAAGAAAATAGATACTAGTGGTGACCTGAAGCAATGGCAACATCCACAGGTCATCGATAATGTCACTAATAACCCTTCAGCAAACGCTTCAATAAGATCAGATTCATCTTAAGTGGCTCAAGTCAGTGACTAATTTTGATTAAAACTAAAAGTGACTGACAGTGATCAAGTGAAAATGTTCAATCAGGAAACTTTGATCTGGTAAAAAGCAAAACGTAAAAATGTATATGGATGATCAAATCTGTGTTTTGTTTCTCAGATTAGCAGGAAACCATTTTGTCAAAAAGCATTCTGATTGAAACGCTTTGCAACAACGCCACTAAAATGAAATATACTTAAATGAAACACAGTTTCAATTAAACATTTTTATACACAAAAATCTGCATCTACATTGCATACTTGTGTATATCCTGTCAACATTTATATGGCTTTAGAATGTAGGTGTCACTATGGTATATAGCTCATACAGGAAGTTAGGGAGATAGTTCAAAATAATAAAAAAAAGAAAACTAGATCATGTAAACAGGAAAAACAAAACAACTGTGACAAAAAGTATTGGGTTTGAAAAAAATTAAGAGGAAGAACTTAAAGAGTCCAGGGGAATAACGAGAATGCAGGAGATATATAAGAGAATGAGGAGGAAGCAAGGGGAAATGGAAAATCTAAATTGGGTCTGTAACTAATAATACCATAGGACAGAAAGGAAGTTCTCATGACTTGACACTAAAAGTCATGAGAACTCCCCCTCCCACCACCATCTTCTCTCATGGGGTTGACACTAATAGCAGTCCAAATGCTCTTGTTCCAACTATATGAACCCTGAAATGGGGTCACCAAGCACTTATCAAAAGCCACTGTGTCTATATTAGACAAAACAGCATCATTGTAGCCATTTTTAATACTTAACATTTGGTCGAGGTGCCTTTAATATTCAGCACTTTTTTTAACTTCCTCATAATTTTGTTATTACCTTGGTCACCATAGTAAGTCCAAACAGGTAGCTGATGCAGCAGATGATAGCGATGAAGACCTCTCTGCAGTAACCCTTCCTTAGGAAGGACGGATACAGATCCACCAGTGATGTGATCTGCCCTTCCACCTCCACAAACTGCAAGAAACCACAGATGTAAAATCAAATCTACTGCAGAACATCCACTGACCACAACCTCCAGTATTTTCAACGAATTTCACTTTTCTTTCTTAAATTGAGCAACATTGCTTTAAGTTGCTTTGATGATTGTAAGTTGGTTTGAAAATGCACACATCTACTTTACTTGGTATGCTTTGGCTTTGATACATACTCCTTAGTTTATACAAGAAAAAATGTGAAGTAAAACAAATGACTACAGTTCATCGAACTGAAAGGCTATTGCTTGTTTTTTTTAAGATTAAAAAAAAGATCAGAAAAGTGGATTCTGATCTAATTAGTAAATAGAATCCACATGTGCAATTTATTCCCTGTATAAATTCTATTGTTCTTTGAAGGCCTCATAGCCCCTTAAAAGGCAAAAACTGAAAAATAAAGAGATTTCTTCAAGCACATTAGACTCTTGATAACACTAGAGGAGCTGTGGAGACCCATAGCTTAGGTGGGATAATTTAATGACAGGACAACTAACAGTTCAACAGCAAAAAGAAAAGTCATAAGCCACATTTGCAGTTTGCTACAAACTCATGAAGGGAACACAGCAAAGAAGGCGCTGTTCAGGGTAGCAAGAATGTGCTCTGGTTAGATCTGTGACATTTGCTGAGAATAAATTACACACAGGACTCTGTCTTTTTATATGTGAAACGTTTTAAAACAAAAAAAATTATTAAAAATGATTAAGATGGAAAATTCTGAAAAGTTCAAGAGCTCCTGTTTGTTTATCTGCTGACCTGACTGTCGAGGCCAAGCAGCAGCAGCATAATGAAGAAGAGGATTGCCCAGAGTGTAGGAAAAGGCATCATGGTAACAGCCTTGGGGTAGGCAATGAATGCCAGGCCTGGACCTGCAGAAGAGCAGGAAGAGGAGACAGAAGGGGGTGGGGAGGAGCGACATTAGAATCATATGATAACCTCATCTGATCTGCATCCCCGTGGGGGGGTGGAGAAATATGCCCCCAGACAACAGACACAGAGCAGGATGTGAATAGTAAATCAGTTCATGACTACAGCACACAGAACATGTTTGCATGTAAAGTATCTTTGGATAAAAATAGGTATATTCATTAAAAAAATAATTATCTAAAGCACATCTCTACTTACCTCTCGCTTGCAGAGCGTTATGACACACTAACTGTACACACTCAACACATGACACAATTTCATTTCACTTACAAGCACAAAATTAATGGCACCTTTTCATATTACAATAAAACACACAAGTATAGTTAAAAGCAAAAAAGCACATTTATATACATTTGTGTTTGTAACAGTATCTCTGTGGAAGTAAGTCAGTTAGAAGAGAGACGTTACAGGATGCATGTAAAGTATGTTACAATAATTTAAAGAAGGAAAGACCACTGTAAACACTGCTTTGATTGAAGTTGAATAAGCCCCAAAGGCTTCAAAAAAGCAAATCAAGCACATGAAGGTGTCCGATACATTCTGTTTATCCATGCATACGTTCCTCAAGCCATTTTGAATACCCAACTGAAATAAGGTTGACCATTTCAATGGGGAATGCAAAAGGACCATTGCAAAACAGCAGCAGATGTAAAACTTATGGTCAGATAAAAAGCAAATGCTTTTTTAATGATTTATTTTTATGAGGTCGAATTTAAATAATGCTACATTGGGAACTGTAAAAGAAAAGTCAAGGAACAAGGAAGCAGCCATAACAGCAAAACAGCATTGCAGCTGATAGTAGGGTGTATCAATATGTTCCATTTTTGTAGCAAATTATGACAAGGCATCCAACCAAACACCACGTTGACTCGAAAAAAATTAAACCAATTCCCAGCCCCTGAGAGAAAACAAGCTTTCTAAACATTGACCAGATCAAAAGTATTGGAGTTCATGATAACTACACAGTGTTATCATGAGTTGACTGTGCAGAATACTAAATATTAAGAAGCCTTCATTTTCTTTTTATCCCATTGCAAAGTCAATTGAAGCTATGGCATGTGCCAAGCCACTGCACTGTAAAAAGTCACACCATGGAGCAAGAATATTCTCTCTCTTGGGCAGTTTTGAATGTATGCTTTAGACCAAACTGCTGCAGTTAAGGCAAATTTGTAGATTTTTTTCTGAACACTTTGCACTTACTTTCCTTTCCAAACTAAAAATACTGAAAAAAATGTATTTGGGTGTCTATTTTATCTTGCTCCTTATTAGAATCCTGACAAATTGTCAGTTTAACACTGAGCTTCATGTTGTTAGTTTGCAGCACTTTTCTTCCTCAAGCTTCTCTGACCACACCTCATAGACTATCAGCCCACTCGCCAAATAACACAGATATTGGACAATTCTGCAAATCCCCACTATCAGGCTGGCATTACAGAATTGTGCAATGTTTGCATCGACTGGGCTGCCAGCACATACTGTTTCACGCACAAAGCAATACAAAACTAAATTTACTTATTATGCAATTGGCTGATCTCGGGGCTTTAGACTAAGTGTCGCTTCACAAAACCTGTTGATGAAGAAAATGACTTTCTCTCATGTAATAAATGTTTATTTCTCAATTGATTTCAAACAGCAAGCCGCAAAGTCTTATTCAAATAATTGGAGTAGAAAGCAATTCAAAGAAAAGAGCAGAACCAGTCTTTGCAAACAAATTCCAATGGTGGTTTTTAGAAAGCAGTCTTCCATCTCCATTGGTGTTTTAACAACTTTGACTTTGGGTGTGTTTACAGAATAAGTCGTTAATCATCATGGTTCTACTCTCGTTTTTAAAAGTAGGCATAAATGAAACCCTTGTGTGATTCTGTCAGAAAACAAAACCAAACATTCATAGTAAACTGGGCTCCTTTAATTAATGATCAGGCTTAGTGTTCGGCCGCATATGGTGAAAAAACATGACAGAAATCCATGGGAAACTCATTGGTACTTATGGTTGTAAAAAAACTGAAAAAGCAGGCCACCCTACAACATCTTGAATCATAGATATAACCTCTAACAACAAATGCCTCTAAACTTGAAAACCAAAGCTAAGACACCATCAGGTTGTTGGGCATAAAAAAGGAACATCTCAGAACCCAAACTCAAATTTTTAAGCCATCACACTGACACAAGATGTGCCATAAACTATCATACAGCAGCTTTTCCATAACTCGTCCCTAAAAAACCTCTTCCTTAAAATGAACGAGCAAAACTACCTCTCCCTTTGCGCCAGCTTGCCTTATGTAAATGAGCGCGTAAAAACCGACCAAATAGGTTCTTGTCTCCTAAAATCTGCTTTTGTCAAGAAGTGTTTGATTGCGGAAGCTTCCATATTCCGATGCCGTCATTTGTGTTTTAATCAGGAATCCATGATATTTCTAAATTGTCACTCAAGTTCGAAAATGAACGTAGAGGCGAATTCTCTTTTGGGTTTCGTTGCTGTTTTTCTTTTGAAATCACTGTTATTTAATTTATTAACCAGGAAGCAGCGCCCACCATCACTGCCGCCTTTACAGAACCCTCGTACCTGACTCTGCCACCTCAGCAATGTCCACCCCTTGCTCTTGTGCCATGAAGCCCAGGACGGAAAATATTGCGAAGCCAGACACAAAACTGGTACCACTGTTGAGGGCTCCCAGCAGCAAACAGTCCCTATGTCACACATATGTCATGAGGAGGATTTGTTAATGAACACACAAGGATCCCTTCACCCCCCACACCCACTCTCTCCCCTACCACACCATACCCCACCCTCCCCCTGAAAACTGATGCCTCACCTGTAGCAGTTGTATTTGTACTTGTTGTAGCTCCCCAAGGACGTCATGGCGCCCAAACAGATGGCATAGGAGAAGAAGATCTGAGTGCCGGCATCAATCCACACCTGCCAAGTAGGGAGAGAGGAACAGAGAGGCTGAGGCCTGCTGATGACGTGTAAGCTATCGAAAGCACAGTAATGGGTAGCTAAAGGTTTGGCATGGTACAGTACCGTTGCTAATGGTCTGTGCTTTGTGGTAGCTTGGATTTTGGTACTTGGATTTAAAAAAAGGTTCTCTTATCTGCTAAGATTATATTTTTTTATATAAAATGAAAGTAAAATTAAAAAAAAAAACTTGGGGGAAGATTAGGGTTGCACAATTGATGTCATTATCACAGCAATATGCCTATCACAAGGAAGTGCTTCGCCTGCAATAAATGTTAGGTAATTATTTAAGCAGCATGCATTCAGGCTCTGTATGCCTGTCATCTGTTTGGTGACACTAGTTGTTCAATGTTGTTCAAAAAGTTTTGGAAGAGGCAAAGAGGTGGTAAGGCGGTGAAGTCCTTAAGAAGCTATAAGTTGTTTCAATGCAAATGTATCAGACGTTGGCCTGTTGTTGAGAGGGAAATAATGATCTTTCTTCCAGTAGCTTTATTTATTTATTTATTTATTCGTCACAAGTTTTATTGTTATTTCAACATTTACCAGCCCTTCTGGCTTTTTGCGATTCTGCGATCGCAGAAATTCCCGTAAAATCAACAATCCACAGATCCCTGGATTTTTTCGTGGTAGTGCATAATTGTGAGTTTATTGCAAATATTCCGCAAAAAATGGTCAAAAACATTTTGTTTAAGTGACTGCTAACTCCCACCTGCTGGTGGCAGTATTTTGTACTTCTACTACTCTGCTGCCTCAGCCTTACTTGATGTCAAGTTATAGTCTTGAGATCGATATGGGGAGTAACATAAAGTCACATTTACAGCCATACATAAGCATAAAGGACCGAGCATGGATATGGGTTATGTGAGCGTCTGCTGATATCAAGCTATTTAAGATCTTTAAAGAATAAAAATGTTTTGTCTGGTTGTTTTCCCCCCTCATGTTTGCTGTAGATTTTGGAAGAGGTTTAATGAGAAAAAAATATCATACAATTCCTTAACAAATATTTGTTACGTATAAAACAAAAATCAGTCATTTTGATTGCAAAAAAAAAAAAAAAAAAAAAAAAAAAAAACTAAAATCACAAAAACAAGTTGCAAAATCCTGGAGAGACTGATTTACCAACCTTATTGTATATCACATGCTTCCCTTACATTGTGCAGCCCTAAAGAAAATGGAACTGAACATCTCACTACTCTGCTGAGGTTGTCTCCAAAGCCTCGCCATTGGAGGAGTAACCACAAAAAATGTAAAAAATTACTGTTTTATCATAATTTTCAGACATCTCAATGTTCCTGTAAAGTGTTATCTTCACTCCAAGAACAAAGGATTTCTCTTGAGAGAGGTGAGTCAGAAGAAGCTGATTTTTACAAGTATGGATAAACTCAAAATCCTGGATCCCAAATATAAAAGTAAGTGCTTTACACTGTACATCTTGCTGTATGTCTTTGTTTTAGACTAAAGAAAGAAGTTTTTGAACTGCACTGTTAAAGACAAGATACAAATGATTCATAAGAAATGAGAACACAGCAAATGGTGAACTATTAACCACTAATGACTCTAAAATTAGCAGCTGCTTTTGAGCTTCCTGTCCATGCAAAACTGAAAGGCTATTTCACATCTTTTAATGAGACAGGATTGCATTCTCTGTACTCGAAACAAAAAAATTCTGAATCCTCAAAAGCTGAAGTGAGACATTTTGCATTACTGTACACAGATTATAGAATCTTTAAAATAGAGCTGATTTTTGAAAACTTTATTTGTATAAAACAAACAAAAAATGTTTGGCTCTTTTTTCCGTGAACTTGCCATTGTTTTTTTGTTTTTTTTCAACTTCTTTACTTGATCTAGAAAAATGTCCTGGTGTCTAAATTTCTCTCCAGGAGTTTCAATCACAGTCAGAAAAACCTAACACAATGAGCAAAGGGCATACACAGACAAAGGCTTTAACGAGTAGAAGAAAATATTTCTGTAGTAGGATAATAGGAAATCAGTGAAGAGTTTTTTTGGGCTCATGAAACAAAGGGTAGGACCTACCTCTGGGTCTTTGAGGCGTTCGAGGTCAGGATACAGGTAGAACTTGATGCCCTCAGAAGCACCTGGCAAAGTTACACCACGGATCAACAGGACGATAAGCATGACAAATGGGAATGTGGCCGTGATGTAGACCACCTGAGGTAGAGCACACACACAGATTGGCAGGAACATGAATACTGCATTCATCTCTGAGCTCCAGTTTCATATTGGTCATGACTTTGATTTTTCCCCAGTATATCTGGTTATATTACAGAAGACTCCTTAATGAATCCATCACAGGCAGCTATTATGTGAACAGGTACTGAAATAAAAATACTATATATATATATATATATATATATATATATATATATATATATATATATATATATATATATATATATATATATATATGTGTGTGTGTGTATTTTTTTAATATATATATTTATATATTTTTTTTTATATATATATATATATATTTTTTTTTTTAATTTTTTTTTTTTAAAGAGAGACTTTCTTTTTACTCTCATCTTAAAAATGAACATCCTGCAGCTCTGAGTGAAAATTTAAGTTTAAAGTTTTAGCGTGTTTCTTAAATTTCAATGTATTCCTAATCTGGGGATTTTAAAATATTTTTATTCACATGTTTCACTGTTTTACACAATTCCTGTTCTGATAAATGGTTCACTGTACAACCTGGGGAAATAATTGAAACTCCAACCATGCAACAACACAAGGTTTCTTAAATACTTGATCTGTTGTTGTCTGTGTGGAAGTTGCTGATTTATTGGCTTGCATATTTCCATCTTGTTTGTATTCCCTTTAGAAGGTACTTTTGGATGTTTTATAATGACATTGAAAAAGATCACAAACGGAAACACATAAACAATCAAAAATAACCACGAAGCTTTTCTCTATACGTGACAGGTTTGCCACATTCTTGGTTTCATTTCAAAATAGGTTTTGCAAATGAGTGAGCTTTAAAATGTACTTTTGTTGCAAAAAGAGACTTAAGGGGTACAGGGCCTGATTTTCTGGTTTGTGGAAAGCCTTGACCCAATTTTAGGATTTATTTTTCACAAGCTTAAACAACTAGAAAAAAAAAATACATTGGACCAAACCAATCAATCAAGAGTGTTGAAGCCATAAAGTGTAGTCCTTCATTTACTGCCTCTTGTCTTGTGAAAACTTGTGTTTATGGCAGCAATATAATGTGCAGCCTTGCTTTCTAAGAAACTGTCATGAATTGCTGTGCACATCTATTGACAGCTTCAGTAAATGTGGAAAAAGTTACTGTAGCTTAAGTTACCAAGTCCTGGCTTCATTTTGCAAAGAGAATCAGATCCAGATGTATTCTCAAATGTCCTCTTGTCAGACCAGACAGAAAAAGATATAACTAATTTCACATCATGTCTTTGTTTTTAGCTTCAACATTTTGAGAAATAGAATGTCTGTCAGTTAAATATGAATACCAGCACAAAAAGTAATATTCACACTTATTTACCTTTCCAGTGGATTTCACGCCCTTCCAGATACAAAAGAAGCAGATGACCCAGACAAGGAGTAAACACAGGGCCAGGTCCCACTTAACTGGGCCTATCTCCTCGATGCCACTGCTGATACCCAGCACATTACGTCTGCAAAACACAATAATAATCCATGCTTATCTGTACTTCTAAAAGAAAGCTTTGCTAGTGATCACACCAATAATAAGCAATTCACATGAGGAATACAAAAGACATGAAAACTGTGTGTGGGTATAAAAATGAGCAGGTGTGAAGGGTTTTATGTAACTTACTCCCAAAACTCTGTGACGGGGGAGGTAAAGTTGGAGGCGTTGGCGGCAACCCAAATGGTTTTGTTCTTGCGGTAGGTGTCCTCAATGCATTGATCTGTGTTCCAGGACTGTTTGCACTTGGCCCAGGGCAACTCTGGCTGGAAACACTAAAAGTAAAAAGAAACAACAAAAAAAACAGGTCTATCAGAGCATATATTAAGACAATTAGATTAAATTCCCATGCAACTTTTCTACTAAAAAAAAAAAAAAAAAAAGAGTTTAACTTCTTGAAAATCACAGTTTTTTATCCCCACCTGGAACAAATAGTAGAGACCCCAGGCGAGGATGACGATGTAGTAGATATTCAGGAGGGATACAATCACAATGGAAGCGTAGCCAATACCTGCAAACAACAAAGGTTTAACATTTAGAAACAAAATAATAGCGAGGAATGTGTTGGTTACAGAATTGTTAGAGGCAACAAGATGAGTCCATTTTGGTTTGAACAATTAACTCTCTAACTGTTTACAGGTAAAATGCAATCATTTTCAAGACATGAAATCATATCACAAAGGTAAGGATGAAACCTTACCAGTCAGTTAAGGTAATGCTTTATGTTACATTTTGTGCAATAAGAGGGTGTTCCCTATAGGAACTTTAGCCAGAAACCAAGTTATGAGTAATGAAACTAACAGATAAAAGAAAACTCCTTGTCTATGCACTTTTAATGTAAGTCTTTAGCAATAAATCTGGGTTTCCTTTAACTTCTAGGCAAACAAAAACAGTAGGTGTGCTTGGTTATCCAATTCAATGCAAATGCTTCATGGATGCCAGAATTCCCATTCTGACAATGCACATTCAGTACTGAATCGGTGGTAATCCTTTTTTAATACTGAAAAGTGTTTGTCCAACTCATCTGCACAAGATAATCCTGTACTCTATTCAGAGAACATACTGTGACCAAGCAGTGATGTCCAATCCCAATCCCTGTCCTTGGTCTGTTTCTATAGTCTGATCCATGTAGACAATGACAACATAGACAAATAACTGATTTGGGGGGCAGCTTCCGCAACAGCCCAATCCCCTTTGTATTTTAGTCGAGGTTTTGTAACATCTAAAAGTGAGAGAAGGGTCACAAACATATGGGCTGATATGAAGAAGATCTATTAAATACCATTGTGTCATTTTTTAAAATTTAATAATAAAATGCTGAAGTTCAAATGGATTGCCAATGGCATGCCTTATTGTAAAACTATTTGCAAACAGAGCAGAGACCATGATACAGTGCATTAGAGTAACTCATAACAAGTAACTCCTCCAGTGTCTTTAACTGGGAGATAAAAAGGCACCTTCATAATAAACTCTTCAGAAAATGCTTGCTCACATTCACATTCCAAACTTGTTAGGTAACAAGATCTGGACATAATCAAAGCGGTTTTTAAAGACAATTTCCTAAAAAACCTTCCAAAATGAACATTTAACATTTGAACATCAAAGGGGACCAAAACCTAGCCTTGAGGAACCCCACAGGTGATAAAAGTTATGCAAAAAAAGGTCACGTGAAAGAACTGATTTGAAAAACTGGAAGTGCAACTTGATTTTGAGAATCTGTTTAAGTCTTGAAAGCCAAGGTTATTCAAACATCTTAGGAAATAGGGTTGAAGTTACTTCAGAGTTTTGGTGAAACTTAGTGGTTACCAATGTTTTTTCTTCCTAAATATCATTCTGCAAAGTATATATTAGCTGATTCAAGGTCTAGCCAATATCAATTTTGTTTTTAACCTTGAGTGACATAAAATCTATGTTTCCAAGAACGGTTAAATAAGCTTTATTGCATCAGTAGTGGCCTTGAGGCCAAGATAGGTGTAAACACATGATCTTGGCAAGTGTTTTGTTTTTAAGTATTTCCTTTAACAACGTAAGGACAAAAAATAAGCCTCTGAAAGTGAGAGCAGGTGCAGGAACAATGATCACAATGGATTAGAATTTGGAGAAGAGTTCACACAATGACCACAGTCGCAGTAAGTCCTCATAAGGATATTAAAACAAGCTTTGTATGTGCTCAGGCACAGCCGACAGAGGCCACTCATCCAAATTAATGTCCTTCAACGTCAGAGGCCATCTGTGAGTGTAAGTGTGTGGATGTGTGTGTGTGTGTGTGTGTGAGAATAGAGCAGCTTGAATTATGAAACAACATTCTCACCCTTGTCTGCCATCTGTGTGTCTTTATATGTATATAAATATGTGAACTACTTTGCCAACAAATCATGTCCTTTTAATCACTTGGCCAATTAGTAGCTGCCACATCCTTGCATCTTTAAACACAAGCACACACACACACACATATAGTCAGATCACATGGGACAGTGCTGATCAAACAAACAGATGTGTCCTCCTCCATGATGTCATTTCTTCAGCTCTTTGGAGGGATGACCCTAACTGACCTCACTCAGTTTTCTACATATGGATTCAACACATTTTTTTTTTTTTAATTACTGAAGGTTTTGTGGAATAAATAAGTTTAAGATTTGTCACAAGTAAAGAAGCTAAAGATGTGATCCTTATTAGCACATTTCCTGTCAGTACATGTATGTTGTGAGTCTCTGGAGAATCTGAACAGAATGAAGAACCTAAATATTATCTAATGGGTCATGTATTTCAGCAGCTGCTGAGAATCCGGTGGTGCCCTAATTTCCCATCAGCTATTTAGTAAACTTTTATTTTTTTCCCAATTTCATCTGTCATTTTAGGATGAACTGCAGTCAAAAACCAGACTGTTTTGGCCAAACAATTTTTAAATAGATTTTGCAGCAGTTTAATGATGACGCTTGCCCCCATCCAGGGTCTAGTGGTATTTTTGTCCATTTAGAGCCAGAGTTTTTTATATTCTTTCAAAAATGATCTGTATTAGTTGCTCTGCAGGCTTCTGGTGGGATTCAGGGTTTCTTTTTGGGTTAGTATGGTTTTAAATCATTTTCAGACAATTTTGTTGTTGTTTGACAAGTCAGTTCAATCTGACCAATGAATATTTTTAGGCATCAAAAGGCTCTTTGTTAGCAGTGGTCTGTCACAACAACACAATTTGTTTCCATTTGTATGGTTTTTGTTAGGTTTTTATGTATTATCCTTATTCTCTATTGTAGCAGATATATTTGTCCTGGTGTTTTTTTCTCTTTGTATGGGTGTCTTTCCTCCTACCCATAAATGTCTCAGGCATACTGTCCCCCTCCCTAAGTCTGGTTCTGCTGTTGATATCTTCCATAAAAGGGGAGTTCTTACTCTTCCACTGCTCCAGAAATACACGCAGGGCAGGATATTGAATTGAATAAAACGTTTTCTTATGATACAACTTGGGTTTTCTAATTGAATTCATTAATTATATCTACTCACGTTTGAAAAACCTCAGCTGTTTTTAACCAGATTTGCTTATGTATTTTTACAATAAATCACCCTGACATGACTTCTGTCTTAACTTGTTTTGTTACCCTACATCTGCGTTTTTCTGTTTTTGTTCCATGTTAATATTTTCAGTTTATCAAGAAATGATATCAGGATACTATTTATGCATGCCAGCTCAACCTGCTGCAAAATATACAGTTGCAGTCATCTCTTTAACCTATCATTTCTTCCTTGTCTGATATGGATGTTGGCTAAGACACAGAAAAATAATATCTACATGCATTTCACGCATTATGATCCCTTTTTTAACTCTAGCTATTAGCAATCAGGAATCTGCAATCCAGCATTACACATATTATAGGCTAGCAATAAAAGTATAAATTTATAGCTCCACAAAATATAGAATTTTTTTATTTGGATTTATTTTTTCCCATGCTTTACATGTTTCATGTTTGTCTCAAGATTTTTTTCTCAAATTTGAATTTTTTTTTTTTTTTTTTTTTTTTTTTTTTTTTTCCTCATTCCAATTCATTCAGTTTGCTTTCTCTGTCTGGCTGCCTTTGTGTCGCTTCTCCCATCTTTATCAATCCATCTGTCGGCTGCTCAGATCCCACCACCACCCTGCTCTTTTCTTCCAAGCTCTCTCTGATGTGTTGCTGTGCTGTTGCCATAGAGATGTGTAATTCAGGACACTGTGTACACCGTCTTGTGTCTGAGCGTGTGTGTTAGAGACAGCCACAGGATAATGTGTTAGAATGTGAAGATAAAATGGCAATTGCATATGTGAGAGTGAAGTAAAATACGTTAATCTTATTTGGCTGGCAGTGAGATGAGCTGGCCAGGGAAAGCAAGAGCCAAGAAGGAAGAAAATACTATTAAATATGAGCACTAAAAATGGAAGAGAGGGATAAAGGGAGAGAAAAGTAATGCTTTAAGATGACTTGATCAAATAATATCACAAGACTTCTCAAAGCCATTAGTTGAGCTTTCTCAGAAGACAAAAAAGAAAGAAAAGGTGAGAATTGGAGAAGGTTAAAGCAATGAACAGGCCCCAATGTGTAGGTGTATCAGTGCAGCCCTGGTTGTTGCCTGGTGACGGCTGCTGGGCAAAGTCTCAGCACTCTTATTGGAGGAGAATCTGGTGTGACTCAGCCATTCCTCTGTCAAAAACAGCAGAGGTGTGGAAAAAAAACCCTGAATCTTAAGTAAGAGAGGCAGGCCTGGTGATGAGGGAATTGCTTAGGGAAAATCAGTTTAAAAAAAGGGTGGGGCAGCAGGTGGAGAAGGGGACAACTCTTTGATTACCACCAACAAAAGAAATAACTAAAGAAAAAAAAAGAATCTAAACTATATTTATTAATGAAACATAAACCTTTGGAAAGGAATTGCTTTTTCATCCCTTGTGGGTGCACTGAACATCAGATTTGTGAGTCACTGCTGCGGAGCTCATAAAAAATGGCTCACATTTGTCTGGGTTGCTTTTGGATTGAAGATCTTAAGACTGAGTAAACATGAGAAGATCTGTTACCTGTCACAAAGCTGATGTCCAAAACTGTGCATACTTAAGTGTAAATGCAATTACACAAGCAAGTAATGAAACATATATAGGTTTTTATATATCATAACCACTGTTTTCCAAAGCCAGTTGTTTCTACTGTTCTACAAAAGCACATTTCAGTTTTTTTACTGATAACCTGTTTTGAATGTTTAAATACTACCCTGCTTAGTAATCTAAAGTGACTATTAGGGGAACTACAATTCAAGGCTTTTCCACAGTGGATCTCTTTTCAAGTATGTAAACACATATCTTGGGATTAAGCATAAAATCTGCTTCTGAAATCTCTCTATAGCATTTTCTTCTAACCAATAATGCCAGACAAACTAAGTGAAGTGATCCTGTTATTTGCAAAAGCTTCAAATTTTATTTTTATTTCTCACCTTTCTATCTTTCTTATTAGAAATGATTCTGATCTGAGTCTTGTTTGTGCTTTTAAATCCTGCAACTTGGTGCTGACACAAACCATACACGCGAGGCCGGCTTGTCCCTATACAAGTCCACCGAAGCTGGTCTATGACTACCTAATTAAGCAAGTCATAGGTGTGAGAGAGCTGGATTGACTTCTACCTCCCTTGCTGCATCGGTCCTAAAAAGTGACTTAATCCGATCTTAAAGTAACATAATAAAAGGCACTCCTGTTATTTTCTGATTCAAATATGATGAAGTTTTAGGCAAATCAAGTTTTGAATGATTTGTGAAAAAGTCTTATAGAAGACATTCAGGAGAAAGTTAATAAGCTTTTTTGGCAGTACAGTCCAGTCAGCTACTAATTAACAGATGGAGGCTAATGCTAAACTTGTATTTCCAAATACTTCAAAGAAGGGAACCCATGATTCTAAAACTAGAAAACCTTAAAATGTGCCCAATATGCAAACATTTTAATCTGACATCATAGGGGGACATTATAGGGAGATCTCATGTGACAAAATAATAAAACACTTTGAAATTATGGATGAAGATAGATAGAATATATCCCCTACCTGTGTTCAAACTTCCATTTTAGAATTACAGGTTTTGTTTTAATTAAAATTTAGCATCTTAGCAACTGGCTTTTAATGACAAGCTACATACCAGTAAAGATGGGACAAAGCTTCTCCCAGCAGGTGATGCCACCCTCAGAGGTGAACTGACCGAGGGCAACCTCCAGGAAGAAGACTGGCAGACCTCCGCCAAACAGGAAAATGAAGTAGGGGATGAGAAACGCACCTAGAAATGGGAGACGAAAGAAAACCCACAGATAACGTAAAAGAAAAATATATGGCAGTTAAAGGAATGGTTTTTCAAACTTGCATGGCCCCCATTTGATGCACTTCAAAGGCTTACCTCCACCATTCTTGTAGCAGAGGTAAGGGAAACGCCAAACATTCCCTAAACCTACAAATCCGCCGGCCACAGACAGGACAAAGTCCAGCTTGCTGGCCCACTTCTCCCTCTGGGGGTGCTTGCCCTCTGCCTCGTCTTCAGGCCGAGTACCAGGGCTCTTACCAGGAGATGGCTTCAAAGTGTCCTTATGGAAGTCTTTCAGACACTGAAGTTTCTCTTTTTGTGCCATTCTGTGAAGAGAAAACACAAAAATGTATTAAAATAACTTAAAGTGGTGGAGAAAACAGTATTCGAATTCAATGTCACTTGCTCCACATACACACTCTCGATGGCCAATCTGCAAACTGTAGTGTAGTGCAAAATCTGTCCACACAATCTGATAAATTACCAGCAGAGAAACTCAAATCAAAAGAAAGAAAAACAAGATAGTTGTCTTTGTGACAGACCGCTGGTAACAAACTTTGAAACACTGAAAGCTCCTCTTCAAAGTCTGGAGGATGATTTCACAAGACAACTGAAAAACAACCTGGCTCCTTGAAAAAAACCAAACACTAAGTCATTTAATCTACAATTACAATGTAAAAAAAATCTTAGCTTAACATAACAGCTGTATTTTTAAAATAATGGATTCCAGTTGTTTTATTATTATTTTACTCTTTCCAACTCCATTCAGAGTGGCTACGAATTAAAACCTAGGGAGCAGTTACATTGCAGTGTGCTATTTGACTTCATTGCCTGTTTTTTGTTCTATACTGCTGAGGTTTGAATGTAAACATCATGTGCATGTGACGCTGCTGCAGATCAACCTATAACTGTGTCATTAGCTACCCACAAATCCACATTCTATCAGTGATATTGTTCTTGATGCAACATTAATAAGACTTCATTTGTAATATATATTGACTCTCATTGTTAAATCTGTCTGTATAAACATGCCTGGGGCCACAAGTAAAGCAAGAACCACAAATGGTAGTTGGTTGCTTACACTTTAGAGTAAGGCTAAAAACAGTTAAGCAGTTACCCGAGAGATATTTTTACGGAGAAGAAATCTAAACTTTAATGAACTACTTTACTTCCTCCTTCAACCCTTCCTCATTTGCTCTGAGAAAAATGTAGAAACAGAAAGAGCAATGTAATCATGGTGAATAACTAGAGCTGTAAATTTCCACCCAACAGTGACACCGAAGGAGAAAAACAAAGTCAGGAAAGAGACACATACTTAACAGTCAGCACATGTCTCCAACTGTGGAAAATGTCAAATCCTTATCTTTATTCATCTGGCCAACTGCTGTTGCACCCTCACCTTTACTATCCGTTTCTCTCATTCATTCTCTCAAAATCTGACTTGACGATAAGACTACATTTCAGAGGAATCCCTTGCAGCTTGTGCTGTTTGAATATAAAAATGCTCATTTATATGGGATGCATGAAATTATTGTATATTATGAACTGATGAAACCGCTGCAAACTCTTTTCTTCGTTGCTCCCACAGCAACGTTTTTTTTTGTTTTTTTTTTTACAGTTGAATGTCATGTTTCGATTGGAGCATGCACGATAAGCACGTGTGAAACACTTCCTGCTTTATATAATTCTAGACTCTGTTACATTTGAGGTAAACTACTGGTAATAAACCAATTTATGCAATTTAAAAAAGCCCTTCACAACCTTCTGGACAGAAAAAATCTGTAATATTTAATACATTACTATTAAAATGTTACAACGTTTCTCATGCAACTGAATCCATCTTCATAGACTTTTTCCTTTCGAAAGATTCTGAACTGCAATTGACCTTCTGTAGCTTAAAATCTAACTTAGTTTAAATAAAACTAAACTGGATGATTCTATAATTAACAGCAGTTTACTAATCAATTAACGTATTATTCATTTATTTGAGTTTGTGAATTCTTTTTTTTCTATTTTGTAAGAAAACAAACAAAACTTGAACTGAATTATTCTCCACCAATTTCAGATTCTTAAAATAAAAGTTTGCTTTTTGAAACCTTGACACATTTACTATTCTGACATTATAATATGAAAATACACTGCAGGAAAAAAAGTCCCAGAGACCCAGGATGGGGAAATTTCTGTGTAACAGCAGCAAAGTGGCAAAATTAAAATTTATAATATTTGGGGGTGAGGAAGTTATTTTTAATTTTTTAGGTCAGACAAGATGTAGACTCTGAACATCAGGTAAAAAAAAAAAAGACTAAATAATTAACTTCATGAAGTTACAGAAACTCGGTCATGAGGAAATTTGTAACAACCTTGGCAAAAAAGAAAGACTAATAATGATATATTAACAACACTATGTCAATATTATGCTATAGGGATGGAATAAGAGCCAAAATATTTACTATATTTATTTACTATATACTACTTACACACTCAATTCCTTATATTTAGGGAGTACAATATATCAGCCCCGATTTCCTTAATTTTGGGAGATCATCGATTGGCTGATACTTACATGAGAAACCGATCTTCGCCATCGATCCTATCTACCTCCACAAAGGTCTGAAAATCAGCCACTGTCCCCTTTTGTTCTGCCGTGAGAGAAGGCTGACTGACAGACCCTCCCACCAGGTCACATCTGCACATGCACTGTTAACAATAGCAACTTAGCAACTTTGTCGATATATTTAGTGACAAAAAAAGTGGTATCAACCAAAATCGGGATCAACTGCCCAAGCATTGGCCTGAAAAATGTAAAATGATCTCCCCTACAGAAAAGATGGTTCAGTTTTTCCTTTGTTGAAGAAAACAAATTAAGGAATAATTAAAATTTGCTTTTTTAGCCTTTCAAGGGATTCAACCAGCTCTCATTCTACTTGGATGGTTCTTTATCACTGCACTCAGTTGAGAGCTCAGGACATTCACCAGGACCAAGATATTAATTGTCTTATGCTCTGTGTTTGGGGTATTATTTCTTAGATCAAACTGGACCAAGAGTCTGGATTTGATTATGACAGCTTCAGAACCCAGCCACAAACACTTTTTTCCCAGCCAGATGACTTACATAACTCACTCTCCTATTTTAAGACCATGTACCTTTTCACTGAACTGGCCACCTATTACGTCCACTCATCCATTACCATCTTTCCCTCCCCCACCCTACTCCATAGCCTGTGTGCTTCTTTTCCTATTTTTCATGTTGTTGTTATTTTTTCATTTTTGTAAATGGACAAATTAGGATTTTGGCTAGAGGCTGTTATTTGAGTCACCCAGTTCTAGTCCTCAGTGAAACAGATGTGCAAATTTGGAGCCAACTGAAAAAAAAAAAAAAAAAAAAAAAAAAAAAAAAAAAAAAAAAAAAAAAAAAAGATTTGACATTTTGGAGTCAAATGATCCAAACTAATTCCCACATGCAGACAAAAATTTCAATGATTCGTCTACTGGTTCCCTCCAAAACTACCTAATTTTGCATCCCTACTTTCTGCAGCTTCAGTCTGCAGTCTGTGAAGCATCCACAAACTTAGCTTTGTTTCATAAAATATTCATTTTACAGCAGCTGAAAATGTAACAAGTAAAAAGAAGGAGATTACTGAGATAATCTTGCAAATCAGACATAGGGGGGTATTTGTAAAGGAATCCAAGAATTTATAGGGGCGGAGCATCTCTACTTCAGTTTCTAGGAAGCAAAGATTTCACAAAAGGTGACATGTTGCATGAAGAATAATACAATTATATCAAACTGAATAAAGAGTGAGAGATTTTGTTGAATGTTATTTCGATGCATCATAGTATAAATGGTTAAGTATGAGAAAACAGTAACAGAAAAGTAATGCCATAACATCACTGCAACATTTTAATCTGATCACATCAGGTAGTTTGGTAAGGTTGCATGAACACTACACATTAGTTAAAGATTATCTGTTGATACACTTTGCATAAGTTATGCAAAGAAACTTAAAACAGAAGGAATTAATCTGGTTTGCATAGAGGGGATGATTAGCTGGAACCCAGTAGAAAATGGTTTTGAGAACTAAAATAACGTAACAATGGCAAACTCTCACATAATGTTAAATTCCAAAGTAAAACCTATTATCTGAAATGTTTTAATTCAGATTTGAAAATTTGCTTCACTCTCAACCTAGCTTGCTCTAACTAGACACCTGACTGGTCAAGAAAAATGGAGCTATTGTAACTTTCTGCTCCATATGAGTATGTTGCAATCCTACATACAATGGAAAATGATTAAAAATGTAGTTTAAAAACACATGTCTTGGCATATCCTATGAGCATAGTGTGTAGTGGAACTCATTTAAGGCTGATACAAAGTTATTCAATATTTGTAAAAGCTTTTCCAGCAACCAAGGTAGGAGTGATGCAATTTTTTTTTGCACTTTGGCTTAGTCTTGTTGTGAATGTTGAATTTGATGTGCCAACTGGACCCCATAGCTCTGAGTGCAACTAATCATAAAACCAAAGCATTACTGTAAGTACTATGTAGGTGTAGTTACAGGATTGCACTACCAGATCGTAGACAAGTCATAAAAATTCAACTGGTGAGTGCAATTTTCATTTTTATTTAGCTAGCTTGTCATTTTTTTAATAATGCACTGCAAACTAAACTACCACCATGGTGTTGTGATGTTTTTTGACATAGGAGTGCCAAATTCAGCACAACAGTAACCAAATAAATGTCTCCTGTGTCTGCTTCTGGCATTGTAGTTTTGCTTGGGAAAAAATGTAAAAGTGGATACCAGGTTCAAATGGGAACTAAAAATACAAATACAGAATAAACAATAGTCAAAATCACAAGCTGTGATAATTTACTGGGTTAAACATCAAAACTAAAACCCATACTCCAAATATTTGGGAGTTTAATTGTGCTACTGTTTTATTTAGGGGGCTTTAATATTATGTTCACAAAAACTACACAATAGCAGCAAGATTTAAGATTCTCTACATGGATATGCCATGATAGACCTAGAACTTTATGTAGTGGCACGGTAAAAAAAAAAAAAATCTTATTCAGACCAAAAAAAAAAAAAAAACAAAACAAAAAAATCAAAAAAAAAAACAAAAACAAAAACACCTTATTGAAGTTTGCCTATTCCACTCTTAAATTTAAATGACCATAAATTATAATCAATCAAATTAACTATTAAAGACAAACAAAATACATGCACTTATCAGCCACAAGGGGGTGCTGGGCTGTCAAACTCACCATTTCACCATTCTTTGCCAAACTGTTTGTCTTCCATCATGCTGAGGTATGAGAACATGAAAGTAACCGATATTGCTTCTAATAATGTTATGCTGAGTGTTAATTGCCATCTTTACTGCTCTAAGTTGAGCTGCCAAGTAAAACAACATATTTCAAAGCCCCAACATAGATAGAAACAATCATACAAGATTAATGGGGCAGCTCTAATTTGAGAGCTGGAGTGGGTCAGTAGTTCAAGTCAGTTAATATGTACAGCCATAGTCAAGAGGGAGCCTGATGTGAAGTGAAGGACACAGCGGGATAAAAGGTTCAGGAGCAGATGATGCAAATTAACTCAGTGGCGTTTTTCTTCATGGTGTCAGTGTAAATTTCCTGAGTCTTTCTCAGTTGTCATTTAAAGAGACAAGATTCTGGGAATGGAGTCACATTTGACTAGCTTGAGATTTCACTAACACACCCACTTTCCACAAACCTCAGGTTACACATTTAATGAATCATTAAAACAGCAAACAAGGCTTTCGTTAATACAGAAGCTTTCAGCTCAGGCAACACTTATTCAGTGACTACAAAACCTCAATATGTTTCTTCATGGGCAATTTAGCCCAGACATATTAGATTTACATCTTTAAATACAAACTTTCTCTTGGAAGAATCAACAGTTACCGAAATCCAAAGAATCTCCAGGATCCTTATTGTGTCTAGAATCATGAGGTCTTAAAGTGTGTCAGAGGGGTTTTTGTATCTCTACTCAGGATCGAAAAGTATCAATGATTCATGACATTCTTCAGATCAGTTACAGGTTTAACACAAGAAGGTTACAAGTTAAACGAAAAAGAAACTAAGATTCAAAACATTTGTCAGTTTGACCAATGCCATCTTGAGTGTTGCATATCAATGATACCATTTTATCCACCAGCAGCGCCAAGTTCTAAAACACTGGGTCATTGTCAAAAGACTGGCTGTCATCACAAACAAACTTAAAAAACACCAGTCTCTTCTCTGAGTATCCCAAAATATCCTCTGTTGTTTTATGTCCATTTGCATTCAGTGTGTTGATTTAGTGGCTTTCTACCATTCTGGGAAACATAACACAAGGGGAAGTCCTTTTCAGTTTTGAAATACCAGAAATGAATACAGATGACAAACATCTTTTAACAGTTTGCAATAGCCTAACTTTGAAGCATTTGTACAGAACTCAAAATGTCCTAACTGATCCTAAAATGGAAACCAACTTCATGGGTTCTGATACCAACACGCAGAGCCTCTCAGCAAGGCCTATGTCTTTCCCCTCTATTATTATTATTATTATTATTATTATTATTATTATTATTATTATTATTATTATTATTCTCAAACATCAGGAAACTACACACAAACTGAGAAACAAGGACCTCATAAATCCGAGTCCACTTTTTAACAAAAGGTTTTAAACAAGGGAGGCAGATTACTCAAATACACAGTTCAATATGAGGAATAAACGAGGTGTTGTGCGTAAAGAACGGAGACTGTAGCGTTTAAATTAAAAATGATCTGACAAAATGAAGAAATTAAAGAAAGCAGGAAGCGAGACAAAAGGTGGAGAGGGAGGCAGCGCTCGGTGCTCTCTGAGCGACAGAGGAGCATCTCCGCCTTCCTTCTCATCGCGCTGAGCGCCTCACTTCCCCTTTTCAGAACAGCTTAACAACGGAACTAAAACACAGCCAGTCAAACGACGCACGACTGTTTCGATCAGGATTCGGACGTAAAGCGAGTCAAGATTAGCAAAGTGGTAAACGCTTTTTTTTTTTTAATTTATGAAGGGGGAAATGTTGTTGCTGATAATTAACTTTATCTTTCCAACTGAAACATATTGGCAAATTTCCACATTGGGAACGCAAAACTGTAAAATGAAAAGTTTGCTGAGTTGAATATAGAGATATGAGGGGAAATGCAAACCCACCGGTAAAACATTCAAAAGCGCACGAATCAATACCATAGAGAAAGCAGTCTCCACGCTTGACAAAGAAACACATCCCTGCATCCACGCAGCTCCCGCAGAAACACAATTAAACAGTGTGAAACGGCACAGTACTGAGTTTATCTGTTACTGCTGCAAATAAACTTTTCCTGTTTTTGATTTTCTGAGTTTGCAAAGACACCCTTTTTCATTCATGCACAAAAGAGTTAGACATGCGTCTAAATTTAACATCCAACAAAAGAAAATTTCCCTGAAATTGAAGAAAAGCAGCATGATCCATCTCAGTTTAATTTTAAAGGTGTGTAACAAGGATACGGATTTGTTTTCTTTACCTGCTAAGGTGATGTGATGTTTTCTGTGATTTTGTCCTTTTAATGTCCTTTGCGCTCGGTCCCTTGGCCGGTTAGTCTTGTCTGTATCCTCCCGTGTCCGTGAGAGCGACTGAAGAGTGGACGCGTCGGAAGCTTATTTTTTAGCCTATTTATAAGCTTCTCTTTCTGACCTTTGTCTCTTAAAACCGGGGGACCAGAGACATCAGCGGCAGTGGAAAATCACCGGCCTGCCTCCTCTGAGCAACAGGAAAGCGGTGATAGTGATGCGTTCACGGACAGCGGCTCAGGCTCATTTTCCAAAGTGCGCACTTACCAGAGTGAGATAAGCCGCAGTTAATTGCGATGAAGTTTAACTTATAATGTTTTTAAAATTTCATGAATTAACCGACTCAGTCAACACTTTTAAATAAAATAAAACATATTTTTTTGTGACAAATCTACAAAATTATAGAATTCCTGCGTTGTCTTGGTTTAAACAGAAGTCTGCTGCTCCTTTTCTCTTCATCATATAACTTTAAACCCTGGTCTATTTGTATGTGTTTAATCCAGCAATAAAACTTTGCCAAACGGCTTTAAATAGATCCACAGATGTTGTACCCACATTGCAAATCATGAACTTTACGAGCGGTACTTCAACGCCGCATTAAGGATGTTTAAAGGAACAGTCCCGCACCCTTTACAAAAAATAAAAAGTACAAATAAAATCATTTCAGATCTCACAATTAATCCGTTTCATCAAATTCATTAAATGTAAATATCATATTTATGTTTTTCTTTATTCTCAGCAACAGAAAAATAAAATCCAAGATAGGTCACCATTCTGATAGTACACTCACTTTTATGGCTTCACAGTCTTAGTTTCACTGAATTCAAGATTTCAGCGGTTCTTTTATTTATTTTCTAATTGCCTTGTTGTGGCAGGTTATAGAGGCAGTACATTGGCGCATTTTCATGGCCCATTAGTGCAAGTGTCAACAAATATTACTAGACTGGGCAGGCCACAAAAAAATTATGATAAGACATCTTGTAAAAAAACAAAAGGGGATTGGGGCCTAGAACTACAGCATAGTGAGGACACACTGACCCAAGACATTAGGCTACAAACAATGGGCATGACGCGGGCCAAGACCGAGCTAGCCCTCCACAGGCCAATGTCACCAGACACTGCCCACGAGCAAAGAAATGACCGGGCAACATCCTGCAGTCAAACCACCTGCAACAACTGGGGCATAATGACAGCAACGGCATCCCAAGACCACGATCCCAATCTACCACTGATTCTGGTGCTGGCCAAACTATTCAAAGTCAATTGGTAGCCCCCAATCCATGCGCTGCAGACGTCCCAGCCTGATCTCTGATAAGTGGAAGGCAGTCAACTGAATAACAACTTCAATAACTTTCAGAAAGAGGAAGTCTTAGATTCAGATTTTTTTTTTTAAATTGCTTCAGGAGGTAAAAAGTCAGATTTCAATATGACTTTTCCCTTTCTAACTGTGTTGTTACAGTTACCCAAGAGTTTGGCACAATTTCCTTTCCAAGTTATAGCTGGATGGTAAAGACAAAGATTGAGGTTTCTGTTTTAATAATGTTTGGCGTTACACATTCCTTTCTACACTTCTGCACTTTAAATTAATCAACAAGGTGGTCATGATTTAGAAACTAAAAGCGACTTGGTTAGGGTTAAGAAATGTTTTGCCTCTGAATCATCACCAAACGGTAGTGACAGGTTTCACTTTATAACACTAGTTCCCAATTTGTTCTAAAAAAAAATAACTGAAAGGTCTTACAGTGTAGGAGTTTTTTACACATTCCAAAGGGGGTTTTGAATAACAAATGTGTGTATACCCATGCCTTCAGTTTTTATCATTAAAGGAACAGGAAGTGTGTTGACAGGGAGTGTTAACCTTAAAACTCCTCAAACACCATGCTTATCTTGAGCCCTTGACTGGAACGTCACCATGTCACTTTTTTCAACCCCTATCTTACAATTTTGTTTACTCTGGCAGCACAGAATCACTGAGACTAACTTTCTAGATATGTCTGGTGTTGTTGAGAGCTGGTACAAGAGAAGGTAATGTAAACAACTGATTTTAAAAATTCAGTGTTTATTCTGAGCAGCAGGGTAAATAAATTCCAGACTGAAAAGACCTAAGTGTTCAAGAGATCAAATATACTGTTTCTTTCTTTTTGACAAACGAAACAGTCTTCTGTCTATACAGCTCAAAAAATGGGATCTGAATCTCTTCTGCCTGAAATGAAGATTTCAAAGTATTTAAGCATTCCCAAACAAAATACAACTGATCAGACAAAACATTACATACAACAATAAAAAGAAAATACATACATAACAATGAAAAACAGATATCATGATAACTTTTTAAGATGATGTAATTGATATGAAAGTGCAGGCCACCAAAATCAGGAAGAGATTGCACAATTTTAGCTTCCATTGGGGTAGTGCAAGAAGGAAACCTTTGTTATCTAAAAAACACAAAGGCCAGACTGAGGTTTGATACAGACAACGTAGAAAAAGACCAGGACTTCTGGAATAATTTACTTTGAACAGATGAGTCTAAAATGGAAATATTTGGAAACCTGAACAGACAACGTTCTTGGGTTAGCCATATACGCCATTTCAGAACAAGAGCGTTGTAACAGTGAAACATAGAACTGGAAGTCTCTCAGTTTGGGGGTGTCTTGCTGCAGTAGGACCTGGCCAGCTCACCATCATAGAATTCACTTTAAATTCCAATGTGAATCTGAGGATTTCATGAAAGTAGGGTAACACTGGCTATTACAGAACATGGTGTCCTAACTTTGTCTTTGTATCTTGTCTAATGAGTAAAACATGATTAATTTTTCTGCTTACCTACAATTAAATAACTTTTTTTCCAGAGTTAAAAACATAGACATTTGTACATTCCTAAACTTACTTTTAATGGGGAGTTCTATTTTCTTTTTACTCCTATCCTTTCTTATGAAGTGTTTAAGTTATTCAAACATAAATAATATACATAACTTATCTGTTGATTGCCCAAACAATTTACAAGAGCACTATACAAAAGAGAAGATAAGCTTTAATTATACTTAAAACAATTAAAATATTTCTGAAATGTTATGATTTTTTTTTATTTTATTTTAGTGCCTTCTGTTTTGACTTTGTGGTGGCATCAGCAATCTTCTATAGTGCATTATATTGGAGTACCAGCTTATCTTACATCTAAAAGAAAGCAGTTAGATAAGCTGATGACCCCTAGGACAGAGGATATTACCCCTACCCAGTGTAGGTGGTGGGAATCCTAAGAACTAACACTTAAATAATTTCACTGTTGGACAATGTCTCTCACCCCATGCATGAAGCTGTTGCTGAATTGGAGAGCTCCTTCAGTGTCCAACTGTTGCATCCTAGGTACACAAAGGACCGTTACCATAGGTCCTTCCTTCCAGCAGCAGTTAGACTCTAACTCTTACTGCTCCCAACAAACTCAGGTTTTCACATCCCTGCGGTTATTTGCAAAGTCTTTTGAATTCTTGTAAATAATCTGTTGTTTTTCATGCAGGCATATTTGTTGTTTTTTTTTTTTGTTTTTTTTTACAATTTTTAAATTATCCAACTCAGTTGCTCTCTCTCTCTTTCTCTCTCTCTCTCCTTTTCTTTTCAGGGGGTTACGACAGTGAGTCATCCGTCTCCATTTACTCCTATCCTTGGCATCCTCTACCCTCACACCATATAACTTTGTGTCCTCTTTTGCCACATCCATAAATCCCTTGATTGGTATTCCCATCGGCCTCCTGCCTGGTGGTTCCAGCTTGAGCATCCTTCTACCAGTATGATCATTGTCTCTTCCCTGAATATGTCCAAACATCTCAGTCTGGCCTCTCTGACTTTATCTCCAAAACATCTAACAGGAGCTGTTCTCTCACCTACTACTAATCTCTTTCAGATTACAGTTGCTCCATAAGATGTAGTCCACCTGTGTGTTCCTACCTTCACTCTTATAAGTCACCCTGTGTTCATACCCCTTCTGGAAGAAAGTATTTACAACAGTCATTTCCATCCTTTTAAGTCGACCGCCATCTGTGCTGCCTCATTCCTATCCTGGATACAAAAAATGCCCATCAGTTTCTCATCTCACCTCTGTTCTCTTCATCAGTATGTCTTCTAAAGTCTGCGCCAATCACCATTCCCTGAACTCTGGGGATACTCTCACAACACTGATCATCATACCTTCAGTTTTGAGCTTCAGACTCATCTGACATGCTTCACACTTCCAGAGCAATCTATTTCCTGTTATTTAGCTCATTGTTTTGTAATGTGAAAATCTTGGACATTGTCGAGTCCTAAACTGCAACTTTAGGCACAGCATGTTCTTTATTTGCTTTTATTGCCATCTTTTTACCAGACCATGACTTGACATGTTTTGTACCTACCAGAATGTTTTATCTGCTGAGAGCATACACTGAGTGCCCATGTGTTGAGATAGTTAAAGTAGTAAAACCGAAACCAAAATCTCTATCTTCTCCATCCATCTTTGACTTGCCAATGTGGCAAACTCTTGCTTAAAAAAATTCTAGAAATTTAACTAAAAATAAATAATTTACCAAGACAATGCAAGTATTTATATGGTTAAGTTTTTAAAAAGTGTTTATTATTCACTGTTGATGTTTTTGGACTAGTCTCTGTCAGACGTTCGACATGGACCACCTCCCCCCCACACACACATACACACACATATACACACATATATACATCCACACGTCCAACTCTAAATAATTCCTACCTTCTCCCTTTAGGAGATTTTGGTGAATTAACAATTTGCGTTACTTGCACAGAATCACAAAAGATGATTACAAACTAAACCAGCCCAGCAGTCTTACTTATGACTAAGTGATTATCTCAGCAGCCCTCATTTAGACATATTTTTATGCCTTTATCACACTTTGTTCCTCTTGCTTCAACTTCAACTTCTGTAAAATATTCTGATTCTACACTGTTATATTTTGACTTCTTATTTTGTTTGGGTATCATATTAACAGGCTGCAGTTTACAGTATGTATTTGCTACTCCTAAAGTCACCTAATTTATTCTTATTTTATTTACCAACTAAACAGATCAGCAGATGATGCAGTCAGTTTGGGACTACACTTCATCCTGCATGACCTTTGCCACCCAGGGATGTATGCCAAGATCCTGTTTGTGGACTTCAGCTTGGCCTTCAACACCATCAAGTCAAACATTCTCCACCAGAAGCTCACCCAGCTCACAGTGCTGCCTGTCAGTGGATCACCAACTTTCTAACTGACCAGCCACAGCAGGTGAGGCTGGGGAGCATCTTTTCCCTCTCAAGAACCATTAGCACAGCCACCTTCCAGAGGTATGTTCTCTTCCCACTTCTCTTCTCTCTGTTTTCAAATAACTGCAGCTCAGCAGACACAAAGCAGGACTGCTCCAAACTACAACAAACCATTTAGGTCTTCAGAGAGGATCATCAGTAATGGCCCTCCCTCGATCCAATACTGGGACAGGTCTAGGGTCAGGAAAAAGGCAGCTAGCATCTCTGCAGACCCCACACACTCCTGGACACAACTGTTTAGAGCACTACCTGTAAAAACCAGCCACGGCACACAGGTTTTTCCCCCAGGCTGTCTCTGATGACCAGTTAACAGTCAGAGTGTCCAGATCAATACCATGTATATTTGCACTAATTCAACCTTGTCTTTGTCTTTTGTAACAATACTGTATATGTACATTTAATTTTTTAACCTTTTTATGTATTTATACTTAAAATATCTCCATTAAGAGCAAAGTGGAACCAAAGTGTTTTTCTGCTAACATGTTATATTCACCTTGCCATCAGTTTCCTGTAGCTCCATAGCTCACACATCCCCAAGCAGCATTTTTACTGTATTTCACCATAACAAATGTGTACTTTCATGGTGAAACTTTACCAAATTTTTCAATTTTGTCCTTAAATTGAATTGCTCCAAATAACTGTTCCAGATGTATGGAAGTCACATATATCACATGTACTGGAAGCTAGCTGGTTTGTGGTATTGGCATAATAACCGCTATTTTTTTGGTGACTTGACCATGCAGCCTGTTTTTTCTTTAAGTGCCGGTTTTTGTGACTCCTGAAACAGCCACGCTGTTTTTTCCAGAGTCCTGGACATCAGCTGAAGTCATTTGTAGGTTTTTCTTTGGAAGCCAAACAATTTTCTTTTTTTTTTATTTTTTTGGTGGTGGTGGTGATGGTCTACCTGACTGTGGCTTGGTTTCAATGCAATTCCTCATTTTTAATTTGCCAATTATGGTTTGGACACTGCTTTTTGGTATTCTCCTTGCCTTTGATGGCTTTTTATATGTTTTTCCCTTTTAAAAAAGTTCAATTATTTTCTACCACAAATTCTTCAATCATCATTTTGCCTTCCAAATGTCTCTGAATCCACAAATGTCAGTGCAGCACTGGGGGAACATAAAGAGGTCGTTCAGGAGACCAGAAACTCACTGACATAGACACAGTAATAACAAACAAACAGATTACAGGTGAAGACAGATTTTAGCAGTGATTTAAAACCTTTGCAAATTATCTTGTGTTTATGTTATCAATAAAAAAATCTCCAGGGTGTGTAAAGTTTGGATTTGTTCTGAAATTTGATCTGAAATTCTCCCAGGCTAGGCAAAGATATGTGAGTTTTTTTTTTTATTTATTTATTTATTTTATTTATTTATTTATTTTTTATTGTTTTTAATTAGTTCAAGGACAATATGGCAATGTGTGGGTCCAAAATGGTATATGAACTGATAGTGGAATGAACTAACCTTGGTTTTTCTGTTTGCCTCATCTGTTTTACACTATTGTGCTGCTGACATTTGCTAATCTTTGTTGCTCTGATCCTGATTTCTGTTTTAAAGTTTGCATTATTGATTATATTTTTAATAGAAACTTTGACCTGTCTGTTCCCTTCATGTGTTTCCCCTTAAGTCCACAATCAAAACTGTCTTTACACAGAAGACTTATCCTAACTGATTATGTCCTTAATCTTTCGCCACCATTTTCTTTACTACCAGTGGTTGATGCTGATTCAAAACCATGAAACATCTCTATGAAAGGAGGGGAATTTTCCACATATCAGTTTGAAATATCTGTTGCTGCTATATTCTCATTCTCTGCTGTATCAAAAATTTACCACAGCAACCCCAGGTTTTACTGTAAATGCCTACCTTTACCTATTTGCATGCACTCAGGTAGAACTACAGTTACACAATGGACTGACTTGGATAGAACAAGAGGTATTTTAAGCAAAGAAGAGTACCTTATATGACATTGAAAAATAATCTCAAAATGACTCAACATGATCACTAAGAATGGGACTATTAGCAAGATTTGTCTGTATATGATGGGGATATTATTTAATTCAAAGATCATTCTTGCTGTAAATTTGGCAGAAATTCATAAGTGTTTGTAGCCATGTGGTGTTTTTTTGTCAGTTTTATTGACTTCGATTTGAGAATGATAACTGATAAACAACTGACAGGCCATCAGTTAACAGAACCTGTACTGGAAAATGTGCATCTGATCTTAACTGCAGTTGTGAAGAAATATAAGATATATGTGGAGACTCAGAATTAAGGAACACATAATTGAAGACATCACTTGCAAACCTGCAGTTTGTGCCTAGTGCACTTTACATTAGTCAGGTGCTGTAATGCAAATTGTGGCTGGTCGTTGTACCATCACTAATCTAGATGCAAACCTTCCTACTGCTGTGGAGGCTCAGTCTTTGGCTTAAGGCAAATCAGGATAAAATGAGTTTGGAAAATCTCGTCCAAACGAAAAACTTGAAACAACCATGCAACTGCGGCCAAGATTAACTGGTATGCAAAACCAATCCCCCACGTACGTATATGGTTTTCATAAAAATTTTGCATTAGAACATATTCTAATAGAACTCAGAAACATGTATTGATGCCATGCAATATTATTATTTTTTTATTAAATAAAAAGAGTTTATAGTAAAAGTTTGTACATTTGCTCAAGGAATACCTGTGATTGTTTTTTGCTTACAAGACTAACCTGGATTGCACATATGTCACTCATCAGTCATGTCAGCGTAAAATTGTGTAATTTAGGAATTTGAGAGCTGGTGGCTTTAAATGCACATTTTAAGGAAGTACAATATTTAACCTTCCCCAGTGCAAAGGACAGTTGATTCATGTATGATAATAAATTAAATATAAGTATCAAAAGTGAGCCCTTGCATTTTTTAAGGAACTGAATGGTTTTAGCCATAAATAATTTGGTAGCCCCAGCACAACTTGTTCAAGTCTTTTAGAATGTCTCAAAACCATTCTTTTGCATATGTTTTTTTTAATTGATCACAAAAGTAAAATCTTTAATTTGTCTTGACTTGGATTTAAAAGAACAATTGTAAACAGCAAGTTGAGAGATCCACTGAAAGATAAAATACTTTTAAAAGGAGCATCCAGCAAAAGATGGGTCAGTGCTTGTCGCTTTAGCCTGACAAGGAATGAATGATAAGGTAAAAACAAAAAGCCTGAGTTGAATTTCAAATGTTGTCCAAACAATATTGTAATTTAAGTGAATACATGTGTGAAAAAATCATTCAGGAAGGATTTTAATCCCAGGTTTAAATGGTCATGGTATGTGAGGTCTACTTTTATCTGAATCAGCCAGGATGCATGTCAATGGCAAAAGGGCCCCAGAGAAGCAATTGTTGCTGGCCATTTATCAAGAACGATTTGGAAAGGCCATTGATAAGTTGTTACATTTGACAAGTTACATCTGGACAAAGCACATGACTTCTGGACCAATGTTCTTTGGAAAGGTGATATCAGTGTAGAGAGGTTTGGCCATGATGCACAGAACCCTGTCTGGGAAAAACTAAACACAGCACATCAGTACAAATACCTCTTTCTAATTGCAAAGCAACACAGTTGTGGGGTGATGATTTGGACTTGTTTGGATTGTTACTTGGATTGGATTGTTACTAAGTCCACCTCTCTCCTACTTTTCTCTCGCAGCTCTGTTGTCCTGATGGAAAATCAAAAGGTCTATCCTAAAAAAAAATATGAGTTCTTTCACAATTTTAATGTGAAGAATGATTTGAGAAACACTTTTTGGTCACAATTACCCATTTTAAAAACCTTAATAAAGTAAAGAAAAAAAAGGCCAAACAAGAATGCATGTGACTGCAGCATTTGTGTTAAAAATGTACATCAATAAAATTGAAAGGAAAAAATATTCCATTGTGTTAAATAATTCTCACTTTTGTTTAGTCATTCTGTTTGTTCAGCAAACACCTACCTGCAGCCAAGGTAAAGATCATAGTCCAGACTATTGCACTATAAAGGATGTTTGTAATGTGTTTCTGTAGCAGCTGTTGGTGTCATTAGAGGTCATATAAGGAAAAAAAGGAGGTGTGAGGTAGGATTACTTTCAAAAGACAAAATAAGTGGAAAATTAAGGCAGGACCCACACTGAACTTTTCCATCCTCTTTTCCACACACAAGCTGAGTTTTTAGTGAGTGAAAATAGAATTTTTATTTCAGTTTTTGGTGTATTCACATAAATAATGGTGCACCAGCCTATTTTACACAGGTTCTGTAGCTCTTTGTGCTGTAGAACAACAAGATTTTAGCCACTTTTCCATTTTTTTGGTGTGAAGCAAAGAAATTGAGGTCTGGAAGTCTTAACTGAATCTTGCACCTTTGCTTCTGTAATTTTTAACAAGTTCTGTAAAATCACCATTTAGAGTGACAAAGCAGGGCAAGGCAATTGAAAGTGCTATATATGAAATCGAAGAGAAAACATTAAGATAAAAATATGTTCACTTTGTCTGTCACTTTAGAAACAGGGAGCTAGTGCAGTGATTCAGGAACTGATGTGACATGATTCATTTTCATGGTTTGGGTCAGAACTCTACAGCTATATGGGTGAGTCGTAGCTGACTAATGTTTTTATAGTCCCATAAACACCATTACAATATTCTAACCTACTGAAACAAAAACATGCACCCCTTCACTTGACACATGCGATGGGAGTGTAAATGGTGTAAACAAGCACAGACTGGTTTCACTGAAGGACGGTGGTTTAGTTTTATGGTATGTAATGGATTACTGAAGCAAAGTGATAAAAAGTGGAATCTCGATGACACTTTCCTGAGCCGAGTTTACTCTTGGTTCTCCCAAATTGGTCCAATGTTTTTTAATCACACAGCAACAATTTTGAAATGGAAGAAAAAACATTTGTCAGACACAACAAATAAGGGTAACTTAGGTGGGATGGTATGCAAGCATTGCACTTTCTCCTGTGTGTTTCTGTCTTAGCTCTGCAAGACTAAAAACAAGAAAACATATACCCCACTTTTTGTCCACTAACCAAATGATATTATCACCAGCTCCCTCTGTAACAACTATAGAAAAAATGGTTAGATGGATGTTTGTTCCTGTAACATTAAAAAGACACAGATATCTGTCCTGGACTGTTTTTTACTTGTTGCCTGTGTACTAATGCATCTCTCTTGCACCACTGTCTCTTAAAGAATGTCTCAATCATGTAAACTTACCAAATAAAAAGTTTCAAAGTTTAAACAAAGAGGGAACAAGAAGTGGATAGGGTGAATTAGAATGTCAAGTTAACCTAATATGCATGTTCTTTGACAGCTGCAAGAAAGATTATCCAGCTAAAACCTGGGTAAAGAACATAAAAACGCTATCTAGAAGTAATACCTCTGGCATTTGGACCACAAACCTTCTTGTTGTGAAGTAACCTCAGTCACCCCATGCTGGAGAGCATAAAAGAAGTTAATTATTATTTTTAGAACTAGATCTGTAACCAGGTGGCAAGAAAAAAAACTTTATGTTCACTCACACAATTTTGAGATATTAAGCCAAATTATTACCACTCACACATTGTTCATGTGAGATTAGATCACTGTAAATAGCAAACGTTTTCATGGTTTCTACTGGAAGATTATCCAGTGATAACAGAAACATAGAGAAAAAAACATAGTTAAGTGGGCATTATTTAGTGTGGTAGAAAACAGAAACCCTCTATGTTTTTTTCATTTGTAACAGAAATTTGATTTTAGATCAAAAATCATCAAGTCAAACTGAATGCAATAGTCTACATTTAGGCCCCACTTGTCATGATTTTGAGGTATGATAACACAAAAATGCAAACTGAGATGCAAGAGGTAGGAGTTGAAAGGTTCAATGAAGATAAACAATAACAAAAACTTGTATAGAGGGATGAACTATGGCAGAAAAACAAGAGGCAACAGGAGATGACATGGATAATAATACATATGACACATAGCAACGGAAGGAGCCAGTGGAGAACAATGTCACTGGAGAGCGTAAATATACTGAGGAGGGAGTGGAACTGACAAAGGAACCAGAAGAGCTAATTACAGGTGCGTGGATGGAGCTGGGGAAAGAACAGGTGGGGGCAAATGAGAAAATTATTAACTTGGAAGGTGAGTGGAATGGAAGACTGAGATGAAAAATAAACAATGAAAGGAGAATGAAAAGGAGAAAAAAACTGATCCCAATAAAACAGTAAATAGAAAGAAAAACAAACAGAAATAAAGAATAACTAGACAGAGAATGAACTAACACAGTAAAACCTAAACATAAGTAAATAAACAGCTAAGAAAAGACTGATCTAAATACAAGCAAAATGGTAGAAAACAAAGAAAAACTAAGAATAAGCCCAAATAATAAAAAGCTGATTAAAAATGAAAACCTAGGAGAAAACAGAAAACCAAAAACCAAAACAACCCAGGATCCATATACCAATTTGTCTTTTTTGTCTAGCAAAATGGAAACTATAAATGTGAAACATTTAGCAAAATTCACATGCAAAAACAAGCTTATTGGAGAAGATAGGAAAAAGAAGAATAAAAGGCACTGCAATTTATTTCTGAAATGTCTTCACTTCCATATGCCCAACATGTTATCCTGAGAAACCTGATATGTGATGGGGGAGAACTCAGTTTTAATCTCATGTTACTAAGCAGTTGGAGAGGCAGGGAGTCTGGAGATTAGTGCCTATCATCTGACCACAATGCTCGGCCAGGGAAAGGGATTAAACTGAAATAAATGCAGCACTTCTCTGTAAACACCAGAATTACATATAAGGTGGGGTGTTTCTCACCTAAGTAATGCTCAGTGCTATTTCCTTCAATGACACTTTTTTTTAGATTTTATTTTCAAATATTAAAACACACAAATGTAAATAGGACATACATGGTTCAAAGTCCAACTTTGTAGTTTGCCCTCCATTGATATACAGAGCCTTACTATTCATTTAAAGACTCAAAGGCACATGTATATTTATAGATTCTGAAATAATAGATCCTGAAACGTGGTTTTACACTTTAATAGAAACAGTAGCTGAACTTACTCAGTAATACCTTTTGATATTGTGTAAAGATTAGAGCTTTTCTCTGTTCTGGAGCTAAAACTGTCTTTCTTTCAGCAAGGTAGGACCCGATCCTATTGTAGCCTGTTTCTCCATATCTCTGCTTTGCTCTTTAGAGCTTGAAGGATCAGACAGGTGCCTCTGGTCATGCCATCAGCATAATCGAAGGAACCACAGCCAAGTATTTCATTGTCTTTACTCTAGTCTAGTCTTCCATCCATTGTCTGTACCGACATACCCTTGATGAATTCCAGGAGGATGCCTATCTCCGGGGGTCATTGGGCAAAAGGTAGGGTATACCCTGGAAAGGTCGCCAGTCCATCATAGGTCTTTACAACTGTGCAAAATTTTTATTATTTTTTTTAAACCAGTACAGTGTCATGGTGTGAAAGGTAGAGACGTTCCAGAAAGTATGTGTTTGACCTCACAAAATACAAGAAGGAGAGATCTGCTATTTTTCCAGTTTATATAATCTCTCTCTCAATGATGATGATAAAAAAACTGCCTTAATATTCTGGTGAGAAAAAAACAAATTATTCTATTAATCTTTTGTTTCATTCTTTTCTAAGAAGACAGTACATAAACTGGAGCCTTAATGCTCCTGTGAGGCTTTAGTGAAAACTAAATATATCTGAACAGTACGAATAGGAGCTCATGCTTGTCTGCCAGGTCTAAAAACATTACATGCATGGACATGGACAGTTATATCAAACTCTTAATAGTTCTGCTTCTGTTAAGTGAATACTAAACAGTTTTAAATAAATATGATCTTGGATGGAGATCTGTTTCCTCAGCTTAAAGAACAAAAAAACATACTTTGAGAAATTACGAGTCCTGTATGGTTATGATCATCCAGCAGCCAAAAACTTTTGTTTTATTTTTGTCTTAGTTTTAAAATCTGAATTCAAAATGAGCTCTTTTGTTTAGCTGAAAGGTCAACAAAAGGTCTTGAAAGGTCTTGTTTAAGGTGAAGGCCTATAGACTACTGAAGGACTTTGAAAAAAAGAAGGGAATAAATCATTTTTGAATGCTAATATAAAAACAACAGAAATCACTCCTTGATTGTGTTGTTGAAATATGGTTTTATATCAGTCAGTTGGCTCAAGGATTCAGAATATTGCTCATGAATTTCTGTCATGCTCTTAAGCGCAAACCTTTTATACTTTTATTCCTCTCAATAGGCCACATCTTTGACCAAATCTTTCTCATGTGATGGACTGAAGCAACCTGTCCTTACTAAGATGGAACATAAAAACATATCATGATAAGTTGAAGTTTTACTTTTGAATTTGCTGTTCTGGCACAAAAATCTGCTGCATAAGTGGTTTCCTGTGAAACAGATAACTATCAGACTTGAATAAAACCCTACAAATGCCACTTTTAAGCCAGAGATAATGACTAATTAAAATCAGAAATACTATCATCAAATAATTTCTAACAACATTTATTAATCAGCACAAATCATCTCGTTGTTTGTTGTATGTTAAACAAAAGTAAGCAATCATTGCAAAGAGTAAGGCCAACTGTTTGCTTACTTTAGTAAATTAAAAACATTCTCACTCGAAACAAAAAAGTCTTCTGGAAATGAATCGTAACAACATTAATTTCTAGAGGACACTAAAATAACTGAGTGCAGGAAAAACAACCAACAGTGAAGCACGAAAGAATTTTATGAGTGACCAAATGAAGCAACAGGTCTCAATAACCTTGCTGCTACTTCTATGATGTTCAGCTGTAAACAAGGGCTAAACATTTACATCTGATCACAATGTGGTTGTTTTTTTCAATACAAATTGGGAATAAAGGTGAGTTACAGTTGTTCAAACTGCTGAGGGAGTTGAGGCTGTTTCGGATGGAAAAATGTCAAAAAATACAATGCACTGCAGTTTGTTGTGCAAAGCTGATCCGTGCCCACCACCGAAAGCACCAACAATGGGCATACAAGCATCAGAACTGTACCACAGAACAACAGGAGAAAGTAGCCTGCTCTCATGAATGACCTTTTCTTTCATGTGCACCCAGCCATATGGATCGTGTGGTGTATCTGTTTAAACCTGAAAAGGCATGGCACCAGGATGTACTAAGGAAAGAAAACAAGCCTGTGGAGATGGTGTGATGGTAATGTTCTGCTTGGAAACCTTGGGTTCTGCCATTCATGTGGCTGTTACTTTAACATATACCACCCTAACTCAACATTGCTAACTGAGCATGTATTCTATTTCATGAAAACCATATTCCCTGATGACTGTGGCCTCTTTAAGAAGGATAATCTGTCACACCACAAAACAAAAATAATTCATGAAATGTTTGAGGAGCGCAACATCAAGTCTAAGTTGATGACTAGGCCTCCAGTTTCCCCAAATCTTAGTCCAGTTCAGCATATGTGGGGTTCTGGAATCTAAGTCCAATTGAAGTCAGGGCTCACAACTCACAAGCCCTGAAAGGATTTGTTGCTAGCTTCATGGTGCCAGATGCTACAGCACCCCTTTCAGGGGTTTGGTGGAGTCTATGTCTTGACAGATCTGGGCTGCTGTGACATCGAAAGGGGAACCAGCACAGTGTTCAGAAGGCTGCTATAATGTAATGTCTTATTGATGTATTCTAATAAAAGCTCACTATAACACTGGGGTTTTTTCCCCCCAAAATGAGGAGCCAATATTTTTAAAGATCTGTGTTAAACTTAACCTTAACCTCTCTGCCAGCACAAAATGAAATAAATAAATAAATAAATAAATAAATAAATAAATAAATTAAAAAAATAAATAAATAAAAATATCAAAAGTTTGATTGTTCAAACTGGCTTGCTTTTGATTATTGCCATGTAACTTTTGATAATGTTACCATGGCAATTTTCATTGCAGCATATTGGTCTGTATGTCAACATTAAGTTTTTGTGGGAAGAAAATAAGCCATGAAATGTTTTTCCTTTTTTTCCATGTGGAAATACATCTTCACAACCCGGCGGTTGCGTTCCTCATCCCACAAACCTAGGACACCATTTTGAATTGATGGATAGAAGTCAAGAACCAAAAAAAAAACCTCAAAAAAACAAAAAAACCTTCCTGAAAAAAAACCACAACTTCTCACACAGTGGGCAGATAGAGATTTTGGTGTTGTTGTGTATCACTGGATCACTGGACATCACTGGATCATGGCAAATTTGGAAAACCACATCGTGAAGCGTGAAAGCAACCATGACCCTGCTGGGCTTTTGGTACTCATTACAAAGTTTTTCCTTGCTTCTTTCTTGACTGCCCTAACAATGATAGTGCCAAAAGTATCACATTGGTGATGGGACATTTCTTCACAACCTGCAGAATTTCCCTAGCAGAAGTCCATATGTTCCATTTTATGCAACACCTTTACCCTGGCACAGTGCTATGATCTTCGCAGTCAAAAGAAATCATCCATACAAATTTTAAATCAGTTTGTTTTTCTAATGGGCATGTTATGTATGTCCTTTTTTTAACACGAGAAGGCCAAAGCTAAAATCTGAACTGATGACCTTCTAGCTGTGAGGCAATGATGTTAACCACTCAACCCACCACCCAGCTGCAACAATCAAAAAACTGTTTCCTAAGACTTAATTTTAAATGTAATAATCATTGTTTCACAATAAACATGTTAGTCAGAAGGGTTTGTTCCTTAGTCTCTCTTTGCTATATACAGCTTAAAAGGCGTATTGATAGAAGACATTTAATATTCACAATTCTGTTATGTAGCAGAAGTTTTCATCTAGGGTTTTGTGCCTATAATTACCAGTTATTACTAAACAAAAGCCTTTATTGTTATTGTGTGGCTAGTGAAGGATTTAATGGCAGGCCAATCGGCGTCTCCTTAACTGAGCATTATCCAGACGGCTGAGCTCCTACTCTGCTATTCACTCATTAAATGTTTTAAATCACTTATATTTTTCTCCTTAAGAACAGCCATTAAGTCTCTCCTTTTCTAGGTTTAAAGGATAAACACATTCTCCCTCACTAAGCCAAACACAGTTTTGTTTAACCGAACAAATCCCGTCATTCTCTCACTTGTTCAAAGCTTTAAATCTTAATTTCTCAAAGTGTTTATTTATGATTGACTTTTTATGATTTAGTCTGTTGTCTCTGCATTTTAATGTTTTATTCTTTTTGAATATTTTGCCCTGTCTCATCTTTTTTTCTGTATCCTTCTGACTCTTTTTCTCTCCATTCCTCAGGCATCAGGAATAAACACATGCTTTCTGGAGTGTTTCTCCCCATCCATAGCTCCACTTCACCTCTGTATTGTTGGGTCTCTGGACCTGTCCATTTCCCATTTTGTGTTGCTCAAAAGGGTGTGCTTGAAAAACAAAGAAAAAAAACTTTAGGAAGGTGATTAGAAAGCGTTCTTTTCTTATGCCTTGTAAAATGTTGAACTTGATATTGGGCTATTGCAGGAAAAAAGAAACTGTTGTGTAATGTAAGAAGCAGAAGAAAGAAATATGTACAAAATTTAAAGCCTTAAACAGTCACCAGGCTAGCATAGGATAGCCAAGTCCAGGCCTCCAGTGCTGCTGTCCTGTAGCTTTTAGATACACCCCTTTTCCAATACACCCGAATAAAATGACATGTTGAGGAGGGAATTCAGCCATTTGATTCAAATGTCTTGGAGCAGGTATGTGTCTGAAAGTTACAGGATAGTAGTCATGGGTCATGCTCAAAATCGTCAGTGAATCAGAAGAGCTGACTCCCATTGAGTTAGAGCCAGCTCCCTACATTTTTCCCCTTTCGCTGCTCAGCTCTTTCTCTCAGTCGCTCCTCCCTGCTCAAAACAGGACTTATTTTGATTGGCAGCATAGCGATCTTGTGGCCAATCACATGTGAAGATATGGAATCGTGCCATTGTGTGAAACAAAGCAGAGAGGGGAACAGATATGACAGTCAGGTGGAGAATCTGTCCGTCCCCTCAGTGAGTAGACTGATGAGGAGAGTGAATTGCAAAAACCCATAAATAAGATTGTTACCTGTAAACAGACAGGTTGACATGTTTGTTTAAAGATATTGAGAATAGCAGAGCAGAGGACATAGTTTGGTAACTGGTTCGGTTCTGTTTTTGTCATGGTTCTGTTCAGTAGATTTACTTGCAGGGTTTTGTTAATTTGTTTTTGTGTTTCATAAAAATTAAAAGTTTGATTAAAATGTTATACAAAAGTAAGAATGTCTGCTTTTGTCTCAAAGTCATAAAATTAAAGGATGCAAAAGGATTTAATAATGTGCAAAACATTCTGATTTGTCTCGATAAGCCAAAATATGAGGCAACAGATGATAATAAATTAAGAAAGGGAGCAGAAAGAGCCGGCTCTTCTCTGGGAGCTGTGCCTCAAGAACCGGCTTTCTGAAAAGAGATGAACTTCCCATCCCTACAGGATAATAGCTCTACAGGACTGTACTTGGGCAACACTGAGCTAGGAGGATGAACATTGCTCTCAGGGATGAGTTGACAGAAAATAATAACTCCTAACACAGAACCAAATATGTATGCATTGAGTTTTTCCACATTTTTTCATGTTACAACAAATTTGAATGTATTTTTGTGGAATTTAGATTATATGCCAATGCAGTGAAGTATGTACTGTTAAGTGGAGGGAAAATGAAACATTGCTTACAAACTTTTTTACCAAACACTGAAAAGTTTGGCATCCATATGTATTCAGCCACCCTGAATCAATATTTTGTAACCTGCCCCCCAAATATAAAAAAGCAGATAAATCTACAAATGTATACCTCCACCAGTTCTTCAAATCTAGAGAATGAAATGTTTTGCCCATTCTTCAATTAAAAGTAGTTCAACCTCAGTCCTATGTGGTGGGAAAATATTTGTGAACAGAAATGTTGATCTCTTTGCCCTGTGATGGACTGTTTCTCCCCAATGATCGCTGGAGTTAGGCACCTGCAACTTGCAAAGAATAGCAGATATAGACATTAGATGGGTAGATGTTTGTCTCTTGCCACAGATTTTCAACTGGATTCATGTCCAGACTTTGACTGAAGTATTCTAAAGCTTTGCTCGATTTGCTTTGGAAGTGAGAGCTCAAATTAAATCAGACTCAAGGTAACCATGTTCTTGCTGAAAGTCAGAAAACCAGGTAAGTTTGCTAATTCTGGTGGTGCGAACCAGTGTCAGTTTTCAGATGAATGGAGATAAAATGCAATGCAACTGTGCAGAAAATACATATCCTAGTCTCTGCAACAAGCAGGGGATAGCTATAGAACTCCACATGCAAAAAAGCTATAGAAAACGTGTGTTGGCCAGATGTCATGTCAACCTAATATTTTCTGTCTTTGACTGTTTTTTTAAAAACAGTCACGGAAAAATCTGAAGGCCATCTGTCATTTTGATGGATTACAATTCATACCCCAGACCACTTGATGCAGACATGCAGACATTTTCAAATTTACACACAGAGTACATCAAGGAGGTAATTAAATCATGAAATCAATCAATCAAAAAAAAAAAAAAAAAAAGATTCCCATCAGAGCATCATCTGAGACCTGGACACCGTACTTAATGCGTCTCGTTATCAGGTATCTGACAGCTCGTTGAAGAGTTATAAAAAGGAGGGTTTGGAGCATGTCTGTGACTACTACAAGTCACAGACCAGTGAAGCTGAACCACTGGTACCAAATGAGCGAATGCTGCGAGATTTTCTCCTACTGAAGCAAGGGCTTGCGTGATCAGGAAACCCTGCGTTCAGAGACTCTTGCCGATTTCTGATCTCTTCAATATAATATCAATATCACTTCCCATATTAAAAACTGCCACTGGGTCTAACTACAATTAGCAATGCATTCACAAATCTGCCAGTAACACCGTGTGATACAAACCATAAAAAGTGCCAATAAATTCTTAAAACCTGTGTTACAGTCACTGACGTGTACGGGCTCATTTGATGAGAACTCTTTTTTTTCTGCTTTGTTTCAGGTCTCCTTCATCTGAACTCACATGTCTGTTGCATGAACTGCATAAAACGTGCTTTCACTAAGTGGCATGTTGCTTTATCGTATACCTTGAACTGAAGAGATCTTATCGAATGCTGTTTGTTCAACCATATCATGGTGTATTTATAGCTATGTACTTTTGCAGTTTTGTAAGTAAAGAGTGTGCTTGAAAAGACTGTGCTTGAAATGTATAAACCAACAGAGAAATCAGAGGGTTTCATTGCTGTTTTTGCTGTCAATACTTTTCTCCTGTTTTGTGACCAGGGAGCTCAGATATTGTGGCTTTATCTCTTTGTCAGGAAGTTTGTTTTCCGTTTCTAGTTAGAAATAGGGGGGGTTGTGTATTATGTTGTCTTTGTCCAGCCTGAAGCTTAAAGGTTGCCTGTGCATGTTTTTTTCCTGGTGTTCTTTGGGTTATTTTACTCTGTTTAGTTGAAAATAAATTATTTTTACAGCAGTAAACTGTTCTGCAGTTTTTAGTTTTAGTTCTATTTATGTATGTTACCCATTTCTAAACAAAAGCAGCCACGCATTCAGCAATTTACAAGTAAATATCATTTACTCTGCAAAAAAGAAAATTAAAGGAATGCAATTGACAGTTTTTTGTCTATTTTGATTATAGGAAGCATATTTGTAACAAAATGAATCTCAAAAAACTTTAACAGAAATCCCCACCACATCCTCTGTGGATTTGGACAGGGCTAAACACCACATGGCCTCTAATAAGCCAGATTGAACACTCCTGTGTGAGCTTTCATTTCTGTTGTCTTTACAACATCACAATTTAATTCAGCAAGCACAGCCGAGAGACACAAATGAAGAGATGAACATAACATAATCCAAAAAAGACAGAGTGCACAATGCTGATAGAGGAAAGGAAAAACAGAGTAGGAGGGAAAATACAATTGAAGAACAGTGTATATAGAGGCAGATAAACAGGGAAAGTGTAGCACTCTTCTTCTTGTTGCAGTATTGAACTAGAGTCTTGTTCTGATGGGTATTGATGGACAGTAGACTGGTAATGTTGTCCAGTGTTTTCTGGAAGCTCTCCTCACTGCCTTACAGCAGCATTAATATCACTCTGAAGACTGTTTGGTGGATGCTTTTAAACAAAGTGCAGTCCATAGGTGAATAAAAAGAGGTTACTGGCACACTGAAGTAAGTACAAGTTTAGCAGCTTGAATTTTTGTAGTTTAAGATGAATTCTGTACAATCTTTACTAAAACACAAGCTTTTATTGTGGTTTTAGTACATCTATGCTTATTTAACAAAACTCTAGGTTTGGTTGCACAGTACTGCAATTGTTAGCACTGTTGCCTTGCAGCAAGAAAGCCTTAGGTTCAAGTCTCAGACAAAGGCCTTTCTGTATAGAATTTCCATGCTCTCCTTGTGCATGTGTGGATTCTTTCTGGGTTCTGTCTCTACTTTGGTGTTTTCCCACTCCACCAAAACATGCTTGTTTGGTTAATTGGTCTCTTATAGGGTTTTTAGTTCTGTACTAGTGTGATGGACCGGCAACCTGTCCATGGTGTACCCCACTACCCTCATGCTGGAGATAAGCCCCTTCTCCGCTGTCAAGTCTCAATCGAGCTGTTTAATGTCTGGTTTGGTTTGGTTTTAGCTGGTTGTGTCTCCATTGGCAGTGTGTTTCTCACTAAGTGGGCATGAATATGACCAGGAACATGGGCGGGCGGGGATGTTTGAACGTAGGCAGGCTGTGAGAGCACAGGAATCCTAAAGCCTGCCTAAGTACTGTTGCTGACAGTGTCCCTCCTTTAAAGACCATGGTGTACCTGTCTTCTGATAGCTGCTTCCAGCAATTATCCTCAAACTGGTTTCTCAAACAAGACATGAGTTCACACTCCAATAGCCTACACAGTTACCAGATCTTTATCAAATAAAGCACATTAGAGGTGTATTTTCTAATCCAGTAGTGCACTTTTGGGATGTGGTGGAACAAGAAATTCAAATCATGGATGTGCAGCCATTGTATCTTCAGTGATTGCATTATGCTGTCATGTCAAGATGGACCAAAATCACTGAGGAATGTCTCAAACAACTTGTTGAATCTACGGCACAATGATTTAAAGCAGTTTTAAAAGCAAAATGGTGAATAAATGGTTACTCCCAATCTACAGCAATTACTCAGTGATAGTCCACCAAAACTGAGAAAGAAAATAATGTGTAACTGGAGGTTTGACCTGGAAGGGGCAGGTAGTTTTTAAAGAGTAAGAATGCAAGTGGAAGAAAACTGTCGAGAACACAAAATGCCTCATAGACCTACAAATTCTAAAAGAGAAACCAATAAGACTAGAGGTGTAGAAAACCTCTAATTTTTTTCATATTTCATTGAGAGATCAGAGAAGCTACAACAGTAAATAAGTCAAAATCACTTCAATAAAGACTTGATGAGCAGCAATTAATGCATACCAACTGCTGATGTCTAGCTATTAATCTTAGAGAAACCAACATGTGTGAAAGTGAATTTTGTTTTCTCAGCTGCCATTAGAAAGAGCTTCTTTTTTTCATTTGTTTTTTATGCTTTATTTAAAAAGTGAGCAGGAAACACAAGAAGAAAATCAACACATTATAAACTAAATGCAGCCCAAAGTGCTAGAGGTAACACCAGTTGTCGAGAGTCACTCAATGACAAAATTCAACCTCATTGATTGATTCTATTTTCTCCTACTTTATTGATTTAAAATAGAATGGTGAGATGCTGAATATATGCCTCAAATAATGGTTGGTATGGAAACAAGGTGCCTTCATAGCCTTTAGAGATTCAACATTCCCTTCAGATAGGGCTTGGCAAATAGTCAGTGGCAATGAAAACTACATTTCTGAATTTTCACTTTGTACTCTACCTGCAAGCATGAGTGTTAATTAGTTTGCAAAATGCCAGAATAAAGAAACAGAGATTTTGGTCAGAATTTTACATATACTAAGACAAGCAACAGAAAAGCCAGATTATAGTTTGCAAATCCACACAAACAAAAAATATTAATTTCTGACACCTCTCATGTGGTCTGATGACACTAAAACTGAACTGTTTGCCTGAAGAAACCATCCCAGCAGTGAAGTATGGACTGGAGGCCTTGTGTTGTGTGATTGTTTCTCTGTCAGTGAGACTGGTGCACTTCTCAAAATAGGGGATATCAGTAAAGAACAGTATGTAGAAATACTGAAGCAAAACTCAAAACATCCACCATGAAGTTAAAACATGAGCATAAATTGATCTTCACAACAGAAAAAGATCATAAAAAAAATAAAAATAAAAACATCACCAACTCAGTTAACATCACCAACTCAGTTACAGAGGCTTAAGGAAAAGTTAAGGTTTTGGAGAGGCCTTCACAAAGCTCAGAACTCAGTCACTTAAAAGTTTATGGACATTCCTGGAAAAGTGTTTGAGAGCAATGAGGCCCACAAACCTGTCACAGTTACAGCAGTTCTGTAAGTGAAGCACAAAGTCTAAGTTACAAAGACGAATTAGCCAAAATTAATGCAAAATATTGTGAGAATATTGTGGAAGTACATCCAAAAAAGTTTTATCATACAGTTTACTGCTGAATATTAAGGAAATGTATGTAAATGTCTGACTTTAAAGAAAGTAATAGAAAAATTCCCCCTTAGAATATTCTGGTACATAGGAAATTGAAATAATTTTGGTAATTCTAAATTATTTAAAACAGTAAAAATTTAGTCCGATTTAATGTCAAACACTGGAAAAAATGATTGTTTGATTCAAACATCTATCCATCCATTTTCTGTACCTGCTAATCTTTGGAGAGTAGTGGGGGAGCTGGTGCCTATCTCCAGCAGTCTTTGGGCAAGAGGCGAGGTATACTGTGGACAGGTTGCCAGTCCATCACAGGGTAACATAGAGACACAAGGGACAAGCAACCCTGCACACACACACACACACACACACACACACACACACACACACACACACACACACACACACACACACACACACACACACACACACTCATACCTAAGGGCAATATAGCAAGACCAATTAACCTAACATCTTGTTTCTGGACTGTGGGAGTAAGCCGGGGTACCTGGAGATAACCCACACTGGCACAGGGGAAAACATGCAAACTCCATGCAAAAAGACCACAGGCTGGAAGTTGAACCCAGGACTTTGTTGCTGCAAGTCAAAATGGATACCGACTGTGCAGCCTTATTTCAAACAGTGTATGTAAATATTTTTCAGATATGTTTTATGTATAAATGTAAATTCAATCTATTCTCATTCTAAGGGTGTCAAATACATTTTGTCAAAGGATGTACAAAGTGTATAGCTGTGGTCAGAAGTTTACTTCTACTCATCATGAGCATGAATGATATTAATTTTGAGCTTTTAATTATTTATTTACACTTTGTTCAGCATGGAATGACTATAGGGTCACATTTGATTGCAATTACTTTCACAACAAAAATTGGGTAGACGAGTTGTATTTCATTTCTATGGATTTTCTCTAATCCACACAGGATTATTATGAGCTAATATATGTGCATTTAACTACACTAATCCTTGGTTAAAAGTCCCTTTGTAAGATGCACCTTGACCATGCACTTTTTGCAGACATTAAGAAACTTCTGGCATAATTCAAGCTAGATATTTGACCACTGTTGTAATCTGCTGGAGTTCATATGAATCAGGTGCTTTCCTGGCACTGTTCCAGGTGTTGGGCATATTCCACAAATATTTAACATGACTGAGTTCAGAGTTTAGTGAAATCTGTTTCAGAAGCTTAATGTTAGCCTGCTTTATCCAGTCCAAAACCAGTTTTGATATGAGCTTGTGACCTTTGTTCTCTTTTTAAATCCAGTTATGACTAGCTCTGAAGTGTCTAGCTGATTTGAGGTGAAGTCATGTTCTCTTTCATTATTATTTCATTACTTCTGTGCAATAAACAGAGCCTCTGGCAGCTATAGCTTCACAGCATGACGCTATCACCGCCATGCTTAACAGCTGATTGTTCTTACATTTAAAAGACTCAACTCACCAAACAGCTCTGTCTTTGTTTTGTCTGACCATAACAGTTGTCTTTAGAAGATTTTCAGCTTGTTCATGTAGGTAGCTGGACATTTTAACCGAGCTTGAAGGTGATGATGTTTGAGGAGGCGCTTGCTTTTTGGTTGGTATCCTCTAAATCTGTAAAAATGTAAAATTGGCTTCATTGTAAACGATGACAATGGTTCTTTAGCAGTTTCCAGTTAATTGCAGGGATTTGGCTTCATTCTGTTTGGTTCTTTTTCAACATTCTAAGCAATTTATCTTTATTTGTAGGTGACAGTTTCACTTTTCTTTCAAACTTTGTAAAATGGCAACATTTTCTCAAAAGAATTTCAAAAAAATTTGTAATTACATTAAAAACTATTTGAACTGATGGTGTTGGAATCTGCTGGTGCTTAGAAATGGCTTTAAAACACTTTTCTCAAATTGTGTAAATCTTTAATGTCAAATGTAGAAAACAGTTACAGATGGGCTAACTTTGATGACCACTTTAAAAAGAAAGAAACTAAATCCAAATGCAGTACTTTTTAGCTGAACTCTCTAGTATATTTTACAGCTGTATGTGTGGCCTTTCTGATTGCTTTAACTAAGGTGATGTGACCCTTCTGTACAAAATGTTGCACCACCTGCCTACAGACTGCATGTTAGGCAAGTTCTGCCTAGTATAAGGTTAGCTGTAGTGAAAGAATATAATGCTCACATGGTAAATGGACACTTTTTTACTCACATCAACCAATCAAAGTGCTTTTAAACTGCAAGTCACACTCACCCATCACAAATGTTCACATTTATACACCAACCCAAAGATCAGTAAGCAACTTGGATTTCAGTGTTTTGCCAAATACACTTTGACATGTGGTAGGGGTATTCTTTGATCAAACTTGCAACCTTTCAAGTGCCAGGCCAGTACCAAAAGAAACTTTGCAACTTTCTGTTTAAATAAGTAGGACATCATGGATGCGGGAGTTGCAGCACTTTACATGACCAGCAGGCTAACAGAGGGGCCACAGGTGCACATTTTTGGAAACATGAGTCCTAGAATTGGAAACACACTGAAATTCTTTGCAGATGGAGGAAATTTGAAATGTAACGTTCCAATAAAAGTGCAAGCAGGAGGATCTGGTGGGAGGTTTGTTTGACTCTGGGTGAAGATAAGAAGAACCGACTGTTAAAAACACTATGACTGCATGTGCACATTATCACACAGTACATAATAGATATCTGCAACATTAAATTAATGGAAAAAGTTTTTGTTTGTGTTGAATTTCAAACAATAAAATGCAGCAAGTCCACCAGACCCACAAATACTGGCTGAGTAACTGATATATGAACACCACACAAGGCTTGAAATCTGTCATGCTTGGATCTTTATGCTGCATGACACAAATGAGAAATTCAAACCATTTTCTTGACTTATTGTCCCTCCAAACATTTTATTTATTCTGTTCTTTGTCTTCCAAAACTGAAATTAGTTGCTGATGAGTGAGACACAGCACCTGCATACACAGCACAATGTGTTTGGAAAAGAAGAGTTACCAGTATTAACTTAAAAAAAAATCCCTAAGACTAATGAAAATCTGGGTCTGTTTATCTGAACAACACAAAAGCCTTCTATTCATTTCTCTCAGTGGGAAATCATAAAGAAATATGTCCAAATTTTCTGATGGGTTGTGTCTAAAATATTTCAAATACACACTAAGCTGCATCAGCTGAGAGGATCTTTGGTGATTCATGAAGTAAGCTGTCACCTGATCACAGCTGGAGCAAATGTAACACATTACAAACTACTGTTGCAGAGCTCTTGTAGATAACAACTTAAAAGAGCTTGTTTATGACATGGTTCTTCGTACATGTCAGTTTTTTATAACCATACAGCTGAAAAAAGACATTTACATATATTGTATAAAAATTCAACTTTTTTCTAAGTGTCATCCTTTAAATTAGACTAAACGTTTTTGTTTTAGGTGACTTATAATTATGAAAATAATGTTTTGTTTTGTTTTTTTGCTTAATTTGTTTTAGAGAATTTCTTTTATTTTTCTATGAATCCACCACTTTACATATCTGTACTTAGTGTTTGGTAAAATTCCTTTTTAAACCTGATGACAGGTAAATTTTGTTGTCCATCCTTCCACAATCTTGGGATAATAGTTTGCAGGAATTTGGACCATTCCTCCTGACACAACAGCTGTAACTGCATCAGGTTTGTAAGCCACCTTGCTTGCACACACACTTTTTCAGCTCTGCCTGCAAATTTTCCACAGAATTGAGATTAGGGATTTTGTGATGGCCACCTCAAAACGTTGGCTTTGCTGTCTTTAAGCTACTTTGTAACTAATGTGGCCGTATGAATAGGGTTATTGTCCATTTGGTTTCAGCTGTAGCTATGTATTTGTTGTTTAAGTAGGACCTTAATAAATATTAGATATTTGGAATATAGTATCCTACATTTTCGAAGCTCAGAGAACTGATTCTTTCAATAAACTCAAAGAAAATTCTGATCAATGTACCACCTGTCTGAGGATAAGAACAGTTCAAACCTAAACCCTGATACATAGTAATGCTCTGTGCGTGTGACTGGCAGCATGTCTCTTGCATACTTTTCAAAGACAGCAGCTGCAATAGCAGTTTGCGTATGGCTCGGTGGAATGTGTGAATGGAAAGTAAAGGAGCTGCACTGAAGACACATTGGCATTCTCAGGCAGATTTGTCTCCAATATGATGCAGGGAACACGTAAAGCAACTGGAACATTGTGACACACTTGCAGATGGGGTGCGGGGGCTGGGCAGAAAGATAATCAGGGCCCAACCTTTGCCCTTGATTCTTCTCTCACCAGCTCCTCTTCACACCTCCTATGAGCAGACATCTCTGGCATACCTCTGATTATAGTCTGCTGGTTATAACAATTATATATAGTTCAGAGTGCAAGAACAAAGGTTTGCAAATCATGGCCAATCTTTTTTGATGTGCTAAATCCATCCATCCATCCATTGTCTTGTTGACTTGTCCAAGGTCAGGTTGTGGTGTTAACAGGTCAGTAGGGAAATTTAGATATCCCTTTCCTCAGAGACACTGTTCAACTTGTTCTTTGGGATCCCAGGGCATTCCCTGTCCAGAAGGGATAGAGTTGAAAACAGATATTTACATATATTGTATAAAAAGACATATAACCTTTTTAGCTCACTGCTTAACAAATATATATACATAAAATACTAAACCTTTCCTCCTTTTGATGAATTAGGTTTATCAAAAAGCTCAATTTGATTCCAAAATCATGCCAGAAAGTTGTTTTATTTCTTTCTGCAAATTCACAAGTTTAGATATACTAAAATCATTATGCTTTTCAACTATCTGAGAAAGCCCAAATGATAATGTCATAGCTCTATGAGCTGATCCTAGGATCATTCATGTTTAAGTTATTTGGAGGTGCACATGTGGATGTATTTTAAGGCAACACCTCAAATTTACTGCATCCTTGGATGACATTATTGAAAAATCTAAAGAAATCAGACAAGATATTAGGAAGGGAACTGTGGATCTCATAAGTATGGTTCATCCTTGGGTGCAATTTCTAGCTACCTCTGTTGAAATATAAGCATGAACATCATGGGAATGTCTAGTCATCACAAAGGGGATGAGTTCTGTGTCCAAGTAATGAATGTGTTTTTATACTGAAGGTGCATATCAACATCATCCCAATGTGGACTATGAGAGTGGCAACACTATGTTGTCGGGGTTGTTTTGCGATAGGAGAGACTGGTGCACCTTAAAGAAATTACATCATGAGTAGAGAACATAGCGTAAAAAATACTTTAGAACCTCAAGACAGACACAAAGTTAAAACTTGGGTGAAAATGCATCTTTAAAACCAACAATAAACCTAAGTCTACAACCAAAGTGGCAGTTTTCCAACAAAAAAGGTTTTATTTCCCCAAAATACCAAATTCAAACAATTAAGACAGGGCCCTTAAGAAAGGTCAAATGAAGAAACTAAACTCACGCCATCACAGCACAACTTCTAACTATTCAAACAAAATAAACTGACCTAACACAACAAATGGGGCTTAAATACAGGCTGATCAGATCAGACTGACACACTTGGGAGAGGGGAAAGAGACATCTGTTTACAAATTTAACTAATAAAAAGGAACTAAGCACACAGTTAGATTAAGAATTAACTTAAATGACCAATAACTAAACATAAAGTCAACCAAAAAAGCAAATCACAAAGCAAAAGAACTTATGCAAGAATTAGAAAAAAAGCTTAACATAGTATCATCCAATCAGCACTTCCTTGATCAGAGTGGTAACTAAATGTGCACCCTACAAATAGAACTAATGTATTTCAATATTGCCAAACAAATTAAAATACACAAACAAAACCTAAATCTGTGTGCTACAGTAAGCCTGATATGTGAATGGAAACAAAGAAAACTCATAGTGGATGTGTTGGTGTGTGGGGTAACAGACTGTGTGACTGCAGGTATAGCTTTCAGTACTCTGCTTTTTATCATCATAATGCCCCTCATATTGACAAAGCACACAAAGGTAGAAATGTAAAGCAACATGAATTTTGTTCAAATAGACATATATCAAATAATCGAGTACTGGAACATTACAAACAAAACAACCCCTTTTCCTGCTTTCACATCAGCTCAACTCATAACATGACATGTATCAATAAACCTTGACTACCCATTAACCTGTTGCCCAAGCCACTGTTCTGAATCTGTTTTACAGCCATCATAATCTGGCTCCTCACACTCAAAGGGTCTTCTAAGAAGAAAATGTTAACTTGTTGGCTAATATATTCCAGCCTGCTGTCAGAAACAGAGTAAAATAAAGAAAGGAGGGAAGCACTTACATTTTATAGCTTTATAAGAGGTGCTACATTGTGTTATCAGCTTTATTATCAGCTTTATTGCAACACATCCACATCACAGATTTACATGAGTGGGTTTGTGCTGGTTTATTTTACAACGTGATATCACACAGATCTTCAGACAGTGTTGCAACCAGGACATTTTTGGGAAATAACCATCTGTTGCAAAATCAATGTCATAAAAACAGGGAGTAAAGTGACATTGCACTAATTTAAAATGCATTAACATTTAAGATTTTACCTGATTTAGAGAGGAAAACCTGTACTAAAAATTTGGTCATATCTGTATGTCAAAAATTGATGAACAATTTTGCTTTGTTGGCAAAGTAATATCATGCTGATCATTTACTGCACTTAAAACTACTTTTACGTACTTTCCACAGCTCATACAAATCTGGGAAACAACTATATTGTCTTGCTAATTTAACTCCACTGAATATTGTTTGCTTAATAATTATAGTTTAAATTTAAAATTATTTTCTTTCAACCAAGAAATTTGTATTTGGTAGGAAGTGAGGCAGGGATGTCTGAAAAGATTAAACAGATTAAACAAGATGAAAAGAAAAGTAAAAGCATTTGCTTTTATTTTTGAGGTTTGAAAGAGGACTCAAATGCAGAAACTGACCATGGTGCAGATGAGTAGAGTCTTTAATAACCTATAAAACAAGGAGATCTTGCAGTTTTTTGTGGCACTAATGGCCTTTATTGAACAGTAGCTGGACAAGGGGAAGACATGCAGCAAATAACTCCAGAACAGGAAACGAACCAGGGACAACTGCGTTGAGGATTGTGGTCTCTGCATATGGTCCGCCTGCTCTACCACTGAGCCATGTGGCACCCAAACTTGCTGGTTTAACACAAGGAGAGGAGGACATGGAAACCAGAGGAGCCTAACGGAAGAATCCAGAAAGGAACAATGTAAAACAAGGAGCTTAAATACTGAGGCAGGGGTGGAGAATGACATTGGAACCAGGTGAGCATGGAGAATTTGGAGGTGGGGTAGATGACTAATTAACATGAAAACTCAAAGGGACCTGAATTAGACACCAAAGGTGAACAAGTTTAACACTCTATCATAAACTAAAATGCACAAAAAGAACATAAGAAGATTTAAGAGGCCAACATAAAGGAGTGACCAAATAAGACCTAACCTCAATAAAGAACACATAGGAATAAAATTAATATAGAAAGAACAAAATGATGATAAGAACTAAATATGGCAAAACTTCAATGAAAAACAACTCAGAAGTGATCAAAAAAGTCAAGTCAAGTATATATGTATGGCACATTTCAGCAACAAGGCAGTTCAAAGTGCTTTACATAATAAAAACATCATACAGTCACCAATTATGAAACAATAAATAAACATTACATTTTGTGAAATGCCATCATCAAAATCATCAAGTAAATACACACCAAATATGTTGATCTATGTTCCACTTACTACTAATCAAAGGCAACTCTAAACAGGGTAGTTTTTTCCCTGCTTTAAAGGAACTCAGTGTTTTGGCTGTTTTGCAGTTTTCTGGGAGTTTGCTTCAGATTTGTAGTGCATAGAAACTGAATGCTGCTTCTCCATGTTTGGTTTTGGGGATGCAGAGTAGACTAGAACCAGAAGACCTTAGTGGTCTGGAAAGTTGATACAATGACAACTGATCTTTAATGTATTGTGGTGCTAAGCCATTCAGTGATTTCTAAACTAACAGTACTCTCTGAGCTACAGGAAGCCAGTGGAAGGACTTTAAAACCAAGCGAGCAGCAGCATTCTGGATCAGCTGCAGTTATCTGATTGATTTTTTTAGATAGACCTGTGAAGACACTGATGTAGTAATCAATGCGACTAATGATAAACGCATGGATGAGTTTCTCTAGATCTTGTTGGGACATTAGTCCTTCAATCCTGGTAATGTTCTTCAGGTGATAGAAGGCCGACTTTGTAATTGTCTTTATGTGTCTCTGAAGGTTCAGGTCTGAGTCCATCACTACACCCAGATTTTGGGCCTGATCACTAATTTCTAGTTGTAATAACTGTAGCTGCGTACTGACTCTTGATTGTTCCTCTTTAGGTCCAAAGATAATAACTTCAGTTTTGTTTCTGTTCAGCTGGAGAATGTTATGGCACCTCCACACACTGATTTGTTCTAAGAATCTGTTCAGTGTTTGGATGGGTTCAGAATCACCTGGTAACACTGTAAAGTAGAACTGTGTAAGCTGTGTAAAAGAAACACAACAGTAAAACAAAACAGCTAAACTTTGTTGATGAGCTCCAAGTCTTTGAGGTTAGAATGCCTCCTTGCCATCACCCTAATGTCTACATCAAGCTGGGCCACTTTGCAACGTTAATAAAATCAATACATAAGAGACATGTTGATAAAGTCAAAACATTACCTTAAACCTAAATTTTCTTGAGGTATCCTTTTGAGCACGACTGTTTCTATGGTTAAATCAATGCATAGCTAAAGCTCTTTACTACAGCTTTATTTGGTAAAACATTTTGAAAGCAGTTTTTATCTTGCATGAAAAGCCACATCTGTGTAGACAATTACTGAACCCCACAATGAGACGGACCCAATAGCTAAGTAAAGACTGAATTTAATTATTTGATTAATTTTGTCCAAGTGACGTTCAGATTTTACATACTTGTTTATAAGTATCTTAATTCATTTGTTTTAATACAAACACCACCAAAAGATCCTTTGATATACATATGTGCCGCAATATATCCTTCTCTGACAGAATTGTATTGTCTTTCGGTTGATGACTTTTCTGTGTTTTTCCTGTGGAACAAATTTGTTTCATCACCTATGAGAAAAGTTATCATGATTGCTCCTATGAACAGCAGCAGCTCCACAGGTACTTTGAACTTTACACAAATGACACAATAATTTCCTTAAAATAAAGTTCATCCCTTTCTTTCATCAGTTTAATTGAGCTGCACCTGACCAATCAACATCCTGAAATGTCCCCATCTTTCCTTTCTTGTTTCCTTTTCTTCCTGTCTCCTCCCTCCTGATCTGTCCCTCTATCTCTTTAAATCTTTCATCCCTCTGTCCATTCAGATATGTTCGCAAATATTTCAGTGACTCCCTTTAGTTTCCTTCCTATATCAAATTCTAATGCAGCAAAGCAAAAAATACAGTTTTTTCTGTCATCAGAAAAATGACTTTTACAAAGAAAACATTTCCTGTTTTATATATATATATATATATATATATATATATATATATATATATATATATATATATATATATATATATATATATATATATATATATATATATATATAAGGCAAGTCCTAAGAAGCCAGCTCAATGGCAAGAACAAGATCCGTGCGATAAACAGCTATGCCTTGCCAGTAATCAGATACCCTGCAGGAATAATAAGCTGGCCAAAGGAAGAGATAAAGACCATGGATGTTAAAACTCGGAAACTACTAACCATGCATGGAGGGTTCCACCCTAAATCCAGCATCCTGAGACTATACGCGAGCCGTAAGGATGGAGGCAGAGGACTAGTGAGTGTGAGAGCCACTGTCCAGGATGAAACATCCAAGATCCATAAATACCTCAAGGTCAAAGCCTCAACCGACGATGTGCTCAGCGAATGTCTCAAACAATGGGGACCAGAGGATGAGGTGCTGGAGGAACCATCATGGGAGGATAAGCCCCTACATGGGATGTACCACCGACAAATAACTGAAGTGGCTGATATCAGGAAATCCTACCAATGGCTGGAAAAAGCTGGACTCAAGGACAGCACAGAGGCACTCATCCTGGCTGCACAGGAACAGGCCCTAAACACCAGAGCAATAGAGGCTCAGATCTACCACACCAGACAAGATCCAAGGTGTAGATTGTGCAAGGAGGCCCCTGAGACAGTCCAACACATAACAGCAGGGTGCAAGATGCTGGCAGGGAAAGCGTACATGGAACGTCATAACCAAGTGGCGGGCATAGTGTACAGAAACATCTGTGCAGGATATGGACTGGAAGCCCCGAGATCTAAGTGGGGCACACCCCCAAAGGTGGTGGAGAATGACCGAGCTAAGATCCTGTGGGACTTCCAGATCCAGACAGACAAAATGGTAATGGCGAACCAACCGGACATCGTGGTGGTGGATAAACAACAGAGGAAAGCCGTTGTGGTGGATGTAGCAATACCAAGCGATTGCAACATCAGGAAAAAGGAACACGAGAAACTGGAGAAATACCAGGGCCTCAGAGAGGAACTGGAGAAGGCCTGGAAGGTGAAGACCACAGTGGTGCCTGTGGTCATCGGAGCCCTCGGGGCAGTCACCCCCAAGCTGGAGCAGTGGCTAAAACAGATCCCAGGAACAACATCAGACATCTCAGTCCAGAAATGCGCAGTTCTCGGCACAGCCAAGATACTACGCAGAACCCTCAAGCTCCCAGGCCTCTGGTAGAGGACCCGAGCTCAGAGGTTGAGAAAGACCACCCGTGGAGGGTGAGAAGGGAATTATATATATATATATATATATATATATATATATATATATATATATATAAACATGATTGCTCATATAAAACTTCAGTTTTGTTTCTGTTTTTTCCACAAGTTGTGGAAAGTTGAGAAACTTTCCACAAGTTTCTCAACAATTTTGTCTTATTCCACCTGACTGAATTGATATAACTGAGTCAGACCCAGATTTTCAGGGCTTTGTGATGGCCACTCCAACACATTGACTTTGTTGTCTGTAAGCCACTTTATTGTTAATTGTTTATTGTTGATAATTTGGCAGTATACTTAGGGTTAGTGTTCATTTTAAAGACCCATTTGTGCCTAAATTTTAATGTCCTGGCTGATGTCTTTAGAGGTTACTTCAATATTTTCACAGTGTTCTTTCCCCATGAGGACATCTATTTTGCAAAGTGTACCAGTTCCTCATTTAGCAAAACAACACAATGCTGCCACTCCAGTAGGGATGGTGTTACTAGGCTTTCAGGCATTTCTCATTTTCCTTACAATGTAATAATGGTCATTATGGCTAGATACTTCAACTTTAATTTCATCAAACCACAAAACATGTCTCCACAAAGTAAGTCTGTGTTCATATATATTTGCAAACTGTATTCTGGCAATTCATGTTGCTTTTAAAGTAATGGCTTCTTTCTTGCTGAGTTACCTTTCAGTCCATGTCAGAACAGGACTTATTTCTCGAGGGGTAATGATACTCACTAACCAGCTTCCACCAGTGTCTTCACACATTTTATTCAAATGTTGTTCCTGGGTTGGATTATTTAGTCTTTATTTATACTTGCAGATGAACACAGCACCTTCAGGCATTAAGAAATTGTACCCAAGAATGAACCAAATTTGTGGAGGTTTACAATTCTCTTCTTGATATCTTGGATGATTTCTTTTGATTTTTCTAAGATGCTACTGAAAGAAGCGGTGTGTTTGAGGTGTTGCCTTTAAATACATTTACAGATCTACATCCAGTTAACTCAAATGTTGTGAAACAGAAGCTTCCAAAAGCTATGATATCACCATCTAAACTTTCTCAATTTAAATAAAACATATAGCAATCCTGATGTGAACTGACATCTGACTTTGAAGGAAGTAAGTCAATTTTTCTATAAGATTATCTGTCCCATTATTCTATTATATAGCAAATAAAAAAATGTTGGAACCCCTAAATATAAAAGTACTTCAGATGTCTCTGTTATGTAATACATTGCCAGTTTAATATTTCATATCACTAGCTTTTCCCATGAATTAATACATAATTTAGTTCAAACACCAGGATACTGTCAAACACCCACACGTAAACAGAGACTGTCATTTTACCGTTCTCCACTTTTATGCAGATGCTGTTCTGCGTGTTGTTTATCTCATTTACAGCTGAAGGTGATGCTTCAGGCTCTGACTAAGCTTCTATTGATGGGATACTGAGACACAGAGCTGAGATTACTTACAGTTACAGTTAGACACTCTGGTCATATTGACAGCCAGCCAGAGAAAGTTCATCCCACACAGACTGGCCACTGACTGGAAAGTCAGACATTCTCAGTGACTTGGACTGCTCTCTCACATTGGGTTTGATGGCACACCCAAATGCAGTTTAAACATTATGAGTGACTGGCTGGGTTTCATTTTCACAACACCTTCTGCTTTTATCTTCTTGTGTTTTATTGATTAGATCGATACTGTAGCAATTTTGTGATTTTCAGGAGAAAAAAAAATAGAAACAGCTGCCTCAACTGGCTGCTTCTAAGAAGATCTGGATAAAGTTTTATCCCAACTGTCACAGCTTTATTAGGAAAGGGTTATAAAGTAGAAACTATGCCCTCAGGTGACCTGTGCATCTACTGTACTGTCAGGCAACCCCCTACACTGATTTGTTGAACTGGTAAAAAAAAAAAAGAAGAAATCACCAAAGTCATTTTTGTGCATAACTCATCATACCACAAGCCCTGTTTCTGCAACCTCTGATCCACTTGGACCAGAGGTTTGTTCAAGGGAACTTATGGTATAATCGACTATGTCCACTGCAAATCAGCATCCCAAATGTATTGACATCCTTCTGTTAAATCCAAAGCAGTAAACAGTAAAGAAATCCAAAATCATGTTAGTAGTTATCAATGCACATATTAAGTGAACTACAGAGTGGTTTACCTACAGACAATGAAGAAAAAAAAATATTTTTACATGCTTTTGATACACTGCCTTTGAAAAGTATTTATGCCCACTGAATTTATTCACACTACTGCATTAACATGCTTTGAAATAGAGTGTTTGATTGTAGCTCTGACTGTACATAAGGGGTTGCTGTCCTGCGAGAAGGTGATCCTCCACACTGGTTAAGAGTGTTTTGCATGGTCATGCATAAGTAATGGAGTCATATTCAATAAATTAGAATTTTATTGAAATCTTCCTTTAGTTCGTTAACTCAAATCACACATTATATTGATAAATTACACAGAGTGATGTTTTAAACCCTTTATTCCTGTTAATTATGATGATTTTCTGTTTATAGCTAATGAAAACATCATCTGAAATTTGATGACATCAGACCAACAAAAAATATTTCTAACACAGAAATATGGCCTTCATGACAAGACCGTTAAATACCAAAAGGTTTTTATTTTCAAAAGTTACTTTCAGTCTGACAAACCTCAACAAAAACTTTTTTTTTTTTTTTTAATTTATTCAATATGACTTTATATTTAGCTCTACCTATCCTCCCATCTACCCTGACCTGTTTCTCTGTCTGTCCAGGGGACTAGCATCACTGCTCCAGATGGAGCCACTACTATGTTTCATGGTGGGGATACTGTGTTCAGAGTGATGTGCAGTGTTAGCTTTCCTCCAGACTTAGCTTTTTGCATGTTGATCAAATGCTTTGATTTTGGTCTCAACTGATCAGAGAAACTTCTATGCTGGCTGTGACCCCCGCTTCCATAAAAATCAAATTTGTGGAATGCACGACTAAAAGTTGTCTCTCAAGAAGTTTTTCCAAATGAGCTCTGTTGCTTCTTCAGATTTAGGATGGACCTCTTGGCTGCTTCTCTGATTATTGTTCTCTATTCTTCGTCTGTCATTTTAGGAGGACAGCCATTTTTTCATAGTTTTGCATACCTTTTCTGTATTGGATGATGAAACTGTGCTGTTTGGAATATTCTGTTTTTATAACCTAACTCTTCTTTAAAATTCTTGTAATGGCCAGGGAGGCAAAATATACACACCATAAAGGAAAAATGAAATCAGACAGGAACTAAAGTTGCAAAGCACTGAATTTTTTTATACATCTCTCTAAAATAGGTGTTTGTTACATCCAAGGAAAATGGATTCCCCTTTTCTCTACCACCAACAAGAGAGACATCCTGTTTTAGACTATCCAGCTTTTAAAGCATTGAAGCCTATACCTTTGCTAATTAAACGGGGTGGAGACAAAATTCACTTTTTTCTTTATGCACACACACACTCTTTTGGCCGAGTTAAATATGTGGAACAAAGATTATTTACATATTTATATCAACTTTAAAAATTTTAATTCACAGCCAAACAATAATCTAAACCCAAACACAGTCCAAGCTGTCTCCCTCCTTCCAGTCAATGTGGTTTTTTCCCAGTGAGGCTGATTGAGCACAAAAGTTCCTTGTCAGCACTGCTCATGTGTGCGCTTCCATGGTAACACGTGACCAGGTGATCTCAAAGAGAACGAGAAGGTGATGAGAAAAACATCCTAAAGTTAAATTAACAATCTGATCAAACAGTTTTAAATTCTTCCCCAAGTAGATCAACACAACTCAAAACAAATACATTCATAAATTAAATTAATTTTGTGCATAGAAAGTACATAAATATACCACCTGTTAGTGAGGGAGTGAAACCCTCATAAATCTCCATAGCTTTATACTTGACTTTTCTGCCTGATTCCTTGGTCTTTATGATCTTTTATCACTGAGCACACTATAAAGTATGCAGTGCTACCAAAACAGGTTAAAAATGGACTGATTTATCTTTCGAGGTACAAAGATGTTCCCAGGATCATAAATTTCACTCAAGTCACACCCATGAAGACAGGTGCAGCCACTAAAAGAATGGGAAGGTGAAAGTCAGAGTGTGAAGGTTATTGTAATTTAGCCACCACAGTGTTGTATCTGCAAACACATTCCACAGAGCCACACACACTAATCTGATACTAAGTGTAAGCCAAAAAAAGATCAGGTCAACGTGGGGGGTGACATGTTTCCACAACAGATACCTTTCTGTCTTTGTAAATTCAAGGAACATACATTTCAAAAGACAGTAGCTGAAATATTGATAGAAACACTTGTAAAATTATCCATCCATGTACTCCTTTTAGCAACTGGAAGGATTAATGATGGCATCTGTATTATTTTGTCATAAATTAGTTAATTAACTAAAATCAGACAAATAGAAATAACACATGTTACTGTTTAGATTTAAATATTAGACTTAATTTGATACAAAATTACATGACAAAGTGTAAAAAAGATTTAACATGACATATAGTTTGTGGGGTCAAATATACATTAGAGGAGAAGAAAGAGTTTCATCCTGACCTTTTCATTTGCATAAATACCTTTGATTCTGTGGTCTATGAAGATACTACATTGCTTGAAAAAATAGGATTGCCTCTTTACCCATCACATACTTTAGCATATGTAGAGTGATCCCTGGTCAAATAAAGGTAAAATAAAGTAAATAAAGATATGCCACCTAAATGGGAAATTGCTTGTAAAGTTATGAAACAGTGACTCAGCAATGATATCACACAATCTCATGTTACAGTATGCAAACACTTTGTCTGTACTGATGAAGATTCACTCCCCATGGCCTGCTAACTCTTATGGGGGCTAACAAAGCTGGGGACATAGTCCTGTCTCCACTTCCTCTGCTTCCACTGTTAGTTAGCAATAGATGAGCAATATATATATATATATATATATATAAATTTGGTATTTCCCAAATAGATAGATAGATAGATAGATAGATAGATAGATAGATAGATAGATAGATAGATGTGTGTGTGTGTGTGTGTGTGTGTGTGTGTGTGTGTGTGTGTGTGTGTGTGTGTGTGTGTGTGTGTGTGTGTGTGTATTTGGAGATTCAAATTTTTCAAGTTTTTCAAGAGATAATCTGAAAGAAAGCTATCTCAAAACTGTATAACAAAATGTTTTAGATGTACTTATTTTGTTCATAAAAGCAGTAGTGGCTACATTTTTTAGATGTTTGCTTAAACAAATCACTCCTTATTTGTTAAACACATTTTAAAGCTTGTTCTTGATATCTAAAAAAAACACATTTGAAAAGCAGACATTGAGTTCAAGTGAAGTTTGCCGTTTTCTGGGCTAAACACATTAACAACAGTTTTATTTTTGAATACCAGCATGCATTTAAAGCTTTTACGGGGGTGTTATGGCATTTCGCTTAGGTCAGCTAAATCTCTCAAAGTCAACTGCAGTTTATTGACAGGATTTTTATGCCAATAACAACACAGTAAAGTCTGAAAAGTGTTTACACACATGAGATAGCAAGGCATCACTAAACAGAATTAGAGAACAAAAACAAGCAGCTTAAGAAAAAAAAAAAACAGAAGTTAAAAACGGAAATAAAACTGATCTGCTGATCAGAGGTGTCAAAGAGCTGAATCATGTGAGGAACAGGAGATGGAGAAGCTGATTGTATTTTAAGGACTTTAAGAGCAGGATCAGCCAATCAGACAACAGACCAAGTAGCTGTGAATCATGGGTTATTCCACATGTGCTCAGTGCCAAATGGAAAATAAAGACACACACAAGCAAAATTGATAAAAAAAAACACAAACAAATGAGATAATACTCAGTTTTCCTAACTATAGAAGTAGTCACTCTGTTTATCTACTGTCAAAATATAACAAATTTACTCTTACAGGAACTCAGAGCTCATTTAACCTCAGACGTCATGAACAACAAACTTCAAATGACTCTTTCTATTTTCAGAGTGCTTGAAGCTATCATGCACCATCAGTACCTTTCAGTGCAACAATGGTCTTTGCAGTTCAACAGAGGACAGATATATTTAGGAAACTAAGCTGGTTGATTTGTTGCAAACAGCAGGTCTGCCCTTTGTTCTGAATTTTTTTCTTTTTTTTTTTTTGAAGCTGTAATCAGATATCGTCCTGCCAACTGTTGTTATACATCTTGTGATAAGCAGTTGTGCCAATAAAAACTGGGATATAAAGAAAAGTTTGGATGAAATGAGTTGGATGTCAAACTGAAAATGTCAAAAATCCTTGTGCCTTAATAAACTTCTGAATTTTCTCATAAAAGGGAACTAAGGGCTCACAAGCACAAAGATTCAAACAATGTCTTTTCCTAAGGAACAGAAACTTACATTGCAAACATGGAAGAAGCTACTTTAGTCGGATGAGATCAAAATTTAACTTTTTAATCTGTATGCATCTATATGCAAGCTATATGTGGTGGATCACACTGAAAATCCCATGCCCAAAGTTTTGATGGTGGCAGCATCATCCTGTGGGGAAACAGCAGAGCTATATAGTCTAGGTGGAGTTAATTGAAAGATGGAAGTAACAATTGAAGATACACACATGGACAACATTGTTAGTACCTCTCTGTTACTGAATGAACACCCACAACTAAAAAATTAACCAATGAAAAATCAGACATTGCTTTTGAAATGTGGTCCAACAGAATCATTTTAAAAACAAACTAATGAAACAAGTCTGGACAAAAATAATGGTACCTATGGAAAAGATTGGAAATAATTTGACCCTAGGTACATGTTAATCTGATTAGGTATGTGTCCTCTAATTAGCATTACAGGTGTCTTCAAGTTTGTAATCAGTCAGTCTGCTGATTTAAAGGATGATAAGTAGTCACTATGCTGTTTGGTGAGACAGTGTGTACAACACTGAACATAGACCATAGGAAACGTAGGAGAGAGTTGTCCCAGGAGATTAAAAAGAAAATTATAGACAAGCATGTTAAAGGTAAAGACTATAAGACAATCTCTAAGCAGCTTGATGCTCCTGTGACAAAAGTTGCACAAAATATTCTGAAGTTTAAGGTCCATGGGACTGTAGCAAACCTCCCTGGCTGTGGCCGCAGGAGGAACATTGATGACCAATTGAAGAGAAGGATGAGACAAATAGTAACCAAAGAGCCCAAAACAACTCCGAACAAATTAAAGGTGAACTCAAAGCTCAAGGTACATCAGTGTCAGATCGTACTGGTCATCATTGTTTGAGTCAAAGGGAATTTCATGGGAGGACACCACTGTTGAAAGCAAATCATAACAAAGTGAGACTGAAATTTGCCACAGTGCATAGTGATGAGCCACAAAGATTCTGGGAGAATATCCTTTGGACAGATGAGGCCAAACTTGAGCTTTTTGGCAAGGCACATCAGCTCTATGTTTACAGATGCAATAATGAAGCATACCAAGATAAGAACTCTGTGAAACACGGAGGAGGCTCTCTTATGTTCTGGGGCTGCTTCGCTGCATGTGGACAGGGTGTCTTGAATCTGTGTAGGGTACGATGAACTCTCAAGACTATTAAGAGATATTCTGGAGAAAAATGCATGATGTCAGTCACAGGTCATGGGTCTTACAAAAGTATATTGACCCAAAATGCAGCTAAAAAGGCCAAAGAATGGCGAAGAATAAAACATTGGACTGTTCTGAACTGGCCATCTATGAGCCCTGATCTAAATTCGATTGAACATCTGTAGTAGGAACTGAAACATGCCATCTGGAGAAGGCACCCTTCAAACTTGAGACAACTGAAGCAGTTTCCCTATGAGGAGTCGGCCAAAATACCTGTGAACAAGTGAAGAAGTCTCATTGACAGATACAGAAACCGTCTGACTGCTGTGATTGCCTCAAAAGGTTGAGAAACAAAATATCAAGTGACAGGTACCATCATTTTTGTCCAGGCTTGATTCATTAGTTGTTGTTTTTTTTAATGATTCTGTTGAACCACAATGTCTGTCATTTTCAGTAAATTTTATGTATTATTATTTTTGTTAGTTTCAAATTATTTCAGTTACCATCGTGGGCTTTTTGTTCATTAAAGGGGTCATGACAACAAATTTAATTTTGCTGTGGTTATGGGGGTGTATTATGATCTGTTGTGTACTGATGAGGCTTTGTGAATGTCAAGAGTTGGTATCAAAAGGTCTGTTCATAGATGATCAGCTTTGTTTCTTTGCTCAAAAACAGACGAATCAGAGAACAGCTCATCTTTCTACATAGGTTATTTTTCTACATAATTCATATTCTCCAATTAGAGCACACCATCAAGCAAAAAGCCCTCCCCCTCCCCTTCCCTCTTCTCCCCAGCAGATACACCAGCTAATTTAAGGGCTAAGTTGCGTGAGTATGTCTGGCTACTTCACTTGAGAAGAGGATGGCTGCTAAAAAGGGGAGATGGTATGTTCGAGGGTGCTCAAAAACAGATGGAAGTTTCCACTTAGTCCAGAAGGATGAGAGAACCAGAGAAGAGTAGCTGAAGTTCATTTATGGGGAAGTAGCACACAATTATAACCTCAGTTTGAAACTATGTTCTGTGCATTTTACTGAAGAGTTTCCCAAATATAGTTGTAGCCAATCAGAGTGAAGTCAACTAGGTAGAGCAACATATCTTTACCGTACCCAGCCCTTTTACTGAGGAGGGAAATCTGGCCTGACAAAACAACCCCCTTCAAAAAGGTGACATTATTTTTTTATGAAATTCTTTGAAGAATTGACATATGCAGCAATATCAACTACATGAAATAGTTTATACAGCATATTATTGTCTTGGAATGGTCCAGTCAAAGTCCAGATGTGCATCTATCCAAGGCTGCCAGAATTTTACTGTTTTCAGTGACCGTTTTTTTTCCCATTCTCCTCTTCTCAGGACAGAGTATATTTAAGTTGTTGCTCTCAGACAACATTTCTCCTGACTTCCTCCAACTCACTGTATAATTCACCAGACCACTTTTATAAGTTAGTTCATTTTATTGAGGCCATGATTCACCCAACCTAAAACATATTCATCCATCTATCAATTTTCCATACCAGCTTGATCCTTGCCAGGTTGTGGGCAGGGCTAGTGCCCATCTCAGGAGGTCAGTGGGTGAGAGACAGGGTACACCCTGCAAGTCTATCACAGGGTTCCAAAACTTTGTGGAATTGAAGAAAAACCCCCACAACCCTAATAAGATCAGCATACTTGTATGGTTAAGATGATTTAAATCTATTAATTAGGTTTAGGCCTATCTTCCTTGGAAAGACTGAGTCTTCTTTTTGTTTTCAGCCAAGATAGAATTGTATTCCCTTGTCTAACTTGAAAAATGAAAGACCCCCCCCCCCCACACACACACAATGTGTCAATTCTGATATATAATTAAGCATCAAACTGCAACAAAGATCGAACTACTTAGTCATCCTGAACATAAGCTCAAACTAACTCTGAGTCAGTAGAAATGAGGTTTATCTATTTATAACAAAGTGTAGCAGGTATGCAGATACATCAATGCCTTTCTGATAGTTGACCTTGCAGCTGCTGTGCTGTTTCGTTCAGCTCACCAAACAGAACTGCATGTCTCTGGACACACCTCCCTTATCACTGAAACACTAACCTTCAGTCTGGCTCTGACTATGTTAGAAAAAACACAAAATAGAGAGCATCAAAAGCACTATCAGATATATTAGGGGACTTAGATAACATGAATTGGAGATGTTTACCTTACCAAAGAATCCCTATCTGTTTCACTTGACAGCTCAGACACAACACCCAACATTACTACTGTGCATTTAAATTATTTTTTTAGTATACCCTCACAAAACTAAATATTTTTTCCAGATTGCCACCATTATAAGAAGCTGAAAGAACTGATGTTTTTTGTGTGTTTTTATTTATTATTTTTTTGTTTTGTTTTTTTTTAAAAAGCAAGCCAAATTGATAATGTAATAATTATTATCAGATATGGATATATCTCCACTTGAGATATATCCATATCTCAAGTGGAGCAATATAGTGAAAGTTGTAAGGATCCACTCGTGAGAGTGAACCTGTTAGGCTTCTCCTCGACATTCAGACAGCAATTCTGATTGCTACGCTGCCGGGAAAGGACACGGTTAAAAAAGGGGGAAGTTTTTGGAGTCGTAGTCCTTTCTGTCAATAGGACCAAGTAATCTGGTTGTGGTAAAAGGGAAGGAATGCAGTTCCAATGTCTCAACTGAACAGGTTATGTTTGTTTGTTTTCACTAAGCTTTACTGGAACAATGATTCTTGAATTACACATTCAAATGAGTGAAAAAAAATTAATTTAAATCCACCTGACAGGGAAAACCAGAGGACACTTTGGAGCATGTGTCTGTCACACATTCCAGGAAAGCCGCTGACGTCTTTGGGACTGTATGTGCCTGTGATTGTATGTGTTTGTGCATTTAAGCTGTCATCACTGTATGGCTAACACATTCTTGTCATTGCTCCTACAGATTGCAGACCTCGACGACCTTATAGGGTCCTGGATCTACTTGCTAATCTACACAGCACGAGACAGTTGCAATGCTGGTATACTGGCTAAGGATGTAACCAATTTTGAAAGGATTAAATATGAATGATCATGAGATCCAAACAGTGCAGGAAATGCAGAACCTTGTAGTCTTGTTACTCAACATTTGCCGATGCAGATCCATCAATCTCATGCTGATACACTGAAGAAGTAAGTCGAAATGTACACTAATCTATCCAAATACCAAAAATTTGCTCTAAAAACAGATCTGTTAACTGTAACAAAAACAAATTGTGTGCACACAATTTAAATGACATAGTCCTTACATGTAGTACACCTTAAATCTTCATGACTTTGTTTTAAGATCAGGCTAAGAGTAGGATGGGTTTTGACCCACTGCTTTGATAGGGGACAAATGACTGGATATCCTCAATGATGATTTATCACTATTAAAATGTCTTTGTAAAGAAAAACAAAACATTAAAAATTAATATCATAAATGTATGGCTTTGATGTTTGAATACTAATTAAAGGTGGTGATTTACATGACTTAAAATAATATACTTTAAAGATGTGTATGTTCGCTTCTTGTTTTTCTTTTTTTTAAAGCAGCTTAATTTATTTAGTCGTTAGGCTTGGATATTGGTGTAAGAAAGAGGGATCCTACATGGTCTTTTGTCCACGTGAATGATTCCTACAGTGAATTGCAAAAGCAATAATACTTCTTGAATTATTCACAATTTGTTACATCACAGTTACAAACTTCAAAGTATTTTATTGGAATCTTGTGGGATAGGTTTTGTCTATTTTTCAGAAAGCAAAACACAAAAATGTGTACGATGCAACATTAAGTATCCTTGACTAAATACAATACGTCCAGCACAATCCAGGTACATAACATACCCATAAAACTTCCCATGTTCATTTGGCTTGCTTCTCCACAATGCAGCACTTCTGAAAGTGGGCCAAAGACTGAGTTGTTGTCTTTTGTTAAAACATTTTACATTGATTATAAAAATCTCAATCCAAAACTTTGTTTAGTTTTTGTTTATTCATGGAAAGAAATGTATAAAAAAATAGCGACCAAATTCACAAATCATATATGCATGTTCTTTTAAATTACAACTTACAACTTAAGCCAGAGATGTTTTCTAACAGAAATGCTCTTGAATTTGGTTTCAAGCTTGAGGGGGCTGTTATATCATATTACCGTGTTACCCCTAGTGTAAGCCCTTATGATGCAGCTGTGTCAGGTGACAGAATGGGAGATTCAACAGTACTTGATTTCTGCAGGCTTTAATTGTTTTATCCTGAAATATCAGTCTGTGAAATTTCCCACAGTATATCAGTACCATAAAAGAAGACAGCTTGTTTGACAGGCCCTATCATGAAGTTGTTTTATTATACTTTTTTTTAATTTTAATTTAATTAATTTTTTTTTTTTTTTTTTTTTTTTTTTTTTTTTTTGCAAATAAACTCACAGATCACAGATCTAGCTCAGATGAATAATGCATGACTGCAATCTCCTATTAAGTCATTGATTAGGGTTTGTTGTATCAAAGAACTTGAGTTTTATAGAAACTGGAATGCAGGAATTTACCTAATCCTCCAGTTTTGCTTCAAGATGCCAACAACAGAAAAAAAAAAAAAAAAAAAAAATACAAGGAAAAAATTAAATAATATCAACTTTAAAATGCCACATTTTTCCATGTTGCCTTTTTACTTTCTTTTTTGTCATCATGGGGACCTCATAACTCTGATATATTCCAGGTGAGGCCATAAAAGCCAGTCAAAATCAGTCCAACTAACCCAGTATATCTTGAGGAATTAGAGTTTAAATGCATTCTCACTGAAATGTTATTGTCTATCAAATATTGCATCCAAGCAATCATCTGCAATTAAGATATTCCACACATGAAATTGTGATGACGATTGCAATTGAATATATTCTGCAGCCCTACTAAATACATAACAAGGAAAGTTATTTTTCCTTGCTACTGTTATTTTCTCAGTCAAATGATTAATGATTTCACATTTACCTACAGTAAACATTCAAACTGAAGCGAATAACCTGTGTTGTACTTCATCATATTCTTGTTTTAGATGTGTAAAGCATTGAATTCAAGCTTGCCATTTCAATAAATGTGACACTGATTAATAGTCTTTAAAATACTGAAACATCTGAGAACATGATCAAACTAGAAGGTATTGGAAATTTCTGTTAGAAAGGATATTTCTGGGTAACATATCTAATAAAAATATTAAAAAAGGGAACTCATAAAGATGCAGTATTGTGATTATAAATCTGTCTCAATATTCCAAAGGTAATCCATGACAGTCTTAAAAAGGATTTTATCTGTTGGCAAAGAAATACATTCTGGTTGAATATAGCTCCAAGTTATTCTCAGTAGTACAGAGGACCAAATAATACTTCAGTAGTCATTTACCAACATTTAAGAAACAATAGACAAGGCAAGGAAAGACATGTTTAATTACTTGGCAATGTTCAAACACAAGGAGATCCAAAGTCCTACACACAATTTTTGATTTAAAGGAGCCAACAGTTTGTCCATATCTCAGGTTTTCAGGGAGTTTGTTTCATAGTTGAGGAGCATATAGGAACTGAATATTGGCTCCCTGGTTCTGAGCCTGGGAACAATGAGTAAGCCGTTCTCTGATGACAGGGGGGATTCAGATTCAGAGTTGAGCTATATGGTTCTTACTTATCATGACATTTTTCATGAATGCATGTTTTTTGTATCAGCATTAGGGATGGGAATTGATAAAAATTTATCTATATCGATTTCACTATCACTCTCACTTATCGATTCAATTCTCTTATCGATTCTCTTATTGATTCTCATTGAGTGAGGAAATAAACTCTAATTCAAAAATATGCACCATGTTGTATTCGATTCAAACAAAATTAAAGCTGGCTTAAAAAATAAGAATCCCTATGTCAAATTAACATTTTAACATGAAATTTAACTTTTTGCACATCAACAGTTTTTGTGCAGAAAAATCTGCATGTTTGCCTTTTCAGGAAGGATCTTTCAATACTTAAAGGTTGTTTTCAAAAGGTACTTTTAGTCTGACAAACCAGCCTCATCGGAACCTGTATTCTAATTTATTGAGCATGACTGTACATGTTAATATGAAATGGATATTATTCATACAACATGGCGTTAACATTAGTACAATAACCAGGACGTGGAGGAGTTTAACGATACCTGGGACATTCATGGCAGGAGACGCTGTGCTGGACACTGCCCCCTCAAAAGTTACTGCTGTTACTAAGCAACATATCAAACACTTTACCTTCATACAAATCAGCTGTGTCCTGTGTGGTCAGCTGTTTGAGGATGTTGGAGGTATTTCAGGACTTGGACTTGATACACTGGCATAGATTCACAGTCATCCAGGACAAGAAAATCCTTTGTGCTTAACTAGAAGGCAGCTGGTCTTCTCTTGTTTCTTGAAGACGTTTCATTTTTTGGATGAAAAGAACATCTTCAGGAGACAAGATTAGAAATCCAGTTGTGTTTTACTTGAGCACCCCAGACAGGACTTTATGTTTGGCGCAATGTTTTGCACTTCATTTATTCATGTTTTGAGCTGCATAAAACCCATTTTTAGATATGCAAAACTCATGATAAGATAAGGAACCATATGAAACTCAAACTCAAATCAGATAAATATGACATTAACCAGCCCTTTGTTGTTTTAGTGTTATTGGAAGTTTGTTTGATAGAAAGTTTTTGAAAAGTTATTAAACTTAGTCCTTTCAAATATGTACTATACAAACTTTAAGATATTGTTAGAATGACAAATAAACAGCTGTACTAGATCAGATCTTGGTCATTTCCCCTACTAAGTAATGTTTTGCCTTCCTTTTTCCTCCACACAGTTTAGACAAATTATTTGTTATTTGCTTTTTGAGAAACTGTCGGAAAACATATCAGGCACATCATACAAAAAGAAAGCATTAATTCTGCTTTCTTCAGCATCGCTGTGTTATGATCTGAAGCTGTTTTGGACTTTTAGTTTCATTCATGTTCCCAATTATTTCTGTGTTGTTTATTTGCTGATATCTTGCCATTTTAGTTTGTTCCTTCTGTTAGTTCATTTATTCTCACCATTTGTGTTTTGTATTTGTTTCTTTAGATTAGTGTTCCTTTTTTGTTTACAGTTTAGTTTCAAGTTTCTTTCCTCCCCCTTTTCCATTCTCTCTGCTTTGTTCACCTTTCACCTTTGCCTCTGCCTGCCAGCTTGCCCTCTGCTCAGCTGTTTCATGTTCCTTAATTTCTCTTTACCTGCTGTCTTCCCCAGCTCATTTCATTTACCTCTGATTAGTCCCTCTGGTTCCTTGTCACTCTCTTCTTTCCTTCAGTATATTTAAGCTTCCCCGATTTACACTGTTCTCCACTGGCTCCTTCATCGCACTTCATTGTATTCCAAACTTGCATCCAGTTTTTCCTCATTGTCCTTGTGAGTTTTCATTTGCTTCATTGTTAAATACGTTCTACATTTACCTTGCTGTCTCCTGTTGGACTTCTACTTGGGTCCGACTTTAAAACACCATCATGACACCTTGCCCTGGTTTTGCAAAGCAAAATGTGCAAGAATCTGCAAGACACAAAGAGCTCTTGCTTTTGAAAATGTGATGCTATTTAATCTGGCTGTAATTTAAGTCAATTTAATACATACTTAGGTGGACATTAGCCTGAATGGATACATAACGCGTAATTAAAACGCGGGCACAATGCATCAAGAATAAGAGTTGCAATTTGCTTAATAGTGGGTATTAAAGAACAGATCTGCCCATATGTGTAGATTCAGAATTGAAATGTAGAAACTCAGATTTGGAAATCTGCAAACAGCATCATAAAGATACTAGTCTGTATAAAAGTGATGAAAATAGAAATATTTTTAGTATTTCACAAAATTTATTGTTCTGGCTCCTTTATTTAAATTGTTTAATTCTACACTATAAATAAAATCTTAATCTGCTATGGAGTAAGAAAATATAGTAAGTGACATAACTCACTTAAAAGAGCTGCTTATGTGGATCAAATAACCCTTCTCTGGTGTGCTTGTGTGTGTGTGTGTGTGTGTGTGTGTGTGTGTGTGTGTGTGCATGTCTATGATGACATCATATTTGGGTTTTTTTCCTGCAATTCAAACCAATTATCTTTCCTTTTACTTTTCATAATAAACTCTCTCCATGTCTCTCCCTCTGTCAGTATCACACTCTGCCATACAATCCCATGCGACTCATACCAGTCTGCCTTATAATTTAACACCCACTGAAACCAGATCATGTAGTGTTGCATGTTGCCAAGCATGGTACAGCACTGTTTCCCGTTGTTATTTAAAATCCATCAAAGAATTTAATGTCAGTAAAGAAGAGCTCAGCTTCTGTACACAGCTCTTATCTCCAGTTTATATTAGGTCATTTACACGTAATTTCATTGGACAAGAAAGAACAGGATATCATTACAACTTTTTGCCTCCAGTTGAGTAGACCTCATATAAGATTTGATTCCTAAGTGTGATTTAAAAACATGGGAAAAAAATCCAACAAAATCATTGTTAGAAGGCATATGTTGTGTAAAACACTTGATCTCAGCTCTACCTCACAGTGCACCATATTGTCAAAAATGAGCTCCTGTCCCCAGTAATGCTCTCTCTTAAATGAATGGGTGGAAATCCCTCTAAGCAGGTTGTTATGGTTTCCACTGAATGGCTTAGCACCAAAATACATTAAAAACCTGTTATCATTGTATCATCTTCGAGACCACTCAGGTCTTCTGGTTCTAGTTTGCTCTGGAACCCCAGAACCAAACATGGAGAAGGATAATTTAGTTTTTTATGTTCCTCTAATCTGGATCAAACTCCCAGAAAACTGCAAAGATGCTGAAACACTGAGTTCCTTTAAATCAAGCCTAAAAACCCACCTATTTAGAGCTGCCTTTGATTCATAATAATTGGAACACTGATCAAATATAGTTGATGTATATGTGCTTGATGATAGCATTTGACAAAATGTAATGTTTATTGTAATGTTTATAATTGGTTACTGTGTTATGTTTTTATGGTGTATAGCACTTTGAACTGCCTTGTTCCTGAAATGTGATTTACAAATAAACTTGACTGTTAAACTCTTTCCAAGAAAAATCAAGGATCATCATCATCACAAAAAAATTGCTTATCTGTCTTAAAAATATAAAACAAAGGTGTGCGGTCAGTAAAACATATCACATTCACTCTTGCAACAACTCAAAACAAGCAAGTCCAAACTTGGAATAAATATATTTCTGCAAGTGCTTTTGTGGATTGTTCACAATAGAAATAACTAAAAATAGAAAAGGAATCACATGGTTGTCAGACAGTGGCCAGTGTTTTTCCACTTTGAAAGCCTTCCTAAAAGGGCCAGGCTCTTGTTGCTGAGGCAGAATAATTAGGGCAGAACCTTCTGAGGGAGACCATTAATCTTAATCTTTGTGACCAACAACAGAGTAGCCTTTCATCCAAAACCTGAAAGGGTCAACTTAATGCCATCAGTCTGTTAGTGCTGCACTAGAGGAATTAAAATCAGCTTATTTCTCTGTTGGAAGTTCATGATTCATTTTCAAGGCTGTTTCAGGTATCTAAACAGGTGAGCTAAAAGAAAGTGTATCCTTGTTTCTCTTTTTAAAGACTGTCTTCGTCACTAATCTAAAAAGGCATCAGATCTGAGAGATTCTTGCCTATAGATCTTTAGGTTCCCTATTCCAAGTTTTCAGTTCAAGTGACAAGTTATTAGAACAATACAAGAATATAATAAGATGCATTCTTGTAAGATTTCTTTCTCGAGTTTAAGTTGAGTAAACTAGAGGTGTAACTGTGTAAGTCTGTGTAATTTTTGAGTCACTCTTTGATACAATTATGGTCCAATATACAAAAGAAACAAATGTCAAATGATAAGTGTTCTACCAGTATTCTGCATACAATCACTTGATCATGAAAGCAGATGAATAAAATTAGCTGAAACAACTTAAATTTTAAAGTGGACATATGCTTCTAAATTCTTCCTTTTCACATTTAAATAATTTAATTGTGGTCTATGTAAAGTGGAACTGCAAACTTTGGTCTGAATTCTTCATTATTGTGGCTCCACAGGCCTCTCTTTTACCCCTGTTCTGAGGTGCATCTGGGAGCAACTCATTTTAGTGTGGTCTATTTAAATGCAAATGAGGCACTTCATACCCTGCAGGTTGCAGACCTTTCCACTCCACCCCATTCAGCCATTTTTGTAGTTTGATAGCAACTAACGCTAGCCATTGATATATATTACTAGATTGGACATTACATGACAATTATGTGTCACACATGTGCCATTGCTATGCATTGAGTCAGGAATATCAGTGGTTGGGAAAATGCCACAATCATGCAAAGAATCTTTAAAAGAGATGCAATGTTTTGCTGTTAATTGTCAACAATACTACAACTGGAAAACAAGGTCCAAGGGTATCACATTTCACAGGTCAGTAAAAAGTTTTAATTTAGAAAAAAAAAAAAGCAAGGAAGTAGAAATTAGGTCAGCTATGTTGGCTTGACTTTGACAGCCTGCACATTTCAGTGTGTTTTGGTTCAGTTAACAAAAACATAAGGCAACCTGGACACCCTCTCTCTGATAGATAATCGGTAGAGCAGGTGTTTAAATTAGCTAATGATCCACTGCTCATGTTCAGGCGAGCACTTATTAATAATCACAAAATAAGCATCAAGGCTGAAAACATAATTCTCTAATGGACTAAATCAGCAACAATTATATAAAACAAGTCAGTAGATATTATTATTATTAATAATAATAATCATTATCATTATTATTATTATTATTATTATTATTATTATTATTATTATTATTATTATTATTATTATTAATAATAATAATAAATATTTCATAAAGTATATAACAAACTGTCTCCTACAATGAAAAATATGTAAGATTATACTAATTGTCCAAAATAAAAGAGAAATTTGTTTAGTCGTCTCTTTCATCTTGACAGAAACCAAGCTCTTCTAGGTAGAACACATATTTTATATATAAAAGCATTGTCAATTTACTCAGCTTTAATTTAAGCCATATTTTATAGAAATTGGATACGAAATAAGGGCTCCATGACAAGTTTTGTAACAGATTCATGCACATCCTGCATTGGAATGGTACAGTTTTGTGGACATGACTCAATGTATTGTAATGGCTCCTGCAGGTGCCCGTCACAAGTTATAGTGGCTAATATGCGCTGTATCCAGTATTATATGTTGATGATGCTAGCGCCAAGAATGTCACTGAATGTATTTGGATGATGTGTTCCCAAAGACCAAACGGGCAGAAACGGCAAACTGTTTATGTAATAATACTATTCAAAACACGCAGTACGGTTATGTAATCAAGGAGCTAACAGCTTCCACACAACGCTAACATAAGCAGAAGGCATGATGCTACTGACATCAAAACAATGGTCAGGACATCATATTCACACACAAATTCATGTGTGAAATAAAGTTTGTTGTCATTTTAGCATCATTTGCAGCTTACTGCTTTGCTGTGTCCATTGTTTCCATAGACAGGAGGAACTGACCCCTCAATCAGATAAATTATTTCTGCAAAATATTCTTGATATAGGCAGAGGTTGCTGAAGCACTCGTCCTTGAAATGCTTTGTGCAATCAGAGAGGACTTTTCCCACAGAGGTACGTACATCTCCAAGAAAAATAAAATTTAACCAGGTACTTCCAATAGGTTCTGATGCTGAGGGACAGTGTAATGAATTGTTTGGGTACACCCAACAACCAAACATTTTGACTTATCCACTTGAAGCTTAGGCATCCTTGAAGTTGGACTGAAAAATATCCATCCAGAGACAGAGAGTGAGAGAAAACTTGATCTGTGTGAATCCAGGTGGAGCTGCTCAAAGAGCTCTGTCACAGACTTCATCGGAGAGCCTACAGGGTCGCAGAACCAAATTCATCCATACAGATGGAAACCACAAGCTGATTAGGGTAAGGCAAAGGTGCTCAGATGTTCCTAACATATTTTGTTACTTCACTCATAGGACTTTTTAACATGTTACACATCAACATGAACTGGAACAGAAATATTATTTAACTTTGTAATTTATCATTATTATTATTTTACAGTTAATTATAATAATCAAATGTAAAACACAACCTGTGTTCAACAGAGCTACATGTTAGAAAGTTTCTACACATTTTACATCACAAAAGTAAATTTACAAGTGATCTATGCTTAAACCCTCAATTGTTATCAAAAATCTTTAACATTTATTTTGTATATATTTGAAATATACAACATACATCTCATACTAGCCTACATATTGAAACATTTCTATATAACATGAATGTTAAAATGTTGGCTTTATATGTAAAGAACATATTTTTATATGTGTTTCGTACATGGCTGACATGAAAGTATTTGTCTTGATAGGTGATGGACTGTCATCCACAGTGGAATATGTAACTTTATGTTTCTAAAACCATCAGGCAACAAAAGAAGCAACACAGTTTTGGAGGTTTTTCTTGAAGCAACTGCCAGATATGGAGTATAGAGAGATATAGAGATATAGAGATTGTGGAGAGCTCTTTGGTGGGGTGCGACAAATGTTTACCATCAGCTCTTCTCCTTCCTGGAAATGAAAAAATCATTGTCTGCATCAACAAGCAACATATATGGGCTCTACATTATGTATACCTTCCATAAATAAATAAAGAACTAGAACTTTTCAGACAACAGCGGAACAATCATGGTCAATGCACTGCTGGCCATCGCACCCCAAGCTAGCTGTTTGTCCAAGGGTCTTTACAGCAACAAACACAGCCACTAACTGCCATGGCTGAAATTTTTCGAAACAACACTGATGAACTGGTGGCAGCTCACGCAGTTCCCACTCTGAGCGGGGAAGTCAGAGTAACCATTCCTTCCAATCAGTTCATTCCAACACAGTGACAGATGGAGCAGCTGCAACAGGTGGACACTGAACCAGGACCTCCGGGTAGCTTTGGTATTCAGACACTACAGTTACCATTTTGGAACAATGACTAAAATCATCAGGGATCATTCAGGCTCCCACTTTTGGTGTTACCTTGTATGTTTATTATATTGTTTTTATTATGTATGTTTTGTCATGGTTTAAGAAGGTCAAGGACCCAGCCACAGAGCTATTTTGGAAAGTCGATAATTTTAATAACAAAATGAAAACCAAAATGAAAGAACATATAGAAAACTCAGGCATGCGCCAGGGACACAGGTATGCAACAGTAGAATCCAGCGAGGAAGGACTAAAAATAGAAGGCTTAAATACTAGGGAGTAGATTACTGATAAAATGCAGGCGGGTGATTACAAACCAGGGGCAGTTGGAACAGGAAGCAAAAAGACTGAGAAAAAGGAGACTAACAAACAAGGAAAGGTGAGGAGGAAATCAGCTCTATCACACCACCACTCATGTAGGGCCTTGGGGTATGGGTTTGCCCCTGAGGTGCGGGGAGGGTCCTCCATTTCTGCGACCTCATGATAGCTCGGGTCCCAATATAAAATCTACATTTTATATAAAATTGGGACCCGAGCTATCATGAGGTCAGGTGAATGTTACTCTCACGAATAACATCCATCTGACACACACATATAGAATCCAGGGGTGGGCACACCCTGTAGCATGCTGGGAGTGAGCTGTTTAATCAGTCTCACCATGTTTAGGGTTCTGGGCAAGGGTCAGGGAGTTGAGTTGGCACTGCCTACTCTCTGGCAAGGGGGGCGTCTGTGTCAGCTGCTGCCCCATCTCCCCCATTTTAAATGCACTATATAACAATACGCATCAACACCATATTTGAGTGGGCAGAGGGTCATGTGGAGTCTTTTTACACCTGTGTTGTCTGTTTACCATTTGGGGTTGGTGACCGGGAGGAGAAGTGGGCCATCTGGTTGGAGTCTTGGCTGTGGATGGGCTTGGGGCCTTGGGGAGGCGATTGCAGAGTGGGGCAGAGCTCTGGTTTTCCTGGGATTGTTTGGATTTTTGGATCATGGCTCCTGGTTGCGGTGACCAGTCCTATGCCTGGGGTGGCTGCCGGGTTCCGGTGGTTGGTTGGCTGGGGGTGTGTGCCTGGCTGTTGGCGGTGTGTGGCGGCAATCAGGAGTGTGGCTCTGCTTCGGCGGGGGGGCTGGCCAGTCAGCTTGGGGTGGCGTTCGCAGTGGGGGTGTACTGTGTGGGTGAGGTGTGCTGCTGGCATACTTGGACACCTCCTGATCTGTGGTGTGAGATTGGTGGGGTGTACCATCCTTGGTGCGCTTGGCCTTCCTCTGCGGGATGTGGCACTTGAGATAGGGGGCAGTGTGCTAGGCTTGCGCTGTGGGGGATATATTCTGATTGGCTTTTCGGGGCTGGGGCCCTCCTGTGGGGGTGCCCCCCGATGGATGGGAGATTTGTGGCATCTGTTCGGGAGCATGTGTTTGATGTTGGTGCACTGGTTGTGGGTGGCCCTTTGGAGGGACCTCTGAGGTTGCAGGGGGGGGTTCGCAGGGCTTCCTGGGGGGTGGGGTATTTCGCCCTGGGACTGCTCTGGTTGGCTGGCCCACTGGGACTATGTGGACTCTTCCTGGCCCATCTTTGGGTGGGGTTGGGGCCGATGTTTGGGCCTGGGTTGTTTGAGTGGTGCCTGGCTCTCATCCTGGCTGATGGGTTACTCTGCTGCTGCTGCAGATACTACTCTGCGGTAGGGGGCAACAGAGGGGTGTCCAGTTGTCCCTGTAGGGGGCTCCTGGGGCTCCGTGCTTTGGGGGCCACTGGGTGACTGTGACTCTGGTCTTCTTAGTGTCGTCCACATGTCCTAGGGGATGGATCTGGTGCCCCCACACCTACTGTCAAATATTCTTAGGGGAAAACCTTTTTAGACACAAGCACGCACGCACACACACACACACACACACACACACACACAGGTGTCTAGATTCAGGTTCTTGTTAGATACACTTTCAATTGGGCTACAACTGCCACTAAACACATCTTGTATTACCTTGTACTGTGTACTTTCCATTGACGTTATAACTGTTATTATTATATATGCATATGTTGTTCGGCAGACTTGAAGGGTGTTGACTTGTTTTATCTCTTTCCTTTTTTCTCTCCTCTACTTCTGTCTCCTTTTTTCTCTTTAAACCTTTCCTCCTACATCTCCCCCCCCCACTTTTTTCTTTTTCATCTTTGTGTTTGTGTCCATTACATTTGGACACAAACATTACATTACATCCATCCATCCATACATACATACATACACACACACACACACACACACACACACACACACATATATATATATATATATATATATATATATATATATATATATATATATATATATATATATATATATATATATAAGTATTAATTTCTATAACATTATTGGACAGATCGTCAAAGATCAACATGTGGCCCAGAGCCTCAGGCTCATCTTCTTCTGCACAGCATATAAATCTAACCCAGGGGACTGCAACCTGAGGGTCTCAGCACAGTTCTACTTATTTATTTAATTTTAAAAAAGAAATGTTTAGTGCATAAAGTGAAATTTTCTTCTGTATTTATAATGAAATATAAAATAAAACTCATCCAGCACCACAACCGCTAGTTTACACCTTAATTACCAACAACATTTTGACACATGTGTGACACGTAAATGTCACGTATTTTATGCATTGTTTGCAAACTGTATGGGGATCAAAGTCATACTTGGCCCAGGAGGCGTTTCATTCTCTGTCATCTCTGTACACCTGTGTACGTGTGAGTAGGCTACTTCTTCTATTGAGTTGAACATGCTACCCGTTGATTAGATTGAGCACAGCTGCCATCTAGTGACTAGGGGCTTATTTATCACTTAAACATGAATAAAGACACTAACAATGAATCTTGCTGCTTCCACCTGCTCCCCACTAAGAGAGAAGTACTGCTTTAACTGATCTCTACTCTTCACTGCAGGAGGATAACAAAGCAACAGAGAGTGGGAAAGAGTCTAAGTTTGGAAAAAAAAAGTTGTCTTTATTTTTAAACCTACTGTCATATCTCTCTCTCTCTGTGTGTGTGTGTGTGTGTGTGTGTGTGTGTGTGTGTGTGTGTGTGTGTGTGTGTGTGTTTCTGTGTGTGAAACCCATTTCTCCAACAAATACTATGTTGTAAAGGTCCTCTGCTCTTTTGTGGCCCAAAGCCCAAGCCCCATAGAAAGAAGTGCTGTTTTTGGGTTAGGGGTTAGGTTTAGGACTAAGGTGTGAATTGAGTTTAGGTAAGGATTAGACAATAGAAATGAATGAAAAATGAATGGAAGCCAATACAAAGTCCTTGTGAAGATAGAAATGCATAATATGTGTGTGTGTTTTCCACTCAGCAGGTTTAGCTGGCAGGCCTGATTATCCACAGCTGCAGCTCATCTGGCTCATCAGGGAACTGCTCAGCAGGCTGGGAGAAGCAGGAATGAGTTGCCAGTTTGTTCTGTGTGGTACACCAAGCTTCCTAGTTGCTAAAATTATTATCTCTCTACCAGCTGTCAAACCTGTTCCTTGGTTCCAGAACTCCTGTGTTCCCTGATTTGGTCCCTGGAATGCTTCTTTGTTCCTGTTGGCTTCCATGCCAATCTCTTCATCTCTCACCCTCGTCTGAGGCTCTACAATTCTCCTTGCTGCCCTTTGGAGTTCTCTCTTGCTCTCTCTCTGGAAAAAGCTGCTTGAACTTACCTTTCCTTCTGGAAAACCCTTACCTGACTGTCTGCCCGAAAACGTAATATGTGTGGGAGCACACCATCATGCCTTGTTCATTACTGGCGACTTCAGATCCAGTCAGGTATTTGCCTCCCTCTTCTCCAGAACGTCTTCCACAAGAACCAAGCAGCACGTTTGTAACAGTTACTCGGTTCATTATATTTTTTTTCCTCTCATCTCCTGAACATATCAGTAATAAAGTTTCCTTCCCTTCCAGTCCTCCTGAGCACCCATTCACCTAAAGCCAGAAGAGAAAGCACAGCTTCAGTTTCTAATAAGATATATTATTCCACTAAGGAGGCGCCAGTAACAGTGAGGGGTGCTTTACATTACAAATTTGACTCTCATTACAGAAAATGTTTGATTTTAACTGTTTCTTTAAAAAAAAATAAACAGGGTAGTAAAGCAGCCATCTGGTGAATTTAGAGATCTGCCTGATAATTTTATTTTTACTAATGGGCTGTGATTGATAGCAGTCTCACTCTCCATTCTTAATGTTGACTATCTTTGCTGTCACCCTCTTTAGGCTTTTTTTCTAACTTTTTTTCTAAGACTTGCTTTCTTTATTCTGGCTTATATCAGTAGACACTTTGAGGACAATAATGCTAGATCTAAATTAAATTCAAGATGATTTCCACTTATTCCTTGAGGCAAAGCTTTGCCCTTTACCCTCCTGTTTCCCAAAATAACCACAAATATGGCTTTGTTTTTGTTGAGCATTCTCTCATTCTCGAGTGAGTGTCTCCTCACATCTTGATTTTTCTTCTTTGCAGTTCTGAATACAAGAGTCCAGCGTGTAGTATATGCATGTACAGTGCAAAGCAGTCAGGTTGCATCTAAGCTTCATCTTGTACAGTGTGAGAACAGGATCTGTGAGCTGTGAATTATTGAACCATCTGATGTAGTCGTACATTTTGAGCTCGAGCTCTAAACAACTACTGAAAATATTATGAATTGTTTGCACAACTTTAGGTGTTTTTCTGCTTTCACACACCTTACTTGAATGGCTGACTAAAAGCCCTCTGCAGCACAGGATGGCAGTTGAGGAGGCAATATAATCATTTGATTCAGGTGTGCTGGAGCAGAGATGCCTAAAATATGAAAGACAGCGGGTCCTGAGAACCACAATTGAAAACTGGTGGTTTAACATCCATCCATTCATCAGTAAAAAAATTACATGTTGATAAATAAGTACATGCCTCTCAAAATAAAACAATGGGTGTTTGATATTTGAAAATAAAACAGTATATATGCATATATAAAACAGTAATAATAATAATAATAATAATAATAATAATAATAATAATAATAATAATGTTATTTGTATCGTGCTTTTCTAAAAACTTAAAGACACTTTACAAGAATCAAGCAAAATTATAAACAGAACACTTTAAGTACATCAAACAAAATAAAAGAAAGAAAACAGTGCTGGACATTAAAAAACACATGATAAGCATAAAACAAGACACTAATCGTGCATTAAAAGCTGTTCTGAAAAGGTGAGTTTTGAGATATGATTTGAATATGGATAGGTCTGTACAGTCACAGATGTGTTTGGGGAGAGAGTTCCAAAGGGTGGGAGCAGCTATGAAGAAGGCTTTGTTATATAATATAAGGCTGTATTACACAATTGTCCTCAAAAACAATGAATTATTTAACAGTACAGCTGGTTTCACCTTTAATTCTGTTTGGAACCCTAAAGTAATGAAACATAGTGAGACTCAGTGAATGGCATCAAGCAACTAATAAGTGTGGGAATTATTGTGGACAAATGCTGAAGTGGTATTTACTGCTTAGATGTAATTATACAGGAATGAAGTACCCAGTCTTAAGTAAACAGCTGTTTGTTTGGAGAGTTTCATTGTGATGTAAAACCCCTTCCATCTGCCAAAGGAGAGTTTTAAAACACCTGAAGATTCAAGAGCAGTTCAGGATTTCTGGTTTATACAAGAAATGTTCTTAAAGCAGACCATGACTAATAGAAAAGGCGAGATTGAAAAGAAAAAAAAGTATTAATTCTGATGATATTTGACTAGAGTTCAAGACGGCTTTAGGTAAGTTGGACAGGCTGGAACCTGAACCAACCCTGTTGAAGCTATGGAAAGAGATGCTTTTAAAGCTGCAGTATGTAACTTTTATAAAAAATATTTTTCTACATATTTGTTGAAAATGCCACTATGTCATGACAGAATGATATGAGACAGATAATCTGCCAGAAGAGACTGTTGTGAACACTCAGGCTAGCTAGCATGACCAACGATGACAACGGATAAACGGTTTTCTTGTAATGGTAAGTTATTTCTCCACCATTAGCAATTTAGCAGTGAGTAAATTAAGTTGACCTTCTTCCTGGCTCTGATTGGTTGTTTTAGGTCAGGAGAAAAAAGAATATAAAAGAAAATAATATAAAAGAATATAAAAAAGAATACAATCCAAACTATTCGAATCATTTTCATTGGTCTGTTAAACACAATGTATTTTAAATTATATCTCTTATGTTTAGTTTCTTTCTGAAACTCCTCCTTCAGGAAGTCTTCACAACAGCTAACCCTTTAACAACGTTTTTATCAACCTTGTACTGAGAAGTAGCTAGTATAATGAGCTCAATAGGTGCGCAGTTCCACCAGGTGTTTGCTAATTGCTGCTGGCTAGTCTGAAGAGGCTGAGTGTAGAAGTCATGGGGGAGAGTTGCTCTGTGTGACGAAAGCTTGGAAGCTTAGAAACTGCAGCTCTAAGGAAGAGCTGGGTCTCAAAGGCGGCACTAGGCCCATCCAGGCGTTTTGCACAGCTGATTGGTTGCCATGGGAGATTAAAGGATTTCTCAAACATGCATGAAAGAATCAAGGCAACACTCCAGGTATGTTTCTGATGAGGGAATAACATAACATGATGTAAAGCTCAAAAAAGTCGATTTTACATAAGACTGGCCCTTTAAATAAAACTGATTTTTTGATCATGAAAATAACTCTTTGACTGATATCAAATAAATGGGAATATGAACTTGGAGACATACTTGTAGGATGTTTCTCCATCAAACATGAAGAAAAGAGGAGGAAGAGAAGGAAAAAGAACAGAGTTGGTATGGAGAACAGTAAAAGCAAACAGCGCACTGATTTCTGCAAGCACAATATATGTCACCTGCAACACAGCAAAGAGTCAAATTAGACATGAGTGTTCTGACCCACTAACCTGTGAGAGGAAGGATTTCTCATCAGGGGGTTATGGGTTACAGAACACAGAAAATGAAAACAGTAACATGGTGTGAGAGGACTGTTAAGGTCTGGTTGCTTCATGATGGTATTATTGCTGTAGCACTGCCAAAACCAGCAGAAATTCCTGGAAATTCAGTTCAGAGTCACACAAAAGAGCTTTGATTTGCTCTGGTTACAAAAGACAAATGTTCTTCTGGGATTATTCAGATTAGTCACCCTTATATTAGTCTGAACTAGACTAACTAGACACCACTGTATAGTTTAAATAGGTAAACTAACCACTTTAAATGAGGACCAGAGGACCCCAACTATTAGCTCTCAAATGATTTAGACTTTTATATTACAAAGGGATGCAAAATTACTTTTTATTTGGGAAACAAAATAAGGAAATATTTGACAACAGGTATGTTACAAATAAAAATTGTAGTGGACAAATTATAATCAAAACCTAAAACAAATTTACAGTCATTGAAACAAAAAATATGACTCTCAGTATGCACTATTGTTGTACTAGCTGCATTTTCATTCATCTTGAAATTGCACAAATTGAAATAAAAATAAATTTGCTCAACGGAAACATGCCGTTTTCAAGAAAATTTTTATTTTTCAAGAAAATTTTTATTTTTCAAGAAAAAGTTTTGGCACTAGGATGAAGTGGTTTGAAGTGGTTTGTTGGCTTTATCAAAATTGGTTTGTTTTGTAAAACTGCAATGGAGACACTTTTTTTCGCATCACACGAGTCACATGATCAACAACTGGATCTTGCCACTGGCGCAAACCACAAAGAAGATGACAACAGGAAGTAGATGGAGGTTCATGACGCAGCATGTTTTCATCGTCTTATCATGTGAACAAGCTTATCCATGTGTGATTTTAATTTCATTTCTTATTTAATGGAAACACCGCAATTGCGAAATTGTGTTTTTTCGACATTAACAGAAAATCCACAGAGATTTGTGCACCTTTGTTATGGAAACCCAGCTAGTATTATGGTTCTAAGGTAGCTGCTCCTAACTCTGTATCCCCCTCCCCACTCCTCCCTTCCTGTGCAGTAACTTTCCTTCACAAGTGAGTTCAACTCCTGAAAGCACTCACCAACCTAACCATAAGCTTATTTTAGGAATAAACTGATTATGAATCTGTCGGGATAATTTTCAAACAACAAAGAAACCTGGAATGCACAGAAACATCATCAATGCTGCTGTAGAACTGATGCAAAATCCAAAAATGTACTCTCTTTATCACAGAGCTGGAGCACACAGGTGAGTTGCAGCTGATGTGATGGATTGATCAAGCCAGCAGGCTCAACAAATGAAGCTTTAAATAGAAACACACACATTGTCTGGCTGAAAATATTTGCACTAAACATAACAATGGTCTGTTGTAAAATTTTAGACTACATACTGTCAAACATGGAGTTGTTCCCTGTTGATTTGAATAGTTTAATTTTGCTAAAGTCAGGTGGTGTAGTCTATGTCTGACTAGCTGTTAGTCATCTAGCACTGTGTTGACATGTTTAATTTACAACACAAAATGATTTTACATCTTTTTACTAAAGGTAGGGAAACTATTGTCCTGCATAACATCTTGGAAACACACTTCAAAAAATGCAAACTAACTTTTTAAGGTTCTCATACTTAGTCATGATTAATTATCTAAGTCAGGATTTGTCAAATGCTTTCGTTGACGTTGACGTTGATGGAAACTTGGGCAAGAGGTGGAGCACACCCTGGAGAGGTGCCCCAACAAGATGACAACTGGAATTTTTCCAGGGGAATAAAAACTGTTGTTAGATATTAATGATTTTAAACTGACATTTACAGTATTATAAAATCTTTGATGTTTGGTCTGCAGCTTTTTTATGACAGTGAATTACACGTTTGTCCCATCACATATCTGAAATACTTGGGGCGGGGGGTAGCTCTTTGTCTAAGGGTTTTTGTTTTCCTACCTATAAAGTAGTAAAATAAACCAGTCTCGTGCGTGAAGCCAATTACAGACCCCGATGTAAACAGTTAGTCAGTGTCATTACACAGGAACCAGACGACAAGACTTAAAAAAATTACCCCCTGAAGGAAGCCAAGTCCGCCACATGCGTGTGGAGCTGCTGTGGTGCTGCTCACATTTGGGACTACTGAGAATGGATAAAAAACAAAAACAGACCCCAAAACAACCGCAATCCAGTCCAAAATTCACATCATCTTTTTAAATCAGCTGCTGCTTTCTCAGGCAAAATTCCTAATCATAAACATCTAAAAACCGGAGACCAGACGACCAGCAACCCAAAATTATCTACATAGTATTTTCAATTAATTTTGACAGTTTCAACAGTCTGTTCACAAGTTTGCATTTTTGATAAGATTGATGTTTTGGAAAACGAAGTCTCGATCTCAAACATGTTGTTTGCTCCATTTTATAACCCAAAACATCACTTAGTCTGTGGTTTATCTGAGGGTTTGGTGTCATATCGCTTGTGCAAAAACATCAAGAGCCTCCAAACCCCAGTAATAACATTTAACATTTCTTTCCCACAACTGAGCTCAATTACTATGTGATTTTTTTTTTTTTTTTTTTTTTTTTTTTTATGTTTCCTGTCCAGCACTGTGACACTCAGAATTGTTGCCTGAGTGTCAAGGTGAGGTCCAACAGAGCTGCTTTCACAAGAAGAGCATTATGTCTTTTGCCATGATCCTCCGCTTGACATACAATGGCTTGCAAAAGTATTCATACCCCTTTAACTTTTCCATATTATTAGTATTCAGCCCCCCTTAGTCAATACTTTGTGAAACCACCTTTTGCTACAGTTACAACTGCAAATCTTTTAGGCTGTGTCTCTACCAGCTTTGCACATCTAGTGACTGGAATTTTTGCCCTTTCTTCTTTGCAAAACAGCTCAAGCTCAGTCAGATTAGATGGAGACTGTTTGTGAACAGCAGTTTTTAGATCTTGCCACAGATTCTTGATTGGGTTTAGGTCTGGACTTTGACTGGGCCATTCAAACACATGAAAATGTTTTGTTTCAAATCCATCCCATTGTTGCCCTGGCTTTATGTTTAGGGTGGTTGTCTTGCTGGAAGGTGAACCTCCACCCCAGTCTCAAGTCTTTGACTCCAACAGGTTTTCTTCCCAAATTGCCCTGCATTTGACTCCATCCATCTTCCCATCAACTCTGACCATCTTCCCTGTCCCAGCTGAAGAAAAACCCCCAATAGCATCATGCTGCCACCATCATATTTGACAGTGGGGATGATAGTGTTAGTTCTTCATCACACATACTGTTTTGAATTTTGCCAAAAAGTTCAAATTTGGTCTCTTCTGACCAAAGCACCTACCTTCACATATTTGCTGTGTCCCCAACATGGCTTCTGGCAAACTGCAAACGGGACTTCTTATGGTTTCCTTTTAACAATGGCTTTATTTTTGCCACTCTTACATAAAGACCACATTTGTCCAGAGCACGACTAATAGTTGACCTGAGGACAGATTCCCCCACCTGAGCTGTGGATCTCTGCATCTCGTCCAGAGTCACCATGGACCTCTTGGCTGCATCTCTGATCAGTGCTCTTCTTGTTTGGCCTGTAAGTTTAGGTAGATGGCCTTGTCTTGGTAGATTACAGTTGTGCCATACTCTTTCCATTTTCGGATGATGGATTGAACAGTGCTCCGTGAGATGTTCAAAGCTTGGGAAATCTTTTTATAGCCTAAGCATGCATTAAACTTCTCCACAACTTCGGGTGTGTTCCTTGGACTTCATGATGCTGTTTGCTCCCCAATATTCTCTTAACCAACCTCTGAGGCCATGATAGAGCAGGTGTATTTAGATTACACACAGTAATCTAAATGCAGCTGTTTAGCTTACACGCAGGTAGACTCTATTTAGTCATTTGCAATCATCAGGCAACTTCTGAAGGCAACTGGCTGCACTCAGAGAATAGGGGGCTGGATACTTTTGCACACCGCACTTTTCAGTTTTTTATATTTTTAAAATGTTTTGAATCATGTATAATTTTCTTTCTACTTCACAATTATATGCCTACCACTTTGTGTTGGTCTTTCACATAAAATTCCAATTAAATATATTTAAGTTTGTGGTTGTAATGTGACAAAATATGGAAAAGTTTAAGGGGAATGAATACTTTTGCAAGCCACTGTATACATGAAACTTTATTAGAAATTTCTTTGGATTTATTTCAAATGTAATTGACATGGAGAAGGAAAAGAAAGGTGAAATAAAAGGGAGAAAGGTAGGGAAAGGTTCAAAGTGAAAGAAGGAGATTGGAGTGGAGAAGAGGAGAGGAGAGAAAGAAGCACAGAGAGAACACAAGGTGTAAGTGTGCTTGTGTATGTAAGGTTTCTCCATAAGAATGTTAAATTGCGGGTGTGGGGATCCAAAGACCCGCCCCCCAGGACCCAAGGATGAAATGAGGGGGCTGCAGCAACGAGCTACAGGCTATACCGGAGCAAGGCTATACAGCCTTGCTCCGGTAAGGCTATACAGACTCGGGTCTCTGTGCCATATACATGGCACAGAGACCCGAGCCCAGAGAGCACACCACCCCCCAGCAGAGACCTGACAAGCCAGGGTGCCCAGGCCCTGCCAAGCAGTCACCAGGGTGAGCTGGCACATACCCGAGCACCCAGCCCCAGACACCGAGAGCCGCCAATGCACTGGCAGGCAGAGGCACCAGCCACCTCAGGGGATTGTGACAAGGGGAAGTAGGCCCCACATTTGGTGGGGGGCCCAAGATGATCCAGGCGAGAGGACAGCCTAAAACCCAACTTGACAGATATACAGGCACACATAAACACAATCACACTTTCCCACCCTCATGCTCAAACACAGACATTCACAGCCACTCGCCCAACATAAACTCACACAAAAATGGACACCATACACACACTCACATTCCTCATGTACAGTATATACTCCTAGGTCCATGTAACACCCCTCAGAGTACCCAGAGAGAACACTCACATGCATGGGGAGGACATACAAACTCCATTCAGAAAGAACCCAGGCAGGGATTTGAACCAAGGACATTCTTGCTGCAAGGCAACAGTGCTACCAACTGCATCACAGTGCAGTTATGAACTAATACCAACAATATATTTATTAAACCCACTCTATCTGTAGAATTTGTTCTATCTCTGCCAAGGCTGCAAACTAAATTTTATTCTTCTGAATGTAGAATTTCAGTTATATACAAAAAAGAAACCAAATCCAACGTTTATGGAAAAAATTTAAAATCTTTTTTGGGTATTGTTTGGTTATTTTACATATTTCTGTTTATGTTTCTTGTTTAAAGTTTCTGAATCAATGAATCTATGACTACTAAAATCATTTTGGACATAATACCCCTGTCAAATTATTGCACATCTGCTTTTTAGGTAATGACATAGCATACACAATTTCTCATGTCACATGAGTAAGTAAGGCTTCCATGGATTTTTTGGAGATGTTAAAAATTTCCACCACATGAGCACTAAAGCATTCACATGCAGTGTATAATGCCACCCCTGCAACAGAATCAACACAACTGCAACTCAAAAAACTGAACAGTGACCCAGTGAGTATATTAATTAATCTCACACTACTACTCTGTGCTTCATGCAGTGATATAGATTCACTCGCATGCCGGAAATTGAAAGTGAAACTAATAGCATGATCTAGCTGATAGCAGCTAAATCTTTTATATAACAAAAAACCCTAAATCGTAATGAAAGGCAAAAGTAAGGTGAAGCATCAGAGCATTTTGAAATCCACACACTTATTCCCAATACATATGTATTATTCAGAACAGGAGTGCATCAAAAGCAAAACAAATGCATCAAAAACCTGACAGAACTTTTAAGTTCCACAAAATCCTCCTAATTTTGTTATGTTTAAACCCACTTAGCATATCATTAATACACCAGCTTGAATAGCAAAATAGAAACAGTGTCCCAGCAGTCTAAGGATTTACTTCATCTAACTAAAAAGGGTTTCAGTAGTTCAAGACACAACATTGGCCAGTTTAAAACAGCCTCTATCATCCTGTTTAACTAATTATTTATGTTACTGGATGCATATTCTAAGTCACTGTTATGCTGAAAGCCTTCAAACCTTTCTCCTCCAGACTGCTCATATTGTGTTCCTCCTCCTTTGAGCCTTCCAGTGTATCCTTTCTAATCTGCTATTGAAGATTTTCCCAGAGACTCTCTGGATTATCTTTAACAGTTTTATTCCATATATATCTATATTTTTCAGTCTTTGAATAGTAAATTCTGACATGCCCTTGGTTGAATTTACAACATATATAGTCTGTAACCAGACGCTTCTGAAGCTTGTTTATAAAATCTCAGACATGGGTTTCGGTGTAGGCTATTTGGTGATTACCCTCAAATCTTTTTTTTTTGTTATTTTAATTTTTCTATAAGGATTTGATTTAAATTATTAGTTATTACAGTTTCAGTATTGCCACGGATTCTGGAAAAGACTGTGCATGCATTTAAGTTCACATTATTTCCTAGGTGACTATTGGCTTTGTCTGGACAGTATGTCTGTATTGGTAGTTGAGTAGTTTTTGACAAACTTTTGGCTCTTCCCACAGTTTCAAATGAATTGCTGAGGTTACATTACTAAGGAAAAAAAATCATATCTTTTCATTTCAGTTTGAGACATTTTTATGTATTCATATTTGTTGTTTGCTTAAACTACTAGATGCATTCAATTTTACTGTTGTACCTAAGTTTCCTTTCAGTTCAATTCGGGAACTTCAAGAATGAACAACTGAAGTTATCTTCATTGTTCCAGACAGCAAGTCAGAACACATATAATAATAAAGTGATATATTAGAAGGATAAGCATTGACTTAGAAAAGCTTAAACACACCCAGACCATAACAAGGGATTTGAGTAAAACAGTGTAATTTCCAGAAAGAGTTAGGAGTTATGCATTCCACACCAAGGATGAGTCTTATGTGCATAGGTTATTCTTCCCCTGGGGGTAAATTAAATTAAAGGTTATTTAATCAGGATTGGTGCTTTCAAAAGGTTTTTGAAGGTTAATCCAGTTAAATTAAACTCTGAGTACAAGTCTCAGCCTTTACCTTTGTAAACAGCTAAATGCAACAGTGTTTTATTTCTATCACCAAAGCTATGACGTGAAGTGCATCAAAGACTCCTAGAACCGTTCTCCACAAGCCGATATTACAAAGAACTGCAACAGAAGATAAGAGCGGGGAGTGCTTCAGTACTGCTTTGATGAGAAAGCCCTCAAGAATCCTTCAGCCCCTATTGCAACATACAACACTGTAAAGCATATACAACAGTTCAAGCCAAAATGAAAATAAAACACCTTTAATTTCAGGGTCTTCCATATTTAATATGGAAGTTTCCATATTTAATATGGAAAATGGTTCTGGCACTGTTTCTCTTCACCCTCTACACTGCAGACTTCTCCATCAACTCCCTACGCTGTCATCTTCAGAAGTTCTGTGATGGCTCTGCCATAGTTGGTTTCATCAGAGGTGAAGACGACTCAGCCATCTTTTATGGTGCAGTATGTTGGAGCAACAGTTTATCCACAGCTGAGAGGAAGCGGTTAATTAAGCTCACCATGAAGGCCAGCTCTGTGCTAGGTTGCCCTCTCGACCCAGTGCAGGTAGTGGGAGACAGAATAATTCTGAGTAAAATAACATCACTGTTGGACAATTCCTCCCATCCCATGCATGAAGTTGTTGCTGAACTGAAGAGCTCCTTCAGTGACAAGACTGCTGCATCCTAAGTGCACAAAGGAGCGTCACAGGTGATCCTTCCTCCCAGCAGCTATTAGACTCTACAACAATCACTGCTCCTAACAAACTTGATAAGTGTGGACATCCCTGTTGTTATTTGCAGTTATTTGCATTGCTTTACTCATTTTAAATAACATTTTTGCTGGTATTTGCACATCCCTGTTGTTTGCACAATTTTATTTTTCATATGTAAAACGTTTGTTGTCTTCTAATGAGGAAATACACATGCACATTTTTTTTAAACATTTTTAAAAAATATATTCTTCTCTGTTCCACATTCCTTGGATCAGAGTATGCTATTTTGATAACTGCAGAATAGTTTATGTTGTAATTTTGTCCTTACTGTACAGTATGTTATTCTTATTTTTGTTTTTTTTTTATGTATTTTTATATATATTTCATATGTTTTGTTTTTTTTTTTTTATCTTTGTGTGTACCTACATGACTTTGCTGCTGTTACACCTGAATTTTCCAGTTATGGAGCAATAAAAGGTATTTCTATCTTCTATTTATTTATCTAAAGTAATTTTAATCAGTTTTTGTTGTTTAGCTTCATCTTTGATTAATAAAAAAAGACTGTGTGGAGAGTGACTTTATACTCTTGGGGTTAGATTTAAGTAATTTGGAATATAGAAAAAAACTTTTCAGATGATATAGCTCCAGGATTTGCAGATGTTCACTTTCTTTTTTTATCATGATTGTACATGGAAAAAATGTCCCCATTTACCCCAAAGACATCTACACTAGTACACCCAGTCCAGCATTTCACTGTATCTCTAAAGTCTACTCAGTGGCTTGGATTTAAATCCAAATCAAGCATTTGGAAGGAAGCTGGGCTTTTCCCTACATTCACATATTTCTTATACGTCAACTCATGTCATCTTAAATTTAGTGATAATTATCAGTTTTAGGGGACATAAGCTGTGGGGCAAAAATTACATTATAACTAATTAAAAACCTAAAAAAAACAACTTTTCAAATGAGAAACTTGCTGGAGCATATATAATATACCTGTGGTTATGTTAGCCAAGATTTTCAATTCAGTTTAGCTAAATTAATTAGTTTAATCATAAATCTCATCTTAAGCCCCATTAGAAGACAAGTGGGTTCAAATCATATGCAAAAATATCCAGTCCAATATTAATCCAATATCATTTAATCATATAAATAAATTTTCACAGTATAAAGTAAATTTATTGTCTGATAATTCAATGTCGAGAGAACTGCTGCTTATCATGTCAGTAGAATCAAGGTTTCATGTCACCAGAGTCTTGCAGAGCCACTGCTGGTTATTTGTTTTATATTAAAAGTGTGATGCAAATGAGGGCATGAAAATCTTTGAAAACAGGACATCTCGACAAGCAAATTAGATAGTTGCAAATTTTGACCACAGTTTGCCCATGAGGCTGCTTTGGTCCAGGATGTTACTTTGTGAAATAGGTCACTCCACTATGTCTGCTGGCAATTTGTTGATGTTGTAGTTGCTATCCATCTACTTGTTGAAAAACTTTTGCAGTCACAGACTTTTTGTATTCACTAAAAATATAATTCTTCTATTTTTAATTCTTTTGGTTTCATTGTGTAAAGATGTTCTGGCTTTTTATCCTGATCAGTTTATGTTGCCTTGATTTAACTTTAGCATTACAGCAATGCATCTTTTAGACTTTTAGACTCTTTTTGCATTCACCTTACATATTTTTATATATTCATCCCCTACATTTTCCCCATTGCTGTTCTTTTCTTGCTAATGTCTTAGCCACTCTTGAAGTCTTGCATGTATTATTATTTGTCTTATTATATTCATTCTTATCTGTATTCTGCCATGCTTAAGTAACTTATATGATGAAATAATAATTTCCTCATTGGCTCAGTCATGAGTGGTGCCATGAAAGCCTAGAAGAAGGATTAAAAGATGTAACCATTCTTGAAGGAAATAAATTAATATTGTTAAGTTGTATCCACATATGAAAGGATGCACTGCAAGACAAATAGGTGATGGAAAAACAGAACAAAGATAGTGAGAATGAGAAAGGTCAAGGAGGAAAAGAAACAAATTTAGAAACCCATTGCATCTATCTCCTTCAATTATTCTCTATATACTCCCATCAGTGTTCTATACTTCTTTCGCTTGGTTTGTGGTGAACCACATTGTGAACTGCAGTCCAAACCTAGTGCCTGTTTTCTTATAGACCTCACGGCAGCACACAATGTCACTCTGGGCAGCCAACTGCTCCAGCATTCCAGTCAAAACAACTCCATCAAGCAGCTGCTGAAAAACCCTGAAAATCGTGTGACCACCACAGTTTTCAGTGGAAAACAAATCTTTCACAAAAAACCCACAATATCCATATAGGTGATCCCAAAGCTAGAAGATACTGATGTTTTGAGCATCTTTAAGAATTTAAAACACTATTTCATAACTCAGGTTTCTGCACCAGCACCACTCACTGCCATAAAAACATGTTTTTTCCCCTCTTATTTTTCCGTTTTGGAATACCTCCTGCCCACTGGTCCCTGATAATTGCAGCATACATTTCATTAATCCCAAGCTGTATCCTGTAAAACACTGACAAAACCTGAAAACAGTTCCATAGGAATTCAGCAGTTTGAAATTAATGTCATCAGACATATACAGTATTGTTGCTGTAGAGAGAATAAGCTGAGAGCCGTGCATAATAACAAGGTTGGACATGTTGACCACACCACATGCTGCTTCAGACACTGTCTAATACTGTTAGTGTGTGAAAACCGTCCAGCTCTAGTTATGGTCACATTTGTGTTTTAAATTTAACAAAACTATCAAAAATATTTTAAGACCAAATGATTCAGGGAAACAAGATTTTACCCTTAAAAAAACAACAATAAAACAGCACAGCCAGCAAACCCACTGGAAAGAGAAATTAAACTTCAGATGTCTTCATTTATAAATGTTCTTGTTTGCTGGTCAGCCTTCTGATCTCATGCCAAAACTCAGAAGAAAGAAAGAAAGCAACACCAGTTTTTATTATTATTATTATTATTATTATTATTATTATTATTATTATTATTATTATTATTATTATTATCACAGTAGAACTGGAATCCCCTTATATAACTCCTGTTTGCATGTCATGGAAATCTTATGATCAAATTAAGTATTTAAACCAGTCTGCAGATTTGCATTTTTTAAGAGCAATTGGATATCAACAAAGCAGGTCTCCAATATCTGGCAATTATTCTGAGAAGGTCATTGTTTTTTAACCACTTACTAAGGGTTATTAATGCTTAGATCTAGTCACACTGTGCAAACACAGCAAAAGTAAACATAAATGTGAAGTACATGTTGAAAGTTCACTGTTCCTTCTTTCTTTGAGGACATATTCTCCATCGAATCATATAAGTGCTTTAAAAAGACCAAGTGCAAACGAGTCAAAGTCAGTAATGAGTCAGTGACCTCTGTATTGCCAAGTTGAGCAACTCAGTGGCTCACACAACCAGTGAGTGAGCAGAAGCGCTTTTAATCCCCTTGGACCTAAAATCCATCTATGGCTTCTATGGTGCTGCTGCAGACTCAACTTCTATATTTCAGCCACCAACAGAAAGCAAAGGATGGATTTTCCTACACGATTTACTGCTTCAGATGATCAAATCAAATATTTTACTGTAAATTCATTGCATATTAAATTACATGCACCAAAGCAAGTCAGTGTTTCTCAGGAACTGAGCAGTGCTATGCTGAGGTACAGTCTCTATCCTACAGCCCAGAAGGTGATGATGCTGATATAGGAAGTGATTTTTGATTAATTTGTTAAAATTAAAAAGTTTATTAGCAGTGTAAATATGTAAACTAGGGAAATAACATTCACAAGCAAGTGAAGCCTGGTTGCACAGAGCAGCCTAATTAGTCTTAATTAGGGTAAACCTTATTCCATCTTTTCGTCTCTGGATTAGCATTGAATGGCAGCTGCTGAACAGATGCCAATGATTTTAGGCTTCTCTAAGGTCTATTGTTGTCTTCATTGTGGTGTACCATTAATGTGAGGTCTTCTTGTTAATCTACCATTTGCACTGAGGTTGCAGTAAGACTGAAAAATCCAGTCAGAAGTCATATTTTCCGAATTGTGTGTTCTATTGACTGGTGGGATCAGGAGACTTACAGTCATTAAGCAAGAACATATTGTGAAGTACACAACATAACATCAACAGTGGCCTAGAGGAGAAGGATATTTTTCTTTGCAGTCCAAACTATCAAGAGTCAGTTATGAATCCAATGCTGCTGTAAAAGTCCAAATGGTTGGCATTGCTCTTGAGAGATTATGATAAAATCTTTTCCAGCTTGTAAAATTATATTTTTTTTCTCTAAAACATTTAGAAGGACAGAATGAAACACTACTGCTATGCACTGAAGTACATTTTAAAGATGTGTTTATGGTGATGGAAATATTGACAAAGAATTAAAATACATACCACAATTTTGTACGGACCTTAGTCAAATAAATTTCATATTAAAGTGGCATTTTCTGCAGACTTGTTCACTATTTACAATGTGAAAAACATGCAGATGCAGCCTTCATTATGGCCTAATTAGTTTATAAAGTTAGAAAAATGTTCACACAGCAAACCTTTAAAAAAGATGAACCATACGTTTAATCCGTAAATACTATTATGAAGATAATAAAGGTTGTTGGAGTTCAGGCTTTGGTTTATTGTGTTCAACAGGGCTCCTTTTACTGCAAATGAAAATAAGTTTTTTGTGCAGAACAAAAAATCCTGAAGATCTTAAAACGGTTTTACTTAATCACAATCGTATTTATTCAGTGTTTTTAAAGATACTTATTCACAGAGTATGGATTAATAAAAGAAGCTTGAACAAATGAGAAACAGCCTGAGGTCCAAAACACAGGAGGTTGCTCTGTCCACCTCATCCCGCTGACTGCACCGGTAGTCAGTTCCAAAGGAATTTAAACTCATTAGCCTCAAAAGCCTTCATTACAGCACAATAACAAAGAACATTAAAAAAAAGAGAAAACTGAGACAGATACTTAAGAAAGATTGGTGTCTAGCCATGTTGTTGTAGGGCTGGAAGAGAAAACATGCACACTGTAGAGCTGCTGCAGAAGTCTGTGGTCATATTGGCAGCTCCCATGAAAGTGTCTGGAGTCACCACAAAGCCTCACTTCAGAGTTTGATAATTCTCATATGATCTTGTGAAATGAACAAGACCTCAGGTTGCATGTTATGGTTTTGAAATTGAAATGGGGATTTTGTTTCTCATATGATTATATAAAAATGTTTATAATGTTGTTGTTCTTCATTCCTCTGTCATAGAAAAAAATAATGTGACAAAACCTCAAATTACGCAGTGTTTTCATGTGTTTTCAAGCCAACTGTGTGGTTTTTGGCTAGCAAAGCTGCTTTGGCAAACACAGTTTTGGCCTGTATAGTTAATTCCAGTAGCGTGCAACTGGAAATGAGAAAACTGCAGAAAACAGTTCAAAGACACAAATGAAAGAAGTATAGGAGTAAAAAAATCTGGCTAAGGCAATAAGCACTTTTCCAGGAACATAAGTGAATATATAATGTAATATTATACAATGTAATATTAGTGGCACCGCTGATTTATAGACACACATACATAAACAACTAAAGCTGGCCACGGTCAGCAGCTCTATCCCAACATCATAAAACAGTCATGGCATCTTGGTATTTCGAGTCTGTCTGACCTGCTCGCTTATATAACAGATACCTCTAGGGTGTTTTCAGATCTTAGAAGGGGTCACTCCAATGCAGACAAGCTATTATTCTGTGCAAATTACTAAACATGCAAAACAGCAGACAGTTTACTTAAAGATCAAGGCAAGGCAAGTTTATTTGTATAGTATTATTCATAACACAATGTAACTTAGAATGCTGAGAATAAACAGGACCAGCAGTAAAGAAAATTACACAAAAAAGAAATACATTGAAAGTAATCACATAAAACTACATATATATGAAGAACAATAAATAAATAGCTAATACACTAAGCATAATATCGTGAGGACAGGCATGAACTAACCAGGTAAACTAACCAACTAGGTGAAAATATAGAAAAAATGTAGTTGTAACATGTATTGAACAACAAAGAAATAAGCAACCAAACTACTGTTAGAACCAGCTAAGCAAGTGGTTCCCATTTCTCTTCTGTCAATAATGTTTGTTGTTTTCATTCCTGATTCAAAGGAGTCAACATCTACACAGCTCAGGTTTCCAGGAAGTTGGTCCCAGGGCTGAAGAGCTAAGACACTAACTGTTACCTCTACTTATTTAGTTCAGGTCCTAGAAACACTAAGTGAGCAGGTCTTTGATAACCTGAATGGGCTAGATAATGCATACCTGACCAGCAGCTCTGAAATGTCTTTAGGCTCTAGACCATTCAGTGCCTTGGAGATTATTCACAATGTTTTCCAATTATTGCTTGGACACATTAATTTTGATAAATTACCTACAGAAAAAATAACATTTTAAAAGAAATTAACTTATTTAATTGCACTGTGGAATGTAAACCCATATGTCATCTGAACTACTGTTTCAATGAGTAAATATCAGATGTCTGAGAATGAATGAATGCACCGCATAAAGATCTGCAAACTATGTAGTGCTACCTCTCGCTCATGTGTTTTGCCAGTGGTAGGGAACAAGCAAAGAGAACTGAGGGCATTGGTCTGCCATTTAATGTGAATAAACCTTGCTGGATAACAGGAGCAAAAGTACATTGGACACTGCTTTTGAGGGTAGACATTACGAATGATTGTTACCACAGAGCTCCAACATTTAAAATCTAAGGCCAGAGAATACATGTGGTGGAATGAGACATCCTAATGGGGTGAGAGGAAAACAAAACAGCTAAACATGTTATTGTTGCTATGTCAGCATGCTTTTATCCCAGGACATTTTTATTGTGTTTACTATATTACAGACCTGCTTTTTCAGTGTTCCCAGTACCAGAACTAAACAATTAGAGGCAACACACTGCAAAAACACAAAATCTTACCAAGTATTTTTGTCTAGTTTCTAGTGCAAATATCCAATTACACTTGAAATAAAACAAAACTAACTTAAAAGTAACTTTTCAGCAAGATATATAGGCTTGTTTATATTATATAGGGAATAATTCTTGAATACAGAGAGGTAGATTAAGAGGATAAGGTAGGTAGACAGGTAGATTAAGTACTAGTTCCACTGGCAGATTTTTCAATCATAACAGGAAAAGTGTCTTGTGAAAAAATCTGCCAGTGGAAGTAGTACTTTTTTAAATCTATATTCAAGAAGTATTTATGTAAAACAAGCTTATATATCTTGCTTAAAGGTTACTTTTAATTTATTTTTGCCTTATTTTAAGTGTACTATGCACTAGAAACTTGACAAAAACGCTTGGTAGAATTTTGTGTTTTTGCAGTGCATTCACTTCATATGCCCATTTTGATCCAAATAATGATGTATGATGTTAAGGAAAATATTCTACAGATAGAGGATATAAAAATCACATTTCCAATAAAACTCAGTGATTGTAAAGAGTGAAGGAGAGAGAGGTACATTTATTAATCAATATGTATTGGAACTGAGAAACTTTGCCTATTGTGTCAAATATTGATATTTGATAAAATGTGATTGATAATAACTGATTATTTACAAAGCCTTAAAGGTTATTTGTCTTTATTCCCATTCCACTACTATTTAAATTTATCCTTTATAAAATAGAGAGCCAATGCAGTTATTTAAGAGATTGTGTGAAATGATTTGTTTTCCTTGCGTTGGGCAACACTGTGGCAGCAGCATTTTCAGTGACCTGTAACTGTGGGACTGATAGTTTTTTGTGTCTTTTGTTTTTTTTGACAGAAAAAGGTGAAGATACCAGACATTACAAGACACATTACAATAATCTAACTACTGAAAATAGTAGCATGCATGTGTCTTTTTTCGACAGGAAACTCTTTATTTTCAGGTTTTTTCAAACATTTAGTAGATATATAGCACAAGATAGAATCTGTTCTTTCTACCAGTAACCACAATCGCCTGTTTAGTATCTTACTCAGTGACACTTTGACATGTTGGGGCACACAAGCCAGGGATCACACCATTAATTCTCTGATTAGTGGCTGATTCATCAGAAGGCCAGAACCATAGATGGACATCTTTTAAAATGCCTTAAAAGCTGCACCATTAGAGGCAAAACTTGCGGCTTAGTTAGATGATTCATGTAAAATTGGACAAATGGAGAGTAGGATTTGTGCTCATATAGAGAGGAAGTTCACAACTCATGCTCAGTTATTTGTTGGACTAAAATCATATGACGAGATAGGAATTACAAAAATATATGTCTTTAGAGTCTTTTTGCAGTCAGTTATGGACTGATGTAACTGAACAACATTGTTTTAAGACATCTTGAAGTACAATCTTTGATTGGAACAAACAAAATAATGAATTCAAAACATCCTGTCTTTATGTCTTTCATATTGATGTTTTTTTGATTTTTTTTTTTTTTTTTTTTTTTTTTTTTTTTTTTTTTTTTTTTCAAAGAAAGCACATTAATGAAGCATTGTGGTCCCACAAATAGAGCTATGTTCAGCTGCTGTTGGAATATTATTTAAAGTGTACTACATACAGAAAATAGTAGAAATAGTAGAAATAGTAGAAATAAAGGTGTACATTTATCAGCAATTGAGTCAATATGCCATTTAGATGTAGTGCTTTAAAAGCCAAATCATTCTTTTCTGATCCAATCTTGGGGACAATTTTGTTCACTGTGTTCTTACAAGTATAAGAAAAAAGGCCCTAATATGTCATTTCTGGCTACATGTGATAAATAAAACCAGGCTGCATGCAAACTTTCTGACTACAGAATGCAGTCAGAAAGAGGATTTGCGAGATTTAGCACAGAGATCACATGTTTTCTGCTGCTGCCACATCTTGTTAGATAACACATCCAAGAGAAAAATGACTCACATAAAACTTCAATGATCCAAGCTATACTCTGACTCAGAGGGATGTGAGAGAAATATGATCCCCTCCCTCTCCGTGGTAACAGTATGTTTTGAACAATAAAATATGGACAGAAAAGCCATTTATTTTACCGTCCTATGACAAAAATGACCAATTTCTTTTTGCTGATATTGCAGTGTGATCATGCTTCTTTGTACTTACTGAAAATCAAATCTTCAAAAGGACAATGTATCTGTTTGTGGTACTCAAGCAAAGTCAGAAAATGATTTTAGGATGATCCAAGATTTGAAAGATGGCAAACACATAACATATTTGGATTTTAAAGAAGGTTTTTAATTCCGTATAATACTGGAAAGAACAGCAAAAATGGGATCTGCTCAGAACATTAGCCACTAAAATGTGTGTAGATCTAACACTGCTCAGTGTTGGAAACAGAAATAGCTTGTAGACAGTTGGAGGTCAGTGATATTTCTGTCACCTCCACGTGAGGAGAAGCAGAAGTGTATGAGTGTTTTTTTTTTTAAATTATTTCCATTGAAGGACACAATCATACAGGGCTCCGTAAGCCTTGAACGTGATCCTGCAAAAACGAACAATACAAAATCCATTATTGTTTATCTTTCTTTCTAAATGGAAGCCTTATCAACAAATTATTTGTGTGTCTTTCTCCCTGGCGACATTTCTGCCTGCAGAGCTTACCATGTGACAAATTCTCATTCTTAAAATGACTACAGTACCTCTTTTCTTTTTTGACACATGCTAACCAAAAAAATCAGCCTAACCACATCGACCTCAGAAAATTGTGGAACACTGTAACAAAGTTTCTTTCACTTGGATGGTTAGCTTCAGGAAAGGTTAATAGGAAGATTAGTCAATGGATTTCAAAGGTTAGGAGTTCACATACTATGTTGATAAGGAGTTGAAAATGCTTTCCTGACATTGGGAAGTATTTACCCAAAAAGCCGTGTTTGTCCTTGTTTCCTTTCTCTTAAGGTTTGACTTTCTATCTTTGTTGTTTGATTGGCTGTTGTGCAATTTAATGAAAGTTTTATCATGCACCTAAATTGTCAGAGCAAACCATTAGCTCTATCACAAAAACATATTTAGGATTAGAATATTACATCAGACTATTAATACAGAAATGCAGACTTAAAGAAAAGTATGTTTAATACATGCTTAATGGTTGTTATTTTCAAAAGGTATGTTCAAAAGCAAGCAATTCTAATTATTATATTTCAAGTTATTGACTGTAAACATAAAAGACAAACCCAGAATTTCCATAGATAAAGTGCTTTAAAATGTTGGTGTTTCATCCTAAAATCACTGAAAAAAATTTGTGAACATATTAAAAGATGCAAATGGACTTCAGACATGATGCTGGCTGGGCTTTTGATCATGATTTTAACTGGTTGGTTTTCTGGCCCTGACCCCAGTTTTAAGTAGTGTTGAGGGTGGGGGCCATTTCAGAGGCTTAATGTTAGTCTGCCTTATTCTAAAATCATCTTGTTGATAAGGTGAAATGAAATAATATGGAAGGAATTTTCACTTCTCACTATTTAATCCTCTTTTTCCAATGTATCATAAACTCTGGCAGGAAAACAGACCCTCAGCAAACAGCTCAATCTTTGTCTTGTAAGATGATTAAACTTTTCTTTTGAAGGCATTGGAATCCATGCCAGCAATGGCTAATTTTAGTTGAGCTTAAAGGTGCCTGTTTCTCTGAGGCCATCCTTTCAGTCAATGGTAATGTCTCTTCATCGTGCACAGTGATACTGAGGTTCCAACTGTTTGTGGAAAGTTTAAGCTGTGGTGGTTCATGGATAGATCCTGAGCATCACAAACAGATTTTCTTCCATCTGAAGGTCAAAATTTAGCCTACATGTTAAAATTTGAACACAATTATGTGTTCCAACAGGACGACGATCAACAAGTTTTGATGTGTGTACTTTAAGTTTCCTGAGTGGTCTCCACAAAGTCCCAACCTCAACACTGTTTAAAACTTGTGGGATATACTTTTAAGTTGGGTCTTCCCAATCAGCCTTGGTTCAGCACACAAGAATCACATGGGTAATGTGAAATATAATAACTAGAATGATGTGTGATATGATATATTAGAATCACTTAATTTTATTCATGTGCTAGGAGCTATAAAATCCCATAATTCATCAAGATGGCCAAATAGCATATGGCCAAACAAATTCCTATGGTCAGTTTTGAGACTTCAGATGAGTCATTTACAAACCATCTATCATCACAGTGTGTTGCTCCAGCTCTAACAAACAGCCCATAGAAACAGAATTGACGTTCTTGTAGCTGTGCCAATTAGAGCCACATTAAAATATTTCAGGATGAATCTTGCAGCTACATGTCCTTGATCAAATAGAAGGACACCTGTATCCTTCTTAAATGGATTATTTGACATTTGGAGGAATGCTCACTTTGTTTCTGAGAATCAGATTAGAAGATTAGTTCAAAGATTACCACTACAGTCACAAGAGTTTTTAGCTGTGAATAATTAAAGTGGAGACAGGTGCAGGTCCCATGGTGTAATAGTGCGAGCTCCAGACTTTGAATCCAGTAAATATCAGTCAAGCTTTTGTCACATTCAGAGTCATGAAGTTTTTCTCAGACACATGGTATCCAAAACAGCAGTAGGTAAGGAAATTTCTGATGCTAAATCACATAGAGATTCTAACATACCAGAATTGATTCATGCTAATAGGTTTTTATTGGGTTGTCTTTTATTTAGTAAGCACTGAAAACAACACTAAATTTCAATATCATGCCTCACATTTTTTAAGGGTGAGCACTTTAAACGAATTAAAGAAGACATAATAAAGGGCATTGCTTAACCCAATGGTTGTTTTGAAATGTGGTTTGAAAAGCTGAATTTAAGACGCGGATGGATTTCAATTCTCAAACCCCATTTGTAACATATTTTAGCTTTTTACTCACAAGTTGCATGCTGATTGTAAACCTCAAGGCCAAGCTGAACTGACTAAACCTTGAACAGAAGCTGTGTATTTAGGCGTGCTGCAGGAAAAACACGAAAAACCAAAAAAATGAAAAACTTCACATCCCTCATTCATTATAAACCAAAACTGGGGGGTTTTAGGCACCAAAGCCAAAGGGACGGGAAAAGATTTAAATAACATCTCTTAGATTCTCAGCCTGAGTGTGAAAGCTGAGCAATGTGGCTTCATCACATCAGAGCCCAATTTATCAGGGCTGAAAAAGTCCCTGACTCAAGCGTTAAGCTATGTGAAGCATGAAGTTATTTAGGATTTATTTGCAAGGAACTTCAAAAGCTTCAGTGACACAATGTTTGAAGACAGTCTGGATCACTGGTGCAGAAACATCACGAACTATTAATGTGCTTTATGACCCTACTGAATCATTGTCTTCATCCTTTCCTTTCGGAACGTAAAAGGAGTTACATTTTAAGTTATATTTTTTACTGGAATAAGTTATGATAATCTTAATACAATGAAGCAGAAAGAATAATAGCTGAGTCAGAAGAAAAATGGTATTAAAATCAGATTTTCTTGGGAGGAAGTTAAGAGCTGAAAAACAGCACAGTTTGTACAACTCACTCAAATATAAACCAGTTGTTCTAATACAAGGTGTTCAGTAACAGGCTGCAGAAGCAGCATCCAGGAAAGATAACAACATGCATATTCTGCTTAATGTATTAGAACCTTAAACTGTAAGTAAAGTATTTTCAGAGTTTTACCTCCATGCTGTGTGATCAGTGTTAATCTTCACGTTTCGTGTGCGCGTGTGCTGGCTGGTGGTGGAAAAGAGGGAGGATCCTTTCAAAAACACGTAAATCAAATCAAGTTACCCCTGTTGCAGTAATAAAATACTTCAACCACAGCAAAGGTTTGTAGATGAATGCCTGTGTTTAACAGGTTTAGTTTTGCTAAGGAAGTGTTTTCCTCTCCAACTGTTGCTGATGCACAACACAGCCAAGGCTGAAGATGATGTCCTTGATTTTAATGTAATTTTAAAGATTAAAACTGAAATATTATGACTGTACTGCCACCTGTTTGGGATTGCATTGTTTCTAAAAGCTAATATAGATTTCAGATTATTTTTATTCGAGCATAATTCTTTTGTCCTCTTCTTGTCTGCTTTATTAATGTTTTAGTTTTAATGTACTGCTGTGGTGAGGTAGGACTGACTTGAAAGTATGTAAATATAAGTAACAAAGGACCATAGAAAATATTTGAAAGCTTTCAGAAAGACTGCAGAACCATTGATAAAGAACACTTAGAGAGACTGTAAAAAACCTTGGCTGCTTGGAAGCAGAATATAAAGAAATGAGGGATGACTCACGACTTCTACAATGCTGTAGGGTTCAGATTTTTTGCAACTTCTTATGCACACTCCCACCTTTCAGTGAATTTGCCAACAGCATTCACTTCCATGAACCATTGTTAAGTCAAGTCAAGTTTATTTGCATAGCACACTTAAGCAGTAAGGCAGATCGAAGTGCATAAAAACATCAATCAAGTATACAGCAAAGTCATCAAACCATCAAAATCATTGAGCAAAATCGTCAAAAATCTCTAGCAAATACACATTACTTTATTTAATTGATTTACACTCAAACTTCCACCCTTTGGAAAACCAAGCTTATCTTACCCGGATTTGTGTGCAGATTTATGGTCCAGACTACTAATCAAAGGCAGCTCTAAACAGATGGGTTTCAGCCTTGATTTAAAGGAATTTAGTGTTTTGGCTGTTTTGCAGTTTTCTGGGAGTTTGTTCCAGATTAAGGGTGCATAAAAACCGAAGACTGCTTCTCCATGTTTGGTTCTGGTTCTGGGGATGCAGAGTAGACCAGAAGCAGAAGACCTGAGTGGTCGGGAAAGTTGATACAATGACAACAGGTCTTTATAAACTAACAGAAGTATTTTAAAGTCAATTCTCTGAGCTACACGGAGCCAGTGTAAGGACTTTAGAAATGGGGTGATGTGCTCTATTTGCCAGGTCTTAGTGAGAACATGAGCAGCAGCATTTTTGATCAGCTGTAGATGTCTGAATGAGTTTTTAGGCAGACCTGTGAAGACACTTTTGCAGTAATCAATGTGACTAAGGATAAACGTATGGATGAGTTTCTCTAGATCTTGTTGAGACGTTAGTCCTTTAATCCTGGAAATGTTCTTCAGGTGATAGAAGGCCGGCTTTGTAACTGTTTTTATGTGGCTCTGAAGGTTCAGGTCCAAGTCCATCACTACATCCAGATTTTGGGCCTGATCACTAGTTTCTAGCTGTAATAACTGAAGCTGTGCACTGACTCTAGATCGTTCCTCTTTAGGTCCAAAGATGATGATTTCAGTTTTGTTTTTGTTCAGCAGGAGAAAGTTTTGGCACATCCACGCTCTGATTTGTTCTAAGCATCTGTTTAGTGCTCGGATGGGTTTGGAGTCACCTTGTGACATTGTAATATAAAGCTGTGTATCATCTGCATAGTTATGGTAACTAATCTTATTACTTGTTATAATCTGAGCTAATGGGAGCCTGTAGATATTAAATAGGAGGAGTCCCAAGATTGAACCTTGGGGTACTCCACATTTGACTTTTGTCCATTCCGATGAAAAGTTACCTATTCACACAGAGAAATCTCTGTTCTTTAGGTAGGATTCGAACCAATTAGGTACCGTACCAGAGAGTCCAACCCAGCTCTCTAGTTGCTTTAATAATATATCATGGTCAACAGTGTCAAATGCTGCACTGAGGTCCAACTGAACCAACACTGTGGTTCTTCCACAGTCTGTATTTGTGTGGATATCATTGAACATTTTGACAAGGGCAGTCTCAGTGCTGTGGTGAGCACGGAAACCGGACTGAAAGACATCAAAGTAGTTTGTCATTGTTAAAAAGCTATTTAACTGTTGAAACACAGCTTTTTCAATAATTTTGCTGAAAGATGGAAGGTTAGAGATTGGCCTGTAATTCTTCAGTAGTGATTTATCTAAATTGTTCTTTTTTAACAGTGGTTTGATAACTGCTGTTTTTAGAGCCTGGGGGAAAACACCTGATGAGAGGGATGAGTTTACTATTTGAATCAGGTCAGATGCGATGACAGGCAGAACTTTCTTAAGGAAAGTTGTAGGTAGGATATCAAGACAGCAGGAAGAGGAGTTTGATTGTTTTAAAATCTCTTCTAAGTTTTCATGGTTGAGTTGGTGAAATTCAGCCATTTTCTCTGCATTTGTTATGTTTGGGCATAGCATCGTTATTGCATTTGGTGTGGATGTGCAGATTAACTCTCTAATTTTTTTTAATTTTCTCTGTCAAAAAGTTGGCAAATTCCTTGCAGGCCCTGGTGGAGTGGAGCTCAGGTGGTAAAATCACAGGAGGGTTTGTCAACCTGTCAACTGTGGCAAACAGGGCACAAGCATTGTTGATGTTTTTGTTTATGATTTCCGCAAAGAACGTTTCCCTTGCATGTTTTAATGATGAGTGATAGCTTTGCAGCCTTTCTTTGTAGATTTCATAGTAAACGTGAAGTCGAGTTTTACGTCATTTACGTTCAGCCCTTTGACAAAGGCTTCTTTCATTTCTTAAAAGTAGAGCATTTATCCATGGAGATTTCTTCCTACCAGACACAATTTTCACTTCAACAGGAGCAATTAAATCAATGATGTCTGAAATTTTAGAGAAGTTAACTACCAGTTCATCAACTGGTTTACAGCATGGAAGTGAGGTGGAGGAGTAGATTTGAGAAAAAGTTTCAGCTGTGTTGTCTGTAAGAGAACGTTTTGTAATAATATCTGTTTTAGTAAGGGACTTAACAGAGATTGTACTTTCAAAAACAACAGAAAAATGATCAGACAGAGCGACACCAATTACAGAGCCCTTGGAGATATTTACACCCTTGCTGATAATCAAATCCAGAGTGTGTCCACAATTATATGTCAGCTGTTTAACATGTTGAATCATACCAAAGTTTGGAAGTACATCATTCAGCATCGTAGCTGTCTTTCACATCTTCATCCATCCATCCATTGTCTATACCCTCTTCTCTGTGCACACACAGAACAAACAACCATGCACATGCATGCTTATACCTAAGGGAAAGTTGGAGAGAGCAAATAACCATACAGTCATGTTTTTGGACTGTGGGAGGAAGCCAGAGTACCTGGAAAGAACCCACAAGGAAAACATGCAAACTGTGCAGAAAAACCACATGCCAGGATTCAAAAAAAGGGCCCTCTTGTTGCAAAGCAAAAGTTCTACCAACTGTGCCATTGTGCAGTGCTTGAATATTTTCATCCTTGGAATATTCTATCTACAGAATGAGGGACTTCAAAATAAAGTAACCAAAAACTAACCCCCAAAAACTGTAAAATATATGATTAAGAAATGATCAGCTAAATTTTTAAAAATATATTGTGTGAATGAAGTATCATTGAAACAATAAAAAGAACATCGCTATAGACAGGAACTTTATAATCAAATGTGCTAAATAAAAAAATGTTTTTTGCCTGGAATATTTTACAAGTGGAGGAAGATAGAGAGCTTCTCATGAAAGTGTATTCATTCCTGCGCTTTAGATGTTCCATCAACACAGAAGTCTGTTGAAGTTCGCTTCATATAGCGATCACAAACATGTAAAGTAACTTCTTATTCCGAACTCTGAACTTATTTCCAGACACATCATCATGTTTATTTAACACAAACTTGGGCTGTAAAAAAGGTGGAACTCAAGTAGATCCTAATTATCAGCAATATATTTTAGTGACAGAAAGCCAGTAGGTCCCTTAAAAAAATGCTTCCACTTCCATCAAAAAGCAATATATTCCATAACATCAATCATAGGATTTGTAATGATGATGATTATTGCTTGAACAGCTTAAAATAAGGCAGATTGATTTTATTTGAAGTATCTGTCACTATATATATATATATATATATATATATATATATATATATATATATATATATATATATATATATATATATTTTAGATGGCAGCACAAACACTAGTTAAAGCATCCCATAAACAATTCACAGCTGCATCTCTGGCTTCATTTTGACTCTTTCCAGTGTTAACATGAACATTGCAGAATAAAATGTTGAATATAGTTTGATTAGGTAAACTTTAGGTCTTTTACAGCATAAATGTGAAACACTGTGGAGGATAAGGATTCTGGGAGATGTGTGGATTGTTTTTTAACTCAGCCTTGTTCTGCTGAATCTTAATGTCTTGTACTGAACACAAAGCTGTTGCACATCCTGAACTCAACAGCATGAAATCACAAGTTGTGTACTTTGTAGAACAGCATGCTTAGGAGTATACAACTCATAGAGAAAGATTAGGAAGACTTTGATGAAGGTTGTCAGGTATTTAGATATTTAACCCAAAAAACATGAACATTTAATAAAACTGAATACCAGCCTTTTCACAATGACGTAGGAGCTGTAAAATGTACCTTGTCAGCATTTTTTTTTACAAGTTTATGCTTTAATATTTAATCAGCACCAAACTGAGGGGCTCCAGTAATGTTAATGGGAAGTGCTGCAATTATTTAATCAAAAACGAGGTTTTGGAATGTTTAAGAAATTTGATCTGATAATGGCATTAGATGAAATATTAGTAAGGGTTTATTCTTTAGAAAACATAAATGTTTGTGTGAAATTTGATAACAATCAAGCTTGAGGAACAAAGACAAAACAATAAGAAAAATCTACAGTCTTAATGAGGGTAAGAAATTGATCGTAACAACAATAAAAGTAGATTTTGAACTTCAATAAGACAGCAACACCCCATACCTGTAGCCCATCAGTTAGTGCAGGGGGCAAACATTATTCAAGCATTTTTAAACAAAGTGATTAAAACCAGTAGAGTAAACTTGATTTGCATTAGTTTACACTTGGACTTAAACATATTTTCACTCTTAAACAGAACTACAAATGTATTTTGTTCATCAATCTATTGTTAGCTAAGAATGTTTTTTTCTGTAATTCCTAAAGTCTCACAATTCTTATAGTTTAATAATTTTTGTAAATAAATTTCATGAGCAGTTGTTTAATTCATTATAACAGTTTGTATCAAAAAGATCTAATATTAGAAACTGTATCCTAATAATTATTGAATGCATTTACAAAAAGTGTTTTTGTCCTTATCACCCAGCTCTATGTGGACCCCTTTTATTGCTTCTTTAACCTAGACCTGTTATACTTGAGCAATATCCTTGTAGTCTATCATTCTGTCATTTTCTTTTTGCACTTACTCTAACATGATTTTTATCCTGGTATAGTTACAGCTCTACAACCTTCTGCAAGCATAAACCACACAGACTGCAAAAATAACTCAGCTATATGCTTCAAAAAACTTTTCCAGAAGTTGGTCAGTAACTGATTTCAGTCAGAAAGAATAATAGCCCAATAGGTTGAATGATAACCCCTGAATACCACAAGCAGTTGGTAAGAAATATTTTTGTTACAACAGGATCTCAGTTACATCTGTGTGGTCAAGTTAAAATTATCTCAACTATTCACAGAAAACCAAGTGATTTATAAGAGGTATACTGCCATCGTGTGGTTAAAATGTAACAGCACAACAGCTTCCCACATTCACAGGTGTTAACTGGTAAAAATGGAGGCAAAATTCCCTTTCATTTGAGAAAACATTTTACAAGAAACTAAACTCCTTATATTTTCAGCTCATCTGCTACAATAATTGCAACTTGTATGTTAAGTATCAGAGGCAGTGTAATAAAAAAATACTTTTTTAAATTGTTTTATTTTTTTTAATCATTCAACCAAATGAAAAATCTTTACAAATGGATATGGATTTAAACACAGAAATGGGGAAAAAAAAAAAAAAAAAAAAAAAAAACCTTCAAACTTAATGTCATAATGAACTGAGGGCCATCAACACAAAACTGAGCATTTTAAAGACTCAGGAATAAAAAGAAAAGTAATTTTCTCAAATTTATGCCTGCTAATACTTGAAAAATACAGCCTGAAACCGCAATGAGATTTGTGACATGATGAGACATTTGTGACACAAGTAGATAATGTAAAACAAATAACTTCATCAAATCTAAAAATATCTATTTCCTGAGTAAAGTTAAATGAAGTATCCACTAATGAGTTCAACAAAAACTCCTTATAAAACAGCAAACAAAAAAATGCTGTCATTCTAATCTTGCTCTATTTCTTCACTCAAAAATGTGTTTTCAGGCAATATGACAGAGTGGGAGAAGTTTCACTCATGAAATTAGAAGGATGATCAAGGCAAACAGAATCTTACATCAGGGGAACAAAAAAAGTGGGACAACACTTAACAACAGAAATGGAGACAACAAACTGCCTATCAAGACTCCATATGGTCAGGCTTTAGCCCACCCTGAGAGGCGGAGCTACGAGAACGACACCGTCACCTCTGACAAACAGCATCGGGATGTTCCTCTTTGTAGACTGAAAAGACACCATGAAAAAAGGAAAAAAAAAAAAAAAAAGTCATATGAACGTATGATCTTTCATTATTAACTCAAGTTACATCAAGTTTGCAAACATAGTTATACAACATATTTAACCAGGAAGATATCGAGGGAGGTTGTGGCATCTACTGGTACCCACATTTAACATGTTCCTGCAGATCTACTCTGCCCTTCATTATTAACACTAACAGATTACACTTTCAAAAACGTTATGAATCTCTGCAGACGGAAACTGTATCTGATTAAGTTTTAAACTCAAAACCTGCAAAACTTCGCCCTTCAGGGCATCATTTATGATCGTTAAAAAGTAGAAGAGAGAGAAGCAGAGTTGCAAAATACATCGAACGGAGTTGTCAAAAAACAAAAAAATCTTATGTTTTCAATATCATAATTACAATAGGTTGCTGGAATTCAGTTTATGGTGTGATGATATTATATCTTTAACTACCACGCATTCAAAGTCTGCATGCCAGTGATATACATGGCCAGCTTGACAAGACGAACTGGCCTTGATGCTCACACCAGATGTATATTTTTAGTGGCTGTGATGCTAAAGTTACAGAAAATGTTGGGGCCAAAGTGATGATGGAAAAGAAAGTAGTATCAAAGTACCCAAAGTAGCTTAAAAGTGACTGGATTTCTATTGCACTGCAGACGATAGAGTGGTGAACTAAAGAAGATTGGAAAAATCTGTCTCAAAATCATTGCTTTTCATTGTATGGGACACCTTACTTGTGTAGAGGGGTAGAAAAGTAGTACAAGTACACAAAAGAAAAACTGTTACATTACCTTGTAGAGTTCCTCATACGTCTCCTCATCAATCTCCACTGTTGTTACTGTCTCCTCCACATCACCTAGGATCATGTTCAGGTGCTGATCATATGCCTGGGACAGAAAATGAAAACACGTGAGTGAGGCCAAAGATATATGTTGACAGAAACTGATCACCTGAGCCATGCTCAGTGGGTGTGGCTTACATGCAGACGGCCCCGGAGCTCCCGGTCGTTCCTCATTTTGACATATATCCGCTCGTCTAAACTGAGCCTGATCAGGTCAAGTGGCTCCTCAACAGTGTTAGTAGTTGGTTGCTGCAAAACACGTCATTTGTAGCCATTTTCAAATATAACCACAATTATTCTGTCATAGCTCAGAAACCAAGAAGGTAAAACAGCAGCTTTAAAATCCAAACAAACTGATAAACCAACAGACAGACTTACAAGAGTCTAGGGATCTGTGCAAATAATCAAATCTCTTCAGTAGTTTTTTTTTTTTTTTTTTTTTTTTTTTCCTTCAGACACTAGTGGCCTTTATTGACAGCTAACAGACAGGAAAGCTGCGTCTTGAGATCTGTAGCCTCTGTTAATGGGGCGCCCGCCCTACCGTTTCATACACAACGGCCCAAATCTCTTTATTTGCACCTTACAATTTGGTCACATATTGCTTTGCATGTATATTTTTATTATGTCGTTTAAGTGAAACAAAAGCAATGTATTTTCCAACTCAATTTAAAAAAAAAAAAAAAAAAAAAAAAAAAAAAAAATGGTTATGATCTCCCCCAATAATCGTGCAGCTCTCTAGGAGACTGCAGTGTTGCACTATTTTAGTAAAGAATCTCACTGAGGCACCTGAATGGTTTATTGGCTGATTGTGCACAAGAAAAAGTGTTGACCATGTTTTAAAATGGAGTACAGGATCTGTTATTTATACAGAAATATTGGGAAACTCGAAAGTTTTACTGATTTAATTTTTAAACACGTAGCTTGGTAAGTAACTGCAATCTCACACCACATATTAGATTCTATTTATTTCAAAATATCTCCTTATAACTAACAAACCTGCGACAGCATAATTAATTTTCTTTACACAAAACGCCGCGGCGCAAACTTAATAAATAATGCTTTAAAACACCTAAGTAGAGCACAAAATTCTGGTTAATAATTAAGTTGCCATGAATGTTAAATAGGAGTCTTCTATTCTTCGAAAAAACAGTAATGAAGGTTTTCCAAGTATATGCAGTGTAAGTACAACACGTCGTTTAGCTACATAACCTGTTATCCAACTAATTGTAAATGAAAAGCGATGGGTTTCAGGTGGTCTTGTAAGATTAATTGCTTCTAGTAGTTATGCATTTTATTTTATGGTGAACGGGTCACAAAAACAATACATTAAAATACGTTTTCTATTGGGTTTTTTTTTTTTTTTTTTTTTTTAGGATATTCACGATAGCATTGTATGGTGAAAGTCAGGCTAGTTCGGCTAGCTGGTTTCACAGGCCAAACAGGCTTAAACTATTAAAAAAAAAAAAAAAAAAAAAAAAAAAGCAAACACTAAGCGTAGTAACTCAAACGGACGTGTGAATATAGAAGTATTATTTTACACCAAGCCATTACGGCAGCGACATATTAATAATATCAGTATCATTCAACACGGCTATACGAACCTGCTCAACTTCGTCCGCCATATTTCTTTGAAATTACGTCGATCGGATACGTAAGTTGCCAGGTCCGTAAAATACGTCCTTTAGGGCAAAAGCAAAGAAGACCTGCTCTGTTCAAAGGGAATAGCTTTTATTTCTCCCCTTATTAAAAAAGACAGATTATGCAGTGCCCCTACCCCCAAAAATAAACCGATTAAAAATAATATTACATTAATTTTCCTTTTTATTTAAAAAGAGCATGGATTTGTTTGTTTTCACCTCAAAGGTAACTCATTTTTTATTTATGTAATTATTTGCTGATATTGATATTTATATCTCTGCTGTAGTTTCACTTTATTACTCGCCTACTTTCAGCTGCAGAAGTATTCGCAGTACAAACTATGTTACTTATAGTTGTGGGTGGTTAGTGCGAACAACAATAAGAGCAAATTTGGCAACCCGTTTTAGGAGAATAAAGCGCGACCTCTGTTCCTTCTTTCCAGGCCTTTCCATAATCCCCATCGTATCCCTGTGAGGTAAGAAAATCAACCGCTAAATCTGGTAGATTTTACTGTTAAGATCTGTTTTGTTCCATTACCGAGATCTCCTTTCTGTGTTGATCGTTTGCAAAACAACATGACCCATTTAATAATTAATAATAAAATGAGTCAGTATACATATTATGCAAATATAGTGGAGTTTCTTGATAAATATACCAGCTTTATATATTCAGTTTCATAGATAAGACGTTGTTGCTTTTTTTTCTGTGCTTGTACTTATGTATTATTTGGTTCCAGAAAGATCTAATCTCTTTTTTGTACATTTGTGTGTCATGACTATTTCTCTGGTACTCTATGTATGTATGTATATAGCAATACTTGTGGCAATATATGTGTGCCTCCCCTGTCCAAAAGACATCCCAGTGCTCCATACTGGGTTTGTCAACAAACTGGGGAGGCAGATCAGAGCAGTGGTGTTACCCATTCCATCCTTAGCTGCCATGTCGCTCTGTGGTGGAAGAGATCCCTGCAACAAACACAGGTCACACATTCAGCCCCAAGTCACAGTCAACCAGCTCTTTATGTATCTTATTAGCTTGTAAAAGAAACTTGTAGGTATTTGGTCTGTGTGTGAAATTGAGCTGATGGTCATGCAACCTTTTCCTTGTTTTTTACTACATCATGTATTCACAGCATGCTGGTTTAAACATTAACTTGTTATCAGTGACTGGTTGCTTATTAATAACTAATGTGCTTGCTGTCTTGTTTGCTCAACAGGAACAAGCATGTAAACTACCAGCCACAGGGTGGCGCTGGAACGGCAGTAAAACCAAAGATTGTTCTCTGTTTTAGGTTAAGCACACATCTTGGTACAAAAATAAACGTTGCCAGCTCACCAGCTCCTCGCTTAACCACCTTTGTCAGCAGGTGGAGGAGGACTTGTTAGGACCAACATCAAATTAAAATGCTGTGAATTAATACTGGAGTAACATACACTTACTGGCTCTCATCTTGCTGCCGTTCACCTAACGAGGTTAACGCACTACAGAGAGATACCGTTTTCTGCTGCGCCAAGAAATTTCTGAAGACAGATATTTCAAAGGTTTTATGGACTGATGACATGAGAGAAACTCTTGATTGACCAGATGGATGGGCCTGTGGCAGGATCAGTAATGAGCACAGAGCTCCACTTCCAGTCAGACACCAGGAAGGAGGAGGTGAGGTACTGGTATGGGCAACTAATGGTCTGGTCATTTTTCAGTTTTCTTGAAATAATAGAGCACATTAGTAAAATATACTGATCAAACTTTGTTCTTTTGGAAGCAATACAAGTATGAACAGTTTTTATTGTAATTTCCATGGAAATATTAAAAGTTTTGTTTGATTTCATCAGGGGGGTTAATAATTCTGACCTAAACTATACATGTATGAATAGTGTTGAGATTTCCTTGATGTTTAATGAATGTTGCTTTGTCAAAATAAATTTGTTTTTGTAAGGTGTACTGTCTGTCTGTCTTGCCTCCTTTTAGCTTGAGTCCTCACTCAACTGCATGAAAGGGTAATATGGTACAACTTTACAAGTAGCACCACTTCTGTTTTGCAGTTACTATCAATAATACAGAAAAAAGTTACAATGGTGAATATGAGTATTATTGAATACTATTTTCTATGCATTTGAATTAAAAAAATAATCCCAAAGGGAAACTAACTTTTGTTGTAACTCCTATTATACATGTTTGTTCACATAGGTTTTGTAGATGGTGATCGCTGTGGGCAGGAAGGATCCCCTGTAGTGGTCTGTCTCACAGTGGTTCCAAAGAAGCCTCTAACTGGACAAATAGTCAGGGTTGGTTGTAATTATCATTTCATTTCATGAAGAATCCTTTGCAAAAACACCCCCAAAAAACTAGGAAAAAAAATCATTCATCTAAGTATTTAAGGCGATGTCCTTTAATAGAAGGGTGTGTTTTGCATCAGTGTTTTAGCACTCGTCAATGAAAAGTGATTTTGAGCACATGCTTAGAAACTTGTTTAATTTGACTGAAAATCAACAAAAGGAGCAAAATAATGACTATTATCAGTTTTGCGTATTTCTGACACTTTTTATTTGGCAACATACATTTCACATTATGTAAATCCCCCTATGTTAAGTAAGTCGTAACTAGATCAATATATAAAATATGGGCCATTCATTCCAGCCAAGCATCACACGCTACAACACAACGGAAATTATAAAGTGATGTTTGGTGATGAGGTCCAGCTGACAGTTTAGATATTAGCTTGATTATTTTTGTTTTTCACTGCCAGTGTTTGCTAATTATCATGTGTGTTGTGTCAAAGTTAACGTTACAAAACCATAGTTTTGACTGCAGCAATCTAGCTTAATTATTTCTGAAAACATGCACACTTATATGCACACAGTCAAACCCAAAGGTGACACACAGTTGAGTCACACCACGTCATCAGCACCGCTCATCTGCATTGATTTAGGAAATTACTCGCAGTGACGCATTTCACAGTTACCACCTTCTCCATCTGATTGAGAAAGATGCAGAAAAAAAATCTGCTGCTTTGAGACACGTCTTTCTGAAATGACACATACATGAACTGTAATATTCTATATGGGACCCAGTTGCATTTCGGTACTTGAAATCTATCTTATTTGAATAGTCTGTTTTTCCTCTGTAACCATTTTTTTTAGAATTAATACACACATTTTACCAAGGTGCCTTTCTTTGAGAATGATTGATAGGAAGCCATTATACATGACATTTTTTAAGGACATCAGATCAGACTCAGCAACTTCCCATTCTACTTGCTCCAGGGTAGATAAAACGGACTAGAGTAGGTCATCTGCACAGAGTAGATGTGACGTGTGTTGCCAAATAAGAAAGACGAAAAGGGGAAAGAAAAAAATCTTCTGCTAGGCTCAGCCTGGCTCAGTGTTTTTTGGACAAAATATCTTCTATTGGCATACTATATGTAGTCTTTTTAAAATTTGTTTTTTAAACAAAGGAATAATTGTCAGTGTTGATGAAAAAAGCAGCTAATCAAGCTTTCAGCTGGGGCTAAAGAATAACTGAAGTCACCAAAACCCTGGAGGAAAGCACCACATTAATATTTTGTGTGCCATTTCCAAGGAAGTACACTTAGTCCTTTTTTCTGTAGCTTCATTGTCATGTGTGGACAACTCAATCAGTCTAATACTTTTATCCTTAAAAACAATGCCTAGTACTTAATGGACTGTGAAAGTTTGATCAGCTTTTCTTTGGTGCAAAGACTGATGTAAAGTTATAACTTTTCTAGGTCATACTGGTGAAATAACATTACTCTGTGGAATTGAAGTACTCTTTTCTATATTTTAATAAGCAGATGGAGGTAAATTTTTTAGAGTAAGAGTAAAAAAAATACTTTTGCTGAGAGTTGTGCAGACTGTGATAGAAGATAATTTCTCGACCAAACTTACAAGATGGAACCACCTAAAGAGAATTTAGTCAACCCATTAACATAATGTGCACATTTAGCATGTAGGAGGTAGCTGGAGTACTCAGAGAAAACCTATGCATGAACAGGGTTCATGCATGGGTTTGCATACATGAGTCTTTCTCCTCCAGGGGAATCCCAAGGCATTCCTAGGCCAGCCGAGAAACATAGTCCCTCCAGTGTGTCCTGAATCTTCCCCTGGGTCTCCTCCTGGTGGGATGTGCCCGGAACACCTCACCAGGGAGGTGTGCAGGAGGCACCCTAACTCGATGTCCAAGACACCTCAACTGACTCCACTTGACATGGAGAAGGAGGGGCTCTACTCTGAGTCCCTCCCGGATGACTGAGCTTCTCACCCTATCTCTAAGGGACAGCCCAGACACCTTGTGGAAGAAACTGATTTTAGCTGCTTGTTTCTGCCATCTCGTTCTTTCAGTCATGACCCAAAGCTCATGACCATAGATAAGGGTAGGAACATAGGTAGACCAATAAATCTAGAACTTCGGTATTTGACTCAGCTCTCTCTTCACCACGACAAACCGGTGTAGCGCCCGCATCACTGCAGACACAGCACCAATCTGCCTATCAATCTCCTGCTCCATTTTCCCCTCATTCATGAACAAGACCCCGAGATACTTGAACTCCTCCACTTAGGATAGGACCTCCTCCCCGGCCTGGAGAAGGCACTCAATCCTTTTCTGCCTCAAATCTGAGACCAGATTTGGAGGCACTGATCCTCACCCCAGCTGCTTCACACTCAGCTGCAAATTGCTCCAGCAAAAGTTGTAGATCACAGCCTGATGAAGCCAATAGGACCACATCATCTGCAAAAAGCAGAGATGTGATCCTAAGGCCACCAAAATGGATCCCCTCAACACCTTGGCTGGAAAATTCTGTCCATAAAAGTTATGACCAGAATTGGTGACAAAGGGAAACCTTGGTGGAGTCCAACTCTCACTGGAAACAAGCCTGACTTACTGCCAGCAAGGCGGTCCAAGCTCTGACACCAGTCATACAGGGACCTAACAGCCCGTAAAAAAGGGCCTTGTACCCCATACTCCCGGAATACCCCCCACAAGATTCCCTGAGGGACACGGTCGAACACCTTCTCCAAGTCCACAAAGCACATGTGGACTGGTTGGGCGAGTGCCCATGCACCCTTCAGGACCCTGTTGAGGGTGTAGAGCTGGTCCTGTGTTCCACGACCAGAATGAAAACCACACTGCTCTTCCTGAATATGGGGTTCGACTATCCAACCGACCCTCCTCTCCACAACCCTTGAATATACCTTACCAGGGAGGCTTAAGAGTGTGATCCCCCTGTATCGGAACACACTCTGGTCCCCCTTTTTGAATACAGGGACCACCATCACAGTCTGCCAATCCAGTGGAACTGCCCCTGATGTTTAGACAATATTGCAGAGTCGCATCAACCAGCACAACCCCACAACATTCAGAACCTTAAAGGGGCAGTATTATGTATTTTTCAGGGACATAGTGCCATTTTACAGCCCAATCAAGTAAGTATGTTACCTTCAGTTGTTATAAAAAAAATTCTGTTTATATCAAATATGACTTAAAAGAAATTTGACTTTGTAATTTAACATCTTGAAATTGAGCCTGTCTCTTCAAAAACTCCTGCTCTTTCAGAAACTCCACCTTCAGGAAGTCATGACAACATCACTCCTCTATTAATCCTTTAACAACATTTTTACCAGCATTGCACTGAGAAGTAGCTCATGTAATGAGCTCAACAGATGCGCAGTTCCACCAGGTGTGTGCTAATTGCTGCTGGCTAGTCTGAACAAGCTGAGTGGGAAAGTTGTGGGGAAGGGGTGTTCTGTAATGCGGAATCTTGGAAACTAGAGCTCAGAGGAGGAGCTGCAACTCAAAAAGAGGAGGAGCTACGCTTCACACCCCCACACTCCCAGAAGTGTTTTGCCAGGCTTTGCCATTTCTCAAACATGCATGAAAGAATGGGCAGAGCTCCAGGTATGTCTTTCATGAGGGAATAACATTAGAACATGATGTAAAACTCAAATAAGTCGATTTTACATAATACTGCCCCTTTAAGGAACTCCAGACAAATCTCATCCACCCCCAGGGGCTTGCCCATCACTGTGCACCGTGCCATCACTTTCTTCCCATAGACAGTCCCAAAGTTTCTTCGTTAAAATGAGATGATGTAATGACCAGTTTATGAGTAAAACCTATATGTTAGCATCTCCTAACCCCTCTTGTACTTTTAAAATCTGGTTGGTGTCATTTTGGATTATGCTAAAAACTTTATTAATGGAAATTGTCCATGGTACTTGGAAAATAAAGAAAATATCTTTCAATTTGAGATATTATTTTAACATCAAAGTGGCAACATTGTGCTTTATTTCAGATAGAGGGGTAGTTTTATTTTTCCCCCTGGATGAAAATGATTTGAATCCAGACAAATTTCATAACAACATGTTGCACTGTGGCTTCCAATTACAGCATCCTGTTGGCAGGTTCTGCCATGCCTAAAATACACTGCAACAATCTGTCTGAGTGATGTAAGTTGAACATTTGCCTCTTGAGTAGTGTCATTGTTTTAGTTCAGTCTGTGTCCATTTTCACAGCTGTAAGTAAGTCTGTTCTCCTGCGTCATTCTTGGATTTAGGCCTTGAACACACTGAAGCCTGTCCAAGCATGGAGGCACAGAATCTCAACTATAAAGATACTGACTCTTTGCTCTTGTATTCATGAATTATGGTGGCATACAAAATATTTTCTGCAATAGTTTTTTTTAGAACAAGAGCGATATGTATGTACAATTGAAACCAGAAGTTTACATACAACAAATAAAAAGACACATGCACCACTTTTTCTCTCTGTATGAAGTTAAATGAGACCAAATTTCTCTTGTTTTAAATCAGCTAAAATTGCTAAAATTATTTCTGTTTTCTAAATGCCAGAACAATGACAGAAAGAATATGTCGGAGATTTATTTATTAATGTCTTCAAACTCAGAAGTGCACATAGAGAATGATTATTGTTTCTTTAAACAATGAGGGAAATACCAGATGATGATGCCATTGCTTTGGAAACTTCTGATAGGTTAACAGACACATTTGAGTTATTTGGAGGCACACGTGTGGATGTATTTTAAGGCAGGGATGTAACCATGATCTCAGAAGTGAGGGGGACACATTTTTAAGAGATCTGTCTTGTGATTTATCCTCTTGCATTCAATAGCACCTCTTGGTGGCTAAAAACACACATAATCACAAACAGCCGCAATACAGCACCAGGGGACTGACTTTGGTTAAACTATTGACTAACAAAATCTAAAGTTGTAACTGCCAAACTCTGGTTGAGTTGACACAATTACATCTACAAGGTAAGTAGCCAGATCATTCAGTCTCAAATGGTAACAATGGACATGAAATGTTCATTAAAACACCATTCCTTTGTGCAAATTATTGCTTAGCTCACAAAATGGAATGTAAATGACAGGTTATAGGGTAACAAGCTACATGAGTTAGTTCAATAGCATGAACATAAGTGACACTAAACACATCAACATTTTAGTCAAGTATGACAGCACAGATGTGCAAAATTACCCCCTGTCTACTACACCCATGTTTTAAGGCCACACCTGAACACACTGCTTTCTTGTTCAACACAATGGGAAAATCAAAATAAATCAGCCAAGATATCAGGAAGAGAATAGTAGAGCTGCACAAGTCTGGTTCATCCTTGGAAACAATTTTCAGATGCTTGAAGGTGCTGTGCTGCACTTATCTGTTTTTACAATTATAGGTAATTATAGACCTGATAAAAATGTCCAACCATCATACCGCTCAGGAGGGAGATGGGTTCTGTATCCCTGAGATGAATGGGTTTTGATCCAAAATCAGCAAATCATTCCCAGAACAAAAGTCAAAGACCTTGTGAAAATGTTGACTGAAACTGGTAAGAAAGAGTCATAATCTACAGTGAAACGTGTCCTATACTGAGATAGGCTGAAAGGCCACTCAAGGAGGAGGAAGCAAGCACTCAAAAGAAACAAAAAACCCAGACTGCAGTTTGCAAATACACACAGGGACAAAAACCTTCATTTTTGGAGACATGTCCTTTGCTATATGGCTCTGATTGGTTGTTTTTGAAACTATTGTGAGAAGCTTGTGGAAGGAAACTCAAAATGTTTGACCCAAGTCGTAAAGTTCAAAGGCATTGCTACCAAATATTGAAGAAATGTATGTTTTATCTAATTCTCTGACATATTCTCTCTCTCATTATTGTGGCATTTAACAAATAGAAATAATTTTAGTAATTCAAACTCACCTAAAAAAAAGAGGAGTTTGGTCTGATTTAACATCAGTTATAAAAAAAAAAGATGTGTGTGTCTTTTTGTTTGGTGTATCTGAACCTTTTGTTTTCAACTATATGCTTAAATGGTCTAAAATGTACAGAAAACACTGCACAGTAGGTCTGCCAAGCAAAGCACAACGAGTGCTGAATCTATTATATTCACAGGTGGCTTCACCCTCATCAATATGGAGTGATCGGAAAACCTTCAAAACAAAGTTTGATTCATCTCTAAAAAAAAAAAAAAAAAAAAAAAAAAAAAAAAAAAAAAAAAAAAAAAAAAAAAAAAAAAAAAAAAAAAAAAATCAGGACTTTTTCAGATTTCTCCAAAGAGTAAGCTTTAATCTGAAATTTAACAAGTCAGACCAGCCTCCAGACCAATGAGTTTTAGACTTTCAAGTGAAGTAGAGCATATAGAGAATCCAATGATTGATGAGTACAGCTTGTGTTTTCCCCTACTTTGCAAAATAAAATTAAAAAAACATTTCTTGACACAACTTTCTTATTCCATGTAAGCATCTAAAAATAACTCCATCAAGAAAAAAAACATTAAAGGGAAAAAATAGAGAGAAAGGGTCGAGAGGAGGAATAATGAATCAATGAATTTGAGTGATGAAAGTGTGTACCTGTCAGGTCCGAATCTCAGAATAGCTCCGCAGTCATTAAAGGATCTTTTGGCCGTCCACATTACAGCAGTGACTGACAGGCTGATTTATACAAATTTAATTATGGATGAACGCAAAGTCACAGGATCAGACTTCAAGTCAGATGAATTTACACGTGCTCATACCAATATGTATGAGCTAGCATAAAGACTGAAATACACACACACACACACACACACACACACACACACACACACACACACACACACTTTCAGCAGACTTTGTCAGAGCAGTTTGTCTCCTCAGTAGCTATTTCTACAGGATCTATTTAAAACATAGGCTGAGGAGAAGCTGGGGACGATGGGGAACACAGAGGACACACTTGATTCATTATTCCTCATTATTCATTCCAAACTGGGAAAAAGCAATAAATAAGGATGCCCTTTGATTCAGAGCATCTTATCAGCAGTGCCAACTAATGCAGAATCAGTTTGTGGTGAGGGATCCAGGGTGCATTTCCCTTCGTTTCTATTTGTTGTTAACTGTAACTGCGTTAGTAATCACTTCTATATGAGACTCCATCTGCGATTGTTTTGGTTTATCACTTAAAAACAGTGAGGATTTACTTTATTGTCACATTTAGACACATGCTGTACATCTATACAATAAATCTGTCTGATCACATCTTTACACATATTTTCGTCAAAGACCAGACAGTCAAAACTTGCTTGCTATTTTCAGACCATCCATAACTTCATAACTACTGTGAATTCAGCTCTGTGACAACCTTAGGTGTATAGAACAAATCTACATTACTTCACAAAATGCTGATTCTTATTTTCATTTGACTTTATGTGTCTTGGTTCGCTGGCATTTGAGACCACTGAGTTGTCATTCTGTGTGTCCTTACCCTTTTAGTGTTTAGTATCTAATTATTTCCAAGTCACAATGATTATTGCAAATCTCATCACATTCATATTCAGCATAAATTAATTGTGTAATGAGTGATGCAGGTACGACTCTCAAGTTGCTCAGTATACTCTGCAACTTCAGTTTTGGCTTTACTTACTTTTTTTTGGTTCTTTTTAGCATTTAAGAGGTCTATGTTGAGCAAATCTCATGAGTCTAATAAACTGCATGAAAACTTACTGTAGGAGAGCAGCACTGTAATGTTATGTCAAATTATGTGCACTTTCACCAAGATAGATCCTGTATGTTAAATAATTGCTCAGAGGGAATGAAGATGACATAGAGAAGAATGATGCACCTTCCTGTTGGCCACACTGTGTATAATATTTTAATATTTCTTCATAGAGAGTAGCTCTTTAGGTCTGGGGGAAAAGCTGGCGACTTTGATTAAAGATATGTCAGTTTTTAATATTTTCCACAAAAAGAAGGACAACTATTTCCACATTGAAAAAGTAATATATTTTACTTTATTACTTTTTGATCTACCTAAAGTTCATTTTCTATTCATTCCAGGGTAGATAAGTGTCAAAACCCTAACATAAGCCTCAGTTGTGAAGATTAACTCTTTCTTCATTTCCACTGCCACCTTTTTCTAACCATTTCAGCATGATAAACAAATCCCTATAATAAGGAAATGTTGTTGTGAAGTTTCTTTGTTGAAACTTCCTGTGTCTGATTGCTTTATTTGACAAAAACCTATTAGCTTTCTAGATGCAATTCTATGGCAGCTATTTCAGGGAATGTGAGTTTGCAGAGGTTGGAATGATGGCTATCTATCATGTGGCTGGGCTGGTGTCATTCCCCATGCTTCTGGGAAAGAAAAAAAGGGAAATCAAAGAAAAGCTAAAAAGAGCAGATCAAGATTGAAATGGCAAGAAAATGGAAAAATGACTCATATATTAGAGAAATTTATCACAAAATGAATATAAATGAGGAAAGAGAGATAGTATGAGCAGAGTAATTGCAAGCACTTTATACTGAATGCTTATTACCCCTTGTTAGTTTATCCACACATTTATCAGTCAATAATTCTGTGCCTTGGAAGTAACAAAAACTCAGTTTTCAATTAAGTTCTGATTTGGTAAACATATGAACCATTAAACTCTTTCACCCTTAAAACAACAACAAAAAAAACCTTATTGAATGTAAATCCTGTGGATTTTAATTCCTTTTTCTCACTTATACTCTAAGATCAACACTCATTTGCTTTTGTCTTGTATGTCTTACTCTTGCAGCTAGATTTAAAAGTGCGGTATGTAATTTTTATGAAAAATATGTTAATGAAAAAGATGTTTTTTAGATATTTATTAATTTTATAATTCAAGACAGATAATCTGTGAAAAAATCAAGCTCCCCTGCCTTCTCCCAATGCTCCCAGTACTAACTTGAGAATTACACATCTTGGTCAGAAACAACCAATCAGAGCCAAGGTCTTAGCTAAGGTCTTAGCGCTGTCAATCACCCTCATGTACGCGCCACTCACACACTCCCCCTTGCTCTCTGCTACACTACAGCTGGTTCACCACAACATAGTCTGCCACGAATGCTATGGCTACTTGGCATGGCCACCAATGATGGCCCATAAACAGTTTAACTGTAACGGTAAGTTGTTTCTCTGCTACTAGCACATTGAGCAGTTCATAAACAACTATGACTGACAGCACTAAGACCCTCCTCCTGGCTCTGATTGGTTGTTTTTGACCAGGGGCGGTGCATTTCTTCAGACAGCAGTAGTTCCTCGGGGAGGAGGTGGTGGAGCTCAATCATTTCACAGATTATCTGTCTCATAGCATACTGTGACGACATGGTGACAGTTCTAACAAATATGGAAAAAAAAATTTTTTTGTAAAAGTTAAATTCTGCAGATTTAATATTGCCCAAGACAACTCAGCAGATCAGGGGCAGGTGTTGGATGCTTTCTCGTTTGCAGTTAGTAATTTGTGCTACAAGATGTCACCGTACCCTCAACAATGGCCCTTGAACTTACATTGTAATCCTTTTGTTTTGCCTTTACACCACAACAGATAAAACAACTACACTACCAGACGAAACTGGTAGTGATAAGCACCAAGTTAAACATCCAGTATGGCTGATTTGATTTGGATTTGAATTGGTCTGAAATGGAGTTTAGTAAGGGCTGCATTTTCGGTTTACATGAAGCGGGCAATATCCAGGGCCCTATGATTTCGGCTATGTGGAAAATATGGAGGGAATTGTAGAATTTTTGGAATCCACTACAAAAAATTTGGAATTTCACAGAGAACTCACTCATACTGGCAAGAAGTTTTACAGCAGAAGTTTTACCATAGTCATAATATAGTGAGAAAGTGGTGGATAAATCTGTTACCTTGTGTAGGTAGTGTACCTTTCTGATGCTTGCAGCAGGAACTCGTCAATTATGTTGGCTTTTATATACTGGAAAAATCCCAGTGTGACACCTAACAGCACAAGGAAGAAAGAGTTAGGTAGAAAAGAACAACTTTACTCCCCACAGCTTTTAAACAGTTTCTCAGTTAGCAGTCAAACAAGGCAAAATCCTCTTGTTTGCACCAATCCTGAGGTTATAGTTTTTTCTTTTACTAAAATTGGCAAAAACTTGGATAAATGTAGCCTCTAAATTTCAGTCATTTCAGTCTTTGTGTGCTAATTGTCCACAAAAAGTCTTCAAGATGGCTCTACCATATCAGGGCCAATAAAACTATTTGATAGCAGCAATATTATGGTGGTGCCAGACTTTGAGGCACTGTGCAGTACAAACATATTCATGTCACCTTAAACATTTTGTTCACATTTAATAACAACAAGCTGTATTTTATTGGGATTATATGTGATAGGTCAACACAAATTGAACAATTTCCACAATTTTGTGAAATTAAATGTGAATGAAAAAAGTGATGCATGGTTTTCAAAACCTTTTAACAAATGAATACCTGAAAGAGTGCATTAAGGCTCAGATAACAAAACACTAGGGGTATCTAACCCTCTTTGGTTTTATACCTCAAAACAGAATTTAGTGCAATTAATGGTAAGCTAGAGATTGGAATTTTTCAATAACTTGTCACTTTTTCATAACAGCAGTGCTGTAATTATATAGAAATGCAGTTGTGGCTTTGGAGCCAACTGACACTAAGTGCTGCTGTACAAGATTAGAATCAAATCTGTATTTTTAAATTTGTGTAATAGAGTATTAGCAGAGGATGGCATCATCTGCACCATCACATTATTAGCCCCATTATCTAATGGATTTGGACGTAGCTGCACTGCTGCCCTTCCAGTGAGGGACTTATTTGTTTGATAAGTGCAATTGAAGGAGGGAAATGACAAGAAGTAATAAATGCTGCCAGTTAATTTTGGTAATATGTCTTCATTAGTTTCCATTATGTGGAACACAATAAAATTTCCTTTATAACCAGAAAGAAAAATGGACAAAAGAAATGTGTTAACAGAAAGGGAAAGAAAGGTCATTTTGCAGGAAATAGATGCAAAAATTATTTTTTCCACTACAAAGGTTTTTCTGTCCAAAATAAAATGGCACCAAAGATTGATTCATCCCTTTTCTGTACCTTCTTAATCCCCTTTCAGGTTGTGCAGGGGGCATGAAGCTTGAAGCTTGGTCAGTTTGTGACTGTCAGAGCCAACACATACAGGACACATAACCATCCACACACACTCATGACTAAGGTCAATTGTGAGTCACAGTAAGTCAATAATGGGTGCATTCACAAGAAGAAGTGAAAACTCCACACAGAAAGGACCTACCTGAGATATGGTAAATAATTATTGTGATATATTTAATGTGCACTTTTTAGTAGGTCTAAATTGCTATTTTTGTGCAATATTGTAAAAGTTAATCCAAAGACTGATTTAAAAAAAAAAAAAAAAAAATCATAATTCACAAACACTGCCTCAGAGATCCCAAATGTGTTCAAGGTGTGTGTGGACCAGATTGCCTTGTTACAACGAATCTAAAACTTAATACATGCTCATTCACTACTTTACATTTTGGAATGAGGATTGAAAGAAAACTGGAAACAAAAGGAGGCAAAATAAAACATGTAAAAATGTGGAATTTGTTGTAAATTTAAAGCTTTATTACAGCCTTGATGTTTTGTTGAAGCATTACAGATTTATTTGCTACATCACTGAGGTTCACTTGTGTGCAGGCAGTGCAAAAAAATTGCAATGTGGAGTGTAAAAAGAAGGAAGAGGCAAAGACTGCCTAGGGAGGCAGAAACATGAACTATGCATTAATTTTCCAATGACTGCTAAAAGGGAATATGTTGAAAGGTGAAAATACATAGGAAGAGAATGAGATAAGGAGTTTTACTGTTATGTTAAAACACTTTGTCAACTCAAACTCAGTAAAAAGAAAACAATTCCAATAATTTTTTTGCAGAAGGAGAACTCATTTAGGTTTAGAAAATATCCAAAAATACATTTAACAAATTCATCAGCTTCCTTACATTTAAGTTAAATGAGGAGTATGAAGTACTTGCATTATTTTTAAAATGTTTCGTGGACATAAATCGAAGATTTGTTAAAACAAAACTGTTATGTTATTGTATAGATGTGGCTGTTTTGTGATGCACGTTTTTAAATATGTCACATAAATCCCCTAAATTATTGTCTGCTCAGTCACATGAAGATTTAGAATATGCTGTATATGACAATAGTGAGATAATAAACTACCGTAATCAGCTTATGTTACTGCAGGAATTAAGGACAAGCTGGTGAGTTATAAACGTATACACTGGCACTTCAAAGCAGAGATGTGTGAGTGTGCGTTGGTGTATTGTCAGAACTGAAGATTGAAGATGACTGATCCTATTAGGTTTCCCTGTTGATATCTACACAAGCAGTAACGTACTGAAGGAGCTGCACATATGCATAAAAACATATGAACTTCACATAGACAAGCTCTCACTCTGACACACACACACACACAAACACAAGTCCCCACCGCTTGACTCAGCGGTGTCATATTCACAGTTGAAAAGGAACAGATCGAGGAATGCAGAACTAAAAGAGTGTCTGTCAGGTTTATTTCTGTCTACGGCTGGCTCTCTCCTGCACTGAGAGCTTCATGCTCTGATCTGATGCTGTCCCACTTCCCTGTACCCTCCCTTAGCTGTTAAAAATAACAATGATTAACCTCTAAATGCTGTAACATTCATAAGTTATCAAACAGAACTCTGCATAAACAGACCAAACAAAATGAACACCAGCTACTTTTTCTTTTTGGGTCTTTTGTCACCTGAGTGCTGATAATGCATGTTATTACAGGTGCAGGGTTGACTAAAACCAGAGCAACACAAATGACCTTTTTCAGACATAAGAAAACAATGTTTCCATTGACTTGTGCCATGCAATGCCAGGTAATCACTGCAAAAAGCCTAGGTGGATATAGAACAATAATTCAGACCATTCAAGCTTTTGATGATCATAATTTCTAGTGGTTGAAACAAAAGAGATTGCTTCAGAAATAACTACTTAGTTGGCTGTCCATATTTATTTAGCTACTTTTCTGATTTTATAATATTCAAGCTGTCTTCATATTTAGTGCTTGTTACCTTGTATGCATTGTGTTGTGATAATAAAAGTTATGCCACTTTGCTTTTAGCTAGCGATTAACCTTAAGACTTTGGCGTGGTCTTTTAATGGAGTAGTCCTGAGAGTTTCTTTCTAAGTTCATGAAAAAAAACTTTTATGTAGTCAAAAACCAAGTGAGAATTAAGGGCTTTGGTACCAAATCTGCTGCTCCATCTGCTACTACACAAAGCTGAATGCCTCAAAAAGTAGTTTCTATAATTAGATGAGGAGAATGACCCAGGTAAAAAAAAAAAAAATATTATGATATAGGATCATATCCAGCATATCTGGTATTATTTTTTCTCCAGGTTCTCAATTTAGTTAAACTCAATTCAGTTTATTTATATAGTGTCAAATACACAGCAAATATCATTTCAGAAAACTGTACAGGACAAAAAGGTCCATTCAGACACAAATTATGGAATCAGGTCTATCTAGTCATCAGATTCAGATTCAATAACATGCATTTCATCTTGATCCCAATTATAAAACAGTAGATTAAAATTAAATTTATAATGCTACTTAGGAAAAAAGGTATCTCTCCATGTAAGACCAGCCACATGCATTGATTAATTGACTTGTTCAGAATCTCTCATTCTGAACAAGCATGTGGCGACAGTGGAGGAAGAGTGCAAAAAAAAAGTAGACAGTGTAAAACAGAAATCTTCTGCAGAACTGGGCTCTCTGTATGAGCAGCTACCTGCAGGGATTTGAGAAGACAGAGCAGGCACAAAAACCATAGAAGCTCTAGCACTGTATATAGAAAAAGCGTTACACAGGATTAATGGTGGGAGTAGCTCTATTAGTGGCTTTACTTTAATTTGTCAGAGAGTTAAACTCTTACTTTCTTTTAAAAGACCAGGCCTCTACCAAATAGCTTCTAGTCTTGGAAGACTCTGGGGCCCCATCCAGATGGTGATGATTTTAAGCGTATCCGCAAAGGTTTTTTGTCATTTAGGCTGTGCGTCCACATGGATTCAACGTTTGGGGAGACCAGAAATGATAATTTTTCAAACTGGCTCCCAGAGTAGATAAATTTCAAAACAGTGGTTACATGTTTCAGTGTGTATGTGAGCCGGGTCTTCTTTAAAACAATGGGTTAGGGTTATGGGTTAAGGGGGTCCATCTCCTGGGTCAAGGGACAGGTTGCCCCTTTGGGGGAACATTATCTAGACCTGGTAGTAAGAGTGTGTATGGGGAATGAAAGTGGGTGTATGACGTCTTTTTTTCAAAAAAAATTATGTTGGGCGAGTGGCTGTGAATGTCTGTGTTTGAGCATGAGGGTGGGAATGTGTGATTGTCTTTGTGTGTGGCTGTTTATCTGTCAGGTTGGATTCTGGGCTGCCCCCTCTCCTGGATCATCTTGGGCCCCCCATTAAAAATGTGGGGCCTATTTTGCCCAGTCATACTTACCTCCGGTGGTTGGTGCCTCTGCCTGCTGGTGCATTGGTGGCTCCTGGTGTCTGGGGCCAGGTGCCGGGGTATGTGTTGGCGCACCCTGGCTCGGCTGGACCTCTGCTGGTGGAGAATTTCACCCTCGGGGCTCGGGTCTCTTTGTCCATGGCTGGATCTGCTCCAGTATAGAAGGTTGCTGGCAAGGGTGTGTGGGCTCGTCATGGCGACCCCCTGGGGCTTCTGCATCATGGCTGCCAGGTGTCACCCGGGGCTTGCCTCTGCTGCACTGTCGGGAGAGGGGTCTGGTTGTTCCTGCGGGGGACTCCTGGGGCTCCATGCTGGGGGGGCCTCTGGGTGTCTGTAGCTACGGTTTTCTTCGTGTCATTCGCTTGTCCTGGGGTTGGATCTGTGGGCCCCCACGTCTGCTATCAAATATTCTGAGGGAGAAACCTTACTGACACAAGGACACTCACACAGGACACACACCCACACCCACACACACACACACACACACACACACACACACACACACACACACACACACACACACACACAGGTGTCTATATTCAGGTGTTTGTTAGATACATTCTCAGTCAGGCTGCGGTTGCCTCTAAATACATCTTGTACGACCTTGTAGTGTGTACTTTCCATTGAAGTTATAACTGTTATTATTATACATGCATAAGTTGTTTGTTGTTGTGGATTCTCTGTTTTGCTTTGTTTTCTCTTTCCGCAGGTCTCAAGGCAGACTTCAAGGGTGTTGACCAGTTTTATCTCTATGCTTTTTTCTCTCCTCTACTTCTATCTCCATATTTTTCTTTAAACCTTTCCTCCATCTTTCTCTCTTTCCTCACCCGCCTTTTTTTGTTTTTTTCTTTTTCTTTTTCTTTTTGTCTTTGTGTCCATTACATTTGAAAGAAACCCAAAGCAACTTTTAATAAAGTTTCATATATATATATATATATATATATATATATATATATATATATATATATATATATATATATATATATATATATATATATATATATATATATATATATATATATATACACACCAAGGGGAACATCATGGCAAAAGCTGTAATGGTCTGCTTGTGAAAGCAAATCTATTGGGCCTTACCTTGACATTCAGACAACAATTCTGAGTACCACACTGCCAGAAAGGGCACGTTAAAAAAAAACCCCAAAAAACTGACATGGTAGCTCCATCTCTCTCTATCCCACATGCACATCACTCTCACAAATAACAAACATGATGCAGTCTGGTGTTTGGTGTTTTTTGCATTGTTCTGAGGCAGTGTTATAGTCCCAAGGATTGCCCCAGCATACCTACCACAGCGTTTTCAATGGTGCTGCATCTTGTTGTGTGGACATACATTTTTTCCTAATTGTTTAAAAAAAATTACCATGTTCATCTCATTGTGGGGCCCTAGACTTCTTTGACTAGGAGCCTAAAGGCTCCTACCCGTCCATTGTTGCCTTTTGGAACACTACATAACAAAGAGCGTGTTTGAATTATCCAGTTGTTCGTTATGCAGTGCACTGTGTTCAGTTGCTCTACTTTTCTTCAATGAAAGATTGGAGAGATTCTTAGGAGATGATTCACTAAAAAACAACATTTAAGCAGCATTTAAAATCATTGTTAACAAGTTGAAACAGTAATCATGTCCCAAGGTATGCTGTAAATTTCAATTTAAAAAGCCAGGTGTGAGATTGTAAGTAAATGACTGAGCATTTTTACAAAACAAGTTGTGTATGCTTTTCAAAAAGCTTATAGACAACATATTATGTTAAAATTAAACTCCAAGTATTTTCATGAATATCTCATTTTAAATATATCTGTCAAACTTTTTAGTGGGAGGTGGGGAATTTTCATGAAAATATGGAATGTTGTTGCATTTTTGGTTGAGACCTGTTTGTGAATTTGAGGGAAATAAAATAAAGAACAATTAATAAATTGCCTCTGCATTTACATAACACTCCATCAAGTTAAACTGGATGGAGGAGGAAATTAGCACCTTGAACAACATTTACCTTTGGTGCAACTTACGCACGAATCACAGTGTATTTTCATGCAGCTTGTTCATCATTTGGATAATAAGTGTCTAATTGGAGGATGTCTTTTTCAGTATCTGCTGACGCCATCACTGCAGGAAGGCGAGCCAGAAGTGAGATCTCATTACTGGTTGGTTCTTCTGGCTGAGCTGAGTGCCAGTCCTGGCAGAGTGAGAAACACACTGCAACAGCAACGCTGGTGACACATTTACACACATTTGTGCGTACAGCCCCAACACTAAAATGGCCTATCCTAAAACTTTATCCAGCTTTCCAAAAATGTTGCCCACTCCTCATGTTCAAAGCTCAATAAGAAAGGGGATAAAGTGGGATTTCTAGAAAGTACACTGTACATATATAACACTCATAAAACAAACATGGACATCCTGTCCAAGTTTCACAGCAAGAAGACAGATTGGAGTCAGTGTGAGCATGGTGAGAGAAATGTTTTTCTGGCAGTCAGTGATAAAGATGACATCATTGCACAGCCGTGGCAATGAACGATGTGTTCTGATCCATCTCCAGTGAAAAGAGCAACTGTCCCTTACTCTTTTTCCATAGTCTGGTTTGCAGCCCCAACAAACAAATTCAGTGTGGCATTGTCTGTTTGCTTCAGTCCAGTTAAGCTTACACTCCTGTGGCACATCAAAAAAATTGGTTTAATTTAAATGATAGATACACAATGGCACAGCTGGTAGCACTTTTCCTTTGCATCAAAAAGTTCCTGGATTTGAATCCTGGCCTGGGGTCTTTCTGCATGGAGTTTGCATGTTCGCCCTATGCATGTGTGGGTTTTCTCCAGGTACTCTGGTTTCCTCCTACAGTCAAAAAACATGGCTGTTAGGTTGATTGGTCTCTCCAAATTGTTCTCAGGTATGAGTCTATGTGTGTGCATAGTTGTTTGTCCTATGTGTCTCTGTGTTGCCCTGTGATGGACTGGTGACCTGTCCAAGGTCTACCTCGACTCTCTCCCAATGACCACTTGAAATAGCCTCCAGCCCCCCCACCACCCTGCTAGGATGAGCAGGTATAGAAAATTGATGTATTTATTACTTCAGGCAGCTTGTTAGTGTTTGTTTCATTTCAGAGCTTATTTAAAGGCTCACTAATTCAGAAACATCATTAAACATATGAAAATATTCCAAAATATTAAGAAATTATGCTTTTAGCACCAATTTTTGGCTTAGTGGTTGAGGACCTCTGGACTGCCAAACCTCTTAGATATTCAAAGAACAACTGAATTTACACTGAGATTAAACCACCCAAATATGAACTCGATTTACTAATTAGGCAATTGCTGGAAGCAGTTGGTTCCACTGGATTTTATTTTGGGGTGTCAGAATAAAGTAGAGAGAATAACGATGCATGCCACACCTTTCAGATATTTCTTTGGGGAAAAAATAGAAAACAATGCCTCCTTTGTCTTCGACTTCACAAATGTATACTATTTTGTGTTGATCTATCACATGAAATCTAAAAAGCATGACAAAACGTGATCAGGTTCAAGGGTTATGAATATTTCTGAGAGGCAATGTAAATTTGGAAGCTCTGGATCACAAAGGAGATAAAGTTAGGTCTCCTGGATGAGAGATGTTTCAGTACTTTTTACTCTTCCACACTCTGCACAGCAATTTGACAAAACTATGCAGGATTGTTTTATGTTCTGTAGCAGTTGCATTTTCTTTTTTTGGTATGTGATATATACCTAAGATAAACATCATCTTATATACTGCTCTATGGTCATAAAATATATTCAGTCACATGTTAAGTTAAAGAAAATTTCACTTTCTGCAGGGAGAAGTTGAGAGATTATGTGCGTTCACTCTTTAATTCATATTTCAAGTGTGTGAGTTCGGCTCATAAATTCAGGCTTTGCTCTTAGCTTCAAATATATCTCTCTTTGAAAACTCCATTTGAGTAATGATCCTTTTAAAGTAGGATTTGCCTCTGTCATAATTTTTACGGAGTGTTTTCCCTTTCAGTAAACCAGCAGCTTATCATTATGAGTGTGACCACACAGAAGCCTGGCTGTGTGAGATTAGCAGAACCCTAGGTCAAGAAAAACAATTGTAATTTTCTTTTTTCTTCTTTTTTTTTATTTATACAGAAAGGACAACAATGTTCAGCTTTTCTTGATATGATCTTTAATAAAGCAGTGTGACAGGTAGATAAAATGTGGGTTATTCAAAAATAGTCTCTCTGCAGTTGTTAAACCTGACATGAAAGTTTGTTTTGACAAAGGAAAACAGTCAATACTGACTCAAACACCCATACCTTCTATAAGAAGTTTGGGTGAGATATGCAACCTTTCTACTGGAGACCTGGTTATGTCCTATCTGAGCCACTGCTTTTTACACTGAGATAAACCCAGCTGAGAGAAAATAGGCTAAAATAAGCTAAGACAAAGTAAAAATGTGTTGAAACTAACTCATTTTAGAAATAGGTTCTACAAAAAGCTAAAATAAAATAGGCTAAGATTAATTGGTGTGCTAAATTAACATAAGGTAAACTTAGTTAAATTCAATATACATTGCATTTAGAAAAAACCTAATTACTCTATTCTTTTCATGCTATTTTAACTTGGCTTTGATTCTTTTTTTTGTTATTTTTATGCAACCAAACTACCTTTCCAGGTTTAGAAAATCTTGCTGTCATATTTAGAGCGAAAACCATGAAACTATGACACCAAGTCTAAATTTCTTAAGAGAACGCTACCAAAATTAACCTTTAGCAACCCCCGCCTCTCTGTTTCTTCCCTTGCCACCAAACTTGACCGATGCAGGAGTTGAAACAACACAAAGTTTTCTCATCAAAGTACATCGGATTATTATTCAGAGACATAAATGAGACACACAATCCGCATACATAAAAAGTTTCTTCTCTGATTAACTCAAGCAAAAATACTCAAATCATTACACGGTGTTCTCACACCTTTCTCATTGCTTTCTAGTGCCAACCATATCTATTTCTGTTCAGGCCTGCAGCGCACAGCATGCAGTGGCAGCGTGCACGTGAAATAGCAGCTGGTGTGAGGCTGGAAACCCAAAGCCTGCATACACACACATATGTCAGAGACCTGATATGATAACAACGTGGCACCTCATTCGGATATTTTTATCTAGAGACTCTCAGAAGACAGATTCAGCTTTATATTTCATTTGACAAAGTTTTAGAAGTCAAATTTGAAAATCAAGCAAAAAAAAACAAAAAAAAAAAAAAAAAAAAAGGAATAATGTGCTAGTTGATATTTATTTTTGTCTTATCAACTAAATAGGACAATAATGTGATTCTGCTAGGCGATAAAAAGCTAATGATCTTTTATATGGACCATAAATATCTATTAGCCAGTATCATATTGGGTTAGATTTGATTATTTTATTTAATCTTATTAAGTTGTTTTAAACTCTAATCAGTGGATATACATGTTCATCACTGAATAAAAAAGTCCATCATTTACAGTGTACTACAGTTTCAATCCTGGAGTTATAATTTTTATCTTGATCATAAAAAGTTTCAGTAATCATCCAAAAGATTACAATCTCCTCATCATGTGACGAGCTCTATCAGAGAGAATCACTGTGGAAAATGTCCAAATACTGATAATCAAAGCCCCCAAAAAATGACTACCGGTAACTCCCAATTCAACCAAAGATAAAAGACAACAAAAGATCAGTTCAAAGAACAGCTGGCGAATGTAGCAGGCTAGAGATTGTAAGGGTGAGGGGAGGGTTTATGTCGTTTCTTCAGGCTTTTATTTCCTGGGCAGCCAATGAGCTAATTCATAAAACAGACACCTAGGGTGGTGGAGCATAACTAGCTTGTAAATTAATCTTAAACAGGAAAAACAACAAACAGGAGCAATAGACAAAGTTTAAAACCATTCAAGACCTTTAGCCAAAATGGAGACAAGTAGTGAGTGGGAACTATGTTATTCCTGAAGCTTTTAAAAATCATTGAGATATTTGTGCAGGGGAAAATGTCTTACATCTACCACTTGGCTTTTATGTTCCATGATGCTCAAGATCTTTTAAGAAATGTGAAATAACTGTTTTACAAATGTCGACAAATTCAAATAAAAATTTGGTGGACACGATGATGTGAATACCTGACAGAAAATGACACAAAAGCCTGATTTAGATTTTTTTAGAGTTAATGTCTTAAATATTGGATCAGCTGATTAACTGCATATTTGAGTTCAAATGCAGTTTGGCATTTACCTACTCAGGTTTTGTACTCCTGTTTCTTCTCCCAAAGCTCTACTTAAAAGTTTGTTACGATTAAATGTTTCATTGTAAAGTCAGTAACTTGATGGAGTCTGCTGGGTTTCCTTAGATCAGTGAATTCTTTGTGATTTTCTGACTACATGATTGCTTTGTCTTGGAATGAATTGGAATAATGTGAATTGAATAGCTTTTTGTTTTTGTTTTTTTACAATTAGTTATGAATTGGATCTGTTTGTCTCTAATTTGTTGTAAAACACTGACTTAAAATGAAATCTGCATTTTGGTATCCTTAGCTATTTTCTGTGGTTCTGGGTGCAAACTGGACCCAGTCTTCATCGAACACATACTGGAAATATTTGCCATAGAAAGTTATGTTTAAAAGGGAATGGTTGGTGCTATGTGGAGCGTATGAGAAAATAATGAGCTGATGCTTTAGAAATGGACATATATTTGGTATTTTAGACTGTTAAACTCACCTCACAGATTTTGCCACAATAACTTACCTGAGAGCACAAAAGGCCTAAAACTGAAACTAAAATGCTGGATAAAGCAGTCACCTCATAATCAATTTACAGAGTATCCAACATTAGGTTCATTCCTCCTTCTTTTCCTTCTTTTAGCAAAATTAAACTTGATGTGTTAAGAAGGCAACTTTTTTTAAAAAAAAATGAACATATCTTGGTCTTCAAATTGATCGCATACCTTTTAAGCAAGCTTAATCCTTGAAATTTCCAGCCAGCACATCATAAGGCCCAAAGGATAAATCGATACAACCCTTACTTGTACCAGATACTCAAGGACACCATATGATAGGTTATGTTAATTTCCTGTCAATAGGCACATTGTCATAACAGAATGGCTGACTGATGATCACTTCAGTGTAAATCTAAACATAGACTGAAATAGCTTCTGCTGTACATACACAGGCATGTAAAGAAACATTCCTTTTGCTTTCTATGTATGTGACCAACATGTTAGGAATTCATCCTCACACAGCACATCTAGCTCAACTAAACATACCGTTCATGCAACAAAAGTGTCAAGTATTTGTGTGAGAACATGTCCTTAAATAAACAAAGTGAAGTTGTACACGCCAACGTCATGCTGTTGTGTATAGCAGGCTAACTCATAGGAAAGACCTGTTTGTGAATCATCCTATTGATGCATAAGGACAGAAATCGGGAAGTTATTAAAAACACTGGACACCTGTTCCCTGAACTCCAGTGGGAGAAATTCCACTCCTCAGTAACTGTGTGTATGTGTGTCTGTCAGCAACAAGAATGTTGACACAGGACTTTTATGTCTCACATGGACGCTGCGTGGCATCACTTCCTTTACGACCGTTCCCTATTTAAAGGTGCCTGTGGTGCCAGGGGGGGTTCAGCAGGGGATTAAAAGCAAAGCCTGTGCACCCTTCACACCAGCAGCTCCCCCACTGACCTGTCGGATGATCTGGATGGCTCTGGATCTTTCTGTTAACATCTATCAAGGCTTTTAAAGGCTGAGGTGCTGGCAAGATCATCAGCAATGTTTTGATTTAAACTTTGAGAGTTTTCAAGTTCGGAAACTTTTTTTAATTGTTCAGTTTTAGCATTAGCTTTTTACCTCGTGTTCTTGTTTAACAAGCTTTTCAGCAGGAAAAAAAAACTTTTTAAAACTTTCATTTTAAAATTTTGATAGCATATGAAGCTATTCGTATTGTGCTAACATCTTATTTTAGGAAATTATTGGGCTTTTGTTTATATAAACAACTCTCAGCAACACAAGGAACCGCAACAACCTCACCTGTCTACAGAACAGTCCGGATTTCACCTGCGTTTTTGGAATTACTGAAATTTTTTTCTTTTGAAAAGACTTTGGAAATCATTTTGTTGCGATGAGTAGAGGTGACACTGCAACAGTTTCACCACAGGAGCCACAGCCATTTAAACGAGCAGTACGTAAAATTAAATGTGCTGCCATGGTGGCAAATCTGGCCAAGAGTTGGCAAGGATGGGCCAACGAACATGCAGGCAAACAAGATTCTATTCCAAGTGGCTGGATGCCTTCATCTGTGGAGGAAGAAAGCAGAAAAGACCAGAGCCATGTAGTTAAACTCAGCGTTACTCCACGAATAATTAAAGCAGATCCTAGTGATACCAAAGAAAATAAAATCCGGACTTGCTCGGTGACCAAGACTGTCCAGCTGAAACGTAGTGAGTGTAGCTGCAACAATGTAATAAACAAAATCCGTGACAAGATGGAGTCCGGTCCTGAAGAGAGCAAGCCATTTTTGGGTAATGAGTCGCCAACACGTCGCCGTCAGATGAGGGCGCTGCAGAGCGCAGAAGTAGGAGGAGGTGGGATCATCCAGGATAAGAAGATGATGCTCCAGGAGAAGAAACTGAGCTCAAGAAGTAGCAGTGTGGACACAGAGGACAGCGGACTCGGAGAGGAAGGTGGACTTAGCGACAACAGTGACTCAAAAGCCGAACAAAGTGATGCCCAGGCTAAACCACAAGCCAACAGACCAAAGGTAAAGTGTTTAAAGCACGGACCAAAGAAACTATAAAAAACAAACAAACAAACAAAAACCAAAATGAGCTGAGATAATGTTCTGACAGTTTAGGAAAATCTAATTCACAACAGAAGCATCAAACAGATGAGTAAACATCTATCAAGGTTGTAAAAGATCTTGATTGCACTGTCAAATCAACAGATAATATTCTCACATTGTCAGCTTATTTGAGCTTTTTGAGCCTCCTTCATCTTAGTCATTTAACTTTACAAGACAGTTTTTGTTTCATTTATTAACAGTTTAAAAATCAGAAGTTTGTTTTTCTTGGGGTTGGTTAGATACTAAAACATAAAAACATGGCTTAAGTAAGATGCAAGTAAACTTGAATCAGTTGCTCATTTTGTAGAATAGTCTGACAGTATTACAAAAGCCTGGATGTTTTGTGTGAATTACAGCTTTCTTACATGTGAACAAACTGTAGCTAACAGCGCAAATATGATTGAAACCATGAAAATACATATATTTTTACATTTTAAGTGGAATATGCACCTTTATCTTACCTTTATCAAGAAAGACCTCTAGAAATGGTTACATATACTGGCCTATTTAGCTGCTTTGCCATCTCCATTAGTATGACAGTGGATGTAAAAATATAATTTATTTTTGATCTGTTTGTTATTATTAGCATTCATAAAACATAACTACATTATCTGTTATTTCTCTTACCTAAAATTATATCTGATCTGCTTGAGAAAGGCTGATAAACCTTTTAAGAATCCAACACTTTTTCCCTAGTAGTATGTGGTTAGGATTTTCCTTTGTTGGCTTTTTGTTGATAAAGTAAAAGGAGATAACATAAAGAGTTTTCAGGTTGATTTCTTATCTGTTCGTAACTGATGGAAAATATTCCACTGATTGCAGGTGTAATCCTGTCTCAGCTTGAATGGATGTTTAAAATGGATCTTATTGCTATTTTAGGCTGTGATTGTTATTACAGGTAGCAATGAAGAAGCATATATAAGCAATCTTTTAAAAGTTTTATTTATTTGATTCTTATTCAACCATAAGCTTGTTTTGCATAAAAGGAATGGAAAGCTTCTCAACCAATAAATGTGTCTTATGACAATGAATCAGACACAGAAAATAATAAAAACCTTAAAATAGCAGAGTTATTTTGACATATGCCACACAGCATGAACGCAGGCTTTAAAGTGACCTGAAGAAATCCAAATCCTTCATGGACAGCAAACAGAACAACAGTTGCATAACTCTAATACTAACATCTCTGCCACAAAAGGCATAGGATTTTGCTGGGGCCCCCTTGACATATCGAAGAGGTCACTAGTGAGAACGTCCGGCTTGTAAAAAAACCACACACATACTGACTCTGCTGTGCAATGGAATATATATCAGTAAATATAGTCCCATTCTGCAACGTGTTTTCCAACCTGACCTTCAGGTGGAAGAGCTAGCCAGAGGAAAGCAGAGTGGAGAGAACACTGAAGGACAGGGGTGTATAAAGAGACACACAGACAGACACTTTGAAAAGAAATATGAGAAAGTTACATTTTGTATTTGGTGGAGAATGACACAAATTAAACTGGCAAGACTTAATCTAAACCAAGAAAGGCAATTAATATAAAAATAACTGACAAAGCTTTTTGCAGGGATCCGACTATCGAACTTTAGCTTGTAAAGCCCTACATGCTAATGATTGCTTGTCAGCAATACTATTTGATAGTGCAGAAACTAAGCAACAACTTGTCTAATAGATAATACCAGCAAGTTAAAATGTTCACTGTGTCTTAACATAGTGATGTTTTACAGAACTATTGTATTTTTTAGTATTTATATTTTAATATTTTAATATTTTCAGATTATCAAAAGCAAGGCCCAACTGATCCCACTGATTTTAAATGTTATTTTAAACCCTTTTCATTATAAAAGAAAATCAAAATAAAATCAACACACAAACATAAATTAGTTCTAATTTGAGTAATAAAAAAGAACTGCAACTGCTGCAAACCATACAATTTATACAGAAAGTAGCTTAATCACATGATTAAAAGTCAATATAGCTTCAAGGAAACCCTGTGGCAATGGCATGGCTTTACTTTTCATAGTGCAAATACCAAAGGGATCTAATGACAGTGATCTGAAGGCTTGGCAAGCTGAGAGAAATACCAAAAGAGGAGGATGGAAAAAAGGAGACTTAGAGGATATCTGAAGAAATACTGAAGGTTAAGACATTATTTTAATATTTTATTAAAATAGTTATTCTAAGATTAAAAAGTGGATGAGTTTTTGTTGTATATTTTTAAAATGTATATTATGTTGCAAAAATCAACAGGAACACTTGCAAAACAACTTCATAGAACTGAATATTTTCTGAAGATTGTAAAAGGCACTTCTGAGCATGCTGGTTTATTCAGAAAACAAATTCCAATAATTTTACAGTATGCAAGTGAATGGGAAAAAGCAAATGTCAAGCTGGATATCTATTTCAAAAAGTGAGCTGGAGTTTATTTCAAGACCAAAAGTCATTAATCTCAAATTATAGCTCGCACATTTTGGTGGAAAATGGTTGATGTCAACATTTGTCATACTTTTAAAGGTGAAAATGATCAAATCTATAATACTGCAGATTACAACTCAAAGGTAACTGTAATGCAAGCCAAGTTTGTTAGAAAATTAGAGACATCTTGGTGGCAGAGGCCTGGATATAGAGACACTCATCTCTGAAACTTCAGAACTGACAATGATGAAAAAATAGATTTATGCATACACAGACCCACTCGATACTTTAGATTATTACAGTTTTTCTCGGTTGCTTTGGTGCAATTCTCGAATCAATTTTGACATTTGTAAAACAGAAAGTGAATTTCTCAAAACAATTTGTACAAACAGCAAAACACTATCGTTTACCTGAAAATCCAGTCTCTTTCTCAAAATCCTTAGTTCATCTCTCAAAATTGAATATCTGTGTCAATGAACATGTCAGTGCCTCAGAATGACAAGTCATTGTTTCAGTGTGTATGAATAAGACAGTCAGATTGATTAGTCATGTTGTCAATATAGCAGGGTACTCTGAAAGAATGCTCTGTTGTAAACTATGGCTAAAGTTTTGATGACAAGTACTGTAAAGTGTAATTGTGGAAGATCAATGGTAAGAGATTGGACAAGATTCACATTTATGCTTTTACTGTAATTTGACCGATGAAGTCATTATGATACATAAAGGAAAACACAGCACTGGAGAGCACAAGAAAGTAGAAATGGAAACATAAGACAATCTCCTTAAAGAAAACTGTACATGCAGTGATGTGGGAATTACAATACAGTCTTCCAACATCTCCTTGTGTTCATGTCTGTTGGGCCACAAACTCTCATCCACATCACAGTGAATGTTCTCTCTGGCGATCCAGAGTGGAAAAGAACCTTTTAGGAATGAGGAGTAAGGTGAGGGAACTCCATCAGCATCCTGCTGAGGGGCACAAACCATTGCCTGATGATGTTGGAATGAAGGAAACTGGCATATGTCCTCAGCCTCTTCTGCCTCTTCCTCTGTTTTGCCTCTGAACTCCTCCGCCACAGCCTCACTCCTTTTCCTCTTCTTGTTCTTCATCTCTCTGGCTGTTGACCCTGTCCAATTCCTTGTCCTTCCATTGTCAGAAATGTAATATTGTGTTGTGTTCCAGCTATGTTCACTATATTCTTGCCAGTTGATTGTTTATGGAACCTTTGAGCTATTTCAGAAAACTGGTTGATCGCTGGTCGATCTAATGCTTCAAACATTTACCTACATTGGGCAAAGTCAGGATTCACTTGGGAGCAATTTACCAATTCTGGACAGATTTAGAAAAAAAAGTCAAATGGAAATGTATAGAAATATGCTTGACATAACAACCTGTTCAAGCATTTTGCATGTAAAGACTTATATAACGAACTTATGCTTAAACTTTGTGGATGCTGAAACTATTCAACAGAGACCCATATAATTCATTTTGATCAACATGACTAAAGCAATTGCAAATGTGGGAAGAAGCAGAGAACTGGACATAATCACTTGCATGAGGCACAAAAGCATTTGCAAATTGCTCAAAGGAATCAGAAATAGCTTTTTTTGATGTGCACAAGTGACACAATAATTTGAAGATTGAACAAGTAGTTTTGAGAATTTCAATTCTGTTCTGAGAAATGCACCAAAGTGACTGAGAAAAACTGTAATGAAAAGTCAAACAGGTAAACTGTGGTCAGTTTTGGGCAAACTCTAACAAAGCAGTTTACATATCACAATTCAGAGACAAAGAAAAGTCTAAATTTTTTTTTGTAAGCTTCATGACTATCTTTAAGAATTCGCTTTACTTTGTAGTTTATTTTAGGGATCGTAAACAGACAGTTTTAACTCTTCTTTTAATCTGCAGATTAAGATTGCCTCCATGAGTGACATCAAAAGCCGCTGGCAGCAGTGGTCTGAGCAGCACATTGAAGGTCAGAAACTCAATCCATTCAGCGAGGAGTTTGACTATGACTTTGCAATGTCCCAGCGTCTCCGCAAAGGGGATTCTGGCTATGGTCGGCCCAAAGACGGCTCCAAAACCGCTGAGAGAGGGGACCGGGCCCACAAACACATCCACAGAGAGATGGAGGAAATGGTCTGGATTATCAAGGACATGGGCTTCAAAGATAAGGAGGGTCGGACTTTTATCACCTTTGGAAGGCTCTTTGACCGCTATGTGAAGATTTCAGACAAAGTCGTGGGCATCCTTCTGCGCTGCCGCAAACACAAGATGCTGGATTTTGAGGGAGAAATGCTGTGGAAAGGACAGGATGACGATGTTATTATCACACTGAGAGACTAAGAACAGAAAAGCTAATTCTTTCGGTCATTCATGAGATATCATGTACCCAAAAGGAATGCTTGAAAATATGCAGGAAAAACATAAATATGCAATTGTAGAGTTCAAACATTGTAAACAGATGGACTACAGAGATATAAAATTGAACAAAATGCAGGTGAGTTTCTTTAGCTGGAAGCTCTCTTTTTATTTAAAACATTTTCATGCACACACACACACACACACACACACACACACACACACACACACACACACACACACACACACACACAAACACACCTTTCCCTATGAGCCTCATTAGTTCTCATATAAATGCTGAGATGAAGCATAGCTATCTTTAGCATGCTAACTATGTGTGCCTTTCTAACTATGCCACATACCAGAGGCCTTTAAAATCCACCAAAATGTCAGTTATGCTATGACATTACTCTTGATTCCAGATGAAGAAGCAACACTATGGCAAAGGATCTGTAAAGAAAACAAATTAAGTCAGTGTTTTCTGATGTTTAAACACATTTTGCAAGAAACAAACAAAACAACTTCATATACTTTTAAAGAAAATACAGCATAAGAATTCATGATAAAAATACATCAAAATAAAACCAGAAGTATTTTGAATTTAGAGCTCTTTTAAAATTCGAGCAACAGATTCACAGCATGATTTTAAGCAGAATGTGCAGAAAAAAATGATGAAAACTCTATATTTTGAATAGGACTGACATTTCTTAGATTAACACTTCATATTTTGTAAATGCAAAAGTTCCTTCTTACAGAAGGAACTTTTAAAATCATGATATAACTATTGTGAAAGGTTGTGAAAGTGTTACATGGTAGTAATTAAATTCTGAACGAGATTGACCCTATGTTTCTTTTTTATAATTGATTACTGAGGGACAATAGAGCTCTTGAGTTATCCCCCGATCCACATTTTTCTCCTTATCCCATGTCAGGTCATAGGGCTTACAGGTCCAGGAGAGATCCATAGGTCTTCCTCTGCCTGACTTAAGGCTCTCCCACTTCAGTATATGTCTCGCCCTAAGTATATAGGTAACAAAACGGCCACAGAGGGCCACACCTTTCTGACAACAGCCTCCTCCGTGGACGACTTTGCAATTTCCATCCAGTAGTTTTTAGCCATTTGTTTATAATGGTATAAATGTACATAATTTCTCACCGCATCTGATAAACGCTCCTTAAAAGTATTCATGACATCTGTAGATACAAAAACCGGATAGTGGAAGCAGACTAACTGAAGCAAAATATCAGCATTGTTATCTGAGCATATTTCTGCATCAAACACGCCAACAAACCTCTGACCAATCATGCCACACATCACACAGAGCTTTGTGCGAAATAGTTTGACCCAGACGAACACTTCATCAGCCGAAACACTGATTTCTTTTAAATCAAGGCTAAAAACCCACCTGTTTAGAGCTGCCTTTGATTAATAGTAAGTGGAACATTGATCAATATTTTTTGAATTACATTTACTTGATGATATTTGCTTGATGATCGTCATGATTTTGATGTATTGATATTTGCTTGATGATTTTGATGATTTTCATGCATATTTTCTTGATGATTTTAATGATTTTCATGCATACGTTTTATGATGTGAAGCACTTTGAACTGCCTTGCTGCTGAAATGTACTATACAAATAAACTTGAATTTTATATTTTGCAAATACATTGAAGAAAAACAGATTAAAGTAGGTTGCATAAGCTAACTTAAACTGTTCTTGTGTCAAGAAAGGTGACGCAATTTTCATCATGCGACTACATCAGTGAGAGTCGATTTCGACACTTCAGATGAAGTATGGGAGAGCCTTTAGGGGAGCTGACTCCCATCCCAGCCTCTTCTCAGCCTGTGCGCTAACTCCAGGCATGAAGACAGCAACAGAACCACATAGTCTGCAAAAAATGCAACCCTGAGGTTTCCAAACTGGACACCCTCCTCACCATGAAAACACCTTGAGGTGTGGCCCATGAGCACCATAAAAAGGGGCAGTCCTGATAGAGTTAAACCCACACTGGGAACAAACTCAACTTTCTGGTCACACATAAAGTATCTTGCTTTATGCAAGGACTGGACAACCCTTAAAACTAATCTAGATATCCTATACTTCTGCAGCAACCCCTCCTATTGCCTCATGCTTGTCTGTCCTGTAATGGACTATTAACCTGTCCAAAGTACCAGACATCCCACTCAATGACCGCTGGAGATAGGAAGCAACTCCCCTGCAACCCTGCAAGGATGAGCGGGTGTAGACAATGGATGAATGGATGCTTTGTGGTCTGTCATGTGATGGACTGTCATCCTATTCAGGGTGGACCTCACCTCTAGCTCACTGAGCATTTTAAATAGGCACCAGCCTTCCACAACCCTGACAAGAATAATGTATGGATGAATGGATGAATTTTACCCAAAAATATAATTTAGATACTAGTATAACACTCCAGAGGCTTTAATTACGTAAACTGCAGTTGAAAATGAAGAATCTGTTGTTACCTTTAAATTGTGTGAGGTTCTCTGCGGAATTCTGTAAAGGTTCATTGCAAAACCCATAAGTACTGGCTGATCCTGCAGGGAAACAGTCTTAAGTCCCTGCGGACATTATAGCTGTCAGTCCAGACTCTGATAGAAGATTCTCTCGCTCGTCACTTTTATTACTGCATTACCACAATCCCCTCTTCTTCTTGAAAGTCAAGTCAAAGGCAAAACTTTGCACTTTTGCTGCTTTTTTATTTTATTTGGAATGAAAATTATTACTAAAAATAAACAGTGCCTGATTTATTTAACTTTTTTCACCAAAAAGTAAAGCTTTATCCTAATATATATAGCCACATATCACAGCAGGCTACAAGAAAACAAGACACTGAAGAATCAGGCTATGATAAAAGTGAGGTAGAAGAGCATCTAAGTCTAAGCACTGCTCTGTTCTATGTGCAACCACATACAGGGTATGTGGTGTTGTTTGGAGATGTAATTTCTCCTGTGGAGGAAATGATTTATGTTTCAATTTGACTTTGCTCCATTAGAGGGCCTCCTGTTGCTTAGTCCAATTTCACTGTGTGAATTTATCTTTCTGTCTTTTGTGTATGCAAGTCATGCTTGCACTTCAGCATACGGTGTGAGTGTGTCCTCTGTCAGTCTGAGCATGTTCATTCAAGTCAAGCCCTTTGCGTGTGTATGCTGGTGTGTCTATAGTGCAATCTGGCTTTCTGTCATGCTACTGTTCTGTGAGTGTGTGTGGTGAGAGAGAAAGAGAGAGAGTTTAATACAAGCTGATCAGTTTGGCCACCAGGGAATCCAAACATCTGCCACAAAGGCAGACTGAGGGAGGGAGAGGCTCTGATGGAATGAGTGAAAAAGAGATACATTGGCATCCTGAAGTTTTGACAGCTTAAAATTACATTTCTGAAAATGGTTACTTTAAGAGAAAATATGCTCTCTGTTGCATTATACATTGCATAATCATCACAAATTCAACACAATATACAGCAGAAAGGGATGGAGTTAAACTATTTTATTGACAGCTGGAATAGAATACCAGTACACCAAATTGTGCATTTACTCAACAACAAATAATGTCAAATAATCTGCAAATATAGCCAGAATCTAAATGCAGTGAATAAAACTAAAGTTACATAATCGTTTTACTCCCCTGATAACAAATCAGTCTTCAAGGTGCCAAAACATGAGCAATAAATAAAAGCAATGCACACATGCATCTGCTGCTTAGAGCTTTGCTAACATCAGGTTTATGCAAACATTTGTTAATGCTGATTAAGTGAAGCTAAAAAAAGGAAACAGGATTTTCAAATGGAAACCGTATCCAGTGAAGACTTTCAGGATTTAGCATTAGAAACTCTACAGACAGATTATACCAGTGAAGGTGAGGCTTAAAACAGAAACACAGACTTGGCAAACTATCCCTGGGTAAATGCTCTAGATGGAGGAAAACAGATATATAATCAACATTGCTTTCACAGTTGCTCACACATGTTCCCAACAACAAAAGAAGGCCTGTTAATCACAACCTCCCAAAACTAAAACATCTCCATCCAATAGTATACATATAGAGCAGAAGGAAAATGTGTTTGGAAATTTAAATAACTCTGACATGAGAATTTAAGGCTGTGAATGGAAATATTATGGCTTTGTTTCGTAAGAGCAATATAGGACATTTGGTTGTTTTTGAAGGGCTGAATCACAAAGATGTTGGCAAAATGTGACTAAAATTAGAACTCTAAGATGAAACATGGCTGCACTTTGAATCTCACTGGAGTCAGACAGCCTGAAAATGTTTTCACTCATGCCTCTGTGGGACACATCAGATGGGAGGATCCTCCAGATGGCATGAGGAGGAACATTTTATGAGTATTGCTGAGAGAAGACAGAGGGTTATCTTGGAGGGAGGGAGGGTATAGTTTAATAACCACTGTGTCTCCGCAACTACAGAGGAGAGGAAATCTTATGCTATTGGGGTCCACCAGCCAATGTTTTGTAACAGCCACGAAGGTGTTGTATCAACCCTTTTATCCTCCCACTCCTTCACTGTTATGTTCTTTCAAAATGACACACTGTCACTCTAAACGAAAAAAAAAAAAAAAAAACATTCAAAAATTTCTTGTTGCTTGGTGAGAAATACATTCTCATGAGCTAAATTCTTTGCTATTCTCTGCTAAACTTCAAAGCCAGTCCACTTTTTAGGTCAATTTGCTGCAAAACCCAGGCAAATTTCCAGCAAGTGTCCTTAAGATATCCATCAAAACCTCATCTAAACCAATCTGTCTGGGTGTTTTATCTTCCACATGTAAGTGGTGATTTAAAACTATGAGTTCCAGCTTATATATATATATATATATATTACAACAATATATTTGCCAATATAAATAAAGTGTTCTTAGAAAAAGAATAGTTGATTTAACTAATTATAGTTATTTATCATTACCAAAATACAAAATATCAGAACCTAATTTAGTAGCAAGTTATCATTTGAGTTAATAACAGTGACAGTTTATTGAAATTCTGTAAACACTGTCTTGCTTAAATTGATACTGGTTGGAATAATGTGGAAATAATGTCTGCTGCAACTAAAAATGCTAATATGAAAAAGTATCAGATTAAATATTAATGGGATATTGACTGTAAAGGCTGAGACCAGTTTGACACAAATTTTATGTGGTTAGTTAAAAATTTAACTAGCCACAAAAGATATATAGTGTATTTTTCACAACTGGAAGAAAGACTGTGTTTTGCAGAAATGCAACCAAAAAGAAGTTTATAAAACATCAGCAAGCAGTAAAGTTCTTATATTGACATTCAATTGTTTTTTGTTTTTGTGATTTTTTTCTTTTGTCCTTTGTTTTTGTTTTTTCACTTGATTGATTTAAGAACATAGGTTTTGAAGATGTCTTAACCAAAATAAAAGAAGAAAAAAAATTCAGTTCATCTAGGCCAAAACCAACAAGGGTAAAATATCAGTCTGAGAAAGTCGACTGAAACACACGAAAATAACTACCTCCATACTTTTTGTACTACTGGTAATGGGTTGAAATGTTGACATGGTATTTTTTTGTTGTCGTTTTTGTGTTGTTTTGATACAATAATATGACAATTCCTTGTCCTTAGCCCTGACAAAATGTTTATCATATGTTTTAAGGCCCCTACTTACATTACAATTGATAAAAGTTTACATTTTAACATTCAAGTGACAGACAGAATCAAAGGGAAACCATAAACGTACAGGTTTTGGTGAGAAGTATGTTAATTATAACATTTCCCTTCAGTAGCTCATTCACCAGACCTTAAATTGACAAAATAAACCTAAAGTGCCAGACAAAGCAGCTTTTGACAAGAAACGTAAACAATCATTTCGAACAAACAGTGACTTTGATTCTGTCAATGATAGTAATGTACATTTTACATCCTTTAAATTATTAGCACATAAACATTTCCAGGAAATGTCCTATTCACTGCATACATGTCACACAATACATGCCATCAAAGGGACTTTTAAAGATACTATTATGGTTTTACAATCAAGTAAAACTTTCAAACCTTTCACCTAATGCCCAATGAATTCATGTTATTTGGAGTAAATGACATGGACAGGCAGTAACTTTACAAGTGTAACTCTCATTAAGCTTTATCTTAGCTAAATGTACAGACGTACAGTATCATACCACGTGACATTTCAGGATACAGAACACCTCTTCTTGAGGGTAGCATCTGATTTGCTTTCTAAATTTAAAGTCAGGAATGTATAAGTTTCTCTCCTTTTGTAGATCACTTTGGATGTTAGTTCTCAAAAATATATTGTAATTTTGGCACAAAAAATAAACACATTCCCTGGGTCATAGTTAAAAGTTATTTCATGTAGATATGAATATGTCTACATTAGCTTCATACAGATTTACTAACATAACCTTAAGTTCAAAAATAGTTATAATGTTGTTTTATTCCAGCCATCAGTTATTCTTAATGTTTGGAATATTTTATTAACAGACTATTAAATGTCGGTTTGTAAAACCATCCTGCATTTCAAAATAATAAAGAAATAAGAGTCTGACAGTTCAGCTTAGAATTTTACACCAGTTGATTCTCTCCTTGGAATATTTTGCAGATGGGTAATGTGTTACCAGTAAATCTGGTGTAGTCTGGTCTTAAAAATGTAATATTAGCTGCCACCATTATGATAATAAACCACAACAAACTTGCTCTGGAAGTTTGTTGTATGTTCAAAGCTGCTGCAAAATTTTCACACTCTATCACTCATAATGGGGAGCCTGAGGAGATCAACCCAAGACCCTGCAAAGACCATCTATGTTGTGGCTTTCTACACTGCAGCAGGGTCTTTATCCAGTTTGAGGACACACTTACGGGGCTTACGGATCAGACACAGCAATAATGGCACTGTGCTCTGAAAACAATCATTGGTGTTGCACATGCGTCAACAGTTTTGCACAACGGCAGGCAAAGTACAAGTGCAAAGCAATGCAAACCTTGACAAGCACTGTGCTGTGGTTAGAATGTAGTTTGTAAGAGCTATTATAATAGATATCCATCAAACTTCCTCTGACTGAGCTGAAAAAGATGTGGTAGATGTGGAAACAGAGCTCCTTCAACAGCCATTTTCCATTTTATTAAGTTTCATGACAACGTTGTTTTCTTTTGACATTTGACTTCATCTCTTTCTCACAAGCAGCTCCGGCCGAGCCTTGTTCAAATTAAAGAGGTTGATCAATCAGAGCTGGCAATAATTTCTGGGCAAAGGAAAGTCTCCCAATTTCTACTTTCTGTTTACACAAAATGTGTAAATATACAGAGGTCAGTAGCACTTCCTATTACAAATTTAAACATAGCTGAATGATTAATTAATCTCAACAAAACTGTCTAGTTGTGGCTGTTTTTTTATTACAAAGTGAGTTTTATGTCAAATACGCTTAAACAATCCACATACATGTAAAGCATATACATCCCACTGAAGAGCATAAAATGGCTTTTCAAATGGTAGAATTATTAAATTGGTGATGAAAATCATAACTTGTGTATGTTTGTATTGTGTATGAATACCCACAAAACTGGATGCTTTATTGCTTTACAGATTAAAACAGATCTGCTTGGAAACCCCTCTAATATCCCTGGAACAATGCTACTGGCAAAGCAGAGGCCACATTTGCGTAGTATTAAAAAAAAAAAAAAACAATTTGTATTAGAGGTTTTAATCCATTGATTACAGCAACCAAATTTTGCCTTTAGCTAACAAAAAAGTAAAAGTCTTGATGAGTCATTTTTTCTTTCTTCTGTGTCTCGTTAAACAGAAAGCAGCTGAAACCAAAACATCATCAGTAAGAAACTGAATAAAAATGCTACATAGGAATGTTCCTCAGTTCAAACCAATGCTTTTATTTAGGTTGTCCTTCTCTCTCTGTGTGTACCTTATAGCTCATGCTAAATCTTATCAAGTTTTGTGCTAAGTAGTAGAAGTGTTTAACCTGTCATGCAGATGCTACCAGCTAATGCTACAGTCCCAGAAAACAAAAACAAAAAACTATCAAAGATATCATCACCTCCTTCCGTTGTGTTTTAACATCAATCAACAAAGTCATGACAGATTAACTTTGGCTCACACCAAAAGACACAAACAGTGGTAATATGTACATAAAAAAAGACATTATGGATCTTAAAGTGCCCAAATAAATGATTTTTGCTCTTTAATAAAATTTCTCTACAGTGTGCACATTGTGTTCCCTTTACGTTCATCCTATTTTTCTATCCTCTTTTGAAGTCTGTAACACCTGACGTCATTCCAGACAGATCCTTTGTTTGGATGGTGCAAAGAACATTTCATGCTCTCTTTGTCACTCTCCTTTTCCTCCCTCTCTTCCTCCCTCTGGTTTTCAGTCGAAGCATAGCTAATCACCAGGTGGCTTGGCTTTCAGTGGATCAGGGTTTTAATTTAGAATAAAAGGGAAGCTTCTCTGCACAGCCTGAACATTGCTGTTAGATGGCGCGAGTGGATATTTCTGCTGTCCCCCTCACAATGGCACATGCCACAAGGTAACTGAGGAAGAGGAAGAAGACACATGCTGGTAGAAATTGGCACAACAGAAACTGTTATTCACCAAAGCTTAAAAAGACTAGAGGAATGTTAGAAATCTAGCTAAAGAGCATGCTGCAGCTACACCAGGGTACACGGGTAGCTATTTGCTCTTTACAGTAAGCAAGATTTAACTTTTCCTTTTTTTCCATTGGTAAAACTTTGTAATACTGACCACTGCATTCAGTGTGACCTGCACAAGGAAGGTGAAAATGAACAGACCAAAGCAGAGAAGAAATAATTCATAAAGAACAAACACTTATTATTTTAGACCCAGTTTACACCTGGCTTTTTCATGCTGGGTACATTTTGTTCTCAATAAGATTTAAATGTGCCAATGTCATGCATTTAACGTTAGCTGCTTTAAAGTAAAATCATAATCCAGTAGAATAGACTGCATGCATAAAATTTCATTTAATTTAGGTGTTCTCATCTGCAATTTTCAGTTTTTGCACCAGGGAAGAGTCTGGAGGATTTTTTTCACACAGGAATTCATAATTCACAAAAAAAAAAAAAAAAAAAAAAAAAAAAAAAAAAAATCTTTGTTGTCTTTATCTTTGACTGCTTAAACTTTGAAATCCTAATTAGAATAAATCCATATTGAATCAATTTTTTCAAAAAAACCTCATCAAACCACAATGAAGTCATTTTTTGTACCCAGCAAGGATGTATGTTTCTCTGCATAATCAACACAGCATCAACTTAATAGACCAAAAAGCACTTCAAATAACATGTGAGTTAACAATCAATGAAATCTGCAAACATTAGTACATTGCAAACAGTTTTGGGGATTGAGAAAGATTAAGCCCTATAACACAGGTCCACAGATAAGCCAGTCAAGATCTGGAATTGCAGCTAAATGCTATGATATGAAACCAGCAGCGCTCACCGTTCCTAACTTTAGGTTAAGATCTGGATCCTTCCAGAAGCTCCAACAGCTGTTAGCCATGCAGAGATCACTCTCGTATTTTATGTGTTAGCCAAAGAGTCATACAGTATTCGACCATTATTGAACGCACAAAAAAAAAAAAAAAAAAAAAAAAAAAAAAAAAAAAAAAAAAAAAAAAAAGCATCTTATGTCGTATGGTTGAACCCAGTATTTCTTGGTATGTCGCAACAAATAACTTAGACCTTAGTTTTTTTTTGTCCTGTTGCATACACATCTATTGATAGGAACTGGTTTCTGAAACATTATGATGTGGACTGACTTTTACTTCAGTTGGATGAAGAGATAGATTTTACTCAGGAGTCATCTGGTCTTTAATGAGGACGTAGAAAGACAACAAGCGGTCCTGGGAATGAGAATTGAATGTAGGCTGCAAAGAAGGTGGGCAGCTGAAGTAAAACTAAGCCCGCAGAGTCCCAATAGGATGTGATCAGTGTCAGCAGCCAAGCTCTGCTTTGAAGTATCCTCATTAAGGAGGTTTTTGTTTTTTTTTCCATCAAAGAGATCTGAAGAGAGTGAAATTTCCCTTTGAGTCTGAGGGATGGTTGGTTGCAACAATAAAAGAAATGTGCTTCCCATGAGTCACAGGAAACAATCTGATACGGCTTCAAAACTATTACATATTTCAAATGAATGCAGGATAACCAGCTGGTTAGCGCAGTAATTTATCAGTTCTGAACATTCCCAAGTGTGGACAGACTTGTAGAAGTCCTATTGCAAGTGAATCCTATCTTGTTTCTGGTGCAGGTGAAGTAGTGTCCAGCTGAGCCAGGTGCAGAGCTACAAGGTTTAAAAAATATGTCTTCAGCTTCAGATTAACAATAGAATCTGATTAACAACTTGAAATTTCAACGTTTTTTCACAAGTCTTAGGATCTCTCACAACATGGTCCAATGGTGCTCTCCAGTGACATCTGAGATGAGTGGCGGATGAGTGGCGCCATTGTTGGATCCACCATTGAGGAGGTAGGGAACAGCTTGTACCAGCCAATCACCATCGTGCTGAGATCAAGCTCCTCCAACAGAATTCGAGCTACGCCCATGAAGCTTTTGCGGTCCATTCGTCCATAGTTTCCCCAAACAATAACCTGAAGCAGAGGTAAGAAAAAAATGGGGATAAAATTGCTGAAAGTTATCAATTTGTTAACTTTTTGTGAGTTTTTTTTTTTTTTTTTTTTTTACTATGACATAAAAAGATGTCCACCAGTTGCCAACATGTCTTTCTGAAAAATCCTGGAAAGTTTCAATTGGGTACAAAAATGTTATGTCTTTTCTTTCGATAAATAAGATGTTTTTCTGGAAATGAAAAATTCAAAAATGACATTATAATTTTTCAAATAACCTACTTTAGATCATATGGCTTGAAAAAGCTAACAGGACAAAATCAAGTGTTGGTGCAAAATTCAACCACATTTAAACAGAAATAGTATTCAGCAATATGATCTGGAAGTGGAGCTGGAAGATAACTGGCCTTTCCCTACTCTAACTCAATCATAATACTTTCAACAGAAGCAAATTTCACTTATAGTATTAGAAAAAGCTTGCATAGTTTCACAATGGACATATTCTTAGTGGGTTTTATTAGATCTCTAATAGATTTATAATTAAATAAAATGTTTTCACCACTAGGATGGACTTTACGTTTGACTCTGGGTTACCAGAATTATTGTAACTGTAACTTGCAGAAAGATGGATGGATGGATGGATGGATGGATGGATGGATGGATGGATGGATGGATGGATGGATGGATAGATAGATAGATAGATAGATAGATAGATAGATAGATAGATAGATAGATAGATAGATAGATAGATAGATAGATAGATAGATAGATAGATAGATCTCACTTCATTGTCTTGTGGGAAGGATTATGGAACCAAACTCATAACCTGGGATTTTCTTTTGGTTCCATAGTAACCACAGATAGCAGATTTTATGTATCAAATTTAAATCCAAAAACAGTAGATGGATATATGCAGGTGTATAAGTATAGTGCCAGAACATTTCTTTTTGTGATACAAGGGAGGCCGAGCGGTGTTTATTTGTGCATTTGGTGTCCTCTGTCCCCTGACATCCTGATAACATCGGGGCTCAACTCAGACAGCCACAGTTCTTGTCAGGCGGTGGACAAAATAATCAATATCCACCAGAGCATATGTCTCCTCATGTGGAGATCCTGTGTCTCCCTGCATCACAGAATACCAAGTGTGTGCAAATGATTTCCATTGAGACTCAGAGTCCAGAACTGTAAGAAATGGTTCTCTTGTTCATAAGCTTGGAAATGTTTTGGTTTTTATTCTCTTATTTTAACCACAGCAGTTTTGAAGAGAATGAAAAAAACAAAACAAAATGCATTTACTTAAGATTCAGGCCAAAGACTTCAGGTGAAAAAAGTAGAATTTTTATTGATCAGCTCTGAAAAAAGGTAAAGAAGTCTCTCATTCATCCTGGAATTGCTTTTAGGTAAGCAAATAAATGAGAAAATGTTTTAAACTTTCAAAAAGTGCTCACATTTGTTGAAACTATTTCACTAAATGCAAAAATTACAGCATACTTGTCTGTTACACAATGTGTTTTATCAGAACTGACGAATAAAACTGATTCTGTCACAGAGGCAATTAAAGCAGCTTTTAAATGGATTTTCCGTGTAGTCTTAAGCAGCTCTGCGATTTGCTAAATTGGGAAATGACAAATTGAAAAGTGCTGCTGATTTCAGCGATTTTCATTATCCAGTGTGAATGAGTTTGATGAAACTCGGAGGACAGCGGCATAGACAGCAGATAATTAAGAGGGAGGCGTTTAGCGGCTAATTACCCAGTGACAGGAGCAGGAGAGCATCTGGAGGCAGAGCTGCAGGCCTCTCTACCGAACACATCACTGATTCCCTCAGCTTGTTACTGAGTAAGCCTGACACAAACAGTCGGGGTAAAGCCCATGTTCACGTGGTATTCTTACGGATATGCACTTAAGTATCATGAAGACATGATGAAACATGAAAATAAATGGACTAAGGAAAATGAAAAACAGATAACATTACTGAAACATAACAATGCCAAAGTGGGAAAAAAGAAAGTCAAGAAAAGATTAGGAATATGGCAGATGAAAAAAGAGCAGAGAAGGAAAAGCTGAAGTGCAGACATAATCTGTTTCTGTCTGAGTTGGTCTTTTTTAAAAAACTGTTGAAGGTTTAAGAAATGAAAGAAAAAAATGAGCTCACAGAGTCGACACTTTCTCAGGTCAGATTCTTTTCAAAAAGGTCAAAGCCGTGCTTTAAAGTACCTCTCTGTGCGTCCTTGACGGATCTGGAACCATTTACTTATGAGCATGCCACCTGCCCATTCACTGACAGGAATGTTGCGCAGCTTTATATTTAAGGAAAACAGGTGGAAGATTGTGGGATGCAGATTTTTTTTCAATTGTGTTTGGGCTTTTGCCTAATAAACTTAAGAAATATGTTAAAGTGTAAAACAAACAAATAAAAAATAGCAAACACACGGTGGCCAAAAGTGTGATGATGTCATGTATACAACACTAAACTTGGACATCAGTGCATAATAAAATGGACATCCAAGAAGAAAGCAGTAACAGTGAAGTCTTCAGCTTGGATGTTGCAACATGTAATGAAGATTTTTTTTTTTTTGGTCAGGTATCCTTTGAAGAGGAAAATGTCAGAACAAATGCGGTCTGAAAGGTCGTAGAATCGACACCTAACAGTTTGACTCTGCCTCAAAGAAAGGTTAAAACTGTTAAACTATTGATTTATAGTTTTTATTATTTGTGTTGTGTTTTGTTTTTGTTTGTTTTTGTTTTTTGTTTTTTTGCTTCATTTGTTGCGTACAAAGGTATTTAAATGAGAACATCAGTGGAATTAGTGGAATTATGATTTTCACAAACTGAGCTTTGCCATAAATGCAAACGATAACTGCAGTTCTTTTTGATGGTGAACAGCTGCTGCAAACAGTCCTAGAATGTGAATGTGGAATGTGTGTGCTGGAGCAGGGTACCATTATCATGCTTGAACATCAGGGTAAGCTACAGTCCATCATGACTCTAATATACAGCAATTTATCTTTTATGAAAGCCTGCCGCTGAAGGCTCTCATGAGTAGTAAACATATTTTCTAAATTACTTATCTACTTTGTAAAACACTCAAAAAAGTCAAATTATTGTTTATCTGTGTTAGTTCTATCAAGATCTGTAGGTTTTCCTGCTCTATAAAAATACAGAAGACAGCCATGTTTGTGGTGTTTTACTGAATTATAGATGAAGACCACTGGAGGTATTTTAACCAAGAACAAAAGTATCTATGACTGAAAGATTTTCAGTGGAGAAATCACTGAGGTGCATGTTTTGGGATGAAAACATTTTGACAACTTTTAGATAAAATACAATAAATATAGAGTTCACCTGGAGGTAATTCTAAGATTTGTGTGTCATTTTATCTTCATCTATTCCCCTATGATTCTTTTAACAATATGTGCAAAGCTAAATTTATAGCGTTCCTCCTATATTTGTTTAGTATCAGGGTGCTGAGACAATAATGAGTCATATATGTTGACATCTAAGATTTTTTTTTACATAAATGTAATAGTTATGCTAATAATTAAGAAAATAAAATTAAGTTCAACTTCAGTTGGAAATAAGATCTTTCCATTCTCAGAATTTCTGTGTTTTCATTCAAGATATTTGAAGTTTGATACCTTTTAATAATTCTTCTCTTTGGCTTTTGTTTCTTACCTGAACCACTTTCCCCTGTGGGCTTTCAGAAAAGACCAGGACCTGATTGTAGAGAGGATCCAGAGACTTCCTCACTGCTTTGGTCTTTTTCTTGGCCACACAGATCCCGTTCTCCAGGAGGTAAACCTTGATGTACGCCGCTGGAAACAGAGTAAACAGAAAAGTGAAACTTGAACAATAAATTTGTTGGGGTTTTTTCAGCAGACAATTTGCAGAAAGACTTCTGGTGGGTCTTAATGAAGTTCTGAAAAACATATGACTACTCAGAAAAGGGAAGAAGGACAATCCTTAGTTGTCTTTGTTTTGGCGGGAACTGCAGTATAAAATGAGCATAGTAGATAGGAAGAGGTATTATTTAGCAAAAGAAAACAAACTGAAAGTTTCAGGTTGGGACAAATTCTGAAAATCTGTGAAATTGCCCAAATGTTACAAAAACAACAAGCTGACGGAAGGATGCTACTAAGAAATATCATGCCATGTTTAAAAGTTGACTGGACAAAAACTGTTGCAATATCATGAAATCAGAGTCATGTTGAAAGAGTTTAAAGTTTCTTTTGATTCACAATGAAGTGTTCACACAGCTTAAAACAAATAAATAGTAATGGCAATCAATACATTATTTAAGGTTTATAATTTGAAAAATGGATAAGACAGTTGGAGAGAGCATTTATCAGTTGACCATGTTGCCATAGAGGAAAAACATTTTCTTCTCAGCAAAAAACTGTTATTTATGATTTAAATTCAACAAGTTTTGACATTTCTTCCATTTTAAATATAAAATTATTTAAAATATTTCTCTTTTTGTCTTGTGAAAAAGGGTCTAGATCAACACAAACATTACAGCTTTCCTTTAAGCAAATATGTAAACTAACTTTAAACATGACACAAAATGATCAGCAGCAGAAAGTTTTGAGCCTAAGTTGAACACAAAGCTCTTGGGAAGCCTCTTGGGTGAAAAACCTCTGTGAGTCACTCTGTTCCTGTTTAGCGCATTTAGCTCTATCTGTTCTGTGTGCAAACTCCCCAAACTATGAAAAATTGTTTCCTCCTTTTAGCCTACCCTGCAGGCTGCTGTGTGCGCAGCTGGTGCTGTGTGCTGGCTTTTGATTTATTTGTGCAGAATCGTCCTTGTCCTCAATATAGTAGAAGTAGAAGTAAAAGTCATTAAAGTTTTCATTAAATTTAGTTAATGAAAACATACTCAATTCAGTTTCTGATATTTCTCATGTAAATCCTGGGAAAATAGGTTTTATTTGTTTTATCCAGTCCTCACGCTAACTTACCTGGAGGTCCCTTTGAACCTGGTTTCATGGTGAGGCCTCTTGCTTGAACAACTTCTACTTCCAGACCACCATTTCGCTCCGTCAGGCCGATTTCTACATCACCTACATGAATGATAACAATGGTTCATTATCAGGGCTCCAAGCCCGCGCAGTAAGCAAAGGATGTGCTCAGAAATTTAACACATTTAAGTTACTTGACTTGCGATACCAATAATCATCAAATTAACTTAAAAGGATGCGGGAAGAAAAGTCTGCATGGAAGAGTGGGGTTTGGGGCGGAGTTCCTTGTTTACTGTCAACCTTTAAGCTCAATGCAGTGTAATGGCAACACCTTTAAGGTGTAATCACTGTCCCGAAAACCTCCAACTTGGTCTACATGCTAAGAGACGTGTGTGGAGAGGAGCGGGACAAGGGGCGGACTTGCTGGGTAGGGCTTTGAACCTGTTAATAACTGCTTGAAAATCCAGTAATAATAATAATAATAATAATTATAATAATAATAATAATAATAATAATAATAATAATAATTATTATTATTATTATTATTATTATTATTATTATTATTATTATTATTATTATTATTATTGAATATGTTTCCTAATAGTCTTAAAAGCTAGTTCAAAACACGTAATTTGAATTTGGGATATGAAAGAGGGAAAATGCAAACTGAAAAACATTAGCTGTTCTTCAGTCAGACAGTATTTTAGCTCCATGTGATTCTTTTAATGAAAGTTTGTTTACTTCCAATTCAACATTACAGCTTTTTGTGTTTTGTGATAAAATAATCATTATGTTCATAACGAATAATTATGGCAAAATGCCTCAAAAGGACAAACATTCTTTTGTAAGTGACTGAGCACAGATGACATTCCAGTTATTTTGAGTCCTCTGACATTATATAATGCTGAACTGGACAGAAGGTTCTCAGTGGAACCGGTCCAGTGAGTGTAACTGTTGTTGGTCCAAGGACGCTGTCTGGCTGCCAGCGAGGAAGATGACCCACTTAGAGTAAAACACTGCTGCTGAGGACAGTCTGTGTGAAATATACTCCCTATATACTATCAGGAAATAAATAATGATGAGAACTATACTGCAGAAAAAACACAGCCGAGTTTCATGAGATAAATCTGTGCCAACATGAAATGATTTTAGTAACCACTGAATATATTTGTTTTAGAAAATAAGCCTTAGTTTTTTAATTTCCAGACCAGTTTTCATGGGAGATGACGTCATTTACCTTCAAGTCATCTTTCAATACAAAAACGTAGGAAAACTGATAACCTCGAACTCAAAGTTCATGTCACTTCTTCCAAAGTCCAAAACAGTCTTATTTTTCACTTTAAGTATCTACTTAATTCTAAACCTCAAGTTGAGATTGAAATTAGGAGACTGAAAATACAGCAAACATAAAAAGTCGACACAAACCCTGCTAAATGTTAAAATGCTAGGTTTTTGAGATGTAAATAAAAATAAAAATCATTGCATCATCAAAAGAACTGCATACCCAAAGGGAACTATGGTGGCATATTCTAGCATTTACATTTTTTCATAGGTAACTAACTTTATGTCCAGGTAGATGAAGTCATGAACAGTTTTAAAGACAGTTTAATGCAAAACCTTCAAGTGTCTGCTAGAAAGCTGGAGATGAAGAAGGATTTCAGTTTTCAATATAGAATGGTCAGAATTCTGAGCTAAACTGGGCACAAATCACCTGAAGTAAACTAAAGAAGACGGTGACACAATGGGGAAGACTTGGAGAACATTGGTGAGGCAGAGTGAGTAGGTACATATCATCCACAGTTTTATGTGTTTTTCAGTTATATGCACATATATTCAATGGAGGACCGAAACTGACATAATTAAAAATAAAAGCAGAAATACATATATTTTATTTTTCCTTTTCCTTACACATGCGTTTTCATCAAGAAATGTACATATTTTTGTTTTTGTTTTCCTGATACAAGCATTTGTTCTTTTAACATTTCCTCGTCTCCTCTTTTTACTTTATCGTATGCATTTCTGCCTCATTATGAAAATGAGGAGGGCTGCCTTCTTGATCCAGCTCCTCTGTTATTGGTCAATAAACAGGAAGGAGCAGGATCCATGTGCAGATCGATTGTGCATGCCTGTGCTTTTGGCTTCAGTTTAGCAACCAAAGTATAGTTAAGGAGGGAACGGAAAGACGGTCTGTGTCAGAGATGTTAAAGGAAGCTGCAAATAGACTGGACGAGTAGGAAGGTGGTAAGTTTTCAGCTGACCAACAGCAGAGGAGCTGGACCAAGAAGGCAGCCCTGCTCATTTGCATAATGAGGCAGAAATGCATATGGTAAAGTAAAAAGAGGAGACGAGGAAATGTAAAAAGAACAAACGCTTGTATAAGGAAAAGGCAAAACAAAATACATACATTTATTGATGAAAACGCATGCGTAAGGAAAAGGAAAAATAAAATATATATATTTCTGCTTTTATTTTTAATTATGTCAGTTTTGGTCCTCCATAATATTCTGGATATAGGTGACAACAATAAAATTAAAAATTTTGAAATGATTCACTATGGTCTAATTTTTATCCCACAAACTTTCGGTTTTACCAGGGATGTGTAAGCTTCTTATATCGCCCATCGTTGGTCAACTTTCATAGACATTAAGTGATTCTCTTCACAGCTTCCTCTCTCATGTGGAATAACATTTTTGAATCATGATTTGGAAAGTAAAGTTGTAATCTCTGCTGTCTCACCCATGGATGTCATTGCAAGCGTCTGTCTCCCAACAAACTGGGCCGGTCCCATCCCATCCAAGAAGTCACTAAACTGGGCATCGGATGCAAGACACATTCCGCTGTAGTTAAGACTGAAGAGAGAGCAAAAAGGACAGATAATTAAAACTTAGTTTTGTGGTTGTGGTTTAAATAGTAACAGAGAAGAAAAATAAAATGCAGGAAATGCGAAAAACAACAGGGGAAAAGGTGGATAAGAAAAAAGATGCATAAATAGAGAACAAAGGTAAAATGAAAGAGTAAAATAACCATTTATCACTCAGGGTTCAAAACAGATAAAACTCCAAAAAGAAAACGCAGACATTTGGTTCTGGCATTGAACTCATGTGACCCTACTTTATCTGGGTATTCAGAAGAATCAGATCAGAGTGCTTTGGTGGCAGACTGCCAGGAACTATAAATGTGTGTATGTGTGTATGTGTGTGTGTGTGTGTGGGTGGGGGGGGGGTTCTGTGGTCAGGAGACCGCAACAAATTTCTTGCTCATCTTTTGCATCAAAAAATCCAGAGTGTAGAGGTAGAACAGAACAATATACTAAATCAAAACAGTTGCTTATCAAAAATCCTGCAGGAAACGTTTAGTCCAGGACAGGATTTGGACAGGACAATGCATGAATGATGAAATGTAGAAAAATAAACATGCAGTGCAGTGCAATGACTGTGATATTTTCTCATTTCATAGATATGGTGTTTATACTTTTTGTACAAATGTTATCATGGATGACAGCTTGTGATAGCTGCTACAATACAAAATACTAATAAGTTAAATGTTACAAAAAAAATTCAGTCATCACTCAAATAAAGTTAAAAGACCAAAACCAGTCATTTAGAATATAATTTCTCAGTTACTGCAGTGCCATTCCATTAAAGTTTAGACAGAAATCAATTAAAATCAATAATAAACAGTTGCATGACTACAATCATAGTGGAAAAGCCTCATAAAAGCAAGTTGAGGAAATACTGAAAGCAATGAATGAAATGATCTTTAAAACATTATATTAAAAATGCACCATTTGCTCCAGGTTTTTGTTGATTATGCATATGGTACTAAAGATAATGCAGACTAATGTGCACACATTCCTTAAGATATGTCTTGCTCAGGTAAATAGACCATACTGAAATGCTGATAATTGTAAACTTTTTGAAAATATCCATCATATTTCTGTCAGAGTTCCATAGGATTGATTACCATAGTGGTTTGTCTGTGGTTTTTGAAGTAACTGGTTTGTGTTTTAGCTCAACGTCTTCTATGTAGTTGTTGTTGATACATGACTGGCAGTTCTCTTGTGGACCGAAGTAGGAATATTGTAAACATGATCCGATTTAGAAGCACCTTTAGTCAGAGCTATGTTGTGGATCAGTTTTACTCCTGTGAGTTTGTCATTATGACATCCAAGTGGCCTCACATCACTGATGGCCTTGTTGACCATATGCTCTCAAATGGAGAGAGATCAAACAGGAACAGACCTAATTACCTGCAAATGTTCACCTCTTACAGATATTTCTCTTCATTTTATCTTATTCCTTCTCATAGGTCTTATTTAGTGGAACTCTGTCCTTGCTTTTCTTTATATCCCTTCCCTTTATACCATAGTTTCCTGTTTTTTCTCATATTTCTTTTACCTCTGTACTAAAATAACTATCCCTAGAGCAAAATATTTACATTTGTTACAAAATGGAAGCTAACAATTGGCCCAGAAGAGATATATATGCACACTAGCAACATCAAATCATTATCAACAGCTATGATAATCACAAATCTTGCCTTTTAAATTGTAAACATAGTATCAGTTGGTTATTATACAACTTTAATATAATTTAATAGATGCATAATGCAATTTAAAACAATATGTGCAGGTTTTAAAAAGCTGAAATATTCTTTTTGGAGCACACCAGCCCTGAAAATATGGCTTGGCATGCAATAAGTCAAGCAACACTGGTCGACTGGGTATTACAGGGTGATAAAATCCTGAGCTTCAGATTATTACGTCTGTGTGTGGGGCACATCTGGGGATTACGCTGCTATTTCACACAATCTGATATCCAATGCAAAGCTCATGCTGTCAACAACATCACACCCTAAAAACTGCATTTAAAATCTCGTAGTACTCACTTTTGATGCTTGTTTCATTATTATTTCACAAGAAAAATGCAGTTCAAAAAGGAGGGAAACTTAGACTCAAAATGTGTGACAATAACAAAATCTTGTGCATTTGTGACTGAAATGAATGGGGGTAAGTTAATTATACTTTTTTGCATATTCTGAGTTCTGGTCAGTTTATGATATTTTTAGCAGAGGCTTCACCTGTAAGCATTTCACTCAGTTTTGCTTTTTGGAGAGGCAAGCAAGCTATGACTTGATTTCCTTTATGTTAATTGTTGTGTTATTATTTGTCTAGTTGCAGCCATGGATAAATACAAATAATAACAACTATTAAAGCAAAAACTTTGCTTTAACTCAACAAATATCAACATCCAAGTCTTAATGATGGCCTGTAAGAAATGATACAAATACATTTATAAATCCATTTAAAAAAATTATTGTATCTTTATTGCAGCAGCATAATTTCAAACTGAAACACTTTTTAAAAATCCAACATTTCATCCAAAAACTTGCGTTTTATTACACATTCACTATTATTGGCACACCTGCTGTTTATCTCCCCTTTTGCCAATAGGGCTGGGGACTGAGATGGCCTTGAAGAACATTGAACCATTTCTCTGCTGATTTGGCCAAATGGTTTGTGTTCTGTTTCTTGTATGTTTCTATCCCTCTTAGATTATTTGCCAGGCTTTTTCTCTTTTGGTTCTGGATCCTTTCAGTCCCTGTTCAGATCTTTCTATTATTCATCTTTCCTCAGTCTACCTGGTACTTTCTCTCCTGGCTGCATCCTGTTTGTAATCAACCACCTGCATCTTGTCAGTAATCGGACTTCTCAATATTTAAGCTCCTGGATTTTCAATGTTTGTTCCTAGATTCCTGTGTTACCCTACCAATGTTTCTGGACCTGCTTTCCTGTGGGTTCCAACCCCCCTATAAATTCTTGTTGTTTTTCTTCATTAAAAAATACTCAGTTTTACCTCAGTCAGTTCTACACTTGGGTCCTTTATCAACTTAAACATGGCACTACTGGTAGAGGCTTCCAATTTTATTTTAAAAAATTCTGGTGTTTCAAGAAGTCCATCATGTCATGTTCTCTAAAATGCTCCTAAGCCCATTGGAAGAGAAACAGGCCAACAGCTTCACAGATCCTCCACCATATTTAAGAATGGGCATGAGGTACTTTTCCACATTTTCATCCTTTGTTATCAACCAGATCCACCTGCCGCTCAGTCAATCTCAACTGACCAGTCTGACTGACTGGTTTTCAGTCAGTCAGACTCCCAGTAAATGGTCAGATGTACACCACAAGACAGTTCTCCCTGGCTCTGCCTCTCTCATTCTTCATTCTCTCTGTGTAGTTATGCTGCTATAGGCTTAGACTGCTGGAGGAAAAACTGACCACTTTTCCTCTCTCTGCTAGTTTCTTCTTCTACATCTCTCCAATTTGCAATTTTTGCTGTTATTTCAAATGTTAACTTTATTTCCTCTCTGTTTTTTTCTCTCCATTAAAACTACATCTGGTCTGGCGTTCTGTTTGGCTGTGATACTTTCCTTGAGGGGGGAACTGACTGACATACTGCTGCCAACAACTAAACATTCTCCCTCTCCTGCTGTCAACTTTTTACTTTTCATTAACATAGAAAGTACTCCTACATAAGTTGTTCTGTTTGGGGTTTTTTTGCACATACTGCTCTATCTTCTCAAACCCCCAGTCGGTCGTCATAGATGACAATTCACACCGAGCAAGGTTTTGGTTTTGCTGGAGGTTTTATCTTGTCAGAGGGGAGGTTTTCCTCTCCACTGTCGGTACATGCATGCTTGGTATGAGAGATTGCTGTAAAGTCAACAAGACAACGCAAGCAATTGTCTACTGTCGCTACATGCTTGTCCAGGAGGAATGAATGCTGCTAGTCGATGACTCAATGCAATCTGCTGGGTTTCTTTAGATAGAAAACGTTTTAAACTAACCTGAATAATGAACTGAACTTAATGCACTGTTTAACAACTAGGATCAATTGCAATGTATGTGTGATTAAACTGAAAGGATTTTTTTTGTAAAATGGCTTGAGATTATGTGTTGTGAATTGGCACTATATAAATAAACTGAACTGAATTTAATTGATTAAATTTGTGATGTTAGGAAACAAAAAGTGTTTGTGGCATCGCTCTCATCAAAAACCAGCAACAAGTAGATAGTTTCTTATGGATGTCTTGTTGGTCACAGCTTTAGAGATTTGTTTTTATCTTCCTTACCATCCTACTCACTGTATGCACTGGTGATATAAATATGGGTCCTTGTTCAGAAAAATGGGCCAATGTGTCACATCATATTTTTACATTACTCAAAATTAAAAACTCATAATCACTCTATCAACCTTAAAAAATAAAGAATCAATCAAAAAAATGTTTAGGTTAATTTTTTATCAGAGGGATTGGTAGGGATGTCAACAATTGTGGGACTAATGATTTTGTTCCCAGACAGTAGGTCTTAATAACTTTTTTGTTTCATAGGAAAACTTTTTTTCCAGCTAACCTGAAAAACATCTAATAGTGCACATAGAAACTGACTAATGCAGCACTGTTTTTTTTTTTTTAACTTTATAGCGCAAAGATAAAAAGCCTTTTAGATTTAGCTTCATTGCCACCATCAGCAGCACACACACTAAAATGCCCCAATCATTAATCAATAAGCTCATAAATGTGATTGGATGGTGTTAGCTGACAAAGTGCTTATTCATTGCAGGATGTGTCCATTCACAGAGCTTTCCAATCAGCACACTGAGCCAAACAGCTGACGGAAACCCAGACGGACATCAAGCGAAGCAGCAACTTACTGCTGATGATTTAAATGATGCAGCGAGGCAGCCAGTTTAATGATTCATCTGCATGTCATAACACTGGCAACTTGGAGCATGCACAGATATGAATCAGTTGTCTTCTATATTTACAGATAAAGTTCTTTTTTATTACAACTCATGCCCTTAACATCCTTTTAAAGTAATTTATTTTTATTTTAAAAAAGACAAATTGCAATAAAAACTGATTAAACCTGTAGATTTTACACAAATTGGTTTTCACATAAATTAAATTTAATGTTACCAGCCATACATTGTTCCTGTATATTGTTCCGGTGTTGTGTTTTGTTGGTTTGGCATTTGAATTTACATATTTCTGTACCAAAAAACTACTAATATATTTCAAAAGTTTTAAAGGTTTTTATGAGGTATTACATAACAATTTTCAAGCATATAAAGGTCTACACTATTGATCCTTCTTTGTCATAAGTTATACAACTCCACTGGGCTTCTCTTCTTAGTGTTTTATTAGACCTGTATTATATATACTTAAACTTGAGTATATCAGTCATCTGAATCTCTATTTCTTTCCAAAGGACACCCTTTCATACAACAAACTGAAAGCAAAGGCATTAAACTATATTCCACCGACTATGCTGGATCACAGTTTCTGACCCGACCGACTGAGTCAGCTGCAAGCACCAGCGTAGACATGTTAATCTGCTCCATTGCTAATAGGTTTATCAGATGATTTGATCTACCACTTTGAGAGCTCCTGTAGTGCTTCTGTGGGGTTAATAGTAAAAAAAGTGAAATGTAGTCATTCTTACAACTTCCTACTTTACAATCTGCAAAAACTAACTTTTTTTCTGTAATATTTTAAAGTGAAACTGAAAATATCAAATATATTTTTAAAAATCACTATATATATATATATATATATATATATATTCCTATACTTGAGGATCTCTTTGTATACATGATCCTAAATTAGGTGCATTCACAGAAACAGTCTACTATTTCTACCTGCACCAACAAAGTTCTGTTACTTTTGTGCCTGTTATGACTTACAAGCAAGCTTTTTTTCTTTTTTTAGCCTTTGTTGAAACTTAGCGGTCATTTAGAATATGATATGAAGAGAGACTGTGCAAGATGAGCATAGAAACTGGAATTTGAGGAAGGAAAACTAAAAAGAATAGATTACATAGCTTGAATTAAACAGGCTTGGATTGATAACATAGATTTAATTTTTCTCTTCCTTTCTTGCAGATGCTTTCCTCTATTCCTCTGACGCTTTCTTATTATTCCGTTTCAAGTTGCTTGTATGCATATTAGTATGCTGAGAAATGCCCTCTTTCTAATTATGGTCAGTTTGATGTGGAATATCTACAAAACAATCACTTTTTTTTCATACACAGCTCTTTGATGACAAGAAGAATTTGGTGATGACACTCCAAAATAAACACATTTGGATTTTTACATTATCACCAAATTCTTCTTTCAAAGTGTAGCAGAAACTTAGCAATTTTATGCATCGCCTGTTCTGCAAAGTTGTGGAATATAATATGGATTAAAATACACTTTCAGTCACTCTACTTACATTTCCCAGCAGCCCATGTTTCTGTTAACACCCTCCAAGCACACATCAGTCAGTCTGTCTGCCTCGTCTTGTTACATAACTATTGCAATTCAAGCTGGTAGCCAGGTTGGCTGAGCTCTGCATGTGTCCACGTGTTTGTATGTGTAGTAGTACTATGCTGTTACGACTGATGTCATCGGTGGTAGTTGGTCTTTCTCAGACGGATGAAAGGATCCAACAAGCATGCCACCTAAAAATGAGTTTCTAACCTTCAACAAAGCTAAACAATTGTTTCTGTCAAGTCAGTTTTAATCCTAACACAAAATCTAAAAAACTTTTTGTGACATTGTCAGGGCAGCAAATTATGAAATCAAATGCACCCCAGTTATCTTGTTAAAGAAAAATGTAAAGTAAAATTTAAAGTCCTTTGGCAATATTTAAATTAGTCTGTAATTACATTCTCTTGCAAAACAAACTTTGTGATGCATCTGCACCTTTTATTCAAATCTAGACTTTTTTGTGGAAAAATCAAAGATAGGAGAAATGTAAAGAAAGATTTTAAAAAGTGCCTTCCACTATGGTGACTTTGAAATTCTGTTCAAGATCCAAAGAACATGTCTTGCAGTATGTGCTTAAAAGTGCCAAAAGTGGACAAGTGGATTATTAAAAAGTAATATCTTCAATTCCCTTTATTTATGTAGCATTGATTTACAACACATGTCTTTTCTAGGCATTTTACAAAAAAATGTTTGATTCAGTCTAATCATACAGACAGATTCTAAGTCAAGTACATACTTTCAAATGGATAATAGTTATCAAACAGTGCAGTTGACTTCAGTTTAATGTTCAAATTAGTTAAAAAATGATGTCTAGGGAAACCCAGCAGATTGCATTGAGTCATTGAATGAATGAATGAATGAATGAATGAATGAATGAATGAGTACTTGAGTGAGCATGTAGCAACAATGGACAATCAAAACTTCCCTTTAACAGGAATAAACCTCCAGCAGAACCTGGCTCAGTGTGAACGGCCATCTGCCTCGATCAACTACCTAAGAAAAGTAATATCACCAACAAAGATCCAACAAAGGTCTAGAGACATGCATCATCCTTCAGCTTATCATCTACCTAATGTAAAGTTTTCAGCTATTAGGTCACTGGGAATCAGGAAATTCAGTTATTTTAGCTTCATGAACAAAATCGTTTTAGTGCCAAATTCAAATGAAGCTTTCAAAGACCTTTAGAAAGATTGGAGAGCTGTTGATCAAAAACACTGTTCTAAAGGATTTCAAAAAAGTCCAGTTAATTGGAAAAGTCTTCACAGTACCGTATGTCAATATTTAGAATCCAGTTTCACAAAAGGATTTTGAAAGAAATTTTGTGTTGCAGCGATTTTTTTACTTTTTGGCCAGACAACCTTTTGTTACTTACTTCCCTTCAGAACCGTAGCTGTTCATGCTGTCCTCTATGGATTCGTGGCTGGCCTGGCGGACGGTCCGACTGGGCATCTCCACAGCCAAACCTGTCTCTGTGCTCCTCTGGATGCCTCCCTTCAACTTCCTGCCATCTGTATCCACTGCAGAGAACCAAACACAAATGAGTCCTGAATTAAGCTGCTTCACATATAAACTCACAGTGTTTGGAGATTCTAAGAGAAAATGTTACATTGAGGATTTTTTTCCCTTCTTGCATCTGCAGTGTTCAGTTTTAGCCATTCATGTGTTTACCCTGCTGTGACCTGATCTGTGCCAGTGGAAAGAGTGATGAGAAATCACTTTAACAGGGACAAGGACAAAAGGATTCAATCCCTCTTTAGATGAGGAAAGTACATCTTGTTGCAAAGTAGACCACAAAATCAATGTGCAGCTGACATTACTGACCATATCATTGGCTTAAAGGTCCTAAGTGTGTGACTGCATGAGGCACTGATAGTCAAATTTGTAGAGCAAAAGCTTAAGAAATACTCGATTTTGATCTGACATGGTGGTGGCATCTTGTTGCCAATAAAGGTGAGGGAAACCCCGGAACAGAGGAGCTTGAAAAGATTTGGTTTTAAAAAATTCAAGCGACACCAAACAAATTGCAAAGAATCATTTAAAAAAAAAAAAAAAAAAAAAAAAAGTGCACTCAGTTAGGAAGTTAGTTCTGCAATTATTAAAGCGTGACCTAGAATGGAGCTATTTCTATCATGTTCTTGTGGGACAGCACTTTGGCAGATTTGGGTTACTGCTTCAGTTCTCCGACTGTTTCTGTATCATCAATTATCCTCAGTGTTAGACCAGAGACCAGTGTCAGATGTACATTAGCTGAGTAAAGTCCAACATAGAACAGATCCATGAGATTCAGTCTGTGAAGAAAGTCTTGAAGAATAACTGCCTATTTCTTGTTGTTAAATGGCAGAAAAATAGATTTCCAACAGATTGTTGTGTTTTTCTGGGATTTTATCTTTTCCAAACATCATGTTCTTCCTGTTTGCCCAAGTGAATGAGGGATACTGTGATTTATCCCACCAAACTAAGACCCTGAAGACTCCTTTATTCAGTAGTTAGTTGCTGCGGTTGAACACAAACAAATTACGTGAATTATGACGAAGGAAGTCACTGACTAAGTCCTTAAATTTCAACTGCTTAGCTGTTAAACAGTGGATTTCTTGGATTTTAAATAGGAGATTTATTCTTGCATTAACAGCAAAGGGAAATATTTCTAATTAAATTCAACAGTAATCAAGAAGCCCAGATGGTTTGGGACAACAGTGACCCAAACAGACGAAAGCCAGACTTATATTCACTGATGAATCAGACCTTCAGGGCTTAACAGGTTTTAAGGCTGGCTAGTTTGTAAATAAAACAAACTAAAAAGATTGAGCCCATTAAAAAGCATTAAAACTACTTTCAACACCACATGAATGTATGACACTCATGGGTAAGGTAACCTACCTGCTGGTGGGCCACTGTAATATCGGACCTCATTCAAACCTAAAATCTTTTTGGAAGGCCTTCTGTGTAGACCTGCACTCCCCTTCAACTGACTGCTAGGGGGTCTGGGAACTACCTGTGACACAGAATGCCTTTATGCCTTACAACACTATTTATGTATGTAAAATTATTCATATTTTGTGACATTACAATCACAACAACTGATATATTTTATTGGTATTCTTTTACAACAAACCAACACTAAGTTGTACATAATTGTGATGTGGAAACAAAAGCATCCATATTTGTCAAAGATTTTAAGAGAAATAAATTGCAAAATTGGGGTATGTTTGTCAACACTTTGTAGGATCATCTTTTGCTGCAATTGCACCTGCAAGTCTTTTAAAGTAGGGCTCTGCCTGTTTTTCACAACCTGTGACAGATTTTTTTCCCAATTGCTTTTTGCAAAATTGCTCAATCTCATCTGTCACAAGAATTTCATAATGCACAGTAGGGTTGTATAACTTTTATTACAGGTTGATAACAGCAGCTTCTGAGTAACTCGCTCAGGATACTGATGGGACATTACCTCTGTTCACCTTAATCCAAATCAGCATCCTTTAGCTGAATCAGAGTGAAAGGCAATCTTACCAAGCAATCAAGATAAATGATTAACACTTAAAGGGCTGACAGGTTTGTTATTTGCAACATTTGTGGGCTGATTCTGTTTGTCTCCGACTCTAAATTAGCCCCGCAAAGCTTTAACTACTGTCCACCTGCCAGCGTTTTTATGCATATTTGTTTCAGGGCTACAGACTGGTTTTTCCTAAAATGATTTGCTCAGTCAGTCAATAAACCTATTTGTAAATTCAAGAAGACACAAATAAGCTAAAACCACAATCATGTCTCACTCATGATGGAAACCAAGAATCATAAACTATGAGGTAAGGTAAGGTAAGAAATTCTTATTTTCAGGTTGGACACTGAGTAGATTGTCAATTATCGGACTGGAGGGGATGTGCAGCATTGAGCTTTTCTTTTTTTCTGTCTCTTCAGTATGTTTTTGGAATCTCTTGTTTCATTAGGTGAGAGGTGGGGTACACCCTTGACAAGGTCGCCAGGTCATTTTGTGGCAACACAGAGATGTACAGGACAGCCATGCATGCACACACTCACACCGACACAACAGTCATGTTTTTGGACTGTGGAAGAAAATCAGAATACCCAGAGAAAATCCATGCATGCACAGAGAAAACATGCAAACTCAATGCAGAAAGAGCCCAGGCTGGATTCTAATCCAGGACCTTCCTGCTTCAAGGCAATAGTGCTACCAACTGCACCATTGTGCAGCTCACTGTATTACTTTCAGTAAAAAACAAAAGAAAAAACTTATGAAGCAATGAAGAAAAGACCATTAGACTTAAAATTACTTATGCCTTATATTGGGCTTTTATCAGTTTGCTTAAATAGTTTATAATTATCATTATTTTTTTGTGCAGTGGTTCAGCTGATGTTTTTCTATCATATTAAACAATTACCCTAAAACACAAAGATTTGCAGGCTTAAAGAAACCAGATGTTGGCCAGCCAGCATCTGCTTGAAAAGCCAAGCCTTTGCACTTTCTTCCAGCTGTTGTATTTTGTCAGTTGTTGAATTAGTCTCCAGATGTTTAGGGTCGTAAGTCTGGTGCAGTCTTATTATAGCATAGTAGTTTCTGTCCTCTTTGTCGCTCTGATTCTCCCAATCAGGTCAGCATCCTGGGTTGTCCAAGCTCCCAGCATCTGGTAAAGGTTAAAAAGCAATTGAGTTTCTGTGTGTCTTTTTTTTTTTCTTCTGTGTGTCTGCAATTTCATAATCCCTTGTGTAGCGCCTATTTAATGTGATTATACATTTAATCACATTTTTTTAAAGGTGAACACAATTTTCTCTAATATCCCAAATGTCAAATGTATTTACATATCAGCAAGTGGATCTCCACTAGTCTGATCCTCTCTCTCTCCCTGTAATAAAGAAAAGAAATTGAAACCCACTCTAATCTAAAATAGCCTCCTGCGTTTGCTGTGAATGTAGTTCACAGCATGCGATGTGGAACACCCACTGTGATGTAGCACAAAAAAATGTCTGAAGGTGACGCACAAAAGTTGTGATGTAGCAAGCACAGAGCTAGGACTCATTAGTTTGTCTCCCAGCAGAGAGACATTAATGAAAGCAGAGCGGATACCAAAATAACCGCTCTCCATTCATTCGATTTATGTGGCCAACTTCACTGACTGACAGGAAGACTACGAGACAAGGTATGACCTACCTCGTCTCGCAAGGTAGGTCATACATTGTGGCCTAAATTGCTCAATAGACAGACACATCTACAGAGAGATAGTTTTACAAATACCAATAACTTCCTATATGATGCTTCATTTAAATAAATCAGCTAGCTTAATTTATACTTAATATCTTTATTATAAAAAGGTATACATTTGTACACTTTTTTTGGTTTGGAGCAATATTCTAATTGTCCATTCATAATACACAGTGATGTGTGAACAAAATTACAATGATTTACAATGATTAGTTGGTTCATATGATGAGGCAACCTGTCCAACTCAACTGAGCCGGGATTTGCACTGCATTCAATAACTAGGTAAACTAACATGAGCAATGGAAGGGATAGCAATAGTTTTCTCTGAATTTTATGCATTCAAGGATAAATATGCATATTCAGAAATAGATGGTGTACAGCAATCCTAAATTAAATGACTACTATCAGCCAAAATTAACAAATTCTTCCTTCCTTCTCAATGTTTCATGTGGAGAAGCAATATTAGATTTTGATGTTGCTGTTGGTTGGAAACCTCTTCAAGGATTGAAAAAGGAGATTTTTTTTTCATTTTAAAGTTGAAAAGTGTGATTTCTGAGCAAAAATGTAATCACTCATCACTCTTTTTTCTCACATCTAAATTCATTTAGCCTACCCTGTCAGGTAAGGGTTGGCTACTTTTTTTTTTTTTTTTTTTTTTTTTTTTTTTAGCAAAGAATCATCGTAGTTTTTCTAAACAAGAATTGTAGCTTGTTGGGCTTCTGTTGTTTGAGCTCTAAATTTCATTCATTCCTTCACTTTGCCTTTTATCTTGAGTTTTGACACTTCAACATTGACTGTCTCTTTGTATCATGTCCAGTCTGAAATAAAGATTTGAAACTTTGAAAGGGCTTCATTAGACACTTTCTTTTCTTATAAGTCATTACTTTAAATGGCCCAAACTGGATTGCATCGATATTTGTATTTGTCACAATAATATGAATGTAACAGAGCTTTTGCAGAAGATTCAGCTATAAAAAAAAAAAGAGCAGCCACTAATTTTTTGTAAGAGCAAGATCTGATGTAGGTGAGGGGATTTTGCTTTGTAGCACCCTGATAGGGTGGTAAAACTGCTGGGATACATTTCATAAAGCTAGTCAGAACATGATCAAATAAGGGTCTTTTGGTTCAGATTTGAATCTCTGCTATTTAAAAATGATATATACAACATCCAGATGTGACTGTATCACTGTTCTTAACAGTTTGCTGTGGTGTTTTGTTTCAACGTGTCTTCATGTAAACCCTGTTTTATTTTACTGCAACTTGTCACAAGTCAAGTTTTTGGGCAACAGATAAGATTGTAATTCAATAAGACAGAAACCTTTTATTTGACTGATCTGCTTTTTGTGGTGTCTAGATGTCTTTGGCAATTGACATTTGCTTCAATCAATTCATGACTCACATCTTAATCATCTGAAACTGTACCATCCTCCATCTTGGACAGATTTTTTTATTTTTTTTTATTTTTTTTTTTTCAGAAAAATGAGTGAAGACACATTGATTCGAGCATCTATAAGCATCTTCTGTATAACATCATACTTGCTCTCTTTTTGATGTCTTTTTTTTGTAAAAATACCTTTCTCCAATCTTTTTTAAACTGTCTACTCCACACCTGAGGCTGTGTTTACCTTCAAAGCAGTGCTGAGAGGGTGACATAAATCCCTTCTTTACTTTGATGCTCCATTTGGTATAAAGGTTAAGAAACTCTCTTCCTTTGGGCCACATTGAGAAAAAAGGCAGCAGATATATTTTAGTTCAGCCTAATTTATCACCCTGCGCTTAGGAGGAAGATACAGACATCTAAAACTGCCTGTGGGAAGATTTGTTTGAGCTAATTTTACTTAAAGACCTCCTGCTTATATTAAATTGCCTCAATCTGTTAGTTCACATTATCCGAAAGAAATAACCCCATTCTTTGAATCCCCCCATTCTTTGAATGACTTAAATATGGTCTATTTTTTGAACTTTGCAGAAATGCAGCAAGAAGACATGAACAGAAGCAGAACTGCATTATTCCATAACAGTGGATGTATCCTGCAAGTGGAAGATGAAGGAAAATAGATGTGCTGCATTATGCAGCAAATAGATTTGCTATTTCACCATCAGTTTATTCATTACAGAAAGAGAAAATCTGGCAGAAGTTGCTTGTCTGAGTGACAGGATCCTGTGAGGCACTCAAAGAGTTACACTAAAAAAAGAAATTACTTTCCTGGTTGAAGCGCTACAGATGATGACTAGTGATGACTAAGACCGGAGTTGAATAGGAAGCTGCCTGTTAGAGCCTTTTGGCAGCAGAAATGGTGGACAAAGCAGAACTTTTCAGGCTGGAAGACAGACTTAGATCTAATTACCTTTTTGGTAGGTAAGCATTTTCCAGATCTTTAAAAAAAAAAAAAAAAAATTAACAGCATTGCTGAGTGCTTTGCAAAAAAAAAAATATTCTTACCACAATTTTACTGTGTGCAATATACATGCAAAGAACTTCCTGTATTGCAGAGCGTGTTAACTAGATATTTAAGTACCATGCATTCCGGCTCCTTATGCCTGTAATATATTTGGTTACATTTATATATTCATGCAGTGTAAAAAGTTGCTTTGATATTAAAGCAGGCGACCAGAACTACCTTTTCCTGTAAAACCTTGTTGAGATGGAAAAAATGTGTTTTATTTTTTCAGTAATTAGTAGCTAGATAGACTTCTCATTATCTGGGGTTTAAGTTGGCTAAGAACCCAAAACAACAAAGTCCTGAACATTTTTCATGTCATTATTTGTTTATTTAATACAAGTCATATCGCTGTAGCGACATTCACTCTCATTTTTGCTTATCGCATGTTTTCCTAATATCATGAAGCCCAAACTCTTCCCCACTGGAATGTGCACCATAGCCAGTGCAGCCACAGTTCTGCAATGTCGGTGAAGAGCAGGGAAAAATAAAAGCCTTGTTCAACGGCAATTGTTGGATAATAGGTAGTTAAAATTTAGACCATCAGTACCGACAGCAAAGAAACAAATACTGCAACTTATGACTGGGATGCACTTTTAAATAAAAAGAGCATACAGCAGATATTAAATTCACTTGGAAAACTACACTCTGCTAATTAATTTATTCCAATTTTGTCTTTATTTATGTTTTAATATAGTTAGCCCCGAAAAGTTTTACTTTTCTCTTCCCATCCTACAAATAATGTGAAGCATTTTTGTTGGGTTTCAAGGTTAATTTAATGGTGCAAAAAAGATTTGACTTGTTTACACATTGTTTTGCACAACACTTTTTGTGTTACTGTTTTTTTTTGTACACATGTTGCTTACTGAAAAACGTCACTAACCCAAAGTCCTTCTCTACATCCTCTCTTAGTTCCTCCTAAGACTAAGATTTTCCTTCCGCAACCACAGAAGTTGCAATAGTACCTGTCTGCTGGTTCAGAAGCCCTCCCAAAAAACAAGCTCTAAAGGCCTCTTTCTTCAGCTTCCATGTTGGTATCCACCTTGTTGCCACTATGATATATCAATGGCTTTCAAGCTCCTGAAAGATACGTCTGTACTGAAATCCATGTGCCCAACCACCTTTGAAACATGAGAGAAATTCTCACAGAGGAATGAGTTGAAAATATCACAAACAGGGTCCGTCTCTAGAGCTTCCCAGCTCCTCCTCACCACTTGTCTGGGTTTACCAGGTTTGTTTGCCATTTATTCCACCTTAATACCAAGTGGTGATCAACTGACAGCTCTGCCAACCTTTTCAGCTATGTCCAAGATATAGCTCTGTATGTCTGATGTGTTTAAAGGGGCAGTATTATGTAAAATTGACTTTTTGAGCTTTACATCATGTTATAATGTTATTCCCACATCAGAAACACACCTTGAGTGTTCCCTTGATTCTTTCATGCATATCTGAGAAATCCTTTAATCTCCCGTGGCAACCATTCAGCAGTGCAAAACACCTGGATGGACCTAGCACTGCCTTTGAGACACAGCTCCTCCTTTGAGCTGCAGTTTCTAAGCTTCCGAGCTTTCGCCTCACAGAGCACCCCTCCCCTGAGACTTCTGACTCAGCCCCTTCAGACGAGCCAGCAGCAATTAGCAAACACCTGGTGGAACTGCGCACCTATTGAGCTCATTATACGAGCTACTTCTCAGTACAACACTGATAAAAAACGTTGTTAAAGAGTTAGCTGTTGTGATGACTTCCTGAAGGCGGCGTTTCAGAAATAGCAGGACCTTCTTAAAGAGACAAAGGCCCAGTTTCAAAGCGTTAATCATATATGATATATACATCCTTTTTGTAACAACAGAAGGTAACATAGTTACTATAAAATGATTCTATGTGCCTGGAAACAAATAATACTGCCCCTTTAATAAACTGTTCCTAACCCTTTGGCTAAAAGGGCTTTTTTCAAGGACAAGATAGTTGATAGTATAGCAAATCCTTCCTGAGGAAACTTTTTGAAACCAAAGACCTCTGCGAGTGTGTGCTGAAAACTAAACATTTCCTTCGGGTGGACATGAAAAAGCACTACACTGATTCGCAGCTTTCAAAGACATGATGCAAAACACTGGTAAAAGTTTTTTTAAACGTCCATTTTAAGCGTAGCATCTCTCAATTTTCTATTTAAAATATAACATAATTTCTTTTCTAAATGGTAACACACTGCCTCAATTTTTGTTTTTAATATATATGAGGTCAGCTAAACAGGGAGTAAAAAATGTAAATATATGACAGGAGGAAGAGCCATGGCGGTGTCTTAGACAGCCCTCTGCTTCACGCTCAAAAGACATATTTGGGATGTTGTTCAGTCTGGAGGCAGCTGAGATCTGATGTCACAATATCTCTGCATGATTCACCTGGACATGCTGAAATATTTTCAGCACATGAAACAATATGGTAACAGAAGCCACTAATTGCTTTGATTTAAACTCTATATTCTGGGATGAAGCAAACATAGATATGATCGCCGAAAGACCAGTAAGATGTTGACAGAAAGACAAAGAGAAAGGCAGAGGCAAACAGGAAGAGAAGGAGGGGCCCAAAGAAGAAAAAAATCTGTCAAGATGGAAAAAAAACAAAAGAGATGAAGCCCAAATTAATAAGTACAAGGAAGATTCTGAGTGACAGGACCAAGAGAGAAAAAGAAGACAGAAAGAGATCAAATAAAGGGATGACAGCATCGATAAACACAATAATAAAAGAACAATGACATGTTTCTGCTTTTCTGAACATTAAGTGCTCTGTCACTGAGGCAATTTAACAAACTGATTAACTGTTCTATGTATTCTATCTGAACCAAAATTCATCTTCCTTGAGAAAACTAACCATACAGTATTTGGCTGTACTTTAGTTTTAACAGTCTTAAGTTGATAGCTTCAAACAATGTAATGAAGTGGGAAAATTACGTCAGATATGTCTTTTGAGATGAATATCCTCTTGATCAATCAGAATATTAGATTCATAATTCAATACTATATTTGCATCAGGAAAGTTCCTAAACCCAAAGGAAATTAAAGCAAAATGGGGAACAGGATATGAAAGTCTATGATATTTGCTATAATCACAACATTTACTTGGAATCACTATGAAATAACTTAAGATTTAAGTGAGAATGGACCAATATTCTCTTCTGCTATGTAATGCTCCAGCAGTCAAATTCATGCAATGTGAAAACCTGGTTTTAAGTCAACAAAACTTGGGAACTGGAGATAAAGCAATATATAAATCACCATGCTCCTACAAAAGGAATGGCACATAGTTCCTAAAATATTCACTCATATTTTGGTGGCCAGTCAGTGTCCTTAGATTTCCTTAATTTCCTGATTTCCTTTCCTTAAATTAGTAGCAATAATTCGACTGTTTTACTGTTTTTCCTGCAGGGAGTGTAAAACAGTTTAACAGGTGGACCAATTGTGTTGGTGCCTCCAGTGAAATGCATTTAGCATATCTTAGGTAAGCTCAGATGTACACACAAAAAGCACTTGTGTTTCCACTAACTCACACACACTACACAACAATAGGCAATTATGAACTATGACAGAGCTCTTTTACATAGATGCTAAAACTACCGAATGACAGCTTCTCCAGTTTTCAGGATAAAATATGCTATGTACAAAAATAATAGATGTTTTCAGGTGGAAAATCTGTGAAATGTTTCAATTCACTTGTATCTTTCTGGTGACATCACCAGAAAAACCCTGTTGCTGTGCTGGAGGATAAGCACCCTTAAAAATATTCTAGAGACTTGCAGAACTACAGCAGAAAGCAAGTATCGAGCAAATTATTTTAATGGCATGCTCAAAGAAAGCATGGCTGTTATCAACACAATTGGAAATGTGCACAGTCAGGTTTTACACGAATTCAACAATAAACATGAACAGCTGAAGAAGAAGAAACACTTATATATATATATATATATATATATATATATATACATTAGCTTTTCTCAACTACAAATTTTACAAAGATTAAATATCACCACAGACACTGAAATACATGCAATCCAAAGCCAGCTGAATGGGTTTTACTGTTAGATTTTGTTTGGGTATAGACCAGGTGGTTCCTTGCATTGAACTCTGAACAGTCAAAGTTTTAAACAACCAAGCTGTGCAGAAAATGGAGGAATCCATCAAGAGCAATATCAAATTTAGTGGGTGTATCTTTAAGCTACATAATGATAGAAAATTTTATGCTTTTGAATGCTCTCCAAACACTCATAAGCTCTGTGAGGAACAGACAACATCTTGCTAAATAACCACTGGCGGAGGCTCCATTTAGCCATAAAATACTGCTTGAGGAAAGTGTTTCTTTTACAGCTCAGCCATCAGTTCACCCAGCACAGTTTTATGCCTCTCTGCTTCAGAGAAATGCTCACGTCATGGTGGTGTCATTTGGGAGTAACTCTATCAGAAGGGTTAATGCATCTATTTTTCCTGTAACACTCACAAAAAGGTATTAAACAAAAAAATTAAATTAGTATCAGCAATCAACTTCATACTGAATGGCATAATGTCAAAACATTATGGTAAAACCTTAATGTTCTGACACATAAGGCTTGTCTGAAAGGATGGTCGGTGTGATGTCAGGGAATTACAGCAGTATCAGATTCAATTAACTCTGTTAATTAGGCTTGATAATACCATGAGATAATCTTCTGTTACTTCCAGACAGTGGATCTAATTAACAACATAAAAAAAGAGGATATGGGTTTTTCTTTGTGACAACTTTAAGCACAAAATTTTAGTCTAATAAATATAGTTGCTGGTGCTCAAATCAAAGGTCTTTTCTGTCTGTGTTTGTAGCATCTACACTTCAACTCGCTTTGAGGCATGATGCCAATATTGTATCACAGCAACCATAGCACTTTTATGCCATAGTGATGACTTCAGTATGCTGCAGATGGGATATAATATAGGGAAAGAACGTGCAGACTGTTCTATGAGTTAGAGGCAACTATTTTACCACGGTTTCACAAATAATCTAGGTCTGTACTGTCCCTTTAGGAATGAATTTGTCTGAATGTCTTACCCAGGTTGAATTAGTTGATAATAATCAAGTCTGGGACCTTGTTTTTCATCCAGAAAATGCGTTACATGATAACAATGTGATCAATTAGGGTAAACAGAGAGAGAAACCCTAAAAAACTAAGTTACTTTTCCAGGAATTTTCAGTTCAGAGGCATTTAAAAGTGCTTCATGTAAATGATTAGTGCCTTAAAACACCCTGCATTTCAAAAGAATAAAAATCCAGCTCTGTTTTGTTTAAGACCATACAAAAATGCTTCTTTTTGAATCTGGACACCTAAGAAAGGAAGCCTCAAACTTTCCAAATGCTCCCCTTTAAACTATTCCACTAAAGTAAGAGAAGAAATATATATTTTATAGAAGATTAAATTAAAAAAAACTCCATGTGGTACATTAAATATTTAAACATTCCCACCATAATTTTTAGCCTATGTCCATCTGCTTTAAAATTATTTCATTTAAAACCAAAATCAATTGCCAGGAGTTGGTGAGTGAGAAAACCTTTAAATTGAAGTCCTCTGTGATTTTGTTCAGAAAATTTACTCCCTTATTTTTTCCATATTTTTGGATGGCCGTAAGACCCATTATGCAGCTGGCTGTCATGCATTTGCCAGAACTGCAAGGTGTATGTATTTCTTACTGGTTAAACATAGGAGAGCTGTTGTTAATGCAAATGCTTCTCCAATGTTTAAGTAAAGTGCTTGTTGTAGATATTAATAATTATATTTTACTGTAGAATGTTTTATTTGTTACATAACAGTCATACAATTTGATTCCTTTCCAGACATATTCAAGATCTTATGAAAGATAAGCGCAATAAATATGGTAAATATTCAGTATTCATTATTAGCAAATTGGACACATTATGTGCAGTATAAAGGCATTCGTAAAGGGATGCACTCACTGATTGTACAATGATCAAAATTTGACAATTTTCCTTGAATCGACTCTGAAAGGTGATCAGCAGGAAAATACTAAAAAACCAGAAATTCTTTCAGTATTAAATGCAAGATAGTTTCAGGCTTAACTATGCATATTAAATCACCACAAATTGAAGGGGATTGAATAAAAATTTAAATTGGTATTTATAATGTATGCAATATTTTTCTGGGGGTTTTTTATTTGTAAAAAAGCAACAGAACAACAGAACACAACAACAAAAAAAACCCAGTAGCAACAGAATTATGTTGAAAGCAAGATCAATTGTTTCTTGACCGTACTTATCAATTAAATAATTTTGTGTTGTTGCTTGTGATGTGCTTATTACAGCAGGTCAGACCTTGGAAGATTGCTGTTGCAAAATATAACGCGAAGTCTGCAGAGATAAGTCCAAAGATACTTAGTTGTCAGATTAGCGGAACAGAGAGCATGTTTAAAAGGTGACAGAGAGAGGTGAACAGACAGTTCACAGAAGGAGTGAGAGAAGAGGGTAAGGAAAGATAGGCAGAGAAGATGGTTCTATAGGGGAGCAGAAAGAGAATGAGAGAAAACAGTAAGTGGCAAAATATAACAATGATTCAAATAATTTAGTTTAAATCTTGACTAATATTTCTATTTCACCCCTAAAAGACAAACCAGAGCAATGCTCTGTCTGCCCAAGCAGAAGGAGAGGATTTAACCTGTCATCAGAGACAATAGGAGTGGATGTCAATGCTTGTCGGATAAACATATTCAAATTTTCTCCTGGAGACTTATTGTCATTACCACACAAAGCCTGGCTGTTAACCAGCTGTGCCACTAAGTGAATCATTTTGTAATTGCACTTTTAAAGAGGCATCTTAGGGCTTCTTTTGTCTGGCTTTGTCTCCAGTTAAAGCTTGTGTCAGTTTCACTTCTGGTTCTGGTTGTCAATGCATCATGACAAAGGACGAACAGGCTGGTTAGTTATGCACTATTCTGGCATGTAAATGCTCTATGCTTTACACTGCTGTTTCTTATTCTTTATGTTTATTCACTCTTCCATATCTTTCTGTAATCTTATCTGCATCTAATATAAACATCCACAAGTAGAATGTAGGAGGTGAAGTAGACAGGGGCCAATCAGTTTGCTTAACTAGTCGCCATCAGTGTGAGCACTTCCTGCTCCACAATATTCAGGTGTGTACTTACACAATGCCAAGAAGGAAAGACAGTGACCTCAGAGAGGCAACCACCCAGTAATCTGGGGAGGATTAGGATGTCATCCCAAGGTATTTCAACTCCATGATTTTAACTGAGAAAGATAATTCTTGAGTGGGAAACAGGTTAGTTGCTTTGGTTCCATAAATGTCTGCAATACTCCGAAAAACAACCAAAGAAATAAAACATTTAGAAGAAGACTGAACAAGTGGTGCTTGTTTGAGAGGGTATTCTGGGTACTTTTCTCTCTTAAAGAAACATGGGAGCATAATTTATGTTTGCAAAATTGCATCTACATAAAGTTGGAACCTTTGGCTGGAAACCACAGACCCATGTTTGGAAAAAAAAAACAAAAAACAAATACAACATATCAGAATAAACACCTCCTAGCTGTCAAGGATAGTGGCGGGGGGCTGATGATTTGCCCTGGTGGGGCGACTGTTGCTCAGTGGGAAGTCGTCCATTGGAAAGTTTTAGGTTCTAATCCAGCTTCCTCCTGTCACATGTTGATATCCTCTTGGGCAAGGCATTTAACCCCAAGCTGCCAACCGATCTGTGCATAGGGTGTATAAATGTGTGTGTGTTTGCGAGTGTAAATGGGTGAATGGTAAAATGCTTTGGGTGGTCAATATGACTGGAAAAGCGCTACATGAATTTAGTTCATTTATCATTTGTTTTGAAGCCACAGGAAAACTTTCATCACTGCAACGATGGGTGCACAAACATGTACCAGATCCATGCCATTAAAAAATAGCAAGCACCAAATTATTTGCTGAGAAATTTGATTTTCTGATTTGTGAAAAAAAAATTATATTTGTTCAGTAAAAATATGAAGCAGTTTTATTCTTAGCAAGATTTTGTTAACAGTTGACAGGAGATGGGTTGAATGCTAAGGATAGCAAAACTGGACTATTGCCTCAGAGATCAGGATTTACATCCAGAGTTTCCTTTGATTATATTTTTTTTAAAAAGTAATCAGGCAAAGCTTAGAGAAACTTTGTTTTCTGCCATAAGCATGGCCACAATCAATGCAATGTCAGCAGTAGCATCTAAACTAGGCCATAGATCTGCAAAAGAATTAAAAGATTTAAAATAAAGAAATATTTACATACAGTACATAAATGTTTTTTGCCAAATGTTGAACGGGAACTTGAAAAATGGTTACATTTTGCCCTTCCCTACATCTAAATGACCTATTTAAAAATATAACAGATCACTGAATAATTCTTGAAACCCCCTTGAACTCAGTTTATTCATCAGCAGCCAATTGGTTTTGTACTAAATGGTGCTTGGTCTGTTTAAATTTAATGCACACTCAAATGTTCTCTTTCTCTCTCTCTCTCTCTCGCTCTCTCTCTCTCTCTCTCTCTCTCTCTCTCTCTCTCTCTCTCTCTCTCTCTCTCTCTCTCACACACACACACACACTCACACACACACATACAATGAAAAAAAATCCTATCTATCTTCCTCTATTAAAAAAAATAAGGAAGCAAAAACTAGAGTCTGCATGATTTTATTTAGTTTTTAATTAGCCATTTTACATTGGATCTCATCGTATTTGACTTTGTATGGCTGTAGATATGATGTCCATATTGTGCAATATTGTTCTAAAGTCTAATAAAAAAAAATGTAAAAATTTTTTTGAATCATTTTCAGACTTTTTAGACACAGAAAAGCAGTCATTTTTTTCTTTAGATTTAATAAAAATATATCACTCAAAGAACATTTTTTTATTACTATTAAATAGCCCATATCTTAGTTTTATTCTTATTTTTTAGCTGTGAGCAGTATACAGTGTGAAGGACTTCAATTCGCAGCCTCACCAACATGCTCTCTTCGGTGTATATTTTAATGTCTGATTGAGGAACTGGAACTTCACAGTGGCAAGTGGGGCTGCTGATGTGCACTGCTGTGTTATGCAGCTTTTGGAGTTCATGGTGGGAAACAAGCACAGCTGCTGTTCTTGGATTAAACTACAACATGCTGAAAAATGGCCTCCTGGCTGCCATATATGCTCAGCGTAACAAATGAACACCTGCAGCCTCTTTTTACCTCCCCCTCTGCCTCCTCCTCCTCCTTCTCCTACTCCCTATAGACTAGACCTCCTTTCCAAGCAGTTCATTTTTTAATCCTGACTTTTCTGGGTCGTCTCTTCAGCTCAGAAGCACTCAAGAGACTTATCTGTTTTCTCTCAGTCTGACATATTTTTCCTCACTATACTGTAACTCTGACATCAGCTTCATATGTATTTCTGTCTCATTATCTGGTCCTATACATCATTAACCACATTCATAAAAGCTCAGTGGGTGAATGCCTTTCAGCTGTTTTTTATTTTTATTGTTCTGCTTCTCTCACTGTATCTGACCATCCTCTGTGTGAATTTAGAAGAGTGGAAAATAAAGTTAAGACATGATTACAATATAAAATAACAAAAAATTTAAACATACTGAAAGCAACTCAAAGTGACACAAGGGAATATATTTACAGAAAATGAAGGAGTTCAACCCAAAAAAGGGATGATGAATAACTTTCTACGGGAGATTAAATTTGGAAAGTAATAATATCCTTTTTCTTTCATTTATTTAAATTATTTGTTAAGTATTTCTTTCAGACACTATTCATTTGCATAAATAGTCTGTGTTTTTTCAGGACACTGAATTAGCAAAAAGAAAAAATGTCTGTGGGTCGCTACATTAAAGCGTAAACTCAACTTAATGAGTCTGTATCTCAAATTGATACCTTTTGGCAGGTAAGGCAATGAAGCCACACTTGCAAATTGAATAAAAACAAGCAATGAAATAAAAACTAGCTTCAGGAACTTTCTTTTTAGTTAAGTCATTATTGTAGAAATTCGTCCAGTAAATTTCTGAAACTAAGAAATTACTTTGTTAATTGTGTTTGAGAGATTGAGAGATGTTCCTATGACAGAAGAACATTTCTGCAAAATACTGCTAGAAATCACCCCCTTGACAAATATTGCACTTCCCTATACAGCACAGCAGTTTGGGAGTCCAACCATATCTGCTTGCTTAAAAATGCCACAAGTATTACGGATTATGTGTTTTATCTTACCCTTTTTCAAAGTCCCCTTTTCAGCCAATTATTTAGTGTTAGAATATAAAATATTTAAATGATAATAAAACAAAGATCGGTGTTGGACTGTGTCATCAAATTAAATCCTAATTTCATAATGCTGCAGAATAAGTTCCTAAGATAGGTGAAAGGCTGATTCTTACATTTTGATGTCAAAACAAACTGGGCAATTGCATTAGAGCCATTCAATTTAGTTGCAGGTTTTACATTAATTAGCTTTTTATCTCCATTATGTACATGAGTCCCTGAAAGCTGAAATCTGCAGAACTTGGACAGACAGTTACATTTTTCTAGAAATAATGTCATGAAGATTTTATACAATTTGGATGCAAAAATGCAAATATTAGATAAAGATGTGTGTTTCAGAAATATCAAGGATAAGTTGTCATTGTTAGGATTTTTTTTAGGATTCAGGTTTGGTCCAGGTTACAACAGTCAGTCAGCTAGAAGGTCATTAAAATATTCGGTACCTTCAGTGTGCATTTGTGGTACCAGATCTGAACAGTTTGGTTTCAGTCCTTTCACAAAAGCTTTCTAAATTATAGCTGTGCTGCTTTTTGCATTAAAACCCCATATTTTAGCTCAAAATGAGTGACTATCTTTGGTAAAGTGCTTAATAAGATATTTTGTTGTGTGAATCTCAGAAATTCTCATTGAATCATTTCAGCTTAAATCTGACATTTTTGTCACATCCACCAAACTCCCATTTTTCTGTGTCTATTAAATTATAAGGACACATGATGGTTTTCCTATTTGCACTGATGGGACAAATGCAAAGGACATGATTCCACTTTGTTGTCATTTTTGAACAATGAAATTCAGTGTTTAAAAGTATTTCAATATTTTCACATCATTAAGCATCAAATAAAATTAGAAAAACACTCAGAAATCCTAAATAAACTAAAGGTCCAGTGCTCTTATGAGTTTGCTACATTTATCCATTCCTTATAAACCGTCCTACCTAGTAAATGATGTTTTCCCCAGAATTGTAAAAAAAAACAAAAAAAAAAACAACAGTTTGCTATGCTGAAACATAATTTGGCAGCCAAACAGGAAGAAAGTCATAAGAAAAGCAGAGCTTAGATTTTTCCTCTACTGAAGAAGGAAACAGAATAAGACTTGCACGCTTCACTGTGCTAAATTAGAACACTTCTCACTCTTTTTTCGCTCTATTTTCATGCACAATAACACAGCTGACTGCAACAAGTGTACATTCAACAAAATAGTGTGAAAACTGACAATGAGAAGCAGAACATGAGAACACCAAATATAGTGCCGATACTTGGAAACTCATAAGATTCCTGTGAACCTTTTTACTTTTCATGGGGCATTTGTCCCTCAGATGAACAGGTGCTGACTGCTGATTTAGAGTCAGGAGGATGAAACAGGGGGATCGATGACTGGCTGAGTGAACATTCAATTTGTCATGTCTTATATTTACGACTTAACGCAGGTGATTCATCTCAACAGTCGGTCTGTCACATAGAAATCAAACACCTGAGGTGCTAGATAACACATACAGAAGGCAGTGTGTGAGGACGATCATCAGTGAGATGTACAGAGACATGAGCAATAATATTATATGTATATATTCTCATTTATTCTTATATTAATTATTGAGAAGGCATCTGAAAGTGACTCTATACTTTTTTAGAAGTTATTTTTGATCATTTAAGAAAAGTTGAACTAAAAATAGTTGCATTGTATCATCCAGCTTGCATAATGCAATTTCTATTGGGTAAATGTACTTTTCAAAAGTATCAGCCATAAAGAGCTGCGACTTCCTGGGAAGAGTAGGATGAGTAGTCGTCTTATGATAGTCAGATAGTTGTGAGTTCTATTCCAAATTCCTTCCTCCGCATCTCAACGTACCCCTGCACAAGGCACTTATCTCCAAGTATGGCTCCATATCTGTGTACCTCTGTCTGGGTGCACGAATGTTGTGAAAGAGACTCCGATGTAAAAGTGGCCAGTAGAACTAGAAAAGTGCTATTGAAGTTCAGTTCACTTAACATCCATGTACTAGGTGCTAGAGCCAGATCTTTCTTTTAATTTTTCCGCTGCTGCTCTAACACAGTGGATAATTCTGAGCTCAGAAAGCTCAATATCACCGTCGCCAGTGTGAATAAACACGGGTTCAAACTAGTAGTGCACAAACTAGTAGTTGATCATTTATTTATGGTCAAGGATTCATTCTTGTACATCTTGCTAAGCTGTAACCACAAGCTGGCCAGGCTCCCTGAAGAGTGTTCTGAGGTGCTTGATCTCATTTCATGTCTGAAGCATTAAAACCCTCTCTCAGTGCCGTAACTTTATGAATATTGCACCAGACGAGTGTTAACGCAAGCATGAACGGGACCATGAAGAGCAATGGGAGTGAAAAGAAAACAAGTGGTAAAGCAATTAAAAGGCAATTTGTGAAGGAAGGACAGAATTAACCTGCAAACTGGGTTTTCAAACCATAGAGGGCAGATGATTCAGAGAGAATGAAAGTCTGACAGAGAGACACTTAGACAGAGAGGCGGAGAGTGAGAATTAACCTGCAATCAGGCCTCTATTTAGCTGCAGTCAGCTACAATCAGCAACCATATTAGCATTTAATTAGTCTGAGAGCCACAAACCACTGCCTGCCGCTTCGCTCTGATTACCTCATACACTTTTGTCAAATCTGTGTGTAACTGCTGAGCATCACCTGTGTATCTCCATGAGCACACGGCCACATGAAGTCACATGTGCTTTTCACAATATTTGTGTCCAGACAAGCAAAACTTCAAGAACAAAAGCCTCAGCATTATTTTTACTATAATTGATGAAAGTAAACTTTGACAAACAACAGATAACATTTTGGTAATGATCTGAATGACGTTACCTTTTTTTATGCCATCTGTGTGTTTCTGCTTTATTAATTAAATAATACGCTTATCTGTACAATATGTTACAATGAGTTCATTTAAATAAAAATAGATAGAGTGGGCATGGCTTGGTTGCTGGTATTAAGGTATAAAAAGTTTTAAAATTTTTAAAAAGTTGTAGTTTCAGACTTGCTCAATTTTTCTATCATTTCAGTCCCTAAACTTAAAGTCCTTATTCTGAGGTGAACAGAATAATGGCAGGAATAAAAGATTTTTTTCTGGCTGTATTGAGCATAAATTAATTTTGGACTACCCCTCTCCCACCCATTGCAGAGCACTGGTTAGCAGCAGGTGGAAGAAGGGGTGATCCACTTTCCCTTGCATACAAGAAAAAACAAATTTAACAGTTTGAAAATAGTTCCAGTTCAGAAACCAGTCGTCATGGTGTGGAAATTTAAGGAGTGCCATCCTTCACTCTTATTGAGCTAGCACTGTTTTAAAACTGCAGATTGTTAGTCACATGCAATATGTCTGTTAGGCAGCTGATTACCTATTTACACATAAGCTACTGTTAGTTTAATCTTGAAAGTACATTGTATGATTTAATTGTCAACTTGGGCTGTACTGATTTCTATGAAGCACACTGAGAAGTTACCAGATTTTGCCAAAAAATGTATTTGACAAAATCAAGTGTGCAGAAAATGGCCTTATTTAAATGAAAATGACATTAATAGAGCTAGTGTTAAAACAAAACAAAAAAAAACACCCTTCATTGATATTTCTATTTTATGTTACAAATTATATTATGAACATTGAATCAAAGTTTTTAATTTTGACAAAGTGAACTCAGAGGAAACCTTTTACTGTTAGCATATTGCATCCCAGAATATTGGACAATTTCCAGTCACCTTTTTGGTGCTAAGTATCCTATAGGGATGATTTTTCTAGTTGCATGGACACCTGTGCTGATGTTGCACTGAGGCACAAGAAGATTATATGTCTTCCAGTTCTCTACTGACAAACAAAAAAAACTGAGAGGCTCGGCGAGCTCAGTCAACCGCACTGATTTAAAAAATGTCATTGTCTTTATTAAACCAGGTAATGTCTTCAGGTTAAATGTTTCTCTCTGGTTGACGGTTACTAAAGTTTGACCATTGCTACCTTTTCATAATCTGTGGTTGCGATGACTCAAAATATAAAACTAAGAACACAGTTGCCAGTAGGGAGTTCAGGGTGCAGGGAGAGCATGGAGAAGAGAAGGTATTCTCTGGAGAGACAAAGGAGGAAAGTCAATGAAAGCAAGACAGAATCCTTGTGTGTGAAAGAGATGGTCTGTGGAAGAATGAAAAAGAAACTTTACATGATAGCAGTTAGATTTACTGTAATGTGTGGTTTGGGGACCGTGGCACAAAGAAAAAGACAGAAGGAAAAGCAGAACAGGTTCAGTTTTGGTGACCACAACGGACATGATTAGAAATTACTTAAAAAGCCAGGTCTTGTTAAGCTGTTTAGAGACAAAGTTAAAGAGTCATAACTTAGATGTGTATAGGAGAGACATATTAAATAAATGATGCTGGATGCGTAGCTTGCAGGGAGGAGTAAAAGAGACCAAGGAGAAGGTTTATGAATGTGGTGAAGTAAGATATGCAGAAGGCTGGTGCATCAGTGGGACGAAACAGTTAAGATGAGATTGGGATGGTTGGACTGCTGTGGTGACTTCTAAAGGCAACAGCAGAAAGAAGAAAATGCGTTCACCAAAACGGAACTACAAAACCACTACTAAGATATATATTGCAGCCATAAGATATTATTATCACTAGCAAATGTCTTAAATGAGTGTTTTGCTGAAAGCCACATTTAAATGCAGTAAAAAAGGCACCGCTCTGATACCTTTGATGGCTTGGGGTTGCAGTGCTGAAAGAGATATTAACACGGGAGCCATAATAAATACCATGACATTCTGCACACGCAACACATCAGCTGCTCAGTTGCAGCGTTCACCGTCGGACTACACGACTGAAACACTGCTGAAGCAAAAGGCTGAGCTTATAGAGGGATGAGAGACTCTGCAGGGTAAGGTAATCATTATGTGAAGAATTTAAAAATGGTAAAGACCAGGTCATTTATACCTTTAATTCTCAGGATTCCCAGAATTTGTACCTTTTTTTTTTACCGTGATGGCAAAACTGTGAAATTTCTCCAAATGACTGGGAGAGGTCTATTAAGGAGATCTAAGGTAAACTGTGTATTGTAAAATCTACCCATTTTGCTTCTGTGCAGAATCTTAACCAAAGAGTGAGTTAAAGTGAAAATGAGGAGGAAATAAAGCAAAGCTGATGACAGGCTTTCTTAAATCACCAAACTCCATTTTAAAGGGGGTTGTTATGTGAAATCAACTTTTATGAGATTTATATCATGTTATAATGTTATTCCCTCATCAAAAACATACCTGATGCATTGCTTTGATTCCTTCATGCGTGTTTGAGGAATCCTTCAATGTCCCGTGGGGGTGCCTAATCGCTTGCTCTCACAAGGCACCACCTTTTCCACAAAGCTCCTCCTTGGAGCTGCAGTCTCCAAGCTGAGGTTCTGTTTCATAGAGTACATCTACCCCACGCCTTCCCCGCACAGTTCCTCCATACTAGCGGCAGCAGCAATTAGCAAACACCTGGTGGAACACCAAGTCTGCTGAACTTATGATAGGAACAACTTCTCAGTTCAACACTGGGAAGAACAGTTGTAAACGACTTAATGGAGAAACGTTGTAGTGACGATGTGCTGAAGACAGATCGTTGGAAAGAGCAGGAACTTCTTAATGAGACAAGGGCCCAATTTGAAGGCGCTAAATTGCAAAGTCAAGTTTCTTTGAAGTTATGTTTGATATATACAGCATTTTTATAACAACTGAAGGTAACATAGTAACTTGATTGTGCTATAACATGGCACTTTGTGCCTGGAAAATACATAATATTGCCCCTTTAATGTTTGTTTTTGTCCCTTGTTAAAACTTAGTTAAAACTTAGTCGCTTTTGTATGAGAGATTAAAACTTTTTTTTTTTTTGCACTTTACGAGCAGCACGATCATAGAGTCCAAACTAAACAAAGATAATTTGCAAAACAATAATTTTCTTCTGTGTTTTCACCTCACATTCACATGCAAACAGATTTGCAGCCATGATTGCAGCGAAAGCTGGTTCTGCAAAGTATTGACTGAATAAAAATGCACACCACACTCTTCAGATATTCATCTGTGGAAAATTTGAAAACCATGTGTCATTTCCCTTCCACTTTCCAAAATATATACTACTTTGTGACAGCCTATCACATAGGATCCCAATAAAATAAAGTTGTGTTTGTTATGTAGCAAATTCTATATAAGTTCAAAGCATATGAATAGTTTTGCAAGCCACTGCATATTGATGTACTACTTTATGTTAATTTTATAACCGCTTATTGGTATGCCACTGATATTTCACCATTTTGGTTTGGTGTTCTGGGCTCAAATATTATTCAAATGTTGAAGAGCTCGCAAAATACATTTTAATCTTTACTCTAAGTATCACCACAACCACATACAAGTAAAAATATATTTTCATCTTTCACATCAGACTGCATTGAAAAGATTATCTACTACTGCAGTTTTCTAGACGAGATTAGAGTGATAGGAAACCAGGAGTAATAAAATCCAGCAATAATACCACTCCAGATCAAAAAGCATTACATCATTTTGAAATCATACATCCACAGGCTCCTCTTCTGTTCATGCTCAAAACTTCTTCAAAACATCTTGATTTTAACAGAATGTATGTTACTAGGAAGGTAAGTAGGATGGTCTGATTCTAAAAATGTAACAAAAATTAATGTGTGTTTTCATGCATGAAATGGTGGTAAATGTTCAGTTAAGACGCATATCATGAAGAGAATCACTCGGTTTAGGAAAAATCTACTTAATACGTTTCGGGGTGGCTTATTTATTTATTTTTTTGCTTGAAACTGCAATATGTAATTTTTATTTTAAAAAAGTATGTTTTTTTTTTGTTGTTTTTTTTTTTTTACATATTTGTTAAAACTGTCACTATGTTGTGACAGTATGAGACAGATAATTTGTGAAAAAATCAAGCTCATCCACGTCCTCCCAGTGCTCCTACAACCATCTGCAGACATACCCCGCTCCGGGTCAGAAACAACCAATCAGAGCCAGGAGGAGGGGCTTAGTGCTGTCAGTCACGCTCATGGACACGGTGCTCAATGTACAAATGGCAGAGAAATTACTTACTGTTACAGAAAAACTGTTTATTCATCATCATCAGTGGCCCTGCTAACTAGCCCAAGCATTCGTGGCAGGCATTGCTATAAGGAAGAAGCTATAGTGTAGCAGAGAGCAAGGGGGAGTGTGTGAGCAGTGCAGACATGAGGGTGATTGACAGCGCTAAGACCCTCCTCCTGGCTCTGATTGGTTGTTTCTGACCAACTGGTGTATTTCTGCAGTTGGTACTGGGAACTCTGAAAAAAGGCAGGGGAGCTTTGTTTTATCGCAGATTATCTGTCTCAACCATATTGTCATGACATAATGACAGTTTAAGAGTTTAACAAATATTTAAAAAACATATTATTTGAAATAAAAGTTATATACTTCAGCTTTAATACTGTGAAGTCCAAAATAGTGACTCATTCTATTGTGTGCCTGCAGCTGATTGTACAAATACTGATGGTGTTTAGCTTTTGCGGTTGATAAATGATATTCAGATATACTAAGGAGTGATTAATCCTCTAATTAGTTCTAAACCTGCATTGACTGTAAAACTTCCATCAAGCCCTTTAAAGACTTTGGTCTAATGTGTACACATTGAAATAAAACAGTCATTTAAAATAACTTGACTTGTGAAAACAGACAGGTAAACAATAAGCTGCACACACTTTCTGAGTGAATCTACCAATCTTGCTACAGATGCGCATGTTGAAGTGTATGTGCTCATACCCACTTACCGCCATCGTCCTCATCGAAGGAGTTCATACAGGGGAAGTAGATGGCAAGGGCCTCAAAGGATGCTGAGAGGCTGATGCGACTCTGCGATCTCTCCATGTACAGGCCCGCCGTCGGGCCCGGGTCGGCCGGCTTGGCCAAGCGCGGCTGGGCATTCTTCACGCGGAGTACGGCTCGCGGCGTCTTGGATGGCTGTCAGCTGCCCCCACGGCAGATCCACTTCACCCCGAAAAAAGGAGTCGGAACAAGAACACCAACACCGACTTAAATCGGTGCAGAGTTTTAGTTGCAGCACTTTGCAGCAAAAGTTAAGGAGGAGGAAATGCTTGAATGCTTTTAAAGAAGCAAGCTCCACAGGTGCAAAAACATCCTAGAACAAAGTACTGTTGCAAGATACGATGCTCTCTTTCTTCGTGTTCATGCAGTTTTTGTTTGAAAAGAACATCTACTCAGTCATTGCTAGTTTTTCCTGTTTTTGGTCTTTACTAGATACTTGGATACATCCTGCTCTTTTACCCTTTGTGGTCTTCAGAAGTCATTTCCTGATGGATTTACTGGCATCACTTGGTGGCTCTTACCTGCATCTTTACACCGATTAGACTTGATGTTGCTCTTTTCAGTTCAAAGCTTTCCTCTGAACTAACATCCTCCATCTATTTTGTGCATACAAATGACTTGTGATCTTTGGTTTCTGCGAAAGGATGAACGAATAGGAATAGATGATGATGAGGCTGATAAAGGTGATGTTCACGCCCTGCATGAACCGTGTTTCTTTCCCAAATGAATCACAGAGCTCTCTTCTTGTCGCCTGGCAATGTTAGTTCCTCCTGCTTTGGGCAGAGTGAATGCTTTTCTTTCATTCAGAGAAATTGTCTTTCCAAATCCGCAGATGCCAGTTTCGTCTCAGATCAGGTGGGCCACCATCAGTTTCAGCAACAGTTGCACCTGAAGAGCAATCTGTTGCTTCGGTCTGCCTTTGAAATTGTTTCACATTACATTTCTCTGTTGATGTTGTTGTTGGAAATGTTAAGAAGCTCGTTATGCGTTCAGCAAAATTTGTTTCCAGGCTTCTCCGTTGCTCCTGTGTGGCTCCGTTGCTGTGCCGATGCTCCTCTGTCTGCTCCAAAGGCAGAGAAGGACAGAGAGAATGGTGGAAGAGAAAGAGAGGAAGAGGCTGCACTATGGAACAGCGAGACTCTGAGTGGACTCATTCACTGGTGAGAAGCATAGACAGAGAATGGGTGAAAGGGAGGGAGGATGGAGGACAGAGGAATGGAGGAGGGTGAGCGGAGGGGAGAGTTAGCAGACTGCTGCTGGCAGCTGGACCAATCAAAATGTGGATGAGGGAATATGGGTGTGGCTAAGAGGAAATCAAGGCAGTGAAGGGCAGTACAAGTTTATAGTGTCTCCCGCTCTAACTGAGTCCTGCTGCCTCCTTTTATCACTGATTAAACAGATCTTTTTAGCAAAGATATTTAAAATATACATTACAACACAGATTACAATAAACACAAGAGCAGCAATACCATCTCCTGAGTTAGGATGTAGGGACAGTGGAGAGGGACCACTTGCTGTTAACAGGATGAAACCTCCAGCAGAATCTCCCTCAATCAGCGAAGAAGCAGAGAGTAATGCAGGAGCAAAAGAAACCAAAAAAAAAAAAACAACCCACAACCACTGGGGCAGGAATGCTTTCAATGAGAAAAAGAATAAAAGAAAACTAAGTTAATAGCAGCCAAAAACATAGTTGATCCTTTCTGACCACAAAAGAGACAGCCAAACCTAAAGATCTCAGCCAGCAGAACTACTTCTATTAAAATGAAAAATCGAGAAGAAATAAAGTTAAGATCAGGATGTAGAGGGACCAGATGTCCCATCTACAGAAAGAAAAAGAAAAAAAACAAAACAAAGGTATTGCCAACAATAACTGCAAATAATGCATTAATGTATACATGATAACTGAACATATCTGCCTCCCATTCTACTTTTAGAAACTGTTAACCACCATTAAACCAGCAGTCTGAGAGCAAAATGCCCTGTTGAGAACATATGGAATAATAAATAATTTCTTCAATATGAAATATAATTAAATTAGTAGAAGATTTTTAAGTGGGGAAAAAAAATAAAAGATAGACATCTGTTTATATAAGCACACATGGTCTTGGATGTGACTCAAATGAAAAGGCCAAGGCAGCTGAAGAAAGGCTTGTCTCTGCAGTCAATGGGTAAAGACATTAAAACCAGCTCCTACTAACTGTTAGGATTTCATTGTGTGTTTTCCTGTTTTAGACATCTGCCATGCAAAGTATTCAATCAGCAAGTTGCTCTCATTCAGAGCATCCTGTGGTTCAGTTTCTAGTGCACAGATAATCGAGAAACAGTTGACTGAACCAAACAGTTTTATTACAAGAAAAGTTGCCAAAATGTCTTTGATTATCAACTCTAAGAATTTTTATTAAAAATACAAAAGCCAGCTTTGAAATTGTGCTTTAAGTCTCCGAAAGCTTGGCAACAACCCTTTTCCAAATGTTCCATCTTTGTAAAAATCCTGATTGCTGTTTTATTAACATTTTATCAAGTTTATTGCTTTTTGTAAGTCCCTTTCCCGTAATCTCTTCTTCCAAAGGAATTTCTTTCTTTCCTCATTTCTCGCTCTTGGCCTGCCTTTGACTGCATTTTTTGTCTGTGTTCTTGTTCCTCCTGCTTTCTGTGCAGCAGAAAGACAAAGGAGGAAGGAAAGAGCCTGTGTAATCAACATTGCTTCACAGGGCTCCATTCATCTCTCTGCTTCCATAGATAGAAGCCATAGGCGACACATGCACATACACAAACACCGTGACAAATAAACACATACTGCACTGACTGAAACAAATGAGCAACTTCACACAAGAGCACAGAGGAAATGTGGTGACTCATGTATTTTTTTTCACATGTAATCACACACGCACATGGACACACAAACATCAGAAATATACGAGCAAAAGTTGGCAGAAATTACCTTTTTTTTTTTTTTTTTTTTTTTTTGTTTTGTTTTTTGTTTTTTTTTTATGTTTAAGCCACCAAAGTTTATTCCAAAATGTCAGTCAGACTAATGGCTGGTCAGAGAACAGCGAGCTACTAATATATCATGTTGCTTTTATGAAAATGTCACAAGTGGCAAAGCTGATGTCAGCAGTTCCAACAAACTAGAGTAAAAATAGTGTGTGAAATATTGGATCTTTACTTCTTGGAAACTAACTGGAAAGCATTTTAGTTAGTTGAATTGTGAGTTTAGCATAATCTTCTAACAGCAAGAAGGTTCCCAATGTAAACATCAGCTTAGGTCTTACTTAAAGTCGAGCAGGTAGTGTGGACTTGTACCAGGTTCCACAGATCTATGCAATAGAGTTCTACATTCAGCTTATGAGAGCAGAAAAGAAAATTAAGAGTGGCCATTTTTTGTGTTTTAACAAATGAAGCAAAGTCTGCACAGATCACTAAGTATGTTTGAAATTGCTTGTTTAGTATGCTTGCTCCACTGTCCCTACTTCACAACTTCAGCAATGTGTCCAACAGACTGAAAAGGTAACGAAATGATGATTTAGTGGGTTTTTTTCACAAATAAGATGAAAGTTTGACAATTCACAAATGAAAAAAATGAAGGTAAATTGTGTACGAACAGTGCATTGCTCTCTCACTGTCACAAATATGAACATCTGATGTTTGCTGATCTCTGCTGAAACTCTAGCGGTAACCATGTCTTTTGGCCAGACATATGTCACACTCTTGCCTATCTTTCCTGTGTTACGGTAGCAAAGGAAGACATGGCTTAGGTAAATAACACTCCAGCATCGCCCTTAAACAGTACATAGCATGGTTGAGAGTGTCATCTCCTCTGATGGCAGAGGAGATGACGCTCTCAACAACAGACTTATAGAAGACCTGCAATATCCTGCTGCAAATCTTGAAGGATCTTAGCTTCCTCAAGAAGTACAGCCTGCTCTGTCCCTTCCTGTAGATGGCTTCACTGTTGAGTCTCCAGTCCAGTCTGTTGTCTTGATGAACACTGAGGTATTTATATTCCTCAACAACCTCCACTTCTTCTCCCATGATGGAAATAGGATTTGATCTAGCCCTGTTTCTCCTGAAATCTACAATCATCTCCTTTGTTTTGTTCACATTCAAGATGAGATGATTGTTTTCACACCATGCCACAAAACGGTCCACCAGCTCTCTGTACTCAGTTTCTTGTCCATCTCTGATACACCCGACAACTGCAGAGTCATCTGAGTATTTCTGTAGATGACAGGAGTCTGACTTGTGCTGGAGTCTGAAGTGTACAGAGTGAAAAGGAATGGTGAGAGTACAGTCCCCTGTGGTGCTCCTGTGCTGCTCACCACCTGGCTAGACACACAGTCCTTCAGTCTCACAAACTGTGGTCTGTTTGTCAGGTAGTCATGGATCCAGGCGATTGTTGAGGCCTCCACTTGTGTCTTCTGGAGTTTCCAACGAAGTAGGTCAGCCTGAATTGTGTTAAATGCACTGGAGAAATCAAAGAATATGATCCTCACAGTCCTGCCTGCTTTGTTGAGATGACAGTGGGTTTGTTGAAGCAGGTATATAATGGCGTCTTCAACTCCAACTCCACAGCGATAACCAAACTGCAAGGGGTCCTGTTATGTGCTGGTTTGCTTACTCAGGTGGGCCAACAGGAGTCTCTCCAGGACCTTCATGATGTGAGATGTCAGGGCAACGGGTCTGTAGTTGTTGATGGCTGATGGGTGAGTTTTTTTTGGAACCAGAACCAGTCAGGATGTCTTCCATAACAGTAGTACGTTCTCTTGGGTCAAGCTAAGGTTGAAGAGGTGTTGCAGAATTCCACAGAGCTGCTCTGCACAGGCCTTCAGGACTCTGGGACTGACACCATCTGGACCTGCAGCCTTGTTTCAGTTCAGTCTCTCCAGCTGCCTCATCACCTGACTTCTAGAAACAGAAAAGTGGGAGGGGGAGGGAGAGGGAGAGGGAGCAGCAGCATCTTCTGATTTGGTTGAAGACAAACTAGTGGAATCAAAAGAGTCCATGACTGAGGTAGAGGATAAAACATCTGAGGTGTGACAGGAAAGCTGTGGATCAAAGGAAGGTGGGATGTCTGTTTGGCTGGGTGCAGGAGGGGAGGATGGTGAGCTTGTTCCTGAACTGAACCTGTTGAAGAATGTGTTCAGCTCATTTGCTCTGTCCAGACATTGTCCAACAGTAGCTGTGTTTCCATTAACCTTAAAACTGGACAAATTGAAATTTGTCTGATGAAAACATGCCATTTTTGAAAAATTCTCCTTTTTTGGCTGTATCGAAATTGGTTTATTTCACCAAACTGCAACAGAAATACTTTTTTTTTGCATCACATGAGTCACATGATCAACAACCAGATGTTGCCACTGGCGCAAACCACAAAGAAGATGACAACAGGAAGTAGTTGGAGGATCACGGTGTGACATGTTTTTCAATGACTTATCGCCTGAACAAGCTTATTCATGTATGATTTTAATTTAATTTATTATTTCATGGAAACACCACAATTGCAAAATTGTATTTTTTTGACAGCAGAAAATCAACAAAGATTTGTGCACCTTTGTAATGGAAACGCAGCTAGTGATGTTAGTTTTTCTTTCTCCCACCACCTGAAATATGTCAAGGGGGCATCCTAGCACAAAGCTGGCCTTCCTGATGAGCTTATCTAACCACATCCTCTCAGCTGCAGTTAAGATGCTGACTACACTATAGAAGTTGGCTAATGCCACCAAACAGTTAAAAAAGGTCTTCACGTGTAGAGATGAATTAATTTAAAATCTAGACAGATTGTGCAAAGAGGAACAGTTAAAGAGCTTTCTTTCTATCTCCACCCTAGATTAAGCATCTCCTTTTGGTAAATGGAGATGTACAAAGAAAAACGTATTTTTCTTTGTATAGATTTTTTTTCCTTGAATAAATGTACACAAAGTAAAGGTTGGATATTTCCAAATTATTCAATGTTAGATTATGAGGCTGCAGTACATAGTATGAATGGCAACAAATTACTCCATGCCTACATGAGGCAAATCTAATGCAGTTACTCCCTTTAGCAGCAAACTGAACACCGGAAATAAAAAGTGATCATCTTGGTCCATGCCTATGAAATGTCCACTGAGTTTTTCATCAGTAATCCTGCTTTGTCTGATCATCTGACTTTGTTTTGGATTTGGTCTAAGCTGCTGACACACAATGCCCTATTGCTGAGACATCTTGCATAATTTATCACATGTCACATACTGCACCGCCAACTTCAGCACAAACGGAAGTTTGGCCTGATTATAAACCACCTTGTCATCCCTGTGTAAATCTAAACACTTTTTTTTTTTGCTATATTTTACAGGTCATTTTTACTCAGTGCCTGTTTTTCATGTTTATATATTCTCGGGGCATTTAAAAGAGTCCTTACCCTCCATCCCTGTTTACTGCATCGACTGAGTTGTGGCCAGTGAAGTGCACTGGTATTGTGTCGACAAGCACTCGACTTCTCGCTGTGAGCATCCTGTCCAAGCACGCCTTATCACAGGAGCATTGACCTTTTCCTACACCTGTCGCATCTTCTGTCTTTGGCTTTTTTGCGTCATTGCCTGTCTATCTTGCTCTCTGCTATTTTCCTCCATCTGTTTCTCTATCAGACCCTATCTTCCTTTCTGCGTTTGGGTTATTTTTCTGCATAAGCATTTTTCTACCAACCAGTTCTTTCAGTATATTTATTTGCTAAAATCTGTTCGATGCCCCATTTTATTGACCTGTTTCCCTGTGATTATTTGAAATTATGGTTGTTTTACCATAAATTTCATCCATCTATCCACATTAGTTTCCATTTGACATGTTTCTAAGCTTATTTACTTGACATGTTTCTAAAGTCGGCATTTACTTGCCCCTTTGTATTCAAAAAACAGTTTGTATTGTTAGCAAAACTGGCAATAGTGAAAATTTTACAGTATTTATTAAATTTCTAGTATGTGTGTTTTGTGTGTTTGTGTGTTGTGTTTTTGCAGTGTAACCATCACTGCTCCCAACAAACTCAATAAGTGTTTTCATCCCTGTTGTTACTTGTACATCCCTTTCTTAGCATAGTTTTTTCACTTCTTGTAAATAGTTTGTTGTTGTTTTTTAACGCACATATGCACATGCACCTGTCCAGGGTGTACCCTGCCTCTCACCCAATAACCGCTGGAGAAAGGCACCAGCTCCCCGTTCGAGTAAATATTCCTGCAAGGATAAACGTGCAAGAAAATGGATGGATGGATGAATATACACATGCACATCTTGTACATTTTTCTTTCTTTAAATTTCCTGACTCAGCTGCACATTGCTTTTAATCAGAATATGGTATTTTTTATAACTGTACGGTGTTTTTTTCTCTTATATTGTAAATTTGCTCCTTACTATACAGTCTTTTATTCTTATTTTCCTTGTGAGATTTAAATATTTAAACATTTTTCTCACTAAGACAAGCAGTGGGTTGATTACCAGTTCTTAAGTTGTCCTGACCTCCATCAGTTTGAATAACTGTATATCATATGCATATGGCATGTACAGCTGCATACAACTTTGTTGATTCTCCAATAAATATATGTAAAACCGTAAAAGTAAAACGTATCTTTTATTGTAATAGTAATTATAATTATAGTAAAACTACATTGATAATACTGAATCTCACATTGACAAGTGCAGAAAATCTGACACAAACTACAGGTTGGTTTGGTGTGAGTTAGTGGATGAATATATGGAAAGCATATCATGCTAGCTCAAATAACGTGGGGAATATGTGATGCTGTGGGCCTGTTTCCTCTCCAGCCTTGGGAACCTTGTTTGACTGTATGGTGTCATGAACTCTTTAAAATGCAAGATAGTTTATAGTCAAAAATGTAGGGCATTTTCCAGTAAATTGGACCATTGAGGGGGACTGTACAAAAAGGAAGCGGTCTCTGTTCCAACCTTGGGAAATGCTAAAAGAGAAGACTAAGTGTTGGTGTTATAGCAAAGAGGGCTATACAAAGTTTTCCAAGCAGAGAACCTATAATATGACCATCAATTATTTTGCTAAAAACAATTATTTCTAAAAAATGTTTTTTTTTTACCCATTGAATAAATGTTCTAAAATTTAAATTGATTTTGTGTAGGATTTTTGATTATTTTAAGACTTTATATATATATATATATATATATATATATATATATATATATATATATATATATATATATATATATATATATATATATATATATATATAAAACAGTGTCAGGTTTTGCAGTCTCGGGCGACTGTTTGGTCTACCAGGAGTTGGTGTTTGGCTCCTCTGGTATTTATGCCGATGCCCTTCTGTGCTGTACTCATGTATTTATCCATGTGCCCACCTATCTTAGCTGCTATGATGCCTGACATGAGCTTCCATGTTGTAGAGAGACAGGTTATTGGCCGATAGTTGGATGGGACCGAACCCTTTGAGGGATCCTTCTGGATCAGGATTGTGCGCCCTTCAGTTAACTATTCAGGGTGAGTCCCACTTTGTAGCAGCTGGTTCATTTGAGCTGCCAGTCGCTCATGGAGGGCAGTGAGTTTCTTTAGCCAGTAGGCATGGATCATGTCAGGACCTGGTGCTGTCCAGTTTTTCATACCTGAGACTCTTTCTTGGACATCTGCCACTGTGATAGTTACTGGGGCTTGCTCAGGGAGGTTGCTGTGGTCATCTCGTAGAGAGATTAGCCACTGTGCATTGCTGTTGTGGGTCGCCTCCCTTTCCCATATGCCTTTCCAGTACTGTTGGGTCTCCAGCCTTGGTGGGTCTGCTCTGTTGTTATTACCCTGCCATTGAGAGTACACTTTAGCTGGTTGGGTGGAGAAGAGCCGGTTAATCCTCCTGGCTTCATTTTCTCTCGTGTACCTCTTTAGGCGACTGGCCAAGGCTTGGAGCCTTTGTTTGGCAGTTTCGAGCGCTTCAGGTATGGGCATCTGGCTGTACCGCTTGGGTACTGGTCTTTTGATTGCACCTCTTTGGAGGTCTGACAATTGGCTCACTTCCCTCCTTGTTACCTTGATTTTAGCCTCTAACCGTCTTTTCCATGGTGGGTATTGAATCTCATGGGTGCTCCTATAGCCGAGCATCTCAAGGATCACTGATGCTGAGTTGTACACCAGCTCATTGGTTTCCGTTATGGTGTTGGTAGGGATCGTTCTCAATGCTGCATTCACATCTTCAATGAGACTTTCTGATGGTACTTCACTCAGCCGTTGTAATTGGCATCGGGATTGCCTGGTGTTCATTCGGGCCACGATCCTACCTCTCAGGTCAGTTGCTGCCTCGTTCAGCTGTGATGGTTCGTTCATTATTGGGGCTGCATACCCAATCTCCGGGTGGGGAGTTGAAGCTAACTCCCCTCTGACCTGGCGTCCTGGCTCCCCCTTGCCGTAGCATTTGTGTTGTACCTCGTCTATCTCAAGTTGTGACAGCATTTGCCGTTTGCGGATGTTGGAACACTGAGCTACTAGTTGTTTGGCAGTTAGTGTTGAATGGGGATGTCGACGTAACCATTCCTCCCGCATTCTTTGCATGTAACCCCTCTGACTAGGGTTACTTGAGTAGTAGCATTCCAACAGATCCAAGTTTTCACCTCTCGCCCAATTCCGTCTTGTTCCAGTAACCCATTTTTCATGAAGGTGCCCTGGTTCCCCAGCACCTGACGCAGACCTTGTTTGACCGGGCGACGTCTGAGCCGGCATGGCGTGTATTCCTTTGTCACTCATCATGAGGTAGGCAGTAGCGCGTAGGATCTTGCCTAAGGACCCACACTGGATATCTGCTTTGAAAAAACATTTTGTTTAATTTTAGGTTATTTATCATTTGGAGGTATTTAGAGAGAACTGTTGCTGGTAAAGGTTGTATAAAGATCAACTCTTCTCTTTCGTTGCTCATGGAAAAGGAAACTTCTAAAACAATGTGATTAAAATCATCTCTTTGTGCTTTTGTAGAAGATGTAAAAAAAAACATGAGAACAATTTTAGCTTGGCATTAAATAAATGTTACAGTATATTTATTATACATGCTTTTTGTTCTGCTTTAGGGAATATATTTTTAACAAAATCAAAGTTTCAGGAAAATACATCACTCATGCGTGATTGTATTTGCTTAGTATTTGCATTTCTATGTCTCCTACCATTTTTTTTCTCCTTATATGCCTTCAGAGTTACTCTGAAAGGTCCCCATACAATGAAACAGGCCCATGAAAACATTTCAGACAAAATAATCTAGCTAAAACACAGAGCTAAACCTATCCAAACCCTGACCTGAACAGTGTGATCAGTATGTGATATAAAGGTCACATCCAGCCTGTGTTTGGGTGCCAGCTCGAACCAAACCGACATGTTGCCAAGGCAACTGCAAGTACCAGCCTGCACGTCAGGATCAGCTGACACTGATGTGAGATGACAAGATCACCCAGGGAGGATTGAGAGAGGGGATGAGAAAGGGAAATAAATTAAGAAACAGACTGAAGGTTTTATTTATTTATTTATTTATTTATTTATTATTTCTTTGCAGATCAGGTTAAAAAAAAAGAAAGAAATACGGAAGTGGCAGATAGATTATAATATAGCAGGGAGGGTTTTGTCCAGTTCTGAATTGATTAATTTTAAAATCCTTCCAACTCTGTTTTCATAAATACAGCCATGTAGATGTAGAGATTATGCAACTGAATGGGTGTTATTCCATCATAATCCTTCACTTGGTATTATAACTGAAACTTTCAAAGCAGTATAAAGTATACTTATTCTCTGTTTATTCTTTTTTTCTGTAAACCAACTTGTTTCCAAGAACTTAGGATTCCTCTTAAAATACCATCTGCAAATACATAAATAAGTAAACCCACTTGGTTTTGGATTGCATAAATACCACTTTATAAAAGCCAAGAAAGAAGATGTTTGAAATTATTAAGATGCAGTCATGCAGAGTAAAGCATTTAAATTGTCTTTTTTTTTTTTTTTTTTTAAGTAGCCCTGTTAATAAGAACATGACTTACATGCAGATTTTGAAAATTTAAGGTGAACAATGTTGATCCCAAAAAATAAATGAACCTTAATTTTAAAGGAATGTGTATAAATCTAGTGTTAGACCGTTTTCTTAGCTTCTTCTTTACTACATGTCATGGTGATTTTTCATATGGGCCATATTGGCAGTTGCCCAGGGCAGCATTAGGAATTGGGATATACAGAAAACAGATAAAAAACATAACTTTGAATAGTAACCTGAACAGCTCCCATTGCATATGCAATCAACGGGGAATTGGTGCCCCCATGTGTTGAGGAGGTGCCCCCTGCTTGATGCTGATAAAAAGACTGGGACACGTATTTTTGTAAAACTGCACTGCGTTTTATCCCACCTGAGATTCTTAAATGTCTTCCAGCAATCTGATTTGGGGGGGCAGCAGATAGTGGGGCTAACCCAGGGTGCCATTGATGTAATTCATGCCACTGCTTGTATAAGTGGTGTTCTACTCTCTCTGAGGAAATTTCTTTGAGGCAATCTACAATCTAATTTGACACTTATTTAATATATTCAAATATCAAATTTCTCTACCACCACTGTTTCTCAGCAGTCTGTTCATTATGTATCAGGGGATGTTGGTAAGGCATGAAATGATTCCTATGAAAACATTTCAAGCAGTTTTTCTCAGAAACCATGTTTGGAGCCATTGCTTCAGTCTTTCTTATTACTTTGCCTTCTTGGTGGTCAGTTGATAAGATTCTTCCTTTCTTTGGTTTTCTTTCACATAACAGTTACGAACCTAATCACTGCTATGTGAAAGCAGTGATTAGGTTCATAACTGCTATGTGGGTTCTGCCCACATGTCCTTGAAGATGAGTAAATGTGAAAAATGAACTTGTGAAACAACATGGAGCAGGTGAGCTGGGAGATGCTTTGAGACAGCATCACAGCTAAAACTGAGCACTCACGGGATTCCAGATAAAATATTTTTTCCATAGCTGTCTGAAAAGGATATAATGCTTTCCCATTAAATGATTGCTGAAGCTTTTCAGATTATGCTTATGTCACACAAACTTGCGTGCATACGTCAGTCTATCAGTCATGCAGTGTCTCTGGGGTCCATCCAGAACAGACAGAAGGCCAGCAGGAGCTCCAGTCAGCTTGTACTCATACATGTGTGTCTTTGTATCTGTTCGTATTAGACAAGGGACCACAGAAAGACTGGGGTTTGTTTGTTTGTTTGTTTGTTTGTTTGTTTGTTTGTTTGTTTGTTTGTTTGTTTGTTTGTTTGCAGGAGGATGCTCTTCTGTCTGCATTGATGTGTGTTTGTGTGGTCATGTGGAGACATAGCGAGAGTTTGCAGATAGAGATGTTATATAATCGTGTCATGATGGATCACCAGGTAGCCCTGGTGCTGTGTGTGTCTGTGGATTTGTCATGGCAAGCTCTATCACAGCAAATAGATTTGTGCACACAATAAAGACCCAAACGACAGGAAGGACTCATATTATCTGTGTTATAAATGTTTCTGCAGTTTATGGGTATGGTGTGAAACATTGCAGTGGTTTATTTTCCTTTCATATCAGTGAGCTGAAATTTGTTGTAAGCCATCTTTTTTAATTTGATGTACAATTGTACAATAAGTGTGCAATTTAGGCTCCCTGACAAAGAGAATTGCAGGGATCTGGTGGGAATCCCTCCATCTTGACTTCCCAGGGGTCATCTTACCATGTGGGATGATAATGTGCTCTCCCTCCCTGGTTCTTATGAGTTCATGCTGCAGAGGACGGCTGGTGCCTGCCCGGCATGTCAGGAGCTCTGGGGGGGTACTGGGTGGATTTGCTGCTGGATGCATGCCCTAGACCCAAAAAAACTGAGTTTAGCCTATTAGATTTGATGGTTCAAGCATGACCCTTTCTTACCTTCAAAGCAAATTTGAAGCAATAGCAAAAACTGTCTGTGCGCACACAAATCTTCATAAAAATTTTGTTGCTTTTTTCTACATGAAATATCCAAACTTTACCCCTTGAACAGCAAAATAGAAATCTTTTTTTTGGATCCCTAAATAGAGTGCATTTAAAAAACGTCATGTTGAGCTGTGCTGACAGCAAGTTCATCATTTAAAAATCAATACCACTTCAGTGTTCTCAAAAAGGCGAGCTTCACGCATGAATGTATCCATCTGAACTCATTCAGACACTAATCTGTATGTATTTCAATGTATTAATTATAGATCCATCCCATTGTCTGCATTTAAGGCAGTCAATCACAGGCCAGGCCACACTGGGATCAGCCAGGACCCAGAGGGCCACCAAGACATATCGTCATATTCAATAAATTAGAATATGTTTTTAATTAAGCTTGTTGTCAGAATGAAAACATCTACTTAAAATAACGCTTAAGCGGGTATTAATCATACTTTTTACACATTTCATCTACATGTTAGCAGCTTATTCATGTGAGCACATTCTTAGATTTTTGTATAAACACTCATGCTCACAAAGCAGCGACACCACCATATATGGAGTCTTATATAACCACAGTATATACACACACTGGGAAATAGGAACAAAGCAGACAGAAACCAGGGAGAGATGCGGAGAAGCCATAAATTGTGTTATCTTTGTGTGTTTGTGTCTGATGGATTGTTAAACAACAGGAGGAGATTGGCTGTGCACCAACATCTGTGTGTGTGTGTGTGTGTGTGTGTGTGTGTGTGTGTGTGTGTGTGTGTGTGTGTGTGTGTGTGTGTGTGTGTTCCTGTCGGCATGCAGATGTAAAGGTGACATTGATTAGTCTTTGAGGATAAGGTGTTCCTCTTCTCTCCTCATGTCTTTTACCTCTTCTTCTCTAACCTTTAACTTCCTGTTCTCAAGGCTAAATGTGTCAATATTTCCTTTTTCTTTCCGTTACCAGTTTTGCTCATCTCAAACTAGCCTCTGTCTCCTTCTTACCTTTATCTCTCCTTCTTTCATCATCTATTTTCTGCCTTTCCTTTTGTCCTTCTTTTATTGTATCTTCTCATCACACCTAAGAAGGTTTTTTCAATTTATCTAAAACACAAGATGAGCCATTTTCTTTAAGTCCTTAGGAAACTGTCCTTCATGGGATTGGTTTTTCCTTTGAGAAACAAGACTGTTGTGGGACATAACCAACTGCAGCAGGGTGAATCGGCTGCTTTTCAGTCAGGAGAGAGGAGAACAGCTTTGGTTAATGGGAGAAAGGAAGAGATTTGATTTTTAAGAAAAATGTGTTCAGCGTGTTGTCTTGGTTGTGGAGATCAACATGTTTCTAATAGATGGTGTTAACATTTAAAACTAGCCCTCCTACATATTCATTTTCTGCATCTATAAAGTGTTGACACCTTTTAATGTGTGAGCCAACCCTTTCATGTCACTGTTCTATGCTCTACAGCTGCATGTTGCCATTTACTGCTTAACTGATGAATAAAAAAAAATCAATCAAACATTAATTAGTCATAAACAAAGTAAGTCAGATCACAAAAGTAGGTTGCAGAATTTGTGCATTGATAGCCTGGGAATCATTGTAGTATATAAACATGACTTTTAATATGAAATTTGAGCCTTTATTGTGAAAACACTTTCTTCTTAAGCAGCCAAACTTCCACCTAAGTGGAGAAGGAAAGAATTGTCTTAACACTCTGCTCTCCACCACTTCTGCTACCACTGGAAAATAGATTGAGCATATTCCCAGCTCTCTTCAGCTCTTGCTACTTGATGGAGTGGGTGGGTGGGATTTTGGGGACAAAATCTTGCACCAGCTGTTTTGTTGGGTGAGAACAACTCCTGGCTAATGGGCTCTCACCAACCAAGGTTTCCCTCCAAAAGTGCAGCCATCTCTCTGTTTTGTTTTCATTAGCAGCACAAGCCTGGATTTCATATTCTCAATCGCCAGTCCAGCTACTTGAGAAACAAAGGCTGAGTTAGGTCTGAAATAAATTCTTCACAGACGTAAGGTAACCATGTTCCTTCTTCAAAGACAAAAAGAAACAAACTGCAGCGAGAGACCTGACAGAAGAAGATTGCCATATCTTTCCCGTCAATCAGAAAGATGAGTTTAAACCAAGAAGCAAACATATCCTCCACACCAGTGACAAAAAAATTTAAGCGGGCACAATATAGCATTAATGCTAAGCACAGGGTTAAGCACTGGACTTGAAAACTTTAGTTCAACATGCTTTTAATTTGAGTGATATAATGTTTTATGATTGATGGAGACTATTGCAGGATATAACCAGCTGTATCAGGATGATTCATTTGTTTTTCAGTCAGGAGTGAAGAAGGCAGTTTTGTTTAATGGGAGAAATGAAGAGATTTGATTTCTAAGAAAAATGTGCTCAGTGGGTTGTCTTGATATTTTGATGGGTGGCAACAGATGTGAAGGACATTTCATGCCTAACTGACCATCCTGTGTTTAACCACATTACAGAGAGAAATTTCCTTTCTCCTGAAACTTCCAGGGAGATTAAAATCTCCCACCTCAATTATTTGTTACAGGCACAATAGTCATCTTGCAAAATAATCAGACTGACCACATGACGATAACAGCCATTTTAAAAAATCTTTGTCTCTGTGTATTTACTGTATATGTAACATTTAATACAACAGATTTTAATCATTTTCTGACTTTAACAACTTTTATAATACTTTTTAAAGATTTGATTTATCATAGATTGTGTTTGGCCTGACAGTTGCTGCTTCAAAATTCAAATCTTCATCTGTGTGCACATTAGATGTTATTTCGGTGCAGACTGACGCATACAGATCAACAGGCATTTGAGACTGATACTATTAATGTTCATGACTTGCTCCCAGTTTCCAGGTAGTGCCACAAGAAATACATTTTAATAATAGTTTAATAATAATTGATAGTTCTCTGTAGATATTTAATAATATTTGGTGATAAATTAACTTAAATCAGCACAACATGTTACAGGTGCTCCTGTGAGGCATTTCTCTGGCAATGGGAAGGTGGGAGATTTGAGGCTGAGAGCAACCTTGTTTTTCAATTTTAATATTAGTTATCAAATTTTTAAGTTGAATTTCTTTGTAATAATATTTTATCCATCGGTCCATCTATCCATTTTCTAAAGCCTATCTCACATCGAGATGAGAGATCAACAGGCCCAAAAGGGAAACCCAGACAAATCTATCTCCAGCTGATTAAAAGGGATCCCAAGGCATTCCCAAGCCAGAGGGGATTTACATTCCCTTAAGAGGTTTCTAGCAATCACCATTTTCCAGCTGAGAAGCATGTTCTCAGACTTAAAAGTGGGACTGTCCTCCTGGTTGAATTACACTCAGCTTCGGACAGCTTTATTGCATGTCAAAGGTCATGGCTTGAGTACACTAAGAGAACCACATTATCTGCTAAAAGCAACGATAGGACCCAGAGGTTTCCAAACCAAACACCAACCTCTCCATAACCATAACTTCAGATCTTGTCCATGAACAATTCTTTTGCCATAGAAAACAAATTTCTCACATGTACAATGCTAGAATGATCAACTTTCAGGAAACGATAGACTGTAACACAGTTTTAAAAATGTACATAATAATCAAGTGTACTTTCTTTTATTTAGTTTGACTTAGAAAATGTGGAGGTGAAGAATTGCATTTAGGCATCTACATATAAGTAGTTGTTTTTTTGTTATCTGTCTTTTGATTACAAAATAGTGTATGTGTGTATGCGACTCTATATGTTACATTCTGTGTGTATTTGTGCCTAGCTCTACATGTGAGTTAATGAGCTCAGCCTTTCTTCTGCAGACTGAATACCAATTATACATTGGGAATTTCCCAGGAGACTGCAGGTCAGTTTTTTCCTACCTTTTTTCAACTTCATCATTACCTCTGTGTGAAAGAGCAACAAAGAATACAAAAATCAGGGAAAGAACATTTCATATGAAAGATACTAACTTACTTCTTAAAAACCGTTAAAAACAGGTGTTTCAAATTGCCTATGAGGGATTTCCAGTTGGAAGCAACACACAGTAAGATTGGGTTTAGATCAGTCCCATCTCATTTTGGATCAAGCCATTCTCCAGTTCATTCTAATGTTGTTAAATCTGTTGGAAAAAAGATCACCTCAAGATCTCAAGGTCAACACCATTACTAAGCAATTAGCCCAGCGAAAGGGTCTGCTGATGGTTGAATACAGAGCTCCTTCAACCAGCTGGAGGTGAAGTTTGACCGGGTTCGATTAGCAGTTGTTAAGCATGGCAAACATTTCATTCTCTTTTAATCTAAATCTTCAATTCACATTGCATAATGCCACATCAGTACTTATGCTTTGCATATGGGGCAACAAATATCTGCCCCATATTCCCTCTTATCATGGCCAAAACTTCACCATGGTAAGAGGGAATTTTCCTTTTCCAGTTTCCGTGCTCACCACAACACTAAGACAGCCCTCGTCAAAGTGTTCAATGATATCCACACAAATACAGACTGTGGAAGAACCATAGTGTTGGTTCTGTTGCACCTCAGCGCAGCATTTGACACTGTTGACTATGATGTATTATTAAAGCAACTGGGGAGCTGGGTCAGACTCTCTGGTACGTTACTTAATTGGTTTGAATCCTACCTTAAGAACAAGGATTTTTTTGTTTCAATATGCAGCTTCTCATCGGAGCAGACAGAAGACACATGTGGAGTACCCCAAGGTTCAATCCTGGGACCCCTCCTATTTAATATCTACATGCTCCCACTAAGTCAGATTATAACAAGTAATAAGATTAGCTACCATAACTACACAGATGATACACAGCTCTACTTTGTGTCACCAGGTGTCACCAGCTGACTTCGAACCCAAGCACTGAACAGATGCTTAGAACAAATCAATGCGTGGATGTTTCATAACTCTATTCAGCTGAACAGAAACAAAACTGAAGTTATTATCTTTGACCTAAAGAGGAACAATTTAGAGTCAGCATGCAGCTTCAGTTATTACAGCTAGAAACTAGTGATCAGGCCCAAAATCTGGGTATAGTGATGGACTCAAACCTGAACCTTCAGAAACACATAAAGGCAGTTACAAAGTCAGCCTTTTATCACCTGAAGAACATTTCCAGGATTAAAGGACTAATGTCCCAAAAATATCTAGAGAAACTCATCCATGCGTTTATCTTTAGTTGCATTGATTATTGTAACAGTGTCTTCATAGGTCTGCCCAAAAAGTCAATCAGCTGTCTGATTGGCAGCCAACACACTGAGTTCCTTTAAATCAAGGCTAAAAACCCACCTGTTTAGAGCTGCCTTTGACTAGTAGTAAGTGGAACATTGATCAATATTTTTGAATTATATTTGCTTGATGATATTTGCTTGATGATCTTTATGATTTTGCTGTATACTTTCTCAATGATATTGATGATTTTGATGTATACATGATTTATGTTTTTACAATGTAAAGCACTTTGAACTGCCTTGCTGCTGAAATGTGCTATACAAATAAACTTGGCTTGACTTTTCTTTGAAGTGCATCAGATCTTTTCTTAACATTTTCGAGCTTGCTTTTAAAGGTGTATAAATGATCAAGGCTGTTACTTTGGGATTCAATGAAAACTTACCTTTGAGAATACATCACCTCATAGATAGCTACTATAAAGAGATTTTTTAAAAAATTAAGAATTATCCAGTAAAATAAATAATCATTACAAACAAACTAAAAAAATATGAAGAAAACATATTGAACTAGCAACTCCAGAGTGGAAAACTCTTAGCAAGCAGCTAAGGAATTTAAAGATAAGTCAGTGCATATGTAATATTAATTTGGATGCTGGGTCCACTAATGAACCTGTCAAAATTTATGATGCCTTCAGGGAAAACAGTTTGAAGCTGTACTTTTCTAAATCAGCTAAAAAATTATTCTCATTCTTTGTTTGGTTTCATTTGATTCATTCATACAGGAAACACTTCCAGCTTCTTGCTGTGATGCACAGATAACTAATACCTAATAGAGTTTCCTTCATATTTCACCTGTGAAGATTAAATTTTAGCCTAGGTGCTTGAACGAAGGGTTAGAGGTTCTGCCAACATTTCTATCTGAAGTTCAGTCAACTTTTGTGTGTATAGTCCATAAGTTGTTTCTCTAGGCACAGAGATTGCAGTTAACCATGTGGAGTAGAGCTATCTGCTTGCTGCACAAGAAAAATATAAAATGGTACATCATTGATTACATACCTGTATTTGTCTTCTGTTAAACTTATTTCAAAAATCAAAACCTTTCCATTATTAATGAGGTATGCAACAAGGTTCCCCTATTAGTCCTCTCTTGTTTGATCCTTTTAATAAAATCCTGGCAATGCCCCTCCTGTATGGGGTAGTTTCCTAAACATTTGTGTCATTACTTAACCAGTTTATTTACTTTTCAGGCAATTCATTTAGATTGCAGAGAATTTATGATGAATAAAGAAGCACTTAAATTGTGTTAATTTGACTTTCCCTTTAAAACAGTAAAACAGCAGTTTGCCTATTTGAAAACCACAATGACAGGACTTCTCAAAGAAAACATTTTTGCATCACTTATTTATACCGTTTCAATAGTTCACTTGAATTTCATCAAATTGAGTAGGCCTACTCTTTCTAAGTAGCAGTGGAAGTGGATTCAGTCTGGAGCATTTCCCTGGCATATTACATTTATTCTTCTCTTTCTCAAGAAAAGCAAAGAAAATCTCAACTTGCACTGGCTAATGACTTTGCTCTCAGAAGAAATGTTGAATGATGCATTAATGATTAACTGAAGCTGGTAAATTTTTAAAATTTGTCCCTTAAAGTATTCATTGTTCTAATGCTCTGCTGCTGACAGGTGCTGTGTAACTTTCTTCCCCATGATTTGTGCATACATGCTTAGTATGTGTTCTGTGGGCATATTTACAAGCTCCTGTGGTACAAATATGCCTGGGAGCATACATATATTTTTATTGAATGTCAAAGAATTGCTGTGGACAGCTGGTTTCCTTATGAATACCTTCTGGCATCACCTTTAGCAGTAATGTAGGTTTGATTATGTTTTCATAAGAATGTACATCGTACATTTGAAACAAATGGTACCAAAATAATTTTTAGAATATCCGTAATTTTAGATTTTGTTGTAAACAAAAAAATGCACATTAGGGAACAGAAAGTTAAAATAAAACATCAACAAAATGAAAAATAAAATAAAAAAACAAAAAACACAAGATTTAGCATAAAGAAAAACAACACATGCACTAAAAATGTATTTCTGCAAATAGCTGCAGAATCTTAGAAACCTCAAATTTGTTATCCAAAGGCAACTTTATATTGAAGTTTTTCATCAAGAAGTAAGTAAAACTTTATCTATATAGCACCTTTCAAGATATAAAAATCACAAAGTGTTTCACAAGACCCAATAATGCATAAAAAGGAGAATTTAAGAAAAAGCAGATTCAAAAATAAATGTTTTTAACTGTTTTTTAAAAACACACCACAAAGTCCACCAATCCAAAGTCGCTGTTTCCATCTGTCTTCATCTTAGTATATCGGAACCATCAGCAGACCCTGATCACAGGACCTCAATGACCTGCCAGGGATATATGGGTACAGAAGTCCTCTCATATAGTCTGGGGCCTGTCCGGTAAGAACTTTCCATGTCAATAAAATAATCTTAAATTTCACTTTAAAATAAACTGGAAGGCAGTATAGTTGCATCATGAATGGAGTTGTTTTTGTTTATTTTAGAATCGACAATGCACTTTTCAGAATATGCCAGAATTACGTACTACAACTACGTCTAAGAGGTACAACAAGGTCCCCTCTCACAGTAGCTCTGGTGGTCCTTAAAGAGAGCAATGTGAAAAGTTCTTCAGGTGGAGGAGGTGCAAGACAATGCAAAATTTTAAAGTCCAGACAGAGACCTGCAACCATTATTCTATTTTCATATGATATCATACATGAAAAAACTGGTAAACATTTAGACTTTTGAACGCTTTTAAGTTTGCTCTGGTTTAAGGGGAAACGCCATTTATAACATAGTGGTATAAATCATGTAGCGTGAATTCTGGCTAGGTTGGCGATCTGATCAAACCAACAAACACCTCAGGGGGGAGAAAGTATTGGTCAGTTTCTAAGCTTGCTATTTACATTTTTTTAAAATACCACTGCCTATGAGCCCCAACTAGGTGTGCTTCTTCCACAGACAAATTAGCACAACTTGAAAAAGTAGAAGCCATGGCTATATTGGCAAAACAACTTGGGAAAACAATAGCAGTCATTCCGTTCAATACTCCCATCCCTCATTTCCGCCATCCATCACGGTGCCTCAACATGATTAAGTGACATAGTTGCAAAGGGTCGATAGAGTTTAGTTTGGCAATACTTCTCAGATGATGAAAACAAAAGTGAACCAAAGACTTGTCATGTGCATCCAAAGTAAAACCAGAATTAATGTTTATGCCTGGGTTCCCAACAGAGGATTTTGTCAAAGAAACAAGAGGTCCAAGTGTCTTCTTTATCCCACACAAGAACAGCTGAGAAAGTTTTAGCTTTTGAACACTCAAAATGCAAAAACTGGCACATGTATAAATTTATAAGCTTGCACCAGTAGTTTTTCGCAGTAATAGGTACACAGGCCTCAAATGCAAACAAGACAGAGGGGAAGGTTTACAGAATAGGTGTGTTGCAGTGACATCTAGATCTCTGTTTCAAAGTATAAACAACATCTGACATTGTTGTTGAGATTTGGGATATAAATGTTTGTGGATAATATTTATAGCTGTGAACCAAAATCAGCAAGTTGCATTGTTGAAACTTTTCTTCACTAAAAACATTTGGAACTTAAAATAATTTGAATTGAGTTCTGTTCAAAGGTTATAACCAATCAATAGTTTACCAGCAGTGAATTCATTTCCAATTAGCAACTAGTCAGATAAAGACCAAAAGAAACAAAAAGACTTGTGATAAAACAACTCAAACTGAAAAGTTGTGATAGCTGTTCATTTAAACACTGTCTTGAACCTTTACTCTACTGTCACACTATCTGCTCCTTAAGTGCCCTCTGAGTGCCAACAGTTTCAAACTCCAAGATGAAAGATGAAGAAAGTGTTTTCTCATCTTTGAGTTGTTATATTGCTGAAAATACATTTATATTCTGTACATAAAAATCTGCAACTGAATCAAATTTCTGATGTTTTGCTTTCTTCTGCTTTCATGTCAAAATGTTGAATCCTTTTCCACATATTTAATGTACTAGATAACCTTTTTTCTAGCAGCACTCAATGAAAAGACCTTTAAAAAATTAATATCATTCTTTGATGATAACCTGCTTAGAAGATTTTCCAGTTAGATATATTAAGACGTTGAAGATGTCTGCTGAAATTTAGATATGGAGGAGTTACCTTGGAGATTTTCCCTTTACTTTCTCTCACCACATGATCATTTCTTTCCTTAAATGCAGCAAAAAGATAATTGTCTTTTAATGATGACTCATTATTTTTCCAGATTTCTTTGCTGACCTCTGAGATGCAGTCTTGGGCAAGGATGTCTAATCATGGCTTTTATTATTTGAAAGAAATATCATGTTTAAAGATCCAAAATAGAGAGTTTCTCTGTTGAGATGGCATTTTAAGAGCTTCTTCTTGTGCATTTATAAAAGCAAATCCTGTCTGAGATATACATTTAAACATCTAATCCATGTGTGCATAGTCAATGACAGGAAATGCTTCTTGCCCTGAACAGCAATTTCAGACAGATCAATAAAGTCATACTTAGAGCCTTTCCACACAGCAATATTCAATAGGCTGTCATATCCATGCTTATAAATTTATTATTTATCACCATGAATTTAGTTGTCCTCCCATATTTTTAAATATATCCAACTAAATCACAGAGATGCTTCATTAAGAAAGATACTATGTCTTCAAAAAAAAGCTTAAAACTTGAGTAATAATGTTGTATTGATGCGTATTTGACCATCACCTCATAATGTAATTGTTGGCCTTCATGGGTAAGTTGCAGTGCACAGTAATATTTTTAGTCCTTATTTAAAATAGTCATCAAGTTATCGCACATCTCACGTCTTCAGGCAGTTGGTTCCAGAGGGGAGGAACATTGGAACTAAAAGATGCCTCACCTAGTTTTGTCATCATCCTGGCAACGCAGAGTGTAGAGATATCTTATGACCTGATGGGTCTAAATGGTTTATACTTAAACAGGAAATCAGAAATGTATTTATTTCCAAGACCATTCAGAACTTTATAGACCATCAGCAATCTTTCTTGGCCTGGGCTCTGAAAGCAGCATTTTGCATGAGATGCCTGATTAATCAAATGCTGCAGAAGCCTGTCACTGACTCATTCATTTCAGTCAGTGTGTAGCAGCAGGGAAACACAGAAAACATGCAGGACAGTTAGCTCTGAGGACCAGGATTGGGGCCATCTGCTCTAACTTACTTAAAATAAAAGCATGCACCAGTTTTCAGCATCTTGTTTTGATAAGAAGCACTTTATTTTTGCTTTATTTATTTATTGACAGACATCATTTGGTTGTTAAAGTTCAGGTCCATGATAACATCCAGGTTTTATTACTTGCTCTGTGGTCTTGATGTCCAACCTGGCAGTTTTGGGACCAAAAACAGGTTTGTTCTTTCTACTTGGAGCTCTGACCCATCATTTCATGAATATTTTAGACACACTGGCTTAGAGACTGTAATGGACCGTTATGGAGTCAGTGGCAAATGTAAATAACTTTTGCAACATTTTGTGACTTCCAAATCCTTGATTGTTAAATCTGCCACTTGTACACCTATAACTTTACCAAATCATCAAAAAAGCAAATTGTCAGACATAAAACAAACACATAATGAACTCAACCATGGAAACATGAAAGCCTTTTTTACATCCAGAAATATTGCATGTATTGATAAAAAGAAAACTGATATTCTATTGACATGTTTGAGTTTAATAATGGTATGTATTTCTGTATAGCTTAAGTTAAATAAATTACACACTAAACAATTGTTTTATCATAGACTGCTTTATAAGAATGTAACTTTCTATAATGATTGTTTTTATTAACTTTACCCTGAAAATTGTGAGCTAAAACTTTTAGCTAGTTTGTTCCATCAGAAGTATAGCAGAGAAAACGTTGCATCCATCTTACAGTTTATAATTAGTTTGAGGCAGTCGCCTGCCTAAACAGGAAATGTGCTGTGCTGAGTAACCTTTAAAAATGCAGTTTTTTACAACAAAGATGGGCAGATGCCTTAAAGGTGAGTAATTCAGACTGTGTATTTGTTAACATCTATTTCATATGTAAACAACTGAGAAAAGATACAAAAGACTGATGTGTCATCAACTTTGGTGCTATTGGCAGAATTATTGACATTGTCTGTTGATATAATTCTGCGGTTGGCAAAGGATACAAACAGATTTTCACTTCTAAAAATAGCAAACAGTCTGGATCAACAACAGAGTGAGCCAAAACTTGATTTGTCAGAGGTCTAATGTGGGAGACAAACCAGTCACATAACATATAATGAATAAAACATTTGGTGATGATGTATTAGCATTTGTTTTAGGATAAGATTTTATCCAAACACTTATCTTAACAAATTTTTTTGATTACTGGATCTTTAATAAACAATTGATCCTGGTGAAGGTGTGTGTTCAATTCCCCATCTTGGCCCAATTGCTGCATGTCTTCCCCTGCTCACTCCTGTCAATTTACTGTTCACTAAAGGCCACTAGTGCCAAAATAATTTTTTTTAAAATCCTATCCAAAGAGTAGGTAGATACTGCTGCCTATAACAGTTTTGGACTGCTAAGTATACCTAAAATTGTGATTAATTATTATATTGAATGACACAATTATTTCCAATAAAGATATTGGACAACCATTTTAGATGCTTACACAGTCCCATGAAAAAGTATTTCAAAGACAAAGATAACCAGAGTAAATACAAAAAAAGCTTTCAAATGATCATTTCATTAATCATTTTGACAATTTTTGCGACTGCAAAAGTCACTGGAGATCAAAAAATGTTTGATTTTAAGTTTTGAAAACAGTGATGCTGTCGTTCCACCTCATCAGATACCCCTGAGTATTGTTTGGTTGAAAAGATGTGTAAAAAAGAAAAAGGATTTCCCTCAATGTCGTTGAAAAGTGAAAAGACGATCACATTAAAAGAAAAAAAAAAACATCGATGAACGTTTAAATGACGTTGAAAAGTTGTTAGGGTTGGGATGCATTAGCAAAGTTTTGACAGACCATACAGACTAAAAGGTACATTTTGAAGGTATATCTTGTTCTGAACTGTTACAATGACACTTCGTTTTCTGGTATTATTACTAGTTTGGTCAGGTATTTGTTTTTGAGAAGTATTTACAATAATCTATGACATTAGCATCAAGTGTGTGCAGATGGCTTTGTCAGCTGAAAGGAAACAGTGAACACAGGAGAGTAAACATAGAAAGGGTCAGTTTGGTGTGAAAGCAGCAATCATACATAAATCTGCACCATTTGTTTCAGCTTAACTAGCGCAGAAGTCCAGAAACAATAATCAAATGGTGGCAAAAAATATGATAGAATAACAGGATGAGCCAGTTCAACCTGGGTGAACCAGAAGGAGAATATAGACCCCGGAGAGGTGATCTGTAAAAGCACACAGATGGAGTATAATTACTTTACTCAAAGAGGGAGCAATTGAGTCGGGACCGAAAGAACAGAGGCAATATAGAGCTGAACACAACCTAAACACAAAGACAAGAAACCAGAGAACAGAACACAACTAAACATGAGTGACTAGAATGCAAAGATAAAATCAGACAGATTAACCCAATTAAAAGAAGAAACAAACTGAAAAACTCTAAATGAGACCAAAACAAAAGGTACTGAATACTTATGCAAGAACACAAAGTCCTAATCATCATGGCAGCAACATGTCGTTTGCATTATCAGTGCACTCTGTAGCCTTTCCGCTTTCAGATTTTGTATGGCTCCATAGTCGTCAAGCTTTTGTTCATTTAGTTGCATGTTTGCTTCATTCTTGCCAAGCACTTGGTTCTAGAGCCTGCAGAATCCAGCGGGTAAAGATTAGCATGACATTTTGTATCCCACAGGATGAACATCCTGTGATCCCCTGACGTTTCCTTTCTCCCCACCAACAAATTAAACTCTCTATAAACCCAGGCTGGTGGAAAAAAATGTATGTAAAATACTCAAGGATCACTAAGTTTGCTCCTCAAACCATTGCATTCTTGTTAGTGGTTCTTAATCTCAAGACATCTCAATCTCCATTGTAAATCTAATTGAATAACATCCAACTCAAAACAGTTATAATACTGTTTACACTCAGTCATTCTAATTTAATATAATCCATTGAAGAATGCTCAGGTTTAAACTTGAATTGATTCAAATAAACATAAGATTAACAGGATGACTTTTAAAAAACTTTTCACTTTATTTTTAACACATTTGGGAAAATAACCAAAAAATGGCAAATATGACAATGGCAAATATGATGAAAGTTTAATGAATACAGCTCAGAGCTTGGAGATACACAGTATGTTAAAGAATATATTTTTAATTTACTTAAAGTTTGGGCATATTAATTTTGTGTTTCATTGTTTTTTTTTTTTTCATAGGGACAATTTTTAGGTGCAAAAGTGACACTGCAAAACAGCTTTGCAGTGTCAATCGAGGCTTGTCCCATGCTGCCTGTAACAATACAGGTGTCTCAGCTCCACAAATAGCTTCCTTTTTTCTGGTGGTGTGACATTTTCAATTCAAAGGTTAGATGTTGCAGATGTTTCAGGATGTGTTCGTCCCATAGCTGAGGTTTATAACGCTCTGCTGCTCTGTGTCATCATCTGAGGTCATTATTTCAAGGTGATTCATGAAATTTGAAAAACAGATTGTAATCATGACTCTATGTGTTCATGCTTGGCTTGGATGTGTGATCAGTTGTGAAAACAGTTGGATGCAAATACTATAACAAGTCAAAAGCATAATATTTTCTAAAAAAATATGCCTTTTTCTGAGAGTAGGTAAATAGTAGCAGTAAATTAAGCATAATATGCAGAGCCCTCAGAGAGATTTTCCCATTTTTATCATTTTTAGAAAATTAATTGTATTGAATTAGAGTGAACACAAACTAACAACCTGAGTCTGTTTTTACAAAAAGAAGAACAAAATGTCGACTTTTATTTTAATACTAAAAGAAACAATAAATCAGCACAGAAACTGTATTTAGTGCTTTAAAAAAAGTGCTAAAAACCAAGTAAACTCATCTCATTAAAATGTTAAATATTGTTTTACTCTCCAGATTCTGGTGTCCTAAAATAGCAGAGTTTTGAGACAGGGTGTTGTGTTAGTTCATATTCTCTGCTGATCTTAAACCCAAGTAATTCCATTTAGTGTTGCTGGATTACAACCAGATGAGAGGCAGGGTACACCCTGGACAGGTCAAGTAGAAAATAGCTCCACTGAAATCTCTTTGCCATGCCAGTAATGTTGAAAGCCATCAGAACCATTTAAATGATTTTTTTTTTTTCTCATCAGAGAATAAAACTTTTTTCCAGTGTCCCATGGTTGGTGCCCCCTTGTAAAGTCCAGCCTGGCAAATTTGTGGTGTGGGAGGATATGTGCCCTTTAAAGGTGATTTTTCTTGCCCTTCTCTGACAGATCCTGTGTTATGGTTATTGGGCTTCCATCAGCATTAGTAGAGGTCTCATTTTGGATCCAGGATCTGTCTGTGTCTTTATGGAAAGCCCAGCGCAGATGAAGTGCAAACCCACTCAGGATCCTTCTATTTAAAAGGACTGCCCTCTTGCATCAGACCTCGGTAGCAAAGGCGCCTTGCAAGATATCTTGATTGTGCATTTCAACAATACCTTCAAATACAGAAGAACTTTTTACCTTTGCTTGTCTAAAAGAAAATGACATAAAAGCCAGATTTGTGTGCAACTTTGGATTTTTTAAGGCAATGGTTTTAAATTTTTCATCAGCTAATGGACAGTCTGTTTGAGTTAGAATGCTAAAATGTAGTTTTCAATAGTTTGCACACATGCATGTTGTTGTTTCTTGCTCCTGTTTTGTCTTTTTGCATTTTGAAGGTGTATTTACAACCTGGTTATTACCCTCTAACATGGAATGCAAGTTCTTTGAATTTCTTCCCTGGTCTTAAGATTTTGACCAGGAGTGTATTGTTACTTGGGTCTTTGTTGAGCTGTTCTGATCAGACAAGGTTTTATTCTCTTAAACACATGCAAAGCTTTGCAACTAATTAGCACTCAACATGGTTCACCTTTGAGTCATTTGAGATTATCATGAAACAATGAAAACACTGGACTTTTTTCATTGACGTATGGAAGTGCAAACTCATATACTTCTATACTAACAACCTCAAATACTTGAATCTTCAGTCTGAAGAGCAACAGTAACTCCTTTAAGGACATTCCAGCCTAGTTTGGGTAAAAACTGGGCCGTGGCCTCAGAAATTCATTTTATATAGAAAGTAGAACTCACAGTCTTCATTATTGGCCCATTTTCAATTTTGTTTATTCAGCCAAGTTTAACCTAAATTATTACATTGTGTAATGTGTTCAGGTGTCATAAGAGAAAACTATCCACACAGCAGTGAAACTGAGGCAAATGGTAGATTTTTTTTTTTTTTTTTTTTTTTTAATTTGTTTCTAGAGATCACCAGATTAAGAATGACAAATATATTGTTTAAATGTTAAAATCTTGGGATATACTTCCCTAGCAGTTTCATGAGAATAGTTTCTTACCAGTCATTCAGGGTAAGAGCTCTTTCAGTTTTAAAAATGACCAGACTTTTCTCTTTAAACACAGAAACCTTAGTGGATGTGAAAAATGCAAACACATATGAAACATTAAAATTTTGCAAATTTAACTTGCATTGCTGGTGCTCTCCCTGTAGCTGTGCTTCAGCTCTGACTCTAAAGCCCCTCTGGTAGATTAGGTTGTTCCTCACACATGGATAATTACTATCACAATGATTTAAGATAAGAGGCAACTTCTTGTTCTTCACTGGGGAGAGTGTTAAAACAAAACAAAGTGTAGACCCCTCTGCATTTGCAGGGGTTAGAGACCACAGCCGCCCATAAGTAGCTGAAATCTGCAAAGACTTGAGACCCCCCTGTAAAAACGCTTATACCTGCCTATTTCAATAGTTCAAACACTAAATATACCTCAATATGCATTAATATGTATAGTTTTGTGTCATTTTTACCTTGACTTTATATTGATCCTCATACTACACTACATTTTTGCTTTATTGCTGCAATTAATTACCTGTATACAAATAATTTGAATTAAAATTAGACTTAAGTTTCATTTTAATCTTGCATTATTCTTTTAAGTCTTTAAAATTTTAGTGTTAATACCCTTATTAGGATTTCAGAATTTATGCCACTTTGAATTTCATGTCTGCTCCTGTATCTCCTCCTCATCGTCTTAACTACACATTGCTGATTGTTCAGCTTGTTTTGTTTAGGTCATTATTGTTTTGTTTTTCTTTTTGTTGTTTGTTTGTTTTAACTGGATCCTGTTTTTATCTTTTAATAGCACATTGTGTCGTTTAAAGCCAAAATGTTTCTGTAAATGGTAAATGGAAAGGCCCAGTGAGCTCATACAGATCAGTACATCAACAAAAAAAACTGTTGGAATTAAGACAGATGTGAATAAAGTAATGGACGAAAGCATCAATAATCTGGATAATGTAAAGAGGTTGGCACAATGATAAAGGAATAGTTTAATTGTTAACTTTTGAAGGACAGCTTTATTTTCATCATGTTTTATTAGAAACATAGATTCTACCATTTTTAACACAACATTCCTTAGCATGGGCACAGGTTAGTAATTTAAGAACAGTCGGTTCTTATCTATTGTTTTCTATTGGAAAACAATGGAAGAAAGGGTTTAATTTGCACATTCACACAAACAGGAGCACTCTTCCACACCTTCAGTCATCTAACAAGTGATGAGCATCCAAAACACAAGAATAGCACTAATCCCCAGTTCTCCATGCTCTATAAATAACTGTTCTGTTCATGTTAATCTGAAGAGGCAAGCAGGAGCCTCAAAACCAGAGACTGGCGGTATATAAGAGAGCGCCTGTTTTACTGAAACATCTTACATTCCTGATTTTTTTTTTCCATTGCAGTTCCTACAATGAGTAATTTTATTTTGTTCACCTATGAAATGTGCACACACTTCAGAAAAATCATTAGCTAATTGAATATCTTAGTTTGAATGATAGAAACAACTTTCCATCCAAATACTGCGAGTATTAAAAAAAGAAATAAAGAATATGAATTTATTCCTAATATGAATATTGAACTAAATCACCTACACCAAGATACAAACAACTGTCTTTTATGTTAACATTAGTTTCTGACCATAAGTGTACAAGGGGCATAGAGGACACTGGCCTACCTGCTGCATCTCATCCTTTAGTACCTGGACTCTTCATCTCACTTTGTTACAGTCCTGTTGATGGATTTCAGTTCCACCCTTAATGCCCTTAAGTTCCAACCCTTAACACAAGTTAACCAGCTCAACCTTTCCCTCCCTATGATCCATCTCATCTGAGATTTTTCAAGTGGCGGGCTGCAAGTGGTGTGGGTGGGCACAACCACGTAAATGACAATAAAAACCAACATCAGAATACCACGCGGGAGTGTCCTAAACCCATTTCTATACACCTTTTCTACCAATTACTGTACCAGTCCATCACCTGCAACCACATACTTCAGGATATCACACACCCATTAAACACCTACCTCACCCCACTCCGTTCAGGATGCAGATACAATGCACTGTGGTGCAGAGGGGCTTGCTTTTGGAAAAGTATGCTCCCTCCTGTTTCACAAATGCATTTTTTTTTAGCTAAATCAGTTGTTGTTTATAAAACCTACTCACAACTATAGTACATGGTTAACCACTGCAGCATTGCAGGTAAAAACCTGTTGGTCACTGGTTTACCAGCTTACAATATCTTGTTTGGAATTTTAATATTAAAGCTGCAGTATGTAACTTTTACAAAAATATGTTTTTACATATCTGTTAAAAACTGTGACCATGTTGTGACAGTATGTTATGAGACAAATAATCTGTGAAAAGATCGATCTCCTCCACCTCCTCCCTGAGCCTCTTTTGCCATCTGAAGAAATGCACTGCTCCCAACCAAAACCAACCAGTCAGAGCCAGGAGGGTCTTAGCGCTGTCGCTCAACCTCATTTACTCACTGCCAAATGTACTAATGGCGGAGAAACAACTTACTGTTCCAGGAAAACCATTTATCCATCATCATCGGTGGCCATGCTAACTAGCCTAACCTTTGCAGGTGATTGATGGCCTGTCAGTGCGAAGTTTGCATGTTGTCTCCAGACACTTGATTTTCCTGCCAATATCCAAAATCTTTGCATGTTAGGTTAGGAGATACCACTGCATTGTCCCTAGGTATGAGATAGGTGGTTATAGTGGATGAATGATGATTATCTACAAATACTATCGTTGTCTTTGGTTTCTGATTCCTATTAAAGTCGTAATATTTGTATTTCTTCTCTTTTACTTAGAGGAGAGTATCTGCATAATTAAAGTTGGAGGATTCGTCCTTTAAATGCTTTCTTTTAATTAAATGCAAAACGGTCCAAATATCAATCTTGTCTGTTTTGAGGAATATCATTGACCCCTCTGTCCCTGCAGGCATGATCAGTGATTTAAACAAATGACTGAAGTTCTTTAGGATTAATTAGGAAGTTATAGTGTTTGCCCCAAGTTTTGTCCTTTTTAACCTTTCTTGCATTGTTTCTTTCCTTTTCACTCAGTCATTCTTTCCCACTGCATATCCCATACTGCAGTCTTATTGCTGTTATTTTTAAAAGCTGTCACCCCCCCCGAGCAAACAGTTTGGAGTTCAAACGGTGACTTCATTGATTTTCAGTAGATCTCTCATCTGCTTTGAGGCCCACAGCAAGTCTTGAGTTATATGACTTCATAACATGTTGATTAAAATTCTGTCAAACTGATTGAAGACTGGAGAGGCTGGACTCCATCAGTGCAGGCACCTCTCAGTCACACTTCTGGGTGACTAACACATCGGAGGTAGCTCTCATTAAACTCAAGGTGATCAATTTCCATGCATGTATATTCATTTAGCTAGACATTTAAAGATAAAAGTATAGATGAAAATATAAAGACAGCTTGAAAATGCAAGTTCATTTTTAACCGCATATCAATTCAAACAAGCGATGGCTTGCAAACCACTTCAGCAAAATGCAATGCATGAAAACATCATCAGCAGGAGTCAAGCAAATTTACTGAAGACTGCTGTATGTTTTAAATCATTTATAAAGTTAAACCCAAAATACCCTGAGAGATTTAAATTAAAAATAATGTTCTCAACCCAGTCTCAGTCTCCCTTCACAGATTATCTATTGTTTTCAAGTCAGGACTCTAGCTGGGCAACTCCAAACATTTGTTATTCCTTTTATTCAGAAGAAACATAGTGGTAAAATAAATTTTAAAAAAACAACTTTAAATCTAAACCTTCAACAGGTGTTAATAATTTGGGGTTTAATTGTACAGGATCTTTCAGAAAATGTCAACATTTTCCAACAAAAGATAGCCCAAAGAAATTCATTGTTATATATAATGTATGTAGAGGTGCTGACATGCAACCCCTACTAAACCACTTATCAGTACATTTAGATAGTGCTGAAATAGTGATACTTCAAAAAAAAAAAAAAAAAAAGAAAAAAAGAAAAGAAATACAATATTGTGCCCATTTCTGGTGGTGTGGAGCATTTGACTCAAGGACCACAAGACTCTTTGCCCTTGGCTGCTCGAAGGGGAGAAGTTTTATTTCAAAGATCTCTTGAAAGGAGTCTCAACTAAAATACAAAAAGTACAATGTAATGTCTAATTCTTTTGAACTAAATGTTTTAACAACCCTGCCCTTTTGCCAGGCTGCAACTATAAATAATTATTCTTAATATGTCATGCTTGGTTCAACAAAGATCAAACAAATTTTTAAAAAGTATGTTGAATTTTCCCTCTTATTCCATTATATGACCAAAGCAAAATGCCTCTGAATAAAAATAGGATAAGTGGTTTATTTTTACATAATTTCCAAGGCTCCAAGTCCCGTAAAGTCAAGTAAGGGGCTGGTTTTAGGTTATGTCTGGGGAGGAAGAAGAGAGATGGTAGGACTGCTTGGAGGTAGGGGAGCATACTGAAGGTAAGCTTATAATGGCTCAGGGGTTTTTGGAGAGTAAGGCAGTGTTGAGGAGAGTTCTGGTGGTTCCACTGGTAAGTGGTTTGGGTGTGGAGATGGAGATTGATTGAGTTTTCTCAAGGGGTTTCTTCGAACTTGAAGGCAAGTCTACATGTGAGATGTTTGGCTGAGGGGAGCAGGAGGTGCGAAGAATGGCTGTGGAGCCTGTGAAAATCCATGTAGGTTTACTTTGACGGAGGAAACAAACCATCCTCATTCGCAGGGTAATTACAAGATTGTAGTTAGGTTGCAACTTCCACTAATGGCAACCTGCTGCTCAGTGAAGGTAAACAAACACAACCACACCCATAAACACAAATACAAATACACACTCAACAACTAAGACACCTCTTTTAAACCAGGAATCATAAAAATGGCTTACATTAGTATGAATAAACACCACTGCATTAATTTCACTGCATAGCAAAATCTGTTAGATTATATAATTAATAATACTGTCCCAACTTAAGAAATGCTTCACATTACCTGAACAGAATAACAGACGAAGGCGCTAACAGAAGTATTTTAATGGACTCAGTCAGTGGAGGAGAAAATCAGTAGAAGCTGCCTTATGTGAGCTAAAAAAGGGTAGCTTGAACTTCTTTTGCAGAGAGATTATAAACTGAATGGGAAGGATTGAAAGACTGGGAAAATAAAGATAGTCAGTAGAACAATGCTCATACATGAACATGGAAGGACTTTTAGGTCCCATTTGCGAAACGGCACCCAATAGATAAACAAAAAATTGTACTCGCTGAGGCTGAGTGAAAAAAAAGTCCTGTGTTATCCTTCATGGATCGATGGCAGTAAGTCAGTCCTTGGCTGAAAGTAACCAGAAGGAACCTCTGTACAGTTTCATCACTAACCACACCCAAACTCAAAGAATCAATATTTGTTTCTTGTTGGATGGTAAACAGAATATTTAAGAACATTTCAAGTAAAAGTCAGGATTATTGGAATTTATATGTTAAAGGTGATTCTGCTAAATATATTTTAATTTCTTGTATTTAAATATTTTTTCCTTGTGAATCACTGTGGCAGCCGTAAGCTTCCAAATGAGTTCACCCCTATTCGAGAAAGAAAACAAGTACATATGAGTATCCTGTTTACAGAGGAGGTGGTTATAAACATTTAAAAACTCATACCTGTTTACTTAGTAGAAGAGAACAGTTTCTTCTGGTACCCCTGAATGAAATTCAGTGCAATCAATTTCACATTTGAATATTTGCATGTCTGTGGATAATTTTTCCATCTTATATTGATCTTTTTTTTTCCCTAAGGTAAACCAACAAAAGGGTTAGAAACAATGTATAAATAATATTGGTTCATCTTTGCCGAATCTTTATTTTCATAGACATTGGGCTATATTTGTATACAATCATCTGACAAGTTTAAAGTAGTTTAACACCAGTCACTTTAATGTTACTCTCCAATGAAAACGTAGATTAAAAAACTTCCAACACTCAGTCTTTGCTGTATGCTCTCTCTTTATTGTCTTACTGCTCACTTGTAACCTGGTTCTTAAAGCCTCTACATTAAAGCTGAAATTTAGTCACACTGAAAGATGAATGAATTTATTTAAGACCAGGACTTTAAAAAAAGAATCCAGAGCATAGTGAGCTCAAATGCTTTCCACAGAAGATGACAAGGATCTAAATTTAACACACTTCTAGGTCACAGTAAACTGGTTTAGCTTTTGAGAAAACGACTACCTGGACAGGATGCATAGGTTTAAGACACAGAGCTAGCTTGCAAAATGATGGCAGTGTGTAATAGATCTGCACCACTGATGCAGTATGTTTTTCATTTTCTCTAATTTTATTTTCCTTTCAAGCATTATGGTTTCATAAGTGGGGGCAAGAACAAGAACACATCTACCAACAGTCTTTACTACCATCTAGTGGCCACTACTGTGAGCTACAGCTCTGGGAAGCATTTTTTTATGAGTGAGTTTTAACAACGAATAAAAATAAACCCTCCTTAGCTTATAATAGGTTTACTCCCACTCAAGGTGATGATTTGGGGGGTTTAAAATTATTTACTTTCATGTTACGTGATTTAAACCATCCATCCATTATCCATCACACTTATCCTTGCAGGCTCGCGAGGGGGGCCGGTGCCTAACTCCAGCAACAGTGCTACCAACTGCGCCACTGTGGAGCCCCCTGATTTAAACCCACAGATAAATTAGTTTTGCAGACAGACACCATATGCAGCTATAACAATCAACCATAACGTGAAGATAAAATAAAAAATTTTATCATAAAGAAAAAGAGAACGTAGAGAACGTAGTCAAAAAAGGAATGCAGAACATCAATGTCCTTTATTTCCCCATGGAGGGGAAGTTGAGGAATATGTGAGCAAATAGAAAAATGATAAAAGAGAAAGATAAGCAAAACTATAAAAACACAGTTATTTTGATATTTAAGTCACATCATTTAGATGTTAAAACTGCTACTCAATAAATCAGCCAAGATATCAAGAATATAATAAATAGCAGACCTTCTAAAGTCTCATTCATTCTTGGGTACAATTTTTAGATTTGTGTGAAGGTCCAACATTCATCTATTCAAATACTTATATGAAAATATAAACATCATGGGAATGTCCAGCCACTCTACCCCTCAAGAAGAACATATCTTCTGTGTTCCAGAAAAGAATGAGGTACCATCATTTTGGTCCAGGCCTGTTTCATTAGATTATTTTTTTATGATTCTTTTGCATCACATTTCAAAAGCAGTGTCTTATTTTCATTAGTTAATTTTCAGCAAATTTTTATTAATTAATACTTCTGTGAGTTTCGAGTTGTTTGTGGATTTTTCAGTCATTGACAGAGGAGTACCAACAATTTTGTCCACATGTCTATCAAGGAAATAATTTAATTAATCCTAACTGACCTAAAACAAGAAACATTTTGTCCGATTTAATGTCGGACAGTAAAAGAAAAAAAACGTTTTATGTCTTTATATGCAGTGTATGGAAATATCTGGTTTCAAATGGGAATACGACTTGCATGTACAATTCGTACAATTACAGGTCTCTGTGGATGGGAGTAGATCCACATTAAATGATCAGCAACGCTCAGTTGTTGCTTTTAAATGACACTAAAGATAGTTGTTTAATCTTTCTACCCTAAATAAAGAATAGTTCAAAGGAATCAAGATTAAATGTAATATTTAATATTGATAGATGTATGTAAAATGTCACTGTAGCTGTATGCTTGATATAAACAACTTCATACAACATTGATCCAATAACTGATTATGTAAGGGATGTGTGATTCTCTTCTGATGTGATTTTAGCATGGATATGCTTTTGCTTTTGTTCTGGAATTGATTCTCACATTCTTTGTAAAAACTGATTATCTTTGAGGCAAAGAATCCTTCTCCTTGCTGGTATGATGATACTGTTGTATGATGGCCATACATTTCCATGGTGTTAGTACGGCAAATAATTGTTTGATCAGACGAACATGGCACCTTCAGATATCTGAAAATGTTACCCTTTTCATTTTTCCTTGAAGTCACTCAAGAAATTTATGTGCATAGTGAGTTGTTTAAAACGCATCCACAGATATCCCTCCATTTACCTCAAATGTTGCTCAAAGGCATAGTAGTCTCAGTGTATGTAAACTTGTTTATTTGAAGAAAGTAATTTCAAAAATTTCTGTTTTTTTTTTCCTTTTTATTCTGTCAGTTCACAAATCAAAATCATTTTGGTAATCCAAAATTTCGACCTCATTTTATGCGACACATAAATGGTGGGGTGAGGGATGATAAGAAACATGTTTCATGGAAAGAAGGCAAAATCACATTTTCACTAAAATGCAGTGACTGTAATAAAATTTTTTGCAAAGTTCTATCACACTTTTTACTTTTTGTAAATTTTTCACCCAACTAAAAATACATGGGTCAGCTATTAGAAATAGGGGTAAGAAAACAAAAACAAAAATGATCATAAGTATTCATGATTCCTTGATATGAAGATTAAACTATAACCAGAAACAAGAACGATCAGGTAGGGGAAGACAGAGTAGCAGCATAATTGTCTAAAAAGGGTTCTGCAGTGCAAGGTTCATAGGAGAATATGAATGAAAAAGAAAGAAGTTCAACACTTCTGAATATAAAACTGATCTGCTGAAAGCTTTTGCTGATATATGCAAATCTTGAACTTTTTTCCTAACACTGCTGCATGATTAGGAGGGTATGACATATGGATGATTTTGTTTTTGAATATGATTTCCTCTGAATCTGTATGATGGGATGAGCCATAGCATGAAAGCCAAGCCACAACATTCCAGTTTTCAACGAATAAAGGTAGAAATTGTACATTATCACAACACAAAATCACTTTAAAAAGACATGATCTACTCATGAAGCAGACAAACAGAAATTGCCTTTACAACAGAGATTAAATTTTGCAATTTTTAATGTTTTGAGACTTTCAACTATGATGGGTATAAACCTACTTTATAGCTTCTAGAGATAATTGGTAGAAAAAAAATATCATTGGGTAAATCACTAAATCTGTTAAATGTTGCTGTCCATTTATGAAAAATAATGACTTTTGGTATAATAAACTGGATATAGCACACAAAAAAATCCCTTTTTTTAAATTTTAAGTCAAGTCAAGTTTATTTGTATAGTACATTTCAGCAGCAAGGCAGTTCAAAGTGCTTTACATCATAAAAACATCAATCAAGTATACAGCAAAATCATCAAAACATCAAAATCATTGAGCAAAATCATCAAAATTACCTAGAAAATACACATGAAAATCATCAAAATCATCGGCAAAAACATTGATCAGTGATTCGCTTACTTTATTTAACTATCTTACCTGGATTTGTTTTCAGATTTATGGTCCAGACTACTAATCAAAGGCAGCTCTAAACAGGTGGGTTTTCAGCCTTGATTTAAAGGAATTTAGTGTTTCGGTTTTATGTTTCAAACCATATGATAAGGTTCAAAGCCAAATAAGCAAGTCTGACGTGACCATTTAAGTTTCTGCATTAAATATTCAGTTAATTATGCAAAATTTCTTTTAATTTAGTTTTATTCATTATTTCATTTAGTTTAGTTTAATTTAATTTATAGTATAGGTTTCTTAAAACATCTGGAGAAATATAATCAATAACAGTCTGATCCACTTTATTAAGGACCTCTTTTTACAACCAGATTGAATCCTATTTTGTCTTCAGAATTGCCAGACTACTTCATGGCACATAATCAGCACAGAGATTTTGATCCATTTTAACAAAGTAGCATCATACAAGTGCATAGAAACTAAATGCTGCCTCTCCTTGTTTAGTTCTTATGCTGGGAACATGGAGTGGGGAGGTCACTAATGACCTGAAGTGTCTACATGGTTCATGCCTTAGCAGTAATATATTCAGACCCAAGACCATTCAGTGCCTTATAGACCATTCACATGATTTAAAATTTTATCCTTTGACAAACAGGGAACTGAATAAGTACTGTGATGTGAATAAGGTGATTCATTTTTGTGGTGTTGGTATTTTAGGTGAACTGCAGTTGCATGATTAATTACAACTACAGTAGTTGTAGATTAGATTAACAGATTAATAAACTTCCAAAAAAATAAGAGGATGCACTAGTTTCTCAGTGTTCTGTTTTGTTGGAAAACCCTTAATTCTAGTACAGAGAACTAATAATAATAAATCTCACAAAAACATTTGAAGTTTAACCTAAAATCATAAACAGCAAAGATGCAAAAAATAAATATGAAAATTTTAAGAAAAAAAACAACTAATATAAAAACTGAGGAGTACTACTTGTTATTATTTGTATTAAATATATTATATGATTAACAAACAGAAATAAAATAGAACATGAATAGATAAATTCTAAATTCATTCATAACAAAACATTTTAAAAGGTCAGAAGTTATAAGAGATAATGAATACATGTAAACATAAACCAAAAGCCCAACCGATACTATGTCTCTTTAGTTTGCTTTTTTTAAGACTTCCAAACTCTCAGCTGCATAATATCATCAGGAAAGCTGTTCTGGTTCTTGACAGCATTCTTACAGCTGAATATTAAATTTAGCTTTAGTTCTTTTAGGAAGGCCAGAAAGTAATGCATTCCAATAATCTATTCTACAAATTGTAATAGTATAACCTAAACTCTCTGCATTGAACTGGGAGAGATGATAAGCATTGTTTCTAACAATTTTAATGTGGTTTGTGAAACTTAAATTTGAATCCAAATGAGACCTTCAGTTTTGTCTTAATAGAGCTGAAGGAACTCCTCTGCCATGAAATTCATGTAAAAAATACAACTGAAAAGTGCCTCAACTGGCCTTGGGTCATCATGAGACACGACAATATGGGGTCAAGAGTGTAACTATAAAATAAGTACCATGTCTTCAAATGACACCACCAAGTGGTAGCACAAAAAGATTTTTAAAAATTGGGAAATTGAGCCTCATGGGACACCATAGTTCCAATGACTAGTGAAGATTTTTCTATACCTCTTTGAGATTCCTCTTCGTCTAAGCCTATCTAGTAGGATAATGTGGTCAACAATATCAAAAGCTACACTACAGTCTAGTAGTGCCAGTTTTGAAGGTTTGCTCTAATCCATGTTGTACCTAATAATATACCTAATAAATGAAATGTAAACAAATGAAAAAACCACCATAGTGTGGTTTCTGTTCAGTGATTGGGCCTAAAACCAAACAGGGGCTTTTTAAAAAAAAAAAAAAAAAAAAAAAAAAAAAAAAAAAAAAAAAAAAAAAAAAAAAAAAAAAAAGAAGAGCTTAATTAATTAAGCGTCTGTAAAATTTACCTTAAACAAGACAAGTTTGAAATTGGCTTATAAGAAAAAAAAATTGTATATAATTATATATAATTATATATATAATTATATATATATATATATATATATATATATATATATATATATATATATATATATATATATATATATATATAATTATATAATTATATATAATTATATATAATTATATAATTAATTATATCAAATTATATATATAATTTTTTTTTTCTTATAAGCCAATTTCAAACTTGTCTTGTATATATATATATATATATATATATATATATATAATTGTCCATATTATGTATATATAGATATGGAATATTTGCCCACACAAGGCCGCATTGGTTGACATGATGCTGAACTTAGATACGACAGCAACGGTCTCATGGAAACAGTTGCCACAGAGACTGGCGGACGTCATCCTGTAACGGTTGCCATGGACATCCTGACGTCAAAGCCCCTCGCAAGATGGCTAGGAAACCCCCTGGCGCCGTTGCCATGGATACTGGCGGGGGGAGGGGTGGGGTTTAGAGGAAGCGGAAGTGTCAGAGCAGGCGGAAGTGGTACTGCCCTGAATATCCCGAGCAGCGAGCGGAGGACGGCTTGAGATACTCCCATCGTTAAGAGAATAAAATCAGGATCCCTAATACGCTCTAAATGTGAGTTTACTTATGTATTAATCGAGCAATATCTAATATGAAGGTTAAACTAAGTTTTTACAGGGAAATGGCAGTCGGACCGGTGGTCCCGCGGGCTGCCTCTGCGGCGGAAGGTGCCTATTGTGGTTTGGGGCTGGGTGCGAGAATTTAGGCCAGAGAATGTAACCAGATAATGAAAAATAACCAACAAAACGCTTGCGACACGGTTGCAGGTAGTAACGGGGCAGTCGGTATGCTACTGATAATTTGCTTTCGAAAACACGGGCTCAGCTCGATGCGAGCCGCAAACCGTGTGGGGAGGGAGAAGCTTCGCTTGGGTCTGGCCATTTTGACAGCTTAGCAGCGGCCGAGCCGTCGTGAGAGAACAACCCGAACAATTTTAGCACCCTGTACTAAGAACGCATCACGGCGCATTGCCTGCAAGAAGCATTTCGTTTAAAAAAAAGACTATATAAAGGCACCTTTCGTCCCAAATCACTGTAAATGGGTATGAGAAACGTAGCGCGGTTGTGAATGACTGAGCTCCGTCATGGCGCAGTGAAACGAGCTAACACACCCTCTATATTTCCCGGGAGTTTTCAGCTCATATGCGACGCTTATTTTTACCGAAAAGAGAGAATTACTGTTTAGGAATTCCAACTCGCGTTGATTAGCATGGAAGAAATGCTTTATTTGCCCCAGATGGGTGACTCAGGCCTTCGTTTGGGTGTCGGCGCTGGGTCAGGTCCCGCTTGCTAGCAGCTAAGCTAATAGGCGCTAATCTATCTCTCCATCTTAAAATTCCGCAGGGGAATGCGACAAGGAGGGCGTAGCTGTTAGCACGCCGAGCCAGCCATAGGAATCAAACACTCCCGACTCGGTCGCTGTTTTTTAAGCTTTTAGCGTATCGATGCGTTGGGTTGCGTTCGGTCCTGTCCGCTGTTTGAAGATGGTGCCTTTCGGGTTTTTTTTCTCTTTTCTTTTTTTTCGGCGTGAGTAAGCCTGTTAACAACCAGGTGGTTGGATAACAGCCTTGCACGTGTAGAGTGAGATACTGGCGTGCTGGATGATCGGAGCTCAGTTAGATCAATTTTATTCGATCCGTGTGTCATTAATGTCATCTATTTAAAACTAAACCGGGGCAGGCAGCGTTACATATAGAAGTAATCACTACAATAACCTTACATGTTTGTATTTAAGCTATTCTATTACCAAGAAGGTGAGGATAAGTGTAATTAATGCAAATAGTTAATTTATGCCGTTTTTTTTTTTGTTTTTGTGTTTGTTTGTTGTTTTTTTTTTTTTGCATACAGTTGATTTCAATGCAGATGTATGAAGTTTGGAAAATCAGTAATAATAATTTTGAATTATACAAATGTCCTATAAGACATGGCCATTGCGTTTGTGAGGGGGATTTTAAACAGATTTTTTTTTTCTTTAAATTTGAATTCTGCTCTATTTTTACTTTAACCACAGCAGTTAATAAATGAACATGTGAGTGGAACTTACACATAATACATTGATAATACATATAATTAATGATTCCTCAATGAATGAAAGTGGATGTAAGTATGGCTTGGTTAATTTTACATTTGAGGAAACGAAAGTACATGCAATATCTTTTTAGTAATAGGTGTACATGCACATTTCAGAACACCTAAAATAACGTTTCCCTGTGAGAATATTTGTATTTATGTTGTATGTAAGTAGTACAGACAGATTTCCCCTGTTCATCTCAGCACAACTCTCCACTACATTTTCTCTTTAACCTGTGTACTGATGAGCAGAACAAGTTGTTTTATTTATTTTTTACTTATAGTTTTGGTTTTGTTGCTTAGTATTTTGGAAAACTGATGGAATGCCACTCAATATGAGCAGGTGATAGATTTATTTTTTAGCTCTTGAATCAGCACCCAATGTGTGCTTTTGGTGTTCTCTCTGCTGGGGGGGGGGTATTAATTACTCTGTAAAACTGAAGGAAGCATGTATAATTGATGGCACAATAATGAGTTGCTCTGAGTGGCAAAGATGGCGAGATTGGTTTTATCTTTTTACTTTGGGAGCCCACCCTGAGCTACCAACATATTTTAGCCATCAGTTTTATCACACAAATTTTAGAGTTTTGACAGGCATTAAAAACTGTTGAAATATCGAGTAGCAAGTCAATTTTACCTATTTAAACTATTAACCTGTAGAGCATGTTAAACACGTGATGCAATTTGCTGTAAAATGTATATCACTTTTTTCTAGTACTTGTATTGAGGGGGAACAAAAATGAAATAGGTTTTCTAAGTGTTTGATGGAAACTATAAAGCTTCTGCAACTAAATTTATGCAAAAATCCTAAAGCCCCCTTTTTTTTTTAATTCACATCAAGTTGCCATCAACAAGATTAAAGGAGCACCATCTGGCAATAAATAAAACAGGATGTGGTGAAACTTTATTAAGGAAATGCAGTAGTGAACCTTCTGTAATCTAACTTAACATGAATGATTGGATACAACACACACGTCTACCTTGTACAACTGTATCGAATCACGGTTTTATTAAAGCTTTGTTGTATTAAAGATTGACCACAATTAACCATCAAAAGAAACAGTCTGGACTGGCCAGTTATTCCGTGATGCTGATGATGAAGACATACAGGCATTCCAGTGTTACGTCAGGTGGTGCATCTTCAACCAGTAAACTTTCACATGGTAGTGTTTGCTCACACTACAAATGTCTGAGCTGTATTTGTGCCACCGATGTGCTTTCGTCTGCCGTATGTGGGTTTTTTTTTTTTTTTTTGTTTTTTTTTTGTTTTTTTGTTTTTTTTTTTGTTTTGTTTGTTTATCAGCTGCTAAAATCACAAATCACTGTTTGGTTTGCGATTTGGCAGTTTTTCAGCAGAAATATTTACTTTTCCATGTGCTAAATGCTAACTAGAACATCTTTGCAGTATTTTTTGAAAGTAATTGTCTCGTTGGCAAGGGACAATTTGGTTACTCTTAGATTTAAATGATTAATTCCCAATTTGTTTCATGCCACCTGGTGGTGTGATGAAGGCCTACATGTGCATAAATCAACCAAACACCCATTTTGATCTGGTAATCATTAACATTAGGGCACCTTACTGCATTTCTGCACAGAAGTCCTTGTCTTAATCACATCTCTGTCTTGTGGAAGTAGAACACATTTTAAAGCCGTCGCACACTTCCTTTGCAGAGAAAATCTCGTGTGTTATATCTAGTCCCAGATGCTTAACAGCAAAACATCAGTTTGCTCAAAGATAAGTAGAGTCAAAGATGTGGAAACAAAATTACATAATACCTTGTCTAACTAGTTGAACAAATGACTGTAAAAGGAATTGTTTGACCACTGGGCTTCTTAAAGTCACTGTAGAGACTTGTTTTTGGGTAAAATATACAAATGCTTTTACTTTTTTGACTTTATCGAATTATATAGTGCAGGAAAATACTTTTTGCTGAGAATTCTCTCTGCTGGTGCATTAAAGTCAATACAACTTGTTCAAGAATGGAAAATAGAGTTTCCATTGCTGATTCACAGCTCTGAGTTGCTGTTGGACAAATAAAGCTGTGGCATGTTGGACTGAAGTTTTTCTAAATGTATGCAGTCGTTTTTGTTTAAAATTTTCGTGCTGTTGATGGCATAACGGTTGATTCTTCCACCCTGTGAATCTCTTTGAGCCATCATTTGAAAAGTGACAACTGTTGTAACAGGAACTCCAACAAAGGTGTTTTTGAGGACATTAGCAGCTGCTTATCTATGCACTGTCACTGGTCTGTACAGTCGGAATGCATAGCTGTTATGTAAAGCATGCCGGGTTTGTTTTTGAACCGAAAATGTGGAATTAGATGGACATTGATTCTCTGTGACCCAGCTGACATCAGGGGGCTGCAGCCTTTCGGATCTACTTTATTCCCTAATTCCACTTCTCAGTTCTTTTTTTTTTTTTTTTTTTTTTTTTTTTTTTAAACTTGTATTGGTTTGTCATTCTAAATTTAACAGTAAACTTCAGCTACATGAAATAAAAGATCACACATTAAAGCTAGTTAATTACATTAAACCTGGCAAGTACCTATTGGCCATAACTAAAACATCAGTTTTTCATTTTACTGTCGAGAACATCTGTCACCCCTTGCTTCCACATAGAGATCAGAGGTCAGGTAAGCTTCAAGGGTTCTTAAACACAGAAGTTTTGAATTTCCATCTGGAGGAAGTTGATCAGAGCTAATAGTACAACCTATATTTCTTCTGCTGTCATGAATAGACATTTAGATACTTGATGGAAGTGAATATTTAGATGTTACATTAAGCGATGCTTGAAGATAAGAGGGAGATGGAGGTAAGGCTGTGCCCTACTTAGACCTGCTGATAGATCCAAGAGCAGAAAGCCTTTGGGGATAAAATAATAGGGAGATGTTGATTCTTTTAGCTTGAGTTTTTAACTCCAAGGTTTTTAAACCCCTGTTTGTCTGAAGACTTGGGTTTGTTTACCAGGGCAGATCTTTTCTTGCAAAGGTTAGAGTTTTAAACGTGGTGCTCAGTCTGAAGCCCAGTGATCTACCTCCCCGTTCAAGTTGCTTCCTCAACGTGCCCTACTTAGATTATGCACCCTTGAGGTTTCCACACCTCTTTTTGTTATGCTTGTCTATTTTTCTTATTTTCAATGAGTTTGCTTCTTTAATTTAAAAAAAAAAAAAAAAAAATCTCTTCCCCACCCCACCCTCATATTTTTTTATTTTTTTTTGTCTTGCAGCGTAAAAGATGGATAAGAACGACCTGGTGCAGAAAGCCAAGCTGGCAGAGCAGGCCGAGCGCTACGACGACATGGCGGCTGCCATGAAGGCTGTGACGGAGCAGGGCCAGGAGCTTAGTAATGAGGAGCGCAACCTGCTCTCCGTTGCTTATAAGAACGTGGTATGGCAATTATGACTCTGCAATTAGCTTCTAATCTGGTCTACATCCCACAGTAGAGCTCATGGTTCAGTATAATAATTATAAATTTAGTTGGATTATAAAAAAGCGGCAGCTGTACTGAAATTCTTTGATTTTTGTATTTTCAGTGACTAATTTAAGGCAAATATGACTGTTTTGATGAATGCAGCACAGTAATGCATCTTTAAGCTTGATCAGCAGGGTTGGAGACTTCATGTCATCGTTAGTGTGCGCTGTAGCATGATTTAACTGCATTGTGACCCCTGATGGCTTAAAGGCGCACCAGTTTTATACCCAGTCGCTAAAATGAACACCTTTTAAGAAATGGGCTTGTTTTTAGGTGACCGTTGACCTCGAATGGTCTAAAACAGGGACAATAATCCTTGGTACCAGACTGACACTTCATCATTCTAGTTGCAAATTATTCACCTGTCATCTTCTAACAAAACAACTAAAATCTTTAAAAAAAAACATTTTACAGTAGAAATTATTGTCACGAAGAGCAGGTTCTCCCCAAAAAAAGATTTCAACTCAAACTTTCTCACACACAATACGCAAGAGCAGCTGCATCACAGTTTTTATGTGCAGCATCTGTTTAGAGTTTAAGATCTTTTTTTCTTACTTGCATCAGTATTAGCAGGAGTGTATTAAGTCACTGTGTAATATACTACTGTAATGTAATACATTGTAATCACACAGAGAAATACCAGATGCTTTAATCAGTTAAGAGTAATAACGCACATTCATTTATTGCCATTAGGGCTGTTGCAACTTGACAACATAACCGATGATAATCATTGAGGAATGTCATTATTTTTAGTCTTTAATTCATTTTTATTTTCTTAACTTTGCAAAAAAGTTATCACTGTTTTTCTCTAAATTGCTGCATGTGCGAAGAGTCCTCTCCCTCTTTCGTGAACTGCAGCAGCACAAGCGTCATGTTAGAGCAGCTGAAGAGACTGGCCCAGAGGCCTTTATGAAGAACATATATGTATCTTTTTAAAGCTGCTCAGTGCCGGTACAATTGCTGGCTCTTGTGTGGAAGCCCAAATTCATTTCATTCAGTCCAGTTTTAATCTTCTCTAATTGTGTAAATAACGTGAAAATCAAAATTTGCTTAACCAGGACAAAGCCAATTCAAATTAAAAAGCCAAACTCTTGACTGCTGCTTCCAGAATGAATAGGTTCTATATGCGGAGCCTCTCATAGATGATTGTTTGTTTAATCCCAAAAAAAAAAAAAAGTCATCAGTGGAAGCCCCAATTATCAGGTGTTCAGGTTGTAGGGAAAAAAAATGTATTTGATTTACAATTTTTGTAACTTTCCACAAAATAACTCTCCAAAATCCACTTTTAGTCACAGGTACTCCACATTGATTTCACTTTCTTTTGTCATGTATGTTTCCTTTTAATGCCAGTTGTTTGTTTTTGCCATTAGGTGGGGGCCCGTCGCTCATCCTGGCGCGTCATCTCCAGCATCGAGCAGAAGACGGAGGGGAACGAGAAGAAACAGCAGATGGCCCGTGACTACCGCGTGAAGATTGAGGGTGAACTCCAAGAAATCTGCCACGACGTGCTGGTATGAACAGGAATAGGGAGGGGTAGGGAGTGAGGGTGTGTGAAAAGGAAAAAAAATGAAGTGGGTGGTGATAATGGGTCCAGGGAATGGGATGTAGGGGGGTGGGACTGAAGTTGTTAAATAGGGCAGAGGTGGTGGAAGAACGAATCATCCTCCCTCTGTCCTAGAAGGCAGGTCGGTATGTGATGCTCTTCATGGAGACGCGCTGATGTTGCTGAAAGTGTTGTCAAGGCTCAAACCTTCCTTTTGTTTTCTCTTATGTGTAACGATCTAAACTTGTTTCAGATAAAACGTCTCAGCTTTTTGGAATAAAATGACAAAGAAATCCATCTCAGTTTGAAAAAGAATTGGTGTCAAACACTCAGTGCTGAAAGTGGAGAGGATGGAGAACCCAAAACCCGAAGATGAGCTGCAGTTTAAAATCTACAACACCTCAAAGCGACTCCAACTTTTGGTTTAATTCACCCTTAAGAGCATCATAAACAGCATTTAAAGGGTTTGGCCCCCAGACCTGCTGCAACATGAACGACTTTTCTGCATCAATGTGACCCTGAGAGAAACTCTCCTAACGCATTGTCTTTGGGAATGTCTGCCCTGCAGTTCTTAAAACACCACAGGTGTGCTGTAGCTTCACCAGCCGCCACTTTTTCACATTCTGGCCCCGGCGAGCGGAGAGCAGAATCTGCTCAAGGTCAAACGAGACCGAAATATTTCAGCGCATGAGCAGACGGCTAATAATATCTTCAAGGTCAAACCTTCGTAGAGCCTCAGCGGTGATGTGGGGCTGCAGGAATGAGGGGAGGAAAGGATGAGTGGAAGCATGCTGTCCTTAAAGCAGCAGCAGCACCAGGAGGAAGAAAATAATCGTTTTTGTCCCAAATCCCACAAATTAATAGCTGTTTCAGTATATTATTAATGCAAACTCAATATTTGAGTCTTAAGTACTATTAAAGAATGAAAGCATATTTAAATTCCTGATATCTGCACAATAGTTAAATCCATCCAGCCCTTCAAGTGAAAAGGTTTTTGTTTTTTTGTTTTTTTTTTAAGGAAAAAAAAATAGGTTTAAAGGTAAACCTCCAATTTTCAGCTTTGCACACTCTATTTTACCACATCTACCTCTGGCCCTTTCGGGAATTGGTGAATTCTGTTTCAGTTCCATTAAAAATAAGCCTGGATGCTGAGTGTTAGTGCTGCAGAGATCCAACCGTGCCTGTTTGGTTTGCAAGAATCTGAAGCTGTTGTTTGGGAAAAGCAGATATGGTCACAGTTTCTTGTTTTACTATACGCTGTTGTCCTTGGAATAAGGTTGAATCTTTACTAAATGCATCATAATCAGCTTTGTTGGCCAAGTTGATGCTCACAAGCTTCGGTTCCACGTGCAAAAATATTTTTACGCAAGTATATAACCTTTAGCTGAGATGAAGATATTTTTGCTCTGCAGAAATGATACCGGAGGGTGTCTCGTGGATATATATATATATATTTATATGCAGATCCAGATCCAGTGCTAATAGAAATGGGATAATGACTCAAAAGTTAAAAAGCAGAGAAAGCATTTCGAAAGCAGAGGAATAGTGCTGGGTAGCGATTGCTTCTGTAGATATCTGCTCATTCTTAGGACAGGTTGGTGGAGTCAGCAGATTAAAAACAGACCTAAATGTAATCACTGGAACAAAGCTGGGCTCAGTGAAGAGATGCTGCGGGGTGAAGTTGCAGCTGATCACATGATCTGGATAAAAGCCTTCTTTAAGCTATTAGATGAGGACACCAGCAGTAGGCACGTAAATGACATGCAGCCAGCACAGTGTCCCCCCACCCCCCAGATGTATTTAGCTGTTGGGAGCAGAGGAATGGGCGGTAACAGGGTTCCAAACCCGCCCGACACCGACCACAACAGGTTAGGATTACCTGGGAAAATGTTGCTAGTGGTTTGAACTCCTTTTTATATGCACAACTCACGTTTAGTAGTTTTTGTGTTTGTTCTGCTGGTGTGTCCATTCAAAACTTACTGACCTGTGACTTGTTCCTGCTTGTAAAGCCTGTTGATCATCTGTTTGTTCCAGAACCTGCTCGACAAATTCCTCATTGTCAACGCATCTCAGGCAGAGAGCAAGGTGTTCTACCTCAAAATGAAAGGAGACTACTTCAGATACCTGTCAGAGGTGGCCTCTGGGGACTCGAAGAAGGGTGAGGAGAGCGGCTCGATCTCATTACTCAAAGACAACAACCCTTTTTACATCCTGCACCTTTAATTCATGCGGTAGTGACTGGAATGGGAAGCATATCAGACTCAAACGTTTTTATTATTCGATGCAGCGTTCAGAAATGATCTCCGGTGTGCATGAGGTGGTCTCAGCCATGATATCGTTTGCTCCAATTAACCACATCTGCAAGTCACGGACAGTGTTAATTACATAGTAACGCATGTGAAGAATTTATACAAACCATTTTGTGGAAATTACATAATTGGCCTGAGTGGATGTCATTTGATCTCGCGCTTCTTTTGTCGTCTATTTATATCCTTTTCTTTAAGCTTCAGTCGAAGGCGCGACCGCCTCAGTCAGTCTGTTGCTAAGAGACGGCCGCATCGTTTGTTGCCAAGGGTTTCAATCATCTAATTGCCATGGCAATGGAAGTAGCATTGACTAGCGCTTAAGTTATCAAAGGGTTAACAGGTGGCAGGTAGCCTTTGACATATATGAAGAATCATTTATACTAGATGTTGTTTTTATTTGATATATTAACTTAAAATAAAGACACATTTTATCTAAATGGACTATTTGCTTTTAAGCACAAAAGAATAAAATAAGAAATTAACATCTGTTACCCTAACACAGCCGAAGTTACTCAGGCTAGAAGAGAATTGTGTTCAGTGTGGCTCCAAGCTACTTCTTCCTGTAAGGACAGTCAAAGTTTGTTGATCAGAGCTGTACGATGGAGGCGACTGTACAAGATCACTGTGTGACTGCTGGGCTTTTGTGTGTTCCTTGAAGAAACGGTGGAGAACTCTCAGAAGGCCTACCAGGACGCCTTCGACATCAGCAAGAAGGACATGCAGCCAACACACCCCATCCGGCTGGGCCTGGCCCTCAACTTCTCCGTCTTCTACTATGAAATCCTCAACTCGCCCGAGCAGGCCTGCTCTCTGGCTAAGCAGGCGAGTTCACAGCGCGAAGCCAGAGGCTTGTTTTAGGTTACAAACAGGTCACATGTCCGCCTCGGAATAATCTGCCTTTTAGCAGCAAATCTGACATTCAGTAACAGAAGCCAAGGCTTTTAAGAGGAACTAAAAACAAAAGGGTAACGCTGCAACTTTCCACTGCAGGCTTTCGATGAGGCGATCGCCGAGCTTGACACCTTGAACGAGGACTCATACAAAGACAGCACGCTGATCATGCAGCTACTAAGGGACAACCTGACTGTAAGTATACTACCAAACTCACTTTTTATTTATAAAAAGATCTCCTGGGAGCATCCGTGTTAGGATCCTTCATAGCTCCTAGAGATCAGAAAGACTCCATCTTTAGAGAGGCTTCAGCGGAGCCGACACGCAACCTGTTAAATGAAAGTCAAAGATGGAGCAGGTTTTACAGGTGAAGCTGCTTTAAGGGTGTAGCTGCACTGAGATCGGCAACCTGACAGCGAACGATTTGCAGTCTCAGGTTATTTATTCAGCAGCAAAACGTCCAGCAGTCACTGTCTGCCAGGTTTAGCCTAATCATTGGCTCAGTCTCGGTTCTGAAACCGTTTTTGACGGAGATGATTTCACCAGAGCTGCGTACCTCCTTTTGGTTTTTGAGGCCCGTCTGAAAGCTAAACTTGGCTCAGTCGTTCCATTTGGGTTCACTTGCGGTAGAGCAGCACAGATGTTGGTTTGGGGTTTAAAAATCTGAATACAAAGACTGGTTAAGCTGGGCTGATTATTGTTCTGTCATTAATGCTTTATGCTACAGCTGGCTACAATAACGTTAAATTAAGGAGCTTTTTAATCATCGTCTGCTTGGCTTCAGTTGTGGTTTGCTCATTTTCGTCTGTGATGGAACCATCAGATTGCACAGATATGTCCTTGCAGACTTTTCAAGTGATGCCTTGATCAGCTTTATCTTCTGTAAACACGCCTGTGTGCAGTTCGGGACGTTTTCCTGTGTTTTTGAAACGAATGGAAAGTCAGCTGTTCTTCCATGTCTGCCTTTTAGCATTCTGAGTTGAATCACGGCAGCCATGTTGCCATGTTCTCATTTTTTCTGCATGTTTTTATTTGACTTATACAATTAGCCTCAAAAGTATTCATACTGCTGGCAGATTTAGTTCAAATAATTTTTGAGGTTGGAAGGCCTCCTCACCATCACCCTAATCCTGCCACAGATTCCATGAGGGACTCTGGCTGGGTCACTCCAGAAGAATATTACTTCCAGACAGAAGAAACATGTTAATGAAATAAAGAAATTCATTTTTAAACCCACATCTGTCACTGATATGAATAACTTTGGGCTTAATTCTACCTTGAACAAGTTGAATATAAAGTTTTGATCTCCTAAAATCTGCTTCTGTTTTCTGATAGTCTTAGTCGGATGCACGATATTGCATTTTTTGGCATCTTAGTGTTGTTATCCAAACAATTTCAGTTAGTCAAGCTGGTGTTGAGCTAATTTATTTACATTTAAAAATTTTTTTGCTTGTATAGAATCCAAATCCATCGTTCTTGCATGACTGAGCCGTTGTAAATCTATATATTTATTGAATGGCCTATATGCTGATGGCAGTGACTTGAACATGGAGTAAAAAGCTCGTTCTGCCTTTTAAACGAGACTTAAAGATGTTTTCTGTCTGTTTGCAGCTGTGGACATCAGAAAACCAGGGAGACGAGGGTGAAACCGGCGATGCAGACAACTAGAGCGCACTTCACTGTTAACCCTTCCCCACACTTCTCCTCCTTTCCCTTTTATCTCCTCCTCTTTCTTCTCTTCTTCCTCTCTTCGTACACATAAACAGCCCGTTCATTCCCTCGTCCCACTTCTCCAAGCCCAGCCGCCTGACTTCCCTTCTGTATAACCAACAGCATGAATAGCACCCGACCTTCACAAATATTAATGAGCGAATGAGGCGAGGGGAAGGACACGGCTCCATCACCCTCACCGCCTGTGTTCGCTCGTTCCCTTCCACCCACCCTCTCTCCATCATGGCACTCCAACACAAGCCAGCAGTCTAAAACCTCTGGCTGGTTTAGTCTTATAGCACGCAGAGAGGGGTTTTATCCCAAACCACAAACTAAATTAACATCCTCCAGAGCCCACCGTCTCCTGTTTATACCTTCCTTGTTTAATCTTTCTCTTCCATCCCTCCCTCCTAACATCTCAGTACGTTCTCTCCCTCCTTCCCCCTGTCCTAGTGAGTTAAAGCATTTATATAGTTGTCCATTCCTTCTCTGTTTGGCTTTTCATAGTGTACTGGCAAAGAATGGCTGGTTTTATTCCACTTTAAACAAAACAAAGGTTATTAAACTGTCCGTTTATTTTCAACAAACGCTGTGATGCTTAGTTTTTCCTCTAAATCCTCCCGACCTGGGAATGAAGGGGGTGGGTGGTTGTTTGAACAGCAGGGGAATTCTGCTGGGGGTTTATACAGAAGGGTCCTCCATACAAGGCTGTATTGTGACACTGACAACAGTTAAACAAGTGTTTTTTTTTTTTGTTTGTTTTTTTTTTTTTGTTTGTTTGTTTGTTGTTTTTTTTTTATTTTATTTTATTTTACATGCTGGGTAATCAAACACTCGCTGGTTTCTTTTTTGCCACCTGGGATCTCAAAAGATTTGACACCATTTCACAAAAATTTGTTCAGCGAAAGTGGAAACATTCCATCATCATTTTCAGCAAATATGACTTGCCTGCTTCCCCGACCACACCCTCCTTTCTTTTGCCTGTACTTGGTTTATTTTTCCGGGTGTGTTTTGATTCTGTAACCAATCGATCAGTTCCGTTTTTTTTTTTTTTTTTTTTTTTTTTTTTTTTTTTTTTTGAAAACTGTAAAATTGTAAAACATTTTTAGAGCTTAACTGTAAATCTTTGTTTTGTTTTTTGGAGAACAGAATGGTTTTTGGATGTTCGTTACCACCTGCCTGCAGATAAAACCTTGAAGCCGTTACAGTCAGCTGCTGGTTAATGCTTTGGTGTTGTTTTTTTTTTTTTTTTTTTGTTTTGTGTTTTTTAAACCAGATTTCTGCCTTCCTTCTCTGCCCTCATTCTGTCCATTCCTGCCTTTACAAGACAAGTTTAGTCAAGTCTCGTGTTACCGCTCGCGGCCGAACGCTGCAAAAAATGCACGCCTTTAGCTGTAGCCGTTTAAATCTTCTGCAGCACGAGTTAAAAATGGTACACTCTGTGGAATGATACGGCTTCCTGGGACCTGGGCATTTCTATTTCAGTCAATCAGACTATCATCAAAATCTTAATTCCTCCTCTGCTATTTTAAAACAAATGTAGCTCTGGTGGAAATAGTTAGGAAAAAAAAAAAAAAAAAAAAGACAGCCTCGGCAGGTATGTACATTTTAGGAGCCAAATCACAGCCGATCAGCCAATCGAGGAAATGAGAACCTGTAGTTTGGATTATGGTTTTAGAAAAATGTGCAGATCAGTTGAGGCTCGTTTCCAACTGCACCAAAATAAATACAACAAATTTTACATGGCTCTTTTCTTGACTAAAAATACCACAAATAAAGGTGTTTTTAAATCCGATTTCATTTTTCAGTCCTTGCATCCAGGTATTTGCAGTTGTCAGCTTTTTTCCAAAAACATTTTCTACTCAGTGTCACAATAACCTTGTCTAAAGCACCATGACATTCCACTCTGTAGATGTAGAAGGTATTTTTCTTTTTCCTGGGGACAAATATTTTCATGCACTGACATTTAAAAAGTAGAAAGACAAAAAAAAATTTTCATCCTCCCTGCTGCTTTTTTTTTTTTTTTTTTTTTTTTTTTTTTTTCTCTCTCCTCTTTAGCTGAACAAAAGACAGTTATTCTTCGCTTTCTAAGGACAAAACTGATCCCTTGCAGTAGTGAATGTGGCACCGAGCCTGTCTGTATATCTGGTATCTGAAATCATTTTGTTTTTACTGACCAGTATTCTGCTTAAAATAAAACAAAAATCAACCCAAAAACAACAAAAAAGTCTGCTTCTGTGACGGTTTTCTTGCTTAGCTCGCACGTGGTTGTGAAACTTTAGGGTTAGCTTAAATATACAAATAACACGAAAATGGTTTAAAAAAAAAAAAGTGGGGAAAAAAAAAAATCTTGAGTACCTTTCCTTCACTCTGGTTCTTGACGTAAACTAGATTTGTGTATGTCTTTTAAAAAAAAAAAAAAAAAAAAAATCCAATTCTAGTTTAACCTTTCATGTTATAAACAGGATAAATTGTAAAAGACAATTTAAAGTGAAATAAAGTTTTATCAGTTCCGAATCAGCCCTGCTCTGTTTGTCATCACCTGCCAGCCTGGTCATGCTACATGTTTTTTGACTTCCTGTTGACCGTATGTTGCAAATCTAAAGTGGGGTGGGGTACCAACCAACTAACCAAGGAGTTAAAACCTCTGGCTCAGGAAACTGTTGAGGGAAAGACTGTTGGGATGAGAAAATGCAAATCTTCACCATGTTAACAGAAGGCTTCAGTGTTATCAGGTCTCAGCCGCGTTTCATTCAAATAAAGACGTATGCAAAGTTATAGTCCCATCTGGTTTTCAAAGAGAATCAGACAATGGGTCGAGAAATGCCAATTGAGCACATAAGCAAAGGACCTCTGGACTGAATGTGTGTTGGCACAAAACATCCCAGAATGTTGATTCCTCTTGATCATTTTTTCCATCCATGGGCCTACTTAAATGCTGTTTTACACAAGCTTTTTTTTTTTTTTTTTTTTTTTTTTTTTTTTCATAAACTCAGATTCAGACGAAGTTTCTCAGATAAATTAATAGAATAGAAATATCCTTTTATTGTCCCTCATTGGGGAAATTCAGCTGTACCAGCAGCAAGTTAAAGTGGAAGTATGCCTGTCCACAGTAAAGTAAGAGATGAGAATAAGACAGTACAGTAAAAGCAAATGTACAACTGAAGTAAAAGAATATTGTACAGTTAAAAACATTCTAGGATTAAAAGAGTTGTGCAACTGAGGGTAAAGTAAAACATGACAAGATGTGGATGGATATATGTGCATGAAAAGCAATGAAAAAACTGAAAATGGATTTGCAAATAAATGTAAACATTTGAGTTTGTTGAGAGCAGTGATAGTTATAAAGGCTTACAGCTGCTGAGAGGAAGGAAGGATCTGTGATGATGCTCCTTTATGCAACTAGGATGCAGCAGTCTGTCACTGAACGAGCTCTCCAGCCCTGCAGCACCTTCATAAATGGGGTGGGAGACATTGTCTAACATTAATCAGCTCTTTGTGTTTCTAGAAACATCAAGTCTGTTAAAAAAAAAAAAAAAAAAAAAAAAAAAATCATTTTCTGCTATCCCAAGAATGAACTGGCCACTCCTTACTGTTACTCCTGGTTGCTCACTGGTCTGATTGGGGTTGCCCTCTTAATGGAACAACCTGTTCAAAGGGATTTCCTCTTCGACATGACCTGTTCAAGTATTTTGATGTTCGGACTGATCCATATTGCCTGGTGTAAGAGAAGAAGGCCTGACACCGTAGTACGAGAATCGTCGCCATAGCAGGACGCCTGAGCCACCATGGTTCAGTGTTTGATCTGGCAAACTGTCTGTGGACTCCAGACTCAAAAAGACTCTTGCTCATCAGTCCATAAAATATCCCGTTTGTCTTCAAGCCAGGCAGTGCCTTTTTTAGATGTTTGTTCAAGAATGGGAGTTTGCGTAGGCATCTTGCCCAAACTTTGGCTTCACATTCCGTCTTTTGATTGTTCCAGTACGGACCTTTGATCACACTGGAGTTGATCATTCTCCCAAGTCTTTGCTATTCTTTGAGCTGTTCGATTGGAGGATTGAATTTTTTTTTTCCACTTTTTCCTGGTTTTGGTTTCTGTCTTAAACCACTTGAGATCATTTTAGCTGGTTTCTTGCCTTCTTTGTATTTTCCCCTCAACTTTTTAATCACTGCTGTTCTGTACATCTGGAATGACCATTTTACTCAGATTGTCAGAGAGAAATGCACCATAACCATTTTTTATTTTTATTTTTTTTTTTTTTAATTTAGTGCTCTGTTTTTTGGAACAAGCTCACTGAGTCACCTCCACACTATTTTTGAACACAACCTTTTTAGTAGATGCAGTTAATATTAGCAGCATGATCTTCTGCTCCATCTGCTAGTAAATTATTGATCTTAATTGATCTTGATCTTTCCCACACTGAACTTGTGTGGGAGCTCAACTGAGTGCTGATCTGTCCCGTTACATCGAGACGCTTGCATTCAGGCCTGAAGGGCTGCCGCGCCCTACTGACATGACACCAGAAGCATGTCTTTGGTGCCAACTTCCATGTCCAGTTGATGTGATATTGCGCTCTTTCATTTTAATTTCAACCACTCCACTGGGGACCTAACTGGAAAGTGTTTCCAGACGGCTCAAATGTCTTCAAAACTCAAAAATTACATGAACTTTTACAAATCCTCGTAGAATCCTTGTTTGGAGACATGTTGCTCAGAACTCAGAACGTCTTTAGGAAATGTCTTTTCTTTGTGTGTGTCTCATTGTCTGAACATGTTTCTGCTGCTTGCTTTGGCTCCCGTCAGCCGGAGTGGTGAGTCACAGTTCACGTTGTGGTCTTTCACAGAGTTTTACAGTGTGTGCAGTCAGCGGGGAGGTGTTCCAAGGTGTGTTGCATCTGACTCACTGCTACATTAGTTTTACATGTCATATCGCAGGGTGGGGCAGGAGTTTCAAGTTCAGAGCTGCAGTCACTGTTAAAAACTTTCAGGTGTGCCTTACTAGTCCTACAGAATGTATGAAAACCTATTGACAAGTATACATCCACAGGTTTTGCATCCACATCTTAGTGTCCAACATGGACTCTGTAGTTTATAGACTACTATCACTGCTGTAATAGTGTGTGTGTGTGTGTGTGTACACCTTTTGTGCACATGCTATAAAACTAACTCCCCTCCCCTCTATATAAACTTAATCTGCTCCGAGGAAACTCATGTCTGAGTTCTTTGCCAACTTAAACATTTACCTCAAGATGCTGGTTGCACTTTCGTTTTCAAGCTACTCACCATTACAAGCTTTGCAGAAAACTTAATCAGGTGAAAAACTGAAGAATTTCTACAATTAAAAGCTCTCTAATCGTACCAGAAGTTAACTTTCTGTCTATAAGAACGTCTCGTTCACTCAGTACAAACAGAACGCATGTACCAATGGTTTATTTGTCCTCATTTTAACAGAGGAAATGCTCCAGACAAGCACATTAAAAGTCCTGATCCTTGTAGCTTCCCCCAGCCCCCACAGACAGATCAGGCCTCCCTTGTAAAACACTGACTTGTTTTACACTAAACATTTAGAGTGACAAGCTTTACAGGTACTTCCAGAGATGATGTGTGGGAAACCTGCACTGGGGGCTCTACAGGACGATCTTCCAGGCAGGCTGTGATCACTCTGATTCTCACGTAAAAGAAAGGCAACAAAAAGGGTCCATATCCAGTGTTAGCAGGGGTTGTAAGTTTAACTGTGGAAACATCCAGCAGCTTTAGAGATTGCACAGAAAAGCTTCCTTTTCCAAATGAAGCCTTATAATGCAGTACCATCAATGCCCTCTGAGTGTTTGCTCCAAACTCCTGACTGATAATCTTCATTTAAAAAATAAACAATGGTTGATGGATTCATTTGCAGTGACAAAAGCTTAAAGATGGCGAGGAGTGTCATCAACTAAAGATTGAGCAGAAGAATTGTTGCCACCAGTGCAGAGCTTGCTAAACACTGGCAACACATGGGTGTGAGTGCATCTTCTTTGTGGCGCAGATCTGTCACTTTTGTCCAAGAAAGCCACGAAAGAGACTGAAATTCTGCAGGAAGCACAAGGAGACAGTTGCAAAGTCAATTTTTTTTTACCTAATGAATCCTGCTGATTGTTTAGGACTTCTGGGAAGGTCCAGAGAAGAAAAAGATAGAGGTAACAGAAGGTGTGAACAGTGTGGCATAAAGAGTGGGAACAAAGCAACTTTTATCAGAAACCTCTTCCAACAATTTGGCACTCCAGCTAGAATTTGGTGAATTGGGGTGGCAGTGGCTCAAGATGTAGGCGTTTGTCCTGTAACCAGTGGGTTGCTGGTTCAGAGGAACGGAGGTTTTAACTGGCAACCCACTGGTTACAGGACAAACCCCCACTTGGTGTGTCTCAGTCATGTCATTTGCAAGACACTTCACCCACCGCTTGCCTGCTGGTGCCGATTTAATGGCAGTCTTGCTTCTGTCAGTTCACCCCAGGGCAGCTGTGGCTACAGTGTAACATACCACCGTCTGTAAGTGAATGATTGTCATCTCAAGCAATTTGGAGCCCTCTGACTTGATAAAATGCAATGCAAATGGTGGTTCAAAGATTAAAACCTTGGACCTGCAGTCAAGAAAAACCCCAGAACTTAACCTGACCTGACTTAGAATCTGTGGTCAGATTTCAAAAATCAAGAATAAAAACAGAAGCAGACAAAAAGTGATCAACACCAAGCTCTAAGGGTAGCTCACCATCAATCAGAATTTGGGCCAGAAGTTACAGAAGTCAGGAAAAAGGATCAACACTGTAAATATGGACTTTTTGCAGAAGAATTGCTAATAAAAAGCCATTAAAATAAAATGTTTTGATTGTTCCTAAAAATACCAAGGATACAAGCAAAACAGAAAAAGTTTCAGCATGACTGCAAACACCTGGGCATATTAGCATATTAGCAAGTTAAAGGTATATCAGTTCTGTTCAAATCGAGTGAGCCTAATCAGTTTTATTCCAAATGTAGAAAGTGACGTCCTATAAACTCGATATTTGTGATCACAAACCTTATTGGTATATATGGTGTCATTATGCAAACCAACCTTTCTGATCAGTTTAATGTAGAACAGTTTTTTTTTTTTTTTTTTTAAGTTATTACATTCCATCTATCGTTCTCCAGCTACATCCTCTACTTCTCTAAAAAAATGCTACTTTTTATTTGAAAAAGACAGCAATGATGAAGTCCAAATGCTGAACCAAAGGTGTGAAAACACAATTCACACTGAGGAGTGGTTTATGCGCCACAGTAGTTACTTGCTAAACAATCTGGGATGATTCTACATTTCACAAACCTTCTCTGGGTAAAGCAAAAACATGAATCTGAAGGTGCATTTTTTTTTAAATTATTATTTATTTTGCATACACTAATCCAAAGCAGCAGATGAATGACAAAGGCAGGCACTTCAGGCAAGATGGAGATGTTAAGCTACGAATGGATCAAAAAGAAAACATTTAAAATGTTCTACATCGCAGTAAAAACAGGGAAAAAACAAAACGGCAGGATAAGACAGTATTTTATTTAAACGGCCCAGTGGGAGACTCATACTGCTTTATATTACTGTCCTTCAGAGGAGTAACGAAGCCATCCTATACAAGCAGAGAAATATTTTGAAAAGAGTATTGTTTAGAACAAGGTTGTCCTGTTTTATCATCAAACTTAACATGAAAAAAAAAAAAAAAAAAAAACAATTCTAAAAAAAGAGGTTCTTGAACTCAAATGTTAAAAGATCAACATCCTCCCGTGATATGAGGCCAAACACAAAAACCGACAAGCAAAAGTACAGACAAAACCGAAAACAAGCTCAGAGCAAAACAGGAAAAAGATTGTAAAGTTTCTTCATGACATGTCGAATAAACCATCGTCATCACAACTAATATGCTTTATTTTCACATGGATACCATCCTTAATGACTGCTTCTCCAGTTAAGGTGATTCATTTGTTTTTCTTGATGTTCCTAAAACTTTATATTTATTATCTTTGGGATCCAGAGAAATCCTGTTTCGAGAGGTTGCATCTTTGAATGTGACAGCCTTCGGCAACTTTGGAATACTTTTCACAATATTTCAGTCCCTCGAAACCTTTCCCCAAACTCAGCAGCCACTTCAGTCTGGGACATTTAGGGCACTGTCATTTTATTTTGAAGCAGTTAAAGCTGTGTCAAAACGAACGTGACCCCTGCGCTAATTTGTGACTCTTCAGTGATGCATAACAGTTTGGGGGTGCACCGATAAACCGGCCCCGATTTCCTTCATTTTGGGAGATCGTCAGTCGGCCTGTGCTTGCATGAGAAACCAATCTTATCTGCCTCTGCAAAGGTCTGAAAATCAGCCACCGTCCCCTTTTGCTCTGCCGTGAGAGAAGGCTGAACGTGCGTGGTTAACAGCAGGCACCCCACTGTTGCCAACTTCGCAACTGTCGATATTAACTAGCAACTTTTGAGGCAAAAAAAAAAAAAAAAAAAAAAAAAAAAAAAATTGGTATCAGCCAAATTCAGAATCAGCAGGTCAGAGTTTTTAAAGATCGGTGACTGGTCAGAAAAGTGCAATCGGTGCACCGCAAATAAAGGAGTTTGTTCCATCCTGATAAGGTACACTGAAGATTTCTGGAGAGTCTGAACAGTTACTCATAATGTATGAGGAATAAATGCATAAAGCAGGGAATCAAATACAGTATTTTGAGCCTAGTGCTTAAAAAGGTGTTTCATTTCACTGGGGTTGCTTTCAGGCCTGGTACCAACACCAATCTGATCTCACCTGGACAGCTCTAAATAGAGGAGTGAAAGCATGCAAGATGAACAGAGCACAGCTTTAGACCATATTTGGAGATGATAAATATTCCCTGATCTGAAAAAGCTAGCATTCCTGGGTAGGTGCTATTTTTTCTATTCAATCTGCATTCCTGGCATCCCAGGTTTATCACCTCCGTGTGCATTTACATGTTTAACCTCTTTAATGCTCATCAAAGCCAAACTCGTGTGGCTAAACATGAGTTTGGGTCCATTGTTTCTGCTCACGTCAGGTGTGTCTGTCTCCGCTAAGCCGTCTAATCCAGTCTCTGGCACCAACAGTGAAGCACCCGGAGGAATGGTCACATTTGGAGGCCATTTGGTACCAGAGTTGAGTGTGAAGATTAATTTATTAACAGGTTTGGGAATTTATTCAGTCGAATAAACTGACTAAGAAAGAATTGGAGAAAACTTTTGTGCATTCGCTGCTAAATGAAAAAGATGTTTTATGTCTGCAGTTTTTTCCTCCATCAACATTAACCCTGACCAGTCATGCAGTGCTTTGCATATTCATACTCTCTCCATGATCCCATGGCTGAACTTTACGGTTAGAAATGATAATACAGGCTAAGAATTATGAGAAAGAGTGTAAATAATTGCAGCTAACATAAATAAACATAAATACTGAATCAAAGTGACTGACTGTTACACTACAATCAAACTATGAACACCTCTTGATCCATGGAAAGTCTTTCGAAACTTCTCAAACTGAGCGGCATTTTCCAGAAGCGTTTTGAGGCCCGACCCAGGTTTGTTCAAGCGGGAGTAAACGGATCGAACATGTGATCGGAGAGGATTGAACCGTGTCAGTGGTCGGCTGCTGAGTCCCGGGTGCTTTTTCACTTTTTCTTCTGCGCCTCCTGCAGCAGCTTCAGAGCAGCGCTGTTCTTTGGTTCCACGTTCAGGAGACTGTTCAGATCGTCGACGCAGGCCTTGATGTCCTGCAGGGACGAAGACGAGAATTTTTAGGGAGAAAGCCGATGAAGCTCAAGATTCCGAGCTGTAAAACCGGAGGAGGGAACACAAACAGGTTGCATTTCTGGACTGATAAAGCTCATGAGTATATATATCGATATATAACTAAAAACGGAAATTCTCAGTTGGAAGAAATGTTTTTGATTTGTAAAGTGCTTTGAGACGACGTTTGTTGTGAATCGGTTCAAAAAAGCACAAACGCATGGTTCTCATAAATCAGACAGCAGTGAACAGAAGTAAAAACAAAAAGATAATAATGTTTCCTTTTCATAACAGAGTAAGTTTCTGTCAACAGATTAAATCAGATCATTATGTAGACAGGATGTGTCCCACATATAGACTGAGCTCATGCTGAGGCTGTCCTGCTTTTTGTTACCATTCCTATCGTCCAAGCGTTATTTTAACAGCAAGTAACGCTCAGGTTATGGTCTTAATGACAAAATCATAGATTAGGTCTTCTTCAGTAATGCCTCCCGGATGACTGAGCTTCTCACCCCATCTTTAAGGAAGATGCAGAGGAAACTCATTTCAGTCACTGGTATCCGTGACCTCGTTTTTTCGGTCGTGATCCAAAGTTCATGACCACAGATAAGGACAGGAATGTAGATCAACCGGTAAATCGACAGCTTTGCCTTCTGGTGTCTTCAGCGCTCTTCACCACGACAGACCGGTACAGCGCCTGGATCACAGCCGACGCAGCACCAATCTGCCTATCAATCTCCCACTTTGGCTTTGTCTTCTGGAAGTAATAATCTGTGGAATCTGTTGTGTGTTTTTGTACGCCTGAGGTTAGATTTAAATAGCTTTCAAACCTGGTAAAGAACAGGTCACCTGTTAGAATGAGAGGAGGGCGGAAACCTCGCGGCACTCAGGGCTCAACAGGGCATCCCAACAACGCAGACACCACGCACCCACCACAGGCCGGCCATGCAGCGGACACAGAGGTAGGTCCGGAGTGAAGCACAGCAGCGGCGAGGCCAAAGAGCCACACAGACAGGTTGAGGGCTCCGAACAAACCCAGTACCGTGCCCCCGAGGTCATCCCCATACAACCAGTCCAGGATGAATCGGCGTGGGCGAAGTCAGGAAACAGCGAGGGCCATGCCGCGCCTCCTGCATCCAGAATCCCCGTCCTCATCCCTGCCGTATGCATGTGTGAACTGCTGCTATGAGCGCAAGTGTGAATGTCTGAAGTGTGTTAAAACTGGAGCTGCAATTCGTTGCTGACAGCAGTCTGCTCTTCCCCCTCGGTGTCTCGAATGTGTCATATATAAGGGTGTGACTAACATTTCAGTAACGTATCACAAACATTATGCAACGTTTGAAAACCTGTCTGCGCTTCAAAGAGTCTTTTAAAACCGCCACTGCTGCCGTAAAAAGTGAAGCCACTGGAAGCAACCTGAGGATTTTTAACCGGAAGGTTGGAATACATGATTATTCCATGTTTTTTTAAGTCTTTCATATTTAGTTAAGTTGCATCACTGTTCTGATGAATTAAATTAAGTGTAAAAAGCTAAATGCACTCCGGTGTGGACTGATGATGAGATGCTGCAGGCACCACCATCAGCAGCTATTCTTACCCGCTCTGAAAATCTCAGGACACAGAAGCAGACGAAAGGCCAGTGATGAAAAGGATTTGAGCTCTTACCTTGAGCTCCTTGTGAGCCTGCGCCCTCCTGTAGAGAGCTTTCACGTTGCTGCCGTCAATCTTGAGTGCCTCGTTGCAGTCTCTGACGGCGTCTCTGTACTGCTTCACCGACAGGTAGCACAGCGCCCTGATCACAATTACACAGCTGACTGAAACATCTGGAAGCTCTTTTCACAGAATTTCAAACCAAACAGCTGCTTTTTATATTGTAAACTCAAGTTCATACATGAATTTTTAATGAATCGTTATATTTTCTGCTGTATTTTTGGCTCACCGGTTGGTATAAGTTGTGATCTCGCTGGGGTTGAGTTTAAGGCTCTGGGTGTACTTCTCTATGGCCTTCTTATGCTCTCCTTTCTTCACCAGACCATTGCCCTCTTCTTTCAGAGCGTGGGCTTTCTTCATGTCTTTGTCACTTAGTGCTAAAAAGACGACCAAAAAAAAAAAAAAAAAAAAAAAAAAAAAAAAAAAAAAGGATTTAAATACATAAATCTTTGTGGTAGTTTCAACATGCTTGAAAATGAGGGCAAAATTCATATTTGTGCTGTATGGCAAGATCCCGTTTAGTTTGTTAAAAGTACAGTAAAAATGAGCAGTTCGTTTATTCCTTAGTTACTATAGAAAGTTCTAAATCTGCACCAGGCTTGTCTGTTGTCTTGATGCCGTTCTGCTGCGGGGCAGGGTTTGGTTTTGGAGCGCTGGATGCAGCTTGCTGGGTGAGCTTTTCCCTCACCGACAGCGGCACCGTAGGGATAGGAGGAAGCTTTTCTCTCCATGATGGACCATCTGCCTCTGTAAGTGCTTTTGTCATTCTGAGAAACAGCAGAGAAAACAGGAAATGATTTCGTACACGTGCAAAACGAACAACGGTCTTTACGAAACGCTGCGGACGGCGGCAATGCCGGTTTAGATTTAAACCGCATTTAAAACCACGCAAGGAACAACGTGGCGTAGAGTAAACGAGAACATTTTCACTTAAACAGTAAAATGGAAAATAAATGAATACAATATTCTAAGGGATAGAACAAATGAAGATGAATTAAAACTACAGTTTCGAAGACAGAATAGAAACAAGAGGGTTTCATCAGAATGTTAAGCTCTGCTAGAAATGAATGGAAATGAAAATAAAACGCCATAAACTAAACTGGCCATGTTCTGAGCACGTTTCATTTGCACTGATAAGCTGTTCCACAGAACCGGGAGGACATTCTCCCTGAAAATACTCCTGAGTTAATGAAATTCGCTTATCTGACAGATATTTTAAAAAAGGAGCAGTTAAGCTGGTTACAAACCTGTTGGTGCCGTCGTGGGCTGCTGCTATGTTGCAGTCAATCTGCAGAGCGGTTTTGTAGTCTATGTAAGCATATCTGTAACGCTCCAGAGCTTCGTAGGCAGCGGCGCGTCGGAGCAGAGATTTCACATTGAACGGGAACAACTCCAGAGACCTAAGAGAAGACACGCAGATTACATGTGAACAGCGCCAGCTTTGGTTTAAAGCTGTTTTTCTCACAGGCCGAAGATGCAGATGAGGTGTGAGGATGATGCGCAGTCAGAATGTTTTGGAATATGGGCTAAGATGAAACAAATGGCCCATTTTTCTTGCGTTGCTCGTGGTGGTGGAATAGCTTTATCACGTTAGTTCTGATTTATTGTTGGCTTTTGTTCAGAATTTTTTGGTTGAGGCATTGCTTTATTGGACAATTATTCTCTCGGTTTTTTGATGCTGTGCAGCTGGAAGGATTTTTGCTCTTACTTTTTCAGCTTCAGCCAGTTCAGATCCATAGCAGTGGCAACGAGATGTGTTTTTTGTTTGTTTTTTTTACAACTGGGAGGATCTGATTAGCATCTCAAAAGTTCAAAGAATACTTGAACTAAGATTCCCCCCAAAAATCCCAGAAGAGTTGAAAAGGAGGCTTCATAGATGCAGAGCAGAGAGAGAAGGAGGAAGTTCAGACCATCTCTTCCATTGATCAAAACGGGCAAGGATCATATCTCCGACTCCAACGTCTCTATGCCAGGCTTCCTAACCACACGGCCAGACAGAGATTTAAAGAGGAGCGGCAAAAGCAAATGAGGAGGATGAGCAGTGCTTGCCAAAAACTGATGGTGTCATCCAGGACATGGTACTGTCAAATATTAGCTCTGCTGCCCGGATGTGGAGCTGTTAGCATGTCACGACAGTTACAGCAACAGTGTCTTCAGTCAGAGGCTTCTTCAGATTCACTGCAAGACTGACTGCTACCAGAGATCCTTCCTACCCACAGCATCACCATCCACAACGACTCGTATAAATGATTTTTATGACAACATTTAATTTCTCTTTGGGATAAATGAAGTACTTAGTTTGTATTAAATTGAGTTTTTCAAATGAAATGTTAAAATTATACTTAAAGAGAAATGTTTCATTGTCATGAATGTAAGTCATCTAAAAACAAATAATCGCATGAGCAATAAAACATGAAAAACATACATATAACAAGGAAAAAGAGCTTGATGCGACAAAGCAATAATGAGGGAGTAAAATGGTTTCAAAACAAGACATTAACTACAAAAACTGCAAACAACCAACTTACGTATCGCAGTCTTTCACACATTCTGCACAGTTCCCATCCTTCAGGTAGCTGGCGGCACGGTTTGAGTACAGAATGGCTAAATCTTCAGGGTTCTTTTTATCTTTAGAAAAAACAACAATACAACAGCTTAAAACACTAAATTTCCGTACAACATACCAAGCAGAGAAGGTACAGATTACTGCTGCCCTGATCAGTTTTCATAATTGATGACACTGAGAATCTGTATCAATATTTTTTAGTAAACGTTTAAATGATATGAATTTAACAAGAGTAAAGGTTATTTTCCTCCAAAACCCTTTAAGTTGAGAACCCCCTATCTGCAGTGGTACTTGTGTGTGCGCCGCATACGTCAGACGAGTTCAGCTTCAGTCTGTGGTTGGTTACGTCTGAACAACGGCCCCAAAACAAACCTGGTGGATAAAGCGTCAAATTCACGATTCTAAGGTATGGGTGTGCTTCCAAGTGGTAATAAACGAGGGGTCTGGATGCACAGAAAGGTCTCATTGCAAACCACAGCAGCACATGTGCGATGGAAGAGCATCTGAAGAGACAGCAACTCCTTACAAGTGTGTTGAAGCTCCTCAATGCAGCGACCCACATTGGTTGCCTTTCTTTTGCGACTGAATAAATATTTAAGGAGACTTTTATATCCCCGTTTTGACATTCTCAATAATCGGACTCTTTGTAATCTGTAAATTCAAACGCAAATTATTTATTTTTGTCATGCATGAGGTGGCGTTCTATACAGCTATTTCATACTTCAAAGTGTAAATCTTCATTTACATTTTGTCTTGAGGTATGCAATAAATATAAAAACTACAGGAATAAACTAACATAAAATATCTTTTAATTTTTGGAAGAAGTGTCATTCAGATTAATCATAAAAAGGAAAGTTGTATGTGGCAGCCCAACCACAGACAAAAATAATATGTTACTGTATTAATACTAACACTAGATTAATTTGGACATAATCATAATATCAGAAAGTGGAAGTCAGTGGCTGGAGCCATAAATGTTGTGTTACTCTCTCCAGACAGTTTTATTAATCAGTCTTTATAACGTATATCTTGAGGACAGCAATGGAAAATCTCCCCAGAAGACTAAGACTCTTGCATGATTCTCAGAGCTGATTTATAAGTATAAAAGCAAAACTATAAAGGGTGAACAATTATTACACCTAAAGCCCCAACCCAGTCAAGCCCCAGTAAACCTGCAACTTTTCTCTAAATGTAAAACTTAAGATCAACTCTAAGGAGTCAAGTTGAATAAGCAGCAAGTTAAAAAAAAATTGACTAGACATTCTGCTTCAATCCTGCACTTTTTAAAGTGTGCAAGCCTGCTTCCAGGTCCACAGAACATGGTGTATTAATACTCACTGGACTTCTCTAGTTCCTTGATGGCCTGGCTGTAAAGACCGGTAGCGTCTCCATACTGGCCCGTCTTGAAACATTCATTTCCTGCTTGCTTTAGTTCTGTCCACGACTTGGGCTTCTGTTTCTGAGGCATTTCTATATTTTAAAACTGTTACCATAAAAAAAAATAAAAATAAAAATAAAAATATATATCAAGTTATTAAGTGATTCACCCATTTACCAGAGAAAACGTTACATAAATGTTAAATCTTTAAAGTGAATTTTTACTAGAAGGAATTGCACTTTAGATACTTTTACTTTCAATTCCAAGTAAGAAGAATGTATTTTGGAGCAGAAGGAATTATATTGGTATATTTGGTATATTTAAAAAAGTAATTACATAAAAGAGTGTGGTTGGATACAATATCTGACCTTATAACTAGGACTAAATTGAAATACATGAAATTGAATCTGACTATATGATTGGATCAATTTGATAACCTATTTCTGTATGTAAACGGGATCCGTTTTTTGCACTATGCACAGAAAGCAATCCAAAGTGCTTAACAATGCATCAAAGGAAAGACAAAATGGAAACAACAAAGACCTTTAAGATTTAATACACAACATTCCTCATAAACAGTTATTAACAGGCTGTGAATCCTGTTGTAACAGCTACTGTACATATAATATACTCGGTCACAGCAGTTTATTCTAAATGAGGACTTAAAACATGTGGATTCAACTAATAAAGTCAGTGTGATTGTATCCATTTCAATTCAGTAAACTAATGTTAGCTGGTGATATAATCTAACTTAGCTGTCTGGATTTCTTAATCATAACATAACTTAGCTAAACCAATTATTTATTTGCTCCAAATAATGTAACTCTACAATACATAGACAACAGCTGATCGTGGCTACACTTCCAAAAACAAACAAAAAAGAGTTTTGTGGACAGAGATTTCGAGGGGTGCACATTAAAGCTAACTACCTAGCTACTGCTAACATAGCGCTGCAAATGCTAGCACATCTTACCGGCTGTTTGATCTGACAGGGGAAATCCTACGCTTTAAAACAACGCAGTTTGGTTTGAAAGAGACTACCGTTGGCGGCTGTCTTCGCAGTTTTTACCTGTTAAACCGGTTAACACTAACATTACTCTGAGATCTAATGTTGTCCTGCCGGTTTAGAGACACGAGGTTGTCCTCGGTCTGTACGGAGCTGCTGGAAAGAAGATGCCGGTTGGCTCTAGTAACTTCTTTTCGTTGAGGGGAGTAGTAAGGGGGAGCGAGCGACTGCAGGCTAACGTATCGGTTTCACTTCGTTTTAAGGCTGCGTTCAGGGACATTGTAAAGTGTAGCAAATCTGAAGAGTAGGTCAATAAGCGTTGCGTTGCGCCCTCTACGGGCAGACCACAGCTTTTATGTTCCACCTGTTTTCCTGTTTCACATGCAAGTGGTCTTATCTAGTGCCACAGCCAATAAATTTGTTCAAAAACTATTTATATAATTATAGCTTTAATGCATATATTTCTTAACTAAAAATGTTTATTGAGTAATTTAAATGTTTCAATGATTTATTATATTTCAATTGGTATTACAATGATCATTTATTGTCACACATAGCCGTTTCGATATACTTTTTTTTTTATTAATTCACAGTTCCTTTGCTACATCCATCATATAAAAATTTAAACTGCCACGAAAGGTCGTAAAATACACCCAAACTCAAGCTTAGTTGCATAGCAACTCAACCATTATTAGACCAATCGCATTGTCTATAGTAGTTAGTCCCGCCCACTAACTTTGACGTGCAAGGCTGAAAATGGCTTTACTGCAACACAGGATTTATAATACATTTAAGATAAAATATAAATATAAAAATAATGAATAAAGAATTATTTTCAAGTTTTAGTTATTTATTTATGTAATTAATAAGTTATTTAAACATTTGAACAATTATCTTCATCATGTTTATATTTTTAGTTTTCTTGGTTATTAAATATTTATTTAGTTATTTATGTTTTGCTTCAACTGACTTTCACTCCGTCTTTACCCCAGACCACCCCTCCACAACTATTTTTTTAATTAACTGTATTAATGATGATGATGGTGATGAAAATCACCAAAACCATATATTAGTTAAAAAAGTAAAAATGAAACATTAGTACTAACTGGTTTATAATCACGGTGATCGTCCTTTTTGGATCTTACAACTGCAAATAGTAAAACCTTTATCTGGTTTTAAATGGCTTTGGTGCATTATTTTTGCCACAAAACTGACACATTTTGTTTTGATTTAATTCACGGGGGGGGGGGGGGGTATTTTATTTTTTTTTCCACAATAGCCTTTTTCAATGAAAAAACCTTCCTGGTTAATAGCTACATTTATGTTCATTAAAAACAAGACATTTTAAAATTTTAAAATACCAGCAGTTTTAGTCTGACTTAAAAAGAGAAACATACTATTATTAATTATTTCTAATCCTATTATAGGTTAATAGAAACTGATTACAAAAGTGATCCTGTCACATATATGTAATGTCAAGAGTTTTTCAAACGAGGGCACTTGTGCAATCCCCCTTCAAACTTATTATTTTTTAATACCATCACGAGTTGACACATTTTCTTTAATGTGTCCCATTTTGTGGGTAGCCTTGAACTCATCATCAGACAGAGAGCAGCAGTTGGCCGGTTTCTATTTCAGGGAAACACTGTTTCTGGCTTTGGAATCCTGTTTAACGTGCAGATCTCGCGTTATTTGAGTATTAACCTGAAAATTAGAAATCAGATGTACTTTTACTTCGATTTTTTAATGCAGCTTTTACTAAAAAAAGAAAGAGCCTTTAACTGCACGACTTTTTGCTTGAGCTTTGTCTCTAACACTGGTTTTAATCAGCTGTCTAGATTGTAAAGAGAGTTATGTTGTAACAGATATAAGTAGAAGACACTTCAGGCAAGTTTAAAAATTTCACTACATTTTCTCAGCTGTCTGCAATATGCTCATCTGGGCACACTGGCTTAAAAATACATTTGTCATGTGACCTTTACTCAGAGAAAAATGAAAATATTGCAGTCTATTAACTTATCGGAATAAACAAAAGTTAAGAAAAAGGGAGAATGAACAGTGTGTATAATAAAACTGATCCCAGGTGACAGAACAAGACAAAAACTCATTTTAGACACCAGCTTCATCTGATTATAATAGTTATTATGCCACAAAGTTACATCCTTACTAGACCCTAGGTTTTGAAGGTTTTATTTAATCAGACAAAAAGTTGCTATTGTCATAATTTAGCATTTGTAAAGCTGAAAGCAATGAAAAGATTCTGTGAGCCACACATTTGGACAACAGAAAAAACATGTTTGTTTCGGAAATTTATTAAGCAGAAATATGTATCAACTTACAAAGAAAAATCCCTGAGAAGCAAAGCACACAATAGTACAAACACTGCAGAAAAAAACCTTCTTTAGTTCTTGGATAGCACAGACATGCTTGGTGTTTGTGCTCCTTGTGTTTTTATTATTAAAACTCAAAGTAAAACAGAAAAAGCTTTAAATGAATCTAATTTAGCAAGTAATTATGCAATGCTTTAATTAATATATCCAATATCCAACACCCTAAATATGAAACATCTTCGATCTGGACATCAACCATCTTGCCTTAAAGAGAAGATAATGTGAGAAAGTCAAGGTTTAATGTTGATTGTGTAGCTGTTCTTGATGTCTCTGAAAGAACTGCTGTTGAAGTTAACCAGGAGAGTCCTTTCTCCACTCTTGTAGGGAACGAGGTCAGTTATAATGCGGACTCTGTGGCTTGGCGGCAGGTTTGGAAGCCTGCAAGCAGCACAAAGGTGATAAAAAATAGTTTGAGAAACCAAAAGCAATTGGATTTTTTTTATAAACACACATCAATTGTTTACAAAAACAATTAGCTGTAAAAAGCCATCATGAATAACATTTTGTAGCTGACCCAAATTGTGCAACAATGTTCAACATCTTCTGGCAGTTCCATCAGACATGCATACTCACTTGGTTCTATGTTCCCCGATCAGAAGGCCACTTCCAGAGAGACTCAGAGTGCAATCCCTCAATGTGTCATTGACAGGATTCATGAAACTCACTTCAGCAGTCAGCTGCTGGTTCACCCTGCTTTCACCAGACACCTGCATCACCAACATATTGCTTTAATTAGCTAAAAGCCTAACTTTAAGAAAATTATCTTTCTTTTTTTAACCTATAAAATCTTAATAAGATGCTATGAATAAACACAACTTTACTTTTAAAAGCGGTGCATAAAGTATATTTTTTCACTAACTTATCAGTGCTGCTTAAAAGACAAAAACGTGCAAATGTGTTTGAACCAGGTCTGATCCAACTGTATATTATGCAAAATAAACAAAAGAAAAGAAAGTCACTGTACAGGAACAGGGATGTTTCAATCACTCTAAATGTGAAGCTTGGAAAAGACTCCTGAACAGCCTTTAGTAATAACAAATCTCAATCATTGTTTTCTGAGTAACATTTAGGGCCACTTTTCTTTCCTGTCTTGCAGTAGTGTAAAGAAATCTGCAGGTTTTTATTTCTCCACACCTCTCTGGAGGTCCCACCACAGAATTTCAATCCGTTTGAGGTCTGAACTTTGACTGGACCACTGCAACATGTTTAATATATCTTTTCAAAAGCTTCAGCTTTTAAAAGTATGGCCTCACATTTGACTCTAGAATACTTTTTATACAGAGGAGTTACTTAATGACTGCAAGGTGTCCATGTCCTGTGGCTGAGAAGCAAGTCGAAATCGTCACTCCTCCATTGTGCTTCACAGTTAGCAAGTAAGTAATCTTCTCTTCACTGGTTACCAGTTAATTTTAGGTTTCATTTTACACTTCTGATTCTAACTTTTAGGGCCCTGCATGCCCCAGTTTGTCTCTGACATGCTTAAGCTTCAGTCTTCTGCCAGACCTCTAAGTTCCGCTGATCAGAGTCTATTGTTAGCTCCAGATATCAGGTTTAAAACCTGTGGGGATTGGTTGTGTTGATTCCACTAATTATTTTAAAACACCACTAAAACATATTTGTACAGACAAGCTTTTAATTAAAGTGATGTTTATGTTTGATGTGCTTTTCTTATGGGTTGAAGCACTTTGTGATTTTATCTTTGAAAGGTGCTATACAAATAAAATTTTTCTTTCTTTACCTTTACTTACTTCCATGTGAGCTTTCTTTTGCCAATTGTCATGTTGTGAACTTGTTCATGACTCGATGTTGCTAATGAAAGTCTGTAGAGTCTAAGATAGAGCTTTTAGGCTATTTGCCATTTTACTGTAAAATGCATGGTCCAACAACCTTGGAGTGAATTGTTTGGAAATGCACAACAACTACGTTTTGTCGAAGGTCATTGCTAATGTCTCCCCTTCTTGCCATGGTGTTAACACAGAGGTAGTAATAAGATTGGTCGATTCATGTAAAAGGAAGAGATTCACCTTAAAAAAGTTACACAGGTAATTTTTGTACTTACAGTGATGGAGACTGGGGGGTTTGTGAGCACAACTTTGTGTGTTGCTAAGTACACGCTGTCTTCATCCTGTAGGTCAGTGATAACTGCTGATACGCTCATGGTCCGCCTTTCTATCATGTATTTATGGTAGGATGAGAACGGGACCAGAATAGGGATGACCAGATCTAAAAGAAAAAAAAAAAAAAAAGCAAAAGTGAGTTTATGATTGTCAGGCTTCAGTTTTAGATGCAAGATTTCCAACAGCAAAAAACAACATCTCCGAATGAGAAGCGTCCGAAGAATGAGAATGACCTTTCCCAGGCAGCAGCTTCTGCTCCGTAATCTCGGTCTGGATGTTCCCGGCTGGTTGGCCAGTGTACTTCATGGCCTGGACGCTGATGTTGACAGAAAACATTCTGGTGACGCTGCCTTCACTTTTCAGAATCATCTTCAGGTTCACATCCTTGCCGTTCTCTGGCTTCGACACCTTCAATGAGGGTCAGAGAAAATGGATAATTGAGAAAAAGATTCTGGACTTTTCAATGTCAGTCAATGAAATATGAGATGCTTTGTTGCTTTTAAAATTCTGTTAAATTGTTTCTATGTGTCACTGATTTAGAGATAATAACTACCTGAATAATCTTCTACTACCAACCTTCCAAAGTCTAAATGGAAAATTATCCAAGGCAGGTAAACCAATAGCATTAAATTATAAGAAGAATCAATTAATTTGTATATTTTTTCCCTGAGTTTTACCTGTCAGGCTGTTAAACAATATTAATATATGATGACAGTAACTATCTGATGGAAAAGTAAGGCAGGATAATAACAAAGAAAAAAAATCTCTATAACTACTATAACATTTTTTTACAGCCCGTTACTTTAGTATCCTGTAGTTTCCCTGGACGGAGATGCCTAATATGTGCTTTAACACCTGTTTACAGTTGAAAGTTAAAACTAATACTTCCCACCAAAATGGTCTTCAGTGTAAATGAATGCATACTTCAATACAGCAAACCATCATATTGGAAATGTGAAGTTGTTTTAAATTTTCCAAAGAGTTTTTAGTCAGAAACAATGCAGCTTTTCAGACGGGAGACTGCAAAAATGTCTTTGGTCGTGGGGATCCTCTGACTGGCTGTTAGGTCCAGAGAGAGTTTTCTACTACAGGTAGAGACTAATTCAAAGAATCCAAACTATTGCTCCAATGCTGTCTCAGCTCTTGCTGCCGTGTTGTTAGGCACCGGATGCTATCAACATGACAGAGATCAGTCATTTTCCATTGTGCTTAGCAGCTTGAAGCAGCTTGCTGCAAAGTCTAATTCAAAAGGAGATTTGTGGGACACAAATAGAAAACTCTTGTACTACAACTAGACATGTAAAATAGCTAATAATTTGGACATACTCTACCTCTTCAAACTGGATGGACAGCTGTGGATGAGAGGAACTAGGAACGTTCACCTCCATCGTTGTATTCATGCTCCTCGCAGAATTCGCCTCACCAGCTAGGCTCAGCATTGTTCCATTTTCGATTTTGTTGACGGCGTAGTTAAAGACACTTCTTTCTGTTACACTTCCTGTATTGGGTCAGTCAAAGAAGCTGCATCAACAAACTGGTTATATCACAGTATTTTAATGCATTAACATTTTCATTTTCATCGATAAAGTGAGATGTAAGCTTGATTTTTTTATGGTCAGTTGCTGTGAATCTATAAATAAATAATCAGTGTTGGACTTGTGTTATTTATGGGATTCGAATAATACTGGCTACAATAATTAAGTATTAGAAATACACAATTTTGTATGTCCTGTGTTGTACTAGACTGAATTTTATGGCGCGTAGATACCCTGGTGGTATACTTAATCTGAGCTCAATTAAAAGTGAGCAGTTATAGTTTAAAAACACAGAGAGTCCCATGCTGTTTATGCAAGTGAACCCACCTTCTGTGTACTTGTAGGTATCTGTGATGTCCAACCTCTTGTTTGAGCCAACAGCCTTGGTGGAGATGTTCTGTCCAACTGACTTAGTGTCAGAAAAGATTTTTGTCTTGGATCCATCACTTCTCACCTAACAAGGCACAGAAAAACCCATAAGAAAAACAAAAAGAACCACTTGTTGACATTTGTTGAAATAGTTCAGGGTTTGTTATAAGTGGTTTTAAATGAATTTAGAGCAGTGCTTACTGACCAGCCAGTAAACAGCGTCAGCATTGACCTCAGCGAAGACAAACGGGACATCGTACTTCAGATCAATTTCTCCATTCAGGATGGCCGCCACTGAGGCTGGGCCACAGCAGAAGAGACCTGCAAATAAATTAATTCTTCATCTTTAGACATTCATAAGTTTGATCTCTTGTGTTTATGCACAACATAAGTGGGACCAAAGGATCTTCCAGTGCTTAAAGCTTGACAAAACCTGACTCAAGACAACTTTCAAATATTATTTTAAAAAGTCTTTCTTTATGGGAGCAAATTATACACAAATGAAAGATAACTTCAGAGTTTTGGAGTGTACTTAAACTATTCAGAGGGCAAGGCTTTGAGTACCTTCACTCCTTTCCTGTGGTGTTGGATCCACAACCTGCCAACCATCAAATTTCCCATCTTTTGCCAGGTCTGGTCGTCTCATCCAACCCTCAACCCAGACATGGAAGTTCCTTAAAAAGACAGCTCAATGTTCAGACTATTAACAAACATACCTGAAACCCAACAGAGTGACCATTGAGAGGTTCCAAACTTTGTACATCTTTAATGTGAAAAATATCGAGCCACTCACCAGATGCTGTCTTTGGATTCCTTCTCTCTAACTCCACTATAATCATAGTAGTTGTCAATGATCAGATTCTTGTTGGTGTCATGAGCCGACTGGAAGTTGGTGACAACACGGCAGGGAATGCCCAGCAGGCGCATCACTGAAACCCCACATGAAAAAGGTTGTAAAAATATTGTTGTTTTCCCCCCACCTGTGTCATCTTGATGCCTTTGAAGTAATTCTTTTTGATAATTAGTTGAGATTTTTTTTTTCAAACTGTTTTCAAAGGAGTAAATGGAAAAGTTAAAAAAATCAGACTTTACCAGCACACATGACGCCGGCAAACACCCAGCACTGGCCATATCTGACTGGGCGGTAGTAAGAGTCGTACCACTGCTTCAGGATGGCATAGCTGCCACTCCAGTGAGTGGGCGGTAGCCCACCACTATAGTCATTTCCCCAGTTTCCCATAACAACACCACCTTCATCAGAACTGTTAATCTGAAAGAAAATTAATAATTCTTTAAACAATAAACATTTTCCCAAAGTTTTAATTCTCTGCTTTGAATGTAAGGCTGTTTTCTGTTAGCTGTTGTTTTACTAATTAAGTCTGAATTAAACAACATAACATTTCACAAGATTAATTCAAATTAAAAAAAAGAAGAAATAAAGATTAAACTAATAACAGAATCAGTTTGTATTCACCAGGTTTGTGCAGACAAACAAGAAATTTGACTTTGGTTCCACTTTGCTTTCAATGAAGATAATTTAAACACAATTATATGAGAAGGGAAATAAAAATAAAAGTTTTTTGTAAATATCTATATTTATACAGTGTTTATACAGAAATGACTGAAAATACGCATGCTGATGAAGGGTTTGGAAAGGACTTTTAACTGAAAGATGAAGAGTGTGACCTACCATGGCACTGACAACTCGGCTGACGTAGATGGGGTTACAGCGAGCAGAAACATCATCAGCTGGATTGAACCAGTGTTTGATATTACGGTCGAGTATCTTCATGCAGATCTTCACCATGTCCTTCTCAAACTGGACAAGAAAATAGAGATGGTAGTTTATTGTTTTTCAGCTGCATTCTAGCCACAGGAATGTTATGAAATCTAACAGCAGGTGTCAGTAAAACTAAACGTCATCTGTTAATATTTGCATATTATTATCCAGACGTTAAACATCCAAACCCAACCCTGTTTTTAATTTTGATAAAATGGAATAAAGTTTTCTGAAAATATAATTTGGAATTCTCTCTTTTAAAATAAATTATGTTTGGCAAATTAATCAATTTAGTCTTATCTTGAAGGAGTTCAGTAACAGTGCATTAAGTATTTATTATGTTTGTGTTCTGTTTGTGTTTGTACCTGTCCAAAGTCCCAGGACATTGGCGAGATGTAATTACCACCTCCTCTGTAGATTATGCCCTGTTCATTCAGCACATACTCCTGCCTCTCTTCCTCCTTGGGCAGAAACACCCAGTCATCTACAGAGAAAGTCAAATCACACAGAAATAGGTCATTCATATGAAAACAATAAAAAGAGAAAACGTTTGAAGAGTGATATATCAGTTTTTAAAGGGGTTGCATGGAATATTTATGAGAAGTCAGCAGTAGACAGCACTCAGAGTGAACTCAGTTTGGAAAATCCGGAAAAAAAGTCTTTTTGAAACTGAGTTGCTTTAGATCTGGACCAGATCTGAATATTAAAGCATAATAATTTATTCATACTAAAAGAGAATATCCACACATAAATGAAGATATCAAGATTATAGGTGGGGATAACCATAGAAACAAGGGAATAATAGTCCATGAATATGTACTGGTCGTTTTAAAATTATAATAACTAATTTATCATGAATCATTGCATATGATACTATCCTAAACATGAACCTTTACAGGACAAGGCAGAAGAACAACATTGACTTGGTTAAGACAGAGCTGGGCTAACAAATGTACATAAAAAAGCAATAAGTAGGGTCATTGTGGTTTCCAGGGTATTTGCAAAAATGGGTTTAATGTCATTCTTGTCACAAAACCAAGGAAGCAATTTGTAAATAGACTGCTGATAGAAATGCTGGATAACATGTTTATTTAGATGAACTTTCAACGTTAATATAAACTTGAACTGGAATGGGCTTTGCAAACTATCCGCTAAAGTTAATTTAGTAACTGTTGAAGAGCACACTACATCCCCTCACACTTAAAAAAAAAATAAGACTGAAACAAAGAAATGAAAGACAAATAATCCACAAACGTACCAGAACTCCAAGGGTTGAAAAGCACAGAAAAGTTTGCCAAAACCTTTTTGCTGTCCCTGAGGCTGGCAGACAATTTATATTCCCCAATAGGAGCGTCAGCCGGGGGTGTAATGTTAAGAATCAAGATTCCTATTTCAGGAGAAGAGCTCTTGAGAAGCTCTGCCTTCCACACTGCCTTCGCAGAAGCTGAATCTAGCACTTTGGCTGGGACACCGAAGTGAGACTTCGTCCCCAGGTCCTCTGATGGATAATATCCTGCAAACAGACACAACTGAAAGAGTAAGGCAACAATTCTCTCCATGCGTATATCAGTTCAGGGGTTTTTTTTCCAATAAATATATGAAACCTTATGATATAAATTAATTTATAGACCCCATTGAAATTAAAATTGTTACACCCTGTTCACCTATTAAGCAAATTACACATCCTTGCAATATGAGAACCCTAGAAAGTTTTCATATCTCTTGCATTCTTTCACATTTTGTCACAACCACAAACTTCAATGTGTTTTATTGAAATTTTAGGAGACCAATATGGAGTGGTGGATACATGTCAACCTGAAGGCACTAAAAGGCAACTATAACTGAAACTAAAAGGTAAATCCATTATAACCAGTTGTATTTGGATGTCACTTAATTAGCTACTAAAGTTTTTTTTTCTGTGTGTATGAATGCAGTTGTTCTGTGAAGGCCTCAGAGGAACACAGCAGACAGGTCAGAGGTAAAGTTTGCAAATTAGCACATCTTTAGTCTGTTTAAATGGAGAATGTCTTTCAAGCAAGATATTAAAGTTATGCCACAGAATCTAAAATGGATTTGCATCTGTACTTTGACTGGGCCATCCTAAAACACAGTGTAAATAAGAATAGCTTTTTTCTCGTTACTTCTCCATAAAGTCAAAATTTGGGGAATGCACAATTTATAATTATGCAGTGAACATATTCTCCAAATTGAGCTGTAGATTTCCTCAGGTTTTCCATAGTTGCCATGGTCATCTCAGCTGCTTCTATGATTATTCCCCTCTTTCCCTGGTCATCAGTTTAGGTAGATGGCAATGTGTTGGCTTTAAACTCCTCCAAAATGTTACTCACATTCTGTTTGCTGTTCTTCTTGGTTTTGATGAATCTGTTTCACTTTCTGATAAAACTCTGAAGCCTTCACAGAACAACTGAGATGAAATTACATACATGTGGTCTCTATTTACTACAAATCAGATGGCTCCTGAAGACAAATAGTTGTACTGGATTTTATTTAGGAGTGTCAGACAAAAGAAGCCAAATTGCTCAGATCCTTGCAGAGTCGCATGGGGGTGGTGCCTATCTCCAACTGTCAGGGGGACACCTTGAACAGCTCACCAGTTCATCAAAGGGCAACACCGAGACACAGGACAAACTGCCAAACACCTAAAGGCAATTTAGTGAAACCAGTTTAGTTAACAATCAAGTTTTTGGACTTTGAGAGGAAGCCAGAGTACCCGCTGAGAACTAAAGTATGCATGCAAACTCCATGCAGAAAGACCCCAGGACAGGGATTCGAACTCAGGGGCTTCTCGTTGCAAGGCAATAGTGTTGTTGATCAGTCATATAAAATCCAAATAAGATACATTGAAGTTTGTTGTTTGCAACATGAGAAAATGTGAACAATGGGAATGAATACTTTTTCAAGGTACCATAATGGGAGTGTTTTGGTTATGCTAAATAAATAATTTACAGACACCAACCTGTCTCCACAGTAATTATTAGCTGATCAAAGCTGGGGTTGAAAGGTTGCACCAGTTTGAGGGTGAGTTTGAAGGATTGGCCTCGTCTCACGATTAGCTCGTTCGCTGAGATTTCACTGGTGTGGTGCTCATTGTTGTTGGTCACACTGTGGAGGTCCACTTCTTTAAAAACTACAAAAAACAGTAAAGGAGACACAAAAAATAAATAAGAATCATAAAATAAATTATTTTTGTTTGCTTGTATGTTTACTACTTTTAAAATGACTAAAATAATGTCTAAAATTTTGTTTAAAACATTATAAATTATGTTATCCATGCTTTTAATTAATAAACAAGAAGAAAGTGCTTTTAGTGGTTCCCAGCCAGAGGTCAACTTGTTTTAAAACCAATTCTGCTTGTTCAAGGCAGCTGCACACAGATGCAGACAAGGAGTGGAGAGTTTTGAATTCTACAACAAACTGGCTACCAAAAGTCTGATGGCATACTTTAATAGCAGAAACTGGGTGTGTTGGAGACTAAATTTACTCATCCCAGCCTGTGTGCATGAAAGGGACATGCCAAAACAGGAGAGTACAATGAAAAGGGCAATGAAACACACCCTTTATTTAACCTCTGGAGTAACACCCTCAAGAACTGTGCAAACATTGCAGAAATCCACAAACCGCGTGTAAAGAAAATTGCATAAAGAACTGTAAGCAAATAAATCCAACCACAATGACACCTCAAGCAAGGTTTGAATGTGGATTGTCCCCCAGATAAGAACAGTGAAGAGAAAGTTTGGGTTAAATTGAAGCAATAACTATCAGTTTATTGTGTAATTATGAAATACGTCATTTTAACAAACATGAGGTAAACATATTAAATTCTTCTCTTATGGTTATGAATTCTGATTCCTATCTTTCTATCAACAAACTTACGTGCTTTTCCTGGCTATCTTCTGGCTAAAGAAGAGCTATTTGCCTGACAGGTAACTAATTCTGCACAGGACCCCATGTTTTTATTTAGTTGTAAAATCAAAGCTAAAATGCAAAACTAACGGTCAAAAACTGTGATTCATGGGCTGAGTAGCTGCTGGATGTTGCAAAGCAAATTTACTCAAAATCCTCAAGTACAAGAATCTCTTCAGAAGCATAAACATTCAGGCGTGTGTTAACATGACGCCAAGAGGAAATGTCATCAGACAAAAGCCTGGAAAAGAAAAAGCTCCTTTCTAATTACATGGCACAGACTGTAAAAGCTTTTAAAAGCTATTTTAATCATTTGTTCACCCTGTGGCATGGTTGTAAAACACAACAAAACATAATTGTTTTTTGCAGATTTCAACTCAGTGGAAGGACAATTACGAAAACATAAAAAAAGATAAACAAACAAACAAACAAACAAACAAAAAAGGTAATTTTTTTCAAAGGCTGCCCATCTAAACTCTTCACCAAGACTTTTAGGGAAATATTCTCTTGACAGAAGAGACTACATTCGAGGTGTTTGACATTAACATACAGCAGGATGTTTAGAGAAAACCAAACACAACTTAATAAACTATGAACTGTCAAGCATGGTGGTGGAGGGGTAATGATTTTGTTTGTCTCACACCTGCAGGATATGGGTCCATCTTGGTCATTGAGTCGACCAATAACTCTTATATATACCAAACCATTCTAGAGTCAAATGTGCGGCCACCTATCACAGCTGAAGCTTGGCCTGAACTGGGTCATTAACAATCCTGAACACAGCAGCAGATTCACAGCACACCTCAACCTGGTTCAATTGCACAGATGGGACCTGAAATGAGCCCTGGATAAAGGAATTTCCTTGAAACCCAAATAAAGAGAAACAACACTGTGAAACAGAGTAACAAAAACATTTATCCACTGAGAGATTAATAACATCAATCAATGTCCATTAGTGACAACTACAGCATATTCCACAACCAGGTGAATCACTTACTGGATTAGTTTTTCCACAAACTGTCTTTTGATTCTGTAAATCAACGTAGTAAAATGTCACCTGTTTTTGTTTATCTCATGTTGTATTAAGAGCTTTACCTCAAATAACAGCATAAAAGGGAAGCATTTCATTACTTTAATAGTACCCAAGCTTATATTAAAGTGTTGCTTTTTTGCTTTTTTGAAAACAGACACTTGAGAAAGATCCCCGAATATTTTCATGTTATATTTTCAAGGTGTGTTCTGCTGTTCTTGGCGACTGTACAAGTGAGTGGGAGAAACACCTGTTTTTCTGCTGTCTGCTTTAAAGTTATTCTACATTTATCTGCAATGCTCACGCAATTAAAACAAAGGCAGACATTCAGAGTTACTCAACTGAACAGAGCACAAATAAATAGTAATTGTTCAAATTCAGATTTTTTTTTTTCTTTTCTATTTTTGCAGAGAGCATTTCATGGCACAACTACTACTCACAACTGCTAACAGTTTGGCAGCCCTGGTTCGCACTACAAAACTATACTTTTGTTTTAATTCATTATTTTAGATACTGTGTTATAGTTATAGACTGTGATAGTGTTTATTGCCTCCAACATTTATGAAATTGTTAAAGTTTTCTTTGTTTTTTGCACCTTTACTTTAGAGATTGATGCTGTGATAACTGAATTTCCCTCATGGGATCCACATAGAATCTCTGAATATTATGTACAAATGCAAGAACTAGCAATTGCAAAACAACTACTCTACCCACTGAGCCACAGTTATCAGGACAATTACTTTTTTTCACAAAGGACCAGGTGGCTCAGGATTGCTTTTTTAAATGAAAATTACAGTTTTTAGGTTGTTGTTATCTGATAGCAAAATTTGTTTGATGATTTAAAATTTACCAAAAGTATGACTTATGACCGTAAAATAGAAATATGTATAAAAGTAAAAGTATGATCCAGAAAGCTAAAATCTTGGGGGAGAAAAATATTTTCTCACATTTGTAGTTTTCTTATGAGTAAAACCCAATATTTATATAATATCTAAGCAAAGGATTCAAGACAAAAACTGAAAAATATAGTGTGTAGAAAAGACTGTACAAAAGAAATCGTATTGTGAACTTTATTATACCACCTCTTCTTTTAAACAAAACAAACAAATTTATTTCTTTCTCTTTTCTCTCAATTTATTCTCAGGGACAGAGGGAAGATATTTGATCATTTATAACATTTACAATCCACGGCATCGGCTCACACAAGACTTTTTGCATTTCTTGCTTCCCAATATTTTAAATATTTTAAAATCACTTGGCAGAACTGGGAAGCAGCAAGGCATTATTTTGCTACACGTTTTAAAAATATTCAATCGTGTAGTTTTAAAATGTGTAAAAATGAGGATTCATTATGAATAACTTGACCAGACCAGTCTCAGGAGCTGGGGTATAAGAAGAATACATTTTGGTGTAGCCTTAGATAAAAGGAGGAAAAAAATAATAGAACATTGTTTGGAATGGTATTCTTCTCTTATAAATGTTGTCATGCAACCAAGACCCACACACTCTCTTAAGAAAAGCATCAGATTGTATTTTTTATTCACTAGCATGGGTGTTTCTGTGGAGCATCTTTGCATCAATGAGGCTTCTGCCAGTCATGTCAAACTGATGGCAAAACTCCACTACAACTGGTTGTTTTTTTGTGTTTCTTTTTTTCAAACTGACCAAACTAAGCTTACAAAACTGAAATTGTCTATCAATGCCATAAAGTCTCCATGTTAAGGCCTGAAATCAAAAAGCCCCTACTTTTACTTCTGAAGTGTCTTAATAACAGCTATTTTTCTTTGAAATCTTGAGCCATTCAATCTAAGCGTACTTGTGGGTTCTTTATATTTTTTAAGGCTTCTGTCCACCTGAGACAAGTTTCAGCGTGTTAAATATTTACCTTATTGTGCTGTTCAAAAGTAGGTTCAAAAATCAGCTTTATACCTGTTAAACAGCTCTCACCAGTAGGACCATAGCCAATAAGCGTCTCCAGATTTTTTTCAAATCTTCAACAAAAAGATTTATCTGCCTTATCTTCAAAAAATTATTTTTCTTGGATCCAAACTTTAGACTGCTGCTGCATAATTAGCCTTAATCTGTGTTAAGCAATTCAGTTGAATGTCTTTCACAGAGAAATGACAGATGATGAAGTTTTAATACTGCACCTGAATGGCTGTAGTCAAGACTCATCGTTGCCCTTGTTGAACTTCTTCTCGGATGATGATTTGAAAGCAGTCTGGTTGACACCAAGCGTACACTGACTGATAACTATGCAGAGCTGGCTTTTAATGTCCTTGTCACACCCAGCTACATACCATTTCTTTCAGAAATGAATGTTGTAATCCAGTCATGCATTCCTTGGAAATTATCCTCTTTTCCAAGTATGAAAAGTTTACCTGACGTCAGTTATCAAAGATCTGCTGCAACTCTGAAGCAAACATATTATTTTTCTGGTTAGTAACACTATTGTGCCCATTATATTACTCTAGGTGGAGTTGACACATTAAGCAATAACAGCAAATACTGAACAATGGGTAGGAAAGATTTATTACAGGGTTTTTTGCTTTTTGGGTAAAATTGGTTTCTTCGTTACAACAGTTTGTCAGTTAAAAGCCTTTTTAAGATTACAACCAGGAGTGCTAATCATCATTAAAGGGGAGCCAGTTGAGCCTGTTCAGTGTTATAAATACAGCACATGGGTGCTGTCATTGACAAGAAGATGAAATTGAGTAAAAATGTTGATAAGGTCAGTAAAAAAAACATATCAAAAACTGCACTTCTTCCACCAATTAAATCAGTTAGGAGTGTGTAACATTTGATGGCCATTTTGTACTATTTTGTGATGGAATCTATTGTTAAATGAAAAAAATCTGATCTGATCCAAACGTTTTTAAAGAGAGTCACCCACTGCATGGTAAATTTAGACTCCTACCATTTGGTAGGAGACTCTGACAGCCAAAAACATGGAACAACAGATGGAAAAAGCATTTTATTACTCGGGTCATTATTCAGCGAAATTTAAAAAGCGAATAACAATAAGTCCTTTGGTGGTTTAGTTTGTTTTTTAATTGATTCTTGAAAAGACACTTACCTTTTGAGTTTTTTTCTGAGTTTTGTTCTGTCTGATATAGAGTGATTGTGTCTCTGAGTATGCTGTTATGTCTTCACCTGGCTGCAAATTCACCTAAGGGGACAATAATAAAGTGAAGTGAAGCTAGTTGTGTAACCAAACCCAATTTAATCTCATTATAAATACAGGTGATCTTCACAGATCAGCTGTATTTATAATGAGATTTATTTGTAAAACCATGTATCTTTTCTCAAAATTGAACTTGTTCTCAGTGCATATTGGAAGAACCACAGTGCTGGTTCTGTTGGACCTCAGTGCAGCATTTCACACTGTTGCCCATGATATATTATTGAAGAAACTGGAGAGCTGGGTCGGACTGTCTGGTACGGTACTTAATTGGTTCGAATCCTACCTAAAGAACTCAAAGATTTCTTTGTATCAATAGGCAACTTCTCATCGGCGCGGACAGAAGTCACACGTGGAGTACCCAAGGTTCAATCCTGGAACCCCTCCTATTTATTATCAACCTGCTCCCTCTAGCTCAGATTATAACAAGTTATAAGATTAGCTACCATAACTAGATGATACACAGCGTGGATGTGCCAAAACTTTCTCCAGCTGAACAGAAACAAAACTGAAGTTATTATCTTTGGACCCAAAGAGGAATGATCTAGAGTCGGCGCGCAGCTTCAGTTATTACAACCAGAATCTAGACAAACTCATCCATGCGTTTATCTTTCGTCGCACTGATTACTGCAACAGTGTCTTCACGAGTCTGCCTAAAAAATTAATCAGACAGCTGCAGCTGATCCCAAATGCTGCTGCTTGTGTTCTCACTAAGACCAGGAAAACAGAACACATCACCCCAGTTCTAAAGTCCTTCCACTGGCTCCCTGTAGCTCAGAGAATAGACTTTAAAATACTTCTGTTAGTTTATAAATCACTGAATGGCTTAGCACCAAAATACAAAAAAGACCTGTTGTCATTGTATCAACCTTCCAGACCACTCAGGTCTTTTGGTTCTAGTCTACTCTGCATCCCCAGAACCAAAACCAAACATGGAGAAGCAGCTTTCAGTTTTTATGTACCACAAATCTGGAACAAACGCACAGAAAACTGCAAGACAGCCGACACACTGAGTTCCTTTAAATAAAGGCTAGAAGCCCACCTGTTCAGAGCTGCCTTTGATTCGTAGTAAGTGGAACATTGATAAATATTTTCGAACTATATTTGCTTGATGTCATTTTCTTGATGATCCTCATGAGTTTGATGCATTAATATTTGCTCAATGATTTAGATGATTTTCATGTATATTTGCTTGTTGATTTTGATACTTGATTGATGTTTTTATGACGTGAAGCACTTTGAACTACCTTGCTGCTGAAATGTGCTATACAAATAAACTTGACTTCACTTGACTTTGCAAAGGCACTGCCATGTAGAAGAAAGTGCTGAGCCCAAAAAAGGAAGCTCTCAAATTACTGGTTTGTCCATGTTCTGACCGCTACGTTTGGTCATGAGATACCAATCAGGACCATAAGAACAAGTTCCGGCTTACAAAAAACTGAAGTGAGCTTTCTCCATGTGGTTGCTAAATTCAGCCAGAAAAGTCGAGGACCTCCATCATTCCACATCAAAAGGAATCAGATGAAGTGATTCCGACATCTGATTCAAACATTTCCTGGAGGAGCGGTGCAGACCAATATGACAAAATACCCTGTAACAGTGTCACTGAGGGCAGGTCTAATGGTAAACGAGTTGAGCAACATGAAAATTAGCTGTAAAAGAGAAAATGTGTCAGTTCACTTACAATAAATCAGACGTCGGTCTGATTTATTGTAAGTGAACTGACACATTTGCTAATCCCATATGTTGTAACAGAGCTTTTTATTTGTCTCAACCCGTCAGCTGTAAATTACTGATAAACAGTTGAGGGATGCTGAAACTGGGTGGGGTGATATTTTGGGTAATTTTTTTCTCTCTCAAAAATGTATGACAAGTGACTGTCATGATTATAGAATGTAGAGTTGTTGTAGTATGCATGGCCTAAGACAAGGAAAGTAAAGAATGGTATCATGAGAACATTCGAGGCTTAAGTACTTACATACTTATTTTGTTTATTTATAATCTGTCCTTTTTGCTGTCACGAACATCTGGTTATCAAGAGACTAAATATAAAGGTGTTGCAAGCTTAATGAATTTGAGAAAATCAATTTAATTTATTGTGTTTGTGTAGGTAATTTGATTCATTTATATTTTTCTATCCAGTGTCCAAGGACTGCTTTTCCTGAGAACTTGAGCTACATTAACAGTCTAACAGTAATAGAACCTCAGTTGGACACAACTCAGGGGGAGGCAAGAACTCATGTTACATGATAAACATGCTTCTTGAAAAGAAATCACAAATTCGTTTGAGCATTAATTGTAGATGTAGATATTTGCTAATGCAGATTGCAGTTTGATAGTAAAGGCGAGATGGAAAAGAGAAAGGTGGGTTCTCACAATGTAGTATTTGCTGTAAAAATGGGCCTTATAAGATGAGAAATGCTAAAACACACACACAGACACATGCACGGTGCAGCTGTTTATTTATTACTATAAACACGAACAAACTCATAGCAGAGGCATAAATGTCAAGTATCCATCAAAGCTGTGTTTGGCTTTCTAAAGGCTGGGGATCAACAGCTCCATTGGAGAACGGAACCCATGATCCTCCACAAACACACACACACCAGTGTGTGGAAAATGTTATCATATTTCTATATATATTTGTACTGTTTCACATGGTGCTTTTATAATTTATCTGATAATGTGATGCTGATAATTGCTTCATTCTAAACAGTACAGTGTTTAATAAAAGTCTCTGCAGTTTTTACAAATAACTTTCCCTATTCTGACAAATAAGGCATACGTTATTCCAGATAAAGTTGCAACACAGTGAAACTAACATTTACCTCTGAATATTTTAAACACCCCAACAAGGAGAAGCCAGGACTTTGCTTTGGTGATGCTTGGGTTAAAACAGGTACATTTCATGAGGAAAATCTTTCTATCTCATGCTTTAAGCCTAGAAAACAGAATCATCATTTAGGTGTAAAATTAGCCTCAGCGGATTGTATAATATTTTAGCAGCGTATTGTAATGTCGGCCCGTAAAGACAACATCTGACACCTGATCCAAATAAAGGAATGATCTCCTCAGGCTGTCATTGAGTTCTGCAGGAGCTTCCTGATAATACATTAATTGAAATGATGCACATCTGAGCAGGAAAAGACTTAAAACAATCAAAACTTTGACCCTTAAGGACCAGAACTGACCACCCTTATAAGAGATTGTCATTGGTATGATTTTAATGCTTAGGGTCAAATTTGGTAACGCCTCCTATTGTCAAGTACTTTAACATGACTCAAGTTATCTAATTTTCATTTTGGAACAAGTTACTTCCTCAAACCAATTTCTGAGAAGCATAAGACAAAGGAAGGATGGCTGAAGGTGATTCAGTTACTGAGCTTCATTAAGTCCCTTTAATTACATAAAAAACAAAAAAAAATAACAAATCTTGTCACGCTATCATTCCATCTCATTATTTCCAGACCTCTATCAAACACTCCCAACAATTTTCCTTGACACGAACACCTGTGTTTAATCAACAAACTTGTTGATGTGAAAAATTTCAGGAACAGTTTTGGAGCAGAGAGCAGGCAAGTCTTTCAAACACTTTCTACAATCAGTGTTTACTATTCTGACATGGATCCTTTTCAGCTACACATCTGTCACATCTGAATAGATGAAATACGGACAAAAATTACAATTTTTTTTACCAAAAGTTCAATGACTGCAGTATGGAGGCAGTGGTGTCATACTGTGGTGATGCTTTGAGGCACAAGAAAAAAATGGAAGATCGTTACACTTACTTCCTTGCTCTCAGTCCACCTAAACAATCATTCAAAGCCACAAAAACTACATAAATGAAACTAGCTTAATTTCATAACATCTGCTGAAGAAAATTTGTTTTGGTTTCTTCAATTAAAGAACATTCATATTTTTGATGTTAAATGTTGAAAAAAAAGAAAATCATCAAATTTTCACAAAAAGAGAATCAAAACATCTTCTTCAATGCAGCATTCAAATTGATTTATTTTCTTCGAAAAATGTGTCAAAAATATATTCATAAAAACAACGTTTTGTTTGTTTGTTATCTTTACATTTTAAAACATTGCTCAGTTTTGAACATTTTTAGCCTAAGCTATTAGGAGCCACATTGGAAGGCCTAAAGAGCAACATGCAGCTCTGGATTCACAGGCGGTTGATCCCTGATCCAGAAGTTATCAGTGATAAACCATCTAGTCATCTGGTCATTGGGTACCTGTTTACTCAGAGTTCCCAGGACCTGAATATTTAATGTAATTTTATTTTAATAATCTTCCTTTTCTTGTACAGCATTTAGAACTATCTTGACTTACCATTTTTTACTTCATGTAGTGGAAAGATTGAAGTAAGTGCAGCATGTTTCTAAACTCTACACATTACCAGTTCCTTTATCTATGACCAAAGAGTGAGAAGGTAATAACCTGTATATTTTATATCTAGTTGACAAGAATTATGATCCTGTACTGACATGCTGAGTGGAGCTGACGTCACCTGTTTGCATAGCATGTAAGCTACAAGGTTCATGTGGGGGACAAAGTTAGACTGGACTGCACAGCGATCCTTATGAGGCAGTTTCAGTGTCTGGAGGGGCTCTTGGGGGGGTCTCTCCTGCTTGGTGGTGGGTGGTGGGCAGTCTTGCTGACAAAGTGTGGGCCCTGGGTTGCTATGGGCCAGGGTCTTGGCCTGCATAATCAAGGTGGTGTGGCAGGATCAGGGGGGGCAAGTGCCCTACATCTTACCCTGTACATCAACCATTCCTAATGCTGCTGTTGTCCTTTCGGCACCTCCCTCCATGCGGTTGCCACAGCCCAGCAGCTTCCCCGACTCCAAACACAGACTTGGCAAATGTTCTATGCCAGATACTCTTATTGATGCAGCCCCTTTGATTATCCCAGGGAAAGAACAGGATTCAGCGCAGCAACCTCTGGGGGCACAGCCACCGGCCCTACCACCTGAGCCCCTGCCACCCCTCCAAACAATTTCTAATAGATCATGTAGCGATCAGCACCCCAGATAGATCTAACACTGATTACTTTCAATACTTTTCAGTGATTCCAGGCTATTGTGCATATTAGAATTTTATTTTATTATACAGAATTTTATTGAATAACAGTATGGCTTTTCAGACAAAAAAAAAAAAAAAAAAAAAAAAAAAAAAAAAAAAAAAAAAAGTACAGAAACTGAAAAGGCATATATTAAATTCAACTTTTCAATACAGAAATAAACAAAAAGTGCTTAAAATAACTGAAAAGGAGACAAAACTAGGGCATGAACAACTGAAAAAAATAAACTGATGTAACAAGACAAAGTATATGAGAGGCTGTAGATAAACCAGGTTTTTAAATAAATGAAAGTTCTAACTGGTTAGGAAAACAATGTCCTGCTGACAGTGTGAAAAAGAGGCATGACAGATTGTGATTTTCAATCAGTTTCTTGGACAGGGGAGGAATTTTACTGAGCAAAAATATGTTCACAAAGAAACATACTGCACACAGGAATAATAAACCAGAGAAAAACACTTTAAAACTACATTTCATAACTCTTAGGTGTACACAACTGGTGACCAAAAAAAAAAAAAAAAAAAAAAATCTAAAATATATATTCCAACAGACTTTGCTGGCATGCTTTCAATGGGTATACATTGTATCAATCTGTGCAAACCACATCAAATCCTAATTATCTGTAAGAGTATTAATGCTTATATCAGCCATTTTTCTTTAAAGGAACAAAGGAAATAAATGAGAGAAATTCAAGGTCTGACAATGACTTTGCAGCTTCTCTTGATGTCTCTGAAAGAGGCGCAGTCAAAGTCAACCAGAAGAGTCCTCTCACCGCTCCTATAGGGAATGAAACCGAACTTGATACGAACTCTGTTGTTTGGCAGCAGATCTGGAAGTCTGTGAGCAGCACAAAGCAACATTTTTAAAAGAAAATACTTTGCTGGTTAAAGTCAACATTAACACTGACTTATGTTTTCCAGACCTTTCAGTGGTAAGAAAACATGTTCATATACACAGCAAGGTGTGAAACAATCAATAAGCAAAATAAGCTATCAAGGAAGAAAAATTGGAGGTTTTATTGATTATTTGATCCCATTTAGTAAAAATAGGCCATGCAATTTCTCTCCAAGAAACACAATTACCATCATATGATTTTTTTTTTTTTAATTTCTGGTTCCATTTAGACTTAACTAAATGTTTACATGTAATTTAAAACATCAGGTTCTTGAGCTTCTTTCCTGTGTGTCACTGAAAATATACAGATTTGTTTTGTTTTATTTGACATAGACCGCTGTAAAGTTTATCTCCTTTATTTGCCAGATTACAGCTCCTTTTTTGAATTCATTGGTAACCTTTAGCCTAAATGTTATGGTAAAGTGACCTAGAGACATAGCTGTAGAAAATTTGCTTTCTTTCTTTCTTAAAAAAAAAAAACAAACAAGCAAAAAAACCTCTTAGAAGTCTTGTGGGTCCTTTGACTTTGGTTTTTTAACACTGTATGGAAATTACACACATATTCCAAACTTTTCAACATTTCCAAGCACTTGCATAAAAAACTCACTTGATTACTAGCTCACTACTGAAGAGGCCACTTCCAGACAGAGTTAGACTGCAGTCTCTCAGTAGCTCCATCACAGGATTCATGAAAATAACTTCAGCAGCCACTTCCCTGTTCACTCTGCCCTCACCAAAGACCTAGAATCCAAAGATACAATAAATTTCTGCAACCAGTTGGTGAAAGAAAGTACAATAAAATTTGTAAAATGATTTTGTTAGAACCTGCAGAAAAAAAGAATCCAAATTGATATGAAACTGTCAGAATTTGATGCTTTGTCCTTTTTCAAATGAGCTTCAAGCATGAAATTGATAATGATAAATACATAAATGAATTAAAAATAAAATAAAATAAAATGTGTCTACCTCACCACAACTGTTAAAAAAGGATACATGTACAATATCAAAATAACTATATTTCTCCATATATTAATCGATTCATTTTTATAACACCACGCAAATTTATTTTAGTTGTTCAGAAAGCAGGAACTAAAAGCCAGAGAAAAGACATGCGTATGATTGATCATTTATTAAAACAAAGATAATCCATCCACCCGTCCATCAGTCCATCCATCCATCCATCCATCCATCCATCCTAGGAAAACATATCTGGCCAGTTGGATGGACTCTTGTTGCCTGTTTTCTGCCCACACCTAATTTACAGTTATGACTAAGTCACAACAAAAACAAACTACTCCCCATGATTCAGTAGCTTGCAGCTTCACCACGGGCAGCAATAACTTGAACTAGTAATTCTCTGTATGACTTTTTCAGCCTCCTCCATCATTGTGGAGGAATTTTGTCTCATTCTCTAACATTTGCAGACACATGTTTGGATTAGTGCATATTGTGCTGCAGCAAACATATTCTGCAATCCTTCCAAACAAACCATACTTCTCTGAGCTTTTTCATATTTTCCTGAATTTAAATATTTAACATCTTGTTCTTTTTTTCCCCTCCTTTCCCAAAGCATTGCATGAGCTGAGTGGGAAAGACTAGCAGAGGTATTAAATGTTTTTTTTACTTGTGCATGATATTTCTCACTGTTAAGAATATGAACTCGAAACCTTTGCTCTTAAATCCAATGGAAGAATCAAAGGTGTAATAATATTTTTCCATTAATGTAAATTAAAGAAGTCAAAAAGCTAAATCCATTGAAGAGTGATGAGAACATTATGAGACGAAGGAAAGAATGAAAATGGGAGGCAAATGTGGGTTTTTAGTCACATATATGATCATTATAATACTTATCACTAAGTTCACAATTTATTTAATGTTCCCGATATTGGTGCAGTGGAGGTTGTGAAGGATAACTAGATCACTTCCTATTCTAAACCTGGTTTTTGAATATCTGGATGGATGATAGATTTTACACTGAAGTGTAAAAATTAAGTTATTCTAGATGTTCTGTGATTATTATTATTTTGCCCATTCTGATTTGTTTGAAATTATACAGAGAAATAAAGTACTTTTGAACTCACAGTAATGATGATTGGGGGTTTCATCAGCACAATGCGCATTTCTGCTAGGAACATGTGATTTCTCTTCCGCTGGTCGGTAATCACAGCTGAAATGTTCATGCTATCACATCCAATCATATATTTGTGATAAGTCAAGAACGGGATCAGGATAGGGATGGTCAGATCTGGAAGGAACAAAAACAAGTGAATGAGATCTAAAGTTACTTTTGAGCGTTTCAAAAAAATAAATAAATAAGCGAAACAAAATCTGAGATGTCAGCTAAAGCCGTAACAGTTTTATCCACTTAAAAAGTCTCCAGAAAGAGAAATACCTTTCCCAGGTATCAGCTGCTGCTCCATCGCCTGAGTAAGGATGTTTTCGGCTGGTTGTCCGGTGTACTTCATGGCCTGGACGCTGATGTTGATGGACAGCTGCCTGGCATCTCTGCTATCACTGTTTAGAATCAGCTTCAGACTCACATCCTCACCGTCTACTGGCTTGAGCACCTTCAGCATCACAAAATTAAAGAAATGGGAACGTTTAGAATCTGCTACTCAGGTTTTTTATGAAATGCAACAACTTTGTATCTCATAAAACTGTGTTTGAATATATTTTTAACCCAAGTCGATGTTTTTTTCGAAAGGCTCTCTGAATGTTACCATCTTTCTGAATTGCCACAGTCCAGATGAGAAACAATCTCATTGGGGAAAAACTGTTATAGTCAATTTATGAGTATAAATCAATCATTAATTAATCATTAATATTTATTTTTTATCCCGAGTTTTACCAGAATGTGTTCCTAAAACTCATAGAGAAGGGAATTCAAGTTTGATTGATGAGACATCATGTGAGCAAAATGCCATCATTTAATGTAAATAAATATTGTGTAGTCTGAGCTTGGCTGTCAGAGGTTATTATTGATTTGAAGATACCTGCAGACAATATTCAGGGCTGGGAAAAAAAGAGTGTGGAACACTCCGATCTATAAGATACCCAGACGCAAAGCTGGAACTCTACATCTCTTCTGCCTAAGGAGGGAGCAGCATAGTTTTGCCAGGGAAATGGGTCTTTGGGTTTGAAACTGAATATGCAAACCAAAGCACAAAAAATATTTTTGACATCATACCCCCACAGCAGCACCTGAAGGTCTAAGCTTAGGTTACTGTATTATAAAAGCATACAGTATATACTCAAAGTTGCATGGAGACGGTTGAAGATGAAGATGTTTGGTGGCCAACAACAATTTAAGATGTTTAGAGACCTTAGAAACTTAAATCCACAGCAATTTAAGCCAAATTCATTTAATAAATAACTGAATCTAAATAATCAAAAAAGAAAACTTTCGTTCTGTGTCAAAACAGGTTAAAGAGCCGATTGCTGCTGACCTACCTCTTCAAATCGAACGAACAGTTGTGGTGGTGGTGTTGGACTGCATATTTGATCATTTGTGCTTGTAGCAGTTTCAGCAGATCCATTGTTTATGTCTGTTGTCTCATTTCCAGCTGTCTCACCACTGATACAAGTTTCTCCTTCTCCATTATTTCCAGTCTCCACCCTGGTAAGGGCATACTGGAAGACGGCCCTTTCCTGTGTTGTTCCTGTGAAGAAGGTAATTGATGTAATCAGTAAAACTGTATCAAAAATGGGCATCCTTGCAGAATTGCTTATATGTTGTGAATACCAAAGGTCACTACAATATTTTCACTTAGAATATCTAGAGTACAGTAAGTCAGAGTTTTCACTGCTTTATTTGTAATTCAAGCCTTTCAGAGTTGTTAAGAAGTATTAGGTCCATTCACGCATGATTAAAACCATGGCCAGTTGGATCCAGTTGAACCACTGCTGAACAGAGGTGGGCAGTGGCTAGATCCATTTACTTGAGTAACTTCTTGGAAAAAAATACTTTTAAGAGCAGTTTTATTCTACCATAATTTATCCTTTTACTTGATTAATATTTTTATGAAGTGTCACTGCTCTTAATTGAGTAAAATATCTGGATATTCTACCCACTGCGAGAAACTTCACTGAATCAAGAACAAACATATTTTCACCAAAAATGCAGCAGAAACACACCTATAGTTTATGTTAAAGTGAGACTTCTTGTTTGTACACAAGCTTCATTGCTCTGATGTTATTTTCTATCAGCTGAGTGCTGTTTGGAAGTCAGGTGAATATACAGTTAACACTATTGTCGTTTGAAGTACTTTATCCTGTTTTAACATTACCTACTGTAGATATTTGTTTTTTTATAGAAAAAAAAAATCGATTTGTAAAAATGTTTCTACTGTTTAAAATGTGTTATTTTATTATGTTATTTGTAATTTTTTTTAATTTTTGTCTTTAAAACAGCAGAATTTGCATATAACTTAAGTCCGTCTGATGAAAACCTTTTTTAAATATTAAATCAGACATTCTGATCAATTAGTACTTAAGTAGCATTTTTACATAATACATTTTTTACTGTTAATTGAGTAATTTTTTTGGGTGGCAACTTTTTACTTTTACTTGAGCAAAAATTTGAGAAAGTACTGTTACTGTTACTTGAGTACAATTTTTGGCTACTCTACCCACCTCTGCTGCTGAAAATGGGACAAAATACTGAAAAACAATTTAAAAGAGACTACCAGTAAACTCAGAGCATCAGTGAACCTTTCTGATTATATTACGTGGTACTGTTGTAAACATTTTGAGACACAATATTCAAGTAAATATGCTATAACACTTTTTTGAGTGTTCTGCTTGTAGTAAAACCTGCTTTTTGTGGCCAGATTAAAGATAACCTGACTTACCAGTAAATATCATTTCCAATAATAAGAAAACAGAGAGCAGTGTCAGAACAAAAGATCCTTATATTTATTGCCTGAACGGAGCAAAGAGTTGAAGCTTGTATATCGGTTTGGTCAGGTGAGCCCACCTTCTCTCTGCTTGTAGCTGTCTGTGATGTTCATCCTCTTGGAGGTGCCGATAGACTTGGTGGAGATGTTTTGCCCAATTCTGTTTTTGTCCGAATGGATGTTCACTTTGGACCCATCTCGTTTGACCTAAACGAACGTGCAATGAAAACGACAAGAGGTGAAGGAGACATAAATAAATCAGTCATAGAAAAACTGACTCAGTGCTATCCAGAAATAATTTAGATAAAAACTGGATTTTGCCCACTGACCAGCCAGGTTACGCAGTCAGCATTGACCTCAGCAAAGACAAATGGAACGTCGTATTTGAGATGAGTGTCTCCATTCAGGATGGCTGAGACTGGGGCTGGGCCACAGCAGAACGTACCTGTATGAGTAAAGTAAAATGAAAAAAACACTTAAATTCCTCTTCTTTAGTCCTGCCAGTTTCAAATTTTGGTACAAATCAACTCGCCTTTTTAATGAAAGCAAAAAGCCAGGTCATGAAAGTTAACACCAGACCTACGAAGGTCAGGGGTTCACACAAGACACATACTCAAATATAACTAATTTCTTTATATCGTCTAACATTAGAATAAACAATATGGGCCTGTATTCACAAATAATCATAAGACTAAAAGTAGTGTGGTGTATTTGTCAGTGGTCATCTTCAAAGTGCTGGTGTGGTGATGCTTTCAGGAATAAAAGCTCTGCAGGCCATACTACAGTTGAACAGCGAAGATTTGATTTTGAACTGCAGCCTAAGTCAGAACAACCAAATCATGAGGAAATCTTGGCCCAATCCTAGAAAAATTCCCTCCTGATCTCTGGACACAGTCTCTTTTAAAGGGCCTTGAGCAACACATGTACAATACCATATTTAGCATTTTCTAACATATACATCTTGCAGAATTTTACAACATGCACACTTTCCATATAAGGTCCTCTTCAGCTCCTGGTGTCAACCATCCCCTCATGTGATGGAATCCATACATTCCCTTATCTGCTAAGCCCCAGTGCCCCAGACTTTTGCTTAGAATTTTTCCAAACACACCAACGGTCCTGTGTGTGATCAGACGCTACAGTAGCTCCTCGTGATGTCATTTTAGAAAAATTCTTAGAATTTCTGCAATTCTGAGATTTTTCTCAAAATTTTACCTCAGCAAGATAAAAGTTATTTACAAAGCATCTTAGGCCTTAAGAGAGTTCCTAACATGACGAAATTAAGTCTCCTGCAGTGCCAGCTCTACGCTTGGGAAGCGTCATGGTAGGACCAACAGGAATGCAGTGGGGGTGCCCTGTCAGGCTGTCAGTTCTCGAAACCATGAAAAAAATGCAATAAATAAATAAATAAAACTCGCAAAAGCGCATGTGGGGTCATTCCGACCGCTCCGGGATGGCACACAAAGAGGGGGAGTCGCATTGAGCCCTCCTCGGACGTCAGGAGGGTTAAGCAGGGAAAATGGTGGAAAGACTGACAGACAGGAGAAATATTCTACATAAAATGCATAGAGCAGTGCCAACAGCAGGCTCTGCTCATCTACCCTGCTCGGTTTTTGCGTACTTCCCCACTTTTGTTGCTCGCTTCTGCAGATAAAAAACAAATTTATTCAAGCAGGCAATCAGTGAATTTCTGACAGTTAGGCATCCACATTAATAATAATTATGATGAAATAGATAATGTAGTAAAATGATCACCATGGCAAAAAAGCTATGACAAATCACAGTAATAATGAGGATGTAAGTACGGCACAATCAAACATGTTGATGCTGTGTGGCAGTTAATTCAATTTTAGTTTCATTATCATGACACACTTTTCTTAATCCAGTCTAGATTCAGTGATTGGTAAATTTCTATCAACTGATGTCTTGGGATGTATTTGTTTTTTGTGTTTTATTTTGTTTCGTGTATCAACCAATCACAGGCAAAACTAGACCAATTGAATTACTTCAGAAAGATTCAAGAAGTAAAGGGTACCAGGACATATTCTATTTTTTTAAGACAGTGTATTTTGTATGACAGGATATGATGGGAGTTTTTTTGGGTAACATTTGGTCCACAGTTCTTACCAGCTGGTGGCAGTAATGCTCCATTAAGTTATTTGCCAAGTGCCATTAAACACAAGTTGAAGAAGAAGGGGAACCAATCACAATCCCTAGAGGACAGCGTCACACCGAGCAATGGGGTCAACCACACCTCCTCACTAAGATGGGAATTTTTGTTATCTCCTCGCTCAGCTGACTGAATCTAGGATTAGGACTCCTTGGCAGGAATTTTTAGGCTAAGATTGGAGCTCTCTGGGAGAACTGTAAAAATGTTTATGAACATGGATCCAGGTGATCAGAGTAAGGTTACCAAAGACATACATAAAGACAGAGCTGATCATACCTTCACTCTTTTCCTGTGGAGTTGGATCCAGAACCTGCCAGCCGTCATATCTGCCATCTTGCGCCAGATCAGGTCGCCTCATCCACCCCTCGACCCAGACATGATAGTTCCTGAAAACAACGTTCACAGATTTAATGAAAGCAGCTCCCTGACAAAAAAAAAAAAAAAACACTTGAAGGCCAAAATACCAACACTAAAGTAAACTGCTGTGCTTGGTGCCTTTGTCACATTTTGTTACTTTCACATATTGTTGTAAACTTACTACTGTATATGTACTGTTTCTCTTTGAGTATTTTATTACAAAAATATAACTTATATCTTAGTTTTTAGAACACTGTTTCTTTCACACTAGATTCCAAAGGCTCTTTTGTCACTGTCAAAAATATCATGTTGGGCGTTCCATAATAGGCTTTTTGTTTTACTGACTTTTATTGCAAGAATACAGCAAAGTAAATCGATGGAACAAGGTCTTGCGTTGATCTAAATCCTACATGTCTTAAACTTCTCACCAGACGCTGTCTTTGGACTCTTTCTCTCTAACTCCGTAGTCAGCATAGTAGGTGTCGACGGTCAGATTCTTGTTGGTGTCATGAGCCGACTGGTAGTTGGTGACAACACGGCAGGGAATGCCCAGCAGACGCATCACTGAAACCAAGTGTCTTGTTAGCTTGCGTCATTATGATGCTTCAACAGTTAAATTTTGGTTTTATTTGTAGAAACTAAAAGTCAAATACAGCCAAACAAACCACAATTTATTTTGTTGTAATAGGTAACACTACTGTAACAGTGATTACAGTTTTATATATAGATACAAACATTCATTATGGGCACAAATGTCATAATAGTTTGGAGTTTTTAAATAAATGTTTGAACCACTTTTTCAATGTGGAAGGCTTTTATAACATACAGCTGGAGAAACCTTTAAGAGCAAAAATTGGGGATTTGAATATCTGTTGTTTTTTCTCTTATCACAGTTACACATGCAGGCTCAAATGCATGAATATATAATTTTTGGTAAATGTACCTCAGCAAGTTGCACTTGGACCATCTGTTTTTTGTTGCCAGTAAACAACTTCCTGGCATATTTCTAGCTGGATATGTCACAGCTCTTCTTGGTCGTACTGATCAATTTAATTCAAATTCATTGGTTTTCTGGCACAAGTCAAACTTCTGAGATAGAATCTCTGCAGAGCTGAGACACCTTTAGGTTTATTCGAAATTTACTGCTGGCTTTTGTGGTTACATTTTTTTTTTAAAAAGCCAAGTCTGTACAAGGAAGCCAAAAAAATTCAATACCTCTACTAATTTTGCAAAAGAGTATACTGTATGTATGTGTGTATGTGTCTATATGTTTTAGTCTGTATATGTGTAATTTTGACCATGTATAGATTGAAAAAAAAAAAAAAAAAAAAAAAATCAGCCACTTTAATTTATTGAAGTTGTTTGTTGTGTGATATCAGCAAACACGTTGAACCCTTCTTCCACCTAGTGATATCAAACAAATGACCCAGAAGTATTATGACACTCCTCCCCAACACTGATCAAATGCATGCCTCTCTTGCTAAGCATTAGCTGTTCTTAAAAAAAATAAAGGACTTCTGTCTAAAGAGCTAAAGCCCTATGAAGTTTTAAATATCCATTAAAATACTACTGTTATATAGGAGTTAAAGAACTGAATATTACCTGAACACATGACGCCAGAAAACACCCAACACTGTCCATATTTCACAGAGCTGAAGATGGAGTTATACCACTTTTTAAGAATGACATAGCTGCTGCTCCAGTGAGTGGGTGGAACCCCACCTCTGAAATCAAGTCCCCAGTTTCCCTTCAGGATGCCACCTTGGTTTTCACTATTAATCTGAGAGAACAAATAAAGCAAAGTTTTTATTCTTACAACTAAATGGAAAACAGTATTTTGGACGTAACGTAATGGGAATACTACTGCCTTTATGTAGCTTTTTAAATTAAACATAACATAAATAAGTTCAGTGCTCATCATTCTGGGTGGGCAAGCAAATTAGGTTTGATTATTCAAAACCGAAATTATATTTTTTTCCAACAAATGTTTGATGAATTTTAGTATGGATATATAGTTGAATAAAACTATTAACCATGTTGTAACTATAACACATTGCCTGCCCTGTCTTCTGTAATTAATTATTGTAATTTATTCATTAGTTTATCTCCAGGAAAGCTAAAAAGCATCAATACAATTATACTACTATAGTTAGAGTAAGGAAAAAAAAGCCTTCAAATAAAGCATTTGTCTTCTGCGACCACTAGGAGTCAGTATAATACCAAGGTATGATGAAATTTGCATGCCCTAAGATACCTATTACTCTCCACCTCGAAACTTCAATCTGGAGATGTGTGCTATTACTCATGATGGCGTTTTTGAGTTACCATGGCGATGTAATTAATCAATTAAAAATAACACTTACATACACACACACATGCACGCACAAAAACCCACACTGATCATATCATATCATATTTAAGAACCACTGTTACACATGGGAATAGCTTGGCCATTTAAAATGAATTAAGTTCAATATGAATCATGAGACTTGAACCGCCTAAATGGACAACCACAGTGAACTTTCAAAATAAGGTGCACATATACCCTACAAAATAAAAACCTTTATATTTTACACAGCAGGTAATTATAGCTTTGGGCTATATCTGACTTGTATATCCCATCCAGTGTTACATATGGGATTGGTGTGGCCTTTTAAAAATGAAGCCTACTGAAAATTTTAAAATAAAAGCCTGGTAGTTCCTCACCTACACTCCACATTTTAAGATGAGAAAAGAGAACATTTGGATGTTGGTTTAGCACGAAGGATTCAAGTGCGTGATAGCACACATTCTTATGGTCGTGTCAACATGCTAGTTGGTCAACATACTAGTAATAGCCCACAGACTAATGGTAGCATTTAAACTAACATTAGCATTTTAGCTTAGTTTCATATAAAAGCATAATCTTTACATACTAAATTGAATAATTCAATGTTTGTCAACATACTGGTGATAACCCACATTGTACTGGTAGTTTCAACATTCATGAAAGTGATAGCCCTCTTGCTAACGTTAGCAAGAGGCTTGCTAACAACTTAAATAAGCATTTTAGCCTTTTTTGAATTAATAGCTAAGTTTAGCATACCAAATGGAATGAGTCAATGTTAGTCAACATGATGGTGATACCTGACATGCTACTGATAGCATTTTAGCTAGCCTTTTAGCATTTTAGCTCATTTTAGCTTATACACCAATGTTTGCATATTAAATGGAATAAGTCCATGTTAGTCAACATCAAAGTGATAACCAAGATCCTACTGGTAGTGTTAACATGCTTGTCGCTCAACATGCTAGTGATAGCCTTCATGCTACCGTTAGCCTTAAAGCTAAAATAAGCATCATAATTCATTTTTTGATGTATTAGCTACATTTAGCATACTGAATGGAGTAAGTCAATGTAAGTCGGCATGCTAATGATACTCCACATGCTACTGACCTCATTTAAGTTAACCTTAGTGTTTTACCTAATTTTAGCTTATACACTACTGTTTACATACTGAGTTGAGTAAGTCACTGTTAGTCAATATGTCAGTGATATTCCACATCCTACGGACTTCCTTTTAACTAACCTTAGCATCGTTGTTGATTTTTAGCATCAAAACGCCTGATTCGGGTCTCAGAAACATGCACAGTTTGGCAGGCCCCTTTTAAATTTTTTTCAGAAATTTTCAAGTATGGAATATTCTAATGAATCAATATTCAAACAATATGGTGCTTTACTCAGTTTCAAGTGATATCAGGGATATATTTATTCCTTTTACTGTGAAAGGGTACTAACAAATTTGTCCAGTTTTGAACTAGGCACATTTAAAATTGTTTTTGATATTTCGATAGGAATAAACAATTTCAGTCAATGTTATTTCTGTTTTTCATTAACGTTATACAAGTAAACAAATGCATTCACAGATGGGGCACAACTGGTATCATACATTAAAGTAGAAAACTTGGATATTCTCTGAGATTTATCCTTCTTCTCACCAGAAGCAATATTAAATGGTTTGTTCAGATATTTTGAAGGGAATGTCTCTGAAGTTATTATCTGTAATAATTCCTTTAGTTCATATCAGAGAGAAACATCAATTTCAAAAGAAATTGTTGTTAGGTTTGAGTCAGACTCAATTGCCCAACAGTATCATAGATAGTATGTTTCTGAGCTGTCCAGGTCTCGTTGTTGTTATATTTCTCTATCTCAGGTAAGAAAACTGTTTTTAATAACATATTTAAAGGAGGAGTATTATGTAAAATTGACTCTTTTTAGCTTTACATCACGTTATAATGTTATTCCCTCATCAAAAACATACCAGGAGGGTTGCCTTGATTCTTTCATGCATGTTTGAGAAATCCTTTAATCTCCTGTGGCAACCATTCAGCTGTGAAAAACATCTGGATGCACCAGATAGCACCGCCTTTGAGACCCAGCTCCTCCTTAGAGCTGTTGTTTCTAAGCTCCCACTCAGAGCAATCCTCCTCTGCGACTTTCCCACTAAGCACCCTCAGACTAGCCAGCAGCAATTAGCAAACATCTGGTGGAACTGCACACCTGTTGCGCTCATTATACTGGCTACTTCTCAGTACAATATTGATCAAATTGTTGTGAAAGGAAAGGGTTGGCCGTTGTGATGACTTCTTGCAGGCGGAGTTTCAGAAAGAGCAGGAATTTCTTAAAAAGGAAGAGGCCCAATTTCAAGGCGTTAAATTCCGAAGTCAAATTTCTTTTATGTCATATTCGATATATACAGCATTTTTTTAACAACAGAAGGTAACATAGTTACTTGATTGTAAAAAATTATTCTGCTTGCCTGAAAAACATATTATAATACCCCTTTAAAGAACATTGATTCACAAATTTAAATCTATCCTTTGACGTCTTGGCTTTTCCTAGCCAAAGTGCTGACTCAAAATGAGGATGAAGACAAGGTGGCCTTTCATCTGAAAAACTTAGAGATAATTGTAAAAGATGAATCGTCAAAAATGCTAGTAGAGATGTCCAGAAAGGTGGTCAGCAACTTTAGGACCCACTGGATTGATGTATGCCAATTAAAACCTTTTCCTTACATATTGATATATGTTTAAGTAATTTCTGACATGCCATTTCTGATAAAAATGTAAACAAAAACAGAAAAAAAGATTCCTCTTGTCACACTATTCTTTGGGAAATGCCAGTCTCATTTCTTTTCAAAATAAAACTTTAGTTGAATTAAAATTATTAGAACACTAAGTCTGCAAAAAAAAACAAAACAAAAACAAAAACAAAAAATAAAACAAAAAACAAAGTGAGAATCATTTTGGGCTATAAATACAGATTGACAAAAAAGTTTAAAGCAGTTTATAAAAGAACAGTTTTTTGCAACTGAAAAAGTTCTTATGGGTAAGTTTGGAAATTGATTGGGGTTTCCCATAGGGGTCAGTATTAGCCCCAAAATAGCTTACATGTATATTAATGAATCATGCAAGGTGTGAAATTTATTCAGTTTGCATCCGTTACTTAACTTTGGCTTACTTGGAAAAAAACAAGGAATAGTATTTTTCAATAAAAGTGAAATTCAAACAGGTAAAAGTATTATAAATATTGAGAAATGAACTAAATGCAGTGTTCAAGTGTGTTTTATAATCTGTTCAAAGCCCAGATTATGTTATTCTGAAGTGCAACATGACGCCATTATTACAAAATAATTTTTAACACACAAATAAAGAAAGTTACCCACCATGGATGTGATGACACGGCTGACATAGATGGGGTTACAGCGAGCAGAAACATCATCAGCTGGGTCACGCTTGTGTTTGATGCTGCAGTCAAGTATCTTCATGCAAATTTTCACCATATCCTCTTCAAACTGGACAGGAAGTGAGAGACAGACTGATAGTAAACTATCTTACTCACAGAAATGTTATAATTTATAATACTAGATGTTCTGAAGAAATATATAATCATAATAAACAAGTGATTTTCATTATATCCTGAACGATGTTCATTCTTAGTACCATACAGTAGGATTCTACCTGTCCATAGTCCCAGTGAACTGGAGATATGTAATTATCAACTCCTTTGTAGATTATGCCATGTTCGTTCATCACATATTCTTGCCTCTCTGCCTCATCAGGAAGAAACACCCAGTCAGCTGTACAAAACAGGAAACAATGTGGAATCACGCATAAACCTGAGGTTCAGTTTTTTTCTTCAGTGGAGTTGTGTGGAGTTCTTGTAAACAGTCTGTGTCTTTACTTTAACATATAGCATTTACAGCGGTCTCAGTTTCAGAGAATTCATTCAGAATTCAAGCAAGCATCTTCTCAGACCAGGGTACACTTCTGACAAACTTAACCTAAAAGATGTTGTGGTCATTTCAGCAAACTCTAGATTAAATGTTTTCAGACCCTCCAACATGTTGCATCAGACAGTTTAACTAAAGATGTGGTTCAACTAAACTACATCTGTGTTGCCACTTGGCTGTAAAATACCTCCTGCTGTTCAGTTACATCTGAAAGAAGATATTCCATCAATCTCAACCATAGTTTTTCCATATTTTTTGATTTACACAAACAGCTTCTGATCTCAATAGAAAAGAAATGCTGCCTTGACTTGGATTATTTTTATTATGTATCTTTCAACTGGTATAAAAACTTTAGAAAATGGCAGATTTGCAGCAGGATTATCGGAACAACCATTTATATATAGCATCACTGATACTGTCTGATACAACAGTTTATGAGGGGGTAAAAAATATGTTGCATTCACATGAATAGATGCAAGACTTAATTTGATATCATGATTATTAAATATTTACAATAATTTGAGGTACTTAATAAAAGATTCACATTCCTATCTAGAAAAAACATATCTGTACTAGAGTGAAAATCCTTTAGAAAATCTTTAGTAACATACTAACACAGAAAACAGTAAACTAAAACCCAACATAGCAACACATATTAAGGGATTTTTTATTAAAACATGAGATAATTTTTATTATTTGACTTTCTTAACTAGCTTGTCTCAAAAATCAACCTTTAGAATGTTTGGTGGAAATATAATAATCCCTTCTGATACCTGTTTTGACTAGTTGACTCCATGATATTAAATGAAAATAATTTTACCTTATGGTAACCTATGAGCAGGTAATAGAAAATATTCAAAAATAATCTGTTGTCAAAACGGGGGACAAAATATCTTCCAGGCAGATAATGATTGACTCAAGGTTGGGAGGAAATCTCCAGTAGATTAAATGACCAGCACTGTATAATGAAAAAAGCTTTCTTAACAAAGCTGTAACTTGGACTGATATGTGGACACTTAAGGTGTTGGACAGAGACCACAAACCTACCAGGACACCAGGGGTTGAAAAGCACTGAAAGGTTTTCCAGGTCCCTTTCCTCCTCCCCGAGTCTTGCAGACAGCTTGTACTCCCCTACTGGAGAATCAGCTGGGGGTGTAATGGCCAGAGTCAAGAGTCCTGTTTCAGGAGAAGACCCCTGCTGAAGCTTTGCTCTCCAACATGCCTTAGCAGAGGCCGAACGTTGCACTTTGTCTGGGACACCAAAGCGCGACATTGTCCCTAGGTCTTCAGAAGGATGTTCTCCTACAAAGAGGAGCCAGTGAAGAAATCAGGCAACAATACTCTTCATGTTAAATCTGTCTCAAAGAAATATGCATCTACAGATTCCAACTTAAAATAAAGCCATGATAAAATCATACATTTTTACTTTTGCTAGTTTTTTTCTGTTTGAACAACAGCAGGTGTTGCAATTAAAAAAATATTTCCAACAAATGATCAAATGAAAGACTAACCTGTCACAACAGTCATGGTGAGTTGATCAAAGGGTTTGAAAGGTTGTGCCAGTTTGAGGGTTAGCTTGAAGGGCTGGCCACGTCTCACAATCAGCTCCTGCACTGAGATTTCATTGGTGTGGTGATCATTATTGTTGGTCTCACTGTGCAGGTCTACTTCAATAAAAACTGAAATGAAAATGAATAAACAAACAAAAATGCTCAAAATTGTGGCACAAGTGTAACTGTAAGGTATTTTTTATAGACCATAGCTTCAAGGACAACATCCTTGAAGGAAAGTGAAAGTGTTTGCCCCCTTTCTCGTTTGTATGTTTGTCACTGGTAAATGTTTTAGATCATCAAAAAATTTAAATATCAGACACAGATGACACAGAGATACAGAGACACAGAGATAAATATAAAAGGCAGCAGCCTAATGAAGGTGTTTAAAAAAATCTACATGGCTCATGGTGAAAGCTAATTACCTCCACCCATCTAGTAAATGTGGTGTATCACATCTTTAGAAATCTGTGTTCAGTTTCTCTAGTCACACCTAGGCCTAACTACTGCCACACCAATTCTCAATTGAGAAAACACTTAAACTGGATCTACCTGACAAAAGGGAGTACATCTAAAGATCTTTAAAAGCCAGACATCATGCTAGCATCCAAGGAAATTCAGAAACGAATGAGAAACAAAATAACTGAGATTTAACTGTCTGAAAAAGATTATAAAGCTGTGGGAGTCTAGAGAGCCACAGTGAGAGTCATTATCCACAAATGAAGAAAACATGGAACAGTGGTGAACTTTCTTAAAGCAGGAAAGTTAATATAATCACCTCAATAGTTAGTCTGGTGGAGCTGTGTGTGGGAGAGGGGTTTGCTCTGTGGGGAGGTGGGGGGGCTCGGCTTGGAACTGAAGGTCCAAAGTGGAGGTTTGGGTAAATAGGTGCCGCATTGCATGAGCAATCGTTATGGCACCCCCGAATGGCTGCCACTGGTGATTCAAGGATCTCTCAAACATGCATGAATAAGTCAAAGCAACACTTCGAGTATGTGTTTGAGAAGGGAATAACTTCATAATATGATCTAAGGCTCAAAAAAGTCTATTTCGCATAATACCCCCCACACACCCCCTCCCTCGACCTGAATTTGTTGGACATGCTGTGGCATGACCTTCAAGAGCTGGGTTTATGCTCACAAAATCTATAAAGTGGCTGAATTCCAACAAGTCTGCAAAGACAAGTGGAACAAAATTCCTCAACAGCACTCTAAAAGTCTGTCTTTGGGTAACTAAACCAGTAATTAGCTTGAGGCAACAATCACTTTTTCTCACAGGATCATGTAGGATTGCACTTCTTATCCCTTCATCATAAACAGATTAATTTAAGCACTGAATTTTCTGTTTACTTGTGTTGTCTGTCTGATATTTAAGTTTGATGTTCTGAAACATTTCTGTGTGACAAACAAGAAATCACAAAGGGGCCAAACACTTTTTATCACCACTGCATGGGAGCATGGTTATTCCTTATGTACATGTTGATAATGTGTTGGTTAAATGTTAGGTATTCAAACTTGAGTTTGCAAAGGCAACGTTTGAATGGCTTTTTAAAGCATACAGTTTTATAAGGGTTGCACATGTTATGCAATCCATTATAATTTTATGCAGCTGTGTGTTGATTTAGACTTAACAGAAAGTTATGGATTTATTTCAATAAACTGAGTGCCAAAAGATAAATGACGTTTTGCAATATTCTGGAAGAAACCAGGGTGTTGGTTACTTAAACACATGGCTGCATGAATGTGTGAGTAAGGCATGTCCCAGCAGGAATGAATGTCAGAAAAGACAGCAACACACCTTATGTTTAAGCTTCTGAGTAATAGCCTGGTGAGGTTTGCAGATCTTCAATAGCTATTGTCACTATTGTCAACTTGAACAATAGTGTCTAAGTTGAACACAAATCTCATGCAAGGAAAATTGTGGGGAAAAGTTGGTCTGAGACTTTTCCACATTATTTTGGTACTTAATTGCAGACAGAATAAGGTGTTTTAAAATGATTTAACCACCCTGTGGAATCCAAACACAAATCTAATCTATAGTAGTTTGGGGGGAGCAACTGATGAGAGTCCCAGTGTTTGGGTGTGTTATATAATTTCACAGCGCTAGACAGCACCTCAAAGTACTGTAGATTTATATACCAAAAACTCTACATTCTGTAAAATGTGGGCTTATTGAACCACATGATCAAAGTTACAAAAATTCCATTTTCCATTTATTGATACAGTTGATGATCAAAATGTATTTGAATTGACAGTTATTGCATCAATCATTACTGTTTGATAAAAATTGTACTTAATTCTAAAGCCTCTAAATAATTAGATTCATTTTATAGTTCCATCCTACACAATCTATGCTTGTGGTTTGTGTCTGTGTAGAGGACTGCAGAAGATGGGTCAAAAGTCAACTAAGAAAACCCAAAGAAAAATTTGACATTTCTTTAATAGTAGAATGGTATTGCTGCAAATTTTCCAATAGGTTACCATTTTTATCATTTTACTGTTTGAGTAGGGGTTACATTGTCAGGAAAAAGTGTTTCTTCTCTGTAATAACATGAAACTTCAGCTTAGATTTATTGTCCTGAGGCATATAATTCCAGATACAATAAGTATCTGGAAATTACTGATACAGATATATTTATCATTTTTCTAAAATCATAGCCTAACACTGAAAACCTTGAAATTAGATCAGGGCGTACTTTCTTTGAACAATGACTTCACCCCACAGCAGTGTTTATGCAGACAGCAAGGACTGTATTACTTTTTGTTTCCATAGCAACCATAAGAAATCACCTAGATATTTTGTGACTAAGTACTAGGTGTTGTCTGTAGCTCTTGGCATCTGTATGTGGGAAGGACAAAACATACATCTTTGTGCTGTAGTTATATGTCATCAGAGTTGATCTGTGAATGAAAGTTGCACAGTTGAACACAGGTTTGGAAAACTATTTTTTCTACACTTGATAGACAGGTATTCTGAAAGGTTTATATTTGTAAAATCAGAGCTTCACCAGATGTGTCTCTAAATGTAGTTTTATAAGACAGAAACATTTTTAGGTACTTTATCAATCTCTATGATATAGCTACACTTCATACCTGTATTCTTAGAAAAGCTGAGAAAAGTGGGAGCAACTAAAATGAAAAAAGTAAAGCAGCAATAGAAAAGAATAATAAAAGAGGATAAAAGAACAAAGAAAAATGCTTGCAAGGCTGTACATACTGGAAAATGTATGTCTACAGAAGCACAAGCACTGATTATTTACTCTAAAGTGCAGCAATTCCTGCTTCAGAGCTGCTTGGTTGTCACCAGATGCACCAGATGCAATGAAAAGCATTGAATTTAACAGATTCTGACAAAAATAATTAAGGGTTTGGATGTTTATTACATGTAAATACTTTAACGCTTTAGACATATCATCTGGCTTGTGTCCTCAGATCCAACTGAGACAAGTTTGACTACAATTTGCCTCCTCCACAGCTGTAACACAGCTTTCTAGAAACTACCAGACAGGTGATTGGAACCATGTGATCCAAAAACACAGGACTTATTCTTTCTTAGTGCATCAGATTGCAAGTTTAACACACTACAAAACACTTTTGATTTATCTGCAACTACAGTATTTAAAGGCAGTCATTTAAACACACAGCTCACTCTAACGTCTCTGACAGAAACCCCCCCAACAAAAAACAATACGGTTTTCAGATCGTACCTGAGTTCAAACAGCTGTAGTTCTCAGACAAGTCAAGCTTCATTGTTCTCTCTCTGTAGAACTTTGCCTCTTACAGTGAATAAGTGCTTGAATTCACTCGAGCAGGCATGCAACTCCAAACTGAGAGATGCACAGATTGATTTAAAAGCCCTCATTACACCCAACCACACTTAGTTTCCCAAAGTGTTGTGCAACGCCATTACAAATCCCCTGAAAGCCTGCCAAGCAACACATAACTATGACGTCTGTTTGAAGGTTTGCTCCTCTGTTGAGTCAGAATTTTTCTTTTTGATAATTACACCAAAGCACCAGTAGTCTCACTACATCATTCTTCATTAAGAACCAACCACCCAACTTCAAGATCTTCAGCAGACATCTGTTTTATAACTTCTTTTTCAGTTTATGGATACACAGAAAGTTAAATGAAGAGAACTAATAAGTAAGGGTGTGTGATAATGTTTTACCTGCAATATCTTCCATGTTTAGGGAATTTAATTTTTTTAATCACTGAGTGTCTCACCTTTAATTATTTGGGGAAAAAATATTTAAACTATAAATTCGTCCATTCATCAGTCATCTGCCTCTAAATTGAAATTTGGAATAACAGCTCCTGGTGGGAAACCCAGGTATCCATCTCCACAGCAACAGTCTCCAGCTTCCAAGGCATCCCCAAACCACAGGAGATCTACAGCCCCTTCAACAAGATCTTGGTCTGCCTTGGCAGACCCACCCCTGACGAAGTTCTGGTTTGGTCCACTTTTCTTTCCCAACTATAGCTCCATGAGAAGCCTTAATGTTCCAAAAATAGCAGAGTTTAGAGTATGTTGGGAGTCCTCTCTGTTTTGTTTCTATGTCACAGTTAAAGTTTCCCGATAGGACGTTGCATTGCACACTTAGTTCCGCACATAAACATTCTGCATGCATTCAGGTATAAAACAACATTATATTTGTTTCATACATGTGCATACTGAACTGACAGGGCTGTACTGGATTTTCTCGATATAAATACGTGTACTTTTACATCCCTGATAATAATATCCATGCATATTTGGTGGCCACTGGTTGCACCAGTACAGAACCTTCCCATTCCCTTTGGAACCACTTTTTTTTCAAGCACCCTATCAACTGTATAAACTCATAGGCTTTTTTTTCGATCCAGGTGGTTCACATGTTTGTATAAGACTTGTGTTTTCTGTTACCTTCTCTGACTATTAGCTTGTGTAGCAAATATGAGCTGCTTTAAAATGTATTGGTGTTCGCAACTCAGTCTCACAACTTGTCAATAAAACTTCTAACATCTAAAGAATTCTGTCTTCCCATTGTGTTAATAATTGCACTAAAAAGAAAAGATGATTTCTCCAGTTCCTGATTAAAGTATATCATGGAGAAAAAAATAACAACACAAACAAATAATCAAAAATCAAGTTATGTATAACCAAAATTGATATACAAACAAACAAACAAACAAACAAACAAACAAACAAACCATAAAATTAATCTACATACTATTATATTGCAAAGATAATAATCCTTGAATAAAGCACTCGAGCTATAATAATAAGGGTTTAATAAATACTCACAAAAATATAAATGATAAAGGCTTTTGGTGATTTTTACATGTAAATTTCTTCTAATTTGTAACCATATCACCTGGGTTGAGCCCTTTATGTTTTCAGCCAACTGAGATAAGTTTGAGCACATTAGAACTTTTGTGCTGTTCAAGTAAGGGGATTAGCCTCCTTAACAACTGCACAGGAGTTTTCTAGCAACAACCAGACAGGCGACTCAAACCATGTGATCCAATAAGATTTATTTTCTTATTGTATCAGATAAAATTAACACACAGCAAAAAGCTTTAAAGTCAGCACCATTCTAAAGACTTTATATGACTACAGTATATGAAGGTAGTCATTCACACACAGCTCAGTATAACGTCTCCAACAGAAAAAAGATAAACAGCAAGGTTTTTATAGCCATACCTGAGTTCGAACACACAACAGTGTATAAGAACTCAAGCTGAATGATGCATAGGTGGATTTCATAAACCTTGTTACTCCCAACTACATTTAGTTTCCCAAAGGACTCAGTGTTGCAACCTCATTACACATTTCCTGAAAGCCTGCCAAGCAAGACATAACTGTAATGTCTTTTTCAAAGTTTGCTCTGTTGTTGAGTCACAGCTTTTATTGATTAATCACACTGACGCACGTGTGTTATTATTATTACTACATTATTCTTCTTTGAAAACCAAACACTCAACTTAAAAATACACATGTAAAGAACCGCAGTAGATTTCTATTTTATGACTTCTTTTTCTGACTTTAATGGCTACACAGAAAGGTAAAAAATAGAAAATAATTAGAGTGCATGATAATTTTTTGCCGACCATATCTTCTATGTTTTGGAAGTTGAAATACATTTCTTATCACTGACTGTCCAGCCTTTAATCACATGGGGGGGAGGGGGATTTTAAACCACTATAAACTCGTCCATACCATCAATCTTCTGCCTCAAGATTTAGGTTTGCCTTGGATCTCCTCCCAGCAAGACAGGTCCAGAAAATATTCAAAACAACCAGGAATCATATCTTAAAGTTTCTGATAAGTGTAAATGTTTCCTCTTAGGGTGTACTATTTTATTCACAACAATAACTGAGCAGGTGTGCTGATGGCCAGCAGGTGTATCTTACAATGAAAAGTAAGGAAATAGTTGAAAATATAGCAACACTTAAGCTACATAAAAATCAGATAAAATCAAAACATGACTTGATATGAATGCATTAATGTTTGGATCAAACATATTTCTTTCTCTAGTTTAAGGTTTGACATTAACAATACAGCTGGTCTTGATGTCTCTGAAAGAGGCACAGTCGAAGTCGACCAGGAGAGTCCTTTTCCCAGTTTTGTAGGGGAACATGCCTAATTTGAGACGCAGTACATTGTTTGGCATCAGATCTTGAAGTCTGTGGGTGACACAAAAACACACTGAAAGTCAGGTTTCTTACATTTTAAAGGACTGCTATGTCTTTAAAGCCTGAGAACCTGTAGCAAAGCATGTACACTTTTCAACATCTGTCTTGCAGGTAATAAGGGACACACATACTTGATTATTTTCTCCCAGTCAACAAGGCCTGTTCCAGAGAGAGTTAGAGAGCAATCTGTCAGTGTCTTGTTGATCGGATTTTTGAAAATCACTTCGACAGTCATTTCCTGGTGCACTCTGGGTTCATCAGACACCTGAATCAAAGACAAAATTTTTAACACCACTTGCTACCTAGGCAGAAAAAGAACTTTTATTGGATTTTCTTTGAGTAAAAATAGCAAAAAAGCATTTTTTTTGCAATTTTATAGTCAAGTCAAGTTTATTTGTATAGCACATTTCAGCAGCAAGGCAGTTCAAAGTGCTTCACATTTTTTGTATTTTGGTGCTAAGCCATTCATTGATTTATAATGAATGGCTTAGCAGAAGTATTTTAAAATCTACTCTTTGAGCTACAGGGAGCCAGTGTAAGGACTTTAGAACTGGGGTGATGTGCTCTATCTTCCTGGTCTTAGTGAGAACACAAGCAGCAGCGTTTTGGATCAGCTGCAGCTCTCTGATTGAATTTTTTTAGGCAGACCTGTGAAGACACTGTTGCAGTAATCTGTGCGACTAAAGCTAAATGCATGGATGACTTTCTCTAGATCTTGTTGAGACATTAGTCCTTTGATCCTGTAGATGTTCTTCAGGTGACAGAAAGCTGACTTTGTAATGGTCTTTATGTGTCTCTGAAAGTTCAGGTCCAAGTGCATCACTGCACCCAGATTTTGGGCCTGATCACTGGTTTCTAGCTGTAATAACTAAAGCTGCGCACTGACTCTAGATCGCTCCTCTTTAGGTCCAATTTTAATAACTTCAGTTTTATTTCTGTTCAGCAGGAGAAAGTTTTGGCACATCCACAATTTGATTCCGTTCCGTGCTCGGATGGGTTTGGAGTCACCTGGTAACATTGTAACAAAAAGATGTGTATCATTTGCGTAGTTATGGTAACTAATCTTATTACTTGAAGGAACATGAGCAGCTGAGAAATTGGGTGTTTTCACAGAAGGGCAGGATGGGCAGGCAGAGGAAGAGGGTGGTGACTGGTGACGCTCCTCTCTATTCAAGGAGAGACGAGAGGCCCTCTGCAATTAATCGCAAAGAGAAAAAGAAGAAAACAGATACTGGAAAATTGTTCATCAACATCTCCATTGGGCTCTGCATATTCAGCCTCATCTGGTTCTTCTATGCCGTCTACATGCGGTCCAGTCTGTCGAAGGCTGTGTTAGTGGGAGCATGTAGATAATAAATAGGAAGGGTCTCAGGATTGAACCTTGGGGTACTCCACATGTGACTTCTGTCTGCTCCGATGAGAAGTTACCTATTGACAGAGAAATCCCGGTTCTTTAGGTAGGATTCAAACTGAGTACTGCACCAGAGAGTCCGACCCAGCTCTCCAGTCGCTTCAATAATATAACATGGTCAACAGTGTCAAATGCTGCACTGAGGTCCAACAGAACCAACACTGTGGTTCTTCCGCAGTCTGTATTTGTGTGGATATCATTGAACACTTTGACGAGGGCTGTCTCAGTGCTGTGGTGAGCACGGAAACCGGACTGAAAGATAGCAAAGCGGTTGGTCGTTGTTAAGAAGCTATTTGATTGTTGAAACACAGCTTTTTGAATAATTTTGCCAAAGAATGGAAGGTTAGAGATTGGCCTGTAATTCTGCAGCAGTGATTTATCCAGATTGTTCTTTTTTTAACAGTGGTTTGATAACTGCTGTTTTTAGAGCCTGGGGGAAAACACCTGAGGAGAGGGATGAGTTCACCATTTGAATCAGGTCAGATGCAATGACAGGCACAACTTTCTTAAGGAAGGTTGTAGGTAGGATGTCAAAACATCAGGAGGATGAGCTTAATTATTTTAAAGTTTCTTCTAAGTTTTCATGGTTGAGTTGGTGAAATTCAGCCATTTTCTCTGCATTTGTTATCTTTGGGCATAGCAATGGTACTGGATTATGCGTGGATGTGCAGATTAACCCTCTAATCTTTTGAATTTTCTCTGTAAAAATGTTGACAAATTCATTGCAGGCCCTGGTAGAGTGGAGTTTAGGTGGTAAAAATCACAGGAGGGTTTGTCAACCTGTCAACAAGGCATGAGCGTTGTTGATGTTTTTGTTCATGATTTCTGCAAAGAACATTTCCCTTGCATGTTTTAGTGATGAGTAATAGCTCCGCAGCCTTCTTTGTAGATTTCATAGTAAACATGAAGTCGAGTTTTACGCTATTTACGTTTGGCCCTTTGATAAAGGCTTCTTTTTTATAAAATGAGAAGGAAGTGAGATACATATGGGTAAATAGGTTAAGAAGTTTGAAAGAATTTAGGTAAGATCTTAAAAAGCAACAGAATCTCACAGTGATGGTGATTGGGGGGTCTTTCAGCACCACTCGGTCACTTGCCAGGTATGTTTTATTCTCTTGTTGGTCAGTTATCATGGCTGAAATATTCATGGTCTGGCAGTGTGCCATATGTTCACTGTAGGCCGAGTATGGGACCTGGATGGGGATGGTCAGATCTGAAGGGCACAAAAAAAAAAAACAATTGATTGCCACATCTACACACACAGGGGGGGAAAAAAATCACTACAAGAACAATCACCTTTTCCAGGGAGCAGTTCTTTCTTGATAACCTCATTCAGAATGTTTCCTTCTGGTTTGCCGTTGTACATCATGGCCTGGACATTGATGTTGATTAACAGCATCATGGCAGTGCTGCCATCACTTCTCAGCACCAGTTTCAGGTTCACATCCTGACCATTCACTAGTGTGGACTCCTGCATTCCAACATAATCAGAGGAAAGACTATCAGATTGAGTTTTTCCAAGACAAATGTTATCCTCCTTCTGACCTGCCATAGTCCAGGCAAAATAATCTGAATTAATGAAAAATACTAGAAGCTTACATTAAAATTTGAAAATGTGTTTCTTGTTTACTCTGGGTTTTACTTCTCAGAGCCAGTGAGTCAGTTCACCCCTTTCCCAATTCATAATTCCATTTGTTATCTATACATTACAATTTTGTCCACACCTAACTCCATTTCCTACCAGCAAACAACCCATTTCATACCCATGCACTTAAACCATGGCATATCTGGATTTTTTTCTTTGTTGGCAAGATTTTCCATGACTTGTATACATAAACCATCATAAAAACTTAAATCTCACAAAAATCACAAAAAGACCTATATCAAACCAAACAAAAATGGAATAAAACAAAATATCAGTATAATCTTATCCTATTGTAATAAAAGATTATTTTTAGACATTTTACACATCTTTACTAGGGTTGCTAGAAATTGTGAACAGTCACAGCATATAAAATTGACTTATTCCATGGGATCTTTTTTGCCTTATATGGACGTTTTAGTAATGAGAGAATATTGGCTGTAACTGCATGATAAAGCTAAGTCAGACTTAATTGTAACAATAGAACTGAAATGTTGAACAGTAATCAGGCTATGAGAGGGTACTGACATACCTCTTCAAATTTAATGATCAGTTGTGGAATTGCATTTATATCTCTGGTGTTGTTTATGTCCATGGAACCCATCAGGGGAACTCTTGATTTATTCTCCAGTCTAGCCAGGGCGTATCTGAAGATAGACCTTTCCAGCTCCGAACCTGAAAAGTCAGTAATTCCGTCCGTCAAAGAGGAAACACAACTGAGTCACAATATTCACTATATCCCAATCAGAGAAAGTATCTCACACTGAGTTTCTTATCTTTGAATAAGAATTTTTACTCATGTCTGCATAGTTGAAACTGTAGAATATTTAATATTTTGAATTGAGTTTCTAGACCTATGAACTAAATTACTATGTTATGTATATATACTTTGTATATTATATTATTCTACCATAACCATCCTTTTCAAAATGGCCGCTGGACAAGTAGCTTTGTGAGTTTCCTTGCAAACCATTAACAGAAAGTAAACTTAATTTTGGAATAAACAGTTTTGAAGATAGACAATTACAGGAGAATAGTAAATAATAAAAAAAACCTGAAAAATGTCCAAGCAGAAACAAAAGCAATTTTCCGAACAAATGGAGGCATGTGCACAAAACCAAATGGAGAACAACCAAGGGGAGACAATGGAGAATGCTTCATCAACTAAATCTTCAGGGATGGTAGAACTGAGAGAATTTCATTCTAAAACAACAGCTCCCCCTTGGAGCATCAGTCCCCAGCTGAGCACACACCCCACAGAACACCCCTCCCCCACGCCTTCCTCACACAGCACCATCAGACTGTGCATCTGCTGAGCTTATCATACAAACTACTTCTTAGTCCAGTTCTCTTGGATTAAAATATGGAGAAGCATCCCACATAGCAGACAGGTCTGGGCCAGATCTGGCATCAGGACGGCACTGAAACCCCATAGTAATGCACTGAAAGGATTCTGTCAGGTATGTCTGTCTGCTGGCTGAGCCCACCTTCTGTGTGTTTGTAGGTATTTGTGATGTCCATCCTCTTGTTGCAGCCAACAGCCTTTGTGGAGATGTGCTGTCCAACAGTCTTGGTGTCAGACGCCATCTTCGTTTTGGATCCATCTCTATTGATCTGAAAGGATATGCAAACATGCAAACACATTCCTTCAGGAAAGTCAGCAGTCTGATGTCAAATGTTATTGGCCAGACAGAACGCCAGCCTGCCTCTGTTCTGATAATCAGTGTGTTTGTTTAACTGCGTCTTGTAAAAATATAACACTTCAAAGTTTCATTACAGGATGAAGACAACTGTATAAATTAAATCCAGTCAAATAAAATACATGCTCCACCTTTTATTCTTTTATTTTTTTATCCCAAAATGTCCCTCTGATAATGTAAAAGCTCTGCCAACTGACCCTCCAGGTAATACAGTCAGCATTGACCTCAGCAAAAACAAACGGCACATCATATTTGAGGTCAGTGTCCCCGTTCAGGATGGCTGTGACTGGGGCTGGACCACAGCAGAACACACCTGCAGACAAATGACAATTTAACATCCCGGGAAATATTTTACCAATTTCCCCTCTGATATATTAAGCCAAAAGTAGTGCGCATGCATAATCTTCTGCAATCTACCTTTGCTTCTGATACTATTTTTTTTTACAATCAATTCACAGGATTATAAGGTACTAAAGGATCTTATTGTTGGATTATATGGAATAGATAGGTATAGATAGGTAATGGATAGATATTAGATAGGTATCTTTTATTCTTTTTGCCCCGAAATCTAAAACCACAGAATAGCACTGTGTAAAAGTTTTAAGCACTTGATCAGTAATTTCCTAAGCTTTGGAAATGGAAAGTTAAATGAAGGTCTTTTAATGGCACTGATTGCTAATGCTAAATTTAGAACAGTGCACTGTTGCGGTCAATATACAGTAGTTTCAGACAAACAGGAGCAGTAAAGTGTGTGTGGTGAATTGTGCGAGTCAAATCCTACTCTCAACAGAATTATGGTAACAACAGACACTGCTGCTTTGGTGTCTCCCAGAGTGAATCACGATATGGTGATTATGAATATATGCAGGGAGTTTTTTTATCCCATTCTCTAAACCCCGAAGGAATGCCAAGAAATGTTAGCGCTGGATACAAGCTTGTAAGCAAGCACACACAGAGCACAGACCCAGAAGAAACTAACTTTGGAAGTCCTGCTCGTTGCATTTCTGTTGTGCACATTTGTGCTGTTATTACAACTGCAATACTATTTTGAATGTCAAGAGCAGTTCATTCAATGCAGGTTTTGTGACGTGATATTTCTAATTTTGGAACGGGGTCAGCCAATGAGAACTGCAAGATGAATGAGATGAGGTGCTGTGCGAGCCCTGACCCACAACATGCTGCAATACTGAAGGGCTAACTTTTACCATAATGCCCAGCAATGGTGGCTAGTGACGTCCAGAAAGATGTATATATATCCTGTAGTTGGTTTACATTAAGGCTGGTCTGTATTCACACCAGAAGCGAACCTCACCAGAGCGCGTTTCAAAGAACGCCTCAAAAAGTGGGTCTTGTTCTGGTCGTTTGGGCCGCACCAGGGTTCTCTTGAGTGTATTTACACCTGCACAAAAGGTCCGGACCAACGGGAGAAACGAACTCTGGCCCGTTTAAAGTGGGCCAAATGTGTCAGGTGTGAATACATGCTTGGACCCACAGTGGTGCTGAAAAGCAACTTCCTTTTTCATTTTCAGCTTTTTGGCAGACACATGTAGGTTTTTCTTCAAAACTGACCCGCATTTAGAACAATGTATAATTTTATTCTGATTGACCAAAACTCTTGTTCCATCTGAAGAAAATTAACCCCTCGGCATGATGCTGCCAGCACTTAATTCTGTTGTGGGTATGGTTGAATTAGTTCTAGTTTGATTTCATCAGACTATAAACTATTGTTCCACAAGGTTTTGGGAGTTGTTTGTTATTTTATTTGGAAGAAAAGGTTTTGTCTTTAACCCTACTGTTTAGTCCAGACATATGAATAATTCAGGAAACTGCTGCCACCTGCAGCTTTCTCAGTGTTACTGTCAGCCTCTCAGCAGCCTTTCAGTTTCTGTCTCATCTTTTTATCAATTACAGGGAAACACCAAACTTTAGTAATGTCACTCTTGTCACATATTTTCTTCAATTATTGATGACTGTCTTTACTGTAGTATGATAGCTGTACAAATGTTTTTTTTTTTTACCCTTCTGACTGATTGTACAAGTCCTTTTGATCCTGTGTGACCTCTCTGCAACTTTAGTGTTTGCAAAAGGATGCAAATGAGAAAATGTCATGAACATCCTGATGATAGTTTGTTTCAGGTTAAATGTTGGTAGATTTGAATTCAAGAAGACTGAATGCTGAAATTAAATTTAGAAAATATTTCAATAAAGCCTTAGTTAAGGGAGCGGACACCTATACAACTGGGTTATTGAACACATATCCACCTAACAGAATTGACTGTATCTTAGTTAAATTCACATTAAAGGTGGAAGAATTTTGAAAATAATTTTATCATCACATCATTTCAATTTAATCAAAATAAAAATGAAAAAAAAAAATGTATCCTCCATTCTAATATTGCTTAGAATGGAGGATACATTTGATTTGATTTTGATTGTCCACTTTTCTGTTATTGTGACTTCTATTTAAATATGTAATAAGCAATTTATTTTCAAATTGATGTAAGAAAACTATTTGGGGAGTTGTGAACATTGTTAAGGGCCACTGCATTTGATTTTATTTTATTGCGTGTAATAAAAAAAACAACCAACAAAACTAATTTATTTGTGGCACTATGCCAGTGAAAAACTGCATTTGATTTTTATAAAATTTTAGCAGTACTTTAACTTTCAGCTTTACATTGAACAGAGAAAGATTCAGAATAATAAATATCAAATGAATTCTGAATGACAACTACAAATAATATAAGATGTTCTATACCTTCACTCTTTTCCTGTGGAGTTGCATCCAGAACCTGCCAGCCATCATACCTGCCATCATTTGCCAGATCTGGTCGCTTCATCCACCCCTCTACCCAGACGTGGAAGTTCCTTTAAATACAACCCAACAGGGAAGCTCATAACCACTTCAGGTCCAAGATAGTCATTGAAGAATGCATTACAGACTCCTGCTGATTTGAAACACTCTATCCTCTCACTTTAAATCCTGTCAAATAATGTTATTCTAGAGATTTCTCAAAAACAGAAGAAGATAATTAGACCCAAAAGTTCATGAATAACACCACTAGATATGGCTCTTGGTTGGTTTTATGTGATATTCTGCTTGCAACGATAACTGTTGGAAGGGAAGAGTACCCGAAGAAAACCCACACATGCACAGGGAGGATATTCCAGATTCACACAGAATTTCGACTCCATCTAATTCAAAGTAGAGAACCGTTTGCTAAGAGGCAAATGACAGATTTTAAGCTACTTTACATTTTACTGCAGAAATGAACATTTCTGATGGTTCAATGAATGAATGAATTACTTTATTGTCATTGCACAAGTATAATGAATTTGAAAGTACGAAAGGCATTTTCCTGATAGTTAATGACAGTTTCTTTTGATTACTGTGGTTTGAAGATGGGGTTAAATCTTTTGATAAAAGGTGTTGAGCACTTCGCAATGTTATCTAATTATCTGAATTTCACTATATGTGCATCTCTAAAGAAGAAATTAGAGTATTTTACCAGGTGTCTTCTCCTTTAATTCCATGTTCACCATAGTAGCTGTCAATGGTCAAGTTCGCGTTGGAGTCATGAGCAGACTGGAAGTTGGTGACCACGCGGCAGGGGATTCCCAGCAGGCGCATCACTAAAATCAAATAAAGTAAAATTTGTGTTACTCTATGTTATGTGAGCTCATTAGTATGATAGTACTCTTTAGTGCTTATGTGAATATTTTCTGCATTAAAAAAAATCAGTTACCTTACAGATTACACATTAATTCCTTTATTCATTTATTTAGAAGCAGATTTCAAATGCTGTTAGTTGAGGCCGTTTAAAGCATTAGGCATATTGAGGTGAGTGAATGTTCATAAATTCAGATAGAGACTGCAATATAGAAGAATTACATTAAATAACATTATCATCTGGTCGACGCAAAAGGGAAGAAAAAAAAGGGCCAAAAAAAAAAACAATAGAATAAACTCATAGTAACCATACACATTTTAAAAAGTCTGTGTTTGCTTATCATGATGCTGGAAATGTTAGAGACACAGCAGCCCTCAAAATAGCCCCTGCACCCCCATCCCAGTCCACTGAGGACACCCCACTATATTGTCCCGAGCAGCCACTGCAATTACAGATGCCGGCCCTACATCTTAATTTGAAAGTGAATACCTGCCTTAAAACCAGATTTTTCTATACACGCTTACTGTTAAAAGTGTTGAGGAAGTAGATAATCTTACCTGAACACATAACACCAGCAAACACCCAGCACTGTCCATACTTGACTGCTTTTTGGAAGGTGGTATACCACTGTTTAAGGATGGCATAGCTGCCACTCCAGTGAGTTGGTGGGAAACCATGACGAAAATCTTTTGACCAATTTCCCCGTAGGACGCCATCATTGACGTTTTCTTCTTTGTTAACCTGAAGAAAAAAAGTAAACCACAAAGTTAATATTTTGACAAGACAAATCCCACTTATGTAGTTCTAATAAAATGAGTTTGGTGTATCATAAGTTTAAATTTATACCTCACATTTCACTTAGTTTTTTGTGAACATCATTCTAAATTACACACAGGATGTTTTTTGTTTTTTTTTGTTTTTTTATCATAAACAAACAATATTAATATTAAATGTTTCATTCATGTTATTTCTCCAGAAAATAATTCACAAGAAATCATGGACAGATGCAAAATCCGTAAGTTTTTCATTGGTCACTGGGATCTGAAATGTAATGACACACTCTATGAACTGCTGCTCACATCTGTCCTCCCAAATTACTAGGTCAGGAATTCACCTTAACAACATGACATTTGGTATTTAAACTACCACCCGATAAACCCACTACCTTTCTTTGTCACCAAGCAAACCACCTATAAGCATGATTTGGAGGAGTGTGCCCCTCCCCTGCTGGGACCTCGATTCCATAAGAATCCCAGGTCACACCAGTCTTTATCTGATATACTTGATCATTGCCCTATACCGTACCTTTGGCATGGATGTTGGGGATTATTCATTTGAGCTGTTGGGTAAAATCTCTCTGGTTTCAGTCATATGCTATACAATAACAGTAAGGAGCCTTTTAAAAATGTCTTGGGACACTGCCAGTCTGGTGTGGACATGATGAGGTTGGTGCCTTGGTGTTATGTATTACCCCAGTATGCTGCTACCACAGTAATGGCCCAAGCCCCAGGCTCTCACAACTGACATTTTGCACATGCCCCAAAGTGTCATAGAACTCTTGTGCTCCATCACTCTTAATGGGGAGTACACCAGAGTCTTGATTCACCTCAGAAAACCTCTCTAAGGCTCTGTAGACACCATGTACCTGCTGGGTGAGTTTTATTGTCTAGTGCAGTCTTGGTCAAGTGTGAAGAGGGGCTTTATAAGCAATACAACAGAATTCTTTTCATAGTTCGCTTCTAAAAGAGCAGCAACTGGTGCTGATAACAAAGCAAATTTAAGATAATAATGTGATGCGTAGCAGTAATTCCGCCTAAATTCCCACTTTCACCAAAATATTGTGGCTAAAATCTGTTTATAGTCCCCAAATTTTGTCATATTGGAGCACAACATTGTAGGATTTTGGGTTTGTGAATGTCATCTAAGTTCAAGCAAAATTTTATGCAAAACATAAAAAGCAGTTCCTACCATATTGGTAACCACACGGCTGACATAGATGGGGTTACAGCGAGCAGAAACGTCGTCTGCTGGGTCCCGCCTGTGTTTGATGTTGAGGTCAAGTATCTTCAAACATATTTGCAGCATGTCCTCTTCAAACTGGATGGAAAGAGAAATTTTCCTAAACTGCATCATATGTATAGACATTTATTAAACATGAAAGTATTTGCATCAATCCTCTGAGTTTGTTAGACTACTGTAACATTTTTTTTATAAAACATATGTTTCTCATTTTTTAAACAGAAAACTAACAGGTTCGGTGCTGTTTCAATGTAATAATACCCGATGCAATATAATGATACATCAAGCCTTCATCATGTTTATATTTTTGGTGTTTTTGTACCTGCCCAAAGTCCCAGAAAATCCCATTAATGTGTTGATCAGAACCCATGTAGATTATTCCATACTGGTTCATAACATACTCTTGTCTCTCCGCCTCGTCAGGCAGAAACACCCAGTCCTCTACACAGAGAGAAAATTTAATTATGAAAATATATACATGAAGCATCCATAAACATGAAAGAATGGCAAAATGTTGGTAATAGTCAGATTTTGTTGAAGTAGGGTTGTGTATGGTTGTGATATGCAGTCAGTATCTTATCTGCAGAGGACAATGGTTAAAATAAGAACAAATTTTGACTGCTGTTCACTGCAACCAGGATACTGCCTATGCATAGGAACCCTATGTAATCTCATATAAAAGAAAATAAGCTATCATTTTAGTTTTTGTTGATGGTTGAACAGAAAAGGTCTTGGGCAGAGAGCGTGTAAGCAAACTTACCAGAACACCAAGGGTTGAAGAGCACAAAAAATTCTGCTAACTCCTTTTCTTCAGTCCTAAGTCTTGCAGAGAGCTTGTACTTCCCAACAGGAGCGTCTGTAGGCGGGGTTATTGTTAGAGCAACGATTCCTGTTTCAGGAAGATCGTTTTTCTGAAGCTTCGCTTTCCAGACTGCTTTAGCAGAAGGTGAATGTCCCACTTTGTCTGGAACACCAAAAGATGACATGGTCCCTCGCTCCTCAGATGGATGCTTTCCTTCAAAAAAGAAAAGCAACTGAAAGAGTCAGGCAACAGAACTCTGTGTGCTTAGATCAATTCATTATTATTACTTGCATCTTTCACATTTCATTTATTACCTAAATATTTAGAATATTTCAGAAATGACCTATCAACACGTGTGACAACGTAACAAATTATGCATTTCACACAGATAATTGTCAAAAACCATTTCAAACAAATAATTTAAAAAGGCACCAACCAGTCACAACGTTCATAGTGAGCTGATCAAAGCCAGGGTTGAAAGGTTTTGCCATTTTCAGGGTTATGTTGAAGGGCTGGCCTCTTCTCACAATCAGCTGATTCACTGAGATGTTACTGGTATGGTGGTCATTGTTGTTGGTCTCACAGTGGAGGTCCACTTCTTTAAAAGCTGAAAGAAAAATGGGAAGATTAAATTTTCCTGACAAAAAAGAAATAATCTGGGAGCCTTTTAGGAAGCCATGAACAGCAAAGGGTTTAAATGATGAAACACTGACAAAAAAAAGAAAAAAAAAAAAACACAGAGAAAGGGAAAAAAAAAGAAAAAACTATCCTCCATTCTAATATTGTAACCTGTGATAATAATTTGTGATTTTAGATTTTTTTTGGTCCACTTTTTTGTTATTGTGACTTCTATTTCATTGTTTAATAAGCAATTTATTTTCAATTTGATGTAAGAAAACTATTTACTTCACAGGAATAATAAAATTGCAATTTGTCTCAGATTACAAACAAATATAATGAAAAACAAGAATTATGTTGAAATGGGTGTGCATTATCCAAGTGAAATATAAAGTTAGAAAAATAGTTTCAAAGTTTAGAGCACTGGAATCCAGATTTTTAGTATGACTCAAAAAGGAAAGGACACATAGTATCCTGTCAGTTTTACAACAGCTCATTAAGTTAACGGCTTCACAACACAGAGCAACCTTGTAGACTTTTTTTCATAGAAAAGGAACACTTTGTTTAAGAGCTAAAGTACTGCATTACTGTTGTGATCTTTTGGTGATGTGTGATCGAGCATTAATTTCCTTGCTCTGCCAATTATGCACTGTTACATATCATCAGTAGAGATGTGATACTTCTGGTTAAAATAATAAAATACACAAATAAATCTGAATTACAACTTGGCTGAGATATATATATATATATATATATATATATATATATATATATATATATATATATATATATATATATATATATATATATATATATATATATATTAATCTGACAAAAAGTGCAAAGATTTTCTTTCTTTTTTTTTTTTTTTTTTTTTTTTTTTTACTGTACCTGAATAGCTGTGGTTATTGAACCAGTTGTTGTGATTGGATGAGCTGAAGCCATTGGAGCTCCTGAAGCCACTGGAGCTGCTGAAGTTATTAGACACAAACATCGCTGTCTCTCTGCACAGCTTTTCTGCTTGAGATGATGCAACAGTAGAAAGCTCTGTGGCTGGAACTCAGCTTAGAGGTGACTCTCCACAGGCCACTTTTAAAGGCTCTTGTCACACCCAACATTACCTGTATCTGAGGAATGCATGCTGGGAATGCATTTTTAGATTCCAAAGAAAGTATACCAGGTGTCATGAGCAACAGAGTTAAGAAATAAGAGAAGTTTACTGAAAAGGTGTGACTCTGAGTTGCAAAACATTTCTAGAGCTACTGTAGTTGTAGTTTATAGTTTACAAATTAGATTTTTTTTTTTAACTTAAACTTTAACTTAACATCCGTTTAATTTTTTTTAATATGTTCTTTATTCAGATTGAAATTGTTAATTTAAATCTTTTAGAATAAATGGACTGTGTAAATTGCACGACACATTGCATTTAACACAAAACAGGGCTGCATGCTGTTGATGTAAAAGATGTTTTTAACAGTATTTACTGGTTCTGAAATTTGTGTTTCTTCAGTCCTCAGTAAAAGAATTTGCAGTGACAATAAATAGTGCTTTCTTTTCACTGATCATTATCACTCCTTTAAATCAGGATGTCGTCAGTGTTTTGTTTCCAGTGAAATGTTCTCACCCTGAATTTCTTGGTGACACATGGTATGAAAGCTCCAGAGAAAATTTCAACACAACCAAGATGCTTACATACAAGCCAAGTGAAGCAACATATTTATTGTTATCCTTTATACATGTATTTCACACAGTTTGTCTCAAGCTATTCTACATGTGACTTTTTAACTTTAAAAATAAAACAAAAATGGTAATCAGACAGTTTCTCTTAGACTTCTTTTCCACTGCTGCACTAATGAAGTCATGGATGACTGACAGATTGCCCATCGAGCCAGTGTTGGTGCTCCCATCCAATATCTACCCCACCAAGACCATTTGCATCTAGACAAAGGAAGTGGCAAGGTCAGAATTCTTTTTCTGGATTTTTAAAGGCTTTTAACACCATCCAGCTGCTTAAATCTTTTAAGAAGTTGACCCCAATACAAGTGGTGAACTGCTTGGTTGATTGGATCTCCAGTTACCTCAATGGAAGACCATAGAAAGTAAGATGGATACTGTGGGTAGCAGCACAGGAGGACGTCAGGGAACTGTGCTGTCCCGTTTCTGCTACAAATCTGAATTATAATGCATTCAGAAGTGTGCAGATGACAAAGTCAACATGTGTTATATCAGTGATGAATAAGTGGATGAGTTTAGGAGTCTTATGAGAAACTTTGGTCTCACACAAACAATCTACAGCTCTGCACTTCAACGACTAAAGTGCTGGTCATAAAAGTCAAGAAGTCCAAACCTAGCCCGTTCATATTAAGGAAATGAGGTTGTTAGAGGCTGTAGACATAAATACTCTGGGTTATAACTGCACAAGCTGGGCTGGATCAGCAGCACAAAGCAGATACCATAGAAGAGGGTCTATGTGCCCCTTCATAGACCTTTTTGCTGTTCTATCACACTTAAAACTTTCAGATCATCAGATAAATGTTATTGTTGGATCAAGATAACCTGAGAAAACACAAAAAGCAGGTTCAAATAATGATTTTAATTCATGATGAGAAAAAATACTAACCAAACTAACCTGGGCCTAATTGTTCTCCTTATTAAATTATGAATTCACTGTGAAAAAACTGACTTTCAGAAAGCTGAGCTCAATTTCACACGCTAGAGTTCAAATACAATAGAAAAACAGTCACTCAGCCATAAGTCATAAACACTCACCAACTGGTTTGCATGTTTCCACTGATATTTTGAAGACTTACCTTTGGTCATGAGCTCATGGTCTTTAAGGCTGGATGGCCTCTTTGCCATTACCCTAATCTTTCACTCCCTGCATAGATTTTCTATTGAAATGATTTCCAAGCCCATTTGCTAATCACCTTAGTGATCAGTAACCTTTCTGCTACCGTTTCTAATCTGTATAATCTGTTCAACAGTTGTCTTTTGCCCCATATTTGGTTTCCTCTGACTGCCATCAGCTCTGCTGGGTTCAACAGCTTCCAGCAGTTATTACAGTTTGGAAGCTGAAGCTGTCAAAGTGTTGACAGGATGAGGAATACTGTTGCTGTAAGAAAAACTGAGTGTATGCTTCTGTCTTATCAACGGATGTACGGGACAGGACGGTCTGGATTCGTCTTTTCAGAATGTGAAAGGACAGTCTTTACGTTCTTAAAAGAAAGACATGACACCATTTCGGGGGCACACCACATTCACAGATTTCTTGCTCACATAACTCATATAGCAAGAAACGATACACAAGTTGTAAAGAAAGCAAATCATCTAGTTTTACTTAATAAAAAGATTTTACAAATATTTAGTTTCAAAACAATCCAAGTCCAACAAAAAAAATTAGCCTGGATGAACAAATCATAAACAGGAAATTATGTATGTCCAACTTCTGCCTTTTTTTTTTTTTAAGAGTAAAAGAAGTTGTCACCATTTTTTTTTTTTTTTTTTTTTTTTTTTTTTTTTGGTGTTCAGTTAGTTTACATTCACCAAAAACAGGAAAAAATGTTCGGGTCTGTAAATGTGGCCATCTGGTGTATCTTACAATCACAGCAGGAAAATGTCTCCTTTCTTTTTATGGAAGAAAATTAACTGTCCAGCTCAATTAGTCCTTTGGCTTTCTGAAGGTTGTGGTCGACAGCTCCCTCTAAGAACTGAACCCAAGTCAGCTCTGATTCTCCGCACACATGGCTGGATCTGGAGTGAACAGAAGTCAAAGCTGTGATCACTAAAACAGCAACATTTATCGCTAACAAATCATTTTAGTGCCAGATTAAAAGCAATATCCTGAAAACCAAACATTACACTGAAAACATGGTTCTCATCAGCCCAGCTTAGAGGTGAGTAGTAGGAAAACGGAGAGCTTAGTATGCAGAAATGACAAGCTATGTCGGTATGTCATATCCAATTCAGATTAATCTCCCCTTTATTTTGGGACATTTATGAACATAAAAACTTCAAGGTTTCCATGACAGAAAAACTGTTATTTAACATCTCAAGGATCTACAAATACAGATATAAATACCAGGATGTACAGCAACTAAAACAAAAGAAAGGCTTTATTTGGGTACTGTTGTAACATAAAGGTGAGTGAAAGGCTGCCTACAACTGTTGAAAAAGCAGCAATGCCCTGTTGTTGTAGCAAATATTTACCTGCTGAATATTATGGATCAAACTAGCCAAGCAACTTTAGATCGAGGTTTTAAAAAGGTATTGACCCTGTAACAGAATGCTTCTGTTTTTTTCCCTTTCTTTTTTGCCTCACTTAAATGTTCCAGATCATCAAACAAATTTAATAATGGATAAAGATAACCTGAGTAAAAACAAAAAGCCATCTTCAAATGTTAATTTCATTCACTAAAGGAAAAAAAGTCTATCCAAACCTACCTGGCCCTGTGTTAAAAAGTAATTGTCACTAAACCTAATAAACTTCATTTTCCTTTGTTTTTTTTTTTTTTTGAGTCATTCAGAGGTGGCCTTGCCATTATGCTTTGGATCATTCAGTTTTTATGATGTGTTGTTTTATGACACCTTTCAGCAATCTTTTATTATATCTGCAGGTCAATACAGTTCGACTTGCAAAAACCAGCTGCCACAGAGGCAGTTTCTTCCCCCAGGCTTTCTATCTGATGAACACAATGAACTCCTTTGAGCCTGAGAAGCCAGCTACTCTGCTGTAAAACAAGATAAGCATGTATGCACTGCTTTAACATGAAAATGGGGGGAGGGAGGACTCTACATGAAATTGAGCTCAGCTTTCTGAAAAATGTAATTTTATTAGAGTTAATGATTTAAAAGGGGGGCCATTACCTTTTCCTAGAGGGCCAGGTCAGTTTCAATAGCTTTTTGCACTTAATAAATGAAATCATCATTTGAAAACTGTCGCAATGATACAACTCTCAGGTGGGGAAAAGTGAATGAGCTGCACTTCTTCCTGACAGCAAAATGAAAAGACAATACCACTTTTCACTCTATCAGCCCATCAAAGTTATCCATAAATCTGTCTGCAACACACCCAGTCATCAGTAAATTACAGCTGAGTTTCATCATGGGCCAAATGAACAGAAACAGCCCTCAGCGTCGTCCTACAACAAAAATTTAACACGCATCTACAAACAGATCACTGGTTTTACATAGAAAGCACACAAAAACATGCAAAAACAGTGTGTACTATAATGCATTAATGAGTTTTTTGCAAATTTGTTAAAATTAGAAAAAAAAAAAAAAAAAAAATCACATGTAAAAATCACATTTATGTAAGTATTCACTGCCTTTGGCATGAAGCTCAAAATTGGGCTGTTTCCACTGATCGTCCTTGAGATGTTTCTACAACCTAAAAGGAGTCCACCTGTGGACTCAAATTCAACTGACTGGACTTGATTTGGAAAGCCACACACCTGTCTAGACAAGGTCCCACAGTTGACACCAGCTGCACTTCCATTCACCTTAAAATTGCACAAATTGAAATAATGAAAATAAATTTGCTTAATGGAAATGCCATTTTTAAAAAAAAAAAAAAAAAAAATTCTCCTTTTCCAAGAAAAAGTTTTGGCACTAGGATGAGGTGGTTTTTTTGACCGTATCGAAATTGATTTATTTTGCAAAACTGCAATGAAAACGCTTCTTTCACATCACAAGATTCACATGGTCAACAACCGGATGTTGCCACAGGTGCAAACCACGAAGATCACAACAGGAAGTAGTTGGAGGATCATGGCGCAGCATGTTTTTAGTGACTTATCGTGTGAACAAGCTTATTCACGTGTGATTTTAATTACATTTCTTATTTAACGGAAACACCGCGATTGCGAAATTGTGTTTTTTCGACATTAGCAGAAAATCCACAGAGATTTGCGCAACTTTGTAATGGAAACGCAGCAAGTAAATGTCAGAGCACAAACACTAAGCATGAAATCAAAGGAACTGTCTGTAGACCTCCGAGACAGGATTATCTTGAGGTACAAATCTGGGGAAGGATTCAGAAAAATCTCTGCTGCTTTGAATGTCCCATTCAGCTCCGTGGCCTCCATCATTTTAAGTTTGGAACCAGGACTGTTCCTTGAGCTGGTTGGCCGTCTAAACTGTGCGATCGGGGGAAAAGGGCCTTAGTCAGGGAGGTGACCAAGAACCCAATGTTCACGCTGTCAGAGCTCCAGCGTTACTCGGTGGAGAGAGGAGAAGCTTCCAGAAGTCCAACCATCTCTGCAGCAATCCACCAATCAGGCCCGTATGGTAGAGCGGCCAGACGAAAGGCACTCCTTAATAAAAGGAACATGGCAGCAAGTTTGGAGTTCACCAAAAGGCACCTGAAGGACTCTCTGGTCTGATGAGACAAAGATTAAAGTCTTTGGTGTGAATGCCACGAGTCATGTTTGGAGGAAACCAGGCACGACCATGATGCTGCCACCACCAGGCCAATACCATCCCTACAGTAAAGCATGGTGGTGGCAGCATCATGCTATGGGGATGTTTTGCAGCAGCAGGAGCTGGTAAACTAATCAGGATAGAGGAAAAGATGAATGCATCAATGTACAGAGAGATCCTGGATAAAAACCTGCTCCAGAGCGCTCTTGACCTCAGACTGGGGCGACGGTTCATTTTCCAGCAGGACAACGACCCAAAGCACACGGCCAAGACCTCAAGGGCTTCAGAACCACTCTGTGGATGGTTCTGAAGAGAGTCCACAGTCCAGATTTCAATCCAATTCAACATCTTTGGAGAGATTTGAAAATGGCTGCACAGACGTCTCCCATTCAACTTCATGGAGCTTCAGAAGAACTGCAAAGAAGAATGGGCCAAACTCCCTAAAGACAGGTGAGCTGAGCTTGTGGCATCATATTCAAAAGGACTTGAGGCTGTAATTACTTCCAAAGGTGGATCAACAAAGTATCAAGCAAAGGCTGTGAATACTTACATAAATGTGAATTTGTGGGTTTTCTATTTTTAATAAATTAACAAAAATCTCAAACTTTTTATTCCTACATTGTCATAATGGGGTATTTGTGTGTAGAATTTTGAGATAACATTAATTTAATACAATTTGGAATAAGGTTGTAATATAACAAATGTGGAAAACGTGAAGTGCTGTGTATACTTTCCGGATGCACAGTAGGATGCTTGGAAACAACACTGGACAGGATGTTCCCCACCTCAGAGTGGTGGGGAACGTTGTAAAATGGTAAAACATGTATTAACCATAACCGATATGGTCATTGTAATGTTCTGCAAAAGTATCGCAATCAGGTATTTTCTGTAAATCATGCAGCCCTGATTTTCAGACACAAGCTACAGTGGCTCAATCAATCTTACCTAATAAGCTCCAAAAATTTCTTTAAAAGTGCTGCCAATTTAGACACCTGTGAAGAAAAAGAACATGTTCATTATTCTTCAAAAGAATAAAAAAAAAAAAAAAAAAAAACAATCCAATGTCAATGCTATGGAAACACCTTAAAAATCAAAAATGGCAATTTTCAAGCTTTTAAAATGACGTTATGATTTAGATTTAACAGGAATTATGTTAAAGATGCATTTTTATATAAAGCCTATTGTTTTTATAGATTTTTCTATACCTGGCCTAATCTTTCCACCATTACTCCATTCAAAAAAGTTAATTAGTCTGAGCTGTCAAAGCAGCAGCGAAACAGTTACAGGAAAAAGAATATAGCAATGTTATCTTCAACAAAACAAGTTCGCTCTGTGGGAAACCAAACTCCATTCATTACTGACTGAGCCAGATTGTTGGCATTTCTTCTGTAAAAGTATCTAAAATATTAACAGATGTTTGTGTTCACTGATTTTTATCTCTGGCATTGTTACAGATGAGGACATCTTCAGTGTTCAGTTTAGTTGTCGTGACATGTTCTCCCTCAGCATTTTTGTGACAAGTGTTTGAATTGTCACATAGGGCTGCAGCATCCATCCATTGTAGTCACTTCACCTGCCTTGCCTGCTGGTTGTGGTCAGAGGGCCCGGTGGCCCCGGTGCTTCTGTCAGGCTGCCCCAGGGCAGCTGTGGCTGCAACGTAGCAACTTACGAACATCAGCGTGTGAATATGTGAATGACTGATTGTAGCGCGAAGCACTCTGTGCAGTGCTCTGGGCTAGATAAAGCGCTATAGAAGTACAAGCCGTTTACTATTTCACACAAAGTGCTGCACTGAGGACATCCAAAACCTCATTTGTGATAAAGCAACCAGTTTTCAGGCTGATTCAGAGAGAGAAAAAGATTTACAGGATGATGACAAAAGCATGGTTCTGAAGTGTGTCGAGACAACAGTGAGGGCTGTTGTCTCGACACACCTTCAGTGCAGGATTTTTATCTTTCCTTTTGCTTAACTTGCTATAAGATGTTATTGAATAACTGAAGGCCAGCCGAACTAATTTCAGCAATTAGCCACAGAATACCTTTCAGATTAGCAAAAAATTCTATAAAGTATTGATTTTGTAAAGATCTAATCATAAAACCATCATTTTCCACTCCGAAAAGGTGCAGGGTTGTCTTACGTTGTTTTCTACTCCACTGTAGTCCATGGGTGGGTAGAGACAGAGGGCGAGATCATCCACACTGCAAAGGAAAACATCAACGTTGAGAGAACTATCTTCAATTTAAAAAAAAAAACTTTCAATAACAAACAATACGAGTCAAACAAACTTGCAAAAACCTTGAGCCTACAAACAAAAACCAACACATTTTGATTAAAATTTTCGATTTAAACAGCAGTAATCAGTGTACCATCGCTAACTTTTTGCATCTAGTTGCATCTACTTTTTTCACAAACTACAGAAAATACAGCAGAAACAACACTGTCTATTCACCTGGGACTGATTTCCCTGCTGATATCTGCCAGATCGTCAAGCTGGGCAACATTCTGAGGTACAGCAGAGTCGCCGTTGGCCCTGACGGCTGGCGTGAGTTTCCTCAGACACGCTGCAGCTGCTTTCATTAACCCCTGACATGCGCTTATCACCTGCCGGTCCTTCTCTGACCAGTACATGTCCTGGTTGCCTCGGGGATTGTCGTCGTCCAGGTCGTCATCGAGGACGTCGTTGAACGGGTCCTGGTCTTCGGATAATGCCTGTGTGTGTGTGTGTGTGTGTGTTCATTAAAACAAAGAAGGAAACAGCAGTTAATGATTCTAAGCAATAAATCTGGTTTGTGTAAAAAAAAAAAAAAAAAATAAAATAATAATAATAATAATAATAATAAAGAGGTTTTATACCTATACAAAAATAACAGCATGAACAGTTCAAATAAAATACAAAGTTCTCTTTGTTAAAGGGACAAAAAAATAAATAAATAAAAAAAGCATGAAATTGTTTACCTGTTCTATTTCCTCAATGGCATCTTTGACAACTCCAGTCTGAGAGGACAGAACCACCAACAGAGCTCCTTTATTTTCTGTGGAATACACATTTTTCAACAATAAACCAGTTAAGACCTTCGATTTTCAGCATAAGTAAAACAGACAGCTGACCCAGACAGTTGTAATTCAAGCAAAACCCGATCTGGACATCTAGTGTTCTCGTTAGGATCTTCCTTTTAACCAAATATCAAAACACAAAAATCAATAATATGCGCAGTGGGTGTAAAATGAGTGCTCACCTCTGCTGAAATACCCTGTAAAAATATGAGTTTAAGACTTTTAATTGAATACTTTATTGCTGCATCTGTGATTCTATTATCTTCTAACCAAGAAGCATTTTGTTTTCTTGAGTCTTCCAGCTTCAATACCCAGCTGGCATTATTTGCCAACCCTTGTTCTCCAAGTCTATCAGAGGGTGCATCTCTCATCCACTGCCCCCTTCGGCTCTTCTGCCTGGTTCAGTTCTGGACTCTTTTGTATTTTGTTATTCTTTGACAGATGTTTTTTCAGTTTATTTGTCAGGGTGTATGTTACAATAAAGCTCAAAACATTTCTGAAATGACTCAGAGTCTCGTTTAAAATTTGACGTTTATGTCCTATAGATCTACTTAATCCGAGCAACAACAGTGTGCAAAAAAAGCTCCTACGATCATGGATGCAGATTATTCTACAGGAATAAAACAGACCAAAACTGTTTGCTAAGGCCCAAATCTGTCTGGTATTCTTTAGAGAATGATTACCAGTTGTTGTAAAGCAGGTTGTCATCAGTGTCAGTAGGTTTATCATCACTGTTTATCCATATATGAAGATAAAAAATAAAACTGCCATGTTTTACTGACCAAAAACCTGATTAATTGATTCAATTATAAGTGGCCAACACACACAGACAAATGAGTGTGCAAGTCAAAGCAAAACTTAAAGGTAAAGAATTACTCTTATTCATACATCAATAAGTGTGGAAAACTTGATACATATTTTTAGGGTTTATGACAAATATCCTACCCTCATTAAAAAAATACGACTACCTGCAAACCAGAAGCACTGTTGCTTGCAGTCAAAAAATGCAAATATTAATGTTGGTAATATAAAAAAAATGTTCACAGTGTCTACATTTTACAGCCGAGTTTTGCTTTGTTTGTTTCTGCTTACCTTTTGGTAACTGAGCAAAGTGATCACAGGCAGACCACACTCCTCCTGTGGATGTAAGCTGTTCCTGGGTCAGGCTGAATAACAGCACAGAGAGCAGAAGATAGAGGGAGACGATGAAGTTGCATGCAACAAAAGGAGGATATCCAACGACTTCCTGTTTTGTTTGCTTGTTTGTGTAAAAATTCTTTCAGTAAATGAGAGTTTCAGCATGGGACAACCTATTCATAGTTTTAATGTCATGAAAATCATTTTTCAACACAACTGTGACATTTGTTGGTGATCATCACTAATATTACTTTGACCAGAGACATTAGGAGGCTGCACTATGATTGACTTAACCGGCTACATAATTCTTTTTAAAAACCAACATGGTAACATAACATGAACTCCATTAGCAACAAAAAAAAAAAAAAAAAAAAGTTTTGAGTTTTGGCAGTAAGAAGCTGAAAAAGTTCATCAAATCAGTTTCTGCATAGGTGGGCAGAAAAACAAAACAGACATATTGATGTTGATCAATATGAGAGGAAAAAAAAGTCAACTTTGGATACTGTAGATTTAATTCTAGTAAGTAGACACCAGAGGGCGCCATGTCCCAAGCACATTTCAGCTTTTACAAATGAACTTATGTATAAGAATCAGGTTTTGACAGACTATCACACCCTCATCGCATTACATCTTCAATCTGTAAAGCCAATTTACCCATTTATAAGTGAACAATGTAACACAGACCTGGCTTTATTTGGCAGCTCAAAAGTATCACAGCAGCGGGTTGGTGTTAACCCTCTGTCCTGCCTCAGTCCCTTCAGAAATCTGACAGAAATGGCTGGAAGGGGTCCAAGTGCTGACTTAAAGCTTATCCATAGCACTAAATCTGTGCTATGGATAAGCTGCTGCTCCAATACAGTAGATAAGCCTTGACTTAACATCTAAATTGTGAAACCTCAAAAAATCTGAAAATGTCAAGAGGTATGGAAAAGTGTCTCCGAGAAGCGGTGATGTGCCAAAGAGGAAAAGGTTAAAAGAATATTTTTCACCCTGATGCAACATGTTGGGAAATATGAACAATTGAAACAAAAATAACAGGGGATCTCTACAACCCTTGACATTTCTATGGCCCTGAATAGTAAGCACTTAACAGGAAGCACAGCTGTTGTTTTAGGGGTGAAGAGAGGACAACTATAGCGCACGATGGGTGATATATGTTCAGTGTAGTATGCTTTGTGAATCCAGTGAAAAAAAAAAGCAAACAGCCGTAGCAAAACTGCTGCCAAAAATACGTGTGATAGAGGTGTGTGCACCTTTGCGCTGGTGAGCTGAGTATGACCTCCAGAAGCTGTGCAACTCCCTCCAGGACCTCCACAGTGGCATCCCTGACCTGTCGCCGCAGAGTCACCCCTGAGACACAGAGAGGACTTAAATGTTCCGTCTCCCAAAACTTACACTGCAGACACAAATATTAAATCACTCTCTACCAGCAGTCTATCTTCTGTAACTCAGATCTACTTTATTCTGCTAGGGGAAAAAATGAGACTTCATACAGATCAAGAGTCACCTTGGCTTTTGGGTAGCCAGTAATACACAGTGGACAGCGTCAGGACGCTCTTTAATATGGACTCTGACAGCTTTTCTCCATCCTGTAACACATGCAAATATGTTTTTAGTATATTTTGCAAAGTTTATATGGCAGTTCAGTACATAGAAAATCAACTATAAGTACTAAAAAAAAGCAACTGATATGCATAGAATAAGACGCACAGCATGTTGAACCCATTAGAAATAAAATGCTTTAGTTACTGCATGAACTGCTGTACTGTCTTCTCTGTAAGTTGATATTCTCTTTCTGAGCCCTAAATGAGAGTTTTCTCTGAAGCAGAATTATGTGTAAAGATAAGATTATTCGTGTAAAAAACATCAAACTGACTTGTAAAGATGGCAAAGGGGGTCTTGAGAAGGCCAGGCTGAGTTTAGTTGCTTCCTGGGACACTGCCTTCACTGCCTGGTCTGAGGAAAAGGGAAGAAAAATTAGGGAACGTTTTCAAAAATATTCAATAGATATGAAATGATGCTTTCATGTAAATCTCAACTAATGCTTTATTGTAATGGGTATTGATGTGTGAAGAAGAGGCAATTTATTTAAATGTAAGATTACGAAAAATTAAATGTCACAAAAGACGATAATTCTGATAATTCTGAATAAACCGGTAAAGCTAAGCTCAACATCGGCATTCTATATTATTACAGTTATAATCTTATTATGCAAAAAAGGGGTCTGTGATAAAAGAAGGCAAATAGCAAGATGGGAGGTCACTTTAAGCTCCATGGGGTCTTAAAACAACTGCTGGAAAAGTGTCGATTTGTTAAAATAACTCAACTCAAAGTGTCCCAGAAGTTGGAGAGGTTAAATGCTCCATCTGTTTCATTTGATTCTCCATCTAAAAAGAGAAAAAAAGAGAGAACACTCAAGCTGAATTGTAAAATAAAAAAAATTTAACAAAGCAAAACCTTTTTGTTTACATCATGGCTTATGTCGACTTGCTTTTACCTCTTAAGGAATATCTCAATAATAATAATCTAACATCAAATAGCAGCAGAGACAAGTCTACGTATACGAGTTAAATTGTTTGATATTTTACAGAATTTCCAATCTACTATTTCTATTCCCCAACAAACTCAACAGCTACAATTTTTTTATTGAGAGACCTTTTTTAAAAACCAAAGTATTTATATCTGCTCAGTTGCTTTTTATCAAAGTATTTTTGATTTTTAGAAGCTGTTTGGAATGGTACATCTAAACTTCTTGTCTATTTCTAAGTTGCAGCCCCCACAAGTATCTCTGATAGTAATACAATGCTGAAGTTGGCTCCAAATTGTAGCTTCTGATTCAGGAAATGGCAATTTCACCTAAATTTTCACGACCTTGTGCGTCTTTAATTTGCTCTAGTTTAAAAACCACAACAAGATAAGATGCAAAACTAGCGCTGAGTTCAACCTTTATTGAACTGTCACAAATCAAATAAAATGTTTTCCAAATCACAAACTGGGTTGTAAATATTTTCCTATTAGTATATAATAATTTAGTCAAGGTTTGAAGAGTCTAAGTAGTTGTAGTTTTTAAATTAGAGCAAATTAAAGACACTCAAGGTAGTGAAAAATTACCTTTAGCCATTTTCTGAATTGGAAGCTAATCTCAGCTTTATGACAATAATATAAACGGAGGCCAATAAAATGTCTTAACTTACGTAATTTAAAACAGCAAAACCAAAAATTTACATAGTTTTATTTTAAAAGAATAGGCAGTTGATATGAGTGACAATAGATGTTTTTGTATTTCCTGCTGGTATTAGTGCTATGATACATGAAAACAACAACACTGGGGACAAAAATAAAGAGCTGAGGTAAACAGACTAATAGCAGACAACCAAACAAACACCAAGAAAACAGATTTCCTTGAGTCGTTAAGAGACACCCCATGCTGCTTTTATCGCTAGCTGGGAATTAGCATGCAGCGGTCCATGTTTTTTTTATTGCCTCCGCCATAAATAACTTGCCATATTTACCTCTGACTCGGTCTTTGATACACTGAATGGAGTTTAGTACGTTTCGTAAAGGCACAGACAAGGTTCCATCACAGTTCTCAGCACTCATGACGCCGGAATGAGAAACCCGCGCCTAGCAAAACAATACTAGCATGGATGTTGTGGAACTGTTAAGGGACGGAACATTGATGCGGGGAAGATAATAAGTGAAACAACCGTGGTTTGTGTGTGTGTGTGTGTGTGTGTGTGTGTGTGTGTGTGTGTGTGTGTGTGTGTGTGTGTGTGTGTGTGTTTTTCTGTACTTTCTCAATCGCAAAAATATGAAACGCCATAAACGGTGCTCAGAAATCCTGTTCCGGTTCTAAAACAAAGGATTTTGCAAGCGCTCGTTCTTTCTCCGGCCATTTTATCTGATGTTGACCACCTCAAAGAAAGCAAGGAATCCCACAATCCATTGCGCAACCGACAACTGTAGCGTGATGGTGATCTCAGAAAGTTAGCACTCAATTAAAAAAGTAGTTTTAAAATGCTTTTAAGGGTATGTAATTTCTTAGACATAGTTAGACTGTTTTTTTTTTTTTCTATTGAACTATATTTTTCTGTTGGCTGCACAGTGCCACAGTTAGTGGTTTAAATCCTGGCCTGGGGTCTATTTGCATGGGGTTGCATCTACTCCCTTTGCACCGGGTTCTCTCCCGGTACTCCGTCATCTTCCCACAATCCAAAAAAATATGACTAATGGATTAATTGGTCACCCCAAACTGCCCTTGGGTGTGTGTGTGTGTGTGTGTGTGTGTGTGTGTGTGTGTGTGTGTGTGTGTGTGTGTGTGGTTGTTTTCCCTGTGTTTCTGTGTTGCCCTAGTAGAGGTGAAGGTATGTACTGGAAAAGATAGGAATGACGATTAGACTGACTAAATGAGCGAGGCACAAGTGGAATGGTGGGTTTACAAGGAGCAGAAGCGCCTTGTAAGCTAGAAAAGGTAGAGGACTTGTAAGTATTGTGTCTGTGAACAAACAATAATTTGCGGAGCGTACTTTTAAGTTTCAAGGTTTGTGGCACAAATGCAACGACATAGGTTTAAAGCACGAACATCTGCGTGGTCAGCTGTAGGACTGCTTGTTACAGTTAAATTCTTATTACAGTAAGCTGTAGTTACCAACTATGGTCACAAGAGGGCAATAATGAAAGCTGAAAATTAACGAAGATTTTTTGTTTATTTTTGAAAGTTTGACCATTATGATTTAGAGCTTTTAATGGTGATGAATATTAAATTTTCCTGTTTTAATTGGCTGCATTTGAGCAAAGTAAATTTCTAGTGCACAAATATTTTACTTAACAGTTGTACCCATGATAAAATTAAATCAGAAGTAGACATAAGACAAGAAAGCATATGTTATATAATTAAGTAAATATGTTAAGTTTAAACAGATTACTTTGGTGAATTTAGAAACTGAAATCGCTGCTTTTGAAAACAGATCCTAACATTCCATGGTTCCAGTGCCTAAATAAACAAATAAAATTTGTTTTTCAGGTTTATTATTTTTTTTCTGTTATGAATGTATGTTGTGCACATGCTAATAAATGTTTTATTAACATTATCGAGCTAGCTGCATGCATGCACTAGTTATCGTGTTTACATTAATGCAACTTAGATACTTGATACTTTGAAAACAAATCATAACATTCCATGGTCAGAGCTTATGCTCTATTGCCAGCTGTAAGTCAGACTCGTTTCCAGTGAGAGTTGGACTCTGCCAAGGTTGCCCTTTGCCACCGATTCTGTTTATAAACTTCATGGATAGAATTTCTCAGCGCAATAAAGGTGTAAAGAGGATCCATTTTGGTGACCTCTGGATCGGGTCTCTGCTTTTTGCAGATGATGTGGTTCTGTTGGCTGCATCAGACTGTGATCTTCAGCTTTCACTGGAGTTGTTCGCGACTTAGTTTGCCAAGTGTGAAGTGGCCAGGATAAAAGTCAGTGCCTCTAAATCTGAAACAATGGCTGTGATCAGGATCAGGAAAAGGGTACAGTACCTTTTTTAGGTCGGGGCGAGAGTGTAGAAGTTTAAGTATCTCAGGGTCTTGTTCATGAATGAGGGAAAAATGGAATGATAGACTGGCACTGGTCTGTCATGGTGAAAAGACAGCTGACCTGAAAGGCAAAACTCTTGATTTACTGGTCGATTGACCTTCCCACCCTGATCTATGGTCACGAACTCTGCATAGTAACCAAAAGAACAAAACTGAGGATACAAGCAGCCGAAATGAGTTTCCTCCGCAGGGTGTTTGGGCTCTTCCTTAAACATAGGTCAGAAGTTTGGTCATCTGGGAGGAGCTCAGAGTAAAGTTGCTGCTTCTCCACATTGAGAGGAGCCAGTTAAGGTGGATGCCTCCCTGGTGAGGTGTTCCGGGCACGTCCCACAGGGAGGAAACCCAGAGGAAGACCCAAGGCATGCTGAAGGGAAGTCTGGACCTGTTTTCTTAGACTGCTGCCTCTATGACCCAACTCCAGATTTAAGCGGAAGATAATGGATGGATGGGTTGGTTTGGCTTTTAATTGATGCCACACACCATCATCCAAATCCATGTTCATTCCCTTACATAGTTGGTGTTTGTAGGTACTATCAGAAAATAAAACGTACAATTACAATATTTATCTATGGGTGAACTTTAATTTTAACTGCCCTGGCAATCTGAGGAAATTGCATGGAGTTCACCTTTAGGCTACTTAAAGTACATCAATTTTAAGATTAAAGGGATTATTTAATGTTCGAAGACTTCTGAGTCATGGAGACACAAGCCCTTTTTAATACATAAGAACAACATCACTGGTTGTTAGTTTGAAATAGGAGAATTAGTGTTTTGATCATCCATCAACCTCAGCCTTCGCGGTCTTCAGACATTGGTAGTGGATGAGGCCAATAAGCCTTTATTGGACTGGCAAACACTCCTGATCTCAGTTCATTTCTGCTGCACTGCGACAAAAGTTGAACCTAGTTTTAAAGTTTTTAGACCCTTTCTACTGCCCCTGCTGCATTAACAGAAAAGACAAACACAGAGGAGGATGAGAGCTGTTTCTTTTCCATGAGGCTGAGGAAGTTTATCTAACAGTGGCCTTAATGCACTTCCAAAGAAAAATGTCGATAGCAGCTCTGCTATGGCTCGCTCTGGCCGTCTGATGGCAGATAAACTGTCAGCCATCGGCCGTCTACATGTGCTGCAGACTGCCCAGCTCATTTAATCTGTTTCCAAATACAGATAAAATTAAAATGTTCTTGCACACCCACAGGAAAGCTTCTGTGGAAGTGGCAAACATCTTAACAGAGACAATTTTCTTTCATCCCAAAGAGAGAAGGAAAAAAAAAAAAGGCCCAGTTTATAGGATGAAACTGCAGCACTGGATAAGCCTATTACAGTGTGTATGCGTAACTGTGTGTGTGTGTCGGGGAGGTTTTCGGGTTCGCTGATTACTCATCACCAAACTAAGACACACAAACACATGGAGTGAGTAAAGCCTGTGTGACTGATAGGGTTTCCTAACACAACAGATCAGACTGGGTTTCTGCTCTGCCTCAGAGATGTTCACTCAGTGTGTGTGACTGACTTGTTTCCTTTCATCTCTCTGAACCGTCTTTCTATTTTTAATCTTTTTTTGGTATTTTTCTCTCTGTTATTTTGTTTTCATCCTGATTCCTGGTTTGTTCTTCATGCCGTCTTCCCTCCTTATTCTTCTTTCTTATGTTTTTTCTTCTCTTTAATCCCCCGCAGATTGCCTTTCCACCCGCTTTCCTCCCCTTACACCTCTCTCTCCCTGTCTGACACTCTCTTTCCTTCACCTCCTCCTCCTTCGCCTCCTTTTAAAGCTCCTTTCGTCGCCCGCCACCCCCTCTCCCTCATTATTCGCTATAATCAGTTGTCTAGACAGTGACTCCCCACACAGATCACACCTGAGAGAGAAAAATGGACAGAGGGAGAGGAGGAAGAAAAGACACAAAAGAGGAAATGAGGTAAGGAAGAGAGAGAAGGGGGTAAACAATTGATTTACCTTTTGTTCTTGTCCTGAAGTTCTCCAAAATGTTGGAGAATTAAAACTGACATATGAGCTACACAGATGAAAGAAGACAGAAAGCAAGGTGGAAAAAAATGTTTTAAATATCTAACACACTTTAACAATAAAAATGGAGTCTCTGTGAAAGATGTTTTATTTTTCACTTATTCACTTTGTAAGATATATAAAGGGAGGTTTAGGAAGCAAAGTCAGAACACTTGACAGAGATTTCAAAACAGCAGAATATATTTTCTTGTGATTAAAGTTAACCGTGGATTGGTGTTTGTGTATTTAACACCCCTGTTAAATGCAAAATGATCTTGTGATTTTAAAACATCACAATATTTCTCACTGAGATGACTGCTGTCTTGTGAGCACTAGTCAGCTGCGGTCAACATGGTTACGCCCGATGAAGTTGTTATAGAAGATGCCCCAACTACTCTTGCATCATTTGTTTGGCAGCATTTTGGGTTTCCAATAGGAACAATAACTGGCAACAGAGTGACAGACACACAAACAATATGTAAGTACTGCAAATTGTTTAGATGCTGAAAGAGGCAGGAAGCATTGCTTTAGCAACTGATGGCTGGACATATAAGGGTACGCTGAGCTACATCACAATCATAGCATACGCGACCGATCGGAACTGGGAAATGTTATACTGCAGAGCATGGATAATTGGAGCACTTTCCTAAGGTCTGAAGAGATAAAAAGAAATCAGAAAAAAAGACGCCAATTTGTTGAGTTTGTGGGAAAAATCAATATGAATGCAGAATAAAGGCCATTTTGAGGCATAAATTTGATCATTAAAGTTTTCTTGAAAGTAATATTAAAATCTTGCCCTGTCTCGTTCTTGTGAACTCAGTATTGTGTCTCATCTTATAAGTTTTAGGTATCATTACATCCCCAGTATTTAACCATATGTCTTCCAGGTATTGAAGGTGTTAACTGTTCTTCCTTTATTTCAACAGGAATCATGTTATTAGGATTCATAATCTCTTTTGCAAGGTAGTCATGTCTAAGATGGCACCTCAATAGTTCCGCATTAAAAACAGATCAAAGCAAAAACTCACAAAATAATTTATAAGTGATCATCAAGGTACAATATTTACCAGTGGCTTTCAATAACGAAACATGCCAAGTATGCTTAGGTAGAATCCAGTAGTTCTGTAATCATGCTTTTAAAGTCATCCATATACTTGGCAGATGATCTAGTTTAAATAATTTCACCAAGATTAGTGTGTGAATACTTTAAAGGCATATTGGCCAAAATAATGTTTGAGAAATGATGTACATCATTTGTCTATCTAAGTGTGTGCTTCCTCTTAGTTTTTTTTTTTTCTTTTTTCCCAAACAGCTCAGTCCTGTTTTTCTCTGTTGCTCTACCAAAAAAAAAAATCCTTCCCACATTGCTGTATCCACACTCTGCCAAACTCTTAAAAATATTTAAAAGCATCTTAAACCTTACAGATTTAACTGTTCACTGAATAAATAAGATGGAAATCATGCTATATACAATAAGAAACTGTCATTTTGAAACTGAAAATTAGAAAGGGAAATTAGAAATCTGTTAAAACTTAAAACGTGTTTAATATCTTTAAACATGGAGCATTTTGTCTCAGGTATTACTGTTAAATAAAGCAAAACAATTTATTAGTTAATACAATCTGACAGTTTGTTTTAAGCATGGTAGGTAACATGACAATGGATGTGTTACCTGACATACCACAGCTAGCTTGTCAAGCTAGAACAGCATAAAGGAGACACTACCGGTGTAGATGCAATCAGAAAGTGTGCATCAGACAGTAACTCAAACAATAACCCAACCATAAACAAGCTAAACCTTAAGAATTAAGAAATGAGTCATATGATCAACAATGATATTTCATAAACGAGAAGTCCAACTCAGATTTTGGATCTTATTTTGAACAGAAATGCAACACAACAAAAAGCTGTGAGGTCTAAAATCAGCCACAAAGTAATCAGATTAGTCTGATTATACAATGGCATCATTAAATCCACCCAAAGCTTGAAAACAACCTACCAGGATGTCTGTTAAATCTGTGTGCACATAGACTGTTATATGGCCGTAAAAATGGGTTTATGTGGAATTTGTTTAACAAATGTGTCTGTATTTTATTAGCCTCCCTGCTGCTTTAATTTTCTGAAGTTAAATGAAAAATATATGTTGTGTTTGTGTGGGCAGGGCTAGTATAATTTGCCTCGCCTGCTTCGCCTTTGTTTACTTTGATCTTCTGCGACTGAGGAGACATTTCCTCACATAATGACAGCTTTACAGAATAAAGGTTTTTAGGTTTTAATGCTCAACCTGCACCCCCGCACATATTTTCCTGTTACCTCCTACATACAGAAGATGAATTTGCAATATTGTGTGAAATTAATTCAAAACCTTAACATTTTTTCAGAACTGCAAGAGGAAAATGTCTCGTTTCAGTTAAGTTAAATTATCAGAACAAGCCAAATTTATTTTACATTTTTGGTTGTTTTCAGTTTATTTTCAGTAGAGTAATAGGTAAATTATCTCCATCACACATTTACAGAAACAATGATGCCAAATATTAAGAGGGTATTGTATGATTGTTCATGTTTTCTCTACATATTTAAAGACTGTTTTTGATTATAACCTCATCAGAAAGAAGTACATTCTTCTGAAATACAATGTAATCTTAAGTTCAGGACACAATCCTTTGTCTCCTTTCCCACTAAATTCAGTTAAACTTAAGCCACTAAAACTATTTGACCCTTTGGGGGTTGGGAGGTAGGGGGTTTACAGCTCAGCCTGCAAGATTGATATATACAGTGTTTTGCAAATATATTAATTCCCATTCAGATGTTCCACAGTTTGTCACATTGAGGCCAGAAACACCCGGCTCCTGAGAAGCACTAGATGTTATTTAGAAATATCAGCATAAAGGGGGCCGAATACAACTGCACATACTTTATTACTTTTCCCCTTCTATTTCACATAAAATTCTGATAATATGCAGAGATGTTTGTTGTTTATTTGTGAAGAAATGTGAATAAGGTCAAGAGGAATGAATACTTTTCCTCCATCTATCTATTGTCCATACCCACTTGTCCTTGAAAGACCGTGGGGAGCTGGGTGAGACACACAGGCTAAACCACCACACACATACACACACACACACACACACACACACACACACACACACACTAGGATCAATTGGAATAAATATAATTAACCTTAGATATGTCTGTATGACTGAAGTGAATTGACTTTTTTTGGAAAGTGTCTTGAGATGACATGTTGTGAACTGGTACTATATAAATAAAACTGAATTGAATTAAACCTATTAGTCATGTTTTTGGACTGGAAGGAAGCTGGGGTACCTGGAGAGAGCCTATGCATGCATGTGGAGAGCATGCAAATTCCATGTAGAAAGACACCAAGCCAGGATTTGAACCCAGGACTCTCTCACTGCAAGGCAACAGCTGTTCCACCGTGCAGAATATGAATCCTTTTGAAAAGCACTACTATACTGCTATGATAAAATTAGAGAAACATTGCTAAGAATGTGACAAGATTTAGATAAATGTTAAAAAAAAAAAAAAACATTCATTTGTTTCTACTTCTCTAAATTGTTCCACTTTTTAGTTTGAGGAAGCACTCTAGTGTCTGTTTTTAGCTCCTGTCACCTCCCCTCTTGTGTCACATTTCTAATGAATCTTAATAAGAGTAAGCTGGAAACTTGAAGAGTTAAGTTTGGTCTCTGCTGCTGCTGAAATGATAGGAAGTTAATCTGTTGTAATTACTTAATATTTTTAATGATTTTCTTAAAACTGAGTACACATAGACAGCAGAATCTACTTCTTTACATCTTCTTCATGACTATTACAAAATGTGCATCTTTTCTTGATCAGGCCAGGAGGGATATAGTGTGGAAGTTACAGACCTCTGAGCAACTATGATCAGGTGTCCTACTCTGTGCAAGGCATTTTCATCCCATTAACTAAACTGATGTACCACATTTTAAGCATTTTTGTTTTGAAAAAATACATACAAATAGCAGATTTTTGAAACAGTTTTAGACTTATTAGTAATAGATGTAAAGAAAGCAGGGAGGACTTTCATCATGGTGTGTATGCTCAGGTTGAATCAAAATGTGCATGTCAGTTAAACACAGGTTATTGTGAGTGTTGCAAGAAACATTTGGAAGAACCCCAAAATCTGTGTCAGTTGTAGCAGTTTCAGTCTCATATCATGGAAAGAGTCTCATAGAGCCTATGTTTTAAGCTTGACTTCTCATAAAATGTTTGTCTTGTCTTCCAATTAATAAAGTGGATATTTCTCGTCATTTTGTTGTTATGCAGTACAGAGACGTTTGTTTGAGGCTTTAGATGATGCAGCACTTCTGAACATATGACAATGATTATTGCAGTAAAATAAAAATTGGTGAACGCAGTTCTACTTTTTTCTGGTTCCAGTAGCTCCTTTTCCTTTCCTTCGTAGTATTTTCAGTCTTCCTGATGACAATCCTTCACCCGCCACCTTTCTTTGCGGTGGCTTTTTTCATCCATGCTTCATTGTTTACAACACTGTCTCCCCTCCACAGAGGACATTTTTAATACCCGACTGCATCTCGCCTCAAACAGAACTGGGGGGAGCAGAGGGGTGGGCGAACGAGTGCAGCAAAGATGAGTACAGAGGAAGAAGAGATGGGGGAGACAGAGCGTTATACAGGGAGGAGATAATGAGGTAGACAAAGGTTGAGAGAAGAAGGTGGATTTGGTATTCTTCCAGGGTGGTACACTGATGCAGACAGAGACAGACGTTACCTCACACAGCTGCGGCAGTGAGCAGCGAGGGGGACAAAATGTGTGTTTGTGTGTTTCTGTGTGTGTGTTTGTGTGTTTCTGTGTGTGTTTGTGTGTTTCTGTGTGTGTGTGTGTGTGTGTGTGTGTGTGTGTGTGTGTGTGTGTGTCTATGAAGCCAGATGGGCAAATTTATATCATATCCTGGACTGAAGATTTTGCTCAAATGTCAAGCTTTTATTATACAATAGAAAGAAAGCAACACAGTGGGAGTTGATGGATGGATGGCTAAAGGAAATAAATGGAGATTCTGGATTGGCTGCCTTGCAAACACCAGCCAATAGTGTGTCAAGTAGCATTGCACCCACTTATTTCAACTTCCCACTCTAGATTTACTTACAAATATTTTAGATATGTGCCACAAAAATAAAAAATGTGTGAATGGGCGGGTTTTCAGTGAAAAACTTCAAGTCACATACCACAGAAAAATCCATAATTAGGTGAATTCGCAAATATGGAATTGTGAGAAATCTACCGTATAATGGAAAAATCCCTGAAATCTAAAGAGCACTACATGCAGTATAGCTATCATTACCCCCATAGCTCTTATTTTACTATGCTGAGCAAATGCAGGTGTTACTATTGTGGAGAAAAAAAGCATAGTTTATAATACAAACTTGATTGCTGCTCTTCTAGTTTGGGCACATTCTTATTGTGCAACACCATCATGGTGTGACAGACTGCAGTTTGGACAACCCTGCTGTTACAGCAGTGCAAGAAGCTTTAAGAGCGTTATGTAAGTGAACAACACAGCCGGTCTAAGCTGTAAGTGAGACAATCAGCTCAACATTTTTTCCTGTGTGTGGTGGTGACATTGATTCACATACCACCTCCGTCTGTACAGGTACGTCCTTTAAAGGACAACTGCAAGGTGCTTTAATTTTATTTTTATAGTTTTCGCTCATTTTGTGCAGGGGGTTTATTTCCATGTAGTTCGATACATTTACCAATGGTTGTACAGTGTAAAAGAATGTTTAGTAAAATTGTGATGTCTCTCTGATAATTAATCTGAGGAATAAATGTTATAATGTTCCATTTTTAAAAAGAAACAAATCAGGCATATATAATTTGCGTTTATTTCATGTTTCATTAAGAAAAAACCACAAGTACAGTTAAAAAAAATTAAGAAAGGTGTCAACTTTTGTAAGACTGAACATCCATCAAAGTCACCCCAGAAAAATGTTAAAACCCAAGTAACATTTCAGACTTTGCCATCCTTAGTTAGCCTGTTAAATGTTAAAGTTCAAAAGAAGAAGATATTTGGAGAAAAACCAACACAAGATATATATACACAAATACCTCAATCAGCTTTCAATGCCATAGCCATAGGACTTCATCACCTCACAGTCATTGAGTTGGCCATGAACTCTTCTGTATACCTAACTATTTAGAGTTAAATATAAGGCATTTGTTTGACAGCTGAAGCATTGGCCAAGCTGGGTTGTGCAAGCAATGATGCAATTCAAATAAAAAGCATCGGCCCTGATAAAGTCAAACAGAAAAAACTAACTGCTATTCAATCATGGGCATACTTAGCTTTTCACACACATTTTTTTCTAGATTGTCTTAAGCTGTTTTTACTGAATAATAGCACTGTCTTCTTCCCTTGTACACTTGAGGTTAGATTTAAATAACTTACGAGCTTGTAAGAGCCATATGATTTTATTAAATCTTGACTAGACCCCAGAACTGAAAAAGAATGTATTGTTATATGAAGAAATTAGGACACCTTATGGCTCCGTGGGTTTGTTTTTACAATATTTGAAAGCATGGATATTAAATCAAATGAATTTAACAATGTTTAAAACTTAATGGATGCTTTTGGGTGACTTGAATTGGACTATATATGAAAAACCCTATAAAGATCTCAAACCTAAAAGTGAGGAGTGGGGAAAACTTTTCTCAGACTGATGTCAGAGATTGGTAGATGCTAGAGGAAGTGTTTCACTGACGGTACTTTTAAACCAAAGATGGTAAAAGTAGTTATTTAGGGTACAGTATCCTAAAAAAAACCAACAGAATATTTATTGGGATGTTGTAGTTTTTTTCACATGGCTAGTCAATCTGGAAAAGAAAAATCAAACTGTGTTTAAAGTAATTTTAGACTTAGCGTCACAATAATTTACTCAAAGATGACTTACGAGAAACAAAATACTAATAATCTATTGTCATGCCACTTTTTTCTGCAGAAATGACACTATTTCCATTGTGGATGCAGCTGAAGTTCAGCCATAACTGTAAAACCTGACCTGAAGCCTCATAATCCCGACTGTGCCATTCACCTTAAACTCTAATCCTAAACTAACCCCCTATAGGCATCAGGACCCACGCAACAGTATCACGCTCTCACGTTTCAGTTCTTTAGAGGACAGTCGGTTCCCATAAAGGTGGAAGCACAAGAGCACACACACCCATGAACACACACATGCACACATAATGCAGTCGCGGAAGAGTGGGATTGCCCAAACCGGCTGGTTTTCAGAACAGGGCTAAAGTCAGATTAGTCCTACTCTATCTGTCTCCTTTCACAGAGTAACATGCTTAATCCATGTTTAATCTCACCCCCAACAGGACTGGCCTCCGCCTATGAGTTCTCTGCAAACTACCGCTGCACACCTGGGTGAAGGGATGTAGGCAAATAAAATAGGAGGTAGAGATGTAAAAATATTCTTTTTGTCTTGGTGAAGCTGCATTTATCAAATTTGTTGGTAATAAACGCTGATATAATTTTACAGAGAAGCAAAACAGTTGGGGGTAAAACTGGAAAGGAAACTAGTGGGGTATTTACAAAAGTCAAGAGAAGATCAGGATAGACTGGAAAAAGATGGCAAACAAATGAGGGAATGTAAAAATCATATGGTGATGAGAAAGTTTTACTCATCTAAATAAGATGAAATTGCTACCATGTACCTGCATTTTTCTCTCCTGTGATAGACCTGGGCATGCTGGTAATACTTCTAACACTGTCGGTGCTTACTGAGGAACTTTTATACAACACAACTGCCACAAAGCTGTCTGCAGCCAGCAAAATCGGTCTAGAGTCCAGAGTGCAATAACAGCCAAAGAGCAAAGGTTTATGTGTCTGCACTTTCTCCATCATAAGATTTTTTTACCCACAAAATCTTTGTTGCAGCTGACTTTTTTGTCCTGAAGTGGTACAAGAACCAAAAAATTGATAAAGTCTAGTAATAGCTCACTTCCATCCAGTGTTGCAGTTAGCCATCACAATGAGCCAGCATGAGTAATCTGGTTATAGAGCTCCCTGCTCACTCAAATGGAATGCAGTAACCTCGAAGGCTGTTGATTTTTCTATTACAGGTGTGCCCTGATGTCGGGAAATGCATCATCTTCACTGTTTGAGCTCTGCAGGGTCTGATGCAGAAAAATCCACAACAATTTGTGATCCGTTGTCAGACCTAGCCAACAGCACACATATTGCAAGCATCTTTCCACTTTGACCACGCTTATTTATATCTAAATATACAAAATTCACTCTGCTTTAATCCTGTCATACACCAGTTTGGGCTCACTTTAAACCATTTAAATAAATATGTTTTCAGGCAACATGTCTGTTGTACCAAAACTCCAATTAAATGTTTTTTTTCAGCTGAACGTTTGAGAGCACAAGAGGAGTGGGAACCAAAGAAAGTCACTTGCAGATCTATCTGCTCTACTCAGATTTTGTGGTGTAAAACCTTTATTACCTCAACTCATGTTTCAAACAGAGGAGCTTTGTTTTAATGTTGCCAGATCATGGTTTGGGGTTCAGTATGCAAAACATATTTTCTACATCAATTCGGTTTGATTCAATGAAATATTACTTTATTAACCCTAAAGGGAAATTAGGCATTATATTAACTTTTATTCTGTTCAAGATGGTTCGAACTGCAGGAAGAAAAGATCTCCTATAGTTGTATGTGTTGCTGAGGTTCTGAGGACACCTCTGACTGAGGACTTTGTTGTTAATGTGTTGTGAAGAATGTGCACTTTATAAACCTTCATTGTTTGCACAGTGAGCTCTAGAGGCTCCTGCTCCAGAATAGTCCCCAATACAGAGTCTGCCTCTTTTATCAGCTTGTTCTGCTTTTTATGGCACTAGCTCTGATACAGCAACCCCAACACATGACTGGAGATATTATACTCCCAACAACAGCAGAATCATCATGGTACTTCTGCAGATCAAAGGATTCTGACTTCTCCAATGCTTCTCTAGAAGCATAGTCCAGAAAGTCCGGTCCTCCAGGGCCGGTATCCTGGAACTTTTAGATGTGTGCTTGGTCAAACACACCTAAATAAAACTGCTAATGAATATCAGAATGCAGTCAGGGTCTCCAAAGTCCTGCTAATAATGTAATCATTTGACTGAGGTGTGTTGGAATAGGGACATATCTAAAAGTTGCAGGATACCGGACTGTAGTTGCCCGACTCTCCCCAAGGGGCTTTAATCATGCCTGAAGTCTGGATGTAGTGAAGACCTAAACCTTCAGAGACACATAAAAATTGTTACAAAGTCGGCCTTCTATCACCTGAAGAACATTTCCAGGATCAAAGGACTAATGTCTCAACAAAATCCAGAGAAACTCATCCATGCATTTATCTTTAGTTGCACTGATTACTGCAACAGTGTCTTAACAGGTCTGTCTAAAAAAACAAAAACAAAAAAAAAATCAGTCAGACAGTTGCAGCTGATCCAAAACACTGCTGCTCGTGTTCTCACTAAAACCTGGAAGACAGAGCACTAAAGTCTAAACTCCTTCCACTGGCTCCCTGTAGCTCAGAGAATAGACTTTAAAATACTTCTGTTAGTTTATCAGGCACTGAATAGCTTATCACCACAAGACATTAAAGACATGTTGTCATATCAACCTTCCAGACCACTCAGGTCTTCTGGTTCTGGTCTACTCTGCATCCCCAGAACCAGAACCAAACATGGAGAAGCAGCTTTCAGTTTTTATGCACCACAAATCTGGAACAAACTTCCAGAAAACTGCAAAACAGCCAACACACTGAGTTCCTTTAAATAAGGCTAAAAACCCACCTGTTTCGAGTTGCCTTTGATCAGTAGTAAGTAGAACATTGATCTACATTTGCTTGATGATATTTGCTTGATGATCCTAATGATTTTGATGCATTGATATTTGCTCGATGATTTTGATCATTGTCATGTGTATTTGCTTGATGATTGATATACTTGATTGATGTTTTTTATGACGTGAAGCACTTTGAACTGCCTTGCTGCTGAAATGTGCTATACAAATAATCTTGACTTGACTTGACTTAATCATAATAGCACCCATTTTATCAAAAATGTTCCCTGTAAAACTGTCATGTTTCTATGCTGGTAAGGATCCAAAGGACCGCAGTTTAGTTGGCTGTTCATGATTGATGATTACTTTAATGACAAATGAAAAACTTTCAGATCAATGAGGAACTAGGAAACCAGAGCAAGTACAGCAGCAGAATTCAAAAGAGAATGACAGAAATTAAGAGACTTAAATACAAGGGAGTATGATAACGAGAGTGTACACAGATGGGTCTAATTAGAGGAATAAATGTCAGCAAACAGAAGAAATAGGAGAAAATGGTTGATTGAACACAGAAGGAACCAAGGTAGCAAAAACAGAGACACCAGTACAAGAGCACAACTCACAACAGCAATTAATCAAGATTCAAACATAAAGACATTCAAAAAAAGAAGCAACAGAAAACATGAAGTTCAAAACAACACAGAGCTCAACGGTAGAGGTTTCAAAATAAAACAGGAACTAAGAGCTACAGAGAATAACCATAGCTAAAGACTGCAACTCAGAGCAGAATATAAATACATACAAATACTAAAATGATGAACCAGAAGCATCAGGATTCTTAAAACTAAAGAATAAACAGAATATGAAACGTCAAAACTGAAAAATGTAAAAACAAAGCAAAACCTTAAACCAGAATCACTAAGCTCATGACAGAAACAGGTTTGATATTGTATTTTAGGTCAAACACTGATCAGCTGGATTGCTTTTCTGTGGACCCCAACACTGAGACAGTGGATGAACTTTTTTTCCAGCAGTAAAAAAACTAACCTTCTTTTTTTCCATTATTGCACACGTGATATTTTTTCCTGAATAAGGACAGCAAACATCAGAGCCACATGGACAGTTCAGGATGGGGTAACTTTGAAGAGAAGGAAGCCAAGGTTTTTGCACTATAATAAATGTGGGGGGTTATAGGAACTGAAAGCTGGCTGAAGGACTGCATAATACTGTGGCTTTTTCTGTCAGTGCATTTATACCACAGATAGAGCCTCTGAGATGGCGTAATGGCCCTCCAGCGGGTGGCAGATGACTGTAAATCACATTGTGATTTCAGTGTCAAATATAGACAGTCTAAAGTTCCTGTTTTCACTCTCTCTTCATCCTTCCATCTTTAGTTTATTAGGGTTCTGTCACAGTTTGAGTCTGCATTACTTTCTCTTTGGCTTTCTTCTTGTTTTTATTATTGGTTTGCCTACTTTTGTAATTGTGTGATTTAAGATGCAACCACACAATGTTAGAACAAACACATAGTTCCATCACCAGACACTGCTGGAGTGACATAAATTTACTTTTCTGTGCAATAGTTATTGGCCAAGCATGCTATTTTAACATGTAGTGCTAATACTGTTTATTCTGCCAACACACTGAACACAGTCACATTCAAATATGTAAAAATCTGCACCAGGAATGATAACTGATAACGATCAGAGCAATACCCTGCTGATAATAACAGCTAGGTTTTTTTTCTAGATAAACTACTGATACGTCACTTATTTAACCAGACAGGAATTTATCGTCTGCTTCACAACTCTTATATCCTCTCATTTGATTGGCTTTAAAGGTTGGAATTACTGACAACATGGAACACCGCACCATATGAATGTACCAATTGTTTGGCAAACAATCAAGATTTGACAGAAATTGGCATCAACTTTGATATTTTTTGGGGAAAAAAAGTACTATGTTATATTCTTTGGTTACAGCCAAATCAGCTTCACACAAAAGATAACAGGCCTGTTCTTTACCTTTGTGAACAGGTATTCTGCTTCACCAATGCAATTTTGACAGAGGAAGCGGGGCTTATGGATCCTGCATTTTGGGATTTTTAATATTAGCTGTGCGTCTGCTGTTCACCGGCAGACCAGCTCTAATAGACATTTGGAATTATTGTGGAGGTCAAATATAAATACATTTTGGGTAAAGTTTGGTACATAGGCCTCAGTTTGACTCATATGAGTTAGCCCATCAATAAATGTCAATTTTGGTTCATAAAGCTATGTCCTTTTATGAAATGTCACTTTTTTATATACTTTTTCTGTATCCCTGAATGTCTCTGTTATATTAACACTATTTGCCCTCCAGCCTGTCAGGAGGCATTTTTAATGACGTCATTAGTTGCACTCGAGCTGTTCCACAAAGCAAAATTTTCAGCTTAGCTGCCTATGTTAAGGTGGAAGCCAGTTTCTTTATTTATTTTTCCAAAAACATTATGATGTGGAGGTCAGAACTGTCAGTCTCCAACCATCCAGACATCTTTGTGTGTGGCACTGTGTGACCATGATGTTAATAAAAAGCACCGTTTGTCCAATTAATTTTTCTCTCTAATCACCCAAAAATAAAATTCAAACTAAAACAAAATTTTATGTTTGTTACAAAGGAATTCAATGTTACCAACTGATACTAACTAATTAAAATGCTTTTGGTTAAAGAGATATTGGATTTTCATTTATGTATATTTTGATACAAATGGACCTCTTTAAAATCTTCACTTGTTTTTGTCTTTAAATTAAAATCTGAATTTCTAGCAGAACCAATGTGCACAGAAACTTGAAAACCCTCATGACAAGCTTAAGTTATGTTCCCACATCCTTCCATCTGAGAAGATGGAGTTATAGTAAAGTAAAATAAAAAATGCATGATGTGCTACAGTTTTGCAGAAAAACAATAGTAGTTAAAGGGAGTAATATACTGCATTTTTTCTGTTATGTTTGTCGTTGAGATAAAATGAATTTTTATTTATAATTGATCAGTAAAGTTATTTGAACATTATGCATCATTATATGGTTTTATCAGGGAAGTTAAGGATTTATCCCATTCTGCAACAAAAAGTCCATCTTTGTTGAAGTCGTCCCACTGTATATCACTACTATTCTGTTCAGTAGTTTTCCTCTTTTGTTTTTGTCATGGTCTCATATCCTCAGTTGTCTTTGTTTGTGGCTTCTCCTTCCTCAGTTGTTTTATTCTTAATTAACTTACCAGCCACCTACTCTGCATATACTCTGTTGATTCCTCAGTTCATACTTTGTTTACTGATGCAATATTATCGGGTTCCCTTTTGAATATCTTCTATCCTTGCACATTGTTAAAGTTGTGTTTTTGCTCCTTAATATGCCTGCAGCATCCTGTTTGCCTCAGTGTAAGATCTAACCTTGTGACAGACCAACATGAAAATCTGTCTACATAAGAAGTGAACTTGGGGGTCAGTCTTACAACTTTTAGACATATCACTGCTCCAACACATGCCACACTGAAAAATTTTGCCACAAATCATGATGCTATAAATGTTTGATTTTATTTTTAATACTGAAGCATACAAATGTCTTCGAGTAGATGCAATAATTAAAAATAGCTTCTGGATTAATTTAATTTGGCTCCTTAAATCAATGTATAATCTTTCCCCAAATTAACCTAACTGAATGAGCTATAATGTATCAAAAGCTGTATAGAGAAGCTACAGTCTGTTGTGATACCGCTGCAGCTAATACGCCCCTTGTCCCCGACCACCCACGCTGTGGGTTCCCTTCTCAGCCTAAATGTACAGACGGCCACTAAGATGCCTCTAAAGATGCTGCTGTATCAGTTCTCTTATGCTTCTTTTCAATCATCAAAGTGAAAGATAAAATAATAGATGCTGCAATAACTTTTCAGATCTGGTTATAGAGTTACAGAATTTTAAAAAAGCTGAGCATTGTTTTGTCATCTGATAAACCAGGAATGAAGGATCTCGTACTCAACCTCACCCACCTGAATTGCTTTTCATCTCCTTTCTAGCTTTGCCCTGCTTCTTTTTTTATTCACATCCATTTTCAGGCATCTGAACAGACAGCGATAAATAGATATGTTCACTCTGAGAGAACAAGTACTCAACCCAGTGATTCAGCCACTTCAGTCTTCAAAGGAAGGGTGTGATAAAGAGTGAAAGAAAGAGGCACACAAAGAATGACCACACCTGGGTGTCCGATCGGTGACTCAGCCCCCTTCAGACGATAAATTGACTCATCGCCAGCTTGATTATCTGTCTCAGCCTGCTGCTTGTGCCAAGGCCTTTGACCTACAAAGAGCTCTGCTCCTTGAGCTTAGATCACCTCACAACCTCACAATCAGCAATAGTGCTGTGGAAAAGGATTTTCCCCCTCACTGATTTCTTCTGTTTTTGTTTTAAGCCACACTTAAATGTTTCTGATCATCAAACTAATTTTAATTTAGATAGACATAACCAGAATAAATACAATCCTCAAACAATTATTTTGCAAGCGAGAAATAATAGCTAATCAACCCTACCTGGCTCTGTGTCAAAATGTAACTGTTCCCTAGCCCTACTAACTGGTGCCATCCTTGGTTGCAACAACTGCCTTTAAGTGTTTGTGATCAGTTTTTTTTCATCAGAGAGGGCAAATTTAGATTCTGTTCAGCATCTCAAGTGAATTTAAGACTAAGACTTTGAGTCGGCCACTCCACTTTTCTATCCATTCAGAGGTAGATAATCCACAGGCGCTTGAGCTCCAGGTCACATAACGATGCCCGACATTCTCCTTCAGGATTTTCTCAGAGCAGAATTCCACTGATGACAGTCAATCATCCATATCCTGAAGAGGAAAGATAGCCCCAAACCATCAGTCTACCACCACCATGTTTTATTGCAGGCATATTTTTCTGAAATGCTGTATTAGGTTTACGCCAGAAGTAACAGGACACACACCTTCATAAAAGTTCAGCTCCTGTCTCATCAGTCCACAGAATATTTTCCAAAAGACTTGAAAGTCATCCAGGTGTTTTGGGGTAATGTGAGGGGTGTGTGTGAGTACTTCATTATGAGTAGTGAATTTTGTCTTGGAGCTCTCCCATGGATGCCTTTTTTGAGCACTCTTTCTTATTATTTAACAATGAACACTAACTTTAACACATGAGGCCTGCAGTTCACACTTGGATGAGTCGTCAGTGTGCTCTTAGAGTGATTTTGGTAGGGTGGCTTGTGGATAATGGTTCTCACTATGGTTGGTTCAAGTCCCAGGACCTCAGAAATGACTTTGTAACCTTGTCAAGACTGAGAGATTTCACTGTATTTCTTTCTCATCTGTTCTTGAAATTCTTTATATGGGAACATGATGTGTTACTGTTACATGCCGGGCTGTTTGCTTGATGGCGTGCTCTAATTGGAGAATATGAATTACGTAGAAAGATAACCTACGTAGAAAGACAAAGTGTTCTCTGATTCGTCCATTTTTGAGCAAAGAAACAAAGCTGACTGCCTATAAGCAGGGCCTTTGATACCAACTCTTGACATTCATGAAGCCATCTTCATCAGTCTACAACAGATCATATAAAACCCCTAAAACCACAAAAAAATGAAATTTGTTGTCATGACCCCTTTAACAACAGATTTTTTTGTTTGTTTTTTGTCTTTAAAATTTGATGATCTGAAACCATGAGTGACAACTCACAAAATCAGAGAAAAACCTGCAAGGGGGAAAATACTTTTTTTCACTACGGAGGTTTCTAATAAACTCCCAGTATGTCACTTGAATATATACTATTCTGCATAAATATCTTTCCAACTTATTCTACAGAGTAGTCGTTATTTTGGGGAAGGTTTTACAAACCCACTGGTAGTGCTTTACACAGACAGAACTGCTTTTAGCTGCAAAACCATGAAAGCAGATGATTTTTTTTTTTTTTTTTCAATTCTAAAATCATTAGAGGTGAGTTGGAGCTGGCTGATCATTTAGCATTCTGGGAATAACTATTGCTGAGAATTTGTCGTGTCAGTACCCATCTCCACCCTGCTTAAGAAAGCTCAGAGAAGGCTTTATTTGTTAAACAGGTTTTGAAAAGCTCTACGGCAGATCAAAAGATAACAAGAGGCATCATGAAACTGACTTAAAGGCTCTGCACTTTGCAATTAAAACTGACCCAAATTTAATTTTAATTTAGCATCAGAGGCTGAGACATTCATAAAGTGCTTAGGTGGAACTCAAAGCACATTGACAGACAAAACTGAGGCACATTTTCTTACCCCAGGTTGTTATACTTAAGGATCTCAAAGAGTCATTGATATTTCCAATTTCACAATAAAACACTATATTTGAAATATCAAATCAATCTTCTCAGTTTCATTATTCTTTGTTTACACATAGAAAAAGATTTAGAAAGACATGAGAAATTTAAATGGTCTTAAATCTGAAAATTTACCATGTTTTCTGGTGTATTCTTCTATTTGCCATTCAGGAGGTTGGGGCAAGGGTTAAACAGATATGTACAGTTTGTAATAACATGAACCCAACACTCTCCAGAATACATGATTTACCCTCAAGTCATACGTGTGAGTGTAATAGCTAAAAGCCAAAATCAAAACAAAATGTGCTCAGATTATAAGAATGATGCTGGTGTCCAGCAGAGGGTGGCAAATGCACCTTTTTATGCTCTTAGATTGTCAACTTGACTGGTTGGCCCGCTTTCATTTAATTAGTTTGTTTAATTCTATCAGTGCACAACAGTATTTTATTGTTAAGAGGGTAATTAGGTTTGCATGAGAATTGTCTTGTTTATCCTCTCAATTCATGACCATATCCTCTGTTCACATTACTTGGGCTCTTTTAACGTTTTTTTGGTCAATAATAATAATAATAATAATTATTATTACAATTCATAAGTTTTTTTTGTTTTTTGTTTTTTTTTAATCAGCAGTTTCACTCTAGAACTGCTGTAAATACTTACATGGTGTAATATTTAGTTGCATCATTAGTTACATAGCTTACACACCTATGGTACATTCAGCCAACTGTAACACATAACATAGGCCTACTCCTTTTTTCCTTGTCACAGTGAGCATTCAGTATTTCAAGAGTATTTTTGGAGATTTTTTTTTTTTCTCCATGTCTGCACGATGGCTTTGGGGCATCCAGCTGGGCTGTAAAGCCACTTTAACATGCAGCTATAAACTCCAGCAGACCTAATTAGGAAGCTGAGTCAGATGAGACATACTGGTACAGTCTGGTCTCATTGGTCCCAGTAGCCTGTCAATCATGGAGGTGATCTAATGCTGTCTGGTTTTGTGGAAACAACAGTAATATCTAAAATTCTGAGGTATATTTGGTATAAAGAATATCTCAAAGCTTGTTTGCAATTTGCCTTGCAAAAACCGGACATGACGTAATTTTGCCAGGATAATTAGTCATTTAACAATATTTTGAAATTCATTAAAAGTGTGTGTGTGGGTTTTGTTTTTTGTTTTTTGTTTGTTTGTTTTTCTTGTGCTAATTAACGATGGGGTAATAGATGGAATACAAAACAAGAGGGTTAAAATTATCAAGTCCCCACCACCATCACCACCACAAAAAGACCTGACTTAGCTTGAAAAAATCTTACATAACATCATTGTGTTTTCTATAGAGAACTACCAGTTAGTACTGTGTTTACAGTGTTGTATTATGGGAAAAAACCCTTTTTTCCAGACAATCCCATGATTATGTTGAGGTGAAAAAAACCATTGGACACAAGTTGGAGGCTTTAGATGTGAGTCTGCTGCAGAAACTATTTGGTCAGATACTGAAATTCTTGCATGTTAAAAGTTTCCTAAACTAAGATGAAGTTTTTAAATCTCAAAATCTGAAATAGTTGTATTTTTAACAAAAAAAAAAGAAAAATGCCGTTTTTACACAGCACTAAGCAAGCTTTCTGTTTTTCTTTCTGCCTACTCACACTGACCATGGATAGTAATCACTGGTTTTTCGAAGGCAACACTTTATGTTGTTGTCTTTTAGGTGGAAGAAACAAAAGAAGTGGCAGCCTAATGCATTTAGCCCAAAAACCACTAAATGCCAAGAAAAAAGACCTCAGTCCCCTTTGGGACTTTCAGATCTAAACTGATAAACAGGTTATGGCTCACCAGCTAAACATTGCGGCAATGGCTTAAACAGAAAAGGGCGCAGTAAAGATAGACATAATGATCCTAAGCGATATCAAGAAAAGGAATATTAGTAGTTCCAAAAAATAGCAGGAGAAATTACAGAAGTTGTAGAAAGTCAAGGTCAAGAACTCAACTCGGTGTTGGAAATATTCTTGAGGTTCTGGTCTACATCTTGCTGAAGATTGTAGGCTGCACATCCATTACACAAATGTCTCCCATAGCCATAAGATTCTCTCTTGGATTGAGGTCTGGTGACTGTGGAGGCTATTTGAGTGCAATGAACTCATTGTCATGTTCAAGAAACCAGCTTGACATGATTTAAACGTTGTGACATGATGGTTTATCCTGCTCACAGAACCCTTCAGAAGCTCTTAAAAGATGGACATAGTCAGCAACAACAGATAAGCTGTGATATTTAAATGATTCAAGAGCCTCAAAAGCTAAGAGCCTCAAAGTGGACCAAGAAAATACTATGACCACATTTAGAGCATTATTAGTCAGCATTTTAAAGGAGGTTTGCCCAGTTTAAACCTCAGACATTTAGTTGTTGAAGTGAGATGGTTAGAGAGTTGTCTTTAGAAGGTCTTAAGAGTCAGGTAAGGGATTTAAAGAGACCCCAAAAGAACTTGAAATCAGGCATTTCTGTTAAATGAATAATAAGTGTAGGACATTCAAAATAACCACCAGCATGCTCAGGTCTGGTCATCCATGGAAGTTCACCCAGTAAGCAGATGCCAAGATGCTAAAAGAAGTATTTAAAAAATCCTAAATTGTCAACCATTTACCATAACACACTTTTGCTATTTTTGAATTGAAGACCAGATATTAGGGATCTGTGGCTTTTTCTTCAGATAGAAAATTTGATGTTGAATAAGCAAAATAATGCTTGTTTTTTGCTGTTTCTCTCTAACTGATAAACAGTTTCTTTTCCAGAGCTGATAATAATGATAATAATCCATCCATCATCTATATCCACTTGTCTCTATAGGGCTGTGGGGTGGCTTGTGCCTATCTCCAGAGGTGGGGTCACAGTCATCTGCCCTGAACAGATTCCCAGTCCATCACAGGGCAATACAGAGACTCACAGGACAAACAACCACGCACACTCAGACACATGCCCGAGGACAACTAAGAAAGACCAGTTAACCAAGCAGTCATGTTTGGGAATGTGAGAGAAAGCTGTAGACTCCGGAGAACACCCATGCATACATGAGGAGAACATGTAAACTCAGTGCATTCAAATCCAGGACTTTCTTCGCAAGGAAACATTACTTGCACCGCAGTGCAGCAAATAATAAGAATAAGAATAAGAATAATAATAAGAAGACATTGATGAGTGATCATTTTAAATAAAAAACTGAATATCTATCAGGATGTTTTTTTCACACAGCTGCACTAGGAGGGGCTAGCCTAGAACAGCATCTTGCAACACCTGGGGATGGGGTATCTGACTTCTGATGAAAACCTGGGAATAGACTATGATGTCTAAAACTGTTTTCAAAATTCAGAGATGGACAAAATGAATTAAGACCCATGGTTTAACGTTTTAGCACCTTTTGCTGTATTATCCAACTTTTAATTGAGGAATGAGACTTCACTTTGCTTACAGTTGTATCCTTAGCTGAATCATCTCGTCAGTTGTTGAGCTTTAGTTTGAATGAATATTAGTGTATATCAAGTCTTTGCGTCATTCCTTGTGGTGTTATAATTAAAACAACACAGAAATTAAATAATCTGGAAGGTTGTATGATCCCTGGGGCGGTTGGGTAGTTGGGGGGGAAATAAATCTTTAACTTGTTTTTCATAGTCAATTTCTCAATGTGGAATTTGTGATGCACCAAAAAAGAAAGTGGAAACTGGAAGTGAGAGACAGACGGACATAGAAAGAGAGAAAAATAGACAGAGAGGAGGGAGGGAGAGACAGAAATCCCCAGAGACGAGAAAGGGGGAGGAGGAGAGAGACGCAGCCAGGACCAGACATGAGTCCCTTGGTGGTTTAGTCGCCGGTCGCTCGGCGGAACTCACGGATGCGCTGATTCATTTCTAGCGGACAATAAAACTAACTCAAGTGGATTTGAACAACGTTGGACGGCAGCGCTGAGACTTCCAAGCCCGCCGACAGACTGACACATACAAATCGATAGATAGTTAGATTTCGGAGGAAGAGGAGGAGAAACCAGAGAGGGGAGGAGGAGAGAACCGAGACGAAGGGAGGACGGACGGACCGGAGAGGAAGGAGAGGAGAGGAGTCTGGAGAGAGCGCAGAGAAAAGAGAAGAATTTTCAGGGGGATAATTTAGTCTTATTTTGGGTCTCCTCTCCTTCTTCCGACCTTCTCCACCCCCTGCTTTTAATTTCTTTCTCTCTTGGAGCATTTATGTCTGCTTTTGGGAGGCGTTAGATGTTGAACTTGATGGGTGTTTTAAACGCCACCGCCCCCAATGTCTCCTGTACTTGTAACTGTAAGCCCTACACCTCCATCCAGAACATGGAAATCAGTAAGTAACATTTATTCTACTTTTTTTCTTTATAAATGTGCTCACTCCTTTTCCCAATGTTTTCAGTTATATGTGAAATGATGCTTGTGAATCTGCATATATGACTTTTGGCTCTGATTAAAATAGCCCATTCATTCTCAGGTCACCCTGATATACGTTTCGTTTAGAAATACGCGAATTTCACTTTGTCGTTTGAATTTTCTCCTGTAATATTTTCAGTTTATTTAGTCTTTTAGCGACTTCCTGTCAACTTTACTTTTAGCGCTGCTCATAAAAACTGCAAGGAATCATTAAAAGCTCCTCTAATATACCATTTTCCTCGCAGTTGGTTCATACGGGTTGATTTTGAACTTGAACTAAAGTCGCAAGCTTTCTGTCGTATCTGCAGAGGCAAACCGATTCCAAAAGGAAACGGAAAAGATTGCAATCTGCATTTTTCTTTCGTTTTTATCTTCATAAATAAGATATGAGTTGAAGTGTATCGAAACTCTCATGATGTTGCCTTTGAGAACACTGGGAGCAGAAAAACCAGAGGAAAAGGTGGGTTTTTTCCCTTTGGAAAAGAAGAAGAAGAGGAGGGTGTTTGAAGTTTGCTCGTCGCTTCGTCATTCCGGTGAAGCCAGACGTCTGTCTAGCCGTCTGCCTGCGCGAGCGCGTGCACGCGTGCGCACTGTTTATGTGTGTGGTCGTATCCGGGAAATCCCTGTGTGTGTGTGTGTGTGTGTGTGTGTGTGTGTGTGTGTGTGTGTGTGTGTGTTATGTTGTGCTTACATCTGTGAGCTTTATGTCCGTTTCTTTTTGTCTGAAGCAGTAAGATACTGTGACCCTCCTTCAGGGTCCTTTTCCCACTGCTGATTGTGAATTCAGTTATGATACTTTGACGTCTGTTATAGATGAAAAGACGAATGTGTGTGTGTGTGTGTGTGTGTGTGTGTGTGTGTGTGTGTGTGTGTGTGTGTGAGTGCGTAAGTGTGTTTCTGCAAGTGAGTCCGGCTGAGGTCACCAACAGTTCTGAGTCAGACTCATTTCAGCTCTTTGGGCAAGAAAGTAGCAGAGTACAGTCAGTGATATTTCACTGAATAATAATATAATCACTTGTTTGGGCTGGAATTGAATAACATCTCCTTGCTGATTTATAGTTTTGTCTGAAGCAACATGCTCTTGTTTTCTTTCCCTTTTCCTCAGCCTCTTTTCTACATTTTAAATTCATATTATGTACCTCAAGGCAAACAAAGAAACATGATCCATAAAATGTTTCCTGCAGCTCTCAAAGCTACAGAAAGCTAAAAGAAAATGAAATATTTCAAAGTAACAAAAGTAATTATGGGGATTTTTACAGATTAATCTTTTGCAGACTGAACAATTGAGTTATTGACTTACTGTTTCAGGTCCAAATTGTTGCAATGAAAGTAGAACTGGAGCAGTTTGTTATTTTATAATTTGCATGGTTTATGCATACAGAAAAATAGCATATCTGTGAACTTGTTCTTTCTAAAGTATGGCTGCTGTCATTTATTATGTTCATCTTTAAGTTTTCCATCTTTTCTTCCAGCCATTGGCTGTCAAATAAATAAATGAAGCATGTTGTTCCCCAAAGGTTTAAACCAAAATGTCTTTTGTCAGTTTTAGTGGTAAAATGACTTGCAAGCATTTTTTTAAACCTGTTTTTAAAAATGCAGTTCATTTCACCTACAGTCAAATTAGAAGCTTCTGGATTGGTTGAGGGGATATTAAAGGGTTTTTTTTGTTTTCTGTATGACTCTCTACTTTGAAAATGGGAAGGAAAGATATTTGAGACTCTGTGAGTAATGGGTTTAGCCAATCATGTGTGAGAAGGGTTCATGCTGGTGTCATCCGTCATTTATTTCTCATGCAGTCTGTCTGACAGGACATTAGTCCCAAGTGGGTGCTTGCTGAGTTTTGGCATACTGGGTAAAATACAAAAGGATTAGGCTGTGTTCCCATTTCAGGATGGAAATGTGTGCAGAAACAAGTAATGCTGACACAAGATGTTGTCTTTGGGCACTCTGGTTAAGGAGGCAAAATATTCAAAATAACATTTAAATATAGTAATTTGAGTGAACTGAAAGGAAACTGTGTTTCTGCTCTTCCTTATTACTCTAACTTCACTTCTAAAGATTTTGCTTTAACATTAAATTTGGGGCAGTTCTGGGTTGTTTGAGACCCATTCCTTGAGCCATATGGAGTCACTGTTTTATGCACTCATGGTAATAACGGCGAAAAGAGGCAAACAAGGAACTTGTGGTTAAATGCCTTTCCCAGAGGCACATCGATTTGAGTCAGGAGGAAGATGAAGTCGAAACTACAGTGGACTCCCAGTATTCGCTGGGGTTCGCGACAACAGCTGCTTGCAAATTCTAAAATCTGCGAATACTTATTACCCCCTCTAAAAACGCTTATAACTGCCTATTTTAATAGTTCAAACACCAAATATACTTTAATATGCATCAATACGCACAGCAGAAACTGTACTGCAGAAGCTAACCTCCACAGCCTTCCTTATCTCCGCTCTTGGGGGTACAACCAATCAATGCCAAGGAAAATAAATGCCGCTCTTGGATTGGCTGCTTTGCAAATGCTAGCTGCTAGCATGTAAAGTAGCATTATGTATTTCAGCTTCCTAAGCTGCATTGTCTTTTAAATATTTTAGATATGCTCTACAAAAAAAAGTCTGTGAATGGGCGAACTTTCCACAAATAATTTTGAGTCATGTTTCACAGAAAATCTGCAACTCGGTAAATCCGCAAATACTGAACTCCAAATAGGAGGTGGTCCACTGTGCAAGTTTTTGATTATAAACCATTCTCTTCCCTCTGAGCCAGCTGAATGGAAATACAAAATAAGTAAAAGGTTGAATGTTCACACTTCACCTGAAGTGAGACTGTTTGAGCTACAGGTATTGCAACACCCCCCCACCCCAAAACCTGATGGTGTATTTTCCAGGGTTTATTACTGACAGGCATTGCAAAGCGTTTAGACTGTGACCGTTTGGGCTTTCTATTCTTCTAGCATTTGTTGTCCAGACCTCAAGAGAACCCAAAACTGAAAAGACTAAAAGACTAAAAGAAGTAGGTCTTCAAACTCTGTAGTGTCATAATTAACAGGAACTCTTGCATTACTTTGGTGTGGCCTGCTTTAGACAATGTCTGAGTTTGGGCATGTTGTTTTGTAGTACTAAAGAAAAAACAAAACAAAAACACACACATGCACATCCTCTCCTGAACGAGACTGTTGATCATCTGGTTGTATGCAGTGGACTGTGACATCAATAGAGTGACAATTTGATACGAATACATGAACTATCATGCGCCTGTGTTTAACACTTCAGAAGTAAATGCTCATGCTTCCTTCTACTTCATTTTGTAAACTGTTGTTCAGTTTTCTGCCCACCCTAGCTTTAAGCTGTAGATTATGTTTTCAGTTTTGTCAACCTCATAATCCCCCCTTCCCGCTGTTTGGATCTCATTTGAAAGAATTTTAAGGAGCACACATTTTGTTTCATGCTCATCCAAGCTGTCTAACTGTGAGTCACGTTAGATTTTCTACGTGCAAATGAAAAGGATGTATACTTCACAAACACAAAGACTTTTGACTAAAGCTGCATCAGCATGTATCTATTTCAATCTTGTATCAGATTTCTGCCTGGACTTGTAACAGTAAGATGAGATAAAAATGCAGATAGACACAAACACACAATTCCTCTGTCTGAAAACAGACATGATGTTTAGTCTAGAGGACAGAAGGAGGGAAACAGATAAACCAAAGAAGGAGAGCAGAGCAGGCTGGAGAAGCAGTAAAGGGATAAGCATGAGGGAGAAATGTGTCGTAACTTTGGAAAGAACAAACAGGGTAAAAGAGAGAGCCTGAGAAGCCGAAAGAGACATTCTGCTGAGCTGAAAATCGTGTAGGAGTTGACAGACTGAAACTAATGATGCACTGGCCTTTATTATAAAAACAAGATTATTTTTAAGCCGCTGCAGATGTACTGGGCAGCATGAACTGGAGTGTGACAGGAGAGATGAAAGACACAGCAGAGCAAGTAAAACACAGGCTAATCCACATTTTACACATGAGATGTGCTGATCAAAGCAGGGACATGATAGAAACCGTAGGGGCTTCCTAAATGTCTGACCTCAGAAGATCTTAAAAACAGATCTGGAAGAAAGCTCCCATCTGAGAACAGACATGTGATCTGATGTGTCGTTGCAGGTATTTCATATGTTTTAAAGGCTCAGTCCTTCCATCCTAGGAAATATACTCAGTCAGATACCTGATAAATGAGAAATTTATGTTTTAGAAGGTCCATTTTTGAGGGACCACTGATAAGAGCACTAATCTCTCTCAGTGGCCCCACTGGTCCCAGATTCAGCAATGCTTTTAAGAGCCATCCAGACCTGGTATAACAAAAGCAAATGTTCACATTCACATTGGACCAATCATCTTTGTGATGTTCATGGCAAAGATGTGAAGGATCTGAAGAGATACTTGTAGAGAGGAAGGTGCCTGGTTTGGGATTCTCAGGGTTTCATCTTTGCGTTGTGCAGATGATGAGGTTCTGTTGGAGTTGATATCGTCAAATACTACACACCACACATGGACAGATTTACTCACAAACATTTAGATGTCAGGTAGGAAATCTCACAAAACCTCTTGAGATCAAACATGAATTCAGAGCAAACAAACATGGCCAACGAAAAATAAGCCATGATGTTTGTGGACCATTTTTAGCAGAGAAAAAAAACAATACAAAAAGACATCTCCGATGTCCACTAGACTTTCTGGTGCACCATGGCAGTTGCTTTGTCTTCAGTAATTTGTATTCCCATCTGTATTTCCATCATCTCGCTTTCTGATTGGCTACACATCACATTCAACAGGCTGCATGCTTGTTTGTCCCTCAGGGAACACGCTAAGACAATCTAACCTGTAGAATTTTCCCAGTTTGCGGTCGGAGTGGTCCTGACATCCTTCTGAACAGACTAGATCACTCTTAACACACCACACACAACAGGAATATCTCATAAGATTATCTTTACAGGCATCATGATAATGAGAGCATCCTTAAGATTGTCAGAAAGGGAAGATTGGGTCTAAAATCTGCATAATTATCTTGTTTTGTGAACCAGGCTTAAGCCAAAAAGGAAAAGTTCAGGTTTTACCAGTCCAATCTGATCAGGATGCTTCTGGGGCACCCCCCATTTATTTTGAGGTTTTCAAGGTATGTCCCACCAGATGGAGATCCCAGACTAGACCGAGAACTTGTTTAAAGACTATATACATCACTTCTGGCCTCCAAACCAACTGAGACAATAGGTCTCAGAAAAGCTGAAGTGGATAGACGAATAGACGGATGGTTACTAAGCAGCTGTACTCAAAAAAAGTAAAAGATAAACAGAGTTTTAAATGCAACATTTATTCCCCATTCCAACAACACAGACATAAAAATTGAAATCATTGTGTATCTTGAGAAAATGTGGTAAAAGCTGTTGTTTTAATTACCAAACAACTTCTACTACACAAGTTCAACAGTAAACAGGTAATTAAAGTCGGTTTTTATACATACTGTTCTGATGTCTAACATATGCGAACCTCAGGAATGACTGCAGCATTCCCGAAGTGCTTATCACTTTTACCCCTCCTTACTCCGATATAAAAGCCAGCTGGAAGCGAATGTGTGCAGATGAGCAACAAGGAAGAAATCCAGGTGGCCAAAATGAAAGCGATATTATCCTGGAATCCAAAAGCAAATCAGCCAGTTTTATTATTTTAGATGCCAGTTAGTGTTGGCATATTTCAGTTATTATTTACTGACTAAGGAGCATATATGAATACACTTTGTGCAAAAGTTATGAGTCGGTGTTATGTGTAACCCAACATCAGTTCTTCTTTTGAGTTTGGAAGCAAATGATCAGCTGCTGGAAAGGAAATCTTTGAAAGAGCTGCCAAAATAAAAACAAAACATGCCAGACCTTCAGAAAATCTGGAGCACTGTTGATAAAGATCACTTAGAAGAAAAATATGAAAAGCAATTTTTCAGTGAAAGTGTAGATGTAATTCTAAAGTATTGCATTCCATCTCTTGCAAATCCAACACCTGGATTTAAAAGCATTTAAACCCCCTAAATTTTCAAAAGAGCTGCAGAGCCCCTGACTCACTGCAGACTATCATTAGCTGTCTAACTTTCCTCCTTCATTTGGATCTCTTAGGTTGTAAGACATCTGTTCCAAGCGGCAGACATGGCGAGTCAAAGCACATGACCTCAGCATTACTCACAGGCTAGCCATGTGTCTGTGCAGTGAAGTCATCGATGTTATCAGTTTTGAAGAATCATTTCCTACAAGTAGCTCCTTCTCCTAGTGCATTTGTTTCTACATGTCCTAAAATCGACACATCCACGTCCCGCCTGCACAGCCAACATAAATGTTATCCATATCATGTGTTTGAGTGAGTGTGGGTTCAGCTGCAGGGTAGGGGGATTTATTTTGGTTATCAAATTTGAGGAAAGGAGTCATAAAGTCGCAGAGTGGAGAAGGGGGCTACTGCCATGTTGATGACAGGAAGACTGCAATGAATAAAGATTTATGTTCAGCTCCTTCACCTCAGCTGATATCACATTACTAAAACATTTTTAGATTTCCTTTCCTAACTGTGATCTGGTTGGTTTCAACCAATAGCTAATTTATTTGTAACATGAGCATATAATATATAAAACCATGCATGCAGCCTTTAAATATGAATACTAGGTACATATTAACATATAGATCCAAGAATGGATGTTACTTCAAGGGCTTCAGGAAATTCAGACTAATGTGATATTTTTTACCCATTGTATGCTTCCTTTAAATACAAAAACACAATTAGAGACCTGCATCTGTAGTGGTCCCAGTCTTTGTCAGGGTGGAGACTCCTGACTGGAAGTACTTTTTATAAACTTTTATGCATCTAAACATGAAACAAGGAGTCTGTTTTTACGAACAGGTGTTTTTCAGAGAATTGGACAAGATGAAGCTGCCAGTCATAATTCACTTTTAGTGCTGCAATACAGTGTTGTACAGAAAGTACCAAAGATATAACTGGTAGTGAGAGCGATTGCCTGCCTTTACAGCAATAATATTGACAGTAATATTTTCTAATTTAGTGGTAATCACATGGAAATGAAAAATGATCGCTAAAGAGAATAAAATAACCTGGAGACCAAGAGGGACGTGTCGCAGCTGAGTCTAGGGTGCTACGTTTGAAAAGATTTAAAGTCCAAACTGGCCATCTCTACTTCAGCAGATTCAATACTACACCTTATTTCCACTGTGCTCTTAATTTCTATTTGGATCAGTTGACCTCCAATAGATTCTGACCCCTGATCAAAGAAAAATAACTCAGAACAACCTCCTGCTCATACTTATTGTTATTGAAGTAACCCTATGTCTGTGTAGTAGAATTTAAATATATATTATACTTGATTATTTTAATAATTGGCTGTGAAAGAGAGCATGAAGAGATGTATGTTATGTCTCAAGTCAATCGTAAAAAATGCTCTTTCTTGTCCTCACATAACACCAGGAGCAAAGTGACCAAATCTCCAAATGCGTGAAGTGCCGCAGGAACAAAATAACCAACACTACATGCTAATGTGAATGAAGATTTAGCAAGCAGTCTATACTATTAATCCTAAATTGCTGTTGTTAAGTCATTAAGAGGTGAAATTTAATAATCCACAACTGAATACATCCTTGATTATCTGAGACTGACAGCCAAAATGTTATTACGTATTTTAGTTTCTAAACCTTTTAGCTTCCATGATTTATAGAACAATCTTCCTATGAATGATTATAAAGCTTAGTTTACCAGGAGAAGCACTAAAAAAGGACAGCTTTCAGTTCTCCAAAAGGAGTTGGTGGGGCATTTGACAGTCTTTATTCGTCATTGTTGCTGTGTGATTCCGCTTGTCATGAGTCCCCCTCCACATCCTGTCTGAGCTGCTGCTCCCATGTGACAGAGATGATGCTTATTAATTCCTATGCTGGCACGCCATTTGTATTGCAAAACTAAGTCTTGATGCAACTGGCATGTAATTCCACCAGTGCAACTTTGATTGTCACACAGAGGGAAACTTTTTGCTGATATTACTGACATAATTGTGGTGTTGTCATTTTATTTAACTGGTGTACTTTGAAAAAGCAAAACAATAAAAGAAGTTTACTTTTTCAGTTTTTGGGTAGACATATCTCCTTATATTGCTTCTTTTAATTTAGTGGTCTATTTTCTAACGGTTGTTGTTCGATATTGTTGGAAACTAGGATTTAAATGTTTTAACATACATATTTATCACATATCCAACACATTCTGAGTGTTGCCTTTTCCCTTTTCTGTCTTTACTTCCTATTGATTTCTATTTCTTCTCCTCTATTTTGTTCCATCTCTTTTTTGCTGGAACTCAGTGAATCATGGAAATTAAATCATCGAGTCTGCTCTGGCGGCTCTCCTGGACTTATTATGCAAACTTTACTGTCTGGCTGTCTCATACGCTGTGTGAGAGCAAGCAGGCACATGTGTTGGTTTCTTCTGTAAGTACAGAAGTAACTATCAAAAGTTTGATGCTGTGTTTCCCTGAACTCGCAGGAAAGAATAGACAGTTATTTAATTTGTGTTTCCTGAAACCTGCATGGATCAAATTCTCCCTTTTGTTTTGTTCTTTTGTGCTGTGAATGACAGCTGGCATCATCCCAGAGATCAGTTTAATTCTTGAGAATGATAAAAAGGCTGTAATTTGTCTCTGAAGAAATAATGTGTCTGCAGAAAGTCAGCCAGGCTTCTGGTTGCTTTTGATCTCCAGCTGTGGATAAAACTTGACACTGGATTATTCACCCTCTTCAGCTGCTGGGGCAACTGTGTTCAGTGCCTTGCTTGAAGGCATATCAGCAGCAGTCTTTTCCTTCTGCAGAAAACTGAGTCCTGATAACTCTCATCGTGCTTCTTAGGTCCCCATTCTTAAACTATTAAACTTAATGCTCTTAAATGCATATTAGATAACCAAATATAGATAAAACAGTTTATTTGGTCTCTCAATACAATTTGAGGCTGCCAACACAAGCCCATCTTAAAACTGAGTCATTGCTGGTTTGATCTAAATTGTCTTTAATCTGTAATTTCTTTCCTTCCTTTCTAGTTTACCTGGTTTTGTCTTTGCTTCTGTTGGCTCCTTCATCCAGCCTCTCATTGTTTCTCAGTCTAGACGCTAAAAAACACATAGAACCCCCCCCCCCCAAAAAAAAAAGTCATCAGGACGCTCTTATCATGCATATATGTAGATGCATGCAGGATGTGCGTGCAGGGGTCAAGTTCATTGGCACTATCTTCAGATGGGAGGGGGTGAGTGCGTGTATGTGCGATTGTGCTCCCTCACATCTGATCTGCATACGAGACAACACTCAGCTGAGGCCCTTTCACTCAGCCGGACCCACGGTGTCCCATTAATTAGTCTGAAATCAGAGCCAGCCCTATATGTCTGCGTCTCAGAGTAAATAATCCACACAGAGGCTGTCTGAAGACCAAGAGGCTTGCTCTATAAATAAGGGCAATGTCTGTCAGACTGTCATGTGGCAACGTGGAAAAGATTGTCTCTTGTTTCACATTAATTAGTCTGTGAAGGAAAAAAAAGGAAGCAACTGTCTGCTTTTCTAAATGCGTCTGTTTGTGTTGGTAAAATTACAGCGTTCTCAGCTAATTAATCTGGCTCTGAAGAACTTGCCATAAGATTGTCTGGTGCACAAAATGCTCATGCTAACGTCTGATTATGTTTGAAGAAGAAATTACAGTGTCTGTAGCTTTTGTTAGTTAGTCTGAGGAGGTGTTATTTGTCTGCCAAGTTTCCTCAGAACACGTCTTTAATCTAAAGATATAAAGAGATACCCTTAAAGTTTTCAAAAGTGGAAAACAAAGCATTTTGCAACCAAGTAAAGATGTGCAAGACCGCTTCCACTAAATGTATGAAATGTGATTTAATATGATGAATCCATCACTGCAGATGTGACATTCAGAAATAAGGTAAACACATCCTGAACTGATCTACATGTGTATTTCAGTTCAAAATGAAGCAAATAATCATTTTCATGAGAAATTCAGATGTACATATGCAAATGCTTATTGTGCTGATGGGGGTGTATTTTTTGCATATGAAACCAATGCTCTGCATCTGAAGAACGGGGGTGAAGTGAGACAGTCTGAGTGTCTGGAAGGGCAAAGGTCAGGGGCCAGGTCAGGAGAAGGATGGGAGGAGGGGAAGGTGCAGTATTCATTGTGTCAGACTCCTGAAATATTCCTTTATGTTTCACAGCTTCTTATTTAGATAGAAACTGTTGGCAGTTTTAGACACAAGCAGCAAATATATCAAAGATAAATCAAGTATTAATCTGGCCATAACTAGTTTTATTAATCTAATGACTAAACTTCTAAATTAAAGCTATTAAAATAACAGCTCTATAAAAGTGTCAAAATGAAGCTTTGATTTATATAAACTAAAAGGTAAATAGTGAGCTGGGTAAATAAGTTGTTGCTCATTTAATCCCATTTGGGTCATTTTATCAGTTTTTAATATATGTGTTGATGAGTGATGCAGATGTGTTTCAATAATGTTAGAATGCTGTTAAATATTTTACATTTGGTTGATGGTACATCAGCTTCAACATATCTGAGACTCACACACTCTGCTCTGAGATATTTGAGCCAAAGCCTTCAGCAGTCAGCTGGTTCTGACTGTGAGACCGAGTCTAGACAATGGACACTTCAGTCTGGGAAACACGCACATACACTCTGACTACCCCCCACACATTAACGTCACAGACGCTCATGACCATGGGCTTGACCCTTACACACACACACACACAAACACACACAAAGGACTTTGTCTGCCTCCCTCTGCCCTCTGGCTCACAGGAAACAGCTGGGACCACATCTTTGCATCTCCAGCCAAACACACAAATGATGCTCTGACTCCTCCCTTTTTGTTTAAATTACTACTAATTATTTTTGCATATTCAAATATCCACACCCTCAGACACAATGCACAACCCAGCGTTGTTATAATGCCTGATAGAAACCAAGCTCCACCTTAGGAGCAACAACCCCCTCCTCCTCAAAGTGTCACAAACACAAAAGCAGACACACACAGAGTAGATTACAGTGTGTCTAGACGGAGCAGTGGGCTCAGAAAGCACAAAGACACAGACTGCATTTTGCTTCCAGAATATCTTCCCAAGGATGACCCCATGAGTCGTTTGTTGCATGCTGGGAAACAGTCTCTTTAAAAACCTGACCTCTTGTGGTTCTTAGAGCAACTGCACAGCTTGCTGCCATTAAAAATGGCTTCCTTGAACACAGCATTGACTTATTAAAATGATTCTAGACAGTCCAAAACATAGTCTTATTCCAGCCTTGACTGAATTCTTAAAAACACAGTTGGGAAGTGTCTGTGTAACCAAAGTATCAAAACTAGATTCTATTCAAGGGAGGACTGCATTTTCAAACAGTATCCATTTGTAACTAATTGTTTTGCAAAACTAATGACCATTTAATGATATGACCGCTGGAAGGAAATTGTTTTATAGGATTTCCTGAACTAGTCCAGATTAGCTTATGTAACTTTAACTCAAATAAGCTTTTCTTGGTTTCTTGGTTAAAAGAGCCACATTTAATGATTCCCTTCAACCAGACTGTTTAAAGAACGTCCCTAATGATCATATGAGGATAATTCATTTACATTTAGAAATGGATTGAAATAAGAATAGGTTTTGTACGCCTCTTGGTAAATAAAATAAAACATTTTCGAGAGAAGTAGCAGCACAGTCACCATTCAGACACAAATTTACAACTTTTTAATTGCTTTTGTGGGAGGATTAATTTGTCTGTTGCATTTATTTGTGGAACTGAGGATTCCTGAAATTCCAAGTTGGAGAAATTACCTCACTCACCTACTTAAGTAAGAATTTTGACTTGGAAAGTTGAAGGTTTCCAATTATACCCAACCTAAAAACCCAACATGGCTGCTGCAAGTACCTAATATGGATGCTGCAACAATGACATATTTATTTACTCTTTGGATAACTTTTATTTTATCAAATCAGTTGCCAACTCTGATACTCTCCAACCTACTTTAGTGAACCTTTTTACCCTTGTTCTGATACATTAATTGCTTACAATTAATGTTTTTAACTTGTATTGCTAGATAGCTGGTCACCAAACAGAACACTGGTTGATCCACTGCTGTTGCAACAAAGTAAAACACGGTGTGAGACAATACAATAGATATGTGGACCTGCATATTAAATCATCTTGAACTTTCAAAAAAAATTGGTTGAACAAGGTTTTCATTATACAGCTATAAGATGCTAATCTTTAATGTTTTATGTTTGCATCTAGTGTTTTTCCTGCTCAGAAATGCTTAAAACATTAGCATTCACAGAGTTCAGGGAAGCTTTGTTTTTTTATCTGCTTCATTCATTTGACTTGAAATTAGTAGTTTAACCTCCAGTGTCCCTGAACATTCGTCCAAGTGCAAACAGGCAGGTCTAATGAGAGAACAGCCTCCAGGTGGCTGGTCCAGCTATGATATCAGTTTTTTGGACCCCACCCACTCCAATAGACTGTTCTGGTCTTCAGGATTCCAAACCGAGGACTTTATGACATCTGTTTGGTTCCTAAAAACCAACATCTAAAATATCTTGACTAAAGCTCCTTTTAAACCTGGGTGAACAGATCCACGGCTCCGTTCTGATTTTGTCCCGAAGCTCTCTAACACAGACAGCTATTGATGTGTCTCATATTGTTTTTGAGGCTGAGGGACACTGCATTCCATCTCTCTATTTAGCCTTCATCACTCTTATGCAAAGAATATAGTATAACACTGCTGTTGCAGAATGAAGTTGGTCAACTTGGAGAGAAAAGCTGTAATTCCTTACATAAATATCTAAAATTGTTTACTAAATGTTTTATGTGTTAAAAATATTAAATCAGTTTCTGCACTATTTTTGGCAAGTAATCCACTTCAAATACACCAAAAAATATTTTATCTGTTAGGTATTTTCTTTGGTTATTGTTATTCTTTATTTTAATCCTTCCTTTTCCTTGCAACATGTCATTCCAGTGGCTTTGTTACAGCCATGTTTGGGTTTCTGCAGATATTTGTTTTGTCTGAACTAGAGTTTATCTTTTCCTCTCACACACACACATACACGCAAACACATCCATACACACACACACACACACACACACACACACACACACACACACACACACAAAGCAAAGACGAGTTGAATCATGTGGAGGATGTTGTAAGGATCAGGGCTTATTTGAGCCCAGTCTTTTAGAGAGAAAGGATCTTTTCAATGCCAGGTGTTTTTAATGTTTCAGTGTTTTCCTCTAAGCTGCTCTGAAGCAGGTGATCCTTCTTGCATAACAGCTTCTAAATGATAAAAAGAAGGTTCTTCTGGTGTCGGTCCACAGAAAGAAAATCCGGTAGAGGTGTTCTTGGAGGATTTGAATCAGTGTAATCCTCAAAGATTTAAGCATTTTCCTTCTAAAGCTTAATAAAGGAATCAAAGTAGTCTGAGTCTCTGTTTATCACAATTCTACATTGTCTTATAAGCGAATTGTGATGAATTGGTTTTGTAATGACCACACTTGATTTGGTAATCTGGAGAACCACCTGCAACAATAGCTTGAAGTAGTCACGTCCTGCATGACTTTATCAGTCTCGAACATCCTTGTCGAAGGATTCTGGCCCAGCATTCTTTGCAACAAATTTTCAGTTCATTGGGACTTGCAGACATTTGTTAATGCACAGTGCTGCCCGAGTCTCACTGCAACATCGAAATCCAAAACCTTTCTGGCACAAGTTCACCGACTCCTAAAGTGCTCAGAGAGCCAAAAATCTGGTAAGGTAAAGACTCCAGTAAACTAGACCAACTTGTTTCGGCTTCATCGTGGTCTGGTGAAGGCAACAAGATGAAATGCGTTGTTTGACGAATAAAGTTGTTTCTTAGCACTTCAAGTCTTGCTGGAGTCTTCACCTTCCCACTGCAACATTTCGTCAATTGGACTTGACCAACTGGACCAATTCAATACACTGAATCTGTCTATTTTTCAGCTGTGTTGCTTTAAGTTTTCTGCTGTGTTAGCGATCATTGTCCTGTTGATGAAACAGTTTGGGCCAACTGGGTTATTGGACCAATGGCTGTACATGTGACTCTTTTGTTTACAGACAAGTTGATGGTAGACTCAACAATCTGCAAAGGTCCCAGGTCCTGTGGGTCCAAAACAAGCCCAAAGTAACGTCCCTCCACCTCTGTACTGAGGTCTTTCAGCTGATATGCTGTTTGGATTTTCTCCAAACATGATGCTATGCATTAAGGTCAAACACCCTCACATTGTCCTGTCTGTCCAAACGACGTTGTTCCAGAAGTCTTGTGGCTCATTCAGATGAAACTTTGCAGTCCTAAATCATGCTGCCCTGTTATTTTTAAAGATCACAGCCTTTCTTCTTTCAAACAAGCCATACTTATTCAGTCCTTTTCCAGTTGTCACATTCTCCGTAGGATGGAATTCAGATAGAATGTCCAGCAGCAACAGTTGCTTATGTGAAATCATTGCTGATTTCTTTCCATCCTGGTGTAGTGTTCAAACACAGCTGTTTGCTACAGAACAGAAAGCTGCCCAAACTTCTGCTTTTAAAGAGTTGTTCACACTTGCTGATGATTATTTAATCTCTTATTTGCAGCAAGTCTGTGTTAGAAGCAAGATTGATATGAGTTTTTTTCATGATGTTTTCTTTTTTTTTTTTTTTTTTTTTTTTTGATGGCTTGGTTTACTTGGTGAGTCATAGCTAGATCATTTGACATTTTATATACCAATTGTTACCACTGGTATGTTATATATTCCTTGAGTAAAACCTGACTAATAAAAACTGATTGTTGTCCCCTGGTTATGATTAGAAATTTGAGTCTACTTGTTTTGGTTTTGCTCTCTTTTGGTATGGTGTAGCTTACTAAAAATGTTAAAAAAAAAAAAAAAAAAAAAAAAGAAGTGCTGAGATGCAGGTTTTATGATCAATTCAGGTGGAATCATCATTACATGCAGATCATTTCTACATCTCGCAATCATCTGAGTCATAATTTGTGCTGAAAAACCATGCTTTAAAGCTTTCAGAATGGCTATGTTTATGCAGGCTGAGTGAAAACAGCTTGTTGAATCTACTGACACACTTCAAACTCAAACTATTGATGTTTACGTACAGTGAGTCTGTCACCATTCAGTTTAGAGCTGAGTTCTGTACACATTAACAAACCCCGGACTACAAATGGATGTGCTTTCAGTTCATTATCGTTGTCCGTTACTGTGGAATTGATTTTTTTTCTCAGAAACATAAACACAAACACTGAGTCAGACAGACATTGTTGTGTCTAGCCAGGTGTGTGTGTGTGTGTGTGTGTGTGTGTGTGTGTGTGTGTGTGTGTGTGTGTGTGTGTGTGTGTGTGTGTGTATGGCTAAAGACCGGCTGAGCTGGTTTTAGTGTGGCGACGAAACACTGTTTGGAGAGCGAACACATGTCTGGCTTATGCGCTGACACAAACACTCCCTCACATCCCCCTTCTTTTGTAAGCTTGATCTCACACTAATTGTACTTCAGAACTGCATTTTCCTTGCCTGAGAGATATACACATACACAAGGCACATGTAGCATTGGGAAAATAACACATTTATCCTTGAACATTTTTGGCAAAAAGCTCACTGAGCTCCCTTTGTAGGGAAAGGAAACATCTTGCTGCTTCATTTTTAGAAATGGGTTACTTGTGTAATGCTAAAATAAATCTTTCCCTCTCCTCATTGTGCATGTCGATAGATTTTTATTAAAGGTTTCCAGATGATGATGCCTAATTCTAAGGTTAACAGAGGGTTAAGCTATGTTGCATCAGTCAGAAGTTGAATATATAACTGTTTCTGTATCCAAATAATAATAATAATAATAATAATAATAATAATAATAATAATAATAATAATAATCATAATAATAATGAATAATAATTAGACAGACTATCTGCTCAGGTAGTTGGCCTCCAGTCAGCTGCTTGACAGATACACTGCATGTGTCAGGTTTTCGTTGTTTTCTTTTCAGACATATTTACATGTGTTTAACTGGAAGGCAAAGTCATCTTTTGGTTTTAGTTTTGGGTTTTTTTTCTGATAATATCTCAACATAAATATTATGAACTGCATAAGAAACTTTTAGACAGACATTCTTGTGTCAGAATTAATCATCTTTTCAAGTGACAACACCATGAATCTAGAATAAAACAAATTCTATGAACTCAAAATACGCATTTAAAATTTTAATTTAAGGCTTTTTTGTATGAGGCTGCAAACAGTGACATGACATGATGTGATTGTGTGCGTGTGTGTGCATACACACCCTCAGCACACTGTTAATGATTATTATGTCTAGTGTCACAATGGATCAGAGCCATTACAGACACACACAAATACACACAGCTCTTATACATGTGACCTGCCCTGCGACTTCTCTCTCTTTAAATTGAGTGTGTGTGTCTGTGTGTGTGTGTGTGTGTGTGTGTGTGTGTGTGTGTGTGTGTGTGTGTGTGTGTGTGTGTGTGTATGTACATGAGTGTGGGGGTGCGAGACGACAAGAGCAGTCTAGCTTCTTCTGGCTAGAATTAAAACAAGCAAAATGCACACACACACACACACACACACACACACACACACACACACACACACACACACACACACACACAGACACACAGAGCCAGACACACGACTCATAATGAGGTTTGATTTTCATACATTTCAGACAGAGTGCTCGGCAGGTCAACTAGCACTGTGTGTTGGCCTCAGTGTGTGTGTGTGTGTGTGTGTGTGTGTGTGTGTGTGTGTGTGTGTGTGTGTGTGTGTGTGGGTGGGAGGGTTTGGGTGTGTGTTTGTGTGTCCGCTGGTTTATTTGAAAACTGTCTCAGTTTTCATCAGCCCCTCCTCATACACGCATTTAAAATATTGTTTTATTGAGAACATGTGAACAACTTGGTTCAGACTTTTTCCACATTTATTGTTGTGTGCATGGACCTGGGGGGCAAGAGACCATTTTCCTGGAGATGCACAGTTACAGCTGAAAATGTAGGTGTTGGAGAATATTGTATAAATTGTGAAATGTGTGTGAAAACCCTCCTTACCATCAGACACACACTGAGGTTAAAAACCTCTGTTTACTCTCATAATTCTCCTGACTGATCTTTGCCAGTGCATTTGCTTGATGCAACACATTTTTCTAGGGCTTCCATTCTCTTGCAGATCATGATGCATTTTTGCTGGTGAACGTAACTATTTCATATCCACATACTCATGGTTTTCAGCAATGGGAGTGCCTGTCTCTCTTGCACAGGAAGCAGGATGTGATACTGAAAGTGTGTTTGAAAGTTGTTTAAATTCCCCTAGGACCAGCTAAGAATACACATACTGAGAGACTTGACTTAAAATGTTGAGGCAGCATATATCTACATTTATACACAGCATCAAAAAGCTTTGTGTATGTTAGATGAATGACGACGAGTGTGTCAGGATGAAGAAGTGACCCAAATGTAAGTTAAAAGCAGATTGACCAGCTCATTCTCAATAAAACCATAAGATCTTCTTGTTTGGCATATTGTCTTATCAGTTGACTTCTTAAGTAGAGTTCTGGGTGAAATTGTTGACAGCCCCGGGTGCCACATTAGCTTTCGACTGAGTTTTGCAAATGTTATTAATGTCTCCAGAGCCAAGAGGGAGGTGAGGTTGCAAAGAGGTGTGGAACAAAATTCCACTCTGGTGATGTCTGACTGATAGAGTTGGAAGGGAGAAATTTACTGAGAGTTATTACTTCTCTGGGTAGTTTTGCAAGAATGTTGAATCATGAGGTCCATTTCAGAAATGTTTTCTCTTTCTTTCTTCTCAGTAGATAATTTTCAAGAGTTTTTTTCAATTATGACCTTTTTTCACCCTCATGGTATATTAGCTCATCAAGTTAGACTTTATTCATACCTTGGGTGTGTTTGTTGAATTCTGTTTTGTATCTGCGCTATTCTTTCAGGGCACATTGGAAGAAAAAGACAAAAATGTTGCATCAAACATCCAGCCCTTTTGGGTCGGAAGTTTGGGTGGATTCCACAAACTAACAACGATGAGTGCTTGTTGGCCTTTGTCATCACGTTGTGTGATTAGCTAAACATCTGAAAGGACTCTGTTGTCCAAAGTTGAAGAGGTCAGATGTCACTGCACTCTGAAAAGTCAGCACTGCACTCTGCGCATTTCATGATCAAGACATGTAGTTCACTCTGAGCCAGTGACCTACTCTCCACTAGAGTCAGCCCAGCTCGAGGTCCAGATGGGACTCACAGTTTAACATGGGAGTTCCCTGGATTAGCATGCTAAAATTAGACTAATGCTGCCCTGTCCTCTCCTCCTGCCTGTTTGCTCTACTTTCTGTCACTTGGGCACTTCTCTGTGCTCCTCTTCTTTATTCTATCTCTTCTGTCAGTGTTGTTTTTTGGTGATGTTGGCTATCTCATAGCACATCTTCTTTGATTGGTCCAACAAAGGTTACTTTTGTATTTTTTCCCCCAAACAAACTATAATAATTTCTGTAACTTCAGGAAAAAAAAAATTTTGGAGATGGTTAAAAAATTCAATCTTGTTGAGGTAAAGAAAAATAAAATCAGTAGGGTACTTAGGTGTAATGCTTATAAGTCCAGTTATAAATAGTGTTACCTTGAACCTTGAACAACACGAACCTCGTCTTGATACTGAAGCTATTATGTTCACTCAGATTAATAGGCATTCCTTTTCACAATGGCTTCACAGTATTATTGACCTGTTACTGGATTGAGGTCAGACATGTGGATGAGGCTAAATTTTGCCTGGTTAATTACTGGAGCTGGGAGAAGATCTTCCAAGCTTGCCGATTATGTCTATAGTGTCATTCTTGGTTTTATCCAGTAGCTACAACAATGAAAAAACCTTAATTCAGTATTAGAAGACAAGTGATGTTCTGCATCAGTACTGATTATGAGTCAATATTTTCCCAGCCTCAGTGAAGTATGAGGTTTAAGGAAAATATTATTCTGCGGTGTGCCAAAACCAGACGTGTTGGAATTGGGTGTTTCCTTTTTCAGAATGCTGAAAGATTAAAAAAGAGATGAGTGGAAAGATGAGAAAGGATGACCCCCCCTCCAAAAATGATGCACACAAACATGTTCACAGACACAAGCACACAAAGTCCTTCCTCTTCATTTTCCCACTATTGAAACCTCCACTGAGAGTTTTGTGGACAAAAAATTCCCACACTTGTTGGCTGTGCCAAGACCATGACTTAAAAGTCAATGGTGTGTGTGTGTGCGCGCGTGCATGTGTGTGTGTTTGTTGCTAGTCCATCTACCCCCTGCAGCTTTTCTCATGGAAATTGGTAAGCAAATCGTGTGGACCTATGACCTAAAAGTTCTCACAAACACACAGACACACACTTGCATAGACCTCTACTCTCTGTTTTTCTCTCTCTCTCTCTCTCTCTCTCACTCTCTCTCTCTCTCACACACACACACACACATACACACACAGCTGTCTGAGTTATTTCTGACTTCCCAGACTGTCGAGTCATCCAAGGACCAAGTGAGGGAGAAGGACTTAGCAAGTTTCTCTCTTGCTGTTCCTTCCCTGTTCTCCTTCATGTTCTAACATATATTCTATTTATCTTCTATTAATCTCTCTTCACTTCTCTTGTCTATTTAACCGCTTAGTTTACTTTCCTTTGCTCTTTTATTTTCTATTTTACTCCTTCGTCTTCATGCTGTCTACTTATCCTTCACCTTTGTTTGCTTCTCACTTCACTTCATCTGTTTTCCCCTCTTTATTTCAACTCATCTATTTCTTTTTCCTTCTCCTTTTTCTGCCTGCTCTCTCTGAGCCATCTGACTCGACTGCCTGCGACCTTTTGCTGACTGCAGGAGAAGGAGGAGGAGGAGGAGATGGAGGCAGATAGACAGAGGGCAGGCAACGGATGACAAATGAGCTAATTGCTTTAGATTAACCATGCAGTGTCTGTCTGCCTGCCAGGCTTACGGCCTCCTCCTGTCTAGACAACACCGCAGAGGGAGGGAAAGGATCAGCAGGCGATCTCATGCAACATGACAAGAAGTGAAAATCTGCTCCTAACTTTTCTTGTTTCTCTCTCCTGAGCTGCCCAAATCAACTTAACATAACTTGAAGTGAAGTGCAAAGAAACAGCCAACTGAGGACAGTAATCCACTCTCTATATGAACATCTGCTCTTAGTCCTGTGATTTAATATCACAAGACTAAAGAGAGACTATATGAACGAATCATTTCTACTCTTGACAAAGAATCTGCAAAGCATTTTTAGGCTTTTTTATGTAAAGGTATCAACAACGCCTCTTTGAGACACAGAAATTTCTACTGCAGTTTACAATGAAATACAGCTGATAACCGCTGTATTGTGTAAGTCTTATTTGCAGTGAAGATGCTACTGAATTGCGGCAATATCTGCACACCTGAACTGCATGTTGAACATTAGCAGATTTAGATTTGCCCAGTCTGAGAAAAACAACTCAGATGTTAAATGTGGAATTAAAAGTCATTTTGTCAGTCTGAAATTTCATTCTAGGGGCAAAATAATTTAGAAGATGCCAAAAGTGAGATATTTAGGGATACAAATTTTTTGAGCTGCACAGTGACACAGTTGGTAGGACTTTTGCCTTGCAGAAAGAAAGTCCTAGGTCCGAATCTGCATGGAGTTTGCATGTTGTCTCTGTGCATCCATGGGTTCTCTACAGGTACTCCAGTCTCCTTCCACGGTCCAAAAACATGAATATTAGGATATTTGGTGTCTCTAAAATTACCCTAAGGTGTGTGTGCATGGTTGTTTGTCCTGTTTGTACACAGAGAGACACAGAGACAATCAGTGATGGACTGGCTACTGGTTCAGGGTGTCCCCTGCCTCTCACCCAATCTTAAAAAAATGCAGTTTAGCAAAGTCACTTCCTTTCAGATAATATAAATAATTTGCTAAAATTACTGCTATTCTGGAAAATACCTAAAAAAGAGAAATTGCTTATTTGTGAACTCTGTTCATTTCTGGATGTGCAGCATGTATTTTCTATACGACAGTAAAATGGACCAGACAGTTCAACAAGTAAGAAAAATCCCTTTTAGCAGTTTTTAGTCAGACATTGATCTGTTTGTTTCTTCACACATACTGAGAAATCAGCATGTTTCCCAACAGTGTGCGTCCCAAATACGAAGAACAACATTATTGTTTTGTTTCTGAACCATGTTTTGGCCCTAAGGATGTTTTTTTTTCTTTTTTTATACTGGCGCGACTGCATGACACATGTGCTCTAAAAATACTTCTACTTCTGCAATTGAGAGCAAAGAGGAAAGTGAGAGTGTATTCTGAAAATTTGGCTTGCTGAAATGTGTTTGCATTTTCCCAGATTGGCTGAATGCCTTAACTGAACCAAAGATACTAAGGCAACTCATAATGACACAGATAGATATGAAAGAAATGAAAGCAGAGGATGGGATTTGTAGCGAGCAACTTTAACTGAAAAAAAACAAAATAAATAAAACAATTAAAAATAATTTAGACAATCTAAAACAGGAAATATTTTGGCAACATGCAAATAATCTTGTACCTGTACTGAAGATGTTAGACTACTAAAATCCTTCTCTTTACTAATGATAGGTTATTATTCTGCAAAGAGACAGTCTTATTGGTCAGACAATGAGGTTTTGGACAAGTGGTTTGGGAAGGCTATGATTATGACTCCATAATGCAAGACCTGGTTGCAAACATTTCTGCTGTAGTCAAAGTTTCAGAATGTTGTCCAAGTTTTGTGCTTCAGAAATGTCTAAATCTGTCAGGGTTCGTTCAGTGTGGTTTTCAATACTCCAGGTCCAGAGGGCAGCATGAGCCCAATTATACTCATCAGATTATGATGAGTAACATTTTTAACATTTTCTTTTATTGGCCAGTCACACTAAATGTTTCTTCTTTTTTGCTTTCACTTCTGCTTTCATTTTTTACTAATCCCCCTCTAAAAAAACCTTTTTAGACCTTTTTGCCAACAAATAACTTGGGTTTTCACCAAAATATGTTCTACCCACTCATTCTGTTATTGCACTAATCTTCAGACATTATCTGTGCACAGATGATTTTATGCAATGCAGCTCCACTGATCTCCATGTTGCCAAACTAACTAAACTAACCAAATGTGTGTGAAAGCTTAAACCTAGAGGTTTGGACTCTCAGTCTTTCCATGGCTTTCTAATGGCACACCATGCAAAAAGGACCAGTGAAGTGGCTGAATATTTTATAAAGTTAAAGGTTTTCTTCCTAGTTTGGTTGCTGAGGCCTTTTTGCAGGTTTTGTTTGTTTGTTTTAAGAATGTTTCAAAAATAAGGTCAACATTGTGAAGTTTTACATATTTAGTTTTTTTTTATTTTTTTGTCTTAATATCTTATTATGAGGATTATTGAAAGAAATTAGATTTTGGATGTTCTTTGAAATTATCGCCAAAAAACAATTTAAAATAGAGAGCAATAAGAAAAAAAAGACTGATAACTTGCTAAATATAAAATTTTGATGATGCTTGTTGTAGTTGATTTTATATATTGAAATTTATTTTACAATAAATGAAAGGTACAATATTTTTTTTCTCTTTTTTCAGTCATGGATTTGATACATTTTATCATTAGACTTAGATTTAAACAAGACATACTGAGGAACAAATTAAAGATGGAATTAAAATAAATAAAGAGTTGAAAGAAAACCATAGATTTACAAAATAAAATGCAATAAAAACAGATTGAACTTTAGAGTATTTTAACAACTCATTTTATTTCTAAACCTTAACTCAGAGGTGAGAAAGGAATCCCAAATAAGCTCATTTTTTCTCCTCATTTCAGTTTTATAATATAAAGTCTATTTTTTTTACATTATTTACTTTTAATTGCATTAAGCTGGTTTTCTCATTTGTATCTTTAAGTACGTTTTCTGCACTTTTCTACTCAATCTTCTCCCCTTTTGTCTCCTTGTGCAGTGTTTATTTGCTGCTTTGGTTTTTTTCCTGTTGTGATTTCATTCTGATTCGATTAAAAGGAGGATACAGGCGAGCGAAGGAGGAAGGAAAGCAGTGAGTGAGGGGAGAAAGGAAGACAAACAACAACAAACATAAACAGATTAAAACCGTTATTTGTCAACAGCGTCGCTGCCTGTTAGAAGGAACTGTTGTTATTGTGGAAGGCAAAGAGGAACAGAGAGACACTTAAACATAACTCAGTGCCAGTCTTACCATCTGTGTGAAGCCACCCAGACTGTGCATGTGTGTGTGAGTGTAAGTGGGCCTAATGCCTGTGCACAGCTTGTTCTGTCAGCTGGTACTAAACTCCCACTACTTGTTTTTTTACCTTCTTTCTTTTCCTTTCCTTTCCTTTCCTTTCACTTAAATGAGATCAATGGCAACATATTTAGCTACTGTCTGTTGTTCACTTCTGGATTGTTCAATATTTTGTAAAAATGGAATACACTTTTATGACTGTGTTTGGTCCTAATGTCTGGATTAGTTCAATCCTCAAAAGTCTTGGAGCTCTTGCATTGGTTTGAGTTCTGGCCTGGATTTTCTTCATGGAGTTTTCATGTTCTCACTGTGCATGCATGGGTTTTCTCTGGGTACTTTGGCATCCTCATACGTTCCAAAAACATCATGGAACTGTGATGGACCAACTTTGTTAACATTTGTGCTCAGACTATGACATACAACTGTCACCTTTACAGCTTCAATTACAATTTTATATAATAATCAGCAGCGATAAAATACTTTTGTCATCTTGCATCTTTTTAATTAGTCTTCAGTTGTAATTTTCTATTGCATAAAAATTGGAAAGAAAAAGCTACAAAACTTTATTCAACTTCTTACTTAAAAGTGATCTGATGAGTACTATTTGCTTTTACTTTTAGATCATTTTGTTTAAAAAATGAAAATTATTTCAACTTGCGCATAAAAGAAAAGGTATTTTCCATCCATTGTTTCTACCCACTTGTCCTTTCAGGGGAAGGGGGTGCCTATCTCCATCGCTCATTGGGCGACAGGCAGGGTCCACCCTGGACAGGTTGCTAGTCCATCACAGGGCAACACAGAGACAAACAGGACCAACAATCATGCACACACACTTCAGGGCACTTTTAGAGAGACCAATTAACCTAACAGTCATGTTTTTGGACTGTGGCAGGAAGCCAAAGCACCTGGAAAGAACCCACATATGAACGGGGAGAGCATGCAAACTCAGAAAGACCCCTGGCCAGGATATGAACCCAGGACCTTTTCACTGCAAGGCAGCAGTGTTACCAGCTGTGCCACTGTGCAACCAATTATCAAAACCTAAACATGGTATTAATTAGGGATGCTCTGAAAAAAAAAAAAAATCTTGTTTTCGCACTTATGTGTCATGTGTGCTGCAGAAATTAAGGTCACGACTAACCGACAGATAAATGCTATGAAACACTAGACAACAATGGCAAATTTCATTCACCGATTATTCTTATTGCTGATGCTAATGTGGTCATTTCTGTATTTGCATGGATAACTTATATTGTGACACACTAAATCACCTCATCCACACAGCTTTATTTTCAGTGGTTAAATAAACCTGAAGTTAAACCAAATCACTGTATTTTTATTTGGAGTTATAATATTTGTTCGTCGTAATGAGGCCCCAACAGCCTCATGGCTCCCTATTTTTGTCCTTAATCATTATTCTGTCCATTCCGCTGACCCATCTGTCTCTACCAGACGCTCCCACCACTCCCTCTCTCTTCTCCTCCCTCCCCCCATCACATCGACCCCTTTTGTTCGCATCTATTGAGCGGCTGTGGGGGAGGCAGGAAGGCTCCGGTCAGCTGTTTCCTCCATATGTGTGTGTGTGTGTGTGTGTTTGTCTGGGCAGTGTGGGAATGTGTGTGAGAAAAAGTTGCAGACAAAGCTTAGTCCAGACTCAGAGAGTGCGTGCTAACCGGTGAGAGCTCACACCACGAGTTGGAGCATCTGCATAACATGTAGCTCCAAGTTTTCCAACAAACTTTTTGTTTTAGTTTCTTTTTTTATTTTGTTTTAGTTTGCTTTACTTTCCTCACTTCACCGTTGCCTTAACAACAAACCCTTGGGATCTAATCAGTGGACTGTTTCTGAGAACGTCTTGGTCTGAGCAGCTTGTTGCATGAAGAGACTATGCAACCATCATCAGGGAGTCACAGCCATGAAAACTGTGTTCAGATACAGCACTGTGGTGAGTTTCATGTCAGTTAGTCAGCTTTTATGGCATGCAACTCTGATTTTTTTTAAATCAAGCATTAGTAGAGATCGTTTGCCTCATCTTCTGCTTTTATTTGTTGCTGTGGTTTTCCAACCCTTGTGGAACTTTTAGTTTATCTCAGAAACCAAATGGGAAATCATTCCTGGCTAGAATCAGCATTCTCAGCTTCAGATTGCTAAATAAGACAGAATTTACCTAAGGAAAATTATTTTGGAATACTTTGAAAGAAACACATATCATTTTTTGATTTTATTATATATATATATATATATATATATATATATATATATATATATATATATATATATATATATATATATATAGATATATATATAAATCACACATAAAAACACTTTGCAGCTCTTCTGCAGTGGATTGGAAGAGTCTGTGGAAGTGTCTAGCTCAAAGATCAACAGCATCGGTTATATTTGTGACCGTTAGGTTCTACATGTTTATTTTGTGATTATTTGTTTAAGTTGTTATTCTTAGTGTTGTGCTTAAATTGGTCAGGATTTATATTATTAATATGATTACATTTTTCTATGAAACATTTTAAATTACTTACACAAAATACTAAACCCCAGTTCCTCCAGTCTCAGAATGCCATTCTTCTACCTTCTAGAAAATAAACCTAAACTTTTGTTATTAGGAAGTTGTGAGGGATTTATGCAGTTGGACAGCTCTAAAGTTTGGTAAGCTTGTTAGAAGGACCTATGTTTGGAAAATGAAAATGTGTTTTGGTGAACAAGAATGAAAAAGGTTCACTATTAGACATTTTTAGTAAGTTTCCATTTATTTAATAAAGCACAGGTATTTCAAGCCCCTTTTACTGAAAAACCCAACAGACCAGATTGATCAGCCATGGTTATATCTGCTTACTATCAGAAAACTTTAAAGCTTTTATTTTGAAAAGGTTGGCTACTCACAACAGGGTCACTTTTTACATTCACTATGTGAGGTTCGCTTCAATGGGGAATACTTGAATTCATAAAATTGCGGCAATACCGTCACCTGACTTTCTCTTTTGATGCCATGTGACGGTTAGCTGGTCCAGACGGACACAGAGCTCTGAGAACTGGTGTGAGCTGTCTGGAAACCAGTCTGCAGCCTGGTCTCTCTCTCTCTCTGTGTGTGTGTGTGTGTGTGTGTGTGTGTGTATGGAGTCTGGCTGCAGGTTACTTTATGTACCACTTTCTGATTTGCCTCTGACCCCTGCTTGCTCCCTGTAAAAAAAAGTGTGTGTGAAAATTGCTCGGTGTGGGTGCATGTGTGTTTGTGCGTGCGTGCGTGCGTGCGTGTGATGGGGGTGGCAGAGGCATGAGCAGCGGGGAGTTCGAGCAGATTGTCTCTAAACAAAGCTAGCTCTGTCTGTCTGATGTTGTCTGGCTTTGTGTGTGCGCGTTTGTGTGTGGGGGGGTGTGTGTATGATATCCTGACCCTCTTCATGTCTGAAAAATGTTTCTCTCCCCCATAACAGAAAAAAACCCTGACCTTGCTTTTGTAATTATGTTTCATAATTTGGATTTATTCCATCTTTAGTCACAATGGAAACTATATGTCTAAGTTTTTGCTTTATTATTTTTCATACCCAAGAATGTCAAATTTCTCTTATGTTTTTATATTAAAAACAATTATTGTCATAGGCATGTGAAAGCAGCTTCTTCTTCTGTACACAAGCTTTTCCCTCTTTTAAAAACCCGAATTCTTAAATTTAAGATTTAAGATTTAAGTTGGTGTATTAATAAGGTTGTTGTACTTTAAAGTTGCTGTTTTGTTATTTTTTTATTCACACAAGAGATGATCCTAAATTTGTCTTCCAGTTTCCCTTAAATTGGAAAGCACTACTAAAAGATCTTCCTTGAGAAAACTGAACTCCTTTCTGCTTGAAGGTCCCTGATTTTTCTGTTGTTAGTCTTAGAAGATTAAAGTATAATTAAATATATTTCAATGTTTTTCTTAATCTTAATAATTCTAAACACTTCGGTATGTGGAGTGTAACAATTTTGCACTCAGGTGTTATTTGACTTTATTCACAATTCAGACCAGTGAAAAAATGAAAATATTTGCTCATTTTGTGGTTTTATTATCTGCTGCTGTTTTTCTTCTTAATATTCTTTTTTATATTTGTGCTCTCTGTCAGGCTTTTTTGCCTGATGTTTGTTATTCTGGGGTTTTGCTGTAAATGTTGTATTTATAACAGGTAACATTAATTATATACCAGCACTTTAGGACTCCCTTGCTGCATTTATGCATCTATATAGACTGTTTTAGTTGTAAATCATCTAATGGAGGAAATTGAAAATAATGTCCAAAGTAATGCAAAATAGGTTTATTCCCACAAAGCAACTAGGTGAAGTCTGACTCTCAGCCCAAGCTTTGCAACCTACACACCACAGGCCTTTGTTAATAATCAGAAGTTTTCAAGGTGACAAAGTCCTGATGACATAACTGGACAGACTTGTGGCATTTCCTATGCATGTAGAGAATGTTATAATCTGTATTTAATACTTGATTTTTACTTGGTTAAGGTCATATACTGACCTTAGTGTTTGTGTTTGTGCTGTTGCAGCCCAGCTGGAGTTCGTCCAGATCTTGGTGATCGTGGTGTTCATGATGGTCATGGTGGTGGTCATCACCTGCCTGCTGAACCACTACCGCCTATCAGCACGCTCCCTGCTGTCCAGGCACTCCCCCGCCCGCAGGAGGCACCTGCCGCTGGCCAATGTAAGTCAGAATTTCCATCTGAAATTTGGGAGAACAAAGGCATGGATAGTTGCTTTTATTTTAGACAGAAAAGCAGCTGTTATCAACTGTTGAGAGTAACGTAAGCCATCATATTTATGATTTCATGTGTAATAGTTATCTATAACATTTGTTTTTAATATTTTGATTTCATGCAATTTAGAGTATTTAATTGCTCAAAGCTTGCTAAGAGTAGTTTTAGAACATCCATCTGTTGTCCTTGTAGGGTCATGGGGAGCAAAAGGTGGAATAAACCCTGGACACACACAGGCACACAACCGTGCACACACACACTCATAGCTAAAGGCAATTTAGAGTATTCAATTGACCTAACAGTCATGTTTTGTGACTGTGGGAGGAAGCCGGAGTACCTGGAGAGTATCCAGGCGTGCAAGGAGAGAACATGCAAACTCTGTGCAGAAAGACCCCATGCCATGAAGACAACAGTATTACCAACTGAGCCAACATGCAGCCCCTAGTTTCAGAACAGATCCACCTTAACAAGATGGGTGATAAGTGGTGCCTCCTTTTGATTGGCCATCTGTTTCGCCATAGGAAATATTTTCAAACAGCCAGATTTGTTTTTTCTAGCAAGCATGGGAAAGCGTAGCAGCCTTCCTTTTGTCAGCTGGCTGACAGTGTTCCGACTCTGGTCACTTGGACACCTTCGTTGGGATTTCAATAAAAGAACTTTTAACCACCTGGCATTTTAGCAGTTTAGAAACTTCCACTTACATTGATACCAAAAATATCGATCAGCTGCATCCAGATGTAAATTTTCCACTCTGCTTTCTAACCTGTGGATCCCATGTTCTGATATTTCTGTAACGTAAAAGTAACATTGCACATTCAACAGCAAAATTGGGAAATTACTAAAGAGATTCTGAAATGACAGTCAAACTTCACTTGCGAAGGTGTCATTTTATGTTATAATTTCTGAGCTATTGCCATAGCTTTCTGTTGCAAAAAGCTAAGAAAATAAGTGGTGGTTTGAGTGGATTAGGCACTGAGAAGACTGCCCCTATTGAAAGACAGAATGGGAAGAAAGACAGAGTTTCAGGCATGCTGACAGACAGCATGCAATTCCAGTGATTAAACACTGCTGCAGGCTAATGCTAGCGCACTGACTCATTTCTTCGTTAAGGGCCTCTGTGTCTCACAGCATCTATTCTGAGGTACACATCCACTGAGATACACCTGAGGCTTCCTCAAACATATGACTTCACTCATGCTTCCTGAGTCATTATGTGTGTGTTTGTGGCTCCAGTTGGGAAGCAAGATATGATTAAGGAGTGGAGGATAAACGTCAGTACAGACACACATAACGGCTTTGTGAAGAGCTCGGGGGAGTGACAGTGTCCTAGTTAATTTGGATTAGCATTCAGACACACTGACACACATCCAAGCAGACAAGCAGATAGAAATTCTCCGAAAGAAAGGAAATTAAAAAGAACAGGGAAAGTCAGGGAGAGGTGCTGAGACACCGTTGATCTTCCAAAAACAGTTAAAATGTCTGTTTTAGTTGGGCAATTTCCTTTTAACACAAAGCTGTAGAAGTTACTCAACCATAGAGGTCAAGGTGAGATTCTGAGTAAAAAGCAGGGCTAAGGATGAAGATGTATAAAAAGGACTTTAAAAGCACCATGGAGGGGAGCTCAGTTTAAACACCAGCAGAGCCCTCTAGTGGGGAAACACTTAATCATGCAGGGAAAAAAAATAATTTAAAAGACTGGAAATGTTCCTAAAACTATTAACATACCAGCAACAATAAAATTTAAAAAAACTTGAATGAGTTGGTGTAATCGGATCAGTTTCCTGATTCGAATTGCCTGAATGATACACCATACAGAGTATCAGTATTCACTGTACTTTAGATTCTCATGTTTTCTCATTTGCTCTGTTGAAATCAGTTTTACTAAAAAATATAGAACAAATGGACAGTAAAGTTCTCTCTTCTTTCTTTAATTATCTGGTTTTAGATATAAAGATATCAAGACAAACATACATAGTTTAATTTTTGACTGGTCTTTTGTGGTTTATGAATTTTATCCTTGACATCTTGTCAGTTTTTCACTGTTGTAGTTTCTAATTGGACATTGATAATTACTTATAAATAAATAAGAATGATAGGAATTTTGTTATTTAATGCATGAATCAGTAAATGTATACCTGTTCTGGGGTTTTTTCATTTTGTTTAATTTAAACCTGTTTTATTTTATTCAAGGTATTTTATTGCCCTTTTATATTTTAGTTCACTTTAATTTTTATTTTTTCATTTATAATTGCAGTTGTAAATTTGTATTTATCAAATCCATGAACTTAAAAATAACTGTTTATTTATTTTTACCTTTCAATTACTGATCTTCATTATGAACATTTCATTTTAGCTTTTTAAAACATTTAAAAATTCCTGAAGTGGTGAAAGATCCATTGATTTTAGTTCTTTATGGTATGTGGGCTTTTTTTCCCTTGTGTTTGTAAAATAGTATGTGCCGTATTCAGTTATGCATTCATAAGGCGGATAGAAGGATGAATCTGACAGATGTATGATGTTTTTTTCTGGTTTTCTGTTGCAGGAGGGAAGCCTGTGGTCCTCTGAGAGCACTGGGACCAGCAGTGGTTTGAATGAGGTAACTTCTGTTTGGAATAAGCTGTGTTCTTTTCTGGTTTAAAGCAACTAAAGATCTTCAGCGGTGACCCAGCATTATTTTTATGTCTTATGTCGCACAGCACCAGGTGTATAACCCACGTCCCCCGGACAGAGCAGTCATGTCCTACCTGCAGCGAGACCCACAGCACAACCAGCCTCAGCCTCTGCTTCAATCACAGCGCTTCCAGCAGACGTATGCCCCGAGTCGCTTCCAGCCAACGTACCCCTACCTGCCCCAGAGCCTCATCGATCTCCCCCCCACCATCTCCCTCTCAGATGGCGAGGAACCACCTCCATACCAGGGTCCGTGCACTCTGCAGCTGAGAGACCCTGAACAACAGATGGAGCTGAACCGTGAGTCGGTTCGACCTCCACCCAACCGAACAGTGTTTGACTCCCACGCCCTGGACCCATCCAGCTCCTGCCTGCAAGCCAGGTAAAAACCTGCTGTCATTTATTAGCTTGGGGAGCTCTGCCTCATTCACATATAACCAAAATCATTTGCTTTTAAAATGTTGCCAAGAAAGGGAACTTTCTGTTTGTGCTTTCTCCCAGAAGTGTAACTATTGATTAAAGAAAAACTCCAGTAAGCAGATGCATTTTCAGTCAGATCACGCAGAAATCTGGGGTTTAGTTCTGGGCCTCAGAACCTTTGCTACATGTGCTATCCCCCTCTCTCTTTCTCTGCCTCTTTTGTGCCTGAACACTGTAAATAAAGCTCACTGGTGCCACAAGTTCTAAATCAGAATCGGCAGGTCAGATTGCAGAAAAAGAAAACCAAAAATCAGAGTATGACAAAAAGTTATTTTTATTACTTTTCAATCTGCTGTATAAGTAGGGCCCATGTTTTATTGTTCCTTTGTTGCTCCCATCATTCTCATTCCTCCTCCATCTTCTGTTTCTAGGCTGCAGGCCCCTCCCCCAAGTGTCCATTCGGGTATCAGTGTGTTGGAGGCCCAAGAGGCTTTGTCCCGGCAGCAGAAACAGAACTCTCGAATCGAAGGAACTCCCCCAACCTACAGCGAGGCTATCGGGCACTTTTACCACCCAGCAACTCTGACCTCCAACCAGAGCCATCGGACTGTATCGTCCTTGCAGGCAGCCCCGTCCTCTCTCATACATGGTCTACTCAGACCTCTGCCTAAGCAGCAAGGAAGTGTGGAAAACAGGAACACAAGGAACATGAAGGAGAAATCCCAGAAGCCTGAACAGGTGTGACTGGACTACTTTCTCTTCATTCCAGCTTAAAAAAAACCCAAAATCCATCAGCTCACCATTTGGGTAATCATCCGTAAACAACGAGGAATGATGACATGAACGGTAACATCCGATGTGAATGGTTAAACAGCTGATGTGAGGTCGAACTCAGTCCGACAAATGGTTTGAAGGCTGAGAAGCAGCATGTGCCTCTCATTGGGTGAGAGCATCGCAGTTCCAGGAGAACATCTGGTTCTCCTTGTTTTCCACTTCATGTATGGCGAGCACTTCAGATGAACATGGGATGATAGAGAAGAAGGACATGAAGTGGAAAAGATGAAGGTGGATAGACGCCTCCTTAAATTCCTCGTCTCTCCTGTATCTGATGGATCTTTGTTATAAATATTTACTTGTTCTGTTTGTTTCTATAGAACGTATCATTTCCAAGCCTGCAAAACACTTCAATCGTCTTGGTTCTTGCAGGATTTGCTTAGTTTTCTTGTGATAATCCTCTGTTGCTGCTTTGAGTCCTTAAATGTTCGCTTTTTTTTCCCAACTTCAAAGTTTGCAGCAGCTCCTGCACTGAGCTTTGGCTTTATTAATGGGGCATGATAGCACATTTGACTATATTTCCAGATTAGATTTAGTTAGCGTAATTGTAAACTAGCTCAGCAGGTGTAGCACAGTGCTAAATGTCCTAAAGCTAGAAGCTCTGCCTTATAATGACCAACTCCTGCAGGAGATCTTACAGATCCTTGTTCCAATTTGACGTCTTCTGAAGAGGGTTTGCACAAAGTTCGACTGTTTGCTGCAGAAGGAGAATCTGCAGTGTGATTGCTAAGAGAGAAGGTTGAGAGGTAGGGGTATCTTTTTAAAACTTGATGCATTCTTTGTTTTATTTGTTGTCTAGTTTTAGAAAAAGAGACGTGAGAAACACGTCAGGGTGCCAACATTCACCTTGAACATTTTGAAACGTACATGTTGACTTGTATATTCGTTACATATGGAGTATATATACACGCATGTATGAACGAGAGTGGAAAAGCACGAATTTAGAGTTATTTATATAATTGCTGAAAAGCATTGCACTATTTTTTAAGTATGCGCAGATGGAACATTTGAGAGGGACTTTTATTGTGAAGGAGTTCTGTCTTTTGGGGTTTAAAAAGAAAATGGAAATGATTTACCAGAGTGTGTGAGCAGCACAGTGCACAGCAGCTACTATCAGTTGATGGGAAGGTTCTGACTTTGGTCCAAAGGACTCAGACAATCCATTTCTGTACCATAGATGAAAGAAAAAAAAAAAAATCTCCAGTTTATGCAAATGTCTGAGTCTGGCGAACCAACCAAAAGTCAGCAGCCCCCCTGTGGGTCCAATCAGAAACCCCATAACTCTCTCTGTCTCTCTCTTTCTCATCCCTGTCGGCCGAATCATTAGCAATCCCAAAGCTGGCTGTTACTACCTCGACCAAACAAGTGAAGCACATACGTTTCCTCAACCTAATCAGACTGTAACATTTAACAAGCGTCTGAGCTAATCAAGACAATGTGTAACAGTAGAAAGGAGTAGAATAGAATGTTGTAGAATTAGGTTTTTTTTTTTAAAAATCCTGCTTGGGTATTTTATTTGAATGTCAGTTTTATGTTCATTAGGCGAGAAGAGAGAGACACCTAATGTCCTCATTGTGGAGCATTACTCAGGAAGAAAGCCTGTTGCCCAACAGGTCCCTAAATATCTGATATGCTGACTCTGCACAGTGGTGGCCTCTTATGCACACAATAACACCAACATTTCTTTTAACCACCTCTCAACATACGTTTTGTTCACTCTGGTAAGTTTCTCCTTTTGCGGGCATCTCTGAGCACTTTATTGCAGCAGGAAAGAGACAACAATCCTGAGTCCGCCAGCGTCAGCCTCAGCTTACGGACACAACATAAAACTAAAAAAACAAAAACCTTTACCTGTATTGATGAGGTTCTTCAAAGTTTAGACCTGCTCTTTTGAAGAATGCAAATCTGTTTTTGTTCCAAAATACAACTTCATAATTTATAAATCAGATCTGTTGTGTTTCACTAAATAAAGCTCTGTTATATAGCAGGGTGGACCAGGAATGTAACCCGACATTTGTTGGATATTGTTGGCAGTACACACAGTTCTTACACTACCAGTGTCTTGGTATGTTGATTCTGTTGAAGTTCTTAAGCAAAGTCTTTTTTTTTTTTTTTTTTTTTTTTTTTTAAACACAAGATGGGTTGTTGAAACTAGACACACTGAAGTGTTGACAAGTGACACGAGTGTTAATAGCAACTCATCCTGTGTCAGCTCTTTACAAGTGTAGAAATAGAAACCCATCACCAGTCTGTAAAGACGATGTTCTAACGTATAGATGCCACCAGTTGAGCCAGGGCAACGCCTTGTGTTGTCCACCCTTTATGCAATTCATCAGCCTGAACCAAATTGATGCATGAGCCTCTGAAGCTCATTTAGATGGATGAATCAGATGTCTTCAAACTGAGGTTCTTTTAAAACATCATGAGCAGTTAATAGTTCAAGTACAGTAGGTAACTTTCTTACAGATTAGCATATGGCATGTTACTTTGGTCATGAGTGTAAAAAACAACAACAAAACAATTTTTTTGTGAAACAGTGTTTGCATGAAGGAGGAAGTCCACTTTGGTCTTGGCTCTGCCCAGACCAGCCAAAGCTGTATTCATATAAAGGGAAAATGCAAAGAGAGTTTCCTACTGTAGGTTATTAACTGCTCATAGCCTTTCAACAGATGTTTCTTAAAATAGCTGAAAAATCCCTTTAAGTCTGCTATGTGAGAAAAGACTCAAAGAACAGATTTTATAACCTTAAGGGATAAAACTTTAATCCAAAAACAAGCCTGTTCTCCTCAACAAAAAAGTTGTGATTTTCTAAATATAAAAGACTCTTCTAGTAGTTCTAGTATTATTAGCCAATAATTCTGACTTCCAGCTGTTTTTTTAATCTCAACAAAGCATTTAGAAACAAGACATCCTGATCAGAAACAAACTTGTTTTTGAATAATGGAAGAAATCCAAAATATCCTCCTTAGTTGTGCTATGCTGACAAAATTACCTAAACTAAAACTGACTAGGGTAAGTTTTTAGAATACAAACCAAAGTAAAATGTTTTTCACATATATTTTCATTACACAATCAAAGTCAAACACCTAAAGAAGGATAAAAAAAAATCATGATACAGAGGGAACTAAATCCTTCAACAAAATTACTGAAGAATTATATTTGGATGATATGAATCATTTTAGACCATTAAATCAGACTCTGGAGATAAGGAGGTTTGTAATGGGTGAGAAAAGATTTGAAAAAAGCTCTGATCAGGGTGATGGGGGAAAAAAACTCCTACTGCTAAGAAAACAAATAATAATAATCGTAAATATGTACAACCCAATGTATTACAAACTAAAGGGATCAACTTTAAAAAAACCTGCACTGGCTGACAATACCCCGAGAGACAGGAGGAGGAAAAAGGAAACTCACATGTATCAAACATTTATATGCAGGCAAAATCATTTTATATGCACTGCAAACACTCGACACATTCTTCTTTTTTTAATGCTTTAAGCCAGTTTGAGAGTTCTTAAGTGAGTTAGTCTGTATAAAAGCAACTGAAAAGTGCGTGGGTGTGTATTTGTGTGCAGTAAATGTGCAGCGACGTGGCCTGGGAAAGACCTCCAGCTGTCTAGACAAAAACCAAACACACACAACCGCGCACACGCAGCAGTCTAAATAAACTAGAGCCAGACACACTTTCATTCATCTCGTACCCCCATCCCCCCTTCCCATTGTGGACCACACAAGGTACAGCAAAAACATTTATCTCACACACACCTGGTCTTCCTCCAGAGTGGCCTCCATCCTCCTCCTGTCTCAATGAGCTCTTCCTGTTCCCAAGAGATGCCTGCTGTCCAATGACAGAGCTCCTTTCCAAGAAGGCCCCCTCTGCCATTGGCTGACCAAGTTTTGGTCTCCGTGGAAATGTTCGTCGTTTGTTATTGTTGCTATGTCGTACGTAAGTGTGCCTGCCTGTGCTGAGACGGGCTAAATGTGAGCGGCCTGTGTGGGCTGTCAATCATCCCCAGCCGCGCTGTCTCAGACTATGATGATGATGATGATGATGTTTGGATGGTGGTGATGAGACTGATGAAGATTGATGGTTTCGATAGTGATGCCTCAGAAGATTGTTGCAATACAACTACTTTTTGCCTTTTTGATTAGTGATATTTTAACGTAGTGTGTTAAATGTAAGATTTTGTTTTTAATTATTGTTATTGTTGTTGTTTATCACTTTAGAAAAAAAGAAAGGATTTCACTTTATTTCACTGTTCACACAGAAAACTGTTTGCATTTGTAAACTTTGAGAGTGTAAAACTACCTAAACATGCAAAAGCTGCAAACAGTAAGACAGAAGAGGAAATCCATAACATGTGCTTCTGTGTTTAAGTGCCCTTTTCCGTTGAAGGTATTGTTGTGAGTTTGCCTGTTGCTCAACAGCAAATCTGTGCTTTTATATGTTTATTTTTGGCATAAAGAGTTTTAGTCTTTCCCTTCCTTCTTATCTTAAGCATTATCAAGTCTGTTTTTTCTGATCATCTCCAAACTCTACATGTGTGCCTTCTGATGTCCAGTGTTACATTACTGTTGCCTTTTAACATGTAACTGAACACAGCCTGGAACATTGAATAACCCTGGCTGTGATGTAAGGAAGCCCTGCAGAAAAAGGGAGGGAACATGTTAAAATTTATTAAGAAAACGCTATTTTCATAACAGAGCAGCAAAATCAGAAGCTGTATTCTGAATTATTTAGACTCCATTTTTCTTCACTTGATAATTTAAGACATTAACCCAGAAACAAGCTGTTCTGGAAGCACTTATGTGTCATTAATGCAAGGCGACTGGAGAAAGTTAAGTTCCCCCGCAAACCCCCTTTCTTGTGTTTCCTCTCATGCTACAGTGTTGTGTGCTTCACTACTCATTGAATCAGCGCTGCACTGGCGCCTCTTCCTCTGACAATGTTGTGGAAAACAAAATGTGTGATAACACTCTCTTTATGTTGCAGTATGTGATGTGTTCATATTTAAATAAACCTTTGTATTCTGACTGTCCTGCAACGCTTGCGACTGTTGTACAAGTCTTCCACCTGTTGTGGAGTTTAATCCTGAGGACACATTAATGATGTAAGTTGTACAGTGGGATGAGTTTGTTCTGCTCAGAGTTCCTGATCCATACGTATGAGAAAAGTCAAATTAAATGTAAAAACATGAATTATGGTCATCTTTTCAGCAATGAACAGAATCTTTAAACTCATCCAGGACAGAACAGGTTGTAAAGTCTGATTTAGGATCCAATGAGCTGACATTGCAGGAAAGTTTTGGGGGTTAAACTCAAGACAGTTTTCTCTCACAGCATGGGTAACACACTTATATAAAGATCTATTTTATTCTCAATAATACCTGCTTATTTGTGTATTAAAACAGTTCCTTTTAACTTATGTTCACATTAACAGGTTTATGTTATATTCCTTGCAAAAAGAACTCAATACTTCATTGTTGGCGTTACAGAACTACACATTTCAGTTAGCCTTTGAATTAACAAAAGTACAAATAAAAAAGTTTTATAAATATACGTGACCTGTCTTATTTATTTCTCTGTGGGGTTCAAAAAAGTGGTAAACTTTTAATTATACAAAACACAGCAACAAAACCAAATATAAAATCCATCATTCCAACCCTTTATTCCTGTCCAGGGTCACATGGGTGCTGAAAGGGGTACACACTGGGCAGCTCACTGGCCTTTATTAAGACAGAACCATGCACACACAGTCACTTCTTAATGACCATTTAACCCAACATGCATATATTTAGACTGAGAAAGGACAGCGGGTTGTGAGAAAACAAGCACGTGCAGAAGAAGATGAACAGAAATCCCCCAGCTGGGATCAGAGGAGTAGGAGTAGCACTACTTCAACATATTTTTACTCAAGTAAAAGTAAGAAGTATCCATCCAAGAAATTACTCAAGTAAGAGTAAAAAAGTGTTTGGTAAAAAGGCTGATGAAGTAGTGAGTAACTGATCAGAAGATCTGATTTAATATTTAAAAATAATGTCATCAGACAGACATAAAGTATAAAGTTATGTACAAAGTTTGGTATTGTAAAGAAAAAACCTGGAAAAAAGTAATATAAATTAGTAATATTACAAAATAACAAATTGAGGCAGAAGAGTAGTCGTAGTAGGTAATGTATATGTATGTTAGAACAGGGTAAAGTACTTCCACTGACAATACATAGTATTTACTGTATCTTTTTCACTTTTAAATTTCTCAGCAGGCTCTGCAGAGTAAAAACTAACATCAGAACAACAAAGCTTGTGTTCAAACAGGAGGTCTCACTTCAACATAAACTGTGGCTTTGCGTCTGTATCTGGGGCATTTTTGGTTAAAACATGTTTGTTCTGAAATTGTATTCAATTAAGAGTAGTGGTACTTCATAGTAATATTACTCAAGTAAAAGAAAAAAGTACGGTGTAGTAAAACTACTCCTAAACATATGTTTTTTCAAAATAAAGTTGTTTAAGTAAATGTAACTGAGTCAAAGTAATTAGTTAATACCCATCTCTGGTTGGGATGTGAGAGTAACACCTTCCTTTAGGGCTAACCACTGAACAAAGGGGTTCAACCCATCCATCTATCGCCTAAACCCACTTAATCTCCTGCAGTCAATGCCAAAGAGGTGGAGTACACTCTTGACAGATTACAAGTCCATCCACAAAGCAGCATGGAAACACATATGGGATGGCACCTATGCAAACACGTACACTCATATCCAATTGACAGTAACCATTTAAACTAATATGCATGATTTGGGGCTATGGGGTAGAGTCAGAGTACATGGAGAAAACCAGTGCATGCATAGGGAGAACATAGAGGCCATCCGGTATAAAAATATACAATCTTTGACAGCAAGAAACAGACTTTCTGACTGTGATAATAGATTTGATGTTTTTTGGACACACACACACACACACACACACACACACACACACACACACACACACACACACACACACACACATACATAAGTCATGTCACATACCTTCAGTTTTGATTTGCAAAACTTAAGGCCCAAATGTCTGTCTTCAAAATAACTGATTGATTTTTTTCCAGTGTCCACTAGATGGTGCACTTCAATTTGTTTTACAGGAAATTTTTATTCACATTGTAGGATGCAGCGGCAGTAAAGCCATCGGCTTTAAGACACAAACAAATAAAATGATTGCATTGAGTCCTCTCTTCAGCTGTCATCCAGTGCTGCAGAAGCATATTAATCACCCATTTATTTAAGTCAAGTGTGTGGAGTCAGGAAAACACCCAAAGCTTGCAGGATAGTGAGTTCTGAGGTGCATGATTGAAAACCTCTGTATTTTAGAGCATGTAGAGATAATATCATAAAAGAATTTCAGCCAAAGACTGAAATAGTGTTCTGAATTTCTCAGATATCAAGAGCTTTTTTTTTTTTTTTTTTTTTTTTTTTTTCAAAGATTATTACTTTTAGATCACTAGATATCTCTAAGGTCTAAACTGTGTTTCTTAACCCTAGTCCTCAGAGCCCGCTGTCCTTCATCTTTTAGATACAACTGTACTCCTGCACACCTGATTACAGTGCTTACATTACCTCCTAAGCATGCCATTAATTGCTGCTGAAACCTATTAATCATTCATTTATTTCAATCCGGTATGTGGCAGCAGACAAACACCTAAAACATGCAGGACAGTGGGTCTTGGGGACCAGCATTCCTAAACACCAGTTGCTAATATTGAACATGTAGTGGTACACTAGCTCCCTCTAGTGATATTTAAAAATAATGTTAACTTTATACAATTAATGCCTTGTCTAATATTTACCATTTAGACAATACAACAAAATGTCCAGATAAACAGGTGCATCATGAAATTCAGTAACAATTCTACTAATTTTTGATAGCTAAATAGCTAACTAGCCAGATAGATAGATAGATAGATAGATAGATAGATAGATAGATAGATAGATAGATAGATAGATAGATAGATAGATAGATAGATAGATAGATAGATAGATAGATAGAAACTTTGTCATCTTATGCACAAGGCAATACAATGAAATTTTGTTGGCAGCAGTATGTCAGACAACAAAATACAATGCAAAATTGCTCAAAGTTTAAAAGTTTGCAGTTGAATAAGCAGACATAGTTAAAAAGCAAATATAAATTCATCTAAAATCAATGAATTTGTATGCATTTTTTCATGTATGAATGCAAAAATTCATTGGTGTTAATTATTTCAAAATTACCTTCAAGTCAAGAGACTCAGGAGTGCTCAATTACTGTTTCTCACTCACTTGCACTTTAAAAAAATCAGAACTTCTATCTTGAATTTCCTATATGGGCTCAAATTTTATAAAAACTTTTTTTTCATGTCATAATTGTATCTGGGAAGTTAATTACGTTCTGAGATATTTCATAGATAAAAGTAAAAGCAAGAGAACCACTGTGGTGGTCCATTTGTTCCATTTGACCTTAGATTTTCTGTTTGCTGTAGCTTCAATATAGATTTTTTTTCTGCTTCAAGTAAAATGAACTCAAGTTTTTTCTAAAATGTACTTTAGCCATGTTTATTAGAACTTACCCTTTTACTTTACTTTACTTTACTTACCCTTTTACCTTTTTTTTTTTTGATTGTGACTTTTACAGAGTAACAGCATCTGATTTGTTTTACTGGTTTATTACCCTATATGGCTATGGGGTAGATAAAGAACAGTAATGTTTTATCATAGTCAAAATTATGGTAGGTCAAATATGGGCTTATGTCCTAAGATGAAACCATAATTGCAAACTCTGTTAGCTTAAGAGTGGAAAGTAAAGATAACTGAGAATCCAATCAGAAAACATATAAAGATACAGTGGTTTCCGCTAAATGATCAGGTAATGTGAAATACTGATATCGGCTGCAAGTCTCAGTGTTTTCTCAGCTGGTCTGCAGCTCTCAGAAACGGCTGTCTCAAACTGACAACCTGCAGCAGGAATGTGTAGATGTACAAACTCTATCAACTGCTTTTAATTTGAACTTGAAGCTTGATGTTACTGATCAATGCTGTTTAAACAGAAAGTGACAAGTTTTCTTGATCACTTCTTTGTAAATTAAGATCCATTTCTCCACTTAAAATCGTGCAAACTAAACCCTGAATAAATAGCAAAATCCTATATTTTATGGTTTTTTTTTTTAAGACAATCACTAGTGCAAGTACAAGTACAATCAGTGAAGGTATCTGCCTGAGTTACACAACTTCTTTTGAAACTTGAACTCAAGAGTTACTTAAAACATTTTTTTTTAAGATTTTCTTGCACAAGTGGCCTTTATTCATTTGTAGCCTGGCAGGTAATAGAAGATGGGGAAAACATGCAATAAATGGCTTGGGTTGGGAGTTGAACCTGATGCAGCTGCATCAGGCCAAGCCAACTTTATTCATAAAGCACTTTAAAAACAGCAGGCACTAACCAAAGTGCTGAGCCATCAAAATAAATTAACAAAACATCAGAATTACAAATTAAATGAAATCCAAAATAACACTGAAGTAAAAGTAGCAACAAGAAAATACAACACAGACAGGAAGGAAATAACAACAGCATTAACATCTTATACTGGTTCAAACACCAAAGAGAAAAGGTCTTGATAGCAGATTTAAAAATAGCAAGTGAAGAAGCTTTTCTAGTTTGAAGTATCAACGCTTTCCATATTTTGTTGCAATGGCAAAAGTCTGAACTCCCCTGAGTGTCTGCAATGTTGCCTTTTAGAGGAATCTATCCCTCTACATGTCCAACATGGAGATGCTGGGGATGGGGAACTATGCACTGAAACACTGGCATCCAAAAGAAAGTTATAATCACCATCTAAGGTATTTTAGGACAGTGGAAGCTGGACTATTGGGAAAAACTCAAGAAACACATAAAAAAAAACATAAACACAACCTTTTGCATTTCTATAGTTTTAGATATGGAGACTTATCTGGATATTAGCAAATTCTAAAAGTAAGTAAATTAAATCTCAGATGAATTAAGATGAATCACATATAACGTGAATCACATGTTGTAGCCAGTTTCTGCATTCAGGTGTATTTTTTACCCCAGGATCTAACGACATCAAGAAACAGATTAGAGAAGCAACTGCTGCTCCTTAAGTTGAAATGGTTTTTGGACCATTTCTAAACAATTCTGAATCCAGCTGGGGCATGGGTTGGATGGGGGCAGGTTATCAAATCAACAGATCGAGAGTCTTTGCAGGTGAACAGGTCATCCGTGAAGTGCACTTTAGCAAAGCTCTAGACCTTTCAACTTCAGTATTGCAGATGTCAGTGGGTCAGTTTTGCTGCCACTGTGGGGTCATCTCTTTACATTTTTTAAGAGCAAGTAATTTATGTTTTTACTGTGTGGAAAATTATCCATAAACTATGTACTAATCTAAGTGGGCGTCCAATTAGGTTACCTTTAGGTCAACCATGCAATCAATGCTCATACAAATCATTAATGTTTCAGAAAAAAATTCAAGACATCAGCCTAGAAATGTTTCTGCACTTGTTTTTTTCTTAAGCTTTGGTGGTCTTTTTGAAATTGAGATCTTTGTTAGACTTTTAAATGAATTATTGTGCCCAAAAATTAACCTACAATAACCTGATAAATGACTGGGGCAGGACATATCTGCCACATACCGGTTTTGATTTTTAGTCAGTGTGTGTTTTCTGGCAGGTTCCTGATCATTTAGTAAATGATTCCAGATCCCAAATGGATCCAAGCCAGTTACTACGTAGATTCCACTGAACTTTGCGTTATAGTTTTCTCCTTTTGCCAAGTTTCTACGACAGCTCCTACTTCAAGGCATAACTTTCCTGCTGCACATTTGGCAGGCCGCTTTCTTACCACATACTATTTTGCTTGTTTTATTGAGAAATTTAAAGGTTTGAATAATTTACTTATATGTTATAAAGTGGAAATGATGAAATGAAAGATTGATCACTGACAATCATTCAAAAGTTTGTCAATGAATCATTTTACAAGCATTTACCTGTTTTTCCAGGAAAGACATTGCCAGGAGATTTTTTGTCAGGTGTGTCTCTTAAAGATGCACCAATAAATTATTTTACTTGGCCAAATATAGAAAAGAGATTCCTGCAGAAATTTTTGGTTAAAAAAAAAAAAAAAAAAAAAAAAAAAAAAGTCAAAGAATCATAGAACATTCCTGTTGAGCCTCAAAGACTGCTGTAAAGCTCAGAATTCAGGATGGGTTTGAAAATGGAAGGACTTTATTTTCACTTTGTGAACATTTTCTGGTCCACATTGTCGGCAGCATTTCACACAACACCTCAAAAATACCAAATAGGTGTTGATAATCTTGGGATTTCATAATATTAAATTAATAAAGAGAAATCCAGAGCATGGCTTTGTATTCTCCAAACAGCTGTCTTTTCTTTTGACAATGTTTACCATTTCTTTGTTTTTCACCACATGTGTAATAAGGTTTTAAAGTCACAGCAGAGAGACGGAGGTAGAAAAAGTGGGGAAAAAAATGTGGACTGTTATTGTTATGATCTTTAGGAGTTTGGCTTTGTGTTTTCCATAGTTCTAAGATTTTTTTGTTCCCAACTTTTGTTTTTCATACATATCCATTTTCAGCTCTTAATGGCAGTTTTTACTTTTATCTTAAAAACCTGTCTTGTTTATTTACTGTTTCACTGCTGCTTCTGTGTTTTTCTGCTACCTTTTTGGTTTGAGTTTTAATCATTTCTTATGCTGGATTGTGTCTCTGGTTTGTTTCTGATGTCTGTTTCCTTGTTTATAAGAATAAGAACACCTTTATTAGTCCCCCAGGGGGAAATTACATGTTTCCTACATTCCCTGTGTTTTCCATTTACCATTTGTCCCATTTCCTCAGTTTAATTTCAGTTACTTGCCTTCCCTCACAGGTGCACCCAGTTGCTAATCCACCACCTGCTCCTTGTTCAGTAATCACCTCTCCAGCTTTAATATCTCTCAGTCAGCTTATCCCACTATTGCCACCAGCCTCTTTCCTCATGTTACTCTTGCTACAACTAAAACTGGTTGTTTACACCTCCCTAAAATCAGGTCCTGCTCTTCACTACTACATGACAGTTTTAGTTTCCAACACAGGAACTGCCAATTAGTATCAATCAGAGATGTTACATTTATCTTTAAAAAAAAAAAAAAAAAAATTATTCAGTGAAAATATATTTTTGCACTTGGGCAACAGTTGCAGATGCATTTTAAAATTTCCATTTTATAAAACATGTGTGTTATACTTTGAACATGGTGGAATATCACCACCTGAAATCTGCTAGCATTTCTGAAATACCCAGGCAAGCACCAGTATTTTCAACTCCAGGCCTCGAGGGTCGGTGTCCTGCAACTTTTAAATGTGTTCCTGGTCTGACACACCTGAATCAAATGACTAACTTACCTCAGTATGCAGTCAAGTTCTCCAGAGCCCTGCTAATGACCTTGTTATTTGACTCAGGGGAGTTGAAGCAGAAACGTGTCCATAAAATTAAGTTGTAGGACACTGGGCCCTTGAGGCATGGAGTTGAAGACCCCTGATTTAGCAGATTATGACCACAGTAGGGAGTTTTTCTTAAAAAGGACAACCTTTTACCACCAGATGCATCAATACTGACTCAGTTTTAGGACAAATTAAAGGATTATTTTAGAAGAAATTTTGCTCAGTTGTTTAACCTGTTGACACTTTTCACTGAGGTGTTACCTTAACTTGTTTAAAGTTGTGCTTCAGTCAAGAACATTTTTGGTAGCATCTGCTGTTTTGTACCCTGTAACACAATCTTTTCTTTTTGTCCATGTAAGCTCAGATGAGTGAAGTCTTACTAAATGCATGCAACTTAAGGCTGTTCAACACTGCTTCTAGAAAAAAAGAATATTAATGGAAGGAGAAAAGGAAAAAAAATAAGAAGTCTCCCTCAAGCTGTGATTTGAATCAGATCTGCTAGTGAAGTGTGGATTTTTCTGGCAGCAGCTTCTCTATTCTCTACCATATATCCTGGAATTCCCTCTGAGCTTTGACCACTAACAGCCCACAGCCAAGAAGCGTCATTGCTGACATTTTACAGGAGGTGAGAGTCTAATCAGACCTCGGGGCTGTGTTACTATGTCAGCTCTATCAGCTCGCTGTGCAAATATTACGTTCACACACAGAGCTGATAAGGCTTCACCTTTGATGTTGCAGTCTGTCCTCCTTTCATTGCACAATCTCACATTGTCCCCTTCCTTCTATTCTCCCTTACTCAGCTGTCTGTAAACAGTGAAATACTAAACTATTGATTGTTTTTTGTATAAATTATGTGACACAAGACATGCACTATTTCTGCTAAGTAAACTATAGTATAGGCACTAATCTGTGTTTCAAGACCTTTTGACTTTACATTCAGTCTATCTCCAAAGAGCATTGATTCAACCTGTGAGTTAAAATCTGCTAAGATGAATTCTAAATGGCCTTTTGGTGTTTGGAAAGTTTGGGCTCTGTAAATGGATTGCTGCTTAAATGCAATCTGACTTGAAATTAGTTTAATAGCAACGTAAAATAATTAACTAAAATAATGTTTGTGTGTAGAGGAGCTTTCACAGCAGGAAGTATTACAACATTGAGTTTTTACAGACCATTCTGTTCAAGCAGAACAAAAGGAAAAGAAGCTATTAAACTTTCCATGTTTAATGGAACAGTTTGCCTCTGTTTTTCCAATTTTTGGTCTCCAAAAGGTTACACTGAATCACATTTTATCCTAATTCTTTTTCACAGATCCAATGAGTGGTGGAAGATAGAAGAACCCTTGCAATAAAAAAATTTTTAAAAAATTTTCTGGACCGTGTCTCCCACCCCATGCATGAAGCTGTTGCAGAACTGGAGAGCTCCTTCAGTGACAGACTGCTGCAATCTCAGTGCACAAAGGAGCATTAACATAGGTCCTTCCTCCCAGCTTCTCTAAGACTCTATAACCATCACTGCTCCTAACAAATTCCATTTTTTTTATTTTTTTTATCGCTGCTATTAATTTCCATATTCTTGTAAACAGTCTGTTATTCTTGCACACATATATGCAGAGAACAATTTGTACATATCTAAATATTCATATTCTAAATAGACATGTATCTATTAGAATCTGAGTATGCTATTTCTCATCAATGTACAGGGTTTCTTTTCTTACATTGTACCACTGACCTTTTTCTACAGTTTCATCTTATTTTCTTTTTTTGCATTATTTGTATTATTTTTTTATCATCTTCGCATGCTTCCATTTGCCCGTCATTTTGCTGCTGGTACATTTGAATTTCTCAAGCAAGGGACAACAAGGGGTATTTCTAATTCAGTTCCATTCTGTTGTATAGGAAGGGTGAGGTGGGGCTTGACTGTGGTGCAGTTTTAGTATTGTTGCCTTTAGTACTGTTGCCTTGCAGCTGGTTCTCACTGGGTACTACGACTTTCTCCCACAACCCAAAAAATATGACTGTAAGGTTAATCCGTTACTATAAACCCCCTTTAAAAGTGAGTGTGTGCCTGTATGGTTGTGCTGTGTCTCTGTGTTGCCTTGTCATGGACTAGCCTAGGTTTTTTTTTTTTTTTTTTTTTTTTTTTTTTGTTTAACATAATGGGGTTTGTTAAAAATTAGGTAAGTATTCAGGGAGGAAAGGAAACTGATAGCTAATGTAGGACCAAAACAGACGAGGGAGAAAATATGGAAAGATGTCAAGAATCTCAGGAATTTCTTTGAAAATTAGGAAAATATTTCTTAAATATAACTGAATTCAGTCAACATTCATTGATCCCTACTGTATAATGCAGGACACCAAACCTTTATCTGAGCAGCAGTTGATAAACTGTTCTAAGGCTGCCATCAGGAGAGATAAACACTTTCTAGCCTAGTTTTTTTTTTTTTTTTTTTTTTTTTTTTTAACATAATGGGGTTTGTTAAAAATTAGGTAAGTAAGTAAGAATGAACAATCTGTCTTCGCTTGTTCATTCATGTTCACTGTGAAACAGATAACCTTCACGGTAAGATCCTTTCATGGTTTTTATATCCCTCATTGCATATTGACTTTTTATACCTAGATGTTGGGGATGTAGGATGTGCATCCTGTTATTTTGATAAAGTCTAATAAAAGCACTTGGCATATGGTAAGATGGCCTGTACAGCTCTTTATCTAATACACATTCACACACCGATGATGGTAAGCTTCTACATTGTAGCTACAGCTGCACCTGGGCAGTCTGACAGAGGCTTGTGAAGTGTTGTCCCTGTGTGACAACAGGGGCTGAGACAGATGGAGCAGGGGTTTGAACAAGCAACCCACCAGTTACTGAATACACTCCTACCACCTGAGCCACCTGGGTGTACTAGTGACTGTCACCATATGATCTCAGCCTACTACAGTCACAGTCAGAGTGTGTAAAATACCAATGAGTGGGTCAGAATTTTCTCCACTTTGATTTGGTCAGAAAAATGTAACAATATTAGATTCAACAGGCTAAAAACCTCACAATATGTAAGATACCTTGGTGTCATTTTGAATTCAGACCCAATTTTTACAACTATATAAAGTTGTCACTATATCAGCTTACTTTAAACAAAATGATTCAGGCATGTGCAGCTCATCCAAAATGCTGTAATTTGTCCATAACCATTGTTTGATTTTGACTAAACTCAAAACAAATTGCTTCTGTCTCCATGCTGCTTGTTGATGAGTTTACAGATTCAGAGTAGTGGACTCTTTTCGTTTTCATGCATTTCATGAATAGGAAAGAGTACATTTAGATTCTTCAGTATTTGACATGCCAAACATGAATGAGAGTCAATCAAGGGAAAACTGACCCAAATGGATCGCTGGCTGGCTGACTGGTGCATCTCTGGACTCCACTTTTGATGCTTGTTAACGAACAATAATATAATTCCAAATAAATAGCATAAGTTTGACATTTCATGGGGGGTTTTATTTGTCTTGTGACAAAATATTTTAAAATCTTGATTTTTTTTTTTTCCCTTGTTTTGTAGGTTGAGAAGAATAAAAATTATGAGAAAATCCACAAACTAAACATTGTAATGCTTGTTGTGATGGTAAAATTTCTAAAAACCAAAACTGTTGCAAAAAAAAGTGTTCAGAGTAAGTGAGCTCTTATTTTACAAAACAAGGCTATAAAAACCTAGGAAACAGGTACATGGGGCATAAAATGTACACAGAAACAAATGTGTAAATTAACAGATAAACCAGTTAAAAAACAAACAGAAAATGAGATAAGAGCAAAAAAATATGTTTGGGACATGCTGTAAAATTGTGAGCTTACATGCTTGCAAGGTAATTATTTCCTCAGATAAGGCAGCTGAAAAACAAGAACGTTCAGATCGTCTCCAGATGGCAGAAAACAAGTAAATCATTGTCCGAACAATCCGAAAAAAAAAAAAAAAGTTTCATTGCCAAAAGAAGCAATGAGAGATGATTTTTCTTTAGAAGTGGTGAAGATTTACTTACAGATACATACTAAACAAGATCCTGGTATTTCAAGATGTAGGGGAAAGGTTGTGCAAAAACACCTCTTTGCAATTGATATACAGCTCATTTAAATGCTATTTTATCATATACTGTACTATGAATAATATCATTAAAAGATTCACTCATCTTAAAGAGGAGACCAGCTGCAAATAAGCTGAGATATTAGGACTTTTAAATTAGACAAAGGTGAGGTTAAGAGTGAGCATTTTTGCAAACATTTGACTGTGTCTGTATTTGCACCTGCAAATGCAGGATAAAAAGAAATGCAAGGAAAAGAGGAAACTTCAATATTATTCAGAGCCTGACAACATTTAGGAGAAACAGATCTTTAGATGAAAATCTGAAATACTATTTTATTATGTTGCATCCTTAAAGATGAAGAGAATAAGTTCCTTTGTAATCTTTCAGTAGCTGTTAGGAGAAAACCATACACTTGTTTGTTCTGTTTTTTAAACCTGACCTGAAACATATTACAACAGCATAAAAGGACAGAAGATGTATCAGCACACAGAATTCAAATGTCAGAGAATGTCAAAAACATCTGAGTGATGATTAACTGTGGTTCCTTCATTATCTTCACCTGTTATGAAACCACTACAGCGACCACTGGGACAGAAACATGGGCTTCCCACAAGCACAGTTCAGGTGATGACGACTGGTGGTTTTGTACTCTCTGTACATCTGGGATGTTTTTGTGTATGAACAGGAGCACTTTTTCACCATTAAATTGTTTCCAGTTTGCATCATGAGGACTACTTAGTTGCAAAGAGCCAAGCTGGCTACTATACTAACTTCACTTATGTAATCAAATGTTATGGCCCACTCAGGTTGATTTGTTAATAGGCAAGGCAACTCAAAGTAGCACTCATCTTTGTAGTCATGTATTTTTGTAAAAAAAAAAAACAAAACAGAAAACAAGTAGAAGAAAGGTAACTGTTGACTTTTTATTCATGTGGTTTCATACCTATCAACACATGTGACCAAAACCCCTCATATGTTCTCATGTTGTTTATCTCACAGACAAACAATTCACAGGGAACAATGACCTCAACAATGCACAGAGTATAGAAGGTGTTTTGGTGCCACACTTGTGACTTGTAACGGCCAGTTCATGCATATCAACGTGGGGCCTTACAGATGTAAATTTTATCATCTGTAGCTGTCCTCCAAGTTCCCCTGCTGGGGACTGCGGGTATTTTTCTAGCAAGTCATTTTCAGTGCTAATTTAGTGTTAATGCCTACCAAGCAAAGGTCCAAGCACCAACTCTGTCACTGGAGAGCTGTGTTATACCAGCGTCAATTGGAAATGGACTTCTCTCGTTCTGCTCGCCAAATATCTATGAACCAATGCAGTGTCGGCTTGACATGCTTGCCTTGTAAAGCATAGTCTTGTTACCATGGATATACTAATTTGTCAGTTGTACATAATGAAAACATAAAGTTTAAAAACAAAACTTGAATTTCACTTATAAAATAAGAATTGATAAATCTATTGATCTATTGGTAAATGCTGACAGTGATAATACTTTGTTTTTATGACTGCGAGATCTAAGTGTGGCATTAGACACTGTGGACCACTGTATTTTATTGGACAGACTTGAACGTTTTGTTGGAGTTACTGAAACTATTCTCTCATGGCTGAGATCCTATCTGTCTGGGAAATCCCAGAAAGTTAGTTTTTAAAATGAGTTCTCTGAGACCTGTGCAGTGAAGTATTGGGTCCATCAAGGGTCTGCTTTTCCCATTGCTATTTTCACTCTATCTTCTGCCTCTTAGTCTTCTTCTGCGCTTATAACCTTTCACCATTATGCTGACAATCTGCAGCCACATATTTCTGATCTTCCGCATCTGTATGTTCCACCTCATGCTCTCCAATCTCAGGGCACTGGCCTTTCAAAAATTCCTAAACCCAAAAGATAAACTGTTGGAGAGCGTCCATTTTCCTTTCGTGCGCCATCATTGTGGAACAAACTCCCTTGAGACATCAGGCAGGCATGTTTTGTGGAAGTTTTTAAAGCTAAGTTAAAGACTGACTTTTTCATTTTGTCTTATGTGCCTTTATTTTAGACCTATTATTTTATTGCTTTTCTTGGTGTTTTATCTGTTTTTAAACTATTATTAAATGTCAGGAAATATCTAGCAAACCCCCAACCCATTCCCCAGTTATAACATTGGTCTCCTCAGTCAGCTCTTTACTTGTTCCTTTGCAGAGCCGGTTTAAATCAGGAAAAAAAACCTATGCAGAAGAAAAAGTCATCATGGGTGCTATTTCATCATTGTTCTATTTAGTTTTCTCAAGTCTTCCCTCACGTGTCTTGCAGGTCTATCATGCATTTTTTAACTATAACACAGTCTCTTGCAGAATGTCAAAACATCACCAACCAAGTATTTATACAAAATTCTACTTGTTTCATGTATTTGACCTATTGTCAAATCACTGATATTGATAACATAATATAAAATAATCAGAGGTGGGTAGTAACTAGTTATATTTACTGAGTTACATTTACTTGAGTAACTTTTTGGAATATGTGTACTTTTGTGCTGTTATTTTCTCTTTGCTGAGTGTTGTGCCATTTGGAGGTCAAGTGAATATACGGTAAATACCATACATTATCACGAGAAGTGCCTTACCCTGTTCTAATTACATGCATACATTACCTACTGTAAGTAGGTACCATATGAATGTAATGTTTTACGTTGAAAAATCTTGATTTGTAAAAGTGTTTCTGCGGCATAAATTTATTTTATAAATATGTTATATATTTGTATTGATTTTTTCATCTTAGTCTTTAACATACCAGAATTTTCACATAACTATATTTTTTGTCTGTCTGATGACATCATTGTAAACTACTGGATCAGATATTTGATTCAGTTACTCAATACTTGATTAGACTTTTTACCAAATTCTTTTTAATATAGAGTAAAAATATGTTAAAGTAGTACTTTTTTTACTTGAGCACAATTTTTGTGTACTCTACCCATCTCTGAAAATAATACAAAAAAAAGTTACACAAGAAAAAAAACTCATACTAAGTAAGCATTGGTGAGTTGTTGACTATACAGGTTTCACAGAAGACAGATGATAAAAAAAATTCATAAAATCTGTAAGCACAGAAATGTCCACGTTTAAAACTGTTTCCATGTGACTTAGTTTCCCTCTGGATCTCTGTGATCTTGAAAGTAAGCAACATGGACAAACTGATTTCCTTGCCTTGGATACTCCAACACATAAAAATGCAGTTACTGAGAGTTTCAAAACAAATTCATCTTTTTGTACATGTGCATGGTTTTCTTATATAACAATGAATGCAATTCATTCCCTTCTTACTTTTTTATTCCCATAAAAGTGTTTTGTTGTTTTTTTTTCCACATTTTGCCCCAGCTGCACCTTGGACATTTTGTCTTTGTTAGTAAATCACATCTTTCAGATAATGCTAATTGCTACTTTTCATTACATTGCATATTTATCAGATGACACATGAACAGCATGTTTTGGTTTTGTTTATACTTCTGGCGAAAATGTCACATCAGTGTTTGTGGGATTTTTTTTATAAGTGTGCTTTGCTATTGTTGTAGACCTAATAACAATAAAAGAAGAAAAACCAACATGACTAGACCATTGAAAAATGAATCAGAATCACAAATAGGTTCAAATGCATTTATTGCCACCTTCTCATTTGAGAAATCCAGATTACAATAAACAGAACAAAAAGTTACCAGTGTAGTACAAAAATAAATTAAGACATCAAACAACATGAACAGAAAACAATTATCCCTTTAAATAGGGAATTGAGCCATAAACAATACCATATTCAATTATATGGCAGTGAAACTATGATGTATATCTGAAATAAGTTACCTTTAAATAGACATACACAGAGTAGGACAACATATTGCAGTTAAGTTTAAATACACAGTCCTGCTACAACAGCATATGGATGGAAAATAAATAATTCTGGATGAAATTAGCCATGCCAAAAGGTATCATCATTATGTATTTCTTGCTAGGTAACAGATGAAAACAACATGGACAATTTTTAAAAGAAGAATTGCTCATACAAGTTGTGAGATTAAAGTCTCTAAAGAAATATTTCCTCTATTTGGTCCTCAAATTTCAGCTAGCTTGTTGAATTTCATACATGTCATTTTATGATTGCTGACAGAATAATCTGGAATTACAAGCCAGTTAAATGACAAGCTGAAGACAAAATCTATGTAGTTTCCATTTAAAATACCTAAACTATGCTTTCCTTTCTCCTTACATCTGCTTCACCCTCTGCTGCAACAGCTCCAGCTGGCGGGCCACCTCATTGGGGAGGTCATCATTCACTTGTGTGGTGAAATATTTCCTCACCTCATTCACTTCCTTCTGCCAGAACTCATGTTCCAAGGAGAACAACTCAGTGAGGTTCACCTTCCCCTCCAGGCCCTGGAGGTTCAGGGAATCGTAGCAGGGCAGGTAGCCCACCGCAGAAGGCATGGCGCCAGTATTGCCGTTCACTCGCCTGAACATCCAGTCCAAAACACGGATGTTGTCTCCAAAACCGGGCCAGAGAAAACCAGCTTTGGGGCTCTTTCGGAACCAGTTGACATGGAAGATCTTGGGCAACTTGGCACCAGGATGATCAGCCATACTCAGCCAATGAGAGAGATACTGGCCGAAGTTATAACCAAAGAAGGGGCGCATGGCAAAGGGGTCATGCATGATTACCTTGCCTAGATAAAGAGAAAATTAGAAAGGCAGTGAGTAAGTGTGGTTTTACTTTACTTCTATGGAGTTGCAGATTGTTAAATATCTAAAAGACAAAAGGAGATCTTCTTAGTTTAACACTGACCTTTGTGTTCAGCTGCTGCAGTGGCCTCTGACCTCATTGCTGCTCCTACAAATACTCCGTGTTTCCAGTTGAATGCTTCATACACCAGAGGAACACCTGAAGGGAACCAGTTATTATATTAGCATCTTCTGGTCATGCTCTTAAATTAAGTTTTGCTTCACTTGCTTTCTGTTCCTGATTTACATCTTCATTCCACTCTCTTAATTCTGTGTTGGCTACAGTTTTAACATTTTTGCTCACCTTCTGGCCTCCTGCCTCCAAAAATGATTGCCTCAATGGGGACTCCTTCTGGTGATTCCCACTGTGGGTCAATAATAGGACACTGTCTTGCTGGAGTGCAAAATCGAGAGTTGGGGTGGGCACAGGGTTCCCCTATAGAGAGAAAGGCAAGACAGTTATTCTTTATCTGATGCTGTTTGGCTTTAGGCAGGATGCATATAGTTGGTATTTTTTAGATCTTTCATTACTGCATTGATTCAGTTCTGTATTTGCACAAAAATCAATTTTCCTGAGCTTCACTGCTTCGAAAGCACTGATATAAAAAATATGTCGTATTAACCCTGTGGGCTTCTTACCATCTTCTGAATTCCAGGGCTTGTTCTTCCATGATGTAAGTGTGACTCCCTCAGGCAGTTCCTGCTCCATTCCCTCCCAGTATATTCCACCATCACTTGTTTCTGCCACATTTGTGAAAATGGTGTTTTTAACAATGGTCGCCATTGCATTAGGGTTGGTTTTAGCTGATGTACCAGGTGCAACACCAAAAAATCCATTCTCAGGGTTGATTGCACGCAAGTTGCCTAAGAACAAGAATAATGTCTATTGTTAGTTTGCATAGTTGTTTATAATATTTCAGCTTTCCACAGTTGATGGCCAGTGAAAGATTTTTCACCTTGGTTGTCAAACTTCATCCAGGCGATGTCGTCTCCTACACACTCAACTTTCCAGCCAGGCAATGTTGGGCAGAGCATGGCCAGGTTGGTTTTACCACAGGCACTAGGGAAGGCTGCTGCCATGTACTTCTTCTCTCCAGCAGGGCTGGTGATTCCCAGAATCTGAACAAGAGAAACATTTAGGCTACTCCAGAATTGACAGGTAGTTGGCAATAGCTTCTGCTCCACTCTTTTCTTGGTTGCTGTTACTTACCAGCATATGCTCAGCAAGCCAGCCCTCTTCCTTGGCAATTCGAGAGGCAATGCGGAGAGCAAAACACTTCTTTCCCAAGAGGGAGTTTCCGCCATAACCACTGCCAAATGAGATAATTTGCCTGCGTTCTGGGATGTGGGCGACGAGGGTCTCCTCAGGGTTGCAGGGCCAATTATTTACCAGGGGCTCTGAAAGTACAATCATAGAATTTAAAAAGATTTTAAAGCTTTCTTTGCAGGAACAGTTGGGAAATATGAGCAAGCAGCATATCAAAACATGTTCTGTAAACTTTCTTGGCGTACTTTTAAGTGGTAGAGGGCAGCCGACGGAATGCAAACAGCGGACAAACTCGCCATTTCCCATTGCATTGAGTACATCCTTCCCCATACGGGTCATCACCCTCATGCTGGCCACCACATAGGGGGAATCAGTCAGCTCAACACCAATCTTGGAGAGCAGAGAACCAACAGGGCCCATGCTAAAGGGAATCACATACATGGTGCGACCTAAAGATAGGAAAGTAAAAGCATTGTTTACAAATGCCTTTTCTGTCATTTACTTTTATTGACTGATTTAAAATGGACACACATCACTGTGGTACCTTTCATGCAGCCAGGGAACCGTTGAGCCATGGCTTTGTCAAACTCCTCCGGTGACATCCACCGCCCTAATTGGCTGGCTCCACCTCCCAGTGGCGTAGGCACCGTTTCCCTCTGGTCCCGAGTTACAATTACAGTCTTGCTCTCGACCCTAGCCACATCTCTTGGGTCTGTTCTGGCCAACCAGCTGTAAAATAAGAAATATAAAGAATGAGAAAGACAAATTCACAACAAAGCATGACTTCTGTTCTTCTGTCTTGGTTTAGGAAAGAAGAAGCTACAACGTTTACACCTGTTAAGCATTTTGCAAATCATTCTCATCATCTGTACATTTTTAGCTACCTAAGAGCTGCTGGTAAACACTTGATGTTTAGCTAACTAGAATATCTGGTTTGTCAGACTGCACAATGTCTTCTCGGTATGTCATCAATCAAAACAACTGCTGACGACTAAATGATGCAAATTGTCATCAACAACAACATGACTGGGCAATTTACTGATTCCACTGATTCTTTGCCGCAAAAACAACTATGTCTACAGTGATGGGTAGACAAGAATAATCTCAGACTAAAACTGTTAAACTCCTCTTTCTTTGCAGCACCTTGCAACAAATTAGATAAACCCTGGAAAGAGAAAGCCTTCTCATAAAACCTTTACCCCCTTAATTTAATGCTAAAGATCAACCTACCAGTTCTCATATTTGGTAAGCTTCTTGATCATCCCTTGTTCCTCCAGCTGGGTTAGGATGGCTTGGTTTTCCTGATCTGAGCCATCACAGATGTGGAGGGACTCGGGCTGGCACAGAGACACATTGGCCTCCACAAACTCTCTGACTGCCGGGCTGAGGGCACTGAGTTCACCCTGCAGGATTCTGAGACCGCTCTGGTTCTGTGACTGGATCTGAGGAGGCATGGTGAAGGAGTCTGAAGAAACAGCAAGTCAATAGACTGCAAGAGAAAAGATGAGAGAAAGTCTGGAGTGAAGGTTGGGGTGAAAGTAGTGGAAAGTACAATAAGAAGAAAAAGGATGAAGGAAAGTTTGCAAAAGAGAATGGGGAAAAGATAAAATCATGAAAGAAAAAAAGTGACAAGATATGAAAAAGTTAGCTTTTTACACAGAAAGCATCACAAATGTTCAAGTTCTGGTTTATCTCTAATTGTTTTACTTATTTTATAGCAGAGTTCTGGTTCTCCAGAAGCTAATACAATTGCTTGTCAGACAAACTGACAACATATCTTTTTATATCTCCTTCACCCTTCTGTACATATACATAAGAACTGCAAAACAAAGAGTTTCAAGTTACCTTCAGCGATTTGTTGGGAGTAAGGAACCGTTAGCTTGGCCTCATCAGCTGAAGCTTCTCAGTGATGGCTGTTCTCAGTAGAGTTTAGGACTCTTGGTCCACTGTGTCTGCTCTGGAGAAGGTTTGCTCCTTTTATACCATGGGGTTTCCCTGTGAGGAGGAGAGGGGTGTGTCAGGAGGTGTGTGCGTAACCTCACTGTCCTGAAAATGAGAGTGTGCTACATGCCGCTGTATAATTATTAACCGGTGACAGGACATCATGTCATAATCACATAACCGGTTCCCCCCAGTGTCAGCTTAATGCTGATAACAGGTTCAAATCTCAGACTGAGGAGCTGCCAGCTTTGTGCTAATTAATGTCGTGACCATCTACAATGTCTTTAATGTCTAATGAGAGCCTGTTTGAATGCTACACAAATAAGCAACTTAGTGTTTCAGGGACAAAGCAAAATTGCCTTTATTTATTTAAACAAAATGGCTTTAGTGTGATTCAAATACTTTTTTCTGTGAATTTTCATTTCTGTAGAAGTCAATTTAAGCTGAATAAGATATTTTGCAGTCAATAGCTTCTTCCACAAATGCTGCTCTTGCAAAAGATTTTGAACTTTGGCACAGTGAGTGATGCAAGTCCAGGGTTCACTGTCATGCGTCTGCAATGTGACGTTAAGAGCTTTTTGGCTGGCCTCTTTTGTATTGGCTGACATCTGGGGGCTTGCTCTTGAGTTAAAAGTTCAGTCAGGGGTTGGTCTGTGGGTATGCGCGCATGCATGCCCTGCAAAGATAAACAGGGATCTCTACTCAAGGGTTTGTCTTTGTTTTAACAGAGGAGATATTTGCAATTGATTAAAGTCACCTTTAAGTTCGACATGTTCATGCTGTTTTAGATAAAAGTAGCCAAGAAGATTTGCATTTACTGACATGACCTACACTGTGCTGGGCATTATGATGAAAGATCTCCATGTTCAGTCCAAATGACAGATTATTCCAAAACTTTTTGCATCACTCACATGCAACTCTGGAAATTTAAGCTCCATTCATTTCAGAAAGAGTTTGGAAAAATTATTTCGAACATGTCATACTTCTGAGACTGAGGGAAATCGTTAATTTACCTAGCAAACCAAGGCATGTGGAGTCTGTGAAGGAGCTCTTGGATTTTTAAAATTTCTCAAAATACTGTCTCACTTTATAGAAGTTTTAGGGATGTCTACTACTGGGACATTTATCAACTGTCTTAAATATTTTAACCTTACAAAGAGTGATTCTGACATTAGAATAAAACATTCAAGGTGTTTGGAGATGACTTATTGACCTTTCCTGTGTGGGCAAAACCAGTTGCTTCTCTGAGATTTTGGTTTTCCATTTAAGCCTAATGCTAGCACACACATGAAGGCTCAGAACCAAAACTAACTAAATCTTCACTTTAATGTGGATGACTAATATTGCAGATGAATTACGCAACACATTTGTGATTTTCTTCTAACCCAGGATTAACTTTAAAATGCTGCCAAAGTTATTGTAAAAAACTGTGGTAGGAGAAATTAATATTCACCAACAGTACCCAATATAACTTCACGGGTTTCTAAAACTGATTACTGGGCAAAAAAAAAACTAAATGGATGGAGAAAGAAAATGTCATAGTTGCACTTATGATTGCACAACACATGCTTTGAAGCTATTTTATGAAAGGCACTTTTAGCTGTGCAATGACTTCCTGTCAGGTCATAAAACTTAGACACCCTGCAGATTTTAAGCTTATCTTTTCATTTATGTTTGACACTATTTCTATCATTTAAATAGGACTCCAGGTAACTCCATAAATTTGAAGATTGTAACTAAAGTCTTCAGCATTTGAAGTTGTGGTCAGAAGTTTCCATACAATGACCATGGGTAATTATGAGCTTGAAATAATTTGTACCATTTTTTTCCACTTCCAGAAGGCTAGCATGCAAGTTGATTAATATGTACATGTACACATATGCACCTCAATCTCAAAATAAATTCTGCTTAAGGCTATAGAATGGGCTAACCTTGAAAGGGCTAACCTAGAAAGAAAGAAGCCCCTGCACAGAAATGGACACCTTCAAGCTCAGCCGAACTTAACTGTTGCCAACATGGGCCAAACAAAGACTGAACTATTTGGACTTAATGACAACCTATAGGTTTCAAGGACTCAAGGTAAACTTAAGAACACTGTATCATCTATTAAACATGCTGTTAGTAGCATCCTGCTGTAGGGATGGTTCAGTGCCAGTTTTGGTGTATTTCACAAAGACGATGGAGTAATGAAGAAAGGTAATTTCCAAATTCTACCCAGCTACTCACTTAATACTTGAACATGGACTGAAGACATCAATTTACCAAGATCACAGACCATTTGGCCTGAACTTTAGATCAATTCATGTTTTTTCTGCTTTTTTTAAAGAACCATCACTCAGCCAGTCAGTCATTCTTCAAGTGACTGACTTCAAGAAACTGACTCTCATCCCAGCCACTATGCAGTCCTCAGTGAACTGCTCCAGTGCACCCTGCAGGTCATGGTTTAAGGAAGCCAACAGAACCACGTCATCCACAAAAAGCAAAGATGAGAAGTTCCCAGACGAGACACCAATGTCACACTGGGAACAGGCCACTGAGAATGCAGACACAGCTCTTGCTTTGGACTGGATGGTCCTTAAAACCCACCTAGATACCTCATACTTTCGTAGCAACTGCAGAAAATGCAGAAAATGCCTTGGGTATTAAACATACATAAAATTGTAATTTCTTTTTTTTTCTATTATTGCTCCTATTCTCCTTTTTATTTTTCCTTTTCTTGATTGTTAAATACCATTTCCTCCTACCTCCTCTGTGCCTATGTTCAGGTCTGTCGCAGAAACTTATAAAATACTACTTTTATTTATTCTGTTCTGCTAAATTAAAAAGAAAATGAAACAATACAGAGTGCACCCAAAGTTTGGCTAAAATTGCTGTCCATGATCACAATAATCTAGTTATGCTCGCCTTTATAACCATCTATAATGGCTCTTTGACAAAGCATTGCTAATAAGATTCATTTTAACATCTAATTTTGCTTTGCCACAACAAAATAACACTGTTCTCAATTCACCACTAATGTCTTTTATATATTTTGGTATAAAACATGATAGAGAAACTGAAGGCATACAAATTACAAAACCAAGGCAGCTGATCTTCAAATATATAATAAAGAATTGTAACTTTACCAAATAATCAACATTTTTTTCCAGACATTTTAATCTGCATTGTCTGGAGTTGCATTGCTTGAATAATAATTGTATGTATTTTATGATAAAGAATCTGAATGTTCTTAAAACATTTAAATCTGACAGGATGTTTTTACGGTGTAATGTGGTAGTAAGAAAAACAACTGTCAAATTAAGAAAACTTGTAGAATTAGATAATAAAATTTTCCATGGTCTTGTTAAGCAAACTATTGTTTACCTATTGTCACATTTGAAGTAACCAGCTTGGCTTGGATTGACTGGCTCAAACCAGTAAGATGAAATCCTTGGTCGGGAAGTCATATACAACATCAATAAGAATGAGTCAAAAAAGGGCTAAATACGTCTTAAGGACCCTTTATATTCAGTTACACCTCCCACTTTCTGGGATTGTAATAACTGCTTTTGCATACATGTGCTGGTCAATGTGAAACTGTTTCAACAATATTTTTGACTGCTTTGTCCACATTTGGCTTCTTCCTTTCTGACATAAAAAGCTGCTTCTCTTCTTCAAAGAAAATATGTTTATTAGTCTCTCGCTTATGATTCTAAAACATGTTTTACCTCACAAAATCACCTGTGTACAACCCCTCTTTGACTGAGATCTCTCCTTCAACGTTTTTAAGGCTGGAGCACTGAATGAGAGGTCTTTGTCCATTCCTATTTGCAAAACCTCTACAGGTCATCCAGATTCCTGAATCTTCACTTATGCTTTATTTTTATAAGCTCACCCAAGATTTTCTTTACAACTGAGGTCTGAGGACTGAAATTACCAAGGGAGAGGGTAGATTTTGAATCTGATGAACCATTTCTAATGTTGTTGTTCTAATGTTGTTCTAATTTTGCCATATGTTTTTGGGTGTCTCAAAGATCCAGTGACAAATCATGTTCAGTTTTCTAGCAGAGGCTAACGGTGTTTTATTTTAATTGTCCTGGTGTTCATGGCGAGAGTTCATGATCCCACACACTCTAAGAAGGTTCCTAGGATTTTTGGAAGAAAAACAGTTCCACAGCATCACAGTTCCTCTGCTATACTTAACAGTGGGCATGTGCTTTTCAATACATTCACCCCATTTGTCCCCATTGCAAATAACATTCCACTTTCATATCATATAAAGTCATCTGGTGAGATTACAGAGCATGTGAGCGTTCAAAACATTTCGCTGGGACTGCAGAGAAAAGCTTGTAAGCAGAACTGATTTAACCACGCAGCTCTCAGAGGTTCCCAACTAGCTTTAACAATACAAGCTTGTTACATTTTTAGTTGAACATGATTCTTGCATTTAGATAACTTGTCTTGGATTAACTATATGGATCAATACATTCCAAGCAAATATGCAATTCCCATCAAGAATTCTAAATACCCCAAAAAGTTCCACATTTTCTCATACCTGATGCTTATAAGTTCTGCAAATTAAATTTTATATCCTAAATTTTTAAACAGTGAAACAAAGTGAGTAACAAAAACAATGCCGTGCATATAGAGTGATCAGTTTCCCCAATAGAAACTGGTTCCAACCAGGTTGCTCTGTGTGTGCACGAGTTCATTGGTGTTTCCATGAGGAGTTTCATCTGTTCAGAGCAAAAAAAAAAAAAAAACATTGATACAGCATTGCTGACTGAACAGCTTGTTCAGCGAGTGATAATGTTATTTTGTAAGGTGTGTGCCTGTGTCTGAGCAAAAAAAAAAAAAAAACATGATGAAAAAGATGTTAGCTTTCAATGTAAAATTGCAGCAGTCTTTATATTTACTTTAAGGATTTTTGTGAAACTGATGCATTTTTAAATAAAGCGAGATAAAAAAAAAAAAAAAAAGGATAAAATTTAAGAGAACAAAAACATCAAGTTCACACATTCATTCCTTTTATGATGTGTTCACACATTGAGATTAAGGTTTCAGCTGGTAAAATAAAAGTCCAACGAAGATTTTATAAATTTTGTCCTGCAGTGTAAATTTGAAATCACATTGCATTGTAGTTCTAAACGCTCAGTCTACATGTTAGTCACAAATACAGAAGAAGAAAGTCCCCTTTTTCCTGAATTTAAGTACTCTACCATATCGAGAGATAATCTTATACAGTAGTTGTTTGTGATTAAGGGAAAAAGAGTTTGCCCAGCTTTATTCATGAAAGGAGGTCAGATAATGGAGGAAGGTTGTTTGAGTTCAAACAGACAATCAAAAACATATGATATTAAAAAAAAAATCCTTACTGTTGCATGGGAATAGCTTAAACTGTCTACAGTGTAGACACTTTGACACAGTAATGTGTGGCTCTTTAATCTTACCCAATAAAGCTAAGACACATATACTTTTTAGAAAACATCAAAGAAAGTTGGTAATGGGGTTGTAATCCAGCCTGCATTATTTTATTTTAATTTTTTACATTATTTCATGGATTTTTTTTTTCTTTTTTCAAGAAAATCTGTCCACACTTCTTAACAAGTGTTTGCTGGATTCACTTGGATTCACTTCTTGAAGGAGGTGGGGGTATTATGTAAAATTGACTTTTTTGAGCTTTAATTCATGTTTTAATGTATTCCCTCATCAAAAACATACCTGGAGTGTTGCTTTGATTCATTCAAACATGTTAGAGAAATCCTTGACTCTCCCGTGGCAGCCATTCAAGGGTGCCTAAACACTTGCTCTCACAAAGCTCCACCTATTTACACAAAGCTCCTCCTCAGAGCTGCAGTCCCCAGACGAGCTTCCACCTCACAGAGCACCTCTCTCTGGTGCCTTCCCCACTCGGCTCCTCCAGACTTGCGGCAGTAGGAATTAACAAACACCTGGTGGAACTCCATGTCTGCAGAGCTTTTCATACAAACTACTACTCTGTCCAGCGCTCCTAGGACCGGTTGGAAATAACATATTTGACGATCATTGTTGTGATAACGTGCTGAAGGCAGAGTGTCGGAAAAAGTAGGAGCTTCTTAAAGAGACAGAGACCAATTTAAAGGCATCAAATCGCTAAGTCAAATTTCTTTTAAGTTATGTTTGATATATACTGCATTTTTATAACCATTGAAAGTAACATAGTTACTTGATTATACTATAAAATGGCACTATGTACCTGGAAAATACATAATACTGCTCCTTTAAACATATGATAAATGTTGGAGTAAGAGGTCTTTGTATCTTAAATTAATTTATCTTTGGTTGTAACGGCTGTTTCATCAAAATGCTTGCTTGCTATAATCAGTTCAAATCATTGTAGCTTTAGCTTTCTCCATGTTTCTTCTGCTGTTGACATACATGTTTACAAGCACAAAATTATTTATAAGAACTGAAGAAAATTTGAAGAACAACATATAACAGAGTTAAAGACCTCATTTACCACATTTCATTGATTTACGCTGGTTTCTCATTGGTCCTGTTCACATGCCTGGCAATTGCCTACCTATGCAATTCCACTCGATTCTGATCTCGCTTCACAGCACAGCTCTGGGCTTTCTCCGACTGACTTGGATTCCTCTGACAGAATTTCAGCCGTGCCAATCAGTGTACAGCAGAAGTTGTGAATGATGACATTGATTTTCTGCACTGTTCTAGAATTGTAGTCTGCCTGTAGTTTTTGCAATGGCAGTGGAGGAAGTGGATGAAGCTATTCAGTACGTGTTGCTCACGCTTCCAAATACTGAATTAATGTTAACAGGATAGTTGTATACGTTACAGGCAAATGTTAGTGATTGGGTAAAGTTTAAAACCTCAATAGAGTTCAAGTCTCCAGGAAGCAATCGTTTCTCAACAGCCAAGAGTCCAGACGCTCTGTACAAAGCAAAGCGTAGAACAAGGGGCTGGTTTTTACCAGGCTAGCAAAAAATATTTTAATTTAGCTTCCTTTACAAGTTCACAATGTGCAACATGGTTCAAATTATATGCCAGACATTTTATGATGGATTTGTGATCATAATGTTGACATATTTCCTTTATGTCCAGAATAAACAGCTTGCAGCTGAGTCTTGCCTTTCATGGTATAAAAAAGATTGGTATCACAACTATGACTTATAAGTGTTTGTGAATTGGTGAAGGGCTGGAGGTAATTACTTGTTTGGGTAGAGAGGACCAAACTTTAATTGGTATATTTTAACATAACAACACACTAAAGTTAAAAGCCAAAATTTGTTTCTTTATTCATGAACAATTTTACTTTACGTTTTACTTTTCAGCTGCTCCTTTGAATGTTTCATATGTAGATCAGCAAACTGACTTATACTTCAGTAAGAATTAGGTTTATTTGCTTCTAAATCCATCTGATATTAAAGTTACTCTTAAAAATAAAGTAAAAGTCACAAAAACTTATTTAGTGAAAAGGTTTATCCAGTATTTTCCGCCCCTAACTGGTTCACATTTGTTGCCTTGATGGTATGGATTCATGAGATTAGGTCATAAGGCACATTTCACTGTTGCTTTCTGTCAAAGATAAAAGGATAACCAGGTGGCCCTTTGGGTTTTTTCCAGTGCTAGTGCTTGCTGAGCACCAGTTTTTCTGGTTTCGACCAGTGAAACACCAGGTTTTCTTGATATCTTCATCAGATGTCAAGAAAGACATAATGAGATGCGTCCTGTCTGCAGACTTTTAGTCTCTTTCACACAGTCTCATTCCCAAGTCCCATTTCACCCCTTCAGCCCATTCCCCTTGTGTATGCACCAAAGGGACAGGCTTTCCCAGTCCCCTTTACCAATTTCTATCCACATTCAGTATTGTTGCGTTACAATTTCGGTCCAACCTCTTTCCATTTCATAGCTATATACTTCAATTACTTCATATAACTCCTTTTGTTAGTTAAGTATTTTGTTTATATATAGAGATAAATAACTGGAGGGATGTACAGTTTTGGCACAGCTTGTCAGTCAATAGATAGTTGGGTCTTTCATAAGAAGTATTTGGGTGGGTTGGAGCTTTTGATTTAATGATACAACCACTAAAGCAGAAACATGGTGCTGAGCTGGACCAGACGCTGCATCCTCCGTGTTGGCTCAAATGCTTGTCTTCCTGCTTTGCATCAATATTATCTTAATACTGCTCAAGTGCTCTGGTAAAAGTACATGGACTCTTCTGGTTTTTCAAATAAAACTGCTAACATGGTCCTCTCATCAGTTCCATGGAAGGAACAACACATATGGATTGATTGGCTTGCGGCCCAACACTAATAGACCCATGGACCAGTCCGGGGCCCAGTGGTTGGGGACACATTCATTAAAGTGTTTTATTGTTACTTGGGCAGTAAAGTCTTTATCACATCATGATGACTGGAGAACTTTTGATGTTTTTTATCTGCATTACCAGAGTGACGGCAGCAAAAGAGGAAAACAACAGGCAAAAACGTTCCAGCCATCACAGTCTGAACTATGGTGTGTGTGAATTGCTGAAACAAACAGCAGCTGGTGAAGAGGAGGGTAAAGTGCCAAGAACAGTGACGTGAATCTGCACATCTGATAACACAGTGGGACCCACATCTGTTAGAACAGGCATGTCTGTTTATTTTATTTTTTTTTTTGTAATTTGGACAAATTTTGTGATTATATACTAGTCATTTAGAGAAATGTGTGACAAAGATTTTTAAAAGCCTGTTTGCATAATTTAGTTTAAACTGTATATTCTGAAGATGTTTTCATAGTTTTCTGTACCTTTCTTTTGCATTTCAGTTCAAACATATCTTGAATGTGTTTAATGTCTTCTTTTAGAATAAATCCTGTAAAACTTTTATCTTTATCTTCACCGCTCTCTCAAACCTAACTATTGCCACAGGGTTTTATTACTTGGTTTGTCTTCATATTTCTGTTTTTATGTTAGAAAATCCTCTTTCTAAGTAAAGTCTCAATCTGCAAATAAGGAAAACAATCATTGATGTGAAAATGTTTTAGGATAAATAGTTTGTGCTTAAACAGACAAAACCTTCATCAGCAGCAGGTCTTAGAGCTAAAGGATCTCTGTTCATGGAAGACTTGTCTGCATTCTGGTGATATCTGGAAAATCTTGTGGCTGTAAATTCACCCAGGTTTTTACAAAGAAAATTGCATTTTCACAAAACTGAACAAAATTCAGTTGACATGAATGATAAAAAACTATTAAACTTAAGTTTTATCAGGAAAAAATAAATTTGAATAATGTATTATTTTATAACATATTTTATTAACTGTGCCTAAAGTTCACACTGATCATGGCAAAAACTCCTTCCAGTTTGCTGCTCCATCAGACTGGAATCAACTGCAGAAAGACTTAAAGCTGAAGGAAATGGTCTTTTGTAATGTATTTAAAGTCACTCTTAATCAATATGTACATAAGGTATTTCTTGGTAAATGCTTTGACTAATATCGAGTTTCATTTAGTCCTATTTTTACTTTTTGTTATTTTTCTTTCTTCATTATCCATATTGTGTTTTAAATGAGTTTTGATATCTGTGGTTTTATGATTTGTAATTGTCAGTGTACTTCTACCGTTTTTGGCTAGGCCTCTCTTGAAAAAGAAAATTTTTTAATCTCAATGAGACATACCTGGTTAAATAAAGGTTACAAACAAATAATTAATTACATACAATGACATGAATAGTGTTAACTCTTAGCCATTAGTGACCTAAAGAATTTGATGGCTCAGTCATGAAAAGGTTGATGGTGACATCCAGTGGACAAAAGGAGCTATTGCACAACTTCAGAAACACTAAAATGTTTGTTTAGTTTGTTATATTAGTAATTCATATGAATGAACCCATAAGATACTAATTAAAATCTCCTGGTATTTCAATAGTCCATGATGGATTATTCCAAAAAACACTGTAATAACCCAAAACCTTACATAAAAAAAAGATAGACACTGTGGTCACCCACATCACCATCACCACCTGGATCAGAACTGAATTTTCTTCAGATGCATCTGCCAATTGTCTGAATGAAGCTCTTTGCTAGACCTTGCCCTTAAGGCCTCAGGTGCCTCCAGACTGATATCCCCATTTGTTCCAGTTCATCTTCTGGGTTGTCGCAAGGTGGGCAAGAATCTAGCTCCTTCTGGAACACACAGCTTGTTGAATTGATCATATATATGTTCATGGCTTTCTAATTTTTGTACGTATTCTACGTTTTGTCTAACTTTATTTTCTAGAATTTACATTTTGGAAAACTCGAATTAAACCAGAGATGAGTCATTTCTGTTATTTATTTTGAACAAAACCAAGATAATCCGGCTGTCATATCAGTGGCTAAAAAGCATCCCATATTGAAGATTCTATATTTTTTGCCTCTCTAATTATTTGATAACAAAACATTAACATTAATTTAGCAAGAAAGTTCTGAAGATCAAAGTTTACATGCTACCTCAAAAAAGTTTCCCGGCTGAATATATTTAATCCTACAAAACTATATTGTATGATTTAGTTGTTGATAATAAATCTGAGAGAAAAAATTTGGGCATGCAAAGTCAGTCTTTATTGAGCATAAATGTATATTTAGCTAGAAATATAAACAGTTACATTGGAGTGTCAAATTTTACAAAACGAACCAATCTATTTAACACATACAACACTAAAACAGCTGAATATTTGAAACACGAAAAAATAAAAGCCTATATATTTAATATTAATGTTTCAAAGCAAAATAAGCAAATTCACACCAAAGAGAAAAATGATTTTTCCCCAGGAGGCTAACATTAACTAATAACAATTAAAAGAAAACAAAGAAGACTTTTTGATGAGTAACACAACTTTTGTTATGTTTTTGCATACAATGAAATCAGGAAGACCAAAAATTAGTAGTCATCTTTTGTTAAAATGTGTTTTTTTTAAAGCTCAAGAAAGAAAAATTAAAAAGAGGCTTAAGTAACACTTCTGATAGGTCTGTTTAACAAGTTTCTTTCAAAATAGTCTGTGCTCATAGATCTAATTGTTGCTGAATATCTGCTGGGTAATATAGGTAATGTGTGCATATCTTCTCTTTAAAATAGTTGTATATGGAGATCAGTCATCAGATCTGTCAGAAATGTCATTTAACTGTTTTTTCATTGTTTCATCAAAATATGGTGAGGTTATTAATGCAGATACTGCGGGTTAGGAAAAAGTCTAAAGGTTTCTTAAACAAGACACTGATAGGCCAAAGATTATTCCATGTGAGGGGATCAAGATGTGATAATGTTTGGTCAGGGATGGATCTTTCAGAGTAGGACCATTGAGAGTTGGACCTTCCGGAGTTGGATCTTTCATTTCCATTCAGAGTCAGACATTTCAGAGTCGGACCATTCAGAGTGGGAACTTTCAGTGTGGGAACCTTTGGAGTCAGACCTTTCAGAGTTGGACCTTTCAGAGTCGCACCATTCAGAGTGGGAACTTTCAGTGTGGGACCATTGAGGCGATGATGACTGGTGGAGAACAGATTCACAGTTTGGGTTTGCAGAGTAGAAAGGAGCACACAGAGAAAGAGAGAGAGAAAGGAATAGAGAGAGAGGCAAAAAAAAAATTAAGTTTTTTACATAGAGAAGGTATGTCAAATAAACAAAGTGCATGTCTTTGTTTTCTTTTTTCCACATGAAAGTTCCATGATAATTGTTGAACTCCCTTTACACTCCAGTGTTTCGAATGTCTCTTTGGCATATGAAGATACTTGCATTGTTACCTTGCATTGTTAGCACCCTTGCATATATGGGTTATATCCAGCAAAATGTTTTGTTCACGCCTTACAAGAGTATAAAATGTGTTGATATTGCATTAATATTGTTTTTTGCCATTCTTAAAAATAGTCAAATTTAGTTTCTTAAAATTAAAATATAAGTCTTCTTAAGAGTACTGGCTTTAGCTGATACCGAAACTATATGAAATTGTTAGCAACTGTCTCAACTTTGGGAAATGTAGACATGAACATCAAGACATCTCTTTGCTGGGCTCTTGTTTGCAACCTGTTGTTTTTGTTTCCTTTTTGCTGCTGGAGTATTCCTCTCCTCTGATCCTCCTGGTTTGGACCTCTTCTGAGCTCCTGTTGGTGTCAAAGAAAAGAGAACAAAAATTAAAACAATCATGTGCATCTATGCAGCTTGCAGTTTTAACCTGTACAGTTGCCATTTTGGGACAAACAATCAAATTTAGCTCAGTCCACATTGAGATTATTTATTCTTCACTGGGTTTATGGTTTGATTTTAATAAAAGAAGAAGACATTAGTTAAAATAGACTGACTGAAAGCTAATGTCAATTTTTGGTCTTTAACAGTTAAATTTGACCCAGTTTGGTTTTATTATGCAACAAAGTAAGGTCAGTAAGCCCTCCAGTAAATGTAACATGCTGGCAGATACATGATAGGAATGTGGTTTGATTAGGCAGTTATACTTCATACAAATATTATATTTTTGGATTACAGTAAGAAGTTTCAAGTTCTCATGTTTTGGGTTCAAATCTTAGGTAAGCCAGGATCTCTGTGTGGAGTTTGCAAGTTTTCCCTGTGCATGGATAGGTTTCTTCCAGGTATTCCAGTTTCCTCCCATGATATAAAAACATGCAGGTTAGGCTAAATTTGGAGATTTTAAATTGACCTTAGTTGTGAGTGTATGTGTCAGTGGTTGTGTGTCTCATATATGATCTGTCCAGGGTGACCTCATCTCTCATTCACTGACCTCTTTCTGAGACACTTAGTGCAGTTTCTCACCATGCAAATGGCAGTTCTTTTTGGGTACTCTGGTCTTCTCTCACTTTTATAGTTAGATTAACTGGAAATCTTAAATTGCCCTTAGGCATGCATATGTCTGTAAATGGTTGTTTGTACCAACTATCCTTGTGATGGACTGGTCCCTGGCTAGACCTCATTCTTCACATACCTACCAGTAGAGACAGGAGGAATATTTGCTAACCTCCTCAACCTTAAACAACAATTAGTTGGCATGAAATTACAGCATGAAGTTTAAGGTACCTTTCTTCTGAGTATCTCTTTTGGCGGATGTTTTTCTTGCACTGGGTGCAGCCTTCTTCCTTTGTCTTACAGCAGCTCGGACAGTCTTCAGCTCCACTTCTACAGGGTAATGGTCACTGATGCTAAGAGCCTTGGAAAGCAAAAGAAGACAGTGTCCTGTCCTTTAAAATCTTTCAACCATTTCTCTCAACTAGATGACATTTACAGTAGTATACATTAAAAGGACAAAACTTACTTCTTCATCATTTAGCCTGAACTTTCTCTGAAAGTTAAAAGGTTTGGCTGACTCGGGGACGATGGCATTCAGCATTTTCTTTCCATACACCACAATCCTGTTCGATCAAGAGGCATCACACTGTTTTGTCAGAGTGTGGTTCCAAACGCTTGTTTGTGCAACTTGTTATAAATAAAGTTAAAACCATAGCTAACAAGTTGAATTTTTTTGGATGGTGTCAAACATTTGGTTCACATCTGTTTCCTTTTTCCAGAGATGAGCAATGTCCATGGTGGCACATTCAAGAGGACATCATTTGACATCTAAACACATAATTAAAACATATCTGTTGTGACCAAATATAATAGGTACACTTGTGAAAGTTTTTACACCTGTTTAACGTTTTCGTATTCTGTCCCAGTACAACCGCAAACTTCATTGTTTTTTTATTGGGATTACATGATAGACCAACTCAAAGTAGAGCATAGATGTGAGATGGAAATATATTATACTGTCGTGTTGTATGTAGATATGGCAAAATGCAGAGAGGCAGAGGTGGTGAATAGATTAGGTATTGAATGAAAAAATGATAAGAAATAAACTTATAAAAAATACTGGGAACACAGGGAGTCAGAGCAGAACAAAACAGGAACCGGGAACATAAAGAAAAATGTGGTATAATGGGAAAGTAATGGGAGGATCCAGCAGGAAGTGAGAGTAAAAGCCCTAGTCTCAGTCCAACAGAGAATTTGTACTGGAATTAAAAAGGGTTGTTCACAGTCCCACAGGTCCCACTATGAAGGACCAGCAGTAAAGGCACAGAGGACACAGGAAAATAAATATAAAAAAACATAAATTTTTATCATGACTGTGAAATGTAAGACTACAAGGTTGCCTTGATAAATACAAATAATTAGTTAAGATAATGTCTCACCTGTCATAGGTGTGCTCGTTAGCATTACTAGTTGTTGTGTCAGCATTGTCTATCAGCCAATAGAAAGGAGCAGAGGAGATGCGTATCATTTTCTTCTTCTTCTTGGAAAGGTATGAACCAGCTGCATTGAAGTCTCCTAAGATCATAATGTTCTGAGAAAGAGATAAAATTTTGAGAAAAGCCAATATGTATCATATTTGATATTAGTTCATTTGTACTTGAAGGGGGTAGGGATTATGTAAAATTGACTTTTGGAGCTGTTTGAGAAATCCTTGAATCTACAGTGGAAGCCATTTGGGGGTGCCTTGCTTTCACAAAGCACCGCCTATTTTCACAAAGCTCCTCCATGGAGTTGCCATCTCCAGCCGAGCTTCTGCCTCACAGAGCACCCCTCCCCTGTGTCTTCCCCACTCAGCTCCTCCAGACTAGCAGCAGCAGCAATTAGCAAACACCTGGTGTAACTGAGTCTTCTGAGCTCATCATTCCATTTGCTTCTCAGTCCAATGCTCCCAAGAACACTTGTAAATGGCATCATGGAGGAGCATTGTTGTGATGATGTGCTCAAGGCAGAGTGTTGGAAAGAGTAGGAGCTTCTAAAAGAGGCAGAGGCCAATTTCACGGCATGAAATTGCGAAGTCAAACTTCTTTTAAGTTATGTTTGATATAAACATCATTTTTATAACAACTGAAGGTAGCATATTTACTTGATTGTGCTATGAAATGGCACTATGTGCCTGGAAAATACATAATACCGCCCCTTTAACTAGAAGAAGGATTTAATGTGAAAAAGTGAAGAAAAGCTATTTAGTTTCACATTCTCAAGTTGGTCTTGGACACCAATCTTTAATGCTTACCTTGGTTTTAAAAATGCTTATTGCATCCTTGACCACATCATAGAGTTCATCCAATTCTTTCTCTGCATCCTTTGGTTGGGTGTGGACAGGGATCAGGACCAGATCTCCAACAACTATTGTGGGAGGGATGATAGAAATCTTAAACAAACTATTCCGAAAATGATGCCAACAAACTCAAAAGCTTATGCTGTAGATTTGAGGTTTTTTAACACTGAACATATTTTTTGGACATTCTAATAAACAGACCAACATTCATAAAATGATACGGCTGTTATTATGTGCATCTGTTTAAATCAGAATCAATCAACATTAATTTCTTGTCTTGGTGTAGCAACTAAATTTCCATTTCATGAATTATGACATTGCCTCTGCTAACTTGTATGATTTTTAAGATAAAATAAAAGTATTAACTATAAAAAAGGAATATATTAATGCTAATGCGCCATAAAAAAATTCAACTGCTGAAAATTTTAGCTTTGTAAAACATAGCTTATACTAATATTTGTTCTTCAGTCAACAGTCGTAAATATTCTAAATCTGAGCTATAAGTTTGTCCATCACAGATAATAGTGTGATTGAATCATTAGATGAACAGCACAGACCTGTAGTAGGACAGTGGAAGTGCAGCATGAAGGGCTCTCTGGCAAAGGCATCTTCATCCCCAGGCTGATTGTCTTCATACTGATATTGATCCATTAGCTTGACCTCATCCTCTCTGAAACACAAACAAAGCGCCACAGAGAGAAGCCAGTTTGTAATGTAGGATGAAGATTCTTTCACAATAGTTTTTCTACTTTTTTGTTATTGACAGTAAGTCAAACATTAGAAAGAACTCTTAAGTTTGTGACCCACCTATAGAAACAAACAAACTTCTCCTTGTAGGACTCTCTGCCGAGAGCTGAGCTGCAGACCATTTCATACGTGTTACCACTGCTGGAAACAGACGTGACAGAAAAAACATTCACTTCTAGGAGACACAACATTTTCATGTCTGAGTTGTTTCTTTTTGCTGTCATCAGTTATAATAGCATCTTTGGCCTTTCATTTTCTTGTAAACCTTTTTATAAGATCATCTTAAACCCTCTGTCTTTTAAAAAACACGTTTTCATGCATCCATAGCTGTCAGATTTTTTGCTATAAACAACTAAGATGTTTAGGTTTGTGTATTTTGTTTTTCTAAGTTACACTTACAGTGTTGAGTTGAGCTTTTTCAGCAACAGCTCCATTGCTTTTCCACTTTTATCCATCACCTCCAGTATGAACACCACACAGTACTGAGAGATGATCTAGGAGGAATGTATGCATGACATGTTTTACTTTTTTTCAATTTTTTTAAATTTTACTTCATGTTTTCTTTCAGTTGCCATAACAGAGCTGCATGAAGAAAAGCCTTTCTTACCTTAACAAGGTGTTTGGAAACTGTGGGGTTTCTAACTTTTCGAAGTCCCAAATTCTTCACATTGAAGGCAGCAACTTTCATTTTGTTCTCATTTATTAAAAAACACACACATTAAAGAGTAAGATATAGCAATATATAGTCCACACTATGGATAGATAAAATAAGAATAAAATCAAAACTACAAAGAATGACACAGAGAGGAAGAAGCTGTGATAAAACCAGATCCACAGTAAAAACAGAAATACATATCAATTGAGTGTTTTGACCTAAATCTTAACTTGTAAATGATCTAGCTTTACCAGTTTTCAAAATGATTTAATCTGATGTAAATGTATTCTCAAGTTTAGAAAAGCACATAGATTCTATGATGTTAGTTCAGGGGTTTGGTCAAACTTCTCAATTTTTTCAACCAGTTAAAAGTCCTGAGAAATATCAAGCTAAACAACTTATCTAGGAAAAGAACAGTATCCGAAAGTCATATCTTGAAAATTTATGGGTCAGAGTTAGGAAGCTGAAAACAGAGGAAACATTATTCCTAATATAACTGAGTATTAAACTGAAAATGAGTAATAAAAGCCCAAAGTCTAATGAAAAGCTAAAAAAAGAAACTTCAGAAATGATTATAAAAAAATGCACCCAAAAGGCAGAATCTGGAGGAGGTGCAGGGCAGTATATATAGTACGATAGCAGTGGAACTATTGAAAGCTAAAGCATTACAAATTTAAAAATGAAACAAAAACAGCTGTTTTACTTTCCAGATTTCAAAATCAGACAAAACAAATACTTTCACTTTGTAAAATACTGACTAATTAAGAAATGTGGAATTAGTAGAATAAAATACTTACAAGTGTAGTAAGAGTAATCAAAGTCAGACAAGCTCAAAAAAGTGCGGGAACTTTTGCACCCTAAAGGAAACCAAACTGCATAAACAGCTCAGCAGAAAGCTTTCAAACTGAAACCCATCCAATCGGGAGCTACCAGACACTCTTACATATTTCCTGTTTTTGTAAGTGTATTTAAGGGGAATTTTGTGGTCAAGGTTAACAGAAGAAACAGTTTGATACTGGGCAACTGAGGAAAGCTATTTAGGTTTGATTAGAGAAAGAATGAGTGTAAGAAAGAATTAATGTCTTTCTTGTTACTGAAGATGAGTACAATGGAAACCTGCTGAATTAAGGACAGTAAATTTACATCAAGGTCAACACCTTTAATGAATAGTTACACCTAGACTATAAATCTACTTTAACAGTCAAGCAAATAAAATGTTAAACATAACTAAACACAGTAAAAAGAAAGTACTGATGGAATCTGTAGAAAAGTACAAAACTCCTCCATTATTACACCTTTAAAAGAGCTGTGCAGTATTCCAGTTATACCACATAATGTCTAGTTATTGTTGTTACAAAAGTTCTGAAATGTTTAATTCTGTTCAGTTCAGTGACAGTGTCTGCATAAAAAAATGGCTTTGAGGATATGTGTGCTTGTAATGGTATGAGTCACCTCCTGGTAGGCTGAGAAAACAGGAAATTAACAAGATGTTTGCACCGCATAGCACGGAGACTGGCAAAACAGAGACTTTATCCGATGAGTTTTTGAAAACATAGATTTCTGGAATGTGTGAATGTGAACTGTAGCTTTAAGAAACGCAAAAAAAAACAACAAAAACCTCACCTTGAACATTCCTATTCATACACAGTTGTGAGCATTTTACTATTTGGACCAAGACTGATGAAAAAGACTTCAGATGTGATAATATTGAACTAAATCATTGCTTAATTCCACACACTGTTCTTTGGAGATTTTCCAAAATGCAGCTATGGAGTAATGAATATGAAAATATAATTTAAATAAATGTAAAAAATGGTGAAAAATATCATTTATAAAGAATCATTTCTAATATGATTCTCAAATGTTTATAGAGAATCATATTTAACATGATTCACTAAAAATTATATTTTTCTGCTAAAAATACCTCAAAGGTAACTGTGTTTTTATTATTGCCTTTATCCACTGAAATATTTTTTTAATTAACATCCCAGGTTAGTGTCAGGAGAGGAACCTTGAGCCCATGTGAGGATGACATTCCAGGCCGAACAATATGTTGAGATAATCCCTGCTGGCAGCACCAGAGAAAATGGCTTGGTTCCATAAGGGAACTGTACCCACTAAGATCCACATCCCATTCCCACAGAGAAGTGACAACAAACTCTGACAGTGAACCATATAAGGGCCTTCATAACAGCGGCTTCACAATGACACATTTAGATTTCATTCCTTTACTTCTCTTTTCCAAGCTTTCCCTAAAGTTTACCCAGGAACACAGAAAATTCTAATTATGCACAGAAACCTGCATAGGTTCATGTTTGTAGAGGGAGGGAAAACATTTGATATAATAAATCTTTATCTGGCCTGGAAGATCTAATGTTTATTCTTGAGCCCTATCAGTTTCCTTTAAATAGCTGGATTTCAGGCTTCTGTATGTGAGTGTCACTTAATTAACATATGAGTGTGGTTGTTAATAGTTTAATTATTGATTCTTTTAGTGACAGGATCCAATGTGATAATTCAATTTACAATCAAAAAGTTAATATATTGGGATTCTGGGAACATCATATTCTTCATAACTTTCATCACGTCCTGGACATTGCCTCTTCCAGCTGTTGTCATCGCTTTTTAGCCAAAAGTAATCATGGCTATAAATTCAATAAAGACCTTATCAAGTGCAATTAATTTATTTAAGTGGACTTTTTGTGTATACTATCATCCATTTGTTTTTCTTATTTATTTCTGTTTCTTTGAACTTTTATGTCTCACACTGAGACAACTGCACATTTTGAATTTTGTTGTTTCTTAGTAAAAGTGGCAATGATAGTAAAGACTTGACCGACTGATTGATCGAGGTTTACAATTTAGCTCCTTGACAGAGAAAATGAACCCATTTAACACTGTTAGACACTGTCATCCAGGAAATGGCAATCATAATTACCTCAGTAGAAGGCAACTTTCTGACCACCAGACTTTTGATAAAATAATATCTTATTTAATGAGACTGATATGATGTTTTTGCCTTACTGATGCCTTTGATGCATTGTGTGTAAACTTTATTGAGATATTTATTTAGCTGGCAGCAGCAGTTTACATACCAGTTTGTCAAACAGAGGGGCATTTTTGATGCAGCATCTCAACAAAAATTGTATAAATTAATTTAGGGTGGATAAAAGGTAGTGTACAAACATAAGTTCCATAAAAATCCACATTGCAGCCTCTCCCTCTTCACCCCTGATTGTTATAGGATCCTTGTGGTGTCTCCTATTATTAGTTATTTTACCCTGAGTGAGAGGTTGCTGCTGATTTCTAATATGACAAAATGCAAAAAATAATAATAAACAGAAGTCAGAGTGTTATGAATATATTTGCAAGCCACTGTATATTTATTTTTACTGTTTCTGTTTTGACGTACATCAAATCATATTTGTTTGCTATTATTTCTAAAGAATAAAGATCCTTCACACAAGGTTTGATATGATATTTTTGTATTTTTGATGAATGAGATGAATGCAATAGGTTTTTCCTTTATGGATGCCACCATGATCAAATACAGTCACGCACTTTAGCATTCTGCAGCACCTAAGAAAGGATCTGGGAAAAAAAGAAGAAAAATTAAAAGCTTATTAGGATCAGTGTTTTGGGGTCGTTAACAATTATTGTAAAAATACTGAGAGTCTGCATGTGTAACCCTTACTGAGTTCATCCAGCTGATGTAAGCAGACACACGGGTGAAGACCGTGGGTTTCTGATAATAGTTGCAGCCCAGGCCAGACACAAAGCTGGCAATGCCGTGCACGTAGTACTTGCCGCTAACCTGGCAGTTCAGAGGGCCTCCAGAGTCACCCTGAGAGGAAAAAGACATAAAGGCTGAAGTTAGATTTTTTTTTCAGAACCCCACAAATTAAAAAAATGTCTGTGTTAAACTAAGAGAAGGTGATAATCCTTTCTAGACAAACTCACATTGCATCCAGCCTCATCATAACCTCCAGCGCACACCATGGTGGTCTTCACGGTGCTGCCCCACCAGCCGCTGCTGGAGCAGGTACTGTGGGCCACCACAGGAAGATAGGCCTCCTTGAGCTGAGCAGACAGGCTACCACCAGCTGATCAAAAGGAAAATGATGTATTTAGCTTTAGAATATAGAGTAGAAAATAATACCATTGTCAGGAAGTCAGTGTGATATGAAACAATGCTGACTGGATGTGCGTCCCCATCCAGTGATGTGGCAGGGGTTGTTGTGAGGCAGGATCTGGCCAGAGGGGGGCAGAGAAGCAAGCTGAACGTAGGTATTCAGGGTGGCACTAGATGACAGCTTCAGCAGAGCAATGTCATATCTGAAATACAGAGAGCAAAATTATTAGTATGCATGCATACGTTTTACAGAAACATTGTTTGATTGAAGCTTAGAGCAAAAGAGATCACATTCAGCCCCAAGTGAGCTCAGCATTAAAACAGTTTCCTTATATTATAACTGGATCTTAGAGAACAGCCATTAAAAAAAGACATTCCTCACCCATTAGCAACTCTGCTTGAATCCCAGTTGGGATGGATGTATTTCTGGCTCACACTGATGACCTGTTCCCTTCCACTGTTGACGTAAAGGTCATGTTCACCGAGAACCACACGGAAGGTTCTTGCGCTACAAAGACATAAAGAAAAACAGCATAAAGTAGTCAGTATGGCTTTATGAGATTTTATTACATATAAAGAGTCCAGAGTTAATGAAATAACATGTTTAATACATTTTAAATTGTTTTTATTTAGATTGTTCTTTCTTTAAGCAGATGAACAGTTTCTGTTATTAATTTATGAAGTTATGAGAAGTGTGATGAAGTTGGAGACATTTTGAGTCAACAAAATAAATGACATAATTCTTGAGACTGGCTGGAATTTTTGTGTCAAATTAAAATGTAAGTACAAAACCCCCACCAAGACGAAGAACTTCATGGTAAGACTGTGGTTAATCTCAATGTTACCTGTCCACACAGTGAGCAGCGGTCATCACCCAACCTGCACGAATCAGGCTTCCTCCACAGGTGTGGTACCAGGAGCTACCAGACTGGTACTGAAGAGAGATCTGAAAAGAGAACGCAGGCATGAGGTCTGTATGTAATTTCAACAAAACTTTCATACCTTCTTCAAGCTTTTTTTAAAATTCTCTTATAATCACATTTGACTTCCATTTGAAATCAGACACATTACATTTAAACATTAATGGTACTGCCCGCAGTGTGTTACCTGCCAGGGCCAGGAGTTGGGCTTGGCAACCGTGCCTCCAACAACCCTCTGCAAGCTGTCCTCCAGGTAACTGGGCTCATGCTCCTGCTCAGCCACCACTGATTAAAAACACAAATGCAACACCTTGATTTTGACACAGAAATTCTTCCATATCGCACTTTTCAAACACATTAAGTGGTAGCAAGAAATGATGAAGATGGTAGTTAGTGGTTCCTGGCTGAGCAGACTATTTAAAGCAAAAATCAACAGTTAAATTCTCATACAGACATTGTATGCTCCATGATCTTACCCAAGGCAGCAAGACAAGTCAACACCAGAATCCTCAGCATGTTTGCTTCAGGTCAAAACTTTTCTGCAAGGAGTGAATGCTTCTGTCGTCTTTTATACACAAATTAGACCTTGAAACCGGAGTGGAAGATCATGTGCAAGTATGCACCTGTGGTTTGTCTCACACACCGCCTTTGTAGTCAGTTGGAACACGCCTCTTGATTAGGTCAGTGATGGAAAATATCAAACCGAAAAAGTTGTAGTCACAGCTCTGAGATTATAGAGGCTCAAAGGTTACAGATATTTCTAAATATATTCTATCTTTTGGTGTAATGTAGTTATGTCAGTGCCTTTGTCATGGTTTCAGTATAAAGTAAACTGTGTGATGTAAGAGTGTTTCACTTCTTGGAAATATTTCCATCTCGTGTTTATTTTTACCAACTATTGCGCAAAGATGAGGGAAAATAGCAGCTGTGACTATGTGCATTTATTCATTTTGCAGTTGCATATGTGAACAAAAATAATCTATTTAGATAATAGCATGTTAAGGAATACACAGTTGTGATTAACTTTTAGTGTAAAAAGTGTAAAATATAATTTTCATAGGAGCAAGTTTCACAGTGATAAAGGTTAGTTAATTCAGCACTGGCAAAATAAACAAAATATGTGACACAACTGAACCTGTAGAACTAAAAGCTGAATCTGTTGGTTTTATTCGTTTTACAATGGGTAATCACGTTATTTCATGTTAAATGACTAAAATCATGTATCGTTTTAAATTTTCATATTCTGGATGTTTACTTATTAACGTAATAGTGTTGAATCCCAACACTAGAGGGCAGTAAAGATTAACAAACGTAACAAAGAAAGCTTGTAAATGGCTATTCAGAGACACAAACCTTATGTTTCTCACAAATTACAGTTAGATGTGTTTTATGCTTTAAACATTCAAACCTTCATGAGATTAAATGTGAAACATCAGTTATGTCTGCTGATATTTAAACATATAAAGACAAAGTGAGCACTAACATTCCAAGCTAGAGAAGTATTACCCCAGCATCAAAAGTGACATCGGATATTTCTACCTTGTTCAACCTCTCTGACATTGAGCAATAAATAATATAGATAACTAGATTATTTTTGCTCTGTAACACTTTCATACAAAAAACTATTTAGTAGTTCATAGCTGGTCATGCTGATAGTTCCAACAATAGGTTCCTGTACAAAAGGAAGGCCTCAGATGTGTCTATCTTTTGTTAAGCAGCTCTTAATTAGACAGGAAGTCATTAAAATGGCATGGATTTGGGATTATTGCCTTATCAAACTATTGAAGCGATAGCCATGCTGACTTGTAATTGAGCTGGCCTCTTAAACAAAGAAAAAGGTCCTAATGCTGCAAGACATTCTGAACAACAGGGGTACCACAGTTTCATCATTTTCTCATTGCACGTCTTTATTTCCATTCCGAACTTCTCGTGGAGCCCTCCACCAACCATCTCTCACAGAGGCATAAATCAAACGCTGAGATCAAAGACAGGAAGTGCTGGGGATGTGTTAATTAAAGATGCTAGTTCTTGATATCGCTTCCTCTCATTAACGAACAGTCGATTTGGTTCCCATAAAGTTGTCTTATGCACATAGTCAGGAAATTGAGGTTCCAAAGAAATTATTGGGATGCTCTGATTGGGTCTGTGATAGAAAGTCATCAAGGGTTATTGCAGAGTACATGTTAATAATGCCAGCTATATTAAAAATGTACCCAAGTGAAAATGGTGAACTTAGAAAATAATTTAAATTTCAAATGATAGTTGATATTTATTAGCACTCCCCAAATTTTTTTGTCATATTGTGTACTGACTCCAAAGTTAAGAGATATTATATAAAAAAAAAACAACAAAAAAACAATCAAAACGCTGCAGTGTCAGAAACATCCCAGAGAGCAGTACCACTGGATAACACATCAGAAGCCTTAAAATAATATTTTATTGTTGTAGCACGAACTCTCATTGAAATGTATTTTATTTACATGTACTCAGGTGATTTTTAAAATATAATTTCATAGGTTGTTCAGAGAGTCTCAACTCTGAATTAGTAACCCATGACTTACTGTTTCCCAGACATGTAAACATGACAGATTTTCATATCTGTTTGTGTTTTGATTATTTCAGTTCTTTATTATTGTTAGAATGGTCTTGCCATATTCAGTTGTTTAATGTTGTCATGGGTTTTGCTATCTAGATGAATTCCTTGCGTTGAGTTTGCAGTTATTTCTTGTGTTCTGTTCTCTGTGTATTATGATTTATTTGGGTGGTGGTGGCTCAGATGGTAGTTCATTCTGCAACCGGTGGGTTGCTGGTTTCAACTCTCACTCTGTCTGTCTCAGTTGTTGTGTCCTTGGGCAAGACACTTCACCCACCTTGCTTGCTGGAAGTGGTCAGAGGGGCTGGTGGTGCCAATTGTATGACAGCCTTGCTTTTGTCAGACTTCCCCAGGGCTGCTGTGGCTACAATGTAGTAACTTACCACCATCGGTGTGTGAATGAATGACTGAATGTCTTTGGAGTCCTCTGGACTAGATAAAGCGTGATACAAGTACAGGCTGTTTACAACTTATTCTCCTAGATCAGTGCTAGTCATTTTTCCTTAGATTGGTGGTTTCCTTGGTGTCTAATTCAGCTCCCTTTGTGTTAATTATTCACCTTTCCTCAGTTTCCATGTTTTTCTCTTCTCCACAACTGTTCTACATTCCCCTGATTATGATCACCTGGATCCAATGTCATTTTCCACCCTTGTCTAAGCATACTACATCCCTGGTTTTCGGTACCTGCGTTTCCATTACAAAGGTACGCAAATCTCTGTCGATTTTCTGCTAATGTTGAAAAATCACAATTTCTCTAAATTAAATTAAAATCACACATGAATAACCTTGTTCATGCGATAAGTCATTAAAACATGCCGCGCCATGATCCTCCAACTACTTCCTGTTGTCATCTTCTTCATGGTTTGCGCCAGTTGATCCTGTGACTCGTATAATGCAAAAAAGGTGTTTCCATTGCAGTTTTGCAAAATAAACCAATTTGGATACAGCCAAAAAAACCACCTCATCCTTGCGCCAAACCTTTTTCTCAAAAAAGAAGAATTTTTTCAAAAATGGCGGGTTTCCATTAAGCAAATTTTTTTTTCGTTATTTCAATTTGCGCAATTTCAAGGTTAATAGAAACACAGCTATTGTTCTTTGCCTGTTTCTGTTTCTCATGCTCATTCTGTACGTTTTCTGTTATCCTCATTACATAAAGTTCTACCTACTCTTCCCTGGCTGTTTTCTGCATTTTGATTCTACTCTCAACTCACAAGACATGACAGAAAAAGGCTACAGAAAAAGAGTTACTCACCTAAACTTTTCCAGACCTACACTTAGAGCATTATTGAAACTGTTTAAAACAACTGAAACTGTGGCAAATAGTAATCACAAGGGAGGTAAAAGAAAAATCTCTCCATTGAGGAACTGAAGCTCCATGGTTATGCTGCTGCTGCAATAAAAAGATGAATCTTTTTTAGGCTTTTTACATGTCTTTACCAGTAGTGGCAACAAATCTGGAAACCACTGTGTATTTAATATGTTGAACATGTAACAAAACTGTTTCTTTAATTTGATTTTAGTTAAATATTAATTTTCTGCAGCTCTCATTTTCTTTTCACAGATTTCAAACTGGTTTAACTAGTTCTATTTACACACCAGCAGGTGGTTAACTGTGTCTGGCTGCTACATAGAAAGTTTTAAAGGTTATTATATTAAAGTAGACAGCCTTTGAGTGTTTCACTGAACTTCAAATCGTTTTTAAAATTATGACAGTAAAGACAAGGTAAAATGATTGTTGTACAAAAATTAATATTTACCTTTCTGTCTCCCTGTCAACACAAACTTATTTGTGTTTAAATTATATTTTGGCTCTGTCATACTGCAGTCTGTTATTTTATTTTTCCCAGAGCCAATATCATATAATTGCTCTGGATTTTCTAAGAAAACAATAATATTTAAAGTGAAGTTTTCACAAGAGGCTCAGTTGCATTGGTTTGCAGCATTCTCTCCTTCTAGCAAAATCTCTGTGGTTCATTAAAAATACATGCAGACAGAATGGCTCCATGTAGAACAATAAATATGAGATAATGGTAAATGCTGTAATTCCACATTCAACAAGCACAAAGTGTTGGAAGACACTCAGAGTGTTACATGGGTTCAGACAGACTATTAATGATAAAAAATATCAGCTCAGAGTATTAAATTGTTCCAGGCAATAACTTTTTCTTTTGCATGTTAATGTTAAAAAGTTTTCCCCGATGTTTAAGATGTCAAAAACTTGACATATTTTGAATCTGGACTTTGACTGGGCTGCTCTAATGAATATGGTTTTCTCTAAACCAGGGGTGTTCGAATCTAGTCCTTGAGGTCCGGTATCCTGCAACTGTTAGATGTGTCCATGGTCCAACACAACTGAATCAAATCACTGAATCACCTCCTAAGTATGCAGTCAAGTTCTCCCGAGTCCTACTGATGACCTGATTATTTGACTCAGGTGTGTTGAAGCATAGACACATCTAAAAGTTGCAGGACACTGGCCCTCAAGGCCCAGATTTGAAGACCCTTGCTCTAAACCATCCAATTGTAGCGTTGGTTGCATATTTTAGGGTCATTGTCTTGCTGGAGGATACCTCAACCTCCACTCCAGCCTGATATCTGTGGCAGCCCTTAACAGGGTTTCTTGCAGGATTGTCCTGCTCCATCCATCCCATCATAGTTGGCCAACTTCTACATCCCTGCTGGACAGTCTTCACAGCATGATGGGTTGATCAACGCTCTATGAGATGTCCCAAGACATGGGATATTGCTTAATAAGCACTTTAAACTGCATTGTTGCTAAATGTGCTATACAAATAAACCTGACTTGAAAATTTGACTTAACATAACTCTTGCTTAAACTTCTCCACAACTTTTCTCCCTCGCCTTTCTGGTGTTTTCCTTGCTTTTTATAGCACTATTTATTCTGTAATAACAAACCTTAGGAGCCTTTAAAGAACAGCTTAATTTAAAGTGTGATTCAGTTACACATGGGTGGACTCTATTTGCAAATTAGGTAATGTTTGAAAGCAATTAATTACACTGGATTTTATTCAGTGTAGATTAATTCAAATGTGAGTGTCATGCCTCAGATTAATATTTGTAAAAGATTTGAAAGCCATTCATTCATCTGTCTATTTTTTACCTGCTTGTCTTTGCAGGGTTGCAGGCATGCTGGTGCATAACTTCAGCGGTCATTGGGCGAGAGGCAGGGTACACCCTAGACAGACCGCCACTCTATCACACTGCAGCACAGTGACACACATGACAAACAACCATGCACACACATCCATATTTAGAGAGTCATTTTTTTAACAGTCATGTTTTTGGACTGTGGGGGGAAGCCAGAGCACTTAGACAGAACCCACACATTCATGGGGAGAACAAGCAAACTTCATTCAGAAAGACCCAAGGCCAGGATTTGAACTCAAAACTGTCTTGCTGCAAGGCAACAGTGCTACCAACTGCGTCACCCATTTTTAAAGCAATGTTTTTTTCCTCCACTTTCAAGTTCTGCACTACCCTATGTTGGATTGTCACCAAAAAAATACCTTGGTGTTTATAGTTGTAATTTGACTAAATATGAAAAGCTACTATGAATATTTTTGCATAGCAATGTGTTGGATTGCTTTCAGAGTAATTTATTGAACCAAGAAAGCACTAACTGTCGTGCACAATCTTGGACCTGATGCTGGCCGTGGTTGCCTAACACTCTTTCATTTCTAATTTTATACAAATCAAAGTGACATGATGTTGCCTCCTTTATTAATGTTGTGTTGAATTTCTCCTTTGTGAGTTGAGCCATGTGAAATTTGAAACCAACAGTCAACATTATTTAACCACTTAGTCAACATCAAATTCAGCTGAAGTCTATTAAATTACTTGATGAAATGCAAAGTGGTTTTGGTCCCAGTGTCACTGATTTTTTTTTGTTTGTTTGTTTTGTTTTTTAATGTTTATGATATGACTGAAAACATCCTTGTGATGATTCATCAAACTGACATTTAAAGTGTGAATAACACTTGTTTTTCAAAGAACACAGCTCTGAAGTGGTAGATTCTCCACAATTTTTCGCTCTTTATAACCCTTTCACTTAGAAATAAGTCCTGGCCTATAAAATGTGTCTTGGGATCTGGGTAGGAGTATGATCCACATGGTCAAATGTTTACCATCAACGCTCTACTTCCAATCTATTATCCTTATACTGCCATCAGGATGGCTACAGACTACTTAGCTACGATAAGATTTAATTTAGCATCACGATCCTGTAGATTATTTCTGATTTAGCTTTGTTTGAAAAGTACAGCGACCTTAACTTTGAAAAGGTAGCTTTTAGTCTAAATCAAATGACTCTGCAAACCAGATTTAATGGAAATCTATGCAACCAATTACAAGAGTGTACTGGAGGTGAAGCCCTCAGTTCACACATGAATCCAAATTAATTCTATTTTAATGTGTCTTCAAATAGAGGTTAATGTCTCTTTAAATCAAACACTGCCAACTTCTGAAGCTGACCTATTTCAAGATATTTTTTTAATCAAAAAGGTTTTAAAAAAATGACATTTTCTTTGCTAGTTTTTGTGATGTAAAGGAAAGTTCATCACATCAATGTCAACATTTCCTGCAAGAAATAAAAGGTAGAGACTTCCTAACATGCCATTAGGAAACTAGCCTGCTTTTTAGAGTTTTTATAGTTTGTGATAAGGTAACTGGATATAGATATGTACTGTAATCCAGCTTTCCGCACAGTTCCCTCACAACAAGAAGGTCTGGATTCATATCCCTCCCAGGGCTTTTCTATGGGGTGTTTATTTTCTCCTGATTCTTTGGCTTCCTCCAGTCATCCAAAACTATGCATGTTATATTAATTAACATCTTTTAATTGTAACAGGTGTGCATATGTGCATATGGATGACAGGTGATTTTGTGTTTACCCTGGTCTTCCCTACTGACTCCTGGATATAGGCAGCCTGGCAACCCTGCAAGGACAACGTTGGTATGAAAGATGGATGGATACATGGAGTTAAAAAATGCTAATTGTTACTTGATGTGATCCCTCAATTTGTTGTGCCTCCCAGTATAATGACAATTAAGACTATTCTATTCTGTTCTAAATTATTTAAATCTGCTTAAATCACAAATATTTAGTTTAGTTTAATATCTTTTCATCTCATTTTTGTAGAGGTGCTACATGTCAGTAAAAAACAGCTTTTCATTAATAGTATTTCAGCTTCACAGTTTGAGTGCCTGGGGTTGTTACCAGTTTTTCCTTCTGGCCACGGAAATGTGTGAGAATTTATCAACGCTGCCATGCATCCCGGCATGGGTGACAGCGGTGAAACTGATCCACACGCCTGTTTGCAAACTTTAATTGCAATTATACAGAAGTGAAAGCAATCAATATACACTCCTGCTATCCCTGACAACTCTGTTACTACTGCACCTGATCACATTTTCCTCTTCTTCTATCTTCCCTCATTTTTGTCGAAGCTGCCTCTTGTATATCTGGTGCCTTTGAGGCGCTGGGATGATGTGGCTAATGGAGGAAGGGGCAGGATAGGGTAGCAGGATCCTGCTGCTGAAGAAAGATGATCTCCTGTGGTCATTTGTGCCTGATTGATCCTGGGGTGCATTACTCATCCATCCTTGTCGACTAATAACTGCTGCTGCTTTCACCTGCAGCTTCTTGCTTGTTCCTGCGCCCCTCTGCCTGGGGCTCAGCTGTTGCCGTGCAGCCAGGTCCCAGCCTTGGGTTTGCAGTTGTGATTGGGTCAAGCGGAGAGGAAACGGACCAGGCTGCTCCACGCTTCCTTCACTGAGTGGTGGAGGAGAAGCACAGATTATTAAAAATTTGACCTACTATATTATTTATATAATATTTTTCACTCTGTTCCAGCAGCTGTGTTTATTACATGGCTTCAAGTGGTGATCACAATATGATAAAAATCTCATTATTTCCAGATGAAGAAAGACAGGAATTAAAAAACACTTCCAACAAAAAAGAGAGATTAGCTTGACAAGATTAAAACATACTTTTAAGATGCTTTAAAAAAAATGTATTTATTGGGAGTTTTGTGTCACACATTCAAAAATAACCAACAGCAAGGGGAGCTCTGCTATCTACTTTGTAATACATGTTTTCTTTCTGTATCACACATTTACAGTTTACCTGTCACTGGCTGTCAAATGTAATTATTCCCACAGGGAAAGAAGAGAAAATAACTAAATGTCAATTAGCACAGTTTCAAAAGCATCAGTCAGTTTGCGTAAATGTGTTGTGATAACAGTAACTGCTTCATTTGCAGACTAATGTGTCAGTGCATAAATTGTAAAACTGTCAAATTTTTTACCAGATCTTTTCCCCCAACTTCAACCCCATCAAAGAAAAGCAGGTTAGAGGTTGTTTGATGTCTGAGGGCGATCCCAGTTAAACAACACGGCTCTGACGATAAGCAAACCTCGGAATCTATTGTGTATTCTGTCAATCACTTTCCACCTCTGACAATTGGTGGCACACAGACAAAGAATGTAGTCGCAGAGCTTCACTGGTCTGTGCAATATTACTTTCATGCATGACTATAGTCAGTATTATGAATGGATATTGGGAAGGAAAAAAATTAACTTGGACTTCCTTAATTTTGAAAAGTGAAACAAACTAAAGTGTCCATGTTGAAAAATCAACTCATAATCAACTATAGATGTTTTACATGATCATCAGTGTGATGACCAAAGCATCTCAGAAGCTTAAAATGTTGTGTAAAAAGCTTTCTGCTTGCATCACAAGACCTGTACAACAATTATGACTCAGGAGTGTTTAATTTGTTGCAAAGCTACTAACTCATAAACAATTGCTCTCCTTGCACCTAGCGAGCAGAGCAACAATGAACATATGTTGATTTCACAAAAAAAAAAAAAAAAGAAACCCAAAAAACCCAAATGCAGTGTTGGGGCATCAGCAGGATTTACTCAAGCCAGGAAACTGATAGATAATTGATGAAAGGATAATCTAAAAACGCTTATATGAAGAAAATTTTGTGAATTAATTTAACATAAGGCTCAAAAATACTTCATTTTACATTTAAACCATGCTTCATGTGAACTTATTGAAAACACTTTGAGTTCCCTGTTGGCTCTCTTTTTTGTCAGCACTTAAAAGTAATTGCTGGTGATTTCATTTTTAATCATTGCTTCAATTTGAATGTGGTTCTTTCATGTCACAACGTGAACCAGCTGCCCATATTTCCAAGCATATATCTCATAAATGCAGGGCATAGCTCAATTTGCTTTAGTTTTTTAGTTCTTAGTCTTAAGCATAGCAGAAAACTGTGCGGCAGCACACCACCAACAAAATAAAACAATGTCAAAGGAGGCTTGTAGGGTGTTTGAGTGAGACCTGGATGTGAATATTGAATTAATTATTAATGAAACAAAGCCAGTAGGTTTTTTTTTTCTAAAGAATAATTTAAATGTCCTTTTGCACTTCTTGCAAGACAGCAAGCGGACATTCAGTTTTTGTTGTGTCCTATAATAAGGCTTCAGCGACAAACAATAGCCAACCACACAAAAACATGCAGCCATTACAGTGACAAGACACGAAATATGCAATCAGCTCCAATTGTGGGCAATTCTCTTCAGTACATGTAAAGCAATAGCAAAGAGAGGTAACCTCTGAAATGGTGATCGTTTTGGTAATGCTTCTTGGGGGTCTATCTGACACGAAAAGTATTTGAATGTTTTTCGTTATGTTTAATTGGATTCAGTGCCAGCCTGGTAACTATGACAGGAGTCCAATGTTTTTTGTGTTATCATCTTTTCAAATATCTCATGACACTCATCTGAGATGGATCGAACCTCAGCCTGGGAGTGCACAAAGTTTGTCAAAGGTAATTCCAAATTTTTTTTTTTTTTTTTGCAGAGGCAGAGAATCAATCTTACAGCAGAGATGGACCTGATGCTGTATCGAACTGGCGACACAGATGAATAACCCATGTTCAGACACAATCAGGAACACTAAAAGGGGGCAGAAATACAAGTGATGAGATGACACCACCTACCCATCAATAAATAGCCTTCAGGCACGTATTCATCTGTGCCTGAAGGATTCTGTAATCAAAGTGGCTTCAGATATTATAGCTGGAGCAACTCCAAATAAATAGACCGTATCATTGAAGAGCTACGTGTCAAAGTTGAAAATCAGAACAAAAATAGCAATTTTCTACCTCTAATTATTGCTTTGCTATGATTCTAGTTTTGTTATTATTTTTGTGTAAAAGTGAACTCAGTATATTGTAGTCAGTGTATTGACAAACCAAATAAGACAAATATAATGCAATGCAAAATATTCATGTCATTTAACTTTTCCGCATTTTCTCCCATTACAGCTAAAAACCTGTAAGCATTTATAGGATTTCACATAACAGACCAACAACGTTGAGTAAATAACTGTGAAGGGAAAAAATTATTTGTTTTTACAATATTTTACAAATAAAAATCTGAAAAGTGTGGCATACTTTGCACTCAGCCGCCCTAAGGCAAAACTTGTACTTTAGATACATTTGCAGGTCTTTTGGGGTATATTTCTACCAGCCTAAGACATCTAGAGGATTAAATTATTAAATCATAATCTGTGAAAAAATCAAGATCCTCTGCCTTCTTCCAGTGCTCCCAGTGCTATTTAGAAACAATTAATCAGAGCCAGGGGGCGGGTCTTAGCGCTGTCAATCACTGTCTGAGTGGTGCTGCTCATTCCTCCCTGTCAGTCCCCCCTTGCTCTCTGCTGCTCCGCAGCTAACAGAGACTTATGAATACTCAGGCTTGTCAGCATGACCACTGATGACGACAGATTAATGGTTTTCCTGTAATGCTAAGTTGTTTCTCAGCCAATAGCACATTTAGCAGTGAGTAAATAAAGTTGACTGACAAGGCTAAGACACTCCTCTGGGATCTACTTAGTTGTTTTAGGTCGGGAGCGGTGCAAAGTTACATACTGCAGCTTTAAGCAACATATCTCTTCAGCTCCTCCAGAGTTACAATTGGATGCTGTTTCTCTGATCATCTTCATCCAACCTTTTAGTTTAGGTCATAGGCCATGTCTTGGTAGGTTTGCAGCTCTGTCACACTCTTTTCATTTTCAAAATTGGTTGAATAATGCTGCCCTATCATCTAAACTCCCTATCAAAACAGAGATATGTAACTGTAATGTGGCAAAATGTAAAAAAAAAAAAAAAAAAAACGATAAATGAGTACAAACATTTTTCCAAGGTAACTGTATCTCCAAGAAACAGGTTTATCAATACTTGTACTGAAGATCACATCTTTAGGGCATGTTACCATACATACACATACACATATACATAAGGTGCAGTCGGTCCCCACAACGTAGTATGTGTTAGGGAAATGGTCCTTACCATGTATCATATACAAGGACACACACACACACACACACACACACACACACACACACACACACACACACTATTACTGGGGGTAAAAGAGATCTAAGTCGACTTTGTCATAAACAGTCACAACTGGGAATATCAAGCCTTTTTAATGATTCCCTCACTTGCTTTCAATGAAAGTGTCCTTGACTGATAATGATCATTGCCGCTAAAGCAGTAGACATTTGTCTGGGCAGGAACCTGCAGATACCCATTATCAGATCTAATGACCATCTGTCTGTGAGGACCTTGTTTGGACCAGTGCCAAGACAAGAAAGAGCTGCAATCAGAAGCAGGTTCTGGTCACAAATATGAAACAGACCTGAATCATCTGGGTCAAAAGCCTCTTGCTCCTACTGTTTGCTGCCTACCCAACGATAACTTAAGAGACATGTCAATAGGACCCCAGAGTGTGTTCAGGTTTCCTGCCAGCTCCCTCCGGGAAGGTTGGCAAACCACACAGCTTTGGCTGCCTAGGCCAAAGTAAAAGCTAGTATGCATGAAGAGAGCTGAAAGGAGAAGCAAACGCAAGAGAGAAGTGGTGAGAGATTTTAGGTCCTCCTTTGTGTAAGCCCCACTCTCTCTGCAAGTGTAATCCAAATGACATACAAAGAGAAACAGCTAAACAAACTGTAAACTGGAAGGGCGTCTTGTTTCCCATTCTGGTAACGAATACAATGTTTCTCTTCTAGTACTCCTCTGTGTTCTTGCATATATTTTATGTAATGTTAACGATGTGTAAGTGCTTTTGATTATAGACTGGTCAATATTCTGAGAAAGTTAATGCAACTGCACTTCATCTAAGGTACCAGTTAATAAAATGTCCCCTTGAGTTAAAACAGTATTTACTTGTCTTTTCTTCAATGTTGCAACTCAACTGCATATTAGAAAAAGAAAAGATCAGGTATTTGCTGTGATGGTACATCCAAAACAGAGGTTATGCAATCATGTTCATGTTCCCCAGTTTAGAACTGACCATTTAAAACAGCACAAAAGTTGGATAAAAGCTTTCAACAGCAAACCTAGGCTGAGGTAAGGAATGATAGAGTGGCTCGTGAAATTTTTTTGTTATTTTCCACTGTTGTTGTTTGATGGTGTCTTGACCAATATCATGGAGGAACAAGGGTTGGCAGTAGGAGTAGATAAATGGTTTCACAGGTGATGTGACGACCGAAAGCAGACAGACAGATGAGTGTTGGAAAAATTTGGTAAATGGACCTAATTCATAGTCATTTTCTTGACGGACAGATGGACGGACAGACGGACGGACAAACGGCTGGCTGGCTGGCTGGATGGATGGATGAATGGATGGATGGATGGATGGATGGATGGGGACTCCAAGCAAGTAGCTTCAACCTCTGCTATAACATTTTATCCAGCTGAGTGACATGTCTTTGAGGGTACCAAGGAATTAACTTAGAATGCTGAGATTTTACAGAGGGTAACTTGAGAACAGCCCAGGTTCTTGCAATCATTTCTAGATTTGTTAAATTCAATCTCAAAACTGCTATAACTGACCAAACCAGAATTAGGTTCTTCAGAAAGTTATTTCTGAAAACACAACAAGAGCATGTTGCAAAACAATAAAAAATAAGATGCTTCTTGTAAAGATTTTTTTTGATGCTGCAGAAAAATCTTTTTTAATCTATTTAAATTTGTGGTTTTCTGCAATTTACAGGCAAATCTATTATTATTGCATCTCAACTTCAGAGTTTCCAAAGTATCTGTATAGAAGACAATCCACTATCATAGTTTTATCAGATGGACACTTATAAACTGACATAAATTGTGAGTAGAGGTAGGTAAAGTGTCCAAAATTTGGACTCAAGAGTAGCACTACTTCAGCATTACTCGAGTAAAAGTAAGGCATATCCATCCAAGAAACTACTCAGGTAAGAGTAAAAAAGTATTTGATAAAAAGGCTAATCAAGTAATGAGTAGCTAATCAGAACATCTGATTTAATATTTAAAAATGATGTCATCAGACACAAGTATATAGTTATGTGCCAAGTTTGGTATTTTAAAGACTAAAATGAAAAAAGTGAACACAAATAAGATAAAAACAAAATAACAAATTAAGGCAGAAGAAATATTTTTCCAAATAAATATTTTCCAATATAAAACTTATTAAACTAATACAGTAGGTAACGCATATGTATGTTAGAACAGGGTAAAGTGCTTCCAGTGACAATACCTAGTGTTGACTGCCTTTTCCACCTTCATGTCTCCACAGATATAAATTAACATCAGATCAACAAACCTTTTGTTCAAGCAAAAATTGTAACTTTAACATGAACTGCAGCTGTGTGTACATTTTTTCCAAAAAGTTCCTCAAGTAAATGTAAATGAGTAAAAGTAATTAGTTACTACGAACCTCTAATTGTGAGAAAATCTTAACTGATCTGGGATTTTTTAAAAAAAGAACAAACACTGCAAAGACAACTTCAAAAGAAAAGTCTGGGCAGAACTATACCTTTATATTATTAGTTTTTAGGAGCTCCTGGACTGCTGTGGTAGTATCACACAACCATCAAAAAGGCTAAATTTGGGGGAATGTAAAGCATTTGCTATCAAAATGCCATTTAGCAATGTAATATCTACTGCAATATCAAACACAATGTCTAACAAGGACTCACGTCCCCTTATTAGAATAAAGCATGGCTCACATGGCTCACCTTCCCAGCAATGGAGATCAATAAAAAAAGGAAGGCTTCATAAATGCTGCCACATTTTCACAGTCAACACTATGGCAAATAGCAATTTTGGACATGTTATGAACAATTTCATGGATGAGTTCTCCTTGCCTTTTGGCAATATGGTGTCTTTGACAGATCTGGCAGTGGCAGTCGTGTGACACATCTGCCTTATTGCCTGTTGTTGGCTCAGCCGTTGACTCTGACATATTTCCATTCAATGTTCAGAGCAAAACACAGATTTGTAAAGAAATATTTTTGAGCCTGTCTGCATGAACTGTAAACATACATACATGTACAAATGAGTGTCTGTGTGTAGGACTGTACTGGAAAATGTTATACTATGTATGTTATGATCATTTGCTCAGAAATTAATTGATCTGAGTGACCAAGTGTGACCTCTGGTTGGTAGGGCTGAAACCATATCCTTCTTTTACTGTTTGACATTAAATCACACGTGCAAGCTGTTTGCCTCATTAAAAAACTGAATATGATAAGAAAGTGAGGAAACAGACTTAATTCTTTCTGTACTGTGCACGGTAAGTACTGTTTTACCAGTAAAGCTTATAGCATACAGCACATCAGTATTGTAAACTTGCAGTTCCATATGAATGCAAATGAACAAATGTTTATTTTCTGTATGAAATAGCATGGTAAAGGCTATTCTTTTTAATGCACTGTGTTCTATTTTTGAAGTAATCTGATGCAGACTCCAGCCTTGGCATGTATTGAAACCAATTCACTAAAAAATAGAAAATCCCCATTTTGCTAAGAAAATTTGCACAAAGGGCATAGGGACAGTGAATGCAAATTATTGTAGTCTGTAAATGTTAAAGTGTTTGGTATTTGCAAAAAACTGAGCATTTGTCCCTATACAAATAAATAAATAAATAAATAAAAGGGCAACGTATAGCGGAAAATGGAAAAAAAAAATCAAACATAGTGTATACTAAAAGATGTAGACTCTGCAAAAAAGATTGAGTGTCTACTTGCAAAAGGCTGAGTGGAACAGTGAGGATGTAGCGGGAAACTGGACATTGTAAACTGTGATCCACCTTACTTTTTAAAAGTTGTGGATATTTGTCACATGTGATGATGTTATGCAACCATATCCGTCTTTAACTGTTTGACATTAAATCACATTAAATGTTTCCTGTTTTAGGTCAGATATAATTTTTATTTGTTAAAAGACATTTGAAAAGTATTACTTTCTTCAAATTCAGTTATTTTCCATAAAGAATTTGCAAGTTTTGTTGAATAATTTGGCTAAAGTCTGTTTGGAAAAAAAAAAACAGAGTTAAAACAATTAAAGTCAAATTATTTCCTGTAAAGTGCCATAATGGAAGGTAATCCTTCACATTTTTCTGTGAGTAATGTGTGGGTGTACTGAATCAGAACACCACAAACTGGAAGGTCACTGGCTAAAAAGACAAACAATGAGTTTGAGTCTTTCAGACTTCCAACACTTCATCTGCAGACAATGCTTTTTTTCCATCTGAGACTAAATAATGGTACATTTCTTTTACTTTGGAAGTATGACACCGGATCTGGGAATAACACCATAACTGACTGTGTTTCAGTTGCATGTTGGAAAACCAGTAGGATTTGCCAGTGGTGGACAGTACTAGCCAATAAAAAAATATTTCTCAGCATTTTGCGTATTTAAACACTGGAGCATCTTAAAATCGTTGCAAAGTTTATGTGTGTGTCACTCGCTACAGTAAAAGGCAAGAGAGGAGAGGAAGATCCTACTCTCCATCTTGATTTCACAATTTCCAGTTGACTCTTCCTGCTTGGAACAAAGACATCCTGAATTCCAAGAATAATTGGGACAAACACCATGGGTGTAATACAGGCTAACAGACAGCCTGTTTGGACTGAAAACTTGTGTTCAAAAGAAAACTTTATCTTTGGCACTTTCCACTAACAAACTCTCCAATATAAATGTATATTTTCCCACAATACACTGTTTTGCAAAAGTATTTACACCCCTTGAACTTTTTCACATTTTGTTACATTACAGCCACAAACTTTAGTGTATTTTATTGTAATTTTATATGACAGACTAATGCAAAGTAGAGCAAAAATGCGAAGTCAAAGGAAAACTGTTGTTTTCCGTTTATTCATTCTTTTATATAAATACAAATCAGAAATGTTGAGCCACCTTTTACACCCCAATCAGTTCCTTTAATGAGTCATGTAATTAGTAAATAAGCGTTCACCTGTTTGTGATTTGTTTTTTGATGACCTAAGAAGCCTTTCTGAGAACAACAAACAGCATCTTGAAGAGCAAGGAACACAGCAAACAGGTCAGGAAGAAAGCTGTGCAAAGGTGAAAAGCACAGTTATGTTATTAAACTATTTTCTTTACTCATCGTTCATCTTGAAATTCATCTTCCACGATAATGGCAAGAAACATACATGCAGAGCTGGAAGAGGAAGGTTTTACTGAGTGTAAAAAGAATTTTCCAAAATTTCCGTCTGCCAGAGAGTCGAGACCACAAAGCACTTGCAGCTGTGAGTGAAATGTGGTTCTAAAGTATTGCTCTCAAGTGACAAGGGTATGAATACTTTTGCAGCTGTAAAGGTTGCCAACCAAATACATAATATTAAAGTCGGATTAGGTGTAATGGTTGGCATGGAGCCCATATTATGTACTTTGCAAGGTTTTTAGTTATTTTTCTGCTCTTTGGTGCTAAAACACAATGTAACAGTTGGTTTCCCTTGCAGGCTGCAGTACTGTAACTTATCCAATGTTCTTTCAAAATTATATTTCGCCCATTTTTATTTTTACCTTTAAAAGCAGAAAGAAAAAGTTGATGCTCACGTAGCTGCCTGAAAGTATCAGTAAACTGGGTTGATTTTTCAGGTGTAGTTTTTTTTCTAATAGCCGCTTCAGATGCGTGTCTGATACGAGTCGTGTGTCGCCGACGTTGGACTCCTTCAGCCCGCCGTCCTATCACTGCTCTCTCCTGTTCGGGACGAATGCAAGTGATCCAGGCAAGCCGCCACCGCAGCTGCTGAGATTCCCCCCCCCCTGAATTCAGAAGGAAAGGTGTTTCAGGCAGGGATAACCTCTCGTAAACCCTGGTAGCTTTCGCATATTTTCCTCACATAAACTTGAAGATATATCAGACATGTAAATATATTTCGCCTGGTGTTCCGCGCATTGTTTATAAAGGCAGGTCGGAGAGGGAATGGATGCGGGCAGAGGCGCACCGAGGCGGCTCTGACACAGACCCAGCTCCAGCTCCAGCTCCCGTGTGATGCGGCTGTGGAAAACCCGGGAGGACGAGCCGACGACTGCTTTTAAAACATTAACAGGCCAGAGATCAGCGGCTCCTTGTTATTCAGCACGTGTTCGGATTTCATTTGAGGATCTGGGAAAAGCCATGTTGCTTGTCTACTCTCCTGCCTTACAATGAGAGGAGAATATACCAGCGCTTTGATTTCTTAATTCCCTTCTGTTCCTCTCCGTGGCTTGTTTCCTGCTCTTTCAGCTCTGATTATTTCCCATTCGTGTGTTTTTGGTGTTCACTGGGGAATCAACTCGCTTATATTACAGAAGAGTGCAAGAGAGAGGACAGCGCTGGCATCTATCCATGCGCGCTCCACGTTGGGGTTTTTTTTTTTATTATGATAATTATGGAACTGTGACTTTAAACTGAGGCAGCAAATATCGCATGCTTCCTACATCTGCTCGGTGCACCCTGTACGGACTAAGTGTTCAGATGCGATTTTGAGTAAAATGCTCTGATTGAGGAGCTTTTTTTTTGCCGGCTGTTAGTGACGCAACATCTCACAGACTGCATGACAAATACATGCGTGGAAGGGCGTGAACTTGGCAACAGCTAACATCCTCCTCATAAATAAAGCATCAACTTATTCATAAAGCCGATTCGCGCGGTTTGCAGCCTTACAGTCACCATCCATCCAAACTCATCCTACTGGAAATAATGGATCTGAAAGCGGACCCGGAGGACGTGGACTACAAGCGGCCGGCTCCCATTGAAGTTTTTGCCACCAGATCCACGCTGCACGGCATCTCGCACATGTTCACTTATGAACGAAAGTACGTGAAGCGCAGCCTGTGGATTGTGTTCTTCATGGCCTCTTTGGGGGTGCTGGTGATGGTGTGCGTGGACCGGGTGCAGTTTTACTTCGAGTATCCCCACGTCACCAAGCTGGACGAGGTGGCCGCATCGATGATCGTGTTCCCCGCGGTCACCTTCTGCAACCTCAACTCCTTCCGCTTCAGGCAGGTGACTCTCAACGACCTGTACCACGCTGGGGACTTCCTCGCCTTGCTCAATGGCAGGTGTGTAAGTCGAGTTGAAACTAACCTGTTGGTGTTGTTGTCTGTCTGTCTGTATTTTTTTTTTTTCACCCACGGCCGGTAGGTAAACAAATCAGTGTACGGTGTTGTTTGTGTGGTAAAGTTTTGAACTTTTGTTGAACAGGAATTGGTTCAGTCTGAATCTGCAGTTAAATGTTGACAAATTTAAAGGTACATCTCAATAATTGGAGTATCATTGAAAAGTTAATTGAATTCAGTCTTTTAATTAAAAAATACACATAGAATGATATATTTCATTATTTTAGTGTTTATAGTTATGAGTTACAGCTGATAAAACCGAAATCATTAGTGACCCTCCACACCCAGAGGGGTAGCCACAAAAAGTCTTTGCTAAAGAAGCTGGCTGTGCCTGAGCATGTTAATGGAAAGTTTTGTGGCAGAAAAATGTGCACAAGCATGTTAGGATAACTTCAGCCTTGAGAGGATTGTGTTGCAATCCTGATTAAAGAGTGTTTCACTGTCCACTGTCGCCGTATGCTTACTCAGGAGGAGTAATGGCTGCAAATTCAATGACTGTGTTATGTTTTGTTTTGTATAAATGGGGATTTAAAAAAAAAAAAAAAGTCTATTTGAGAATGTTTACAAGAAAAGACTCTGATGTCACTGACTTCTTTGAATAAAAGAGGATTTAAAAAAAAAAAAAAAAAAAAAAAAAAAAAAACATGTCCATTACAAATCTGTACACCTGTCCAGGTAGAATCTAAGAGTCGAAGTGTAGAATTGTAAAAAACTATCACCAAACGCCAGTCTTATATACATTTTAAAAAACACACATGGCCATAATATATGGTCTTTGTTATCACTCAAAAGTCAGCTCCAATCCTGAGAGGGCTGAAGGAGCTACGTTCTCAGGATGTGCCTGAAGAGCCATGTCCTCTATAGAGGACCTCAGACAAATTGGAACTTATGGAGGTTTGGGGGGGGGATCTTTACTGTGTTATAGTGAATAACTATGTTTGTTTTTTTGGCTAGGACACGACTCCCTTTTCTCCTAATAGGAATGAATTTGCAGTGAACTAGTATGAGGAAAGTAAACATTTCAATCCATCACTTATGTAAGCTTCTTCTTCTATTGAACTGGATTTTTATAGATACACATAGAGAGATCCAGGACATGGGTCACAACTGTCATATTCTTTGTGTTAAGCTGCGACAGAGACAAAGTCAGAAGTGTCTTACCAGGGCAAACAAGGACTGGCTTGCTGCTCAGTGGTCCAAAGCCCTCTTTTATGATGAAAGTAAACTTTGTATTTCATTTGGAAATCAAGATCCAAGAGCTTGGTGAAAGGCTGAAGTGCCACAGAATCCAAGTTGCTTGAGATCCTGTGTGATGATTTGGGGAGGAATATCATCTGCTGGTGTTGGACCACTGTATTTTATTAAGCCTAAAGTCAGCATGCTTCCCTTTTCTGACAAGTTTTATGGAGATGTTGATTATATATTTCAGCAGAACTTTCCACATTATAACATTGGCAAAAGTACCAATACCTGCTTCAAAGATCTGTATGTCTCTGTTCTTGAGTGACCAGCAAACTATCCATCCATTAACCCATTGTTTATAGCCACTTATCCATACAGAGGGGTTGGTGCCTTTGTCCAGCGGTCATTGAGGCTAGAGGTGAGAAAGACCCTTAACAGGATACCAGTCCAGCACAGGGAAACTGGCCAGCAGACTGGAGTGATCTAAATATGACAAAAAGTCTGTGGAGTATTGTTGACAGATGAGAAACAGAAGATTAGTTGAAGAACCCAATAAAGGCAACTTGGCCTGCCTTATCACCTCAGCAAAGCAACAGGGTGATTGCTGTGAACCATATTCACAGCAAATAATGTCATTCTGTGTATAATAAATCTATTTATTATACAGTTTTCTCGTTTTAAATGGAATTACTGAAATAAATGACCCTTTCAACGATGTTTCATTGAGATGTACATATTTATGAAACAGATGCTGCACAGTGTTGCATTTAACCAGAAAACTGAACATTTCTCCATGCCAGTAAAGTGATCTGATCACGAAGGCTTCCTGAACCAGCTGGCAAGATGCTTCAGGGTACCGTGCCCCTCTGAACTCACACAAAATGTTACTTTTGTGTCAAATTCTGTTAACAGCATAGAAGGCAAACTCAAGTTAGCTATGACGTCTGAATTATCTTGGGTGAAGTCATGTCTGCCACCCAAGTGCAAACCACTGTTAACGTTGGCCTTCTTGGTCACTTTAGGAGCACTGGGAGATGTGCAAAATAACATGGACAAAGCATGCAAAGCCTTTTAAAGCTCTGAACTCCACTGCCCTTCCTCTGATGCAACTAAGGAAGATGGAGGGTCATGCATGAAAGGTGGCCCCTGAAAGCAGGGAGATAGCAAATTAAAGCATTAGCATTAGAGTTAATAATGAAGAGAATTATGAATCATGTTTCATTGGACTTTAACCCTTTATGTGACTGTTATCTAATACTTTCAACATGAAACATGCTTCTAACATCAGTTTGTTGAGATGTGACAACAGTGTTTGATAAAAGTATATTTATAAACTTCACTCAGATTAGAGATCATAGCTGTTTCTAAGTGTTTCATGTAAGAACATTCTGCTGATTCAGATTACCTTATCATTTTATTATTCACGGTGCACAAATATCCATGCATTAGATTAATGACTACAGTGGATTTTAACATCTGCTGACAGTGTGGAGAGATGTGTGTTATTCACAGCTGCCTTCCCCTCTCTCCACACTTGTTGCTCCCTGTCATGCTTTGATCATATAGTATTTTAGCAGCCTTGACAAGCTTGCTGCCTCATGTTGAAAGTGTAGAGTTTGAATATTTTTGTTTTCAGTGCCACCCCCTCTTATTCTGATTACAATCCCTAGAAGAATACTGATGAAGATCTTTTACTTTGTTCTGGAGGAGACAAAATTCACACGAAAAACACAGAACATTATTTCACTAAAGCAAAAATAAAATATATATGGGAACCTGACATATGTTAATCCCACCTTGAACACATCACTCCATTTATTTTTAGCATATTGATCCACAAAGCTCTGCAGCCTACGGCACAGAGTAGCTCTTTGCATGCTGTACATGCTTGGGTGACATATATCTAATTCCCTATTTTCACTCCAAGTGGCGTTTGTCTGTGACCTCTATACATGCATGTATATGACAGGCGATATCCCTGCTGGAAGGTAATATTTTTTCTTTCTCAAATCTGTAGGACAAATACGTCAACCTCACTTTGTGATATAAAAATCAGTGAGCCTGTTTACTGTACATATAACATGTTTCTGTGTTTTTACTGGCAGTTTTAATGAAATATCAGGCTGTTACACCTATTACGTCTCAGGCAGAAGAAGATGTGAAAGAACTAGAAAATGAAAATAAAAAAATTAAAAAGGCAAAAAAGTAAAGACAGAAGGAAAAGAAAAGTAAATGTAGCTGCATTTGCTCCGAGTGACTTTGATAATCTGACTTTAGATGGAGGGAGGGGACTACAAGCTGAGGCAATTAACTTGTGTCTCATAAGCTGTGTGATGAACACGTCTTTATCCCTGCGTAATTAGTGCTGTTTGTTAAGCTACAGAGTTGTCCCTCTGATTAACACTCTCACATCTTCTATTGTTTCTTGCCCTCTCTGTTCTTTTGGCTTTGAGGGGGCTTCCATTTTAATTTTTTTGCCACTCAGAAAAGTACGGCATGAGAAAATTTTCTGCAAGAAATCATTTTGTAACTAGGTATTTTCCTTTGTCTGTAAAAAGTAGAATGAGTTGTAAGTATGTATCCCAACACCCATGTTCAAAACACATTAAGTCATAAAACACAACACAACAAAAAAATGAAATCTTGGAAAAAAACCTTTAAGGAAACACAAGAAGGAGAAGAAACCAGTTTAACAAAATAGACATTTCAAAATTAGTTTAGAATGACTCTGGGTCATTTCAGCCCTTCACCAGCTGTACCCCCCTTTCATATTCATGCATGGTCACTTCTCAAGAAATTTTTAAAAATTATGGAGGTAAATTTCCATAAAAATATTCAGATTTTACACATAATTTATTTGAATATTATTTTCCATTTACAGTGGATGGCCGGTATTCTGGCTAGGGATCACAACTGCCCACAAATAGTTGAAATCCGCAAATACTTTAGACCTCCTCTAAAATGCTTATGGCTGCCTATTTTGAGAGTTCACACAGAAATAGACCATATTATGCATTAATATGCACAGTGGAAACTGTCTTGGCACTATCATCAAAGGTAACATCCACGGTCTTCCTTATCTTTGCTCTGTGGGATACAGCCAATCAACACCAAGGAAAATGAATGGTGCTCCTGGATTGGCTGCTTTTCAAACACCAGCCAACTGGATGTCAAGTAGCATTGTCCCTAGGTATTTCAGCTCCCCGTGCTGCACTTTCTTTTGAATATTTTTGATATGCTCTATGAAAAAAATCTATGAACAGATGAATTTTCTGTGAATAATTTGGAGTTAGGTTCCACAGAAAATCTGTGAATACTGAACCTTGAACCACAGTGAGGGTCCACTGTATTTTAGTTCTTTTCCCCATTTTGGAATCTTGATCAGTTATTACCTCGTGATCAAACCAAAATAATCTTTATGACCTCCTGCTGTTAGATGTTATTTACTGGAGTCACATAACTACTTTTTCCTATAGCATACTCTGACCAAGCTCTAACCCACCTGAAGAAACCTGGAAGCACTGTGAGGATCATGTTCTTTGATTTCTCCAGTGCTTTCAACACCATCCAACCAACACCAACTTCTGAGGGACAAGCTGGAGCTGTCAGGAGTGGACCACCACATGTCCCAGTGGATACTGGACTACCTCACTGGCCACCCATAGTATGTGAGGATACAGGGCTGTGTCTCTGACAGGCTGGTCTGCAGTACAGGGGTCCCTCAGGGGCTGTGCTGGCACCGTTCCTCTTCACCCTTTACACTGCAGACTTCTCCTTCAAATCTGCAAAGGTTCTCTGATGACTCTACCATAGCTAGCCTCACCACAGGTGAGGACAACTCAGAGTACAGACAGTGGACTCATGACTTTGGACTGGTGCCAGCAGAACCATCTCCTGATCAATACTGCTAAAACTAAGGAGCTGGTGATGGATTTCCATAGGTGCAGACCCACCTCACTGACACCAATGAACATCCAGGGAGTGGACATTGAGATCGTGGACTTCGATAAGTATCTGGGTGTTCACTTGAACAATAAACTGGACTGGACTCATAACACTGATGCACTTTACAGGAAGGTTCAGAGCAGACTCTACCTGCTGAGGAGGCTGAGGTCTTTTGGAGTCCAGGGGACACTCCTGAAAACCTTCTTTGACTCTGTAGTAACATCAGCCATCTTCTATGGGACTGTATGTTGGAGCAGCAGCTTGTCTACAGCTGAGAGGAAGCGGTTAGATAAGCTCATCAGGAAGGCCAGCTCTGTGCTAGGATGCCTCTTCGACCCAGTGCAGGTGGTGGGAGACAGAAGGACTCTAGCTAAAATAACATCACTCCAGGACAAAGTGTCCCACGCCATGCATGAAGCTGTTGCTGAGCTGGAGAGCTCCTTCAGTGACAGACTGCTGCATTGGAGGTGCACTAAGGAATGTTATAGGAGATCCTTCCTCCCAGCAACTGTTAGACTCTATAACCATCATTGCTCCCAACAAGATCAATAGTGTCTATATCCACGCTGGTATCTGTATGACTCTTCCGTTGTTTCTTTTGTCACTAACTGTGAGTGGTTTGTATTTTTACTGCTCAGAGACATACACATCTTATACATTTTTAATTAACCAACTCAGCTGCACATTCCTCTGGACTGGAGTATTTTGTACAACTACACAGTATTCATGTTGAAATTGTACCTTACGGTACAATATTTTTTTTCTATTCTTTATTCTGTTTTTTTTATATATATTTTATATTCTTTGTGTGAGTTTTTCTGTTACTGCCTGTCACTGCCACTTTGCTGCTGTTGCACAGAAATTTCCCCATCGTGGGACAATAAAGGATATTTCTATTCTATTCTATTCTATACCATGAGAAGATTATAGGAACTTCCCTCAAATCATCAGGTTCTCAAGACGGGTAGGAAACTCTTTTCTCTGACAGGACACAAAGTGTCACAAAGCCTCATTTCATGTCTGAAAAAGTCAGCTATGAAATGACAAAAACTGCAAAAGTATGAAAAAGTGAATGAGCAAAAAGTTTAGCACCCTTTTATAACACAGTTCCTAAAACGAAACTCAAATAAGAAACATTACCAAAAACATATTTACAAAATATTACAACAAATATTTCTGAATAATGTCTTAGATTTTCTACAGATCTGATATTTTCTACATCAATGTCCCAATCTTAATTACAAGTCCCAAATTGTTTACTACTGTCCCAATTATTTTTGCCTGAGAAATAGAAATTGGTGACACTTAATACAGGCAATAGAAAGCTGATATTTTAAATCCACCAGGCCATTATGTGGTTGTATTCAATAATTTTGGCCAGGCTGCATCATGATGTTTGCAGTTTTGAAATACAAGACAACAAGTTCCCCTTAAGGTGGTATAGGCAAAGCTTCATTCAATTTCTCTGATTTGATTGAACTATTTGCATGTTTAAACACTTTGCTGATTTAAAAAAATGTGATTACTAAACTTATTCAGAAAAAGCTCTGCTGGAGCTTGATGCTAAAGTGACTTTCTGATCCATAGCTGAAAATGAGTGTTTCCCTTCCCACAATCACAAAAGGAAATGAAAGTATGCCTATATGAGAAAGTGATCCCCTAACTATTAATGGAATATTTCTCTAATAGCCTGCATTGCAACAGCTTTATAAAATCCTGAAATTTACTTTTTGGTTTTGGTTTGCCATGCCAAGATTGTTTTCCAGTGTCATTTCTAGGCCTTAAAGTTCACTGGATTGATTTGTGGTTTGATCCAAGGCTTTTGTTGGTGGATCTTAAAAAGTTAAGCATGTAGCAGATTCTAAAGACGTGGGGGGGAAAGGCAGGAGCTTGCCCAAACTGTTATTGGTCTAGAGAGAAGAAAAAAGAAAAAGCCATGGACAAAACAAAGGTTTTGAACACTGGTGTTCTGGTGCATGCATCAGATAGTTCTTCATGATGTATTCCTCTTCCCACTCAAAGTATCACTAACGCTGTAGCTAAATCACTGGCATTGATTTTAAAAACTTTAAAAGAGACAAATGCCTCTTTTTTACCAGTACATCATTTCCTTTGGTCTTAATATAAGTTTGACATGCTTTGGTACAAAATACCTTTCTACATATTTCTATAGCCTTTTTTTCTTTTTTGCAGTGAGTAAGTTTTGTAGCATGTGATGATGTACTTGGTTCCCCTTTCCCTTCAGTTACATGAAAAATGTATTTAAAGATGGTTGTATAAAGAAACTCAATATTGACTCAAGAGAGCAATCATTATCCACTCTGATTCATAACAGCATGCAGAGCTCAGGCTTAATCTACAAACTGGTAGAAAATCAAAGTTTCATGCCCAACTAAATATACAGAGCCATGCAAAAGCCTTTATGCCCCTTTAAATCTTTCATATTTTGTCACACAAGATGTGTGACAAAATATGTCACACAAGACACTAAACCTTCGATTCAGATTTATTCAGGTTCTATGTGGTACAACTACACAAAAATGATACAATTATGGATAGTAAGAAATTAAACTTAATTTTATTTTCTTCCCAAAATTTTGTAAAGATTGATGTGCAATTCTATTCAGCTATCCTGAATCAACCCTTTCTAAAATCACTTTTCCTTGCAAGTACAGCAGCAGGTCTTTTATGGAATGTCTGTACCAGCTTTGCACATCCGGGGGTTAGCAATTTGTCCATTTAATCATTTGCAAAATACATCTGAAAGCAGATATTTACATACGCGCTATATTAAAAACACACCCTTTTTCATTGTTTGACATTAAATCATACATTAAATCTTTTCATGTTCTCGGTCAGAATAATTAGAAGGAAATAAAAAATATAAAAGGAAAATATTCAAGGAATTTGTATTACTTTCTTCAAATTCCAAAGATGACATACAATGAGATTACTATGCCTTTAAAGAAGATTATGTCATTGCTTTGTAAGCTTCTGATAATTCCCAACATCTGAGTTAAAGGCAACACCTCAAGCACACTTCTTCTTTGGGTGACATCATAAAAAAATCAGAAGAAATCATCCAAGATATCAGGAAGAGAATTTTGGGCCTCAACAACTTTCCTTCATCCGTTGGTGCCATTTCTAGATTTCAGATTAATCTCTTAAAACAATGATAGTTTAAAAACACCATCGGGATGTCTTATCATCATGCCGTTCAGTATGGAGGCAGGTTCTGTTTTTCAAAGATGAACGTGTTTTGGTGCAAAATGTGCTTATCAAACCCAGAATGGAAACAACAGACCTCGTCAAAGTGAAGATGCTGACTGAAGCAAGGGAGTTTTATTTTACAAGCAAAGCAAGTCATGTACTGACATAGCCTGAAAAGTCACTCAAAGAGTAAAAAGTCATTACTTTCAAAAGCAACATAAGATGTCAGATTACAGTTTGCAAATGCACTCAGGAGCAAAGACCTCAATTTATGGAAACATATCCTGTGGTCTGATGAAACTAAAGTTAAAGTGTTTGGCTGTAATGAGGATAGGTGCACCTGGAGGAGAAACAGTGCATTGCATCCCAGAGAACACCATCTTAATTGTGAAGTGTGGGGGTGGTAGCATCATGTTGTGTGAGCATTTTGCTGCCGAAAGGACAGGTCAATTCACAAAATGGATGGCATCATGAGCAACGAAGATTATGTGTAAATGTCAAAACATCTCAAGACCTCAACCAAGACATAAAAGTTTGACCACAGATAGGTCTTAGAAATGGACGATGACCATAAGCATACTGTAAACCCAGCTATAAAGTGACTTAAGGACAAAAAAGTAAATGTTTCGGAGTCTTTGGAATATTTTAGATATGCTCCATGGAAAAAAAAAAATCGGAGAATAGGAAAATTGTAAGCGAATAACTTGGAGTTATCTTCCACAGAAAAAATCTGCAAATAGGTGAATCCCCAAATACTGAACTGCAAATAAGAGAGGGGGTCTACTGTAGTCAATACAATGTGACTACAGAGTCTCTGACTAAATGGTGGAACTTCTGTCCCAGTCTCAAGCCTCTAACAGCTTTTCTTCTAGGACTCCCCTGTACTTAGCTCCAGCTTCTCTTTTCCCTCCAAGGAAAAAAAAAAAGTGTCCCCACAGCATGATGCTGTCACCATCATGTTTCTCAAAGAGGTTGTGTGTTTATTGTAATGGATAGTTTTTTTTTTGCCTTGGATTGTATGTTGTATCTACTCTCAAAACTCCACTTTTGGTCTCATCTGACCAGAACGCCTTCTTCCACATGTCGGCTGTTTCCCCTACATACACTTTTTATGCCTGTTTTTCGGAAACAACTTTCTTCTTGGCACTCAAATTTCATAAACTATGTATTTTTCATGTTACAATTTGACACTGTCGGTGTATCTCGTAAAATCGCAATAAAAGCTTATTTAAAACTGTGAGGGGCTGTTCAAGGGGTATGAATACTTCTGCAGGGCACTTGCAAATCCTTTCTCTGGTATACAGTTCGACCAGGATTGGTTCAACGTCCTTACGAGTATTTCTTTTATAGATAGTCTGACCAGCCTCAGACCTTGTTATTAAAATCCTATACTACAAATGCAAACTCTCTGTAGCCTAATAGCCACTGGGTCAGGTAATACATGAGTCATGCTTAGTCAATATTTTCTCCATTACACTCCAGCTCCATAAATCTTTGGGTTCAGTTTGGATCATTTCTGTAATGTTTTACTTTACGCCTTTGACCACTTCATCACTCTGTGTAAGTTTTTAATAACTACTATAGTTTATTTTCTTGTATAATAATGATTCTAATTTTACTGTAATTACTCAGAATTCCTTGCAGGGATATCAAAAAATAGCCAAAATCCTGACAGAACATTATCAGTGCCTTGTTTTTCAAGGTTTAGTGACTCTAATTTTTCTGATTCCAGTTTCTGCTTTTATTAGGAAAGAAAAAAGCAAAGATAAAACAACTTTTTTCCTCATGACAAATGGACTGTAAATCTGTAATGATCTTAAATTACAGTTGGAAGAAGGTCAAGACACAGGATTTCTTCTGAAATCATTTCCTTCTGGAAGTCTGAACTGCTCACTCTTTCAGTTGTCATTATCACTGAGCAGGTTGGAGATTGGAATAGAAAACAACAGGTCAGGTATTATGTGGTGGTGGGTCTGTGTTCATTAACGTCTTCATCTGGCAGGTTCCACTGTTGTCACACTGTCTTAGACAACACAACCTTTATAGCTGAGCCACTACAAATTACACCTACTCCACCTTTGCAGTGTCTCTACCAAGAAAAGGTGGGGGGAAAAAAATCAATCGGTTTTCCATCGCATATTCGCAGGTTGAAGTCACACCTGACAGTGCAGAACATTGCAAGTAAATTGCTCAGTTTTATTTTGATTATGTCGCAAAGGCAATTATAAGATAATTAAGAAAAAGGTTATTTTGGAGTAGGTGTTGCCAGTGAGATGTGTCGCACTAAAAAGTGCTTGATCAGCTCATGGAAGTCACAGACGCGGGTCTTCTGCTTATGTCGGAGCACGGTTTGACTATGCTTCCTGAGCTTGCAAACGTTCCCCCGATTCACATGAGCCAAGAGTGCAAAGCCACAAAATGTAACTGCTGGGTAGTTTCTTTATTATGTATTTCAGCAATAATGTGGATTTTTGTCTGAATCTGAAAATACTGTTTGAAGGAGAGTGTAAGGAGTTGGAAAATAAATTCACAGAAAGATGCTTCTTCCTTTTCAAATGTTGGTATATTTGCATTTGTAGTTTTTTTTTGTGTATTTGTGGACAAGAGAGAGAGAGGAGGAAGGGCAGACATCAGTAGCAAACCATAATGACATCAAATGGGACTTTGCATGAAATGAGTTGCATGTTTTTGCTGTGTTTTGGATCGACGGGTTATGTAATTGCTCATTAATATGACAGAGGCTTGTTTTGACTTGCTGCTCTTCACGGTGGCCCTAGTTTGCATTTGTATGACCTTGTCCATAGCAGAATAGCTGTGTCAAAGCCAGGTACAGAATCAGTATTGTGCAGTTAGGTAAGCCTTGTTAGTGTACGTACTCAATTAGCACCAATAGGACAACCATGTCAGATGTCATATGTCAGTGTTAAATAAACAGAAATTCTGGTTTTCCTTCTTATTTTAGAAAATGAATTTAGTTTTTGTGACTAGACTCTCACTGTCATGCTCAGAAAAGCAGTAGCTGTGTGGACTTACCCATAAGGTGGCAAAGTTTTGCAGATGCACCCTCATTCCTTTTAGTTCCCACAAGAAAATTAAAGTGCTTGTGGCCCATAATCCAATTTTGTCTCCCCCACCCATACACAGAGAGTTTGCTGTGATTGCTTTAGGGAGCGGTGGCAGGGCAATATTAAAAATCTAGCCGTATTATTGTGATTGTATGCGCTTCAGCTAAAGCCTCCTGACTCGGGGATGTGAGCAGAGCTTCTTAAGTGCTCTCCTGGCAGCTTTGTGTTGCTTATAAGACAGGAGCTCGGGATACAATTCAATTAAGTCCGTAATATACCACAACAAGCTGTAGCTTCTTATTAAATTGTGACAGCATAGTGATGTAGTCCTAATGTAAGCGAGAGTTCTGGGCTGTGATTTCATGTCTTTTTCAGTGAGTTTGTACTTTCGCGATTTGATGCGTCTTTTTGAGTACCACTGATTAGGTCAATTCAAGCACTAATTATACTTTTTAATTCTAACGTTTTTAAATGAAAGAAATTATCTTGCTTTGATGTAGTTTTCTGATTTATTCTAAGATCTGTTTATGTGCATGTTTCTTGAATATCACATTTATTAAGACAGTAAAATCTGTGAAGATTGCGGTCAAAACAGAACAAGTCTTGTCATGTAAACTAAATGAGTGAAAATCATAGCTTCTCCCAGGATTGTAAAGATGCTGTTTACATTAAAGTGTGCTCCATTAGAAATATAACAAAGTAGAATTTGATGATTAGTAAATACTGGTTGTTCTTTAGACATAAATGGCAAGTAAAGGAGTCTAATGCTGCTTTGAACTAAGATGGATATTGGAACAAAAGTGATCATGTCAGGACAAACATCCGCAAATAATTTTTGATTGTGATTTTTTTTTTTTTTTTTTTTTTTTTTTTTTTTTTTTTTATCAAAAATTAGCAGTGGAAACTTGGACTCAGTTCTCTGTTTGAGGCAGGCTTGATAAGTAATGTTGGGTAAATTCAGATTTGCCTCAAATCACACCTGTGAGTAGATAGCAGCTAATTTCAAATTAATCGACTGAGAGGTTTTACAACTAAAATGAATAAAATTAAACATTTTAAAAAAGCTTGATTAATATGACCTAAGAATTAATTCCCACTAAAGTGCTGAAATCTAGGTAGACTATCTGCTTTATTCATTAAATGGAGCCGTCTTTATTGCCAGAAATCGCACAACAGCATGGTGGGTTGTGACCGATGAGATATTTTTAAAATAAATGAGATACTAGACATTTAAGGAGCCTGTGTACATGCTCTATCAATATTTGGAGTTTTACTACGTTTTCCAAATCCTTGTAAGTAAGGTAAAAAGTGTTGATTTAGGTGAGCTGAGTTACATTGTATGCCTACTTTATTGTTACTGGACAGTTGATTCAAACCTGAAGAGAGACCATATTTCATGTATGCAGTGAATGTTTGAACTTACCTTCTAAGCACTTTGGTTAAGTAAACTTGATGCAATCTATTTGGTCTAGAACTTAGTCTGAGTTACTGTGCAAACAGATACAGCAACTAAGTCAGCATAAGAGAGCAATGAATGCTAGAAACGTATACAGTATAAGTTGTGTCATTACTTTTGTGCATGAAGAATGTACTTCATAAAACTTCTTATGATTCCAGTTCTGTCCTGTTGCAGTTATTATCAGCTTGGCCAGCTCCCTGATAAAGTAAGCAGCTATTGATTGCCCTAAAACAAGCTAGAAGTTACATAATCACCTAATTTACAACTAGCCTTGTACATGTAATATAAGAGTGAAGAATAATGTAATGAACATTATTATTATTATTATTATTATTATTATTATTATTATTATTATTATTATTATTTTAGTTTGGTTTTCTAATGTCTGCTTTATTTTTCAACCTTATGTTCCACTTTGGAGCTAACAACAATAACCCAGGCAGTGGCAGCTTTGCCCATGTATGAATTTATGTGCAGTCTGGACATCAAAAAATGAATGTTTCTTGTGCTGACTGGGAGGCACGGTTGTGTGAGGCCTGGGCAGACTGTGCTTTTAGACATGTTAGAGGCCTACAGCAGCACCCGCTTCTTACTGAGAGCGATACATGCTCTCTCTCATCAGTCTCCAAAAGTCTTTAATCACAGTAGCAAAAAAGCATCGGTAAAGAAGCCTAAATATCCTCTAAATATATTGTCAAAGTCAGTTAGTAGGTAACACAGATACATGTCGCACCCATAGTGATATCTGTAAGAGCAAGAGCAAATAAAATTTGCAAGTCAACATCACAGCTCAATCAAACCATGACCAATGCACCAAGTATGCCCTGGTATGAACATAATCATTACATTGCCTTGTAAGATTACTTAAAAGTCTCTGATTTGACAATAGTCTAGGGTATATTCACACCTGATACACTGAAAAAAGAGAATGCAGCTCCAAGTTTTAAAAAATGTGTTAATTGGTGAAAAGTACCTGAAAGAAGTTTGTCAAACTTACTTTATTTATGTTTTTTAACTTAACAACTTAATAAACTTTGTAAATTAACTTGGATAAACTTAATTTGGTCCACTTCCAAACGAGCTCTGGTGTGGTTCGCTCTTGGTGTGAATACAGACCTGGATAGATCCATACAAAACACTCTTAACCTGAATTAGTTGACTTAACTAGAAATTTGCGTGGAAACCCATTGCCTTAAACCATTCTAGTTTTTACACAGTGATGAAACTAAACAGGTTTAGTTAAGTTAACTCAACTAAACCCATTAAGTTTAATTAACAGGTTAATTAACATAAATTTCTACCTAGTTGTATAAAATTATGATTTTAAGCTAAACGTATGTAGCCATATGAAGCAAATAACTAGGGTACTAATGATATTTTCCCATTTAATTATTTTGATCTTCAGATTGTGTTGAATGTAACACTTGTGGTACAGAAGACAAAAAATTGAGCAAAGCATACACCCTTAACGTTCTTCACCATTGCTAATGTCCAGGACTTAACCGCATTGATTTCATAACTAATGTAATATAATACAACATATACCGGTTGTAGTATTGACATAACGCAATTTTACATGTACATGTTGCACTTTAGGAAGTGATTCTTTGGAGGAAACCTTTCACTCATGGTTTCAGTTTTATAGCTGAGTATTGTTAACTGTGTTCCTGATTTTGCTGGCAGGGCTTCGGCCAAAAATCATGCAGGAGATCAGCAGATGTACAGCGATGCATTCTGGGTATAGTATAAATGTAATTTGCTGCACCATTAATAGGCTCTGCCCCTTCACTTCAGAAACACAATATCCTTAGTTATCTCTACTTAACAAGATCATTACACTCTATATTTTAGTAGAAAAGTACAATCAACTAATTTTATTTCGCAGTGGGACACCATTTTTAGCAAACGTAAAAGAATAAGTAATGATTACTAAAAAGTTTAATTACAATTAACATCTGGGTTAAGAGTGCAGGAAGTATACTACTTTTTAGACTTCACAAGCCATTGTTGCTGGCCATCATGGTAAAAATGAGCAGTTCAGTGTTGCTAAAGATGGTTTTGTATGTACTGATTGTACTGAAATCATTCTTGATCCACTGTTTTCTGCTTAGCAATGCTGCTGCCAACATGGTGTAGGTCAAGGCATGCAGAACATCTCCTCTCATTCAGCTTGCAGCATGCATTTGCTGACAGTGTTCCAAAACTAGAAATATCACATCACAAAACCTGCATTAAATGAGCTGCTCTTGACATTAAAAATGGTATTGCAGTTGTAATAACAGCACATATGTGCACAACAGAAATGCAACACACAGGACTTCCATGTTTGTTTTGTTCGGGGTCTGTGCTCTGCCCCCCCACCCGTAATTTTTGTCTAATGGGAGCAATGATTGTCACCCGCATGGCATTGTTTAAAGTCTGGTAGAAAGAAATGATGCATTAGAGGCAGTTGGACATTCAATGAAAGAACAAGCGACATCGAATCTGACTAAGCTTTCCTTGTCAGTTAGGATTGCCACAATTATTTATACTTGATAACTGTCAGGAGGTTTGATGAATTTGATGAATCCATCCATCCATCCATTATCCATCATGCTTATCCATGCAGGGTCGCGAGGGGGGCTGGTGCCCATCTCCAGCAGTCATCGGGCCAGAGGTGGGGTACACCCTGGACAGGTCGCTAGTCCAGGTTTAATGAATAGATTTGATAGAATTCTCTTAAACTGAATGGCTTGGGTCAAACATTTTGGATATCCTTCCTCACATTTCTCAAACTAAGATAACAACTTTGTGATGGCCACTTCAGAACACTGACTTTGTTGTCCTTAAGACACTTTGTACCTAAATCTACTTTATTCTCAAGCTCTTTGTTCATTTGGAAAACCCATTTACGACCAAGTTTTAACTCCCTATACTGCCACTCCATACTTCACAGTTGGCATGGTGTTGGCATGTTCCCCTTTTCCTTTGTTTTATATGCAACAATGGCTATTATGGCCAAACTCTTAAATTTTAGTTTTGTCAAACGACAGGACATGTTTCCAATAATTAAGATGTTTTTCACTGAGTGCATTGGCAAACTGTAATCTGGCTTTTTATAATGCTTTTGGAGTAATGGGTTCTTTCTTCTTTGAGTAGCCTTTCAACTCATGTTGGTACAGGACTATGCTCACTGCGGATAATGACATTATCTTAACAGCTTCAGCGAGCATCTTAATGCACTTAATGTACTTTTGTTCAGGGGTGTATATATCAGTTCCACACAGAAACATGTTTATATCTAGAATAGAGTTCATCTCCCTCCTGTTTTATAAATCAAAGCTGAGTTTAACTGACATGATTTTATGTTTCTTCTTGAAAGTTGTCAACCTATAATTTATCTGGTTGTTGTAGCAAACAGAAAAAGACAAAACGAATGGATTTGTCCAACATCCCCGACTGGTTTACCATGCCTGATTGCCACAAAAACACATTTTAATCTGTTTAAGTCGTATTCAGCACCACCCACAGCCAAGGTCTGATTTATTGTCACTCACTGTGTGGCATTCACTTCAACCGTAGTGGTAGCCCCAGTGTTCTCACTCATTAACTTCATCCAACATGAACCATGACTGAACTAAATCTGTGTTCAGTTACAAACACAGAAAAAGAAAATTACCCTTCTTTCAAATTATACCACTCTCCACATGGTATTAATTTTCTGAGTCTGGATAGTCTGAAGCTTGCATGCAACCCCACTGTTTCCACAGTGGAACATATTAAGGTGCTTGCACGTTAGTTGGGAAATGAAACAAAATTGATTTGCAGTTTAATATTAAGACAGTGCTCTCTAATTTTCTTCTTTCACCTTATTTCTAAGCCCAGATGGCCTGACCTTGTGAAATTTTAAAAAATCCCATTTAATTTTTCCACTAATGATAATTTGAAATACTGCCTATGTCCATAGGAAATAAGCCAAGTGTCAGTGACAACAAAGCCATTGACAGATTTGTCAGAGCCAAACATTCTCTTATTTTTACCTCTAATTTTAGATTCTTTGGTTTTAGAAAAAGAGATATTAATATGTGTAAGTGTAAACTGAGCAGTCCAAAATGATCACAACATAATATATGAACTGTTTAATGAGATGACTGCCACTTTTTCACATTACATTTTTTTTCATTCAATGAATAAATTAAAAGTGATCAGTTATTTTAGAAAAAAAAATGCACAAATCATTTTCCATGTTCTTCAGTCTTTATTAGTGCTTCATAATTTGGATGCTTGTTCTACTGATGGGTCATTGCTCCTAAGAGGTCATCAGTGGGCCGTTCTGTTTAATTGAGGTTCATTTATTTCTGTGAAGGATGCTAGTTTCCCAACTGAAGAATATTATAAATGGTTCCCAAAGTGTTGAGACAAATATATTAGTCATTAGTCATTCTTAGTCACGTCTTTCACGGACAATAAACAGAGCCAGAACAAAAGAAATGAACTATATATGTCTTCTTACACAGTTTTTGTTTAAAAAAGGACCATTGGATGTAGATACTACCAGTGGTGTAGCCAGAAATTGCTGTTTGGCCAGAAGCCTAAGAAAAAATGGGTGGGCCAAATAAGCATAATTGAAAGGAAGTCTATTAGTAAGTTTATGGGAATTACTTGGGTTAGAAATACACACACACACAACTTTTTAAGTGATACTGTGCTTTTGAAATATTCACGTGTTAGTGAGTCATCCACAACTTCAGGTTTAAAAATGATGTGATCTCATCTCATCTTGTCTCTTTTCAAAATGGGAAAAGCAAGAGATCGTGCCTTTCAAGTGAGGCATAGGAGAGCTACAAGAAAATAGGTACTTGTTTGTTCATATCTAAAGTAAGACAAAATAATTACCAAGTTTAAAAGTATTGGAATGATGCCAAAACATGACCATAAAGCTATAAAACAAACCTCCTAAGCTCACCAAAAGAAAACTGCTGCAACGAGTGGCATCTTAGTGTCACAAAAAGTCCATAAAAATTTATGTCATGACTTCTATATACATCTTTACTGGGTGCCAATATTACTAAGTGATAACAAGAACAGTCAGAGAGCACTGTACGTGTTTATAGCCTCTAACTCTTAATATGTCACAATATTTACTGAGGATATTGGTCTTTTTTGGTGTTTTATGGTAGAAAATAATTTTATTTTGTGTCACTGCTTTATTATGCTGTGACTGAAAAAAAGGTATAACATAAAATAAAAATATTCTACAAAGTAGCATTTAACTCATCCCGCTTCCACTCCTTCAGAGAGTAATGCCGACTTCTGATAGCTTCAAATGGAGAAATGTTCCCTGATTTCAAAACTTTGGCTGAAGTGACGCTTCTAATTTCAGCTTTAGTATGATCCATGATTATAATTTAAGTGCAACAGTTAGCTTGTTGAATATTAAACAGAGTGAAAATGAAATGCAATTTAATGTTATTTAAAATCTGACTGGTAACAATGACTTGATTTTTTTTTTTTTTTTTGACGCAATCTTTCAAAATTACGGACACAGTGAAAGTCGAGTGCAACCTCTGCTCTGCATGAACCTCAGGAAAATGTCTGCAGCATTTGCAAAAAATACATTCAACCCATTTAAAGTCGTAGTCACACCGTAATTTTCCCGAAAGCTTGCCAATATTGGCAAGCAGAAAAGCTTGCCAATATTGGCTGAATCTCTGGTTCGTCAATAGCAGATAAATCTGGTGGTGGTTCAGTGATTAAAGATGTACTGGCAGTCCTGTCAACATAACCAAACAATACCTATCCTCTGTTTTGATGGTCATACAATCTTTACTGTATATTTTGTCAGTTCATCTCCTAAATTTCTTACCCAACAATTTAAAAAAAAAAAAAAACCTGTCATACCCTTGTACTGAAACTATTGCACATCAGTTGGCTGTCCTTCGTACTTAAGTATTTTCATTAATTATCCATTACAGTTCAGAAAACTCCATGCCTATTTAAGTACAATTAGATCATTTTTAAAAACTAAATTATTGTGAAATATGACCAAAATAACTATGAGCAACATCATGTTGGTAAATATAATTTGTTTGATTCAAAGAACCACATTTCGTTGCAGTAGACTATGAGTAGATTATCGAAAATTATTTTAAGTCATTGGCTGTCAAATTGGTTAAAAAATGTCCCCAACAGTGTTATGACGTAATGCCTGGTTGGTAAGAAGTAGCCTGTGACAGATGGCTTGTTTTTGTGCGAGAAAAAGTTGAGAACAACATCAGCAAAATTTCAAAGTTATGATGTGGCAAAGGGACAAAACGACAGGCACCCATTTATTCTTGGATTTTTTTGGTTTTATTTTTGTTTTCAAGAAGTCATTTGCTCTGTGTACTGGGTTAAGCAGATTATTTGACTGCTTTACCTTGAAACACAAATTCTTGCTTAAAGAGGCAGTATTATTTGTTTTCCAGACATATAGAATAATTTTTTAGCACAATCAAGTAACTATGTTACCTTCTGTTGTTACATAAATGCTCTATATATCAAATATGACTTAGAGATTTGGCTCCATAATTTAATGCCTTGAAATTGGGCTTCTGTCTCTTTAAGAAAGTCCTGCTCTTTCTGAAACTCCACCTTCAGGAAGTCATCACAACAGCTAACCCTTTAACACTGTTTTTACCAACATTTCACTGAGAAATAGCTAGTATAATGAGCTCAATAGGTGCGCAGTTCCACCAGGTGTTTGTTAAGTGCTGCTGGCTAGTCTGAAGGTGATGAGTGGGGGAAGTTGTAGAGGAGGGGTGCTCTGTGTGGTGAAAGCTCGGAAGCTTAGAAACAGCAGCTCCATGGAGGAGCTGGGTCTCAAAGGCGGCACTAGGTCCATTCAGATGTTTTGCACAGCTGAATGGCTGCCAAGAGAGATTAAAGGATATCTTAAACATGCATGAAAGAATCAAGGCAACACTCCAGGTATGTTTTTGATAAGGGAATAACATTATGACATGATGTAAAGCTCAAAAAAAGTCAATTTTATATAATACTGTCCCTTTAATAAAATAATTGCTGTCCCTTTTCACCAAAAATCAAGGTTTCTTTCAACTTGAAACCACTTTATCATCAATAACTAGCAACATCTTGTCCCCAAAAACCAAACATGCTAATGCTGAATGTGATTTTTTTTTTTTCAGAAATTATCTTTGATTTAATTTTTTAGCTACTCCAAACCTCATCTCTACCTTCCTGCATATAACTTTTACATTTCACTACTTGTATTTTATTTTATTTCATTTTATTTTGCAAAGTCTGTACTGCCTATTCTAATCTTGAACTAAAAAAGGATTATATAATTGTGTTATATATTTTTTATACTCAACCTCGCTTACAGACCATTGTGAGGGAAGTTGTGTTTTAAGAGTTTTACTTATTACTGGAAGCTTTCTGCAGCTAATGATGACCAGGCCCCTGTATGTGCCCTGAGCTCAGTCATGCATGTTTTTCTGTCGAAGTTTCTGTCTGTATGCAAATTTGACTGATGCACTATTTTAGTTTTGCACTTTAAAGATGCAACTCAGTTGACTGCCTCTTGTTGGTATTCAGAAATATCTGGCAAATACTACATATAACATTAATATGTAATGCTTTATTTGCTTAACTTTATAGAAAACATTTAAAAATGAGTGGCTAAAAATTGCACCGTTTTAACAGCTGTTCTGCACCTCTCTTCACCTTTTAAACTAGTTTAAGCTAAATTCTTTAGCAAAATTAGTTTTTTTTTTTAATCACTGTTGTTTCATTACATTTCTAAATGTGTTGCGCAAGTGTTGGTTTAGATTAATTTGTTCTTATGAATGTCTTGTTTTACATCTTGATTAAGTTCAGTGCTTTTCTGTCTAGGTATGAAATTCGGGACCCACACCTGGTTGAGGAAAGTGTTCTGAAGATCTTGAAGGAGAAGACAGACTTTGCCGACTATAGGCCTAAACCTTTCAACATGCGTGAATTCTACGACAGAACGGGCCATGATATTAAAGAAATGCTGCTGTCTTGCTCCTATAGAGGCACAGAGTGCAGTGCTGAACACTTCAAAGTGGTAAGTCATGAATCTCAATAGTTATACCTGGAAGGAGCCAGCTGAGTGGTTTTATGAGCATGTTTGCAACACATACGTGGTTGATGCCACTGTTGGGGGGGGGGGGTTTCCATGTTATTTTTTTTAAACTTCTTTATGGTATGACCTTTGTGGAACAGCCCTCACTTCTGCTTGCATATAGAAAATATTTTAAAGATGTAAACAGTAAGGTTTCATCAATTTTGGCTCGATGTTTAACAAAAAATGACTGACTAACGGAGAACAAAGATACACTACTCGATAAATAACAGTCTTTTGATCCATATGTCTTAGTTACAGTTTTCCAACTCCTTTAGAAGAGCTAAACAGTATCGTTTTGTCTTCTTAAAATCGTTTTCAAAAGCAAAAAGTTTAAAAAGATCTGCCAAAATGGAAAATGTTGGCTTTGTGTTTTGTTGTTTACAGCACCTGGAATTTAGTCATTTTCTTCTGTCATTGCTCAACAGTTGTAATGAAATGCCTCATAGGGTTTGCTGGACAAGGGCTGCTTATTGCTATTGATGCAGGACTGATAAGTGCATTGATTCTCAATTAGACTTTAAATTCTGTGCAACAGAGTATTGGAGTAGGCTGATATTTCTTTGCACATTGTGGGACGTCATTAAAGACACCTTTAGAACTGTATCAAATACATTATTTCAGTTTTTTTTTTATCCAATTTATATAATTCAGTTAAGTTTATTTTTATAGCATTAAATTGCAGCAGAAAATCATCTATGGGACATTTAACTAAAATAAAACTATGGGAAATACAACCATGATGGAAAACCTTTGGGTGAATCTTTTTGTTTTTCCATCCTTGTGAAACAGTTTTTAAATCAAAAGGCAGAGATGTGTAATACCAAAACAAAACCTGGTGTAACGTTTCACTACTACAGTGTTTAGTTTGATTAGAAGCAGATTGGTAACATGAGCGTTCCTCAGAGTCCTTTAGAACTAAGGATGGGGTGTTTAACATCAAGTGAAAGACTGTGAGTGTAAAAATAACATTGAAACCTATCATTGTTTCACTGTAAAACTGTAAATATTTCATCAAACTGTCAAAATTTACTTTGAATATAGGTGTATATGTCCTTTCTACATGTTGGCATCGTTTCTGTGTACAATTTCTTTTTTTTAATATATGACGCAAACGTTTTGAAAAACTTTAAACTCAGTTTTATGTACATGTTACTGACATGTTACATATTTTTTGTAACTAAGGCTATAACTTTGTCAATGCAAATAGAAGCAGGAGCCACGGTAAATTTCTCTGCAACACACTCGTTTTCACATAGACATGATTGTATTTCGAACAAATGCTCAGTCAGATTTTTAGTGAAGATGAGTCACATCTTATTAACGTCTAAGGGTCTTACGAGAAATACAAATCTGCTGTATGATTTATTTTTGGAAATCCTCTGTGTTAGTTTTACATTCTGTGTCCTTCATAATTTCTTGAGGGTGAAACATCTCATGATCTGAGAGCCCCCCCACCCCTCCCAGCCCCATTCCTATAAAACCATGTAGTACAGCACTACCCACATCATTTGGCTCCTCTAATCTGCTGATATGTCCACATTAAGTCTAGGTAGTTGTGTTTATGGCAGATGGTGCATAATATGGCTGTTCTGTATTAGTGCAGTGGAGGACCTGGATGAACAGCTCAGCAGAAGCAACTAATGGTGTGGAAAGAATCTCCAGTGTGATAGAAAGTGTAACAAAAAAGGAATGGTAACTATTTCCAACAGCAAACCTGATTCACACTGTCTGGAGTTTCTGCAGGTTTGTTCTCAGCCTCGATGATGCATTTTGCTGGTTCAAAACAAATGGCTATTGACACATATGCTGTTTCCTCAGAGGGAGAAAAGTTGTTTTAAATTACTATGAAAATCTAGAATCAATAATATCTTGATACACAAATTATCACAAAAACTTAATAGCTCGTTTCAGCATGGATTTTATATTGTCTTTAAATGCAGTAAATGCATCCAATATAACCATACCATGAGTACTTTATCACCATAAATGGTGAATAGTGTTTAAATATAAAATATGCTTGCATGTTTAATAACTGAAAGTAATATATTATGCAGTCTCTTAACAACAACAGAAGTAGATGTTAACATATCAGCGAGTCAAAATTGGACAGAAGACCCCAAGTGTATGTTTATAGGTTGGTGGATGGGAAACAGATGGACTCATTATTTATTAAGCCAAAAACACCAGTTCTGCTGCAGCAGAGACATTTGTGTTTAAACTAAACTTCAAAAGACATTAACCAAAAGATGTGCAACCAATAATGCGACTGGTGGCCTACAATGGAGTATAAGGGCCATATTACATGGAAAAAAAAAAAAAAGAGGTCTTCACAAAGGAGTACATTTTCACCAAAAAACTCCAAAATTTCTGTATTAGTTTCACATATTTACAAGTAAAAACTTGGATATTCTCTGATGTCAAAAAGATGAAAGGTTGCAAGACAATAAGGATAGTTTTCAATGATTAAAGGCATAATTTTACAACATTAAAACTAAGATATTGTCTGACATTGTAAAGTCAGACCTTTGCAACAAAAAATGCCATAGGTCTTCTGAGGTTTAAGTGATAAATTTTGGAGACTCAATTCGGGTAAGTTGAACTTCTTTTTCACTGTCTGAGGGGTGTAATCTCCAGACAATATAATTCCATTTCCTGTTCGAGGCAGTCATGGCAAGTCTGCCCCTGGAAAATGTTGTTCTAATACAGGAAAAGAGACTGGGTGAACTTACACGTTGGAAATTAGCCAGATCTGCATCTCCTAAATTTAGCACTTCAATCCTGAAGAATTTTTTGTCGCAAATGTCTGACTACATTTTTAGAGAAAGTCTTAGTTTTAGTATCATAAATTCATGCTTTTAATCATGGAAAATTATCATTTTTGGGGGCAAATGTACAACTTTTCAACATCAGAGAATATCCAAGTTTTCTCTTGTAAAAATGTGCAATTTTTGGCAGAAATCTTCTCCCTCGTAGTGACATTTTCTTCTTTACTTTGGTCAACAATGGCCCTAATAGTCGTCACAGGAGTAGCTTAAAACCTGGCATTACGTAAGGGAGCTGAAGACTAACAAGGCAACATGTGATGGTTAGAAAATGTAACCAGATGTGAGGGGAGTAAAGAGTAAAATCCACTGACAGAAACAAGAAGGTAAAAACATGTGTAGAACACAAAACCTCACAATCAAGAAAAACACAGAAAATCTAACAAATGGCAGGTGAAAACTGACATGGCAAGAATAAAGGAGGGTGAACAATAAGTATCATCAATTTAGTGTCTATGGTTTTGTTTCTATGTGAGTGATATGTGCACTGTCATAAAGTCAGCTGTACATTCTCCCTTCAGCCCTGAAGAGCCTGCTGCAGATAATACTCCTGTAAGTGTTTTTCCATTTTGAACGCTTGAAGGCAACAGCAACGAGCTCAATCTGCAGCAAATCCTCTAACTCTGTGAGGCTCACCTTCAGGGTGTTAGCAGGGAGTCCAAGAAAAAGATAGATGGCCATGAGAGAAAGGAATAGAGGAAGAGGAGCAGATATACAGAGACTGAAGCCCAGGTAACAACAAAGAGTTGGGATGTAACTGAACATAATGGTCAAGTGCTCCAAAGAGACACAAAGGCACAAAATAACAGCTGCCACAGCAGGAGCAACAAAGAAGTACTATCGGTAGACACCCAGCTTTGTGCTCATTTAACCTCCCAAAGACTACAGAGCTCCTGTATATCTCCCTTCTCCAGCTGTCTTCTGATTTTCCCCTGAACACAATGCAGTGTGGCATGTCTTTCCCTTCCACTCATTTATTTCTCAAAATGTCTGCTTCTCCACAAATAAATCAGCGTGAAGAAAATGTTTTTAAATGATGGGTTACAGTGATGTTCGGCTGCACTGAACAGATTACAAAACATATAGTCGTGTTTGATGCAACTTATAATCCATCTATCAGTATGATATATGTATATCGTATTATTCCTTTTTCTACAAGCAACAGAGGCTTCTTTTCTTTTTGTTATCAGCGTCATTTGTCCTTCTCTATTTAAAAATATGTTGAACTGCCTGCCAGGATTAAAGCTGCAACTTTGAGAGACTTGAAGATGATTTCTGCTCTGACGATAATCACATTTTACAGTAAGTTTTACTGATGTCACTTGGCATTTCATCCATCTGTAAACTGAATTGAAATGACTAAAGAAAATAAATTAAAGCTTGTTCCGATTTACAAAACACACAAAAATTGTTCTGTACTAACTTTTAATTATTATCTATTTTGACAAATCAAAAAAAAAAAAAAAAAAAAACTTTGACATATAATGAATCAACATATTAAAGCTGCAGTGTGTAACTTCTTCAATTATTGTCTAAAGAAATGCACTGCTCCCAACCAAACAACAACCAATCAGAGCCAGGAGGAAGGTCTTAGTGCTGTCAATCACCCTTGTGTACGCTCTGCTAAATGTGCGAATGGTGAAGAAACAACTTACCGTTTCAGGAAAACTGTTTATTCGCCATCATCGGTAGCCATGCTAACTAGCTTTAGCATTAGCAGCAGGCTATCTTGTGGTGAACCAGCTGTAGCGTAGCAGAGAGCAAGGGGGAGTGTGTGAGCAGCGCACATGAGGGTGATTGACAGCTCTAACACCATCCTCCTGGCTCCGATTAGTTGTTTCTGACTAAGGGTATATATCTGTAGTTAATACTGTGATCACTGGGAGATGCAGAGGAGCTTGATTTTTTTTTTTTTTTTTTTTTTTTTTTTCCACAGATTATCTGTCTTATACTGTCACGACATAATGATAATTTTAACAAATATGTAAAAAACATATATAAGTAACATACTGCTGCTTTAAATTTATTTTTGCTTTTTGGGCTTTCTTTTTCAGGATACGGGGGTCCTCACATTTTTATGTTATTCTAATAATAATAATGGTTTATCATAATATTAATTTTATTCCAAAGATGTGGAACAAAAAAAGAAAAAGGCAGTTTTACCAAATTCTCTTTTGATTGTGAGAGCTGAGCATTGTTGCAATAATCAGGAACAGGTGCATTTTTTTTTTCTTTTGACTTAGAGATCCATCATAAAGGTTTATACAAGGTACAACAATGAGTCTAAGAACTTGAATAGATTGACATTCAAAATGTAGAATCTGAGTCTTTTCAAGAGGGAGGAAGCATTTCTATAAATAATATTGCCATACTCCAGCAGAAAGAACAAAGAAGATGGACCACGTTTTTCTATCTAATCTTGAGATAAAAATCGGCCAGTTTAGGTTTATGCTTTTTAACAAATGGCCAACATTAGCATGAAAGTACTTTTTTTAATCAGGTCAGATTTTCAGGTGAAGTGACTTTTCTATGCGTATGCCATCTTTTGTGATAGATGCCTTATTATTAGAAATTATTGTCATACATTTAATCTTCTTTGAGTTCAAAACCAATCAGTTTCAGCAGAGATGTCAACTGAAAAGCTTCCTGTAAAAGCTCCACCTGTGGATTTAAGGAAACTACTGCTGTAAAAAATATGTGTCATCAGCATATAAACGTATCTTTGGTGCAGTTACTCACTGGGATTGAAGTGGGGTTCAGAAGATCCTAGTAATACCCTTAGATATCATAGGTAATAGTTCTACAATTCTACTGTAGACCGTTTTGCAGTGACTCTGTTAGATAAATGTGGCAGATTTCATATTTCCCATCTGCTTTACCATCTGCTTGACTGTAAAGCCTATGTGGCATAAATTTTGTCATCTGTACCTGCCCGGTCAAAGGGTGGCACTGAGAAAACAAGAAGTCAAAACCAAAGGGGTAAATTATATATTAAAAAAAGCCTCTTTCTAAAAAATATCGTTTTGTGAAAATTGTACAAGTGGAAAAAGGATTCAGCTAAATCAAAAAGTATGAATACATGCATGTTATTCTTTGAGGTTCAAGCATGGTGTGTTTGTGCCCATAAAGTAGAATGTGCTTTATGTCAACTGTAATTATAGTTGACATAAAATGTTTATTAATTCCAATAAACACCTGGCTTTGGTTCATTTCTTCACTGACTCCCAGATTCCCCTCTTTGTATAGCAAAGTGTCAATAAAGAAACAGCATCAGTAGAGAAATCCTGGTCTTGGATCAAAGTTCACCAACTGTCTAAAATAATAAGTTGGTTTTGTGGGGGACTTTTTTATTTTCTAAGAGAATTTAGTCTTGAAATTTGAAGTTAAAAGATTTTTTGGTGACTGTATTTGTTCCATCTCTCTATTAGCATTTCATAAAATCAGAAAGATGGATTATTTGATTTTCTTTTAGTGTTGATCTACAAGTTCATCCTTTACATGCATGAACTGCCAACTGTTGAGTTGGCTGTGTAGGTTTTTTTGTAGCAAAAGCTTTTTTTTTTACTTTCTAGGTTTATTACTGATCCATAATTTAGATCAGTTCGGTGGGATCCGCTAACCTGTGAGTCTCAGAATCTTTGGAGCAAATTGACATTTATAAATCCCCAAAATATGCCATAAACCCTGCTAATCATCAACTGTTTCTGACATTTTTCACCTTTGTTCAACTCTTTCTTATTTATTTCTTTTCTGGTCTCATCCATCAGCTTAAAGCCGATGATTCTGCTGTTCTTTTTTTGGCTGGTTAATTCCCACCCTGTTTCTCCTGAGGATAATTCAATCAATTTGCTATTACTGTAGAACTCAAAGACATGGATCTATTAGGTTGTTGCTGAGTAATGAATGAATTTCTAATGGAAAAAAAAGAAAACTTCACTTTTAGGATAACAAGACTGGTGGCTTACCCTGACACTGTTTTGCCTTTTATTCTTAAATAGAGACAAAAATCAACTTATTTGGAAAAAGGATTTGGTCGTTACTCATTTCAAAACATATTTTAATTTTAATTTTTTTCCCCAAGCATCCTTGTGCTCTGGTTCTCAACTTCACCACTGTTTCCTCATTTTTTCATTTAAATGTGAAACTGGAATATGTCTCATGATTCAAACAGTAACGATTCTAACAAAGATTTTGGCAGCTTTAAATATTTTTTTCTCTGAATATTAAGCTATTAAAGTTACAAATTGACCTATAAAAACACACACCATGAAATGTGGTCATAGGTGAACTGCCTGGAGCCTGCATCCCCTGCTTGTATTGAACTTTCCCAGCAGTGAGCAATGATAACAAGCAACAATTATCTGTCAAAGGGATTTGTAGAAAGCACATCCCCTGCATAAATATGCAGCAATGCACCCCCATCTGACCTCTTGGTCATACTTTTAATTACAAAATGATGGCCATTTCTTTATTTATATAAGATAGGCTACTGGTGTGTGGGGTTGAAAAGGGTTCAGGGACAAAGGGTGAAAAGAAGATGAAAACAGAGATCAAAGCAAAATTCAAAGCATGAGTGGATCCAAAAACCAATTTAATCCATGTAACCCTGCCTGGTGTGCATTTGTGGGGGCAGGGAGAGGGTAGGAGGTATGCAGAAGGTGAGATTGATTGAAAAGACAATTCACTGCACTGTACAAGCAGTGTCTGTATGGCAAGAGATTAACAACCATGCATGCTCACTCACACCCGAGGTCAGTTTAGAATCATCAGTTAACCTTTATGCACCTGTTTTTTCACTGTTGGCAGAAGCCCCTGCAGAGAAAACCCACTCGTGCACGGGGAGAACATGCAAAGTCCACACAGAAAAGCCCCGGCCAAGATTCAAACTGGTGACCTTTAAACCCTTGGCTTAATATGCAAATAAACGCACACACACACACACACACACACACACACACACACACACACACACACACACACACACACACACACACACTAAGCACCCCATCCCAACTGTACTCTGTGGGTTGAGCAGGAAGCATTAAATTAATACATTGGTTGTTTTCTCTTTCTTTTGACTTGCGATGATTGTGATCCATAGTTTTATTGTCTCCCTTTGGTTTTAGGTATTCATTAATGCATATGTGAATACTTTTAGATATTGTCCGCTGAATGAGATGTATAATAATAATAATAATAATAATAATAATAATAATAATAATAATAATAATAATAATATACTTTATTTGTATATAGCCGTTTCAAACAAGTGTTACAAAGGTGCTTTACTTTAAAAAAAACCCAATAAAAACAGCATCATAAGTGACACAACAAGAAACACAAAATGTATATCAAATCAATTAAAATACATAAAAATGGAAGACAAAATAAATTATTATATGGTTGCAAAAAATAAATTTTCAATCTCAAAAAAGGTTTACCTTTCTGGAAAATAATAAATAAAAAATAAGCAGTCTAACAAATTGACTGTGTTTATGGTGTTAGAGAACATTAGAAATTAGGCCATAATTTGCCGTTGATGCATCTTGAGTGAATTGATTCTCCATGGTTAGGAGCTCTGTTGATATATATATATATATATATATATATATATATATATATATATATATATATATATATATATATATATATATATATATATTAATACAATTTTTGGTTCTATTCTGTTTTTCACTTAATGACGGTGACATTCATGTTTTACACCTTGCTATGAGGGTAAAATCTGTTTGTCACAACTCAAGTATTTCTAATTGAGACTGGAAAAACATTTTGGAAAGTGCAAGGTCTCTGAAAACCTCCTTGTTTATATTCAAAAATGGTTTGATCACTTGGCAACAGTTGCAAGAATATTTTTTATTTTAGATGGCAAAACTCAGTTTGGGTTGCAGACACTGAAAACAAGAAAGAGTTAGGAAGATTTGAGTTATTTTTATCTCATGGTGTAAATGTTCAGCACTAATATCACAATTGCATGTTTCCTGATATTGTGCAGGCCTAATATTGATTAAACATCAAAGCAACACAAAAATTTTTCCTTAAATGAAGTACAAATCCCAGTCTTAAGATTAGTTTGTGACCTGTTATCCATAGTAACCGCTATGTCCAGTCCTAGAGAGCTACTATCTTGCAACTTTTAGATGCATCCCTTTTCCAACATGCCTGAATCAAATAAATGGTTCATTACCTGGCTTCTGCAGAGGGTGGACGATATGCTGATGAGGGAATTCAGCCAGTTGATTTAGGTGTGTTGGACCAGGTATGCATTTAAAAGTTGCAGGATCGCAGCTCTGGAGGACTGGACTTTGCAGCCCTGTGGTAATGATTTGTGCCAAAATGAAGCTCATTTCTAGCTGTCTTCTTGTGGTTGGTTCGGCCAAGGTGTATGTCGATGTGAGGCATGCAGTGTGCCTGAGGAATTCCAGGTCACCAGCAGAATGTGAAGCAGGACACGGTTGTCCCTCCATGCTCTGTGTGAAAAGCTCTCAGTATGCTCCACGCCAGTGCACAAGCAGCGGATGTAAGGTTGAAATTCTGGAGATAGTTTGAGTTATTATTCACACGGCACTGACAGGTGGCAGTCTGCTTTATTAGGCAGCTAATTACTACCCAGTCATATTAGTGAAGAACACTTTTTTTTTCTTCTCTTTGTCCTCCTTCCATCATGTTTGTAATTTAGTCGTTCTTTTAGAAACCTAATAGTCTGCTGTGGCACATTGCTATCGGAAAATTTCATTCTTCTCTAGCACATTTGAATTAATTGAAGAAAAATGTGATTAATGGTTTTGGCATTTGAATTTGACTTTGATGATTACATCTGCTGATGGATGATGGTTGCCATAGGAGTCCTGTTCCCTCTGATTTTGTGATATAGCTTTTGTCCTAACTGTATTATTGAATTTAAGACTGGAGGGTATGAATGACAGACAGGTCAAAAAGATGTTTCTTCATCCTGCAGATGACAGGGTACAGCTGTCATCTTGTGCTTCTGTGTCTGGAGAGAAAAAGTGTGAAAAAAGGATGATGGAGCTGTACTGTGCTCTGATGGGTTTTTATCTCACCAGGCATGTCTTAATTATTTTTTCCATTGTCTTCCTGGTAGATGTCCTATCATAAAAAACACCCAGTCTTTGATTTCTCTCTTCCTTTTTTAGGTTACTGATGTTTCAAAAATGGCAACAAATTAGAAATTATTGATTATGATTAGAAAAAACAATCCATGTATTATTCTACACACATTTTGTAGATGGATTTTATTGTTACTTCCAAAAGATGTCAGGTATTGAGATTGACTTATAATCCAAACATTTTGGAAAAAGAATAAGATAATTTAGTTACAGAAAGTGACTTAATTGATTTCCACAAGTCTGAAATAGTGAACATTAAGCTTTCTTATTAAAATAAGTAAACATAAGGTAAAAGAAGCCCTGTATTAAATGAAAAGGTTGTTTACATAAACTGAAGAAAATCTAACAATAGAAGGTGATGAAGGATCTATAAATAGCACAGAACAGAGTGTTCCACTACTGATAAATCCTATTGTTCTCTTTGTGAAATACATCTGTGGTTTCCGGGCTCAGAAGTCTTATGATGGTCTGTTTTTGATGTGGATTCTGCTGTTGCAGCGACATGTTGTAGCTGCCCCAGTTAGTCAGCCATTCAGTCACTCAGCAGCATTTTCAGCTGAATTAATAAAAGATGCTTTAGATTTTTCTCCGAAGAGAACAGAGGCTTGTCAATCAAGGCACACACACCCTCTGTGTGTCCTTGCTATCATCTGTACCACCACCAAGGCCTGCAAGCAACAGCCCAGCCATCGGTTATTGTGGATGTTGTTCAGGGTTTTGAAGTCTTAAAAAACGTAGCTTTCCGAATGTTGGGATATTTTTTTTTTTTTTTTTTTTTTTTTAAAGTTTCACTAAGATACTGTTTGGTCCTGGGTTGTTTTGGGTTTTGATTATTTGATTCTAGCTTTGATTACTGCCCTCTGTTTACCTTAGTCTCATTTTCTTTGATTAGAACAGCCTTGTTTATGTTTTACTTTAGTTCAGTCTTTTCTAAGTTATTCTAGTTTAAATATGTGTATTTATTCCTTGTGTGTAGTTATTCTTTGTTTCTGTTAGATTCATTTTCCTGGTTCCCATGTTTGCTCTCTGCTGCCATTCTCTCTCTCTTTTTCCTCTGTCTCCTTTCTGCTCTTTCCCTTCACACCTGCAACCAGTAAGTCAATCAGCCCCAGTTTTTGGGGCTGGTTGACTAACTGTTGTTACTGTTATTTAACTAGCATTCTAGCATTCAGACTCACAGTATTTAAACTGTCTTCTCCTCGCTGGTTCCTCCTGTTACCTACGTGTTACTTACCAGTCTACCTTGTTATTTTTTTGCTCCTGGCTTCTTGTGTTTTTGTTCTGCTCTGGCTCCCATTTCCTGTGGTTTTTGTAAGTTTTTGTTATTCTATGTTTTCATTAAAATGACCAAATCTACTTGCTGCTTCTGCCTGTCTACATCACCAATCTACAGTCAAGACAGAGACAACATTCTCCAAATTAAAAATGTTAACAGATCCTTATACTAATGTAAAAAAAAAAAAAAAAAAAAAAAAAAAAAAAAAAAAAAAAAATAGTGGAGTGCACTTCGGGCAAAGAAAATGCATTAGATATTTATTTACCCATTATTACATTAAGTATACATCTGGTTCTTCAGTATTTAACATAACTATTTCATGTTTATTTAAAATTTCATTGGGAAATCATTTCAAACTTCCCACAAAAATGTGTTGCTGTTGTTCTGAGGTTACAGAAAACCCTATATTTAAATGTTTGCTTGGAATCTCAGACTTGTTCTATTATCAGCATTCCATGAGAGACATTGAAGGAGTCTTTGTTCCCAAATCAAAGACATGTGAAAACCCTAAGGTTTTAATGAAATGTCTGTTTTGGTCAAAATACAACAGATATGCAAAGAAAGAGCTCCTGTTTCCACTATAAATTAGATTTGAATCTGAGTCAGACATTTCCTCTGCATAAGTTTCTTTTTATGCTAGTTTCAATGCTACTATGCAGACTTGAATTTTGGACTGAAATATTTTATCATCAGCTTAAACTCATTCTAATGGTAAACAAATAGAGCCCCCTCAAAAATTACTTTAATCATTTCTTGTTTTGGTGAGTAAAAGTTAAATGCTATTTTGTGGAATATTTTTATTTTATGTCATCCTTTTTTTTCAATTCATACTTTTTAAATATTCAGAATATCACAGCCTTATAAAGCAGTGACACAGAATAAAATTATTTTCTACCATAAAACACCAAAAAAGACCAATATCCTCAGTAAATATTGTGACATATTAAGAGTTAGAGGCTATAAACACGTACAGTGCTCTCTGACTGTTCTTGTTATCACTTAGTAATATTGGCACCCAGTAAAGATGTATATAGAAGTCATGACATAAATTTTTATGGACTTTTTGTGACACTAAGATGCCACTCATTGCAGCAGTTTTCTTTTGGTGAGCTTAGGAGGTTTGTTTTATAGCTTTATGGTCATGTTTTGGCATCATTCCAATACTTTTAAACTTGGTAATTATTTCGTCTTACTGTAAATATGAACAAACAAGTTCCTATTTTCTTGTAGCTCTCCTATGCCTCACTTGAAAGGCATGATCTCTTGGTTTTCCCATTTTGAAAAGAGACTAGCTGAGATGAGTTCACATAGTTTTTAAACCTGAAGTTGTGGATGACTCACTAACACTGAGTATTTCAAAAGCACAGTATCAATTAAAAAGTTGTGTGTGTGTGTGTATTTCTGCCAAATTTGCTTGGGGTAGAAATAACTGTCAGAGCTATGGTTTGAAGAAATTGTAGGTTATTTTTGTCGCTGGATAAATACAGTCAAGTGAAAGATAGACGTAGGTTTTTAGTGTCTGAACATGCTCCTGGAATAAAAACTAGTGCAGTTTGGTCACAGACAGATCGTACCGATTCGCCTTGCAGGTAGTTTTTTCAGATAGCATTCCTTGCATTAGCTCTATTAACAGTGCAAGACATTGAAAATTGTTGTATCTTAATGAAACCTAAAAGATTTAAAACCCTGGGCTTTTAAACTGGTCCCTACATTTTGTCTTTGATTTAATATTTCAGAAGATAATATTCAGAACTGTTGATTATATGGGCTACTTTTCATCGTTTACCCTTTCATTTTTTGAAAGGCTGAAGGCCATCAGTCTGGATGAAAACTGAATTTGAGACAACAAAAAAAAATTAACATAAAGAATAGCAAAGAGGACATTTTGTTAGAATATAAATTATTGAATGAAGTACTTACTGAGTATTGTTAGTTCTTAACTTTAGTGGACTATAAAACTGCTGATGAGAATTGGCTAATAGCAAATTAAGTTTCAGATTCCAACTATCAAAGTTCAGCAAATGATACATTATTTAAAGATGAATTTGGACCATAATACAGAAGTGGATGCCTGATATTTCTATTTTGAGAGGGGTCTTTGATATTCCAATCCACTGCAAATCTGCAGGCGTGTTACAACATTCAATCTTATGTTTTTCATAACATAAAAAGACCTGGTTTGGATTTTAAGTTAGTGTTGTGCTCAGATTACAGTGGTTCAGTATTTCAGATGGTGGAAACATACAAACAAACAGCCCTTATGCTAGGAATCTCCACCGCTTGTCTCTGAGATCTACTGTCCTGCAGATTTTAATTGCAGCCCTGCTCCAGCACACCTGAATCAAATGAATGACTTGTTTTCAGGCCTTTGCCAGACTTGATGGCATGCTGAAGTGGTAATTCAATCATTTGAATCGTTTGAGCAGGGGTACACCTAAAACCTGCAGGACAGTAGATCTGGAGGACTAGGTTTGGAGACTCCTGCTCTATGATTAGAATCTGTGCTTATCTTCTCATCGTCATCTCTGTTTGCTGTCTGTATCAATGATTCAAAACATCATGTTACTGATCAAAAGCTATAAATATGATTTTATTGGAACCTTCATTAACTCAGGTGCTCCGTTCCTTATTCTACTTTCCTCTTTACTGAATAAAATGTCAGTATCTTTTCAAAATAATCTCTCTTCATCTCATCCTGCTTATCTCTGTGTTTGCTTATGATTAAAACTTCTCTTTTATTTTCTATCACCATATGTGCTGTTAGAAAAAAAAAATCGAAAGCATCAGACCTCCCTTAAATATTGCTGAATCTACAATTCACACCAACCTAGATTACCATGTGCAGGCCACAGAAAGGAGCAGGCAGCACATTCATGCAGTCCATCTAATTTATATCTCCATTCAGGGTTAAAGACGTGTGTATGTGGGAGGCTGGTTGTGCACTCATCTGAGGCTCGTGCATACAAACAGGTCACGCAGTAATCAGTAAAATTCCAGATTTAACATCCAACTTTAAGAGCGCTGCTTGTGCTGACGAGCAACTTTGTTAGTTAAATCTCTCAAAAGCAAAGGTCATGCTTTTTCAAATGTATCTCTCTCTTTCAACGCTGAGTCGAAAAAGTTGCCAGTGTGTAATTTAGTAATCTGGTGCAGTTCAGCTGCTCCTGCCTTTTTTTTCTGCCTTTGATTGTTTGCATTACTGTGCTGCATATGCATTAATAAATATGTAATAATTTCAGGGCTGCATTTGTTATTTATGGGAAAATATGTCTATGTGGTGCAGTTACTGTAGCTGCTGCAGCATTTCTTTTAATATTGGAAAGTATTTTCATCGTAATGGCAGACTGACAGCTATAGCGACTTTGCCAAGGCCAGGTTACAAATCAGTGGCTGGAAGTTGACAGCAGAGATGAACCCAAGCTTAAAATACAGCTACTGTACAATTAATCTGTCACCAACTTTATGCTCCTGCTTACTGAAGGAGCAAAACGGCTGGGTATATAAGCACAGAGATGATTGTTTATGGAAAGAGGAGGAAGGTTGCGCTGTAGTTTTCATAACCAGATACAGACCTTTTTCTGAACACAAGAACTGTACTCAAGCTATTCTGGGGCTTGACTTATGCTGTTATCCAGTATTTGACCCCCTTGTCTTGGTGTGAGTATAGGTAAACAAGTAGAGCTCAGTAAGTTCTGAAAAGTTGCACTCTGTCAAGGCCTCACAGTATATTCTCTGTTTTGAGGGATTTGAGGAGTCTTGTGTGTTGGCATGCTCCCAATCCCTTGCTGTTGTCTAAATATTTGCTTAGTTGAACTTTCCTGTTGACTCAGTAGTTATACCTTCCCCTGGATACATTTTATTGAAAGGGCATTGAAAAGAAGACTGTTTTTTTTTGTTGTTGTTTTTTTTTTTTTTTTTTTATGAAAATAAGATTTTAGATAAGGCTGAGAACTGAAAATAATCAAGTTTGGGAGTTTTCACACCTGAGTGCAGTAGTCCATTTAAAACAAACCAGCTTATTTCACCCTTTGGTGTGGATTGTTTGTGGGGATGTGAACACATTTGCAAAAGGGTGTGTACCAAATCCTCCATACCAAGACTGTTTGGAGGAGGTGGTCTCAGTACGGTTCCAAACTTGCAATTTGATCCAAAAACACCATCTGGTGGCCAGGTTTGCATTGTATTGTGGGATGTGATAGAATAAACAATGGTGGTGCATCATTTTGTAAAAGCATAACTTTTACAAAAAAGTTATGCTTTTGTGACTTTCAAGATGTCTTCTCAGAATCATTCGATGTACTTTTCAGATAATTTTTCCAGATATAATACACAGCATCTGCTTTCTGCATTTACATTTGCTACTCCGGCTCGAACACAACTGACCAATAAACAGAACATTTTCATGTTCACTTGGAGTTTTCTCTGTGTGAAAAGAAACTGGGTCACCAGAAAAAGTTACAGGTTGATTTGGACCAAAGTAAACAAACTATAGGTGTGAAAACACTCTTAAAGAAGCATATTGATGTCTAAATGTGGCTAAAATGCTGAGTCATTGTTTTTGTTAAATTTGAAGACCTCCGTAATCGGCAGGTTGCTGGTTCGAGCCCCGCTTTGTCCGTCTCCGTCATTGTGTCCTTGGGCAAGACACTTTACCTGCCTTGCTTACTGGTAGTGGTCAGAGGGCATGGTGGCGCCGGTGCCTGGCAGCTGTGGCTACAATCCAGTAGCTTGCCACCATCAGCATGTGAGTGTGTGTATGAATGGGTGAATGACAGAATCCAGTGTAAAGCACTTTGGGGTCCTCTGGACTTGAAAAAGTATTATAGAAGTACAGGCCATTTACCATTTTTACCATTGAACAATAACTCGGCCAGCCAATAAATTGGCCCCGATTTCCTTAATTTTGGGTGATCAGCTATCGACCAATACTTAGTTGTGAAACCGATCTTATCCACTCTTTTTGTCTGACTCCAAAGGTCTTAAAATCAGCAACTGTACTATTTTGATCTGCCATGATGGATGACTGACAGATCTCCCCACTAGGTCACATCTGCACATGCACGGTTAACAATAGTCACCCCACTGTTACCAACTTAGCAAGTTTCTCACAAAAATCTTTCTTGTATAAGACAAACAAACAAAGCAAGACAAAGAGACACAGGTGGATAACATTAGGGTGTGGCAGAGGCTAATTATAGGAGGGAATCTCAGGAAGTGAAATTATCTGAAACGAGACAGGAAATTAGACTGTAAGTTCAAAAAGCACAAAACCAGATATACAACTTTAAAACACTTAACCTACAGAGCTGGACATGACAGAAAACAGATTTAATGCTCAGATCAGTCTCTAAAATTTAGCTTTTTACTGTCAGTTACTAACATAGAAACTTTCTTTTTTGAAGAGGATTAGACGCTGACATATGTGACATTCTTAACAAATATTTATAGGATCTGTTATCTCGGGATGGACCAGCAGCTTATCTTAAACCTAAACCGATTAAAGCACTAAAGATTGGCATTTTTGACCTTTTAAAATCTGAAAATAACATTTTTGTTTTTAAGGTTAATGTCAATAGCAATAAGTGTATTCTCTTGCTTTGTAAAACTATAAAATCACTGCACACAGACTGTCTTTGCAAAATGTTTGAAAAACTGAACTCATTTGATGACATTTAGATTTTTTAAGTTTTATAAATATTACTTTAAAAATATGTCTGATAGCAAAACTTTAAAAAGTACATTTATTGCCACTGTTTTGGATTTTTCTTATGGGGTTGATGCAGTAGATAATTCAACTAAATAGATTAAACTATGACTTCAAACTATGTATCTTTTTGTTCCTAAAAATATGAAATTTTCAATGTTTTGAATTTGCTACCTGCAACTGTTCCTTTAAAGGTGTTCTGCCTTTAAATTAGTCTGAGTGTCTTGCAGAAATATTCACTCCCTTTGAACCTCATAATATCCCCACAGAATGATGCAACTACCACCATGTTTCACTGTGGGTATGGTGTGTTCAGGGTGATGTACAGAATTAATTAGGGCTGGCCTAAAAGTTCCATTTTGGTCTCAACTCACCGGAAGACTTTCTTCCACATGTCTGCTGATGTGCTTGTGGCAAACTGCAAAGCTGACTTTTTATTGCTTACATTTAACAATGGCTTTTCCCCACTCTGTCATATGGGCCAGACCTGTAGAATGCACAACTAATAGTCACTCTGTCGACAGATTCTTGCACATGAGCTATGCATCTCTGCAGCTCTTCTCCTTGCCTGGCCTGTCACTTAATGTGGATGGCCATGTCCTAGTAGGTGACCAAAGTTTGGGATATATTTTTATATCCTAACCCTGCTGGAAATGTTTTCACAACCCTTTCCGTGACCTGTCTGCAGTGTTCCTTGGCCTTCATGATGCTGTTCATTCACTAATGTTCTCTAACAAACAGAATAAAGTAAATAGGGATAAATACAAATGCATCTCACAATTTCCTGATTTTTTTTTTTTTTTTTTTTTTTTTTTAAATCATAAAATGTTTTAAAATCATTTATCATTTTCCTTCCATGTCACAATTATCTTCTATACCGTGTTGGTGTCTCTCATAAAATTCCACAAAAAAAACATGTGCTTGTAGTGTAAAATATATGAACAAGTTCAGGTGGAATAAATACATTTACTAGGAAATGAATGATGGATATATAAGGATCCAAATTCATTGTTGGAACGAATTTGGATCCTTATATAATTTACTGCCTCCTCTGCTTCAACAGGTGAGAGGCTAACAAAATCACTTATCTTATATAGTGAGATAGTTACAACTGGTGTAAAACAACAGCTTATCCCTATCTTGGCAATGGCTACGTTCACACAGTTGGCAAATGGAGCCCATATCCAATGTTTTCACGGCAGGCCCAATTCTGATCATTTCACCCTGCAAAAAATTTGATTTGTGCGACTTCCGTAAGTGGTACTAAATTGGATATATATCCGATAGTTCTCCAAGCGTCTGCAGTCTGAGCGGTCCTGTCACATTTTATCCGACTTTTGCATCATTGACGTGAGACATGTGTCATAATTCTGCACCAGAAGAAGGCAGACACGATAAATCTGGACGTAAACAATGGCTGAAGTAAGCAGTGCGAAAATCCTAACCTTTAGCTTCCTTTGTCTTATGATCTTGTGACAATACTGTTGGCTGCCATTGCTGAACAACTTTAAAACTGATCCATAAACGGCAACAGTGCGCTGCTGTGCAACGTCTACGTTCTTTTTCTGCGCATGCAGGTCACTTTGAGATCGTAAACTTTTCACTCAGAAGTCTGATTGTGGGTGCATTTAATTAGTTATATGAACGACCATGCAAAAACAATAAAAAAATCAGATTTCAGCAATAAATCTGAATTGAACATCAAGACCCGCTTTGTGAGTGCAGCCTATGAGAGTTTACTTTCTGTTTTGTTTTGCCTGTGAATCTCCTCTCCTCCCACTTTCTGCAAACACACTATGATATAAGTTTTCTTCACTTCCCTGTTATGTTTGTTGGCATGTGTACACTAAAGCACTTTGTTGTTTCATGTTTAAATGCAATTGTTTTGCCAGATAACGTCACTATAATTAAGGGTCAGAACCTCCTATTTGAAAAGGTCACCTTATTTCTCTGCCACTTGCTGCTGGTCTAAATGCATGATGAACAATATTTCTTATAGCCAACAATGTCTAGACATTTTAAGCACCCTTCAGAAAACAATATCTTGGGTCGGATTTTTCATGATTTTAATATTTTTGTGTGTTTATATACCCAGATTGGAATTCCTGTTGTTTACATTCCCTCTTTTTCTTAATGTCTCATTGTTCTTTTATCTTTTTTTTCTGATCTTCTTATGTTTAAAATGTGTTTGCAGAGGTATCTCAAGCTGCTATTATTGACTTGATTATCCCACTTATGCATTATTCTACAACTGCGTTATGTAATGGTGGAACAGTTTGATTGCATAAAGACATGCCAAGTAGTTTCAAGTGCAACACGGGCTAATGACTTTAATAATATGTTCATCGATGGTATGGTTGGCATCATTTCTCTTTATTTAAATGATGCTTGATTTATATTGACCCATTTTACTTCATATTTACAATTACTCTTAGAAATGCACAAAGAAATAAATGCCAGTATTGTTATTTAAACGATCACATGCGGAAAGATAGCCGAACTATTCTGCCTGAGAGATACTCCGTGTCTGGTAAACCCTCACAACAAACACATTTACAATTCTATAACTAATTTTAAAGACAATAAAACAGTTGCACAGAGGATCATTTGAGTATTTCTTTGTAATCGATCATTTCCTGGGAAGATAGAACACCTAAACATTAACTTTATTATCAACATTCAGCTCTTTCTACAGTGACACAAAGGCCATCGCTTTCTTGTTCAAGATGCACCACAAGGTCACAGCCAGGCTAATCACTTTGTTTAGCAGACTATAAAAGGTGTTCTGTATTTAGAAAATCAGAACCTTCTTTTTTTTATTTGGCTATTTTCTGAAAAACCCACTAATGTTATATCTGGGCCTCAGTGTCCTTTTCCTTTATAAGTACGGAGATGCCCTTTTTCTAGTTTAAAGCCTGGTTCAACTGAGCAGCAGAGCTGCACTTGATGTGCTGAGGAAATAAAAAGGTTTCACTTAACAACTGCTGTGCATGACTTCATCCTGCAGATTATGCTCAATCGACTGGAGCCTGAAAGCAAGGGTTGCTCTGTCAAAGCGAAGGGTGGGTGCTGGTGTTGCCACTAAGGTGTCAGCATGGCACTGTGTAAAATCCGTGTTAACGTCACAAATACAGAAGTTACTTCGTAATCAGCTAAATGTCATGAAATTGTCTATAGCACTGTGCAAACACCATGAGTCATCCTTCATTTCATTTTAGTCCAAGTTTCTTGTGTGCTTACGGAGTGATCTTGGTAAACATTTCTTCAAGCTTTCTGAAACTTTTCCATGATTTCTTTCGAATTTGGCTGTTTTTTAATCATCTTCTGAATGTCAAGTATTGGATTTGCTCCCGTGGTTTGAGTCAAGATTTAGACCAAAACAGTGAAAAAGCTGTCAAATCAAAAGAAAAGCCTGAAAAAGTTACAGAAAGCCCGAAGAAGTCCCAGAAAATTTTAAGAAGTTGTGTACAACTATTAATTAAGACAATTTTAAAGCAGTTCTATAAAGTCTGGCACTTTGGAGGAAAATCACACCAAGATAAGGGTTGTTTAAAGCTTACACACCAAGTATAACATTTGTATTTTAATCCTCTATTAAAATTATTGCCTATACTTGCTCTAAATTGTGCAAAAAACCGGTTTGCTATTCCAGTTTGACTGCACTGCTTAGTGGAATACATAAATGACCTGTGTCAAGATGTCATTCTGCTGTCAATGTACTGATAGTATATATTTTTCCCATCAGCCACCCAGAGAACACATACAGGAGTAGATCTTGGTGCAAGTGTGTGAATAAACATTTGGTATGTATTGATATGCATGATTACAAGTATGTAGATAGCTGCCGCCCTCAGTTAGTGAGCCATAGGTCAGTGCTCTCTAACCTGATATGTATCTCAGATTTTCTAAAGGAGGCAATACCTGATGCATTTTTTCCAGCAATGAAGAGAAGAGCAGTAAACAGCTATTACTATGCACCGCCACAGTCTGGACCAGCATTACAGTTACTGCCTATATTTTGTGGATCTGCTTGCCCATTAGTGTCACACTTTAAAATGTGGGGTACCAGAAAAAAATGCATATTTTTGCAGTTAAACAAGTTTTAATGAATCATCTGGGTAATGGTGCGGTGAGGCACGAAGCAGGGAGGGACAATGGGGGAAACACAGCAGCAAGCAATGGCTTGTGTGTCCACTTTGTTATCACCCTGCCCTTGCCTGTCACTGGGAATAGGTTTCATTTCCTGGTATTATTCCTGATATTATTCCCTTCCTTTGTTCACTTACATCAATATTACACAGGCTAGTCATAAGGATGATATATGTGCGTTATGTTTCCTGGGTTATAGTAAAGAAATCTAGTCCAGCGTAATTACAGTCTTAGAAAAGTATTTTCTTTTGTCAACATGTACAGTTCCAGCAATATCTATTGGCACCCCTGGTAAAGATAAGCCCTGAAATGAATCCATCTTTTATTCCTACACCATAATTTCACATTGACTTCATGAATTTAGAGAGGAATTGTTAAAAATATTTTTTTCCCCCAAAATCACTGGTGCCAGAAGTTTTGGCACCACTCCTCTCAATACTTTGTAGACCCCTTTTTTTGTTAATAGAACAACATTTAGTCCTCTCTTGTAACATTTCACAGGGTATGACTGTTCCTCTTCATTTCTTTCAATCTCTCTGGATTGTCAGTTGTCCTCAGTCCTCTCTTGTGGTCTCTTTGGCTTACCTCACAGCTTTTCTGTAGGATTTATGTCTGAGGTCTGAGGCGACAATGGAAGAAGATTGATTCTGAGTCAGTTCAGCATTTCTATGTTTATTTGACCATGTTTTGGATCACTGTGCTTTTAGAAGACCAAATAAAGAGGTATTTTCAGTTGTCTGATTGAGTTTACAAGTTTATAGTACAATACAGACACTGGCCCAATGAATTACAGACCATGTTTAATCATGGGCAATGGCATGACGGGCTTTTCCACATATTCATCCTTTGTTTCAGATAACTCACCTGGAAGGTTTGTGGCAGAATAACATAATCATAGTCTCATCTGTTTCCAGTTAAAGTCCAGGTAGAGTTTAGTATTCATCACATTTACATTTGTGATGGTTGTCTCGCTGTCTCGTTTCCAAATTGTAAAACAAACAAACAAACAAACAAACAAACAAAAAAAACAGTACAATGATGATGTTTTACTGAACATTTATTGAGTCAGTTTGAACTTTTTTTAGTATCATGGTTTGGAAACCTGCACCTGAAGGAGAAGAATTCACTGAACCAGCTTGTTGAATGGTCAGGGCGGCTGATGGAGAGTCTTAGATGGTACTGGAGTTGCTCTTCACCAGACAATTATCGCGGCCAGCTGACTCTATCTGTCGTGATGACATACATCCTTTGTTTGATGAGTTCATACTCCTTCAGTCTGGTCATAGATATAAGATCCCTTGTATGAAGACCAAATGTTATAGGAATGGTTTTGTCCCAACTGTAATTTTGTTCTTAAATAGATCTTAATTGAAGTTGTGCCATTATGTTCTCACCTGTTTCAAATTACAGGGTCTCTTTTTATTGATCGTATTGTACTGTATTATATTTCCAAAGATCCATGTCTATCCTTGATGTTTTAAGTATTTTAAATTGTTTAAGTTAATTTTTTTTTTTTAATATGTATGCCTTCATATTTGTATACTTAAATAGGGCTCTCTGCAAGAGAAATCTACCTAAGGGTATTAATAAAGAAACCTTATTAGAGGACCGAAAAGGCTTTCTGTTAGCATGACTCCCAAACAACCATTTGGCATGCATATGTCTAAATAATCCTTAAATGTTTTTGATGGAGACTTGGTGAGCTAAAGAAAGCATTCTTTGCTCCAGTTCTCTAACTGTAAGGTTGGAGAGTCTTTTTTTTTTTTTTTTTTTTTTTTTTAACCTTCCTTTTCACCCTAAACATAGTGTTGTGGCAAAATAAACATGGATCCTCATTCAGCTTAGTCATCAATGGCTGAAACAAATGGACCTATATGTCACATCACATCTTTACTCCAGGAAAGCAGAATGTCGGGGATCACTAATTAGATGTTCCAAGAAACTCAATCTTTAAAAAGTCATGTACAGTTGGCCCCTGTGTTTGCAATGGTTTGGGACTATAATTGCTGAAATCCATGAATACTTGAGACCCCCTCTAAAAACATTTACAACTGCCTATTTTAATAGTTCAAACACCAAGATATACATTATGTATATACATTAATAGACACAGTGGAAACTGGCACTACCACAAATAATTTAGAGTCACAGAAAACTCTTTCCATCCTGAACAGCAAATAGATGGGTGTCCACTCCACTGTCATTTCACATTATTACACATAACTGAATTTATGAACTTATTTGTTTTGGTTTCTTTCGATGTATGAATTACTTTAGCCTGGCCATTGCCTTCCTGTGCAATTCCGCTTGATTAAAATCTCACAGCACAGTCTGGGCTTTCTCCCATTGTCTTGGATTCCTCTGGTAGAATTTCAACTGGGCCAATCAATGAACAGAAGGAGAAGTTGTAAACGATGACGTTTTTTTCTAGGCTGTTTTAGAATTGTAGTCTTCTTGTACTTTTAGCAATGACAGCGGAGGAAGTGAACGAAGCCGTTCAGTCCGCGTTGGCCATGCTTCCAAATATTAAATTAACATTGACAGCTGCCTTGTTCAGCTTGGCACTTCTCTTGTCGCAGTGGAGGATGGTTGTTTACAGCCAAGGCAATTTCAGTAAGCTTCATAGCATTGAACTGGCGCATTACATATGTCACAGCCAAACGTTAGGAATTGGGTAAAATCATATTCAATCGTTTAAAACTTCAACAGAGTCCATGCCTCCAGGAAGCCATCGCTTCACAACAGCCAAGAGCCCAGACCCTCTGTATGAGGCAAAGCGTAGAACAAGGGCATGAGTAGGATTACTTGGGTTGTTACTAACACCTGGTGAAAATTTCATGTCAACAGTACTTTTAGAAATATGTTTACTATGAAAAATTGTGATGCGTTCAATACTTATTTTACTCGCTGTATATATTTATTTTAAAGGGATTTTACCCCTAAATATATATTTATCAATCTTGTTTGGGCTTTTTGTAAATGTACTTAAATTCAAGGCAGGGTTCTAAATTGCTCAGTCTGATATTATGCTGCTGCTGTAATGGAGATTCATTTTAAGGCATTTTAAGGATCTTTACCAGTCAAGCCAATACTTGTGAAACCACTTCATCTAAGCATTCAGCTGGAGATGGATGTCAGCTTACTGGTTGGTTAGAAAGGGCTTCATTAAACACTCCTTTGGACTATAAATCTCAACATGTCTTGTGGGCTTTACAGTTTTTGGAAAAATGTAGATTATGTTAAGGACTGAGATGTGCAAGGAGGTGAAAGAGTAGTTTACAACTTAGCTGAGAAACCTTAAGCTAAGTTTGTTTTAATTTAAAACAAGCCTTTCTTCCTCAGAATCTACAATGTAAGTGTCCTTGAGTGAGATGATGAATCCAGAGTCTTCTCAGTAGCCCTCAGTAAAACATTGGTAAGCCTGTAAGTGCAGAGGAAGCTGTGCAATGGAGAAGAAAGAAAAGCCGATGAATGAAGATGATGAAAAGGTTTTATCATTTGTATTAGGAGTGTCGTCATTGATGGAAAGATGTCATCATCTTCGCAGCACATATTTGGCTCTGAGAAAGACTTCCTATTGAATTTTTTTCTCCAAATTTATCCTACATCTTTTGAAGTGATGAAATTAAAAAAATCCCATTCAGTTGTTATGAAAATCTATTGCAATGTGGTTGAAATTAAAATGTGAATTTTAATTTTCCACAAGAACAAATGTTACAGTCTGTGGGAAGATCTGATAAACATGGTGTGTATCTCCTTTCTACTGATTTGAGTATTTAAGTAGAAGCTTGTGCTTCTGTGAAATAAATACTCTTGTGGCACTTTACACCGGGAAGATTTTGTCAGTACATAATCACCTCTGTGGCTCTGAGCAGTGCTGTGAGAAAAATTCAAATAGTACCTCAATCAATGTCTCCTCTCAGTTGTTCAGACAGCTTTTCCAGAAGCTCAAACACATTATCTAACATTTAGCACATCTGACATCTCCAGACTGAGTTAGCTATTACCTTGTCATTACTTATCTAATAACAGTTATTAATTTATAATGCCCTACAGGTGTTAACACTGACACATCTAGTCCCACACAGCCCTCTGCAGAATAGTCATAGATTAATCATTTACAGGAGTCAAGTCTTGACTTCTTTTCCTTTGGCTTCTGTTTTCATAAAAGGATTAAGTCACTCTAATTCCAAGAGTTTGAATAGGTATATTGTCAGTGCTTTCCTGAGCATTCTTTATATTCTAATTGTGATTTATGCCATAGAAGAAAGCAATATTATGAGAATTTTATAAAACCCCAGTATGTTCAATTAACTGAAGAATGAAGACAGGTTCCAGTCAGCATAGACTTGATCAAAGTGCTGTGGAATTTCACCCTAGTTTGTTTCACAGAAGTTCAAGCTTGATTAATTTACATCCATAGTTCAAAATCTAAACAATTTGGCCTTAGTCACATTATAAAAATCTGTTTACTTCTCTCCTGTTCTCTTTCTTAACTTATATTTTCATGTCTAAATTAGGGGTGCAAATAATTAATTATGATTGTTTATTAACTGTTTATTTGATTGAAATTAGTTCAATTCTATTAACTAATAATGTCCATTTAGACCTTTTAGTGTTGTAGTGTGGCCATCATCCAGAAGAGGGTGCCACTGGTCATCCTTAAGCTAGCCGTTTGATACAAAAATAAAGATGGTGGAGGGATCCCAGAACGGAAACGTGAAAAGGTCCAAACAGAGTCCATTGTTAAAAAAAAGTAACATGATTAAAAAAGACATTATGGCAATAGGCAAGGTTGAGTTTGAGGGCTGTTGTGAGTTAATGCACTACATGGAGCCAAGGTCCTTGGAGAGCAACCATAACCACCTGTTTAGAGTGATGCCACAACACAACTAACACAAAGCACAAAGTGTCGCTCTCTCCACTGATTGTAGACTGTCCTGACAGCAGAGAGCTATATCACAGTTTTTGTCCACTTCTTTGACACAGAGTGGCAGGTAAAGTCTGCGATTCTCCTCACTGTATGTTCTGTATGAAAATCTCTCTGTTCATGGAGGATTAAGTGTTTCAGATGTTTAATTCTTTTCATCTTTTATTTTTCTATTCAGCAACCTAACATGTTTCTGTTTTGTTATATTTTATAAATATGTCTAAATTTAATAATGTGAGAAAACCACAATTTTCTGTTTATTCAGTCAGTATTTGATACAGCTGACACAAAAAATTGTTAAAATATGTTGATGTGCTTTTATTAAATTCAGCATCTAATGAAAAAATTAGCCCTTCATGTTATGGAAAGACGGTCCACCATCTTGATACAAGAGAAAACTTAGGTTTCTAAGAAAATGCTCACTTGTCAATTCATCGTTTGTCGATCGATAAGATCAATCAACTTTAGATTAAACTCATTAATTGATAACTTGCATCCCAAGTCTAAATTATCAATAAAGTTGCTTTCATAGACAGGTTTTAGTGTTTATTTGTCAGAAAGCAAAATAGATCTGAAAGTTTGATTGAAAAGAGACACAGTTAAGCTACATTTTTAATTGCGGTCATGTTCGAAGCGCCACAAGTTTGGTGTTATTTGTTGATATAAATTCTTATTCTGTCCGAACATGACAGCTGACAAAATAGTTCCTCATAAAAGTTAAGGATGTGCCTAAACTGCTCTCATCCATGTGTTTTATTTCAGTTTTCACAAAAGCCATTTTCAATAGATGTAAGAACTTGACAATCTGCTTTAATTAACTCCTGTTTTTACAGAACCTGCAGTTAAAAAATAAAAGACAATGTTTCAACTGTTATTTCAGCAATATTCACATTTAATATAGTCAGAAAAAAGTTGGGAATGACTAAATATCTTATTTTTTCTTCCAAGAGGCTCCATTAGCTCAACTGTGTCCATGCAAGCAGAAATCTGGGCTCAGCTAATGTCTAGAATACACTCCCACGAGGTGAGTGTAAGACCTGGCATGCAGGCAGAACTGGGCATCAGCATTTGCTTTTGATTGTTAAGGCTCAAACCTTGAATTTTATAGTTCATCATGAGGGAAAATGCATGCAGCTCTCTTGACTATAGAGTCTTAAAATAAACTGTTCTGGCATTAGAACCTTGTGGTCCCAAGAAGCCACTTTTTCTTGCAGTTCTCCAACAGTCAGGTTTTAAGATTTTGTTTTACCTTTTCCACCATCCACCTCACTTTATGAAGATCAACCCATATCTGCCTTAGTTTAATGGCATCTTTTATTTTTTCCCCGTTTTTAAAGGTGGCTAAAAGAGATTTGGCCTCTGTGTCACCTCATATTTATACTCTAGCAGAACATCAAGCCATGTAATACCAAATAAAGGTTCCTGAACACTCTAATCAACTTAGAAAAGCAAAGAATAAATTAAAAAAATGCCTCAGTCACATTTATTTTTTAAGACTTGTTAGAGGTAACAATAATTATGGCAGCAGTGATTTGTCTCTAGATTTCTCTCTGGTCACTTTTTTTGAAAAAAAAAAAAAAAAAAAAAAAAAAAAAAAAAACATCACTAGAGAGGTCTGAAAAGTCACTAAATATAGTGACAAAGTCACTAAGTTGGCAACAGTGCTTTCCTTCATCCTGACCACACCACTGCTTAACCCCCTCCGCTCATCCCCACACTTGGCCAAGCCCCTCAGTGTCTCTTCGCACCACCCACTTTATTGAAATTTTTTTTAAAAATTCAGGGGCATGGTTTTGCTTTCAGAGGGGAGTTAGTTACTGGAACGTATTGATGAGAATTCTCAGTTTATAGTTGCTATTCGTGAGTTGAACATTTTTAATGTCGCCGTTTTGTGTGTGTTTCCTTTTTTTTTTTTTTTTTATACAAAAAACATCTTTGTGAAGTTCAAAGTTCAAGGAAAAAACAAATGCCTATTATGAGTAAGTTAATTGGAAGGTGTCCGTGCACAGCACTGAAAACATTTCTTAGAGCTTAGAAGACTGCTGAAGAACTAATGAGAGATGTCAGTGAAAGATTTTTTTTTTTCCCCAGACTGTCAAGATTTTCCCATAAGATGACAGTAATGATTTGAATTATTGTACACACTACTTAACATGGCTGGAAAATTTGCATGATTGATCCTTAGATGCTCTTGGGCAACACAAGAACCTAACATTTCCCCTGAAATATTTGCTGGTGTCAAGTTGTAGAGAGAGAATCAATGCAGCTAGAATTTTTTATAGAACCCCCGTCTATTGGCAGTTCAGTAAGATATTCCCATTGACGGATTTTTCTCTGGATTGTAACTATAAATTATTCCAAAATTGTTTGTACAAAATGCACCTATTTTTGGATTTTTTTTTTTCTTTGAGCATATCTTAAAATATTTAAAAGGGAATTCAGCCTTAGAAGTTGAAATATCTAGGCGCAGTGCCACTTGACATGCTATTGGCTGGCGTTTGCAAAGCAGCCAGTCCAGTAGCGGCATTCATTTTCCTTGTACCTCCAAGAGTAAAGATAAGGAAGAGCGCAAATATTAGCTTCTGCGGTGGTGCCAAGATGTTTCCACTGTGCGTATTAATGCATATTAGAGGTGCACCAATCGTAGATTTCAGGCTGAGCCCCGATCTTTAAAGAGGCTGACCTACTGATTCCAATTTTGAGTGATACCAAATTTTTTTGTAACACTCTCAGGTGTCATAAGGTCACAATACACCTTCAATTTTTAAATCTTATTTTATTTTTGAAAATGCTTTGAACCATACCCGTAAAACTATTAAAAAATAAATTAAAAGTTTAGACGTGAGCTGGTGGGCAGGCCTGTCAGTCAGCCGTCTCATTGTAGTGCAAAAGGGGACAGTGGCTGATTTTCAGATGTTTGTGGAGGTACTTGACGTCGGTGGATATGATCAGTTTCACATGTTAGTATCGGCCGATTGCCGTTCACCCAAAAATGAGGAAATCAAGACCGATCTATAGGTGCCACCCTAATGCATATGAATATATGTGTTGTTTGAACTATTAAAATAGGCAGTTTTAATGGTTTTTTAGAGGGGGTCTCAAGTATTCATGGATTTTAACTGTTTTTGTTGTTGTGGTCCATAACCCCTGCAAAACTGAAGAAAATTAAAAATATATAACTCCAGAGCATTTAACTGCTGCTTTTAAACTAGCTTGTCAGTCAACAGATTCATCTAGGTCTTTATATTTTTTTTACTGATGAAGTTATGTTGGAGTTAGAAAAAGAAAAGAGAAAAAACAGGCTGAAAGAATGGATGACATTTTATGAGCTCACACCTGTCATGTTTTGAATCGCATAACAACCACTGTTGATACTTTCATTTAGGGTTTAATTTTCAGCTTGATGGCTTTGTTTGTTTTTTATGGTGTCAGTTATAATGGTGGTTTTTACTTTACAGCGTTATTTGAAAATGTTCTAGTTATTGGTGATAAACTAGGATTTTATTGGGTAACTAAAACAAAGGGAATTTGGCTCAATTAAAAAATCTTTGAATCCTCTTTAAACAAGAAGAATTTTTTTAAAAAGTTTAAATATCTTCTTTTTATCAGTGAACGGGGAGGACATGTGTTAGACAACATGGTGCACATGGGTGCAATTAATATGCTGGAGTTTGCCACACTTATTGAGCGTCAGGTGGTGAAAATGTGATCCAGCTTGCTCCCCAGGCCAACACACACATCAATACCATTTCAGCCGACACACTAGGGGGAAATATAAGTTCCCCATTCTCTGCGAAGACACCGTAATAGGCAATTAAATAGCTCATCCGGTTGAGGAAAAACAAGGTTGTAGAAAATAAATGGTGCATTTAGAGTTTGACTAATTAACACTGAACTGGAAAGTCATGTTGTCTATGCAGTGCGATGAACTCAGGTAGGTGACGAGTGAGTCTGAAAACTGTGGCGTAAAAAAAAAAAAAAAAACAAAAAAAACTGACTGGTATTGCATTTTACTGACACTTCTTCTTTAACTGCAGTATGGTTCATTATCCTGTGTTTGAATGTGAATACAGTGCCTTGGAATGCCATCATCTACTATAATTGCAACACTCTTCATGTGCTTCACAGTCTATTGTCCTCATTTAAATAACAATTAGGTTTTCTTATAGGTCAGAGCAAGTCTTTTACTGTTACTATGTGCCTTTAGGTAACAAGGCTGTGAAAATCTGAAAGCATTATCATTGATCTAACACCTATAAAGTTTATACATAACCCCTGGTAACCTGTGCACCACAAGCTGAAACTTGTGATGCACAGGTTTCATTCAACTGTGAAACTGAATGTAATTTCTACAGTCAGTAACATAAAAATATTTTACAACATATAGAAATTATAAAGGATGGAAAGGGAATTGAACTTTCAATTAAAAAAAAAAAAAAATCTCTTTGAAGCAGTTGGGTCCATGTTTTATTGCTTCCTTCCAGTGTTGCCTGTTCTCCAGTTGCTTCAGCCAAGAGCTTTGCAACATTAGCCACCCGGGACTAGATTTACTCCACATTCCTGTAATTAGAATCCAGCCACACCAGCTGAGATATGACCTGGAGCTTACTCAGTCTGGGAATTTGCTGCCCATGCAGCTGCAGCTCCTTATGCTCCAAGATATACAGTTAAGGTAAACTTCAAGATGTGAATCACCAAGCCCTTAGATTAACTTCCCTCAGAGTAAATGATGGTGTTTTTCTCCCAGAATATTTTGGCAGACAAGGATTGTTGGTGTTTCTTATCACCCTGTAAATTACACAACTGTCAGAATGGTTCTATACCTAACATTGGAATAATCTTATTCATTGATTCACATATTCACTTTTTTGTATTTGAACTGAGCAATGATGTGTTTTTGAACTCCAAGTAGCTAGAAGTAACTCCAAGAGCTTGCAAAGGTGCTATCTAAAGCAGGTAGGAGTGCCATTATCCACAGTGAAGGAAAATCCTATACCAACATGGTCTGAAAGTTCCACTCAGAATGGAAGAAGCCAGATTACAATTTGCAAATATACACAGAGAAAAAGACCTTCATTTTTGGAGCCCTATGATCTAATGAAACTAAGATTGAAATATCTGTCTGTATCAACCATGGTTATATTTTAATGAAAATTAGGGGAGCTTGCAAGCCTAGGCATCTATTCACAAAATAGAAGGCATTGTGGTTAAAGAACATTATTTGAAAATATTGGTGTGACATCTTAAGACGTCACCCAGATGGATCTTCCTAATGGACAACAATTCTAAGCATACAACCAACTTAATAACAAAGAGTAACAGAGATAGCGTTTGGAAATGTCCATCTAAAAGCCCCAATCTCAGTCTCAAAGAAAATTTGTGGACAGAGCTGAAAAGATGTGTGTGAGCAAAGTGGCTCACAAACATGACTCATTTACACCAGTTCTGTCTGGAGGGATGGGTCAAAATCCCAGCAAGCTATTGTGAGAAGTTTGTGGGAGGTTCTCACAACATTTGACCCAAGTTATATAGGTTAAAGGCAATTCAACCAAATATTAAGGAGATATATCCTTCTGATTTTTGAAGAAGGTATAAAAACTTCTCTAAGGAATTCTCTGTCACTATCCTAGTACTTAGCAAATCAAAATAAGTTTCAAAATCTTGAATGACCAAAACCAGAGAAAAAGTTTACACTGATTTAAATGCCAGACACTGAGAAAAAAAGAAGTGGATATAATCATCAGGTCTCAGTCTCCTTTCTAAAATAACGTAAGAGTTTTACTACTTGTCCTGTTTAAACCAAATAAATGAAGACCATGAATTTTTTTTTTTTTTTTTTTTTTTTTTTTTTTAACATTGTTAGTTATTTAAGTTTTATGTATATATGTATTTGGCATGACTATATTTTTTTTTACTGTGACAACGTGAAGTATTAAGTTAAATCTGAAATTTAATAATTTAATCCAACAGGTTAGACAAAGAGAGGGGAAAGAGTGGGAAGCTTTAAAGCAACCTCCACATCAGAAAGTTGGTCTCTATCTCTTTCACCAAGGCCCTCTCTGAACCCAGAACCTCTTGAAGGCCTGTTCACATCCAGCGCTTAGAAGAGCTAATTTGTTTGTCTAGTGGGTGATTAGGCTTTGGATGGTTTTCCATGTGAATGAAATGAAATGCTTCAGACTTTCAAAATCTGTTTACTTCAGACTTGAGCACTCTCTGTGCTGCAAAAACAATTTGTCAATCTATTCTGATTATTACTGAAAACATTATTCAAAGTGTATTTGAGGTTTTGTGTCTGCCTTTATAATGGATGTCTCTCAGAGGAACAATCCAAAAAAAAAAAACCCTCAGGATTTTAATTGTTGTTTATTCTCCTCTGCCTCTTTAAGGATAAATTTTAAGCCTTGAATTGAGTACATTTTATTTTTTCATGCCTTTTAGGAAATTTCTGCATTACATGTTCAAAAACAGCATTCTCACTTAAAGCCTTCCATTACAGCTGCAATCAAAGTGCAGTAATTACTTGTGTGCTTTATTCATTGTCAGTACACCTTCATTAAGCTGCAGCGGCTGTTTGAACCACTTTCTTTGGGGCCATGTCGAAACACAAAGTTAGCAGCCTGAACTGCAGCAGTGAGTGCTCTCCCTGTGTGTGCGTGTTTGTGTGTGTGCACAAAAGGCTTTCAGGTAATTATGTTGACTGAAGACCATTTCACACATTAGACGCACAAGTCCAAAACATGAACTGAACCCTTTTACCGTAAACAAAGTAATTTGTGTGGTTTGTTGTACAAAATCAGAGTAACACTCCAAGTCACCATGAAAATATTATTGATTCCCAACAGATCAGGAAATATACAGTGCAGTTTAAAATTTGTTGAGGTCTCAGTGTTTTCTGATGTTGTATACTTACTCTTTTTTCTTATATTTCATTCTAGCTTCTTTAAATGTGACATTTTGCCTTTTTTTGGTCCTGTCTACCTGTTTTTTCCTCATCTTTTCATCCATTTAACTTTCAGCAGCAGTCATGAATCATCACTTTCTCCTTTAATTTTTTTTCTTCATATCCTTGTGATAGAAGCACTGCTTCCCTCTGTATCATCATTTTTCACTTACTGTCTTTATTGCTTGCCTTGGTTCTGCCTTCTTCTTTTGACCACCTCAGATTATTTTCTTCTCTACCAGTTCACGTCCAACATGCTCAGTGGCACTCTCTGCATAAGTGGCACCTGAGGCGAGACCTTCCTTCTGCTGCCCCCACTCACATTCCCAACAAAGCCAAAACTGCAAAATAACTTTTTACTATGTAATTTAGTAGAAACTGAATAAAAAATATAAAAAAGAATGTTCTAAAAATAAAAAAATATAAACATGTAGATCTTATATTAAGTGATTTACACAGTGACAGATCATTTTCACACTTGTCTCAATCTAAAATGACACAATGCCAACAAAAGTGTTTTCCAAATTATGATGAAAGTTGTATACATTTAAAACTATGTTCAGACTTCTTAGGAAAAATAAACAGAAATTGCCATTTAATCCAGCACAAACTCATCAATTTTATATCATATACCAACTTCAGAATCGTCAGCCACATATGATGCACAGAAATATTTTCTTTCAGCTGTAGAAAGAATGCCTGAACATTGAAATAAGCAATAGTGGAATCATTAAGGGCTCTACTGTTCTTGAAATTTGCCCTTCTTCTACCAATATCCAGGCTTTTCTCCTAAATTTCTTTCAGTTTATGCTTCATATTTTTTTGGTATTACTTTCTGTTTCTTTTTATTTCTGTGCTTGTCACCTTTTGCATTTAAACATTGTTCTCTTGTGGTAGGGAATAGTAATCCATGTCATTGTTACAGCTGTTCACTCAGCAGGACCGTATGAGTTCCAAAGAAAAAATTCAAAGAAAAGAAACAGAAGTTATCAATTGCAGTTACACTCTTTTGCTCCAAGTAATTTATGAATATAAAAAATATGCTTTGGTTGTGGTATCCCTGAATTTTTCTCATATGATTCATATTTCATGGTAAAACCAAACCGAATGGCAGCATGAACTTAAATCATAATCCCTCCACAGAAATAAGGGATTATGATTTCCACCCGGACAAATTGCTTATCTTCTGTTTTTTTTCCATTACAGTTAATACACTATGCTGCAAAGAAACAAATAATGACCAAACAATTACCCCATTGTAAGAACGTGTTCATTCTCTTCTTTGCCGCAAGGTCAGACATATGTGGCTTTGTATTTTGCATACAGAGCAATTTATTTTCTGTGTTTTCGGCATTTATCAACTCACCACACTGAATACTACGCAATCAAACTGAGTGATTATATTGCTATCGCCACTGTGTATGGATTAGAGGGAGGTGAAGAGGGATAATGTGCTGATTTGTGTGCCGTGCGTGATACAGTTGGCTGCAGCTTTTCTGTCTGTACATCATTTCAGGCAGTCAAAACAGCAAGCTAGGACTAGATGGAGAGAAAAAAACACCAAAGAAATGCAACAATACTCTCACAGTGGGATATTTGTACAGTGTAGATGCATACACTGTTGAATGCTAATGTCGCTGGCCTGCCCGTAGCCCTGGCTGGGATGATGATGATGATAAGGTGCAAATCTAAAAGCCATTACACCTCCCTATGAGTTCTATTATCACCCTGACTGATAATTGCATTGGGCGGTAGTGCTATAAGAGAGACAGCCTGGTGCCTTTTCTTTATGGCGCAGCCTGATTTGATCTTCAAGCGCACTGGTGCGAATACTCACGACGTTTTATGATGTCCTTTTGTGCCACACGGACCAGACTGAGCCGAGACAGTGATATAGTAATGAGAGATAGAAGGAGAAGAAGTTAATGTTAATTAACAGCGAAGAATGTAGGAGGGGAGAGAAAAATCAAATCCCATTTATGAGAATATTTACTGGTCCCCTGCCCTCCTTTTTATTCATCCTTTTCTTTGAAGAAGAAGAATTGAGAAGCTAGTTTCACTATTAAAGGGAAGATGGCTAACGGAAGGACGACTTAAAGGAGAAAAATGAACTAAATAGTATCTCTCTTATACCCCAACTAATTTAATGTGGTTTTACGGATGTAAGTGCAGTTTCATCTCTTTACATACATTGCAGTGGTCAGTCATTGATATTTAACTTTAGATGGACTTGGCTAAAAAGACTCCCAGGGGAGAGGGTAGTTGGGATTTTTATTCTCCAGCAGAAATAATGAGGCAGCCGTGGATAAGAGTTGAGCCTAATAACCTTGTGGTTTCCTGTCGAGATCCTCAGAAACTCAGCTGTGGCTGCAAGAGAGCACATTCAGTTACATGATCAGCTGTAACAGAGATGCCTTAAAGCGAATCATTAGATTTAATTAATCCACAGGTACAAGAGTAAAGTGTTAATGTTGCACCAAGTGGTTGTCAGAATGTAGGGGGCATAAAATGTGGAATGAATCAGGAAAAAAATCACTACTGTAGTGATTGTTTTATGGTGTTACTTTTAGCGGGATGCATCCTGCTAAATCATTCACAACTATGAAAAACTTTACAGAAACTAGATGCTACATTTCAGGTTTATTTCAATTTGTCTGCTTTCACACAGCCTGCAGCGACATCATTCACATTTACATGGATCTTGTGAAGCACTCAGAAGGTTGCTCATCTCCCTCTCTCTTGATCTTTCAGGGAAAAAAAGATGCATCTGCAATTATTTTTCCTTCTTTCCTTCCTCATTATTGCAGCTGAGATCTCCCCATATCTCCCATTTCGTCTTGGTTGTCCATCAAAGGCTCAGCTTTGATATTCAAGCAGATGCATGATTGGGATTCAAAAGATATACTTGCAGGGTCCTAGGTCATCCTCGTCTCATCAGTTTCCTTTTCACCTTTTCTGCTGCTTTCATTTTTAACTTTCATATCCTTAGGGTGTTTTGTGAGTTAATCTAACTGAGTTGTTTGCACAAAAAAAATCTTTTGTGTTTGGTTCAAACAAGAACATCAAGTATTCTACCTGGGCTGAAATCTGTTTGAAAGGGAAAGCGCTAGAAAATCAATAAGGGGTCTGTATCTGGTTTTTTTAAGGTCTAAAAAAAGGTTCTGTGTTGATCATAGGGTCATGGATGAACAATTTCTATTTAAAATGCATCAAGCAGAGTAATTCCTGAACCTGGATAAGAGGAAAGTTCTGACCATTAACTGAGACGAAGCCTCTTGATCCGGCTTTTCCAGAGATATGTGATTTCTTATTGCAGACTGAATTAAGCTAAACCTTTCTGCAGTTTGCCTCCTGGTGTGCCTAAGCTGGCGTTGTGGGACACACCTTTTATTCAGTTTGTCACAGAGTATGTTGGGACCATTTTGTACTGATGATAAAAGGATAGTAATGTATCCCATGTGATTTTTTTTTTTTAATTAATTAATTTATTTTTTTGTGTAAAACAACCTGTAATGCCAGCCAAACTCATTGATATACATCTCTGACACCCCACCTGCTCACTCATTTGTCACTCAAACACATGCTCTCGTCATGCAGCGCCTCTATGCTGTGATGCTAACATGGCCTTTTGAGGATGTTAGAACACCCCCCTCCTTTCCCATCCACAGTATTTACACCACTGACCTTTTCAGACAGGATCGCTTGTACTAAGCTACGACCATGTCCATAAAACCAAAGCCAATATCCAGTGATTCATTTCATTTGGCTCCCCAAGCACATCCTCTCAGCTGAACTGTGGTGCCCCAGGCAAAGAAGAAACTACAGCCTGAGCCCTGCAGGGATGCTGTGCCCCCACTGACCCTCACCATCAGCTCTCACACACTGTCACATCCCCTTCATGTACAGTGGAGCACTGCAGATGCAACAGGAACAGACAGGACTCAGCATTAAAAGGTTACTTGACTTATGCCGTGTCGACACTTGAGGTTGGGAACACATTGACTCAACAAGCTAAAACAGTGAAGCTTGCACACACACACACACACACACACACACACACACACACACACACACACACACACACACACACAAAAGCTGGTATAGTTGTCAGCAGGCTGCTGTTTGACAACCAAGTCATATCTTGGGGATTCAAACCCTGTTGTCTTTTTCTTAAATTGAACAGGAATAGTGGGGGGTAAAGGGGCACGGCATAGGGGGAGCTTGAAAACAGGCTTTGGAGGACATGAACCAGTAGAGCTTTGCCTGCAGCTAAAGCATTTGGTATTCACCCTCTGAGGGTTGTGTCAGCAAACTCTCAGAGGTCAGTATGAGAAAACGCGCCCTTCCCACACACTCCCACTCAATGAGATTGGATAAATATCAGAAAGTTTTTCAAAGAGATTTTGGACTCTCATCTCACATGCATGTTAAATGTCATCCGCTGTTTCCTGATTTTCCGGGGCTTTGTGCTTGTGTGATAATTTCATGGTTTTATTTAAAAGTGATGAACAACTAACAGATCCTGATGGCTGTTTTTGTATCTTCTTCATCTCTTTAGGCTTATCTTTACCAATAGCAATGACTGATTTTATGGTTTTAAGAATGAATATTAGGAAAAATGGCTTGTCCTGTCTAACACTTTTTCTGTCCCTGTGGGACAGCAGTGGTACAGGAGGGAAGGATTCGTTGTGTAACCAGTGGGTTGCCGGTTGAAACCCCCACTTCTTCCGTTCCAGTCGTTCTGTCCTTGCATAAGACCCTTCATCTGCTTTGCTTTTTGGTAGTGGTCAGAGAGCCCAGTGGTGCCCCAGGGCAGCTGTGGCTGCAATGTAGCTTACCACCATAGTTTTACGAATGACTGATTGTAGTGAAAATCGCTTTGGAGTCCCTGAACTTGATAAAGCGCTATTACCATTTGTACAAATTTAATACTCTGGAATTGTGGACCGAAAAGTTGTTTCTATCTGGTAACTGGACTTGATACAAAGAACAGCTGGAAATTGGGGAGAATTCACATGTGACAAATGTCCCTTTAAAGTAATGCTCTCGCCACAGTTCCTGTTTGAAACCATGATTGTTTCTGCAGATCAAATCAGCCTGTATTTAGTGAGGGCTACTCATGGTGTGTGCACCAAGGTACAAAAGTGGGTAGTTTACCAGCCGAAACAACAAACCACACCCCCTCCTGACAGTTTGTATGTGGCCTTTGGAATAAAGTTGAGAAGTATTTTAAAGCGGGGTTAGGTTGTAAAACAATATCCCAACTTCTGAACATCTCATGGAACTGTGTTTAATCTATCATCCTGAAACAGAAGGAGTATGGCACAACTCCAAACCTACCAAGACATGGCTGCTCACCTAAACTGCAAGAAGATCCAAAGAGGGTAGAATCCATCAACAGGGCAAATTTTAGTTAAAGTATTGACTCAAAGGAGTTGAGTATAAATGCACATCACACTTTCATATTTTTATAATTAAAAAAATCATAAAACTTTCCTTTCATTTGACATTTATCAGTTACTTTTTGTTGATTGTCAAATAGAATCCCACTGAAATAACCAGAATTTTGTGGCTACAAAAGAATGTAAAAAGTTAAAGGTTGTGATTATTTGCTGAATGTAAACCTGATTAATTTAACAATTAACAATTTTTTTTGTATAATACTGTACAAATTGTTACATATTCAAAAACAACTACCAAAAACAAGTAAAAAAACATAAAATTTCAGAAGTACAACTAAGTCATTTTAAAAGAAAAATCTAAAATAAAACCTTAAAATAAGTGTATACTAATTGATGTACTTTTTTAATATTGATTTTTTTCCTTTAAGGAAAAGTAAAGGAAGCATTTTGTGTCCTGATGACAAAATATCACTGCACTAAAGCATAGCTTTTGCATCCATTAGTACCATCCATTATTTTGTTCGGGTTGTTTTTCAGAACAGAGGAAGTAATTACAAGAAAACATCTTATCACTGGTTGCAAGTGTCCATTAGCATCTGTCAAACTGGGAAAAACATTAGTCTCCCCATCTCTCATCAGGAAGTTATGGAATGATAAAATCCCTGCTTCTGTCTGATGAATATACTGTGGTACTTGAGAAGCTTGAGTAAGATCTCGACCTCTTACAAAGCAGGTTGCTTTGATTATAGGGTGAACACAGTCACTGTGACCTGGAATGTAATGACTGAAAAGTCTCCTGTCGGTTATTTATGTGCGCATTAAATGCATGTAAATAGTTTTTCAATAGTGCTGTGCATCCTGTCATTACAGTTCTTATTTTAAACAGTGGTTGTTGCCATATATCAAATCAGTCTGTATTTAACAGCTGCTAGCAGAAAAATGTAGATGAAGTGCATTCCTATACAACTCTTAGCTTTAAAGCTTGACCTTACAAGTGCTAGGCATTTTTAGAAATGTATGTAATGTTTTTCAGCAGATATTGTGTCTGTGCTTCTTTTTAGCCATACACATGCTTGAAAAATGAATACACTTTCAGAACTTACCTTGCTGCTGTTTCAGTTTGATGAGGGCCACTGATGGTGCAAGCACAAAAGTTCAGTGATGGTGATGTGCACAACCAGCTAAAAGTACAGACCACACCCCCACTGCTGACGGGGCTCACTGGGGCCTCTCTCTTGTGAGGCATCATTTATGATGCAGAAACATCAGGTATAAACAGCAGAACCAACAGAAAAGACTCATGTTGGTTATGCAAGTATGGCTTAAATGTCTTGTCTTTAACAAATAATTCTTTGTCAAACTTTCTAAGCTTTTTTTATGCTGTAGCTTTTTGTATTTTCATATACCATTAGTCCTAAAACATTTCTTCAATTGTACTCTGGGAGTTATGCAAAGGTAGCCTTTTTTTCTGAATAGCAATTTCAGTAATTTAACTCGCTTTTAATGCCACACGAATCTAAATAGCTTTTAGAAAAGGTAATTTAAGTGAAATATTTAGAAATAAAAGTGTCAAACTGCTTCCTTTAGTTGAGAACAAGATTGAGTTTACTTTTAGAAAACTCAAAGGCAGCAGAGACCAGATAAATGTCATTGCTTGCATCACTGCTGTGATTATTTCTAATTTTCTTTTACATTTCCCTTGTGCTTCTTTATCCATTTGTGTTATTTTTATTAGATTTTTTTTGATTGTAATTATATTTTCTTTCACCTGTCACTTTACTTATTCAGTTCTAATAAAGACTGAACTCTACGTCAAATATTATGTTCTCACATCTTAGCTGGCAGAGTTACGCAAGTTATATTCTCTTAACATTTAAAAGCAATTATACCAGATAATAGTGCTGAATTCACCATTATGGTGGCAGAAAAACATAGCAACTGCATTCAGGATACACTTTATAAAAGCTGCAGAAAAGTTCCTGTTTAAAGCTCATCATGTGTCTTTGCATCATGTATCGAATGTATGACAGCAAGTTGTGGGATTGTTTATGATCAGTTTATAGATTTTTTTTTTTTTTTTTTTTTTAATGTGACAAAAATTTGGGGCAGATATTTATAGCAGAGTGTGTTTGCTAGTTTTAATTACAGGTGTTGATCAAGACAGTGGCAGTAAATCAGTACTAGGATAGACAAGATTGTGAAAAGCCAAAGCAATATTAACTTCTGATGATATACGTATATGCTGTGTTGTGTGCTTGAATATTGTTTCCAAACATCACTACTGGATTTGGCCACTGCTTCTCTGGAAAAGTTTTTCTTCCCACTAGCCTTTTCAGAAAATCATAATTTTTAAAGATTTATCTTTCACAATTTGATAGATTTGAGACAAGGACTCAATAGTTCAGACCTTGCTCGGGCAGCTACACACAGTCATTTGGCTTAAACGTAACTAAACGGGACTTTGCTTTTCATGGCTTTTCTTCATAAATTCTATCGTTCTTTCAAAGTATATTAACGTAAACTTTATCGCACTGTTAACACTGAAAAGCTAAATTATCATGAAACCAAACCATGTTTTTGCTTTCTTAACCAAAACCTAAGTCAGAGAAGAACAGAAATAGTTCTAACAAACACACATAATTTCAGTCTAAATTAGTCTGATGGAAGATGTGAACCAGGTTTTACATTTTTTAGGTACTCCAGTGTAGCGCTGCACAAAATCATTCATATTGCAAGGGACTGTTTGGAGTGCAATAACTCTTGGCTAATATATTCCAAGTGTTGTGAACTTGCATTTTACATGCAAATGTGATGTTTAGCCAGTTGGACAGAGTCTCACAGCAGCAGAGGCTCACATCGAACACATATGACGTCACCCACAATGTTAATGGTCACAGAGAATAGGAAGCACAGATGAGAAAGAGAGGAAATAAGAAATTAGGCATACATCGCAAATAATATCGTCATCACAATATTCTCGTCATCGCAAGATTTTCTGGTACCGTGCAGCCCTACTCCAGTATCATATTTATTCAAAATGCTACTAACCACAGAAATTTTATGTATAGTAAAAAAAAAAAAATACCTGAAAGTCCCCTTGTAAAAATGAATCTTGATAAATTAATTTCCTGATTTCTGCCTTAACATAGTGTTGCAGAAAACTCCTGAATCTGAAATTCCCTCAACATTTTATGTTGTCAAATTCTCCCTGCTCAGTTGTTCAGATTTAAGAAGAATAACATTCATATTATAACAACAGTATCATGGCTGACATAGTCAACTCAACTGTGACAGGGTCAACCATGTTTCTCTAGTAATGCTTTCCAATCTAGTAATTGTAATTTCAATTATTTTATGTATTGAGTACTGTAATACAGCTCAGATTCTCTTCCCCCATCTTTTTTTGCAAAACACTGATTATTCAGTGAGACTATATATGCCTGTTAATTAGGGACAGTACATAGCTGAATGAGGAAAAACCAGCACGCTAACATGCTCACAATTACATGATGTTGTTTACTTAGTCAGTGTAATGTTTAGAAGGTTATTTGAATCCAGTGGGCATGCAAAAAAGTTAGATTTGAAGACAATCAGGGCTGTAAGATGATGTTTACAATTTATTCTGAACTATAACATATTACCCAACATAAACTCTAAAGCAGTTTCTACAAACCTTAAAAAATACAATATTCTGGTAGTAATTTGCAACGGTTTTTTATGCTTGCTCAAAGTTTAACCTATTTCAAGTCAATATATTTTAAATTAACCAAAATTTTTAGAAATCTTTACCTGATCAATGGGTACTGCGAGCAATGTGAACAGAAGGACAAAGCAATGTATTTTATATATGTGGCTCACTCAGTGTTTCTTTTAATTATGTACTGCAGAATTTGATGAAATGCTGGGCCTCAATTAGTGTATCAAGGTTTAAGGGATAATTACATATCACTTTTATTCTGAGCACAACCCTCCTTTTTAATTATTTCAACAAATTGAAATGATGGAACATTCATTGTTCTGCTCATTTCCAGTTCCAGTTGGATTTTAAGGCGCTAAACTAAAGTTTTTCCAGTGCCCCTAGCATGAATATTTTTCACATTAAACATTAATCTGTGTATTTGTTGAACATTAACGAGGCTATTTTTAAGGCAAAGCATAAAAGAATCTGTTTGCGTTGTTTGTGAGTTGCTAAATTTTTTTAATCAGGTTAGCACAGGATGACTTGGTGATACTTTAGAACCTTCTCTGTGAAGAGCAGATTTTTTTTTTCCAACTGGCTCTCTGTCCAGTTAAAATAAATGCCCTTCAGAAGTATTCAAACCCCCTGAACTTTTTTTGTCATGTTACAACCACAAACTTCGATGAATTATATCAGATATCATAAAAAAAAAACACAAAATCATGCATAATTATGAAATGCAAGAAAAAGGATATATGTTCTTTTGTTTACAAATAAAGTTCTGAAAAGTGTGGCATGTATTTGTAATCAGTCTACTTGAGTCAGTATTTTTCATTCACTCCAGTTAAACCTGAAAGCCTTCAAGGGTATGTTTCTATCATCTTTACACATCTGGACACTGTCTTTTTAGCATAATAATCAACCTCAGTCAGAATGGATGGTGATCTATGAACAGGAATTTTCCCATTTTTCTACAGATTCTCATCTGGATTTAGGGTTGGACTCTGCACCAACTTGTGAATATGCTTTAATCTAAACCAGACATGTCCAAATTGAGGTCCGTTTACAGCCCTTAGAATGACCACAGTTCAAGAATGATATAAATTTGGCCGGCTTGCGCATTTTAAAATGTTTCAGGCTGAAATTTTTAACGACAAATTAAAATCTTTTTACAACGGAAAAGCGCAAGGTGAACAACACAAAGTATTTTTCTTTTATTAAACTGAACTTTTTTTACTAGTTGATGGTAAACAGGACCGGAAACATTCAGCATTTCTTATTCAAAAGCAAACTTGGGTATACAATTCCATCAAACCTGGCTAAAAACCAACCAAAATGCAAACAGAACTCTTTTTGGTTTTCTTTCAGCAACGGCTTTCTTCTTGATTGTCTTTTATAAAGGCCAGATTTGTAGAGTGGAAGACTAATAGTTGTCCTTTCAACAGATTCTCCTAATCAAGCTCTGGATTTTTGCAGGTATTCCAAAGTATTCTAGAAACAGCTGAGTTAATTCTGACATTAAATTACACACATACTTTGTTTGCTAATTAGGTGACATCTGAAGGCAGCTGATTGAACTGAATTTTATTTTATTAGTTTAAAAGAAGCTCAATAGACATACACTTTTCAGATTTTCTGCAACATTTGCAAAAAAACTAATTTTATTTCCCTTTCTTATACAGTTACACAAACATTTGTGTTATTTTGTCACATAAAGTCCTACTAAAATAAACAGAAGTTTGTTGGACTTTAAAGGTGAAAATTTGTTGCATCTCTTACAAAAACCTCAGGGATGACATAAAATCATTTAGCCTTGTCGGGTGAATCATCCTTTCTTTGCTTTTTTGATAAACTCAGAGAGAGAGAGAGAGAGAGAGTTATCACCTTTAACACTGTATTGTGCTGGATCATAAGGAAGAATGGTAAGCTATTCAATTGTCTTTTATGGGACAGTTCAAAGGCATCAGTGAAGTCGTTCCCTCATTATGGGTTCTGCTGTGTCGCAGACAGCCAATGATCTCCTTAGGGTGTGAGACCACCGTGCGTTCACAGATTGGACTTCATTAAAGCACAGACGATTGCACCAGACAGGGATCACTGAGCCCCTCTTCTCTGTGTGTTTGCCTCTTTCCTTACTTCACTCGGTCTCACATCAACAGACTGAACCATGGTCCCGACGGCGGAGATTAAACAGAAATGGAAAAAAATGAAATAAATAAGTAATGTGAGCAGGGAAATTGGCGAAAGTTATCTTATTAAAACTTGAAAGAGGCATGCAAAAGAGGAGGAGATGCAGGGTGCTGGAACTGAGAAGTATTTCCAGCTGAACTTCAGTTGGCCAGATGGCCATACAGATGGGTGACAAATTAAAAGGAAACTAACATAAAGCAATTTAGTAAGTTGTTTCACCACAAAGTGTTTCAGAAACTGCTTAGTTGTTGCTTTGTATTGATTCTACAAATCTTAATATCCCTGATGGAAAAGTGGAAGACAATACCCCCTGAAAACTCTCTTTAATTCAGTGATCAGTCATGGTACTTTCTAAAATACCAAAGTCTCACATACCAAAAACTAAGAGACTTGAACCATCTGTGATATTCTTCCATGTTGAAAAGCTTTAAATACCTTCTCCTGACTGGCTGGAGACATTTTTAAGGTAAGTTCTGAAGAATGCAAGGTTATACTGATATATTATTCAACGTCTGTTTAGCCAAAGGGTTTAAACTTAATTAAAATGGATGTCAGTTGCATTTCCTTTTGAAACTCAGTTTCCTCTTTTTCATCACTTTTACACAAACATTAAATTTTATGTGGAAAGTGTTTTTCCCCATGCCTCCACCATCTCCAGTCATTGTGGATCATGTATCATCCAAACTCAATGTTTCGCTATGCAGGTGTTGGGCCTATTTGTAGAATTCTTCCTTGATTTTTCCAGACTGAGCCAAAGTTCACCCACTGGGTGCTCACCAGTGAACCCCAGCCTGCCTCTAAGGGGAGAAGGGGGTGTAGTCTCCATCATCACATCAGTCTTATTATTTTCACTCCTGTAAACCACCTGCTCTGTTGCTTTTTTTTTTTTTTTTGGCAGATTTGAACTTCAGTCAAAATGAGCAACCAACAAAAGGTTGTTTGTGTAGAGCTCAGTCACATGTGCCAAAACAAAAGACCTGAATTATTTAAAAATGGTTGATTAAAAAACTCCTGAAACATCCTTCTGTAGATAACTAAACAGATGATGGGTTCAGATTTTCATGGAAATTGTGCCAAATTTAAGGATATTGGTAAAGAACAAATTGTTGACTATTTCTTCCAAAACTTTAAACCTTGTTATATTTGCTGTGTTTTACAACAAAGATGTTTTTGTTTCTTTTTAATTGGAAATCTCATATATTGCATATAACATATAAAAGAAAGGGGCTAATGATGCTGAATCAGCATCTTTGATTTTCCAACTTTAATTCAGACATAAGCAAGGGGCTTACAATGACTCAAAGCAAAGGCAGAACCACAGTTGCTTTCTCACTGTTTACTTAGAAGTTCTTAGATCCCTAAAATGTGATTTCGCCCCCCCCCCCCCCAAATTATACCATTCCTATTCTGTGAAGCTGATAAAAGCTGATGCCTATCCTGTTATACTTTAGGTGGCAGCATAGTTCCCAGTCCTCTAGGTTTTCTTAATAAACTGATGGAGTAAACATTTCAAAAGAAGCCCTGTTGGATGCTCTTTAAATATTCAGTCAGCTCTTTTGGCATATACATGTGACTGGAATGAGATCATGTTTGTACTCAGTTCAATTAAATTAGTTTATTTATATAGCACCAATTCACAACAAATGTTGTCTCAAGGCACTTTACAAAAAAAAAAAATCCTTTCAATTCAATCATACATAAGCAATGCATACAACTAGGACCATGCATGATCCTAGTTATCTAACAGTACAGTAAGCTCAATTAATTATTTAAAGTAGTTCAAAAAGTTTCTATGTAAGGAGACCCAGCAGATTGCATTGAGTCATTGACTTGCAACATTCCCTCCTCCTGGACAAGAATGTAGCGACCGTAGACAATTGCTTGCGTTACTCATCTTCAAGACAAAGATTGCCCTCTGCATCAGTGGATTTTGTAATCTTTCAACTAGCCTGAAAAGAAACATTAGACGTCTGTAGACAGAGAATTAAAAATAACAACACTAATAGATTTTTTTTTTTTAATGAAGGGGTTTCTGAGAGAATATTGGTTTTATTATTTTTTAGTATGGAACCTGACCTTTCAGGCACTATTATCAGTGTGATTTACCACATGATGCATGGATATATTCAACTCTGACATGTTTTCGCTTGGGGGGGGGTTTGGCTATTTTGTGCTTACAATCATGAGAAATGTTCCGACACACTTTTTTTTTTTTTTTTTTTTTAAATTTTGAATACCTTGGTTTAGTTTGTCTTTTTATTAATAGTTTCCACCATGTTTGTCACTGCTATAGCCTTCGTAATAGATCCCCTCCCCCTTTTCCTCTACCATTTACAACAGAGTTAGAGCTGTTTAGATTGAACTTCCTCATTAGATTCTTTTTCTTCTACAAACTGTTAAACACAGGCAGACTTTCTAGGCAGCAACATCCACTGTGTAAAAGAAGAACTGCAGTGAATGCCATGTCCCTTAAGCAAAGGTATGCATTTCAAAGGAACATTATTCTTGAGACATATGGCTCGAGAAGGCATACCGTGGCTTCACTCTCTCTCCTTTGGCACTCCCATTTCATGAAAAATAACTCTTCTGACCCTCTGAAAACAAAATGATCCTGTTTAGCTTTCCCATGAACTTCAATTTCTGTTTGTTTCACTAATAGCCTCCAGATGTTTAGATGTGCAATGTCCATTTTTTCCCCTGAAGAAAGACTCTCTGTTTTGAACTGAGAAAAGACAACCTATGGTCAAACCAACATGTTCAAGCAAGCTTCAAAGACTTTAAGAAGGTGAGGAAAGGATTGCAGAAAGACAAAACAGTTTCAAAAAATGAAGACATTGCTTTGGAGAAGGTACAGCATGCCCTTCTCCATGTTCTGTTTCTGACCATGTTTTGGGAAACGCCTGAACTGTTTTAATAACAGCTGAATATGACTTTATAAAGATTTCTTCTTTCATTACAGATGGATATGACTTTGTATGAGTCAAACTGACCAGGTGGCCATCTTTTCATTTATCTCACCTTCTTGCTGCAGTTGCGGTTAATCTCTTTGCCTACTTTGGTTTTGATCTTGGTTCACTAGTTGCATGTCTGGTACTCTCGTTCACACATGGTTAAGAGATGTCTTTTGGGAGACAGAGCTGTTTTCAAAGCAAGAGGAATGTAGAGTGTGATCTAAACACAATTTTTCATATACTCTGCAGGCATTCTAACAACAAGCTTGGAGTTAATACTAAACCTCAATATCCCAGCTTTATATTTGTGTGAGCAAGAGAGCATCATAAGAAAACACGGCAGATCAAATTGCAGTTGGACATAAATTCTTTCTTTTTCTGTCTTTCCCTCTGCCCTCCTCAGATTCTCTCTTCTTCCTTACATAGTCTCTCTCACTACCTCCCTCGGGTCTAAAGGCCATCCTGCACCGTTTCCCGACCTAGCAGCAAGTCAGCTGATCAGGTGGCTCCAACTACAGGGAAATTGGAGCCATGCATCACCTCCCGGTAGAATGACGATAAAAATTCCATTACAGTTTGTCGAGAATCTCTGAAGAGATATCAAAATATGGAGCTGAGAGCAAAGCTAGAGATCAAAAGAAACAGTGTGAATTTTTAAACAGACAAAGAGAACAAGGGGATATTTTGATGAAAAATGGCCGACTAGGGGACAAATGGGATAAAAGGGGTATTGGCTACAAAGTATCACCATTACAATGCATCACTGTCAAAATGGTGGGACCAGAAAAGCAGTGGGACCATTTGAACCTCTTCACCTCAGCTCTCCAAGGAACAGTGACACTAGAACTGTCAGTTATATAGACATTTAGGATATTCACCTTTAAAAGAAGATTTTACAGTACTCAGTGGGGTTTTTGTACAAGATCTGAATTAATTTTAATTTGCTTAAGCCCTATTAGACCTTAATGATTACATATCTGGTTCTCAACATTTTTTAAAAGGTCAAACACAGCCCTTGTTTTGAAAATATATTTTTTTATTCTGTAAGTAAAAAGTGACTCAAATCATGAGATTATGATGAGGAACTGATCTTCAATACTTTTGTAAATCTTGTATTTTATTAGCATTCAGTTTCAGCTTAGCTTATTTCCAACATAGCTGAAAAATAAGAGAGTAAAAGAAACAGAAAAATATGACAACAACATATATATGAGATTTCACACTAGTCACAGCCTAAGAACTCAATGTTATGTTTGAAGTGGGGCAAGAAGAAGCAGTACCTCCAAATACAAACTGCCCTTGTCTCACCGTGCTGATAAATCTTTTGATATGATCAGGCATTACACTTGTTTTAAGGATTTAAGGGGGGGATTTTATGCAAAATCGATTTTTTTTTTTTTTTTTTTTTTAGCTTTATATCATGTTAGAAATGTCATATGAACAGTTGTAAACTGCATCATGGAGAAGCATTGTTGTGATGATGTGCTGAAAGGGGTGTGTCAGAGGGGGTAGAAGGTTCTTACAGAGACAGGAGCCAATTTCAAAGCATCAGATACAACTTTGATATGAAATCAAGTTTTTTTTTAAGTTGTTTATGATATATCCAGCATTTTCATAACAACTGATGGTAACATAGTTGTTTCGTTGTGCAATAAAATTGCACTATGTGCTTGGAAAATACATAACATCCCCCATTGAGCATTCAACAATAGTCTCTAATTTGTTAGACTGTTAGACAAAACATTGTACACATACAAACAGTCTTTTGAATATAACTGAGACAACGTTTTGCTTTTATGATATAAAATAAGCAACTATGCTTTTAAAAATCTTTTCAGCATTTTTTGGCTGTTTGTTGTTCAGCAGTGGACATCTGTTGTTAGCCCCCAAAGAAATGTTGAAAATGTCACCTTTATAAACTCACAGTTCTTGTCCAAACTTGGACAAACAAGACTTGACTAGCCCATTTAATTAACCCTATCAGCTCTCAACCACACATAGGCATCAGTAGATGTCTTTATGTGAACATCTTTTCACCTTTCACCCATAGTTTCACTTTGTTTAAACTGTATCAACATTGTCTTTTATATGTCAGGTCAATAAAAGTTTGCAGAGGGTTTTCAGAGGGTTGTTTGTTTTGGTCCAGCTGGGATGTGGAAGTAATTTGGAAGCAGTTGAGATATTGTGTGATGTCAGACAGCTAAAATTTAAAACAAAGCAGGAGAAGTTCCATATGTTGGTTTTCAGCTGACAGGAATGAATGAATTTTACACCTCAAATGAGAGCAGTTTGCAGAAAATATGCACACAATAAAGCACTTTCAATCACACCAACCAATACATCAATTCACAATTACTACACAAAAAGGGGAAGGTGTCTGTTATGTGGTGAAATCAACATAACATCAGCTATGTCTTTGCATAAACATACTTGTTGCTGCTGTACATATCTAGTTTACTCTTGCATTTTCTAAACACCCCTAAAGTTAGTGAGAAATTTTATTTCTGTAAAGCTGTTGAACCTGATAAACCAAGATGGAGCTGGAAAAGTCATTGTACAAACTACTAATAGATGAATGAATGTGAGTTGCATGAATTTCCCATAATCTTATACCTCAAGGGCCTTAAGCAGCAGAAAACCATAGTTCAGGTTGCTGGTGGCGGTGCACAACGAGGAAATATTTATTTGCCACAGTGCATTTTATCTGCATTTTTCATCTATGCAAAACCTTACAGATCCCAAACACCTCAGAGGAAGCAGTAAGGCATCTGTGACAGATTTTATTTGAGAAGAAAACTCACTGAACCGCACATATTTAAAAAATAAACATCACATTTCAAAAACCTGAAAATACCTCTGTTTTGCTTGACTGTGATAAAACCTTTAGTGGTAATTTTTTGACTGATTACTTCTTGTAAGGTTGTTCTGTTGCATAGGAGACTTGTTTTACAACTAGCTTATATAACTTTTAAATAAGGGTTAGTAAACTAAAGGTTAGTTTACCCAGAAAAGGTTGTTCAGAAGATGAACCAAAGGAGTTTTATTTTAATCAAATATCAGCAAATGGCTTTAAGGTGTGAGCAGATTTTATGGTCACAGTTTCTATGTTAGCTGAGCATAAACTCCAGACCTTTGATCCTGTTGCTCCACTGAGCTGATTGGAAATAAGACATTTCTGTCTGGTATCAGATAAACCATGAGACTCAAAACAAGAAAAAAAAAACCCTGTATACTGCTCTTGTTCAACCTGTGCAAAAGCAGCATTGCAATCTGTATATCATATGACTCTTTAGTAATCCTAAGGTCTTCATCAAATCCACCCAACACACCTGCACCCAAGATGACTTTATGTTCCAATCTAACTTAACACTAAAGCTAAAACTCAAAATAATTGGTTCTGTAAAAGAGCAATGTTTTATTATAGATAGATAGATAGATAGATAGATAGATAGATAGATAGATAGATAGATAGATAGATAGATAGATAGATAGATAGATAGATAGATATTTTATTGAATGAAATGTTTAACTCAGAGCAACTCCTTTCAGGTCGTGTAAATGAACAGCACAACTCAGCAATCAAATCTGTTAAAACCTTGTTCAATTTTCTTTCCAACATTAAGCAGTGGGTGCTTGTTCATAGTCACAAAAGCATATTTACCATTTTTAAGCAGCAGGTAATCTCTCAGAACCAGAACTAGTGGAAGAATCTGTAAACCTCTGTTGCTTTTTGAAATCTGTCACTTCTGTTAGGCCTTTTTCCCTATTATCTGTATTTGTTTCTGAGCTTGGCACCATTCTCACTCTGTTGTTTAAAAAGCAATCCTGATCTTTTATCTGCAAGCTAAGCATCCAGACTGAAACAATCTGTTTCTTTCACTGACAGCAGCTACTAAGTTTGGCTTTTAATTCTGTGTAACTTTACAGGCACAAATCAATCCTGCCATCTTGATTTGAAAACAGTTTTAATGTTTCTGATGAGGATATAAATATTCCCTCCTTCAGAGTCTTTTCATGTGTTTTTAGTCTTTTTTTCCCTTTACCTCTGTAAGTTTTTGGGTCTAAAGAATGACTTTGAAACCAAAAAGGCTAAATTACAATCACGTCACAGGTTGATGTGCCCCCAGAGAAGGCACCAAACTCTAAGTTTCCTACTGATCTACATCCTGGTGTATTAATATGTGTGCATTTGTGAGTTCCGCAGGGTGAATGTTGCTCTAGTTCAGGGGTCCTCAAATCCAGTCCTCGAGGGCCAGTGTCCTGCAACTTTTAGATGTGTCTCTGCTTCAACACACCTGAGTGAAATCATGAGGTTTATTTGCAGGACTCCGGTGAACTTGACTGCATACTGATGAGGTAATTCAGCCAATTGATTCAGGTATGCTGGACCAGAAACTATATAATTTCTATATAATTTCTGTCCATTTACCATCATATCTGATGGGCTTTTAAATGCATGAAATTTTCATGTTAGGAGGAAAAAGTGTCACAGGATGATGAATGGACTATCTGAGGGAAAGGTGAAGATATTGCCTGGAGGGGGAAAAACAAGTTGAAGTATGTGAGGAGGAAGGAGAACTGAACAAACAGACGGAGATCACGAAGGGGAGAGACATGGTCTGTTATGGACTTCATTGCTACTTATGTCCAAACTTAAAAACACAAACTATTCTATAAATTTAGCTATATCCACTACATAGCAGATATTTTGAAAGAAAATTTGTTATTTGCAAAATCCTTGTGGGGAAGTAAGCAGCCAGTGATATTGGCAGATTGAGGAAGTGATAAAGGGAGTAGAAGACACAGATTGGTTGAAAGAAATCAGAAGGTGGAAAGACAGACACTGAGAAAATCAGATGGGCTGGGACCAGACAGGACACTGCAGAGGGTTTGCTCGGCAGACGTGGGGGAGTTGATGCACCTGCTGAGATCCTATGTGAAGGACAATCTTGTCAGTGTGTGTGTGAGTGGGTGTATGTTTGTGTGTTTCAGGTTGTATTGATGTGGTGCCTTGTTTGAATATGTCTCCTGCTCTGTTTGTGCTCTGAGGTTTTATCTGTGCATGTGGTTGTGTCACTATATCTCTCTTAGCTTGTGCTCCTGCTTATCTACTGAGTGTACTGAATGTGTGAACAGATTTCGAACATCCTGCATTCAAAACATACTAATATGTCTGGCGCCTTGAAAAGTATTCACATCACTTGAACTATTTCACGTTTTGTGACTTTAAAGGCACAAACTTCTGTCTATTTTATATGATGGAGCCACACAAAGTAGTGCATAATTATGAAGTGGTAAGAAAATGACACCTGCTGTTCTTTTAATTTTTCAAGCAAAAATCTGAAAAGTGTCGGATGTCTTTGCATTTAACCCCCTTGTTCTATCTTCCCATCAACTCTGACCAGCCTCCCTGTTCCTATTTAAGAATAACTTACCCAAAGCATAACACTGCCACCACTGTGTTCTGCAGTGGGGATGGTGTGTTCAGGGTAATGATCTGTGTTAGTTTTCCTCCAAACCAAGTAGTTCCATTTTGGTCTCATGTGACCCCAGCACCTTCTTGCACAAGATTGCTGTGTTAACCAACTTTAAACAGGATTTCTTGTGGCTTTCTTTCAACAACAGCTTTTTTTTCTTGGCACATTTCCATAAAGTCTAAAATTGTTGCCTAATAATTATTGTGTGAGCAGATTCTCCCACCTGAGCTGTGGATCTATGGAGCTCCTCCAGAGTTACCATGACCTGATTGTCAGTTTCAGTGGACAGCCATGTCTTCATAGGTTTGCCACACTATCTAAATCTTAGATAATAGATTGAACAGTGCTTCTTGATATGTTAAAAGTTTATGACAGGGGTGTCCAAAGTGTGGCCCGGGGATATTGTTTTGTAGCCTAAGCCTGTGTAACCTTCTCCAAAATTCCATTTCTCTTGAACTGTCTGATGCATACTTTCATGATGTTGTTTCTTCCTAATGTTCTCTAAAGAAACCTCTGAAGACTTCACACAACAAATGTACTTATAATGAGATAAAATTACACCCAAGTGGATTCTTTTTACTGATTAGGTGACTTCTGGAGGTATTTATTTGGATTGGATTTCATTTAGGGGTCTCACAGTAAAGAGACTAACCATAAATGCACACCACACGTGTCACACCTTTGTGAAAACTTTTGAAGACTGCAACATTTTTTTCTGCTTTGGGTTGGTCTGTCATGCAATGTTCCAAGTGAAAAACATTGAATGTTGTGGTCATAACATGTGACAAAGCTGAAGGAGTATGAATACTTTTGAAAAGCACTGAATAAATATAATTTTGATAGTTTGCTGTTATATATTTTTAATGGAGGAATACTAGTTTGCCGACCAATTCTTAAAGGTTTTCAACTTATATTAACTTGTTGAGCTATTTCCTTAACATCAAAATGCAAGTACTTAAAACCAGGACTCAGTATGTAAGAGTTTAACCAAAATGCATATTTATGAAGACTCCTTTGATACCAGCATGAGAAAAGGAATGGCTTAAAAGAAACTGCCTCTCTGTAATTTCAAATAACAGTTCCCTGTTATCCTGCTGTAAGTCTATCGACGATCCACTGCTGGGTTATTGTGAAACACCAATCTTATCCCCAGACTCTGTTAGAGGAGGAGTAATATGTCAAGATGCCAGTGGCTCTGTATGAGAAAACCTCCAAGGAAGGTCTTTATTAACTCAGTAAGAAAACCAGCAAATCTGGACATTACAGGCACTGTGCACAAACCTGTTCAGAACTACTCTGGCTGAGTGCACTACTGGTAGAAGTTAGGTGGATTTATACCTATAATTACCTAAGGCCACAAAATAACACACAATAAAAAAGACAGATATGAGGGTATGAAGACTAAATGGCCTTATGGGGAACTAATAATAACTATTTATTTATTGATGTCTGCTTGTTATATTCGTATTTTGCTATGATTCTCATTCTTAACAATATCACAAAAGCAGGTTATAATGTTGGCTTCAAAGCTAAAGCTAATCATTGATGCAAGACACACCTCAATGTCAAAAATAAACACTGCAAGAGCTTGACAGCTGTAGTGAACTGAGGCATTTTCCTGTTCTCAAAAAGACCTAGACACTTTTTACACTAATATGCCATGGTAGAAATCGCATTAAAGGATTTTACATCAGGATGAACTCGAAAGTCAACTTATTTTTACACTTTACACTTAAAACTGCAAACCACATTTTAACTGTTTTGATTTAACTTTGAAAATCAGTTTTGAATTGTGTCCCTAAAATGTGATATATTTTGCCATGTTGTGAGCTCTGGTGCAGAGTTGCTTTGCACAATAGCTGCTTCTCCTGTGGATGAGGGCTTCTTTTGTCTGTCCCAAAAAATAGACAACAATGCAGCGTGTAAACAAAGCCCCACTGAAACATGAAAGTTGAGCGATATTGTTTGGGTGATAGAATTTAAGTTTAACCAAAGCAACAGAAATATTTAAAGATTGCAATAAACACCCTCATGCTACTGTTCCGTCATGCTATGAATGCTGTGAAACATCCCCATAAACAACATCTAAATCCCCGTGGCTCTGAATACTTGCAAATGGAGCTGGCTGGTTTTCCTGCCTTCAGCCACACTGTACTGCTTTGAATGGCCCACTGCTGGGTATTAGCTCTATCACTGCCATATGCCTAGGTGCTCTGCTGGCTCCAAGCTGTTGTCTACCTCTTCCTTCACACTGCATCTTTATAATTCCACCATCTATATATACCTACTGTTGTCCTACACTACACACATTTTAAATATAGTTCAACAGCAAAACATCAAGTAGCTTTTGTTTCTCTCTCTCTCTGTCTCTCTCTGTCTCTCTCTCTCTCTCTCTCTCTCTCTGCCTTCTTTTACTATCAATACAAAGCACAACTTTTACTTTCCCCTCTAACCATCATCCTACTGATTCGAAGGTAGTACCCTCACGGTACAGATGTCACTCACAGGGACATGCAGTTATGTATTGCTTTTTGTTAAGAGCCAGAAAAATAGGAGAGCTAGCCACAATAACAATGCAAGAAGGGTGGATAATGAAGGCATGCAGGATGCTACACAGACTCAAAAAGTTTTCAACTTTCCAGTGATATGGGGGTATCAATGGGGAGCCTGTGGTGTGTCAAGCAACCCATAGCGTCATTTATATTGTTGTGCTATATAATGACAGAAATGAAGGCTTGTCGTAAATTCAACCTGAGAGACTCTTTCCAGTTTACCTGCATTATCCATCACTGGGTCCACACCTCCACTACTGCCAATTAGCGTCCAAGATTCTGAATAAAAGGCTCACAATCCATGGTTCCACCTGCTCGTCAGCCAAACTTCATCCCACCTCCACCCCGTCTCCATCCTCGTTCTCTAAGGCTCCTTTGGGCTCCCTTTCTCTGACCTCTGCTTCACCACCAGGTCCGGGCCCCGGGGGGGAAGACAACCCTAAATCCTCACCCTATGTTGTTCATTCAAGCTCATGGTGATTCCCAATATACTCGTCTTCTGCCAGGGTCCGAGCACCAAAGAACTTTAAGTCAATAAAACTCTCTAATTGTCTCTATCTCTCTGTGTGAGTTTGTCCAGGTTGAAATTCAGTTTTAAATATGCTACCCACAATTTAATAATTCCATCACCATTTAATGACTGTCATCAGGTGCACCTATTGGTTTCCTGATTTATTATTTGATGAGAAGTTATTCTGGCTGACTGGAGACTTGACTCTGACTCTGGACTCTTTAAATGCAATTAGAGATAATTAGGGATGAAACTAAGCAGTTCTATTTAAATCATTTGACTAAATGATTAAATTTCTTCCCCCAGAGTTACCATAGGATAAAGAAATGGTTATTATGTTAACTTTATAGTAGTGTGGATTGGTTCATTGTCAGGGCACTGACCAACTTGGGGCCCACCCTGACTTCTGGTTGTGAGGCTGTCGGTTCTCTGAGTGGTGGGTGTCACCCAGGTCTCCCTAGACCAGTGGATGGTCAGGTAGTAATGGTGGCTGGGGGTTGGTTGACATAAGGCATGAGAGCATGGGTGGAACAGGGTTTGAGGTGGGGAGGTAGTGTCAGAATTTGGGATAGTTCTCAGTGGAGGCATTGTCAGTTCTACTTTGGGGTAGGCTGCCAGGTATTTTGGGGGCATCTTCTAGGGTCTCTGGGGTTCTGGTGGTTTCAGAGGTCTTTCAGTCCTGGGGTACTGGTGGGATGCTCACTGCACTTGGCCGGCCCTACAGGGGATCCTCTCAGGTATTGCTCGGGGCAATCCCAGAGGTGTCCCTGGTCAAGGTCTCAGTTGTGTTGGTGTGGACAACTGGGGACAGGTTAGGGAGCTGTGCCCCAGTAGGGACTTCATGCTGATGCCTTGTTGTCCATCCCAACCTTTCTAACAAAGGCAACTCCACACAGTGGTAGGGTCTTGGGTTGTGGGATTATTTACCTTGTAGGCATGAGGAGGTACCTTACAGTGCCCCCTTCCACTTTGCTTGGCCACATCGTGGATCTATTTTTAATACGTTAAAGACACAAAGGGTTTCGGTTCCGGCAGGTCGGAGACTTTGCTGTCAGCAAGCAGTGGGGTCTTCCACACCCCCATGCAAGCCCAGTTTTAATGCACTTTAGACCTGCACATGACATGAATAGTTGTGTATGATAATTAGTAAAAGATAGAGTAATAGAGTTTATCTTATACCCCATCTAAATAAAAGTAATATTTAGATAAAGATTATTTAGATTATAGGGTGCAAGATAAACTCTACTGTTGCAACTGTTATAACAGTTTACCATATTTCCAGTTCTGGTCATTCCACAGGTTTTTCTTCCTGGTAATGTATGCAGTCAAAAGTTTGTTTCCTCAACTTACATTCCAATTTGATCCACATCAACCAAGATTTTAAAAGTTTACCTTAAACTGTACAGTCAGCGATTGGTGCAAAACCCACATGTATTACTAGAGATTGGTAGACAGCCAGTCAGACTCTGACTCCACTGGTTGTCCCTGAGGCTGTCTGTCTGTCTGCTACTCTGTTCTCAGAAACCTGCTGGGAGGCACTGAGGAATATGCCCAAGATATATACTTAACCAGTCACTGTTTGTGTGTGTCTGAATGTGTGTTTCTCTTTATGAGCATGTGGCAGACAGCAGAGATTGATAAGGTACCTGGCTTGGCTGATTAATTACACTCCTGGTCAATGTAACGTTGCAAACTCTAGCAGAATACATAGGTGTACACATACAGACATATGACCACTCACCCTCAGGCTGGCACACTGTGGCTGCAAAACATGCTTACTCTGCAACTGCAACACACTTATCAAACATGTTTTCTTTAACATACAATGCTCACTTATGTGCTTTTTTGTTGAGAAATAGATTTTCAGAGGTTTGCTAAATCAGTACACCTTTTTCCTGATTCAGTTGTATTTTCTGTTGAATATCACATAATTGTCACTTATGGAAAGTAAGAATAATATAGTCTCCCCATCATAAGAGGAAAACCTGCTAGAGTCTACTTGGTGCAGCTTTTCTTGAGTTTAATTGCTTCCCACAACCCACCAGCTACCCCGATCACCCTCCTCACCGGCAATTCAGCCATCCGAAGTGATAAATAGAGTTCAATTAGGGGCTTGCTTCGTAGACTGCAATGTGTCATCTGTGCCTAGGTCGCCTTAACATTTATTCAATAAAGATTCAGCAGTGAGCAAGGGAGAGGGAGGAAAGACAAATGGATCCCAGAGATAGCAGGTCATGTTTGTTGGGGATCTGGGAAAGGGCCTCCTATGATCGTTCATTGGCGTCACTGCGGCAGTTTAGCATTGGCGTTGTATTTATCAAAACAGGCTTGAAGGCAGCTCAGTGTGATTAGGTTATTTCTTGGTTAACTAATAACTATTATTCTTCATGACAGGAGATTTACTCTGTCTCAGTGTTTACACAATGCGCTACCTCAGGCTCATTTGAGCATATGAGCAGTGATGCTGTTCCCGTCAAGTCTTAATTAAAGGATTAAAGAAAAAAGCAAAAGTGAATCAAATCCTATCTGTCTTCTCAAACCTTCATTTTAGACTTTTTAGTTTCCATCTTCACTATTTCTTCTTTCTTCACTGTTGATGATGAAAACACAGCAGTTGAGAAGAATGAGGGTCACCTGTCTTGGGTTTGGTTTTAAACTGCTCATTACTGTCACTTGATGCAGAGCAAAGCAGGTCACCTTGGAGAGAATTGCTTTTCTGTAAAATTTGATTAAGGGCCCACTATGTCTTGTGTCATTTTAAATATCATGAAACTTTGTATCAGCCTAGCACAAAGAGACATTTCGGGAGGAAAAAGTGCTGTCATACATGATGATGTTGTAAATATTAAGAGAAGGGAGGGTGGGCAATTACATTTTTTTCCCTAGTTTTATGAGTCACTTCATGAGGCCTTTTATCAGCTATGCTCATAGTCTACACTGTATATTAGTAAAATGGTGGGATGTTTTAATTAAAAAAACACTGAAGATGTACAAACTGTAGACTTTTGTTTTTATCCATAAAAGGATCTAAGCTTTTAACTCTATATGTGCCTACAGCCAAACCATACTCAGATTTCCATTTATAATCAGCCAACTTGAACCCACCAGTGGGTACGTAGAGGTGTTGAATTTAGAATCTTTTTGATTTATTTGTGTTGAAGTTCTAACATCATTTTAACCTTGGTTGTGAGACAGTTTCTTTACTTTGGATCTGTTCGAGAGGAAACTTGTCAGATTCTGCTCTGCCATAGTTTGAATGACGTCTGGAGCTAAGAAAAGAGAAGAACGTGGCTAGATGAGGGTCAGATACTACAGAGGACAGATAAAAATTGAAAAAAGCACTGTGTGGAGTTAGAAAGAAACCAGACAGTAAAGGGGGGAAAACAGACTGTTGTAGCGTCTTAGTGGTGAATTGATGTAGGATCTTGTCCAAAAGAAGCTTAGTTTGTTAACTTTGCTTAGGTCAGTTGTCATTTGAGTGTTGAGGGGTAGCTTTGAGGCTTGCAACATCTGTATGGATTGAAGTCATATAGTGAACTCTGTGCTTGTGCATGTCCTTTAGTTGTGTGTGTGGTTGCACAGACGTGCACTTAGAAATGCTATGCAGCACGAGTTCCCCCTGCCCATCTGTTCATTCCCCGTTTCTCTTGCATCTCAGCTTGCCTTGTTTTGGTTCCATATCCCCCTGCAGGCAGTCATTTAGAGACATGCATCCTTGTGAGTCTGGCTCACCTCTGCTGGATCTGCTCAGGGTGGCTCATCTCTGTAAGTGAGTTGACCTATAAGCCCCATGTTTGTGGGTGAACTTCCCAGAATGCTTGGTTTCAATGGAGTCTTCACTGGGCACCTCATTATTTTGGCTGAGGAGACTCGAGAGAAGAAGACTGGATTTTAGGAACAACATCACTTCTGGCTGTGCTTCATAGAGCTTTCCTGGCACATACTGTTGTTTAAATCTTGGTGTTTGTTTCTCTCTCTTCTCACATAATTTCATTGTTCCTTCACAATAAATGAAACCATTGTACTAAATACAAACGCAGAACTTTAATTGAAGCTTCTGCCTCTAAGGTACAATTCATTCAATTTTAACTGGATTGTTCTTGAACCCTGAGGTCTGTGCTCAATGTTAATTATCTGAAGTCCAACAAACAATTAAACACATGGTTGGTGTTGCATGTGTTGGAGGACAGAAGTTTATGAAGCGATTGTGAAGCCTTTATAAAGTACCTGATATTTGTATGAAAGATCAATAGGTCACTGCTCACAGATGCTTTGGAAATCACCCTGACCTTGGAAGAAGACAACACAATTAAAATTTATTGTGGCTTCTGTAGGAAAACTGTACCAATTTCAAACTCATTTTAGACACTTAAGATTAATAAATGCTTAAGTAATAGAGTTAAGGTATCTAGTTTGAAGGCACTGAAGCACTGAATTCTTGTTTATTTCTCATATGTAGCTTTACTATAAAATTCCTGGAACTACCATCAGACAAATCTGAAATCAGAACATATTAAAAAACAGGATGCAGAATGAAGATTTTGTCCGCAACAAGAATTTTGTTTCCAGTTTTATGTTCAAATTAAACCTGTTCAGCTAATCTATCAACGTGACTGGTTGTCAAACCTTTCTAGTAGCAGTAAAGATATTTTCTTCTAATGTATCATATATTGTGCTCTAATAATTCAAGAAATGCACATAGCTAGCCATTTGGCATATGTAAAATGCAGTGGACCTCTGGTATTCACAGGGTGTTAGGGACCACAGCTGCCTGTGAGTAGCTGAAATATGTGAGTACTGGAAACCCCCTCTAAAAATGATTATACCCACCTATTTTAATAGTTCATACAACACATATACCTTAATATGCATTAATATGCACAGTGGAAACCATATTGGCACTACTGCAGAAGCTAACATCCATGGTCTTCCTTACCTCTGCCCATGGGGGTACAGCCATCAGCGCCAAGGAAAATGAACTGGGGGCTTTGTAAACCCCAGCCAATAGCATGTCAAGCAGAATTGTGCCTAGGTATTTCTAGGCAAATTTTCTGTGAATAATTTGGAGTTATATTCCACAGAAAAGCCTGTGAATAGAGAAATCCACAAAAACTAAGCTGTGAATAGCAGGGGTCCACTGTAATGCTTACTTTTAGGTGGAATTTTTTGCCATTCTAATTCAATGCTGTTTGCAACATAGTACAAATTACTGCTAAAACTGCTAAAACTGGATCAGTCTTTTTTTTTTAATTTAGCACATCTTAAAAACAGAAACATTGGTCTCCGTTGCACTAGAGATAGGGTTGCATCTGAATAATTTGCAGAAGAGAAAGAATGAAACAAACTGTGCCTTATGGACACATATACTCTAGTCAGAGTAAAAGCCACTGACTCCATCCATATTATACCTTCATCTCACCTTTTCCTCAAAACTTGAGTGATGTTTCAAATATTTCTTTATGTTTAAATTTCAGTTCCTTAACTGCATGCTGGCAACAATTGGAATGTGTGGTATGGTTGAGGATGAGACCTCAGTGTCAACCAGCAAGATAGACGCCTCAACTGCAGCTTAACAATTACAGCTACATGTCTACGGATAACATCCTTCATTATGTTTTCCTAATTTTCTTACAAGCATCATCCTGTCTATTGGTTGAAGCTTCCTGTGTCTATTGGTTGATAAGCAAATGATGAAGAGCATTTATATCTGACAAAAAGATTAAAAATTAGTGACATGGAGAAAAAGCGTTGTAATAATACTTATAAATGTGACTAGACATAAACTGTAGTTTTTCAGATCAGTCACATTAAAATTTGTATAGCACACATTTTTGTCTATATTGTTTATATCTTGGCAGAAGTTAGGATTTTATTTTGCATTGGCCAATATCTACTTCTCGTTGCACAACATATCACGATATCAATGGATATATTGTAGTCCCAAATGATTCTGGCTTCATGCATGGAAATTCTGCATGCCAAAAATATTGTATGCCTGTTGGAAAGTCCTTCACTGTCCAAATTGGATGTATATTTGGTGTCCAAGATCCCAAAGGTCACAAAGAGAGTATTGGCTATTCTGATGAAGAAAAAGAAAGTGAAGATTCCCAGAAATGTGTATTATTCATAAGTAATAGTTATCGCAATATTTAGCATCAGGGTTACTTGTTTTTCTGATATCATGTATTCCAGGTCTAAACTCAATAATGTGCTTTAATTGTTATGTCTTGCCAGTCTGAGTCGCCTCTTCAAGTATCAAATCATGACATTAAGTACAAACATGATAATTTATGTCTCCATGTGAAGTAGTGTAGTACAAGGGTCAAGGAAGGTGATAAGTAAACAGCATTTGCAGATGATTCAAGTTTCTTCTTGGAGGATTTTATTTTCTGACATCTTGGTTTTCTACCATCCAAAGACCTTCAGTAGCCAAAATCTTACTGGTTTTATACAGAATTGAAAACATGCCTTCACCTCATTTGTCTGTACCATTTGAAAACAGGGTAAACCAAGCAAAATCTGCACAAAGAAACAGGAATAAGATTAATTTAATTTACAAACTCATCTACACAACTAAATGGTCTGCAAAATAAAACCTTTAATACAGGGCACCTCAAAAAGTTACTTTAAAGAGAATAAACAACGCTATACAAAAAGTTGTACCATTAAGTTATACCCAATGATGTAATTTATGACATTGTGACACAATATAAATAAGAAGTGCTTGGACGGCCCCTCCTATACACATGCTCTGGCTGTAGGATCTGAACAAAGGGACAAACAATGGTGAGTATAAAAGAAGACACAAACAGAAGTAATTTCCCAGAAATTTACCTTGTAACAGAAGAAAATTTCAAATTTACAGTACTGTTAGCTTTGAAAAACATGTGCATGGATGTAAATTGCAACATAATGCTACCACAAAAACACCTGGGATAGTATTTGAAGCAAAGTTACAATAGCAATGTTTAAACTAAAGCATTATGGCCAACTATAAAAAGATTAAATGAATTAGAAATATATTTAAGGGACAAGTGTTAAATAAATACAATCTTAATCACTTTGTCAAACTTCATGAGATAACAAAAACCAAGCCAGCAGAAAATCCAGCTGAAAATCTGATGTATCCAAAAATGGAGGGCTATTTTATTACTATTGCCAATACAGATTGACAGATGGTGGTTTTTGTTCTGTGTATTGTGCTCTGGGTTACCATTTAAATAAAACACTATAATTGTGTACATATTTGTGGAGATAGAGACATTTTGGCATTACTGGCATTATTAGACCACCATTGTTTCCTAAATGAGCAACTTCTGAAAAAAAGTCATACAATTTCTTTGCAAAACCAACTGTACCCTGAATACATCAACACTACCTTTTTATTTATTTGTTTTTTAAAAATCCAGGTGTAGTTAGATATGGTTAAAGGTCTATGAAATCAAGTTGTGATTTTGCTTCTTTTGGTATTAAATAAACAAAGAGGTAGAAAAAACTGCCTTGCACCTTTCAAATGGTGTTTGTTATTTCAGTACATTATGGGAACATTACATTACCGACATTGTTTCTTAGCAGAATCTATCTATATGATTTACATAGAATAAGAAAAATACACAATTACTCAAATCTCATTGATCAATCTGAAGACTACTCCTGCAATACAAGCAGAATGATCAATGAGTCTCTGATATTGTGACATTATTCCTTTTTTGTTCAATACCAACATGCTATTGGCTGTTATAAAGCAGAGAAAAAACAGATAAATGCATTGAGTTTAGAGCTGATTCTTTAGAACCTGTATAGACATCCCACCTGTAGCCAAATGCTACACTTCCTGTATTTGTCCTTCTTCTTTCTGTCATGCTGAACTCAAACTGCAAGTATCAGACATCTTAATAATTACAAGAACATTTAACAGTTATTACAACGTACAGCCTAGCACCCACTCATCTTCTCACAGACAGGGCTATTTTTTTGTTGGTCCTGTCTTGACAATGTTGCTGTGAGTAAAACACCTCGTTTTTCCTCAAGAGACAGAGGAATGTCTGGCAATAATTGCCAGTCATTAGCACAAACTTTAGTTTTGCCCTCAGCTATTAGATTTAATTTGAGGTTTTCAGAAGGAAAGCACAAATTACAGTTGTAATATGAGCTTCATGCATGTACTTATTTCATTCTTATTTGAGTGTGTCAAGATTTGTAGACGCAGAGCTTGTATGTCTCCATACAGCATCTCTGACCTTTTTAAACATCCAAACATCACCTTTAGCAGTGTGTCTTGACCTAAGAAACATGACAGCCTACCTGCTGAGCTGTTGGAAGCGTTAGGCTGAACAGAGAAGATGTTAGGAGCTGTTAGTGCTGTAGTTGTTAGTATTGTTACCTCACAGCAAACACATTCAGTGTTTGAATATATTCTCTGTCCTTCCAAAGTCTAAACACACACACATTAGGTCAACTGGTGTTCGTAAATCAATCTATATGTTTGAGTTTTCCATCTCCAACATACTAGATAAGATAGAAATACGTAAGAATGATGTCAGTGATTACTCATGGATATCGCTTTCAGCTTTTAAATTGTACATTAGTGATACAGTGAAGACTGTAACCTTGAACAAAACTTTACCTGAATATGAAGATATGTGTGAGTCACTTTGGTAAGCTAAAATACCTGAAAAAAGTGAAATATGGAACAAAAGTTGCTGAGAAACAATAAGTTCAAGTGCTAATTACATAAATCCTTTTTATTGCGTACTGCTACAGAAACCATTTACAGTATATGTGCCTAAAATAGAAGCTGCTCCTCCCCTCAGAACCACTTTCAGAACATAAGACAGCATAACACCAAAGATAATTTCAACTTTCATTATGCATTTATTATATGTTTACAGGACTTTTTGTTTGCATAAAAAGTCACCTTGAAATTGCAAACCAGTATTTACAGTCAAGATGCCAAGATATTTGTTCCTGTAAATGTTTTTCAATGGGAAAACTATCTAAATCTGCATCTTTGCCTTATTCTAACAGTGTGTGATTTGGCAATCCAAAGGTCACAGAACACACAGAATTACTGCCAGTATGAGCTTCCAGTATGATCCAACAAATCTGCAGCGACTCTGATACTAGCATGGACCCAAATCTCTGAGGAATGTTTTTGACTCTGTTGGTATGACAATTTGGATGCTTTTTTGTGCCTTTGTATCATCATCCCTTATATTTTCCTTGTTGACCCCTTTATTTTCTTTAGGAATGATTACTGAAGGAAGTAAAACTACCCTTAGAAAACTTTTAACTTTAGCCAATAGTCAATACTTCAGCATGTTATTGGTTACACATAGGTAGAGATTCTTCCATGCGTGTAAGGTTAGTAAATAAAGCAGCTGAAACTGGAACAAGTTGTAGGGCTTCGGCTGTTTGTTGAACCCGAGCTTGATTAAGCAGTTCCTCAAACTGAATCTGATGTCTCTTGGTGATCTCAGAGGTGACTTAAAGTATCGTCATTACAACCACCTTGTTGAATATGTGCTACAAAGAATTGGGCAGTTCTGAGGGCAAATTAGTGGTAGCTGGTGAAATATTATGTAAGCTGTTAGGTTGGAGTTCAACAACTCATGATCGTTTTCTAGAAGATTGTGTCAGCTTCAATGAAACAACACCTATGTTCTTCTGGAAACATGTTTCAAATCAGTACGTTAAAGATACTGTTCTATCCATTGTGTACATCATTAAAGATCCCCTTTTGAATTTTTTCTTTACTTTGTGCCTTAGTTTTTGAAAAATTACTCAGGACATTTCACTTAGTTGTTGATCTCATTATAAGATCCTCATTGTAAAGACTGAATATATCAATGTTATTTCAGAGTGTGTTTAGTGTGATGTTGAATTTTCTCTGTTTTGTTAGTATGAAAACCACAATCATACCAGCAAAATATGGAACAAAGACCATGTTTTTGTGGGATCATATGGTAAACATTAAAATGCACGCCAAGGGGTGGTCAAATCTTTTGTCTAACTGAACAGAACCAATATGCACATTATAAACTAGGCTTTTAATAATTGTATATTGTAATATATTTGCTTTAAATATAAATTTCTCAATTCTGAACACTAATTTGTGTTATACAATCGAAATGGTAAAATTTAAATATTTCACATTGTCACCTGTTAATTTGACCAAATTGTTGAGTGTAGTTCAGTGGAGCATGTTATTATGCTGAATCAATTATTGAAGTCACAACTTCCACTGTATTACATTTTTAAAAAGATTAAGGGTAGGCCCTACATCGGAAGAGAAAATCATTATATTTGTTACAAGGAAATCTACTGTTCCTTTAATATCAGTAGTTTTTTTTTTTTTTTTTTTTTTTTTTTTTTTTTTTTTTTTTTTTTTTTTTTATCCTCAACATAAATAACAATTGAAATGTTTTGGGGGGGGTTACACTCTTAGGCAATTCAGTAAATACAAATCTAAATAGGAATCATAATTTCTGAAAGAACCAACTATCAAATAAATCCAGTATTTGTGTCTTTTTGTTCCATTGTTCCATTACTGGACTTGTATGTTTGGGCAAACAAATATTAGCAATCAATTTAATACAAATCTAAACCCCAGACTAAATCTGCTTCAGCTCTGTACATCACAAAGTCTTGAGTATTTAATATGGTATCTGCAGACATGCCCACACACAGTTTACTCAGTAAAGAACCGCATCAGCCAAGGTTTAAAGTCTGGCCCATAATATTACATACTACTTGCAAAACAAACAACCTGTTCTGCTCGTCTGTGGTGTGCTTTCTAATCATGGTGACTAATGTCACTAGATAATTTGAGCAACAACACTACAACACTATATTTGGTCACTGTATACTGAATTTTCAGGACTGTAAGTTGCTCTGGAGTAAAAGCCTCATCAGTCAAAAAATGCGTCATAAAGAGAAAAAAAACACAAGTTGCACTGGAATATAAATTGGATTTATTAAGAAATTGTCAATGTGAGGGGGACCTCATCCATGTTGGGTTGCTTTTCAACGAACTCACTGAAACTGTCGATTCTTGCTTGGAAGACTGCTGGCAGTTTCTCACACACTGGTGTCCATGCTCTGATAGCCTCTCCTGGAAGCACGTTCTTCAAGCACCCATCTGTGCACTCGTTCTAGCTCTGACCATCTTGCAATGTATCAGTCAAAAAATTCATAAAGAAGAGGAAAAAAAATGACCACCTGACCATAAGTCACAGGACCAGACAAACTATGAAAAAAGTGCAACTTACAATCTGAAAAATATGGTATATCCCACATATTTGTTAACATATGTCCTGCAGTTTAAAAACCGATCAACACACAAAGGTGTGTTGATCGGAATGTGTCCAAAAGGGCACCCTCAAAAACAAAGACAAATCATTTCAGTGAACTTAACAAATTCAAAGTAAAAAGATTGTTTTATTTCTATTTTTATGTAGAAATCTTTAATTCCTCTAGATTTATTATGCTGTAGTGGCATTCTGAAACAATCCCAGGCTTCATCTTGATGTTTTGGGGTCACAGTGATAAATCTGACCAACTAAATTGTGTTCAGCTTTTGGAATGTGGGTAAAAATTAACATCATACTTTTAAACACAAAAACAGTTTCATGAGGCAAAGTCCTTTCATTGAGGGGAGAACGCAGCTCAGAAACTGTATAACAAGCCCTTTGAAAGCCCATGTTGGGGAAAAAAAGGCTCGACTCAGCAAAACTGTCAGTTGTGTCCACAGGAGCTCCTCAGCCTACTTGTTTTCTAAGTCTCTGATGAATGAAAATGCCTTTGGTTAGGGTTTTATTGCTTTAGGAAGGGGTCTGCTTAATCCAAACCAAAAATTTTATATATATATATATATATATATATATATATATATATATATATATATTTTCACCTGCTAAAGCTAAAAGTGTTTGTCTATTTATTAGTGTCTCTTTTCCTAGCATACATATCCTTCTCTCATTCACATTTACTTTTGCACTTATTTTAATTAAAATACTATCACAAATACCCAAAATGTGCACATTTGAGTTACTTTTGGCTCTTACAGTATCCAAAAACTATTCCAGTGACTAAATGGCAGCTCTGTTGAACATGTTGGTTTTTTTTTTTTGTTTGTTTTTTGCGGAGGATGTTGGAAAAACAACTTTTGCCGTGAAAAAAGCTAGTCTTGGCAAAAGCTTTCAAAGAAAAGGAAGTAGACATGTTTGGAGTAGCAATGAGTGGAAGGGGAGGAGGAGGCAGTGCTGTTGGATGGCTACTGCTTCTGTCTGCCTCGTCAGTAAAATTTATTTTCAACTTTGATTCAGTCTGGAGAGATCCAGGCAGGCTATTTAGCTGGAGTCCAATAAACATTCCCTCAGCCATCAATCTGTCCATTAATCTAGGTTTCATCAAAATTGATGTGCTGCTTTACCAATGTTTGGAGACCACTTTTTAGCAGAACCGTTTTTGTTTCTGGTAAACAAAACTGAATTTGTGTGTGAAGTGAAACACAAGAAAGCAAGACAAATTCATGCAGGGCTTTATCTGACAAATAGAACCACATGCACTCTTTATCACAGGAAATCCTATTTTGGCATTTGTTCAGCTATCTCCCCAGCTTAGCAGGTCTTTTTCATCCTCACTGCGACTACTTTTGAAGAGCTACGCAGCCAAGTGGCACAAGCAGCTACCAGAGAGGACCATTTCTATCATTATGAACTCATAGAGCTATCAGGTAAATCAGGTTACTCAAACAGGGACTCTGACAGTCATACCTCTTGTCAGCTGGTTATCTAGCTACTGAGTCTCCTGAAGATAGTGTTTGTCAAATGGTGCTGTCCAATTTACTGAGATAAGTTGTACTATGTATCATCTCAGCTGTCACTCTTGGAAAAAAATCTAATTTCAATAAGTAAAACAAAAACCTAAATATGTAATTAGGAGTCAAACACAACCACGTGCTATTGGAAAATTACAAAATCAGTCATAGAACAGGTATTGTTATTCCTTGCTTGTGCTTCCTTTGTCTCATACCATGTTGAGATAGCAGCTTGTCATGGGAGTGTTCCTTGAGGCAGCTACTTTTTTAAAGTCTCAGTAGTGCTAGTCATTGTATTGAGTTTAAAATGCTTCCACACATGGATTTGTGTCACATTTTATACTCTGACAAATATAATGCAAAAGCATATGATTTCACATAGATTACATTGCTTTTTGAATGAACTGAATCTGAATTCAGTGACATCTTCAAAGGTCAAATATCTTGTTTTGGGGGGATTGTTTTGGTCTGCTGGTTATATTTTAGTAGTTTCCAGTCTGTTTCAGTCTGTTTTTAATTTTGACTCAGAGAGTCATGGTTTGTGGCAAGTTTCTGACCCGAATTGTGCAGAAAAACTAATTTAACAGATTTATTACAATACAGTCGGAGATGTCTTGGTCCAGTGGGTTTCTGTTAACAAGGGGGCGGAGTCACTGTGAGGGAAAGGCGAGGAGGATGTGCATTGAGGCAGGGCGGAGTTAGCAGAGTCTGGGGTGTTGTTGTAGATGAGTGGAGGGCTGACAGGTTAGGTTGGAGGAACCTCGTCAATCATGAAGGATGAAGTCTAGGAGGTTTTTGCATGAGGAGACTTTGATTGGCAATCCAGCAGGTGTTACAGAGAGAACGATCCAGGAAGTAATTTGAGAGGTAACCTTGGAAGCAGGTACCTTGAACAAGGTTAACATAAAGCTAGAAAATAACCAGGAGATTCTACAAAAAGACACACAAGGCTAGAGGTACGACTTGGCTTGACACTCAGGCTTTGAATGAGCAGCAGCCAGCTTCTCTTAAGGTCCTGCTGATGGGCTGATTAAAAGCAGGTGTGCAGGAGCACACTGCTCAGCCCCACCCTTTAGCTCTGTGGAAGAGAAAACGCCACAAAAACACAACACACCCAGATCCCTGACACAGAGGTGCTATCAGAACCGAATTGTGGGTACCACACCAAAGTTCAAACCTTCCATAAGATTGTTGATATTAGAGACACCTACTTATAATAAAATTATATCATTTGTGTAGATAATCTGTCCTTATATGCAGAGGAGAGAAGAGATAGTTGTAGAGGCATCATGGTTCCACAGAGACTCTGGTTGTGCACGATTTTACTTCTTTTTTTCTCTTTTTTAATAGAATCAACTGTAGTTACAAACTGAGTCGAGCAATGGTTTGATAAAAAACTGTATCTATAAGTATGACGATAGTAAATGGCGATTGCAGACTTCCAATAGAAGATAAATACAGAGAATTATAGAATAGATAGGTGGTCAAGAAAGATAAATGTGATGCATCTTTGTCTATCATGACACTGAAGGTGATTCTGATACACTCTCCTATGCTCCCAAATGTGGGTGCACTGTATGTAGTGCATAATTTGCCAAAACACACACGTATCCTTGCTCATCCAATAGAAGGCTTAATTAGCTGTTCTTTGATCATTATTTACACAGCATGCAGGCATGGATGCTGAGCTTCTTCTCACATTAGTTTGTCACAGCAGTAAGACCACAATCTATGCTTCCTTTCCCCTCCACTCCCACTCCCCTTTAGTTATTTCACACACACACACACACACACACACACACACACACACACACACACACACATGCACGGTCTCATATTTCTATCTCTTTAAAGGATATTTTATTGATTTCCATACATTTCCTGGAGACTCAGTCACTATTCACCTAACCCCAAACTTAATCCAGATCATAGTTCCATAATGTGAGCGTGTAAATAGATTTATGTCCTTGCAACACGTGTCATACATTTATCCAGACAAACACTCACACTGTGGTCCACAATTTATTCTAAATGTTCTGTCTGTCAGTTGCATCATGTTACATTCTCACAGTCTAACACCATCCGAAAAGTACAAATTGTACACAGATTTGAAGAGGCAACACTCCAGTGTCCTCTGTTCCATAACTCACTGCAGAGGTGGACTCACATGCTAACGTACAACAAGAAGTAAACACAAGCAAAATGCCCAAAGTCGATCCAGCTTGTTTGTGACAGATGGTTTCGGTTCCACAGCCTCAGGCACTGCTGTGATCTAGCTTGGAGGGACGAAGCACATAAATAACAAGGTAAATTTACACAGAAAGAAGAAAAAGGTTTGCCTAAACATGGGCTTCAAAACAAATTTATTGTATCAGAATTCTGTGCTTTCAAGTAAAGGCAAATAAATCCTACAAGTCACTTAGTTACAGTAAAAATCAAAACAATACTTTTTTCTACTTCTTCTAGGACAACCCACACTCCACCGCCTGTGCCTGTCATTTTGTGTCGCACTGTCAACAAAACGAGCATTCAAGAGCAGATTCTTCAAACTTAATAGATGCTTACTTTGCTCAAGCCTCCTGTATTGAACCATTTTCACTTATTTGGTATATTAATTTGCATTATCCAAACCACAGACAGACAGTGATGGATCCAAATGCATAGTCGTTAGAGAAAGAACAAAGAAAAGGAATACTTTGTTAAATAAGCTATACAATATATCTCCAAGAGTATTTGCTCATCCGCCATCACTCCCAGATGAGCTGTAGTGACATCCCTTTTATAGTTGCAAGAGAAGCTGGGCCTCCCTTTGCAACTATAAAAGGTTTAATTCTAATGATAAGGCTTTCTACAAGGTTTAGGAGTGTGTTTAGGGGAATTTTTAACCATGGTTCCTAATGCCCATTTGTGAGGCCAGACACTGATGTTGGACAAGAAGGCACGGCTCATAGTCTCCGCTCTAATTCATCTCTGACATATTCCATCATGTTGAGGTCACGAGTCTGTGTAAGTCAGTCAAGTTCTTCCACACCAAACTCGCTAATCCATGCCTCTGTGGACCTTCCTTTGTGCATTTGTGTGTCGTCATGTTGGAACAGGAAGAACCTTTGCCTGAATCGCCCCCCAAAATACCTGAAGCATGAAATTCTCCAAAATTTCTTGATATGTTGAACCATTAAGAGTTAACTTAATTGAAATTAAAAATCAGATGCCAACACATCTGCAGCATAACCCTCTCTGTTCCAAACTTTAGACTTGACACCACTTTTAGTCAGGGACGGCATGGTCTCCTATTAAATGTCAAATCCTGACTTGTCCAGACAGAGATGTGATTTGTCACTCCAGGGAAGACATCTCCACAACCTCAAAATCCTGTGACGACATGATTTGCAACACTTTGCATGCACTGGTGATGTAAAGCTTGGATGAAGACCCATTCAATGAAGCTTAATGAAGCACTGTTCTCAAGCTAAACTGATAGTTTAGAGGTCTGTAGGAAAGGATATGCTAAAAGCTGGTGACTTCGGTGCACTGCATGCCTCGGCATTTACTGACACTGCTTTGTAAATTTACCAGTTCTACCACTTCATATCACAAAGAGTAGATTGTCAAATATAGCAAGAAAGCTACATGAATTGACTTACTGCTCAGATGGATCCTATGATGGTATCGTTCCAGAATTCATTTCTGAGAGCGACCCATTCTTTCATAATGTTTATAGAAGCAATCTGCTTGCCGAGGTGCTTGATTTTATACACCTATGGGCATGGAAGTCATTGAAACTCATTAACTCAATGATTTGGTTGGGTGAGCCAGTACTTGGGGCAAAATAATGCATCTCAATTACATTGAAATTACAACAACTGTTTGACAGTGGAACAGAATGTCGAACAACCAGGAAATATTTTAAAACACAGCAAGCAGGTGAAAATCATAGACAGGCACAAGCAAAAAAAGTGGCTTACCCCAGTGACTATTCCTCTTGCATTCCAACAATGATACTTTGTTATTACAGATGTATCAAAGAATACAAGGACAGCTGGTGTGAGCAGAACATAACAGTTTAAAGGAAGTGATGCAAAATACATTGCAATTGTGTTTGTGGCAATAGTTAAAATAGTCATGCCAGCAAGCGTTTCTTTATTGTGAGTTTGAAACATTGTGCGTATGAGGGAACTTGCAGGTATGATAATCAGAAGGACCAGGCACTCTTTCATTGACATACTTTGCTGAATTTGGAACGTTTGTAGTTCAGTGGTTGGATTCCTGAACTGGTTTGTGGAACTGAGTATGTGCGCTATTGGTAAACTTTTAGTGATCACATCTAGTTTTGTAACATAAATCTGTCTGTTAAATCAAAGGGAACAAATTATTGATAAAACTGGTGAAAATGCAAATGTGAAAGCCATCTATCAGCCAAATGTGGCAATAACATTCATTTAAAATATAGAAATAGCCTTAAAAGAGCAGTTTATCGGCTGTAAGCTTTTTACATTCAACTTGCTCATAACTAAGGATTACAATTTTTATTGTGTCCAGCTTGGAGTGTTAAAATATATATATATATATATATATATATATATATATATATATATATATATATATATATATATATATATATATATATATACAATGCTAACCCTACTAATCCTAATGAAAATATTATACTCATCTATACATGGAGAGCATTCTAAACTGAAAAACTCAACTATTTAATATATGTTTTTGGATGTAAGCAAATTGGGTTTGCTTGCTAGGCAGCTTTGAACCAGATATTTCCTTCAGGTTTACTTTGTTGATAGCTAAAAATGCTGAAATGCTGATATAGTCCTTTAAAATTAAAATGCCCAAAACTTTATAACTATTAAAGATATTTGACTGTCATTGTAAGTTTGAATATTTGCATAGAAAATCAGCTATCAATATAAATATAGGTGTGTCTATAATATCAGGTAGAAACAAATGATATACATTGTTTAAAACTTCATTGTAGCTTTTTCTATATCCTCTAGGATTCTCCACATGTTTGATCCAGAGACAACTTCAAGATGTGCAGAGTGTCTGTTTTATTGTAAAGTTTTAAATCGAGGTGTCAAAGCTGTCAGCTACGTCCAAATTATAACGAATAGAATATGAATCCCCTAAGAGCGATCATGATTGAAATCAGTCTGAAGATCTCCCATAACTTTTCAACTATTCAGCAGAGTTTTAAAAATAAAGGAAACCCTTCAAAGCACACCAGAGGGAGAAAATCAGGCAAGGGCATGTGCAGTAAATAATTTAAAAAATTGATTTATCCAGAGATAAATCTTTGATGTAAAATATCACTGTGCACTGTGCAATGACTTCACTGCACAGTGCAACACAAAACTGACTTATTTGGAGGTCTCCATGAACCTTGCCACCAATTCTTTGCAAATGCAGAAGAAAAATCTTAACAAGTTATGGGGGCTTTTTTTTGCACACAGATGGCCCAGGTGGTTGTGTGTAATGATAATGTTTTATTAGCCCATTTGTCCAAGCAGCTAGTGGGACTGAAGAAAAGCACAAAGCTTGTTTTCATTTGCTCACACTATTTTCCTTCACTGTAACCCCTCCGCAAGTGTGAGAAAAATAATGAACATTTTAGAAATGCTTTGGTTCACCTTTACTCTTCAGCTTTGTTCATTCTATCAAAATATTTTAAGCTCATCGACAGCTCTAGTTCCGGCAGTGTTAGCATAAAATAATGGGTACTCTGAGCTGAGCTGTTTACATTTGAATCCAAAATTCATAAATATTAGGGCGACACACTAAGCCAAGCTTGACCTTCTAAAAGGATGTCGTCAGTGAGGACAGACGATCTTATTTGTTGAGAAAGGGCAGAAAGAAACAGTACCAGCTTCTGTGTTGCCTTAGTAATCGTAGTACATCTATGGTACATCTGTAAAAGTCAAAGTCTCGTACACTTTCACACATAAGCCAAGTAAAAAAAAAAAGGCAATTTAAATAACCACAGACTGAATAGGTTTTCAAGATTATAATCAGCATGGTTATGTTTATTTTTTTTATTAAATAATTAAGTAAACTGTGCTGAGCTGTTTTTTTCTGTTTTAAGCCCAATATTAATCATACCTCTGGTTTAAATTTAAAATAACTTTTGTTCAAGTTTGTTTCTGGTAGAAAATGAGATGGGCATCTCTCAAAAGATAATGAATCAATGTAAAAGGAGAATTGATTTGATTCTGTAATCTGTTTTTATTTACATCATCTTAAAAAAGTCAAATAAAAAAAATATACCTTTCTCAGTAATGTATGGAAACATCTTTATGAGCATTACAGCAATCAAAGCCTTCTTTTTGCATGTTTTTACTGGTATTTATACAATTTATCCTTGGTGATGAGCTCCAAGTATTTGAGGTTTGAAGGCCCCCTTGCCATCACCCCAATCTTGAGGTCATTGATATTACTTCTAACCAAAAGAAAAAAAGAAAAATGTTGATAAAACTAATCTTGATTTAAAAAGAGAATAGAATTCATATTTATCAATACCATGTTCATTTGAATTTCCTATATCTCTGTTATTTTTCCACCTGTCATATAAAGAAGGAAATCTAAGTTAGTTATTTTGTCCTTCTGACTGCGTTTTTTCAAAATACAGAAGCAATAAAGTAGATTCCACACTTTCAGAAAAAAACAAATGGCTCCATCAGCCTTTACTAATTATAATGTCATTTAAGGATTCAGGATCCCCCGTTTTCCTTCCAAAAACTATTGACTATCTGCAGTTTCCAGATTCTTTAATAATTGCTCTGACTGCTGTGTTTTGTTGTTAAAATATAGACTCCTTATAAAAACTTCATACACCTGCACTTTAAAGAGCTCAACTATCATTATAGGTGATCATCATTCAGTAAGTCTATGGTATGCCAGAGTTCTGCATTATTTAGCACACAGGGAGACCTTAAAAGCAGAATGTAGAAGGTGCATATAGTTAATTAATTCATGGACTTTAAACATGAAGTAATCAGATGCAGTCTTGCTCTTTGTGTTTTCTTCTCATCTGTAATATGTGACCTGCAGAACAGAAGAGAGCTGTTTCAGGTCAAAAGAGGCACATATTTTAGTTTGAGTATCCAGGATCAGTTAGTCTCCCTCCTTTCAGACATGATATTTTACATCAAAGAACAAATTATAGAGCATAATTTATAGACAACACTTAAAAGCCATAAGGAGAGGTCCTTACTTTTATGGCTAATAGTACAATTTAAGTGCATTAGTGTGGCATATTTTGAAAGAAACTGCTGGCTGGAAGAAAAATGTTCATTTATCATTACCAAGAATACTGAGAGTCATTTTACCTTTATGATTTATTATACATTTGTGTTTCCAACCATGAAGTCCAGTTGTAGAGGTGTCACTCTGTAGGTATGAATGATTTTAACATCAGTAGTCATTGCTGACAGATAGCCGATCACTCACGGAACACTGCTGTTATATTCTGACATGTTGTTCACTGACCTCTTCACTCAGACTGGCACTGCTTAGCCTTCATATACTACTGATACTGCATTAATACTACTGGACATGGAGACTCTGCCGTAGATCTCACAGGGTTCAGACACTGCACTGGCAGGGTCTGAGTGGGTGGCTTAAAAGAATGAGGTGCCTCTATCTTTGCTCAGGACTATAGTTAGATGTTCTCTATCGATGCATGAATCCATATAAGCTACAGGACACAAAGTGATCCATCAAGTTTTATGTGTCCTACGGTATTATACATTTGACCTCTCTCATATGTGTTGACAAATTACTTCTTGGTTACATTTTAATGGCACTGTATTATGCTGTAAAGGTACTGAAGCTTGATATTGATACAAAAGACTCTTTCTGCAAAGCTGCATTGTTATATATGTAACTTCTCATGTTTTTTTTTTGTTTTTCATCATTCAACAACTTTCTTTTTTATATGACATAAGGAACAAAAAATGTGGTCTGTGTTAAATAGTTTATGTGAATGTCCTTTCTTTTCTGTATGCATAAAGCTCTAAAGTCCTGAATCCATTTAGTTGTCCCTAGTAAAGATGTGTAAAAAAAAAAAAAACTGATAATAAATTAATGTTTTATTGGGCAAACATAATCTCCTAATGAAAAATGTAGACTTTTAAATTTAATACATTTATTCAATGGGAGTAAAATCTCATGTTGAGGATTGACTGTTTTTAACAAAATTGCTACTGAGATCGGTACCCATAACAATCCATGTAAAATGAATAAACTTAATTGAGGAAGTCTGAGAACACTTTGCTGTCAGACTGCAGGTTTACTGGTGTTTCCTCGAATTTCTAAAAGTAGAATGGGAGACAGATCCTTTAGTTATCAGGCTCCTCTTCTGTGGAAACAGCTCCCAGTTTTAGTTCGTGAGGCGGACACCCTGTATACTTTTAAGACAAGGATCAAAACTTTCCTTTTTGATAAAGATTATACTTAAACTGGCTTAGGTTATCCTGAGCTATTTCTATAGCTATGCTGCCATAGGCTTAGGCTACTGGAGGACAAACTGACCACTTTTTCTCACTTTTTTTCTTCTGCTACTCTCCAATTTACGTTATTTGCTGTTATTTCAACTGTTAACTTTTGTTTTCTCTCAGTTATTTTTCTCTCCATAGAAGCTAAACCTGGTCTGACATTCTGTTTGACTGTGATGCCGTCCTGGAGGAGGGCTTCAGTTGAGATAATGCTGCCATCAATTAATCATTCGCCTTCTCCTGCTATTACCTTTTTACTTTCGTGAACATCGAAAATAATCTTACATTAGTTCATCTGTTTTTCTTGTGCATTCTGCTGTCTTCTCAAGCCCCTGGTCAGTCGTGGCAGATGGCCGCTTGTACTGAGCCAGGTTCTGCTGGAGGTTTCTTCCTGTTAAAAGGGAGTTGTTCCTCTCCACTGTCGCTACACACATGCTCAGTATGAGGGATTGCTGTAAAGTCAACAACACAATGCTATGCAGTCGCTACATGCTCGTCCAGGAGGAGTGAATGCTTCAAGTTAATGACTCAATGAAATCTTCTGGGGTTCCTTAGAAAGTTTTTGAACTACGTTGAATAATTTTTATAATTTTAAAAGGTTTTATAATTTAATTATTACTATTATTATTATTATTATTATTAAAGTGACTCAGGATGACATTTGTTTTGAATTGGCACTATATAAATAAATTGAATTGAATTGAAGTATTTTTGTTGCCTTCCTGTTTTAAGATTAAAGTCAAAATGACAACTTTGTCCTGCAATAGAAATGAAAATAAATAAATAAATAAAATCCACTGAAAAACATTCTGCAAGTGATCTTAATGCTCCTTCATAGAAAACATAGGACTTTGGACAGTTCAGAGCAGGGGTGTCCAAAATGGGAGGGAATTTTTGGGCCCTTGGATAATTTTGTGCAGTACCTGACCACACCTCAGCAATGGTACAAATTTGGCCTGCCAGGACAGGCGGTTGATGCAGCTAAAGGCTGTTTTAGTATTTAGGTGAAGTCAAAATCTTCCTAAAATAGAAAATTTTAGTTCCAACAAGTTACTTCTTTTAGTAGCCATGCTTTTTGCTTTCATTTTAATTGAATAGTAAATATGACTGCAAACATTTAATGACTTTTATTTAAAAGCAGACTTTTGCCAACCTATTTACTGAACTTGACTAAATGCAGCAAGTATTTCTGAAGAAAGAGTGACCCACATCCAGTTATTGTTTCTGAGCCACAAGATTTTTCTTCTCGACCAAAACAAAAAACAAGGGCAGTTTGTAGCACTTTTGCCTTGCAGCAACAAGATCCTGTGTTTGAATCCTGGCTTGGAATCTTTCTGCACAGAGCTATCATGTTCTTCCCGTGCATGAGTGGGTTCTCTCCTAGTACTCCGACATCCTTCTACAGTCCAAAATAATGATTGTTAGTTCACCTGGTTTCTATAAATTGTCCTTAAGTTATGAGTGTGTGTGTACATCATTGTATGTTTCTGTGTTGCCCTGTGATGGGCTGGCAACCTGTCCAAGGTGAACCCCACCTCTCATTTAATGACTGCTGGGGATAGGCACCAGCTCCTCAGCAACCTTGCAAAGACAAGCGGGTACAGAGAATCGATAGATAAAATTATAAAACAATCAACCTAAAAAAAAGAGCTGACTATGCTTTATTTTTATTTTTCAGATCTAAAAACGATTTAGAAATCCAATTTCTAAAAGCAGTCTGACTTTTTGGTGTGTTTAATAAACTTTCATGTTTATGTTATTATTGATAAGATAAAAATACCAAGACGTTCCAAAAAAACTTATGCATTTTTCAGTAAAAAACAGATTTTTGTGGTTGGTGAAAACTTTAAACATGGTACTTTTTTCCCACAAAGCAAAAATGTTGGATTCCACTAGTCTAGATTGTGAGGAATGATAGTTTACTCTTGAGTGTGTTTCAATCATGTAAAATGTTACAGATGATGACTGTTCTATGGGAAAAGGGAGTTGTACACAGTATTAACAGCATGACTTCCATTATTTGAGAAATAAAAGTAAGTTTTAAAATCAGATTTATTTTTTCCCGTGAACTCAAATTATAGGTGATATTTGCCTGAATTTTTTTTTTTTTTTTTTTTTTTTTTTTTTTTTTTTTTTGTATGAGGTTATGCTGTTGCAATAAAGACAGATTCAATTTAGGTGTTTTTCACGTCTTCAGGGATGCAAATAAATTCTGCCTGGACCGTATGTTCAAACTGTTGCCAGAAAATCTTTTTTTTCTGACACGCTTTGCTTTTTAATCTTTTTCTCCATCGCTCTTTTTCTTTATTATGTTCTGTAGATCTAGACAGCAGATGACCTCTAAATACTATCAGGAATTTTCCTCAACAATTACTGATTTCAGTGAAGGTGTACCGCAGGTAATAGTGTTGCATTTGTGATTGACAGTGTGGGACATAGCGGCTTTGACCCAAAACAATATCTGTCACACAGTGGAGTTTACATCAGCACGACAGACACCAGATGACTTACCACAGTCACATTCACAGTCTGTCAACTCAAATCAACTTTCTGTTAAAAAAAAAAAAAAAAAAAGGGAAAAATGAATTCTCAACAGGGGGTTGTTTTCCATCTAGCTATTGATTGCGCCAGTGTTTTTAAACATGAAAAAATGTTATGTCATCCCTCGAGACAGTAATTTGTCTACACAAGTTATGTATTGAAAGGTGAAGGATTTTCTTCTGGAATGTAAATGATACAACCAAATGATGTCCCAAACTGAGTGAGAGATGTTTCTGATTTTCCTCGGTGGACCTGAATATTGGCCTCTCTAGACTCAGTTGACTGAACAGCTTTAGATCGTAGTTAAGCTGTGTATAGATGTGTGAGACCCAGCAGATGTTAATAACTTTGATGATTAACTTAGCTTTTCTTTCAGGACCACCATGGAAGTCAATCTGTGCTTTTCATTGTAGAAACATGGCTTAGGATGCAATCATACTGGATGGAGACATTCAAACCCCAACAGAAAACATTTGACTGCTTCAGTGATTTCTTGTCCTAAGTTGCATAGTCACCATATCCAATGTTTTCTGTTGGTTATAGCCTCACATGATGCAGGCAATAAGAAGGATTTATAAGGGTGATTGAAATTAGAACAACTGAATGAATTTACTTACCATCCATCACCATCATAGTTTCAGATTGTTGCATGTGATTGAAGTGGGTAATTATTTCATGTATTCAGTAATCTTGTGAAGTTTTGTGCATACAGTCATTGTCTCTGAGCTAAAGACAACTTGAGAATGTTGATGCCAAAGACGACTAATTTTGTTCAAGAATGTGTTGCTGAAGATGAACAGTTTGAGGCTGACTGGACAAATATTTGAGTTAATCTATTCAAGCGATAACATTTTGAATTTTGTTCAAAAAGACCGCTAACAGGATGAGAAAATTACATTATAACAACTAATGGGCAGTGTTTGGCCTTTTGGTGAGTTTATTTTGGAAAAACTGACTGAAGAGCTTTAGCTACAACAGGATGGCTATTAGATGACTTTTATTAAAATAAATAACTCAGTGGGTATTAAAAGAACATTTCCAATATTATTCAGGTATTCTGTGTCAAAAATAGGATGTTCTTTGCTTGTATGTTTGTGCATTACAAAAGTTTATCAGCACTTTTATGTTCATGCAGGTTTGTTATTTCAGTAAGGTCACCATGAGATCAGTGCAGAGATCTGAAGTGCAGCCAATGTTCGATATTCTGATTAGATCCTAATTAATCGAATAGACCCTTTCAAACAATGTTGTCATTCCACTTATTTGTGGGACATGATTTATTGTCTCAACTGATTTAAATACTTAACTCTTTTTATGTTGCATTTTTGTTTGGTTTTTTTTTTTTTTTTTTTTTTTTTTTTGTGGATAATTAAATACATTGATCTCATGCCTGGATGAGCTCCAATGAAAAACTTTAATTTATTAGCTGAAAGGTAATGCTGTTTGATTTGTTACGACAACTTAATTTAAGATGAATTTAATTACTTTAGCAAAGCTTTTAGAGAATTTTGACCTCCTTCCACTTATAGCATATTTATTCACTTTTAGATTCTTTAATTATATCAAATGTATATTGCTTTTGGCTCACAGTGGCTGCGCTCATTTTGTTTAATGGTTTGGAGCGTTAAGATGCACATACTTTGCATGAATTGCACTTTTCTGTACTAGTTGCTTGCAGAGAATAGATGATGATTTTCAAGTTGAAAACAAAAGAAGAATTAAATCAGTTAGACTGATTTTTTTTTTTCAGTACTGATATTATATTTTCCTAAACCAAAAAGGTGTATTTACACCCTTTACATTTTAGAATTTAGACTACTTACTTTTTAAGACTCCGTTGTAATTACTTAAGCAGCTTAACTTAATGGAGAATGTCTTAACTCTTAATAGCATTAATTCTATCAGTAAGAAGTCTTATTTCTGATCTCTGAAAAAGGCTGTGGATCATCAGTTAAAGCAGCTGTGCATGGTGGTTCATACTACTAATAAATGGGAACGCAATCAGACTTCTGTATGAACTGTTTATGACCCCAAAGTGACCTGCATACTCAGAAGAAGAAGGTAGACATCACACAGCAGTGCACTGTTTACGGAAGTAATAATGGATAGTCGTTTATGGATCGATTTAAAAGTTATTAAGCAGTGGGAGCCGACAGTATTGTCACAAGATCATAAAAACACAAAGGAAGCTATTAAAAACAAAGTACAACTAATAGCATTGGCCTTTTGTGAAGCATTGACTGAAACTTCTGTAGAGAAGTCTGTTTGGATGCATAGTCGGACCAGGAGTGATGGGATTGTGTTGTGATGTGTTTCATTGACATCGACTTCATTTATAGGTTTAGGTTTACCGCGTCTGGCTTCTTCTGGTGCAGAATTATGATGGATGACTCACATTAATGACGTAAAAGTCAGATATAATGCAGTATGACTGCAAGTGCTTTCAAAAATATCAGATACGTGTGAGTGGCAAAAATCAGATTTTTTTTTTTCATTTTTTGAGGGTGTGGGGATGAAAAATATGGAATTGGGCTGTTCAGACTACTGTGAAAAAGTCGGCTATGGCTAGCATATGGGTAAAGGAAAAAAACAGATTTGGGTCTCATTTGCCTGTCGTGTGACTGTAGCCTAAGAGCGACTTCCCCCTGTTCACTAACCACACGTCCCTACTATAGTCTATGGTAGGAAAATATAAAGAAGGAGCAGAGCTTAAGGTAAAGCGATTTAATTCAACTCATTCCAATTTTTAACTGTGATCACAAGATATGGATCAGAACTGAAACAAGATCCTGCGTAAAAACAGTTGACCAAAACCCTGGACCTTTATTGATGGTATGAGGAGCTCAGACTAGAACCGCTGGTATTAAGCATTGAAATGAGTTACTGGTGGTGGTTCATTCATCTGGTCAGGATACGTCCGGGTATTTATGGAGCAGTAAAATTTTTTAAATAACCAATTTCACTTTACAAAAGGAGCTTTCCCTGCACTTTTATGTCTTTGTTCCACTTTAAAACTTACTTAAACTACTGAATTTAAGTTGTCCACAACCCCAAATCTTGGTTTTGAAACAGTAATTTAAATAACTTTTAAATCTCACAGAAGGTTTCACAACAATTAATATTACAGGTATAAATTCTTTTGGGGTTTTTTTTTTTTTTTTTTTTTTTTTTTTTTTTTTTTTTGTATTTCCAAGAACGTACCTCAAAAACAAGCCATACATGCTTCAAATCAGAAAAAAAAAAAAAAACATTTTTGTCCAGCTGTTACTCAATTTAAAGAGATAGTTTATGATCTGTTGGAGCCTTGGTACATTGTTTAGCCTTGAATTTTAGTCAGGTTATTGGGAAATTATGCAGTTATTCAGTTGTACTAATGACCTACCTAGACTGGCTTTACCAACATGAAATAATTTAGGGTATTACAAGCATAAGACTCTGAAGTATTGCAAACTTTAACTTATTTTAACTGAAGTAAAAAAAAAAAAATGAAGAAGTTAGGACCTTGGCACTGATGAGTCATGCTTTTTAAAGTCTATGCTGCTAACAGTGAGATATATTTTTTGATTTACCATCTTATCTCTCAGCTTCTGCTCCTGTTTTGTAATGGGGTTGCTTTGAACTGTTTCAAACTGTGATAAGGCTGAGTCATATATATCAGATACACTATCCCTTTTCCCCTCTCCGTATCTTACAATGTCCCAACTGTTTGTTAAAATTTTCATCTCAACTGCACCTCCGCCTCTCTTGGCCTGCTTATAGAAAGAGGATGGAAAATAAACTGTATATTAACTTATTACTTTCAGTGTCTGTCATCCGTTGTTGTATTATCCGAAACATTGATTTCTCAAATGGTTATAAACATATTTAAATGTATCACTCAGAAATGTACTATCAGTATTCGTAAATATTCTCACTTTTTACAAGTTTCTTTAAGACTTTCTTCAAGTTCTGCTTCATAAACCCCACCCTCGTCTACATTTCTTTGCCTTAGAAACAAATCTGCAAATCCAGACCACAGTTAAGCTACAAGTTAATGCCACCAGTTATCACCACAGTGTGTGAGCTCCATGTCTTTAACAGTAACAAAGGGCAAAATAAGTAAGCCATGCATATTATATTGTCGCAGGTGAAGCAGGTTTGGCTTGGTTTGCATAGAATTAACAGAAGCATAAGATCTCTGGTTTTTAACAAAGGTTTATTAGTTTCTTATAATTTCTGATTAATGACCTCAGGGGTCCCTTGGTGCCAAACCTCAAAGCCCCCTATGCAGTAATAATGACCCTGACAGCCGAGGGGTGCTGCTTTTGGCATCAAGAGACTGGACGGATACTGCTTGGTTCATATATACTTGCACCATTCTTTGTCATATTTTTATAAAACACTGCAAAACAACATTTTAAAATACCATTCAAAAAACATACCAAACAAAGCAAGTAAACAAAAAACACTGTTTTGGTAGATGCTAATGAAAAAAAAACCCCTCACAATTCCGTTCAATTCTGTGTACGAGCATAGTTGATTTTTTGTGATCTCACAAAGTCAATGTCCATATATTGAAGGGATGAACCTTCCATCACTGGCTTAAAATTAGGGCTGTGACTTTAATGCATTAATTTCAATTAAGTAATTACATTCTGATGCATTAAAAATGTTAATGCAATTAATAGTTGTTTTTTTGTTTTTTTTGACATACAAAAGACCCAAGCCGGAACCTTTGTGTTCATATATACCCGTGAATCTGACTCACAAGCAATCGATGACAAAGTCGCTTGTCTTGGTCCACTGGGAGTTAATTTTTGCTTCAAAAATGATCTGATGGGTTGTGGAAAAGACTATTGTTGTGTGCAAGTTGTGCAAAAAGGAGTTGGCCTATCAGTGAAGCTATTCAAGCCTAGAGTACCATCTGAAAGCAAAACATGTTGCAGCAGCGCAGATGTCCCCAACGCTGATGTCAGCATTCACAGTCCACATTTCTAAAGAAGTATTTTTTTCAAAGAAATTATATTAATGACCAGGGGTTCCTGAAAAACTTCAAAGCTGAATAGGTATAACAGCACGTTGTGCCAAGCTGATGGTTGAATAACCTAAATAACAGATTAAAAACAACAAATGTAAAAAAGTAAATAAAATAAATCTTTGTTGTTGAGCTCATGTCTATTAACGATTTTGCAGCAAAAAGGGTTTTTGAAATGAAAATGTTTAGTTTGTCAATACATGGTTTTCAATTAAAATGTGATTTAATTTCGATTAATTAACTACAGATCCTGAAATTAACGCAATTAAAAATTTTAATCGAGTCCCACCACTACTTAAAATGCAATGAAAATTTTAGATATGTGTTCATTTTATTTGTTTCTGTCATTTTATATCTTTGTTTTGGTGAGAAAAAGACTTCTTTTGGCCTGACATCTCTCCTCATTTGACATTGTTGATGATGTTTGCCAAAAACTTCAGGGTTTCACTGCCCCAAGCAAACTTCATGTCCTCAGAATAAATACAAAGCTACTTTGACATAAACATAGAAGCAATTTATCATATTTTTTTTTCCATTCTCCTTTTCCTTCTCTTTAGCTAATACTTTTCAAGTTTTCCACTAACATTTAAAAGCTTTTACTATCCTTGATTTGGAGAAACACACAAGAATGCCGATGCGCTTAGACTTCAGCGTGTTTGTGCAAATGGTAATAAAATTCTATTCCGTTCTATTCATTTTTCCATTAGAGAGAAACTGGTTTTAGAACAGCCAAACATGAGGTGTGATTATTTCCCTAGTTAATTGGCTGAAAAAATAACTGACCTTGAATCTGTGTAAATTATTGAACTATATATTGTGTACACCACTGCTGGACATCAGTTAAGCACGGTACATCTCCAAGTCTAACACACATTTATGTTTAAAAGGTTTCCAAAGGTTCATGATGTTATGGTATAGGTAATATCCTGAAACAGATATCCATCTCCATTGTCAAAATCTGATTATCAGCATATTTTCTCCATCATCTACATTATGTTCTGTAATGGCACCATCGCATCATTAAAATCCTTGTCATCTGATATGAAATAGGCTAATAATTCCCCTGTTTGGATGGTGTATTAGCTAATTTGATGCAGTGAATTAACTTGACTGTCAGTAATGTGCTCACAATGAATTACTCAGTATGGGCTGTGGTAGACAGCAATGTGGGCACATTACGGATATGTCTTGACATTATAAGATTACACAGAGCTCTAATATCAGTGACGGTCTGAGATTTCAAATTAGATAATCTCTCAATCTGACACGACAGATCAAGATCATTTCATTTCATATTTATTTTCTTCTGAAAGCATCTCTCCAGTGTTTGTGTTGAAAGATGTTTACTGTGACCCACAGCAAATCAGTGCATGACAGACTCGTAGCAATGCACAATCTTTTTTTCTTATCAGATATCTATCAGTCAAACAAATTGGGGTATTGTGTATTTTCTACTGCCTTCACAGTGATTACTTTGTAATCGTGTGGAAAATGAGTTCGGATGCAGTTGTCAATCACCTATATCTACTTTCAGTAATCTGCTGATTGTTTTGACATTCGATTTGATGGTATTTAGGTTTGTTTAATGTGAATCTCTGTCGATTCTTGCATACTTTCTCTAATAAATTAGTTTTATAATTGTAAATTCCTGTTTTCATGCTACCCCCAATTAAACTGCCCCTACTGGCCATAATCTAGAAATAAATGTGTTGAGTTCCCTTTGGTTTATAACAATGAAATTGGGGAGTATCACTTTTGTCAGTTGGACAGTGTTACTTAGGTTAAAAGACTGCATATGAATGTCAACATTTGCAACTAAAATGGGGTGCAGGAGTTGCAACATGTTCTACAATGATAGCAACAAGCTTACTTTTTAAATGTTCATCCTTCATTATAAAAATCTGTTATTTTTTTAAAAGAAAAGCCTATGATTTAACCAAACTCACAGTGAAAATAAAGACATTTTAAAAAGACTCAAGTTAAATTTTATCAGTCTGACAGTTCTGTTTCAAATTGTAATCTGTGAGGAGCAAAGCTTGAACCATTGTTTCATTTGTATATAGCATTTGAATTCTTCAGTCATGCTCCAATCCTGTACAGTGGATCCTGCCTATTCGCAGTTCAGTATTCGTGGATTAATCTATTCGCAGTCCGGCATCACTGGTTGCATGATTATAATGATGACAACAGGAATGATAAAAATAAAAAAATCATAATGATCACAAAATCATTTAACCATTAAGGTCATGTGATAATGACAAAGTGTGATAAAGGTCATGTGGTAATGCATATGTTTGTCATCTGATTCTTGTTGAAGCTACTTATCACAGCTTTAATGGATTTCAGGAGCAGTGTGAGAGAATAACGATACTTACACACTACTTATGTAGCACTAAAATGAACCATCTAAAGGACATATCTCAGGACTTGTGTTAATGTTCCTCCTTCAAACTCAGAAAAACTACATTCAGCTTGAAAAGCAGAATAAAAAGATATACATGTCTTATATGTTAATTTTCTAAAAAAATATATACATGTAGTTTATTCGTGAACCACAAAAGAGAAATATCTTCTTTTACCCGGTGGCCGATAATGACAGTGTTCCTCTTCATTCTCATTAGAAGCAGCTGAGCAGCACACACAATAATAAATGACAGGGAGAAAAACACACACTATTAGTGATGGCCTGCCAGTAAGCCAATGACACTCACTTATTTCATTTAATGCTCTTAAGTACTCCCTGAATCTCAGCACCAGAAAAATAAGAAGACCACTGGGGTGTGGATGTGCACACTCTTAAGTGTTGACTTCAGGCTTTTCTTCTTCAGACTCAGTGAGAGAAGCGCGCTTAAACAATTGTGACTCAAAGTGTGTTGCAATCAATAAAGAGGCAGAAGACCAAAGGGCAAGCTTTCATCCGCCCGCTCATATCAGCATCTTAACCTTCAGCATGCAGGCCTGAAACACTCACCTGCATTTCTGACAAGCTGCTGAGGCCATCTTGTGAGTTGGCCTTTGCAGTGTGAACACAGATTTCCTAAATGTTGTTTATAACAAAAAGGTATACAATTGATATCTGAACAACTAGGCTCCAGGTAGACATGTTCAAACTGTGACAGAATTATTCCTGCCTTTTAACTTGTTTCCTTGGCAAAATTTGAATATATTATTTTTTTGACAATTAAATGAATGACTAAACACAGAAAAATACTCTGTAAATCCCTCTGAATCATGTCTTAAAGGGTCAGGCAACATGGATCCTCCAGAGGATCTTTTTTTTCTTCCTCTTTCCTTTTTCATCTAGTTGAGAGCAAAAAAAAAAAAAAACTTCCACACTACCGTTGCCTCCTGCCTTTAAGATTCTACTTCACATTCTCTTTGTCTTTGTTGTTGTTGTTATTGTGTCAGTTTCCTTGACTATCCTCCTGCCTCACAGAAAAGACCACGGCCATTGGATATCTCTCACTTCGTATTGTCCCTCTGCTCAGAGAAATCCGTCTGTTTTTAATGAGCTTTGCGTCTGCACATCTCTCAGCCTGAGGCTTTCCACCGCTGACCTGTTGGCATTTGCTTTTCTCTGTCTTCTCCTGTCTCTCTCTTCCTCTTCACTTTTTTCTCTCTCACAATGTGAAGGTCCTTTTTCATTTAGATTAAAAAATTAAATGATGCTGGAGACGCTTTGGTGTTCAGTCCTCCGAAGCGTCCTATTGGGCGTTTTAACTTGAACCTTTTGTACTCACCAATCACTTCAGAAGCAGTTGAAGGAGAAGTTTTAGAAGAGGCACCTTTGTACCTTTTTTTGCAAAGCTACTCTACTTTTCTATCACAGAACTAATTGTTTTATGAACTAATTTACTGTTACACATGAATCATCAGTACCTTTATGGCCTTGCTAAATAATAACCACGAATCTTTTCAGCATAATGAAAAGTGCGAGGCTTTGGAGGCTGGAACAGTTGGCCTAGCAGGCAGACATTTGATCTTTAGACTGCTCTCCCTCAGACTGGAAGGCAGTGGGCAGCTGATGAGTACAATGACCTTTACCAGCTGAGCTAGCTGCCTTGGTAGCTTTCAATCATGGTTGACTGGGAGACAGGGCTCAGTCACCCACCGAACTGGAGGTGGTGTGCTATTGCATGACTGGATGCAATAAATGCTCATTTCTTCCTATTCCTCTGCAGAGCTTGGCAAATTAAAGAGAGACAGTGTTATCTATAATTTTAGCAGGCATCACCTATGCACAACTTCAACCAACTTTTATTTTTGATTTTCTTTTTTCATCTCCCCCTCCATGTTACACCTACATCTATAGTTTATGGTGTGACCTTTCCTTGAACTGACCCACTTGTAAACATAAGTGTATTGTCTCTGCCATGGGAAACGAATTATTCTTCTTATTTTTGCTCACTGAGGTACCAAAAACCTTTTAAGGGACTATGAAAACCCTGCTGTTGTATTTTATCACCTCAGAGCTGGACGTGGGTCCTCTTAATGGTATCAGTTTGTACTGAGGTTTTAAAAAGTTTAAGTTTCCAAACCAGTAACATTTTCCATCATTCAGTTTCAGTGGCCTAAAGACTTTAAATGAGATGGCAGATGAAGCAGTTTTTTTCTGGCTGTATGGAGCATAGAGTAATGCAGTGCTGTGAACTGCTGGTTAGCTGGCTGAAAAAAATGGCTTCCACACTTTTTATTTCCTTACAAGAGAAAATGGATTTGGTTATTTGGAAATATTTCTGGTCTCAAGGAACATTTTGAAGCTACAGTTGCCAACCTTTGAGCAGCATGTCTGTGAAGCAGACTGTTTGCTAGAGCTGATTAACTGACTAACTCAACAGCTGTGATCAACTTGTCAAACTCCCAGTATTTTTCTGTAAAAAGCAGAACAGCAAAACTAATAATATTCTATGCCATAACTACTTAAAAACTACAACTGAATTCAGATGGTGTTTATTCAAAATTTTTTGCTTAATGGTGTTCTTCCACATTTTTTGTAACCACAGCACAAATATAAATAAAAAGAATCCAAAAAGATAACCATATTTGACATTTTGATGTGTGCACTTTGAGCCAGATGATGAAAATTTTATTTTCATCATTTCCTGTCCGTCTATAAATCATCCTGTCATTTTGTATTATTGATGCTGTAGAACTCACTTGTCTTGACCATGAGAAGCTATGCTGCTGGTATTGTTTACATTTGAACCTGTGGCATCTTCACCATACTGCCCCTTTTTGTCAGCCTTAGGTGTGCGTTCAGCAATTTCCATGTCCAAACCAGAGCAGTAACAATTCGACAGACATCAGAATTGTATTTTTGGAGTGAAAATGCACAGAACATTGAAATGAGGGAGTTTCATATAATCAAAATCAAGATAAATAAACAGTATACTGTTTTAGAAGCAGTAGGAGCAATTGTTGCTTTTCTGCTTGCATAAAATCAGTTAGATCATGTTATATATTTGTGTTTAAGATGTTTGTGTTAATAAGTTGATAACATGAAACCTCATCATACCATGAATCTCATACCTTGCCTTGGCTATGCAGAACTATAAAGATGTTTTGATTTATCACCTTTAAAAAAAATAAAGATAAATTTTCTGAGAGCATCTCTGGTTATGCTAAGGTAACCTCGATCCTTTGTCTGTCTGTAAAGTGAGATATGCTTGATAGACATTAACCACATCACCCAGAAATATTTTTGGACTGTCACACATTTTAAATATTGCACCATCCAGTGTCAAAATTCTTCATTACTTTATCTATTTGAGGCTGTAATTTGCTCTATTTCTGACAACGCTGTGATCCACTGCAAACAAAACAAGTCAAAGCAGTTCACTGTGTCAAACCTGTTTGTACTGCTGTCACCTTTTTATAAAGTACCAAAGCTGGAGTCAGCTTCAGTATTTGTCGCCTCCCCATATCTCTGTGCAACACAACCCACCCACAGAACCAAACACTGTTGCTGCTCCTCCTTTCATATTGTGGCTCTTTTTTTATCCCATGTCACACCAGCCCCCACTCCTCACATTCTTCATGTGGTTTGACAGGAACAACATGTCAACAGAGACATAAATGCTCTGTCGGATTTGTTTTACAGATGAACACAGAAAAGCCATGAACTAGGTAGAGCTGAAGGTTTTTGGTGATAGGATGAATATTGTTGACATGAAAATATTTTATAATTTTATTATTTTTGAAAACATCAAACTGGTGGTGGGTGGTGCTCGGGAGCCCCGCCATGTTTTTGTGAAAAAATGTTAGACGTACACAGGAAATTTGAAAATACGACTATTTATTATACGTTACTATTTATTAAGACATTATTGACAATACTTAAGTAATCAGCCAGCAAATCTTTAAACAAGAAATGTAATGCTGATCACATTTAAAACTAAATTAAATTAACATAAATAAAAAATGTTCACTTCATGGCCAAGGTATAAAAACAGGGAACTATTAGAACTCAAATTCAAAAATACTTTATTTATCTCAAAGGGAAATTAAATGTTGATGTAACTCATTTAATTAAGGAGTTATTATATATTGTGATGGCTGTGGGCAGGAAAGATCTCCTGTAGCTGTCCATTTTACAACCAGTATGAAGAAGCCTCTAAATGAAGAGACTCTGTTTTCCAATGACAATCTCATGAAGAGGATGGTCAGGGTTGTCCATAATTTTCTTGATTTTTTGTAAAGTCCTTCTTTGCATCATCATCTCCAGAGGTTCCACAGTCGCCCCCAGAACAGAACCAGCCTTCTTTAAAAGGTTATTGAACCTTTTTAGGTCTCTGGGTGTGATGCTGCTGCCCCAACAGATGATGGCAGAGGACATGACACTCTCAACAACAGACTCATAGAAGATATGCAACATCTTGCTGCAAACCTTAAAGGATCTTCGCTTCCTCAAGAAATACAGTCTGCTCTGTCCCTTTTTGTAGACGGCTTCACTGTTGAGTCTCCAGTCAAGTCTGTCATCAAGATGAACACCGAGGTATTTATATTCCTCAACCACCTCCACTTCTCCTCCCCTGATGGAAATAGGGTTTGATCTAACCCTGTTTCTCCTGAAATCTACAGTCATCTCCTTTGTTTTGTTCATATTCAAGACAAGATGATTGTTTCCACAGCAGAAAAAGAGCTATGCTGTGCTGTACTGTGTTTTGACCTCTTCTATATTTACTGGCACAGGAAGCATGTAGGATCACTATATGCAGTCTGTCTGGAAAACATTTCTAACTTAGGTTCATCGATATCAAAATGAAAAATGAAACGAGATGCTGTTGTTACGGGAAAAGAAGAGTACCCTGTGCTGACACAGGAGTACTGTGAATTTTACACTCTTCATCCTAATACAGATGCATTATTCAAAATGTGAGTGTATGACACAGGACTTGATTGTTCATAAAATGTCTCTCATTTCTTCACATTAAGACTCATGTAAGATGCATTTTTATACACGACAATCCATAAGGCAATGGAACAATTTTTAGACCTGCTGCGCAGCTTTTATATGTTTCAGAAGACTTGAATAGTAATACAGAATAGTTTCAGTTCAGTGTTTATTGAGTTAATTTTTAGCTTTAATTTGCATAACCTACAAGCCTGACAGGCCTCTAAGCCATTTTCACGCTTAAAGTGCTGCTGCCCAAATAGGAGGGTTCAGGGCTTAGAGAAGCTTATACAAGCGACAGGATTTGGGCCTTCCTCCAGCTTACAGGAACATTCCTGTGTTTGTATATTTGTTTGCAGACATACACAAGAAATAGTTTTTGAAGTGTTTTTCAAATAAAACAGTTTGCAATTAAAAAATATGAAAAAAGGGTACTATAGTCTCTTGTAATGTAGTCATATTAGCAAGAAAAATACAATGCTTATATATCTTAAGCATCGATGATCTCCCCAACCATTCTAGTCTTTTATCTCTTTGCTTTTTTATACCCAGCCCTCTCTTTCTCTCAACCCTGATGCTATCTACCCAGAGGGTTTTGTTACCAAGGGAATTTCCTGGAGCTGCAGTTATATTCCCTTTTTCCCAAAATATGTAATACATTCCAAATAAGGCAATCACTAGTGACTGAGCTGCTGGTCAATAAAGACGTGCAACATGAAGCACTTCAGGAGGATGGGAGTAGAACATCTTGCACACAGGGGGTCATCACTCTTCTGCTTAATTGTCCTTCACAGAAGAGCAAATTAGTCTTTTCAGTGTGACACAGTACTTCTAGAGACACCTGTCCCTGATTGAATGGTTAGAGCTGGTATCCAAGAGAAAGCTTTTGTTTATGGAAATAACATATGTCATCTTGATCTAATGCTTTCGGTGTATTCTGCTGTAAAGAAAGTTTTTGCCATGTATTTTTTTCTTTGTAATAGATAAATGTACTTTCTCTTTTAATGTTTGTTCTAACACCCAAAGGCTACACTGCCATATCAGACACATTATGAAGTCTGTCACAAGTATTTCTTCTAAAAATGTATAAAGGAAAAGCTTAAAAGCATAATGCCTATCAAGTAGGTTACTGCTTGCTCTGCAACTCCCCTAAAAAAACGCAGAATTTGCCAGAGATATTTCTTCATTCTATTCTCTTTCTCTCTCTCTCTCTGCCCCTCTCTCTCACTCTCTGCCAGCTGTAATAAAACACTTGCAGACCTGTTTGTGATATTGCACATCAAAGAAAGAGTGAGCTAAGTAGCACAGAGCCTCATTTCCATACCCTTCCAAAGCAATCTGGAGAATCTGTCCCAAGCTAATGTAGCTGCCATCATTACAGCAATGTAAAGGTAGGGATGAGTCCATGTTTAATCCCAGTGAGGAGCTTCTGAGCTTCATTTAGAAGTAGATTTTCTCCACCTTAGCTGCATGATAATGTTAATGTGCAATGGGAAAGGTACTCCTTGTGGAGAGAAAAAAACTCCTAGGAATTAATAAAACATTATCTGTAACTCTGAAACGTCTTTTTGATTTAAGGTGGTTCAAAGTTTAAAAGTGAAATAACTAATTGACTTTATAAAGTTTAAAATGACTCATTTAAATATGTGCTTTAAAAAAGCAGAAGATGAAGACTTGTTATATCCTGTTAGCCCAGATATTAATCAGACTTAAACAGTTTGAGTAAAATATAATCACATTATTTAAGTTTCAGGTCATTACTGTAAAATCCAAAGTAAATTACACTAATATGATGGAAACATCCACATGTGTAGACAATCTTAAGTAAGATGGCATTAAATTACTAAGTTTTGCTCATGGCCCCACCTACGCATTGCAGTGATACAGAAAAGTAAAAGTTCAAAAGGCTATAGTTCCCAGGAAAGTACCATTTAAAGCAGAGAAACAAACTGGTTATCATTTAGAAGTTTGTTCAGTTTTAAAAGTAAAGAAACTTCTGTGATAGCTACATAATTACACCTCTATTAACCCTAAGTTGTTGGAAAATACTGCAGGCTAAACTGTTGACAGAGACGGCCACATAGTGGTATTTTATCACAGTTTCCTTTCAGCAAAAAAGTTGAATGTCAGCAGGTATATTTTTTTTATTTCAAAAGGTCCAAATTTTTTTATTTTTTTTTTTTTCAAAGACAGACAAAAAAGGGCCCAACTGTTTAAGGTCCAGAGCTTGTTCCCTGCAGAGTTACAGCTGGAGCTGCAAAGCAGACGTGTACCTTTATCAGTACCATTCCTGTATTATAATTTGTTACTGCGTTGAAAATTCATTTCATTGGTTATTGGAGGTGTAAAGTGCAATATTAAAATGCCACAATATTTGTCAGAGGAAGTCTGTCTCATGAAGCATTGTTCAGTTGCAGTCACCAAGGGGTCATGAGTTAGGGTTAGCACTAGCATTTCTTTTGGCTAAATAGGAACTGCAGAGGGCTGTGCCACATTCAAATTGTTTGTACAACAGCATTTTGAGTGCTCTGTAGAAAAAAGAAACTAAACCTGATAAAGGAAGAGACGAGGCATGTGTAAGAAAATATTGCTGTACACCTCATCTGACTAACAGGGCTGAGGCCATCATTTCACTTAAGGCTTATCTTTGGTAGTTCAAAATATAAAACGTTGATGAAACCTAAAATAATCCTTTACTTTAGTTGTAAAATGGCAAAAGATGTATTGCAATAATAATAATAATAATGCTAAAACACTTCAAATGATATTATACTGAACAGAAATTTGTGAAAACATACCTTATCTGTCAAATCTTTACTTTTATTCAAAAAATGTAAAATAGCCCTTTATTAACTACTTCATTCTTTAGTGTTTCAGAGATACAACAGTATGTCAAGCTTAAAGCACACATCTTCATATCCAGTGATTCATTTAATAGCTTGCATTTACCTCTCTTGACAACATCAGATGCTGACCACAAATGGATAGCACCTTGCAGGACAGACTTCCCTTTGACAGGGAATATTGTGCCGTTAAAACATTCTTGTGACATGAGATCTCACTACATCCCTACAGAAGACAGATCCTTTGAAAAAGATTGTGATTTGTAAACTGGACATTCTTTATTTTAGGATATTTGTCTCTTTTGCAAAACACTTCCGTCACCACCAGTGGATCTGTCATTCCACACAGCAGTTAGCTTTCAAATAACAAGCTGGCAGTGCGGGACAACAGGAGGTGTCATGCTGCATCAATGTCAACACTACACATAAAATTATTTTTAGACCTAATGATGGACAGATTCGGTGTAGCAATCCTGTCATTGGTCGAGCAAATGCTCCAAATTTAAATTATGTATCTCTCCTTCTTAGTCCTCCAGTCAAGAATGATTCTTGTGGGTGACTCTTGTTTTACACTTGTAAATTGTTTTGTTGGCTGATCACACAAATCATACGTCATCAGTACATCACTCCCTTGACCCACAAAGCTGACTCTATTCTATAGAAGTCAGCTGATGTGGGTGTGTGACTACCTTGCTTTGCAAGTGAAGGGCATAACAGAGAACATAAACTCCATATCGATTGTGGCCTGTGTTTGCGATGTAAAAGTAGACAGAATGCTAAATTAATTAATTTTCTTCATTCATATAATAAGAAGCTTGAATTTAATTATGAAATCATTAAAGAAAACAGAAATAGAACATCCAGGAATGTCTGTTTGTTTGCATGTTAAAGATCAAAACACTGCCGCTGACATGCTGTCTCATAGAGATGGTTGTAAAAGCTCAGAGTTGGCATTGCTTTGGCTTTCCCACCCAACCAACTAGCAATGACAAGAAATTATTCAAGACTAAATGGAAGGAATTTTCTTCAACATGGAGACAAGTTTATTCTGATTGTATTGCCTACCACAATGCAGCCTTAATGTTTATGATTATGTCCTCAGGACAGGAAGACAGTTATAAGATTATCTGTGAATAATAGCTTTTTATGAGAGTTTGCAATCTGCATGGTGTTTAAACAGTCACTGGTGCTGGCCATGATCACAGATTCTGCTAAAATGCATTTTTGGATATGAAGAATCACTGGTCCAAGCTGATTCACTGACTATGTGTATTCAGTTTCTTTAATATTCCTTTCATTTGATTAAGTGAACTGTTTAGGTACAGATGAAAAATAGCTATGTTGTTAACAGTTCAGTTTATTGTTGATCACAGATATCATCTCAAGGCAGTCTACAAGAGAAGAGAAACTAACAGAAATAAGAAGTTAGTTTTCAAGTGTAGAATTTTCTTATCTCAAATGACAATCTAATTAACTAAAAACAGAAGCTGAATGTCTCTTATTTGTTTACTGTCATTTGGATTGAAAATAAAAATGTTTTTTGACTTGTTGATCAAGTCTCTTGCAGTGCTAACATGGATTAGGTTTATCTTCTTCACAGGGTGTAATCTTGTAAAAGTACATTCCACTCACATTTCCACCCATGTCGCTATCTAGGAGCAGTGCAGCGAGGATCTGTGAGTTTGATTTGTTTGGAAGTGCTCACTGGAAAGTTTCTGCTCAGCCATGCCTTGAATATAAATCATACACTCTGTTGGCTTATTGAAAGTGTAAACTACTTTAAGTAACACTTGATCTGTAAGCGCTTGTTCCCGTGTAAATTTGGAAGCAATCACAGTTACGAGACATAAATGTCCTCCATCATCTGTGGTTAGAAAGGTGAGGCAGAGCAACGGGTTGGCTCAAAAGTTTATTGGTTCTGAATGGGCCAAATGGAGACATATTGATGTAGATATAGTTCTGATGCACTGCTCCACATGACCGCTTGTGAGGAAGTTAGGCCACAGGGGGCTTTCTATTAAAAACAACAACTGGAAGAGATAGGGAATAAACAACTGTGAATGGTCCATTCTCAATCACATGAGAGAGCTGCATCCCTGGGGTGTAGTTCAAATTAAAGTGTGTGTTTGTGTGTGCGCTAAGGTGAAGAGAAAACAGAAATAAAAGAGCAGTGAAGGCTGGTGGTGTGGAGGTGGTCAGAAGTGGCATGATGAAGAATCAGACTAACTTAATGAAATACAGAAATACACTGCCTGGCCAAAAAAAAAAAAAAGTCATCCCCAAAATAAAGGTCACACACTTTAACGTGTTGTTGAACCACCTTTAGCTTTGATTATGGCATGCGTTTGTGCATTGCTTCAATAAGCCTCTGCAATATCACAAGATTTATTTCCATCCAGTGTTGCGTTAATTTTTCACCATCTGTTATTGATGATGGGAGAGTTTGACCACTTTGCAAAGCTTTCACCAGCATCTCTGTAGTAGACAATCCATGTGTGAAAATGATGTCTCCTGCTCCCTGAACCACTCTTTCACAATCCTGGCATTGTCATCTAGTAATATCCTGTGCCATCAGGAAAGAAAAAAATCCATTGATGGAATAACCTGGTCATTTAGTATATTCATGTTGTCAACTGACCTCATTCTTTGGGCACATAATGTTGCTGAACCTGGACCTGACCAACCACAGCAACCCCAGATCATAGCACTGCATCCACAGGCTTGTACTATAGACACTTGGCACGATAGGTGCATCACTTCATCTGTCTCTGTTCTTACCCCGATACACCCATCACTCTGGAAAAGGGTCAGTCTGGACTCATCAGACCACATGACCTTCTCCATTGCTCCAGAGTCCAACCTTTATGCTCCCTATCATATTGAAACCCTTTTCTCTGGTTAACCTCAGTGATGAGTGGTTTTCTTATGGCTACACAACTGTTTAGTCCCAATCCCTTGAGTTCTCTTCACATTGTGTGTGTGGAAATGCTCCTAATTTCACGATTAAACATAGCCCAGAGTTCTACTGTTGTTGTTTTTATTTATTTATTTTTTGCTTGTTTTTCTTTGATTTCATCAAATTCTTAAGTGATTGTCAAGGATTATCATTCAGGATATTTGAATGTCAAGAGCATCTGTCTATCTATATCTAATGATGATTGAAAAAGCTTAAGAGAAAATCCTGTGTGGTTATCATTAATCATGTAGAACATAAGTTAAATTATTAATTCAACAAGGACCCGATGTCTGACTGTAAATGAGTAGTGACGTTAAAGTGTTAGTGTTAAAAATCAGTAACAAAAGAAATATAACAATGGTGTTTATGAAATTCTGACATTATTTTTTTATCCGTCATGTCTTATCTGTGTTGGCAGGAGGTGTTTCTTAATGCATGTTAATGTTCATGGCCTCTGGGGGAGGTTTAATAAAAAAAAATGTGCCAGATTGAGGCTGGACAATCAAATTATGTGTCTGAGACAAAAAACTTAAATTTGAGTCAAAATGTACAAAAATAGTCGCTTTTCAGAATTCGTTGTCAATGTTGCTTTTTTTTAGTTTTATAGGTTTTTTTAGTTAGCTCTGTACATCTTAGTATTTCACAGATATAAATATAAAAACCTACACAATTGTAGAATTTAGGAATAATATATATACAAATTAATAAAACAATAAATACAATTTGTGTCTGTCTTCCCCAATAATATCAAGCTGAACCAGCAAAAAGAAAACTGTTTCCACATAATGTACATTTTTACTCTTTAGGGAGAGATTTTTCTTTTTATACTGACAAATTAAGTTCACTGACAAGGATTTTCTAAAGTTTTGTAAAGTTTATGTGATTTTGCTACTGATGACTGTTGACTCATGGTTTTCAGCTTTCGCCGTGACTTCTTGGATTATGATGAACTCTTTGTAGCTGTAAATGGAGGTAGATTACTATACTTTTAACTATTGTCACTTGCAGGTTTTAACAGTGATTTAGTTTCTTGCAAAACTATTGAAATACCTCTCATTTTTCACATAAAAAAAGATGTTTTAGTGTAAATCCATTAGATTTATGAAGGCCTAGGTGATTTTTAGAGAATATTAATGCATAAACAGAATTAATAACACAAAAGCACACACCAAACGAAGTTCTGAGGAAGTTTGAAGTTTGGCTTAGCTTATATAGCAATTCCCAAGCTTTGAACATCTCAGAGAGGACTGGTCAATCCATCATCCAAAAATGGATAAAGTAACTGTAAACTTACCAAGACATGACTTTCCACCTCAACTGACAGGCTGAGCGAGGAGAGCATAAATCACAAAAGCAGCCAAGAGACCCATGGTAACTGAGCTGCAGAGAGCCACACCTCAGGTGGTAGAATCTGTTGACAGGATAACTATTAGTCATGTACTTCACAGATCTGACCTTTATGAAGGGGTGGCAAGGAGAAAGCAATTGTTGAAAGAAAGCTAGAAGTAGTGGTGTTTTCAGTTCAGACCATGCAGGTGACACAATACATATGTAGAAGAAGGTGCATAGGTCAGATGAAACCAAAATGTAACTTTCTGGCCTGCATGCAGAGGGCTATGTGTGGCAGTAAATAATACTGCACAGAACACAGTGAAATGCTGAAGTGGCAGGATCATGCTGTGGGGGTTTTTGGGGGGTCTTTTTCGGGGGGAAGGGGATAGGAAAACTGTCCTAAGAATCGTGGAAGAAAACCCGTTAGAGGCTGCAGACGGAGCTATTGAATTTATTCATGTGTTAAAATGGACCAATCAAATTCCAGAACTAAATCCAATTCAGAATCTGTGACAAGACTTTAAAATTGATATTCACGCATTGTTTATCCAATATGACTGAGCTTGAGTAATTTTTAAAACATGAGTGGGCAATCTTAGCTTGTGGAGACATACCTGTAAAGACTAGAGGATGAAGAATTGACTGAGTTTAGCTAAAAACACACAAGGCCACGCTTTCAGATTTTTATTTCAGACAAAAATAAAAAGCAAGTATATTTTTCCTTCAACTTCACAGTTATGCATTAATGTGTGTTGGCCTATGACAAATATTCACAGTGAATATGTTGGAATTTGTGGTTATTATTTGACAAAATGTGAAAAAGTCCAAGGGGAGTGCAGACTTTTGTGAGGCCCCCAGTCTCTGCTGACGTGGTTTCAGTAGTTTTAAACAGAATGACATTGACTGAACCCTTTACATATCTGCAAGTGGAGAACAAGTTGATATGCAGTCAGTTTGTTTCTCAAAAGAAAATAAAAAACTTCCTGAAAAACTTTCTGTAAGATTTTGGTCGCTACTTGTTCTGTCACTATTCGTGGAAGTTTGAAACGAGGGTACATTTCATCATGGTAGAGACTACAAGATTGCCCCTGAGCCATTTAAGTCATCAATCTATAGGGTGTGTTTGCAACACATTCATAGTAATTACAGATGTATTTAAAAGAAACTACACCCACTTGTAAATGTAGCGTTTACCTTATTAATCTTCTCCTTCCCAGGTTTAAAATAATTTAAACGTCTCCCCAAGTACACACAAAATTACATCACAGGCTCCATCGTGTCATTTGCACTTAAAAAACATGACTCTGGAATAGCAGTTTGTGGAAAGAGATAAAGCTAAAACACCTGAAGTACAAAATACATAAAAACCTGGAATATAAGGAGGGTGTACTTCACGACTGTACATGTTCAGCTAAACAACGAAGCTTCAAGCATTTTGAAACCGCAGCTGAAATCTTCTTGTCCGACACTCATCATACCAGCTGTCAACATCTGACAAGACCTTCAAGCTAGAAGTACATTTGGGATTTTTTTTCTTTCTTGCTGGTATATTTAGTTGGTCGCAGCTTTTCCCTGGGGCCTTCCTCTTCTTTGAGATGCCACAGATCACTGTAGCGTTTTACTCAACTACATATGGTGCGTCTTGTTGGCAGCACATCATTCATGAGTTGGTCTCTCTTTGGTTGCTGCTTGAAATGTCTCTGTGATGCTTAAAGCAAGTCCTTTGTTAGCTTCTTTGAGTGAGCTCATTGAAGGTGAGGACAAGGGCACAAAGACAAAAACAAAAACAGTATGAGACAAAACGAGATGGTTGATTGTTGGCTACATAAAAAAGAAAAAAAATGTTGCCGTTGTCCATATTTTATTTTTCATTTATTGGTCAACAACTTGCATAGTGTTGGATTATTAATAACTCCAAAAGGAGCAAATTATGTGTAAATAATGTTAAAAATGATTACATTAAAGTCTAAAAATGCATGTCATAATGGTACAGATAAAACAGTAATGATAATCCTTTACACCATCAACACAATGTATTTTATTAGTATTTTATATGACAGATGAATAAAAAGTATCACAAAATTATGAAGTGAAAGAAAAAGGATGCATCTTTTAAAAAATCATAATAATAATCTGAAAAGTGTAGCATGCATTTCTTCACCTCCCTTAAGTCAAGTCAAGTAAAGTCAAGTTTATTTGTATGGCACATTTCAGCAGCAAGGCAGACCCTGATAGCTCTAAATAAAGTTAGTGTAACTAATATATTGCACAACTTGGTGTTACATACTGCTTTTTATGATTTTTATTACTAAAATAAACATTTGAAAACATTTTCAATGTTCCTCCATTTCTCAATGAAGGGTGACTGTTGTCATTCCATAAAAAATCATTTGAAATACCTCAAAGGCTGTGGTTGTGTTGTGACAAGATGTGAAAAAGTTTATGAGGTATGGCTATTATTGCAAAGTAAAGAGGAAACAATGACAATAAACTGATAAATATTAATTTAGTATAGTGTCTGATATTATAATAGTCTTTCTCAATTGTAAAAAGCCTTTTAATTTGGGCAGGGACAGAGACACCTATTAGCATAAATGGAACTGACAGAACATGGAAGGTGCTGTGTAGCACTACCACACCACTTGTATGTGTTGCTGTTTCATCAGGTGAATAAAGACAAAGTTGTTGAAGTCACGGTGATCCGCCAAGCCTTTGATTTATTTTTAAAGCTAGCTAATCATGATTGAATCACTGCTGGTCAATTGATTGGCTGCACTGACATCTGTGGGAGTTGTAGTGTGCAGCTGCTGTGACTGTTGCCATGATTATCAGTGAACTGGTGAAGATGATTGAGAAGAAATATTTTTAGGAGGAAAATACAACAGGACTGTTAATATATCAAGCATCTAACAGGGTTTATTAACTAAATCCTCTACAAAGACATGTTAGGAATTGTGATATAAACCCAGCACCCTGCAGTGCTGTGTTCTTGGAGTCCATGAGTTTCCCCTCTTTTCTCCACTTCTGCCGTTGATCCGTTCCTGCCTTCATTCCTCATGGGTTCACCTCAGCACTCCATCCCCCTCCTTATAACGGTGCCTGATTCATTTTCCCAGTAACAGCCTCAGTTCCCTGTGATTTATATGTTTATGGTCATTACAGACGTTGAGTAATACATTTCCGTTTTTTCTCCTCTTCTCCATCTTACCCCATCTCTCTTTTGGCAGAGCCTCAGGGTACTGCAAGGAATATCAATTACTCTGCTTGTGTTTAATCACAGTCTTTTACTTTCCTTTGCACCACTTTCACACAAGGAAAAAGAAGTTTTGTTTTAAGAAATCAGATGGTTTGTTGTTGCTTTCTCATTAGCCAAATGAAATAAAATAAACTGTAAATGTCTTCATAATACTTTTTATACTGACAAAGAGAATGTGCTTCATCTGCTGGAATTTGAAGTGTTTTAGCATTTTATCTGGATTTTCTTTTTTGCTTTATTTACAATATTTTCTATTCCAATGCAATTAATAAGTGGGAAGCTGCTAAGGCTTCATTCATAATGTAATATTTCAACCTTTATTTTCAGTTGTAGTTCACGATGCCCATTTGGATGATTGGTTGAACATTTGCAAGGAAATGGGCAACATCTGTACTACACAAACTGATAAACTGGTAAAGTTCAAAAACTAAAAAACAAAAAATCATGAATAAAATAAGTGGAGAACATCTTCATCCAAAAAAGCCTTGGTCCCTCTGCTGCTCTTACTTTTTTATTTCACTTTGGCTCAAAGTTAAAATCAAGGATGCAACCTTATCACATTGCTTTCTCTTAAACTTTACCCAGACAACCCTAGCATGCTCAGGGAGAACATGCAAGCTCAATGCAGAAAGACCCCCACCTGGGATTTGAACCAAGGACCTTCTTGCTATAAGGTAACAGTGCTACCAACTGCACCACCATACAGACCAATCATCAAAAACTGTTACCCCCACAACCCAACTCTGTCTCCCGCTGATTACAGAGAAGTTTAGCTAAGTTTTAGACAGTTGAAGGAACTTGCAGTGCTTGTTGTAAAAAAAAAAAAAAAAAAAAAAAAAAAAAAAAAAAAAAAAAAAAAAAAAAAAAAAAAAAAAGTAACTCAAAGAAAACAAATTATTACATTTTATTTCATTTACACTGTATCTGATCATATTAAGAAAAATTCCAGCTGTAGTCGTGGAGAATCTTAAAATTTCAGGACTTCAATGTTTGTTGTTATTAATAAGTTGTGTTTATGTTTTACAGAAATGCATTTTTGACAGCTCAAGATCAGGTCCTTAACTCAAGAATGTTGTGGCATTTTAGATTCATTTGCATCACACTCTGAGTCATAGATGCAAGTTAGATGTTTCACTACATGTCACATTTAGTCAGAGCAGTACAAGTCTTCAAACTGAAATGATATGTATTACACATAACAACTACAACATTTATTATAGCCATAACCAAGATCATCTAAATTTCAGAAAATAGAAACCAAAATAAAAATTAGCTTGAGATCTGAATCAGTTTGAACATCTTATTCCTTTTTTACCCTCTTCTCACTTTTATTTTTTCAGTCATCACTTCCAGCCTGTCTTTGTGTTCATTTGAGAGATGGAAAGGAAGAGAATGTGGTAGGTACCGAGACATGTTTGCATATTTCTATTTCACTGACAGATGAAAATAAAGTTTTCCACAACATCCAAAAAGTACATCCAGATGCTGTGGATCATGTGACATGGAGGGAGATTTGTATTCGTAAAAGAAAAAAGACGATTGGTCAGCATGAACTATAACTGAAACATAAACTGCCTGAGGACTTTTAGCATATCACAGCCAAACATGATTTTGCAGCTTGTTTGCTTATTGAGATAAGAGTAGCACTTGCAACACAAAGATGACAAAGCCCTGACAAAGACATGCCTGCAGGATACCATGTTAGACAGATTTGAATTTAGATTTGTCACAGAAAAAGACAGTGTTTCCGTATGGAAATATGGATCATAATTTCCAGTCACTATTGACTCACACAAGTGCTCATGTATGCAAATGTTGTGACCACGGCCTTGTTAGCTGTGAAGCTGATTAGCTGACTGATTTGAGTTGACATCGACAATTTGATTTACACAGTTATGAGCAGTCCACATCTAGAGCAAATGTAGCTTAATTTTTTTTAGACTAATTTAAACAATTTAGATGTCATTTAGATGTATTTTCAAGCAAATAAATGTCTGAGAGTAGCAGGGGGTATAATGGCAGCATTTAACATTTAAACAGTGGAGTTTACTGTTCAGCAGAAGAAATGAGAAGCAACTAAAAATACAGAGGTTTGTGCTGTCACAGTGCTAGATTACAATAATTTGAATGATGGACTGTAGATAGATTTGGGCAGAATGGGGCGGCTAGACTGAATGCAAACTTACCCTCCTTATTACAGAACCCCTTGTCAACTCAATCAAAACAGCATTCCAGATAATTTCTGTGAAAGCTTTATGCTTTTCTGATAGACAGCATGATTTAGTTTTCACTTGGTTGGGTTTATGTCTTAGCTAACTGTACCCAGCTTTACTCCCAAATATCCTGCTTTCTCAGCACTGAGTCCTAATGAACCGAGACTCCATGCGCAGAACATCTATGGGTTTTTTTCCCCATGAATTGATATCATCTAGCCAGGTAGGGATCCAGAGCATTTATCAAAGAAGACCGAGGGACCATACATTTAAGGAAAGATTTTGATGACTCCAATTGTTTCCTGATATAAGTTGAATAACAAAGAATACTGCAGTGTTTGGTGCAGTTAATACAAATCTGTGTGAGCCCAAAATAAATAAAATCACTGACAAAGTATAAATATATGACCAGTTTTAGCCTTGTAGATTCATTATTCAGGGGAAGACAAACACTGTATAAGGAGCTTACTAAACAGGCAAATGAAAAACCAGCTGAATTAAAGTTGAAAGAAGTGCTGTCCTTATCAGTCCGATAGCAGAAGATATTTTCCCTCCCTAAGCTGTGTTTTCACTCTGGAACTTCTCTGCCTCTGATGCAAATATCATCTGGTTTGTAAATTGGGCATGGTGCTTTAATACCAAGCTACTTAAATCTGTCACTGAACATCCTCGGGACATTGTTTAATGACTGCCCCTTGTTGGTGTAGGCACCATGTGGGTTTTTTCTGCATCTACTCCTGTTTCTTATTCCTAGATTTGATTCCCCCCCACCCTTTGTACTTCTTCTCACGTAAATCCCCACTTTTTTTTTTTAATCTATATTTCTCAAGAGGTTGAAAGTTAGTGAATATACAAACTGGAAAGTTGGGTTTACTGGAGTTGTAGTCAAATGCTTGGTACCAAGAAAATGCAACAAAAATATCTCTCATCCAGATTAATGATTATATTTGCAAATATTTCCCAGGAACGCTTCAAAATTAGATGGCAGGAGAGGAAAACTGAAAGAGAGGAGAAGATTACTCTAGCGTAACGAAATAGAAGTGACCTTCCATCTCTCAGCGTGGGTCGAATTAACTTTCCCCATCACTCTCACCTCTCTGATGTAAACGCCATAGATGCCACAGCACATCCCGGTTCTCATGTTTATTAATTTATTTGAGCGAGAGATGTGCTAAATCATTGACCCTCTTTTAGTGCCTTGTGCTTCATCTGAGCATGGGAACGAAGAGGGTGTATTGATTTTGCCCTCCTCTAATCAGCCGGCGGGCCCTTATTTGGGCTGTGAAAATGGTAAATCTCATACAGTGAGCTCCTGTCAGGACCTTTGCTGAACCTAATCTTTACTAGTTGATGGCTCTCTAATCTTTTCACCAGCTACACGTCATTTAAAGGCTTAGGAAGTAAATGCAAAGAATCAAGTATCACTTTAATTCAATGAATATTCTCAGGAATGCTTCATGAAAGTTTTGATTACTATTACGCAGTGATGACAACCACCATCTTTACCTGTAGATTTCTAAAATGGAATTCATTTAATTTTTGTTATATACATCCAACAAAAATCTGTTTTTAACATTCGCACAGTTGGTTTCCCTTCTATTTCTTTTACAATAAGGACTCACAAGTGGAGGTGATGACGAATGATGAATGCGAAGCTTATTGAAATGCTCTGTTTATTTGCTTTATTTCCAGCCATGGATCCTATATCCTTGAAACCTGTTTAATAAAAATTTCGGCAAGCATATGAAGCTTTTCCGATCTTCTAATGGACCAAAAATAAGTCTTAATCATCTCCTGCAAACCTTCCCTTTATGAAGAAAACACCTTTTGCCAATCCATACTGAAGGAGGATTCATTTTCTCTGTCAGGCTTTAAACAGGGATATCTATAATATGCTGAAACGATATCTTGAAATAGATTTGGACACGGCTTTTAAGCTCTTGAAACTGAAAGGCTTTCGTCAATGCTTTATGAAACAAACCTAAAAAGCAAGAGATGGCTTCCTCTGCTGTAACTTTGAAAACCTCACATTAAGGCTGAGCTTTTAAAGTTATTCTTCAGGTGAAGACAATAACTTTAAGGCATCATCTGGTTGCTGTGTTATAATATAAAAAATCACCACTGTTAATTTCATAAGACTACTAAAAATAAATGCAAACAGTCTAGCCATTGAAAGGAACCCTTTAAAGCATTTTTTTGGCTACACATGGTCACTGAAATAGGCAAGACATGTATTATATTTTTACCAAATAATACTGCTTAAAGTTTATTCATGTTCAGCTATTTTTATCTGCATTATGAGGTATTTCAGGCCCCGTCCACCTTGCATGTTAAAGTACCAGATAATCCTGGTCTTTACTTACTTATTGGAGCAGTAACCCAGCACCCTTAGGTTTTAGAAACCAAAAAAATCTATTTGTTAGGTTTTTGTTTTTTTGTTTTTTTAGTGAATGTGTTTTGAAAATGTCATATCTCATCGGCTCTGCTGTAATGTAACCATCAATCCTGAGCTCATGTTATACACCTTCTTTTATTTTGTTGTGTTTCAGTAAGTGTGTCATATAAAGGCCTTGCATGATTACTATGATGTTTTGTTTTGTTTTTGTTTGTTTGTTTTTTTATACATAAAGACATATCTATAAATTATGCAACACTGAATCTTTAGGGGGGAAAATGCACATTGTTTTTAGGCCTTGTCACATGGACAAGTTAATTAGTTAGTGGTTTACCAGAAATCTAGTAATCTGCAAGCGTTAAATACACTGTTGTGTGCAGGGATCCAAAACGTACTCTAACCCAGAGGCCCACAATCTCCTAAATACATTCCTGGTAGGTCATCTGCAGATTTCCAGATGTTCAGGGGTTCTGTTTTCTTTTTCTGTGAGTTCATACAGTTTGTTCAATGAATAATGAACACATCAGCAAAGAAAATACATTATTTTACCACATAAGAAATTCAGAAACTCAGTAGAGTTGCAAAGATGAAATGAAAAATGTTTTATGTAGTGGTTCTGTAAAGAAGACCAAAACAAAACTAGCAGAGAAGAAAGGACTAATAGAAGTGACTTCACAAAAGGAGCTGATAAGCCCAGATTTTTGAACTTCTGTCTTTTATTTATTTATTTATTTATTTATTTTAATTTAAATTATAAGCATAGCACTTGAAATGTGACATTGCCCTTTGAATATTAAAACCCCCTACGACTAAGGTTTGTTTTTGGAAACAGTATGACTTTGGTAAAGGGGTGCTCATAATAATAGTGTTACTAATTTGACTACGGTACTAAGGCACTATTCTATTACCACTGTCGTGATTGATATGAAAAAGAAGGCTTCTTCCTCTATTTTTTTCTCTCTACTTTTACATAATTGGTCTCTTGCCTTGGATTTTACCTTATTTCTGGTGCTTTTACTCTGAATGTGAATGCAAAGTGTTGCTTCGTTGTCATTATGCCAGCACTTTTATTTTGTATAACTTTGTTTTCAGTCTAGTATTGTCTGTCTTGTGGTGACATTTTAAGAAGCAAACCGTCACAGGGATGACTTCATCAAGGAAGGTGTTTTATTGACTGAAATGTACCATAAAAAAACTTCTTTCTCCACTAACAGATGGAAATTTGTTTACCTTTTACAATAATTAGGGGATGGATGGATGGATGGATGGCACAAACTATCCACATTCCTGACAGATTTTTACTTTTAGTCAAAAATTCAATATAATCAGGTTAGCAAATGAACACAATTCAATCTTGTTTCAAGCAGTGATAAGCAGGTCCTTGTGAGAGCTGGCTCTCCTAGATACTACAAATAAATCAAGGTACTCTAAATAATCTGGTTATAAACTCCCCCTTGGAGCATTTGTCATCTTATCTGGCATGACAAATAGATTCAAGCTCAGGCATCCAGCTCCCAACCTCTGCCTCTCCCACTGTTTCAGTTCTGTCAATGTTTTTCTTTTATTTTACCATCTCTTAATCAGGTTCACCCTTTCTCCGATGAATGCTAAAGTGAGATAAACAAGGTACTTCCACTCATAAGCTTATGTGTGGTTTCCTGTAAGGAGACAGCAGATGGATGTGGCCTCAGCTGGTAGTTTATTATCCACTGAAAAATGGCAATGGGACAAGAGAAAATGTTTGTTTGAAAGGATTTCCAGCTTTTTTTTTCTTTTTTTTTAGCTGTGATTAAGCAGTTTTCACACGTGAGGTCAAATGTTTTTTTGTTGTTTTTTTTAAATGAGTGAAAATGTTTCACTTAAACATAGAGTAATGGGAAAACATTGACTGCCTTCATAATGTGTGCATGCTTACATCTAACGGTGTGCTGATTGTGTTTGTATCTAATTCTGATGTGTTCCTCATTATCTGTTTGATTTTTGTTTTTGTTTTGCTTTTTCCCCTCCAGCCTTGATTAAAGCAAATATGTGTGTTCCAGCTCAGCAGTGCTGGTGTCAGGTGATGGCTGACTACTCCAGCAGCTAAGGTTAATGACATTTTGTTATCATGACTGTTGTAAGTGGCAATATGACAAAGAGCTCCATTTCTTCACCTTCTTTGTTTACTTTGGGTGATGAATAATAGACAATGAAAGTGGAAGTGAATAAAGACAAATGAGAACATAGAGACACTCACACATAAGACACCTGTGAGCAAGGCAGTTGATGACTGAGTTGAGGTTTTGGTTTTGTATATGCTGTTGTTAAGTAGATAGTTATTCAAATTCAGTTAAAATTTAAAATACTTTATTAATCCATGGGGAAAGTAAATGTTTCCTCAGAGTTGTTGATGCTAATGGCTTTGGACAGGAAGGAGTGGTCAATATTGCAGCAGAGCTGAAGAAGCCTTTGACCAAAGACACTCTGTAATGTTCATTTTATGAAAACTCGTTCTTTGCACAATAATCTCCTGAAGTTCCACAGCAGATGCTCAGTGGTATAATAATAATAATTCCTATCCCCCACCAGCCCACACCTGCACCACCAGTGAGATATGCCCACCCTTCCCTTTTATGATTCAAGACATATTTCTGTTTCATGAGTTTATACTAAAATGGTACATTTAAAACACTTCTCGACCTACCTCAGACTTAAGCACACACACTGCGCAATATGCGGGCAAGGTCAGCAACAAAAACTGAACAGAAAATGAGTGAAAACGCAGTCAAAATCCAAAGAAAAACCTTCAGAAAACCTGAAGAAGAATTTACAGCCCTTAAAAAGAGTACAATAAATTTTTGCCCCTTTGAAAACAAAGAATAAACAAATTAAGCTGTTTAAAACAGCCGAAGATGTCTATAAAGTTTACAGAAAATTTGTGATGTGCTTCAGGTCAACACAATGTTCCTTTGAATAAAAGGGAGGAATTTAGCAAAAGTTATTCCCCAGAAACACACAAGCTCTCATAGTCTTTAATCAAAAGTCAACAAATTCACTGCAGAGAAGAAGCTTCCTGAAATTTCCAGATGGGCTACATGACAGAACAAACATGCCTATGAAATGTGCTCAGTATTACAAATACAGAAAGCTTGAACTGAAGCTATTACAAATTCATCTTTTTGATACCCAGTCCTTCCACCAACTACATACTGGAACAGTTAAGGAGGGTTACTTTTATTCAGTTTTTTTGCACCACAAGTCTGGAACAAACCGGCAAAAGAGTTGAAACACTTCCTTTAAATCAAGGCAAAAACCAACCTGTTTAAAGTTGCCTTTTATTAAAAACAACTGGAACATTGATCAATGTATTTGATGTATAATGTTTGTTGCTTGTTTTATAATTGGTTATTGTGTTATGTTTTTATCATGAAAAGCACTTTGAACTGCCTCATTGCTGATATGTCCTATACAAATAAACTTGACCTAACAAAAAAGCCTTTTAACATCTTACAATGATTAAATGAATGGCAGACAACTATGTGACCAGTCTGAGACAATAAAACTGATTAGATTCTAAAAGGAGAATGCTGAAGGCTGATAAAAATCGTCAGAAGTAGTAGCAAGTTTCTTTGCTATATTTACTGTAGTACCTTTTTGAAAAATAAAGAGTACTTCTGAGAGTGATTTTACTGCACCATCCATCTTACTTCTGCTTGTGTAATGTTATGAAGTAGTGCTATTCTTTCTTGAATATATTTTTTGGCTTCTCTGTTTTTGATGGACGTCTGACCAACATGTTTCTTTTGACTGGAACTAAGATATTTTTTTTTTTTGGAGTGGCCCAGTCAGAGTCCTGACTTAAATCCAGTAGGGAATATGTGGAGGGAGCTAAAGATTAGGGTGATGGCATGGAGGACTATTGACTTGGAGAGCTCTACATGGACAGGCACCAGACTACATCAGAGGGCTGCTGCACCCATATGTCCTTGGCATGTTCCAGAGGTCTTGTGGTCAGGGTCTCCTGATGGTTCTGTCCATTGGCCTCCAGACTCTAGAGCTCTCTACCCTTGGACTTGAGACTCTGTGGTCTGTTTTAAAAGCCAGTTGAAAACATATCTTTTTAGTCCGGCTTTTTCTAAATGTCTCTTGTGTTTTTGTTGGCTCTAGTGAAGCACTTTTGATTTTATATATTGAAAGCTGCTATACAAATAAAGTTTTACTTACATTTTATGATCTCTTGCTGCAGAACACAGTTAGCAGCAGGTATAAATAAAGTAACATGAGTCTAAACTTTTATAGTGAAAGGGCAGAATGAAATACACTTGCTGTGATTTCAGTTTTTGTTTTCTTGTTTTTTTCTCTTTCTATACTTGATTGTCTAATCATCTAGGGACGAAAGTTCAGTACTTTATATACAGTCTATGAGTGTCCCTAAGTGGCCAAATAATTATTAGATGTGTTAATCATACAAAAGGTTGAACTGCTTTCTGTTGGAGTCACTGCAAGCATAGGTAAGCCATAGGATATGACTGGGTAATGTTATTGGATTATTGGAATATTTGTTTTGTGATTTTTGTGTTCAAAATGCTTAACTGGAGATTAAATTACATATTCTAGAGCACATGTGTCAAACTAAAGGCCCACAGGCCAAATCCGGCCCGCCAAAAGTCTTTATGTGGCTCTCTGGACTATAGAACCTTCAAGATAACAAGTGTGCTTAAAAATTATTTTATCATTCAAGTCAGCAGTTTTATCTGTATAGTACAAAATTAGATCAAGGTGAAAAGATGTTAAATATTATTTAATTTCCAGAGGTTCTCATCCGATGTAGAGAAACTTATTTCTTCATATTTTAACAGTTTGTTAATAGGTAGTTTTATAAATACTTCCTGCCACAACTGGGCCTTTGAAGACATTCTTGACACCCCCAATCTAGAGTGTCAATTGGATCTGGTAATTATGGAGTGTTATGGCAAGACAGATATGCAATAGTAGAATCAGTATCCGTGTGATAGTTGTTCTACAGCTATGATGAAAATTACTCTGAGAACAGTCACTATTCTACACTAGACAATGAATGCCGCAGTCGTCGCATCATTCGGTGAGGTAAATGCATACACAGTACATGACCTGACAGACAGAGACACGTTATGTCTGAACTGGGGACAGCCTCATCAAGTCTTCTAATATGAATTTAAATTCAAGATGATGGTGAAAACCCCCCAAAAGGATGTGCCCTGCTGACTATTAAAATGGATTGGAGCAGATTGATTAAGTGTCAGCATCTGGAGAGAGATTGCTGAGTATGTATTGGTATTTATGAACTGATGCTGATGGAGGTTTTAAATGCAAGCTCAGAATCATAGATACTAGTTTTAGGATTGCTCCTGCGATTTTGAGATTCAACTGATGAAATGGCTTTATGAAAATTACATATTTTACTAGACCTGTTCAATAACTGAGTCCCTCTTGACACTTATACCATTCAGTGACTCAGTAATTCAGTTTATTGATAAAGTAGAGAAATTATATGAGCTAAACTCTGGAGGAATCAAATACAGTTCAACTAAAGGTGGGTTCTGATAAGTGGAAAAGAAAGTCAGGGGATGGATGGGGGCCTCACTGAGGGGGTAATGGGTTAGTTCAAGTGATAAACACATTCAAAAGGCTGCTGACTGCTGTGTAATGCAGCAGGACAGAACCAATCAGAGAGATTTTATTCTTGCCTCTGATCCAGCTCTGTTTACATTTGACACGTCAGTCATACCTGACAGGAAGAGGAGGTCCTCCTGCTCTTGACTCCGTTCAGAGCAGGCCTTTGGCTTTATGGATTTTATTGATCTGAAAACCAGGCGTATCATGTCTCCACTGATTCCTGCTGTCTATCCCTGCTGGAACACCATCCCTAACATCCATGCAGCACTAATTGCGCTGACCTTAAAAACATTGATGTATTTGTATGTTATTCAGTCTGTTTACTTTATTTAAACACAAGATGCACTTGTCAGGCTGTGAACCGCTTGTTCTCATCAAATACCTTCAACCACATAGTGTGAATTTCATGAGTGTCATAAATATCAGCACCACTTAAGATTCAGCATCCATCACCTCCTGCAGCTCGCCTGCATATGAGCAAATATTTGAAGTCGTCTTTGACTTTGATTTGCATCACAATGAAAACTCTCTAAAACATTTCCTGCTGGCCAGAAAAAGGTCTTCCATTCACCAGTTGAATTCACTAGTTCCCAGTGAGAAACCTTGACCGATAGCTATGAGAGTTTTTTTTGCAGATCTCAGTCTGTCTTAGTTATAGCATTATTGTTCATTATGGAAGGGGCTGCTTGCCTTGCAGCAAGAAGGTCCTGGGTTTGAATCCTGGCCCAACATCTTTCTGCGTGGCGTTTGCATGTTCTCCCTGTGCATGTGTGGGTTCTCTTCGGGTACTCTGGCTTCCTCCCACAGTCCAAAACCATAACTGTTCAGTTAATTGGTTTCTCTAGATTTCCATTAGGTGTGAGTATATGAGTACATGGTTATTTGTCCTGTATGTGTTTGTGTTGCCCAGTGATGGACTGGCGACTTGTCCAGGGTGTACTCTGCCTCTCACCCAATGACTGCTGGAGATAGGCACCAGCACCCCTCGCAGTCATGCAAGGATAAACAAGTTCAGATAATGGATGGATGTTCATTATGGAATCGTTTTCCCCTAAAACTAACAGTTGTATCAGCCCTCACACAGGGAACCAAAACTGTTGTACCAACGTTTTTGCACAGGGGCATCAAAATGTTGTACTTCAGTAGGTTTAACCTTGGTTATAAATGATTATTGTAATTGTTTATGCCAATTATTAATAAACTATTAATTTAGATAAAGAATTACCCTATCGGGGCACCATCTCATAATAGAGAAAAATTATATATATATATATATATATATATATATATATATATATATATATATATATATATATATATATATATATATATATATAAAATTCCCTTCTCACCCTCCACGGGTGGTCTTTCTCAACCTCTGAGCTCGGGTCCTCTACCAGAGGCCTGGGAGCTTGAGGGTTCTGCGTAGTATCTTGGCTGTGCCGAGAACTGCGCATTTCTGGACTGAGATGTCTGATGTTGTTCCTGGGATCTGTTTTAGCCACTGCTCCAGTTTGGGGGTGACTGCCCCGAGGGCCCCGATGACCACAGGCACCACTGTGGTCTTCACCTTCCAGGCCTTCTCCAGTTCCTCTCTGAGGCCCTGGTATTTCTCCAGTTTCTCGTGTTCCTTTTTCCTGATGTTGCAATCGCTTGGTATTGCTACATCCACCACAACAGCTTTCTTCTGTTGTTTATCCACCACCACGATGTCCGGTTGGTTCACCATTACCATTTTGTCTGTCTGGATCTGGAAGTCCCACAGGATCTTAGCTCAGTCATTCTCCACCACCTTTGGGGGTGTGCCCCACTTTGATCTCGGGGCTTCCAGTCCATATCCTGCACAGATGTTTCTGTACACTATGCCCGCCACTTGGTTATGACGTTCCATGTACGCTTTTCCTGCCAGCATCTTGCACCCTGCTGTTATGTGTTGGACTGTCTCAGGGGCCTCCTTGCACAATCTACACCTTGGATATTGTCTGGTGTGGTAGATCTGAGCCTCTATCGCTCTGGTGTTTAGGGCCTGTTCCTGTGCAGCCAGGATGAGTGCCTCTGTGCTGTCCTTGAGTCCAGCTTTTTCCAGCCATTGGTAGGATTTCCTGATATCAGCCACTTCAGATGGTTCCTTCAGATGATTTCCATGATGGTTCCTCCAGCACCTCATCCTCTGGTCCCCATTGTTTGAGACATTCGCTGAGCACATCGTCGGTTGAGGCTTTGACCTTGATATATTTATAGATCTTGGATGTTTCATCCTGGACAGTGGCTCTCACACTCGCTAGTCCTCTGCCTCCGTCCTTACGGCTCGCGTATAGTCTCAGGATGCTGGATTTAGGGTGGAACCCTCCATGCATGGTTAGTAGTTTCCGAGTTTTAACATCCATGGTCTTTATCTCTTCCTTTGGTCAGCTTATTATTCCTGCAGGGTATCTGATTACTGGCAAGGCATAGCTGTTTATCGCACGGATCTTGTTCTTGCCATTGAGCTGGCTTCTCAGGACTTGCCTTACTCGTTGGAGGTATTTGGCTGTGGCTCCTTTCCTTGTGACCTCATCGAGGCTGCCATTTGCTTGTGGTATTCCCAGATACTTGTAACTGTCCTCAATGTCTGCTATTGTTCCCTCTGGGAGTGAGACCCCTTCTGTGTGGATGACCTTCCCTCTCTGTGTAACTATCTGACCACACTTCTCTAGTCCGAATGACATCCCAATGTCAGTGCTGTAGATCCTGGTGGTGTGGATCAGTGAGTCGATGTCTCGTTTGCTCTTAGCGTACAGCTTGATGTCATCCATGTAGAGGAGGTGACTGATGGTGGCTCCGTTCTTGAGTCGGTATCCGTAGCCAGTCTTGTTGATGACTTGGCTGAGGGGGTTCAGACCTATGCAGAACAGCAGTGGGGACAGAGCGTCTCCTTGGTATATGCCACATTTGATGGACACTTGTGCAATTGGCTTGTAGTTGGCTTCAAGGGTGGTTTTCCACATCCCCATTGAGGCTGCAATGAAGGCTCTTAGAGTCCTGTTGATGTTGTACATCTCTAAGCATTCAATGATCCAAGTGTGTGGCATTGAGTCATAGGCTTTCTTGTAATCAATCCAAGCCGTGCACAGGTTGGTGTGTCGGGTTTTGCAGTCTCGGGCGACTGTTTGGTCTACCAGGAGTTGGTGTTTGGCTCCTCTGGTATTTATGCCGATGCCCTTCTGTGCTGTACTCATGTATTTATCCATGTGCCCACCTATCTTAGCTGCTATGATGCCTGACATGAGCTTCCATGTTGTAGAGAGACAGGTTATTGGCCGATAGTTGGATGGGACCGAACCCTTTGAGGGATCCTTCTGGATCAGGATTGTGCGCCCTTCAGTTAACCATTCAGGGTGAGTCCCACTTTATAGCAGCTGGTTCATTTGAGCTGCCAGTCGCTCATGGAGGGCAGTGAGTTTCTTTAGCCAGTAGGCATGGATCATGTCAGGACCTGGTGCTGTCCAGTTTTTCATACCTGAGACTCTTTCTTGGACATCTGCCACTGTGATAGTTACTGGGGCTTGCTCAGGGAGGTTGCTGTGGTCATCTCGTAGAGAGATTAGCCACTGTGCATTGCTGTTGTGGGTCGCCTCCCTTTCCCATATGCCTTTCCAGTACTGTTGGGTCTCCAGCCTTGGTGGGTCTGCTCTGTTGTTATTACCCTGCCATTGAGAGTACACTTTAGCTGGTTGGGTGGAGAAGAGCCGGTTAATCCTCCTGGCTTCATTTTCTCTCGTGTACCTCTTTAGGCGACTGGCCAAGGCTTGGAGCCTTTGTTTGGCAGTTTCGAGCGCTTCAGGTATGGGCATCTGGCTGTACCGCTTGGGTACCGGTCTTGTGATTGCACCTCTTTGGAGCTCTGACAATTTGCTCACTTCCCTCCTTGTTACCTTGATTTTAGCCTCTAACCGTCTTTTCCATGGTGGGTATTGAATCTCATGGTTGCTCCTATAGCCGAGCATCTCAAGGATCACTGATGCTGAGTTGTACACCAGCTCATTGGTTTCCGTTATGGTGTTGGTAGGGATCGTTCTCAATGCTGCATTCACATCTTCAATGAGACTTTCTGATGGTACTTCACTCAGCCGTTGTAATTGGCATCGGGATTGCCTGGTGTTCATTCGGGCCACGATCCTACCTCTCAGGTCAGTTGCTGCCTCGTTCAGCTGTGATGGTTCGTTCATTATTGGGGCTGCATACCCAATCTCTGGGTGGGGAGTTGAAGCTAACTCCCCTCTGACCTGGCGTCCTGGCTCCCCCTTGCCGTAGCATTTGTGTTGTACCTCGTCTATCTCAAGTTGTGACAGCATTTGCCGTTTGCGGATGTTGGAACACTGAGCTACTAGTTGTTTGGCAGTTAGTGTTGAATGGGGATGTCGACGTAACCATTCCTCCCGCATTCTTTGCATGTAACCCCTCTGACTAGGGTTACTTGAGTAGTAGCATTCCAACAGATCCAAGTTTTCACCTCTCGCCCAATTCCGTCTTGTTCCAGTAACCCATTTTTCGTGAAGGTGCCCTGGTTCCCCAGCACCTGACGCAGACCTTGTTTGGCCGGGCGACGTCTGAGCCGGCATGGCGTGTATTCCTTTGTCACTCATCATGAGGTAGGCAGTAGCGCGAAGGATCTTGCCTAAGGACCCACACTGGATATCTGAACAAAGCGACCCGGCCTGGATTCAAACCCCGGTCTCCCGGGTGAAGGTCGGGTGACTTACCCATTGAGCTACCCAGCCGCTTATATATATATATATATATATATATATATATATATATATATATATATATATATATATATATATATATATATATCATAGCCTGAGTTCAGACTATAACTAATATATATACATACATACATACATACATACACACTGCTAACAAAATTAAAGGGAAAACTAAAATAACACATCCTAGAACTCAATTAATTAAATATTTTCATTTAAAAACTTCATTATTAACACAGTAGAATTGATTGAGAAGAAAATAACACAAAAATTATCAATGTAAATCAAAATTATAACACCATAGAGATCTGGATTCATACTCAATATGAAAGTGGAAAATAACATGACAGGCTGATTCAGCGTCAGTGAATATTCCTCAAGACAAGTCTAAATGAGGCTCAGTAGTGTGTGTGGCCTCCACGTGCCTGTATGACCTCCTGACAATGCCAAGGCATGCTCCTGATGAGATGGCGGATGTTCTCCTGTTCTCTTCCCAGACCTGGATCAGTTAGCTCCTGAACAGTCTGTGGTAAAATGTGGCGTTGGTGGATTGACTGAAACTCAATGTCCCAGATGCGCTCAATTGGATTCAGGTCTGGAGAATGGGCAGACCAGTCTATAACATCAATTCCCTCATCATGCTGGAACTGCTGACACACTTCAGTCACATGAGGCCTAGCATTGTTATGCATAACAAGGAACCCAGCGCCCACTACAGCAGCATGGGTCTGAGGATCTCATCCCGGTACCTTATGGCAGTCAGGGCACCTCTGGCTAGCACATAGAGGGCTGTGCTGCCATCCAAAGAAATGCCTCCCTACACCATGACTGACCCACCACCAAACCGGTCAGGCTGGAGGATGTTGGAGGCAGTATAACGTTCTCCATGGTGTCTCCAGACTCTGTCACATCCGCTCAGTGTGAACCTGCTTTCATCTGTGAAGAGCACAGGGTGCCAAAGACGAATCTGCCAATTTTGGTGTTCCCTAGCAAATAGCAATCATCCTGCATGGTGTTGGGTTGTAACCACAGGCCCTATATGTGGATGTTGGGCCCTCATACCGCACTCATGGAGTCTGTTTCTGACAGTTTGAATAGAAACATGCACATTAGTGGCCTACTGGAGGTCATATTGTAGTGCCCTGGCAGTGGACCTCCTGTTCCTCCTTCCACAAAAGACGAGGTTGCAGTCCTGCTGCTGGGTTGTAGCCCTCCTAAGGTCCCCTCCATGTCTCCTGGTGTACTGGCCTTTCTCCTGGTACCTATTCCATGTTCTAGACACTGTGCTGAGAAACACAGCAAATCTTCTTGCCACCGCTCGCATTCATGTTCCGTCTTGGATTAGCTTCACTACTTGAGCAACTTCAGTGGACTGTAAAAAATGCCTCATGACGCCTCTATGCGTGACAGCACTGACAAAATGAAAAAGTGACTAAAAGTTCAACCAGAAAGGACGAGAACACGGAAACGATCTGTGGTCACCACCTACAGAATCATTCTTTTATAGGGGTTGTCTTGCTAATTGCCTCTCATTTCCACCTGTTGCACAGCAGCAGGTGAAATTGATTCAGAAAAAGTGTTACTACCTAACTGGTGACATTGATTCCACAAAGGTGTGACTGATTTGGAGTTACAATGTTTTGTTAAGGTGTTCCCTTTATTTTTTTGTTTGGATTTTCTTTAATGAATGAAGTAGTATAAGCAGCCAAAGCCAGTGCCTAGGTCAATAGATTGTACACCAATATAACTTCATGAAAACGGTCAGTGTTTATGTTTAGAAATTTTTAAATAACACTGTGCTCATATCTGAAAATAGAACATATTTAAATCATATTGGGGTTGTCATGATATTTTGGCAATCAAGTGTACCACTTGTACCTGAATGCACCATGCACAACTGTTGGGAAAATCCCCCCTCATCAAGGATTCCTCCTACTTGCACTTTATATGATGCATGGAATTTGGGCTGATTGGATGCTGTAGGCAGACTGGTTGATTTTTCTTCAGTATCTGTGATGTTTGCATTCGGCTTGAAGATGTTTCAGGTAAGTAAGTTCTTATTTTTGAAAATCGGCAACAGAAAGTTTTGGTTCAGTTCATCTTTCTTTCTCCCAAATATCAAAGTTGAGTGATAGCTGGAAGTCCTCTCTGTTTTGCTACACACATTGCTTTGTGCATGTAGTTCCACCCAAAAACATTCTGCATGTGTTAAGGTATTAAACAGCACTGTATTTGTTCAGTACAGGTGTGTATTGAACTGACTGGCCAGTACAGATACCGTTACACCCTTAGTAGTTTGGTAACACTGTGAGCACCGCACTGTCTGAGGAGAGCAGAAAGAAGATTATAGATATGCATGTTAAAGGTAAAGCCTACAAGGCCATCGCCTTCATCGCCATCCCAGGAGCTTCATGCTCCTATGGCAACAGCTGCCAATATTATTTTAAAAAATAGGTTCCGTTGATTGTGACCACCCGCGATCCTGCACACACAACCGGGGATGGATGGATGGATGGATGAATGGATGGATGGATGGATGGATGGATGGATGGATGGGTGGGTTATTATAACCAACTTTCCAGGATGTGAACTCAAGAGTAAGTGCAATCCCAGTTTGATTAGATGGATTGTTTGTATGGGAGTAAAAGAGCCAAGTAACCCATCCAGATGTTACTAACTGATATCTGAGGTGAAGGTGCTTTATTTTCTAATCACACCATTGTATTTTGAACAATACTGGACTCTACTGGAAGATTTGGGAGGGTGACACTATTGATAGGGGGAAAAAAGCCACATTGGAGTTCACCAAAATGCATGTGGACAAGCCCCAAGGTTTCTGGGAGAATATTCTTCGCAAACAGGAGCTTTTTGCTGCATCTGGTACAGGGAATATTGTGTGTGTGTAGTGGAAAAATTAAATCTCAAGACTATCGAGGCTTCCTGGAGTGAAACATACATCCTACTGTCAGAAAGCTGTGCCTCATTTGCAGGTCATGGATCCTCCAACTTGATGACCTGGCTGAAAGTACGTGTGAATGCTTGAAAGTAACAAACTGATCATTCTTTATGATTAATGAACCTAAAGATGTGAAACTTTAAGTGTGGAGATGACACACTTCAAACCTGAGACGGCTTGAGCTGTTTCCTCAGGAAGACTTGACCAAACTCTACCTGTTGGCAAATATAGATGTCTCATTGTGAAGAACATAGATTGCTACAAACAGTGCTGGTACTAATTTTCTAATTTATTTTTGTCCATGCTATTATCATTTGTTCCATCAGATTCGATATTCAACCGAATCAGTAGTCAAAAGCAAAGTCTGATTCTTATAAAAACTGTGAGACCAATAAAAAACTTGTTTTTATAGTGGAAGGGTACCAAGAAATGTGTTTGAGTCTGTTTTTGCTGTCTACTCCTGGGACACCCTCCTGAGACTTGTCAAAGCACAACTCTGCTTTTATTGTTCCCTGTCATAAGGTCAATTCAATCTTGTTATGTCATCCATATTGTGCTCCAGGTCATGAAGTTGAATATCACCTCTGCAGTGTTTAAAATGAGAAATATGTTGTTAGGCAACAACATCTCAACTAAATAATCAGGTCATTGTTCGCTTCACGTTGTTTCCTCTCAGCAGGAGATGTTTTCTGAGAACGACGCTCAGATAGCAGCAGGTTCTCTTCCAAGGTGAACATGAAATACTGTTTAAGTTTAATTTCTGTTGGCCTCTTCCTCAACCTGCCTTCCCATATTTAGGAAATGGGATGGCTCAGATCCCTCGCTCGTTGTTTTTCCAGCATACATCCACAGAAAATCCCAAATTGATCCAAGAATATGAATGCTGGACTATTGATTGAACACTGCCTCCAAGCAGGTAAATATCCCTCCCTGGTCTATGAGCTCCGTTTTTGGAGACATCTTTATTTTTCCTTTTTCCTCATTTCTGTCTCAAACTCATCAGATTTATGAGGATAAAACAGAATTCATATGAAAGCACTACGCATCCATCGAGTCTGTTTACATGTTTCTGTGCATGGATACTCGCATTTTTTTTCCTCTGGGTTTTGTGTGTGTATGTGCATGTGTGACTGCATGTATGTTCTGAGTAATGGGCTTTGTGCATCCTCTCTTGCTGACGGCCTGGATGTATCCATGGCAACGCCAGGTCGATCCAGGCTGTAATCGGAGCTGGTGAGAGGGACTTGAAAGGGAGCGTTAAACCTCTCCTCTCATCTGCCCCACGCTCCTCTCTGACCATGGCGAAATGCACGCAGCCTCGTTGAAATCTTGGCCTCAGGGGTACAAGCTGTGGCTGTGACCGGTGGCTTTTGCAGTCTAACACAGCACTGCCACCTTTTGACCCAATGTGAAAGTGTTTGAAAGGGTTTATTTGTTATTCTTGTTTAAGAAAGCTAAAACCAATCAAGACAAGTTGTTTTCTTTTTCTGTTCGTAGCAAGTATTTTAGATTATAAGGGTGTTTAATGAGGAGAATAATAATTTTGATTTTAAGTAGTGATAGTTACATCTGCCTTTAGACTATGGTTCTCACTTTTAGGAAGTTTTATAACAACATTTAGTTTTGCAGCTATTATCTCTATTTACATTAATTACTGGGACATGCATCTTTTGTTTAAAAGGTCTGGATAATTTTGTTTTGCTTTGAAACCCCACAGCTCTGATTGCTAGGTCCCAATTAATCAAAGGCTGGTTTATTGATGTTAGCAATTATAACTTCTTTTTCTATAGTCCATGGGTTTTACAGTTTAATAAGGTTTAATTTTAGTTCATTTGAGATTAACTGTTTTATTTCTGTCAAAACTTTCAAATGTAAAATCATAGGAAATGTTTTCCACCTGGAGGGAAGGCTTCAGGATTAGATGGCTCACTGTTGCCCCCTTGTGGATACCAAGCTGCAAGTGACAGAAGAGTAAGAATGAAAGTTAAGAAAGACAGGAAAGGGACAAAAGAGAAAATGCTGATTAAAAACATACATTTTTTTTTCTCATGGATGCCAAAATAAACAGGTTTGTAATAGCCCTGTGTGCATCAATCGATCTTTGCTGACACTGAAAGTAAGATATCGTTGGAAAGAGGAAACAGATGGACTCAGAGGATCACTGATCTGCAGATTTTTCTCCAAAGCAGTTTCACAACTCTGTGCCTTGTGAAAAATCCAGGATGTGGAAGCATGTGTTAATATTCATGAAGCTGAAAGCCCCGGGCTGCAGCTGAGGGAGCCCTGTGACCTTCTTGTTAGGTCAGGATGGATGCTGAAGGCTATCTACTGATCACTAATACATAAGCAGCCCACCAGGCTGGTGAGTGAGCTCCTTGACATGATATGATTAAGACCAATCTTGGACTGTTGTATTTGCTCTGTGATGAACAGCCTTCACAGCTGCAGCTAAACACATATTGACTAAAGCTGCAGCCATTCACACCATCTCACATGATATCATCACCCTCCTCTAGACAGACCGTGGTTTAAAAGATTAACAAAATACATTGGTCTATGTAATGTGTTTTGTATTGGACTTACAGGTTTAATATGGCTGATTCTTTGAGGTATCATATGGCCTCATTAGGTTTTTATTGTAAAGGTTGCAACTTTCCCTTTATATGCGTCTAGCATTTCATCTTCTACCACCATCATGTTTCTGAAAATAATTCGTACCTTGTCTAATGGCCCTGGATCAATACAGATGGATCAGTCTCATAAGTTTCCTTTTCATAACCCCGTCAGAACCAGCACCTCTGGGAATCTGCATTTATCACCACATTCAATCATCAGAGGATCCATTTAAGATGTTTTCTTCTCCACTGCTTGTACATATTTGCTTTCAGTTAATCTGTTTTGCACAGAAGTGCTCGCAGCGATGCTGGGGTTATGTAATTTCAGCTAGATCCGATGGTAAAATGAGCCATTAGATTCGAATAACATCGAGCAAATGAAACTGCTGATTAAATTCTTTGACTTTTTTTGCATGCAGTTTGTTCCCTAATAGCTTTGCTCATGACTGGCCATCATGCTTGAACTTAATGTTCCTATTTCCTGGATTGTCTTAAAGTTTATTACAAGATCAGCCCTTACAGTAAAAACATCTGCGTTAGTTTTTCTTTGTAAGTTCAAATGTGGCAGATTTGTTCAGTAATGCCAGAGTATCACATGGATCTGATTACATAACTGTGCTGGGATAAATGCAGACATTTCAAACATTAAAATCAGCAGAAATTTAGAAGCCTCTTTAGTGCTTCTGCAGCTCTAAAGTCAGGCTCATACTTCTGCGTCAAGCCTTTTTTCCTGGTAAATGGTGAAATTCTGCCCCAGCTCGATGACCTGCAGCTGGGCCTTATGGGAATATTCTGTGTCGTACACAGCACCACTGTCTCCCTTTCTTTCCCGTCTTCCTCCTTCTCCCCCTCCTTTTTCTTCTGTTTTTCTTCATCCCTCTTTGGAAATCGCTCTAAGGAATGAGTCTGCCCCCCTGATCACAAGGACAAACCCCTGTGTACGAATGGTGTTTTGCCTCTTAGCTCCTTTGTAGATGATGTTTGACTTTGAATGGCCACATATTTGATTAACATCTCACTTTGCAAAGCAGTGAACTTTTTTGTCCTATCTGTTTCAAGGAACAGTCAAAGAAGAACCCTCGCATTTTCTTACTTTTTGAGGACTGTTATACACATCTTTAATTGATTCCTTATCGCTGTGCTTATCTGATTTTGTTAACTCCTTCCACCATGCCGGTCCGGATCATGTGCACCATTTCTTTTTCCACTGATGATGAGCCCAGCAGAGGATACGGTAAAGACGGTTTTGACGACTACTACAAGCGTATAAAGCAGGACTACAGCGATAGGGGCTCTCAGGACTACCTGGACAGATCTAGTCAGGTGGATGATTACGCTGAAGACGAGGATGATGCCAGCGACGTTGACGACCTGGCCACTTTCTTCGGCGGCTGCTCGCTCCATGGAGCTAACCACATATTTGTTGAAGAAAAGAAGTTTGGTGTTCGTCAGGGTTTGTGGGCGGTGGTCTTCACCATGGCGCTGTCCGCTTTCCTATACCAGGTGGTTGACAGGGTTATATACTATCGGCAATATGACCACATCACCATGCTAGACGAGCGGTCGGCCAAAAATATGACCTTCCCTGCTGTCACCATATGCAATTACAACTTCGTTCGGAAGTCTCAGATGAGCTACAGTGACCTGATATTCATGGGCCCCTTGCTGGGGTTTGAGGAAGGCATGGCACCGGGATTTCCGCTGGCTCCTGAGCCGGACCGCTTGCTTGGGTCACGCTTCAGCATTGATGAGTTCTACAACCGCACCCGACATCGGATTGATGACATGCTGCTGGAGTGTAGCTTCAGGGGGTTAGAGTGTGGCCCAGAGAACTTCAGAGAGGTAAATTATTGCAAAAACTAGATTTTTGAACACTTTTGTGTGATTTATTTGGGGAAGTACAAAACTCTAAAACTTTAAAGCTTCATTACATGTTTATTATTTATTGAAGTTTTGACTGATGGCTTACATTAAATATGATGATCCTAAACTGGAATTCAGAAAATAAACTAATTGGGTTTAGTTTGTAACTTCAGCTGTGGATAAAAAGAATCTCATCCAGTTAAAACTACCATTTAAACAAGCTGTAGTGTATTCCCTCTTCAGAAACGTATCATTCTAATGCAGATTAAAGTGTTTAATCCTGTGGGGCCAACCACTCACATTTCCAAGCCAATACTGTAAATAAAATGTTTCTCTGAGTCAGCGTGCTTGTACAAATGAAAGCTGATTGTAAATAATAAAAACAGCCGACGAAAGCAGCATAACTTATAGGGGAACTTTTGGCAAGCAGTTATTGAGGAAATCTCTGTGTTGTTCAGGAATCAAGAAGAGACTCAGAGATGCAACTTGCAGCTTCACAAATTATTCGAGTGGCTTTTGTGTGTGTGTGACTGCTGCCCTTTGTGTTGCTTTGACTGTGTCTATCGAACAGCACATGAGTGAAATACTGAACAGCGAGGAGTGTTGATGGTATCCAGCTATTGGTCTGTCGATCTGTCTGCCCTTTTCACATTTTTATGGATGGGTATGTGCAGACTGCTGATGCATCTACAAGAACAACTTGAACTGCAATTGAGTAAGTTCACAGATCTTTACCCCTGCAAAGAACCACATAACATGATACCTTCATCGAACTTAGATTGATTTTTTTTTTTAATAATCTGTGTTTATTTGAACTTTTGTTTAAGCAAAATGGAGGCAAATTAACTTGCTCTTTTAATTTCAGTCTGTGTATTTTGTGGTTCTTGAAAAAGAAACATATTAAACTTTGAACATTCTTAAGTCTTTAGTATTAACAGTGCTAATCTACAAAGTAAAATATTAATATATTTAAAAAATAAGAACAAATCAAAAGGGTTGATATTTGGGGGCCGGGAGTGGACCTTAGTTCCAGGACTGCTACAGTAATATAACTTGACATCTGGTCTTCCACCCCAAATGTGTGTTTGTAGTTTAGAGAAGATTAAAATGCAGGTCAGAAAGACTGATGTGAAATTAAAACCTATTTTTTCCCTATAATTTAAATGATTCTTTTCATTTATCTATCTATTTGAGATTTTATGTCACCACAAAAAGCAACTCTGAGTCAGCAACTTTGTCAGCTTTAAAATTTCAAAGCTTGATTCTTGATGATGAGAGTCACTAAGGGTGAAGATGTAAAAATAAAAGCTGCAAGCCTGAGTTCATTCTCATGAAGATGTTTTACTTCTTTTCAACAGAACTATTTTTATACTAATGTCATTTCTTTGCAGACAAACAGTAAACAAATCATCTGTGTCCCTTTTTGATTGACAAGTTGTCATTTCATGTTAGCACAGAATGACAGCAGATTCAGTCTGATCCAAGAAAAACTTTTTAAAGTTTACAGATCAGGAAGAAGCAGACAAAGTAAAACAGAAAGAAATGGTCAATGTCCTTGAGGTGAAATAGACTCAGCTGTCATCCTACGGCGATGTGCTTTTTAAACAAAACAAAGTACAGTAAATGCAGAGCAGTGGGCCATTTTATTATCATAAGAAGGAGGCACTGACAAGGCTTTGTTCAATGATAGATTTTACTGCAGTGGTTTAGTGCATAACTCCTTCCTGCATTTACTGTGTTTCACCTTGAATTTGATCGCCTTCCTTCAATACCATTTCATCTTATATAGTCTGCAGCATATGTCCTTATGAAACCAGTTTTACTGAAGATAAATCAGTTTAAAGTAAATATATGAAAGCTAAAGAAATAAAGCAATAGATTGTTAATCTCCTTACACATAAATGAAAAAAATCAACTTTAAACCGTCCCTTATGTTCCTCAGAGCCGTGCTCTCTGTATGAAGAAACCCCACTGCAGCTAAACGTTTTATACTGTGACTCTGAAAGTCGTTGCTTATTGATGAGTGACCGTGAGCATGCTTGGATCAGTGCGTTACAGATCTGACCAACACAAATGACAGGTAATCATTCCTCTGTCAGCTATAATGGGACTAATTACAGCTTTTATCAGTCCTATATGATCTCTTCTAGCTTATAGCTTCCCGCTAAAATAGTCATTGTTGCTTTAGCTCTCGCTCCTTGACAGCCAGAAGCCACAGCTTTGTCAGAGGTTTGTTTCTGTTTTTAAAACTGATTCTTTAAAAATTAAAGATGCATCATCATTCTTTTGACATTGTTGAAATAAAGCTTTGATTAAAAATATTGTTTTCCATCATCAGTCTCTCTCCAATTTGCAGGAAGGTCAACTGGGCCAGACTTACAAATGTTTAGAATATTTTTCAAAAGCTTGGTATATTCTTGCCTGGTTATTTGCTTCATGGGATGTATCAAAATGTTTCATGAGTTGTATTTTTAGCTTTTTTATCTTGTCAAAATGTTTGGCTCCAGCAGGTGACACAGCAAACAAACTGGCTGGAAACGCCATGGGACTCCACTTATCAGGTTGGGATCATAAAATACATGAACTGCTATAATTTAATAGAGACCTCCTACAAAGAATATCTAATTATGAAAACAGAAAAACTGAGGGAATTGATTTGAATATAAAAATATACATATAGATGAAAAATGAAATTTAAATAATCTTTTAAAAATATAAAAGAAACTGAGGAAAATGATTTGAATATAACAATATACATATAAATGAAAAATGAAATTTAAATAATTTTTAAAAATATTAAAGTATTTTTTCTTGCATTTCTTTTTATTTTCAAATGTGAAAAACAAACTTCATTGAAAATTTTAATTATTTCTTCTGGTTCACATATCTGAATTATTTTCACTTTTGTTAACTTCAACAGATCTGCATATTTTTGATTAATTTTAATATTATAATCATGTTCCTTTAAATTTTATTCACACCTCCAATGTACAGTTTCAGGATATAATGTAACTCAAAATGCTGCAAATTTAATTATTGTCAGTGTCTTTGCAAGGGGTGCCTCTAAAGAATTTTTTTAAGGGGATGCCAGTTGAGGGCCCCCATATAATCTCTGAGTGGCACACCCACACCAAAAGCTTTAAAAAAATGTATTAAAATTTTAGGATTTTATAGGCAGGTATGGAGAAAGGATTGTGGTCAAAATTGATTGACGGACATATAAAATGGAGTATTATAACGGACAAACATTTAATTAATTAATGAACAAACAAAAAAATTAATGTGTATTGATAAAAAATATACAATAAAATAGAATAATTTTTCAAAAGATTGCTTGCTGCTCTGGGACAGAAGGGGGCAACAAATTTGAAAGGGTGGCCATTGCCCTACCTGCACCTCCCTGGTTGCACCATCGGTCATTTTTACAGATTTTGCTTGACTTTGTAGGATATGTAACAGTGGACACCTTTTTAAATGTTTAGCTTAGGTTACTTGTTGCAGACCCAGGCAGTGGATCTGTGTTTTACTTTGATTGTTGCAACCATGGAGGTTTACCAGCATAGTCTCCTTATAACTTTAAATTGCCTATCACTGGATAAAAATATAGATTTGGCCAAGTTTAACAAAATATTCAAAGATGTTTAATAAACTGAAGGAAGAACAGATTGTTGTAATTGGGGGGGAACAGTAGCAGAAAGTGAGAGTAAATGGAAAAAAAATTTGACCATTGTAAAGCACTTGTTCATAATGAAAGATTAGCATAATTACTGTGCATTTGTCCTTAGTTATGGCTAAAAAGCAGGATAATACGGTCAGCCTGTGTTATTCCATTCCTGTTTTATTTTTCCCTTGGACAGCAAATCAATAAAGTGCATTCATTTTGCATAATGTGGCAATTGGCAACACCAGCGGTTCGTGGACTGCTGCGGCCTGTTTATTATGTCTCCCAAAGAGCCACTAATGGCTTCACAGACTCTGCTGCTGGTGTAAAGAGCAGGGGAGGTGAACAGATTGATTCCTTTTTGTCCCTCTCAGTCTCTGGGGCCTTCTATCCACCCTTCACCTCTCTCTCTATCTGGTGTTTATGCACTCGAAAGTATGCATCAGTGTGTCTGTGCATGCTGCAATAAGCTTTATCTTAGAGCTGGGTCAATAGGGAAGCTCAGTTCAGATTGCAGCAGTTCTGACCCAGAGCAGAATGTGAGCCCCCCTCAGAGCACTGATCTAAATCCCTTTTTCCTGCCCCTACCCCAGCCCATTAGATACAGCTTGACTTTCTCCCAAGCTCAGCACTGTCAACGGAATCAGCCAGCGGCTCTGATTACGCCCTTCCCTTGTCTTCTCAAGAGCATCAGTCTGTATGCCAGGAGCACAGTCTCTAACAGATTGACAGATAAGCAGAAAAAAATGAAGGGGGTCTTTTCTGAGAATAGAAAATGTGGAGACAGACCTGGCCTCGCCTTCTGGCTCTGAGCTGTAAATATCTGTTATTGTTCAGAACACTTCAAAGGCAACATTATCAGTGCAGATTATTTCATTACACCCAAAGACATGCTATGGTGTATTAACATTTTGTAAATTGTCTAGAAAAAAGCACAACAGCACTGATTAGTGTAGCTATCACTATCTATTTTACTCTAGAATGGCTCATTTTGTTCTTATCTTATGTTGAGCAATCGTTCTTTAATCCTCAAACCAACTACGTAAATCCGAAGGTCACTTGTTAAATTGGAAATTGATTTTTCTGGGTCTGGTCATAATGTGCAGCAATTGTATGTTTATCCTCAAATCCACCTCTTAAATACGGTCATTTAGCTCTTTTTACTCTTTGCTCTTTCATTAACTGGAAATATGCACCAGGGGAAATTAGTATCACAATTTACAGGCACTGGTAAAATATACATACATCTTCAGAACAATAAGCTTCACCAGATAAATATGTGTAGCTTCTAAAGGTCTTCCTTCTCCTGCTGCTGCTGCATCTGATTCTGGAGGAGCTAATAGGCTGATAAAGCCAGGAGTGGGTTCTGTCTAGAGGAGGTCATTAAAGCTTGCGCTGCAGAAACGCTTCCTCCCCTGTATGAGGTGACAGCACAGATATATTAATTATTCATGCTGTCACTCAGATTCAGATGGCTGTGATTTCTCTCCTCTTCGGGATCATTATTACCTTTCAACACATCACAAGTTAACAGGTGACCTTGTTTGCGCTCAGAGATCGACATTTAATAATGATGATGATTTGATATTATTTCACTACTCTTACACGCCTCATCTAAAACATGCACATTATTACCAATGATCACAAGGGGGCAGTGTTATACAGTCATTTTAGAACCTGAACCGCCTCTTTTGGAGTTCCTGGCAGTGAGAGGCTGGATGCTGTTCTTTTTATCCTTGTTGTTTTCTAGTAATCCCTTGGAAATGGGCTTAATCCTGTCTTTAAAAAACTCATTGATTCCCACTACACCAGAGCCACAGAGCTCCAGTGACTACTCTCCATTCAAAGCGTCATGTAAAGGCAAGCCTGCTGCCAGAAGAACACTTTTTTTTTTATTATTTTGGAAAGAGCAGTTATCATGAGAGATTAAACATTATTTGTGGGTTGTTGTTTTTCTTCTTTTTTTTTGTGAGGGGGGCGGGGGGGTTAAAAAGAATGAATACAACAAATTATACATGAGCTGACATTTGATCAGTGTGAACTTCCTTGGCAGAGAACTTTCCCTCATTTAAGTATTTTCTATCACTTTCTTTTACTCTCTTTCTCCTCTGATCTCACAAAGCTTCTGTAGATGAAAGATTACGGTCCTGTTCAAAAGACACTGTGTTATTCAGTCAAATCTCTCTTAATCAAGGTGCTTGATCTGTATTTTTGTACATTTTAATTGAATATCTTTTTACTCTTCTTGGGAAGCAGTTGAGAAAAGGTGCAGCAGTTCTTTGCTTTGATGAGTCCAATGGGTTTTAAACCTGTGACCTTCTAAATTAGACAGATACATCATTACCTCTCCTCAATATCAGCCAATTCCTTAAAACAAATGGCTAATTATTCATTAAAGTGGCATAAATGAAAGGATGGAAACCTTCATATTACTGCCAGGCTAAGATAAATGGCAACTAACGATGTTAAAATGAGAGTAACTCCGGACTTGCTGGAGCAAATTATATGAAAAAGACATATGACAATTGTCCCATATGGGGCCAACAGCCACTTAGGAGGAGCTAATTAGGCTGATGAAAGGACCTTAATGGTTTCCTGCAGGTTTCTTCCCTGTTCTTAATACCACAGCTAACATAAGTTGTTTCACTCCAGATGACAGGAACGGTATCATCTGAGCTGTAAGGGAAAAGGTTGTGTTCTTTAACACCGCTGGACTTGGGATGTCCTTTTTCTCTGTCTTCACTATTTCTGTCAATTTCCTGCCCTGTGTGGACATGTTTTGGAGAAAGAGACAGGCACCCAGTTGTGCAATATTTTCGAATTGAATTCAGCAGAGATCCATGAGATGTACAAGCTTGGGATGTTATTATTGTAACCTAACCCTGCTTTAAACTTCTGCACAGCTTTACCCCTGTCCTGTCAGCTGTGTTCCTTGGTTTTCATGATGCTGTTTGTTCACTGATGTTCTATAAGAAACCTCTGAGTCCAGGACAGCTTTACATACACTGAGGTGAAATTTCCTCTATTTCTTCAATTTCTATTTCCTACCTAGATGCCTTCTGTAGCCAACTGGTTTGCAGAGGATTGTATTTAGGGATATCAAAGTTAAAGGGGATGAATGCAAATGCATGCCGCAATTATCAGTTTTTTCTTCGTTTAAAATGTTCTTCCACTTCACATTTAATTGTTACTTTTTTTAGTGTCCTGTCACATTAAATCTCAGTAAAACACTCGAAAAAAATGTGGTTGTAACATGATACAATGCAAAAAAGTTCTGCTCTTTTGTCTTTTCCAATGAACACTAACCACAAAGGACGTAACAAACTGGTGTTGCAATACAACACCTCTCAGTATAAGGTTTGAAGACTGACTCAAGGTTTCAAATACAAAAAAAAATATTTGATCACTATTGGCAAATAGTGCCCTCTGCGAGTGTTAATCTGAACGTACGTTTGATCTAAACTGGAACAGCAGCAAACTGCTTTATATGTAAACAAGCTCAAAGCTACAAACAAACCACACTGAGCTAACGTTAGGCGACAGCGTTTTGATTGAGAGGGTGTTTTTTTGTGCTGCTGTGTCTGAAGCATCAGTGTCTGCAGCTCTTAAGCTTTCTCCTCAGGGCAACACAAAAGAAAGGAGGGATTAGAAAATTCCATGCAGCAATCTAATATCCACAGCTGATGCAAATCTAAACACCAGTAAAGCCCTCTTAAATTGCATACAGGGAGAGAATTACTGACATGAGCAGGAAAATGCTTCTTTTTCACTGGTTTATATCAGGTCATAATTGTACAGCCAGCTTAGGCCAGGAGCTATTAAAGGGAAAAAAGGAAATAAATCTTTTCACAATTAGTCCAATTTTCTGAGCATATATTCATTCACCTCTTAGATAATAGACCAGAGATACTGCAAATAGTATGGAAAAAATTTTAATGGAAGATCAGTTAAGTTTCAAAGCCAGCTTGAAGATTTTACATAAAGGATGACACTCACACATGTAGTCCCAGCTTACCACTGGGTTTGGTGCAAGCACAGTCCTGGCTTGAGAGAATTTAGGATGAATTCTGCTGAAGACTTTTGCAAAAAAGGCAGGCAAGGAGTGAAAATTATATGTATGTAATAATATGCATTAAGCTCTTTTTGTTTTGCTTAGACAATCTTATTCGGCTGTTTGTGAGGTCAAGGTGTCCTTGTGTTCGAAGGTTAATGTTTAATAAAAAAAAGCACTTAATTGATCCAATTTAGTAATTGCCATTTTTGAAAAGCATATTTGTATCATCTGACCATCCTAGGTCAGCAGTTCTTACAGTTCTTAAAAATTTAACCATAAACAGATTCATTTCTCATCAAAAAATAAAAATCTTAGCTAATCCCTTTATGCAGGTTCATTGCCTATTTGGAAATACTTTAATAATTGCATGGCCATTCCAATAAAAGATTCCTGAAATCATCACGGTTATGGCAGCTAAAAAATTTTTGAGTTCTGCCTCAGGACATTCAGCTCCACATCCAATAAAACAAGAGGATGGATTTAGTTTTACAAGAAGGAATCATTTATAAATGTCAGACAGTGGGAGACCATTTATTTCACAAAGCGCCTTTCATTCATTTCTCCCTGAGCGGCAAATAGGAGCCACAGGGCCCTTTGGGACTGGGAGACTGTTTGCTGTAGCTAGCAGCCATACTCTGAAAGTCATTCATCAGAACCGTTTCCCCCTCTCACAAAATCTCCCCAGCTCAGCTGTCATGATGCTGCCAAGATGAATTAGTTGTGTCACCCTGTGCTTTTCTAGTGCAGGCAGGGATACTCTTATTGTCCCATGGGCGGTAAACATAAATCTGACACATTCAGCCATGATATTTATACAGGATGAGCCCAGAATCTTCTTGCAGGTTTATGCATTGATGCATTGCAGCTCCAAACGTCACTTGGTGGTCCAGCCACACTCACTAAAGGTTAAACTGTCCAGAGCACTGGAAAGCTAACATTCAGTTTATCTCAACAAATAATAAACATCATAAACAAAAACACCAACAAAAAAAACATGAAAATTACAAAAACAGTTCTGGTCAGAGACTAGTTATTTACTTTTAATGCCCTGAAGAAATGGGAAAGAAATTATTAACTCTTTTCTGTTTCATTTAAGATGTGAAACAAGACAAATTTCAATAAAGTGGACACTTTGCAATATCATTGGGCTATATCAATCAGTAATGCTCAAAGAAACTTTGAAAAAGAAAGAAAGAATTTTGCTTAAACATTTGTTTATTTGAGTGTATTTTCTGAAAGAATGAATCACCTATTTTTGGAAATTAACCTTTGATTCCTTTTACATCTACTGATGAAAATCTTGGGCTGATAAGATTGCCATTCTGAAAGTGGATTTCTTAGTCACTTTAATATTCAACACAATTATGAATTTCATCTCTTAATATGTTAAACTGGAACAGGAAAAAATGTAAATTTCCTATAATTTGACCCCCATCCAAATGTTTTTAAATTAAATTTAAATTCATTTCGACTTATTTATATAGCCCCAGTTAATGACAAATTTCATCCAAGGCCATTTTACAAGAAATACAGATCCAATTCATATCCATTTCTAAAGAACTATGTAATCAGTCCAATCCAATACAACTCAATCTGATACATAGATTCAAATATAATCACACAGAGTCCAACCTGGTATCTAAATATGCCCAACTGTGCATCAAGTCATTGACTTTGCAGCAATCCCTCCTCCTGAGCAAGCATGTAGTGACAGTGGAAAGGAATGAGTCCTTTTCAACAGGAAGGAACCATATGAGCAGCCATCTGCTGAGACTAGACACAATAGATCTGGGGTGACCTACTCCAGCACTCAAGGGCTGGTTCCCTAATAGTTTTAGATGTGTCCTTGGTACAACAAAGCTAATGAAAACGGCTGGATTACCTTCTCAGCATGTCACCAACCTCTGCAGAAGCCTGCTATTGAACCATTTGTTTAAATCTGGTGTGTTGAATAAGGGCACGATCTAAAACATGGAGGACACCAGACATTGAGGGCTGACTTTGGACACTACTGCAACAGATCAAAAGTGTTGGGGAGATAAAGATTGCCTTTGCAAGAGTACTTACAGTTGATAAAATAAAGTTCTTTTTTGTTTATTCGGCATAAAAGAACTGTAAAAAATAACTTCCAGATTTCTGACAGAAGAGCAGCAGTATGAATGCTTGGTGACAAATGCATTTTACTTACAAACCCAACTATACTCAACTCTCGTCTCTAGAAAAATAGCTGATTGGAGCTAACTTAAATGTCATATTGTAATATTTTTATATCACTACTGTCATCATCAAAATGGTATTAAAGGGTATAGAAAGTGCATAGTGATGTATAATTTAGTAAATAGTCCAAATAGTACCAGAAATCAGCAGCCTTACTGACAAAAGTCAACCTAAATAGTTTTTTTTTTTCAGTTTCACCCATCTGTTCCTCTTTCAACTGAGCATCTCAGAAGCATCTTTTACATTCTTTCAACAGTTGTTTGGCACTTAGCTGATGCAGTATTAAATTTAGCCTTACAGCTTGGTAGTTTGAGAAGCTGTCGTAGAAATGGCCTTTGTGACATATGTCCCTAACAGCAGATTATGTACACAATTATCCTCAAAATTGTCTCTGTAAATCACTTGCTGCTCTTCTGTCAGCCCCTCGCAGCCACTGGACCCTGACTGGTGCTGCTGCTTTTGCCTCCAGCCTCTTTCTCCTTCTTTTGCACTCTGCTCAGCCTCCTCCTCTCCCCCCTTTTTTTCCTTTCTTTGTGGACGCTTTGGCGCCAAACATTCCCAGAGGGAGATAGAAGAGACAGCAGCAGTCAAGAGAAGCGGAGGGAATGCAAAGATCACAGAACGAGAAAATGAAGGAGGCAGGTTGGAGGAAAGAACAAAGGAGTCTACTTTTAATGAAAGAACACATGAAGGATAATAGAAAGATAAAGGGAAGTGCATTATGTTTATTCACCTCCACACAGGGAGTTGCAATGAAATCACAGGAATAATGGATCGATGTGAGGTAATGATAGAAGTGGAGCTGAAAATACAGAGACTGATGTTAGGAGGGAGATCAAGAGGAGAGTTGGTGGAAATGTCCTTCATACAGAACAGAGCACCACATAAGCTTTGGGCTGGTCACCTTTATCCAATTCAGACTTTAAATGACAGTTTGAATAATTGCTTATAGTGTCTGAACACCCAGGTGCTTCACAGACAAACCTGTTGATATCAGGTCATTCCATAAGGCATGGAGTAGAGCCTTATTTTGTTAAAGCCTTGAGACAGACAGAGATTCACCTTCCAGAAGGATAACAACCCTAAGCATATAGCCAGAGCTACATGGAATGGTTTAGATTGAAGTGTATTCATGTGTTTTTTTTCTCACTGCCTTATATTTGTTAACTTTTATTCAGGTGCTTGGCTTGTAATGTTGAGAATTTCCCCCTGGATATAAATAAAGTATTTCTGATTCTGATTGATTCTGATTCCGGTTTGAACACTTTTTCAAGGCACTGTACCGCCATTTTCTGTACCACAGATGTTATTTTATAATATAACCAGGGGTGGTATTTTCTGAACTTTCCCAAGAGGCTTTAGTGTATATAAGTATCCAGGGACGACTTCAAAACTGATAGGAAATGCCTGAGTGTGACCTTGTTGAAGCAGTACTACTGAAGTGAAAAAAATTAATACTCTTGCTTGAGTCAAACATCGATTTTTCTCCTGAAAATGCTTATTTTGAACCACCAAATAGTAATTAGTTTTTGCTAGGCTACAGTGCAAACTGTTATGCAATTAGGAAAATATGTATTGTCTGCAGATGATTACTTATGCTTTCATAGTGTAAAATACAATACTTCTTGCATCCTGATGCTGTTTTCTATTTCCAACCGTTGATCACAATAAAGATATAATAATGTAACATAACAGCATCTTTGTTTAATAAAACTAATAAATAAACATGTTCCTACTAAAATGTATCTCATTAAAATGATATTGCCTACATTAGGCTAAGTTTAAAATACATCACCATGAATGTGTGCTCAGTATTACTGCAGAAAAATTACCATCATTTAAAAAAAAAAAAATGGATATGAATGTTTTTCTAGCCTGGAGTATGGAAGAAAGATGTCAGCCTTGAAGAAAGTACCTGCAGTAGCTTAAAGGTGTAGTCCCCCTATGCTTTGCTAAAATGATTGATAAGCTTTGACTTCAAGTGGAAGCGTTTAAATAACTCTGCTCGTCTGAGTCTTTTCATTTATCTCCACTCTGCTTTTAAACATTCACTGCTCTGCTGATCCTGCTGATTGAAACTGAAGTCTTTTTTTCTCATTTAGATTAACTGTCAGGACAGAAATCCAGCCCTAACACAGCTATGTGCTGATCACTCTCCCTCACATTAGCTCCCAGTGATCAAGCAGCTAATACTCTGTGATGTTTTATGGCCTGCGATGGATACTCATGACATAGCTTTGCAATGGATACTGACATTTGTGGACAGAAAATGATGATGTAATTACACCCTGTTTGGTTTTATTGTAGGGCTGCAGACAAGTTAGTAAAATTGACTCGGTGTGTTCTAACAATAGTCCAAGTCAGCTTTATGTTCAGTAGCAAAGATTTCTTCCCAGGTTTTATCAGTGAAATGACTAAACAGACATATTTGCACTCTTACATGGAAGATGAACAACTCTAATAAAATTGTGTTTCCCTTAAAATCGACAACCTTAGCATGGCTGTTGTCAAGGTTCTCTGCATAAAGCAAGATTTTTGAATTCTCAAAACCTCTAAAAAAAAAGTCTGCATTTCAATGCTTGGTGCTAATAATGCAATCTGTCCTCTGTATCTCCACGTTCACAAGTTTTCTAATCAAAGCTGAAGGATATTTTAGAAATGCTGTCTTTCTTTTATCCAGTGGAAAATTCAGTACCTCTTTCAGAAAGCAAACAATAGAACAGGATGTTCATTACTGCCACAGCTGCTTTGGTATTAATAAACTAAAGATATGTGCCTAAGGTCCCCTAACGAATATCCGTGGTTGCTTTCATAATAGGTTCATTAATGCAACTCTTTAACCGCGGATTTTAGAGCAGCATTCATTTGTTATTCCGTTGTTGTTACACTTGTTGTGGGATTGTGCTTGTCTGTCAGGCAAGTACATCATTATCCCTTCACCCAGACGGATTAGCTTGTTGCACAGTGCCTCTCCTCCGTTATGTCTCTCTCTTGATGAGATGGCTGGGGAAACAGGGCTGAACAAATGCTGTTAAATGCCACAAGTGTGGGGATCTGTCTCCAGTGGATTCTGATATACCACCCATCACCTTATTTGAGATACGTTACATTCATCTATAGGTGAATCAAACTACTCAAAGTAGTTCTGATTAAGTAATAAAATACTAGAGCTTGGTCTCAATTTCTTACCAGATTCAGTCAATCTTTTCTTTATTGCCAGGTGGTAATCTTGAAGTCATGCATGTGATGGTGGTGTCTCACTGAGATGCAATCAAGGGCCAGTGGCTGAGTGCCCATTCTCCATGACAGATTCTCTTATTAAAATAGAAGTAATAACCTCAAAGGAAGACTTAGGGGACATTATGATGGGTGCAGAGGCATACTGGAATCAAGAGGACAGCAGCCTGCTTCTTGTTCCAACCCAGAAACATGGAATTGAACCTAACTTCTTTTAGCTGACTGATCTCATACCTTATAGTCAGCTGAGCGTAGTTTTTCTAAAAGACAGAACAATAGGACAACAAAGACGGTCTTGTGTTACATAGCCAGCATGTATAAACTTATTGTGCCTGTTGAAAAATACAATACCACTCTTATAAATAAGAACACGCCCCTTATCAGCCTTCATATTTAACTCACTTGCATTTATGGTGCTTTCAGTTTGTTTTAGAAGTCAGAACTTGGATATGGGAATGACTTGTTAGAAGCTGAAAACAAGTAGGATTTTAATATTGTTGTGATCAAACTGGTTTATTAGTAATACAACTCATAACCACCTGCTTCTTACCATTCTATGCATTGGATTTTCACAAATAAAGGTTGTACAGTGCTATGTGTACCATTTATTGACGAGATTTAACTGTTAGAGGTGCGAAAAAAATAATTAATTTCTGGAACTTTGACAACCTTACAAATATGAAGTAGCTAAAACATACATTGAACTTAGAAATTCCAATGTTCATGTCCAAACACACCCTGAGTATAACATATGGTAATGCAAAATTAATCTAGACTCTGAAATACACAATTACTAATATGACTTAACTCTTCTGAGGTCATTGTAAATCAAATCGCCATCATTTCAAAGTGACAGAGATGAAGGTGTGGATGTGCCACAACTTCCACCAGTTAAACACCTTCGAGACAGAAGTCATCATGGTGGGCAGCCCCCCTCCCCGATCCAGTCATCTCCTATAACCATTATGACTTTCTCTGGTCACAACAACCCCCTCTTCCCATCTGTTACTAACATTTTTACTTGGAGTTAAAATGGATTCCCACCTCACCTTTGATTCCCACATAAACCAACTACGCCAATGTAAGCCAGTAACTCTTCCATTACCTTCGTAACATCACCAAATGTGCTTCACTCTCACCCTACCAGATGCAGAAAAACTGATCCCCACCTTTGTCTCCTCTAGACTGGACTCTTGTAATGCAATGCTCGTTAGGATCTCTAGCGAGAGTTTTCAAAGGCTTCAGTATGTCCAAAACTCTGCAGCTGGGATGCTGATGAGAGTGCAGAAATATGAACACACCATATGAACACCCATTCCTCACTTACTTCACTGGTTTCCCATCTCTGCCAGGATGAATCTCTCTCTTCATTCTTTAATGCATGTATGGAAATGCCTCTCCTCACCTCAAAGAACTACTTACCCCTCAAACCACAACATGCTCCCTCTGCTCCACTCACTCAAACCTGCTTCAAATACCCAGAACAAAATTGAGCACCGTGGGGGACAAAGCCTTCTGCGGTGCAGCTCCTCGTTTGTGGAATGTCCTCCCTGACACTGTTAGGCACCACAGTCAACAGACAGTGTTAAAAAAAAGGACCGAAAACATTTCTTTTTTAGTAAGGCATTTTAATCTTTAATAATCAGTTACTATTTTAACTTTTATTTTTATTTTCATTCCTCTCACTGGGTCACATAGAGAGACTTTCGTCAACCCATTTTGTAGAAAATGGGTAAAGCAGTCAATGGCCAAAGAGTGGGGGTTCATTCCAGAAAGCTTCCCAGTCCATTACAAGACAAACGACTATACATGCACACACCAACACATAAAGGCAATTTGGAGTGGTCAGTTAACTTGACAAGAATGTTTTTGGAAGAAAGCTGAAGAAAATCCACATAAACTCCTCACAGGAAAGCCCAGCCTGGGATATGAACCGATCTTTTGGCTGTAAGACAACAGTGTTAATAACTATTACACAATGCAGTCCAAGTCTGGAAAGACAACTTATCATCCATGCATCTGTCCGTCCATCCATCCATCTCCTATGCCCTCTTTTCCTTGCAGGGTCACGGGGCAGTCGGTGCCTATCTCCAGTGGTAATTGGGAAAAAGGCAGGGTACACCCTGGACAGGTCCCTAGTCCATCACAGGGCAACACTGAGAGACACAACACATACAACCATCCACACACACTAACAACTGAGGACAATTTAAAGACAACTTATATTTATTCTAAATAGCGATCCTGATAACACCCATTGAATTTAATACCATTAAATTCAGTTTTATCATTGGCAAAAAAAAAAAAAAGGCTAAAGACTTTCAAATGACTGGAATTAATGATAGAATTGTCCTTTTTTTTGCATTACACTAGTTTAGTCTGATGGTAAATGCAAAATGTTTGGATTTGATTAAAAAAAAAAAAAAACTTTTATTAAAGTTTTTGTTCTGAGGGGAGAAAAACTTTGGACAAGGCAGAAATAAAGTATGTATCTTAGAATTGCACATAATTACTGGGTGTCAGACTGATCTGTCTATTAACTGTATCAGGAGGTAGAAAACCATATAGAAAAGTGATTTTTCAGTTTCACCATGCAAGGTTTAGACACCTAAATTATGATAATTCTGCAAAATTATGATTATCTCAAAACACGAATGTGATATTACTTTTGCAGGCCTGCTTGAGTTTGATGGCTATTGTTTGCTTGACTTTAATTCTAAATGCATTTATAAATTATAATGCATTATAAAATAAATTAAATACTCAACTTTTCAGTTTGATTTGTTTGTTACCTTTTGAATGCCTTGTCTGTCATTGTCTTCACATGTCTTAGCAATTCTCCACATTTCATTATAAAGTGACAAGAGGTGAAACATTGAATTTCTAAGTGCTCCTTAGCCATGCTCTCTTCCTTCTCTCTTTCATGCTGTTTCCCTCTCAATTCGTTTTCCTCCGTCATGCACGAAGCAATAAACCCACACTCTCAGTTTCAAAGGTAGAGCAGACACTTTCCAATAATCCTGCATGGCAGCTCCTACTCTTGAATCTCTCTGTGTTGATGACCAACCAAGCGTGAGCTACAGCTTGATCAAAACCCCCAAGAGTGAGATTGTTTTTGCAGATGCTTTGTCAATGGTGCTTAAGCCCTGACAAAAGCTCCACCCTCAAATCAACCAAACCTGGATGCAGCAGAGTCAAAAACACCCACCACACATTAAATTAAAGGGGAGCTTAGTGTATTTAGACTTCATCCTTTAAAGATGTATCACAGAGCTTTTATTAATTTCACAACAGCATCCTGACCTTACTGTTTTCCTTCTGACATTACATGTTTGACTGAGACACATCAGTCAGTTCTGGAATGTCAGCTTTACTTATGCTTCATGTGAGTGTGAACAATACAGTATAATAAGTAATGTAACTGGTGGCACTCTCAAGCTGCAGAATGCATCCCCTCTACTATTAACCTTTGTAATGTGAGTGTTCAACACTGAGTGAGATTAGAAACTGTGAAGCTTGCAGGAGTTAAGGTGCATGTGTTCCCAAAGCTATTTATGTGTGTGATGGAGTTGAAAAGGAAGACAAATGATCTGCTGTTACTGAGCCAAGATATTTCAGTCAGCAAACTGCACTAACCATATTCAAGAGAAGTCTATGGGTGTATCTCAGTAAATTAGAATATCATTGAAAAGGTAATTTATTTCAGTAATTCAATTTTTAAAAAACTAGAGATAGATCTATTCCACACAGAGATTGATTTATTTCAAGTCATCTGGTTTATTTGTGTTTGTATTCCAGCCTATGACTAATGAAGAAAATATGAATATTATAAAAAAACAAATGAAAATGGAAATTTAATTTCATCAGCCTACTGACAAGTATGTCTATTTACTGTATACTATATACAGTCAGTACATGGTTGGGGCTCCTTTTGCATGAATTAGTGTAGAAGTGCAGCCTGAGATAAAGTGGATCAGCCTACAGAACGGCTGAGGTGTTAAAGAAAGCTCAGGTTGTCGGCCCTCAGCTCATCTGTATTGTTGGCTGGTGTTTCATTTTCCTCTTGAAAAACCCCCCAGAGATTCTCCATGGCATTTAGGTCAGGGTGGTGTGCAGGCCAATCAAACACAGTGATGTGTGCTCATTAAGCTAGGGCATTGGTACTTTTGGCAGTATGGGCAGGTGATTGCTGGAAAATGAAATCTCCACAAAGTGTGGTCAGCAGAAGGATCGCAAAGTTCAGTATAAAGAATTCCTGTAGGTGGCTGTGCTGACTGTGCAATTGATAAAATGCAGTGGCAGGTGCAAAATCATCACTAATTGTAGAAACTTTACACTGGACATTAAGCGGCTTGTATTCAGTACCTCTCCACTCTTTTCTACCACACTTTTTCCTTACACTAAACTTTCTGATGATATGCTCAGATGCTCTTTAATCAGCTAGCTTGTGGAGGGTGTCAGTGGCTGGTATCTCCTGGACAACTGTCAAGTCAGCAGTTGTACCCATGACTATGTAGGCCATATACACAACATATTTCTGTCCAAATACCTTTTTATTGGTCTTTATGCAATATTCAAATTTTCTGAGACTCTTAATATTGTGTTTCATAAGCTGTAAGCCAAATATAAAATCTACATAAATAACACCCGAAAAAATATCAATCTCTGTGTAATAAATCTATATTATAGGCCTATATGAGCTTCCCTTTTTGAGATAGGCTATATTGCTGAATAGACTTTTTGATTATGTTCTAATTAATTAAGACATGTCTGTCTGTGTGCGTTAAATGTGTTTAGACTGTGGTTGGGGGGAGATGTGAGAACCTGGAAAAAATCTCATATTGGAAGCAGGCAAGATGAACGTGCACTGAAATATGATTGTGTGATTTTAACCAAATCTGCCTTCTGTTTGGAATTTATTCTTGGAGTTTAACTGCTTGTAATTTAGATGAAATAATCCCCTTGACTCCTGTTGCTGCACATTAGCGCACTAATCATTCTGACTAAACTTCACTTCCCCCTCCCGGACACGCTCAGGGAGCGCTGCGCGCCTGACACAATACTCCTCCATCACCGCCTCAAGCTGCTGCTCAGTGCTTGAGAGGACCGAGAGGAGCTACGTGCGCTTCAGTCTCTCCTCTTTTAAAAATCTTCTGACAAACGGCATCCTTCTGAGTGCGCAAAGACGAGTCCTGGGCTCCTTCACCCTGAGCACGGCGGGACCGATGTTGAATGTGCGCACCGGCGTTTCCCGAAAAATGTGCCCGTCCTCTGGATCCAAGCCGAGCCCGGGTTCTCTCACCGAAGCTGGGAAACTCTTCCTGAAACACACAACCCTGCACGGCTTAAGGCACATCTTCCTCAGCGGCTCATACCCACGGAGAGTTGCGTGGCTCCTGGCATTTTTGGCGGCCGTGGCTCTGTTCTTCACCTGGTCATCCAACAGAGTGCGGTACCTGCTCTCTTCGCCCATGTACACCAAGGCGCACATGGTGTACGCTAAGCGACTGGTTTTCCCAGCCGTCACCATCTGCAACCAGAACCTGCTGCTGCCTCGACGCATGAAGAAGACAGACATATTCACCTCGGGGAGGTGGCTGGGACTGTTGGAGAAGGAGCCTGACTCAACCAACTTGCAGGTCTCCCCCGCAGCGAAAGAGGCGCTTCTGACTCTGCTGAGTGACGGCGGTGAGAGCGCTGGGAGCGAGCCGCCCTGGCTGTCGCGGATTTTAGACTTCAAAAACTTCCTTCCTCCTCCTTTGGAGTCCCAGCCGAGTATGAAGGAGCTGCTGGACCGACTGGGACATCAACTGGAAGAGATGCTGCTGTACTGTCGCTACCAGGGAGAGCCCTGCGGGCCGCGTAATTTCAGCATCGTGAGTGTGTTCCCAAAGTCCTTTTTTGTTTGTTTTCACTTCCTCACCTTCCCAACAGGTTGATTCAGGTTTCAGAGACTGATACATTTCGTTCACTTTGCTCATTAAGATCAGATCTTAGTAATTACTTGCCAGAATATCTGAATATCCGAAGAATATCTTTTCTTTCTTGAATTGAATTTGATCATAATCAGCAGTCAATCACATTGCTCTGCCCTGTTGTTTTTGTAATGCGCATCAGTAATTTAATTATATTAAACTATTTATTTGCACATATCGGTGCTGCACCCTGATTTATATGATAAAGACTTATAGCAATTTGGATTGAATGATTTTTATATATACACAGATCTTTTTGATTTTCAATTTCTATGTATATTTTCAGTTTCTTTATCTTAATGAGCAATGTTGAGATTTGTATTTTAAAAATGTTAAAGGGGAAAGTATTTTATTTGGAAATGATTGAAGCACGTGTGGTTTACTGTCAGACTGAAACGGTTCCTGCAACTTCTACTCCCCATGATCAATCTGTTTACAAGCCGGAGCTCAAAACAGACCAATCTGCCTATAATGAAGACTTTTTGATTCATTTAGGAATGCACTGCAACATTCACTGACAGCCTGATAGAGTGCAGTTAGTTAGAGTGCAGCCTCATTGATTCCATTTCATTACTGTGAAAACAATGTAAAGCCAGTGTTCTCCCATCTCTCCTACCTCATTACAACAACAAACACTTTTTTCGTGTGGGAATTTGAAACAGGCTTTATGTTTTGGAAATTGTGTTGGTTTTTTTTGTTTTTTTTCCTGTGATTAGCTGGATTCATTTTTGGTGAGGGGAAATATATTTAGATTGAAGCTGAAGCTGCTCTTCTTTCCCTCTTCTCGTCATCTGACTGAGCTCCAAAGCTGGATCATGAAGTTGTTACAGCACAGTTTAGCGACACAAAGCAAGCTATCAAAATTCAACACATCTCTCCTTGACTAAATATTTAGGAATACTCCTTCAAGCCACAACAACCTGTTTCAGAGATAAACATAGTCCCAAAGTCTGGAATGTTGGTGATGTGTGCTGCTGCGTGGATAATCAATGAGTCTCTTCATGGCTTCGAGGGAAGCAAGTTAATCTGTTGTCAGGAGTCAAACCAGAAAACTTGAGTCACTTCTACGAGGTGAGGGGTTGAAGACGATGCTGAGCCTGGCTGCATGCAATGGGTGACAGAATGTACTGGCTGCATGCAATGGGTGACAGAATGTATTGATTTTTTGTTGCAAGCTCACCCCCATGTTGCGGATGTGTGTCTTTAAAAGCTCCATAGATGGTCCACTGGCTACATCAATATATCCTTCCCTGTACTTTATGACTCTTACCCCGACTTCACCAACACACATCCTTGATTCTCATCAGGCAGTTCTCACTTCACCTACACATGTCTCAGGCTTTAATTTTGGGTAAGAAATCAATCTGAAAACATCCTGTCAAGCAGCCTCTGTCCAACTCACCACAGATTTTTTTAATCTGTATTTCTGAATATTTTGGGAATTAGACATTGATAAGTTGAAAGGCATCCTAAATATTTTGAACTAATTGTTTTAAACTGGCCTAGCATCAGTGCTTTTGCTCTTTTTGTCAATCTTACAAAAGTGGAGTTTCAGTCATTTAAAAGAGCAACCCAGAAGTTGTTTATAAAACTTTGCAAGCAACACCACAGACATATATTCATAAGGCTGTTAGCAAGCTGTGAGCTTGGTATTGCCAACCTGGCCTCTCTTCACACAAACAGAGCAAGCAGGGAAACCTTTGCATGAACTCAGGTCTCAGTAGAATCAATATTTTTTTTCTTTCTGGGTTATTTTTGTCCGCTCTGTTCATTGGTTTCGTTCTACCTTTGTGGGTTGCGTTTGGTTCTGGACAGGTGCTGTGCAGTCAGTGTTATAGATGGTTTTGTGTGGAGACAGATGTCTGCTATGTCTAGAAAAGATGCTGATGTGAGCTGTGGCACGATACCAAAACAGTTTAGTTTCAAGCAGTTAAGCAAATATGGCCACTTTGTCACCGAAAATGACTTTCATATTACCTCCTGCACTATTTACAGCGACAATGATATGCAAACAGTAACTGATCTTTCGAAGTTCATTACAGCTGAAGATTATTTATATAAATGTTAGCAACAGCTTTATTTTCTCTGAAAACTTCGTAAACTGCAGAGGTTCTTGTCAGTTTTATTGTTTTTTGCAGATGTTTCATTTACTCAGTTATTACTTATAATATCTTGGCTTAAGTTTCCAAGAAACTATAACTTGAACCAGCTAAATATCATCAAAAAATATCACAGTCATAAAGCAACATTGACAACAGATGAACTGTAAGCAAAGGTTTAAACAGATGACAACTCAAGTTTGAGGCACTTAAGTTGCAAAAATAAAAGACTTCAGACTTGGCTTTGACTTGAACCTGAAAGACTTGAGATTTGACTTTGACTTGTGGTCTGAGACTTGAGTCTTAGTAACAGTTTTTATCTCATGTAACACCTCTGTAACATCTCTGGTGCATCATAATTCTGCACCAGAAGTAGCCAGATGCGGTAAAATAAACACTGACTGAAATAAGCAGTGCCAGCACTTTGGATGGGGCTGTTGTTTTTTTTTTTCTTAGTTTCCTTCATCTTATGATCTTGTGACAATGCTGTTGGCTCCAGTTGCTCAACAACTTTAAAACCAATCTATAAACGGCAGCATCTATTATTACTTCCATAAACAGTGCGCTGCTGTGTGACATCTATGTTCTTTTGCACATGTGGGTCACTTTGGGGTCGTAGACCGTTCACACAGAGGTCTGATTGCGGACGCATTTAATTAGTAATATGAATGATCATGCAAAAAAAAAAAAAAAAAAAAAAAAAAAAAAACTGATTTCAACAAAAAATTGGAACTGAGCATCAAGACCTGCTGTGTGAACATAGCCAAAATAAATTTATTTAACTTACCTCCGACATTCTCTCTGCTAAGATAGCTGTGATATTACAAGGACACTTCTGGCTGAAAATACCAAATTAAAAGGACTTCCTGTTTCCATTCATTCAGAAGTTGAACACTCATTTATTTACTTACTACACTTTTTCTTGTTCATTATCTTGTAATTTATACTTTAATTTTAAAAAATATTTACAATTTAGAATTGAGAACAAATGTTTGAAATGTGGATTTAGAAATTAGCTTCCCAATATTACTAGAAATTCTCCAGTTCAGAGTGCAGAGAAGATACTCAACAAACTCAACATAACAGATTGTAATTTCTTTCTATTATTTTAGTCACAGCATTAATGCCTATTTCTTTTTCTTTAGGGTTACATATTAAACTTGATCATTTTTCAGAATAATGTAAGTCAACCTTTTGCAGAATTTCAGATGGCAAATTAAATGTTAATAAATATTAAATGTTTATTGTTATGAAATGGTAATATAGGTCTAAGGACAATCAGTACAAGTTTGGGTTTCTAACCTACAGCAATACAGAGTTAGATGTGCATTAGATGCCATGGAGCTCCTAAGAGTGACCAATTCTTTCACAGATGTTTGTAGAAGTAGTCTGCATCCCTATGTGCTGGATTTAATACATGGTAGTCATGAAAGTCATTGAAACACCTGAATTTATTTAACTGAGCTGGAAGTGTATAAATAAGCATAGTGCATTTTTCTTACATGCTGGTGTTTACATCAGCAAAAAAAATCTTTGTAATTACATTAAAGCAGGTATGTTTTTCCCTGGGATGTATTTGGCATTTCAGTGTATTTTTGTTCTTCCTTGACAAGCATACAAATTAAAGTCTTTTTACATCTGATCAATGAATATTTACATGACACATATGGTCATATTAAATCATGCATACCTATGTACTAGGAAGCAGGGAAAACAGATGTATTGACTTCCTGATGTAATGTCCTGGTTTTTTTCTCAATAGGATGGGGATGCAATTGTTAGGACTACTGCCATGCAGTAAGAAGGTCCAGCGATTGAATTCCAGCTAGGGCCTTTTCTTATGGGTTTTCTCCAGATGCTCCAGCTTCCTGACACTTTACAAAAAGATGCATGTTTAGTTAATGGGCCACTCTCCTGGACTTGGCTCTGGGTGTTTGCAGGTACGGTTATTTGGCCTTTGTGTCTCCATGTTGCCCATGATGGGCTGGAAACCTATTCAGTGTTGACACTATGCATGGCGAGCATCTCACCCACTGACTGTTGGTGATGACACAAGTACATGCCCTAGCCCCCACCACCCCCACCACAAACTTGTGTAATTGCAAATAGGTTGTATGTGAAAGAAAATCCAATAGAACAATAAGAGGGGCATTTAACTTAAAGCTTGTTCAAATAAAAGTGTCTTGAGCTGCTTTTTAACGGATTAAACAGAGTAAGCCGTACAGAGAGACAGGGGTGGGGGCGTTCCACAGCCTAAGGGCTACTGCTTGAAAGGGCAGGTCCCCTCGAGTTTTAAACCAAGTCTTAGGGACCTTCAGGAGGTTTTGACCCAAGGATCGGAGCGTGCGGCCAGAAGAATAAGGAATTAAAAGACTTGTGATGTATTGGGGGGCCTGTCCATGAAGACCTCTAAAAGTAAGGACTAAAATTTTAAAATCAGTTCTAAATTTGACAGGTAGCCAATGTAAAGAGGATAAAACTGGTGTGATTCCCTTCTGTTTTTTTCCTGTTAAAAGCCTCACTGCAGCATTCTGGACCGATTGAAGACGATTGAGTGCTGTTTTGTTAAAACAAGTAGAAAGAGAATTACAATAATCTAAACAAGAGGAAGTAAAAGTATGAATAATCACCTTAAGATCAGATCTGGATAAAATTACCCTCAGTTTTGAGGGCAATTTAATTTAATTTAACCAAAAGTGTTGAATGGCTGTCTAAAGACATAGTCTGATCTAAATGAATACCGAGGTTTCTGACACTAGACTGAAAGGAGCCCAGAAAACCGAGGTGTTTATTTTTCCATTATACGAAAGCTATTTTGATCAATAATGGGGAATTTCATGTAACGGTCCTACAAACAAACTGGAGAGTGAGTTGTTACTGTGTAGTAAAAATGTGTTCTTCCAAAGTTGTTTTTAACTTGTGGTAGAAATATGCATATATTTATACATATTTTTTAAGCTGTTTTTCGATTGAGTCAGATTCTGTAGAAAGTTAAAACTGAGTTGCTGTTTCTTCCAACTGACTCATAATGCTTTCTGTAGATTTATTGGGTTACTCTGTGTAAGTTATGTGGCAAAGCATCTCTCACTGTGAATTAGTGGTAATGTATAGTTAGAATTGAACTGATCAAAATCCAATTTAGAAATTACAACATTTTCAATATAGAGTACGTGATGGTTTGGGTAATTTCAGTGTCTATATATTGTAACTTTTTCCTCAAATTCCACTGTTTTGTACACTTTTATAATTTATTACTAACCTTTACTAATTAGAATAGACTAAATTAAAAATGCATCACAGTTGTTTTTTAAATATTATTTTGTTGTGTAGCAAACAGTTTTAACAATGTTAATGTATACGGGTAATGGCTCGAACAAATACAATACATAATGCTACAGAATTGATAATATGCGCTTAAGGGATTTTTGTTAGAAAATAGGCTAATTATCATATTGGTGTTGTCAGGTGTGAGAAGGTGACAGTAGGTTGGAATCCTCCCAGCTATACACCTAGTCTGAGGGTGTGCCTATAGGGAGAAAATGTTGTTAGATTTCCACCCTCACGATGTTAGTAAATCACTGGCTCTCTACAATACTCAGTCAGCTCTGCTTCTGCTCATTCTTCTGTGGTGTGATCTACCGCTTCCACTTTACCCAGTTTTATTTTAGTTCAAGACACAGTATAACGTTACCTTTTTATATCACGATATTATATTGCACATTATTCACAGTCAGGGTTATGTGGGACCAGGACACAGGGAGTACGTGTTTATACTTCTGCTTAAAATACACTACACCACAGTCCTATTATAAAACAGTAGGTGTTTCTACAGAGAAAATAGAACTTCACACAAGTGCAACTAATCTGTGCATTGCCAGTATACAATTTTAAGACATGATCGTAGTAAAGGCAATAGCTTTGCTGCTTTTTACTCAACTACTGTATACACCCAACCCTAACCTGCAGTATTAGAAACTTTAGAGTATTACAGTACCTTTTTTATTGTTATTAGTATGTTCAGCATGCTGGATGTAGGGTTGTGTTGCTATTCTAAAAGGATGGCAGTAAAAACTTCACCTGTTTTACTTGCAGCCAACCCAGGTAAAATACCTTGTCATTTAAAATCTTATCCATCTTTTTACTCTTCAACACAGTTTTTAAACAACTTTCCAGCAGCAAAGCTGTCATTACAGTACCTTACAAAAGTATGTTAAATCCTGTTGAATAACATAGCTAGAAAGAATGATGCTAATAAAATTATCTCGTTGTGATTGCTCTACGTCCAGTGCCACTTGAAGTGGAAGGAAACTGATGTGTGTGTAACTTGGTTCTATGTTAACATTTGTATAATTACACAAAATGTGTTTCTTAAATACATTTGTCTGTTCATACCTTGCGGTTCCTGTGTTTCCCTGTGTCTTTATTATTGGGGATTTGGTCCTCCAGCCCTGCCACACTTTCTTCTTCTTTTGTCCATTGTCCTCCAGGACCATTATAAATATGAAGTTGTCAATTTCTTTTTCCTTTTTCTTATCTGTTCCACTGGGAAGAGGCAAGTTTCATAATCCATTGCAATACTTTTATTTTTATTGTTCGAATGTTTATTTTTCCTTTCTGTATTAATGGTAGGTCTTTGAATATTTCCACTTGAGTCATTATTACACCTCTATAATAGCTGATGGTGCTAAATGCTTGGTTTTGTTGTGATGCAGCAATGTATGCTATCACAAACTATTATTTTTGTATAGATTGGGCTGAAGATCTGTGGCATGTGCTATGTACTAATGTTAATATTTACCAGTTGTCAGGTTGAATAAACGGAGACCACCTCCAAATGCAATCCTGGTGTTTTGTGGGTTGTCCGATCGTCACACAAAATTACACATACTGCAGAAGTTCACCGGTCACACATGGTTTTCATATCTTTTTACAAATAAAAATCTGGAAAGTGTTTGCACTTTTCATTCAAAACTATTTACTCTGACACCCTAGAATAACATCCAGCAGATGGCACTTAATTAGTAAATAGATTCCACCTGTTTGTAATGTATTCTTTGTATAAATACAACTGTTCTCTGAAACCTCAGAGGTTTGCTGGAGGATGTTGAATAAATAGCACCAAGAACATGGAGGAAGACACTTGATATGTTGGGGAGAAAGCTGTGAAGAAATTTAAAGCAGTGGCAGGTTATCAAATAATATCCATCTCTTGAGGGACTGTTCAATCCATCATCCAAAAACTGAAATAGAGTATGGCACAACTGCAAACTTAGGCCGCCGCCTACCTGACAGGCCAGGCAAGGAGGACATTGGTCAGAGAAGAGACAAAAAGACATGGTACCACTGGAGGAGCTGCATAGATTCTGGCCTAGATTCAAAATCCTAGTTGTGGCATAAAAATAGCACTGCACATCAGCCTGAATACACCATCTCCACAGTGAAATATGGTGATGGTAAGATTGTGCTGTTTTTCTTCAGCAGGGACAGGGGAGGTGGTCAGAGTCAATGGGAAGATGAATGGAGCTAAATATAGGGACTATTCTGGAAGAAACCCTATCCAAAGCTGAAAAAGACTTGAGACTGTAGCAGAGGTTTAATTTCCAACAGGTCAGCAACCCAAAGCATACAGCCAGAGCCACATTAAAGTCATTTAGATTGATTCAATTGACAGTTTGTGGCAAGACTTTACGTTTGCTGCCTACAAACATTCTTCATCCAACTTGACTGAGAATGAACTATTTTGTAAATAAGGATTTCAGTCCTTAATGTGGAAAGGTGGTATAGACATACCCCAAAAGACTTGCAGCTGTAACTGCAGCAAAAAGTGGGTTTATACTGTATTGACTCGTGCCCTGTCTACACAGAAATGTTTTTTCAGGTTTTTTAACTGTTTGTGCCCTGCTTCCACACGGAAATTCCCTTTTATGGGACCCTGAACTTTTGTTTTTTTTTTTGTTTTTTTTTTTTGTTTTGTTTTTTTTTTAACGGGTTCCAGAGTTAAAATTTCACCCTCTTGTATTTATGTTAATGGCGAAAATGGCTGTTGAATGTGAAAACATTGCTGGATTAGCCCAATCTCCAACCTGACCTAGAACTCAAAATGCGTCATACACAGCATACATTACAATAATGGTGGATTACATGTTCTTGATTGTGCTGCAGCTGCAAAATGATCTGCAAAAGAGTCCACTTGCACTTTGTTGTTTGCCATTCTTGTGTTCTTGTTGTGTTTACCACTAACCTCATGTGGAGCCTTCATGCACATGTCCCACACCCCTTGTTTAGCGCCATTTGCAGGACTGGGGGAGTAAAAACAGGGTTTTGGATCATTCTCTGTATTTCTGTGTGCATGAAAACATTTCTGAAAACGATTCCGAATAGAAGTGGGTGTTTCTGAAAGCAACATTCCCATGTGGGCAGTGCCTTAAAGGTGCTGTATACAAATGCTTGCCACAGTTTTCGCATTTTTATTTGTAAAATATTTTGAAAACTGTCTATAATTTTCTTCCCAATAGTTATGAACTACATTGTGTTAGTCGGTCAGATAAAATACAAACAAATACAGAGAGGTGTAGGGTTCTAACAAACAAACAAATACAAATACTTTGTCAAGTCACTCTATGTAGCATCAAGAGCAATTTTTATCTGATAAATGTGAATTTGTTTTTCTTTCTGCAAAACCTAGTTTAAATCACTTGTATAAGACAAGGTCTTTCTGTTTATACATTTATGTCAGAGCTGCTCTCTGCAGAGGCCTTTTGGAAATGGTAAATAGAATAACTGTATAAACCTAATAAAATAATATCACATAAAGATCAATTTGGTGACTCCTCAGGAGCTTTCATATGGCAAGATTCTCTTAAATTGATAGGGTTTGATCGGTTGCCATGGAACCTGATGTTACTGAAGGCTTTCATTAGCCTCAGCAGCTCTAGGACCTATCTGCCATGTTGATATATTTTTTTCTTCTTTAATGAGGAAAATTGTCATTAATTAATTAGACCTGAAGTAGAGAGTGTTTTTGAGAAATATTTAAATGTTCATGTTTAGTCATGACATATGTATCCAAATCATTTATCTATTTTATTTCATTGTGGCTGTTTCTCTCTGTTCAGCTGTTCTTGTTCTTTTGTACAAACAAAGGCTAAACACAAGAATGATAAAATTCTGTTTTTGTAACTGTCTTAGCTTGCTGCTTGTTTGAGCTCAGTGCTGATCTTAAAATCAATAGAGAATAGGGAAAGTAGTTCCCTGGCAACTTTTAAGGAACAGCTTGTTCAGCCTTGTCAGATTGTCATTTGAAGGATAGCCGAGAGCCATCTGAATTATCTCAGCCTGTCTCTCTGTGAATTATTTATCCTAGGAAAAGGCGGTGACATTTTTTACACTATGCAAGAACAAGGAGGGGTGATGTCTCTCTTACAGTTTTTCCCCTCATAGGTGGGCCTTATTTAAATATTTTTTTTCCTGGTGTAAATTGTTCTGAAGATACAGTGATTTTTGGTTTGTATTAGGTGTGAAGTGTTTAGTGATGTAGTGTGGAGAAATCCTGACTAACACAGACTTTATATATCTGTGTGATTTCTTTAAAGCACTTCAGAGCAAGTGCTTTTAAAATCTCATTTTACGTACTCTACAGCCTCTACAGCCGTAAGTTTTTGCACCAATCATTTCTTGATGTAGCACATGGGTGAAGGAGTAGCACAATGAAATGGAGATTCTTCTGGGCTATTCAAAGCGCAATTTATAAGCTGCTCTTGCATATAATCACAGTGGTGTTTTCTATGTTATAACATCTTTTTAAACCTATAGAAAACACTTGTCTGATGCATTCTAAAATATTACATTTGTTATTGTAATGTGTTTCTTCCTCTGCAAAGATTAAATGCTGTGGCAAGTCAACATTGCAGGCTAAATTACTGTTTATATGACATGATGCTGTTTTAAAAAAAAGTATTTACCTCCTAATGCATTTTTTTAATCTTATTTATCAGACAAAGCTAAGCTAAATAAAAACAAAAATAAATTTTGAAAGGATTAATTTAGTAACAAAAAAAGCTATCAAAACCAGCTAGCCCCATGTAAAAATTTAATTGCACCCATTGTTAAATCATTAATTCACTGCCATTAACCACATTAATTTGATTCAATTTCATGACCTACACTCAGGCCTGGTTCCTACCTGACATGCAGAATGAAGGAATCACTTAAACAGAACCTGTCTGACAACATGAAGTATGGCAAAAGTTCTCAAAAAGCAACACATTACGCCTTGATGGAAAGACATTCAGGAACAGAGAAGAGCTGCTCATCAAGGAGGTCACAAAAAAGAACTGAGAACAACATCTAAAACAATGCAGCCCTCTCTTGCTTCAGTCAAGGTCAGACTTCATAACACAACAAGAAGCTCAGGCAAAAATGGCATCCAAGTTTATAGGAGTCTCTTGTACGTCTGCCAAATGTATGTTGATGATATCCTAAGACTTTTTGAAAAATATTCTGCAGACTCAAGAGGGAAAATGTAGATTTTTGGAACAGGTGTGTTCAATTATGTCTGATGTAAACATAACACAGCATTTCAAAAAGAGAATACCATACCTACAGTCAAACATGGTAATTGCACTGTGGTGCTCTGGGCCTTTTTTGCTTTCTCATGACCTGGAAAGCCTACCAGTTATGGAACTATGAGTTCTACTCTCAATCAGAAACTCCTGAATAGGAATGGCTATCATGAATTTTTTTACATTAAGTTCAAGCATACTTGGGTTAATGCAGGAGAACAAGCCAAATCACTAGAAAATTAATATTTTAGACTGATCTAGTCAAAATCTTGACTTAACTCTTATCGCGATGCTGGGGCGGATGCTTAAATTGGCTGCTCATGCTTGGAAATCCCAAACTGTAGCTGAATGAGAGTCCTCAAGAGTCTGGCATTGGACACTGCTTAAAGGTAATTGAACTGATGACATATCAGCTTTTTGAGGTCGTATTTCACAGTCCCAAAATCCTGCTTTAGTTTATAAATCAATGTATGGCTTAGCACCAAAATACATGAAAGACCTGTTGCCATTATACCAACCTTCCAGACTACTCAGGTCTTCTGGTTCTGGTATACTCTGTATCCCCAGAACCAGAACCAAACATGGAGAAGCAGCTTTCAATATTTATGCACCACAAATCTGGAACAAACTTCCAGAAAACTACAAAACAGCCAACACACCAAGTTCCTTTAAATCAAGGCTAAAACCCCACCTGTTTAGAGTTGCCTTTGATCAGTAGTAAGTAGAACATTGAACTATATTTGCTTGATGATATTTGCCTGACGATCCTGATTTTTGATGCATTGATATTTGCGCAATAATTTTGATAATTTTCATGTGTATTTGCTTGATGATTTTGATGATTTGCTGTTTACTTGATTGATATTTTTATGTCAATGTGAAGCACTTTGAACTGTCTTGCTGCTGAAATGTGTTATACAAATAAACTTGACTTGACTTGATTTTCTGTTATAGTTAATGTAGAAAAATAATCACATTAAGAGCAGAAAGCTTAAACTATTTCTTTATAATTTGTTAAACTGTTAGGTATTTACATTATAACCAACATTAATGACAGATGACATGTTTTTATATTCCCAAGCTTTTGACTTCCCTTACAACAAAGGTTGCATCTTGACAAAATAACACACGTCTTATGCTAAATCATTTTCAAAATGTCACAGTGCATGTCCACTGCCAATAAGCTCAACAGCTGAATTAGACTGACAGGCTAGATGACAGACAGACGTAAAGATGCATTAGACAGAGCAAACCTCTGAGTCTCTCACACACAATGAGGATCCTGAGTCCCCAAGGTCAGCGGCAGCACCCACTGTTGCTGCTCATCACTCAGTGCAGTCAGCACAATCTCCTGGTTACCACAGCAACTCTGCTATAGTCAATCACCACATTACAAACACATACACGCAGATGGCAAGTAGGGGGGCTGCATGCATGCACACAAACACATCCTCTCCTGTGCAAACATAATCACTCATGCTCTCGTATAAACCGGCGTGTTCAATAAGAAACAGATGTACGCGCTTTCACACATTTGCTACAACCTCATCTCTGTTTCTTTAATTTGTAACTGCCCAATGTTTTCTTTGAGTATGAAGAGCAAAAGCCTCTTCTTTTGTTCATATTTGTCTTTAAAAAAAAAAAACAGAAAGAAAATGGTTTGTTCATTTGATGACAAAGAGCTGAAAGAAATTGGAGCGACGAATAGTTTGGATTTCACCGGAGGTGTTTGCTTAGTTAGGTCTGAAACTGAAAGCAAGGCTTTTTTAGAGCGGGTTTAGTCCATTTGCAATTGTCAGATACTTTGTTGGATGAAAGGAGGCAACTTTGTGATATTGTAAAAATCTTCTGCCTTTATATTCCAAAGAGAAATGACGAATAGTGATCTGATTACACTGAGGGGGAGCTCTGGGACAGAAGATGGATTTCAGGGGCATTTTATTGATATTTATATTCTGCACATAAGCTGGTACTATAGGCTCTGTTCCTGGCTCAGTTTTGCAACCTATACTCTTGAAGGTCACATCTCATATTGTGTTGGACTTATCAGAGGGCTTTTCATTACATTTCACTGCTTTGTGTTTTACTGACTCCTATGAATAACCGTGCCTCTGTTTGATTCAGGTTTTGCTCCATTCCACACACCTCACTGAGCAGAATTCACATTATTCTAACTTTTCTTTTGTGAGGCACGGCTGTGTTTTATTTTTTTCAGCTTGGTGGCATCTGGTGTTTGTGCCATTTGAGTCATGAACCAATAATGTCTGACTCATAAGTCAACTATGTAATAAACGCCTTCTTATCTTTGATCAAAATCCTCACAGAACATTCAGATGAAAAACAGTTTCTGAGCGATTGTATATTGTTTTATTAGGAGTGTTGTAAATACATTATTTATACATCCAGCTTATATAGTCAAGATACATTCTATCTTCACTGTATATGGTGAAATGTTAATGAAAATTAACTTTTTCACTCAGTTCCTTTTTTTTGTTATATCATCTCTCCAAACCAGGCCCCTGCTTCCTGTTACTCTTACTGCTCCAAACATGAATGTCAAAATGTTGAAGGTTAATTATAAGTTAATTAGGGGCTATGATGCTTTAATACGGAGTTCTCAGCCGTGTGACTTGACGTAAGAAAAACAATCTCATTTTAGACCCTAGGCATGCTTTTTCATTTTGTGATGTTTCTGATTAGATTATACATCCATTCGTTCACCAGCAATCATGTCATTGCCAGTAGGACATACTGTAGTTTGGAAATGCTACAGTGGCCCACCATCAGGTTCTACTGTACCATACATGGCTGAGCCTTTGAGTATGGGATAGTCTTGACATCATCAGGTTTCCTAATCTACATTTTTTTAACCACAGATGTGTTGTTTCACTTAAAATGGTACTAAAGCATTTTCAGGTTCTATCTACTTTGCTCACAGAAGAAGTAACTAATACAACAATTTGATTGGTCAATTATTTATTTATTTATTATGTGAAATAAATCTACAGAAAATCTGCTTTCAGCTTCTCAAGAGTCTAAATTTTCCTGGTAATGTAGTGTGGTGATCTGAACACAAATAACTGCAAATAATTTATTCACCTTTCATACATACATAGATGTCAGGTCTTGTTGTTGGATTGGAACTAATCCCAGGCAGAAGACAGGCAGAAGCATCAAAAAGATGAAGGTAAACAAAAAAGCTGTCCAAAATTTACAATAATGATGAATGAAGGTAGCATGAATCCAAAAAGAGGATGTGAAAAGATAAAAGATAAGCACAAGAGGACCTGGAAGTAACATGAAGCATGATGGAAGCAACAGAAGAGTCCAGCAATGAGTGAATGAAGAAGGGAACATACTTAGAGGAGCGATTAGTGGAACAATGAACAACCATTCATTCAATTTGTATAAATGCTTCTTCCTTGCAATCTTGCAGGTCGTTGCCTCTAGCAGTCAATGGGCAAGAGGCAGGGTCTAAGATGGGGTCAGGACCCCACTTGGGTTCACGAATATGTAAAACTGAGGTCTTGAGGTCCTCTTTAGAAATTAACCTAAATACCAAAAATGACCATGAGAAAGCATATGTATTTTTGAAATGTTGTAAAAGATAAAAAAAAAAAAAAAAAAAAAAACAGGACTTGATTTCTTGATATTAACACAAACAACTCTGAAAGAACTACAAATGAATATACATACAAATGCATACAACACTGAAGGACATCCTCATCTTGAACAAACTCCTCCAAAAATGTTATTGAGCACTGGAGGTAAAATAAAGCAAGAGTAGATAAGGCAGAGCAGGACTGGTCGCTGCCAACTTGGGTTCTCCCAAATGATACATTGATGTTGTGGAAATCAGACAAAAATATCTATACATGCAAGATTGTTCTTGCAGGATATTGGACTTTTTATTTTGAAGGCAATCTTGTGAAGCTCATTCTTTTTACATAATTGCAGAGAACATCAAGTCTCTCAGTGTATTATTACTCCATGGGGGTTTCACCTTGAGCTTTTCAAAACGAAAGCCTACATTTCAAATTAAGCTGTTGGAGGCTATTGTTTAAAAGTTCCAGATTTCTACATATGCACAACTTTTTTTGTACAGATACTGTTGTTTCCTCCCACAGTTTAACTACATATATATTAACGGGCGTTCAAAGTACCCTCGTTACCCTAAACGCGAAATGTCAGAACAGAGAATGAAACCATTTATGTTTCTTCCTTGCTGTTTCCTTTTATTTCTTTTTTCTTTTTACCATGCAGAAAAAGTCCCCATTTGGTCATTGAAACAGCAAAACTTTGAACTGTTTGTTATAAAACAAGCTATTCTTACTTTATTCTAATATAAATAAGAAAATCTAAATACAAACCTAAGATGAGCCCCCTGAGAAAAACAAACTGCCATATTGTAGCATTATCTGTGTATCAATGGTCACTGATGCCAATGCATGTTTCATTTTAAAGCCTTTATGAGTCAACAGCAGCAACATGTCAACAACATGCTGTCTTGTGTGAAATTTGTCAGGCATAGGTCTTCCAACTCTGAAATAAAAATCATGTCCTGTTTTCTCAAGCAGAAACTATATCATGCAGTATTGAGAGCAGACAGGGTTCAGCTTGTGAACAGGCTCTCTACATAAAAGATTCTGAGATCAGTGTCTGGTAGCACAACCTGAGCAGATGCAGTTTTTTTTATTATTTTTTAATCCCCTGTAGGGAATAAAATCTTCCAGATTGAAACCCTTGTTTTAGTGACGGGTGTGAATGCAGAATATTAAAATCCTGACTTTTTATGTGTGTTTCAGATATTTACACGCTATGGGAAATGCTACACATTTAATTCAGGCCAAGATGGACGACCCCTACTAGTGACGATGAAGGGTGGAACTGGCAATGGCCTGGAGCTGATGTTGGACATCCAGCAGGATGAATATTTGCCTGTATGGGGAGAGACTGGTAAGATCTACTAGAGGGCAGATCACATTTAAGTTGTCTCAAGTTTTGATGATCTAAACTTGAAACAAACTTTTCATTTGTGTTTTCTTTTCACTGAAGACTTAAACAGAGTTTAATAGAGTTGCATATATTTTTAAAAAAAAATAAGTCACAAGAGGAGTCAGATAATTTCAGAAATGGTCATGTATTTAATGTCAGTGGGAAAAAAATCTATCCATGAGATTCCCTTCTAATCCATGCAAATGCATGCAGTGAGTTCTTTTTAAGTAATTCTGGAGCTTTAAATCCATTTATTATAGTGAATTGTAACATGTTTTAAGTTTGTTTTATCCCCAGAGATCCTATGAGTCAAAAATTTCATCTGTCAATCAGAAATGTTCTTCTTAGGGGTGATTTTACAGAGTTGGCTAGAAAATGGATTGATATTAAGAATGTTTTTTAATGCACCACAGTGCCTTGCAAAAGTACAAACCTCAATGTATTTTGATTTGCATGGTTGTGAAGTGGAAGGAAAGTAATACATTTTTTTTGTTGTTGTTTTTTACAAATAAAAATATAAAAAGTGTGCATGCATTCAGCCCCCCTGAGTCAGTATTTTGTAGACCACTATTCACTGCAATCCAGACTTTTGGGGTGTGTCTCTTTCAGCTTTGCACATCTAAGGCAACTTCTGGAGTTGATTTTAGTTCGTTTCACCAAATACCTCAAGGCATGGTCAAAGCAAGTTTTTTGGCGTATCTAAGGCTATACATTCACACGGCAGGTCTTGATGCTCAATTCTGATTTTTTGCTGAAGTCCAATTTTTTTTTTTTTTTTTTTGCGTGATCATTCCTATTATCTATTAAATGCAACTATAATCAGACTTCAGTGTCAACAGTTCACAACCCTAAAGATGTCACACAGCACTGCACTGTTTAGGGAAGTAATATTAGATGCTGCCTATGGATCTATTTTAAAATTGTTGAGCAATGGGAGACTACAGTATTACTGCAAGATCATGACAAGATGAATGAAGCTAAGAAAAAAGAAAGCACAACTACTTCAGCCATTGTTCACATCAGAATCTACCGCACCTGGCTTCTTCTGGTGCAGAATTATGACGCATATCTCACGTCCTAAAAAAGTCAGATTTGGGTCACATTTGCTTGCTGTGTGAACATAGCCTAAGTGTTCTATGAAAGGACTGAAACAGCAAGAGAGGTTAAAGTCAGCCCACCTCTGTTGCACTCCTGACTTGTAGTCACAGGCCTACATCAGCTGACTTGAATAGGGACAAGCCAGCTAGGCAGCTTTTTTTTTTTTTGAAAAGAACTGTATGGGGAGACTTTTACACACACACACACACACACACACACACACACCTGTGCAGTATTCACTATATCCATGAATGGTTTATGAATGGTCAGACGGACATCAGAGGTGGATTGTCTTCCCAGGTTTATGATGGAAATGTTTTGAGAAAGAGGCCGTGAAGAACCACATAGATGAATAACATTTGAACATGTACTGCTTACCTTTAGCGTTAAGAGTTGTCATTTGCTTTAGCAAACACCAAATTGGTAAACAGTTTTAACCTCTTAGTATATCTTAGATCATTTGCTTTTTGTTGTGTTTTTGTCATGTGTGGTTTGATTGGCTCTAGTGTTATTGGTCTCAGTTTCATCATTCTTCTTTGTCAAACAACTTAAACTCAGTCAGGTTAGATGGAAAGCATTTTCCATCATGAATCAAGAAAAGATAAGAACTATTTCCTAGAGGCACAATCTATGATGTCTGTTTGCTCATCTATTCAGGTTCAACCTCCTTTCTGCAGAGAGGCTTTATTGAGCTCTGACTCTTTGATTTTAATGTAGCTGTAAATGCTGCTGTGTGTTTTATTTCAGTGTTTTATAAGCACTATGAAAATACTATCACAAAAAGACCGCACTGGTGGTCATCATTAAACAAGCAGCTCAACACAAAAAGGCTTTATCTTTACTGCAATATTTAAATGAAGCCCCAACTGCCTCATGCCTCAATGATTGAATTATAATATTTATTTCTGTTTAAATAAAATTATTGAATAACTAATTGATTTTACTAGAAGAGAGGTAAAAAGTACAATTTTAATTATTGATTTGATTTTAATGAATATTTTTACTTCCTGTAAGAGCTCAGAGGTTTTTTTTTTTTTTTTTATAATCCTGCCTCACAATCAAATATTGGTCTTCTGTTTCAATGATGTAAGAAGACATACACAGGAAAACATGGCTGCTGCAACACATTAAGTACAGTAGCATACATAATTTGATCCCCCACATAAGCCAGGCTGCCATCTTTTTTTTTTTTTCTTTTGGGGGGGGTCACAAAATTTACCACATGGGCATTGCAGTTCTCACACATGCACCACTACAACAGAATTAATGCAACTGCAAAAGCAATATCCCAACTATGACCCAACAATAACATAATTTAATGTAACACTGCTCTTTCCAGATGCTGGACTTTTGAAACTGAAAGTAAAACTTATGGCATAATTTACTTTTTGATTAATTTGACCACTTGAGGGCACTCATATATCATAGAAATATCATGCCCAGATGTCTCTTGATGCTGTCATATAAAAAGAAATTTAATCTGACATCATGGTGTAAGTAATGTACCCGGTCCTGACACGACAGAACACTGTGAATTCCACAGCACTGACCTTAATATACACATATGATGTGAACATCAGAACAGGAGCGCATCAAAACTGGCACACATGCTTTAAAAATGTGACAGGACTTGATCCATAAAATCTCCTTCATATTCCCATGTTTAGACCAAGCTTACATGCATTATATAAAACCAGCACACATTGCAAAATAGGAAATGTTGTGACTTTAGATTTGGCTATTTGTGTCCGATACGACTTCTTTAAAATCTGAGAAAATTGAAAATAAATCATAGAATATTTTTAAAAAACACACTAGAGAGAGAAAGAGTCTCAAATTAAAATAAACTGGAGGAATAATACTTTATCCTCTGCTGATTTGCCTTCGTGCAAAAAGATGAACAGTCTCTAATTTTTATAGTAGTTTAATTCTATCCTGAAAAGACGAAATATCAATCAAAAATCCAGACAGCTTGACATAAAATTTAAAAATGGATTTCTATGTAATGAAGAGAAAACAGTATTTTATCTTCCAAAACCAAAGCCAAGTGTCATACAGATTAAAAACACTCAATCAAAGATACTCCTGACTTATGTGTAGTAAGCACACCTTTCCACAGAATCCATTTCAAATTGTTTCAATAGAGGATCAAATACTTATTTCACTCAATGACATACCATTTACTTTAGGTTATTAACATGTTTTTTTAATGTATGACTGATGTTCTCTCTCATTCAATTAAAATAAAGCTACCATAAAAAGGCTGTACCTATGTTTCAAAATGAGCAAACATAGAAAATATACAAAATGAGTTGGGGATCAAGCCGTTGTTTTTTCCTTTCTGAAAATAAAAGGAAGAGATTCCTAATCACAGTTTTTTTTTCTTGTTTTGTTTTGTTTCTTTTTTTTGATACCCAAATATTGTCGAATGGCCAGTGATTGGCTCTATAAAGACACCATTCATCAATCTGGCTCAGTTCTCCGGATTACATAATGTATCATTTTAATCATCAAGAATTTATCCTTGTAACAAGAAGAAAACTGCTACTGTCAGAAAAATACTTGCATAATTTCATGGAACACTGAAGAATGTCATTTACTCAAACACTCAACGCATGCCAATTTTTTTCATCCACAGAAATGGTTGGGTTCGAAACTGGCAGCAAGGCTCTACTGCACAACTCAGATGCAGATTCAAGGCTGTAAACAATATTTACCAGCTTCAGCATACAGTGAGCCAGTTAGTGATTCAGGCAAATGGGATCTGACAAGGAGAAAGCTGGGATGCTTGTCAGTGAGTGAAAGGTAAATTTGCTCTGAAGAGAAACCCATGAAAGATTTGAAACCACCACATACAGTTCTGTTAATGGATACAGGTAGTTAGTGCTCAAAAATTATTTATACCCTTATGCTTTAAAAGAGGTAGTTCAAAAGTGCATTTTTAATTTCATATTGAAGATATGTGTTGCTGTTTTGACAGCTAGAAAATCATCAGTAAAAAGGTTGAACCAGTTCCGACATTTTTTTGTTAATTTTTTTTATTCCGTAACCCTAAAAATGCTTAAAGGGAGCAATATTTTATGGTAGTTATTCGTTCTCAGGCAGTAGTTCAGGACAACTTTTGTTTTGACATTTGTTATATTTTCACACATTTTTAATCCAAACTTTTTAACTGACTGTTGTGATGGAAATGTTTCAATTTTTGTTTATTAAGACACTGACCCATGGTTTAGATTCATTTAAAGATTAATAAGGGAGCAGCTCCTGGGGACAACGATCTCTCTTCACATAACAGATAACTTAATGGCTGCTAATTTCTTGCAGCCATTTCCATTAATTTCTTTGACTGAATATGCAAAACATGTTCAAGAAAACAGATTTGACAGATGTGCAATAGTGTTTTTGTACCTATTAGAATAAAACCTGACACGTCTGAGCATTTTGTTCAGTTTCACTAAAAAGGAGCATTGCCCATTTAAAAATAATGTCAAAACAAAGCAGCTGATTTCTGTAATAATCTATTAGTGTTCATTTTTCTGTGTGCCAATATTCCCACATAAGGCTCGAGTGCAATAACAGCATACTTGGATACATAAGCATATGGTGCAACACTACAGGCCATGGATTGATCTCCAAATAGTCTGGACCTTCATGGACCTCCAACTTCATATCAAACAGTGATGAAATTTGAAAATGAATTCATCAGACATTGTGAATAGTTCTTCCAATTACATAACAGTATAGTGAAAGGTGCAAATAATGTTTTATCAAAATGAAATAATCTGACTGAAAGGCACAGTTAGGTGAGAAATACACATCAGTTTCTAAAACAAGGGGGAAAACAAAACAGTAAGCTATAAATAAATTACCAAACACTTAGAAAACATGTCATAAAGAGCTCAGGGATTTCACAAACAGTTCCTGTGAAGGTTCCAGTAATCCTAATGTGCGATTACTTGTTGATAAAAATCACAAAGCAAGAGATATAAAAGGAATAAGGAAAGATTCTTGCATTTAGGAGAAACCTGCCAGCTTATCTGAAGACAAATATTTTTGGGTTGTTACAAATGGCCGCCTAAAGTCATAAGCAGTTTCAGTGATATAGGATGTAAACTTCGTCAAAGATTTTTAGGTATGCAACATTTCACCTTGAAAAGTCTTATCTGGTTTTGTAAAGAAGGCTCAGATCCAAAGGAGATCATAGTTATAAATAAAACATTTAATATGTGTTTTTTTTTTTTTTTTTTTCCCACTACTCCAGATCTGGGTTGTCTGAAGCTAAATAAGGATAAATAAGACAGTTTATGGTGGTAGATTAATCCACAGCATTATACAAAAATAACACCTCAACGTATCAAAGCAATTCCTCAATTATTAATTTACTTTACATTCCTTTTTAAATTGTTTTGCTGCTTAATATTCAGCGAAACAGAAAGCTCACCAGGCGAGTGCTCAATGATGCAATGCTGCCTCAGTGGCAAAAAAAAATCCCCAAATAAGCTGTTTATGAAATAATTATCCATATTAGTGAATAAATAACTTTACAGTATTTGCTTCTCTTTCACCCACTCAAACACAAATACAGCTAAAGAAACCACTGACTGTACAAAATGTATGTAGCCACCTCAAAGTTACCCACTGTTACCCGAGAAAAAAATGCATTCTTAAGGCAGTATATTAATTAGTGGTGTCCCGATACCAACGTCTATTACTCGGACTCTTAAAAGCAAGCCAATACTCCAAACCGATACCACGTTCGTGCTGGATTTTCCTCCTGAGCTGCGCTGCGGTGCAACTTAATGGCTAAACTACACTTTATACTAGGTGGTGGTGGTAATACAACAATAAGTTATTTGCTGATCCTCAAAGAAAAAAAACAAACAAATGAATTGGAAGAATTTAAATGGCTGGAGGGGGCAAAAATGTCCGTAGTTTGGAGCAGAGGTCACGCTTGACCTTTTTCTGTTGTCCATCATTTTGACTAACTGTGTCAAAAAAGCCTGCAATTATTTATTTTTACCAGTCAATTTTTAAAATAATAAAAATGACATTTAATTGCATTTCATTTTCATTCTGTTTAATCTTCAACAAGCTGCATTGACGACATTTTTAAAGGTCACATTTCATCAGCTGAACTGATCAGAAGTCAGCAAGACTCTCTGCATGTCACGTGATCCCGCGAACACTCCCCTCAGTGGGCGAATAATCCCGCAGCAGTGTCAGCTGTGCAACACGCACTCCAAAGCCTCTTGTCCGCAGCTCTTCAACACGCTGCCGTCAGATCTCAGATGGCGTCCAGATTAGAGGTGAAACTCTGATGGAAAGTTTTCTTACATTGATTGATTAAGTGACGTCTGCGATGTTCTCTGTGCATAAAGTCGAAACTGTCTGCGCCAGGTCAGCACCAGGTGGTCAGGTGTGTGTAATCTGTCAAAAATGATAAAAATAATTATTAATAAATAAATATTCGGTTATCGCCATCCCTGGTTTGGATATATTTCAAGGTAAACACAGAGGATAAATAATCAGATTGCCCTGTGTGCGTGCTGTCTATGGGGGGGTATTATTTTAATTAAGCTTTTACTGCTTTCGTTTTTAGACCACCATGACAGTAAGCAGTGTAACTTCTCCCGTTTTTTAGCTTTTGTCATCTGGATGTGTGATTAATAGGAGCGGAGCAGGGTGAACCTGCGTGCGCATTTATTGCACTGGAGCTCTTGTTACAATCTAATGAACATCTGCTCCTTACCTTCTTTTCTTCCTCAACAGGGTAAACTGCCTACTCCTCTATTAAGACTATAAGTAAATTAACTCCTAGCTTTATCGCGCATTCTCTTTTAGCTTTCTATGTGTACGCATTGCTTATTAAATGCGCCACAGAAGCCACAGCCCGAACGGACTATCAAACAAATAATTTTGGCTGCGCTACGGATCTAAACTCCAGCGAAAAATGCGTCTTTTAACGAGTAATTTGATAAAACATTTGAAGACTAAAAAATCTGTATGTCTTGCTCTATTTATGATTTGTTAAAATAGTCAGAGGGACTATAGGCTTATAAAGAAGAGCCACCCTGCGCTAAATAAAATAATTTTGTTTTCAAAAGTTATTGCCTGAAGTATAAATAGGACCTGTTAATTACTTGGTATCGGTACTCTGTATCGGCGAGTACCTAAACTGAAGTGCTCGGTGTTGAAAAACTGGTATCGGGACACCCCTAATATTAATATTGTTACTAGAAATTTTACATACGTGCAAAGTGGCTTACTGCTTAGGTAAGTATTCTTTGTTTAACCAGGAAAAAAGTCATTGAGATTAAAGCCTCTTTTCTAGATAACATGACCAAGACAGCAGCATAAAACATACAAGGAGACCAAAATACAAGGCTGATTCCACAGTCTAGGGCACCCCTTTGTGAAGGGTTGCATGAGAGCTCATGGAAAATAAAAAGTCAGTAATGTCCTGAATGAGTTTTCTACTGCTTACTGTCAGTGGGAAGGGAGGACACCGCTGTGTTGTTCATAATGTTTGCAATGTAAGAACATACATGGTTATACTCTGCAGGATACAAATGACACTCAACTGGATTGATCTATTCTGAACAGATATTCTTGAAAACACAGTTTGAGATTTATGAAATCTCTGTTTTATTTGTGAAAATAGAAAATTATGGATACTTGTGAAAATTATGGATACTTGACATTGAGGCAACTGTAAATTAAGATAATTTAAAGGTAGGTTGACCCTGGACTGCATTGCATTGTTCTATTTTTTCTGATTAAGCTACAGATTCTTGAAAGCACAGATTTAATGTGTGGAAGCTGTTTGTGAAACCAAAAACAATTGGGGATTCTTAGTTAATCTAAAAATGCAGTGAATTGTCCTCTAGTATCTTTTTTAGTGTTCCAGTGATATGCATGTGCATGCTGGTCACAGAAAGACAGGCTCACTCGGGGCCACATTCATTCAAGAACTGCCACTGAATATTGTCAAAGAACAAAATGCCACCCCTGACTTAATTTGAAGAATTGGATGCAGCTAATGAAACCATAATCTCTTGTGGGAAAAGGCTACAAACAACTTTGCCCATGAAAGATATTTCTGCTCTTCAAATGAGTCTGTTCTTCATGCCTTGCAATCAGCTGAATGCTGTCGACATGCAATGGAAGATCGAAGTCAACCTACCACCGTCATCCAATCCATATTGAGACGTAGCCACACAGCCGTAATGACCATGATCTCTCAGGGTAAAATGGAGGCAGATTTTATAAAGCTGGTTAGGGAGAAGTCAGATAAAGATGAATCTGCAGAGAGATATGTCTTTGTGTCTCTTATTGTTTTTACTATTATTGCTATAACCGGTTACATGTTGCATAGACGACTCAGTGTCTGCATAGATTGCAACAATGACTAACGGTTGCCTTTGACATTTTATAGAACAGGGCATTTCCTATTTACACTACCACACTCAGCCAATCACTGTGTCCCCTTAAATTTTAAGTTTCCTTTACTAGAAGACGGAGTCAGAGCATGTCTGTAACATAGAGAATCTAATCAGCAAAATGTAATACAGACTGTATCATTTTGAGGATTTAGCACAACAATTTAACTCGTATTTAAAGTACTGAATGCAGTTGGACAGCTTGTATGAGGGTTGATACCCAAAGATCAACCAAATATTTTATGTTGTAGAGGAATTGCTCCAAATACACATTTCATGCATGTCTACAATTTTTTTTTTTTTTGTTTAACTGTTATCTTACCAGAAAGGCCCTTGAGAATAAATGTATTTGTACGATATATATATATATATATATATATATATATATATATATATATATATATATATATATATATATATATATATATATATATATATATATATATATATATAAAAACGAACTAATAGGTGCAAACAATTAAAACATCATAAAAATTCACTTTGAACAAACCAAATAAAAACTTACAAAAATAGAGCATAAATGCCAGCGCTGCTGAGATATAAACATGCTTTTTTGGTTCTGCAATCGCAACTGCGAGATCTGAAAGCAAATGCACTCCTGTGATCTTACTGGATCAACTTGTATGGTGTAAATGACAAAGTGATCAGTTAAAGGGGTTTGTGGTTGCACGTTTATTAAGGAACAATGATCCGAAACTAAATGTCAGGGCTAAAAACCACATCAGAAAGGGAACAAATTATGTATCAGCACATTTAAATGTTTGTGTCCTTTGCTTTAATTTTTGGTTCTGCAGGTCACCATTGTACTTATGAGACTGATAAGTTTGTCATGTGATTTATCAGAGTTTTGTGAATTATTTAAGGACCCTACTAGTCCAGCAAAAGATTAAATATTTCTTGAATAAATTGGAGAAAAACCTTTGACTGATTTATTTTTCTTTCTAACAAAGAGGATCTTGCAAATATATTGATAAAATTTGAATAGTTTAGGGTCAAAACAGCTTTTCTAAAAGAAATATCCCAGCCATGTTCTTGTCTAAAAACACATGAATTATTCTAGATTCATGTTCATTGTGCTTTGACCTCTTGCAGTAATAAAAAAAAAAACTGTAGATGCTTTAAATAGCATTATAACCTTCTGCTTTAAAAATGTTAGTATTCCTATAAATGAATCATTTACCACAACTTCAATGAGTTATTTCTTAATGGCTGCAATAAAGCATTAGATACGGGCCTCTTTCTGATTCCACATATTTAAATGACTGGGACCTTTGCAAACAGAAGGGTGATGTGTGCAGAAAAACTGCCACCAGATCAGCAAAAACGCAATTCTCCTTACATTCTCTTTACTACAAACACAGCAAATTTGATCTAATCATGAAAAGTTCAGGAGAAGGTGCACAGTCCAGTGGTAATTAGACTGCATAGCTAATAGGAAGCTTAAGCTTCAGTAAACCACAGAGCCACCTCTGTGTTATTTGTCTTGGATAGATGTTTACTGATATACTCAATAGCTGAGAGAAAATGATTCAAGTCACAAAAGTGGATCTTTCAGCAAGATCCGCTGCTTGTATAAAAAACATCCTTCTCAGGAGAATCTAAAAGTCTTAGAATAACCCTCCAGAGTCATGACCTAAATCACACAGAGCACCTTTGGGATTTGATGGAGAAAATAATGTCAGCTCGGATTTCTTTGCCAACATAGACAAAACCTTCTGCAGTGTTGCTACAGGAGATTTCTTAATGGTAAAAATAACTTATGTTCATTTTTTTTCATCATTTGAATCTTGACAAACACTTTTTGTGTCACATTAAAAACTAAACTTTTGTGACTGTACTCTACATGAACACAGCTTCGCAGTACAGATAGATAATGCAACGCAGGGCACATTTCCTGTGCTTCGGAACTGTCTGTTCTCTCAAATGTAATCAAAAGGATTTGAAGAAATAGTTGCTCTATTATCAGCGCCTGATGACATCACAACAGGGCGTCTTCTGTGTGCTGCCTGCTCTCAAAGCTGAGTTACACTAATTGAGACAAGAAACCAACACCAAGAATAGAGCCAAGTGGGATCAAAGAAGTTCAGTCCAATGAAATTTGATGAATCCTGATCCACTTGGTTAAAATTTGGTTGCAGAAATTTGTTGTTGCAACCTTGCAGAAAAGGTTGTTTTTCACATAAGTTTTTGTTTATGTTCACCCTCTAATCTTTAGGCAAAGTTTGTGGTGTTTTTTCTGAGAAGATTCTGCTCTTTCATTATATAGCTAAATCAGAATCAGAATTCGTTTAATTCACCAAGATCATGCACACAAACAAGGAATTTTAATTCAGTTTAATTCAGTTTCAATTATTTATTTATTTATTTATATATATATATATATATATATATATATATATATATATATAGATAGATAGATAGATAGATAGAGCGGCTGGGTAGCTCAATGGGTAAATCACCCGACCTTCACCCGGGAGACCGGGGTTCGAATCCAGGCCGGGTCGCTTGGTTGAGATATCCAGTGTGGGTCCTTAGGCAAGATCCTTCGCGCTACTGCCTACCTCATGATGACTGATAAAGGAATACACGCCATGCCGGCTCAAACGTCGCCCGGCCAAACAAGGTCTGCGTCAGGTGCTGGGGAACCAGGGCACCTTCACGAAAAATGGGTTACTGGAACAAGACGGAATTGGGCGAGAGGTGAAAACTTGGATCTGTTGGAATGCTACTACTCAAGTAACCCTAGTCAGAGGGGTTACATGCAAAGAATGCGGGAGGAATGGTTACGTCGACATCCCCATTCAACACTAACTGCCAAACAACTAGTAGCTCAGTGTTCCAACATCCGCAAACGGCAAATGCTGTCACAACTTCAGATAGACGAGGTACAACACAAATGCTACGGCAAGGGGGAGCCAGGACGCCAGGTCAGAGGGGAGTTAGCTTCAACTCCCCACCCGGAGATTGGGTATGCAGCCCCAATAATGAACGAACCATCACAGCTGAACGAGGCAGCAACTGACCTGAGAGGTAGGATCGTGGCCCGAATGAACACCAGGCAATCCCGATGCCAATTACAACGGCTGAGTGAAGTACCATCAGAAAGTCTCATTGAAGATGTGAATGCAGCATTGAGAACGATCCCTACCAACACCATAACGGAAACCAATGAGCTGGTGTACAACTCAGCATCAGTGATCCTTGAGATGCTCGGCTATAGGAGCAACCATGAGATTCAATACCCACCATGGAAAAGACGGTTAGAGGCTAAAATCAAGGTAACAAGGAGGGAAGTGAGCCAATTGTCACAGCTCCAAAGAGGTGCAATCAAAAGACCGGTACCCAAGCGGTACAGCCAGATGCCCATACCTGAAGCGCTCGAAACTGCCAAACAAAGGCTCCAAGCCTTGGCCAGTCGCCTAAAGAGGTACACGAGAGAAAATGAAGCCAGGAGGATTAACCGGCTCTTCTCCACCCAACCAGCTAAAGTGTACTCTCAGTGGCAGGGTAATAACAACAGAGCAGACCCACCAAGGCTGGAGACCCAACAGTACTGGAAAGGCATATGGGAAAGGGAGGCGACCCACAACAGCAATGCACAGTGGCCACAGCAACCTCCCTGAGCAAGCCCCAGTAACTATCACAGTGGCAGATGTCCAAGAAAGAGTCTCAGGTATGAAAAACTGGACAGCACCAGGTCCTGACATGATCCATGCCTACTGGCTAAAGAAACTCACTGCCCTCCATGAGCTCCTTGTAGCAGCTCAAATGAACCAGCTGCTACAAAGTGGGACTCACCCTGAATGGTTAACTGAAGGGCGCACAATCCTGATCCAGAAGGATCCCTCAAAGGGTTCGGTCCCATCCAACTATCGGCCAATAACCTGTCTCTCTACAACATGGAAGCTCATGTCAGGCATCATAGCAGCTAAGATAGGTGGGCACATGGATAAATACATGAGTACAGCACAGAAGGGCATCGGCATAAATACCAGAGGAGCCAAACACCAACTCCTGGTAGACCAAACAGTCACCCGAGACTGCAAAACCCGACACACCAACCTGTGCACGGCTTGGATTGATTACAAGAAAGCCTATGACTCAATGCCACACACTTGGATCATTGAATGCTTAGAGATGTACAACATCAACAGGACTCTAAGAGCCTTCATTGCAGCCTCGATGGGGATGTGGAAAACCACCCTTGAAGCCAACTACAAGCCAATTGCACAAGTGTCCATCAAATGTGGCATATACCAAGGAGATGCTCTGTCCCCATTGCTGTTCTGCATAGGTCTGAACCCCCTCAGCCAAGTCATCAACAAGACTGGCTACGGATACCGACTCAAGAACGGAGCCACCATCAGTCACCTCCTCTACATGGATGACATCAAGCTGTACGCTAAGAGCAAACGAGACATCGACTCACTGATCCACACCACCAGGATCTACAGCACTGACATTGGGATGTCATTCGGACTAGAGAAGTGTGGTCGGATGGTTACACATAGAGGGAAGGTCATCCACACAGAAGGGGTCTCACTCCCAGAGGGAACAATAGCAGACATTGAGGACAGTTACAAGTACCTGGGAATACCACAAGCAAATGGCAGCCTCGATGAGGTCACAAGGAAAGGAGCCACAGCCAAATACCTCCAACGAGTAAGGCAAGTCCTGAGAAACCAGCTCAATGGCAAGAACAAGATCCGTGCGATAAACAGCTATGCCTTGCCAGTAATCAGATACCCTGCAGGAATAATAAGCTGGCCAAAGGAAGAGATAAAGACCATGGATGTTAAAACTCGGAAACTACTAACCATGCATGGAGGGTTCCACCCTAAATCCAGCATCCTGAGACTATACGCGAGCCGTAAGGACGGAGGCAGAGGACTAGCGAGTGTGAGAGCCACTGTCCAGGATGAAACATCCAAGATCCATAAATACATCAAGGTCAAAGCCTCAACCGACGATGTGCTCAGCGAATGTCTCAAACAATGGGGACCAGAGGATGAGGTGCTGGAGGAACCATCATGGGAGGATAAGCCCCTACATGGGATGTACCACCGACAAATAGCTGAAGTGGCTGATATCAGGAAATCCTACCAATGGCTGGAAAAAGCTGGACTCAAGGACAGCACAGAGGCACTCATCCTGGCTGCACAGGAACAGGCCTTAAACACCAGAGCGATAGAGGCTCAGATCTACCACACCAGACAATATCCAAGGTGTAGATTGTGCAAGGAGGCCCCTGAGACAGTCCAACACATAACAGCAGGGTGCAAGATGCTGGCAGGGAAAGCGTACATGGAACGTTATAACCAAGTGGCGGGCATAGTGTACAGAAACATCTGTGCAGGATATGGACTGGAAGCCCCGAGATCAAAGTGGGGCACACCCCCAAAGGTGGTGGAGAATGACCGAGCTAAGATCCTGTGGGACTTCCAGATCCAGACAGACAAAATGGTAATGGCGAACCTACCGGACATCGTGGTGGTGGATAAACAACAGAAGAAAGCTGTTGTGGTGGATGTAGCAATACCAAGCGATTGCAACATCAGGAAAAAGGAACACGAGAAACTGGAGAAATACCAGGGCCTCAGAGAGGAACTGGAGAAGGCCTGGAAGGTGAAGACCACAGTGGTGCCTGTGGTCATCGGGGCCCTCGGGGCAGTCACCCCCAAACTGGAGCAGTGGCTAAAACAGATCCCAGGAACAACATCAGACATCTCAGTCCAGAAATGCGCAGTTCTCGGCACAGCCAAGATACTACGCAGAACCCTCAAGCTCCCAGGCCTCTGGTAGAGGACCCGAGCTCAGAGGTTGAGAATAGACCACCCGTGGAGGGTGAGAAGGGAAATTTATATAAAATTCCCTATATATATATATATATATATATATATATATATATATATATATATATATATAGAGAGAGAGAGAGAGAGAGAGAGAGAGAGATAGATTGATATGATTTAGAGGCAGTTCTTCCTGTTAAGAACATCACCACCACTCTCAGCGTTTCACTACAGAATCGATGGAATCTGGAAGAGGTGGCCAAGTTTAATTGATGGAGCCTAAAGGCAATCCCTAATAACTGGTTATTTGCAGAGATGTAATTGTAAACAAACCAAGCTCAAACACAAAAATTAAACTCATGGCATCAGATTGTAGCAATGGTAACACAACAATCAAACTTGCCAATCCCTTTAAATCTTAAATTTAAAAGTTAAAAATTTTAAAATCTTTTATCTATGCTGAAACCATTAAATCAAATTGAATAGTACTCTCATTCTCAATAAACATGTTAAAATTCTAGATCTATAATCGTCAAATTTGAAAAATTATGAGGTGGGGACTAAAGGTCTGGGGGATCCTAAGCAGCTGCTTGTTAGCTTATACTTTGGGTCCACTCTTCCTTTACCAGTCCTAAATGTTAAAAATCATGTCTGCAATTATATCTAAATAAAATTACATTTACCTTGAGCTTTAACTTCACTTTTTTTGGTTGTTGAAAGGAAATAAATCACAGTTACAAGGAAAAATGAAACATGTTCTGCGTGTGAATCAAGTAATCACAACAGAAAATATCAGATTGAAATAATGTCTAAATGTTTATATATTTGTCTGAGACATTTTTTAGACTCATAGCTCTCAAGGTTGTAATTTTTTTTCTCAGCTTTTTTTAGATGTTGACTTCCCTAATGAGAAAGTCTGAGTAACTGATGAATACAAGGAATTCTTTTGCATTAAGTGAAAGAAGTGATTGTTATTCTAGTAAATGCACAAAGGATGGCCATGACTGAAGTATGCCATGTGAATTTAAAAGCAGAAGATTGGAATGCTTTCTGTTTTTGTATATCTATCTGCCACTCTCACGCATTTTCCTTGGCAGCAGAACAAAATGGCTTGGTATTCAGTCTCACTGGACCAATATGTAACAGTTCAAATCTGTCAAAGTATGTTGAAGCTTACTTGCTGAACTCCTGCCACAACTCCTAGCTTCCTAATTGAAAATAGTGAGGAAGCCTTCCCCTTAGAAGATGATACTTAGTCACAACCAAGAAGGGAAAAAGAGGGGTTGGCAGGAAACAAACACTGGACATTATCACCAAGCTGGCTCTCTCAGGAGCTGAATCTCTTGAATCCAACCAGCTAGCTGCATAATTAGCATTTTAGGTCACTATTATTGTGAAAGAAATATGCTTGCTGAGGTACAGCTTTAAGTCCCTGTGTCATTGAGGTGTTTCCTTCAAGTCTGAATTAAAGAGACCCATCTGTTTGATTTAAAATCTATACAGCAGAGTGCTATGGGGAAGGAAGCTCTCAGCTGTATTGATTTTGTTTTATCCTCATCATCATTTATTTAATAATTTATACATTCACTTTCTTTGCCTCCGCAGTAAGCGAGGCTACAGTGAGGCAGGCATTGTCATCTCCTAATCTGTTTGGAAAATCCATTCATTTTATCCTTTCACTCCTCATTCAAGCTATTTAACCTACAAAAGATCCTAAAGTGTTTGTCATTCATGAGAAATGATGATGTATGGTGTGATTTAGATGTTGATGAATAAGGCATGATACCTTCTAAGATTTTCTCCAGCTAAAATAAGACTTTTCAGTTTCCAGTCTGTTTTTACTCCCCTGACTCAACTATATTCAACACTGCAACACTTTAGCACCTTCTGGTTAGTAATGATGGTGCAAGCCAGTGTGTGCATACAAATCATCATCCCTGTTGTAACTGTCCTAACCTTTCCCCATCAACAGACGAGACATCATTTGAAGCAGGGATCAAGGTTCAGATCCACACCCAGGACGAGCCACCGTTCATAGACCAGCTGGGCTTCGGAGTGGCTCCAGGATTTCAGACCTTTGTTTCCTGTCAAGAACAACGGGTATGTCCTAGAAGAGATCACAGATTGCTGAAAACAAGCTAAAATATCTCTACATATACTGACAATGAAAAACATGATTGTATCTTACATTACAGTCTGATTTCAAGTGCCAAATATCAATTTACTCCTCTAAAAGGAATCAAAACAACTCAAGGTTTCCCATCACTGGAGGGTTTGGTAATTTTGTTTTATAATCCGAATCATTTTCTTTATTTCCAGAGTTACAGTGCAGATGAAGGTCTACAGAAAGCTTCATCATTTCTCACATCTTTACAAGCATCCCATGATAGTCCACCATGACTTGTAAAGTCCATTTTTTTGGCAGCTTTTTCTACAAATTCCTTTTGCAAATATCTAAAACATCCTATTTTTGCACAACATTGTACAGACAAGCAAAACTCAAACAAGGGAAAGATCATATTTGGATGTTTATTTATTCACAAACATCACTATGGTTAGAAAATTATGTGAATCTCTGGGTTTGATTTGAATGTTTGTCTGGTGCTTTGGTCAATGCACTCCGGCATAAAGCTGTAATCAAGGCCTTGTCCACATGGAGACAATTTTAGGTGTATCCGCAAATTTTTTTTGTTGTTTATGTTTTGTCCATATACGTATGAGCCTGACGCATCATCTAGGGATGAAGAAGACACCGTTCCTGCACGAAGACGCATGGACATGGATGATTTTTCAGTTACAAACACACCTTCCTTACATTTGATGTTAATGTGTACTTCTGGAAAAATAGACATAAATGTGGTTGTTTATGCACTGCTGAGCGTACACAAAAGACTCAATGTTGCAATTTATTGAACCACTTTCTTGAAACCAAACTACAGAGTAAACCTTGGTGTCATATACAAAGAAAGATTTTATCTTTGAAAATATATTCACAATAGAGAGTTTGAGCATATGAGGCTATCATATGTTAGCATCACGGGCTCTTCAGACAGTGCACATATGTTTATCAGACAAGACAGCATTTAGAAATTAAATAAACTTACGGGTAATGACAATGTGGTCCCCTCCTTCAGTATTGGTACTGAAGGTATTTTCAAAATCAGTTTGTTCAAAAACCCCAACTTGAATTCACCCATGCTTAGGAAACAGTTTTCAGTAAAGTGCGCTGTACATGGTCTCAAACGGGGGTTATAATTGTGTGGTACTTTCCCATAAATGAACTTCAGCCACTCTTCTCTGATTGTCTCATCCTTCAGGAGTAAAGTGGAAACTTCCAGCTGTTTTTGAGCACCCTTGAACATACCAGCTCCACTTTTTAGTTGCCATCCTCTCCACAAGTGGAGTAGCCAGACATGCTAGCGCAACTTAGCCCTTAAATTAGCTGGTGTATCAGGGTTAGGGTTAGGGCTGTTTGCTTGATGGTGTTCTCTAATTGGAGAATATAAATTATGTAGAAAGATAAGCTACATAGAAAGATAAGATGTTCTCTGATTCGTCCGTTTTTGAGCAAAGAAACCAAGCTGACTGTCTATGCGCAGGGCTTTTGATTCCGGCTTTTGACATTCGCACGGCCTCATCAGTGCAAAACAGATCATAATATACCTCCAAAACCACAGAAAAATTTAATTTGTTGTCATGACCCCTTTAAATGATGACGTTGTAGCTCCATCTCTCTCTCTCTATCTCACATGCGCCTCACTTTCACAAATAACAAACATGGTGCTGTTCTGTGTTTTTTGTGTTGTTCTCTGGCAGCGTTACAGTTCCCCAGATTGGCCCGGCATACCTACTGCGTCATTTTCTGTGGGGCTGCAACTTGTCATGTGGACGTACATTTTTTCTTAATCGTTTATAAAAATATACTGTACTCGTCTCCATGTGTACAGGGCCTTAATAAGACAGACAAAGGGGCAAAATCCTAAAAGGTGTTTCAACTACTGCAACAGTCAAAACCTAAAGAATTTTGTTTTCACCAATCCATAAACAGCAAATTGTGCATAGAAGGAGGATGTTTAAAAACGCTTTTTCCCCGTGCTAGGAGTGGTCACCATACAGTTACTAATAAACAGATGTGACGCAGGAGAAAGTAAAAAGCCAAAACAGTGTGGTGGCTTAGGTCTACTCAGCTTCACAAGGACTTGGCCGATGACTGCTGAAACGTATTGTAAGTTAAAATAGACCATAACGGAACTTTATGTTAGAAGAAAATAAAATACCCAAATATAACAAGTGGAACAGTGTGGTGGTAGTGTCATGGTTTGGGCCTGTTTTGTTTCACCCAAGGCAGAGGAGCTTAACACCTTTGATGGAACTCTGAATTCTGGACCGCTGTTGATGAGGAACATAAAGAATATATCAAAGACTACTAATTAGTGATGTGCAAGTCATGAATGAATCGTTCAGAACTTGTGAGTCACTTTACTGACTCATAATTTACAATTCGTTATCTCTGTAACTCGTTCACTTACTCGCCTCAACTACAGTTAGCTAATTGAAAACAGCAGACCAGACAATATGTCACTGGGGAAAATTACACTTCTTCACCTTTCTGCTCTGAGCTGTGAACAAAACACTCAGATACTAGCTGCAACCCGAATTCACTCACAAAACCAACTAACCACCTGTGCAATTAGGACAGGGACAAATCACCTTGGTTGAGCAGGGGCAGGGCGGTGAGTTAAGGATTCAGAGTAGAGATGAGTTAATGGTTCAGATCAGCAACAGCCCGCCTACACTTTCTGCAGGCTGGAGAACCAATCTGTTTCCCAAAAGACTGCTGCGCTGCTCTTTGCAATCTGTTCCTGTAGCCTGAGCGTAGAAAGTAATTATTCAGGTAATCATTGTGCTTATAAATTTTTAACATATTCGATTGTTTATTGTGGTGATAAATTACAACTTAAGGGTATGAATCACTACTGTTCGCACGCTTCAGTGCAAAAAGCACATTTTTTCTATATGTGAAACAAAATCCCAGATAAGAAAAAAAAATGTGTGATTTATTTTCTTTTATATCCAGTGGACGACATTAAATAGTGTTACACTTACAGTGACCCAGTAACTTAGTGACTTAAAAACTCGAGTCACTTTGGTGAGTGACTCATAAAGACTTGACTCAGTAAAAAGAATCAAATTTCCCATCACTATTGTGACTCTGACATGGCTGCAGTTGGATGAGTTCATATGAGGACACCCACCTCCATCCTAACGCTGAAGCAGTTCTGAACAGATAAATCACCTAAATGCTAGCGATACAAGATTTAGCAGTATTAACACTGGTATCAACCGATGTTAGTCATTTTTAACATATCAGTAAGTAAAACCAGGCTGATATTACTAACCACTGTCCATTCCCATCGTGTTGCTGTTTGTGTTTCACAAACACAAAGGGGAGGGGATTGGCCATGTGCTATTTGTTTGGACTTGTGATAGTGATGCATCGCAGGATTTTGTGGTTTTTAACTGAAGCGAAGAAGCAATCTCAGCAATGTGGTCATTTTTTCATGGTGTCAACAGTCCTCTTTTCTACATTTTTTCATGTTTGAAAAATCTACTGATCCTTTGTGAAGCCTTTATGTATTACCAAACTTTTAAGTACTATGCAGTAGTGTATCTTTGAGAAGAAATGATTGAAGAAGATAGTAAAGCTGTGTGTGCTCAGTTCTTTTTCCAACTTCAAAACAATCAAATACTAGTCCCTGCAGACTCGACCTTAAACTCAATGTAGCATAATCCACTTATCAATTTTCTGCCAAACAGAACACTCTTTGCAACTTTTCTTACATTTGCTCTTGTACTTCTCAAAACCGTGACGCAGCTTAAGGGTGCAAAACAAAAATCTCCCACTGAACAGTTGTAATATTTCTTGTTTGCCTTAAAAGATATCATGTATAAATCTCTGCATGCATGATCATAAGATCCTGTACACCAGTGAGTATTATCCATTATGCATCTGGACTCGATCCATCCTTTCATTGTTGAGGCCACTTGTGTCTTTCGGTTTTGACATTCCTTCACAGCTCAGGTGTCTCTGGCAGGGTTAATCAGACAGTTGTCTGTGAAGTAGCAGCTCCAAACATTTACGCATCTTCTAACTCTCTATTGAATCTTTGTTTTTCATTTTAGGTACTCCTTATCCTTCTGTCTAGGTTTGTCCAGTCACCTCTAGTAGAGCTTTATTCAGCTTGTTCCAGAAGTTTTCCATCTTAAATTAATATTCAGTCACAAATATTATTATATTTTTCTCCATTAACATTTAACCTATTTCGTAACTCAACGTTGTAGCTATTGTAGGTCTGTAGACCTAAAAATCACAGTCTGGAGCTAAAGTTTTCTTAAGAAAAGAGTAAAAAATTTTAAGTAAACAGAGGAGAGCTGATGCTTTAAAAAGCAAGGCAATAATTGCAAAACGTTATGAACTCATTAATCTTCAAAGTGCTTATATAACCCCTACTGGGGTTCTAAGAAGAAGCGAAAGATGCAGCTTTTCTGGTGCAAATACGTATGACAAGCTGTTGTTGTTTTTTTTTTTTTAACATTTCTGTTAGTACCATAACATTCTATAAAGTGGTTGTCAAACTCCCACATGGTGGTGCACACAACCACATAGCTGCTTCCACATCCATCCAGTAAATTCCATTATCACTTTTTGCGTATAACACCACTTTGATTGTGCTGATTTCACACAGAAACATCACATAGAGAATATAGAGGCATCAGTAGGCTGCAGATTATTGAAACAAAACTTCCTTTTGAGACCTAAGCTGATGAAGGTCATCACACACTTTAGAAGACATGAGAAGAGCACTTCATCTCCATTTCCACCTCTGGGGCGAGGCAACAGAAAACTGGATGATTCGAACAGACAGACAGGAAGGAAGGAAGGAAAGAAGATATAATCCCCACAGGGGGAATTCATGTGTCCAGATAGTGCCTAAAAAAATCACAAAAACAAAACACACCAAACACACAGTACCATAAAGAAACAATAATACTTGTGATATTTGTAAATGCACATGGTCAGCAGGAAGTGTTGTCCAGCCTTATTGCAGCTCTTCTATACTTCTCTGTTCTACAACACAGAGATATGTACCTATTACTGCCACTGCTTCTTTGAGCTGCCAGAGTCTCATGCAGAGGGTGTCTACCATTGTAGAGGATAGCCTGCACCAGACACCTCATCCTCTTCTCCATCAACTCCCCAATAGAGTCTCCCATCCATCACAGACACAGTTTCTGATCAGCTTTTCAAGCCTGTTGCCATCCTGCACAATGATGCTGTTACTCCAACAAGCAACACCAAAGAGTACAGAACTGGCCACGACCAATTGATAGAAATTGTCGCAGCACTGATTGCATACATTGCACAATTTTAGTTTCCTGAAAAAGAAGAGCCTGCTCAGTCCTTTTTTAGTTGCCACGTGTGTGTAGACCAGTCCAGTTTGTTGTCAAGGTGAACTGCCAAATATTTATAGGACTCAACCACCTCAGTGTTCTCTCCATCAGTTGTAACAGGATGCTGCTGAAACTGATGCTGAATAAGAAACACTTTTTTAATCAAAGATGAAGATCTAATAGCACTTCTGTAACAAAAAAATTGCTATTGGCTGGAGAAAATGATACCTCACCACAGGGCATAGTCTTTATTCCACCACCAAAGGCACACAAAACTCTATTAGTCTTTATTGAATAATAGTACCATCCCTTTGCAACAGAATTTTTGGCTTTTGCAATATAGTGATTTAAAGCAACAATAACATATTTTTAAATGGTTGTAAATGGGAGAAGTTGCAAAAAAATAAACAGATAGCAGAAGGCTTAACTGTATAGGCCTTTATGTCTTTAAATGCCTTTAATCCATAGCTAGTCTAGGTAATACAATGCTGTAAAAACACTAACTAGAGACGAGGTTCTGCAGCTAATTAAGTTAAACCAGGAAGTAGAAGGATTTAGACGAACATGTGATTTATAGTAATGGTGTATCGGATTATTCTGTATAACTTCTCAGAAAGAAGAACTTTACTGTGTTTGTCTTTTAATTTAGGAGCAGCAGTTCAGACACTGAGTAATCTTTGGACCAATGAGTACATATTTATTGGCAAACCACTTCTTGGTATTAAATTAATAATGGCCATAATAAATTAATACTTATGTTATTAAATGCAGCAATACATCGTTACACATTCCCTGAACTGAAATAATCAGCTTACATTGCACAATAGTTGTATGATAAATTTAAAAAACAGTGAGAGATCAGGCTGATAAAAATTGTCATCTTTTTTAAAAAAAACTTTCCTCTTATGATTATCTGAATAAAGCAGTTCAGAAGAGTATCAGATGTTAAACACATGCTGGACATATTAATAAATGATTCGGCATTTTAATATTATTATTTGACCATGCAGGCATGCAAATTGCCTCACAGAGGGAATTCCAAAACCATGAGAGCCAATATAATAAGTGGGATTTACAATAATCACGTACCCAGCAGGAATGATGCAGGGACAACAGATTACAGGATCCAAGTGGGAATATTTTCTCTAACATGGATTATGACCATACAACATCGAAGGTAAGACTGAATTTATGTTTTTGGCTTGAGCTTTTTTTTCTTTCTGTCTTCATCGGCTAAAACTCACTAAATACGTGAGTTTTGCACGTAGAGCGATGATGTAGGTTTAGCGTCTATTTAGGTTTTTATTATTATTATTTAGCTGCTTAGTGTTGAAACTGGAGGGTGTTGTTCTTTCTTTTTTTAAAATTATTACTTACTTTTCCTTGTTTCTGCTGTAGATGTATAATAAAACTAGATGTAGTCCTCCTCACTTCGCATATCCTGGTGATAATAATCCTGGCGGTGGACAAAATTTACAGGTGGCCCGGTATTAATTTTCCCCCTTTACGCTCCTGCCTTAATTCTTCATGTTTTAAAAAGAAAATTTAATTATTTTCTGCGGTCAGATGCAGGTGTTTATTCAGCAAAAGCTACACCGCACGGCATGTAAACACAAAAATCCACTCTTTTAAATCAAAGGACCAAATGTTGTCTGATTTTGTAAACAATTACATGCAAGACGATTTCGGGGTCATTAGCAATAATAACTGTATTTTTTCTGAGATGGTGGGACGCAGCTTGGCTCTGATCACTGCTTTTATTTCACATTGCTGTGCGTCTGCAGGTCAAGATAAAAGGGAGTTAAGTTTTCGTAACTTTGACAAAAACTATTGAATCTCAAACCGGTCTTGACCCAATTTGCCGACCAAGACCGAGGCATAACAATCCAAGAACAAGACCAAGATTGGGGAAAAAAAAAAAACAGCTCGAGACCTCCATCCCTGGTTTCTACTATTTATTATTTCCTATTTTCCTGGGGTGTAGCTAAATGATGTGACAGAGGCATCGTGTAACCACCCGATGAGGACCCATAGTTATGCTGCCACCACATACAGTAGGATGCTAAGGGAGATTTTTAAAAACCAAACATCAAAGGCTCACCGTTATCAAACTGTGACAAAGAAGAGCATCTTGGGGTTCACCCATTCTTCATAGCAGCTTTTAGATGTTCTCATTAGATGCTACCTATTAGGTGTGTGGGAGGTATGCAAGCAGAAAGTGTTTTCTGTCCTACCATCACAATAGAAATGTTATGTTTACCAGTTTACAGTCCTAATTTACATGCAAACTACTTGGTGTGCTTTATTCAGAATAGGTTGAGATTGCTTTAAAACAACAAACACTCAGGGTGGGATTTGTGTGAAAAAGAAATAATATGTGAGAAATCAACTTATGTCTGGTGTTAGGTACGGTGGGTGATCAGTGATGCTTTGGGACTGGTTCTCTAAATCCTATAGAAAGCCTGTGGGGAGAGCTGGAGTTCATAGGGGTTCAAAAAAGAGAACCCAGGATTCTGAAAGATCGAGAGAGATTGTTGATTGATGAAGGGTCAAAGATTCCCTGTCTGGATGCACTAATGTTTGTGTAATATTATAGAAGACTCTCCATAGAACAGCTCTCCTGTTGACAAGAATGGGTTGTACAAGTTATTGATAGGAGGGGTAGCAATAAATAAGCTTTTAATTCTGACACCATTTTTTAAATTAAAAAAGTAAACCAATATTTCTTAAATTCTGATCAGTTCAGTTCAATTCAGGAATACTTTATTTATCCCAAAAAGTTATTAAATGTTGCCCCATATCATCCAATTTTCTTCAAAGAGCCTTTGTGGATGGTGATGTTGTGGGAAGGAAGGATTTCCAGTAGCAGTCAGTCTTGCAACAAATCTCAAGAAGCCTCTGACTGAAGAGCATTGCTGTGTGACAGTCTCATGACTGTCATGACGTGGCAGCAGCTCAATATACAACAACATTTCCTGGCTGACGCCATCTGCGCTGCTAATCCACCTCATTTGCTTTTGCCGTTCCACTTTAAATTTCTGTCTGGCCTTACGGTTGGAAAGCTGGGCAGGGAGATGTTGGGAATATGATCCTTGCCTATTATGACCAATGGATGAACTTCCTTGTTTTTTGGTCCTGCTCTACATCCATAAAGCCTCCTTTTCAACTGCTCTGAGATTTGGGGGTCATAGTTCAGGTATTATTTGAGCTTTTGAGATGCTAATTTGGCTGTTCATGGTTGTGAAAAACAAAAAAACCCACAACAGTTGCAACAGTTATGCATCATAAGAACTGTCCAAAAGTAAAAAGATAAGAGCGAAAATCCTTGCTCATGCTGCCACCATGAGCGGTACAATTCTAGACTTCTGTAATATGAGATTTTTTTTCCCCCTCCATTTTCAGTGTGAGATTATGCTACTGTAATGAAAGAGGAATCTGTTTTATAATTCTCTTAAGACATGGTTACCAAGGGTGCCGATAAATGCACCCAGCACAGTGGTCTCGCTGAAAGGACAAAAGGATGGTGAGTAATAAGACTGAAATTTTACAGCGAGTTACTTTTTCCTTTTTCCCTTTCCTCAAAAGAAGGAGCTCTTAAAGTGACTCTCAAAATGCTAGCTGGTAGGGAATGATGTGTAGCAGCATGGTCACAGATCAAGCCCAGCCTAAAACAGTGTTTGTTTTCCAGCACTGTGAAATATCTCCACAACATATTTGTTTTCAAAGCTGTGACCACAAGCGCAGCTGCATCCAGCGTGAAGACCCCGTGACATCAGCATTAACTCAGCTCTCTGCTGCCCTGGTAGCTGCTCAGTTTAAGAAATCTTTCTTTGGCTGGAAAACATGCTTTAGTTGTTTCACAATAAAAACAAATCACATTACCTTCGATCTATAAGGTTTGGAAATTCAGCTACCTCAAAGGTTAATGTATTTATCATAAAAAATTTTTGAAGACACCTATGAGTTGAATAAAGACGCCCCACAAGGTCAGCACTGAAAAATTAGCATCTTACCATGTTTTCAAGCACCAGAGCTGATTTTTCTTTCAAGCAAGGCAGGGTACACATACATTTTTTTTTTTTTCTAAAACCAGTTCTGAGTTTCTGACAGAAGGAAAAAAAACACTTTTGATACAACTGTACTTGCAGAGAACAGAGTCCTTTTTCATTCTTTTTTGATAAGAGATGGGATAAATAAGGCTACTTGGCTGCTGAAAATGTTTTCACCTCTAAGCCAACAGTGCTATAATGAGGTTGAAGGGATTGCTCATGTATGCATGCACCTTAGAGACCTTGGGTCCTTGTGCAACCCTCTCACAGAGACCCACATGGGGCTGTAGTATAAATAAAGAACACAGACTTTGCCCAGTCAGCTTGTCACGATTGGTCTTGTTCAGTGAAACAAAGTAAATGTGAGTTATTTCTCTCAGCTGTGAATAATTCTGTGGGTGCAATGGCCAGTTTCCAGCCAGACAAATAGTAAGCTCTGGTCCCTAATATGCAACAGATTCATGTATAATGAATGAAGGAGAGAAAAGGGGGATTTTGGTGGTAATCTCAGTCCGTCCACGTCCACACAACTAGTCAGTGCGCTCCTGTGTCGGCAGGCTGCACCAGGATTTTGCATGCTGCCAATGTCGCTTCTGCAGGAAAGTATGCATCTCTTTTTATCTCTCATTGGCTCCATTACTTTTTTCTCTCTCCAACATTCATTACAATTGTGCTAATACAATTTCTCTCTTTAATATCATTTTCTACATCCTGCTTCCCTTCAGTCTGCATCTGTTTATTTATTCCCTGGCAGGCTCACTCTTCATTAATCTAATGCAGTTTGCCCCACACTCATTCAACTCTCTGCTTCAGCAATCCTGTAGTGTAAAGCTGCCACTGACTTTTCATCTGGCCAAACTGTCACTCACCATGATCCCATAAAAAGAAAAATATGCAATATCCGTCCCCCCTTTTAACATAAAAAGCAAAAATCCTGCAAATGTCTCCTCCGCCAGCATATCTCCAACCTCCCCTTTTTGCTGTCCGTTGTTTCTTGCAGACTGACCTCCTCTCTCGCTAGTTAATGAAGGGAGAATTGAGGTCAACAGCTTATCGTGATTTGTTTCTCTCCTTCTGGTTGTTAAACGGCTAACCACACTCTAAAATGTCTTTAAATCTTCTACAGCAGACTCACTTTTGATGACACTGGTTTATGGTTCTCTCTGTGGAAATGTTGACAGTGTAGGACAGCTTTTAAATATGTAGAGTATTTAAAGTGGCAGACATATTGTTATTAAGTCATATGTTTTCTACAGAATACATCTTGTCCATGTGAACTTTAATTTTTTCTTGATCATCAGGTTCCATGTGGCAGCTACGTTTTCTGTGTTTTGCATTAGGAAAGCTCCTAAGCTGTGGGTACCTGTGTTTTTTAAAGTGCATCATAATGTATGGGTCTGTGTGTGAATACTTTATGTGCATGCTGAACATCACCCTGGGTTATTAATAACCAAATCCAGTTTGCTGCACCCGTGGCTGCCTCCTTCACTCTGGTACAAATTGTAAAATACAGGTTCTTAAATCACAATGGTGGCCTTTAATTTATTGCTCTGTGAGCACTCAGTGATGCAAACTTTGAGCCAATGAAACGGAGACACACACGAGGGCCTTTTTTACAGCCCCCTTCTTTATTTAATGCATCAAGTTTTGCACTTTTTTTTTAAAGTTGGATTAAATGCAAATTAGTGCTGCTGATATTTTTATGTTAGATGCAAATAGGAAAAAATACTTTCTTATGGAGGGAGCTTACTTTGGTTACATCAGCAATGTGATGTTAACTTAAGTAAACATGTAGTTCACTGAGGCTTGGTTTGGAGAAGAGGGTATATGTGTGTATATTGAAATTCATAATTAATCCTACAGCTATTCTACTCAACTGTAATATATTAATTTAATTGTTTCGCTTTCCTGAACTCTGTTATTACACTCTAGTAGAAAGACTGCATATTTAACTGCCTGGGGCTCTTACTTCTCCAGTGGTCAATAATAGGATCTCATGTTTATTCATATCTGTTTATTTTTAGTTTGTTGGTTTATTCACTACTGGGGATTTAGTTGTTTTCCTGCTCTCTTTTCAAAACTTTTCTTATGGGTAATAATTCCTTTGCTTTTCATAGATTACACGTTTTATTTATGTAACAATGTTTTGATCTCTGTTTTTAAACCAACCACTTTGTGAGTATGTAAAAATGATAAAATTATAGAAAGGAGAAAAAAGAAAGGGAATTCATTAGAAAAAAAGGTTAGATTCAAGGTTGAAAATAAATATGCAGTATCTTTCAGTGCAATTAATTTATCTTTATTATATTTAAATTAGAGATAAATGTATTTATTCTTAATTAAATAAAATCTAATAAGTTTGGTTTATAATTTTAAAAATATGAATATTTCCTACTTATCCTAATCTCTTTGTTGTTGTTTTTTATTATGCTGACAGAATTATGTTTTTGTGACATAAAAAATATGAACATAAATCATTTTCTAATGAAATATCTAATTAGTTTAAACCTATATTTAAAAAATAAAAATGACAATAGTCTGATTACATAAGTGTACACACTGTTAATTAATACTTTTAAGCATTTAAACCGGTTTTATTATTTTTTTTATTTAATTAGAGCCTTGTTCGCAGTCTGTCAGCATGTTACATCTTGACTTAGTAATATGTACCTACTCTGCTATCCAAAAGTTCTCCAAACTTATCAGATTATGAGGAGAACTTCTGTCCACAGCCCTTCTTTAAAATTTCTTTCACATTTTGGACTATCTCTGGTTTCTGGACGGGTTATTCTGAAGTGTCAGTTTTCTTCTGGTGAAGCCATAGTTTTTTTTTGTTTGTTTGTTTTTTTTATGCTTGGACTCACTCTGATGCAAAAAAATGAAATCTCGATTGATAACAATCTTTCTGACAGACACTTGAAGATTTGGGTTCAAACTAATTGGCTTTTAGGACTATTTATAATTTTGTCCATCTTCGTTAAAACGCTACTTCAATCCAAAGAAAAGAATACTTTTTTATTTTCCCAGGCTTTTATGCTGTGATTTTATTGTGCTTCTTATGCTTGTTTTTATTCTTTGTATAACTTAACATTGATTTTTGTTGTACAGCGGTTTGTGATTTTATGTCTGTGAAAAGTGCTTCATAAATAAACTTTACTTACTATACATGAACACTAAAGTAAAAGCATTGTTTTATCTGATCATAGCAAATTCACCCACAAGTTTTTTTGGAGATATTAACCGGGCCTTGATGTTTTTTTGGTTTTTTTGTATTTTTTTGAACGAAAAGGATTTTTTTATTTTATTGATGACTGTCCTCACTGAACAATGATGTCTTTGTAATGCTGTAAAAAAAAAAAGTGTACCCTTCTCCCGACTAATACCTTTGAACAATTAGATCCTGCTGATAATTTCTTATCTTCTTGCAAACTATAGCTTTTGCTAAAAGATGCAAATAAGCAAATGTCAGGAAAATCCTGCCAGGACAGCTGACCTTCTTTTTTGTTTCATTTCTGGTTCAACTTTCCCTTCTGCAGTGGTTCATTTGGAGGAACATTCATTCACTATTAGATTTCTGGCTAATGTCACTCCAAGCTGAATCATCTGATTGAAAGGACCTATTTCTGAGCCCGTGCTCTTAAGTTAAGTTTGATGTTGAAGTATTGAGCAGATAAGGTTTTATTTCTGCTTTGATGTGTCCCAAAGAGGTACACATTATGCAGCACCCTTTATGTTATGTGAGTGATCATAGAAAAGTCAGATTAGGATCACCAACTTGTCTGCCAAGTCTGAAGAACTTCAGTGTTTAACTTTGATATAAGGCTAAAATATTATTCGTGTGTTTACAAGTCATGTTAACCTTATGAACACAAACTGGGGCAAGTCAAAATCACATGCTCAATGGTTTGGTTTCAATGATCACAGGATTTCGAACTCAGTGAGAGAAATTTGTTGTATGTCAGGGCCCTTTATTCTGTTCCCCCATGGCCCCAGGGTGGGGCCATGAAAGAACACTGGCCCCAACCTGGACCCCCTGGTAAATTTAGTCTCGAACCACCACTGCTGTGGATGATCACACTCTCTAACCACCCTCAGCTAGCATCTTCACAAAGTCTTTAGCTTTTGTACTGAGGTTATTACACACATTTTGCACCAAAACACAGTCATCTTTGGAAGACAGAAACCGAGACCCGTCCCCCTTCTGAACCAGTATGATGGTTGAGCATTCCCATTTTCTTTTAATTTTTCATTTAGATGAAAAGTGGTGCTTTTGAACATCTAGAAATTGTACCCATGGATAAACTACACTTGTAAGGTTCCTGACTTTTCTTCCTGATATCTTGCTTGGTTTCTTTCTATTCTCCCATGATGTTTAACAAGGAAGCAGTTTGAACCTCTATTTAACTTGAATGTCTATCATTGAGTTAATAGAAATGTTCATGGTAATCCTAAAGGAACAACAGAGGAATAATTTAGTCTGATTTATTGTCAGACTGTAGAAAAAATAGCTAATGTATCTTTGCATACAGTGTTTGTAAATACCTAGTTTCAGCTAAATTATATGCATCTGTTGAATGCACCTGTGATAAGAGTGATAATTACACTTTGAGGTCAAGCATAAAAAATACAGGGCAGTGTGAAATTATCCACAGAAGACTTTTGTGCAAGATTACCACTCAACGCAGACAGAAGTCTGAGGGCGTAATTTACTGATGTTGCATAAGAATTGCATAAAACTTGTTGCTTAGAACTCAGGGTGCATGGGGTTTTGTTCCACTAAAAAGCTGTGGAGACTGAAACTCTTACAGCAGAACACTTTCTACTACACAGCTGGTGCGATTGGGCTTCTTATGAAGAGTGGGCAGTACGATGAAAGCCCAGAGGGAGACTAGAAATAGGAGAGCGTAGGAGACCAGCTCCAACAATAACCATCACTGTACAGATGTATTCACCATGAAGTAAGAATGGGATTCATTCTCTGACTCTAATGCAGCAAATGACCTGTGTAATGTGCATTGTCTGTTGGGAAGTGGCCTCTGTTATAGACTGAGTAACAAGTTTCTCATCTTCCTGACAGGAAGTACAAGGTCAAATAAGTGTATTATCAGCACACAAGCAGGGGAGGATTTATAACACTTTGGAACTAAAGGGGTTTTTGTCTCTTTTAGCTGACGTACCTGCCCCCACCATGGGGGGACTGCAAGTCCACGGCGATGGACTCAGACTTCTTCAGCAGTTACAGCATCACTGCCTGCAGAATCGACTGCGAGACACGATACCTGGTGGAGAACTGCAATTGCAGGATGGTCCACATGCCTGGTATCTCTCACACACACTGCTTACGTCTGCAATGATAGAGCAGAAAAGTCTTTTAGTGGCTGTTGTTGTAAACTTATTGTAAAAATGTGCGTGTGTAGTGGTGGTGGTGGTGGTGACAGTTTTACTCGAGGAACCAACACGTTGCTGGCAGCGGTTTTAGAAAATCACATACTTTCACACTCCAGTGGATCGGAAAACTCAACCATTTTCTCTTTGTGTTTGTGCAGTGATTAAAGCTGGCGTTTGCTGTCTACCTCTTACATTTAATCACAGTGTGAGATCTCAGATGGCAAATTGAAAAGGGGCTTTGGCACAGAGGAAACATTTGGATTGGGACTCTGTTAACTCTCACTCAGCTGCCTCCCATCTAACATCTCTGTTGTCAGTCACAGAGCAACCTGACAATCTGCCTGTCTGATCATCAGGATCATATCCTACCTTGTTGTGTGTTTGAATATCCTGAGTCTACAGAGAACGAGATAAAAATCCTCTACCCCCTTGTTTGTGCTCTGGTTCTGATCGTCCTTCAATCTCCCTGTCAGCTGAGTAATTTTTAGGGGAAATTCCATGAATTATTGCCAATAGCAGAGAAGTAATTTCCTGTTCGTCCACGGCACCACAGCAGGTCTTTATTCAGTGCTATCTTGATGGATTGAAATGAATGACTGGACTTCTGGAATGAGATAGATTGGAACAATGTTGACAGAAACTTTAAGCAGTGATAAATTATATCAGTGAGGAGACCAGATCCATTTTATAACAATATCTAGTTGTGGAAAGGAGAGTAATGACTCAAAACAAATGTTTAACCCAGAGCTTGTTGTCTTCCTGTTCATTTCTAAATGCTTTTCTTCTTTCCTTCACACTGACGCTGGTTTTTTTCCTTCCTTGTCCTTAGGAGATGCCCCATACTGCACCCCAGAGCAGTACAAGGAGTGTGCAGATCCTGCCCTGGGTAAGAAGATAAACCAGTATGATGTGTGTATATATGTATCCTACTGTTCAGAGCTCTTGATCCAAGCTGATAACAGATAATAGTGTTCCTTCAGCATGATGGTACCACTGAAACTTTCTTTTTTTGCCTCGCCACCAGCTAAAACCTCTCAGGCCTTTCATGTCTGCTGCTTGTTTTCTTAGTGACTTGCAGTCTCTCACTTTTTCATGGCACCACCTCGCATGTTGCCCTCTGGTTGCTGCTGTCCCTCTCGCTCTATCAGCATGCATCTCTCCTAATTTTTTTTTTATATCTTTTAAAGGTCTCGGAGGTCGTCTCTTCTTTGACGCCTCTCACTCAGCTGGCATTTTGTTTGTCACGCCGGGATGACAATAAATTAATACGTCCCCGTCTTCTCTCTCTTTGGATCTCTGTCTGTTTCGCCTTCCTCTTCTTTCTCCATCTGTCATCTTCGTTTTTTTAGACTTTCTTGTTGAGAAGGACAACGATTACTGTTTGTGTGAGACCCCATGCAACATGACTCGATACGGCAAAGAGCTGTCCTTTGTGAAGATACCCAGCAAGGCGTCAGCCAAGTACCTCGCCAAGAAATTCAACAAGACGGAACAGTACATTGCGTAAGTTGTGTTTAGAGTTTGTTTTTATTCTCTGTGCTGTTTATTCTGTTTGCCTCATTATCATATTGATTATGTTCAGGGCAATTTCATCGTACTGGCTGAGAGGCTGCTTCACTTGAAGCAGCTAAAAATTGAACTTAGATTGGTTTTAAAATGCATTCAACTTTTTGGGGGTATTCAATATCACAATTTAACAACTGTTTTAGAAGTTTTGATGTTATGTCTAGTTTCATAAATAGTGTTGCATCTCCTCGTATTACTTCAGATTTAGTCAGTTCCACCAGCTTAAGGTGTGAAACTGCATAAAAAGCATACATGTTTTCCAAAATCTTTGTAGTTAGCTCCCTTTACTCTGATGCCTGTTGATAAAATCCAGAAGTCACCCTTAGTAACTACTTTTGTAACAGTGTTACAAGAGTATTAGGGAACATTGGTGAACGAGCAACATCTTTCTGTTCGCTGATTGGCCCAGTTGAAATTCTACTGGAGGAATCCAAGTAAATGGGAGAAAGCTCAGACTAAGCTGTAAGCGAGAATTGAATCAAGCAGAATAGGAAGGCAATGGCCAGGCTACAATCATACATTATACTTTGTGCTGGTCTTTCACATAAATTTTCAATAAAATACAGCAAAGTTGAAGTGATATTATTGCATGTGCAAAACATGGTAAAGGAACAGACCCTAACAGGAAATCAATCAAGCAAAAAAGTATGGAAGCAATACTTTTGGAAGATGTTTAGTTAGTGTTTTACTTTGTAGCAAATTAAATAAATAATGTCAAGAGATTAGAAACTATTTATATAATAGCTGGATATTCTGGCTTTTTAAAATATACTTTTTGAAAATTGCTGTAATTATGATGGCACATCATGTTGAGGAACCAAATTCGAAAACTGTGTCAATGAAAGCCATATGGAATTACTCTCTGATTCGCATATCTTAAACAAACACCTGCTCATGTTTAAATAAGCAAATTAGTCTCCAATTAAATGAGACTGCTTACAAAACTAAAGATGTTGCATCTGGATTAGTGATACGAATCATGGCTTCAACAAGAGAGTTGTCACCTGAAACAATGGAAAGAATCATAAAACTTCTTTAAAAAAGGTAAATCAACAAAATATACTGGTTGTTTCTTGTGAGCCGGGTGTAAAATTTGGCTAAGTACAGTCAAGGATGTAAAAGGGAAACATAAAGTTAATGAAACTAAAGTATCGGGAGAGAAATCTCAAAGCAATATGCTTTAAAATGACTTTCTGAGTCTAAAGTGAAAGAAATCTGGGAAAGGAAATTGCAACTTATGTACAAAATAGTCCAAACTATGACCATTGTTAACAAAGAAGTAAACAATCTTACAGGAATTTAAAGAAAAACAGTTCTGGACTGTGGATAACTGGATGAAAGTAGGATTCAGTGATGGGTCCTGAATCTGCATTGGTCAAGGAGACATTGTTGGAACGTATGTTTAGTCACATCCTAATGAAACACGCATGGATAAATGGCTAAGAAAACCAGCCCATTTCCACAGTCATTGATGACTTCATGTCACCTAAAGGAGCAGGATGGAAGGCAGAAGAATAAAGAAAGACTGATCTGCCAACTGAATGAACATCATCCAGAAGCAGTGATTTCATGTTTTATGTTCCAGGGGTTTTGTGTAGCCCTAAAAGTCTTTAGGATTCGCTGTTAATCTGACAGTAAAAGGTTAATTTCCACCTCTGAGCTTCACCACTCAATGATGTAAAAGTACATCAATGTAAAGACATAAACCCAGGTTTGGATTCTCATCAAGCTGAATAATTATACCTAATTTTCTCTGAAAAGATTTGCCCCCCATGATCCACCTTAAAACAAATGATAAAGAAATGAAAGACAAAGAAGGATGCTTAACCCTCCAAAAGTTAGCTACCCAAGAAAATAATTTTGGGGCTGCCAAATGAAAATGTTCTGTGACCTGCTTGTGAGCCTCAATCTTGAAATATCAAAACAATTACTTGCAACTCAAGGGAGCTCTCCCGTTGAAAAGTGATAACATCCGTGATTCCAACATCAGGACATTACTGAGCAACAAAGGTGTATATTGCGTATCTACAAACACCAAACCACTTCTGTCCCAAAGGAGCTGGGTTTCTGCAGTTTAATAAAGATTACACAGAATAAGCAGCATTAGAAAATTGTTTTGGGGATTCATGAGAGCAAAATAATGCAAACTGATCTTTGGAGAAAGAAAAACACAGCATAGAATATTAGGACAACACAATATATAATTTTTTTTTAATTATTTAAGAGATGTTATTTTTGCCCATTCTCCCAACAAATATATATTTGTTGATATTAATTTCCTTTTTCTGTATAGCAGAATATGTTTCTTTTGAAGTTGAGGATCCCTACAGATAACTTAATTAGTTTGACATTTTAAACCTCAAAATATGATAAAGAGCTCCAAGTGAGATTTTAAGATGATTAGTCAGTCAAGTAGAGAGTGTTTTATTTTTATACAGAATATCCCAAAAAGATTAAAAGAAAGTTCAAGAAAATGATAAGTGGCTACAGTCATAGCTGAATCTTTTATTCATCACTCCAGGCTGTTGAGGATTAGATAATTACTGTAGCACATGTAGCCAGAGTGTTACAAAAAAAGAGAAAGATTTTCCATTCCCAGAAGATAGATGTAGTTCTATGTAGTTCATTTAACAAGTGGCCGCATTCCCAAGAAATGAACATTTGTGGAAGGGTTTTGATATCCTGGTTGCACTGTGCTTGGTGGTGTGAAACTGAAGAGTGTGAAGTTTGACTGTCGGGAACCTCACAGAGAAGGAGGCTCAGTTAGGCGAAAGCTTTGGTGTGCTGTTTGACAGCAGCTCTGATCAGACGTAGTTCAGGTTACTCGCTGTCAGTGAGGAAGCATCGCTTTTACATCTAGGTGACACCTCACACAGGAGACCTGCAGACCAGAGGGAAACAGATGGAAATTACCAGAAAAACTGCCAGACATAAAACAAAAACCACAATGATGCTCCATAGGGATAGGATGCTTAAACTCCAGAGGTATAGAGGCTATCAGAGTTTGTTACAGAAGTCTCAACAACTACTAGACAACAAATCCAATTGTATAAAATTACTTAAAGTTATAGATTTGGAATTAAGGTGAATTTAATGAATAAACCTTTAAAAGTTGAACTTAAATCAATGGAGAAAAAACATGTTTTGTGAGTAACATAATAGCACAGCAGTTGGTTCCACCTCTTTTACCGGGCTGCATTTTCTTTAGCATTAATTAAATAGTTTTAATAAGAACCAGTCTAACCTAACCCCTGGGGAAAACAAGTGGATTCTGACCCAGACTACAGAGAAACTAAAAGGTTTTAGTTGCATTAAAGGCATCAAGATTAGCTGAAATGTGGCTAATTTAAACTATTACAATACTTCATTCTAATGTTATTACATTAGCAGTCCCAAAGAGGATTGTGTATTCAGAGAGGCTTGTATTGCGGTTCAGAAAGTTTAACAAGACCTACTAAACATCTTTAGAAAACTGCAGCATGGAGCCATTTTGACTGTAAACTTCCACAACTTCTTGGATGTTGCAAAGATGTGCACAAACTTTGCAAATAAAAAAAAATAAAATACTGAGGATTATGCTTTGTACACCTAACTACAAAACCCTCCAAAAATTACACTGTGATAAAAAATAGATTTTTTTTAATACAATAACCACAATTACTAGACAGTGGTTTATGAAATGTATTGACATTTAAAGCCACCTTTACATAATAAGACCACACCACAACATTAGAAACCAGCTGAAACATGGATGGTCTTTGAGGGAAAGCTTTTCTGGGACACATGAAGATAGGAGAGGTTGTAGTTGTATAGCTGTGTCCTAGGTGAGGCATAAAGGAGTAAGGTAGTAGCAGTGGCAGGTCATCCATGACGTGTGACTAACCTCTGTAGTTTAGCTGTCAGAGAATTTAAGGGAGAACTGGTCATAGGGCAGCACAATATTGAGAAAAGATGAAATATGTGATAAAATTGGTCAGTGCTGCGATAATGATGTGACTTGCTATAAACAAAGGAAAAAACAGCAGTGCCTTTGTGTTGAGTTCAAAGTAAATAGACACCAGATAATAGGTCGTTAATCCAATCAAATCAAATTTAATCAAATCAAATCAGATATCTTCATCTCAAACACAGGTTTAATGAAAAAGTTGTTTCTGACTGGTGTCTTTATGCTGCACTGAACAATAACTGTCACCAAATATTATTGCAGGCATAGAGAGTCTGAATGCATGGTGCATACAGTGATAGTGTGATAGCAATAAATTTGCAATATATTGTGCAGCCCTAACTGGTTACTCTGGCTTCATGTCAAGGCTACAACCTCATCATACCCACTCATAGCCACCAGGGGAGCTGCTACGTACGCAACATACTCTTGTTGCAACAAAAAGTTCTCACCAAGCAGCTGAAGTGAACAAACCACGCTATGCAAAAAATTAAATAAAATTGATAAACAAAATGCATTATGCTCATATACTTTGTACATTGAGATAGGTATATACTGTGCTTCCTGTGGAATAATGCTTTCCGATTGCACATCTGGGCAGGTTAAATTTAAAATGTTCTGCTGAAGAGGAACCCTGAGTTTATATTTAGTGAAAGGGATGCAAAGTAATAAATGCAAGCAGCTGTTAATGGGGTATATAATAGAAATATGCAGTAGTTTCAGGACAGTTAATATAAAACTGCTTCAGACTTGTGAGCCTTGGTATGAGCCATTCAGTGTTAAAAAAACATACTTTACATTTGGATTTTGTGTACAAATATTCTTTTGGCTGCAAGTGCAAACGTAAGCAGACAGACGACATTCCCCAAGCTGCTGCTGCATGCTTGGGAGATGTGTTGCATCCTATACAGAACCATACCATATTCATAGGAAAATTTCACAGATTTTCAGGGGACATTCTAGTGCAACTATAATAACTGTGGCAGTGTCACTGTAAAAGGATGTTACAGAAAGCTGCAGGGAAAACCCCATCTGCCAAATACCATAGAGTACACCCATGCCATGCTTGCCTTCACACTGAAATAAGATTTTTCAAATTCGCCACAAACCAGTGATGTTTGACTGGATTTGAAGATCCTAGAGACAGTGGGCTCATTTCTAATCTGATTTGAAAGGGCGCAAAAGCAACCAAAACATCAAATATTTTGCAGTTATTTCTCACTTACATATGGTGAATTCCTCATGTAGCAAAACAAACAGTTTGCTAAAACTGCAAAGTCTCTGTTGCAAATTCTGGGATTCTTTTCAGCCTGAGTCTAAGAGAGACAAAATAAATTATTGCTGCAAAAAAAAACATTTTCAAGACTCCAGTAAGCTAATTTTACTAATAATTTTAGCCTATCTGTTGTACACATGTACAACCATGTTTTATTCTGCTGTTGATAATTCTGCATTATTACATCACTGCAGCATAGTTGCATATACTGACACAATTACTAGGTCAGTTTCCAAAGACTTTTGTAATCCCAATATTTTACATACCATCAAATTGAAAATGGAAAACATGTCCAAAAATTAGGGTCTTTGTCTGTGATCTGATTTTTTTATGTTGCTTTTAAAGTAATGGCTTCTTCCCTTTTGTGTGGCTTTTCAGCAAAAGTTGGAAATTAATATATCAAGCACTTAGAAAGTCATAACAACATCATCTAGGCTTTCCAAAAGTGTGTAAAGTAACCTTAGTGTGTGTAAACTTTTCATTAAAATATAATACAAATTATCTCACTTATTATTATGGTATTTGGCAAATAGAAATAATTTTGGTAATCCTAAGTGACGTAAAACAGAAATACTTTAGTTGGATTTATTGTTAGAGAGTTAGTGAAAAACACTTAAGTGTCTTTTTATCCATCATATATAAGTATCGAGTTTTAACTGTAAGCATGTTTTAAGTGCTTTTCGTAGCACTTGTGCTTTAAATGCAAAATCAGTGCAGTTCAACAACATGCTTTGATTTAAATATGGGGGATATGCATTTATATCACCAAATGTAGCTTGCATTTTACAATTTAAAGTCAGCCCTCGGCTTCACTGGATCTTCTGAAAGAAAATAATTTTTTTCTTTCCTCAGATCAAATAGAGTCAAATAGCTACTGAAGAATTTTTAAAATCTGAAAAGTGGTTTTGATCTAAAGGCCGTGGGGTCTGTCTTCCCCCAAGGAGAGCGAACTCAAAAAGGAAAATATTTCTCTGTTTTGCCTTGGACCCTTAAGCTAATATGTTTTGATTTTCTTTCCACTGAAATCAAACAACTTTAATCATTTCCTCTGTATACCAAGACAATCAGGCCCACCGAGGGAAAATTAGTTCGCTGTGGCAGGTCATCCGCTCAGCACGACACAACTGCTTTGGTCTCTGCAGAAACTGGAGTCAACCACCGTCTTTGTAGACACTCCGAGAGAAGCATGTACAACGTGTTGACGTCTGAATGCCTGCCTTCACACTTGTATTCTTCCCTTTCTGTTTACAGTGATAACATTCTGGTTTTGGATATCTACTTTGAGGCGCTGAACTATGAAACCATTGAACAAAAGAAAGCCTACGAACTGGCAGGCCTTCTGGGTAAGAAAATGGCTGTCAAGTGTTTTTTGGGAAAAGATAACATGCAATGTGCAGCCTGACAGACGCTTTTTATCCAACATGAAGGCAGAGCCAATGTATGCATTTTTATAATAGGTGTTGTGGTCCCTGGAGATGTAAAAACTGCCTCTTTAATCTATTGTTGCTTTTCAACCGCAGATTTGCAAACATCTGTGTTTTCTGTTGCATTTCTCGTCCTTCAGCCGCAAAGATTAAAAACGTGTTTCAAAGCTGAGCTCATGAATGCAGAGAAATGATTTCCATCTAGTTTACATTCTTTCTCGCTTTTCTTTTCAGGCGATATTGGTGGTCAGATGGGTCTCTTCATAGGAGCCAGTATCCTCACCGTTCTTGAGCTCTTTGACTATCTGTATGAGGTAAAAATATCACCTGCCATCAGCTCAAATGCCAACCATCTGTTCTGTTAATTTGTGACATGACAGTTTGAGATAAACAAAGAAAAGAAGCTGGTTTTTACTGCAGGGATGTCACTGAAGCATATTTATTGATGCATACAGTCATTCAAGCTCACCTGATCCAAACATGGGCTTTAGTTATAAAAAACAGGAAAATATTTGGATGATTTCCAGAAGCAAGATGAGAAAAAGTAACACTATGCTTGTTTTTTTTGTGTTTTTTTTTTTTAGGTGATCAAGTACAAGCTGTGCAGATGCATGAAGAAGAAACACAAAGGCCGCAGCAACAATGATCGGGGAGCTGTGCTGAGCCTGGATGATGTGAAACACCATGTCAGTATAAGCTACTGCCGAGTACTTTGACTGTCTCAGACCGCATTGCTTTGACAGGAGCTCGCTCCTTTCTTCTTTGTCTCTACTGGCCTCAATTGCCGGCAGGGTGGTGTTGGAGAGAGAGAGAAGAGAGACTGAGATGAAGGAAAAGGGATTGAAGGAGGCTAAAAGAAAGTGGAGCAAAGAAAAGAAAACCAATTGGGATGAGAGGGGTGGAAGACTGAGAGGGAGTTGTAGGAGAGGATGCTTGGATTTCATCAAAGCAGCAGGACAGTACCAGCAGGGACAGGCCAGAATTAAAGCCTCAGACGGTGTGACAGCTTACTTATATCCAAGTGTAAATGAAACCAGCTCACTTTAATTGTGAGTCAGCACACAAGCAGAGAAAAGCGGAAAGGCGCTCCTCCTCTATTCTTTCCTCACTTAGTAGTCTTCCCTCTCCATTCACCTTCATTATTTTTCCCAAGTATTGCTCAGGAATCTATTATCTCTCCGCTCCCAACCCAACTTGTTGCTCTTTTCATTTTTTTTTTCAAAAAGGCTTTTAAGATTTTCTTACCCGTGTGCACATTTATGTTCCCTTTCTTTCAAAGTCAATCATCTTTCTTTTTGCTTCATACGAGCTGCCATTTCAATTTCTCTGTCTTCTTATATTTCTCAGGCTCCTTGTGACAACCTGCGTACACCGTCTACATATCCTGGGAACATGCTACCTCACCATCCAGGCCAGGGCAACTTTGAAGACTTCACTTGCTGAGCAGACCTCAGTACAGAATCACCGTGTGTGTTATGCAACCAAAGCCGACCGTACAGCAACGAACTATCTGACACACAGACAGTGAAGAGCTGATGCTGATGAACAAAACAGAGGCATTTTTTTTTTACATAGAAACTAAGAAAAAAATAAATCAAACATGATAAAGGATTTCCATCCAAAGGCCAAGTAAAGAGAAAGCCCTCAATATTAAAAAGTATATTTTGATTTTTAGACAAACATTTCATGCAGCGGTTAAACTCTTTGTGTTTTCCTCTGGAATACTGCCACAACAGATACTGGTGGAGAAGGTTTGCCAACAAAGAACTTTCTTGCAGGAAAAAAAAGAAAGAAAAAGCATTCATGGTTACCGGAAGATGTACAGTAGTTTCACCGCAAACAGAAAAGAGCCTCCATGCCTTTGTGTGACACAGCAACAACATAATGCATCCATATGACCCCCACCTCTGCTTTTGTGACAATATTCATAATGCTTACTCCACTGTACATGTAGCAACACAAGGAAAGGAACAGCTGTTGTTGTCAGTTTGAGAATGTATCTCTGTTCATGCCTGATGGGGACATTTTCACGAGAGAGGTGGGGGAGTCAGTGGAAAATGTGATGGCAGCACAGGTGCGACATCTACCATTTGAAAATGTACTGGTGAAAATTTCAGGTCTCATTATCATGGTAATGCATGCTTGTATTTGTCCAGTGCATGTTTTTTTTTCTTTTCATTTCTACTTCGACTTCATTTTTATGTCTTTATATAATAAACATACATATATATATATATATATATATATATATATATATATATATATATATATATATATATATATATATATATATATATATATATATATATATATATGTATATATATATATATATATATATGTGTATAAATATACATTTACATTGTAAGTACCAGGTCTGCCTCAGTGATAAGCAGGTAAAGGAAGATGATGTGGCTCTTATATTTCGGTGTTTTTGCTTTTGTGTGTGTGCGTGTGTGTGTGTGTGTGCGTGTGTGTGTGTTTAGGGTGTCATTCATAATGCCCAACCAGATGGTTGTTTGTTAATTGTGCATTTCTCAATTTTTGTGTTTAACTTTTTCACATGTGCCAGATGAGTTGAAGAATCTCGCTTATCTTCATTTATGCTTATATTGACCTCGATAAGAGGTGACCTTTTTATTTTAATTAGTATGTTCTTTTTTGGTTCTTTTCAGAACTTTTCATTCATGATACTTGCAGTTCCTTGGGGCTCTTAGAAATATGCTGTATCTGTGTTCTCATTGCAAAAGTCTTACTGAAGCACAATATCGCAAGTATGTAGAGGTGATATAAAAGAAAGCGTACTATTCTTCTTCATATGTTGTCATATTATTAATATTTTTTTTTCTTTTTGTTTTTTTTTATTTTTTATCTTTCATATCAAACTTTAGTTTCATTTGACTGTCTCAGTCTATTCAGGTTTCGAGGCCTGTCTATTTAGTTATTGAAGCATAAATAAAATGTAACTATCATTTTTGAAATTTGTCTTGGGAGAATTTTTTCTCAGTAGAAAATTTACTTTCAGAAGCATTTATGTGGTTGAGCAAACAGAGACAAAATAATGTATTTTTCATCACCAAATAGAGTGTGAACATTCATTTTTAATCACAAGTAGCTCTTGGAAAATCAGATTAAGCGTCATCAGGGGCTACTTCTAATCATGTAATCTGGAGTGTTGCCTTACCCAAAACTTCCTTTTGAAATAAATCAGCATTAAGGGAAAATGGATTTAGGGGCAAGAATGTGGTACTAAGCAAGATATTGCTTATCTCTGTCAACCATTCAGTTGAAATGCTGCAAGCCACAATGTTGGTGTTTTTTACAGCCCATGCTGTTAAAGCGTAATTACACTTTGAGTAGTTGGATGACAAAAGGGCGGGTAGGAAATATCTTGCTCAACCGGTTTAACTTTAATCAAGATTGTCAATCAACCAGCAGCCGAACATTCTGGGTGACATCTCTCGGTTTTTACGGTCCATCTGGTGCTGCCAACTGGTGCACATGTAGCAGTTTTTTTGTGATGCATGACTTTGTGAATATTAGAAACAAAAACTGAATCTGCTGCTCAGTCTGAGGCGCATCGGTCCGTGAGGCGCCAAGGGTCATCCGAGGAGGAGAATGGTCGTTTTGCCTTATAATTCTTTCATGATTTCTTTTAGCAGAGGATGCACACATTCGGTGTTGCTCATCAGAAGTGAGAGAACATTCATTTTTTATTAGTTCACATGAGAATCCTCTGCTGATGGCCACACATGAATATACAAGCTTAAAACTTCACATGAAGAATCTGTTTTGTCTGCTGAAGACTTGACTGTGTTTAAATTGTGAAACATGACTTTTCCCACTAATGGTTTTATTACTTTGTGCTGTACCTGCCGAGAAGACAAATTAATTAAGAAATAAAGAGCGAAGGTGTTCATTTCCTGCTGGCATTTGTGTCTTTGTCTACGCGACAGCCTGCAGCTCAGAAAATTGTGAGGAGGGTCAGGATACAGGAGAGCTGCCTGCCAGTGACAGAAATCCTGCAGGAGATGCTTGCTGCATCCTGATAAGTCTCCACAGGCAAAGTAGGGGGGGAGGCTGTGTGGGAGGTGGTAACACCACCAGGAGTTCAGACAAACTGAAAATCCTCGCAAAAAATGAGGGATTAACATGACTTTTCCTGCTGTCTCAAGGGTCTTAATTGCTCAGTTTCTCATGTTGGCAGATTCGGAAATCCTGGCAACAGCATCGCTCTTCTCTGAATGAGGTTAAATCATTATGTGCCCTCTTTCCCTCACCAACATTACAATCAAAGATGACTGATCCCCCTCTTTTCGCTCTCACCTTGGTGGTTGACACGCAGCCAATCTTAGGATGGTATAACAAGCAGATGCTCCTATAATGGGATCTGTCCCAAGATGTCTGGCCTTTTTAAAATGCTGGGAGACCCTCGGATTATCCCTGCAGGCAGCTGCATGCCTGCTCTTCTTATGCAGGGAATCTCTGGTGTTTGTGATTTTTATGAAATTTGTTTCCACCATATCTGTTGGTTTAATCTTGCTGTCTGCTGCCACTGAACATGCACTCTTACACAAAGAAGAGGTAATTCCCTCTTAATCCTGTTATCGTATTATCAACTTCAACACAGATATTGCACTCCTCATTCACAATCCCTCTGTGTGGTGAGCTGTGTTTTGTCATTGATTTATAAACGCACTCCAAATATCAGCAGGTCCTGTGCAGATGTTTTGTTACCATCTGTGAAACCCATTGCTTTTTTTATTGTAATCCTGTAACTCAACATTGTTTCCCGCAAAGCCATGAATGCATTTTTTTTTTTTTTTTTTTTTTTTTTTTTGCAGTAAATACAAAATGCAGTTTTTAAATTATGATTTAATTCAATTCATTAGGGGATAAAATCTATCCAAACCCACCTGGCACTAAATAAAAAAAAGCAATTGTCCACATAACTCTTGGTGCCACCCTTGGCAGCAACAACTACCATCAAGAGTATGCAATACCTGCCAAGGAGTCTTTAACATCGCTGTGAAGGAATTTCTGGCCTATGCTTTTCCACAGAATTGTTTTCATTTGGCTTCATTTTGTTGTTTTTAGAGGCTGTTTAAGCTCATGCCACAGAATCCAATTAAACCTGGACTTTAACCAGGCCACTCCAAAACCTTAACTTTGTTTTTATAAAATGCTGATCCATTGAAAAGGTGGACTTGCTGGTGTGATGTGGATCATTGTCGTGCAGCATAACCCCAGTGCCCTTGAGATTTACCTCATGAACTGATTGTTAGACATTCTGCTTCAGGATTTTCTTTTAGAGAACAGTCGTCCAGGCTGAACTTTTGTCTCATCAGTTCTTGGAATATTTTCTCAAAAGTCTGGGGTATCATCATGATGTTTTTTGTAAAATGTGAGACAGGTCTTTGCACTTTTTTGGTTAGCAGCAGTTTTGGCCTTGGAACTCTTCCATCAAGGCCATTTTTGCTCATTGCTGAATCATGAACAATGACCTAACTGAGGAAAGTCAGACCTACAGTGATGTTTGATTAGATGTTGCTGGGTTAGTTTTGTGACCTCCTAGTTCAGTGGTGTCAAACTCATTTTCATTTCAGGCCACATCAAGCCCATAACTGTTATAAAAGGGCTAGTTGTAGCAGAATGTATTAATAAAACTACCTATTAAACTGTTAAAATATTATAGCTTTCTCTGTATTCAATGAATACGTCTTGAAATTAAATCATACTTTACATCTCTTCACACTGATGTAATTTGGCACTATACAAATAAAAACTGATTTGATTTGATTGATAAAATAATATTTAGGCACGCAACTGCTATCTTGAAGTTCTTTTCATGTGTCCCTCTAGAGTCTTGAAAGCTATGGTGGACAGATTTGGACACGTGTCCAAGATGAATTGTCAGTGTCCCCAAGGAGTAATTTTGGATATGCTGGCCACACCTTGGAAGGGTAATCTCTTCTCAGCTTTCTCCGTTTGTAGATAATATCTCTCACTGAGATTTATTGGAGTCCCAAACCTTAAAAATTGCTTGGAACCCTTTCCATACAGGCATGTGTCAATAACTTTGTTTCTCGTCTGTTCCTGAATTTCTTTAAATCAGGGCATGATGCTTTTTCAGATCTTTGCCTACTTCATGTTGTCAGAAAGACTTGAGTGATTTCTATATTCTGCAATGATCAGGCCTACGTGTGGCAAATAGAACTGAATTGAGTTTAAAAGGGCCAATCGCAACTAATTTGGGATTTTTCGGTGTGGGGTTTGATAGCTTTTTCACATATGGTCAGGCTCATTTGAATAGCTTTGTTTTTGTCCAATGAAACATTTAACTGTGACAAAAAGATTCAGATTTCAATAAAAGTTTAGATGTACATCTTAGTCACAATATTTTCAGAGCCACTGGTGAAATTCAAATTATTCTCACCAAAAATAGCTGCTTTTGACCCTGTAACTCTTCATGTGAACTGGGCTGTTTTATGTTTCTGGATCTATATGGTGCTGAAATGAAGTTTTGATCTTGCTCTCCAGCTTGTTTCCGTCTTCACAGCCCTTACCCGTCTGCATGTCATATCAGTCACGTTTCTGGAGTAAATTTATCCTGTCAGATCTTGCGGTGCAATTAGAAAGCCCAGCCGTTTGTCAATGATAAGGCTGCGGCGGCTCCTCTGGGATCCACTTTACTTTCAGCTCATTAAGAAGATTAATTATTGTCACGGAGTCAAGTTTGATACCCCTAGAAGATGTTGTATTAGCCTTCGGATTTGGGACTGACTGATTTGGCCTTCCATTTGTTTAAAGTATGAACCCTGCATTCAGTTGTTTGATATTAAACCTGTCGGGAAGCCTATTAAAGATAAGCCCTATCACTCACTTGGAATGCAAAAGCGCATGTAAAAACTGGAAGCCCATTAAATGTCATCAGATATTGTAAAGTGCTGAGAATGAGAATTCTGTTGTAACCTGTTCAAAAAGACACATCACTTCATTTTCACATGTGCAAGTTGTTTCTGATCAAACTCATTGACTGCAATCAGATGGGATGCCATGTTTTGCATCGTTTTAGCTTCATATTTGAAGGCATTCAATTAGCATCAAAGTTTGGAAACAAGCAATTGTTGTAATTCTGTTTCAGGAATCCAGCTGATCCCCTCAGACTTGGTGCTAACTAAATACAGAAGTCACTTCAAATGCTTAGCACCCTCTATCTGCCTCTGCTGTCTGATCAAACAATTAGAAACATGCTGATGATGAAACCCATGCAAAGAAGGTCATGGTAGAGCCATATGGAGGTCCCTCGGATGCGGTTCAGATCACAAAATAAACATGGGAGAAGCTGATTTACTAAATTATAGACCCCTGTTGTGATTAAAGGGAATGTAATGTCTGATTTGTGGGAGAACTCATTAGTCAACATTCAGAGGGAAAATTATGTGACTTTAAGTTCGTGTAGACGAATGCAAAAAAATATTAATTAGTGGATGTCTGCAGAACCCTCCACCACACTCACTATGTTACCATATTATAATGTTTTCATCTTTTTTCCTTTAGAAGATGTTTCACATTTTGTCAATTGTAGAAGAAGCAGTTTAAGATATTGCCAAACTGGTATTTTTTTTTTTTTTTTTTTTTTTTTTTTTTTTAACCAGCTAAACCACCCTGCCTTGTTAGAGCATCTCAGTGGATTCTCAGACTTTGGCTGCTAGACCCTGATGTAAGAAGAGTCTCTGAGGATTGCTTCCATACCCGGTCAACCAATTGTTTTAACTTTGATTGCAAATGTGTCAAACTGGAGACTGTTAAAGAGCTGAGGAAAGGGAGTGTCACTTTTCCTTGTCTGCAGTCAAAATGGTGCTGCTTTTTGGTGTAACTTATTTGAAATAAGAAGACAAAATACTTTTTATTATACTATAATAAGCCCAGATAAAAACAAAAATGTGACGCTTTCAATTGTAGTTGCTCAACCCAAGAGATCCTCATTATTGTGTTTGTGCACAGTTCCCATAGCTGGCCATTTGCAGTAAACTTGAGGTCATTAGACTCCATGGTGTAAAGCTGCCTGAGTCTTGGTCGAAGTTGTAAGTTTCAAACTATTCGATTACTCTCTGCACAGCAAAGACTCAAGAGAAGTATACTGCTAACAAGGTCCAACATAGAATGAGGTAAAGAAACAAGAAAGATGATCTACTGTAGATGGTTAGTCCTCTGCAGGACTCTAATGTTTTGAATTACATGAAAGGAAATTACATGCAGGGATTCAGAGGACATTTTGGTTTAAATCTAGTTACTGGACTTGAAATTAAATAAAGTGACAAATAAATCCTTTTTGGGGCATTATTGTGAAAGCTTCAGAATTTTTTTCATGCTTAAAAGTTGATTCAATTTTGAAGTCCACATTCACTTTTAAATTCTGTCTGTGAGGGCTCAAGATAATGCTTTTGTTTTAAAGTCATTTTGCTGTCCTTGGCAGACAGTCAGCGTCACATCTAACCTTCTACTTGCTCCGGTGAAACCTAGATACCGTTTCACCGGAGCATGGTGTACATATCAGGATTGTCTGACATGTACACCAATAAATTTAGTTTTGCTGCCATGAACACACAGTATATCTCTTAAAAGTATGCAAGATCTAATTACTATTTGGTTTTCATACAGAGAGATAGTGCAAAGTGACACATTTCAGATTAGTAACACTTTCAATTTACAAAACATTAAATAAATAAAACAATATTAGGTTTGTCCATACCCTACAGGATTATGATTTACTCAATACATATGTACTTTTTGTTTAATCATGTATTTTTTGTTTTGTTTTAATACATACTTTGTTATAGGTCTGTGGAAAAAAGGTGGTGTCATGTTTACAGAGATTATGTTTATTTTGTGTTTTCTATCAGTTTCTTAGTTGATGATGAAACAGCTTAACCTCAAAAACCTGCAAAAGCACAACAGAGGAAACATGAAACAAAGAAGAGTGAAATAGTTAGTAGCACACTTCACTTCTTCTTGCACCTAAAAAATAACCACCACTGTCCAATGATCTGACCAGTGGGGAAAAAGTCAAATTTCTTTTAAATGTTCTGCAATGAAACTAATTTTGATTCGACTAGAGTTGTGTAATAATTAAGACCTTTCTAATATGAAAATCATTACACTTATGCTTATGTGATTTAAACAACCATGTATTTTGATAACTATTTACTATATTAAATGTGTTTAAATATTGAAAATTTCATTGTTCTTACTTCCAACATACAATCATTCCCTCTCTTCCTTTTATTTAAATTAAATTATATTCATATCTGATCACATTTTCTGATTTAAAGATGTGACTTATGTTTGTTTTTTTTTTTATTGGATGTTCTTTGGCACCTAGTCATTCAGATTGTTTGGCTTTAAAAAAAAAAAAAAAAAAAAAATCTGGACCAAGTGCAAAAAAATAACAGAAAAATTAAACATATTGTTTACCCTCTAAGCTCAGTTACACCAAATAGGAAGATTAAGTCTGAAACAAATAGATGCTGACAAAGACAATAGATGCACAAATGGACAGATAAACAAATAAATAAATAAATGCTGAACACAGCTCCTTTCCCTCAGTTAACTAAACTGCATTTTCTTGATTATACTGAATCATCTTTTTAATTGAAAAGACCTGAGAAATTAGAAAATATATCTTCTCAGAAAATTGCAAGTGGTTGAATATACTATTACATTGCGGATTGCACTTATCTGAAATGATTCATGACAAGTGTCAGATGGATTTTAAAAAAAATTAAAAATAGAAAAATTAAACATGCAATTAAAGAAATGACTAAAAAAAACATTTAAATAATCTATGAAAACAAACCTGAATGTTCTTTTATATTCCTGAAAAAAAATTAAGGAAGTGTGGCTCCTCTGTGAAGTGGAAGGAAGATTATACATGTTTTTCTAATTTTCTACAAATTAAAAGTTGAACAGTGTGATGTCCATTGGTATTTATATTGTCCTTTGAGCTGAAATGTTGCTCTATCAACCTTACACATTTAGGGACTGAATTTTTTTATACATAGAGCTGCAGTCACACTGGATGGGGGGCATCTAAGAAGATTATGTTTCAGGTCGTGCCACACTTTCTCATTTGGATTTAGACTTTGAGTGGAACTTTCCAATACATGAATATGCTATGTTCTAAACCAGGGGCCCTCAAATCCAGGCCTTGAGGGCCAGTAATCTGCAACTTTTAGATGTTTCTCTGCTTCAGCACACCTGAGTCAAATAATGAGGTGATTAGCAGGACTCTGGAGAACTTGACTGTTTACTGAGGAGGTAATTCAGTCATAGGATTCAGGTGTGTTGGAGCAAGGACACATCTAAAAGTTGCAAGACACTGGCCCTTGAGGTTTGGATTTGAGGACCCCTGATCTAGACCATTCCATTGTAGTACTGGGTGTATGTCTGCCCCAGTTTCAAGTCCTCCACAGGCTGTAACATGTTTTCTTCCAGGATTCCCCTGTATTAAGTTCTGTCTATTCTTCCATCAGCTCTGACCAATTTTGCTGTCTCTCCTGAAGAAAAACATCCCCACAGGATGATGGTGCCACTAAGTTTTACTGTGGTGTTGGAGTGTTCAAGGTAATATGCTATGTGCAGTTAGTTTTTCTGCCACACACAGCATTTTGCAAAAAAAAAAAAAAAAAAAAGTGTGTTTTGGTCTCATCTGAACAGAGTACTATCTTTCTGTTTGGTATGTTCTCTATATAGCGTCTATTAAATGTTCTGTTGACACCTGACCTTTGGATTTCTTCATGTCCTCCAGAGATACTACTTACTATAGATTCTATTTATTAACTTTATAAATTTTGAAGGCAATTGTTGGCAACTGGTTTTATTGAAGGAAGCAGAATGCTTATGCACAATTTTTTTTTTTTTTTTTTTTTTTTTCCCCCATTGTTAAAAGTCCTGTGTCATTTCCTTCCACTTAACATTTAGACACTACTTTGTGATGTTCCATTATATTTAAATCCCCAAAATTACACAAACGTTTGTGGATGTAACGTGAAAAAAAATTAAAAGGGTATTACAATACTTTTGAAAGGCACCGTTTCTCACCGTCAGTTTGCGTTTGCACTAAAAAGGAACAGCAGAGGGCGCTGTGATTTGGGAACACGTCACGCAGTAAGGAGGTCTCGCTCTCGCGGTAGCTACGCTTCTGCACCGGCGGCGATATTCAGGGAGGAGATGGCGGCCAGAGGGGGGTTTCAGTCAACACCGACTGCTGGTGGCGGTGGCGCAATGGGACCTGGACCACCGGTACCAGGTGCAGCGCCAGGTATAGGACCTGGGACTCCCTCTGGAAGAATGGGACCGACTTCAGGCGCACAGAACCACATGTATCGCTCGCCGATGCCCGGGCCTGGGTACCCGGTGAGTTATCGCTCCATCAGTCCGCTAGAACAAAGCCGCTCACTGCTGCTTTGTCACTAGTGGCTAACATTATCCTCCGCCACAGTGCAAAGGACAGTTACCACTGACTAACAGACGGCGTCAGCCGATAACTTATTTTAGTCACTCACTTTGAGTTACTGTCGGAGTTTCCAGTTTGAGTTTGTTTTCCTTGCAGTTTGCTAACGTTAAAGTTAGCTTAGTTCCAACTGGCCCTTAGCTTAGCTTGCTAACGCTGCTAACTGCGCTTCGGTCTTTTTTTTTTTTTTTTTTTTTTTTTTTTTTTTTTTTTTTTTTTTCCATTCTCGCTCAGTATTTGGCACAAAGAAGGGATTCGAGCAGTATAAAGATATGCACTAAAAGTAAATTTAGCGTTTTGATATCTTGTTTTGATGGGCCATGGCTGTGTGGTACAAAGAAGTTATAAAGTCAAAACTATTTTTCACTTAAAAGCTTCCACTAAAATCAGTACTTTTGCAAACCAGATTCCCCAAAGGAAGCGTTCATACTAGTGTTAAACAGTTTTTTTTGGTTGACATACAATAAATAGTCGACACTCTCTGGGTCAGATTTTTGTATACGTGGATGACTTTTAATCTGAGTCGTAAAATGACTGTTTCTTAGGGTTTTGTTTGTTTGTTTATTTGTTTGGGGTTTTTTTTTTTTTTTTTTTTTTTTTTTTTTTTTTTTTTTTTTTTTTTTTTAAATGTATATAAATATATACAAATATGAGTGGATTAGTTCAGATAAACGCGTCAAAATCTCCCCCCAAACATCCGCATCATTTTAAACTTCAGCATTTTACTTTTTCACTTCTGGGCTTAATCATGAATACGCTGTTAGTTTGGACCATTGAGAACATCTCCTTTTGTGAAATATGTTACTACGGCCTATAACCAGCTGGTATTTCTTCAATAACATTAATACACCAGACATTGTTTTTGAGAAACACAATTTGAAAGTTTGTTTTTAGATGTTTAGCAGTGCATACATGATTTCAAAGAATCACAGTTTGACAGTCTAATATAATTGCATTAAACATGTGTAGACAGTTTCTACCTTTACATTGCCATTTCATACTTGTAACCCAGCCATTATGGACCAAAAACATATATATTTTTTTTTTATTTATTTATTTTTTTTATTTATTTTTTTTTGATAAGTTAGTATTCCAATTTTTTTTTTTAAGAGACAAAAAATCTAGACTGACTGTAAAACGGACCACTACAGGAGCTCTTTCCTGCCCACAGCCATCACAATCTGTAATAACTCCTTAATTAAATGAGTTACATCATTTAATTTCCCTTTGGGATAAATATAAAGTATATTTAAATATTTTAAAGGACTACAGGTAGATAGAAAATTACTTGAAAGTCAGCTGTTTTTTAAAGGAGAAACGAGACGACTTTAAGGCTGGTGTGAATTGACACATGGGCTACGTTCACACAGCAGGTCTTAATGCTCAATTCTGTTTTGTTTTTTTTGCGTGCTGAGATACGGTTTTTTTGCATAGTCGTTCATACTACTAATTCAATGCGACTGCAATCAGATTTCTGTGAGTACGGTTTAAAACTAATGCATCCCACATTCACAGAAGAACATAGACGTCACACAGCAGGGCATGGTTAATGGAGGTAGTAATGGATGCTACTGTCGCTGGATCAGTTTTAAAGTTATTCAGCAATAGGAGCCGACAGGATTGTCACGAGGTCATAAGAACATGAACTAATGGCAGTGGCTTTTTGTGGGGCACTGCATGCAACTTCTGTAGACAAGTTTTGTTTGGACGTGTAGTCAGACCATGAGTTGTGATTGTGATGTGATGCACTTCAGTGGAACAGACTTCTTTCATAAGTTCTTAATTTTTTGGCCATTGTTTGTCAGTATTTACTGCATCTAACTTCTCTTGGTGCAGAATTATGATGCATGTCTCACGTTAATGATGTAAAAGTTGGATAAAATGCGACATGACCGTTATGACTGCAGATGCTTTGAAAAGCGATATGTATCTGCTTTAGTACCACACATGAAAGTGGCATAAATCAGATTTTGGGCGGGGGTTAAAAAGATTGGAACTGGGCCTTTTAGGCTGGACTGTGAAAAAGCTGGACATAGGTTGCATATGGGCAAAAAAAAAAAAATCAATACAGATTTGGGTCGCATTTGCCTGCTGTGAACATGGCCATTGTCGGCATGGTGGTTCAAGCAAACCTGCAAAAGTGGCATTTCAGCTCTTCATATCTTGAACTATAAATATGCATATACTGAGTACATTAACTACACTGTAATTATTGCATAACTATTTTGTCAGGCATGTAACTTATTTGTTCCAAAAAAATTTATCCGAATTTATTAGAAATGATCTCCCCATATTGATATGGCAGACCTTCAACATGTAGAAATCATTTCAAAAGCTCCACTGTATAAAGCAAGAGTTGGCTGGATTTCTCATCATATTACATTATCAGGGTCAGTCTGAAACTGAAATAGAGTAATGGCAAACATGTTTTCTGTCAGCTGATAATACATGTGTTGCTAAGTGATCTGCTATAACTGAAGGGTTACGGTTTATATTTTCTAATATGTGCCCTTTATCTTATCATTGCACAGTTTTAAATCATAGCCTCATGGTCATGTTAGATAACTTCTTTATATCTTCTAATTTATAGATTTGTCTTTGTTAGCAGGGCTGGGATGGCTTTGTCTCTTCATTCACAGCCATAATGCTGCTTGAGATGGTGCAAATGGTCATGATGGAAATGAGAAATCCTTTATCACCGGTTTGCTGTGGCTGAAGCATTTAAGAATGCTGTCAGTGTGGAGCACAATTCAGAGAAGAGATGCTGCATCTTTTTTTTTTTTTTTTTTTTTTCTCTCTCCAGTGTCCTTGGCTGCTTTCACTCACACAGGCAGCCTTTCACAACAGTGGAAAAAAAAAAAAAGAGGATTCTTGTTCTGAATGCTGCACATCACTAGTTGTTCTCTGGCAATGCAAGGTCGTACTGATGCACAGTGTAAAAAGCACTAAATGAAAGCCTTGCAGTCTCCCTCTGCCTACTCATACGAGTTGTGTGGAAAAGGCAGAGCCTATATTGTTGAAGTCGGTCACTCTTCCTCCCTTCCAGCATGGATTGAAGAAGGTGTGTTTTGCTTTCATCTGTCCCATTTGTTGGACTTACTGCTGGAGGAATAGCTGCAATCAGTGGCTCGTGGTTTATCTACTCCTCTCTCCTGCACTCATGCAGTTCAATACAAGAAGTCGTCTGTTTGAGTTTCTAGCACATGGCTTGGTGAGTTGACTGAGGTTGTTACTCTGTATTTGCCTGTCAAGGTGGTATGGAAAGAATTTGCTTGTGTACTGAAACCTATACACACAAAGTATGTCTCCTTAATGATCATTCCTAGTTTTGAGTTTGACACATTATATGATTTTTGCACTAATCTGCTGTATTAACCTTGGATGTATTTTGAAATTTTAGTGTGCATGCATTTTTGTTGCTATGTGAGCAGTTACTCACTTCATAAGACTATTTGTTAAAAGGAATTAATAATAAATTTAGCTTTAGTCCTCAAACCTTTAAAAGCTTTTATCACACTTGGACCCTATGTGCCTTGCAGTCTGAGCTTAAACTTTTTTTATCTGAATTATATTGGTTAGAATTTGCAGGTATAGTTCATTGTTTTATTGGGTGGGTCATGCTGATGTGCCAAGATTTCCTTAGATACAGATTTCTTTTTTTTTTTTTTTTTTTTTTTTTTTTTTTGATTGAAGAGTTGTCACACAAGTTGGAATTTGAGTAATACTTAGGCTTAACATTTTGAAAATGTGGCTTTTTGTAATTTTGTTGCTCTGCCAGTGGAATGTACTGAAGCCAAAACACCCAGAAGCTGCAATTGAAGTGAAAAGGTTATGATTTTGTTACATAAATTATAAGTTGAAATCAGAGATCGGGGGTCAAATTGCCAGGATTTTTCTTTTCTTTTCTTTCCCCCCCCCCCCCAGCCCTATTTGCTGGAGAGAACTGTTTATAAATATTTGTACTGGGTGTACACGATATATGGGCATTAACATTGGTTACGGCTAATGTTCTAACGTATTGGTATCTGCCTTATAAGTAAAACTGTGCCGATATTAATAAGCAATGTAGATGTCCATCTCGTTGCTCTTTGTTTATGTTTTGGGGAGTTTTTGTTTGGTGATAGTGAAACAGTGCAGGATTGTGGGGTTTTTTTAACAGAAGCAGAGAATGAAAATTAGTGGTGTAATAGTGTTTTCACTGTCAGAAGGGTAAGAAAAGGTATAAATCACCGGTTATCAGCCATAACAGCATAGTAATGTTGTGCATAGTGGCACATAGTAATATTGGATATCGATATTGGCCCAAATTTTCATATAGGTGAATGCCTAATTTGTACCTTGTCATAATTTTAAGCCCCAGAAATACTTTTGAATGTTGTGCATAGGGGTGCATCGATAAATTGGCTCCAATTTTCTTCATTTTGGGTGATCAGCAATCTGCCAATATTTAAGTGTGAAACCGATCTTATCTACCTCTGCAAAGGTCTAGAAGTCAGCTACTGTCCCCTTTTGCTCTGCTGTGAGAGAGGGCTGACTGACAGACCCATCCATCAAGTAATGTCGTTTAACAATAGTCAACCCACTGTTGCCAACTTAGTGAATTTGTTGCTATATTTAGCGATATCGGTAATCGCCACAACCGGAATCGGTAGGTCAGGCTTTTTAAAGATCAGTGATCGGCCAGAAAACTGCAATCTGTTCACCCCTAATTATGTAAGACAATGTCTTTTTTTTTTTTTTTTTTTTTTTTTTAATAAATTTAACATTACAGAGCCTGTATGAACCCATTTTCAGTCAAGAAACTTAGTAGAAGAGTTTATATTTTTGTTTCTTTTGTCTTTTTCATTTGAATGAAAATAACTTTTGCTACATTTGCAGGGCACTTATTGTTTACTAATTGCTGTTGGTACTTAATAGTTCTATTAAAGTCAGTACTTTGCTTTAGTTATCACTCTGTGCACTGAAAGCTGCTGTGATTCAAAGTGGGTCCAACAATAATTTGCTGGTATGTTTACCAGCTTGCCGGTAGTTAAATAAAGCTGGGGAAACATTAAACATCTGTCAGTGTTTTAAAAATTTTGAAAGAATTTGAGTAAACAATGACAGGCTGGTTCAAGCAGATTTTTTATGACTACTAAAAGTCTTGATCACACACTTAACATCTGTATCTGAGAGATGATAAACTACATGATTTATCAAATGAACTGAAACCAACAGAACACAAAACTGTTGTAAAACACGAGACTTGAATTGTTAAACATGTAAGTTGGAATTGGTTGTGCACCACAAACTAGTTTGCCGATCAGAACTTGGCAGAAAAGGGGGAAGAAGTTAAACATTGATTACAATTTTGCATTTTAGTAATTTATTCACTATTTTGGCGAATTATGTATTCAGAAAATTACATTTAAATCCAACAGTGACCATTGTGCATTACTTTTTTTGTTTTTAAAATAAATTGCCTTTCTGTTTAGTGTTTATCCAAAAAGTTACAAAAACCTTAACACTATGCAGGCTTTTTAAATAACATAACTGACTTGCTACTTTTCTGTAGACTCTTAATATTGGGTCGATTTGCATCCAAATTTCAAACATCAATCTTAAAACTATTAATTTTCCTTATTATAACAAACTCTTGTGTTTTTTTTTTTTTTTTTGCATTCTGTTCACCGTATATGTCCATATCCAATAAAGTTGACAATGGGCTTGCACCCTGTCTGTTTTTCATTGGCTGTTGACAGCATGTGTTTGTAGTTGGGTCGATAGTTAATACTTACCGACCACATCCAGATTCAGCTCAGAAAATTCAGACATGCTTGATTTACTGCGACTGAGATGAAGTAGAGTCTCTTCGCCTCGCACCACTTACAGATTTAAATCTTCCCCTTCTCACAGTGTCAGATTTTTATACCAACTAACTATGGAAGACTGTGCACTCTTTGCCAAACTGGAAATTGTGGGTAAAAAATTTTTCTTTTTTTCTTGAGATGAGCTTTTTTTTTTGGGGGGGGGGAGTTGGTAGCAAAGTTTAGAGATTGTATAAATCATGTCGCCCCAACTGAATCTTTTTTTTTTTTTTTAAAGCATAAAAATAAGAACAATGTTATGGTTCGTCACAGTTGGTGAGTGAGAATAACTGAGCTCCTCACATCTGCAACAGTAGAAAAATAGAGAATATGTAGGTGCATCTGCCAAGGTATGAAAATAAGAAATGTATAAAAATGACTGAGGTTTAACGTCTGAAAACCTTCTTTGCACTCAATTTTCAGTGAAATTCAACTTTTTTTTTTTTTTTTTTTTTGTTAAAATAAGCTGTTTTAATCAATAATTCTTGATGTGTTTTCTCTTCAGAGACCAGGCATGCCTCCGTCCAGCCGTATGACCCCACAGGGACCCACCATGGGCCCACCAGGATACGGCAGCAGCCCGGTGTCTCGTCCTGGGATGCCCGGCGTGATGGACCCGTCTCGGAAGAGGCCAGCCCCTCAGCAGATTCAGCAAGTTCAGCAACAGCAGAACCGCAACCAGCAGTGAGTTCCGAGTTCCTCAACTCGTCCCAAATCACCCATGCAGGAAGCAAAAGATCAGTGCTGAGAGCTGAAGTTTAATTTTGTGCATTGGAGCATTAATACTTAAAAACCTTAAAACCAGCAGAGCAGATTTCTGTTGGTGCAACCAATCACTGTTGCTTACAAAGACATTCAGCTGAAAATGCTGTTTCAGTATTAGGTGCCATTCATAAAACAGACTATTATAAAGCTAATGGTGGAGAAGCAACTTACTGTTCCAGGGAAACTGTTTATCCGCCCTCATCGGTGGCCATGCTAACTAGCCTTTACATCCATGGCAGGCTATGTTATGATCCAGCTCTAGCATAGCAGAGAGCAAGGGGAGTGTGTGTGAGCAGCGTGCACAAGGATGATTGACAGCACTAAGACCCTCTTCCTGTCTCTGATTGGTTGTTTCTCACAGAATGGAGTATTTCTGCAGTTAGTACTGGGAGAATGCAGAGGAGCTTGGGGGGGTTAAGATTGTCTTATACTGTCATGGCATAATGATAGTTGTAACAAATATGTAAAAAAAAAAACATTTTTCATGAAAGTTACATACTGCAGCATTAATACTAACTTAAACATTAATTTTTTTTAATGATTTTTCAGCACAAAGAAGAAGAAGATGGCTGATAAAATTCTACCTCAGAGGGTGAGTATTTAACCGCTGTTTGTTGAAATTTAATGTATCTAAGCAGATTATGAACTTGTTTGACTAAACTCTTACTTGCCCTACTTGGTTTTGAAAGGGTATAGTTTTAATGTTCTTGGACTGAAAAAGTAGTTCTGTACACTTGAGATAACTTGGTTAAGATCTTTGATAGTGTTGCTTTCTGATGTCACCAAAAAATAAAGTTTACTCTTTGGATTTATTTTAATCTACCCCATGAATACCATTTAAACATTGGGTTGTATCACAAATGTTTTCGTTCTTTGTATACTTAAAAAAATATTTACACTTTTTAAGCTGTGAACTTGTGGGAAGTTTTCATTATTTTTTGCAGTATCTGTTCAGTTGAAAAGGGTACATCTTCAAAAAAACAATTAAAAAAAATGCATCAACTTCCAACTTGGTGCCATAATTGTCTGGTTTGTCATCGACTGTTCTGTACTTCTACTCATTTTGAAAATTGTAGTAGTTGTGACATGATTCATCTGTAAATGACTGCTTCGGTTTTCCTGAGCAGAAATTTCTCTACCCTTTTCTCAGCCTTTTATGTAGGACATATGCTTTTAAATCCTTTTTTCACATTTAAATCATTCAACTATGGTGTGTATAAAGTGGAACTGCAATTCTTTGGTCTGAGTTCCTCATTGTTGTAGCGCCACAGGCCCCTCTTTTACCCCCTGTTTTAAGGTGCGTCTATGAGCAACTCGTTTTGGTGCCGTCTCTTTAAATGCAAATGAGGCACTTCACACCCCGTCTGGTTATTTTTGTAGTTTGAAGAGAGAGATATGATAATCTAGCAGTGCTGAAGCTTTTTATTGCCAAATTGATTAGAAGATGTTAACAATTGAGGACAAAAACGATAGCAAACTGTTTATGTAATATTATTCAAAATACACACTACGGTTAAGTCCTGAAGGAGCTAACACCTTGCATACAGCAGAAAGCGCAATGCTACTACTATCAAGCAATGGCCAGGAAGTCCTATCAACACACACACACACACGCTTTGCTGTGTCCATAGTTTCCAGAGACAGAAGGAACTGACCCCTCAGACAGTCTTTTGGCGAATCCATCTTGATACAGGCAGAGGTTGCTGTAGCATTCGTCCTTGAAGTGCTTCTCTCAAACAAACAGAATATTCCCTACTGATGTGGCTACATTTCCAAGAAAAATCTAATTTATCCAGGCACTTCAAAAAGGTTCTGATGCTGGGGGGGGACGCGTTAGGGTAATAAACCCAACAACCAAACATTTTGACTTATCCTCTTGTAGCTTTGGCATCCTTGAGTTTAGACTGCAAAATCGCTGCGAGAAATAAAATTGGCGGATTCACGAAATTGGTTTGCCGGAAGTCCGTGACATTGTTCTGCAGATTCATAGCACATACTGTAAGATACTACTTCAGAAAATGAAATGGGGAATAAAGAAAATTGAATGGATTGAAGCATATGACCTAAACAGAAAATAAAGATATCCACGCACCTTCAGGAGAGACTAAATTCAACTTCTCTGCACTCCTAGAGACTCCAATTACACAACATGTATGTAAGGGCTAAAAAAGTGGAATTTTGCATGATATGTCCACCAGACATGTTGTCATTCAGACTGGATCCAAAGGGGCAGATGGAGGAAAAAGTGTTTCTTTTGTTTTTAGTTCAGGAGCAAATCCAAGATGTGCTATTAAATGGCTTTTAACACATTTGTAAACGATCACTTTTTAGTTTTCATATTATCTGATCACCCTTTGGCATTTGTTCTGTTACTAATAATACATTCCCTTGTTGCTTTTGCTTAATGTTGTCGTCCCTGTTTGTTTGGTCCTAGATCAGAGAACTGGTCCCAGAGTCTCAGGCTTACATGGACCTTCTGGCTTTTGAGAGGAAGCTGGATCAGACCATCATGCGTAAAAGACTCGACATTCAGGAGGCCCTTAAAAGGCCTATAAAGGTATTTTTCTGTTAAACCCTCCAGCCTTTTAACTAATCAGTTGTTGTTCAGTAAATGCTTTGGCATTCAGGTTGTTTTTATTACAAAACTATTGTCTAGTTTATGGGTTTATTTTCTTATGATCTCCTTGTGGAAGCCCTTTTGATAATCATGTTTGTATAAACAAAATGTTGGTGCCATTGTAAAGCTGTCAAGCCTGTTACAAATATAGTACATACACTGACTGTCTTTCCTGTGTCTGCTTTCTGCATATTACAGACTTTGTTTTTAATCAAGCTGATTGTTGCTTTGTTGGAATTACAAGACATAAAGTTGCTGTGTTGTTGCATGGATTTACAGCAAAAGAGAAAGCTTCGGATTTTTATATCCAACACTTTCAATCCTGCGAAGCCTGATGCTGAGGATGGAGAAGGCACAGTTGCATCATGGGAGCTGCGTGTTGAAGGGCGACTATTAGAAGATGTAAGCTATTAATCGTGATTGACGTAGTGTTACACTTTTGACTTTATACTGGCACAAATTCAATTCTGTATAAAACAAATATATCCACTTCTATTTCATCTTATTTGCAGACGGCTGTGTCCAAGTATGAAGCTACCAAACAAAAACGAAAGTTCTCCTCCTTCTTTAAGTCGCTTGTGATCGAATTGGACAAAGACCTATATGGACCAGATAATCACCTTGTGGAAGTACGAGGGTTTCTTTCATTTACTGATCTGCTTGGATCTTTGTCATTTTTCTAAATCTCCTCATTATTATTTAAAAAATATATTTTATGGTTGATATTGAGTGTCTTACTATAATAAGAATAGAATATTACTAAATATAAGATGTTCTGTGCATCATCTTAGTGGCACAGAACGGCCACCACCCAGGAGACGGATGGTTTCCAGGTGAAGAGGCCCGGTGATGTGGGAGTTCGCTGCACCGTCCTGCTCATGCTTGATTACCAGGTACGTTTTCAGGGATTTGTTTTGCATCATAGCTAATTAAAGTTTCGTTCATCTACACCTCAGATATCAAAGGGGACTTAGTTGAAGCCAGGTCCATTTTGTTTTAAATAACCTTGTGTTTCATCATCGTTTCAGCCCCCTCAGTTCAAGCTGGACCCCCGACTGGCCCGCATGTTGGGTATCCACACTCAGACCAGACCGGTCATCATTCAGGCCTTGTGGCAGTATGTCAAAACACACAAACTCCAAGATCCACATGAGCGCGAGTTCATTAACTGTGACAAATACCTCCAGCAAGTAAGTACATATGTTTTCACGTATTATCCTATTTAAAATTCATTTTCATTGAATAGCATATACTTTATTGATCCCCAAGGGGAAATTGCTTCTTCGTTGACAAGCTACTCCATCCAAGGTGTTAAATATTAATAATACAAATATAACCATAAGCGATTAAAAAAAGAGCCATATAATTCCAATAAAACCTGTGTTGCCATGATCGGTACATACGACTGAAAGGATTGACTGTCTCGGCGTGGATCTGGTTCATGTCTTCTCTCGTTGTTTACAGTCAGTCTCTCCCTCTCCTTGTCCTTGTATGGCTGTAGTTCTGTTGGTGTCTGTCTGGTTTCCCAAGAATTTCGGCATAAGTTCTTTGCCAAGATAAACAGGCTATAAATGATTTATTTCACATTCCATGTGTGAAATGTATTATGTTTATATGGAATACTCTTGCATTTGTTGCGACTACATTGATAGAACTTGGAAGTGTAGAAAAGAGCACAGAAATGTTTGGAACGGGGTAATTTCTTTTTAAGAAACAGCAACTTTGTGATTCTTGCTGCTGTTATAGATAAAATGTAAAGAATGTTGTTGATGTAAACAAATATTTGCTTTGTATCCATAACCTGGTTGACACTTGATTCAACCCAGCAGCCTCTAGAATCTGAAAACTTGTGAAATACTTTGAAATCACGAGTTTTTGTTGTTTTGTTTTTTTTTCTCCCAGATATTTGAAACTCAACGAATGAAGTTTTCCGAAATCCCACAGCGCCTGCATGCCTTGCTGATGCCTCCAGAACCCATCATCATCAACCATGTAATCAGGTATCGACAAAGAGAGTTGATCTTAAACTATAACTAAGGCTACATTCACACAGCAGGCATAGATGCTCAATTCTGTTTTTGGAGTTTTGGGGGGAGGGTTTTTTTTTGTTTTGTTTTTTTGTTTTTTTTTTGGCTGAAATTGTTTTTGTTTTTTTTGGCTGAAATTGTTTTTTTTTTTTTTTGTTTTTTTTTTTTTTTTTTTTTGCATGGTTGACTTGTGAACGGCTTACGTCCCCAAACCAACCTGCATGTGCAGAAGAATGTAGATGTCACACACTAGCGCACTGTTGACGGATATAATTGATGCCGCCGTCTGTGGATTGGTTTTAAAGTTATTTAGCAATGAGTACTGATCATTGAGTACAGCAATGAGTACAGAGTAATGAGCAATGAATACAGTACTTTTGGATGAAAAGATCAGAGCTGGGACGTTCAGACTGCCTTGAAAAAGTGGGATGTGGGTCGAACTTGCCTGCTGTGTGAAGGTAGCCTAAAACGTCTGGGATGAGTGGTTCTACATGCTGTCTTTATCACAGAATATGAACCAAACAAAATACTGCAGCATTTTGCAGTTATACCTTTGTCTGTCTGACACTAAAATGTTACACAGCAAAATGTTGACACTGCTGAAACCAGGTAGAGGATTAAAAAAAAAAGACAGAAGTCCTATGTGTAAAAACAAACTGAACTTAATTTGTTTTCATGCATTTAAACAATGTCAAACTTATGCAGATTTAATTTAAAAAGCTTGATATATTGGTACTAGTATTTCTGTCACATTTTGTCATTTTTGGGCTGCACAATATTTGGATAACACCAATATTATTGCTAAATGTCATCCAGATATCTTTTCAGCATCTCTGTCACTGAAATCTGTGTGCGCTTTGTCCATTAAGGACAGTGTGAGTCCATCCGTCTGGCAAATAGATCACTGGCATACAGAACACGAAAGCATGGCCCTTGAAGTAAAAAAGCAGACCAAATATTGCATCTCAATAGTCATTTGAGAGTGTGTGTGTGTGAGAGAGATGCTGACAACCATAATTCAATTTATTGTGCACCTGAAGAGATGCTTTGAGGTTATTTCAGTTTTTTGTTTGTTTTTTTTTTTTTTTCCAAACACCTTTTTAAACCATTTTTAAAGCAAAATGGCAAATCAATAAAATGGAAGGATTGGGGAAAAAGATCTATTTTTATTGTAATTACTGGTTAGAAAGGGTGAAATCCAGACTTGGTTAGTATTTGTATCTAACCCTGATGCACCATTATTCATCAGTGTGGATCCCAATGATCAAAAGAAGACTGCTTGCTATGACATTGACGTGGAGGTGGATGACACGCTGAAGACCCAGATGAACTCATTCCTGCTCTCTACAGCCAGTCAGCAGGAAATTGCTGGATTGGATAACAAGGTACAAACCTCAACCTGAGAGTCTGACAGCTTTCTGACAGAATTTCTAGTTCTTAATCTGTCTTGGTGTTTTCTGAAGGAACTATGTAACCACTGAGTGTTGTCTCCTGAAGGATTTTTGAAATGTTTTAATGTATTTAGTATGATTATTATTATTATTATTATTATTATTATTAATAATCATAATCATCAAATAGTATATAGGGTTTTAGGACGTTTTGAGCTCGAACTCCACTGAACTTTTTTTTTTTTTTTTTTCCTAAGTCTGATGTAGGTTCATTTGATTCAAAGTAAAACAAATGAAACTAGGGGTGCACCGATCAGTCAACCTGATTTCCTTAATTTTGGGTGATCAGCCGATACTTGCAATTGAAACCGCTCTTATTTACATTTAAATAGCCACAAAGCTGCTGCATTTGGCTATTTTCTTTTTGCATTACAAGGAAACCTAAAAAGTCAGGTCATTTTTGTTGTTTTAAGTTTGGTTTGTTCTCAATTGACCTCAAACCTTATGATTTTGTACAAGCAAAATACTATTGTGCACTTTTTTAGTAAGAGGCTCAAAACAGGTCAAGTTTGTTTTTAAAATGTGAAAGAAGACTAAAAGAATTTTTTTTTTTTTTGTGTGTGTGTGTGTGTGTGTGTGTGTGTGTGTGTGTGTTAGTAGTTTAGATAGCAGTGCTCTAAATTTTTCATTTATATTTGAGAGCACTCCCTCATGCACAGTTAAGACCGGTTTGTATTGTTTCACAGGTATTTTTCAACGTTTTCAGTGAAATCAGATTGGAGCATTGACCTTATAACACCTGACAGTGGTGGTCTGTATCGGCCAAAATCAGAATCATCAGGTCAAGCTTTTTAAAGATCTGTAATCGGCCAGAAAACAGCAATTCTAAATGAAACCATTTTTTCCTGTTGTCTAACATGTCTTCAGTTGAGCTTGCTGTGATTTCTGAACCTTCCCTGCACATTTGCATGTTCAGTTTGCTGCATATCTAGTGTTCCTCCTGCTGGTCTTCCTGCTTGCAGTCATTACCTTGACAGTGAGGCCTGTAATCACATTGAGTCCCAAAGCTGTCCTCCTGAAGGACGTCCCTTTGGGCAGTCTTTGTTCTGAGACAGCTTAACAATTTAAATATACAGGAAAGTCTTTTACTATTTAAGGGCATTGCCACTGATGTTGTTTCGAATTTGGCGATGATTGCTGATATCGGTCCTGTTTCTATGGGGCTCTGCATCAGAAGCCTTTCACAACTCAGTTGTTTTAACAACCCTCCCAGTGCTTTTAGCTGTATCTGTTGGCATGTTGCCATCACCTATGGGCCAAAGGCACAGTTTGGGACTATCCATAGTTTTCCCACATCACAGGAAACAAATCCGAGGAATATTTACTCGGCGTTGAAAATGTGAATCAAAGTTAACACCAGGTTTTTTTGGGGGGTTTTGTTTGGGGTTTTTTTTGTTGTTTTTTTTTTTTTGTTTGTTTTTGTTTTTTTTGTTTTTGTTTTGTTTTCCAGGACAGTTTTTCTGATGCAGCCAGGAAAAAAAAGACAGCCTTGTTTATGTTAAATCCTGAACTTAAATGTAAAGGAGCAGTACAGATGAAAATAGTGACGACAACCACTCAGAGATTTAACAGCCTAATTACAGCTCTTTAAAAAAGCCTAGAACACTTCGGAGAAACCTTTTCAAGGGTTTTCCTGATGTAGCGTTTTTGGATGAGGAAATGATTAAAGATGCCCTTGTTCTGAGATAATCAGTGGTTCTGATGTTCTGTTTGATTAGCATGATCAAATATGTACATTTATGATTTTTCTAAAGCAATGAACCCTCTGCTGTCAAAATCTTCTCAGATCCATGAAACTATTGAGACCATCAACCAACTGAAAACCCAAAGGGAGTTCATGTTGAGTTTTGCCAGGGATCCTCAGGGCTTTATCAACGACTGGCTTCAGTCCCAGTGCCGGGATTTCAAGGTGAGTTAGTGTGTTGTGACCTCAGACTGGCTCTCTTATCTGTGGTCCAATGTTACAGTGAATACCGTGTAACTTTAGCTACAGGAATCCTCCCTCGGCACTCTTCGGTTATTTTCCACAGAGGATATGACACATGATTGAATTTAGAGAAATATTTCTCACTTCTGACATTTGAAGCATAGATATTGGTTATAATGTCAGTTTTTCAGACGTCTAGGCTGAGTAAGCCCTTCTGTGTGATTCTGCAATTCAGAATGAATTCCCTTAGGGATCAAAAAGATGAAAACGCAGCACTGCCTGTTTCTGCACAGAGGAAACTCTCTTAAAACATCAGAATGCATCACAAAAGTAAAGTGGCGTAACTCATCGGGGGTTTGTTTTTGTTTTGTTTTGTTTTTTTGTTGTTGTTTTTTTGTTTTTTACCAATTACTGACTCCCCCCTCCCCCTTCTTGACAGAACATTCTCTGTATTTGTCTTCAGGCAACATTTATTTCACTCTTTTTGTATGAAAGGATTCCATCTCCTGTCTGTTTTTTAAAGGCAAACATGAGATTTGTTCAGGAGGGTTCAGATGCCAAACACCACGACAGCCTCTTGGAATACAGTATCCCAGAAATGAACAGCATTGATTGACGTTCCGGTTTTCTTCTGTCTAGATATTTACAAGATCACTGGGTTTTATTGTTTACTCGGAGCGTTCAGGATAGCTTTAAATTAAATCAATCGGAGCTGGTTGAGCATATCAGTTTCCCGCACCCATAATTTGCTCCCTCATTTAAATCGATAGAAATAATGGGATTAATTTTAGATTTTTAGTTCATTATCTGTATGGCTTGGTTAAAATCTGATGCTCTGAACCCTTACATCAATCATGCGCGAAGAGAGTGAGATCTGTGTAGCTCAAAAGGGGATTGATTGTAGTTTCACTTGAAAAATGTTCAGTATGTTTGCCCTCAGGTGAAAGACCCTTACTTGGCTCATTCCACAGTTTTTAATCTAATTTGTGTCAGCCAAGGGGGCACTCTAATAGGATCGTACTAAAGCGGATGGTTGTAACACGGGCGCTCAATGCCAATTTAAAACGATGTAAAAACACATCTGACTGCATGCATGCTGGGCCCCCCCTCCTTTCCTGGTACCTCACCTCTACTGATTTGAACACCTGCAGTAAAGCCTGGTTCATACGGCAAGATAATTATCCTGATTTTTGACCAGATTTTCCCCTTCCGACAACCTTAAGGATGCTCCGACTATCACGATGGCTCTTGAGATAATCTTAGGAGATTTTCCTGCTGTGTGTGGTGTGTCTAGTCTGCTCAGAAGGACATCGGGATCGCTCCGACCTCAAATCAGGGATATTCAATATGTTGGCTTGTCTTGGCCCAATATCGCAGTGTGTGGGGTGTTCCCCGAGGACAAACGGAAACGTGGAGGGGAATCAAATACAGAAGACAAAACAACTGCTGTGGCCCACCAGAAAGTCCGGTGGATGCCGGGGACTTTTTTTAAAAGGGTGTCATGACAGCAAATTTCTTTTTTTGTTTTGGGTGTATAATATGATCTGTTGTGCACTGATGAGGCTGTGTGAATGTCAAGAGTTGGTATCAAAACCCCTGCTCATAGGTGGTCAGCTTTGCTTCTTTGCTCAGAAACAGATGAATCAGAACAGCTTATCTTTCTATGTAGTTCATATTCTCCAATCAGAGCACACCAGCAAGCAAATGGCCCTCTCCTTCCCTTTCCCGCCTCCCCCCAGCTGATACACCAGCTAATTTAAAGGGCTAGCAGGTCGAGTGGGTCTGGCTACTCCACTTCAGAAGCGGATGACTATTAAAAAGCAGAGTTGTTTTGTCCAAGGGAGCTGAGAAACAGCTGGAACAGTTTCCACTTACTCCCAAAGGATGAGAGAATCAGAAGAGTGCCAGAAGTGTATTTATGGGGAAGTACCACGCAATTATAGCCTCAATTTGAGACGATGTTCAGCGCACTTTACTGAAGAGTTTCCCAAACATGGTGGAAGCCAATCAGAGTGAAGTCAACTAGGTAGAGCCACATATTACCGTACCCAACCTTTTTACCAAGGAGGGAAATCTGGCCTGCCAAAACCCCCTTCAAAACAGTGTTTTATTTATTTTAATGAAATTTTTTGGAGAACTGACATATGCAGCAATATCAGCTACATGAAATAGTTTATACAGTGCTGTCACCACCCCTTTTAAAAATAGCCCACAAACTATCGCCATGGCTTCTTCCTTGTCGGCCATCTTTGTTTACTCTGAACTCATGTTTGAGCTTGAGAGGCTTTGCAAGATTTCCTGTCTGACATCTGAATGTTTGAGTGAAATTTGTCCGCATGTGTGGTGTTGTATTTGCGTGTGGCTGTACACCACACACTGTAAGACCAAACCTTTTTTTGTTACAGTATTATTGTTGGGGAATCAAACCACAATTTTAAAATCCTGCCATGTGAACAAAGTGTTAATCTTTAAATTCAAACAAATTTGGTTTTGACGGGGTGAGGTCCAGTCCACCTAACAGAGACCATGTGCATTTCATCAGCTGCAGTTCCTGTTGAGACAGAATCCGGTTCAGTAATAAATATATTTTTTTCCGTTTACAGACCATGACAGATGTTGTGGGAAACCCAGAAGAGGAGCGGCGAGCAGAGTTTTACTATCAGCCATGGGCCCAGGAGGCAGTGTGTCGCTACTTCTACTCCAAGGTAATGTTTTAACTTTTCCTCAAAGATTTATTTTAAGTCTTTATTTCCTTCCACTCTGACCTAAAATGCTTTAAGGGGCCTGTAATGTTGTACAAAGATTCTTGGTTTTTACTGTCGAATTGTTTGAACTTTACGTCAACTCTCTGTAGGTGGTTTTTATTTTTGAAGTGTCAGAAATGTTCTTTTCCCACCTAGAAACGTGTTTATTTGCTCCATCGTCTCTAGGTATGTCGTAAAAAAGTCCATGTGTGGTTTTATCTTTATGTTCATAATCTCGTCAGCCTGTACAAATTGTCGAAAATGACCAATAATCCTAAGGTTGAAACCTATCATTATTAATAAATTAGAGGTGCTTGTTAGAAAATCTTGCAATGCTGATATCAATGCGATGTTTCCTTTCACTGTGAACTTCAGCATATTTTTATAATCGTTATTGCACTCCAAACAGTGGTGAATAACGTTTTGAAAATATTTGAAGTAAATCTGCAAGAAATACTTAATTTTATCTATTCTTTGTGTGAATTTTTTCTGTTCTCTTTTTGATTGTTGTCTCCTGATGATGATGATGGATTTTTGTCTCGATGGAAACACATTTCAGGTCCAGCAGCGGCGGCAGGAGCTGGAGCAGGCGCTTGGAATCAGGAACACTTGAAGAGGTTTTTCCCCAAAAAAAACATCCTGGCAGGATGAAGATGGGCTGAGTTGTGCTGTTGGAGTTGATTAGAGAGTGTGTGTGTGTGTGTATGTGTCTTTGTGTGTGTGTCGGGTGTTCAAACTGAAGTCCTCAAAATTTTCATTGAAACTTTGAGAGTATGGATATCAAACGACTTTACTGTTAAATATGATGTTGCCTTTTTCTTTTTCTCCATGCAGATTAACAATTAGGTTAGTTTCTGCTTTAGGTTTTATGCAAAGTTTTTAATTTCTTACCACATTTCTCTGAGCACAGGTTATTTTTCTGCTGCTTGGTTAGCTTAAACACATTCCTTTCGTATTTGGTACACTGACACAAACGCAGAGAGATGTTGGATTGCCCTCAGATACTTTACATGTAACATTTCCTGGAAAAAAAAAAATGTTGCGCCCGCTGTCGCTCCTTTGTTCTGTTGTATTGAGACTAAAATGACCTTTTGCGCTCCTGACCAGCCTTCAGGTGCTCGTCCGTGGAGGTAAATATTGATTGTGACTGTTTGTGATCAGTTCGGCTACTTTGCTGCATATTGACTGTTTGTCACTTGGATTTAGCTGTGTTGGTTTGTTTTGACAGTGCCACTGTGTGTGTGTGTGTGTGTGTGTGAGAGAGGCATTTTACAGCTCAGTGAATCGTGGCAGAACACTGTTGCATTACGGCGGTTATCTTTTTTTAATGTTTCCATTTGATATGAAGTTTAGTCCTTTTTGGGGTTTTTTTGTTTTGTTTTGTTTTTTATTGTGTTTTTTTTTTTTTTTTTTTTTTTTTTTTGCTATTAGTGATCCTTGTTTTAAAAATATGTATTACATCCATACTTGTCTTGTTAGGTAGTACAGATAATCATGAAATTAGCTAGTATGGGTACCTCTGGTCTATATAGTTTTGTAAATACTGAGCAAAAATTAAAAACTTCAGATGCATATGAAGTTAATCTTTGTCTTAAAGCTGCAGTATGTAACTTTTACAAAAATGTTTTTTACATATGTGTTAAAACTGTCACCATGTTGTGACAGTATGTTAGGAGACAGATAATCTGTGAAAAGATCGATCTGCTCCACCTCCTTCCTGAGCCTCTTTTGCCGTCTGAAGAAATTCACCGCTCCCATCCTAAAACAGCCAATCAGAGCCAGGAGGAAGGTAAGTGCTGTCAGTAACCCTCGTGTATGCACTGATAAATGTGCTTATGGTGGAGAAACAACTTACCATTACAGGAAAACCGTTTATCTGTCATCATTGGTTGCTACGCTGATTAGCCTATCCTCTGCAAGCTGCGGTATAGCAGAGAGCAAAGAGGGAGAGGGGGCGATGATCAACAGCACTAAGACCCGCCTCTTGGCTCTGATTAGTTGCTTCTAGATAGCACTGGGAAAAGGCAGAGGAGCTTGGGTTTTGTTTTTTGTTTGGTATGACATTTAAAAAAAAAACATTGTCATGACATAGTGACAGTTTCAACAAATATGTAGGAAAATATTTGTTTTTATAAAAGTTACATACTGCAGCTTTAAGTTTTTATCTACTCTGATTGTTGCCACAGTATTTATATTAATCGGCCTGACTGTCCGTGCGGTTATTTGGCTCTTTGTTGCTTAAATTTAATGAGCCACCTCTCTCTACAGCAACATGCTTCCAAAATTATGTCGCCTTTTTAAAATTGGCCTTACATATTTCACTAATAAAGAGAAACGGTGACAGAGGCCAATGAGGAGTGCTCCAGTTTCTTCCTAGAAAGAGAAAAGACCTGACAAATCTGGTCGTTTCCCTGTCGCAGGTTGAGAAGAATGTCGGGAAGAATTTTGACTTGCGAGTTTTGTTAATTCAAAGAATACACTAATGTGGGTTTGGGCTGGTATGTGAGTTGGAGAACCTCTGAGATGTATAAACACTGAGTGAACAATAGAGCTATGTGAATCTGCTAACTTTTTTTCATGGACCAAACTTATTTTCTGTATGTTCCTATGTTATAATAAAGGACATGTAAAAAGTCTTTGTCTCCTCTCATTTTAAACAACTGTATAGGTGATTTTGTTTTTTAAGAGCATAATATGTCGTAGATATGCATTTTAAGTCTCTGCTGATAATTCATTTTGATTTTGATCTGACCATCAGTAAAATTTACTTTTTTTTTTTTTTTTGGGGGGGGGAGGGAATGTCAATGGATCTCATGAATAGAAATACCCTTTATAGTCCCACAGTGGGGAAATTTAGATGTAACAGTAGCAAAGTGACAGGATGTCAGTGCATGTAGGTTCACACAAAGATACAGTTAAGAATATACTGTACAGTAAGGGCAAAATTACAACACAATATACACTCCTGATCAAAATTTTAGGACCAGTTGAAAAATGGCAAGAATTTACATTTTACGTTGTTGGATCTGAAGAAGATTCTAAGAGCTTCAAAATGCAAAAAGAAGAAATGGGAGTGAGACAAAAATCTAAGAAAGCATTTTATTGCGAACAACCATTAAACTGAAATAGGCTGGTCATCATCTGATCAAAAGTTTAAGACCATATCTCAAAAAAACAAACCCTAAAACAGGAAAAAAAGCTTCAAATAGGGACTTAGTAATGAGTAGCTGTGCCATTCTTGTAAATCACCTCAAAATTGTTTCCGTATGCTTGATGCTAGTGTTTCCAGGAGGCTAGAGGGAATGTTGCTCCAACTGGCAGATTTCACGGAGGGCATCCACTGTCTGGAACTGGTGTCCAGTTTTGTGAACTTCCCTTGCTATCCAACCCCAAATGTTCTCAATTGGATTTAGATCAGGGGAACACGCAGGACGGTCCAGAAGAGTGATATTTCTCTGGAAAAAGTCCTTTGTCAGGCGGGTATTGTGAACTGCAGCATTGTCCTGTTGAGTAACCCAGTCATTACCACACAGACGATGGCCTTCAGTCATGAGGGATGCCCACTCCAACATCTTCACATAGCCACCTCCATTGAAGGAAAAAACCGTGTGGAAAACATCTCAGGTGGGATCTCCTTGTCATGCCAGTAACGTTGGAAGCTACCAGGACCGTCAAGGTTACCCTTTTTTTTTTTTTTTTTTTTTTCTCCTCCTCTCATCAGAGAAAACTTTCTTCCACCTATCAATCTCCCGTATTTGGTGGTTTTGTACAAACTCCAAATGGGCAAATTTATGCCGTTGAAGGCCTTTGAAGACACTTTTAGTCTTAAAAGCCTTCTCTTGCAGATACTGTCTAATGGTTATGGGACTGCAGTTGGCACCAGTAACAAGCTTAATTTGGGCCGAGGGGCATCCTGTCTTAACGGACAGCCAATTGGATCCTCTGAAATTTTGGGGGGTCTACCACTTTTTTTGTTCCAAAACCCTTAAGGATCCTTTGAGAAGTTCAAAATGGCTGTCTTGCTGTTTCCAACCTCAGCAGCAATGGCACCCTGCGAGAGGCCTTGCTTATGCAGCTGAACAATCCGACTGCATTCAGCCGGTCTTAAAATTTTGATCGAGTGTACTGTGCAGTTTTCATAAACAGCATAAATGTACATGCAAATGACTAAGATAAGTCTTAAAATTGTACAAAATGTGCATAGAAAGACTATTTACAATATATGAAAATAAAACTGCAACAACTGAGATGTGCAAATACCATCAGGGTGTAAATACTTAGTGTGTTGGGAGCAGTGATGGTTATTGAGTCGAACTGCTGCCAGGAGGAAGGATCTATGACAACATTCCTTTGTGCACTTAGGATGCAGCAGTCTGTTGCTGAATGGGCCCTCTAGTTTTGGAAGGAATTTCAAAACACAGATCTAATAAAATAATGCATGAAGCCCATAATATGCCATTACATTATGAGATCATTACATAAAACTGAAAAGGTGATGTTTACCCCCCCCCCCTTTTTTTTTTTTTTTTTTTTTTTTTTTTTTTTTTTTTTTTTCTTAAGCCGTTGTTCGGTAGTCCTATCAAATAACTGCACCTGAAACTGGAAAAAGTTGCCTCCTGCTGTTGCACAAACAGCAGAGCTGAACTGTAGCACCTACTGTCAGTTTGATAAAAATAACAGGTTTTATCTAGTCCTCTGTAAGGGGATTTTGTCATAATTTGTGAAAACTTAACAGCGAAAGCTTGCGTTTGAGCAGATGAGTAAAAATCGAAGAAATAAAGAACATAAATAATTGAAAATAATCTACAAAAAAGAAATACAAGTTTTAAACACCTATTTTTAGTCTTTATGTAGTCTGATTTTCTTGCAAGCTTTTAAAAAAAAACATCCTTAGTTTTTCTTTGGACTTGGACTGATTTTTTTTTTTTAATCCATTTTCTGTCCAATCTTCTTTCCTGGCTATGACAGCATGTTGTGTTATATGTTATGCATGCTTAAGATTAACAAATCTGCAAAGTGAAGGATCAATAATTACCAGGCTTAAAGAAATCTAGCAAGGATCTGAGCGGCATATCATCCTTTAGCTGATCATCCATGTGACTCGTACATCAGAGTTAGGAGGCATATGAAATAAAATCTTAATAAATGGGAGAAAAAAACAGATTTTTGCTTGAAAGTGTTATGAAACCCAACTCCTAAGAGTCTGCAACCATTACAATCCAGAGACCTATGTTTTGTCCTCAGTTCAACTAAATGAAACTTGCTTAGAGCCTCTTGGGGGGAAAAAAGACAAATTGTAATTTTTGATTAATAAAAATTTTATATTTTTAAGGACAATATTGTATTTCTGTTTTTAGATTTTAAATCAAAGAAAAACCTAAAGATAAGACAAGACAAAAAAAACATTTTTTAGCAAATAAAACATCTGCATTTGGTGTTATATATGTAACAAGATTTTATTTTAACATTACAATAGATGTGAAGTTTGCCAGAATTTGTTTATTTATTCTTTGAATTCATTTTATTTAGTCAAAAAAGTTATTTTTTTCCCCCCCTGACTTTTCTTGCTATATAATTTTTTTTTTTCATGTTACTCTTGTCAGTTGGTGGTTACCACAGCAACCACTAACAGCCAGCTCTTCCCCTTTTTCTGTTGCTGTCTTACTGTGGTATGTATTAGGATCAGCTCTGTGTTAAATGTTATGTATTAAAATATATTTTAGACAAATCTATTTATATACATTGTTTCATGTTTAATTTTGCCATGCTTTGTGTATCTTTTAACCTGTTATTGTAATTAATGTTGTGAATTTCAGCTGTTTAATGTCGCAACTTAACTGTTTTGTTAACTGTTCATTTGAAGCCATTACTCTGTAGTTTGTTTAGGGTTATTTATTGTATTTTATTTAATGTAAAGGCGCAGAAGCTGCTGGAGCTGCTAACCACCAACTTGTTTTATTGTCTCTAGGTAGACTAATTACAGAGAGCCAGAGTGTGTCTGGCTCTCTGTCATGGAGCCATTGGATTGGAAACGAACAAAGAGGGTTACATATGCATACTTGAAAACATTAGTTTGATCTTTATCATGTTTGGCCAATAAGAGCCATTGTGGAAGGTGCAGCTTGCAGCTTTTAGGCTGCAGGTTGCAGACCCCTCTCCTGGACAAAAGGAGTGGTTTAAACTTTTACTGTACAAAAGTACCTGAACTTCAAAGTGGCATTAAATAACTAAGAAGATTGTATTATTCTTTTATTTTGATATTAAATCACTCCTGAATCATGCCACTGTCCTCTAAAAAATACAACTCCTGCTTGGCCAATGTTCCAGGATCCCAACTACATGTCTGCAGGGCTCCAATAATTTGCCAACCTGTGGTTTGAAATTTAACAGTGCACATGTGAAATTTTTATTTTTGTGTTAAACAGTAACCAATAATAATGGGATGGTGAAAGATGTAAAAGTTTGAAAACCGATTGAGTTAGTTTAAAAAATGACAAAGCCAGCCCTCTCAGCTGTATGATTTTATTTTTGATTACATCTAAGATCAGTCGCTCACTATGATCCAATCGCATCTAAGGTGTGGTCGTGCCCTGCAGAGCATCAAAAGCATCAAAGCCTTTGTGTGTAAGTGAATGGGCTGTTCTGCATCTGGATCTTTAGATTGGTGCTGCTGTTCCTGTGCAGAGCTGTGAGAGGCGACAGATCAGACCAACCATGAGGAGAGGGTGTGTCTGAGCCTCAGCTGTGGGACTATCCGGTATAAATCCAATCTGCTCTGGAGCTCAGTCCGTCCTCACAGCAGCAGCTGCAGGTCTCTCTCTGTGGGAACTCTTAACACATGATGGCAGCGCCAAAGAAAGTCTGTGTGATCGGCTCTGGTAACTGGTGAGTGGGAGCTTTCAGTATTGCTTTAGTGCAAAATGTAAAGTTTAAACAGAGCAGACTGCAGGTGATGTTGCTCAGAGGAAAAGCTTCAGCACACAGTGAAACTTCTGGTGGATAAACACTAAAAAGTAGGGGAACTTGTGCAACTTTAAGAGCAGATAAATCATTAATAAAGTTCATAAACTCACCTGTGTTTTTTCAAGGCTGCGGACTGGAAGTTCTCTGAGACTGCTGCTGACTCAAAGACTCTTCAGCTATAAAATATTTATTAAAGAAGTCACTTTATTAGTCTGCAGGGCCTTTGCTGAATCAGCCTTCCAGTGCTGTTGATGTCCCTCAGCCTGTGTGACATTTAGTCAGCACTGGATGCAACCTCTGTAGCTACTTCTTCGTTACAGTTAACGTAATAGTTAAAGTGTCAACTTTTAAAAGATTGAATCACATCTTCGATATTTAAATCTTTAGAACTTAATCTTTTTTTCTTAAATCTTACCCATGTTCTCTAAGCCAAATCTTAAACATCTATAGCCTTTTAATTAATCTAGACATATGTGAGAGCTAAAAATAATCTTATTTAGACGTTGTAGTACATAAAAACAGTTCTTTTTTGTAATTACTAGTCTCACTGTGGCCACTTTGCATATGAAGGATACATAATCATGATGTATAAATATTATAGCGAACTTTCTTTTTAGACGGTTACCAATTTGAAGTAAAATGTTATCTATTAATAATTAACTCAAAACTTTAAACCCCTTTTCAGGAAAAAAAAAAAAAAAAAAAAAACATTTAAAAGCTTTTAAATTAAAGTGATCCTTGTTTTTTATTCCACCACACAAAACTAAATAGGCAGCAATAGTAGTAAATTATTTATTATTGTATCTTGGTAAGTTCTTTATTAAGTATGCGTTGTTTGATAACGTAGAAATGAAATGACTAGTTGTAACTGTGATTTCCTACTTGGGTAATAAAAAAACTAAGAAATCTAAATATTAAAGAGGCTTTTTGAAATGTTTGTCCTCTCTCCTAACCCCACCAAAATCCATCTTCAGTGGTCTGATGTAGAAATATGTTTCACTGTTTTAATAATAAAAACAAAAATAAAAGGATAATGGAGATTTTTTTTTTCCCATCAATTTATGTTGAAAGTGGAAAAATGAAAAAGCCAGTTAGGGACTGGTCTTGTTTCAGAAGAACAAAGTCCGCTCCGTGGGCTTTGATTAAAACAAACAGTAACAACCGCTTCCACAGAGAAGAAGCACGTGACATGATGTAGAATAAACATGCATATGTAGGTTGAATCAGGGTAATTTAATTTGACCAAAGTTTAAAATGTGAATTCACTTTTGATTGATACTATATATTTTACTTTCTTTTTTAACTTTTGAAATTTAGACTAAATGTATTACACTGTGAATTATTTGCTGGGCGTAATTATGGGGTAGTTGGTAGCACAGTTGCCTTGCTGCAAGAAGGTTCTGGTTTTGAATCCTGGAATGGAGTGTGCATGTTCTCTGTCTGCAAGAATGGGTTCTCTCTGGGTACTCCGGCTTCCTCCTCCTGTTGAAAATCATAACTGTTAGGGTAACTGAATACTGTAAGTTGCCCCACGGTGTGTGTGTGTTCATGGTGGTGTGTCTCTGTGATGGACTAGCGACCTGTCTAAGTTATACCCTGGCTCTTGCACAATGACCACTGGAGACAGGCACCTGACCCTGCAGAGATAAGCAGGTGTAAAAAATGATTGAACGGATGTATAATTTGCTTTTGAAAGTCAAATTCCAGTTTGGAACTTGAAATTCCTGAATATAGTCAACAGTATAAAAGCTCCTCACTATTACAAATAGATAACCTGAAGTCATGTTTTAGATTATAGTGAACTATTTGTCTTCTACTTTTACGTCTCACACAATAATTATTGACAATTAATTGTTTTAGAAAAGCAATAAAATATATTCCATCAGCATGATGGTAATAGTGTCTTCTCATGTCCCCAGGGGCTCTGCCATAGCCAAGATTGTTGGAGCCAACGCGGCCAAATATGACAAGTTTGACACCACAGTGAACATGTGGGTGTTTGAGGAGGTCGTGAACGGCCGTAAGCTTTCAGAAATCATCAACACAGACCATGAAAATGTCAAATACCTACCTGGTCACAAGCTGCCTCCCAATGTGGTGAGCATGACAGCAGGTTGGCTTCTCTGTCTCTAACAGTCAGGAGGACTGATGATGGGAGGCTAATCCACAGTGATATCTGTCTTTGGCTTCGCTGCAAGGCTGAAATTCGGTCTGTCTCTCATTTACCAGGTGGCCGTTCCAGACTTGGCCGAAGCTGTGAAGGGAGCCAATATCCTGATTTTTGTGGTTCCTCATCAGTTCATTGGAAAAGTGTGTGACACCATCAAATGTCACATAAAACAGGATTCCATTGGAATGTCTCTCATCAAGGTCTGTCAAACTTTTATTAGTTCATGACATTGGAAAATGTGGCCAAACAGAAAAAATGCCCCAAAACTCACACATTTAGGCCAAGAAGTGTAATCCATTTCTTATAAGGCATGTAATAACTCAAATTCTTCACTTTAAAACTCCAGTATATGACTTAAAAAATATTTCTCTACATATTTGTTGAAACTGTCACTATGTCGTGACAGAATGTTATGAGACAGTTAATCTGTGAAAAAAATTGAGCTCCTCTGCCTTCTCCCAGTGCTCCCAGTGCTATCTAGAAATAATTAATCAGAGCCAGGAGGTAACTCTTAGCACTGTCAATTACCATCTGAGTGGTGCTGATGACCCCTCCACCCCACGCTCTCTGCTGTGTTGCAGCTAGCAGAGACTGTTATGAATGTTCAGACAAGCGAGCATGACCACCAATGACAACGGATAAACAGTTTTCCTGTAACAGTAAGAAGTTGATTGACAGCGTGAAGACATTCCTCCTGATTGGCTGTTTTAGGTCAGGAGCGGTGCATTTCTTCAGACAGCAATAGTCGCTCAGGGAGGAGATGGAGGAGATCGGTCTTTTCACAGATTACCTGTCTCATAACATACTGTCATGACATGGCGACAGTTAAAACAAATATGTTAAAAAAGAAAAAATATATATATTTTTTTTAATAAAAGTTACAAACTGCAGATTTAACTCTCGAAGCATCTTCTGAGTAAACATAGTAAAGATTCAAGCCTCTTCCATTTTGTTTGCATGCTAATTGTTTGCTTCAGGGTGTAGATGCAGGTCCAGAGGGTCTGAAGCTCATCTCCGAGGTCATCCGGGAGAAACTCGGCATCACCATGACGGTCCTAATGGGTGCAAACCTTGCTAATGAGGTTGCTGATGAGAAGTTCTGTGAAACAACTATTGGTACTGATTTTATTGTTTGAAATAACCTGAATTAAGACGTTTACATTTTGTAACAAAGTGTTGTGCATTTTAAAATTCAGCAATTCCACAAAGCAACACAAGTTTTCCACAGGTTGCTCCTGAATCATTACATATCTTCATCACCCTGGCACATGATTGTGCAAATATTTTGTCATTTTAAATTGATTTGAATAAAGAAATTTGCTGAAACTCAATACCACATCTCTTGTATCGTCTGCTTATTTCAGGGTGCAAAGACAAAGTATATGGACCACTGCTTAAGGAGCTGATGCAGACCAACAACTTCCGTGTGACTGTGGTGGAAGAGTCTGATGTAGTGGAGATCTGTGGTGCACTCAAGGTTAATCCTCTCCTCCAGACTAATACATGTGGTAAAATACATTGTTATATCTGACTGATGCATGCAGTGGAGATAAATCTCAGAGAAGCAGCTGGCTCAGGCTCATGGTGGTTAAGGGATGCTGGAGATGTTTTTTCAATCTCTTACAATCTTTTTATAATTCTCACAGAACATTGTAGCAGTAGGAGCAGGTTTCTGTGACGGCCTGGGATTTGGCGACAACACCAAAGCTGCAGTGATCCGTCTCGGGCTAATGGAGATGATTGCCTTTGCCAAGGTCTTCTGCACAAACTGCCCCATCTACCATGCCACTTTCCTGGAGAGCTGCGGCATCGCTGACCTCATCACCACCTGCTACGGAGGACGCAATCGAAAGATCGGAGAGGCGTTTGCAAAAACGGGAAAAGTATGAAACAGCTTTCATCTGTCTGAAATTTCTCTCTGATGGTCTGGGTCTTCTTTACTGCAATGTAACACAGTGCATGATTCTGTTTAGAGCATGGAGCAGCTGGAGACTGAGCTCCTGGGCGGACAGAAGCCTCAAGGTCCAGGCACAGCCATTGAAGTCAATATAATCTTGAAACAGAAGAACATGGTGGACAAGTGAGTTTGTCTCATACCTTATTTACAGGATCTTTCTGATAAAGCACTCACAGGCAAATTTAAAATGTGCAGAATCACAAGTAAATGTAGGAATCTGCTGATTGCACTCAAGTTGTGACTGTAGTTGAAAGATATTTGATTTATTGCATCAAAATGAAAATTCACAATTTAATGAAGGTTATGCATGAGTCTTTACTGTAATGTTTATGGAATAAAAACAGTGCTTATTTGTTTAAAATGGAAAAACACAGTTCAGTTTTTATAGCGTTAATATTTATTCCCAATATTACCATAATAATAAGAGATGACATGCATTTTGCACATTTTTAGCTCCTTTTGTGACATAATAATTCCTAGGGATAAGAGCTGAAAATGACCAATAGCTCTACATATAGCATATCAGTTGCATTCTTGTAACTATGGCAAACTGTATCATCTCTATTAAAATAAAATTCCCTTCTATTCTATCACTTTCTCTGTGCAGGTTTCCTCTTTTCACTGCTGTTTATGAGATATGCTTCAATGGCCACCCAGTCACAGAGTTCATCAAGTGTTTGCAAAACCACCCTGAGCACATGTGAAAGACTCAAATGAGGACTCATGAATGGACTGAAGTTGGGAAAGACTTATTAGAACTACTGTACAACCAAGGTGTTAATAGGGGAGACAATTTTTGTAAATTTTGCTCTGAGCCTCAGATCTTCTCTTGCAAGAATCACTTTTTAGTCTATCACTAGAAAAAATAAAAGAGAAAAATTGACCTTATTTGCCCTTTGCCTACCTGAGCTGCTGGCGGAAGCAATTTTTATGTTTCTGTTTTAACTGATTGTAAAATAAATTGTTGTACAGAGGATTTGAGTCTTAAACCTTTTGAAATTTTGTCTTAAATTGGCCAATACACTAACAATAACCACTGTATTATAAAACGACACAAATATCCCTTTTCATTCATATATAAGCTTCCAACAGCAAACAAAGAATGGAACACAAATCACTCCCATAAAGTATTTTTTTTTTCAGTAAGAGATGATGAAGAAAATTTTACATCATGTATTTAAAATGATTTTAATCTTTATAACTTTGTGTCTGTTAACGTGAGTCCCTTGTGTGTGCCTGCATGCATGATGCACTCATATACACTGGAAGAGTAGCCACACTGTAACCGGACCTGATTTCAGCCTGGCTGCCACTTTAAACTCTTCACCTTTACCATTTTCTACAGCGTTGAGATCATGCCTTCATTAAGTGCATGATGGGTCTCACTTAGGCCCCATCAGTGAATTTCTGCACTGTTCACATTGCTAACCCTGAAACTGCTTGAGTATTTCAAATGACAATTGTTTCGTGAGGTTCCAACCAAAGTATCCTTCTTCTGTCTATATAAATCATATGTCACTGGCAGCTCATTTCCTCTGGCCTTGACAATGGAACTTCACATAACCTGCGCTGCAATTTATTCATACGTTGCCAGAGATAAGGAAATGTGTTTCAGCATGATTTGTGTGAGGGTTTTTTGTATTATCATTTTATTATTTAGCATCTCTCTTGCTCACGGTGGGGGTAAAATCAGTTGCCACTTGTTTAACTGTCTCTCTCAGTATGACCCCTTGAATAGTTACTGAGTCAACTACCCTGTGAGATCTCTAATAATAACCCAACCCAAAGGAGCAAATGTCCATCTATAATTAGAGAGCAGACAGCAATGCAGCTGCCTCATTCGCACATGCCAACACAAATAGAGGGATGTTCCCTTACAAAACTCCCTCATTGCGTTCCTCTCAAAACAATTAATAATTTTAACATATGTGAGCTTTCTATTAAAAACCTGCAACTTACTGCAACTTTTTTTTTTTTTTTTTTTTTTAATGCTAACAGAATATGTTACGACAATTTCTGGTTGCAATACACTCCTTGACCACTTGGGGGTGTGATCACATCAATCATAGTCTCTACTCGTCTCGATGGGTTCATCGACACCCTTTTATGACTTTAATACAGTGGCTGCTAAGATAACGTATCCGGTGGATCAAAAAGCAGAAGCTGCTAACGCATATTTGAATAAATCAAAACATAAAATATGACAACAGCTTGACTCCCGGAGTTAAACTGAGGTGAGCTGAGAAAGAATCCATGCATGCACGGCACCCATCCCTTCAGCGGGAAGGAGGGACTCGCCTCACTTCCTCAAATCTAGTTCTCATCTCAGGGCGGCAGCCAGGAGCCGCAAAGTTAACGGCAAACATACAAACACAACCGGAAGAGAGGCGGTGCTAGCTTCAGAACTAAAAAATAATGCTTCACTTTAGAGTATCTGAAAGACCCGTGCCAAAAATATATAGAAGATAGGTAAAAACAAACAAGGCTGCCCAATGCCAGCCTAAGGTAATATGGGGCCTTTAGCAGAATTTGAATTTGGGGCCCCCACTTCCAATAGAGTCCACCACAGTACCACTTAGGTCTGTTTAATATTGTCCATTCATGTTTGTCTGTGAAAACTTAGATTTAACACAATTTGTATTGTAGCTCACCAATGACACAATGAAGAATGACAGTGCGCACTTTGCTTCACAATCATTTTAACAATCATTTCCTTTATTATTTATAGCATATTGGGTTCGGTATTTTTGGAAGGTGACAGTTTTGAATAAATAGTAGAAGTAAAGATATTTTGTTAGCTTCTCATTTGGGCTTACAATTGTATCTGATATGTAATGTTTAAAAACAAACTTGTTACAATTGAGGAGAAGAGGTTGAATTTAATTTATCATGCTTTTTTTAAAAAAAAAAACCAACATTAAAATTTTCATCTTTTATTGAGATATGTTTACAGTTTACAGTTACAATATGCATAAGATGTGACCATTTTACCGACACCTGTACCATAAAATGATGTACAAGTAAATTTGTCATTACATGAATTTAAATATGAAACAAATTTGCATTTTTCACCTGAAACAATTAAAAAATAAATTATGGTGTTTTTTTTAAAAATCAGAACAAATTTAAATGTAGACTCATTCTTTATAAAATATGGAAGCATTTAACTGCCAAAATACAGGAGCAGTATCTAGTTAAAATGAGTTTTTCCATTATAACAAGTTTTATATCTTGTTATAACGAGATCAGTATCTCATTAAAATCAAGATATGTTCTGATTCAAACGAGAAAGGTCATAACAGTAAAACGGCAACACCTTGTGGGATGTTTGAGTTTCACCGAGAACAACAGGAGTGAGAAGATGGAGAGCTCCTTTAAACTTTTTTTAATCTGTCAGGGGAATATATTCCAGCTCTAAGGAGTGACAAAGGAAGTCATGTCGTTATAATGTGATACTGCTCCTGTATTTATTTCCTACCTCTGGCAGTTAAACATTTCCATAATAAAAAATATGATGTTATGACATAAGTTTTTTAAGAGCCACCCCCAGCTGGTTTCGGGGCCCTTATGGTGCGTTCCACTTGTAATCAGAACTCGAAAATTCCAACTTCTGAGCTGGAAAAATCAACCGGAACGCCTTCCAAAGTTGGACTTCCCAGTTGGATAGTGGGAGAATTTTCTGACGCTAACTTTGCGATCTAATATGCAGCTTCTTGCGTTAGCAATAGAAGTGCTGCGCTCCATCTGTAGTCGGAAATTACGATTTTCCGAGTCGGGAAAATCATCTGCAGCGCTCCCAGCACAGCTCCCCGGACGCTGTGACGTCAATTCCAACTTCGAGTTTCCGACTTATGAGGTAAGTGGAACCCACCATTAATAGCAGCTTCGTTTGCTTTTACCTCAGGCAGGCTCGGTTTTTTTGTTTGTTTGTTTGTTTGTTTTGTTTGTTTGTTTTTTTAGTTTGTTTGTTTTTTTCCCACTCAGGATCTATCATAGTAATGTGTAAATATAAGTTTAAAAATCGGCTAGATTGGGTCAATAAAACTACCCAGTGTGATCGCATTTTAATGATCTCCAAGAGCCGCCATCTTGATTTGAAACTCCTCATCGGAAGTTCGGGCATGCTGCGGCGGGCTTGATGTCGGTGAGGTAAAGTTGAGTGTGACAAGTCAAACAAGTGGTACTGGGAGGGAAGTGGAGTCGTCCAACGATTTTAACGTACCATCTCTTTCAGTTGACAAACCACTTTCCTCCGAGCATCCGGGGACGGGAAGGCGGCGAAACATGGCTGCTCTCTCAGCCTGGTTCTGGAACGAGAGGTTCTGGCTGCCTCACAACGTAACCTGGGCGGATCTGGCGGACCCCGCTCCCGGGGTGGAGTATCCCAAAGCTGGGCACTTGTTGGCTGCTTTACCGCTGGCTCTTGTAATTTTCGTTGTCAGGATACTCTTCGAAAGGTTCGTATTGTCCAGCACGACTTGTTGGAGTGAAAGTAAAACTCCCAAAGTTCTCTTGTTGGACGTTTTTGTCCGTCAGCGGATGATGATGGATTAGCTAACTAGGTGGGAGAACCAATATCTTTGTCTTAAAGTTAAATAAGGGATTCTTCAATTATCTTAGGTCGATGAAAGCAATTTAAAAAAAAAAAAAAAAATCCAGTGAATTAATTATGTTTTTTCACACTTTTCAAAGAACGTTAAGGTGGTTAGCAAAAAAAAAAAAAAAAAAAAAATAATAATAATAATAGATGCGTTGTTAACACGATTCTGTAGAAAAGTTTTAACATTGCTATCATTGCTTGTCACGTGTCTTTCGTTGATTTCTACTGATTCATACCTTGAAGGAAGTGCTACCACTGCCCTCAAGTTTACATCATCTGTAAAGTTACACATCATTTTAAGACGGAGCCTACTATGACTGATTAGGATCAAACTCTCTCTCTCTCACACACACTACAGTTTCCTACACATTTGAACACCAGCCTGTTACAGAGTCTGCCAGAAAGCTAACCTTAAGGCTTTTTAAATTTTCAAACCAAAGCATGTGTTGACTATAGCTCCACAAGTGAAATGTTGTTAACCATTTTATTGCCGACTTAGTCATCTTCTACTGCTAACTTCACTACTTTAGTATGGATAAGAAACACATTTCCCACATGCTTTTGTTGGACCATCCTCTGAATCTTTTGGTGTGTGTTGTAAACTCGTTCAGTCTCATAAGTGAATGGAGCACCTGGGATCAGCTTCATCGGGCCATAGCAGTCAAACTCAACAGCATCAAGTGTAAAACTGGTGTTGATCAGAAGTTTCAGATCGCTGTTGATAGGAAATGATCCCCCCACCACCACCCACCCCAAACGGGAACAGGAAACCCACTAACAGAAAATTTCAAACTGAATGAGATTAAACTTTGGTTTCACCGGTGGTCAACAGCATGGTTAGTTCAATGTGCAGGTAGAGCATCTGACAGCCGTAGTTCCCGTTATATTCCCGTGATATATTCCCGTTCATTTCTTCAGTCCTGACAAACGTTTTCTGTAAGGTTTTATGATTCACTTTTCTTCAGCATCATGTAGTCAGGATTTCATCAGCTTTCATGGACTAGTTGCTGTTTTTTGCCTATTGTCATAATGTAGCTTAACTTAAGCATATAAACTGTACTGGAGATGTGATTTAGGAGTTAGACATTTTTGTAATGCAAATTATGGTAACATAGATTAAGCCTTTTGACCTAAAAAGGTGAACTATTTGTTTCACTTGAGTATTTCGTAATAGGTACAGGAGTAGCTCTGTGCAAAAGTCATAAATTCTCCATCATTTATTTGTTTTGTTTTCAAAGTGCTAGATTTTATTGTAAACCTTTAAAGGGGTCTTCAAGAATGTTTATTCAGGCATATTTATGTTCTTTTTTAGAGACATACTGCTTTTTCATTCAATTTCAGTCCAGTTCCAGAATACTTTTGAGAAGCATTTTTGTTATTATTGCTTCTAAACCCAAGAGATGTGTCTGTGCATTTCAGACGACTTAGGAACAGTCTGTTTTAAAATGGATCTAAGACACAATTTGTTCCAAAATGCTTTTGAAAAATGTATGAAATATAGGAAAGACAAATATAAATTGTGTTTTACAAACAAAAAGATGATTTCTTAAGCTTTCGGGCCCTGCCTCTGGTCTCCTGAATCATTAGTGTTTTTAGGGGTGCACTAATCGATCAAATTGATCAACCCCGATTTCCTTACTTTTGGGCGATTGGTGATCGGCTGATACTTAAATGTGAAACAAATCTTATCTGCCTCCACAATAGTCTGAAGATCAGCCGTTGACCCCTTTTTCTCTGCCGTGAGAGAAGGCTGACTGACAGACCCGCCCACCAGGTCATGTCTGCACATGCGGGGTCAACAATAGTCGCCTCATTGTTGCCAACTTAGCAACTTTGTCGCTATATTTAGCATTAAAAAAAGTTGGTATCAAAAAAATCGGCATCAGCAGGTCAGGCTTTTTAAAAATCAGTGATCAACCAGAAAACTACAATTGGTGCACCCCTAATTGTTTTTTTTTATTTTGCTTAAAGACACGGAAGACTTTCAGATGCTGTTTATCTGAGATACATCATTTTTAAGCCTGACACTTTAACTTTTGTCCTCCATCTGCCCAGATCTTTGAGGACTGAATAACTATTGATCAAAACCTCTTTAAAAGAGGACAAGAAAATCTGGTTCCTTAGAAGTAAAGTACAACGAAATGAAATGAGTAATACTGACAAGTGACCCAACTTCCAGAAACTCTTAGCATCCAAAGAACACATCATTTCTGACTAAACTGATGGAGGAAAAACACCACAACCCACAGAACTCCATCATGCTGGTAAAGCACACCATGGAGCATCCTCTAAAGCTTCTGGTTTCATGCACTGTGAGTCAGAGCTTCTCTAGAAGAACAAAAGGAGACAGTCACCCAGTATTAGGGCCAGTGACCAAATATTGCACTGGTAGTTTTCAGTTTTTGGCTTCTTTCTATTGTATTTGATTTTAGTTATGAAACCTTAATTTTATTTTACCTTTGTCTGGACATTGTGCTAAATATTATATTTCCTAAATTAGCAGACCATCGAAATGCACTAACCAACCGAACATATGTGAACATCATCCAGGTTTCAGAGTCAGAGACTGGCTCTGATTGGTCAGTTACTGATAATTTAGATTTTCGTCCACATCATCAATCATTTGATGTACTTTAGGACACTTTTCAATGTTTATTAAAAGCAAGATACAAGTTAGGGAAATATATTCTGTGATACTTAAATGGGAATAATCTTCCAAAAGTCCTGCATATATGAAAGAACCTGAAGCATATTTTTTTCATATCTGTTATAGGCTTTAGAAAAAAAAAAATCAGAATCATCGAAAAGTGGTGAAATTACAAGTAAATATGCATTTTGTTAGTAGAATATATGACTATTGAAACAAGGAATCAACATCAACCATTAAATGTACCTTTGATCCAGTAGTTTCCTACATAGATAATTTTCCACCTGTAGTTCAAAATGCAAATTTTCCTTAAAATGTTTCCAGGATCTTTGCTCTAACTCAAACTTCTGCTGCCATGTTGAGTGTCAAACTATCCCCCAAGGCCTAATTTATTCAGGTGGAAATGCGGCTAATTGAACCAAAAAATCTCGAAGAATGCCTGCCCATAAGTGTTGAATTCCAGTGTTTTAAATAGCGGGGTGACAACAATTAGAAGCCGACAACAAGAAGTCCTTGTCTGCTTTTGCAAATTATACAGAGAAACATCCAGGGATACAGGTTTCTAAACACTGCTATAATGCCTGTGTTATACATGCCTCTCCAAGAATATTTGCCCTTAGTCACTAAACGGGTAGCCCCAAGCATTGTCTGTGCCTTTATCTGCTTTAATCTGGACATGGTCAAGTGAATGTAAATAAGAAGCAATCAGATATTAGAGGTGTAAAAGGACCGACATGTTCAAGTGTTCAGTAAGATGCACTTGGCTATGCGCCATTTCTCTCAGGTGCCTGAGCAGCTAGTCTCTTGATGTGAAGGTGTGTTGAAGGAGAGCGTTGGCCAGATGCTGGAGGATGTTACCAGAGAGCGATCGCTCTGTGTTGATGCCCGACACCTCAGAGATCAAACTGACTCATTCATTCATTTATTTATTTATCAGAGGAGTACATCACAGCGCGGCTTGAGTTCCTCCTCGATATACTATGGAGCATACAAAGCAGCCTGCTGTTTGGTATGGATACAGTGTATATATACACACACACATACATACACAAACACTTATACATCTGCAATAATGAGTTCAGAACCTCTCCTGTAGTAATGTTAGGTTTTTGAACTGTTTTAGGAAGTTAAAATGACAGATTCCAAGTTCCTTACGCCGTAGTAATTGTTATTTTGGTCCACCCAGTTCTCAGTGTCTAACCTTTGAACAGCGCGCACAGCATCAACGGTGCACATAAATTTTATTGTGACCAGCAGCTCTGTCAAAGTCAAAGTGACACCCACAGTGAATCTTTAACAGTCGGGAACAGTGCTTGTGGTTCCACCTCCTTCATTGTCTTTTTAGTTAAACACAGCATTAGCGGTTTAGGCTGTTAAAATACTTTATCACTGGTGCTGCAGCAGTGAGCACGTGGTGTAAAAAGGTTTTGTTTTTTTATTAGTATTACTTTTGTGTCTTCTGGAGGTGAGGGCATGTATCAAAGACGGTATAACTTGCTATTGTCAGCGAGCCTTGAATGTAACATAAGGCTCCTTGATACAACTTGTTGGAGCCGAGTCTGTTGTGGCCTTTTTGTTTCTAAAGTACAGTTTGCGCCTACGAGCCGACAGCGGTGAGAGTCACGCCCCCGAGCCGTCAGGCACAGTGTGTCAGAACAGGTTCTGCTGGACGGAGGCCTTTGAATCCACAATGTGTTCACTTTGCTGGAATGAAGCAGTGAAATATATTTATGAACGAGCAATAGCCAGGAAGAAACAGCAAACCAGTATCCATCATCACTGTGTTTGTGGGGGTGGGGGAATCCTCTGTGTGAAAATGGTTATATCTTCAACTTTGAATTTCACCCCGTTTTGTCTCTGATATGTAAGCCTGTTGCAAGAAGCAATTAATCAATTAATTGCATGATAAATTAAAATGAGCTTGATAGTTTCCATTCTGATGATTAATATTTTTTGCAGGGCAATTTTGTTTATGGTAACTTCATAATCCACTTTATGTGTGTGGTTTTTATTATTACACAGCATTAGCGAGTTAGGCTGTTAAAATACTTTATCGCTGGTGCTGCAGCAGTGAGCACATGTGGCGTAAAAAGGTTTAGTTTTTTTATTAGTATTACTCTTGTGTCTTCTGGAAGTGAGGACATGTATCAAAGACGGTATAATTTGCTATTGTCAGCGTGTGTGCGTCTGTGGTTTTTATTTCAGTTTTTATTATTTATTGTTTTGTTTGTTTTTTATTTTGGATATTTAAAATATAAAAAAAAGTACTAAATAAATACAGAATATGGAAAAAAGAGGAAAAAAATGCATAATGAAAATAGTGAAGGTAAATTAAAAAAAGATACTAAATAAAAGCAAAAAATGAATCAAAAAATTAATGAAATAAAGGCAACTAATAAAGCAATAAGATTTGAAATAAAATGGAAAATTAACTGGTAGAGATAATGTTAAGTGTTCTTTACAAAATTAAAGTTTATTGGTCTTTGAGAGGGCAAACTTGTATTATTATGCCATTATCAATATATTACTTGAAAAAGGGGTCCAAACAACAATAGTATAATTTATCGCAATAATTTCTGGGATCATTTATCGTCCAGCAAAATTTGTTATCGTGACATGCTTACTCATGTGCATCGTTTTCTTAGTTTATTAAGTAAATTCCCTATTTTATGTGCAGGGATTTTGCTCCTTACTCAACAGAAAGCTGTGTGCAGCCCACCCAGCCCCCCTTCCTCTCCGCCAGTTCATTCTTGTTTGATCTTAATCATTGCTTTGCTCCTGGCTCTGACTTTGTAGATGCGAGCAGCAAGGCTGCCTCGCATGTGCATGCTCTAATAAGCCGTGTCATGGGTTTCAAAGACTACAAACTGAGGTTATATGTCTCCAGACTTCTGTAGCCTGGTATGTTTCCTCATCCTTCAGCAGGTATTTCACCGTATCGAGTATATTTACTTAAAACAAAATGGAAATGTTATGCATTTAAACACTTTGCCTTGTTCAGCACCTGTTTCTGACTTCATACCTTCTGGAAATGTCAGTTCTGGGTTGAAACATTTTAAAGTCAGATGAAGGAGATGGTTAAATCAAGCTCAGGGCTATGAATCAAGCCAAGCTGCAGGGCTGGAGAGCGTTCTGGTGTCAGGGTAGCTCGGAGCTCTTCACAGCCATCAGGCCCACGAGCGTCCGTGTAAACAGACCACACCAAGCCTGTCAGTTGGTCCCAGCCGTTGTGTATGTTGGCGGGGGTCAGTTTCTGAGAAGGCACAGGGATGTTTGGACATTTGACACAAATAGATTAACTTATGTCTTTTTTATTTTCCCCTTTCCTGTTGCTGCCGTCTACATATTAGGACTTTAACTTCCATGGGATTTATGCTTGAGCCATCTTCATTCCTACCAGGAATTTAAAGGACCTGTCCAGACAAGAGTCTAGGTTGTTGCCCATCGATTAGCTCATCCATGGGATTGAGTAAGAATTTAGTAGCGATATTATTGGAAAGCTAACCTGTGGTGTCAGTTCAGGGTGAATCAGACTTGCGTAATGCAGCCTGTTCAGCACCTTATCGTTATGGAGCTTATAGGTGGATCAAAACATCAAACCCGATAGCTGCAGGGTTGACTGTGCTTGTTAAAACTTTGAACTGTAAAATGTGGATTGCTCTGAGTAATGTTTAACATCATCATGGCACATGAAACCCATCTGTCCCTCATAACGTCTCTACAGAAGTGGCTTTGTTTTGCTTGTACCTTGAGTTATCAGTGCATTACACGGCTGGGGCAGATTACTCGTTGCGTCATGAAATTTGATTGGTAATGGAGTCAAACTGCAGTTCAACAATAACCTAACCAACCAGGAGTCGGTTATATTTTAATCTTTGTTTTAACACAGAAAAATCCCAAACAGCCAATCCCTGTAATGGCTTCAGGTGGAACCCATACCGCAGATTGACAAGCGTAACAGTTAGTAAACTGTTAAGCACATAAAATGACCAACATGCATTGTATGTGCATGTTTGTCATTTCTTTGCCTCGAAAGCTATTTCAGGATAAAAAGAACAATGTTCTATGAAGTAAATCAAGTTCTTGTGAAGTGGAAGACAGTAAAACGGGAAGGACCAGAAGAGTAAGTAGTTGACGTCTTTCAAATAGCAAAGATTCTTTTTCTTTTTTCTGAAAGTTTGTATTATACACATCAGATGATGGATAATTAAAACTTCAAAATGTAGCTGGTATTCATCAAGCTTAAAAAAAATCCTCAATAAATGAGCATGATATTAGACCAAAATGTCCTGAGCGACAAAAGAGAATAGTGTTCAGAGCACAAACTGGATCCCAAATGGACAAAGTTTAAACTCATTATCAGAGCAAAAGATAAACAAAAAAAACACCCTCTTTACTTTTTCTCTCTTGTAAACAGTTAAACGTGTTACACAAATTGAATCACTTTTATGACTTTTTGCTTTTCCTGAAATGTGATTTTCGCTGTTGGTGTATTTTCAGAGTCCTGTAAAAACGAAAGGGAAAACTCTGAGCTGTGGAAGCTTTAGTTTTCACGAAACAATTACAATATTCTTTTGCATTCTTCGGAGACACGATTAGGCAAATCAGTGACTGAGTACGCCTTCAAGGATTTGTCTAAAGTTGACATCAGGGCGGCCAGGGGAAGGCCTGAAATTAATTTGATTGTTAAATCTACCAGCATCCTGCTGGAAAATCCTCCAGAAGAGTCGACGCAAATTAAATGTTGTGTTCAAACTTTCAATTTTTCTAAAACCACTTTATATGCACTTCATTTTATTCATTTGTCTTCAGCCGTTCTATCCGAGAGCCATCTGTTTATATGAAAGAGTGAAACTATGACATTTTAGATTATAGGAAGGTGTGTTGTTCTCTGTTCTCTGACATGTAGCAAAGTTCCTCCAGGAGTTTATTCAGATTTGTTACTGAAATAATGTTAAAGCTCATCAGTTCACTTCAGTTTATACGTCAAGAGTTGGAATGTTTTCTGTCAATAAAATGTAATATCTAGGAATTTGTGTAATCTGAATGACTAAATGGAAGAATTGTTTTAAAGTTTTTTCCTCTATATTAGAGGGAAAAACACCAGAAAATATCTGATACTGAACTTGAAAATCGAAAAAAACAGTTTGTCAACAATTTTTATGTTATCTATTTTAGCACAACGTTCCTTTTTTCTTTCTTATGGCTGCACATATTATTCCTTTATCCTTAGTTTATTCCTTCTAAAGTTTATATATTTATACTTGTAAACCAAAGTCTCACTCCATGTTTGTGAACACAATATTGGCTAATAAAGCTAATTCTGATTCTAAATGAACTGGTTTTCTTACGACGACAGTAGTTTTTTCATTATTTTATGGACCCGGAGACGTGCTATATGAAATGTAAGCAGTTTCGACAGACTTGTTTTTGTGTGTCACTGAAATTAAGTCGTCAATCTTTATGGTTGTGAAGAAGTTTCATTGTAGATTATAAGAAAAAAAAGAGCAGCGCTATAATTTTAGTGGTGACTGTGGAACCTTGCAAATGTTTGATCAAGTTTTTTTATGAACCTTATTTTGCAATGAAAGATGTTTTATTTCAGTTTTATTGTGGCTCGTTAGTTCAGTTATCCTGCTTTATCATTAACTTGTACTCACTCGTTTCTGGAGGGTTTGCATCCTGTTCTGCTGCAAGAATTTCACACTGAGACCAAAGTCTGTCTTTTTTTGACTCCTAGCCCATCATTTACTGTGGAACTTTCCCATTACATTCAGCTATAATAGGAACTTTTTGATCAACAATAAATATGATCAGAATTAATCTTTGAAAGAATATTCAACAGTAGTCCAGCTGCACATTAGCTTCCCTGATGAATGTTTATTTGCAGGTTATGTAGTCAAACCCTCAAAGCACATCTTCCCTGATTTAAGGTAAATTAACATCTCTTCCCTGTTAAATGTGGAAGTTGAGCCGTGATGCAGGTGTTAAAATCTCTTTACATGTTTTACAAACAGCTAGTGACCTTTTATTTCTGGCCTGCATCACAGATTTATCGCCAGCGCCTGTGCCCGAGGTCTGCACATCCAGGCAGGCGTTGGAAGGAGAGCCCAGCCCAATGCAGTGCTGGAGAAGGTGTTTACCTCCATCACAAAGGTTGGTTTCTGGGTTCAAAAGAAGCGGCCAGTGCAATTTAAGCTCTTCTGTTTTACTATGCCAAGTAAAATGTAGGTCAGCAAATCAAGACAGATTTGCAGTTCCCATTTATATATTAATATAATTATCTCCTGCAGCAATTATCTCCTGTTTGCAAAACTTCTCAGTCTTACAAGTTTTGCAAAATGCATGAGTAAAATTAATATATGGAAAACCAAAATAAAATTGCATTCCTAAAACAATAATAAAGTAAAACTTAAACTAGCCATAATATCACTGTTTCTTTCTTAACCTAAAATAATATAGAAAAAAAACTTCATTATGGCTTTGCTACTTCCTGATTACGTCAGATTAAATCAGTTCAGAACATCTGTTTTAGATTATTTACTCTTAAATATTTTATTTTTTTAGATTTAAAATTTTTTTTTGGACTGCATAATCAGCATATAGTATATTTGTATATTTCTGGATACAACAACTTTATGTTTTATTATTACATATTTTTAATGTGTGTACCTGTGTGCTTCCATTTCCTCTTCACTTTGCTGCTGATACGTTGAAGGTTCCCATCTTAGGGACAAATAAAGGATTATTCTATTCTAATCAAAACTCTGAGATTAGGTCCCATGTTATGAACTACCAGCACATTCAGTAGTTCATTGGCTACAATAATGGCCGTGCATTTTCCTATCTCTGTTTCTTTTCTTTTCTTTTTTTTTTTTTTTTTTTTTTGCCTCAAACTCCTCATTCCAGACTAATTTGATTGTTGTTTTTTCCACCCTCTGGTGACAGAATCCAGACTCCAGGCATCTGGATGGCCTGTCTAAGCAGCTGGACTGGGAGGTGCGAAAAGTCCAGCGTTGGTTCAGGCACCGCAGGAATCAAGATAAACCCAGCACACACACCAAGTTCTGTGAGAGCATGTAGGTTTAAAGCTTGTGTGGTCACATAGCTAACTTGAGTGAAGGCTTGTTCCTGTTTAAAAGGATTGGATTTATTGAGAGGTGGATTTTTAATGCACTTTTTTTTTTGTAAAATGTAATTTTTTTCTGTTTTTGTTTCTAGGTGGAGGTTTTCATTTTATTTGGGGATATTTATTTATGGGTTCCAGTTTCTGTGGCAGGTAGCTCACCAGCTGACACTATCAGTGCTTTGGATGTCATTATAAAACCAGATGGCAGCATTACAACCTTCTCTTTGCTGATGGGCCTTTTGTTGTTTTTCCGTTTACAGTGTCCGTGGATGTGGGATACACGGCATTGTTGGTACGGTTACCCCTATCAGGTATGATGAAGCTCTCATTTATTTTGTCTTGTATGTTAACCATATCGGTCCAGTATTTTTTAGTACCGAGACATCAGCTGTGACTCAGCAGCTTAGTTGCTGTTTACCCATAAAAAGATGTCTGGTTCAGTCTCTGGCTTCTGATGTCTACACAACATAAGAGGAGATAATAGGCCAGATTACTTTGAATATCTACCAGTCCCTCGATGTGTGTGTCTCCCAGAGCTACGTGCTCAGTGAGGAGATGTGTATTACAAGGACTGTGTGAATGTAGTTTGGACTATAAAGTGCTTTGAGGAGTCAAGAAAAACACATTATAAATAGCATCTCTTAGCCCTTTAGGAATCAGCTGGATTGTATCACATTGTTAATGGGTCAAACTAAAATGTTTGCAGCATGAAGAAAAGTAGCCAGTAGAAAAGCAGACTTTTTTTTGAGCTTTACATCATATTATAATGTTATTCCCTCATCAAAAAATACATGGAGTGCTGCCTTGATTCTTTCATGCATGTTTGAGAAATCCTTTAATCTCCTATGGCAGCCATTCAGCTGTGCAAAACCCCTGGAAGGACCTACCTTTGAGACGCAGCTCCTCCTCAGAGCTGCAGTTTCTAAGCTTCCGAGCTTCTGCCTCACAGAGCATCCTTCCCCCGCGACTTCCCCACTCAGTTCCTTTTGACTAGCCAGCAGCAATTAGCAGACACCTGGTGGAACTGCGCATCTGCTGAGCTCATTATATGAGCTACTTCTCAATGAAATGCTGATTAAAAACATCAAAGGGTTAATAAAGTAGCGCTGGTATGGTGACTTTCTGACGGCGGAATTTCAAAAAGAGCTGGAGTTTGTAAAGAGACAGAGGCCCACTTTCAAGACGTTAAATTACGACGGCAAATTTCTTTTAAGTCATATTTGATATATACAGTATTTTTGTAACAACTGAAGGTAACATACTTACTCGTAGTTGCTTTAATTTCTAAAGAACACTGGAACTGGAAGACATTATAAATATCAAAAATAAACTAAACAACCAAAGTCTATGCAAACAAAATAGCCTTTCAAATGTTATGGATGTGTGATTTTGTGCCCTGTTCTAATCACCTCTTTGCTGCTCTAATTCACCATATCTGCCCTACTTAATTGCTTATCTGCCGCACCACTCAATGCTTCAGCTTACACAAACATAACTGCTGATATCACATAAAACGCAACACATAGTCATCGATAAACTGATACAAGAGGACGACACTCCTTAGCGAGGGTTAAGAACAGGCATAGATAAAAGCAGGTCTCACGATCAATTCTTTGCTCCTCGGTTCATCCTTAAGATGTGGAGCCTGGTACCGAAGGCGAATGTCACTCTGTATCTGTTTCATTGTATACGCTGTACATTGATCATTTTGGCTTTAGATCTTGATTTTGTACTTAACCATTTCTTATTATTTCACAAGGTCAATTCTTTGCTGGTTTTATTGGTTGGGTCTCGGAACTGGAGAGAAACGAACCCAGTAGTGCACGGAGGTGGAAAAGGGTGCACAACAAATATTAATTAGCCTCAGACAGGGAAAACAGGCAAAACTGACAGTTTTTTGTAAACAAAAAGTGCAAACGAGCAACAAAAACGCTCAATTTAAATAACTCAACAAGCATTTCTCTGGCTTGCTGCTCCTCACAGGGCTCTCATGCTACAATCTGTGATACGAGACCCTGTGCATGGCAAGCAACTGACGTGAGAGTCTACTCCTCCTTATGCTTAGGAAATGAAAAGGGGGGGACTCAGTCGAGACCAATGCACCTTTAAAACCTTTGAAACCTTTTGTCATTCAGTCTTTGGTAAAAGGAGAGAGAGACACAAGGAACGCAAACAAGCATGCAAATGCAAATTAATAAGCCCATTTTAGTCTCTCATGTGATTAATTGATTTATTGTGACAGGTTTACAATCGGCCGATACTTGCATGACAAACCGTTTTTATCTACAAAAAAATCAGCCAGTGTCCCCGTTTGCTCTGGCGTGAGAGAGGGCTGACTGCTAGACCCGCCCAGCAGGTCACGTCTGCACATGCACAGTTAACAGTAGTCACCCCACTGTTGCCAACTTCGCGACTTTTCAGACAAAAAATTCAGGATCGCCCAAAATCGGAATCGACAGGTCAAGCTTTGTTAAAGATCGGTGATCGGCCAGAAAACTGCAATCGGTGCACCCCTAGTATTGACCTTTTTTCTCCTCCCATATCACACACCTGGATAACCAACCAGCTGACTGGAACAACTTTATCTGCTTACCTTTACTCCACTGCTTCTGCTTGAATACATGCCGCTGTCTCATAAAATGCAGTCAGACAATAACATGCAAACATGTTCCTGTTGTACTCTTTTAGTTGAGATTAAACCTGCTCGTTTATGTATCAGTTCGTAGGAAACAAAAAAAATAAATAAAACAGACCAGCTCCTCGGTGCTGACTGGTCGGCTGGGTAGTAAAAACCAGAAAGCTCTATTTCTTTGTCTTAGTGCTACATCAACATCATCAGTGTTTGTGGGTGAACGTTTTCATACTGCTTATCACTCAGTATGGCCGTTGGGGTTGGGCTTATGGCAATGTAAACCACAAGATGTTGGAAAATGCTTTTGTGCTACGTTAATCCCCCTGGAATATCTGTGGGTGCGTTATGGCCAACTTGTGAACCAGATGCATCCATTTATTTGCTGCAGGTAACAAACTGCTTCACCACAATGGTTTTTATTCAGTTTGCTTCTCTGTAAGAGCAGGTAAGTAGTTTTGGAAATCAGGAGCTTAGTAAACCCTGATGATTGCTTGTGAAGGAAGAAGAGTCAAATGATGAAATCTCTTGAGATGCAACGATCGGGCTTTCCTTGGCCAGTACCGATGACCTGCTGATTTGGATTTTCTTTTTTCCTCTAAGGAATAAAACCTGGAAAATGTGCTGCAGGTTCTATCACAGCACTAGGAGTTTTAAAGGAATTATAAGATGATCCTGATTTATGCACTGAAGCATTTATCCCTAACCTTTTATGTGATTTTACAAAATGAAAAGATGCACTGAGTGTAGTTTGTTTTGCTTCAGAACCCTGTAAAAATAAGTGAAGCTGCTGTTCAAATCGTCTCTCTGATCTCTGCTCTCTGTCTCTTCAGGTCATGACTCCGGGTCTTTATCACTACTATGTGACAGAGCTAGCCTTCTACTGGTCACTTATGTTTTCCCAGTTCACAGACATAAAAAGGAAGGTGAGTGTAACACAGGTTGAGTGTCTGTTAGGTCAGACCACAGAAGATATTCTGCAGGGGCCACTCCCTTTATTAGTCAGTATGAGTATTGTTCCTCATTTAGCCATGGCAGAGAATGCACATGTAGCAATGGTTTTTTCAGCTCTATATGTAAGCATTATAGTATACTGGGAGACTTCAAAGTGTGTTTTATACAGTTTCTCTGTTAGGTTTGCTTTAGATGGGAGGTCACATGTTTTTTTTTTGTTGTTGTTTTTCCTCCAAAGGGGCGTGGTGCAGCTCATGCTGCTCAGTCTGTGAATGCACTGTATTTTCAGCGTGAGTGCAACTAATGTCATGTGATTGCAGGATGGATCAAGCCTGAGTCTGTTAGAATTGCAGAAATTCCAGTGATCAAGCTGGAAACAGCCACAGATGCTGAGTTCTAGATATTTTATGCAGCTGATGCTTGGAGTGTGATGCTTGTTTAACCTGGTGTTGTTAGCTGTATAGCTAATTTAACTTTTTTATGTTACTGAATGCTCAGAGGAAGCAGCTACATCTGCTCTGGTAATTTATTATTGTGGGAAATTCCAAAATCCCTTCTTTACTATTTGTTTTGCCTTCGCTTTAAATCGTAAATTTATTGTGTAGATTTTTAAACTAAATAAATTCCAGTGCAAAAATGATTCAGAGATGAGTAATTTACAGACCTAAGGTAATGATGGCTATTATATTTTCCTCTATGGAGCAGCAACAGTCAAATGTTTAGCATTATGTCTTAGTTTTCTGCAGGTTTAGTTGGCTGGATTTCCAGATGCACATCCTTTGTTTTGAGCATGCTCTTAAGTCACTGCTTGTAGGATTTCTGCAACATTACTCACCTGTGTTGTCAATGGCATGACTCTGAAAATAATACTTAATCACATTAAGTTATAGCTATATTACCTAACTGCATTTCTTCAATTTTAATTTTGGCTTTAAGGCTGTTGACAAATTAAATTAACATGATCATTTGTTTGCTTATTTTAGTTTTTTATCTTAGTTTCTATAAAGGACCCTTTAGATGAAATGGATATAGTTTAGGGGTGCACCGATTGATCGGCACCGAGTTCTTTAATCTTGGGTGATCGGCCAATACTTACATGTGAAACCAATCTCACATTGCCTGAAAATCAGCCACCGTCCCCTTTTGCTCTGCCGTGAGAGAAGGCTGACTGACAGACCCGCCCAGCAGGTCACGTCTGCACCTGTGCAGTTAACAATGGTCACCCCACTGTTGCCAAACTAGCAACTTTGTTGCTATATTTAGCAATTTTTCAGACAAAAAAAATCTGTTGTGGCCAAAATTGGATTTGGCAGGTCAGGCTTTTTAAAGATCGGTGATCGGCCAGAAACTGCAATCCATGCACCCCAAATTAAGAAATGTATTTACTTAACAGTTTTTTAACCACTTTACCAAAGATATGAACAAAAAATATTATCTAGCTATGCAGTTCTTTAATTTTAGTACTGGCTGTTGTCAAATTAAATTAACATTAGAACTTTTTTTTTTTTTCTCATTTTAGTGAACAGTTGTTTCTTGTCTTAGTCTCGATAAAGGCTCCTTTAGATGAAATGGTTATAGTTGAATAACAAAATTAATATTTGAATATAATTATAGATTTGTTTGATGTCAATTCAAAGGTCAACAACTAACTTTTTCCATGTATATGGAGCATTAAAGAAATCCCCCAACCATAACACATCCTCCTCTATGCTTCACTGCTGGTTTGAGGTCAGAAATGCAGCCTGTTTTTGGTTTGTCTTGTGATTCAGTAAAGATCTAGTTCTAGTTCTTTTGGTTTTTTTCTCCAGTCATCATGTGTGCGTTCCGTGAACCTAATCGTGTGGGGAGTATACACGACACGTGCAACACTGATCACTGTCTCCTCCCTGTTTTATTCTCAGGACTTCCTCATCATGTTCATCCATCACCTAGCAACAGTGAGCCTCATTAGCTTTTCTTACGCCAACAACATGACTCGCGTGGGGAGCCTCGTGCTGTGTGTCCATGATGCCTCTGATTTCCTGCTTGAGGTCAGTAATGACTGTAAACAATCGTGTTCTTCAGAGCTGTCCCAGCATGCAGGATTCGATCATCTGGAAACCCCTGAGATTATGAATAATGGTCTCTGCTCTATTTCATTTTACGGCTGATCATAAATAAGCATTAATTGTACAGGTTTAATAACTACGTCTAATAAAAACAGGTATTTTTTCCCCTTTATAGCTCATTATAAGTGGTGCATGAGCAGCTTTGTTTTCTTTTGTATGCTAAAGTGATCATGCACAGGAGATGTGTGATAGTCATAGGAAAAATGAGACGCTCGCTGCTTCCAATGGACGCAACCCTCCGGAGTCCTGCAACATTTCTTGTATGTTTGCACAAAAAAAAAAAAAAAAAACTGCAGAAAAAAAGCTATGGGAGCAGAGCTTACTGCAAATTTACAAAGTTGCATCTGAAGAAAAACCACAGGTTGTAGAATAAGATCTTTTTGGTCGACGTGAGACTGAAGTAGACATGTTTTTTTTTTGTTTGTTTTTTTTTTTGTTTTTTTTTTTTTTTTTTTTTTTTTTTGGGTTTTTTAGATATTTTTGTGTTTGGTCTCAGCTGCTTTTCAGCCAGCTTCCAATAACGATGAGTTCTGAGCTGTTTTGTCTCGCCTGGAATTCACCCTAACTGCATAGTTTTCAAATCTCTGATATGTGGAGGAAACATTCCTTACCATTTTATCATAAAGTTTGATTTCTCTTGTTTTTGTTCTCCAACAGGCAGCCAAGATGGCAAACTATGCCAAATACCAGCGGTTGTGTGACTTCCTCTTCATTGTGTTCAGTGTGGTGTTCTTTATCACACGGCTTGTTATATATCCAATATGGTGAGTACTTTTAGGTTTATTGAAACGTGTGTGAACTGTGGTTTGGACTTTCACAAGAACATGAAACACTTTTCTGAAAATATTTTGGAGATTTTGTCTTTGGTTTGAGCCTTTGAGTCTGCCAGAGCGCAAGGATCCCCAAACCCATGCAGCCTTTATTGTGGATTTCAGGAAATGATCACATTTAAACCACCATTCATACTCAGAGCACATCATTGAATTTCTTGGTCAGAGCTCTGAGATCCGGGTTGACCGACGACTGCGGTTCCCCGACAGCAGACTAAAGGTTGCAGCTCTGCCTCCACAGAGAGGCTGACAATAGGGAACCTGTCGTTGGCAGAAGTAACCCGAGCAGCTATATTCAGTGTCTTGGTGTGAATGAGTGAGTGGTGAAGCTACCTGGACTGAAATCCAAACCTTTACGGGGGGGGAGGAGATGGGTCTGTTTTTGCTTGGTGTACGTTTTCTGTCTGTGTAAGACAATAACGTATTATTTTTCTGGGTTTCCAGGGTCCTGAACTCTACTATGTTTGAGAGCTGGGCCATCATCGGACCGTATCCGTCCTGGTGGGTCTTCAATGTCTTGCTGCTTCTCCTCCAAGTGCTGCACATCTTCTGGGCCTACCTCATATCCCGTATAGCTTTCAAAGCTATAATGCGAGGAAAGGTGAGATCAGTAGCAGAGTTCTGTTCAGATTCTTGAAGTGGCCACAAAAGAAGTTTTGTGTGCTTTTGTTGGGGAAGTCTGAGAAACCAATAGCTTGGTGAAATTTGTTATCATTAAATGGAGTCGGTCCAGACGAATTAGAGTGCAATCGAGATCTGGCTGCCCAGCTAAAGTCAGGAATAAGAGTCTGACAAGTAACTAGCAAGCCAAGAATCTGCAAGACTTCCTTTGTAAAAAGAGAGAAACTTTCACTACTTTTAGATTAGTTTCATGTTATATAACCAAACATGGGAAAATGTTTTAGAACTGTTTTGTAAAATGTGATTCTGTGGGATAACTGGAAACGGGCTGTATGAATGCAAAAAATACTTCAAACATCTCACAACTTTTGTTGGTGGGCAGCTACAAGAAGCATTTCATTCAAGTTATTTTAGCCAAAGAGGCTAAAACTTGTTAAAGAAATAAATATACGAACATATTATATGCAGAACTGAATATATAATGGGGTGTCCCAATTTCTCCATTGTTTCTTACAGTTTAAGTCCAGAAGTCAGAGTCTGTTCAGAACCTTCTAGGAACCCAGTAGAGCATCTCTAAAGAAGCGATACTGAGCCGCTTCTCACAAACTATTGCAGATCTTCCACATCTAATTTTATCTGAATAAGCCAAATGCCACCAAAGTTACTTTAAAAGAGTATTAATGAGAAAAAAACTGCACAAGTTTTGAATACTTTGCCTCTAGTGAGCCAATATTTCGAACAAATGTTTTTTTTAAAATTATTTTAAGTTTTTAAGGACTAATTTTTGCGCTGGAACCGTCTGCTGCAGGGCGGCTCCATTAAACTGAATAAGATGTGACGTTTACACATTTTTGACTGCTTCTTTATAGAATTCTTGAAAATACTGGCCTATAGAGAAAAATAAATGATATGCAATATTTTAAGTACAAGGATGCAAAATGAAAGCAGGAAGGGACAAAGTAGCAACACAAGAGTTACTGAGCAAAGGGCTACATTGACCCACAGCCATTTATGGTTGAATAATAGAAACATTAAAGTTTTAGGTGTTTACAAACAAAACTCACTCTTCCGATGATGTTCTGGTCTAGGGACTGCACAGAGGAGAAATGAAAGATAGCCTTAATCAAAGCTCACTTCCAAGTTTTTCAAAGTGCACAAAATATATTTGAAGTGTTGAAGATGCAACTGAAACAGATCATTCGCACTGTTGTAGTTCATTTAAATTAGCTTAAATAGGGCTGCACCACATCAGAACAAACACGATTGCAATATTAGCGGTAAATTCTGCGCAGTTGCATTAAATACATATTAGCCACCTTCCTTTGTGACGTGTGCTTCCAGCACTTTGTGACCTTTGACTTCTGAGCCACTGGTGCGGCGATCTACTGCAGTAACAGTATTGCAAAGAACAGTGATGAACATCAGCTTATTATCTAAAAAACAGGCGTTTAACGCAGTGATGTGCGTACTCAATGCAACACAAAAATGTTTCGGAAGCGTTTGGAAACTATAACCAAGTTATTTGATCACAATGGAAGAAAATAAAGTGTTTGTTTATTTGTTGCAAATAATATAATAATGATATTGCGCCTACTTGGCTGCATGTGGAGCCCTTGAACATCAGGAGCTCAGTGGGTCAAGTCTTTAGCTGCAGCCCCTTCACCAACAGTACAATGATCATTTAAAATTATGCATAATGATTTTTTTTTTTTTTCGTCTCTTCTGTATGAGAAGCTCTAAACTCAGTACTTATGCTCTGACTTGTATCAGCACCTGTTAGTTTCACTTCACTGTATTCCATGCATGAGGTGACGTTTCTATATTTTGGCCCTATAATTGTATCAGAGGTGAACAGATAAAAGTCCCACTTCTAGCTGTGCATCAGCCTTTTGCATCAGAAAGGTGATTGCTATTTTTTGTGATAGATTCGTAGCCCCCCCTCCACGTTTTCCCTTCTTCCCCTGACTCTCATCTTGTTCTCCCTGCAGACGCAGTTTATTTCCTCCCCTTCAGAATCAGAGAGGGAGATCCCATCTTTCTCTCTGTCTTTGTCCAATGAGCCTCTCCCCCACACCCCACCCCACCCTCCGCTGCTCTCTCGCTTGTCTGCATCTGCTCTGTCTGCTTGACAACTTTACCATCTCTGTGTTCAGCTGTAAGTTTCCATTCACTTTCCCTGCACTTCTTCTCAAGCCGTCGTCTTTGTTTCATCAAGATTAAGTGCGGCTGTAGTATCATGTGCAGTGGGAGGAGAGTTGTAAATGATGAGTAATGTGGTTATGCTGTCATGAATGTCAGGTATGTCCCAACTGTTTCCAATTAGTCAGGAGTGTGTTGAAATTGTCCAACAGCTCCCCCTTGTGGCAATTAAGGGTAATGAAATATGTAAGTCTGTGAGGCGTGAGCAGTTCAACCATGAAATGACCTTTTTTCTTGGATGCTCTTTTAAAAGCTAAAACTTAATTAAGTTAATCAAAATAAGTCGGAGAAACCGCTACCGGTAGGGAAATAATATTTAACCAATTTTTTCATATTGATATGATTTAATATAGTATTCTGCCTTCTGCCCCAAAGGTGTGTAATGATGTCCGTAGCGACATCGAGAGTAGCTCAGAAGAAGAGACTGACGCCACCACAGAAGGCCTCAAGGCCTCCACTCACATCCCCCCCAAGGGAGAAAACGGCACCAACGGCCACTGTGCCGCCATCAAAGCCCGGACACAGAACCACAGCAGCTGGTGACGAGGGGCTCGGAGCGCCCCCTTACAGCCTCTCCAAGAGCTTTGTCTGCCTGACCTGCGAGGCTCACTCCCATATTATATTAACACTGACAGCGTGCATGCACAGATTCATGTTCCTGAACTGGTGGATGGACGTGCAGACACTGACGGCGTCACGCCTAGAGATGCGGAACTCCACAGATAACGCAGAAATTGAATCAAACGCGATTTGCATAGCCTCATTTTTCCAGGCAGTGAGATTGAGTTTGCAGATTGGTTGGTTAAAATGTTCTCTCCCAGTTTTATTGGTCAGATGAACTTATTTTTTTATCTTGAAGGGTTTATGCACAACAGTTTGCATTGAGCTAACTTACTACAGCAGGTTTCAATCATATTAAAGTGAAGGTCTGATACAGCTGGGCTTTTATCAGCTATAGAAAGCTGCTGCAAAATGCTGTGGGTTAACTCTTCAACCATAATGTTTGGCTACTTTGTGACTTGTTTTACTGTTTTTACTACTACTTCCAAGACCAAATGTGTATGAAATTGTCACTGCCTGTAGAATCCAGGTATGAGGACCATGAAAAAGATCTGTATGTATCACTTGAGTGCTTTGTACAAATGTATTTTCAAATATATTCTGTTGTTTGATGATATCGCTTTAATGCAGTACCATGATGAATTGTTACATTTTATTTAAGGCATTTTATTATAATACAAACCATACATCCTGAAATTATGCACTGCAGATTTGACACAGGCCAAATATATCCTCTAATAGATTGTTTGGTTAAGTTTTATATAACAAAAAAATAATAATAATAATCCTTGTGAGATAACCTCAGGAGAATAGACAAACATTCTGAGAGGAATCCATCTTTTCCTCATTAAGAGACGGAGGAGAGAAATGAGAAATGTCCAGTACAAGCAAGAACACAGTCCGGGTGACATCAGTCTTTGATGATTTCAGTGTCCTGGTTCTCTGCAGCCACTTTCAGCTGGTTTTGCCTCTCCCAGTACCGGTATCCTCGCATTGCACACAGGTAGCCTCCATATGCCGTCAGCAGCATCATTGAAGCAGAGAAAGCCCGATAACCGATATCAGCCAAACGCTTTCCTGACACCATGATGACGACGACCCTGAAGAAAACGAACAGAAGTTAGAGCAGCTTCAGCTGCTAAAGCACATGGATGGTGAACAACTGGATTTAGCTCAACTGGTATATCTGAGTTTATAATTTACTTTCAAGAAAATTTCAAATTTTTTTCACGTAATTTTGCTATGGAACTACAAGTAGCAAAGTATTAGTTTTTAAGGCTAAAAGCCTATCAGAAACAATGTAAATAATAATGTGATTAAATTGTAATTCTTACCACTCATCCACAGTAGAGAGCATTCTAGTCCAGGAATTAAACTAAAATATTGTATCACACTATAATATACAGAAATGAAAGCATCAAAACATGAAAATATTTAGGATGTTTCATTTAAACACCATTTCCAGTGTAGTTGCTCCCAGCCTGAGAATTAGAGCAATAATTATTTTATGCCTAGTTTAAATGTTTTAGAAGCTAAACAACATTTTCTACAGCTATGTCTACCATCACAAAAAGAGTATTTAATTGTGAAATTACACCCAGATCGTGGTTCTTGTGACAGACGTATCCAAGTCTAACAACAAATTTTCTTTTAAACGCTCATAGCTCAAGCTAACAAAGACTCAAATCACTTGGTTCATACATAAAATGTTTGTTTTCTTACCTTTTATTATTCAGAAAAGTAAGCGCAGCAAACGGTCGTTTCTTTGCTTCAATGTCAGCACAAGACAATCCAGATATTCAGCTGTCAGCTAACTAACCTTCGTCTTCCATAAGATGCGGAAACTGGTGCTCTTGTCCCGAAAAAAAACTGGTAGTGACGCAGCAGAGCGCCACCACCCGGCCAGGAGGCCACATATACACACTGAACTGTTTATCAAAATGAGGTTCTCAAACATTTATAAATAGAACCACCGGAGGGAGTTTTTGACATGACCTGGATGTCTGTTGCGGTATAGCAATAAAAAAAAAAAAAAAAAAAAAAAACATGTGCTGAAGTTATAATTCCCGATCTTCAGCTTGGAAAAAAAAAATATAACAGCCTTAAATGGGAGTATCAGTTGTTAAAATCGGAGGCTTCTCACCAACCCCAACCATCATATCACCAAGCAAATTCCAGTGGTTTTAGAATATGGAAAAGGTTGGAATGTTCTCTATGTCACTTCTTTTTTTAAATGTTTCTGATGAAGCGCCACATCTCTGTGCTTAAACAACTCCTCTTTTTGACTTCTTGTCCTTAATTTGGCTTTTGCCCCCAGTCATTTTAACATAAATATGTTTTGTTTGCTAAGCCTCAGAATTCTGATCTATGAACCATTCTCATACAAAAAGTCTAACCTCAAAATATGAACCAGTGTCATATCTAGATGTGAGAGACAACAAATAAACAACTTTAAATAGGATCTTTTAAACTGGAACACACACACACACACACACACACACACACACACACACACACGTATATATAATCTTCAACAATTCATTAGCTGAAAACCATGATATTGATAACATTTTTACAACTATTCACTGAAAAAAATGATTAACCAAATGTAACAAATTAAAACAACTAAAGTTAGAAAACATTTACAAGAAACTTCATGTTATATTAAAAAATTATAATCAGATGATCATATTTTGTACTACAACTAAGCAACATCAATAGAGCTCTCCATACCGTTGTATAGTACAACATCCGGTATGACTTTTCAAGATAAAACCATCTCTAGTGAAGGCTTGAGTTGGCTCCTTAAATCGAAATGTTTTGACTTGATATATCTGTCTAAATACATAACAGATTCTTTCTCGTCGTTAAACCCCAATTCAACCACATTTTCACAACTTTTAACTGAAACCTTCACCAATGAAGAAAAGGGTTAGCTAAACATAAAATCAAAAAATCTGTTCAAATTAAGAAATACTTATAATCACCACAAATACGTTTAAATAACAATATTTACTCCATGACTTTTTAAAAATATATTAAGTTAAACCTTCTTATAGTTGATGTAATCCCTCTGGTGGTCATTGGTAACAAGAATAAAGGCAAACCTATGTAATAAACTGAAAAATCCGGTTTTCAAAATAAACCCACATCACTGGAGGTTTGAGTCTTAAAACTCCCTAAATTACAATGTTAAGATCTGATATATTTACCAAAACCTAAGAATTTTTTCTTTCTTAACTAACTGATAAAATTTTTTACATCTGAAAAATTGCCACGAGAAAAAGTTTAATCAAATATAACCAATAAAGTGCTCAAATGAATAAACATTTACAAGAAACACAACATACACCCCAACAAATAACAACAATCATTAACAGTCTAAGACTTAAAAACATATTGTTGAACCTTCAAACCCGAAGAGTGAAATGATTCCCAACGTTGCCATTGTCCCTCTGGTGGTCATAATTAGTAATAACACTATTAGGGAAGGACACAAGTACGAAACTAGCAATTCAGGTTCGACTATTTGAAATAAAACACTGTAGCTGGACATTTCCGTTTTTAACAAGCATGTTGTATTTGTATTTGAATTTGAATGTTGATTCCCTCTTCTGGTCACAGTTAAGGAACGCAAGTATAAAGTTAACTCTATTAAGTTTAGTACAACATGAGATTTTAAAAAATGTAAGCGGCGTTTTCAATTTTTTCGACTCATTCACTTAAAAATGTTAAAAATCAAACATTATCACTAAATATTATTTTCTTGTCTTCTCCAAATGGCCACACCAACAGTGGGCGTGGAAAAAATAGTGGAACCGAAGTACGACATTTCCACCCGGAATCTTTTCCCAAGCACACACGTTACGATGGCAACATGTCCGAGTCTTAAAGACCCTGATGATGTAGTAAACGAACCTGGTGCTGCGCCTTACGGGAACTTTATAAACTACTACAGCTTTAATCCTCCGGAAAACCGCTTGAGTCTGATCCCAGCAACGCTCCTGCGGGATTTGGGTTACAGGGACGGAGGGGACGAGCCCACGCTCATCCTTGACGTGGGGTGTAACTCAGGGGTGCGTACGTGTGGGACACTTCCTGTTTTTGTCGTTACTTCAAAAGCACATGGCGATCATATCAGTAGTGGATTTTTGGGCTAAGTAGATTATGTATGTGGTGCTATATTGTGTTTTTAAAGTTCAGATGTCCAGCCGCTACTCTGTTTCTTTAGTGTATTTATATTTGTTTTTCTGCTGTAAAGTTCAACTGGTTGAAATGTATTTTACTTTTTTTTTTTTTATTCCATTAATTTATAATAATTCCCATCACCACCAACTGAAATGCCATCCCAAAGCATGACAGAGCCAAACCGTGCTTTATATAATATAAACTTGAGCTGCAACTAACGATTCTTTTAGTTATCGATTAAATGGATGAAAAAATGGGCACATTTAGCAGGTTTTTCATTTAAAAATCTGGCATGGTGCGGAAACAGTCATCTCATTTTGAATGTGAACAAAACAAAGGAGATGATTGTAAATTTCAGGAAAAACAGGGTTAGCTCAAACCCTATTTGCATCACGGAAGAAGTGGAGGTGGATGAGGAATATAAATAATTTGGTGTTCACCTGGACAACAGCCTGGACTGGAGACTCAATAGTGAAGCCGTCTGCAGGGAGGGACAGAGCAGACTGTGCTTCTTGAGGAAGCTAAGATCCTTCAAGGTTTGCAGCAAGATGTTGCAAATTTTCTGTAAGTCTACTGTCGAGAGTGTCATCTCCTCTGCCATCATCTGTTGGGGCAGCAGCATCAGAACTGGGGACTTAAAAAGACTCAACGACCTGATAAAGAAGGCTGGTTCTGTTCTAGTGACGACTGTGCAACCACTGGAGATGATGGTACAAAGAAGGATTTTACATAAAATCAAGAAAATTATGGACAACCCTGACTATCCTCTTCATGAGACTGTCAGAAAAACAGTGTCTTCAGTTAGGGGCTTCAACAAATTCGCTGTAATACAGACTGCTACAGGAGATCTTTCCAGCCCACAGCTATCACCATCTACAATAACTCTTTGATTAATCTTAGATAATTTGAGTTACAACATTTAGTTTCCCTTTAGGATCATAAAGTATTTTTGAATTGAATTAAGCATTTTTATACATTAAAAGATCCAAATAAACAAAATATTCAATTTCTTTTTTTAAATAGGAAAATAAACATTTTATCGCCCCAAAATGCAACAATAGCTTTCCTTTAGTGAACGCTTGATTATTTGTAGTAAAGGAAGCATTTGCAGTGAAAAAAATGCTTCTAATATAAACATTTGAAAAGTTCAAGTTTTTTTTTTTTATTAAATGCAAAATGTGTATACTTTTGTGCAGTTTTGGCTTCACTGTCGCTCTGAGTATGTTGTTCTTTCAGTAAATTGCCTTAGTTTTAGTTTGTGCTTCAGTTAATGATTAATCGATTACGATTATTTCTGTACTTTACAGTATTTTAGTGTGTAAACTGAACTGTAAGCAAGCAAGAAAGATATTCTCCTTTAAGTTGTTAGACCAATAACACCTGCCTTCCTGTGTGTGAATACCAGGACCTGAGTGTGGCTGTCTACAAGCATCTTGTACAGGAACCAGAGAGGTCAGAGAGGAGCACAGTTCACCTTCTGGGGTTTGACTTGGATGAAACCCTTATTGAGCGGGCAGAGCAGACCAACCCTCTGCACGACAACATCTCTTTCATACGGCTGGACATCACTGAGGAGACCACCCGGCTGCAGGAGTACCTCAGCCAGCACAGCTGCTCCCACTTCCACCTGAGTCTGTGCTTGGCGGTCACCATGTGGGTCCACCTGAACCACGGAGACGCGGGCCTCCTGCAGCTGCTGGCGCGCCTTGCCTCCATCAGCCACCACCTCCTCCTGGAGGCGCAGCCCTGGAAGTGTTACCGCTCTGCGGCCCGGCGCCTCAGGAAGCTGGGCCGCTCAGACTTTGAGCACTTCAAGACTCTGAAGATCAGGGGCGACGTTGCAGAACATGCCAGGGAGCACCTGGAGAGACACTGTGGCATGGAGCTCCTGCAGAGCTTCGGCAGCACCGCATGGGACCGCAAGCTGCTGCTTTTTAGACGGAGATGAGTTTTATGTGTTGCACTTCGGACGAGGCAGGACAACAAAATTAGAGTTTAACTTTGGAAGAGAAAAAACAAAAAAAAAAACAACAAAAAAAACACCACACTAGCAGTTACCCTGCAGCCTGAGAGAAAAGTGCTCTGCTGGAAACATCCAGAACAATCGGTTCAGTAAAATAAGTTGGAGCTTGATTATTTAGGGATTTATACAGTGGATTAAAAAAAAAAAAAAAAATCTTCACACCCTGTTCAAATGCCAGGTTTTTGAGATGTCAAAAACCTGACCAAGATGAATAATTTCAGAACATTTTCCACCTTATATTCTGTGTAATTCAATAGAAAAACAAACTGAAATCTTATAGGGGAACCATGAAAAGAAATGTGGTCGCATAAGTGTGCCATGTCAATTTCTGACGGGAAGAAGCAGTGCAGATGCAGAACTATCCACTTCATTCACACTCCAGCTACATAGAAACCAGTACAAACCCGTCGTTCTTTCATGTGCCTCTCATTAACTCCAAATAAAGTTCTGCAGTTCAACTTATTTTCTTTTGTCGGGTCTCACCGCAAAATCCATCGTCAACAGACAGCTTCCAAAGCCTGAGGCTGGTCTCAGGATCAAGTATCCAACAGGGCATCTGCATAAATAATTTCAACGCTGTTAGATAAACATGGAACACAGTCATCAAGAGGAGGAAATATTTCATTCAAAAATACTTTATCCAAAAGGTAAATAAAATAACTTATTTCGTTCGAATGTCTTGAAAGAGTCGTTGTGGATGTTGATGCCGTGGGCAGAAAGGATCTCCTTTAGCAGTCAGTCTTGCAATAAATCTGAAGAAGCCTCTGACTGAAGACTGTTGTCTTGTAACGATCATGACAAGCAAGCAGCTCAAAATCCGGGCAGCAGAGGAGATATTCCTCTGTAATATGTTCTGGATGACCCCATCAGTTGTTGGCAAGCACTGCTAATCCATCTCATTTCTTTTGCCACTCCTCTTTAAACCTCTGTCTGGCCATTATGACTGATGAAAGAGATGGTTTGAGCTTTCTCCTTCTCCCTGTCTCCTTTTCAACTCCTCCGGGATTTGGGATCATCATTCAGGCATTGTGCTTTTCAGAGGCGGGTTAGCCGCTCCTAGTTGTCAAAACACTACCTTGTTGCCACGGTTACATATCATAAATGTCTGAAAGTCAAAAAGAGCTAAATCCTTCCAGCTGCACTGCATCCAAAGCTAGAGGGAATAATTAATGAACAAGTGTCTACAAAAAGAACAAATCAGAACTCGTGCCTTGAATTTTATTGTATTGCTATGCAGTAAAAGATATTTTAAAATAAATAAGGCCAGGTAAACTTATAAAAGACGTTTAAAGTCTGAACTGTGATGAAACCAAAGCCATAATTTCAAAAGGCATGTTCAGTGCAACACAGACAACACTGCACTTAACAGGACACCTTACCCAGAATGAAGCACGGTGGGGAGATCAGGTTTTTCTTCGGCTGAAACTGGAACCTTGGAGTCAAAGTGGAGGGAATGAAAGTTCTAAATACACGTAAACGTTGACAAAAACCTTCATCCTGCTGGAAAGTTGGCAATGAAGAGAAGCTTCATCTTTCAGCATGGGAACAACCCACAGAGCACATCCAGTTAAAACGATGGGTTCACCAAAAGATTAAAAGTTTTAGGAATGGGCCACACCAAACATCTGATCTAAAGACGTGAACAGATTTTGCAAAAATTTTTTAAAAATTTATACAAGTGGATAAATATTGTTATATTAGGATATATCATATCATATATATATCATTTATCATGCTGAAAGACTTCTTCCCAAAATTCAATTCAAAAATACTTTATCCCAAAGGGAAACTAAATATTGTAACTCGTTAAATTTTCTTCAGAGTTGCTGCAGATGCTGATGGCTGTGGGCAGGAACAATTTCCTGTAGCAGTCAGTATTACAGCGTCTCCGATGTAGCCTCTGACTGAAGAGACTGTTGTGAAACAGTCTTATGAAGAGAATGTTCAGGGTCATCTAATTTTCCTGATTCTATAAAAAGAATCCTTTACGCAGTAGGCCCCAGAACAGAACCAGCCTTCTTTATCGTGTTGTTTAAATCTTTCTAAGCTCTGATGCTGCGATCCCAACAAAGAGAAAAACAAACAAACAAAAAAACCTCAAAAAGCAATCTCTAGGTGCAACAAAAGCTATCTGGATTAAAATGTAACTCAAATGATCTACTTTTTTCAATGACGAACACATAACACACACCGCTACTTTTCATCATTTTAATTACAGAATACTAAAAATAACATTACATAAAATGTCTTTTTAAAAGAAACCATTGAATATTACAAAGGTTGTAAATCTTGTAAAGTTAGGATATAAAATCTTTGAACTGTGGTGTATAATTGAAAAAGAAAAATAAATTTCATAAAATGTATATATTAACTGTTCTACTACATTAAAAAAATGAGATGGGACACAAAATGCAGACAGACGAGATGAGTTGACACCGCCATTACTGCGGTGAGCTCTCCTTTCAAAGGAAGAAAAGACCAGAGATGCACAGCACAAACCACAACCAGCTCTAGTTCTCCAATTACGCTCATTCAAGGAAAAAAAAAAAAAAAAAAAGTGAGGGGAAACAATTTACAACAGAACTGAGCTCAAGAGACTGCAAAAAGAAAAAAAAAAGAAGAAAAAAAAAAGTGACTTGGTGACTGCTCCCAATATTCACACACATCTCGACTGAACTGGCCTTGGTTCCATTAAAATACTTATTTTTTTTTCCACCCAAAAGGTTCACACTGTACAGAAAAAAAACGATAAAAAAAAACAAACAAACAAACAAAAAAAAAACAATCACCCCAACAAAGCAAGGAAACCTGATCAGGCATCTTTCAAGCTCTTTACACAGCCAACGCTATTTTCTACTGTACAACCTATCAGTCAGATTCACCGAAAGCAACCCTGACGTCAACATTGAGGAAGCGAGAGACGCTCGATGAGGGGAAACATGCATTATTCAACAGTGTGCTTGCTTTCTTGCTCTTCTCTCCAAGTGTGGAGTCACCGTGTGTCGCTTCATCGTGAGCCCTTGTAATCTCATCGACACCAATCATTCAGAAAATTTTAGAAAAAGATGGACATTCAGAACCCGTTTCTCCCCACACTGGACCGATTGAGTCCAAACAGAGGTATCCCCCCACCCCCACCCATGTGGGAGAAAAGCTGTGCCACGTCTTTGGTAACAGGCACAGAGAGCGGAGGGGGGGGGGGGTTGCTTTCCCAAAACATGTTTCATGATATGGTTTTAAATCATGCTGAGTGGCAGAATGCCTGCTTTCACTGCACAGCAGTTAGTGGTTCCTGTGACCCATGACGTGAGAGAAAGTGATATGAGAATAAGGGAACAGATGATAACCTAGAGGACATCCCGGAGGACAAAAAGGACATCTGAGACGAGCTTCAGGAAGAGAAGAGGTGAGTTACCAGCAGAGCTACTTGTTTTGGCTGGTCTGCTGCTCGGACAGCTTGGAGGTTTTCCATCCGGCCTCCAGCTGTAAGCTTCATAATGCTGTTCAGGTTCAGAAAAGTCCCCCTGAGTTAGTGCACAGAGTCAGGCAGGCCTCGGTCCACTTGTTAAGAAACCCACGTAAAGAAGAATAGAGGAAAATAATAAAAAAAAGCATTTGAATCAGATCAAGCTTAGAAATCGCTTTGGAGAAGGTCAGCCTGGCTTGAGTTCATTAGTCTGTGTTTGGGGTGGATGTTAGTGTGGATCAGGGGTGGGGAACGATCAGGCTTAGCAAAGGCAGCCACCCGATCCAGTTCATTTTCCAAAAGCTCTGAGAAGTAGGCTTGTTTTCATTTTAATGTGCGCTTCGTGTTGCCCAACCAGAGACAGGTTTGTGTCACCTGAGCACGCTTTAGCTGTCAAGTCTTAATCTGAACATCGGCCCTGATTCAGAAAGTGGTCAGATCTGCCCAACAGGCGAGTGGTTTGGGACCTGGTCGGGTGCTGGTGTCGAAAGTTCGCTGACTGTGCGTCGGTCAGGCAGACAGGTAAGACAGGCAGGCGGGCTGCGACGCAGTTCGGAGGGAGGGGTTAGATCAAAGGAGCCGTGTCCATCAGGCCTTTGTTTGGGTCCAAGCTGGCGAAGAATCGCACGTCCCGGTCCTTATCAGACTGCAGAGCCATGACGGTCTCTTCCAACTTGTCAGAGTAGGGGCAGCCCGGCTCCTTAAAGTAGGCTGAACACAAAACTCCGTTAGTGGGAAGTCTGAAAGCCTCAAACCCATTGTACAAAAAACAACCATCGTTGCGTTCATCTCCACATTACCTTTCTCCATTATGCTCTGCCTTAAAGCCTTGGCCACCAGAACACGGACGTTGGCCACTGGGTCAGTGGAGAGGCTGAGCAGGCTGGGTAGGAGGTGCTGGCTGAACTGATCCATGGGCATGCAGTCCTCCTCCACAATGGCCTTCAGCAAAAACAAAGTAACATCAACAGTCTGAGCTGCAACAAGCACCCAGGGGAAGGATATTTATGGTGCAAAGATGTGACGAAAACAAAAACAATCTAATCAGACCGGCTGATCAACAAATAGCTTTCCGCCACAGTGTGACTGTATCAGAGTAAACTCATGAGTGTCAAAACGCGTTCTCATCGGTGTAACTCTGACACAACATAAAATAGCCAGTATGGTGTATTAAAAGATAAATACAAACGATCATTTTCAACCAAGCTATTTCACAATAAAAAAATAGATTAAAAATGCATTAAAATTTATGAAAACATTAACATTTGAATCTAGATTATCCTCAAACTCCACCGAATATTTGTAATGTACTTCCCATAAGAAGCTCAAACAAGTTTAAAGTTTACAGACCTGGCAGATGAAAGCAAACGCCTGCCTCCCCACCCACTTGGGACAGTGGCAGAACCTGACTGAGAGTTCGTTGATGAAGTTCAGGCCCAGGTCATCGGCCCCACATGCATACAGCTTCTGGAGGATCTCCACTACCTGAAAGCACAAAGTGACAACACTGAACACGAGCCTCCAGCCTATGCTAAAAAGGAGAAGAAGAAAACCCAAACATTTTTATAGAAGAGGTCTAGGGCCATTGAAAAAAAAGACAGAATTCCTGAGGGGAAAAAAGAATCCTGGAAAAAAAAGAGGAAAAAGAATTTTGGAAGAAAATTTTGAGAAAAAAAAAAAAAGACAGAAAAATAAGAATCCTGAGATTCAAGTCACAATTCTGAGGTGGGGGAAAAAAAAACACAACAGGACAGAGTTCCCGAGAGGGGGTGGGTAGGAGAAAATAAGACATAGCTCTGAGGAAAAAGAGAGATTTCCTGAGGGGAAAAAAAAAAAAAAAAAAAAAAAAAATTATTAAAAAAATAAAAAAAAATAAAAGAGAAAAACCAATTCCAAAAGAGAATTTTGAGAAAAAACAGAGACAGAAATCTGAGAAAAAAGAAAAAGAAAAAAAGAATTGAGGAAAAAAAAAAAAAGGACATAATTCCAGAGAGGGAATAAAAAGAGAGACAGAATTTCCGATAAAAAAGAAGAAGAGAATTTTGAGGAAAAAAAATTCTGAGATTCAAGTCAGAATTCTGAGGGGGCGGGGATAGAATTCTGGGGAAAAAAAAAAAAAAAGAAGGAAAAAAAGAATTCTGAGGAAAAAAAATTAATGAGGAACAAAAAAAGACATAATTCCAGAGAAGAGAAAAAGTCAGAATTTCCAGGGGTGGGGGGGTCAGGGAGGGATTCTGTGATTAAAGTCAGAAATCTTTTTTTTTCCCCCAGTGGCCCCAATCATCTTCCGTAGGCATCTGTGGTAGAATTTGTAACAGAAAATCTGCTACTGAAATAACAAATATGACTAATATGTCCATCCCTACAAATTTTACATCTAATTTTTTTCCCTCCAAAATACTTCTCAGGCTGCCGGATGTGAACTCACCAGTTTATAGGAGATCCACCTGACCTCTGACACTTTGTCAGAGCAAAGCGTGAGCGCTATCTGTCTGAGGTAGTCGTAGACGTCGTAGTGGCTGTACAACTCTATGATTAAGATCAGCTGCCTAGAGGGGAACACAGACAACGGTAAATACAAACAATACAGGCAACTAAAAAATAAGGAGGATTAGCACATTACAGACAAACTACCACAAGAACTAAAATCAGCTTGCTTGTTGCATGGAGAAGGAGAAAACTTACTCTGCCAGCTCGTATCTGAATCTCCAGTTGCGACTGTTGTCTGTCACCATGAACTCCTGCAGCTGGTACAGATACTCTCTCCTCTTGTCTGCGTGCAGCAGCTGCAGAAAGTACCAGACAAGCACAAACCAGCTTTATGATCGGTGATCTAATTTTTATGCACTGAATCTCATCAGTTAAACTGGAGAGCTCACCTTCAGAAAGTCATACAGGTGTTTCAGCACGCCGATGCGAACCTCGTCCAGGTCTTTGAGGAAACCGTTGAAGATGGGCACCAGGTCAGCCGCTGTCAGCTGATCTCCGAGAATGACCGCCAGCTCATGGATGGAGAAAGCCAGAGTCCGCCGCACCTTCCACTGAGAGGGGGAAAAAAATAACTGCTGATCAGTTTTTAAACAGTGTTTACTGAACATGTAATCTACTGCAGCCTATTTCTGAGGAGAACTGCCAGATTTTTAAATATTCTCCAGAGTAAAAATAAAAAGAATCTGGTTAAAGACGTTTCTAAACTAATTTCCATCCGTTTGTGTAACTTCCCAACTTCAGTCAAGTAGAACTGTCTCCGTTTTTAGCCTAACTTACCTGTACTTTGAATTTTAAAAAGTACAAACAGCACTCTTACTACAATAAAAGCCAGTTTATGAAACAAAAAGAGAAAAATAAAATAATGCCTCAGAACAAGAGCTTAGAACAGAAATAGACGGAATCTGTCTTTTCCAATAATATCCATCCATCTATCAATGAAAAGAATATGAGAAATACATTTTAAAAAAAGACAAGCCCTCCATTTCAAGAAAAACTTGATATTAGGCTAAAAGACTGCTGTCAAGGGCCAACTCTGGAAAAAACATAAAATGAAAGATTTTGTGGTAGGTTGCAAATTTCACACAGTGCATCTCTCAGAGAAACCGCTGCAGAAGCAACTCGAGGCATGTGCAGACAACACCGGCAACTATTTGTCCAAACATGTCTTCCAACTATTCAATTTCAGGAAAAGTCAGCAAGCCTGTCCTGACATTTAAAGTTGTCAGGATGCAATCAGGAGGAGTGCGAATGCAATCTGTCTCACAGAACCGTGTTTCTATCCTCGTTAACAGAAGGCCTGCATGACGTTAGGAGGGCATAACAACGTGAGCTGTGACAAGTAAATATTTAAAAAGTGTAAATGTCCTTCTGCTTTGTGGGTCACGGCAAACGTAGACCCTGAGACAATGAGTAAACAAAAACCCAAAACAAGATTTAACTGGAAAAGTTGCTACTGGCCAAAAGAAATGTAGCTGTAGTTACTTCATGAATTGGTGAATTTACCACCTCTTCACCTTTTAAAACTTGTTATGCAGCATTAAACAACAAGTGACACTCATTAAAAGATACTGTATTACAGACAGAGGGAGCCTAAATGCAAGACAAGCACTTCTTCGTGAACAGTAAAGATCGCGATAATGATAAATTTGCGACATACTTTATTGGAGAACTCTAATAGACAGTCTCAAAGTGGCCTGTTAACGCCTCACAACAAGGTGCTTACGACTCCGAAAAGCCTGATTATGGTTTAGGAAAATGGGAAATGTCAAAACCACGCTGACCTTTCAAGTCCAAGTATACTCTTATAGGATGAGACGATGCCATTCAAGCTTATTTCTGAAAATGAACCGCTAAGGAACATTATTTTTTTTGGAGAAAACGTCATCCATAATTTAAAACAAATATCCCATTATATATATTCTAATGCACAACACTCTACAAAGTGCTACATTCTCACCATTTCTATAATAATAATAAAAAAAGCGGCATGCATCATTAAAAAATTGTCATCCTACTTATTCTTTTAGATAAAAACCTACATCGTCACATCTTTTAACAGTCACTTAAACGTAAAAATTCCCCACTGACAAAAAAAACCAAAACTTGGCTACAAATAGCCATCTCTATCAGACTCTTGTGGAATCGATCTGATCGAAGCTGCTGTCTCTCTGAGACGGCCTGATTTCCAGTCCCTACCTGCACGTCGCTGGCGAGCGTTTCATACGTGTCCTTGAGGCAATGCCAGTTCTGTCGGCCGAGAGTGAGCGCCACGCCGGGCAGGCTGAAGGCACAGTGTTTGGCTATCTCTGTGTCCACCGTCTGCGCCCGGGCCGGGTCCGTCATAGAGAGGTACTGATCCAACAGCTGCTGGGGGATAACATTCTGCAAATACAGGGTAAAGAGACTAACGTTTAAAAAAATGATAATATGAAAGAGAGAGAAAGGTTTTGAAAACAACGTGTGGAACATTCCAGGCCGGTGCATCAAAGCAGCGCAGACTGACCTGGATTTTCGGCTTGTCCTCCGACACTTGGCTGTGAGGACAGTTCTCTATCACCTCCACCTCCTCCACATTGTCGCTCAATTCTGACTCCTGAGAAAAATGGAAATCCAGAGACAACATTAAGGAACATTCCAAGCAGACGACACACACACACACACACACACACACACACACACACACCAAAAAACCCTCAAATTAAAACTGTGTTGATAAAGAAAACACAGATCTCAGATTCTCCCTTACTCTAGAGGTTTCAGATACACGTGAAAGGTAAGTTCAACTCATTTCCAAAATACTTTATTGATCCCAAAGGGAAATTAAGTAGTGTTGTAACTCATTTAATTAAAAGTGTTGTTGTAGATGATGATGGCTGTGGGCAAGAAAGATCTCCTGTAGCAGTCTGTATTACATCAAATTTGAAGAAGCCTCTGACTGAAGACACTCTGTAAAGATGACGGTATAGACATTAGAGCTGGAAAATTTGTAGAAAGCCACCAGACTCGGGGTAATTTCATGTAGGAGCAGCTTGCTCCCAGCAGTAATTCAATGTAAAGTTTTTAAATATGGCGGGTATAAGTACGACAAATCAGAATATTACCTTCCATTACTCCAGCGACGCACCAGTCAAAACTAATGCTAGTTCAGTCTAATCAGATCTGATTCTAAATGATTAGTTGGGAGTTCTTCTACTTTACAGTGTGGTGTTAATTACTAAAACCATTTCTTACTGACATCTTCCCAAACTTTAACGATGTGAAGTGTGTCTTACCGGTGCTGGAGAGTCAGGAGAAGACTCCTCCTCTTCCTCCTCCTCCTCCTCCTCCTCCTCGGGCTCCGTCTGTGTCTGCTCATCTTCTTGCTCTTGGACTGGGCATGGCTCTGAGGCTGGAGGAGGGATTTCCACCGTTTGCTCCTTGTCTGCGCAGGTTTCTTCCGTTTCATCAGACTGAATTTCCATGGATTTATGCTCCACCAGTGGGCTTTCGGGGTTAGTTTCTAGAAGCACCTCCGGTTGCTGTTCAGTTGGGCTATTGTCTGTTGGGCTATCGAGCTGGGCAGCCTTCAGAGCTGCTGACAATACTTGAACTTGAGCTGGAAGGTAAATCACACGCATAACTAAATCTACATGACGGTATGTTGCCAGAAATTTCACCATACACATTCTAGCTCCATATACTCACCTTGTACATCCGGATCATCAATGTGAGGTTGCAAACAGTCCAAAACCTTCTGGATCTGATCACTGGTAGCTTTACCATGGCTGGATTTAGATTCTGAACAATTTTCTTCAGGTTCCTCTTCTTCTACCTCTTTCTCCATCCCTTCCTTTGATGTTTGACAATTGAGCATCTCCAGTTCCTCACTGATGTCAGGTAAAGGGTCTCTCCAGTAGTGGAAAGAGTTAAAGCTCTCGTCTGCCTGCTCCGTTTCTTTCGTGTTTTTAGCATTGTTTGTAACCAGGGGGGTGTCGCCGCTATCCGTCAGAGTCAAGCCGTTGTGCGTCTCTCTGGGAACAGAAATATGGCCGTCTTCAAAGTGGCTCAAGTCCTCGCAGTCTGGCGTCGACACGTGCTCTGGCGATGGTGTGGCCCGGCCGTCCTGGTTGGGGGGTGTGTGCGTAATGGTTCTGTCTTTGTGGCAGCTGCTAATGTCAGCACAGTTCAGGGAGTTCAGAGAGCAGTTGCTGCAAAGAAATAAAAGTTCAGATGCAATCAGCACTTCCTTATGTCGTAAAGCCTATTTGCTAACTTTACACATGAGAAAGTTATAATTGAAGTATTTTTAAACTCTTTACATGTAAGATTTTTAGAGTAAAAACAGTTTCATTCACATTTTTTTTGGTAAATGAAACTTATCACAGAGGAAGAGAGGAGGAATGTGTTGATCCTCATTTCTTGTTGATAACCATGATTCATTCAACCAATGACTAAGCTACAGCTTCCTGAACCAAGATGACATCCAATCTCATCTGTCTGAAGCAAAGAGGTGACAAATTTGTACAAGATAAACTGACAATTACCACACACATTTCCTAAAAGAAACATTGCATTATTTTATGACTCATAAACAGAATAAACCACATCTCACAAGTTGCCTGGAGAAACAGTCTCCTACAATTGAGGTCCACGAAATAGAACAGAATTGTTCTCATAAATCTGTATCAGCAACTACAGGAACCTCAACTCTGAGCTTTATGAAAAGTAGTAAATGATTGTGTATGTAACCTAAAAAAAACAAAACAACAACAACAACAACAAAAAAAACAATTACTAGGCATTTAAAGGCGAACCCAGCAGTGCCATGGATCATTTTATTAGAATAGCTGACATTTCTGAATGGAACAAGTTAAAAAAAGGATTTTTGGGTGCCATACCAACCCTGCTGGTCTGGGATGTACCGTATAAAAAAGGGAATGGGACAGGGAGAGAGATGCTTCATTTTCTTGCCCAGCATGCTGAACACGACCACATTCTTGTGTCTTTTCTAGCAGTCGGGTTATGTGTGTATCTGTCCAAATATCAAGGAGGCACAGTGTCTCGTCATTGACCCAGCTCTGTCCACACCTCATTGTTTGTAGCGTCCATGCTGTAATGGCATTATGCAACACTGAAGGGCTCGTTTATACCATGATTCACAGCAACGGTGACCCATTAAGTCCAAAAAGGAGCATGTTTTTGTAGTTGGTTCGGATTGATTTAGGAATCACCCCAAAAGCGAACTGCACCAGAGCTGGTTTGGAAGCAGACCAAGACCACCTCAAAAAGTGGGTCTCGGTTCGGTTGTTTGGTCCGCTTGAGTGTATTTACACCTGCACAAAATGCCCGAACCAACAGGGGAATGAACTCTGGTGCGTTTAAAGTGGTCCAAACGTAGCAGGTGTGAATATACCCTAGGAGTCCAAATCTCATACTAGATTTTCCTAAAGACTTGCAGAGAAGCCATTAAAAATACACTGTCGGAGATTTTTTTTTTTTTTTTTAATATAAACAGACATCCATTGCTCATACTCAAGTGAAGTGTGTATCTTGCAGTCCATCCATTCTCCATAAAAATACTATCAATATTTCCAGCTACAATTCTTTCTCATCCCTTCCTTGTGTGTTAAAATCTTATCTGCTGTATACAGTTCCCTGCTGCATGGTTTTAATTAAGGCTGGGACTTTAACACATTAATTTAGATTTATTAATTACAAAGATTTTAACACGTTAAAAATGTTAACGCAATTAATACTTTTTTTAGTTTTGTTTTACATACAAAAGGTTCTGGCCGGAACCTTTGTATTCACGCATTTCTGGTACACTCATAAATCTGACGCACAAGCGGAATCTGCAAACAGCAGTGATGGATGACAAAGCCTCTTCTCTTCCTCCACTTGGGGTTAATTTTTGCTTAAAAAAAAAAACTGTTCTGATGGGACGCTGTGCTAAAAGCAGTTAGCCCATCAGCAAAGATATTCTAATCTAAAATACCATCTCAATGCTAAACATGTAGCAGCAGCACAGACGTCCAATGCTAACAGAAGTGTCCACATTTCCAAATAACTATTTTTCCAAACAAGTTACACGAATGATCAGGGGTTCCTGAAACACTTGAAAACTGGGTGTATAGCACTTTGCATAACCTAAACAACAGATTAAAAACAAAAAATATATTTGTTGTTGAGCTCATATGTCTATTTATTCAATTTAGCAGCAAAAAGAGTTTTTGAATTGAAAATATTATTTATATTGGCGATATATGGTTTGACTAAAATGCAATTAATTGTGATTAGTTAATGACAGACTCTGCAATTAACTAGATTAAAAAATTTTTTAAAATCAAGCCCCACCACTAGTTTTAATACATTTAAAGCAATCCAGTAATGTGAAGGAATGACACTAAGCAAACTTCAGAACTCCAAATGTCTACTGTAAACTAGGCCTGCAACTAACGATTATTTTAGGAATCGATTATTCTATCGATTAACTGGATAAAGAAATTGTCATATTCTGCAGCTTTTCATTTAACCGCTTATTTTATACAAGATTAGAAAAACATTTTAAAAAAATACAAATAATTCAATTCCTTTTTAAAATAGGAAAACATTTTATTGCCCAAATTGAAATAACAAAGCATTCCTTCAGTGAACGCTTGACCATTTGTAGCAAAGGATGCATCTACAGCTAAAAGAAATACTTCTAACAACATGTGAAAAGCTCAACCCTTTCTGCTCGACTTGTCTGATCAACATAGTGTAGAGCTAATCTGTTGATTATTTTTGGATTAACCGATTAATAAATGGATAGCAAAGGGTGCTTAATATAAGATTTTTTTTAAATTTTTTTTTTTGTAACAGAATTTGAACTAGATGAAGCTAAATCAATGCCACTTGAGGAGTTCTGGGTAGAACATATTTAGAAACAAGGAAAGTGTTGTTTTGTTTGTTTTTTGTACAGTTTAGGCTTAATTACTGCTCTGAATATGTTCTTTGAGTAACTCACCTTTTTTTTGAGCCTGTATACTCCAGTTAACAATTAATTGATTACTAAATTAGTTGATGATTATTTCAATAATTGATTAATCTGATTAACTACTTCAGCCCTACTGTAAACCCAGTCTAAAAGACAGTTTATCTCTTTAGTTAAACACAGCAATAGTCTGTTCAATATTGTCGCAGATTAAATAACTCGCTGTAAGACTTCCTGTTGTCCTATAAAGACATCTCTTTTCTACTTTTAACTTGCAGCAGTTTGCTGATGACAAGGAAACTAAAGCTGGCATCCAATCCATGGCTCCTGATTCAGTAGTTTTGCTTCGATGGAGCCTTAATCTAAGTTAGCTGGAGAACTCTTAAGCAACTTAAGGCTATGAATAAAACTTGTGTTGAAAGAAACAATGTGACTATTGCTTTGCAACACATTGAAATGCCCAGTTTTCCTCAAATGCAGACATTTTGAAAAGCTTGTAGAACAAACATATGTCAGAGAACTTCCTTATTGTTTTCCAGTCTTGAAAAGTTAACTGTGTCCCAGTATCATGAAGGTCTGTGATGACCTTACCTGTCCGATGTACACCTGGGGACCTCTGGAAGAGCACCATCTTCCCTGAAATGAAGGCCTGTGCTGGAGGGGTTGGCAAAGGTGGAAATGAATCTTCCCAGAGACTGAAAGGCAGCCTGTCGCACCTGAAGGTGGAGAGGGTTAGTTTTTACCAGACTTAATTAGTTCAGAAACCCTAAAATTATTATTCTGCTGTGAGACAAAAATTGGGTATGTTCAACTGAGCCCAATTATAAAATTTAGGCTAAAGAAAATGTAATCTGAGGATAAAGGCAGACGATGATGATCTGCAGGCCTTTAAGGCTGATCAAAAGCATTTTAAATCCCAACTCCACATTTACTTACTTTTAGTGCCATTTCCTCTTTTTTTTTTACTGTTGCAATGAATGTGCGAATAATTTCTATGCAATCATTTACGTATACTTATTTCACAGATTGTGAAACTCACCCAACGGGACTGGTCACTGATGAGGTTGATGAACAGCGGGGACAGTTTTGAGCGTCGCACCTCTGGAGAGGTGGAATTGGAGACTGTCATGAAGCACTCAGCACAAGCTTTCCTGATCCCCCAAAGGCTGTCTGAGCACAGGTTGAAGAACTTGGGCATCTAAGTTAAAAATAAAACCCTACTGTGAGTGTTTGAACTGCAGAGAGACTTGATGACAGCCAGATAATTAAAGGAACTATTGATCTTTAAATGGAAATCATATATTACATCATTGTGATCTCAAAACAAATTGACAAAAGATGCAGACCAGTGAGAAATTAAATATGACATAAAAAGTATTCTGAAGTCTCTCACCAGAAGTTTTTCTGTGGCTTCCTGACCAACAATAGAGCAAAATTCCCCAAAATTACCAGCACACACCTGTAATAAGCATGAAGGGGAGAAAATGAGATGAAACAAAACACCTAAGACAAAATTTAATAGTAGTTTGTGTATGAAAAGTATTTAAAAAGGTATGTTTTGTTGAGATGTATTGTGATTATTATGAGTTACCCTCTACTCAATTCTAATTTTGTGCAAATACGCCAGCGCATCATTAAATTAGAATTGCAAAGAGACCAAAAAAAAAAAAATCCTTGGCAATGTTTAACCACATTTACAGCCCTGACACCAACTGGCACCAGTTAGACAGAATTAACATTCCAGAGGGAAAACAACGACGTAGTGTCAGCGAGGCCGTTGAACAAAACAGAACTGAGGCTGATGTAGAGAGTGACTGAATTCACACTGGCGGAGCAACACAAACAGAATTAAACTTGACCTCATATAACGGCTCTCCAAGCTTTAGGCTGCAACAGAACAACTAACCTAAAAGTCATTCTCGGATTTTTGATCGTGTCTTAACGTGAAAATGGAACGGTTTTACCTTTCGCACTTGGAAGAGTCTGGCATCGCTGCACAGGTCACAGAAGCGTGGCAGCAACAGATGCTCCACTGTGTCCTTGCTCAACATGGTGACAACTTTACACATGATCTGTGTGAGAGAATGAATGCAGATCATGAGCTGAACTAACAGCGGTTCAGAAAAACAAAAGATAGTGAATATGCGATTTGAACAAGGTTTGAAATGGCTGAAATAAATAAACTGACATGTATGTGTGATAAAAAAAAAAATGCAACCAAATTTATATAACCATTTTTAACTTTCTACTAAAGGTCAATAAATGTATTTTTAACTATTACTGTTAAATAAATGTGCATATAAGAATCTGCCATTTAAATGAAACTGGGTTTATTTCTGAGTGCTGAAATTCCTTAATTGTAACATAAAAAACAAGCAGAAAGGGTCAAATGAATAAATGCGACTTCTTACAGCAACTGCCTCGATTTTGTAGTCATCATCACTGCTTGGTTCCGTTAAATCGAGCAGAACAGGACAAACTTTGGTCTCCATGTCAGCTTTAGAGATGAGGCCCTGCTCCAACAAAACGAGCAGCGCTGCCTGACTCGTCTTCCGCACCTGCAAAGGATGAATGGGCTGCTTGTTAAGTCAACATACGAAAACACAAATGTTCCATTTTTAAATCACCAAAACATACTTATTTGTACTTAAAATGGTTTTGCTACTTTTTGCAGATCAACTAAAGAAGCAATTTATTTGAAACCTACCTGGTTATTTGGATCTGTAAGATACCTGACCACAATGGGTACCAAGTATCTTGAGAAGGCGGCTGGGAAATTAGGCCGACTCTCGTGCAAAAACATGGCAATGTTAGGAACTTGTTCCATCAGTTCCGATCGCACAGTGGGCTCTGAGTACACACATTACAGTATCAGTTTAATACACCAAAACAAAACAAGGCAACTAAAACAAATAATAAAAAAAAAAAAACATGACAAGAAAACACATCTACCTCCATCTTCTGACATTCTGGCAATTGTCTCCATGACACTGATAAAGTCATTTTCATTGTCACTGAACTCTCGAAGCACATCAAGCAGGCCACGAGCCACGATCTGCCTAGAAAGCAATAGCTCTAAGTTAGTGGTGTGCCTGCCAATACCTACAAGGGTCAAGTACGCAAAGCACAACACAGCTCCGAAAGCAATGCCAAGTACATTATACACATCTACTTAAAAATAAGAGGATGGCTTAACCCTGCACATCTGAGCATGAAAAGCATTGTGTCGATGTGAAGGCAACAGCTGGAATCAGTGTTTGCAGGGGCACACAAGCCATAAACATAGGACTTTAGGTTTGTGGGGTTATTTATAAAGCTGCATCAGGCAAAAACAGACAGCTTAGAATATAATCATCTTTGAAATAATAATAATAATAATAAAAAAAAAAACTACATTAAAAAAAAAAGGAAAATTAAGGAAACATCCAAGCAGTATTCTACCATGCTTTCGCTGAAATTCAACACAGTAAATCTTCAAAACAAGGTAAGGCAATCACATAATTTCACTGTGTTGTCCAATGTAATTTATTATTTGGACCATGAACATTATTTTTTTATTGCTGCACAATTTCCTAGTAATGACTGACTCCAGTTAATATCCTTTCCATGTAAGTTTCCGTCTTCCTAAAACTGATTTATTTGTTGACGGCTCCTTGCTGCAAAGTACCACAAGGTATGGTATTATACTGTTAGTACACAACATTAAAATTATGCTGCAGACACACAGCAAGATTGTCTTTAAAATTGGTTTGCTTTCCAAATGGCTATGGTGGCAATACTACTGCATAGTTTTATTATTCAAATGTATTAAAAAGAACACAAATGAGTTTTATTTTATGAAGACAGAAAAACTGCCTTATTAAAAATATTTGTTACTTCTGATAGAAATAACACCCGAGTAAATATCATTGTGATGGGAGCACCTTTTCTTTAAACACTGATTCTCAGTAGACACAAGTATTAGATCATTTCCTCTCCAAAAGAAAGAGGTTGATGATCTTAGTGTTTGACTTGTTTTTAGTGGACAGGAGGATTAGCCGCCTAAACACAGAACTCAACTTACCTGTTGAAAGTATTTTCACTGAAGGCGTACTTCTCTAACCTTCCCAGAGGCGTTAGGTTGTCTTGTCCAGCATCGAGGAATGCTGTGATACGGATACCGTCACAATCTGTAGCGTAATCATCAAATCCGACTGTGGAAGGAAAGAATTTGCTTTTGTTGTAAACTGGATCAAAGTCTAGAAAATATATACAACACCAGTCTCATCATACAAAGCTTAAAGTCAGAAATAAAGTTCAGGATTGTCTTGAGTATGAATATTCTGCAACTTAATAAAATTTGCTTGTGCTTAATTTTTTTGGCTGATATAAATTTGCCATATTAAGCTGTAAAATTGCTAAGATAGTATAGTATAAACTCTGAAAGGTTTCCCAAAAACATGACACTTCAAAGAAACCCCTGGAAGAATAACATTCCTCATGTTTTCAAGAAAAATCATCTATAATGTCTATCCTTTGTGTAATACATATTTATTGGTATACTTACAGTCGTCCAGATCATCATGGCCATCTTCAAAGTATAAAGATAGACCTGCAACAATAAAACAGTGGGTGAGGGACTTAAACATCATCATGACATGTTTATACATTTTACAGTTTAATAAACTGTATAAAAAAAAAGACCACTGGACTTAATAAACTTAATATAACAGTGTTGTATCAGGTTCATACTGGGATAGCTGAGTGCATTTTGGGTTTTTTTTTTTGTGTCAATAATTTGAGTGTTAAATTTGTACAAAAAGAGACAATGGAATTTACTCACTACAATAGCTGAAATAAGTTCTATGAGCGATTGACTGAATGAATGTCTGTACCTTCAATCTACACAGTAAGCCCTACATAACGACAGGAGCAGAGAGATGGCAGGTTTAGTGACGAACAATTATTCAGAAGGGAAAAAGGATCCTTCAACACTAACAACAAATCCCTGTTGTGTTTGTTATTAATCGCTCGGTAAAAGTAAACCCTCGTACTGAAGTCGTACTAAATCGTACTAAATACTTGTAGTGATGCAAAACAAAATGTCTCACATTGTGATGAAAGAATAATTTTATTATACGATTTTGTTTTTATATATGTCTACTTTAGTTCCACATAAATCTGTGACCAGCTCTAATATTTGATATTCATCTTTAGCTTTTCATCTTGTTACTTAATTTGAGTCCATTTTGTCCAGATATAACGTGATTAAATAATGTTTTGTGTCTTTAACTAATTTAAGCCAGTTTTTACACTTTCATACATGTTATGATTAAAACTTTGGTGTGTAAAGATAATCTCTCTCAAAACGCAACATTTAAAATGTTGCATTTTGAGAGAATGTCAAAAAGAATGTCTTTTTTGCTACTTAATTCCACTTTTGCTTTACCTAATTCATGAATATTTTATATATTTTAATGTACTTTTACATTAAAATATTATATTTGACTTTCAAATATTTTTACCAAACAGAGCTCTTAGAATAAATGTATGAGTTTTCAGGCAGAGGTTGTTTGGAAGATGCGCAGTTCAAAGGTGGATAATTAAATTATGTGACAAGATGATCATATGATTTAGTAAATTTAGTTGCACTGAGTAGTCACAACATTGTGATTGAGAATGAGCCATGTATCCAGTTTATCTTTCATGTAATAACCCGTTCGTTTTTTTTTTTGTTTTTTTTTTTTTGTCCAATAGAGGGATTACACAGAGAAGCTGTATGACTGGCATTCCCAGAATCAAATTATCTGGCTTATTAAAATAACAGTCATGCATAAAAATTATCAAATAACCAAAACTGCACAATATATTGAATCTTAAATTGTCTTGTGTGCAATATCACAATTGCAAAGGATGCTTGGCTGTAGTATTTGGTAGGATACCACGTGTTAGGTGTTCATGCTGAATATCGAGAATATATCTGAGTAGTTGGATGAACTCTAACCGCCCTTAACACCCACACATAATGTACGTTTATAGCGGCCGAGATTCCAAAAATAAAGTTGTTTGCGATGAACCTTGAAAAAAAGTTGCGGGTTAGCCAACACTGATATAGTCATTACAATTTTCAGCAAAAGCACTGGTATTCAATGTTTCCCTACAAATAACTTTACAGGGTGGCGAGGAGAGGACCTGTTGTCCTACTTACAACCTATTACTTGTATCTACCAATCTATTTCTTGATGCAATTATTTAAAAGAAACCTCCAAATGGGCGATTTGGAACTCAAAACTCAGTCATTTTTCAGAAATGTCTCCACAGTCAATGTAAAAAGAATACTAGAGAAATATTGACTATTGATACCACTGACTGCAAGGTTTATATACCTTAAGCCTCTTTATGCTTTATGCATTTCCTGCACTGACCAAGACACTCTAAGCCTACTTGATTTTAACAGTGAACAAATAACAAATACGACTTTTTAAATAACATTCATCCATCGATGTATCAGAACACCAGTAAAGGCAAGTTAAAAGAAGAGCTCAGAAAAGCTTCCAAGAGGTGAAGACTGTGTTTACAGCTGTTAAGGCTAAGGAATGTGCTCCAGATTTAAAAGCAACCTAAAACTTGAAACAATGGTATGGGCCTGGTGTTTTAACGTTGCGATAAATTTTAAGGCACCAACAGTATACACAACGGCCAAGAATAAACAATACACTTTGTTATAGTATATGGCAGGATTTGTCAGCTTATGGCTGACACTGACTGTAGCTACCCGGCTAACCTTAGCTAAGTTAACTCGATAGCATTTGCTAAAACAACAGGTCTAAAATAAGCCAAACAAAATAGATAATCTATATTTAAATAAAACTAATTCGGTGATTTTATAAAACGACATTCTCAACTTGAAAATAATTTATCACAGCACGCTTTTGAAATGACCCATTTCGACACCCCTGATTAGCTTTCGTTATAGGCTAGCGTTGCTAAGTCCGCTAACACGGTTTGTCCAAGCCCTGCGCTAGAGTCGGCTTTCCTAAGCTACTATTACACCACACAAGTGGTGAAATAGTTACTGCAGTTCAAGTTTTCCAACTCTGAGCAATAAAATAGCACTTTATCTAGCAAAAAAAATCCCCAAACTTAGTAAGAAAATATGGTTATAAAAAGTGTTATTACCTGCCATCTTGATTATCGGCTCGGCTCTGCGGGCTGCCTATCTGCCTTCTAATGCGCTTCCTTCGACAGGGGTGCTTTTCATGGCAGGGGTGCGTTTTTCGACATAACACCGTCTGCCGTCCCGTTATGGGCTGTCACTCGAGCACGGTAACAAACTACTTCCTGAAAGTACTTCCTAACGCTGCCATTTACCGACTAATTATGTTTTAAACAACTACTGTTACGATTGCTTTAAAGCTGTGGTACAAACTCGACATAACTGAGCAAAAACTGAGCTTTTCTTTGTGCGCCTTCAAACAAAAAAAAAAATAGAGGCTATACAGTCACGTGACTATATGCCGTAGTTCAAGATGGAGCCTGCGCGATTCAGCGGCTTCGCAGTTAGCTAGCTAGCTGCGTACAATAATGACAATATTTAATGAAATATGAGGGACTTCGAGACGTTTTGATGCGTACAGTGGGAGTTTTTGCCTAAATCGAGATGTGCATTTACAACTTTTGATCACTATGAAGCTATACTGCTTGTAAACAGAGACCACCTGAAGAATATTCAAATAAGAGATAGGAGCAGAGGAGAAAATTGTAAATGATCTCAATCTAATCTTGTTTTAAGAGACATCGACATGGCACTGAGAGAGTTGAAAGTTTGTCTCCTTGGGGTAAGTCACGGTGTCGATTCGTTTATGTATAAAATATATCTGCGGTTGGGATGTTGCAGATCTGTACGTTTGTAATTAAAACTACAGTCAGTAGTGATCTGATATGCAGGTTGAACAGATACTTTTAAAATAAAGTTTTAGGTAACTAACCGTCTTAGATACTATTCAATTTGTTAAAAGTGCTATCCTCACATTTACACCTTGAATTATCAGCCTGTGGCCGTAATTAATATGTTAATGAGATATAATAAGAATACCTGAAAAAAAAAAATAACGAGGACAGTCAACCAGCTAAAAATATCCTATCACTCAAGACGGAAATTGGTTGCTTAGTTAAAGTAGGACCTTTTTTTTTTCCTAAGGAAATGATGTGAACTCATGGTTCCTGTTTAATTCTCTGTAAAGTACAGCTTATGCATGAAGCAGAAAAGAAGAAAATGCCACAAAATAGTTTTTGACCATGCTTAATACAAACTCTCTTTGTTTTGTCTCTGCAGGATACTGGAGTTGGAAAATCGAGTATTGTTTGTAGATTTGTGGAGGACAGCTTTGACCCAAATATCAACCCAACAATTGGGTATGTTCTGCCTGTGTCTTGTATACCTTCACCTTTTTGGTGGCTATGACAGACTGCTTACTAAAATGGATTTACTGGTTTCAGTAAGAGCTGGAAAGAACCACTAAGTTGACAGGAAATGGGGCTGTATCAGTGCCAAACAAATGTGAAATATTTTAAAATGATTGTTTGCCATAATCTTTATGACAATATTCTACTTTTTGTGTCTTATTAGATGCAAACTAGGCCTACTGGGTTTTTTTTTTTTTTTTTTTTTTTTTTTTTTTTTTAGAGAATATTGATTCTCACCAAACATTTTAACATGTAATTAAGAAAATAACTCAGTGAGAATATAAATAAAATAGATCCCATAACTATTATTTCATCCATTCACCGTTTTATCTGAGATCAGATCATAAAAGTCACAGGCTGAAGAGGGAAACCTAGATGTCCCTCTTCCCAGTGCCACTCTCTGGCTCATTTTGTGGGATCTCAAGGTGTTTCCAGGTCAGAATGGGCTCTCCTCCCAGTTGAATGGGCTTGAAAATCCTCCAAATGGAGGTATCCAAGAGGCGTCCTGACCATATGCCTGAACCACTTCAGCTGACCTGTTTTGATGGAGAGGACCAGCAGCATCCCACCTGGATGACACATTTTCTTATCCAGTCTCGAGGCAGAGCCTGACTTCTCTTCAGAGGAGTCTGATTTAAGCCATCTTGCTCTATCTGTCATGAATCATACCTCATACCACAAATGAGGGTTGGAATGTAGCTAGGCCAGAATATTGAGAAATTTGCGTTTTGACTCAGCTCTTTCTTTATAACAACAGACCGGAGCAATGCCCTCACTCACTGGCCAGCTATCCATTGCCGTCATTCATGAAACAGAAAGAGCATTCCACCTTTTCCTTGGTAAAAATGATGGCCTCTGACTTAGGAGAGCTGGCTTTAATTCCAGCTGCTTAACACTCAAATCCCTGTTGAAGACCATGGCTTGAAAATAGGAACACACATGCCAACCACATCATCGATAAAATGCAAACACCCTGATCTTCCCAAGACACCCTCCTCTCTAATACTACACCTTGACACCCTGACCATGGAGACTATAAACAGGATCGGGGGTATGGGGCATCTCTGGCCGACCCCAGTCCGCACTGCGAACAAGATTGAATTTGTGCCAAGAATCCCAAGACAGCTCTTGCTTTTGTTGTGCAGAGACTGGACCCAATAATATTCTCTGTCTACTAATCATATAATTGTGAAATCTGATATAATGGTTAAGAGATTAATACATGTAATGTCTCTAAACATTTGGTGAAAATAGCAGCACTATTAATACCTTTGAAAATTTCCAAAAGGTTTTAAATGCAGCTAAAATACTAAATGCAGTCTGATGAACTGAGATAAGAAAAATATTCCCATAAAAGCAAAATAAAAAAATAATAAGAAATTAAAATGTAATGTTAATAGATTTATTTTTTTTACATATTAACCAGAAACTATGTGAAAACATTTAAAATATAATAATAATAAAAAAATAAAGACAGTATCAACAGTTATCAGACCAGCAATTTTTTATGTATAGTGTGAAATAATTTCTGAATGCAAGTGACTAACTTTTTAAATTAATTTAATAATCATCTGCTCATTGTTTCCACCAGGGCATCCTTCATGACCAAGACAGTGCAATACCAAAACGAGATGCATAAATTTCTAATCTGGGACACGGCAGGACAGGAGCGGGTTCGTATTTACCGCTGATTGTTTAACCCGAGGAGGTTTGGACTTGCTTTGATTCAGAGTTTTTGATTTTAAATTTAGTTACTCAGAAATATAACCAAATTTCCATGTGTTTCTAAAGCAAGTGAAGGAGATGTGTAGCTGTATGTATGTGAGCCCCTGCAGTTAGTTAATACTTCTGAAAGGGGGCAACATTTTCCTTTTTATAGTAAGAGGTCTGGAATATTTGGTGTGGTAATTTTTTTTAAATCGGTGAGTGATGTTTGTTTTGCTTAAAAGCCAATTACAAATCTGTCATATTTTGCATTTTGATAAGTGCTTGTCACATTATGATGTCACTCCTGATACGAACTTGACCTTTGTTTATGCAAAAAATGCATTTTTCCTTCAAATTTCTGCTTGGAGTTGATAGACGGCATGCAGAATAAAACAGGATCTACTCTGAAAGTGAAACAAACCCAGAGACGGTTTTTTTGTGAAAGGAGCAGCTTTCTCCCTTGACTCACAGTCTAAATCCCGTGTTTCTGTGCATTAGAAATCCAACATCACTTCCCTTTTTTCCTGACATGAACTTCCCTTTCTCATGCTCAGCCTCTTGCTATTGTAATGTTGTGTCCCTTGCGTCAGCGCTCTCCCCGAGTGGAGATAAAATACGGCTTGTCTTTTATCCTCCATCTCTCTGGAGGATTCCTCTTCCTTGTGCTCTTCAGGGGACATCCGTACAGACCTGTTTAAGATAAGACAGGAGGATGAACTCAGCATCTCAGCCCTGTGGCGTGTGCTGCTGTTTCTGGTGTATCTTATCTGACGCTTTCTGCCACTCTACATCAGACTGTGCCCTGTTTTCGTTTCTATACTTTGTGATGCACCATTTCAGCCTGTTGATTCCTCAAGAAATTCTTATCTATAAATGTAAAAGTGACAAATGCACCATGTGTTCCTGTTTTTGCAAAGCTACTGTGGTATTTTAAGGCCCTGTTTTCTAATCTCTTTGAAGCTTTGGCCCATCAAGGTCTGACAAATTGCAAGAGAGAAATACAAAACTAGCTGATGCATAAGCGCAGCAAAGAATGTCTCTGAGATTTCCAAAGTTCAGCATCCATATCTTAAAATCAGATCAGGCATCAAGGGACAACTGATCCCAACTGTAACCCACCAAGCTTCCACCTCTGACTGCCCTTTTTCACAGAAATCAAGCGAAGTGAACCCTTGCATCCAGTTGGAACGAAAAAGTCCTTTTCCTACACCCGGCTTGTGGTTTCAGCTATTAATCAGCTCTGCCAGGGTATCACTGAAGTTGTTTTTTATGCTTCTGTGTGGCCAGACGTCTAGCCTCAGTGTGATCGCTCTTTGGGTTCAGGCAGAGATCGACCACACAGGTCTTGCTGTGGTGCAGCCCCAACACTCGCCAGCGAAACAGACAGAACTCTCCTCAGTGCCTCTGCCAAAAAATCCAAGCTGGATTCCTGCTGCTAGACTTGAGGCCAGTAACAACTGTAATTATGGGGAATGTGTGCTTTTCTGAAGTAACATTGTCACTCCAAGACGAGTGGTTTGCTTTGTTCTATTGTGAAGGAAAACTGAGTTGCTGTAAAGGCAGGGTCACTCGTGATTTTGGGTTCCTGGGCCGTTGCTTTCCATATAGATATCATTAGCTGATGTGTGGCATTTGAATTTATCAGCTGCAGAATTACAGAGACAAGGAAAGCACACTGTTGAAACCAGAAGTTTACATACACAGAGTAAAAAGATACATACACCTTTTTTCTTTTTTCTCTGTCTGAAGATAAATCAGAATTATTTATATTTGCTAAATGACAGACTAGTGAGAAAACATGTCAAAATATGCCTCTCTTTATGAGGGATAAGGGATAATATGAAACTCTGGGCCGATATCGATATCCAATATTAATATTGCTGTTATGGCCGATAACTGATATTTACCAAAATTATTATATACATTCCCCTAGAGTTTCATCACCATGAATAAACGACCACACCTCTGACATTGCTTCTCTTCTTCTGCTGAACACCCCACAATCCTGCAGTCTCGTCTAGTGATGTCATTTCTACGTCAGCATGACAGATTAGCCAGAGTCTAAGAAAAACCATGATCTGTAGGAGGTAATCATGTATAACTGTGCAATTATATTGAACTTATTTAGCATTCTTCTATCAAAAAATGAATGGCTGAGAGGAAATCAAGGTCCCCAGTGATGCATCAGCGTCGATTGTTTTTAATCGGATTATTTAGTCACATTCTTCATTCTAAATCCTGCTCACATTTCATTGGATTTTAAGCTATTTTCAGAATTGATGATGTCTGAGTATAAAAATGGTTTAAGCAGAGATTAAGCTCACTGTACAGCTTTAGACTCATAATTTATGTTGCTTCCCTTTCAAAGGTCTACACAGCATTGTTGGTCTTTTAACAACGTTTCTCAATCTTCCCATAGTTTCGTGCTCTGGCACCGATGTACTACAGAGGCTCAGCAGCCGCCATCATTGTCTATGACATCACAAAAGAGGTGATTTCAACTTCTCATTCTCTGGTTCTTGTTTATAAAAAAATAATGCGTCTCTGTTCCAGTTGTCATTGGAGATGCAACTTTATGCACCTACCCATGCATTCTTTCATTTATTATAACATGTTTCTCGTCTCATCAGGATTCCTTCCAAACTCTGAAGAACTGGGTGAAGGAGCTTCGCCAGCACGGCCCTCCTAATATAGTGGTCGCCATTGCTGGCAACAAATGTGACCTGTCAGATGCAAGGTGAACTTTTGCTTGAACTAATAGTTATGGCTTGGTAATAATGAAGTTATCTGATGATTGTTACTACAAATTCACGACAATAAAGAGAGCGTGATAATCAACTTTCAGAAAACACTTCAGTTTTCCTTCAAAATGATATAAAAGGAATCTTGTTAATAATTTATTTCAGTCATCTTCTCGAACATTGATAAACATTCTCCCATCTCCAGTCTGGGAAATTGTGAAATCTTCCATGTATTATCAGTAAAAAAATAAACATTTGATCCTTATCGAGAGAATTGGTTTACATATTGCTAAATATTGTTTTTAATCTATCTCTTATATTTACAGAGAAGTGCCAGAAAAGGATGCCAAGGACTATGCTGATTCCATCCATGCAATCTTTGTGGAAACCAGCGCCAAGAATGCCATAAACATCAACGAGGTGTTTGTAGAGATAAGTGAGTTTGCTACTTAGGTATTTTCTGCTGCTCACCTCAACATAGCTCTTTAGATAATTATTAATTCCTGTATTTAAAAGCAGATACTTTTTATATTTTGAATAGTTTAAGATTTTCAATTTAAGAAAATATTTAAAAATGTTTCAAAAGGGCCTAAATACAATTGTACGACACTCTTACTTATTTTTAAATTGTTTTTCTTCCATTTTGTAAATATGCACTACGTCTTATTGGTTTATTACATACAATATCTGTATAATACCTTGAAGTTTGTGATTGTGACAAAATGTCATGTGACAAATGTTAATTAAAGTGTTTGTGTGTTTCCTTGCAGGTAAGCGGATCCCCGTTGCTGACGCTGCAGGAGCAACCTCAGGCAAAGGTTTTAAATTGGGGCGGCAGGTCTCAGACTCTCGAAGGACATGCTGCTGATAATTCTGTTACCCACCGCTATTCTCCTGGTGTGCTTCATCTTAAACACACAACACACTATCAAAAAAACAAAACAAAAAAAAAAACCCCAACAAGCACTCATATCTGGTTACTGCAGCATGACTCTGACGGCAGCAGCCAAGACATTTTTTCTGGCTCTCTACAAAAGCAAATCATCACGTTTCATATTCAAAATGCTTGCAGAGGAATTTTTTCAGGTTTCAAACATTCATACCTTAATGGAGATATGTGAAGCTTTCCAGTCTTCTCTATGGAAGGCATTTATATTTGTACACTTGTACATTTGTAAAAAAAAAAATATTTTCTGTCACAAAAAAAAAAAATAATGCATTGAAGTAATTTAACCTCTTTCAGTTATTTTGAAAAATTCTAAGTTATCTTTTTTTTTTTTTTTTTTTTGTTAGATTAAAAAACCTGAAGGATCCCTCTTTGGTGTTTATGTGTTTACGCAGTAATTTATTTATATATTCCTTTTATTGCCTGATTTTTATTTCAAACAAGGCAACCCCACTCACCTCCCCCCCACAAATTCTCCAGATGCAAATAACAATCATGCAGAAAACAATGCAGAAATGAAAGATGTGTGGGAGCCTACTTCCTTTACACCGAGGGAATACTTCAACATTTTGGAGAGCAGTTACTGTCCAGGGTGTGGCCTTAAGGTAGGGTTAGTTAACTGATGTAGTATTGTGATAGAAGCAGGCTAACCTGCGTTAAAAGCGTCTGAAAGTCAGTGTTCATGTCTGTTAGAAGTCCTTGTTATTGGAATCGCGGTTATTCTTCTCTTTTTAGCTTTGAAGAAAAGTCTCATTGGCACTTGTAAGGTTCTTGTGGATTATACGTTATATCTGTAATTTAACCTCTTTGATCAGAAGAATCTTACATGCAGCAGCTCTGTGTTTAATCTGAGCTTTAAACAGTGGCTAATTATTCTGTGTTAACACTGCCATCTCCTACCATCTGTTCTGCATTTCCTCATTATAGACAGAGAAGATGCCCTCCGTTGCGCATGCTCCTGATAGCTGTTCATCCTTCTTCAGCATTTACTTTGCAAACTGTTTAATGAGGGAAGCAGTTATTTTTTTTTCCCTCAGATTTTTTAATTGTCCAATAAAGATGTTTTCATCTTTCCTTTTTTTTTTTTTTTACCTAATCAGCACCGCCTCACACATCCAAGTGCTTTTTTACTGCTTGGCTTGTGATGAGAATGCTGAGATCTGGAAACTATGCCTCATTTAAAGAAAACTCGTGTTTTAGAGCTCTGAGCTCATGTTAGCAAGTTAGCAAGCTTCATCATATGTGGCTCTGTGTCAGCGATGCTGACCCCTCACTGAACTTTGATCTGCATTTGACCCTAAATGACTGTAGCTACTTTGCTCCTGAGTTTGGATTTTCTTTTCTTTTACTGTTTGTGCCTCATTCTTCTTTAACACCAGGCCCTTGAGTCTTGCTTTAATTGTGATACATAATATCACTTTTGGACCCGTTTCCTGTCCTGTACATGAATTTAATTCTGCATTGCAGTGGTAGAATAATTCACCCTTTCATGTAGCACAAACTGGGCTTTGTATCTTTGTTTGCCCACAATTTGCTTTTCAGATCTGGTTCAAAACGCAACAGAAAGAACAAATGTGGGAATATTGAGACTAGAAGTTCACATACTACATAAGGCTTCATTTTTTTCTTTACCATCAGTGTAGACCACTCTGCAAGAGTTTAACGTTAATGTTGTATTATGGTTATTTGGTTAATGTTTTGCTCAGACATACAACACTTTCACACTTGATGGCACCCCTGGTATAGAAAGAATAATTCTTATTTTACTTGCATTTTTTCTGGTTCCTCATCCAGCCTTGTTTGTCCAGTTGTTTTAAACACAATTATTTCTCTGACTTATACTTAACAGACAGGTTTAAGTGAGTAGTCATTTTGTTCGAGCAATTTTCTAACTTCTGAAGACCTTCTGAGAACTTGAGAAAATGCTTCTAGTTATCTTGTTAGTCTATCACAACTTCAGCAAACACAGAAAAGGGATGACACTTTAGTAGTACAAAAGCTGCACTTTGACTGGTAATTGTTCCATCACTTGATAAAATTTAGTAAGTCCCAACTTTTTTATGTCCCTTAATTTTTCTTTTTTTACTTTTAAGATATTGGTGCCAAAGCCATTTTACCAAACCACATTTACCCATCTTGACTGTTTATGTGATGATATGATTTATAAGCTTGGTTATAACCCATATATTTTCTCTGATCATTTAAAAAAGAGGCATGACATTAATAATGTACCAGTTTTGGTTCATTGTTAAAATTAACAAAAAGTCTTGGGCTGGCCCTAGGAATTTGATCAATCTGTAACATGTTCATTTTACAGCGTAGCGCACTGCCATCGAATTGCACACAAGTTAATGTCTGTACTCTTTATTTCATGTTGTTGTTTGTGCAAACACAATATCTCTGTACACCATGTTGGGTACATATATCAACAGTGTAGTTACTATATTTAGCTTTATTTTTTTTTTTCCATATTGATTGTAACAAAATGCCTGAGAAGACTTGTTTGCAGTGTAAGGCCAAATGTGTAAAAAGGGATTTTTTTTTTTTTTTTTTTTTTTTTTTTTTTTCTAATAAAACTGATTTAAAAAAAAGAAAGGAAGAATGAGTATGTGCTTGTAATCTGAGTGGAGTTTTCCAGATCCAACAGAAATGTCTGCATTAGCAGGTCCTTGGGAATACAGTCAGAATGTTTTCTGTGTTCAGTTTTCTGCCAGCTCCCAGTCTGTCTATATATATATATATATATATATATATATATATATATATATATATATATATATATATATATATATATATATATATATAAATATGTGTGTGTGTGTGTGTGTGTATGTATGTATGTGTGTGACACTTGCGATGCGTTTAAGAGGCAGAAGGCTTTCAACACACTTTAAGTCATGAGGAAAAGTCAAATCAGCTACAGTGCCCTCCATAATTATTATTACTCCTAATAAAAATAGTTAAAAACCTTTTAAATAAATTAAATATTTATAGCAATATCACGACAGCAGATGCAGAATCTGTAGTCTTCCAACACTAAGCTCCCTTACCATCCTGCTTACTGTGCAAGAAGTGACAAAATAAACTTGGAACCAGCTCTAGATTTTTTTTTTTTTTTTTTTTTTTTTTTTTTTACAACTGGGAGCAGCTGATTAGCATCTCAAAAGCTCAAATAATACCTGAACTATGACCCCAAATCAGTTTGCTAAGAACTGATGTCATCCAGGACATGTTACTATGGAATATTGTCTCTGCTGCCTGGAAATGGGGCTGCTAGCATGTCATGACCGTCATGAGACTGTCATACAACAGCAGGGTTCAGTCAGAGGCTTCATCAGATTTGTTGCAAGACTGTCTGCTCCTGGATATCCTTCCTGCCCACAGCATCACCATACACAACTCTTTGAAGATACTTGGATGATATGAGTTATGACAACATTTAATTTTCCCTTTGGGATAAGTCAAGTATTTTTGAATTGAATTTAATCTAAATGCCACATTCTCTTCCCATTTTGAAGAGTGTCTGAGAGAAATTGACTCCTGTGTCCTGTTTTTTTTTTGTTTTTTTTTTTGTCCCAGGGAAACGGGAAGAAATTACTCATGAATTACAAATTAAAAGTTTCTAGCAGTTTATGGTGTGGTGGTAGTGCAGGCATGCGATTTATGGAGGCTAGCAATCCTTGGCACAGCCATCCTAAGTGTGATTCCTGACCTTGGGAAATTTGCTCCATGTTCTCCCTCTTCATCCTCTTCTCATTTCCTATCTGATTACTGTCAATAAATGCCACTAGTGCCAATAAATCTTAAAAAAGCTCCTAATAAAGTGTGATTAGAGAACATGCTCAAGTATTTATTTTGCAGGTACTGACTATGCATAAATATTTCACATAACCGCCACAAAAAAACTAAACTACCCCTTCAAGCAGGTCTAAGAAACATCCAGTGTTGAAGCAATGTCCAGTCCTTGCACCTGACCATGACTGTGTATTTTGCAGTTAGCTAATATCTTGTTGGGAATCACACTGATGTTTCTAAAATATTAAATTACATGATCTTCGGTGATTCTTATATGTTCTCCTTGAGGGTCAGAAGTGTCATAATCCAATATATCATAATTTGTTTAATAAATACGTAAGAATTTTAAACATTAATTTAAATGTAAAAATCTATAAAATTGTTGTCAGTGATTAAGTAAATAAGTATTAAAATCATTAACTTAACCTGGAATCCATTATGTGCGAAAATCATATATACAGTAATTATTTTAGCATGAACTTTATTAATTGTCATTGTTACTGTCATAACTGAAACGTTTGAATAAACTGAACTGGAAAGAAGTTACAGCACACTAAATCTGTTTCACCTCTGAGGTTGACAGGATGTAAACAGGTGCTTCGTTTTGTAGCTGAAGTTATAACCTGCACCTATCTGCTGGTTTCAGATGTCCGAAAGCCCCAGCAGGGTGATGGGCCCCACCACTTGGGTCCTCCCCGGCATCACCCTCTCACCCCTCCTCACCCCTCCCCAGCCAGGCGGCTATGCAGAGGCAGTGACGTCACTAGGCTGACTCCCTTCCTGCTGCATCACAGCAGCCTTTAGCAGCTCTGGTACTACTTGTGACCGTGGGGACGGAATATACACCGCTAGTTCACAGAGAAAAGCAACCTTTAACAGCTTTAACAACATCGTAACTCGGGCATAGGTGTCCGGAACTGGTTGCTGCGCGATAACCCCGCTCCAGTTGTTGGGATATGGCCAGGCCGGAACAGGTTCTGCTCTTGGAGCCTCAGCACGAACTGAAATTCAGAGGTAAGAGGGGAGGGCCCTGGCTGAGGAGGGGAGGGGGAGCTTCCTCTGCCAGCATGAAAATGGGGGGCAGTCCAATGTAGGAATAATCAAAACGGAGAGAGGCTGCAGAGCAGCTTTTTAACAGTACTGGTTTGGAAAGACCCAAGGCTTTTCTGAAAGGACTGTTGCTAGGTGATCTGCTAGCTGGATTAGCTTTCGACGGTGAAGTTAGCTGGGCCTTGTCGCTCACTTTTCCTGCAGCAATCATATTTAAGAACATTCATACATGAAACGCACACCTGCTAGCTTATATAAGATATTATTGCTTTATTACACATGATAAAGCTTTGTGAAATAATAGAAATGCAATACTCCAAAGCTAAACCACCTCTAGCAATAATAGCTTAGTAGCATTAGCCTGCTCTCAGATTGGCCAGCCAGCTGTCATCTAATGACTTGACAGCACACAGGACGGGGATACTGGGCAGCCTCTACTGTTTAATATCATTACCGTGCCATCAACCTTCCCTGTTGAGGGTTCAGCATCAGCAACAAACACCCCAGCTATGCTTGGCATTCGGTTTAGAGATGTCACGTTGCCTTAGGCCCAAATAATGTTACATAAACTCGCATTGTACTCTACTTTAGCATCTTGCAGCAGATTAAAAAGCTCTACCACAGCTTCAAATATGAAACTTTATGTCAGTTGAGATAAAAAGTTGATTGCCTAAAAAATAAGTTACTCAGACAATAATGAATATTTATGAGAGACAAAAAGAAAAATTAGAAAATAGGATAGCTATAATATATTCACCATGCAATTGTAAGATGTTGGCCAATGACCAACATAGCCTGAATGAAGTTAATGAACAATTGAACTGTATTCATTAATGTTTTAGTTAATAACATAGAAAATGCAAAAAGTTGTAATACTAATCTGTTCAAAAGAAACAGTAGAAAGTTTAATCACGCTCCTATGCAGTTTCGTACTCACAGTCTTCAGTTAGATTAATTTCTTACAAATTTACTTTATCTTGTGTGAAAATATTAATGAAGTTGTTTAATTATTGCTACATTAATCAATCATTAGTCATTACGTCAGTTCTGCAACAAGTAGGGATTTTATTGAGTACATATTTTGAATGTACATCATAAGCTATTACACAAAGGAATACTCTTTCAACGTACAGGTGTTTGGGATTTCAGAAATATGCAAAGATTTACAGGTAATCGTTCAGGTAATCAATCATTCTTGATTGGCAGCAATGACTAAATACAAGGGAGACGATGTAGAAAAAGTAATCTTGGCTAAGGAGAATTTTAAAATGGAAAAGTGTAGAAACCCTTTCATAGGACAGAGAGACTAACAGGCATCATGATAACAGTTTAGCATTTATTCTAATTGATGAGTTTCTTGGTGTGTCAGCTTTTAAGTGCTGGAGAGCTGTTGGATTTTGTTTTGAATAACAAAATAAAGAATGCACAGTGGCGAGTTTACCACTTGCATAAAGAAAAAAGGTGTTCAATCGTTTTACTTTCGTTGGGATCTTGTTATCGCTTGCCAGGGTCAAGATCAGGGTAACCGAAAGAGAGGCGAAACCCGAGGCCATGAACTTGAATATAATAGTTTGTTTGTCTATCTGTGTTTTGCAACTACTAATTTTTCTGATCCAATGTCCTCTTAGCCTCAGGTCAGATTTTTTTTTCCTCAACATAGATGTGATTATAAAAAATAAGTTCACAGCTACATGATTTTATTTATTTAAAAAAGGCCAAGTTTTGACTGTTTACACTACTTTTACACTATATCTATCACAATATAATTTTTTGACTCAAAGCAACCTGTCACACAGTTTACTAATTGGAAGTTAGTTTAATACACATGTATACATATCTCAGAAATTTCTCATTTTTTGTGATTTACAGCCTCCTGGTTGTAATACTAGGCAGCGAAAACAGCAACATCTCCTACAAAGCGTCTTTTGTTTTTGCAGTTTTAGTTGTTTCTTATAACCATAGGCAACAATGTAATTCTAAATCTTAAAACCTTTGTACAGGTTTTTTGGGGTTTTTTTCTATTTAATTGTGTTAATCAATAGTTTTCAACAGGACAGAAAGATTTCTGTCTTAGCACATGAGGTAATAACTACAAATCACATGTTCATACTTAAGCCTTAAGGAGTTCTGTAGGCACTCAGTGTGAACCTTCTGTAGATAAAGTTTAGCCTGTTTAGCTTTTTGCATGACATTTTGATCAAATACCCTAAATAATCAAGACCTGAACTTTCTTACCTTGGAACAGTTTTAATGTCAGCAAGAAAATTAACAATATCAACCCAAGGAAAAAATAGTCGTTCTTTCTTCGACATATGTAAGATCCAGCTGCATGTCGTGTTTTATTTATTAAAAGCTTTTCAGAATAGTTTTCAGCTTTTATGTATGGTTTTCTTATATTGGACCGACCCCCAAATCTATGGTTAGGAAGTAGTAGATCATGTGTTACAGTAGTTTAGGTCGTTTCATTAAAGTTTATTTTTAGATGTCAGATCAAGATTATAAAGGTCTGAATTTACCTTCTGTCTTTGCTCAGCAGGAAAGGAAGTGCCAGTTGTTCTGGATGTTTGCAGAGCTGAAACTTTATCCTAAATCTGGTATATGTTCACATTTTTATCCAGTATAAGTTTGCTTCACTCAATTTGAAAATTTATCCTCAGTGTAACTGCCTCTATAGAGGTCTTATATTACAAATTACTCAAACTGAAGTAATTTGTAAGTGTAAAATAGGAAGAAAAATATTTTATAAGCTGTAACATTTTCCACAACACAGAAAATCTGCAGATGGGGATTACTGTTGATGGAATGTTACTTTTGTGTAGAAAAAAAAGTAGGGTAAAAATAAAATAGGTCCTTAAATTACAAAAAAAATACATTTTTTAGGGGTGGGACTTTAATGCTTTAATTTCTATTAATTCATTACATAGATTTTAACGCATTAAAAAATTTGAACGCAAATAATTGCATTTTTCTTTGTTTACATATAAAAGTCCCAAGCTGGAACCTTTGTATTATGTTTCTGGTATGCCCGTAAATGTGATGCACAAGTGACTTCCGCAAACAACAGCAATGTATGAAAACGCTACATTTCTGGGCCCACGGTGGGGGTTAAAGCTGCAGTATGTAACTTTTATAAAAAATATTTTTCTACGTATTTGTTGAAACTGTCACTATGTCATGACAGAATGGCAGATAATCTGCAAAAAAATTTAGCTTCTCTGCCTTCTCCCAGTGCTTCCAGTGCTATCTAGAAACAATTAATCAGAGCCAGGAGGCGGGTCTTTGCGCTGTCAATCACCGTCAGAGTGGCCTTCTCATCCCCCACCCCTTGCTCTCTGCTGCGCTGCAGCTAGCACAGTGTTGTGACTACTCAAACTAACTCGAATGGCCACTGATGACGACGGATAAACGTTTTTCCTGTAACGGTAAGTTGTTTCTCCGCCATTAGCACATTTAGCAGCGAGTAAATGAAGGCTCTGATTGGTTGTTTTAGGTCGGGAGCGGTGCAAAGTTACATACTGCAGATTTAATTTTTGCTTCAACAAATGATCTGATGGTACGCTGGAAATACTATCGTTTGCAAGTTGTACAAAAAAGGAGTTTGCTGATTACCGAAACTACTTAAGCCTAAAATACCATCTCAGTGAAAAACATGTTGCAGCAGCGCAGATGTCCCCAATGCTAATGTCAGCATCCACAGTCCACATTTCTAAAGAAGTATTTTTTTCAAAGAAGTTACATGAATGATCAGGGGTTCCTGAAACACTTGGAAGATGAATGGCTATAATAGCTCTTTGCACCAATCTGATGGTTGAACCTAAACATTAACCTAAATAACAGATTAAAAGCAATAAATATCCTTGTTGTTGAGCTAATATGTCTATTTATTCAATTATTTAGCAACAAAAAGGGTTTTTTAATTGAAAATGTTGCTTATTTTGTCAATATATGGTTTCTGATTAAAATGGGATTAATTACCATTAATTAATTACAGACATTTTAATTAACTTGATTAAAAATTTTAATAGAGTCCCAGCACTAATAGTTTTAAATAGTCCTCTAGAAATTGAAAATTGCATTTGAAAATTGTTAGCCAGTAAACTGTATGATTTTGCTACTTCATCTGCTCAAGTTTTAATAATCTTACATTTGTTGTTGTTACTTGCGCAACTTTGAATTGCCTCTGTTTTCACTGTCATTTCTGAAAAAAAACACGAGGGACAACACTAAGTCAGTAAGCAGTTCAAACAGTTTGTTGAGCGTTCTGCCAATGTAGAAAACATTTGAACAAATAAATGCTATTTATACAAGAATGTACCTCATATTCATTTTAATGCAGTTCTCGTCCAGTCTGAACACATTTTACTTTACTGCCTGTCATTACCAGCAAGTTTCACAGAACAGGTTACAGCAAAATGAAGAATGATCCCATCATTTTCTTAGTTTAAGATGTGTGAAAGTGCTGTACGCTGGTAGTTTTTAGTGTATTTGGATCTCTCAGGTTTATATTTTAATTGGCAGCCAGAATAATTCTGTTCCTGTAAAAATGTGTTTATCAGGTTGAGTAAAAATCTGATTCAGTCAGATCTTTTTAGATTGAGATAGATTTAGGATACTCTGCTCCTGAATCAGAAAAACAGGCCATAAATATTCACCCTAATGGAAACATTTCTGAATGAGCATGAATATTGTATTATATGAACATGAAAAAACATTCCTCCTAACCACTGAGAAAATTATGAGACCATTATCAGCCTGTACTTTGGACCAAGTAGTTTGGACCAAACTGAGTAGTTTGGACTAATTATCACCTGATTTATTTTAATCTTAGTCTAAACAGAAAGTGGAAACTCCATAACGATACTATGAAAAATGCTGCCATGTTTTTGATACTGCGGAAACTTTTTTTGAAAGCACATGGTTGCTTCTGGCAAAGATCAGAATATATTCAACTACTGTATGACAATGTTTTTATTGTCTTAATTAGGTTTAAAACCAATAAGCAGCAAGCAATTTAGCACCCATTTAGAGCTGCGTTTGCATATAGCTAATCCATGGACAAGAAAACTCTTAGAAGTAATAATGTATGGAAGTATTTATCTTGGATCCAGTTTTGCAATTGTAAAACATTTTAAACAATATAAACATGGATCTTGTTTGTACAAAAAGTTTTGTTTGTTTTGTAAAGTATCTGGCCAGTGAAAATATATCCAGCAATATGTCCACTTTCTTTCTGTTTCTGGTTATATTGCATCATATTTTTTTGTTTTAATCAGCAGGATAGATTCCTACAGGTTCTGGCTAGTTTCAGCTCAACTTGTCAGCTCCCGTTTGAGTACACCATTTGTTAATGTTTACTTATTAGCCACATTAGCTGCTAAATCCTAACTATTGAACAAAGAAGTGAAAGAGGGGGGTTGCACTGTATTCGCTGCTCACTATTTCGTGTCATTGGGCCCAGAGGATCAGTGTTGGGGACCACTGCTACACAGGACTGATGCTTTACTTTCTATTGTCAATAGGTTTACAATATTTTTATGTTGACAGCCGTATTCTGACTTTTGACAATATCCTTAAGCACTGCAGGAGGTGCTGATAGGTTATTGCTGTTCATAATTCCCTTTTAATTTGACAGAGAATTTTGTCTTATTGGTAACTTTCGTCTTCTCCATGTTCCCCTTTCCTACTCATGTTCCAAATCCATCTAAACACAGACGTTGACTCAAGTTTTTCTCAACAGCAAATGTGTCTTTTTTATGGTGCTTTCTTATATTATACTGCCTCTACTTTTATGTAAGATCAGCAAACTTGAGGGAGTTCAACTTGGTTAACTTGAACGTTGTTAGAATTGTACTCCAAATAAAATCTTATTCCTACATGAAGGATGCATAAATGTCTTTTTTGACACAGATATAAACATCTATTCTGAAGCTGTTGCTTACCAAATTGTATATATGTTTTATGTGAAATAAATTGATACCAGACTACTAATAATCCACATTTTTGCTTTGTTATTGTTATGAGTTTTGTGTAGATTGATGAGAAAAAGAGCTGAAAGGGTCTGAAAGCTGTCTGTCAGTCCTGCATTTATTAAGTGGCTCATCAGGACGTAAACTGTAATTTGAGTTAAATGTTTTATTTGTTTATTGATAAAATTTTCATTTGTGTTTGCAAGCCCATATTAAGCTTTTGAGGGTTTCCCCTAAGAGTCATGTATTTAGGAAGTGATTGAATATTTCAGGTTTAACTTGTCTAAGCGTCAACTTAACAACACAAGGCAACACAAGTATTTTAAGCTTAAGAGTCAGCTGTCTTACTTATAGTATTTACACAATATGGGAACAGCAGACGAACTAAATGTGATGATTTTTCTCAGACAAATAAACTGCTGTTTATTTTGATCATATATAAGCTTTCATTACCTCCCAGCTTTATTCCATGTCCAACATTACCTTAAATTCAATTCAATTTAATTTAAAATAATTTGCAAAGTACAGGAAGCTCTGTCTGTTCTACATTTAGGATTTAACTTTGTTATAAAAACACTGTTAATCCTGTTCGACAATCTATGAAAAATTAATTCAAGCTTCGCCAACCCTTTCGGATTCAGGACAGGTTTTTTTCAGTGACTGGAGTTTCCTGCGTTATTGACAAATCTGTGCAACCAAATGCAGCTGGCCTTGCGAGAGCCTCATCAAGATGTGGGCTGCATCTATAATGATGGCTGTAGTTAATTGAACCCAGAGTGCATTAGCTGTCCTGTTTTTAGGTTTTACAGTGAAAGGGAAATGTGATTTATAGATTTTTTTTTTTTCTGAATTAGATACGTTTCAGTCCTGTTTATTAAAACATGTATTTGAAGAATCAGTTTGTTTGAAATAGTCTCATATTAGTTGATTGTTTCTCTGTTGCTGGTGTTTACCCTGCAGCAGTATATGATGGATGTATAGTTTGATGAATCTTGATCATTTGCTTTGACTCATTTTTTTTTTACTTTGTAGCTTAAAGACGTTACAAGCATGTTTGAGTTTGTGTGCCAGTTACAGTTTATTCTCCATCTGTCTTTTTTAATTTATCTTGTTTTCCTAGTATTTGGCATTCCGGTAATCTGACCAAGGAGTGCTGTAAACCTGTATGTGTGGTCGCTGAGATCATAACCTCCTTAGCTACAAAATAAAAAGAATCTCTCTGCAGGTTTAGTCGATGTGTTTCTTCCTTAAAATCGTTCCTCTTTTTTTTTTTCTTATTTTGTCAACCATTAAGATTATATGAAGTTAGATGTATTCAGATTTTCTGTGATTAAATATCCTTTTAAGTGTCTCTTCTGTTTATTTTTCTTTCAGGTCCGTTTTCAGACGTGGTCACCACAAATCTTAAGCTCTCTAACCCTACAGACAGGAATGTATGTTTTAAGGTCAAGACGACAGCGCCCCGCCGGTACTGTGTGCGGCCTAACAGCGGCATCATTGATGCAGGCACCTCAATCAATGTCTCTGGTAAGGAAAAATTATTAGTGCTGACAGGGTTTGTTAATTTTGCACATAAGTTTCTTTGCTTATTTGTTTAGTTTAAAATGCCTTTAACATGAAACTGCTGCTGTTTTCAATGTAACTACAACCACTACATTGGACCCTTTCATAATTGTAGATTTTTCTACAAATTATTTGTGGAAAATTTGCTTTTCTGCAGATTTTTTTTGTAGAGCATATCAAAAATATTCAAAAGAAAATTGCAGCTTGGGAAGCTGAAATATCTAGGTGCAATGCTACTTGACACGCTATTTGGCTAGCACTTGCAAAGCAGCCAGTCCAGGAGCAGAATTCATTTTCCTTGGCACTGATTGCCTGTACTCTAAGAGCGGAGATTAGGAAGACTGTGGATGTTATCTTTAGCAGTAATGCTAGTTTCCGCTGTGTATTAATGAATAATAAGGTATATTTGGTCTTTGAACAAATAAAATAGACCGTTATAAGCGTTTTTAGAGGGGATTTCAAGTCTGCATGGATTTTAGCATATCGAGGGAGGCTGAGGTCCCTAACCATTGTAAATACAGGGGGTCCACTGTAGTTCATTAGCTTGGATTAAAAGTGTGGTTATTTGGTCAGTAACTATGCAGCAATATAATACATCAGTATATAACTATTTAATATTCATTATATATATATATATATATATATATATATATATATATATATATATATATATATATATATATATATATATATATATATAAATATTGCATCACAAAGGGCATTTTTAAGGAAATTTCCAAAAGAGTACCTCAAATAGCCAGGCAGTACAGTGTGTTCTACCAGAGTGCTTTTCCACTCAAGCTGTTATAAAGAGACTGATAGAGCCTAATGTTTCCAAACTGTGACACCCCAACCAGATACTCATTTTACAGCTTCCCCTATCTGGTGTCAACAACCCTAGACTGAGTTACTGGAGCTCGCTGTCAGCAGTAGGTGACAAGCTGAGTCCCATCTCAGCTGCCATCATTTATTACCCTTATTAGACTGAAATGGGTCAACGTGGAGTCTCGAAACAGGATTTCTTGCCTTAGAATGGAATTTCACTGGCAAACTTAAAGGTGTGCTCTGTAACCACTTTACTTTTTCCAGCAAGTACTCGAGCTAGTATGATGTTTTCAAAGCATTGGACTTGTCAGGAGAACAGTGAAATGTGGATTCTTGTACATCAGGAATTGCACCTTTTAGAAATGGAACACATTTGTTGGATAAATCCAGATGCATTTAAGGTCTTCCATACCTTTAAAGTATTGCATTGTACACTTTTCTGTAACTACATGCTGAGTTTGACTGTGGCCACAAGAATGTTGTTCATGATTAATGTTAACATTATCTAATGAAAAAGTATAACTTGACCGTGTAAAAACATTGTTCATATCCACAAATATTAAAATTTATGTAGCTCATTGTGAATGTTTTTATGACACAGTATGGGCAGCCCTGGATAGTGTTATTATTTCATTAGCTTGTTCTTACATTTATTTCCTGTGGGCTTTTTGTTTTGACTGAATAAGAGACTGATTCATCTGTCAAAACTGAGATCCGAGTAGATATTTATTCAATATATCAGCTCAAAAGTCTCTGAGTTGTGTCTGATCTTTTCTAAAAATCAGAGGGCATGCTAGCTCCATTTCAAGTCAATTATATTTTCATAACAAAGTTCAACATATAAAGTGGAAGCTGATGACTTGCAGGTTATTTCTCATCTCAAGCTGTGTAGTCACTACTTATTTCCCTTTCAGATTTAATTGAATAGGACAGACTCAGAAGCACATAATCAGGGGACTAAGGGCATTGTGCCCTCAGAAATTTGAATCTGAATATATTTGGAGAGTTTGCTTTCACATCCTTGTTAGTTTTGCCTTCAGGCCAATATCTTAGCACCCCTTTTTGACAAAGCTCTGTTCTTTAATCTCACACTGTAAATAACGTCTTTTGTAGGTTTGGTTTTCTGACAAGACCAGATGATGCACAATATTTGGTTCATGAGGAAAAAGAAAAGATCAATTTTTTTGCAATATTTTGGAGGGAAAGCTTTTCGTTCCACAAATAAAGGTTTCACATATCAGAGACTGAGTTTTAAGGAATCTTTAATCTGTATTGAAGCGTGTTTTAGTTTATGATGTCTCTAATGAAACAAAATAGAGAATGCTTCTTTTTGCGTTTCCAGAAATAGATTTTCTGTTACTCTGTGACTGTTTTTATTTGTATTGGGTACCCAAGGTATTGGAACACAAACAAATTAAAAGTGTTGGCTTCCTGAAAGCTTATGTTTCAGACAGACATTCATCCAGCCCAACGAGGAGCAGTCCACGTTCACTTCCAAAATACTTTCCTTAACCCAAAGGGAAATTAAATGTTGTTGTAACTCGTATCATCCAAGTATCTTCAAAGAATTGTTGTGGATAGTGAGGCTGTGCGCAGAAGGGATCTGCTTTAGCAGTCAGTATTGCAATAAATCTGAGGAAGCGTGTGACTGAAGAATGTTAATGTATGAGTCTCATGACAGTCATGACATGCTAACACCTCAATTTCTGGGCAGCAGAGATGATATTCCACAGTAACATGTCCTGGATGACACCATCAGTTGTTTGCAAGCACTGCTAATACACTTCGTTTGCTTTTGCTGCTCCCCTTTAAATCTGTGTCTGGCCATATGTAGAGAGGCATCTTTGGAGTCTGAGATATGATCCTTGCCCATTATGATGAGTAGATGGTTTGAACTTCCTCCTGACTTGATCAACCCAACAGGGTGACTCAAGACCTTCTTTCTGTCAAATAATAATATATATCTCCAAGACATAGACACAAACTGCCAAGCTTTAAATCAGGGAATCATGAGAACACCTTAAACTTACTTGACTAGACAGAGTCATGTCCCCAGTCACAAGACAGACTAAGAACACAAGCATTCATGGAAGATCTGGTTATGCTCTTTAATGCTGTATATAATGCTTTCTTCTAGTCGCTAAGTCTTCTGTAGCATAAACTAGCTTTCAGGTACAAAATCTTTATGTCTTCATGTCCATGTGTCTTATTCTGCATTGTTTTAGTTGTCAGGATGGGGCAATGTTTTCTATGCACCAGTTTCTAATTTTGTTATATATTCAGATTTTACAGATTTGATGATGCAAAGAAGTCACTGTAGATCAGTCGGTTTCCAGTTGTATAAACTTACTGATTTAAATACCCAACACAAGAGTGTTGGGTATTTAAACTCATGACACATTTTTCAGGCTTTATACTTAAGACATCACGTCATGGCAGTACTGTTTTGCTTTAAATTTAAATGCTGCTGCGATTAAGCTGAGTAGATTTCAAACTGTTTTGCCAAAATGTAGCCACAAAACTTTTGTTTTGAAAAGTATCTGCTCATCTGCTGTTCAAAAGAATATACATAATAGATTTTTGACATCATCTTCTGCTTTATCTCAGGAGGTCAACTTACATCATTGTGGAATATTGAGCATTAATTATACATACACATCCTTTTATTGATGCTTTTTTTGAGAGCTTTTTTTCCCCAAGTGGCTCCATTTCTTCATTAACAAACAGGATGGTGTTTACCCTCCTATGTTTATCACATTTAGCTGCTGAGCTTCTAATGAAGCGCTATTTCTATTATTCGACTAGAGCAACAAATAACACCATTTGAAGCAGCAGCTCTTCTTGAAGTCATAGATGATTTGAATGGCATGCTTCCCTTATGATGGATGCACTTTTTCCCATTTCAAGCAACCTTTTTAACACTGTTCACTGTTACTCAAAAAACATTCATACTTTCCTGCTTCCATTTTCTGGTGTTGTCCCTATGGACCCAAGCTAGATGGTTGTGCAAATTGGGACTGACTGAAACAGGACATTCTCAATCTGCTCATGCCGTCTGTTTCTGATTTGCAGTGTTGAGCCACATTGATTGCTGAAATGGTGCACAACTCTGCTCTTGGGAGCATTGGCATGTGCCATATATGAAAGTCATACTGATATCCAGACCAGCTTTGAATTTAGGTCATTTGTTTTCAGTGAAATGAAAAAAAAATCCCCACAAGCATAGTAGATGTAGTCAGCACTGACGTAAAAATATGGCTTTTGATTACATCCTGATTTAAAAGTTGGAGTCAAGGGAGGTAAATTATCCACCATTTATAACCATTTTCATCTTTCCAGACCTCCTTTTGATGACACAAGTAAGTGATTACTGTAAATCATTTTTACAGCTTTAAAATACCTTCTCAGTGACATCAAATACTAGGAGGACTGATACAGCGAGGGGCTGAGGAGAAATATTCCAACTCCACACCTGCTTTTTGTTAGGGCAATATGTAATGCTAGGAAAGAAAAAAGCTTCGAAGTTGTTAGAAAGATTAGCCCCAGGGGTATCTGTTGGTCCGTCACTGTATCATCATCATCATCATCATCATCATCATCATCATCATCATCATGGGAACAGAAACTAATCATATCCACCACTTTTTCCACGCTGTACAAGCAGGCCCAAAGCCTTTGACTTGTATGTAGATGTGATGGATATTTCAAGCTGTAAACAAATTCTGTCTGCTGTTCAGTTTTATCTGTTGATGTTAATAGAAATTCTGTTTTTGATTTCCGTGAGGCTAAAGCTGATAAATAAACTAAGGGTGTGAAGACAAAACTGTACCATACTCATACAGTGTGGGGGAAAGGGTTGTGTATTTGGTGATTCATCATTGCCCTGTTTTTCCTTTCTTTCTCTTTCCATTTTCTGTTAAACATTATTTTAAAAAGAAGAAAATAAGAAAAACATCACATTTTTATTTTGCTTATTTTTATATTTTAGTGTATATTAGTTTTAATTAACCCACAATGCAGTTATTTTAAATGCTGTGACTTTTGCCAAACAGTAGAAACCAAAAAAGTAAAGCAATAAAAACTTAAAAGAATTATTTTTACAACAGTGTAGTTTGGTTATTGTAAAAGGAGAGTACACTACTTGATTATAATTTTGAATAGGTTGTACATCCAGGGTTTAGGGGATGTACTTTTTTTTTTTTTTTTTTTTAAACAAACTGTGCCTCATATTTCTTTGATGAATAATGACATGATGGAAACTGTGGTTTTGTGTACTTGAGGCTAGATTTAACTCATTTTAGAAGCTGCTAAAGGCCACATCATTTTATATTTCTAAACTCTAGAATTGACCGCTTGCGATGATGCGCATGTGGATATCAGGAGCAGTGTCCAAACTGGCCAAATATTAAGATGCAGAGTGATTTGCAATTCCATTCATTTTACAGCTGTATAAATGGGATTATTATTAAAACTATTTGGCAAAAATCTGCTTTAAAGGTTTACTTTCATCTTGTTCTTCTAATTCAAAACATGCACCATGTTTCCCATCACTGAGTTCTAATGTTAGATAATTATGATTTCAGTATTAACCAGAAAAATTGAGAATTTTTCCAGCCCTTGATAGAAGTTTTGATTTGTTGCCAATCGCTTTTTGCTAACTTCAAAGCAAAGCATGTCAAAGAAACATGCTGTTTGTTGTTGCATTTACAGACCAAAAAAAATGTAGTTTATGAAGTTTCGATGCATTTATTGAACAGGAAGAAGTCAGATATTTTTGTATTTAAGCAGGTCAAGAAAAAATTGTCCAGTTTCAGCTGCTGGCTGATTTATTGATGGCATCACTAATCATAGAAAGGGATTTTTAAATCAAACAACTGTGTGTTTTTCTTCTTTAATGTCCAACCAAATTTCTTTTCAGACTTACTGCTGTGGCTGAAAAAAACCCTAAAGATAATGTAAAATATATTCTGACCCAGATAAGCTAGAGCAATGTTTCCCTCTTTTTTCCTATCACTGATTGTCTTTTTGTTTTTCAGTCATGTTGCAGCCTTTTGAATATGATCCCAATGAAAAGAGCAAGCACAAGTTTATGGTCCAGTCCATGCTAGCACCTCCTGACATGACTGACATGGAGGGAGTGGTAAGTGTTTCTCATCCTTTGCTAGTTGGGGAATATTTCCTCAAAGACTTTCTATATAGCTAAACTCTTTCTGGATTTCCCTGTTCTGCAACAATGGAAAACACTGGATCATTTCATGACAGTACACGTGATCCGAGGCAAATGAGAGGCATTTCTGTTTCTGGCTAGCCTACACACTAAATCAGAAACATAAAAAAAGATTCTGAAGTTTTCCTGGTTGTAATGTTTTTGCCTATTGATCATTGATCAATGATCAACAGGCAAAATTTCTGTAATAAAAATGTGACTAAAAATAAAGACATTTTTAAACAAGGATACTAAACTGGTTTTATATGCTTAACTTTGCAAAACCTAAATATTTTTTAACATTTAGTGGCTGTCTTCAAGAGAGGTGCAACCCTATTTTGGAATGAGGATGAAACTGTTTACGATTTCAGTTTTAAAAGATTTTCAAAACACGTTTTTTTGTTTATTTTTTTTTTTACCTAGTTTGAGCCATAGGAAGTTGGCTGAATAAATGTTTGACCCTTTTGAGTGGTGTACATACTTAAATCTTTTCTTTTTTTATTATAATTTTTTCTAAGTTTATTTTTCTTATTTTTCCCCTTTTGTACAAACAAACAAGCAACACCCCCCCGAAAATAAGCAAAATTAATTAAACCTAGGAGACAGCAACTACTTCTTATGTATGCAAAAGCAATTCATTCTGCAGCAGTTACTGGCATTTTGTAAGTTATCCATTTATCCCATGTGGCTGATTTTCAGACCTTTGCGGACGTAGATAAGATCGATTTGACATGTTAGTATCGACTGATGGCTGATTTTTAGCTAGCTAAAAAGTTAGGTGCGCTAACCCTAAAGGACTAATCATAAACATTAGTTCCGGTACACCAACTCAGTATTTAGCGTAAGGTAATGCTAAAGCGCTGACTTTAATTGAAATTATATCCGCCTTTGAAAGACTACAATCCTCAAGCATCAATTTCATTTTGACTTTATAATTTACATGTCCTATATTGCCTTTAGATATTGTATTTGTGTTTATATCTTCTCTACTGTCTGTGTTTTATTTTGTTCTTGTATGTTTTTTTTTTTATTCAAAATAAAGTTATTGGGGGAAAAAGAGAGAATGTAAGGAGAGAAATCGGAACTTCTGCGTAAACAGCCTTCACTCACTTCAAAATAAGATCATGAATATAAACGTCTAACTATTTGAAGAATTTTTAAGTTGATAACCAAAACTTCAACTCAGAAGTTGAACTTTAATCAACTGAAAGTTTACAAAACAACCAAGTAACTTAGTGCTTTAAAATGTACCCGGAAAAATAAATTTAGGGGAAGCTAAGTGCGCAAAGTTAGCAAAAGCACTAAATAAAAAAAATTAGCTCCATTATTAGCGCATTAGCCAAAGTGTGCCCACCACTGCAAATTATAATATTAATACAAAGTCTAAATTTGTGCTTTTGATAAATAAAACAAGCACTGAAATCTGAGCATCTGGTTTAAATAAATGTAAATGTCATTGTTTAACAATAAGTCTATTTTTTTCTGTTTTGCTTAAAGTTAATCAAAAATAGTCTGGAATCTACAATACTTTTTTGTAGGTGTACTTGTTTGTATTTTAAACCTATCTAATATATATTTGGTAAAAGAAGTGATTTTTAACAGTCTGTGTCTATAATTTGTTTCATTTATTAATGTAATATTTCTTGTGCAGTTGGCAGTTCATTATAACTCTGTGGTTATTTATCATATTGTTTAATAAGCTTGTGGCTAGTTAGCTATGTGATAACATACGCCTCTTTCCAATGAGGTTATAATAAAAATAGTTTTCTTCTCCCTTTATTTCTCTATCTCTAGTGGAAAGAAGCAAAGCCGGAGGAGTTGATGGACTCTAAGCTGAGGTGTGTTTTCGAGATGCCAGTGGAAAATGAAAAAACGGTGAGCTCCTGTACTTTTTACTTTATTGTTCACGCTGATTGTGTAACTACATATTGGACATCAATGAGATAATTCAAGCTGTTCTAATATGGTATATTTTTCTTAAACTTTTGCCAGATTTTGGAATTTATCATTTTCTTTCCAGCACATCTACACCACTTAATATGTATTTTTACAAGGAGAGGCTGCATATTTATTTTGTTTTTGCGCTCTCAGGTTTCTTTTTTAAAATTACAAGTTCTGGTTGTCAATTATTTTTCCATTTCCTCTTGTATTTCTTTACCTTTCCTGCAGAAGCCACACTTTTGCTTTAACAGTCTTTAAGAAAGCCACATTGTTTTATTCTCACATGTAGTTTGTTATTCTTGTGGTTCTTCCGAGGCCACCTGATTCCATTCAGCTGTGAACACAGCATTTCATCATAGATAGCAGCTTAGTCTAATGGCTTCTTGAACACAGGGAGCAAAAACAACCTTCAGTAGTTGTTTTGAATTAGTTATGACTTACACAAGACATTCACTGGGCTCCCAGTAGGGGCTGTATGCCACAGTGTTTTAGGCAGACATAATGGTGATGGAAACCAGCTTGATCCTCTTATGAAATGCACCCCGGGGTGAACTCCCCTACAAAAGGTGTCTGTGTTCACCATTTAAGTGAACAGTGAAAAGGTCCCCAAATGTAAACATACTGTTCTAACTGTGTACCAGGTGGTTAAGACGTTGCGAGATTCTCAGTGTAAACATTTTAGCACCAGTTTACTGATTGCATCAAAGTCTGTCCCTCTGTAACCCACTTACAGCATGACATGGAGTCCAACAAGATGTCGTCAAGCTTGCTGAAGTCAGAGTCATCTGCGCTGCCCGCGAAGTCACTGAGCTCCACCCTGGACGACGGAGAAGTAAAAAAGATCATGGAGGAGTGTAAGCGGCTGCAGATGGAGGCTCAAAGGCTACGGGAAGAAAACAAACAGATCAGAGTGAGTATAACGACTCAAAAGACCAGAATTACTGCATTTCTTCTCCTTTCTCTCATTTTTCTCCATTTCTCTGAAAGGCTCACAATTCGTAGGTCAGCAGGTAGATACAGGAAACCTCGGTTTGTTAAAACATCCCTGATACCACCGATTGTTTCTCGATGCTTAAATATTCTTTTAATGGTGGCTTGAAAAATTGTTCTTTGTTGTGGAATGAAGAGTGTGATTGCTTAGCTTCGCAAAAGTACAATTTGATTAATAAAACCACTCTTTAGTTGTGGTTCATTATGTAGACTGGGGTAATAGTCTACATAATGAACAAAGTAATCCCATTGTTGGCTTATGAGACCAAAGCGTCAAATGACAAAATATGTTTGCATCCTTCTGATCACTGAGCTTCATTATTTAAAGTGCTCAAAAAGGATCTAAGGAGTCGGTTTCAAGCATTGAACTCCTGAAAAACACCATAACTATAGATTAGTTATCTAGCTACTCCAATTTGCCAAGTTTTTAACATCTGCCTAGTTAACCTAAATCTATATGTTTTCTTAATGCAAGAGTTTTCTTAATTCATATGACTGAAGATCACTTGGCTATATGTAGTGATGCTCGTTGTAGTTGTATCGTGTATATATTTGAATTTGTTTTCTGCTGGTTTGAGAGCTGTCATCAACTTCAGCATACGTTACCAAATAATTTTGTCTGGGAAAAACTAGCTGATCCTACTGTTTTTTTTAGAGATTAGAATATGGCTACATAATCTGCAAACTTTTCCAAGACAAGCCTTGAAGTCTTTAGTTTTACTGCTTTGAAATGTATCAGAATAATTTCACGATCATGAGGCATGTTAAGAAAACAATTCTTGTAAATGAGGTTAAAATCATATTTCCACAAAAATGCAGAGACTGTGTTGACTATGAAGTTCAAAGGCTTTTATGCAAAGCTCTGCATCACAGAATTTACTCTTATTAATTTAACCAACTGAGGATCATTTTTATTTTCTCAGGGCCGGCCAGTCGAGAGAGGAAAAGAGAAAAAAAAAATGCAAAAATGAAAGGAAGTTAAATTATTAAGGTTTTCTTCCTTGACATGAAGATTAAATACAACCAGAGCAAAGTGTTGTCTGATAGGAGAGGACAGAGTAGCGGCGTCATAGTCCAGAAACAGTTCTGCAGAGCAAGGTATGTGTGAGAATTTAAACATGACAAGACACAGGTTGAACACTTCCAAATATAGAGCTACATGACAGGAAAGCTTGTTGTGTAAAATAGAGAAACATTACTTTTTTTTAAATATTTACTGAATGTTTAGAAGATTGTAATGTTTAAAGCTGCTGCTGGTTTAATTGAATTAAGACACTTTAAATAATGCTGAACCTCCATTGGTTGAATGAACCACAGCATAAAAACAAAGCCACAGCATTCCAGTTTCTATAAGTCAAGGTAGAAATTGCTGTACATCTTCAGATCGTACCTATCTGTTAATTCCTTCCTCAACTAAAATATAAATTTAAATAAAAAAAGGTTGCTTTTTATGATGTACTGATAAAATGTAATTAATCGTGATTAATTAATCAGCATCGTGTTAATTCACTTGTGTTTTAAGCTCCTCCCTCCCCCTGAAATGATATTTAAAGGATCACTTCTATATTAGGCTAATAATCTCTGGCCTCTGGTTCTGAAAACTTCATACAGATTCAGTTCTGTTCCCAATACTCTGCTTCACATGTGACTCCCTCAATTATGCTGAGGTTTGAAGCTGATCCATGACCATTAATGTTGATTCTGTCCAAGTCTGTCTCAGCCTTTTTTCCCACATTTCCTTTCTTCAAGGATGATATCCATCCTTCCATCAAGGCCATTTCAAATAAGATCTTGGCCAGCATTAGATCAGCTGAAGGGCTGCATGGATCTTTTAGATCTGTTTTAGGTTCTTTATAATTTTGGGGGGGATAGTTTTTCAACATTATTAATGGTATTTTGAGTACCAATCCAAGATATGTCAAGTTATTTAAGTATATGTATGGAAAACACTTAGCTGATAAGAAAATGCAGCTGGTTGTATGTGAAAAATTTTATTTAAATAAATCTTTAGTTTTTTTGTTTTGTTTTCAATAGACTAAATGGTTTATCACCTGAAATAATCCATTTTTTTAAGGAACATAACACATAGAAGGCCTTGTCATATATGTAGTTTCTGAGAAATCATGAAAGCAACTAAAATCAATAATCGTAAACGTTTTCATGTGTGCTCCATATAAAATCAAATGGCAGAAATTAATATTGTATCTTAAATGAAAGACAGATTGAACAAATAAAGTCTTCATCAAAAGTTTATGATTTCAATAAACCATCATTTTTGTACTGATTGATAATCACAGTAAAGAAAAGCAAATCAATTAGTTTGTTGAGTCAAAGAAAGCAGAGCCCTCCACCCTTCGACAGCTATTCAAAGCCCAGTTTTGCAATGAGTAATTTAAATCAATGAGTATGCTATCAGTCACAACTATCAATGAGGTAAGGTTTGAAAAGGAGTTCTGTAAAAGTTGGGCTGGGCATGAGTCACACACACGCTCCCTTCAGGCTGCCAAGAAAGAGTCGGCCTCCTCTCAAACATCACCACCATCCCTCCCCTTCAAGGTTTTGCCAGAGGCAGAGCGATTGTTGGCTGCTCCTGCGGCTCAGATTAAACTAACAGAGCCCCCCTGCCCCACCCGCTGCTGGGAAATGAAGTGTGTTAAAGCCTGGCGCCTTGCGTGTTCCTCGGGAGGGGGGAGTGGATTGGTTCAGATGAAATTTTAAGCAGATCCCGTTTCTTCGAGCTGATAAATAAACTCTTGCCGTATCAAACTGATTGACAAACTGGCCATTTTTTAACCCCTCCTCTGTTTCTCTTCCTCCTCGAACCCATTGCAGGAGGATGATGGTTTCCGGATGAGGAAGAGCAACGTCATGTCATCCCAGCACGCCTCAGGCTCCATGAAGAGGGAGGAAGGGTTGAGCGCCCGCTCCGTGGCCCTCATCCTGCTCTTCTTCATCATTGGCGTCATCGTGGGGAAGTTGGTGTTGTAGAGCGCAGCACTTCGGTCAGCCGCAGCATGCTTTCATGGTGGATGAAAATACACACAGGATCTGGGATTTTGGATCAGAATGCCATAACTGCTGGGTGGGGGTGGGGTGGGGTACTAGTTTTATTCAGTCCCATTTATGTAAAAAGTTTAAATTTAAACAGTAATCTATGAGACAAAAGAGGGGAAAAAAATGACTCATCCTAAGAACAAACACCTGTTACAGGTCCTGCCTCTGTAATCATCACATAATCCTTCTGGCCTTCTTCCCAAAGTTTCATGTATTCAGATGATTTGTTTCAGGGGTTGTGGGGAAACAGATTCAGGATTTAACTGCTAATTCAGTTCAATGAGTCTTCAGGCGAGGTGGCGTTGATGCGACTGGGTCAGATTGTAACGGTGCGAATGTCATTTTATTCGGTTGTTGTTTCTTTTTCTAATTGACGCACGCCAGAGCTGATCTTCACCAACATTTTAATGACTCCACTGTACAGTAAATCCTGGTTTTCCTTCCAGTGGAACCCCGTTTTAAAGAAACGGGGATGCAAACAGTCGGGGCTGCACACAGGGCTACAACAGAGTCTTCTCCAGTCGAAGGCTTTGTAAAATCTCGTCTTTGATTGTGGAACAGCTTTGATCTGTGTAAGAAAACACTACAACAGGTGTTTTATTTCTTCATGACCTTTTTGTTTTTTGCCCTAATTTATTCCTGTCACCTGTCAATCACTGCTCACCACATCCTCGCTTGTTAGACGAGGATGTTTGCATGCGTTCACACGAGTGTTGCATCTGGAGTTTTGAATCTAATTTAATCGCTTTTGTCATTTGACTGTAGATTTGCACAATTTAATTGCTGTTTTTTTCGTCTTCTTCTCCTTTGCCCTTTTTTTCTTGCTGTTTTTATTGTTTATGTTATATATATTTTTTTCTTTGGTAGGAGGTAAAGCAGTCAAAGTATTTCAGCAAACTGAAGTGACGATTGGATTGTTTCTGTAAATCGATATGAAAGCTTTGCCTTGTGACCTGTTAGGGCAAGTTATTCTCAGGCCAAGATGGAGGTACAATTACAGTACATGATAATAGAGTGAAGGAGCTCAAATAGCTTTTCCTGACTTCAACAAGATCAAGGTCCTGTGATCGCATCCTAAATGTGATAGGAAAACAACTTTTTTTCAACTCATGTTTTGCTCCGTCTCCTTGTGACATTTGTTGACATTCTGTCTTATTTCTGGCAAATGCATGTCAAAAATCAGCTAAATGTTTAAGCTATCTCTTTCACAGGCCTGTGTTCAGTTTTTTTTTTTTTTTTTTTTTTTTTTTTTTTTTTTTTTTTTTTTTTAATTTATTTTTGTGAACTCGTCTCTGCATTGCATCACAAACATTTTAATGCACTAAACTTAAAATGATCAGAGATTCTTCTGCAGCTGTCTTGATGCCTAAACTCCAGCAGCTGCAGCGGAGAATGAATACAGTCAGGCTATAACTTGCGGGACCACATGATGACACCATGCTTTCATCTACAAATAAAACACGTTCACAAATCATTTCATCTTTCAATTCACATACTGTGGTAGAGGAGTGTTATTTTATGCTGTCATTCTTTGAAGGAAAAACAAACAGTTGGTGATATTTTTATCTCCATGTGTACAAATAAAAATAATCAGAAAAAGGTTGACAAAAACGTTCTTTCAGTTCACGTTTGCTGAGAAATAAAGAAAATGTCAGAAATGTTCTATTTTTTTTTTCTGTTGAGTGGAGGGAAAGTTAATATGGATCTGATTGGTGGGTAAGAAAGTGGAAATAAACATGAGTTTGTGTTTTTACTGTATCTCTGTGAAGTTTTTTTGGGTTGAGGATCACTTTCTGCTTGGAGGGAGGGCAGAGCAGACCGGAGCTACAGTTCAGTCCTGGGTTATCAGATCAAGTGTTTCCACAAAGATGTGCTTGTTTAGTTCCATCCAGTTTGGAGCGTCCAAATGTTTGACACTTTAAAACACCAGATTATAACTCGGTAATCAAATGTGTACATTTGATTCTGATGCTGTAAATTTCACCGTATGGGTCTGACCAAATAAAGCAGTTGTGTGTGAACACTACTCGATCCGGGCCTGGTCGTAAAATGTTCTATGCTGAACCTTCCTTCCTGAAGTCTCTGAACGTCACCGTGATCATTGTAAGCACTCAAGAAACTGTTTTGTATGTATATAAATAAAAAGTCTATCTGAGAAAATTATTAAAATTCTTAGTCAAGTAGTCTGGTGTAAAAAAAAAAAAAACAAAACAAGGCAACCCAAGCTGGTTGGACTATGTAGCATCTTAATAAATTAAATGAATAAAGCTTCTTCCTAAATGTGTGAAATTATTTTCTGTTAAAACACTGAAGCTTTATCGCTGACTCAGAAAACCACAAAATGATTTTTAGTTTTAAAAATGACCTTTTTTTTAAAGTGCCTTGAGACAACATCTGTTGTGAAATGGTGCTATATAAATAAACTGAATTGATTGTTATGGCCTATGCAATAATAGGAAAGACTGCTGACTTGAAAGTTGTCCAGCAGGCAGTCTTTGACACCCTCCATAAGGGTATTAGCCACAAAAGGCCACTGCTAAATGTGTGTTAACAGAGTGCTGTATGCAAACTTAAGGAAAAGTTGAGTGGAGGGAAAAATGTGTCCAGCAAACCTGAACCCCATAGGAAATTTATGGTGTATTGCCAAGAGCAAGATGAGAGACACCTGACCCAGCAATGCGGACTACCTCAACAGTGTCACATTCATGATGTAAGCTATGCCAAAGAAGCCCAAAGTGTTGTGTGCAGATACTATACAGTACATGGTCATAGTTTATAGCAGGTTGACAATTCTGGATTGAAAATCCTTTTTTATAAGTTTTATATAAAGTTAAGTCTCAAATCATTCCTTGCCTCAGCAAATTTTATTTTTTGTGCCAATCTTTTAATTTGACCAACATGTTTCTTCTGACTAGAAGTTATATTAAAGTTTTGGAGTGGCCCAGCTAGAGTCTGGACTTGAATTTAACAGAGAATCTGTGGAGGGAGCTAAAGATTAGAGTGATGGCAAAGAGTACTTCCAAACACATCGTCACATGAATAAAGAGAAATCATCAAAATACCACTGGAAACATGCAAAATGCTGGTCAACAGTTATAAGAAGGGTTTTTCCATTGATTATCAAGTAGGGTAGAAATAATTGGACATTTTTTAAATAAAATGTAAATACAAATTATTTTTTCGAGTAAGATGTTTCTTTTTATTTTTTGACCCTAACCCTATAAGATACCCCACCCAGAAACGATTTTTTTGAAAAATAAAAAAAATTAAATCTACAACAGTATTAATAATTAATAATTAAACTTAATATACTATCTTTTTAACAAACTGAATTTTGGATTTTCATTTGCTGTAAGCCAAAATTTTGAGAGTTAGCAGAATTAAACTCATGAATTATGCCACCCTGTGTATAATGAAGCGCTAAGTTTTACTTTCTGATTCGACTTACTGAATTAAATCAACTTTTTAGTGATGTTTTAATTTACTGAACTGCACCTTGGAGTTAGATTATTATGTTCACACAAATACAGGCCTCCAGTACCAAAGGCACTCACTGCCCAACCCATCATCCTATAATATCACAGACTGCACCTTGTCAACTGGAATAGCTTTCTTTTCATATAGAAGAAGTTCAGTTAAACTTAAATGCAAAAGTAATCTGAAGTTATTGAAAAAAGAAAGAAAAATCACAAAATTAAATCGTTACCATCTCCAAAAATGGAAGAAAAAGACATAAGCACATGATAATGTACAACAGGTATTGAACTGACAGCCAGTAAGAAAGATAGAAATCAAATCCAAGTCCTTTTAAATAGGTAGGTTTTTAGCATAGATTTGAAGACAGCGAGGGAGTTAGCATCATGCACCCAGGCAGGAGGCTGGTTCCAGCCTATAGGAGCCTGGAGAAACCAAAGAAGCTCTGCCTCCTGTTGTGGTACTGAATATTCTGAGAATGATCAGTACACCTGCTCCTTGTGACAGTTGTTGTTTTTGTCTCATTCCTCAGACTATCTGAAATATTGAACAAGATTCAGGATTCAGACTTGCGTATATACCATTATGCATAAAAAAAAGTGCAATGAAAATTTGTTTTTGTTTAAACTGATGAATGGTTTGGTCTAGTGACCCATGAGCCACCCTTGCATTGAGACACCCAGCCTTAGATAGTGTTCATCACCTAATCATGACATCCTAGACAGCTAGTTTCAGGAATCTAATTTTTAATTGATAGAAATAAAACAAAATGCAGTTTGTGAGGAATTAGGAAACTCTAAATATGTGAATATAACATGCAACTTAAAAAAAAGAGAATAAAAATTGAAAATGAATCAGTTAGATTAATTGACTTCCCCCACTGACTTGCAGCCAGTAAAATTTGTGCCCATGCTGGTTTTCTAGTTGCTCCTTCTTGTTTCATTTGGCAGCACTACTATCTGCAGTGGATTCAATGGTAAAATATTTACAGCTGCAAGCAAATTAATAGCTGCTTAAAATTTTCCTTGGTCAGTTGTGGTCTTAAGAAAAAATAAATTCCTGTAAATTGCCCAGTGTTATTGCATAAGTAGCAACCACACAATGTTTCTGTCTGTACCTCCTGGATGAAGGCAGCACAGCTGAGGTTGGGTCAGGAAACTGCCCTTTTGGGCCGACCTAGGCCAGTAGCTCCTCGGCTGTTTGGCTTGGCTTGAGTAAAGAACAGCTGCAAACTCTGCAAGCTACCAAGATTGAGTTATGCTTTTACATTCAATTTGGAAAGAATCTGTTTTCAAGATAAATTGTTGGCGAATGCTTGAAATTACTGAGAAAATGAAAACGATGGTTCTATGGTTTAAGGCTCACCTGAAGGAATAGTCAAGTAGATCATGAGAGACTCTCTTTAAAGAGGTGACTATCAGAGATTCAAGCCTGTGACTTAGACAGAAGATGGCACATTTATCCCTTGTAAAACAAAATTTGAACAAGGATAAACAAACAACATGCAAAATGCAGTAATTGTGGTCTGTGGAAGTGTTTTTTTTTCCTTTGCAGGAAGTCAGGTGAGCCAAGTTTATACTCAGTCTTTCTGCTAACATTCAGCTCTAGCCAATTACTTCAGCATTATAATTAAAATATAAATATAAATGTGATGCATATGTTTTCATTTAACATCTTAGGATAGAATTAATGCGTTTCAATAAAAGTGTCAGTATTGAAAACTGTTGTTCAAGTTCTGTACTCAGTGACATTCCTTTTATACAATTTCTGTGACTAAGCTGGTTTGGGAAATAATAAATTCAACCACAATTTCCTCTAAAAATTTGTGTTTGCATTTTTTACTGAGCTCAATAAAAGCTAGTAGAAAAGAAAATTATAACATGTTAAAGCATCTTTGAACATCATTTTCAAGTCTTACCACAGACCTCTAACTGGATTCTGGTCAGAACTTTAATACTCCAACACAAATATGTTGTATCTTTAAAGTAATTGTCCTACTGGAATGTAACTCTCCAGCCTAGCCTCATGTCTTTTGTAGTCTTTAACACTTTTCTTCCAAGACTAGTTACCTTAGCATCAACTTTGACCAGCTTCCCTGTCCCTACAAAAGAAAACCGCCCTGACAGCATGATGTTACATTCTGTCGGGCAAAAGGTTCGTCAGAAATTTTGGTTTGATCTGACCCGAGCACCTTCTTATGCTTGTTTCCTTCTTTCCATCAATAGTTTAGGTTTTGTAACCCAAAACCTGTACATGCAAGGAGCGACCTGTCCTTTTATTACCAATCTGGACATCCTTGTCAGCTAGTTGTGGGAATCCATAATATAGTAATTTTTATAAACATACTTAAGTTTTTAACTAAAGATACCAAAAGTATTTTCCATGGTGTGTGGTTGTCCATTAAATTAAAGTTTCAACAAATTAACACAAGAAAACATATACCAAGGAAACTCTATGTACATGAAAAGGTATGTTGAAAGAAAATGAGAATATGAAATGAGGATTGAGAGATAATAAAGATTAACTTCTATGTCAAATCCTCTGCAACAAGTTTGCAGCCAGTTAACTGCGTGCCAGCTTTGCTTTACTAGTTGATTCTGTTTGTTTAATTTGGCAGTACAACAATGTGCAGTTTATTTAATATTAAAATACTGACAGCTTCTAACCATTTTCCTACAGGATTATGCTGTATTTAGCTTCCCATCAACTTGGACCAGCTTCCTTGTCTCTGCAGAAGAAAAAACATCCCCACACCAGGATATTTAACAAGAATCTAACCTTCATTCTAATGCACTTTCCAGAACTGTAAATATTTAAAAATGTATTTTAAACCTCAGATATACTTTCAAAACTTTAACAATAATTTCATATTTTAAAATATCTCTCTATGATCTAAAGCCATGTATGGGACCATATTAGAAGACCCTTTCATGGACTGAAGCTGTGGGGTAGGTGGAGTAGAGTGCAAAACAGTAACCATGAGCACCATAGGGATTCAGGTGATTACAAATGCAGCTGCTGCACACTTCAATATCCTGCAAAATGTAAATAAATATCAGTACTTAAATCAGCAAGTTGGAAATGTCTTACTTCCTGTGAGGTATTTTAACTTTCAATGATGCTTCTTTTTTAGAGTCGAATTGAGCGAATTGGGGCTCTAAAAAAAGACTTTGGGTTCTGAGTTGGGAAAAAAAGAGGTGACTTTGAACTTTTTCTTTTGCAGATTTTGTAAAACCTTTTGTCTCTTCAGATGGCCAAAAGAAGTGAACCCGCCCCCCCCAAAAAAAAAAACAAAAAAAAAAAAAAAAAAAAAAAAAAAAAAAAAAAAAAAAAACCCCATCAAAAGACCTGAAGTGCAATAAGTCAAAATCCCAGACAGGACAAACATCCAGTTAAATATGTAATCTGTTAATTTTGGGGTTGTGCTAATACAGTATCTGATTTCTTTAAGATCATTATCTATGCAGAAATGTAGACGACCCAGTGGGATTCACAAGCTTTTGAAGCCAATTTGCATTTCATAGCAGCTGCAGAACAATACATCTAAAAATATCTATATTTTTACCTATAATGGAATAAAAAAAAAAAAAAATCAAAGTTTCAGCTTGTTGGTGTGATAGATGAGGAGTTCATTTGAGAAAAAAAAAAAAGCAGAAAAGAATGTGGTGCTGGTTCTGTTCAGTTGGTTTAGTGAGTATGAGCATGAGGTCATGACAGAAAGGAGCCCGTTTTCTGTTTGGCCTGAGATCAAGGAAAACTCAGTTACTGCTCTAAGCTGCAGCTCTGTGGCCAATAAGACAGAACGTTGTTTTTTAAATAGAAACTCATTTGTTTGAACTAAGCCATCTAAGTTGTGGCTGATGTTTTCTTTTTTCTGATGCAGCTGCAGCTCATATTCTTATAGAAATAATGGCATTTTCTTAACTGAGCCTGAAATGTTGAATGAGTGGGAGAAGTTGGAAGTTACCCATACTACCGCAGTGAAGTCATCTCAGTCATGTCTGAGAGCATTAACTACGCATGTAAGATTTTCATGGGAATGTAGGAGAAGTGACCAAAAAAAGTCTGTCCAAAGTCAGCAGTTGGTCCTTTTTTTTACTAGAACATTTGTCAAACTAAACCGCTAAACTATTTGTGGTTTGGAAACTTGGTTTGACTAAAAGAAAACTTTTGGAATCTTGCTTTTATTTTTTAAGACCCAAAAATGTATTCCTGGAGTCAAAATAAAGGTATTGCAGTGTCCACCTTCACACGAACAAGTAGAAAAGAAGCATAAGAAACTATTTCTAAAAAAAAAAAAAAACAAAAAAAAAAAAACCCAAAAAACCTGATGAGCAGCAGAGATTTACAATAGCTTTGTGAACTCCTCAACTGGCCCTTCATAAAAGTTTCCCTCTTACATTATATTTCTTTTGATTGACATCATTTTGGACCACACTTCTAGTCTGGATGGTTTCAAGTGGAGGAATTTTGGCCAGTTTTCTCATGTATTACCACATCTGTCTCTTAATATTTCTGTTAGTCTTTTAATGGTTTGCACTTATAAAATTCAGCAGTATCGCATTTTATGTCTAAAAGGAGTCATTTTGTCCTCGCTTTCTCCTATGACTTAAGTGAAACAGCTCACCTGACATTTATTCTCCACAGACTAGATGTAAGCAGTTAGATGGCAAGTATTTGCTCTGTCAGTGGGCAGATATTGTTACCTTTGGATGGAGCGCTGCTGGCTGATTCCCCAGTTTCCAGTATTTATGTTAAGCTAAGCTAACTGGCTGCTGGCTTCAGCTGCACCTTCAGCAGACAGATTTGAAAATGGTATTAATCTTCTCACCATCTGGGGTCCAATTGTCCTATGATTATGTCTCTGTGGGCAGTGGAAAATGTTAGACAGCTACTGGTCCAGCCTGAGAGTGTAATTAGCAAACACCCAAGACAAGACTTCCTGAATCAAAGGCCATTCATTGGTTGGTTTCAAAGTAGCATTAGAGCAATTAACACAGAACATCCCAGAACTTTATACTGCTACATTCACTGCAAACAAATGGTGACTGCTGGAACTCACTCTAATCTTTTTTATTTTTAAATTTTTCCTCTGCCTTGGCCTAATTATATAATTTAATCTCCTTTAACTTAATCCAATAAATGTTGACCCAATCTTAAACCTGTAATATATTTCTCTGTTTTAGTCTGGCAGGTAAGCATTTTCAGCAACATTGATGAAGGTGTTGATAGTTTGACTCTTTATTCTCTGCTAAAATTAGAAAAATTATTTTGCTGTAATGGAGTTCATGAACACGATATCATTGCTCATGTCTCAAAATTACTTTACGTGTACATGCAGAAAACACCAGGGAATAATTGTTCATTACTGAGTGGCACAAAAAACAGAGAAACATGAGGGAGAGTTGTGGTGTCACACACTGTACAAAGCGGTTCTGAAAAAAAATGTGATTTTCTGTTTAAAAAGTTTGTAAAAATAAAGCAAAATTTATTCATTTATTTATTTTACCAAAAACACAGAAATCTGGATTTAGACATGTGACTTAGATTAAAAACTGTGTTTTGTCAATTCTTTGGGTAAAAGCTGTTACTCTACAATACTTTAACTAGTTATAGAAAAGATGGAAGAGTTTATTAGCTCTTATTTATATTTCATCAACTGCAAAATTTTTACAAAAATATTTAGTTCTTTAAGACTGTTTACTGACTGTGATTGCCTATTCCTTTGCAGTTGTGAATGTGCACTGTTTTAATTTGCGTTTGTTATGCTGTTTGATCTGTACAGTGTCCTTAAGTGCTTTGAAAGGCACTTCTGTATCAAAGTTATTATGATTATTAGTTTGCTTTAGAGCTGTTGGTAAGAGGTTGGATTTTATATATTCTGTTATTATGACATATGAAGGAAGTAACTTAAATTTTAATAATAGGCTTTAATTAGCGATGCACTGAATGCAGTTTTTTGGCCAATCATCAATCTTCAAAAAGCCTGATATCGATTTTATTGTCTGAAAAGTTGGTAAATATAGCAAGAAAGTTGCTAAGTTGGCAACAGTGCAGTGAATATTGTTAACTTTGCATGTGCAGACGTGACCTGGTGAACAGGTCTGTCAGTCACCCCTCTCTCACAGCGGGGCAAAAGCGGACAGTGGCTGATTTTCAGACCTTTGTGGAGATGAATAAATCGGTGGATAAGATCAGTTTCACAAGTAAGTATAGGCTGATCGCCCATCTCCAAAAATTAAGGAAATCGAGGCTGATTTATTGGTGCGTCCCTAGTTTTAAGTTAGCTTTGTTACAAAACATTTGGACCTAACTGTGCTTATATGGTATATCATGGGCTGCATCTGGGATTATGATTTATGATTGTATCTGTTCTCGAAACATCAGCAGTGAACTGCTTGGACATGGGACAAACTACACACACACACACACACACACACACACACACACACACACACAGACACTCATACCTAAGGACAACTTGTTATAGTCAACATGCATGTTTAAGAATGTGTGAGGAAACCAGAGTATCCAGGACCCATGCATCCGCTTCAAGAACATGCAAGACTCATGCAAAAACATTCAAAGTCAGCCTTTAAGTTATAACTCAATCCATTCATTATGCGGCAGATCATCTGGATCTTTTCAAGATCCATGTTTGCGATATGTGACACAAAAAAAGAAAAATGTCTACATCATTTAGACTGAAAACATAAAGACAGCAGGGCCTGGTGTTTGTAAATAATTTACATTTATACAAATCTGAAAATAGATCTTTAAGCTCACAATTTGTGAGCTAACTTGCTTCAAATACAGCATACTCAAAATTAATTTAAAAATGGTGAACAAAAGGAGGAAGTCTGTTCCTTTGGTGTAAAGCCAAACCCACAGTGCTGTATGATGTAATTAATTGATTTGTGAGTGTGTTTTATATTTTCCTAAATGCAGTTAATAAGCCACTGGGTCTGATTGCTAACAGGTTGGCATCGTGTTCCTCTCTGCCTTTTTGGTGTGCAACAGAAACCACAAACAGACCCCAGTGCAGCATTTTCCCCAGTCTGCAACCATCCAGATGGATCTGTGCGGTTGCTTTTGGATTCAGTGAAAGGGAGACGGGATTTATTCAGGATCATGATTGGCTTAATTACAAAGTCTGCTCATTGTTGAACAGATAAATGGTGCTCATCCACTCTCTGTTTTTCTTCCAATCAGTCTTTGTTTCTCTCTGTGTTGGCTTGGGGTCAGTATGGGGGGTACAGACCTGTATCCTCCATCCGAGCCTGAATGATGACCTCATGGGGCCAGCAGCTGCCATCACCATTTTCACAGGAGTTAATGGGAACAGCATGTATCCTCTGAAAAGTCTTTCTTTCTTTTTCTTTCTTTCTTTCTTTCTCTCTTTCTTTCTTTTCCACGTTTTTCATTTAAAAATCCATGTTTGTGTGTCTGTGCCCAGTTGGAACAGCCACATAACTTTTGAAGCCAATAATAAGCATCCCTTCCTACATCAAATCAGATCCCCACCTATGGCGAGTGGAGCATTTAATTTAAAAACCACCATGCAATTTTCTTAAAATGTCTTGAACATTGGAGCAAAAACTGTGACAGAAGATCAGGCTGGGCATTTCCCCAGTGGACAGGGACAAATCTCCAACTGAACTGTATTTTCAACACCATCTTACCTTTAGGGAAATTTTTCAAACAGTATAATCCAGTTTGTGAGGCGTGTAGTCAGTGCAGGGCCAGAACAATTTATTCCATGGTCAACTATTTCCATATTGCATTACATTTTTCATAAATAGTCTCTTACACAGTCCTCCTCACATAATTTTGCTCCCTTCATCAGTGCCTTTCATGTGAAATAACTGAAAGATGTCTGTGCTGCTCTTCTACGTATCAAGGGAGTCATTTGTTTCTACCTCTTCTGTTTGTGAAGTCTATCTATTATCAAAATTTTAGGGTTGCAAAGATTAATCCGATTGGAGGAGTGCTCTTATAAAAAATACTAATAAATTACAAAATAATTCTATTTAACTTTAAACAAAAGATAAAAAATGGAAATATTCTTACTTAGAATATGATTTTACAGTATTTTGCTTTATCAGGACTAGAGAGAAATGTTGTGGTGACATTTGATCTCATCTGACTGACTATGATGGAATCATCATCAAATTCTCATTCAGATACAGCTGAATCGTTATAGGGGGGATTCTAAAATATTTTTAAATTAAAAGCGTAGTAAAAAAATGCCATGTTAAATAAAAAAAAAAAAAAAAAGAAGTTACTTTGTTATTTCTCATTAAAAATACCTCATTATGCACAAATAAATCTAAAGAACTTTTGAAATGGATTTTGTTTAGAGACTCCAGTGAGTTAAACTAAAAACAGTTTTCATTTTGTGGAAGCAGGTGTCAGTATGTTATTAATATGGATCTGTGCACAACACTTGACTTGCTTTGGTCATAACACTGCATAAGCTTTATTTTCCTGAACTACCTCCTTGCTTCTGCTCCTCTCGGCTCATTTCTTCCCAGTCTGGCTGCAAAGACTGTTTTTTGTCCTGACAGCTGTCTGATATTCTTCTCTGTGTGTTTTCAGGAGAATTTGCACTGGGTTGTCTATGGAATACTTTGCAGGCCAGATATGACAGGTATTTATGAAATGCCAGTACATTAACTCACTATCTGGGCTTTGAATCAGGCTGGAGGACAACAACTTGCAGCTGAAGTTCACTTCAATTTTCTTCTTCTTCTTGAAATAAAGCAGCTGTTTCAAACAAAGCTTCACTATTACTGTTGCGAGTGTGGTTGGTCCACCTCTTTGGTCAAGAATAAATATTTCAACAGTTACTGAGCAGATTGTCAGTGATTACTGAAGGCTGAACCCTCTAGAGCCTCGTGTATATCCTGTGTGGACATATAAAAATGTTACACATGACAGCTCTCACGCAAACTTTGGGAAAAACAAGACCAGAAAGTTAACAAGCAGAACTGCAAAGTCGAAGTCATTTATAAAATTGTCCAAACACTCCCATAAGCTCTGATTTGGGTTTTATCAGTTGTCCGTATTAAACTGTAAAACATTTTCTTTACAAAGTTCCAAAAACTGTCTTTCTAGTTACTGTGCTGTCATTGAAAGCTTAGAATAATACAATACAAAAAATGTGAAGGCCTCGACTAATCTTGCACCATCTGTACAGTTTAATTGGCTTATATTCTCAGTCACAGTAAATTTAAATGCTTGACTCAAAGACAACAGATTCACTTTCTTGGTTCATAAAAACGTTTCCTAAACTGGTTTGAAAGGATAGAGAATCTTTTTTGTGTTGATTGTCTTATCATAATTGAAGTGAAACTTGTGGTCATGTTTGTGCTCTACCCTCAAACAATAATCTTTTATGTGCCTGAAATCAAAACAATCTTTAAACGCTTGCTCCCTTATTAAAAGAAATATATCTCTGACTGATTTACACATGACTGCACCAAAATAAACTTTTTCAAAAATAAAAAAAAATTAAAATCTTAATAGTGTGGCATGCATATGTATTGAGCTCCTTCATGTCAAAATTTTGAACAAATGTCTTTTACTGCAGTTGCAGCTACAAGTCTTTTCGCTTGACCTCAGTCAAATTGGATAAAAAATACTTTAAGCTTTGCTACAGATTCTCAATTGGATTTAGGTTTGAAATTGACCGAGCTACTTTAGGCTTGGATCTGAAACAGTCTGCAATGGACCACCTGCTTATTTGCAGTTACGTATTTATGGATTTTTCTGTGGAATGTAACTCCAAATTTTTTGAGGAAAATTTGCCTAGCTGCATTTTTTTCTATAGAGGATATCTAAAATATATGAAAGAAAATGCCATCTGGGAAGCTGAAATACCTACTTGACATGCTATAGCAGCAATATAAAAAACATGCCAAACCAGACAATCTAGGAGCAGCATTCATTTTCATTGACCCTGATTGGCCATACCCCCAAAGGTGGAGACAGTAGATCTTTGCACTTGCAGTAGTGCTAAGACGTTTTCCACTGTCTGTACTGATGCATGTTAAGTTATATTTGGTATTTGAACTATTAAAATAGGCAGTTATAAGTATTTTTATAGGGAGTCTCAAGTATTTGCAGGTTTCGGGTAATTGTCCTGCTGTATCTGGAATTTACACTCAATCTCGAAGTGGCTATGACCCTTTCTTTTAAAAAAGGTTTTTGTTTATGATCCGTTCTTTTGGAAAACATGCCAGAGTTTAAATTTGTCACCTCTCAACCCGTCTGGGCATTAGGTGGATGTTCTGGAAAGCTAAATGCATCCCAGAAAGGCTGATCTTCTTTAGTTATGCATTTGTAAGGTGCACTGCTAACGTGTTGATTCCTGGTATCACAGGACACTATCAGATGTTATGTCAAAGTTCATCTCTTGATGCTTATAATTCATGAGGATTAAATTTCATGTTGTGGCTCACTGCTGTGCATGCAAAGTACATCTCCAGAGAGACATTTGCATGAGTGAACAACCTTGAGATCATGACTGAAAGAGCAAATAAACCCCATGTGTTATTAAAAGACCTTTTTAATTGACATAGAAAATATTAAATGACAAAGATAACATTTTAGACAAAAAAAATCTCTTTGTGTGTAAATATACAAAATAAATGGTAAAAAATAAATACTAATTTGATTAGATTACATTTCAGACCACAGTGGCTGTGGATCCATGATGGTGGGAGCTGTTTACAAGTTTTTTTGTCATCTAGATACTAGTCTTTAGGGAATGCAGAATAAAAAAATGTTCTGTACAAACTGAATTAGTTATGGTGTTTCCTGGTAAATGTGAGTTAAGTCAATATGCATGTCTTAAATTACATTGTGGCACTGACTTGTGTCAGTATTAGTATTTTGTTTTATCATGATATCGCAATCATTCTTAGATTTTCAAAAATGCAGTTGAGCCATCTGAGGAAAACATCTGCATAATCCAAACCAAAGCTAAAATATACGGAGGTCCAAAAGTGCCATACTCCATCAATAAATACATCATTTAATTAATACACAGGTGTGTCATTAAATATTGAAATAAATACACAAATAATTTATAATATACACGACTAAATAGATCAGTCGCTAGGAAAGCTATAAATCTATTTGACCTGCAACATAATTATTTTCCTTCAGTCTTGTCCAGAAGAGGTAATGGGCAGGTTAGACAATGATCTGTTAAAGATTTCTGCTTTTTCTGGAGATGAGAAGAAATATTTTAAACACTACAAAAAATATAAATGTAACACCTGAGATTCTGCTGGAAATTCATTAATCTATCCAAACAACCACAAAAACAAGTACTGCCACCTAAGAAACTGGAGTTCATTCAGTGGCTCTGTTACAGCCCATTTCTGTCTGTGCAGGAGAACCAATCAGGTGTTAGAGCTTTTTGATGAACCAGTGATTAAATTATGTCAGTATACAGTGTAAAATATGAATCCAGATTTTTTTACAGGGAGTAATTATTGTCCCTTCTGACTATTTTTCATGTATTTACATTATTTGTGTATTTAATGTACATTTTGATGAAGTCATTATGACATATTGATGAATTAATTTTAAACCTTTTATACTTAACATGGTTATTACCATTTTTTTGTATTGCCTAACTAATTATTTAACAATTCGATTATTTAATGGATTGTGGCACTTTTGGATAAATATTGTCAATGATACTTTTCCATCTTACTTCAGTTCTTTTTTTTGTTTAACAGGTTAGTCTTTTACTCATGAGGTGGCATTTGAGTTCAAGATGTGAAAAATCTTTCAGCACTTTTAAATCTGATCTCCTGATTTTTTTCAGTTCTAGTCTTAAAAAGGCAGAGATGATTTCAGCTGCCAAACAACATCCATCACTGGCTTGAGCTGAGAACCAGGTTTGATTTGTGAGAAAGTCTCTAATATACAACAAGCCAGCTGCACAGTGCAGATCCGAACACCAGCAACACCAGCTTCTCCAGGTCTGCTGTCCCACTGGCTAACTGTACTTGCTTGCTATTGAAACTTGAAAAGTAGGGGTTCCTCTCGCTCCCATTGCAAAGCACCATGGGAACCTGAAAGGAGGTGGGGCGCCTCAGTGGTCGATCAGGACTGGACCCATCAGTCGGTCTCTCTCCAGTGAATAGCAACGGGTGGTTTCTGTGGTCGAGCTCCATCTTGAAGAGCTCGTATTCCTTATGAGGCAGCTTGATGCCCAGCATAGGACATCCATTTGTGGAGGTCAAGTCCTGTTCCACCCCGACCCTCCAGTCTCCTGCTTGTCCACACTTTCCCGGTCTCGTGCTGTTCAGCAGCTTAGCAGTGGACTCATCCATGGCTGTGACTCTCACCTGTGTTACCTTGAAGACAAACTCAGAGGCTCCTGAGAGTTTGGAGGAGGGATTTCCCTGTGCGTAGTGCCCCAAGGCTCTCAGGGTGAAAGTGGGCTGCGAGCAGGCTGAGTCCAAGTAGTGACGGTAGATGCCTTCCCAGACATGCTGGCTTGGTTTAAAGGTGAAGTCTCGGGTGAGGAAAAGTACATTAGGACGGGTTTCACATCGCTGGCTGATCCAGTGGCCTGCCAGAGACAGGGGAACTGTAGGACCGCGCGGCAACACAGGGGGGCGTTGCTCTGAGGAGCGGTACACCAGGGCACACACAGGGCAGGGGTGAATGTGATGCTGTTAAATGACAGAGACATGTGAGAAATTTTGATGCTTTTAATAATTATGTTCAGATTTTCATAAAAATTGGTTTAACTTTAGTGAAATTAGCGTTTTGTTCTCTCTACCAACAATAATTAAAATGCAAACTTCTGAATAAACAAAAAAATTACATAAATAATAAAGATTGCTATTAAAAGTGTTTCAATGTGAAATAATTTTACTTTTACACCAAAGCAAAACCTCATTTTTAAAACTCTGTTAGTAAAAAGAACCATCTTTTACCCAATAAGTTGCTTCAGAAGTCAAGTTTAACATCACACTTGCTGTAGATTAAGTAACTTTTATTGACCAAAAGTGACTTAATGTAGCTTTACTTTAAGAATGTGATATATAGTCTCTCAATCATAAATGTGATCTGTTTATCTACTCTGTTTAACCTCCTCTAGGTGTTGGAGAACTGGGAGATGTAATCTTACTGCTGCTCATTAGTTTAGAGTCTTCTTTGCCCATTTTTAGTTTTATTGTGTGCTAAACTTATTCAATAGACAACAGGTTTGAAATTAAGACTCGCAGACCTTGTTTTTTATAACTCTCAGAATCCATTGACCCATATTAAAATACCCATCCTGGGTAAAGATGTGCAAAAGCCTTAAAATTAATTCATCTGTTATTGCGGTGCTATAATATCATACTGAACATTTTGAAAAAAATACAACCTTATTGAAATACATTTACTTTGCAAAGTTTTTAAGAAATAACTGTAATTTTGTAAAAACAGTAGTGGCAGAATTATTGGTACCTTTTCTGAAAATATGTTGCACAAACCCCTTTTTTAAAAAGACAGCATGTAAAATTTTCCTATAACCTTCAACAAGGCTGGAGCATACACAGACTAGGGTCTTTGTCCACTCCCCTTCATACAATCGCTATAAATTAGGGTTCTCAATCTTACACCTTTGATCTAGAACACCTGAATGACATGGCCAATTAATTTTTGGAAAGTTTAAGGACACTGAGGACTGAAGTTTGAGACCTCTACCCCAAATCGTCCAGAATCCTGGGTCCTCTCTTATGCTTTGTTATTTTCAGCTCACCCACCAGGTTTTCTATTGGATGTAGATTTGAGGAGAGGGATGTCAAAGAAAGAAAGTCGAGTGTCTTGTGAACTATTTCTGTTCCGATTTGACCATATGTTAAGATCATTATTCTGGTGAAAGACCCAATGATGACCGATTTTGATTTTTCTGGTATATTCCACCTCTTTTTTACTTAGAATCACCTGGGAATTTACTGCAAAGAGTCAATGATGGTATAAAATTTCTGAACTTTTCCACAGACATTGGAAGGACAGAGGCTCACAACATCCTATGGGATGCATTTCTACATAAAGAATGCTAGTTCTGCTCTGGGGATGACTGTGGAACCTCTGGAGATGATGATACAAAGAAGGATTTTACATAAAATCAAGAAAATTATGGACAACCCTGATCATCCTCTTCATGAGACTGTCAGAAAAACAGTGTCTTCAGCTGGAGGCTTCTTTAAATTTGCTGTAATACAGACTGCTACAGGAGATCCTTCCGGCCCACAGCCATCACCATCTACAACAACTCTTTGAAGAATCTTGAATAGTTCAAGTTGCAACAACATTTAATTACCCTTTGGGATCAATCAAGTATTTTTGAATTTAATTTAATTTTACTCCTTTGCAATCATCATATCTTTATGCTTGTAATACAAAGACAGGAAAGCCTTTTTTTCTACTAAAGTAAATGGGCCTCTGTATCATGTCAGCAGAACAGGAGGTAATGAGTTAGTAATCAGAAATTTCTAGAAACTCAGCTTAAAATGTATAAAATAATGTATACATTTTTAAAAAAATGTTTCCATTACATGTATTTTCAGGGGGTTACCAATAATTGTCTAATAAATGTGACAGGCAATGAACTATTCCTGTAAAGTTAAGCTTCAATGATCAACTTCACCCTTCACTTGTCATTAGTTCTGTGATCTATTTTCTGTGTTTCAGGACTAAATCTTTCAGTGTCTAAACCTTTGGTCATTTGAAATTTCTAAGTTTTCTAGTAGATGTTGCAGTCCATTGTAAAACTTCTGCTCATTGGACATTTTTACAATCATCAATTAATTATTATTATTGATCTCACCATGGCATTCTGCAGTGGCTGCTGGTACCCTGTGGGCCTGTGCTGAGTTCTCTGGGCCCAGTCTGTGTGAATATCCCCTAAAAACAGCTCCTGAACCTTTCCTCCATGTCCGTGGTGCTGCGTTTCCACACGTACCAGACCCATCTCCGTCACAGAGAAGCCCATGGCTGCCAGACATGCCCTCCCAGCGCGGGTGTTGTACAGTTCATACAGCTTTCCCGGCACTGCTTCATTGAGGCTCAGGCTCACACAGGCTGGAGGCAACCTGGAGGCCAGCCTCTGCTTGGCTGCCATGCTGTGAACCACAATCCCCACTTTGCTGAGGTGGTACTCTGCCTCAGTGGCCCCACGGGTAATCCAGGAGGCCTGGAGCAGACGGATCTTTCCTCTGATCAACAGGGAGTAGGCTGGGTCTTCACAGCCGCTCTCAGTGTAGTAGTGCTGCAGTACCTGAAAGTGACGGTTGGAGTGAAAGGTGTAGGATCGGGTGAGGAACTCTGGACCGGGGCGAACTTCACATCTAAACATATGACAGAAATCAAATTAGTCTTTACTGTATAGCTTTATGTTGATGTTTTGCATCTCTATGGGTTCCTTTTTCATTTTTTTCCATTTAATTTTAGCCATTGTATGTCTGTTAGAGGTCATCTCTTGACTTGTTTGAAATGCTTAAAAGTGTTCTGCTACTCTTTATGAGTCACAAACAACATGCACACTCATTTTCCATTTCTTTTAAAGTCATTTTTTGCTTTTCGAGTCATTTTTTCTTACTTTGCAGCTTAACACAAAACAATGACATTCATGCTTGAGGTGAGAGCGGTCAGATTAAAACCACACCAAAACTTGGACAAACTGGGACAAAGTGATTACAGTATGTAAAGAAAACTTGAGTTACATGGGTATTCAACACATTTCTCCAGTTTTGCTTGAAAAAGAATGCCACTCTAGCAGATGTTAGGTGCTGCGAAAGGTCTACCAACATATACCTTGTTGACACCCATGTCCCGTCCAGTTTGGGGGGAATATCTGCTGTGATTCTTACTCCTTCCTGTAGGTGGCGGTCTTGACAGTGTTCCCAATGCAGGCTTTCCGTTTGATTTTGATTGGAAGAGGATGTGAAGTGACCAGTGGGCACCTCCCAAAGTTTACTCCTTCCAGCTACAATTACAGCTGCTGCTGTGAAGAAGAGGACAGTCATTAAAATTCGTAAACAACAACAGTTGTTTAATAAACACTGAGGTTCCATTATGGTAAATTCCTGGCTGATTTGGGATGTGGGCCCATGATTATCCACCTCCATCATTTGAAAATGAAGTTAAATATTTACATTTTCTCCCAGTTACACCTAAACATGAGTCTGACTGAGTGCAAACTGTTACAGGACTGGTCTTGATACATTATTCATGCAAAATGAGCCAAGTTGGTACTATATAACCCATTCATACATGTAAATCAGGATGTTGGCGTCAGTACAGGTTTCTTTTCTACAGCTACACACATTCCTTGTATCTAGATTTGTTTTGTGGTAGAAAATGTGTCTGTATGTGTCCATTTTAATAGACAAACAGCAGGCCAACCGAGCCAAGCACATCTGTGGATAATATGATTTAAAGTTACAAAAAATGCTTATGATGATGAATGTTTCTTTCCCAAAAGCTGACGGTGGATTCAACTAAAAGCCTTTTTTCACTCTTTAACAGTTATTGAGCTCACAAATCTGCAGCCTGTCTGTCATTGGAAGTATTTTCTGAATAAAAAGCTGCGTGATGCTGGAACAAGGCTGAGTAGTACTGTCTGGTTTTGACGAAAAGTACGGCTCTATTTTTATCTCAAAATTAAATGCAGAAAAACAAAGAATTACCAACTTAATTACTACTTACTGCTGAAATATAAGTTTTAAAGCTTGCTTTCTTAACTTTAAACAAGTTTTCCCTTAAAAAAAGATAATGTTTTAAGTCAATCTAAGATTTTTTTAAAATTGTATTTGTTTTTAGATATATTTTCTTGCTTTATTACATTTGATTTTACTCCATCTTGCACATTAAAATGCTCCTTGTCTAGCCACAACTTCCCACAGATCAATTTGGTTTTCTTTGGTCAAGCACAGAAACCTTAAATCAAACTGGGCCTTCTGAGTGGAAAGTATGCACAGTTAAATTTTCTTTAAAAGGACCAAAATGGAAACCGACTGATGGGCATTTATTAACCCAGTTAATGTCAAACAGAGGATATTTTTTGTTCTTTTCACTCTTGGAATGCTGCTTCCCACATGCCAACCACAACCGCAGACATATGTGCGGCTCAGTTGTTCTCCAGTCTCTGCCCACCTGATTTGAATACACACATTCACAAACACACACACTCTCTCTCTCTCTCTCTCTCTCTCTCTCTCTCTCTCTCTATCACACACACACACACACACACACACACACACACACACACACACACACACACACACACATATTAAGTTGTTCAAACTGTAACAGTCACAGACCACAAAGCCAGGTTTTAACCGAAAGCCCATGTGTCCTTCAGGCAGAATTCTGTCAATTTGCTGTTAAAATTATGACCTATCTTTGGCATCAATGGTTTTGGAACAGGGTTTGTAATTTCTTGCATGAGGTGATGTGTTTGCTTGTGCTGCATGTGGTTATAACTGATGAAGGTAGCTGGTCAGTTAAACCCAGGAGACTATTCAAGTTCAATTATTACATAATGCTTCATATAAGTCCTCTATCCAGTCTGTTTCGTGTGGTGGCTGCATTCAACATGCTGCCTAGTTAGTCTCCAACACACACACGCATTCAGACAAATCCACAGATATGGACACATGCATGTTTTTAAACCATTTTCAAATTGCTTTTTGAGGTCACTTGTCATTTAGTTCCTTCCCTTCCTCCGATCTCTTCCCGACATATGGTTACATTTACTTATAAAGTGCTCATAAAAGCAGATCTTACTCAATTGCTCATTGTGGGGAATCTTCTAGAAAGAAGCCCATTCTAACCACAAGTTAGGTGATGGTTTAATACATCCAATATGATAATATCCAAGCCCTTCAGGCATCAGGGGGACTATTTGATTTGATTTACTTGCTACACATGCAGTTAGATATCATTAAATTTGTCCTTCATTTGGGCCCACAATCTCTAAAATGTCCCACTCATGTAGTTCGCACCTCCGTGGCACAGAACAGATCTCGATTTTCTGAAAGCAGATTCTATGCAGCTTAGAGCTTAGTAACTATTTTGTTTATTTAACTGTTCAGTTTTTTTTTTTTTTAATTTTTGCAGTTGTCAGTTGTTATTGATTTGTTTTTTTAAAGTGTGGTCAGAAAATGCATGTTTTCACGAATGAAACAGTCTAAGAGCAAATCATTCATCACACTAGGAATGTAGCACAATGATTCTGTTTTGTTCATCCAAGCAATGTTTTTCCAATTTAGTGTTGATTTTGGATTTATTTTTTTATTCAATTTATACCATGCAAAATATTTAATGGGAACACATTCTGAAAGGGAAGAATTTTTTCTGTTTTTTTTTCTGCATTTGAATATAAAGCACATTTTGTTTAACTAGCTGGGAATATTTATTGTTTTCATATCCATTTAAATTGATTTATGTAGTGCTATTCTGCTTTCCAAGAGCTTTGTGGTAAAAACCACAATCCCCTTTTTTTTTTTTAAAACACACAATCATACAGCACATGTTTTTCTTGTGTTATTCACTGATTACAAAGCCATACTATAAACACACTCAAACAGCTATAAATCCATCTGCATTGACGATATAACATGTGGATCAGGTAAACCTGACACAGATTAATCAACTTTAATTATGACCAAAGCTGTTAGCAGGTTTTGCAAATGAGAACCAGAGTTATTTGTGACAGTCTGAGATCAGTGGGAGGGTGGACCAACCCAATACAAGTCCCTCCTTTACATCAGCTCAGTGTGAACAGCTGGACAACACACTCCTGATCCTGAACTTCTGCCAATAAACAATAATCCAGTCTGAGCTGTCTTCCTGTAATACTTCAGGCCTCCCAGCAGGGGTCAGTGCAGCAACCTGCAGCCGTGTGTGTGGTCTGGACGGTCAGTCTGTCATCAGCAACACTGGTGCTGCCTCCGGCCTTCATTTCATCTGAGTGATGGCCGGCCAAAGCAATCTACCTGTCTTTGAGTTCCTGCATTCATTCCAGGTCTATAAACGCACACACAAACAGACACACATATGCATGCACACTGTTTGGCTAAAACCCACTACATACACTGATTTACTGTACTCTGTAAAAGGATAGCATTTATAAAAAGCCTCTGGGCTGCCCTCTGTTTGTTTGTTTGTATTTGTGATTATGGTTTGGCAGCCTCTGCCCTCCTCTCTGCTGGTCAAACACTCAGCTTTATGTGCAATCCTCTAAAAACAAGAAACAGATCCAGGGAATTTGGAATTAAAACCTACATGGAATCAAGTGCTTAACATTAGAGTCAATTTCATGCTTTGTTCAGAGAGTGAGACACCTTTATTTGTCTTCTGTCATGTAAAAAAGCTGGATCTCTAATCATATTTTCAAAACAAAGTGTAATCTTTTTTCCATATATCTATGATAAAGGAACCTTGTTTCACTCATTAAAGGGTTTAATGGCACAAAATGTCTTCTAACTTAAGAAAAAGTCAGGACACCCTACATTGTAATAGCTAGTGTTACCTTAAGACTTCTCGCTCTATGAAACCACCATAGAACCTTATACTGTTATTGTTTGTTTATTTTACTTTAATTTCTTAAAAATCCCAAACTCTCAGGCTGTCATAGGCTGTCCTAATTTTTCATTTGGCTGTATTTGTTTTCCCTCCAAGAAAATGATAACATGAGATGCATGCATAACCATTCACCCTGTTTTTCAGCATTTAAACATCACCCTCTTCCCAGCTGCATTTCTGAACCCTCCAAACTGTCCGTGAAATGACTGCGCCCTGCTGGCCCTCCTCCTCCTCCTCTCTGATGAAAAAGCCACGATTTTTTACGCCTCATTTCTCCTGGATGAATGTCAGATTCCTCCCCTGTTTCCCCCTCGCCTTTGTTTCTTTTCTTTCTGTCTCTCGGTGTCTGTCTATGGTTGATGAGGTGAATGAAGTTAGTTAGAAGGATAATGGCTGAATGTGAGAGGAGTGAGATATCTCAGTGCGCTGGATTGACAAGATTAGTGAGGTGCATGTGTGCGTTTTCCCTAAGCAGAAGAATTAAATGCTACAGTAGCTCAGAGATCATTGCACATATTTTTGTTGAGTGCTGCCCATTATTCACAGCTTGCAGCTGCTCTTTTATGCTCATGAAGCCCCTGAGCTGTCCAGCAGATTTTGGATGAGTGTTGCTGAGTCTATAATTCACAAACATTTATGCTTGTGTTACCTTAGAATAGAACCATCCATCATCAGAAGCTAATCTCTAGAAATCTGCAGTCAGAGCAAATTTACACAGATATCAACATCTATATATTACATACTATCACACTAGCATAAGTCATACTTATGCTTCTGTTTTGAAACAATCAAAAAACAATTGATTTTCTCTTTTGTTAATTATTTTACTTGGTAACAAGCAACATATGCAATTATTTAAGCTGTATTCTTTGCTTCATTGGTGAGTGTGGATGATGCTACTTGTCCTAACATAGTGCAAAGTTTTTGGCTTCTCTCCAAAGAGCCTGGTTGGCTTTATGGCTGATGGGAATCAATGAAAATTACGCAAAAACTATTTTATCGTACAGCATGTGAGTGTTACTTAAATGAGGAGCCTGAACATTTTCAAGAGAAAATAACAGAGGAGACAAATTAATCTCTAAGTTTGAGTAAAATGCTACGTATGCATGGAGTGTCTTCAAAATAAATAAGAAATATTTTCATTCTAGTCAAATTCTTCAAATTGCAGTGAAATTGCACCAATACAGATAAATATTTAGTCATTTACGTACATACAAACAAATTAAATCGAAAATTAATTCCCAGGAAAGATAAATAAACTTAATTTCTGAAAATTATGTCATTGTTTCAGACGTTCCAAGTCACTAGAGTCCTAATTGTGGAATGTTTCTCTTGGAAACACATATTTGTGACCCAAATGAGATTATTTTGTTTGGTTTCCTCTCACTCAGATTTTGTTTAGGCGGCAAAATAATTTATTTAGGGCTGAGAAGACGTCATAGTTTAGTCTAAAACACATTTTTTTCACTGGATAGTATCAGTATGTGAGCAGTGACATCAGAATGTTTAGGTCCAGAAATGCTGAGATTAGTTGCATGTCCAGCAACCTTTCACTTTTATTTGCACATTTGAATTAAGATAACAGGAGATAAAACCAAAAACTTAAAATAAAATCTTTTATCACAGTAAACCTTGTTTGTCACAGTTCCAGTTTACTTTTAATTATCTTTCTGACTGTAGATAGGTTTATGTGTTGGCAAGCAACTATTTTCTTGTATCCATTTCTATGTTACAAACATTTGCCTTAATTTAATGCCATGTTCTCTTGTTTTTCCCATTTTGTAGAGTGGCTAAGAGAAAAGGGCTTGCCATATTTATACCCAAGGGAAACAGGAAGTCATAAAATACTGTTGAAATGATCCAATATACTATTTTATTAGTAAAAATGTTCTAGTTACATTTATTTTACAGGAACTGCTATGAGTGTTGCCATAACTTTTATTTTGTACAAAAACCTTGATTTTTGTACAAAAAAGTTGAATATTTCAAATTTATTAAATGTGATATTATGCCACTGTGATAAAAATATATGAATGTATTGTTACACTTTTGTCCACATCTTTATCAAGGGTCAAACAAAGGTGAGTGGCTATGACATTTATATTTACATATTAAATCCTAAAATTGTACTCAGGCAACCAAACATTTCAGAAATGTTTTGAACACAGCTGTAACTATGCAACAAGCTAACATCCAGCATGTCCATAAGGAAGCATTCTGTGAGAGGTAGTGCTTACATGTATCTAGAAGTCTAATGTAACCAAGATAAATAAAAAAAAAAGGAACAACTTCTCTCACTTTGCACTTAAGTACAAAACTTAAACAAAGCTGTAGCAGATGAATGGTTACAACCTCAATCCCTAAATTTTTATCTTACTGGTGGGGATTTTTAAAATAGTACTTTTAAAATGAACACGTCTAAAAACATTAATTACTTTATTATAAATGACAATCTTTCATATATGAGTTAAATAAAATAATTGCTTTAAAGACAAAAAACTGTAATCACTGCACTAATATGTTTTACACTATGACTAGTGTGTTACCAAGCAACACCATCACAGATTAAGTTTGCTTAACAAATGTCTGCTGCCCCTTGCCCCTCCTCCACCATTGTCGCCATAGTCAAGCGAAGTTCAGGGTGATGTAAAGAACACAGGGTCCGTTATGTTATTCTAACCCTGACCCCCCCCACCCTTCTATATTTCAGCTTTCACTCCCACATATCATCATGGCCCTGCAGACCTGCAGCATCCCTCGGTCCTCAGGGCAGCGCAAGGACAACTACTGTTGTCTTTTCATCACCGCCTAAGCTCCTTAATCCAACGGCCTTGTTTATTTAGATAAGAGATCTACGGGAGTTTGCTTGGTTGACTCCGCAGCCAGTTGCTCTGTAGTTTGTGAACTCTGGCTCCTGTGCACAATTAAACAACACACAAAACTTGAGTGTCTCCTCAAGCCAATACATCCACTCGTGTCAGAGTGTTTTTTTTTTTTTTTTTTTTTTTTTTACCGTTTTTGCTGAAATTTAAACAGAAGACGTTGAATTTCTGAGTTTATCAAACAAGGGAGATCTTATAATATAGCAGCACCTGATACAAAGGTATTGATCGTGGATGAGCTGATGAGTCACTGATTTACCTTAAGTCGGTTTGGAGGTGATTCACGGGTCCAGCTCTTATAAAAGTATTCAGGTTAAAAGGAGAACCAGCTTTAATCTGAAGTTTCCTTTCAATAAAAAACATTATTAAAATCTGGAGGAGGAATGTTTAAGGTTAGATCTGCAACAACAACCAAATTACCTTTTTTGGGTTGATTATTTTTAAGCATATATTTCTTTACTCAGAATTAACTTTACATCTGTTAAAAATCAGATGGTCCAATATTTTGACATCTGTCACCCATTAAATTAATTTCAATCCAGGTCGGTTAGAATGATCTGCTCAGAGCGTGCAGCCTAACCTCGCCTGTCTCCTCAGCTAAACTTGAATTGTGACAAAAAAAAAACAGCTTACAGATACCAGTCTGCCACTGAAGCAGTAAAAGATGGTGGAGCAAAGGGGGGCTGAGCTGTTAAATGATGATTAGAAGCAGACAGATGCTTCCTCCTGTCTGCATCCAGCCGCCTGTAACACTAACTTTCCCTGATGTTACAAGGAACGTTACGTCGCTGGATGATCGGCTGCAGCCTGCAGTGGTGTTGGAAATGTCTGTCTCCTGTTTTTCTAACCATTAACATAATGGTAACATTAGTTCCAGGGACACAGTTCTCTGCTCCCAGGGAACTATTGTTTGAACACACTGAAAGGCACAGCCAAGAAGGCTCCTCCTGTGGCCTCGGATCTCACTGAGCTTTGAAGACACACACGGCGACAGAGAGGGAAACACAGGCTGGCTATTCATGAGACTAATGTCAGCATCAGTTGTGGTTTTAGCTTTAAACAGAGTGATCCACATTTGTGAATTACATAATGACTTCCTTGCAATTATGAATTCATCTGCTCTGTCACACTGTGCTGCCATCTGTTTTCTGAGCTACAATAATCCCACAGATTTTAGCTGATTGCTCACATGAGACAATCTTTGTTTTCACACTTGAAATTCTTCAGTGTGTAGAGGGAAAGCTGCTACTGTTGGATTAAAAAAAGCAAGATGTGCATCTAAAACATTTAAGATTTATGTTTGACAGAGAGGTTTTGGGCTTGATCTTCAAATTTTCTGAAATTGATCTTTTGCATCCTTAAATTAGCAGTAAAATGTGTATCATTTAACAGGACAGATGTCTGGACTCACCTGGCAGGAGCAGCAGGACTCCCCTCAGCAGGTGACTGAGCTGTCCGCTTGACATATTTTCTGCTTCTGTGCTCTTCAATCAACACAAACCACTCAAAAATACAAACTTTCACCTGTAGGAAATCCAAATCACAGAGATGTTCCTGTCACCAAGAGATGGGAAACAAAAGCTCAAACATGAAAAGTCCAGTATTCCCTCAGAAACTGATGCAATTTTGGTCTCTTCTACCTCCTTTTTTTGGCTTCCATACTTTGATTTGCAAAAAAAAAAGTTAAGTTTTTCTTCTTGATGCAGGTGCTTTCCTTTAGCTGACGAGAGGAGTAAAGATTTCTGATCTGCTCAACTCGATGAATATACAGCGAGTGTGTCTGTGCACGTGAGCAGGGTGGACTTTCTGTGTATGCGTGCTTCTGTCTCACTCTTATAGTTTTGAGCTGAGAGGAGGGAGCAGACAGGGAGACAGAAAGGGAGGGCAGAGACAGAGAAAGTTGTAGTATGTTTGGAGGAGGAGGGGGAGCAGCAGGGGTTCAGCTTCAGAGCGAAGTGAAAGGTCTGACGAGCTTTTAGGAAGGTGAAAAAGGGCAGTGGTGGGAAGGAGCACACAGTCCAGCCACAATGCAGTAAGCCGTGAGTGAAATCTCTATAACTTCCTTACTCACCATTTTGACACATTTAGTGTACCTAATCATGATGTGAGGTTTTATTTTATTTATTTTTATTCACTTTTGAGATTCACTTGTGCAACAAATTGATTAATACCTGATCATTTTCTTCACTAACTTGGAGGTTTGCTGTGTCTGAGTTTTCAGTAGCAACTTTTTGCCAGCCATGTGTTCAGCGGACTGACTCATACAGGACCATACGTCTATAAGACAAAAAGCCAGCTGGGTGCACAGGAATAAGCTGCCAGTGTTACTGTGACAGCATTTGGTGGGTATATTTAATGGGAATGTGTATTGTATGATGTCACTTTTTTATTTTCCAGATAATTTGTCCAACCCTGTGATTAAAACTTAACCAAATGTTACTTTACAAGGGTAATTACTTTATCATATTAAGGAAAGAAATAGCAAAAAAAAAAAAAAAAAAAAAAAAAAAAAAAAAAGTTCAGGAACTATGAATTAAATAATTGACAAATAAATGTGTTACTGTGCCATAAATGTATCAAAATCTATCCACCCATCCACCTACTGCCTTCCGCTTTAGTCATTGGGTCTAGGAGGGTCCAGCCCCTCCACAGTGACACCCTCCAGGTCATTCTGGGGGACTACCAAGTGTCCCAGATGTGCAAGGAAAAGGAAGGGGCCCAGGAGGCATTTTAGCCAGTTGCCTGAACCACCTTCGGTGACTTTGATTCAGAGGAACAGTGGCTCTATTCCAAGCTGCACCCTGAAAACAGAGGTTGTCACAACTATCTCTTGAGGCGTAAGACACTCAGTTCAGCTGCCTGTACCCTGAATCTTGTTCTTTCGGCCATGATCCAGATCTCCTGACCATAATTGATAGTCTGAATGTAGACAGACTGGGAAATCAAGAGCTTTGGTTTTTGGCTCAGTTCTTTCTTCTCAATGACAGACCAGAGCAATGATTGCATTACTGCAGCCCAGATCCCGATCTGTCTATCCATCAGCCTCCAGCTGTGGACAAGAACTCAGGGTATTTACTACTGAGGTGAAGACTGACACCCAACCTAGAGCAGGCAATCCACCTTTTTCTGGATGAGAACCATAGCTTAGAGGAGCTAACTCTCATCCTGATTGCTATGCGCTCAGTTGCAAACTGCTCCAGTGTATGCTGAAGATTTAAACATGACGATGTCAACAGAACCACATAATGTGCAAAAAGACAAAGATGAGACCCTGAGGGTCCTGAACCAGACACCCTCTTCTCCATGAATATGCCCTGAGATCCTGTGGATGGAGCTCAGTCTTTGGTCATAAAAAAACTTCATAGCCCTTAAAAGCATTTTTTTACTCTTAATGAGTGGGGAGCAGATATTTGGTCGATAATGAGATTAATTCTTGATTCCATTTTTGGAATCACTTACATTTGAAAAGAAACCTATTTTGAGATTAAAATGACAGACGGACTAAATTCAGAGAGCAGAAAGAGTCAAGTACATGTAAGAAACAGAGATTTTCTTACAGCAAACGGGGAAAAGTGCTGCAGACTCAAATAAAAGTCAGTTTGAAAACTTAAAAGGATCAGCCAAACAAAACTGCCAACTGGGATGGAGTAGGACAATAAAACAATTACAGAAAACAGAACAAGTGAAAAGGATCCTGGAGTGAGCAACTTAAATGCTGGAACTTAGCACTGGAAATAAACTGTATGGAGTTCAAACAACATCCAAAGTGAGAACAAACAGGAATTAAGTAAATATAACTTACAGCACAGCAAGTTCACTGCTTGCTGGTGCAGCACATGAACATCTCTTCTCTCCTCTCCTCCACGGTCAGATAGAGGCCTGCAAGTGACGAGCCAGCTAACCATCCAGGTAACAAACAAAAGTGTATTTACCTCCTAAACTTCAGATGTTAAAACTTCACTTGCCTCAGTTTTGTCTAAACAGAGCAGGTTAATCAATGGCATACCCTTTGTTGACATTTTCTATGGCTGCCTCCAGGAGAATGTTAAAGATGTAGCTTTTAGGTTAAATAAGAATTTTTTTTTTTTTTAAATTAAATTCAAATGTATCACATAGATGCAATTATTACATTTGCTATAATGGTCCGAGTTGACTTCTATTTGACTCATGTCTTTTTTTATTGAAAATACAGTACACAAGTTATCTCAGTCTATTAAAAATTTCATTTAAATACATAAGGCCAAAATTAACTGGGTAACATTACAACTCATACACTTGTAAAAATCCATTTAATAAAGTTCTGTTCTGTAAAAACGGGGCATGAAGATTAGACTTCATCCGAAGTGTCGAAATCGACTCTTTGATGTAGTCGCGTGACGAAAATAGTGTTGTCTTGTTTGCATGGGCAGTTCTCCTCCCCTTCTCAACACCAGGCCCGGGTTGAACTATTTCACACAGAACTCTGTACAAAGTGTTGCGTAATTGATCAGAAGTTTGTGGCCGTGTTTTATGCAGGAATACACTCGGACAGGAATCTTGATATTTCGCTTCAACTAGTCTGCTTCCACTATCCGGTTTTTGCATCCGCTGGCGACATGAATACTTTTGAGAAGCGTTTATTACGTATATTTATACGATTCCTCACAAAATACTTATGAAGATTGTCAAATGGCAGTTTCATGCTCAGCCAATATTGTCTCCTCCTCCTTCGAATCAGTGGAATCATAGACATTCATGTTTTCATCTGTCAGGACAAACAACACCTTTGTGCAGGACATGAAGTATAAAGAAGCAGGAGGAGTGTCTCCCAGGTGGTCTGCACCGCATGTGAAAGGTGTGTGTGATACGAACGCCCCGCACCCACATGTCAACTGTTCAGATTTGGAAGAAATATAGAAGAGCCTTTATCAGTTCTCAGGGCTTGTAGTTAATCTCAATCTTAATTCTCGAACATTCTTTTCTGTCATATATCACACTGGTTACATGCAGAAGGACTGACCCTTTACACGTGATGTCACGCTCTTTAGAAAGGAGCTCACTCTGCCATGATGGACGTCAAAACAACATATGCGAACATTAAGTCCTGTAAAGCTTGTCAGAAAACAGACAGTTGTCTAATATCGCTTTTATTTAGTTGATTTCACTGTAAAAATGGCCATAGGGTGCTGTGTGGTCAGCTGCACAAACTGAAAAGGATGCAAACTTGTCATTTTATTGTGTAACTTTTGATGAGGAAAGATGGATAGCAGCTGTCAATCATGTGGACTGGCAGCCTTCGGTGTATTCGTGGCAGCAAACAGTTTTTACAAGGTAAGAAGATTAACATTCATATAGTTCATAAGTAAGTTTAGTAAGATACAGTCAAATATTTCATTATGGAGAAGTTACGAGTCTAATTATTAGTAACAATAGAAAAAAATGCCCCATCATCATATAACCTACCATATACAAAAGACCCCCCCAAAAAACGGACTTTTGTACACTTTTAAATTTGCTCTGGTATAAGGGGAAACACCGTTTATGACATGGCGTAAATTCAGGCAAAGTTGGCGATTTGATCAAATCAACAAGCACGTCAGGAGGGTAAAGGTATGGGTAGCAGTAAATCCTGTTTTTTTGTTTGTTTGTTTGTTTGTTTGTTTGTTTTTTAGAAACTAATTGTATGTAAGTGTGCAGTATTTTTGCATTTCATCTCTATTTTCCGTTCTGGTAATCACAGTTATATAAACATCTCTGCAAATCTCTGGCACTTGTTGAGTTGTTCATGGGTGCACCCATAGTCATACAAAGCTTAACATATGGCTATAGGAAGTCTGTGCTGCATGCATTCAAAGTGAAATGGGATTATTCCTAAAACCAGTGGTTCTGTCTGCTTGGAGTTGCATGAGGTTTTGCTGGAAATCCTTTAGCAAACATCCAACCTTCTTAGTGTGTAAGGACTGATAAGCCTCAGACCTTTTTAGGTTATTCATTCCACTTGAGTGATTAAATGTAGCACCCATAATTCATGCAAATCATCATGGGTTGTTGGAATAAAGTACAAGCAGCCAAGAAACCCCCCCCCTCTCCAAACCATGTTGGTTAGAAAGGTAGAAAAAAAATTACTTTCCTTTTTGATGAATAAAATACATGCATGCAATTAGAAAATGTCTGAAGCACATGCATACAAATTTCAGACAAACCTGTATCACACTGCATTAGAAAGGCTAACACACAGTCCAGTGTCATTGAATCACACTACACATGTGGTCTGTTGACACTGCTGACCACGGCAGAGGTGAAAAAAAAAGGGTTTCAAATCTCTAGCCAAGCCAAACCTGGCAACAGATCTATGATGAGTGGGCCGACTGGAGCCTTGGCACTTGGTCAAGACTGCACACATTCCCAATATCTTTACACATACACACAGCTAATGGTCAGTGCAACTAGACTGAGTAATTTTACTACCAGTACTGTGTTTTATGTGGCACATTTGGAATACATCATATTGCTTATTTCAATATTTTTGTGCCAGTTGTCATTCTGCCTGAAGTCAGGAAAGAAAATTTTCCTGACTTCTTAAAAATTCTAAAACAGTTTCTCACAACCTTTACACCACATTCTCGTGAGCCCCGAAAACTACATTAACAGGTAAAGAGGATAAAAATGACTGGTTTTTTTGTAGGTTTTCTATTATATTTTTGTGTCATTTTAACAATTTTTCTGCATTCACAAAGATAGCTAAAGTCACTATAAAAATGTCCACAAAAAAAAGTTTATTAAATGGTTCAGATTCAGAGTGAAAAATAACTCGTAGGCCTTTGAATAGAAGATGTTTCCTACTTCTACACTCCTTTGAGCACTGACATACAGTCAGGTGAGGCAATGCCACAACAAGTAAAATAATAATAATGATAAGAGAAAATCAATTTGTCTACTTGACAGTTTTACTAATTTGAATTTATACAATGCCTGTTCAAATATGTGGGAGAAGGGTGAGGTGAGGCAGTGATGAACTGCGCCTCACCTATATGTCACACACATTAAATGATGGAGGCAGTGGAGATGTGCAAAACTACTAGCACCAACTGGCTGGTGAATTAGATCAGTCACTTTAAGAGGGGTAAAATGGAATAGAATAGAATAGACTTTATTGTCCCCAAAGGGAAATTTGTCTTGTACAAAGTGCTACATAGTCAACCCCCCCACCAAAAAAACTATTGAATATCCATGCAATCATCAACTTTATGTTTAAGATTTTTAATTAATTGTTGAAATCAGTTTTCAATTTGATATTAAATTTGTTTTAGTATTATTATTTTCTTTGTCAAAAAAGCCAAATATTGCTGTTCATGATAGCAGTGATGGGAAAAGGCTTCCAAAACTGGTGATATTTTAAAAATGAATCACTGAGTTTGTAGGGTCCATGCCATTAGGATTCATTAATCCAGAGATCAAGTTCATAAGATTGGTAAAAAGAAAAAAAAAACTATTGCTGTTGTTTTATTAATTCAGGAGTTATTTGTGATTAAACTCACAAGCAACCCACTGGCCTCTTAGATCTCCTACTAAATCAGATTACAAAAATTGCTTTTTAAGATTTGCCTTTCAGTGTGTAAGAAGGAAACCCCTTGTTTGGATACTTTTCCTTCTAGCATTGTCAGCCTTGCTTCCAAATGTCACGGCTATAATCTGAGGAGAATCTAATTTGATTTCTGATCAGTGCCAGTGGCTAAGTGTTAACTTGCTGTGGCAGATCCCTCAGAGAGCAAAGAAGAGGGGGGAGAATGACATTGCTGATCTCTGATCTCAGATCTGACAGCTGGCTCCCTCAGGGGGTCCCCGCAGCTTTCATCCACTAAGGGTCGTCTCAGGAATGCAAAAACACGCAACACTCACACATTTTAGGTCACACAAATAGCTGAGGGTGCACCGATGATGATGTAAATGCATGATTTCACAATTCCTTCCCTCTGTGCAATACACATTCTCATATTTCCACATAAACCCACATAAACAAACACTCACAGACTACTGGGCTCAGCCTGCTGGCACAAGAGCACTCAGGCTGGCATGAGTAGCTGAAGACTACACAGCCAGCACTATTTTATAATCAAATAATTTCTCAATCTTGTAACCTATACCTCTCCACTGAGCGTGAGCTATCAACTTCGGTGGGCTCTGTGTGTGGTGGGTGTTTTCTTGGGAACAAATCCCATGCCTCAGTTCACTTACACACACACACACACACACACACACACACACACACACTTGAGATATCTATGTTCACATGGAGTACATATCCACACAACCTCAGGGTGAAGTCATTCATCCTGGTGAGAGGCTTCAGCGCCCTCAGTAGGGCTGTGAGCTGATGTGCATCAGACATTTTACTCTGTCCTCTCCTCTCTGTGCAGATTTTACTGTTTTATATTTATGAACAATGAAACATATGACCAAAAACACATATTTATGCATCTTAATGGTAAGGAGCTAGACCATGGGCCTGTTGTGGTTAAATTTATTTATGTGTGATTCTTAAACATCAGCGCCATGAAAACTAAGGACATGGTAATAAATGGTGCTGCAACTGAACAGGTGGATAGTCATAGCTATTGGGGAGCTGTTCTTGATGTCCTCTGAGCCATATGGTGTTGTTACAACTAAAAAAGGTCCAACAATGGCTGAACTATCTAAGGAAACTGGGAGTTTTTAATGTTTCATCTGAAATAATGGCCCCCTCTTGATATTAGTTTCACTGACTCTGCTTTAATGCTTTGTATCATCGCTTGGTAACATAATCTGTCTCTGGCCTATAAAACCAGACTTGGTAACCTGCGGCTGGTAAGATTTCAGGGAGGACTTTTATAACAGACAGGTGATGAAGAAGGGAATTCCCGTCAGACCTCCTCCTGTTACAAATTTTCAGCTTCTTCCCTCAGAATGCCTGTAGTGAAGACCAAGAGACATAGAATCTCTTTTATATCTGCGGCTATTGTCATGCTCAATCACATAAAATCATAAACATTGTTAACGGTGTTATTGCACATTGCAATAAGTTGCTGCTGACAGATCTTTTTTTTTTTTTTTTTTTTTTTTTTTTTTTTTTTTACAACATGTTGTTTGTTAAGTGGACATGCTGCAAATTTATATTTCTTTGGGGCAGTAACATAACCATAGATCAATGACACTGACCACTGAGAGAGAACTTAAAACTGCAGCGAAAAGTTAAATAAATAATTTTCTTTTTAAGCAAAATTCTGCTTCTGCTCAGTAGTGTGAGTGTGGTGAGTGTGGTAGGTTAGAGGTTTGAGAAAAATTAATGTATATATTTTATTAATAACTTTTCTACAAGTCTTCATTTCTCATTGAATCTCTTTTCTAAGGCACCATGGTTCAGAACAGTTAATTAATTGAGTTTTGGTTTATTTTGCTAAAACACAGGACTAGTGCTGGTTTACTACCTTAGCTATTGCCCCTTTTCCACAGGCTCTACTTGACCCAGCTCTACTCTACCCGGCCTGCTCTGGGAGCATTTCCACTACTGTTTTTTCAACCCGGTACCTGCTTTTCTGGTCCCTGCTCCGGAGTAGGATCAGTCAGAGCTGAGTTGGTACTTTATGTGACATAAACATGCTGCTGTTCACTGATTGGCTGTGGGCGTGGTCAGATGCAGAAGCAAAGAGAGGAAAAACAAACAAAAAAAAAAAAACAACCGCTGCCATTTTCCAAACTCACTACAACATAGAAGTGATGGAGTTCCCCCAAGCTCCCAAGAAATATGTTAAAATAAATTTGTTGAGAGCCACTGAAAGACATCTAACTTTGTTATGAACATTCCGCATATCGTGTTTGCATTTGTTAATATGTATAATAAACACATTGTAACACAGGATTAGGTCTTGCAAATGTAGACTACTTAGTCGTTATATCCCTTTAAAAATACGTTTAAAACATAAGTTGAAGCTAAGCTTGACACAACACAAGCAAATCATCCAAAAACTCATTTTATGTAACTGTTTAAAGGGTAGAAAACAGCACATAGTTATCAACCAAATTCACATCCTCCCACTTTCATGGACCAGATTCAAATCTTAATTTTTTCATATATTTGTAAACCTAGTGAAAAATAATAGTCTTCCTGTTGTTGCTCTGCTACCAGAAGGGTGTGGTGCATGAGCAAAATGTGAGTTATACTAGCATAATTCTGACCTGTATTCTGTATAGTAATATGATATCTAGATGTGCCATTCTTCATTCTAATGAATGTCAAGGTTGCAAAGCACAGTTTCACTTCTACACCTCTTATTTCATGAACCATAGTGGGAGTAAAAATCCTTAGTACTAAAAAAAGGAAAAAAACAAAAAAACAGAAGACATTTTTTTAGTGGTGAACAATAAATTAAGTCCTTCGAGACAGTTTCGCACATCATTTTTAAAATGACTGGGATCTTTCAGGAACAAAAGTGTAATCTCATTGATTATATTCACTGCAATCACAAGTTCTTTTTAAATACAATTAATTGGAAATTCTTGATAGCAAGCAAATTTCTGGCATGTTTTCCAAATAAACAACTCACACTAACAAAAAAAAAACAAATAAATGCTGTATTTCACTTTAAAAAATAAAATCACTAAGATTAAATTATACATTAAACACATAAAAACAAACAAGGATTCCAATGTGGTAGTGTTCATTTACATGGCCTCCTTCCATCTCTATTTGAAAACAAGATAGTCTTTCCTTCTTGACTTTCAAACACACAGATGCTGAACTTTCTTCTGACAGCTGCTCATTAATCATCACACATTCATATGCTTCTTATCTACAAGATGCATACCTCCAGAAAAAGACAGACACCCGCATCTTTTGCACATTATTCTTTGCCGTTTGTCTCCATAACCTCAACATGCTGAGAAACTCAAGCCTTCACCCAGAGCTAAACTGTGCACATCACTTTTTGGAGCTTTGGGTATGCTGACAACATTGGGTGGTGTAACCAGGTGAGGTCTGAGATACGGTGATGTTTTGATGTTTTCTAAATGTGCTGGTGAAAAGATAGGCCCTGTGTTTGTGTCTGATGTTGTAATCTTACCCTTCTGAAGATGTCTAAACACGTTACAGTGTAATAAAGAGGAGGAATGCAGTGATGTCTGTTATCGCTGCCTCTATCTGGGAACAAGTAAACACTGTGACTAGGCAAGGGTCCTCGAACACTGCATCAAGCTTCCTGCAATAGTGCTGAGAGTTTTCTAAGCAGGGTAAGTAGATAAAAAAAAGTCCACAACCAATCTGACGCTTAACTTCTAGTTAATAACAGTTAAATGCATTACATTCATAACTACAGATGTGCTCATAAGTTTGCATATCCTGTTACAATGTTGATTTTTTTTGTCCATTTTTCAGATAATATAAATGATGAAAAAAAAACAAAACATTTTTCAATCATGGTTAGTGGTTGGGTAAAGACATATATTATCAAGCAATTGTGTTTGGGCTTTCTAAATCATGACAATAGAAACTATCAAAATCACCCTGATCAAAGGTTTATATAACCCGGAAGTTTTGGCCTGATAACACACTTAAAAGTTGTCACATGAATTTAAATGTTTGCTGAAGGTAACTATCCTGATCTGTTTCCTTGAAATGAGTGTGTGTGCATAAGAAAAGTTTTCTTTGATACAGACAGAGACCTGCATGTTTCAGTGATGGTGCTGGATTCAGGGTCATGAGGAAAACGAAAGAATTATTGCAGAATCAAGAAGGAAAAGCTAGTTGGGCTTTCTAAAACAGGAACAGGATATACAAAGCCTGTGTTTGTGTCTGATGTTGTAATCCTAACCTGCTGAAGATGTCTAAACACGTTACAGTGTTGTATAGAGGAGGAATGTTGTGATGTCTGTTATTCCTGCTGCTACCTGGTAACACAAACACGATGCAAGGGGTACCATCTAAGAAAATAGTGCCCTCATCCACACCTACAACAAAACACTTCAAGATATCGTTGATAGTAAACAGGTGATGACACTATATTATGATCTATCTATCTGTCTATCTATCTATCTATCTATCTATCTATCTATCTATCTATCTATCTATCTCTGTCAGTTTGAAACAATATTCTTATATGAGATCTGAGAGGCAGATTTTACTCAGTGTGATTTAATTCACGTGTAAATATATGTATATGTATATATGTAAACAAAAAAAAAACAAAAACAACAAAAAAAAAAATCAAAATATTGTCCAGATGTCAACATTCAAGCCACTTATCTCAAAATCTGTCTCTTTTACAATTTTTCTCAGTCGCTCTGGTGCATTTCTCTAATTATCCTTAACATTTGCAAAACTAAGTACATTGTTCAAAACAATTCGTACAAACAGCAAAACATCATGGATTACCTGCAAAATCCAGTCTTTTTCTCAAAATCCTTAGTTCATCTCTCAAAATTAAATATCTGTGTCAATGAGCATGTTTCAGAATGACAAATCCTTGTTTCAGTGTGTTTGGATAAGATAGTCAAATTGATTAGTCATGTCAATATAGCAGGATACTCTGAAAGGATGCTCTGTTGTAAACTATGGCTAAAGTTTTAATGACAAGAATTGTAAAGTGTAATTGTGGAAGATCGATAGCAAGAAATTGGACAAGAATCACATTTGTCCTTTTACTGTAATTTGACCGATGAGGTCATTATGATACAGAAAGGAAAACACAGCACTGGGGAGCATAAAAAAAAGTAGAAATGGAAACACAAGACAGTTTTCTTTAAGGAAAACTGTACATGCTGTACATGCAGTGCTGTAGGAATTACAGTGCAGTCTTCCAACATCTCATGTTCCTGTCTGTTGGGCGCCAAACTCTCATGCACATCACGACGAATGTTCTCTCTGGCGATGCAGAGTGGAAAAGAACCTTTTAGGAATAAGGGGTAAGGTGAGGGGAACTCCATCAGCATCCTGCTGAGGGGCACAAACCATTGCCTGATGATGTTGGAATGAAGGAAACTGGCATATGTCCTCAGCCTCTTCTGCCTCTTCCTCTGTTTTGCCTCTGAACTCCTCTGCTACAGCCTCACTCCTTTTCCTCTTCTTCTTCTCTCTGGCTGTTGACCCTGCCCAATTCCTTGTCCTTCCGTTGTCAGAAATGTAACATTATGTTATGTTCCAGCTATGTTCACTATATTCTTGCCAGTTGATTGTTCATGGCACCTTGGAGCTATTTCAGAAAACTGGTTGATCGTTGGTTGATCTAATGCTTCACATATTTACTTACGTTGGAAAAACTCAGGATTCATCTGGAAGCAATTTATCAGTTCAGAACAGATTTAGAAAAAAAGTTTAATGGAAATATATAGAAATATGCCTGACACATTTTGACAACCTGTTCAAGCATTTTGCATGTAAAGACTTTTACGATGAACTTTTGCTTGAAAGCTGTGGAGGTTGAGACTATTCAACAGACTCATATAATCCATTTTGATCAACATGACTAAAGCAATTGCAAATGTAGGAAAAAGCAGAGAACTGCACATAATCACTTGTATGATGTACAAAAGCATTTGTGACTTGCTCAACGGAATCAGAAATTGCTTTTTTGATGTGCACAAGTGACGCAATGATTTGAAGATTGAACAAGTAGTTCAGATTTGATTTTGATTTTAACAATTCTGTTCTGAGAAATGGACCAAAGCGACTGAGGAAAACTATAAACAACTTCCTGCTGGACTTTGAATTGTTCTGCCATATTTCTCATCACTAAAGTCAACAAGATATTGAAAAATACAGAGTTTCTTCTCTGGGGCAATGATGATAGGAGTTCATCCTGTAACTGGCGGGTTGCTGTTTCAAATCCCCGCTCTGTCTGTCTCAGTTGTTGTGTCCTTGGGCAAGACACTCCACCCGCCTTGCCTGCTGGTAGTGGTCTGGTGCCGGTGCAAGGCTGCCCCAAGGTGGTTTGGAGTTCTCTGGACTACATGAAGTGCTATATAAGTACAAGCCATTTACCGTTCCTCTATAGTGTTTTACATGCTGTTAATATTAAGGTTTCTCCTTCAAAGGTTGATATGATTGCCAGTAGTATAAATGAATTATTCCAATAAGGATACAGGAATGATCATTTACTAGTCATGTATAGAATTTTGTAAAAGCTCTAATCTCATACATGACCTGCCTCTTCGATGAAGACAACATGTTGTTTATACTCATCCTTTTACATTGAAATCAGTCAAAATTGTTTTAAACTATGGCAAAAATAATCAAAAACTCTGGCAGAGCAAAAAGCCAGCAAACTGATGACAAAACTGTCATCAATTGACTGCCTATGTTTTCTTTTCGTTAAGGCAAAATAATCATTGTTGCAAGAACACAACATGTTGTCTTATGTTGTTTTATCATTTTAAGTTATTTTCATTTAGAGTACCATCAGCTTTGATGTTTGCGCCAAAACATAAAGGTCCACATTAATATATCCTATGTAGGTCAAGTATGGTTTCAAACATGCACAATCACTGCATCAAAGCCAAACATTGTAAGCTGAAACATGAATAGGACAGTTAAGTGTGTGTGTGTGTGTGTGTGTGTGTGTGTGTGTGTGTGTGTGTGTGTGTGTGTGTGTGTGTGTGTGTGTGTGTGTGTGTGCGTGCTGGTGGAAAGTGTTTTATAGCACTGAGAGTGTGAGCCAGATGAGCGTCTCTGGCACAAATGTGCACAGTAGAGAAAAATATTCAGAAGCACTGATTGCTGACAGATGATTGTCAACCACAAGCTTATTTATTCCCTAAGTTGCTGGTTGCCACAACTGCCCCACTGTCACTCCAATTCTGTGAAGTTTCCATCCCAATAATTACATCCAAACATGTCAGGTTCTCTTTCTTTCTTTCTTCCTTTTCTTTTTTTTTTACTTTTACTGAAGTCACCACACCTTATATAAAACACATTTTATAACGCCGTTTCAAAAAGACTTCTGTCTTCTTGACCAAAAAACAGAACACACAACAGTAGGCAGAGTTAGTTTTTTCTGTTAATATTCCACTACCTGTGTTTATTGGCCCCCTTTTTTCTGCACAGACACACCCTTTACTTGGTATTTTTCAATTTTTGTATTCTATTTAGTGGCGTTATTCACATTTTTTAATTAGGAGCTAGTTTTACTTTTCTTGAAAGACTGTTGCCCCCAAAACCTAATTAAATTGTTGAATAAAATAAAGGGCTTGCATTTCAATTATGGCAACAATGAAGAAGTGATAAAGACCGATTTTTAGCAAAAATGGGTTCCATGTTTAAAATATATAGCTGGAAAAGAAGATAGTGATTACAAACAAGACGTTAAAGGTTTTTTAAATGCAATATCTCTGTAAAGTCCTGAGACTCTGTCTACATGAGTGAATCACTAATGACATCTAAGAACAATGCCAGCAACAATCAACTGTTGAAAAAGAAATCCAGAAACAGACTCAAGATGTGTTTCTTACAGGAAACTGATCAACTGCTGCACAAACTCTTGTGGCAGCAGCAAAGGTAGACAAAGGCAAAGCAAATGGAGGATGATCTGTTGCCTCAACACCTTGAGCTCAAAGAAGTAAAGGCCAGCATTAAGGTGCCAAGAACAATCAACAGCGAGGAAGCACATTGTACATAAACTCATGCCCACTGGGACCCACAGCAGTGTGTTGGTTGTAAGGACAACCTCCTCATCCAGTCACCAGCTAGGGACCAAAGAGAAAAGAGGAGAATATCCAAGTTTCCTTGTTTGTTAGACAAATACAGTTTGGGTATTTAAGCTGTTGAGAGAAAAGTATCTCAAACTACTTTATACCTCCACCAATCTCTTGCAATTTTCCTTTGTGGTACAATGGGATAGGAAGATGCGCTGCCTCGCCTTTTTACACATTTGTCACTGAGGCATGCATAGTATGACTTTCATCTAAGCTAGGCTTCCACAGATTTTTTTGAAGATACACCATGACCTTTTCAGCAGTAAGACCTCAAATGTAAATGCACCATTGTCATTGAATTTACACACATACTCCCCAACTATGAGAAAAATGAGACAATAATAACCATTCTTAATCCCATGCTATGCTATGCAGATGCTCTGTCTGCACTGATAGAGATTCACTTACTTCAGGATTCGGAATAGTCAAAGCAGCCCCATCTGACATACTCTGACCTTCTTTCTGATGAATTCAGCTCGTATTATTTGACGACTTCGGGGATTGTGTACAGCACCTTCACCTTTTATCTGCAAATCATTAAGGACGGGAAAAAAGAAAACAAGACAAAAATGTTAAGGCAAAAGTTCATTGCAAATGAGAGAAATTCTACAAAAAAGGTGTCAGTCCTGAGCAACACACTCTCAGTCATCAGTGGAGACACCATCTGCTTAACCAGTTTCCATGTAGATACCTTGTAACTCCATTAAACACTTATCTTAAGACAAACAAGAATATCTTTCTTAAATAAAGCTGTTAAGTTCAAAAGCACTGAACAGCATCAATGAATAGATTTTTAATTTGGATGTGTTGCTGCTGCTAAATTAGCTGAATCTGGAACATGTCTAGCACCATGTGCACACAATAAAAGAGGACAAGGACATGGATGCTTGACACCCAGGTCTATATCACTCATCTTTGTGTTGTAAGTGCTTGATAATCTCTTGGTATTTGGCATGTCTCTATATGTGTTATTTTCCATCTTAGCTGGAGGAGAGATAAAAGGTGGTCAAGGGATCATCTTATACAAGAATGCATATATGTATGCAACCATAAAAATGCAATCGTCCCCTTCGAAATTTTCCCAGCAGAGCTCCCGGTTTGCTGTTCTTTAAAGTATAATCACTATATCTTAAGTGGAGTTAAATCCCTGTGAAAGAACTAAGATTTGATCTTTTTTGCTACATTATGAAACTAAATTCTATTTTTTCCACTATTATTTTAATCTTTAAACAAGTCTGTGCATGGATTACACATATGTTTTAATTTATACCAAGCAATGTTTTCTTGATTTATGCTGCTTTACGCAAACACTCTGCACTCCATGTAATCATATTCCCGTGCAGAAAACCAACTTGTGTGCAAAGACTTGCTTGGACAGCTTCCAAGCTATAATTCAGATAAATGTGTTTTTGTAAAAATAATCTAATAGCTCTATTATTACCTTTAGCTTGCTGCTGCTTTGTAAAGGGCTTGTTTAGCATATGGTAAAAATAATTAAATAGTTGAAGTCCTTATTTTTAAACCAACTGAGCGACTCAAACCCAGGTAAGGGTGAGGGGTCATGTCTGTGACAGATGTGGAGTCACATCTGGTTGGTATAGTGAACAAAATGAAGCTAATGGGGTGAGAGGGTGAAGGTTCGAGCCTGGCAGATGTCAGCACAGGCTGTGTCTGTTATTGACATAGCTGCCATTTTGGGTCTTCTTTTCATCCATCAGCCAGAATTGACCGAGGATCCCTGCCGCTTTGTAATCCGACCCAGATGATGGATCTCTTGTAGGAGGGGGAATGTGCAGACCCACAGAAAGGAAATACTTTAAAAAGAGAAACACACTCCCCATGCTGTGGATGTTGTCATCTGCCGTTTTTATCCATAAAAGCTGCCCTCCAAATCTGCCCACATATTATTTTACTTGACCTCAGCCTGCCAAAGAGATTTTGTCTCAAGCTGTAAATGAGAACCTGACATGAAAAAGTCAAGTTGGATGAATCCACAGGCAGAGGGAGACCTTAAACGGCCTAACTGGAGATGTTGACACCACCTGCTCTCTGCCACTGTTGATTTATGATCAATGCACCACAAATTCATCACATTTTTTTCTGCATCAGCCTCCCACAAAGCAGCAGAGGTAGATTATTGTGTTACACATGCGGCGCACATTTAGAAATTACAAATAGGCCACATCTTGGATCGAAGAATGTTTGCTTGATTTGTGCTGCCTAGCCTTTACAGATAGCTGCTACTGTAGCACATGTTGTAAATCAGTATATACTTGGGTCAACCACACAATAATGACTGACCCTAGGATTATAGGTAAGAGGGGGGTCAGCCGCTATTGCACGTCATATCTTTCAGTTTATAACTGGTTTCTTGTCTGTGCATGAACATGGGGAAGGGGGAGGGAGAGATGCAGCGATGGCGGTCTCATGACTTGTCACATTCCAGTGGGGGTCTTTGCAAGGTCTTCTCGTCTCAGTTTGAGAGATTAGAGAAAGACACAAAGAGGCCAGCTGAGGTGAGAGCTGATCCCGACCACAGATATCACTTCTGAGGGCGACACCAGGCGTTTCATGATGTTGTCCTGCTTTAGATCCTGTTTTTACTTCCATAAAGCAATGAGTGCTCAGCAGGTTTCCATAAAGGACATTTAACAGCCGTATCTCGAAAGAGATTGTAGCACAATGAAATCAGAGCTGCCATATGATGCATAGACATAGAATATTTGTCAGAAATAGGAATTCAGTACGATCTCTTTCTACTTGTAAATAAAAATTGCATACAGTACTGGGCAAAAATGATCTCTTATTGCTTAATGTTTTTTTTCCCAAGTAGCCCAATTATCTATCTAAAATATCTTTAAGTTATTTTGATTAACAGTTCTTCAGGCTTGTTTAAAGTCTTTCAAAGTTTTTATTTTTTTTCTGCAATTGCTTTTTTCCCCATGTAGAAAGTATGTTTGTTTTTTGATCTAAGAATCTTCCAGGTATGAATTACTATGGAACATGCGAAAGGTAACAGACAATCTTGATACTTGAAAAGCTATTATCTGAAATTTGAGAATAAAGTATATGATCAACTGATAGACGATGTGTATCTACATCTCTGATAGTTCCTTTAGGCTGGCACTTTTTCTTTTTGCTATCTATTAGCTTCCATTTTCTTAAAGGCACACACAGAAAAATATGATGTCATGGTCAGGTACAAGGACTAGACTGAAAGTGAGTGAAATGGTAGCCTAAGTTCAAAAACAAAAATAAAGCAAATCTTAAAAAAAACCCCAAACATAACTGTTCATGAAAACCACTTTAAATGGTTATAAAAAATTTGACCCCTTGGAAACAGGGCAAATTAATTAGTTTGATTTAGACATTGTTGAGCAGTTCCACTACTTGAGGGCAGCAGTGCCGTGTGTTTTAGAGGTTTTCCTGCTTAAACATAACTAATTTAAGTGATTGTGTCATTAGCAGGTTTCTGGAGACCAATTGGCTCTTTGACCTGATTTTCCCAAATTATCTAAAGATTGCTTCTGAAGCCATTAATGTTGCGTGGTTTTACCAATGGGGAGACATACCTCTCCTCAAACATCATCCACTGCAACTGAACATTAAAACTGCTCCAATGTGGACTCTACTGTTTAAACTATTTCTTCATCAACGTCCACAAACAATACTTCTTCAGCTTGACTGCTTGAGTTTGGATTCTTCGTCCGTAAAAACAAACCCTTTCTATCCTTGGCTTTTTCTTTGTGTTCAGCAGGAGATAAATGGCCCAAAGAGAGAGTGTTGTCTTACTCTTATATTAAATATTTAAGCAGAGGAAGCCTCGGTAAAACAAACAAACAAACAAACAACAAAAAACCCACAAAAAACAGGGCAGCCGCAGCCCCATCAAGCTTTGACTTGTCCCCTCTTTAAAAACAGTGTATGTTTACTTTGAAACACCTCTGGATTGCAGATCTCTTGTCTGATTGTAATCATCATTGCCTCCATTTTGTGCCACTCAAAGTCTGTAATTTAGTTGGAGATATTGATGCTGACTGATGTGGTGAGAGGCAGCTAAGGTAGGAGAGATAAGCTTTGGGGACAGGCAGGTGAGAGGAGACAAAGTGTGCAGACTGACTCTCCCATTCTCTCTAAATTCATACCTGTAGACAGGTGCTTGGCAGGGCAGAACGTGCTTAAGAGAGGTGGAAAAGGAGCAGAGAGGGAGGAGTGGGAATGACGAAGACCTTCAGAGGGGATCAAAGAAGGTCAAGATATTCCTCTCCTCCTGCTGCACCCCCCTCCCTCCACATACTCTCCCTCCTCCACTGATCTGGAAACGATAGATTTCATTCCTGCTTTTTGTTCCTGTGGAGGGGAAGCGGTGTCAGATTATTTGCGTGGGGCCTGAGGATGTGATGTGTAACTAAGACCAAAATGAAGGATTTCTTTTGATTATTACGACAATCAACAGGGAACAATGTTGTGCTTGCAAACCGGAGTGGTCATTTCATTGATATATCTTATATTTGCATGAAAAGTGAGAAAGAGGACCTGGACAAATACATGAAAACAGAACAATTGTGTCACTCTAATAACTGCTTAAAAAAAAAAAAAAAAAAAAAAAATTAATAGCATAACTAATGAAACATTAACTTTGTTGTTATAACTCAGCAGTATAATTGGATTAATACATTTAAAGCTTTCTCACTAAACTTACAATTTTCATTTTTGTTAATTTGTATATTTTTTGAAGAACAAGATAAACTGGGAAGTGGGCCATGTAAGCTATTCACTTCAATTCAATTCAATTCAGATAATTTACTATATAGCGCCAATTCACAACAAATGCTGTCTTGAGGCACTTTACAAAAAAATCACTTCAATTCAATCATACACACATTCCAATTCATCCTGGTTATTAAACAGTACAGTACGCTCAATTAGCTATTCAAAGTTGTTTAAAAAATTTCTAAGGAAACCCAACAGATTGCATTGAGTCACTGACTTGCAGCAGTCACTCTTCCTGGATGAGCATGTAGGACCGCATGGCGTTGTGTCATTGACTTTACAGCAATCCCTCATACCAAGCATGCATGAAGCGACAGTGGAGAGGAAAAACTCCACTTTAACAAGAAGAAACCTCCAGCAGAACTTGGCTCAGTACAAGCGGCCATCTGCCACGACCGACCAGGGGTTTGAGAAGACAGAGCAGAATGCACAAGAAAAACAGATTAACTAATGTAAGATTATTTTCAATGTTCACGAAAGTAAAAAGGTAATAGCAGGAGAAGGAGAATAATTAGTTGATGGCAGCATTATCTCAGCTGAAGCCCTCCTTCTGGAAGGCATCACAGCCAAACAGAACACCAGACCAGGTGTAGCTTCTATGGAGAGAAAATAACAGAGAAAACAAAAGTTAACAGTTGAAATAACAGCAAATAATGCAAATTGAAGAGTAGTAGAAGAAGAAAGTGAGAAAAAGTGGTCAGTTTGTCCTCCAGTAGCCTAAGCCTATGGCAGCATAGCTACAGAAATAGCTCACGATAACCTAAGCCAGTCTAACTAAGTTTGATCAAAAAGGAAAGTTTTAAGCCTAGTCTTAAAATTAGACAGAGTGTCTGCCTCATGGACTAAAACTGGGAGCTGGTTCCACAGAAGAGGAGCCTGATAACTAAGGGAGCTGCCTCCCATTCTATTTTTAGAAATTCTAGGAAACACCAGTTTTGCTCAGCTCTTTCTCCACCATAAAAGTCCATAGCAGCACCTGGAGTACAGCAGGTGAGACCCCATTATGTCTATGCATCTCCAGCTTCATCCTACCACCTCTCACTAAAAGTACATCAGGATACATGAACTTCTCCACTTGAGACAGAGATGGACCCTCAAATTGAAGAAAGCAATCCACCTCTTTCTGATTGACACACATGGCCTCAGACTTAAAGGACCTGATTCTCATTCCGGCCGCTCCATGCCCAGTGCATGCTGAAGGTCGCCTCGAAGACTCCATTACAACCACATCTTCAAAAATCAAGCATGCGACACAGAGATTCTTAAACCCAATATACTCTTCTCGATGGCAACACCTTGAGATTCTGTGAATGAACCCCCTTAAATGGGAGCGGTGACAGGAAGCAGCCCTGGCAGAGTCCAGTCTGCACCAGCTTGACTGTGCTATGAATGCAAACTCCGCTCTTGCTTTGGGTGTAATAGAACTGGGTAGGCCTTAGAATCAACTCAATTATTCTATAGTCTCACAGCACACTTTATAACACACCTCAAGGGACACAGTCTGAGGCCTTTAGTAGATCCACAAACAAAGTCCACACTGCTCTCCTCAATCTGATGTTCGACAATCAGTGGATGCCTCCTTTCCAACTCTACACTAAACTTTTCTTATAAACCTGAGAAGTGACCCCTTGATACAGTTGTTAGAACACACTCCCTGGTTCTCTTTCTTAAAAATACAAACAAAACCTGACAGTTATTTCTAATAGCAACACCCTTTTCCTCTATTTTACCTGCTTTATGCTGCATAGATATTTGGTCCAGCCATTCTAGCGGATTGTGTTGAACCTCACTAAAACAAAAGGCATCCTATTTCAGCTTTCTAAAGAATAATTCTTGCTGACAGGTTTGTGCAGCCATAATTCACATCAGTGTAGTCTTTAGAGCAATTGGATGAAATGTATTTATTGCTTCAGCCTCTTTATGATTTTCTACTGTAAAGGAATAACGACCTGCCAAGCAGAGGTGGAGCCCCTGGCCATTATTTACTCTGCTGTTGTACCTTGGAGACGCAGCCACGATACGGGACAGGAGGCATGCAGGAATTAGATTACACCAGAAATTTAGTGGTCCTTCAAAAGAATAGGCTCCCTTGTTGGCTAGGTTTACCCTTTTTCAGCAAAGTGGCCCTCACTTATAAATAAATGTCTGTAGCAACAAATGGCAAAAACAGGTCAAAAGGAGGAGTGAGTGAACAAAAATTAAATCAAATGTTGAGGTGGTTTGTGGGGCACAGCGTGGCCCTGACATGTTGGTTCTCACATTTCTGGGTTTTGAAAAGACTCTGCTGTAGGTTCAGCTAAAAAGAAGCAACGGCTGATGTTTAATTACCTGCTGAGATGTGGTTTGGATTGAAGCAGCTCTTATGACAGCATGTCTTTCTTCCTGATGAGGAAATTATAGCGTACAGGCAGGCTCATATTCCCATGATTTGCATCTAGAGGTCCTCACCTGCTCCCATTCCTCTCTGTGAAGTCAAATTATGCAGTAAATAAATTCTCTCTCATCAGGAGTAAAGTGGGTTTCTCTTTTACTGCTGCCCGGAGGATCAGCAGGATTTTAAAAGCATATGAGAAATATTTTGATTGCTTTTTATAAAATTAGCCTGCAACTTAGATAGGTTGAAAGTGTAGACTCTTTGCCGCTTCATTGATCAGATAATCATATTTTACATCTGTAGTGGCAAAGCTTTTCTGGTGTCTTGGAGTGTGTTGAGGAGAGAACCAGCAAGATCAAAAAGAGCATCTGCTGTGTGTTTCGGTGTGTGTGTGGATGCAGAGAGAGGGCACATACAGGGCAGGGAGGATTATAAGGCCGGCCTTGATAACACACAGGTGGCTGATCTTGGGGTTTAGTGTCTGAAGCTGTCCCTAAATCCACCACTTCCTACTCTGTGCTCACACAGCTAGACAAACACGAATCCTGTCCGAAGAGTTCATGCAATATCATGACAGAGCTCAGGTTACCATCCGGTTGAACAGCTTAAGGCTTGTGCCGAGGTTGGAATGGGATGAAATAGATAGTCGGTGTAAAATTCTGCCAGTTTGCGAAGAGGTGGGGCAATATTAATATGGGGGTGGGGAGGCTTTGTGTTTAACTGCCTCAGGATTCCTGTTTGACCCAAAGTTTAACAGTCTGTTGCTGGAGAGATGAATGGTGCCATTAATGAGGAAGAAGTGGGAAAATAGAGGATTTTTAACATGTCTGTAGTGGATTCTTTAGTGACAATGATTCATCATCAATTTCACACCCAAGTTTTTCCATGTAGGACTCTCATAAAGTGGTGATGTGGTGAACTGAAAGCCCTCTGAGGCTCCTGTTGGTGTTAGCAGCAGGGTCCCATGAGTGAACAAGTTGACATTTATGGATGAGGCTTTCCACCAACTCTACTATCAGGTTTTAAGAGTCGTTCCCAGCAGGGAGCCCCACTGCGTATGGCATTAAAGGCTGAGCGAAGGGATTCGTTTGACAGAATCTGGGGTGGCTGCGCTGTATTCATGGACTCTGTGTAAACTGCGGCTGTGATGTGCACATCCATCACTGACCGACGGCGTGCTGGGTTCGAGAATGAGCGTGCATTTGTTATACTGACACGGCCAGTGGGACAAGAGGGGGATTAGGAGGAGGTCAGGATTAGTGGGGAGAGGGGCAGATTGAGCTGGGGTCAAGATTAGGGTGTTGAGGTTGAGTGGACCATGTAGACGAGTTGGAGCGGGGGATGGTTCAAGATGAAAAGATTTTTTGTGGAGTTGTAAAGGGATAAAGCTCCTTGGTAGCAGTCTGTAATGAAAACTCACTTGTTCCTCTACAAGTATTTGCATTATTGGGAGGGGATTGCAAAGGGCGGGGGGGATTTCTGTTGAGGAAGAAGAAGGCCACCGTTTTGGGGATTTCCTTTTGAAAAGTACAACAAAGCTTTGTGATAACCTGGTTATCACTGCAAACATTGTTACAAAAGAAGGGCCGTGTTATGTTTAAAGTCAACTGTTTACATAGCTCATACATTTTGTGTTTATAATCATCTAACAACATGGCTCTCAGATCAGATTATAGTATAAGCACCATTGGACCGCATTTAGGAGAATTTTTAGGGATAATTATCTGCATGGCAGTTATGAACAAACAGTGATGTAGAGCTTCCAAGCAGAAACATTAGCATTGTCATCTTGACTTCATTAGAAACTTCAATTAAGAACATTTTAAAAAACTTCACTTAACTAAATAGCATAATGAAGTGGATAACAATGGATCTGGAACAAATGCTGGTGGCTACTCATATTTTGCCCCATTCCTTTTGAAGTTGGAACTTGGATCTAGGACTCAATTTAATTACGTATGTTCAAGTTCCAAGATTGAAAAGAAAAAAAACTGGTTTAGCTAATAGGTATGCTCAGTGAGCAGGTTAACTACAATTAGCAATATAAGCTAAACACAATGTATTTCTGTCCAATTTGTATTTTTAAGCTCTCCAACAACTAACAAGATTGTACTGTATTTATGAAAATTTTCAAGAATGAAAAACTGACAAAGACTATTTTTGGTTTTATAGAAAAGGCAATCTTCTTGAATTTTGAGGTCAGGTTTGGCAGGGAAATGACATGACCACTTGAAATCAGCGACAGACTGGTGTATCCTAGGGCCACAAAAGAGCATTATTACAGATCCTTCCTCACAGCAGATGTAAGAAAAGAAACAAAACTGGTCCTACAAAACTCAGTCAGTGTTTCCATCCCAGCTGTTATTTAATCAGTTTTTTTTATTTCCAACAACATCTTTGCTATTATTGGCAGTTTTTTCATTTCTTGTAAATACTGTTATTTTTTTGCACATATATATATATATATATATATATATATATATATATATATATATATATATATATATATATACACACACACACACATACATACATACATACATACATACATACATACATATATATATATATGTATGTATGTATGTATGTATGTGTGTGTATATATATATATATATATATATATATATATATATATATATATATATATATATATATATATATATATATATACACACACACACACACACACACACACACACACCCTAACCCTCCGCCACCCTTTAAGTTTTTGATGTTATTGTTAACATTTTGGAAACTGTACACTAGAATAGTTTGTTTTTTAAAAATATTAAATAATATGGCTAACATCTGCATAGAAAAGAGTATGTATAATAACACAGAACATGAAAGTTTCTGGGTTTAGGCAAAGAATGTGTTCAATAATGGGGTTTTAGCAGAAACTATGATCACACTAAATATGAACAACTATTCATGTCAACAAAAGGAAAATGACTGTTTTGTGACTCTATTCTTCCACCCTATAATCAGGACTAACTGGGTTGTCTGGTGTTGGGTGTCGGAAAAAGGGAAGAAGGATATTGACAAGGCACTTCAAAGCAAAGAGAGGAGGAGATAAGGAGGGGGAGGAAAGAAGTGAGATTAGGGTGATGAAGGAGAAAGTATAGGTCAGGAGCAAAACTGAATGGAAAACATCCCAGGAAAAACAGCAGGTCTGAGCTAATTATCTTGTTTTAGACCCAATCAGACGCTGGCATGTAGATGTTACTGTCGGCAAGACAAGGAATCTTTGGCACTACATTCAGGATAAATACAGATAAATCTCTTCCACACATGACACTGATTGTTAACTGTGGGATTCAGACTGTTAGGCAGCACAGGGAGGCCTTTATAATCCTCAGGGCTGATTGCTTTATCACAAATACCATCTGTGAGTCAGTAGGATGTCCAGTGTGTCATATACAGAGACAGTCAGGCTTTCCTCCGGCAGGCAAACTTTGCAATCACAGATAATGATTTCCATTTGCTAGCTTCAGGCAGAGAGAACACTTTTGTCCATCTCAGCACAAGTTGTGTCCCCACACCGATCCAGAAAAAGCACCAAACCCTCATCCAGTGATCACTGAAAGATAGCTGGTCTCAAAATGTACCTGTTTGATCAATAAATATATAGATGTTGGTAATAAGGCTATGATAATTAAAAACTGCACATTTAGTCAGCAAAATGGAATGATAAACATGTTTGCACCCATATAGGTTCTGTCCAAAAGTCTTGATTCATTATTCATATCTTTTGGTTCTGAGCAGTTAAATATTTGGAGGTGTCTCCAGAGGACCTTTACAGGGGTGGCCAATGATAATCCGGCACAATAAACCAAAGACCATGATAGAATTTCAGTAGTTTAATTATGCTGTTGTCAAAGGTAGCATGGAAGAGAATCAAAGAAGCCCTGAGGCTCTTGCTGTAATTACCACTACTACTTGGAGACCAGAAAAGCTGCACACCCTAAAAATGGATTACTGTAAACATGAGGAAACATGAAACAGGTAAAAAAAAAAAAAAAAAAAAAAAAAAAAAAAAAAAAAAAAAAAAAAAAAAAAAAAAAAAAAATCTGAATCTAGGTCTGGATAACAGTTAGATAATTTCAGACTGATGGTGTCACCTTGCAAACACGTTTTTGTCAAGTGGCTTTGATCATCATTTGTTTTGTGTTTTTCTAGAAACTTTAGAATTTTTCTTTGGATTTTCAATGCTTTTTTTAATTAATTTTTTGTCTTGTGAGCATTTTCAGAGTAATGTTTATCTGCTAGTTTTTTGTAAAATAACTTAATTTTTACTCATGAATAATTTAGCATTAAAAGGGCTCCTAAACTCACAAGATAAAATTAGACACTGTCACAAATAGAGTGTTGGTTAAACCTATGAAAGATACCAAAATAACACAGATTAGAAGACATAAATGTAATCTAGCATCAACAGGGAAATTATCAGAGATATTAGTTGCCATTTAAAGCCCAACTTGGGGATTGATTGCATGGAGTTTGTATGTTCTCCCTATGCATGCATGAGTTCTCTCTGGGTACTCTGACTTCCTCCCATAGTCCAAAAGCATGACATTAGGTTAATTGGTCTATCTAAATTGCCCTTTGGTATGGGTTTGTGTGTGGATGTTTGTCCTGTATGCCTCTGTGTTGCCCTGTGATGAACTGGCGACCTGTCCAGGATGTGCCCTGCCTCACACCCAATGACTGCTGGAGTTAGGTACCAGCCCCCATGCAACCCTGCAAGGATAAGCAGGTATAGGTATATGGATAAGAGAAGACAAGAAAAGATAGCAGAGAGGAAGAAATTATAGAAAGAAGAGATGAAATAGATGTGAAATAAGGAAATAATGACTGAAACCTGGAGATACAATGACTGGAAGAAGGAAAGGAGAAATGGAAAAAAGAAAAAATGTAAAGAAGAGGGCATTGGGGATAAAAATAAAGAAAAATGCAAATGAGCAGAAAGAAAATATGTGAATCAGTTTGTGCTTCTGTTTCGTCATACAGCTGAAACCAGACAGCCAGTTGTAAACATCTGTTGGATCTCTCCTGCACTTTTACCATCTTTTACCCACAGTCCCCCTTTCTTTCCTCCTCAGCTGACCTCTCTGACAAAACCATCTGACAATCCCTCCCACATAAGGTTTTATCTCATTCTCCCATATACCAGACCTTTGACCTAGAAGGAGGAAGAAGAGGAGTCCATGTAAGGCTGAAAGCGAAGAGAAGGTTAAAAATATATGAGAAGAGTCTGCTCTGTGAACAGGAGACTGAAGGATCCTCACATATTTCTCCAAACACAACAGTGTCTGGCTGTGATGTGTGGTTATTATGGATCATAGCTTTGCTGATTCAGAGATGATCTCATGCTCCTCTGGCAGTAGATTATCTTCCAACCATCCTTAATAGCATCTCAAATTCTTGTTTTTCTGGGCGGATGAGGTACAAAAAACGAATGCTATCCAGAAAAAACATTTTTGGGTGATGTATTATTGGAGAAAATGCTTTTCTTTATAACATCTCATAAATTTGGTCAGTTATTTCTAAAGTCCTGAAAATTTAAAAAGATTTTTGCTTCAGTTATTTTTATATTTTTGGAAATATATCAGCTGATGCTAAAGAACCTAACTGTAACCAAGAAAAGCAGAAAAAAAGAAATGAATATGAAGGGGTGTTTTTAAACGCACACAGATTGTTTTTTTTTTTTTTATAAAGCTAAAATGTTTCCCAAAAATAGAAGAAAAGAGAGGTTGCACATCTGCCAAAAGCTGACTTCACAGCAGCTCAATACTGCAGTACACTAGTAAAAAAAAAAAAAAAAAAAAAAAAAAAAAAAAAAAAAAAAAAAAAAAAAAAAAAAAAAAAAAAAAAAAAAATCCTTAAAGTGAACAATCTCTGTAGGATCTTGGTCAGGTCTTCTTAGGTAAAGAGCTCTCCAATACTCATGATAGAGTTCCTCTATTGTTTTGCATGCAAAATTCTCATTCAAGGAGACCTTAGTGGGTTGGTACTGTAGGGCAGCATTTCAGGGTTCTGATTGCTCCAAATAAGTTGTTGCAACACTCTGAGCTGGACTTCTTTACCCCTTAGCAAACACACACTTTAATGTATTTTTAATCAACATTTTATGTGTTCACTGCAAAAACACAAAATCTTACAAAGTATTTCTTGTCTAGTTTCTAGTACAAATATCTTGAATACACTTGAAATAAGACAAAACTAACTTACAAGTAACGTTTCAGCAGATATAGGAGCTTGTTTTTGGTCAATAATTCCTTAAAATTGATGAAAAAGTACTAGTTGTAAGTGAAATAATCTTCTAATGGGACAAGATATTTTCCCATAATATAACTTAAAATGTCTTGTCCCACTGGCAGATTATTTCACTTATAACTAGTACTTTTTTGTCAATATTAAAGGTATTATTGAGTTAAAACAAGCTCCTGTACCATGCTGAAAAGTTACTGGTAAGTTAGTTTTATCTTATTTCAAGTGTATTCAAGATATTTGCACTAGAAACTAGACTAAAAATACTTGGTAAGATTTTGTGTTTTTGCAGTGTTGGACCAACATGAATTCATTATGGTCATATCTAACCAGAGTACCTTCTCTCACATGTTTGCTATGTTGTTGAAAACTTTAAACAGGGGTTTTAACAATTTCTTTTCTCTTACCACTCCTTTATATGATTATTTTGTTCAGTAACTGTTTTTAGAAATCTGATGACTTGTAAAGGCAGTTAGTTACACTGGATTTGTTGTGGGCATTAAAGTAAGAGAGAGACTGAAGCTTTTGTTTCTACCAGAACAATCATTATGAAGCTACACTGAACAATCAATATTCCCCATTCCAATATGGGTTGGGGATTATGCTGCAATCACACCCCTTACACAAAGGATTTGATGCTTGGCTTCCTGTCTGTTTTAGAATATATTTTAAGCTTTTATCATTTGTTTTTAAAGCTCTTAAAACCATTTCTCCCCTTTTTCTGCCTTTTTCAGTTGTGGAGCTTCTGTATCTGTACCAGGTTTTTTCTGGTTTCATCTACCTTGTTTTTAACCTGCTTTTTATGTTGCCATTTATGTTTTTACTTTGTTAAGCCTATTGGTCACCAATATTGAGGATGTATAAAGGGCTGTATGATTGATTTCTTTTTTTCTTTCTGAATGAGATCCTGAAACAGAACAAATAGATGATAAATCATGTTCAGAATTTGAAGCTAGTGATAACCACAGCCAAATGAAGCCGGATCAGATACCAAAATACTTTTTTCTGTCGATTTTTTGCTTTTATGGTGGGTGAGAATACTTTTAAATGTCTATTGTTTAGGTGCATTTGTAGCTGCATGATGTGGTGTTCATGGCAGTCATTACAAAATTGAAATGCACAAGCAAGAGAGGTTATGACTGCATTTTTATACGTTAGCTAAATGATGCTTCAAGAAGGTAACTTGGTGAAGCAAATGTTATCACACACTCGCCAAATGTAACACGTTTGATGACTGAAACATGTGGTTTCAGCAGGTTATTTCTGCTTTAGTAAAGTGTTGTGGGAGCTAAAGAGCTGAATGTACCAACATTAAACTAATTTTTTTTTTTTTTTTTGCTGAAGCAACTTTGGAGCTTCAGTGTTTGTTTAATGATTCTCTTTGTGTGCATCTTGTTTTGTGTCTTCTGCTTTCAAAGTCATGAAATGTTAAACCAGAAAAAGTATTTTCCATGTGATACATCATGAGAGAATCCACAAAGGTCTAATTTATATTGCTAATCCCTAGACTGACCACATGTAAAGTTTCCCACTATAGGTCCATAAAGTACAGGGTGAAACAGCTTAACTTGAAACTTACAAAGACTTGCAACCATATTTTTTGAACTATAAAAGCTGTTTGTCCACTCATTTCAAGACAGTTTCACAACTTATTGTAAGCCTTCCTTAAAAGGGAGTTGGACAAAGAGTAAAAAATATGTGAGTTTCGTGGAAGAAATAACAGGAGATAAGCACCAGAAGAATGAAATACAGGAGAAACACGAACCATTGGAGGCCATAAATCCATTGTTATATAGGAGTAAAAATTATACTTTGAGTCCAAAACTAAAGAAAATTTTCATTGGCTTAAATCTCAGTGGCTTAATTGAAGTTTACAGAAATTGCTTTTCTTTTGTTTCACTGTCTTGAAGTCCACTTCTTCATGGATAATGTCTTGGAACAACGAAGGGTTTTTAACCTCCTTTGAAATTGTTGCTGGATTTGTTATCATTATTACCAAAAAGCACATCGTGGATTGGGGTGGACAGAATTTAACTAGTTGCTTTTAAAATTAAGTGCAACAACTGCAACTTTGACATCTGAACTCTACTTTTCTAACAGTAGAAAAATGCAACAAAATTAGAGGTATTTACAGTTGAAACTAGAAGTTTATATACACTAAAAAAAAAAAAAGACACAGACCTTATTTTTTCTCTGTCTGAAGTTAAACCAGCCCCAATTTCTGTTGTTTTAGATCAGTTAGAATTAGCAAAATTATTTCTATTTGCTAAATGCCACAATAATGGAATAATTCAAACTGTATGATTTGGCTCAATCATTTTGGGTTTCCTTCCACAAGAATTCTGGCCCATTCCTCTTGACAGGACTGGTGGAACTCAATCAGATTTGTAGACCGCCTCGCTCACACACGACTTTTCAGATCTGCCCACAAATTCTCCATCGGGTTGAGATCAGGGCTTTGTGATGGTCAAAATATTATGTTTGTTGTCCTTAAGTCACTTTCTAACCACCTAGGCTGTTGCTTATAGTCACTGTCCATTTGGAAGACCCATTTGCACCCAAGCTTTAACGTCATGGCTCATTGTCTTTATGTAGAAATATTGAAGCAACATCTAATGTTCTTTCCTCCTGATGCCATCAATTTCATGCAGTGCACCAGTTCCTCCTGCAGCAAAACAGCCCCACAATATGATGCTGCCACCCCCATACTTTACAGTTTGGATGGTACAATCATCCCCGTCTTTCCTCCAAATGTAATTAGGGTTATTATGGCCAAACAGTTCCACTTTAATTTCATTAGACCACAGGACATCTCTCCAAAATGGGTTTTTGTCTCTGTGTGGATTTGCAAACTAAAATTTGGCTGGCTGGTTTTCTTTGGAGTAATGGCTTCCTCCTTGCTGAGTGGCCTTTCAGCCCATTTCAGTACAAGACACACTTCACTGTGGATAATGACACTGTCTTAGCTGGCAGTTTCAAAAGGTCTTTGGCTTTTGTTCTTGGGTTAATCTGCACATTTTGGACCAGAACACGTTCATCTCTGGGACACAGAACCTTCCTCCTTGCCGAGTGGTATGATGGTTGGACATTCCCATCATGTCTATACTTGTGGATAATAGTTTGAACAGATGAATGCAGCACCTTCAAGCATCTGGAAATTGTCACCAAAGATGAACCAGACTGGTGCAGCTCCATAATTCTTCCTGATATCTTCACTGATTTTTTTTTTGACTTTCCAATTGTGTCAAAAAAGAAAACAGTGTTCCAGGTGTGGCCTTAAAATACATCAACAAGTGTGCCTCCAAATAACTGATGTGTATCACAAGTTTCCAAAGTCATGACATCATCATCTGGGCTTTCCCCTCATTGTTTAAAGAGATAGTAATCATTCTATATATAAATGTCTGATTTTCAAGAAATTAATAAACAAATCTCTAACATATTATCTCTGTCATTATTGTGGCTTTTAGTAAATAAAAATAATTTTAGTCTAACTTCTGTCTTTTCTGCACTGAGCTGGATATTCTAACCTATTCACTTATGGATATTTGGTTAGGCTGACTCAGTGACTTTAGTGGACTATGGTCAAATGATAAAGAAACATAAAGCTGTCTTTTGTTAGGATGTCATTAGAATTAGCATCAAGAAGAGAGACTCTAGTACCATATAATCTGAGCTACGGGGAACAAACAAATGCTGAATAAAAGTGGTCCGAGAACAGAGCCCAGAGGAACCCCATTTGTGATGTTTATATTCTTAGATTAACAATAGCAAAATGGCACAAAGTAGGACTGGAATGCCACAGTATTACTAAGAACTGACCAAGTGTAGTACCGTACTAGAAAATCTCACCCACTTCTCCAGTTGATCACTTAGTATGTTATGATCACCTTTGTTGAAAGCAGCACTTAGATCCAGTAGTTCCTTAGGGTCATCTTCAAAAAACTTCATATTTGCAAAAAAGATGAGAAATAAAAATTAAAGTGTCTGACATTCATATTGTACTTGTCCATTTTAAATAAACATAATCAGTGTTTGATTTTATGAGATATAATGCTTTAAATCACAAATACAGAGCAATCAGTGTCAGAATTCCCACCTTCTTTGACGATAAATAATTTTGTTGTAAATCTATTTGTGCTTGTTTTGTTCAGTTCAATCACCCACTTCATTCATATTGTCTTCCCTTGAGTGATGTTGACTGCTCTATGTTTGAAGTGGAGCTCTTTAGTCCTCTGTCTGTCGCCAACACTTTCACCAATCAGCTCTGCTGTTGTTATAAGTCTAGTCCCAACCCAACCCTGTGCCCCCCCTACCCCCTCAAGTCTTGTCAGGCATGCAGTCTAATAATAGCTGGGCCAGGTAGCTTAGCCTTGTGGAATGTTACAATGTGTCCCAGGGCATCTCGATCCCCCCCAGTGGGAGAGTGTCAGTGGATGTGATACACCCTGTGTGTGGGGACAGCAATAGTACATTGAATAAGCAGTGTAGAAAATGTACAAGATGAACAATTTGAGAATCATAACAAATTCAATAAAAATTTCAAGGTAAGCCACTTTGGTATTGTGTGACAATATGGATTATAGGACTGTTAATATACACTTTATATCTTTTTAAAGCAGAGTTTGCCCATAAATAGAAGTAACTGCAAGAAGGTGAGGGTGCTCATCTGAACTCAGAGCAAAATAGAAAAACCTAGTGGTCATACAAACGCAGATCTTCAGGACGCTGTTTATAGAGCTTGTGCAAAGATCAAATGTTTCTGATTCCATGTTAGACAAAAGGTGGAAGCAGCAGTCACATGTAATACTAGCAAAGACAGCTGTTAATTTTCACATGGATTAATAGCATTAAAGCCAAAGTATATTATTTCAAGAGATTTTTAGTTGTACTCAACATTTAAAATGCAATGTTCGACATCGATTGAATAATGGGAAAGACCCTTACAAACTTGACAATGTTATGAGGCAACTCAAAAAGAACTGTATGCAGTCTTTCAACAGTATTACACCAGGTAGAGGTCATATTTTACTAACAAACCTAAAATAGGCTTTATAACTAATCCTTTTCTTTTATTTTGGCATAGCTTATGGCAGATACTGAAAAGTCCAAATTCAGGACTAAACAGGCAGGAGATTAAGGTAAAAAAAATAAACAAATGTTATTCAGATGTAGAAATAGTATTAGAGAGGGACACAATCAATCAAGTTCATGGGGTAACAACAACAAAAAACAAAACATGTAGGAAAGCTCTGAAGCTTTAAAACAAAGATGAAAACCAGTGCTGCAGCAGTGGACAAAAAAGTGTGAAGAAGAAACAAGTCTTGGTGAAATACGCAAGAAAAGTCCATCTTTACACAAACAAACAGGCATAGAAGCAAACGAATCTGTAAGACAAACATACAGAGCATCTTGCAAAATGATACGTTTTATTCAGACAACAATTAATAAAGAACTAGAAAAAAAGCAAAGCCTAACATTATCCTTCTTAAATTATTCCAGTAAACCTGTATAAATACATATAACAGTATCTTGTGTACTAAAATTCTAAAAGTACAACCAGGCAAGTAGACAGTACACAGTCTGGACAGATACTCAACCCAGCTGTGACGTTGCACATACTTCAACCCTCTACATTTAATCATCCTTCCATCCATCTTCCTCCCTCTCCATGGACAGCCAGTCCAAGCGAGCAGAGTGATTCATTTGCTGAGCAGAAGGAATGCGTATGAGCTCCACATGTACTTCCATTTGGATGCTTTCCACACACACAGCAACAGGTGTAGCACTGCAGGAAAATACGTGGCACTGAGGTAGCCCTTGTTAACCTTAGCACCAGACTCTCAGCTGTTTCAAGTTGCTCCCCTGGAGTTTGTGTAGTTACAAGCTAAAATATGGACAGTTATATATATTGGAGCAGGGACAGAACTACATTAATTTATTGTAGAGATTGTAACATGATCTGTGACCAAGTCAGACTAGAACTCAAACATAAAACACTGCCTAAAAACCTCCAGACTGAAAACAAGAACAAACTCCAAATAGTTTCAGAAAAATGCAGTTGCTGTAAATTAAAATATTTCTCCTTTCAATGTGAAACAAATTCAGCTGTAAAATACTAACCCAGCGAGCAAAAGCCTTCAGTTTAAAGACAACTTAATGCAAAGAGAGGTTTCAACTTTGCGTTTTACAGTCTACCCATCTTCCAATGCCAGCCTCCACCTGTCAGGGGATCACTTTCTTCATTAGCAAGAGGCAGCAGGCTGGGCAGCATATTCTTCCAGACAAGAACCATCTGCACCAGTGTTCCCCCCAGGGCTGGTTTTGTTTCTCCCAACAACTGTTTCCTCTTTACACAAATGACCGCACCTCAGTGGACCAATCTGTGGAACTCTTGAAGTTCTAATCCAGGACAGTGATGAGCCTGCATACAGACAGGAGGTGGATTGGCTGGTCCATTGGTGTGATCAAAACCACCTGGAGCTTAACCTGCTCAACACTGAAGGTGACAGTGGACTTCTGGAGAATACCCCCCACACTCACTCCCCTCACCATCCTCAACAACACTGTCTATTGTTGATCAATTTTGGTTCACAGGAACCACCCTTCCTTGGGACCTGAGATAATCCTCACACATAGACACGGTTTGGAAGAAGGCCCAGCAGAAACTATACTTCCAGCAGCAACGTAAGAAAGACACCTTCCACAGGAGCTCCTGGTCATCATCTTCATTACCATTATTCAGTCTGTCTTGTGCACATCCATCTCTTTGTGGCAATCAGGTCTGCAAAGCAGATCGCCAGGGCCGACCTTCCCTCCATTAAGGACTTGTACAGGTCTAGAGTCAGGAAATGAGCTACTAAATTCTCTGCAAACCCCACACATCCTGGACACAAACTGTATAGACTTTTACGTTTGGGTTGGCACTAGAAAGCAGTATTTTTAAAGATCAGCCACCATAGGGACCGTTTCTACCCCCACTCTGTCTCTTTAAGAAACATAATGAACACCTTACAGCCTGAGTAGTCAGCTTCTCTGTTGTGAAACAAACTAAACATATTTGCACTATTTTAACTGGTCTTTTAAAAAAAGAAAACTATATTAGATTTGCGTACACATGTGTACTTATTCATTTAGATTTTTTCTCCTCTAAAATTCATGTCTGTACACTGTGCGCTTGTGATACCGAAGTCAAATTTCTTGTTTGCGTGCACAAACTTTGTCAAAAAAGCTGATTCTAAGTACAACCAAACTCTATTCTGCCTGGATGACAGCAGCCAGTTCTGATACTAATAAATCACCATGATCTAAATACTCAGGTGGCTCTAGGGGTTTCCTCACAAGTAAATTGCAGAGAAAAATGATGTCACGGGTTAATGATTACCAAATTTTACACAAAGAAATTCTCATTTCCTTATTAACAGGACATATTCCTTTTTTCCTTAAAGGAGTATGTCATAAGGCAGCTTTCCCCTGTCTTGGTCTAAAGCCTGGCACATACTGAGCAGGTGGCAATATCTGGCTAACAAAAGACAACATATCGATAAATGATATGTAGATTATGTAGAGTTAAACTCTACATAATCCACTATACAGTGATGAAGTGGACCATTGTAACACACTCTAGGTTTTGACATTGTTAAATATATTCAGAAACATGTTGATGCCCATAGTTTCATCTCCACATGCAGAACTTATGAAATACTGGAAAATGAAGTAACTGCTCATTCTTGTTTCATAACCCAACTTGGTAGACATTTCTTGAAATTGTAAGACAAGTAATTTGGTGTAAAAAGATTTATAAACACAGTCATTAAATTGCTTCTCAAGCTTTCAAAAAAGCCCATCTAGCACAGGTGTTTTCCTCAAGGAGGCAATTCAAATAAGTAGGTTTAGGGGCAGTAATTGTCTTTTCATCTACTGCTGAACACATATGTCCAAAAAGACATTTCTGCTGAGGAAAGTCCTCAACACCCCAGGTTTGTGTGTGTGAGGGCCCACCTGTGACATGCATTCATATCTTTTTTTTTTCATTATTGCTCTGGTAAAAACGAACAGGAAATGTTTGACCCAAGTGATACAGTGTATAGGACAATTATCCCTGATACTGATCAAGCACATGGGGAGTATGCAGGTATGCAAGGAGATGCGTACTGGGGGTAGAGAGGAGCACAAACACACACACACACAGAGAGAGAGATAGAGAGAGAGAGAGAGAGAGAGGAGAGAGAGAGAGAGAGAGAAGAGAGAGAGAGAGAGAAGAGAGAGAGAGAGAAGAGAGAGACAGAACGAGAGAGAGAGAGAGAGAGAGGAGAGAGAGAGAGAGAGAGAGAGAGAGAGAGAGAGAGAGAGAGAGACAGAGAGAAGAGAGAGAGAGAGAGAAGAGGAGAGAGAGAGAGAGAGAGAGAGAGAGAGAGAGAGAGAGAGGCGGAGACAGAGAGAGGAGAGAGAGAGAGGAGAGAGAGAGAGAGAGAGAGAGAGAGAGAGACACAGAGAGAGAGAGAGAGAGAGAGAGTAGAGAGAGAGAGAGGAGAGAGAGAGAGAGAGAGAGAGAGAGACAGAGGAGAGCAGAGAGAGAGAGAGAGAGAGAGAGAGAGAGAGAGACGACACAGAGAGAGAGAGAGAGAGTAGAGAGAGACAGGCACAGAGAGAGAGAGAGAGAGAGAGAGAGAGAGAGGAGAGAGAGAGAAGGAGAGAGAGAGACAGACACAGAGAGAGAGAGAGAGAGAGAGAGAGAGCTAGAGAGAGAGAGAAGAGAGAGAGAGAGAGAGTAGAGAGAGGACACAGAGACACAGAGAGAGAGAGAGAGAGATAGAGAGAGATAGATATAGAGAGATATATACATACACATACATACATATACATACATACATATACATACATATATATATATATACATATATATATATATATATATATATATATATATATATATATATATAATAAAAAAAGTCATTTTTTTTATGACTGAATTTCAATGTATTCAACTTTAGTTGATATAAGCTATGTTTTTGCATTTCTCTTGGATGCATTGCTGCTTCCCTGTTTTGGGAAGCTGGTGGGACAGTCCGTTATTTTATGCCAGCATAAACAAAATGTAGATGCAGTAGGGAAATAAGCTCATTCAGGGGCAGGTGCATAGACTTACTGCTTTCCGAAGTATACACAAAATTTCAAAAATATTTGTCCAGTTCTGCAGTTTTTATAAAATGCAAGCCATAAACCTCTGATTTTTTTTCTTTAACCATCTTCTGAATTCATGCTTAAAGAAACCAAGCTAATTCACTGCAGCTTGGTTGTTCCAGACAGGTTTGCATGACAAAATTGTTACAGCACTAATTTCTATTCCATTTCAGAACCAGGTCCAATCTTTGATTAGCCTGCTTGGTGTGTTTTTTCCAACTCTACTAGTGATATCCAACCAGGCCACCTGGAAGCTGAGCTAATCTGCAAATTATATGTTTACATAAGAGGCTTTGGATAGTCTTATGATTAGTGTGTGTTTGCACTGTGGAGGTATAAGCAGCACGCCAAATAATCTTAATTGTGTCTGCTTTTTCTACATAATGTAAATAATTTCGTCAGGAGATGTGAGCAGACATACAAAGGCTATTTTAGAGCAGCTGTTTGTGTTTAGGTATCTCTTCTACTGCGTAAAGATTTCCTTTTAGAATAGAGAAATATTTGGATACAAATAGCTTATTTTATTGTACTCACATAAAAGCACTTTATGTAATGAAAAATGACAAAATGTTTTCCTTTTTTCATTCACATGTGACTTCACAGGAATAAATATAGTGCTTTTTTTCTTAAAGATTAGACCAGTAAGTCATTAAACAGCACCATTGTAATTCAAGGGTTTTCAGGAATAAAATTAATCTGCTTTAAATAAAATAAAATAAAATAAAATTTTAGAATATCTGAATTGCTGTTAAAAACATATTGTGGACCCCCCACTATGCGTGGAGTTTAGGGACCACAGCTATGAAAATCTAAAATCCACAAATACTTGCGACCCCCTCTAAAATCACTTCAAACTGCCTATTTTAAGAGTTCAAATACCAAATATACCTTAATATGTATTAATATGCACAGTGGAAACTGTCTTGGCACTATTGCAAAAGCTAATATCTTGTTTTTGTCTTGTTTTTCTCTGCTCATGGGGGTACAGCCAGTGAATGCCAAGGAAAATGATTGAAAAGCAGCTAATCCAGGTGCACCAAACGGCAGGCAATATTTCTTTCAAATATTTGAGATATGCTGTACGATAAACACACATTCCGTGAATAATCTGGAGTTACATTCCACAGAAATCTGCAAATATGTGAATCAGTGAATACTAAACTGCAAATGTCCTGGGGTTTGTTCAGTTGTTTCATCACAAGAACATATTTGTTTTTGGAGTGCATGGTGTTGAAGTTGGTAGCGTTGTCACTTCACAGCAAGTAGTCCTGGTGTCAAATCCCACCCTGGGGTCATTCTGCATGCACTTTGCATGTTCTATCAGTGCATGTGTGGACTCTCACCAAGTGCCTCTTGCTCCAAGAGTCCAAAAACATAACCTTTAGAGTAATTGGTTAATCTAAATTTCCCTTAGGCATGAGTATCCATCCTGAGTGTCTTGCAGGAAACAGTTTAGCTTGGAAGTCTAACACTTTTCGGTTAGATTCAAATATTTGTAAAAAGTTTAATATATTTATAAAAGTGAATTAATAATAATAATAATAATAATAATAATAATAATAATAATAATAATAATAATAATAATAATTCACATAACACATGCTCAGCAGGTGTATTTAGCTTATCAGTGACAAAGACTGTCTGTAACTCCCTGTATGTCAAATCAAGTAAAGAGATTCTCTGCTACCATAGGTATTATACATCATGGAGATACATCTCTGAAGATTAAGTACAACAAAAAAAAAAAGGATGCCTTAAAGAGGTCCTGACTTTTGGAAAAGAAATATTTGGTTTAATGTGAAATGCCACGCAGAATTAGGTTCCAGACTTTGAGTATGTACATTCCTTGACCTGCACTGATTGTTGTCTGCAACTGCGAGGCTTCTGGCTTGCCGTTGGCTGACCCAGTCGCATCCTGGCTATTTGATGAATAGACCAATAGAGGATGATGAATAACAGAAGAGGTAACAGGCGTGGGGCATATCACAGTCTCATTGAGGTTCCACAACATGGAAGTGGGAGCAGGAAGTTAAAATAAGGGTAAAGAAAGAAGTGAAGAGAGACAGCGGGAGATAAAGTACGGCAGTAGAGACAGGTGAAGGAAAAGTGTATCTTTCTGTGGTGATAAGTGTGGGCGGGAAAAGGAGTGAGTGAGAAAGATTAATTTGACAAAGTGTTTGTGAGGGGAGGAGAGCTGACAGAGGAGAGGAGGATTTATGACCAGTTGACTGAAAATGGACTGAAAATGTTAAGTGAAAGCAGAATAAAAGGTCTCTGCTGCCACATTCTGTGCGACTGCACAAAGCATATTGTACTATCACAGAGGTGGGATTTGAACTTACTGCTGGACTGATCATGTTAGGCTTTTTGTTATGTTCTTGTTATGAGCTATTTCCACAACCTAATATTCAGAAACAATTTAATTTTCAAATAGCTGAGTGTTGCTGAACTTGATTGAAGTTTGCCTTTGATTTTTTTTTTCTTTATGGAAAGCCACACTATCAGTTTCATAATTTAGCTTTTCGAGGGTAGAAGTCTTTGGTCTTTATAAATGTATATGTTGGGGCAAAGATTACCTGATTATTTTACCAGTGATTGTTCAAAATCCAATGTGGCTAAAGAGATGCTTCCTGAGGGTTTACCTTACATTGGATGAGTACATCTCGTTAGTTACCATACAAGAGGAATGATTAAAATTTAGAGTGGGAAATTACAGAAACCCAGTTTTTTTTCACTAAAACAAAATGCAATAACAAAACACTGAGGGATGAGGCACAGTCAATGTCATTGCAACAACAGATAGCTCTGGTGAAGTCAGCAGCCAGACCATCGAGGCGTTGTTTTCAGTCAGGAGGAAGTGTTAAGTTTTTCATTTAAAAAAAAAAAAAAAGAAAAAAAAAAAAAGGTGTCATTTCATCATATAATTATTATTATTTTATCCTATTTTTTGCTTTTCATGTGCTCTCTATCAATATAATATTGTGTCTGATGGTGCTTGTGGACTGCTTTATGGAATTAAATCAATAGCTCATTTCTTAAAGCTTTCAATGTGTAAAAAAGTGAGACTTTTAGCTGCTTCCATTCACAGCAACTAGGTTCACACAGCCGCAGCTTGCATCAGTAATATATTGAGCTCACACAGTTCTTTAATTCATTGCAAAAAATGGTTTATATTCTGGAAGATGTTTGATCTTTCACCAGATTCAATATCAGAAGAATTCAAAGTAACAAGAATACAACAGTGCAATTACATTACAGCATGTGCACAACATTTTCACTTAATGTTACTAACACAACTGTGCTGAAAAAAAATGACACCAAAGACAAAGATTTGCCTGGCAACCATGAAAACAGATTATCTCAAACAGGAAGACTATTTGTTGTACATCTTGGCCTTTAAATCAGCAGAAGAATCCATTGAAAAGGTATGGAAGAGTGTCAGATTGCACAAAAAACCCTTCTTTGACTCAGTACTGAAGAGAGATCAAGTTCTCTCCTCAGTCCATCATCAAAAACACTAGAAAATGCGGGACACATTTTAAGGTCTCTTGAAGATGTTTGCAGAGTTTTTCATGCATATCAAAACCATCCAAACATGGCTCTTACTGTCACGATAGAGCTTAGTTTGAGGCAAAAAAAAAACAACAAAAAACAAAAAAAACAAAAAAAAAAAACCTCCTGCCAAGTTGACTGTAATCAGTAATAACTCCAGGGCACAACTTTGTGCCACAAAGAGCTCCGCACACCCGTGGCAACTTGGCAAGCAACATGTAAGGTTGTAATGCAGGTTGGGATCCAAACAGCTCAACAACAAAGGAAGACTGATTAAAGTTTGGGGCCCATCTGCACACCTGTTCATCCTCTGATATCAAGAAGAATATCCTGTTACTGTTCACAAGCTGTGCAGAGTCTGAGGGAATCATTAAGTGCACAAAAGAAACTCTAGGGATTGTTTGCACACGTAGCTGAATGATCTACCTGGTGTTTGAAGTTAGTTGATGATGGAGAACATGTGCGTCTAACTCCTGAAATGGCTGTTCTGGGTTCACATGAAGAATATCTCACCTAATACCAAGATGATAGTAGAGGAAGACAGATTAGGTGAGTAAAGATCAGAGGTGTGTAAATAAATAAAACAGGAGAACTGTAAAAAAAAAAAAAAAAAAAAAAAAAAAAAAAAAAAAAAAAAATGACGATGGTGGTTTCAAATTGACCAACATTACACATTTGTGATCATATGTTTTTGGTCAGATGACTGAATTTTCCTTATCCTGATACCTCTAAGGGACAAAGTGAATTTCTAGGTTTTGATCAAAATCACCTTTGAGGTTGTGAGTAACAATAATAGCAGATAGTACCTATTGTGGAATTATCATTAACTAATATCAACTATCAGGGGCTGTACGGTGAGGCAACTGATAGCACTGTTGCCTTGCAGCATGAAGGTCCTGGGTTCAAATCCCCAGCCCACTGTTTTTCTGCATAGAGTTTGCATGTTCTCCTTGTGTATGCATGAGTTCTCTCTTGGTACTCTGGCTTCCTCCCACAGTCCAAAAACATGACTGTTAGGTTAATTGGTCTCTCTAACTTGTTCTCAGTTATGAGTACATTAATGGTTGGTTGTCCTGTGTGTCTGTGTGTTGCCCTGTGATGAACTGGCAACTTGTCCATGGTGTACCTCACCCAGTGACCACTGCAGAGAAGCACTGGTTTCCCTGTGACCCTACATGGACAAGTGGGTATAGACAATGGATGGCTATTGTTCTAAATTTGTTTGGATTTTCATAGTGGATGAATAAAACCAAATTTAAATGAACTGTCAATGCTATTGAATTTATTAGTGATTATTAATGTTTGATTTGTTTTTCAGAGACTTGGCCTTTCTGTCAACTCTGGCATCTTACTGTCTAGGTAAAAAGGTTTCATGGGTGTTAATTCATACATGGAAAAGAGCAAGGCGCAATCTTGAAGGTTTTTTTTTTTAATTAATATGATTAAAAGGGTACAAATGAAATGCCAAAATGAAAAATCAAGAAAAAGATCATAACATCACTAGTACTGACACCCTACCTTTGATGGGTTGATTAATGAGAATCTTAAGCTAATAGTTTAGTAACTTTTTGCAGCAGTGAGCTGTGTTCCGATTGGCTTCACAAGCTTGAACATAAACAGGAATAACAAAAGGGGCATATTTTATATTTGTTTGTAAAATTACTGTTCAGTTAAGCTTAATGTATCGTTCTACCAGCTGCAACCCATCGCAGGATTTGGTGTTTCAGGAAACTATTCTCTCTGTATTTGAAAGGATGAAAACTGGCCTGCTTTGTCTGAAATAAAACCTCAAACTATAACATAGCTTTTTTTTTCTTGCTTTCAGCTTTGGTATAGATGTCTGCTGCAAGTTTAAAATGATTTACCATCTGCATCGCAGGAAAACTCCAGTTGTTGGCCATTTCTCTGAGTAACAAAAAAAATATTTGTGACCATATGTGTTTTTCCCTCAATGTCTTAACCCAAACGTTCAGTAATTCAGTATTTTGAGTGAAAAATTAAATACAAAGTAATGGTCCCTTTATTATTCTTTCACCACAACTTTCTACATGACATCATACAGCATGAGACTCAGCTGTTCAGTGATTTTACATTTCATTTGAACTAAATTTACAATAATAAATTTGTAGTATTTTATTCAGATTTATGGACTGTTTTTGTCAGATTATAACTACAAACAATGTATTCTGATTTTTTTATGTTATAGAACAACAAAAAGTAGTAAAACAAAAATGTCAAGGTTTTTAAAATATTTTTGCAGCAAATAGGACTGCAAGTCTTATTGCACATCTAGACAGCAAAATTTTGCAATTTTTGCTCGTTCCTCTTTGTAAAATAGCTCAAGCACGGTGAAGCAAATTCAAGCACTTCTAACAGCAAGCAGCTCTGATATCTTCATATGCTTCGACGCTCTGCAGACTCACTTGGGATCATTTGAAAGAAAACAGCAATCTGGACCATTAGTGGGGAAAAAAAGAACATGACAAAACATGACTATTATCCACCTCCTCTCTGAGGTTGCCATGCTTCTGTCACTCTAATGAGATGAAAACAAACAGAAACTGTAGCCCTGCGTGTGTGTGAGTGAGTGTGTAGTCAGTATATTCTGCCGTGCTCTCTTGTCTGGTATCAGTGGTAGTCACTTAAAAAGTGTGAGTCAGTGTGTTTACTCTTTTCACAGATGGAGCTCTGACACTGTCTGGATAACTGAGATAAATGACTCTCAGTGCAGCTCAGCAGATGGGAAAAGCAACAGCCAGCAACACACACACACACACACACACACACACACACACACACACACACACACATATACTGCATGTGCTCAAGCATGCTTTTGCATTCATGGATACAGAAATGTACAACTGAGAAAAAGCTGAAACATACACACGCAAAGGGATGAGGAAAAGTTATCAACTGTTAATCTCATTTTGGCTCAGACACTACATAAACACCGCGGCTCCAAAATGCATGGTGACCTGTTAGAAATGAGGCACTTCATCAACAATTTGCTGTAAATCACGGTAGAGTAGAAAAAGCAAAGTAGTAGCAACTCTTTAGTGGTAGAATTTCTGCAGCCAGTTGGTGAAATATGACCTCTGATTAAAGCCATTATTAGAAGAAGTCATCTGTGATCAACCACCCTCTGCAGTCAGTTTCAGGAACTTTGACATTGACCAAAAAAAAAAAAAAAAAGAAAGAAAGAAAAGAAAAAGAAGTGAACCCTGAGCTCACATCTTGATTTTTAAATGAATGTACAGTTCCACAAATATTTTCTGAGAAATTCAAATTTGGTTGCAGTACATCATCTAGGTTGGTGCATTTAAGCAGAGGCTGCCACGAAGCAGGTGGGCCACAAGCTGGTGCTGCTTGAACAGCAAAGTGCCCTTACTACTGACAAATGCTGCCCCCAAGTGGACAAATCTACGTTCAAACAAGGCCTGACCAGCAAAGGCCTTAATTTTTCACTTTCCATTCTGTCAATACATTTTACAAGGCAGCTCTGAAAAGAAAAATAATTAAAAACATATCGCTTTCATTGTTGTTATCAGGAGACCCACAGTATGTCTGAAAAGCATCAGAATAAAAGAGAACATCATGACTGTTAAACACATACTATTTCTTTTAGAAAAATTTTTTTAAAATGAGCAAAAACACCTTCAGAACTATTTTCAAACTATTTTCAGTCACATCAAAAATCATTAAAGTTTATTTAAAAAAAAAAAAAAAAAAAAAAAAAAAAAAAAAAAAAAAAAAAAAAAAAATCAAGCCTTCATCCAGCTGATCAAAATGCTTCTTTTACAGTAGCAAATACAAACAATAGTATTTGTCTACTAGGATATAAAAAATTTTAAATGAGATGAAATTAAATATCTAACCCTTTCTTTTTTTTAAGTCTAAGTGTATTGTTCTCGACTGGAAAAAGTTGGACTGCCCCTTTTGGGTTGGGGGTTAGTCTCTGCCTCAAGTGGTGGGTTCCAAGTATCTAGGAATCTTATTCATGACTGATGGTAGGATTGAGCTGGAGATGAACAGACAGTTTTTTGTGGTGAAGAAAGAGCTGGGTCAAAAAGCAAAACTCTTGATCGCCAGTTGGTCTACATTCCGACTCTCACCCATGCTAATGATTTATGGATCATGACTGAAAGAAAAACATACAAACAGCCAAAATGAGCTTTCTCCAGAGGGTGGCAGACCTCAGCCTTGGGGATAGGGCAAGGAGCTTGTTCTCCACAAGGGGCTCAAAGTAGAGTCGCTGCTTCTCTGCATTGAAAGCAATCAGTTAAGGGGGATTGCTGATCAGCATGCCCCCTGGATGACTCCTTTTAGAGGTTTTCTGGGAACGTTGCACTGGGAGGAGACCATGGGGAAGACCCAGAACTCGCAGGAGGGACTATATAACCCATCAGGCCAGGAAACACCTTGGGATCCCCCGCAATGAGTTGGAGGATGTAGCTGGGGAGAGGGAAGTCTGGGGTTCCTTTCTGGACCTGTTGCCTAATCTTGGAGAAGCAGAAAACAATGGATAGAACCCTTTCTTCAAGGTTTTACTTTCCATAATGTGGCAAATATGCTCCAAAAACTAGAAAACAAATCTATGTGGTACATAAATGCATCAAACATCAGCGCTAATTACCTAATTTTATTTTTTGTGATTTAGCTTTTTTTTTTTATTCATATTACAATGGATTAGACTAATTTAGGATTCAAATTACATAAAAAGCATGACACCTTTGATTTCCCAGCTCTGAAATGTATCATAATCAAAGATGGCCATCTTAATCAGGCCTGAACCTAAACACATACCTGACTAAACATGGTAGAAACCTGGTTAAAATAGGTTCTATACGTTTTGATGTGAAAAAAAAAGTTATTATGCACAACTGCAGCAACAAGGTATCGTTTTTATAATTAGGAGCAGCTGGTTATCTCAAAAAACACCTGAACTATGACCCCAAATCCCAGAGGAGTTGAAAAGGAGACTTCATGGATGCAGAGAACCAAAGAGCAGAGGAAGGAGGAAGTTCAAACCATCTCTTCCATCGATCATAACGCGCAAAGATCAAATCCACGACTAACAACTCTCAACTCTGACCGAGATTTAAAGTGACAAAAGCAAATGAGATGAATTAGCAGTACTTGCCAACAACTGATGATGTCATCCAAGACATGTTAATTCAATTCAATTTATTCATGTAGCACCAATTCACAACAAATGTCGTCACGAGCATGCATATGGTGACAGTGGAGAGGAAAAACTCATTTAAACAGGAAGAAACCTCCAGAAGAACCTGGCTCAGTTTGAGCCCCCATCTACCATGATCAACTGGGGAGTTTGAGAAGACAGAACAGATACAGATAAAAAGGAACAAAAGAACTGATGTCGGAGTACTTTCTATGTTAAGAGACAAGTAAAAAAGTTAATAGCAGGGGAGAGAGTGTTTAATTGTTGGCAGCATCACCTCAGCCGGTGAGTTTTTAATTGAGGGACAGGGTTCAAAATTGGCAAACAAATGCTTTATAATATCATAAGGTTTTATGCCCTTTATAAGATCATCTTTGAGATGACCATCTTCTTTACTACATTGTTGTATATTAGAAGATTCATTATTTCATGTCATATGCTCTCCAATACCTTTACATTTCCATCTTTAACTGGAAAATCCTTTAGGCTTTCCAGCTAACACAAGCTCCGTTGCTCACACATTAAGACAACTGGATGCCTACGCTTCAGCTGACCTTTGGTGTGCCACTCGAGGTGGCTTCCTCTTCATCTCTATGCAGTGCTTCACACTTTAACCTTTGAAAAACCTCAGCCCTTTAAGGAAAGGAAGAGATTATGCCAACTAGTTTGCAATGCAGATAGTTCCCTGACCTGATGATTGTCCCATGACATGTTAAATTCCCCAAACATTTGACCTGTGAAGCAACTAGTCATGCATTAACAATTGTAAACTGTCAGGTCTTCAGACTGCGCACACCCACAAGCACACACCCTTATCAAAACACATTTCAAATATAATTTATTGCACATTTAAAGATCAACATAAAGTGGCACAATACCTATTTCAATCCCATTACATAAAAACAAAAATAGATGAAAGAAGTCCTTACAAAATGCTCACACCGTCATTGATCATTGTTTTTGACTTTAGAACAAAATGGTCGTGAAGTTGCAGGAATGCAAGACTGAAACTGCATAGATTTATAAACAATTGAAGTAAATAACGAAGAAAAGGGAAGAATGAGACACTTATTGAAATATGGCACATAAAATCCGAGCTGACCAAAGAGTTACTCATTCTGTCATAAGCCTGCTTACTTCCCCAATGCTCCAGTGACTTACTGGTGGCTCAGTCTCCACATAGATGGGGTAATTCCCATTCTAAAAAAAGGAAAGCGCAGATTACATAAAATGCTCTCACCCTTATACAATTATCTCAACCCTAATTGTGAATTGTCCTTTGAAACATTTAGAAACAGAAGTTTCAAAAACAAAAACAAACAAAAAAAAAAAACAACACCTTTAAGCATTAAGTATCTGGAGATTAGGCGTGTCAGTGTAAAAACCTCAACAAAGAAGTGAAATGAAAAAAAGCTACACAAAAACAACATGATCGTCACAGTCATTTGATTAAGATAATATTTACATCTTTGACCTTATTATTAATATCATACGGTACATCACAACCCATACCACTTCTCTGTGGTTTCAGAATGAGACCGGTCATTAAAATGAGTCATTATCAGCAGGGTTTTGCAATTGTTGGTGGACTTCCATGTCTTATTGCTGCATGGTTCATGTCACTTCTGCAAACAAAAAACAAAAACCAAAAAACAAAACAAAACCCAGCTCCTTCTGCTCGAATACGAAATGTGAAACACCCTGCATACAAACATGCCTTGTGAAAGATGGGGTGCAAAAACCAAACTGAAAGAACTACAAAAATATGTACAGGAGTGGAGTGACCCAGAAAAAGGAGAATTTTATGACCAGTGTTCAGAATTCTGTAAATGATCCCAGAATCTCAGCAGAGCCTTGAATGAACACAAGGATATACAGCCTAAATAAAACAAAACAAAACAAAAAAAACAACAACCAATAGTCAAGAAAAGACAAGCACAAAAGCATGCTAATAAGCTTCAAAATGAACTCATGATAAATTCAAACACAGTTTTATTAGGTTTACCTGATCAGAGATTTACCGGTTCTTTAGGGCTTCCAAGTTGCATATTTTAATAATGATGCAAGGTTAAAAAAAACAACAAAAAAACTGTTACTCAGCTAATGTTATAAGGTTGTTCTGCTAGCATAACAGCATATTTGTAAATAAGAGAAAGCAAGGGGCTTCATCCCTCATCTTGAGTTAGATATTTACCAGTAATATGACTGGTCTGATGGCTATGTCAGCCAAGCTGTTTGAGGGAAGTCACCTAATTCATGTTTCTGGGATACTTGTGCTGTGAAATCAATTAAAAATGCCCTTTAGTGTGCCTGTGACAGTGCCAATCCTCGTCAGAGATTTTTTTTCCAGCTAACTGAGATCAGTCAAAACAATACGCATTCAGACACTACCTGCATCAGAGTCGTTTTAATGGAGGTTCGGAATCAGCACGGTTAAACAGGAGAAAAAGGCCTTGAACGTTACCTTGACGTTAACTTATTTCTGCATCACAGAACCTGCCTGTCTATCCTGGCAATGCACAGATCGTGATTTTACCAACTTTGTCTACTAGAAAAAAACAAAACAAAAAAAAGCAAAAATTGCAAGTTTGTCTGACATTAAACAAAGATTTTCCACCCAGGAAATGGGCTGTCCAAATAAACTGAACAATAAAGATGCAGAGTCGAGTTTCAGAGCTGAGACACTTTGAAGAAGCAGCACTTGAGAAAACTGGAGAGAAACTGAAAGACTGGGAGAGAAAGAGGAAGAGCGGCAGAGCAGATATAAAGAAGGAGTTTTCCTTTGGCACCTGAGCCACAGTGGTAGCGCTCTTGTGTGGGCGGAGAAGGTATGAGATGACAGTAAAGAGTTGCAACAGAGGAGAGGAAAAGGGCGAGTTCACTCAAAACAGCTCATAATTAAATTGAAATTTCTTCCCTCTCCTTTTTCTCCTCATCATGTTTGTCCTTTAAGCACCCACTATCTATGTGTCCTGATTTGGTTCCTCCCACACCCACTGGACCTCACAAACATTTACCTGCAAGTGTCTCAGTTTGATCGAGTTGGAGAATAACCAGCAAGAGTTCTCCTCTTTGTGCAGGAGAACTTGGGTCGACTGTGATGGCTTCCAGAACACCGGTTTCTCCGTGTTGTTCTGTAGCAGTTCCTGTCAGCACACAGAGGGACTTCTGCAGCTTTCAATCTCAGTTTTGTTTCCACTGAAGAAGTTCCTCACAGATTAGTTCACAGTCTCAGATCCTCCTCTGAGGTCGGTTAGTGCAGATCATTCAGTGCTGAGGCCCCACTCCCCATTCAGGTAAGGTATAGTTTGTGGTTCTATAGGTTCTCCCCAGGTTGATACTGGGGTTCTGTGGAGGTGAAGTAGTCCTCTAGGAAGCCCTGAAGGTACTCGAATGTAGGCCTCTCTTCGGGATCCTTCCTCCAGCAGGAAAGCATGAGGTCATGCAAGGAAGTGGGGCACTCTGCTGGACAAGGCATCCTGTAGCCACGCTCCACCTGGTCAAGCACCTCTCGGTTAACCATACCTGCAAAGAGAAACAAGAAGTCACTTAAGGAAGTTTACATCCGATTATAGCAAGACCACAAGATTTACCCATTTAAAATAACTCTCATGGATTTGATTAGTTCCATCGGCAGCATCATCATATGACAAAGAGATCTGTTTCTTTTTTTCTAATCTGGAACTATTTTTGTTTGATAGACTAAGAGAGGAAGGTGGCAAGAGGTGTGCGATACTGCATATTTGGGTATCAATCTGATACCAAGTAAATACAGGGCCAGTATTGCCGATACAGATACTTTATTATTTAACTTTGATATATCATCAAACTTTTGACCTTCAGTTGTTTTTGTAATTTTTCCTTTGAATTATTTTGTAAAAATCCAGGACAGAATTTTGACAAAGTTTATAGGTGTCTATATACTTTAATAACATAGTACCATGATAAACAGAAACAATGGAAAACCTAAACGAAACCAATTTCTGTGCATTTTTTCCTAAATAAACAAAGTGCAAAAAATTATAATTTTAGAGTAAATCAAAACAAAATAGTTAAGAAACTACAATACAACAATAGACTCAAATTTCAAGAGGGAATCTGAAACTGCAGTATCAATCTTACAACGCTAAGCTGACCAACTACACCCCTGGAGGAGGCTGCACAGTTGGTAGCACTGTTGCTTTGCAGCAAGAAGGTCATGGGTTTGAATCCCAGCCTGGGGTTTTGCATAGAGTTTGTATGTTTTCCCTGTGCATGCTTGGATTCACTCCAGGTAATACAGCTTCGTCCCACAGTCCATAAACATCACCATTGGGTAAATTGGTCTCTCTAAATTGTCCTTCAGTATAAGTGTGTGCATGCATGGCTGTTTGTCCTGTGTGACTATATTGCCTGACTGCTTACATGTCCAGGGTTACCCTGCTTCTCACCCCATGACCACTGAGATAAGTGGACGACTGATGGAAGGAAGACTAGGAGTGTTATTGAGCAAAGCTTTAACCTGGATAGGGAACACGGCCTTTGGTTGCGAGCTCTGTGAGTAGCACCCCAAAGGACCAAACGTCTGACTTTATGGTGAAACGACCGTACAGCGCTGCCTCTGGTGCCGTCCACTTGATTGGGAACTTGGCACCTAAAAAAGGCAATTAAAAGAAACATGTATAAACATCACAACATTGTTCCAGTTTTTTGATTACGCTGTTATAGTGCATATTTAAGAGTTGCCTTGCCAAAATTCTCTCGATGTAGTGCTTACTTACCTTGCCTTGCTGTGTACTCGTTGTCTTCAATGAGTCTTGCGAGACCAAAGTCGGCCACCTTACACACCAGGTTGTCTCCCACCAGGATGTTGGCAGCACGCAGGTCTCTGTGAACGTAGTTCATCCTCTCCACGTAAGCCATCCCAGCTGCAATCTGAGGGAATGTACAGAGCTTCACACAGATTCCTCCCATGTAAACACAGTAAATCTTAATGGATGTTTTTAGGGGTTTACCTGAGCAGCCATGTCTACCAGCTGTGGCAGACGAAGCATCTTTCCCGCATCCCCTTTAAGGAAGTCCAGTAAGCTACCTGAGAATGGAGAGCAACAACACTGCATTCCTTTAAACTGCAAAAATATTCATTTGATTGCAAATTATACAGTTAAACTGCTTATTTCAAGTCACAATCGTCACAAACATAATTTTCAATGCGCAATAGCCAGCTTAAGGTAAAGCAATCCCTCCTGCGTTACCTTGACTCATATATTCCGTCACAATGTAGATGGGTTCCTCAGATACTACAGCATACAGCTGGACTAGCTTCTCATGCCTCAGCTTCTTCATGACCTGTGCTTCCTGTAGAAAGGCCTCTGGAGACATAGTGCCCGGTTTTAAGGTCTTAATGGCTACCCGTGTTGTACCGTTCCATGTACCTGTCAACAAAACACAAACCTCAACTCACTGAAGAACAGAGTCTTTTTTTTTTGTATGTTTGTTTTTATATAACTATACAGTATGTGCTGCATTAAAGATTTGTGAAGAATAAAAACTTTTTGCTGAATTAAATTACAATAATTGCTCTCTTTGGGTTTGGGTCAGTCTCTTAAGTCATCTCTCAAGTGGAATAGTTCAAGCATTTTGGTTCTTGTTCACAAGTGATGATGGGATGGAGCAAGACATCGACAGACAGATTAGGGCCTCGTCTATAGTTATGTGGCCATGCCATTCTGGTCTGGCATGGTGAAGAAAGAGCTCACCCAAAAGCAAAGCTGTCGATTTACTGGTCCGTTAACATTCCAATAGTCACCTAGGGTCATGAGACAGATCATGACCAAAAGATCGCGATCCAAAATACAAGTGGCTGAAGTCTGTTTTAGCCACTTGGCTGTCTGTTTTAAGTCTTAGAGTATGGATAAGAAGCACATTTGGATCCCTTTAACTGTGCTTGGGGGTCTCTGAGATGTCTGGATTCCCCTCCTGAACCTGCAAACGTCTGCGACCAAATCTCGGAGGGATGGAGGGAAGGACTTAATTCATAGCAAGCATTATAAAACAGGGTATTGACTCTCCTTGATTGTATGCTGAAATGAAACCAGATACAGCATCGGAGAGATTCCTACCCATCCAGACTTCTCCAAAGCAGCCCTGTCCGAGTTTAACATCCAAGCGGAGGGACTCTCGAGGAATCTCCCATGCATCCCTGGCCAAGCCCTGTGTCTGAGGTTTGGCCACTGGACACACATCCGTCAGAGCATGACACAACCCATCCGAGTGCTCTGAGGAACAAAGACAATGAGACAAAGTGAAAAGTCATGTCAAGTTTACTTGTATAGCACATTTCAGCAACAAGGCAGTTCAAAGTGCTTTACATGATGAAAACATAAAAACATCATAAACAGACCAAACAGTCACTGGTTGTGAAACCAGTAACAAACATTACATTTTATCAAGTGCCATCGTTAAAAACATTAATACACATCAAATATGTTGGCCTGAAAAGGCAGATTATGGACAGCAGTGCTGTAAGAGGTGAACTATCAGCACTGTCTGAATACTCACTGCGGTAGTGGAAGACAAGTTGCTGTAAGCTGGTGAACTGGGTGCGAGAGGTGATGTAGAAACCTCCACTATCCAGTTTCCTGATCTTGTAATGTTTTACATTGAGGCCTTTGGTGCTGTCATAATCCAGCACTGACAGGCAATATGCCCCTATGGATAAGACAAAAACAACAGACAGAGATAGAGCAAAACAATAAAACCAGGCGGCTTCGAGGAGCTCCAACAGCTGCTCTGAGTTTCCTCAATAGCTGTGCCAAAGATCTCAACCAATCCAAAATGTTGTCCATTCACCTCTCTATAGTGAGCTGGGCCAACTATAGCTCAGTCTTGTGGAACTGGGGATAAGATCCAACTAAATATGAATAAATCCAACTTTATATGAATAGAAAAAAAAAAAATCATATAAAGGGTGGAATATAGATACATAGAGTAGAAACACTTCTAGAAGTCTTCACAATTAAAAATATACTAAGTAGCAGGATTATTTCTAAACATGTGGCTAGGACACAGTTTGAACTAAACTGGAGGCAAAACAAATAATATTCTGCCATAATCTCTTTTTTTTTAATTAAAATATTATTTTCTAAACATGGTTTGATTTTTAAGAGCAAATCATAAAGAAAAAGCCAAAGAGAGCTTTTCAGTTTACACTTCTCTTTCTGACCATCGATTCTACATGAATCCCATTTTGTTTGAGGGTGAAAATAATCAAGAATGATTGTGACTGCTAAGGCTGCAAGGAATTATGGGAAAACATTATCTCCTTTGATTTCATAAGGTAGGTTCCAATGCTAACGGAGATAACAAAAGGAGCCACTGAACCTCCTTTCCTTGGCATTGAAAGGATTCAAACAGGCTCTTATCATGGCTTCCACACAGATACTTCTGGGTCATTATGTTTCGTTAAGGAGCTTTGAAAGCACAGGAAGCAATTCAGCTGCATCCTATACTTAGACAGTCAATTCCTGCTTCTCAAACTAGCATTTATTCACAAGTAACACATGCACATAGATGCAACCTGCATTAAACCAAAGATCATTTGTCTGACAGCTTACTGCACTCACAAGCTTTACTGCTTTAACAAGATTAAGGTAAATAAAACATCAACTGTGCAACTGAGCTGCAAAGAAAATGGAACAAACAGCAGAACAAGAACATTTTTTACTGAAAATTTAGAAGACTTTATTGCAACAAAAAAAAAAAAAAAAAAAAAAAAAAAAAAAAACGTGTAAAATATACAAATTATATTTACAAATGACTATTCTCCAGTTTGGAGATCTGATTGGAAGAAATCTGTGTTTTGAACCGATTAAAATCATCTATCACTAGAGATTTATTGACTACATTTTATGTTGACTTAAATGCTAGTGCTAAATATTTATTTCAACATATAGTACGATCTCATTTTAAATCCCCATCAATTTTGTGAGAATTCAGCGAAGATTAAAACTGATAAAGTATTAAAGATCTTATAAATGCAGCAGAATTCAGATAAAACAATAGCTTTTTGGATCTAATTCAGACACTGAACCATCTTTGGATACATTCTTTCTACAGGCAAGTGGTTCCAGAGTAAAAAAAAACAAAAACAAAATAAAACAAAACAACAATCGATCACTTTTTATCTGGAGCTTTGTTGACTGATCTTATATCCCTGGCATAAAAAAAAAAAAAAAAAAAAAAAAAAAATCTAGGGCAGAGAAATATATCCAGCCTGCATAATACATGGCATATTCAGAGCAGCACTTCACCAGTCCAACCCTTGCCTTCCATGTTACTGTTAAATTCTATCCTGGAGTGAGGCTTAAAGCCTTCTGTAATCTTGGTCAATCGTGAAACATTTGGATTATTCATCTAATTTTCCAAAAAGAAAAAGAAAAAAATCCAATAAAACCTGAATGATTAATGTAGGCAGTGTATCTGCAGCCTGTGCATAGCAAAGATCAGATTTTTGCTGCCGTCTCAACATGTCAGCAGCATGCTCCTGCTCATCTCTGTCACACAGAGAACCTAACATTTGACAGCTAATACAGAACTTAACCTGAGGCAACAAATCTCCTGCTCCTCTCGATCCTCCCCTTTTTTCTGTGATTTCCCTATTCACAGTTCTGCACTCTTGCTTCAAGCCCCTCTGCCACTGTTCTTCTTGTGTGTATACTTCGACTTACAGCCGGGAGGGAGTGGGGGGGGAATCCAGCACCCTTCAAGGCTGACCTAGTTAAGGGTGAATGATTCACCCCTATCCATTCACAGGTCCAACCCACTCCAGTCCTTTTCTTTAGCCCCCCAGACTTTCTCAAAAACAAGCCTTTCAAGAGCCCTCCTACATCACCGAGACTAGATCTGACTACAGATTTTAAAGAAAAAGATGCAACAACTCTGTCACGAGCTCAGAGAAAAAAAGCTACAGTACGCCAAAGGCTGAAATAAAATAACTTAATTACAAGATTCTGCTTCTTAAAGTCCCTTAAGATTTACTCATATCAGAGTTAATGTATTCTGTTGGGAACAGCTGCCTTTTTCACACTGTTTTAACACATGCATGCAAAATAAAGCCAACTTCTTAGTAACTTACTTTTTTAGGTTACGTTTTATATGAAAATCTGTACTTTTCCCAAAAAGCAACTTACCAGGAAACAAATGAAAGCATGTTGATAACCAACCACTATGTTTTTACACATGAACACCAGCGATGCAGAGGAGAATGTGGAGAAGATTTGGACTTCTTCCACACTCGCCGTTCACACGTTCACTTAACGGCAGGGTATATTGTGCTGCGGATGTGCTCTCAGTGTGAAATAAGTTGGGCTGCAGGGCAGAGTTTGCTTGAGTGGTACAATGAGGGCATGATTCAAGCAGAAGCTTGCACAGTGCATGAGTGAAAATGGCTTTAGCTCACAAAATTCCACAAACAAATTTTTTTTTTTGAGGAAACAAGTCTTCTGCATGCTTGTTTCTATCCAATTATTCCCACAATCAGAAGAGCTTTGATTTAAAATATTCATTTTAAAGCCCGCTTCTTGGCTTGAAAGTATAACAGTTCGACAATTAAAAGAGCTGACATTTTATTTTCTTCTTAATTGTCTTGTTGCTACAGGACTAAACCTAATGCTCAGCATTTCCTTAATGAGATCTCAAAATGTAATGAGTTTTAAGCAATCATTTGGGTTTTTCAAGCTTTTGCCTTGTAACATGCTCTAAATTGGGCAGTATTTACTGAAAGCAGATGATTTTAGACATCATTATGACTCGGTGCAGATGAAGCCATTAGGCCTAATCCTGATGATGGATCTGACTGCCACTGAAGCAAAACCAGAATCTGCCCTCTCACCTTTCGTGGTCTCGCTCTCCCTCACCAGGAAGGTTCCTCGTCGGTTCTGTGGGTTCAAAAGGAGCCTCTCAGAATCACGTCGAGTTATCTTCCCGAAATACCACCTGCCGAAGTTGGTTAAAGAAAAAGAAGATCAGAGGAAACTCCAGCTGAGCTGCTGAAAAGAACAGGAAGAGCTCAACTTCTTATAAAAAAAAAAAAAAAAAAAAAAAAAAAAAAAAAAAATGCTGTCAGAACCATTTGAATTGCAAACATGGCGACAGTATGCATTCATTATCATAATGCATATTGAGCCACTTTCAAGTAACACGTAGATCTATGTGGAGGAAAGACTGAACTACAGGAGTGAGAGAAAAGATGATGTACTCTTCAGCTTGGATGGAGTCGGACGGAGCCACGTAGTTGCTGGGGATGTAACCGCTTTCTCCTGTTGTGAGCGAGCGAGCGAGCCACCAGTCCCCTTCTCTATAGGAGGGAAGAGAGAAGAAAGAGTCAGAAAGTTAGCCTTGAACAGGGCACAAAAAAAATGTATGACATTAACATTTTATCAAGGAAGAGCACTTCATAGGGGAGCTATACAGAATAAACCTTGAAAGGAAAAAAAAAATTGTTTGGTATGAAGTACTTATTAGATTTCTGCTTATTTTCCTCTTTAAGTTGTTGTGTTTAAGATGTTTTTTGCTGCAACCTCTAAGCAGGGGTTGTGTGGATGCTAGTCCATGGCATGGCTAGTTTCTACATGTGGATGTAAGATGGACAATAAAAACAGTTTTAAGATCTCCACCTCCTCCAACTTCCCCGTGACAAAAAGTACAAACAGAAAAGGAACTTTAACAATTTCTTTGCGCTTCCTCCTATCATGGTTTGTATTGAACTGAATTAATAGATGTACAAACACAAATATTTTTCTGTCTGACAGTCAAACTTGAACTGGACCATTCAATAGTTCCAATACTTTGGCTTAAATTTTCTGTTAACACCTATCAACTGTCAGCATGAAAAACATTGCTTAACTCATGGAGAGATTACAATTTGATTATTCAAAATACAGCCTTACTTAGCATTACCTCATGTGTAACTACATCAGTGTCAGCTTTTTTTGTCTTGAATAAAAGATTATAGATCTATTTCACATATAAATTCAACCTGATGATAATGTTCCAAACTGTCTTTCAGAAATACACCATATTTTGTAACCCAGGTTTTATCAAAGCAAAAGTGAAAAATGTCTACGTGAAGAGCTTGAACCACACCAAAGTTCCCAGAGTGATAAGAAAGATGTAACCCAAGTAATTTTCTATTCTGCTTTACATAATAAATCTTTAACTGTTCCTTTATATTCAGAAGCATCCATTATGTACAAAGCAAGCAACATCACAAAATTATTCTAAGTGCAATTTCAGCAAGAATATTGTGGTTTAAGGAACAGACTATCCATTTAAATCCATGCATCAGCAAATAAATAAGTAAACACAAAAAAGGGACAGAGCAAAAGGTTGCATGAGGTAACAATACTGACCTGAAGCTGTACTTTTTCCTAGGAGAAACCATGAAGCATGAGAAAGGAAGAGAGAAAGAAAGATAACAGACACAGCAGACACATCAAAACACAGCTAAGAGACACAGCACGGCGAGCAGCACAGCAGAGGAAGGAGCAGGGGAGCTGGATATGCTACAGGACTGCATGGTGGGGCTGCTTCAACATCCAATTTAATCTGTTAATATGATCAAATAAAACAAAACCCTCACAAAAACACAGATCAGAGAAATGCTTTGTTATTTGTTCTTAAAATATCTGGCTTTAAAATAAACTCTATGATTGCAAATGTTGTTTCTGCCCTACTATTCCAGACTACAGCAGACGAACTAGAGAACACATTTTATTGCAAGAAATGACAGAAAAAGTTAAAAAAAAAAAAAAAAAAAAAAAAAAAAAAAAAAAAAAAAAAAAAAAATATCTATATATAGTTTGGAATTTAACCATCTGTATGGGGACTTTTGGATGTCTTTGAAATATACAAATGTAATTTTTGAACTTAAATATTCGCCCTGTTCCTTATACCTCAGTGAAACAACTCATAAGTTCAACATGTGCTCGAAAACACAATTTTCAGGTGTAATCTGCATCGAAGAATGCGAGCCTGCATCTCAGCGTGGCATGCTCTCTTTGAAGAGTCTTAAAGATTGCGGCTGCGGCCCAAAAGGAAACAGGACACATTAACAAAATGCTCTTCTCCTTCGCTTCAGTAAACAGAAGGCAGGGTTTGCTCTATGGTTTGCTCTATGGGTCCCAGCTCCAACCCTTCACTGTGGCTGTCTCTGCTCATTTAAATACAAACCGCTGAACCCACAGGTACTTTAAGGTGAACATATAAAAATAACTTATTTTTCTATGCTTCAACTGGATGCCTGAAGACCTTACCATTACAAAACTAACCATATCAGAACAATTTAGGAGTAAAATGAAAGTTTTAGAGCGTAAAACCTGCATTCCACAGTTTGCTGAATGCTAGTTTGCTGTTATTAACTACCTTAGTCTACCTTAGGATAATGTGTGTGTGTATGCGATTATCTGTGATGGCACACATCCAGCATATGAGAGCAGAAAAGTGGAGTCGGGTATCTCATTTAGTGGCCTAAAATCAGCTGGAAAGCCAATCATTCAAACGACAGACTAGACAAATGTGCTCAGTTACAGTAATGATTATTCCCATCATAATTTGACCCAAATATGTCACAGAGATTCCATCGAAACCTCGCGAAAGGGTGACAGCTCATAAAAAAAAAAGAGGAAAACTAAGTCTCTTTTAAGGCAACTATTTATTTTTAAGTTACGTTGTGAAGAACTGCTGGAAATGGCTGTGGACTCTTACGTGTTGTTCACAATCTGCAGCCGGTCGCCTTTCCTGAAGGTCAGGTCACTCACGGTCCGTGACTCGTAGTCGTACAGAGCCACAAACGTAGTGACACCTCCTGCAAAGAAAACATGAATACAGACACGTTTATTTAAACACAAGTGTGATCAAAGACTCAACAAAAAGGTGCAGGGGGTTTCCTCCTGGAAGCCTTGAATGACTTTTTTTATTTATTAGACTTTGTTGTCTCTTAATAAAAACCCATTTGGCAGTATTTAATAGAAATATTAATATTCAGATGCCCTCTTGCCTATTTTCATGAAGAACATTGATATATTAAAAGCTATTTTTTATATTTTAGCAGAAATTCATGCTTATTGGCTTCAACAAATCAGTTATCGAAACCCAAACCTTCCAGCCAATCAATAACTGGCTCATTAGATGCATGACAGAATGTAGTAGTTAGGAAGACGGCGGCTGATCCACCAGCAGGTCATTTTCTCTGCATGAAGCAACATTAACCCAACCATCTGGTTGGTCCAGGCAGCTTAAACATCCCTGGGTAAAAACTCAACACTGAAGCACATCAAGCTAAAATGTCAAAAACAAGCTTTTAAGTTAGTGCTTGATAGCGGGGAGACCAAAATTCAACCATTTTCTGGTTATATAATTATCAGGACAGTTGCAATTGTAAACAGTTAATTGGTCAAAATTTATAATTTTTTATGAAGTGACTTTGTCAGCTTTTTCCACACTAAAGCCATTAGGGTTGGAACAAGTGGGAAACTACAAACTCTAAAATGCAGCAACTTCAAAGTTCACCAATTAAGCAGCTATATGCAGATATATATATATATATATTTTTTTTTTGTCTGGACAGACAGGCTGGTAAAAGCTAGGTTCTTTTACAATTTAGCTTCAGATTGTTTTTCATTTAAATTAAGAGCCATTTAAAAAAAATACTTTATTTATCCAAAAGGGAAATTAAATCAAATAAAATAATTTAGTCACACCTTGCAATGTTCTGCGATTTTATTTTTCCTTTCTAACACTACTTCTTTGCACTCTAGTTGCCATATATATGCTGTCAGCAGAAATAATCTCACTCTAATCACTACTAGATTTTACATATTTGGGCAGCAGCAAGTTGGTCCTGGGTTCAAATACCAGACAGGCGTTTCTGCATGGAGTTCGAATGTTATCTGCATGTATCTGTAGGTTCTCTTCAGGTACCTCAGCTTTCTCCCACAGTCCAAAAACACCCATGTTAAGTTAATTGGTCTATCTAAATTGCACTTAGGAGTAAGTGTGTGTGTGTGTGTGTATAGCTATTTGTCCTGTATATTAGCAACCTGTCTCCCAGTCACTGCTGGAGATACACCAGTCCCTCTGCAACCTCGACAAGATTTTTACATTTTAACTTTATTTGATGTCTAAGATCTAATAAATATAATATCATTATTAAATCCAAAATAAAAAGAGTAAAATTTAAAAAACTAAATCCACAAGTTGCTGATTGCATAGCCTCATCAACATCCATCAATCCATCCATGTTCTGCTCATCCAAAATCAGGTAAACCCAGACATCCCTCTGCCCAGCAGTACTCTCTAGGCCATTTTGGGGAATGCCAAGGCGTTCACAGGCCAAAAGGGATATACTCCCTCCAGCGTCAGCTCCGTCTACCCTGGCGTCTTAACAGACCACTACATGAATTTAATTAGGAGGTTAGATGAAGTTTTAATATTGACTAGGCCACCTTGATCCTTTTGATTTACAACCATGCTGAAGCAGCTTTTTCCCCAATTTCAGCCAAGCTTCAGTACTTAGACGGATGGCTTCACATTTAAGTCCAAAATACAAGGAGTTCATGACTGACTTAATGAATGCAAGGTGCTCCACTTCCATGGTTGCGAATCAAGTCAAATCAAAACCTGTCCAACAGCATGACGTGTTTTCCTACCTGACAGAGGCCCTCTCTGAGGCGATGTTACTGTTCCTGTATGGTCCACCCCTCCGAAGAGACTCAGTTCTGGGGTATTTGTTGGGGCGTGTTGGTGCTGCCCTTGATACCCCCGCCTGCCTGTGCCAACAGCAGGGCTTCGGTTGGGGGTCTGGGTCTGCTGAGTGGGGCCCAGGTGGTGGAAGTGTCCGCTGTCTGAGCCTGTGCCTATGGTTCCATCCAGGCTCATGGAGCGCTGGCCCGGCTCCTTGGGCTTACTCTTGCCCGCCCCCATGTGCAGACCTAAGACGAAACCCAGTGATGAGCAAGAAAGCAGCATTGAAGATCCAAAGGTGTCACAATGTGTTTATTTAAATTTTAAAAGTAGATTTGATATAAATTTTACATTTTTTGCATCAAAATAACAGGGTTATTTATAACATAGCTATTCCAAACATATTCAGTAAAATTCAATAGGATGTTTTCAATTACATATGAGATTTAACCTAAGATATGTTTCTTTAAAAACATAAACCCTGTTGGGTTGGGAAGATTCCTCATATGTATATAAACTGATTGTCACATTTAATCCAGCTCCTTTACTCCACCATTGTGCATCCCTGGAGCTGTTCTTCATTCAATTAAACCTGGTTGGCATACAAACACTCAGAGCTGAACAAATTACGACACACGTTTACAATATTCAAGGTTATTCCCATCAGGTTACACCTGGTCTGAATCAATATCCATCACCAAGGTAAACACAGTGGTAAACAAAGCGAGGCATGAAGCCCAGTATTACAGCTGGTGAACTGAGGACAGAAACATGTCCAACACTTCTGTTGTGTCCTGATAAAAGCAACAAGTTGAGAGTGTGCTGTCATCAGGAGGACACAGACAAAAAAGTTCACAAAGTGGACGCACAAAAAGTTGGAGTGCCTTGTTCACACACCAGGTCCGCGCCTCCCCTTCAGGCACGGAGCGGTGATTCATCGTGAGACCGGCTATTTCAGACCAGCTGAAACAAGACAGTCACACACACATGAAACAGCCTGGTTCCTTTGTGAATCCCAGCACTCTCAGTTCCAGACAGAGTGGATTCATATGCGTAGGTGTGTGTGTGTGTGTGTTCGTGTGCATTAGCAGCTGTTCTGTGGCCTCTGGGAAACAAGGCTCAACTGCACACCAACAACCCCCAGCACAGTTGTGTCTCACATCCTTTTTTCCAAACACATGCAGGCAGCCTGGTGAGACTTTCCAACACACAGTGTCTGACAGACAGGACAGAGGAGGGTTATTAACAGACATGGAGGAAGGAACTGACTGTGGCTCGAAAAAGAACGTGTAGGTGGTTGTTACGTACTGTGCGGACAGCTGAGGCTTAGTGGGTGTTTAAAGTGTGATGTGTGAGCATAACATAATTACACAGGTATGGGGATTCTCAAAGACATAGGCAGGCTCCCACTGTGAAGATGTGGGGGTGGGTAAGCTGAGCGCTCGCCAACGTGCACACTGATTTCTGAGCAAAAAAAAAATAATAATAATACAGGCAAGAAACCTTTGGTTCAACTTCTACAAGGATGTAATCCAGTACCGCTTGAAGTTGATATATCTAAAAGGACCAGGTAAAGTGGACAAGCAACAAGGCAAGCCCCAAGTTATGTTGAAGGAGAGTTTAAACAGAAACAGAGATGCTTATGCAATACCTGCTTTAAGGCTGTCAATACAAACAAAGAAGAAGGTCAACTTGTGGTGGTAAAACCGGTAAAAGAAAAACTTGTACTCTGAATATAGCACACTTCATGTGGATGATTCCTGAATAGGCCATAATAGGTAACAAGTGAGGACAGATATGTTGAAGGCTTCACAACATCAGGGATCAAATAAGACTCTACAACTGAGTCCATTTACGATCTCAAATCTCCATGAACTTAGATTCAAAACTGCTATGTTCTTATGTTTATTACTCTGAAGGCTTCACAGTTATCTTGCAAAATGTGTTGGTGTATCTAAAAACACATTTTATCTGGGTCTCAACATAAAAATTGAGAAAATATCAAGTCCTGTTAAGTAGACAAAGCATTTGTATGGTGCATGTGTATCGGGACGAAGGGTGTAAAATCAAACACAACTGCAGTAGAACAGGGTAAACTATTTGTGTTGTGACATCAAAGTTTCCTTTTTTTTTTTTTTTTTTTTTTTTTTACTTTATAGTCTGATAGTCAACACTCAAACACTTTATGAGCATCCCAAAGTGGTCAAATAATTTAGTCTCTATACGAGAATATACATCCAGAGCGTCGCTTTACATCTCATCAATTAACACGCTTTGATTGGAGTCTCAACACTTCTGATAAAACTAAAATAGAGCAGATTTGGGAGGAATCATTGTGCCCCACACCTTGGACCCTTGGTTCCTGACCAAACAGTGCCAGAGTAGGTTGTTAAGTAGAACCCCCCCCCCCAAAAAAAACAAGCTAGTATTTTTTGTGCCGATGTGCATTGCCACTAAGATGCAACACATGTATGATGGTAGTTCTCTTTGCAACCAATTTACCTTGTGCACCTTCGTACACAAGGCATCAACCCAGCAAGGCCATAAAATTGTTTTATAGCTAGATTCTTATGTTGCAACTTGGAAAACACCACCAGTCAGGACTCATCCAGATACTATTTCCGTCTAACAAAACTTAAAAATGTTCATCTCCTTTCATGTATACCTGCAAGAATATCAGGATCCACAACACGTTCCGACCAAAAACCTTAAAAAAAGCTCAACAAGACAGAGCAAAGCAGCAACAATAACAAGACCGTAAATCAGAGAAGAAAAAAAGTTACCAATTTTCCTTACAGCTGTTGCATATTAACTCATAATCTTCAAACAACCCTATGGGGAGCTGCTACATAGTTGGCTTTCCATGTAAAAGTCCTCATTATGCCAGATGCACCTGTTTGTGTGTATAAAAAGTGACCACACATGCAAAAGTATGAGAGGCGGGGGGGTGAAAAAAAAAAAGGAACTGATGGCTATATTGGTTCTCACACCTGTGCACAGTCGGTGGTTTGCGCCTACAAGCCTGTTGACTAAAAGCTGCTGCCTAAAGCAAGTCAGAGATCATCGAAATAGGAAAACACAGGAGATGAGTACTGTTTATGCAAGAACTGGGCTACTACACACCTAGTGAGCTGGAACACGATTAAAACTGTATACAGTCCATACAACACTTCATAGGCGTGACAACGATAAAAGAAAAACAAAACAAAAACAAAAACAACAAAAAAAAAACAAACAAAACACTGCCATAACCCTTAAAAAAAATAAATTATTATTATAATGAGACTTCCAGTGGGATATTTTTTCCACTAACAAATGGGCACTGACAACAGAAACATCTGGCTAAAAACATATCGCTTTCCACTGCCATATGTTTGCTAAATACAAAATTTTTTAAAAGGCCAGTGAAGAAACAAAACAAGCTAGACGATGAAACCACAAGAATCAGACCGATCAGCTTAAAGGAGTACACACGTCAACCATATAGGAGAAAATACCTTGGAGGGATGAATTTATTTACAAGCAACTGAGCCAACAGGAAAAAAAAAACAAAAACAAACAAGATAAATGATACACTTAAATGCAAATCTTGTTTGCTTTATGTAATGTCATCAGGGCCATGTGCGAGTGGAAACCTGTTTGAGAAATTACAATTGATCCTGAAATAATGAACTCTACTTATATTTAGAGGAAAAAATGTAAAAGAACTGACAGTGACATCATGTTCTATACAGCAGGTGGCTAACTATTTCCAAAGTGTAAAATACTGATTTCTTTAGTAGAAAAGTAGCTTTAAATGCCAAAAAAATAAATCTCATCTTTAAAATCAATCTGCTGTTGAAGGCTGCAGTGCAACTAAGTTCTGCAACATAACCTCCAAGTCATTACTTAAATTCCTTTTTAATTACTGCAGAGAAAAAGCTTTCTGGATGCACAGTGTGGCACCGTGAGCAAGAAGAGGAAAATAATCGGTGGATGGACCAGTGGGGACCCTGAAAGATGTTAGGTGAAAGCCAGACTTTGCTCGTGCAGAAAAATTTCCAGCAACATTTATCTAAAACTTCAGTCTGTTTGTTCTAATTTGTCAAATCTTTTTTTTTTAAGATTCTGCAGCACTACTGGCCTTCACAGTAATCAGACAGAAAACGGGTAGAAAGAGAAAGGAGAAGAATATGCAGCATAGCCCCAAGGTAAGGAATCAAACCTCATATGACGGCATGCCCCTCTAATCGCTTTTTTATAAAATAAGCAAAGCAAGACTTAAATTTCAACCCAGTCTGCACCAACGTCACCTCCATTAAAGGTCTGTCTTAATTGTCTATCATCCTGTGAGCCTGATACCACATGCCTATATAAGTTCTCTCAACAAAAGCAGCAGGGAAACAAATGAAAAAATGAAAACAGAAAAATAGCTTTAACTGTCTCAATTTAACTATTTTTAATTAATTCCAAGTCACTTTTTTCAAAATTTGCAGACACTGATTGATTTCCTATGTACAATTTACTTTTATATTGCCCCCACCCCCATCCACAATTTATTGTATGTTTTCATTGCCTGTATGCAGAATTGCATGTATGCATATATGCGATGGCTGCTCAAAGGTTCAGACTAAAGATCAACACGACTTTATGCTTAGATGGCAAATGATTGCATAATGAGTCTTAAACTTGTTTCAGATGCTTGAATTCACAAGGTATTAATAGAGTATCAATCAATTTCTCCATCTATCAATAGAGAGGACCTTCAGGCTGAAAAACAAACAAGCACATCAACTCAAAGGAAGACAATGCAGAAGTAATGCAGTGCAAAGAGCACTACTGAAGACACCATTTAAGCCTAATTAAACAAGCTGTTCTCAAACTGGAAAGAGGTAATGATCCTTAAAATTATGTCCTAAAATACCATAGAACTGATCATTTACTCCAGTTCCCTTCAGGATATTGGATCAACCCAAGTGCACTTGATTTACTCAGAGATGCAAAGAGACTTTGCATCTTAATAGCAGAGCTTCCTCTGCAGCAGAGCCTCACACCTTTTCCTAATATGGTTGTGTAATTCCCTGATATCTAGAAGCACAAATGTGAAACTGACACTGTGCTATAAACTATACTCTGTGCACTATTATTAGGAAAGTCTTATTTTTGAGGATTATTTTTATTAATCACAAACTACAGTGCTCTTGGCTAATCCAAAATGTTAGTAAACCTCGAAAATGAATGTTTCAGAAAGTAAAAAGGAGATTTTGGCGTTCTTAGAAGAATATCTATATGTGCACAATTACTGGGCAACTATTATTGAACAGGATTATAATGCAACTAATAAAAAAAATACACATTTTTCCCCATCTTACTTTTTGCTTTTATCTGTTTAAGTAAGAATTATAAAACAACCAGCTCAAAACGTTCCAACAAAAATTTCCGAGATTTTCTTTTAAAAAGTGACCAATATAACCACCCTTCTTTTCAATAATAGTGACAAGCCTTCCAAGATAATTGGTTCCTGTAGACCAAATAGACCACTCAGGTCTTCTGGTTCTGGTCTACTCTGCATACCCAGAAGCAAACATGGAGAAGCAGCTTTCAGTTTTTTATAAACCACAAATCTGGACCAAACTTCCAGAAAACTGCAAAACAGCCAACACACTGAGTTCCTTTAAATCAAGGCTAAAAACCTACCTGTTTAGAGATGCCTTTTATCAGTAGTAAGTTGAACATTGAACTATATCTGCTTGATGATCCTAATGATTTTGATGCATTGATATTTGCAGGATAATTTTGATAAAGTTCATGTGTATTTGCTTGATGTTTTTGATGATTTGCTGTTTACTTGATTGATGTTTTTTATGATGTGAAGCACTGAACTGCCTTGCTGCTGAAATATGCTATACAACTAAACTTAACTTGGTAGCTTCACAGTTGATTTTTCTCAAATCCTTGGCAATTAATTTGCAGGGTTTTTTCTCAACACATTTCTTGCGACTCCGTTGACTATTTGCAACAAACCGTTTGATGGTTCTGTGGTCATGTCCCAATATCTTAGCAAATTCAAGAATGCTGCATCCTTCTGAGAGACTTAGGTAAGTTTTGACTTTTCAGAGTCAGTTAAAAATCACTTTTTTGGCTCAGTTTGCCTTAAAAAACAAAACAAAAACACAACAAGCTGACAGCGTGTTGACTTCCTTAAGCCACAATCTCAGCACACAAATACACATCACCCGCTATGATTAAATCCAGTAAGCATTCAAGTTTATTCAGTTTGGAATTAGATGAATATTTTGACCATATCCTCATTTTGAGGCATATTTTCTAACAATTGTGCACACCAGTGACATAGCCAGAAATTGCTATTTGGTCGGGCCTGAGAAAAAAAAAAAAAAAAAATGGGTGGGCCAAATAAATATAAGTGAAAGGAACTGTTTGTCAGTTCCAAAATCCAAAAGCATTTAAGTTTATCCAGCTTGGAGTTAGAAAATATGCCTAAAAACGATGATATGGTCAAAATGCTCCCTTGCCAAATAATTGTGTACACAATATAAAGGAAAGGGGATGAATGATGATTTTATATCTGAAAGGGTATACTGGACAGTGTAAAAATGATTATATAATGACTATTTTGAGATATTGTCTCAATAAAAAGAATGACATAAAGTGTTTTTTTTTTTTTTTAATTATTTCTGTCTCTGAGCTTTTCCAAGCTAACAAGGGTGCAGAGGAACGTGGGAGAACCAGACTGCATAGCACTGCTTCGGCTGCCAGCGACTGCAACAAGAACAGGCACCTGAGCAGCAGGAGGGCAGGGGGGAAGGAAGTAAGGAGGGAGGTTTGTGTGTGTGTGTGTGTGTGTGTGTGTGTGTGTGTGTGTGTGTGTGTGTGTGTGTGTGTGTGTGTGTGTAACAAAAAGTGAATACAAAACAAAAGCTCCTTCCAGCTCCTGTTGCTTTGATTACTTGAAAGCTTTTATCTTATGTCGCTTTCAAGTATAAATCTCAAGTAACATACAGCATTCTTAGGTACTTTATGTTATATTTCAGATTTTTTTCTATATTCTTCAGTAAATTACTTTTCCATAAATTGTTTGGAAAAACAATTATTCCTATTAAAAAGTAAAATTTTCCTGTACTTTCACCATGAAGGATTAGATTTAAAAAGAACAAATCATGGTTCATTTAAAGGATGTTCTCCGAGTTGCATCTATCTTTAGTTCATGATGGAGTTCAAGAGCACTTTGATATTGATTCACGTTCATCAGTCCCTCGTCTTCCTCACCGTCTCAGACCTGACTGCGTCTTATAAACTCGATGACCCATTTCTGTACATGAACTGAATACTGAGAGTGAAGAATAGAAATAATGGGGAGGAAAAGGAGAGCGCAAAGAAAGAGTGCTCAGACAGCTGAAAGGAATGCTGGTTAGGAAAGCAGGCAAGTACGAACACCTATCAAGTATTGAAGGTGTGCGTAGATGAGGCTAATACATCCATGCCATTTATATTTGAGCACCAAATTGACATAACATTGTAAAAGTTATAAAAAAAAAAATGTCACATTAATTATAAGGTGTCCTTATGCTGCAGTTCAAGTGAAAAAAAAAAGTCAAAAGCTACAGTCTTGCAAAGTGTTTATCAAGCAGTTTTCTGCTGACATTTATCATCTCTAACATATTTATACCACAGCAGATCAAGGATTAATTTTAAGGATCTCTAATGCTCTTCAGTGGCATTGCATGGATTTTTTTAATGATTAGTAATGATTTCCAAGGTGACATCTCCTCTGTGGAGTCACGGTGAAGTGAAGATGTGGCATTGATGGTGATTATTCCACTACTTTTAGCTGCACCGACCCAAATATTGCTGCAAAACAAGACATGTTTAAACAAGGTGCAAGGTCATGTTCTTGGCATCTTTTCCTTCAGTTTCAACAACAGTTTCAGTTTAATGTTAGCTTAATGTCCCGTTAGATGGATGTTACAGCTAAGTACTTAGTTTCTGGTTGAGAAAGTTTGAACAGATGAAACTGCTGCATTTGAAGGATGATGGAAACATCTTAAATTCATTCACAGATGACATCACAAATCAGCCCTTTCTCACCTCCAGATAGAGAACATGACCTAAAGTCACAGAAGACAAAGAATCAATGCAACATGGCCAGTTTAAATGGATGCCTAGAGACATCATTCTGTTTTTCTGCTCATAAATAGACTATAAAGGTCTGAGTGTATGTTAGGAAATGTTTTGAAAGTATGCTTAAAAATATTTAGCGCCACTGTTTTTGTCTCTCGAGGGCTACTGTAAGTCATAAAACTTTAAAGCATGAAAGGAAAGAAGTGGAGCGTACTCAGAGTTGGACCTAAAGACCTCTTTCGTCGAATCAAATCACATCAGATTTTATCGTCATCCGATCCTCCACAAAACAACACATGTTGCATTTCCTTCGATGGATCTCAAATGTTAAACACTGGAACTTTAGGAGCAACTTAAAGCTAAAAACAATGTTAGAAGTTGCATGAGTACCAAATCCACCTCAGCCAGACAGTAACAGTTGCCACTTTGTGCTGGAAACACGAAAGAAGCACCACACAATGTTTCAGCTCAATAGGGGAAATTACAGTTTACCCCTGGGAATGGGGGAAAGGGAGGGGAAATGGGATTGGGGCTGTGATGGTGTCCAAACATCCAAACAAGAGGAAATGTGGACATTAGCAGAACTTCTTTACCCTGCTTTAGGATGTGCAGGGACATGAAACAACATAGATACATAGAGTACAGTAAAGACAACATCAAGTCAGGCTCCATTTTATTCCAGAGTACGTCTAATTTGGACAAACTGTCCTCTAACATCTTTCCATTATTAACTCATGATAGTTTGGAGAGAGCAGACCTGGATGGCTTTTGGTGAACATGCACAAGAAAGACAAAAAGAAAGGCAACATGAAGGAGGAACTACAGCACTAAGCTGATAAAACAAAAAGAAAAACGCTTCCATTCCCTCCATCTTTGACTGAAGGCTCTGGCAGGCAGACACTCGGACCACAATGAGCAGCTGCTTCAGCATGATTAATTTCACAGGACATGATGACCGTCTCATATCAGAACAGACCGCGAGTCATTAACTCAAATTCTTACTGTAGTGACAGCTTGTAAAATAAACTAGTAGTTTAGCAGATCCCACAATAAATAATTCATGTATAAGTAATATGTGGACTCAAACCATTGCTATTATCTTCATATATCCTATAGCATGTTCTGTTAAATTAATTAAGACAAAAGCTTGTTTGATCTTCACTGAAACATTTAGTGGATAAATCAGAAAGACGTTTTTAAACACACAAAGTCGTCCGACAAACAGGTATTTTTAAATCATCTCCAATCAGAATAGTACTGGATAAAATGGGATATTAAGGGAATTAAGGATTGGAAGCTATTTAATAGTATTTAATTGACTGCACCCTAAGGTCAAATTAATACAATTCATAGTCTCCTAGTTATAGTCTGCTCTGCATCCCCTGAACCAAAACCAAACAAGGAGAAGCAGCTTTCAGTTTCTATGCACCACAAATCTGGAACAAACTCCCAGAAAACTGCAAAACAGCCGACATACTGAGTTCCTTTAAAATAAGGCTTAAAACCCACCTGTTTAGAGCTGCGTTTGATTAGAAGAAAGTGGAACATTGATCAATATTTTTGAATTATATTTGCTTGTTGATTTTGATGTACAGTTGCTTGATGATGTTTATGATTTTGATGTATTGATATTTGCTCAATGATTTTGATGTACACTTGCTTGATTTTACCATGTAAAGCACTTTGAACTGCCTTGCTGCTGAAATGTGCTATACAAATAAACTTGATTTAATAAATTATCTAGCACTTTCTGTACACTTCAAAAACATTTGTGTGTAACTGTGAGTTTGACATCTCAATAAGATGCGAGATGTTACTCATGTTTGTCAGATCAGAGCAACACAGAGGCGTCTATATAAACTCCAAAGCTCTCTGACTACTACTCATTCATTGTAAAACCTGAATCCAGTGGCTTATGGATATTAACTGGAACAAAAAGCTCCCCAAAGAAACTGTATACATATAAGACTACATAATTAAAATTCTATTTCAACAAGATTAAACACCAGTTGTCAGCAAAGCTGCTTTCAAAGAAAACACGGGGTGGGGTGGCAGCTGCCTACGGGAGCAGCAGCTGTCAAACTGAATACGTGTTTGATAGAAAAGGAAAATGGAAATAAATAAATAAATAACCACATAAAAAGGTCTACAGTCAGTGTTTGCTAAAGTGATTCCTACCAGGTACGTAAAATGAGATTTATGAATGGGGAAATAAAGAAACGACGCTCCTGTGTCACTTGCGGTTCCCACAAACAACGTTATTTGCGGCCTGATGAATCAAAACAGGTGCTGTTACTGCTCCATTTTGAATTTCGACGGGATTGTTGGCTTTAAATTCTGCGCAGAGTCGATGTGTTGCTTTTTCCCTGAGTATTTGTGTTCGAAACAACGAGTCAAACACGAACATTGCACAGACGCTTTGCATTTGACGGGGTGTAGAAAGGCGTCCCAGACCTAGCCCCAGCACAGATTGAATAGCACTGGCCAAATGTACGATCCACGCTGACTGAATGGCCTGTGTAACAATGAAATGCAACTCGGTGTGGGGTTATCATATACGTGAACATGCGCAATGTTAAATTAAAAGCTATAACTGTTTGGTAAAAAAAAAGATGAATATAACATACCCTCTGGGCAATAAACAAAACACACACACACACACACACACACACACACACACACACACACACACACACACACACACAAAAACAACCCGCTCCAAGCTGAAATGAACTAAGCTTACCTTTAACGCGTCTTCAGATTCAGCCCAAAAATCAGAGACGCACCGCCAGAAAGCCGCTCAGATCCCGGACGGCTGTCCTCATTAAAACAATAATGGAAACCTCGGGCCAGCCGCAGTTCCCATTTAGCGAATTTCAGTAGAAACGCAGAAGGAGGAGGTCATGACGGGGGACTGCCTTCTGGAACAAGGGGGAAAAGCAGCCGGTGTTGTGCTACGGTGGGCCGGGCAAACACCAGACTGTTCAGCTGGAGGAGAAAGCCGACAGCGCAGGAAATTCATGCGTCGAAGCAGGGGTGGTGTAGTGAGTGAGCATAAGACAAGTCACGTTGGGGGGGGAAGCCACTGGATAGCGCATCACTGACGAAACATGGGAAAATATAAACCGACATGATTTACGTTTCTTGTTCTTCTTCTTTTTTTTTTCCTTTTGGCAGTAGCGTAAACTTCGTAGGGAATTCACTTTATGTTGCGCAAGATTCTGAAGAAGCTCGCCCTTGCGTTGGCAGTAGCAAACACTATATAACGCAGTTTTCTGTTATTTACTTGTCACGACCAGTGTGAAATTGTTTTATTTTAGTGACATAAAAGTTCGGAAATACTTCCTAAATCTCTACTTTCTTATGGTGAAAGCTGTTAGCTTCCTTTCTGGCGAGGTAAATTGGTTGCTAAGCAACACGCTTTCCTTACGCTAGGAAACGTGACGCATTATTATTAAACCTCAAGTCATTTTACATGGATAAAACGGGCAATTTGTGGCTTCTTAGTTTACATTCCCTATCCCAATGAAAGATCAACCGGAAATACTGCATCAATAAAAATATAAAGGATAATAAATGTAGACTTTCCCACTGGGCATTTGATCAATTTAAAGCAGCATTAATTTGGTCTATGCTTTAGTATTTAGTCATTCAATTTCATAAAATGTTGTATAGTCCAGAAATGCCTTTTTTAAAAATGTTGAAAAATATCAAATCTCTGAGGTTAATCAAATAATCCATAATCAAGAATGATTTTTAAAACTTTTTTTTTTTTTTTAAAGTGACACCAAATGTCTGGCAGTTTTGTTTTTTTTTTTTTTCCTGACAGTGAACTGCATCAATCCAGTAAACATTTTAGCATAACAAATTTAGAAACATAATCATATGCTAAAATGGCCATGTTTAAATGACCAAACTGACTAACCTTACTTTTAATAGAGTGAATGAAAACATTGACAAGAGATTTTAGCATTCAAATTTTATGTCAATGTTTTTCTTCACACGTTTTTTTTTTTAACAGATCTAAAAACCTCACCTATGAGGAAACAGACAACTATTTGCTACAAAAAGTGGTTTGATAAGAAGCTATAATAAATTCAGACCTATTTATATAAACAAAGGGTTGGTAATAAATAAAAAGAGCCAAGGCTGTCATTTTATTTGTTGTAATACACATACACACGGAATAATGAAAGATTATAAAAGAAAACCAAACACTGTCAAATATGTATCTGCATTAACAATCAGCAAACACTTTGCTATTTAGTGTGAGTGTGCCAAGGGTAAACAGGATCAAGCCCACAGTCATTCTGAAATGTCTCAGATGTAGTGTTGTAATATGATGTAAGAATCATAACAGGACTAAAAATGAAACGCATACAACAATAGGCAGCATAAACACATCTATCTCTTCTTTTTGCTCTCCTTCTTTTGTTTCTGTCGAATCTGAGGTGCTGCTCCTTTTGGTTTCTTCATCTGTTCTCCAGTTTTGCCTTCAGTGGATTCCGTCTCCTCCTGTGGAGCGAACACCAGAAACAATAAAACTCTCCAAGTGAGCAGGAAGGCTGGTGTGAGAATACATAAAATCAAACAATTACGTAAGTGTATTCTGAGGATAATGCGCTTACTCCTGCTGTCAGGGGTGCATAATGACAGAGATTTGAGCTAATAATTAGACGTTCTCTTTGAGATTTTCCTGGTGGCTGATTTTGTGCAACTTCATCTCCACCACAGAGACAGCTGAATGAAATTCCAACATGTGAGCTCACCTAACAATAGAAATTCTGCCATGTTTTTTTCTTGTCAGTACTACCACTGTGAGTGTAGACTTTTCTCTTTCAAGCAAGCTGCTGTTAACGATGAAATAGCGACAACGTGTGCATTTTACTCAGGAAATTTGGTAACATCACCTGAAAATAGAATAATTAACAGAGGATTTAATTGCTCTAGTCTTTCCCGGCAGTGATAGCATGTCGAGAGCTGCTTTTGAGGGGTTTTCCTTCAGATTTTCACAAATAAGCTATTTTTAGAAATTTGCTCTCTGAATACCCAAAAAACTATTATTGTCAACTTTTGTCAAGTTACCCCAATTTAATCATACATGAGTTTGCATCCAATTTTCATGGGCTTTGGGATGGGATTTGATTTGCTGTTGTTTTTTTTTTGTTTTTTTTTTTATTTGAATCTTCTCTTTTTCCCAGGGTGGCATGTATGAAAGACGGTTAGGGCCGCTGAAAAGATGGGCAGCTGGGAGCAACCAGCTTCACTGACAGAGATGTGCAGGAGGAGAACTAGCTTTTTATCGGATTTTTTCCCTTTTTTTTAACGTGACCAAGTAAAGTCAGAACGGCCCTAATCCTCAGCATAAAACGAAATGATTTTTTAAACAAGAATTAGTGCAAATCCTTGCTTTTTAGCCATCAACAAGCTTCCGCCACAATACTGGTTGGATATCTGCCCATTGTTTCATTCATTTAAATGGGTTGTTTTCCTGGTCAGTGCCTGACTTTAAAGCATAGTCCAGCAATTTCTACAAACTTAATAACAACCTGCCTCATTCGTTTTAAAACCAGTTGCGATGGTTACTGTCCAGTTAGAACACCCAGTTGTGTCCACGTTTCAATCTTCTAGAGGTGAAGTTGTAAAATCTGGAGGTAGTCATGCTTCATTAATCCATTTGCTCTGTGCAGTGACTAGGCCCACTGCATGATGCTACCACTACCATGCTTTACAGTAGTACAGTGGAACTCCTGATAACATACTTATTGCCAATGATGCCAGTTATGTCAATCTTAATCTTTTCTTACCATAAAACCGTTGTCCGGGAGACCTTTGGCTTGTACAGGTTAATGATGTCACCCTCTCTCTCCAAGGCGAAGCAGTTTCCAGTTCAAGGCAGGTTTGAACCTTGGTTCTTACCAGATTGTTCCTAAACAGTCTAACTGACTTTCTTTCTTTCTTCTGAGGGTGATAGTTTGGTTGAAATTTGAACAAAGTTGCTTTGTCAATAAGAAAATTATCATAAACAACATTAGCTCAGAGAAAGAAGGCTGATATTATGATTCTAGAATGGCCTTCCCAAATCTTGGACCAAAACCTTTTCAAACATTGGCAGACTGTGTTGAAAAGCCAGATTCGTGGCAGGAAGCCATCAGATTTAAATCAACTAAGAAGAGTGGTCAAACAACCCTCTAGACGTATCCTAGGAGCTTATTAATGGCTACAAAAAGCATGTTTCTATACAACTTGATAATATAAGAGAGGAGTTAACAGTTCAAAATAAATCAGAACTTGACCCCAATTCGAGTTTTAACTATCACCAGACTAGAAATGTTGTCAGTGTGCAGATTTAAGCAGAATTGTTTTCTGTTTGCCATCAGATTACCAGGCCTGTTTCCTATGTTTAAAGTCTTGCAGCTGAGTCAGCAAATTTGACTTCTGACACTATAAAGTCTGTAATCATATACCTGAAGGATTTTTACACATCTTTACGAGGCGTACTGATAAGTGTGGAGTTTGCTGCGTTTTTAGGTCATCATCTACAAACGATTGCTGTTCGGTTAAATAAAAAATAATCTACTGTCCAGTAGGCAGAGCAGAAAATAGCAGAAACAGATGTAGGGATTTGACATTATATTTCTTGTTCTAAGATATTGTATTTCATAGCCGAAGAATAAAGCGCCTATTTCAGCGCTTAAAACGCACATCACCGGAATCTTGTTGTCCAGCTAAAAGGCAGTTTATTTATTTATTTGTTTGTTTAAACTGGGAGCGTTTCTGGGTCGTATTCCTGCTCACGTCCCTCCCTGTGGTGTCCACTCACCTGCTCATGACCCTTGGATGAGGGGAATATGATAGCCAGGATGCAGATCAGCTGGAAGATGGCACCAAGGAACAGCCCATAGCGCAGGATGCTTTCCAGTAAGGTGGGCTCAGGAACCTCAGGGGGGGACAGGTCCAGTTCTGCAGACATGATCCTGCTGTGTTTGGACTTATTTCATCCGGCGAACTTTCTGTCCAACAAACAGCAGAAGGATTAATTAACAGTGTCTAGAAAATGAGCTGATAAAAGTTAAGTTTAGGTGCGAGGCAGCCTTGGATCTACACAGCTAACACAGAGTATCATACAACCAAGCTATTTATTGTTCTGCAGCAAAAGACATTTACAGCGCAGCTGTAGAGCCGATCTGTAGCCACAGGGAAGATCTAATAAAACAAAGAGGTGAGCGAAATAAATGTGCTGAATCACATTTCGCTGGAGGATTGGACGAAAAGCTCACCAGTAATGGCGGAAAACCCTCAATCGTTTAATTGGTCCCAAAAGTACTATCGTCAAAATCGAATAAAAACACCCGAAAAGACTTTTTACACTAAGAAATAGTGTAGTTATGACAAACAGAAGAAAAGAGAAAAAAAAAAAAAAAAAAAAAAAACGGAAGTGACGGACTCAAAATGTCGTCTACTTCCTTTGTGGTAGAAGATTAACTGTAAAATGTCGCCCTCTAGCGTTCAGTTCCCATAAAAAGTGACGCTTTTCACATTATTATTATTATTATTATTATTATTATTATTATTATTATTATTATCATTATTATTGTCCTTTAACAGTAATAGGAAATCAATACTTCAATGAAATTCTTGCACCCTCGAAAGGTCTTATTTGTTCTTTCTCAGAAATTAAAAATAAATAAAGAAATGAAATGAAACATATAAAAAAATATTTTCATGCAGTGGTTTCAGGGCTTAAAGGTGCAATTTTAGTCACAGTTAGTTTGATTTTAAAGGTGACGTTCACTCAGTGTGAATGCAATTTGTGGATATGCATCCAGAATAATATCTCAACATAGAGGTTGTGCAGATATATACTTGCAGACAATTTTCACTTAATACACACTTCGCAAAATTTCTGTTAACCAAGCAGTTTGTATCTGATAGGGAATGAAACAAGCTTCTCTCAAAAGATAATAAAACAAAAATGAGGATCAATTTTGTTTTTAATGTACTTTTTTTAATCACTTATCAAAAATAATTTATGTCAGGGTTTAGGAAGTTTGCACAGGCATTTTGATATTTTATCTTTGGTGATGAGCTCCAACTCTTTGAGGTTGAAAGGCCTGCATGCCAGCACCCTAATCTTCAGCTCCCTCTGAAAATTCTCTATCAGATTCAAGTTGGGACTCTAACTTGGGCCAGTCCTTAACATACATATCATTCCCAGTCAAAAGAAACAGGTTAAAGGTTTAGCTTAAACCAAAATCTGACAGAGGTATAAATAAGTTTGGACTGATGTATTATTTATTTATTTATTTTTGACTTTTTTCACTGCTTCTAAAAATTCACTGTTATTGTTTCAAACGTGACCGAGTTTTTATGAAGGAAAGAGCAAAGGAAGGATTTCATTGCTCGTTTTTAAAACAAAACAGACAGAAATGAACTTTGTCCTGAATTTTAAAACAAGTGTAGTGAATACAGAATACAAATAACACTGGTAGCATTTTTTTTAACATTTCATAGCCAGTTTTATTTATCAAACAATTTAACTTGATGGAGCAGAGCAGATGCAATACCTCATCCACCTATTTTTCTGCAGAATGGATAAAATACCATGTAAACCCTTTGTAGCTTTAGGGATTTTAAGTAGAATACACTGTTTGAGGTGAAATTGCCTCATTGAGCTAATACTTTCACATGGGTTCTTCTCCATCTGGTAATGTCAAGGAGCTCCAAACTGAAGCTCCAGTATTTCCATAATTTTGGCAGACTGTTAAAATCTGTGTTCATGACACACAGAAACTCTGGCCTTTGGCTTAGAGCAGCCCAAGGTGTAAGCTTTTACTAAATGCAGATAAAAAAATATTGTGGTTCAAACTGAAAACTGGAGATGACACTATGTGCATGATCTGTGGAGAAAATAAAACAGTCAAAATGTTACATCCTGAGGGGTCATACATGCAGCATTAAGCTATTAAGTATTAGGTTCTTGATCCTGTCTCCATTCAAACTTAAAATAATCACACTTCACACTCAGACACAGAAACTCATATAAACAGAATTTATTTCATACAAAATAGTTTCTACATTCTTAAAAGAGCAATTGTACAATAATATGAACAGAGAATTCAAAATGATTAAAGGCTAAATAGATACAGAGTATATCTTTATAAATGGCTGTTTTTAAAGCTCTTACAAAGCTGAACCACTATTCTTCCTGAATACAACAGTAACCTGATGCTGTCTTAAAATTAAAAACCATACAAACCAATATTGTATCAGGTTGTAACATCAAATTTTAGAAGTCTTGGTCTTCAGAGATGCTAAAGTGTTGCAGGATCAGTCTCCACTGTGGCCTTTCATGTCTCTTCTTATGATGTCATTTACTAAAAAACAGAAAACAAGAAGTTTATGTATACACCTAATAGTCAGCTCAGATAGTTTTATTCAATGCTGCCAATAGGTGTCGCCACAGTCTGAACTTGTTCTTCTGTGTTGTTATGGCTCAAGGTAGAGATATGTCAGGAAATGATGAGTGAGAGGTAGGGAGTGAAACAAACGTCCTTCACAAGACTTGAACCAGGGATTCTGAGGTTTGTGGTTGGCACATTTCTGACCTCAGTCACCAAGGTCCCCCCTTGACATGATTTAATAAAACCTAAATGAGTCCATCGATGACTGACAGTGTATGGAGGAATGACTGCAGTTACATCATTGTCCACTAGATATCTCTGCTTGGTTTGTGCTGGATTCTAAACAGCTTTGAATAATATATGGAACATTTTATATTACAGAAAATAGAAGCAAAATAATAAATCATTAATGCTCCACTTTGTATGAAAGACCAGATTGAGAACTTAGGTCTTTTATTATTTTTATTTTGTATCAGCATATTTGCATGTGTACAGTTTACTTCCCTTTTTCTGTCCGCCTCGAAAGAGGTGTAACTTGAAACTTTCTCCCACATCAAAATCCTTTTTGTTGTGAAGTGAAAAAAAATCCTTTTTTCACTTCACAACAGTGTAAGTTCTTTCCCATCACAAATGTTAGGTTAGTTGTAGTAGATATGCTTGAAAGGAAACTGGGTATACTCATTACTACTCAGAAAGTGTGTGAGAGAGACAGTGAGAGTGAGACTGAAACAGACAGGAAAGTGGATAGAAAGGCCTGTTTGAAAACCACATGGCAGGATTTGCAAATGTATAGTTGCATGGTGCTTGTTTGCACTGCAGACCGGGCCACAAACACCCATCCCCCAGGTTACAGAACCTTCTTCTTAGGCTCACAATTTGATGATCTGTCTTTTTTATTGCCAATTTATCCAATCGTCCTTAAGTCAAATGCAGTCATGTTTGAAACAGTTTTATCAGAATATCTACATTCCCTGAGGTTTGTCTCACTGTTAAGACACATATTATAAGATGATTAGTCTAATATGAGTGCAGGATAAGGTTTTTGGGTTATTTTTTTATTACCAGTCAACTGTAGGTGTATCTGCCCTAAAAATATACCACCAGTTCTCAAATCTTGGTAGAGTATGACATAAAATTCAAATCTTTATTCAGTGTAAACAAAGAAATCTCAGATAATATAAAAAGCAACATTATTCAATAAGCACAAAGGAGATGAAGAATATTGAATCCTTTAGTAATCCGTGGCTTGATGGGAATGGAAAGATTTCATCAAACAGTTAATAGCTGGGGTCGGACTAAGTTCACCTTTCCAAGAAACCTCATCTTATTTAGATGAACGAATCAAATGATGGGCACGCAGTTTTTTCACAGCTTTATGATTCTCCTAAGATGACTAATATTATTAAGAGAATCATCAAAGGGAAAGTAAGCAGAGATTTAATAAAGCAAGACTGGTTTTCCAATGCTACAGTATGAGCCTTTCACTTTAGAGAAAAATTACCCCCGTTCTACTTTTCCAGTGATCACATACTTTTTTCTTAATGGGTAACTTTGAAAAATCCTTGTTTTGCTTTATGAAGAGTTTATGTATGCACATTCAGAAGGCATGGTCCAAAAGTAACATGGTTAAAGAGCTATTTCAGAAAAACACCATCCCATTATTTTACCCCTGGCTGACCTGTCACGGCTACCCATCCATATCAACATGGAGACATTTGAGACTTGATAAATAAATGTATAATCACAGTTTTTGGACATAATTTGCATATAGATATTGACTGCTCAAATAAATAGCATGAAAGAGTCTAGTATAAACTTTTGGGGACAGGGTTCTGAGAAACTGGTGGGGCAAATTGAACCTGAACCTCAAACGTGAGGTTATGGTATATGTTCTCTCCAAATTGCCTGTTTTCTTCAGTTATCAAGTTTTTGACTTTCTGATCCATTGTATTGGGATCTAGAAAATACCAAACAATATACCAAACAAATATTGTTTAGTATTTCTAGAGGTGGTGTGCACATTGTTGTTCTTTAAGTGTTGCTGATTGACATCTGACTTGTAGTGCAGTGTAGTTTCCTTCTGTGTTGATTGCCTGATCTGCTTCCGTATGCTGGACTGTTTTCTGGATTCTGTATAAATTTGTTTGTTTGTCCTTTATCTGTAAGTGGGAGATAAACTACGTGCTGGCTATCAATTTTTTAATGTATATGGATGTTAATCTTGTGTGTATTTGTTTTCTTTTCTTTCAAGTGAGAGATTAATATTGTCATAACGTCTACAAACATGAAATTATAACATTTATAACAAAAAAGAACTTAATCATGACATTATTTGGATCTAATATGGCTCTATTAACTGGAGTCTCAGCTTTGTGCTTCCATGTACTTTAATTCATGTATTTTGGCTTCTGTTTTCTCATCTATTCTTATGTTACTGATTTTTAATATTATCCCTTTTGGTTTATTTAAATCTAGTTTTTCTGTTTGTTTATATGGTGGAAAAAGTCTTGTCAAATAAAACTTCACATACATTAAAACTCACCATCTTCCAGGTAGGCATAGCTGATATTCTCCTGCTTAATGGTTATCTTCTCTGGAGCTTTATCATCATGGTTTCCTTTAGCAGATCCGATCTGGGTAAGAGACTGCCCGACTGGCTGAATCTGGCTTCCTGCCTTCACTTGAACATATCTTGAAGGTGGTGACTTTCCCAGAGGCAGCACACCCCCCTGATGCCTCGACACAAAACAGGCTTCTAATGAATCTCCGACCTGTGGACCTTCGCCCAGTTTGCTCATGGGGGTTCGGGCACTGACACACTGACTGGGAGCAGAGACAGGATGGGGCAGCAGGTTGGTGTTGCAGTTGCTGTATAACTGGTTTGCAGAGTGGTACATCACTGGATTGTTGGCCACATTGCCAGCTCTGGACTGGTAATAAACTGGCTCGTCAAAAGAATCGGGTGGTAGCATATGGCCCCTGGGGTCTACACTGGCTAGATGGTAGAGTGTGGATGAAACATTCAAGGTTGGATGGTTGATGTCCTGCTCGAAATGATGGTAAAGGGACTTCATTGAAATGGCAGATAGGTGATGATTATCTGAACAGTTGTATGAATCCAGATGGTAGTCATCCCGAGGCTCTGCTTTGATTGCTGGAAAATAAACATAATTTGACACATGAAAATGTACTGCTGACTTCACAACACTGCTGAGCATAAGGAAACATGACAAAGAGGCTGCAGCTGTGACAACATACAGTATCATTAAGGCTGTTTTTAGCCACAGTGGGATATGAACATGTGCACATCAAGCAGGAGCTTCCATAGTTGAAAAATGAGGCCTGGACAAAACTGATGTTCCTTCAACAGCTGGCATGTGTTTGGGCTAAGACTGAGTCACCACTAATGACAAAAACAAATTTAAGGTTATTTCACTCCATAATTTTTTTTTCTCCAAATGAATAAGGAATGAATGTCTAAAAATCTGTGATAAATTTACATAACATCTCTAAGAAAGTCAAGTTCTTCCACAGAGTTATATTATTCTGGATTTGTCAGTCTGAAAAATGTAGATATATGCCACTTGAGATCACTTGACAAAAAAAAAAACAAAACAACAAACAAACAAACAAACAAAAACCTCATCTGATATATTTAGAATATTTTGTCAAGATAATGCTTCTCTCATGATCGAGATAATATGTTTTATTTGAGGGCGCCTTTCTAAAACCCAAGGTTACCTTACAGAGAAGGGTAAAAAAAAAAAAAAAAAATCAATAAAACCATTAATTAAAAATAGAAAATCAGTAAACAAGATTTGACAACAGTTGTTCAAAGCAAATGGGGATCTTAGAAATCTTGTAAGAAACCATCTTCCTCCAGGGAATCAGTTAACCGGCTATGCAGATGTGAAATGACAGATAAACTTGTGGTGTTTAGCCTGTGCTGGATGTGTGTGTGTGTAGTAAATTAATGGGAGGATAAAGATTTTTAGAATGCTTTTCAATAGCTGAGTGACAGATTTTCCCTTAAAGCGTAAACATACCATTTCTCTCCCAGTATGAAATGTTTATTGTGTCTGCTGCTTGCTGCAAACACCAACTGTCTGATTGATCCAGTTGTTATCAGGTTTCCTGGATATTAACTACATTTATTTATTTTTAGGTTGAAGCTATTTCAATTTAATCTGTATAAAATGTTGCAATTTCCTGTTATGCTCTTGACTTAATATGAGAAGCATATAATAACCAACACTGTCTCACTCTTAAGCCACATCATAACAAACTACTGTGTTTTTATTTTAACTATTACTTTAGGTCATAAATGAAATGTGATATTTTGCCATTTTATTAAGTGTAATGTAATCTTTCAACATCAGGCTTGTGAGACAAGTCTCATACCATTACCAGTCTTTAAGCCCCAACTGAGCACACAAAAACATGATTTAACATGATTTTGTGTCTTCCACATGACATAACCTGTTTCTCCTTCTAACAGGAGACCTGAGAGAACTGGCACACACATACCTATCACAGGAGTGTAGATGAAATGTTGAGGCTGACTGCGTTTCTTCTTTCCGTTGATAACATAGAAGTTGACTTTAGCTGGCTGGGAAATGTTTCGGTCTCGATAAGGAGGAACCTCGATGAACAGCATATTCTAGGAAAATAAAAACAAAATGAATCAGATGACTTTGATTTTGAGAATATAGAAAGACCTGATGTAATAAGTAACCTAATAAGTAATCATTTTTATGAGTAAAAAAGGACTTCATTTATAAACAAATGTGTTCTTGTCTGTACATACATGACAGCACATGTGTCAAAACCAGTAATTTGACTGACTTACAGCTTGGGTTTTGTCTCTGTCCACAGTAGCCTCCACCTCCCAGACTTGCTGACCATCTAAAAGAGGAGAGAAGCACAGTTGTATCAACCATTTTTTTCCCATTTGGTCAAAATATATTTGCACAGTAATGTACAAACATCTCAAGTCATCCCTCATTTCTCTGTATGTTGTTTTTAAAACCCAGATGTTTGAAAGTCGTCTTGATCAACAGTTCCCTTGGCTTTCTTCTTTTAAAATTTGTATATTTACTCCTTTTCTACTTGTTTTCACTGTAGCACCTGACGATTTTAGATAAGTTTCTGATTTATTGTTGTTTTTAGTCTGTTAACCCTGACTTATGAACCTTTCAGTCATAGAAATGCTCCTAAATGTAAGAATGAAGATGAATCAAGATTGTGTCAATAAATAACAGAACTTACGTAAAGGGTCTTTAAACACTTCAGCAGCTATTCACAAAGACACAGTTTGCTTAAATATATTTTTAAAATCTGTAAAAAATACCAATGTTAAAACAGTTTGACAGAAAGAAAAAAGTATTTCAGCACTAATAAAGTAATTCCTAAAGATCTAAGAGCTTGAAAGAACCAATGATTCTCTCAGGCCCTGTATCTAATCTTATTGGAGTTCACTCCTGGAGAAGTAAGTCTCACTCCTTGGAAAAAAATGCTGATGATTTAAAACTTTTGCACTGTATTAACTTATTGCCAGAAGTTGGATAAAAACATAAACAAATGTAACCCTTAGACTTTAGAAATGTTATGTTTTATCTGGTGGTGGTAAAAATATAAAACAAGCCTGCCTCTGTCTAAAAATACAAAAATAAAAATAAATAAAAAACTAAATGCACCTTTAAATCTCTAAAATTACTTTATGACTCATCTACTCCATACAATTTTTTTTGTTTCTAAAGAATTCAAACTATGTGTCGAGTGAAGAAAAACTGAATTTGCAATCATATTTTATCAGTTGCTCACAAGCAGTGGAAAACGGTGTATTGTCGTTTTAGTGTCACATTCCCACCTCTGTTTGTACCTCTGTGTCTCTGTGCAGCCCACGCAGTGTAAAAGAAAAAAACCAAAAGCCTCTGCTCTAGGTCTAAATCTTTATCAGCCTGTCTAACCACATCCTGTTGCACAAAACCCCACGCCAAGCAACAGCGTAGCTTTTCATGCTACCGACTGTACCTATCCAGCTCTCAAGACAAGCAGCCAGGCAAATCTGTGTGGGCAGGAGGAGCGCCAAAGAGGTGATAAATTTCCATTTAGACATAAATAAAAGTTGTCACTTCCAGTGTAAACTGTAATAGTTTGAAAATGCGCTTTGCTTTGTCAAAGCTGAAAGTGTGGGCTGGAGGCGGATGTGCATCACTGTAAGGTGATGTTTCCCAGGTGATATGCAAATAATCTAAAAATAAAGATACTACAACTGTAGGTGGGCACCCCTGGGCAGGATCCTGCAAGGCCACATATGATGATTATTAGTCTATTTTAATCATGACATGAATTTTAAAGCCAAAAATAACCACATGAAAATTGCACGTCAACATAAAAAACACACATCAAGAAACTTTGTGACACCAACCACTTTTTTGTGTTAAATTGGTTCTTCTAGGTTTTGGGAAACAGTATTATTCATGTTCTTCATAAGAGTAAGCAAAGCCAAAATAAAAATCCAAGTAATAGATATGTTAACTGAGTGAAAGATAGCGACCTCACCCAATTCCCTCTATGGCCACACCCAGATTTTTACACAGTTTTCATTTTTAACATGTGGAGCGTTCTATAAATAATTTGTTTGCAATACTGAGCTAAAAACCTGTTCAGCAAATTATTTGTTCTCATCATCTTTTTGTTGACAAATGCATATTGAACCCTTCTTTTTCTGTGACTTATGTTTAGTACCTCAAGAGTCATTTTGAACATGTACACCTATAGACATACATAAACAAATACATGCGTGTTTGTGATACACCATTATATACACATTCCATGCTGATTGTTATGCATCTTCCTCAAAGTAGGTGGACAAAAACATTTACTAACTTATAAAAGAAGTTCGCACCTTGTGTCTTTTCAGAAAATATCACTTTGGAGTCAGACGTGAAATTCTGTCCAGTTAGGACCATTTGCTGACCACCAAGTACAGAGCAGCGGTCCAGGTCCTGCCTCTCGACCGCGGGGAACTCCTGAGCTGAGCGTTGAGCTATGGACAACATGAACACACAGCTCCATCACCACCAATAATAACAATAATAATAGGCTAATAATAATGCTTTAGCAAGGCAAAAAAAAAAAGTGTTTTATACACCACACACACACACACACACACACACACACACACACACACACACACACACACACACACACACACACACACACACACACTCCTTACAGCATTCAATGGGGTTGGAGGCAACTTGAAGAGACACAAGATGACCTCCAGGTTCAGGGATGTGGACACGAAACACCAAACGAACGCGTGTGTTCTTCCGTCCAATGTCCGTCTCGCCGTTTCGCAGCTCGATGTCTGCATTTCTTAACTTCAGAATGCCGACGCAGTCAATCCTGAACAAACAGATGGAAAAAATGTTGTTAACAGCTTCTAAATTTCCTGGATAAAAAAATATGTTTTTATCATTTTTTTCATCTGTTGAGCCCTATTTTGGTAACTGTTGCAATAATCAATAATAATTAGTTCATTCATATTTGTTTATGAATTCGTTTTGTAATTTATTTTTTATTTGTAGCCTATATACCGTTTATTCTTGGGTATTTTGGTGATTCCGTGGTTTCTTCCTCCTTACAGCAGTTTGTCCCTTAGGAAGAAAAAAGACCCTGACCTAGTTTTGTTGTTTTAAAAATGCCTTTTTTGCCACAGATTTTTTTTGTGACTCATCAGACATTTCTGCTACTGCAAAAAACACAGAGTATGATAGGTGTTTCTTGGAAAAACTCTCCAACACACAGGAAGTGATGCATTTCTTGTTTCCGTTAGCAGTAAGAGCAGCATCTTTTTGGAGTGAAAAACATTGAAAAACTTTGCTGCAATCCCCAACAGCCAAGGTTGTCGTGGCTGATTTTTTTTAGAACAATCTGAGCTTTCAGTGCAATGTAAAATTAAAAGAACACAATCTAAACTCCTCATGCTGATGTATCTCTCCATCTGTAGCACTATTAGACATGCAAAGCCCCTGCACAGTGATGTTTGCAGATTCGCCTAATAAGAATGAGGTCACACATGACTGAATTGCAATGATGTGTTTTCATCATGCCAGGAGTGTAAATCTAAGTGTGACTTTTCTCATTTTTGCTCTAAAACCAACTTTACTCACACCACTCTCATGTGGCTCTTTGGCTCCAGAGGGATCTCCAAAACCTTCGTCCCATTGATCATCCTTTCCAGGCTTGGTGTGGTGACGGTCTTCCCAGTGATGCGGTGAACCTGGTAAAAGGCGTGGGGTTTCAGAAGCTTCTCATCCGCTGTCCCGATGAAGACCTGCAGCACCACTTGAGATGTTCCTTGGTATCCAAGAAGCTTAAGAAGATGACACAAGAGTTTACACACGCGTTTTATGCTGAATTCAAGCAACCTGGCATGCTGTTGCAGACTGTTACAGTCAAGAATGACTATTTGTGGAAAGGATTCAGAACTGCTTTACATAGTCCTGTGCAGTATTGCTGGGAAAACCAACAGTAAGCCATTATTTTAACTCATTAAAGCAGTAAACAAAAACCATGTGTCAATATTTGTCTGTCATGCTAGCATACTTGTTGTCTGAGCTACTTTCACTTTAGCAGACTGGAACAAAGCATTGCTTAAACATTATCACTGAGGGAAGCAGGGAGTATTTCTTTATTTGCATGGCTGTTAGCGCTATGTCAATACCAAACCAGGAAATACCACCAATCTCTTCCTCCTTCTTGTGCTTTTCTCCTAGTAATCTGTAAAGAGAGAAGCCTATTCTTTTCTCTCTTACTCTTGAATTGCATTTGCACATACACACCTGAACCTCTGGATGACCTCCATTGGGTGTCTTGACAGCTCCTCGGCTGCCCTCAGTCTCATAGTGAGCTCTATGGTGGGATCTGGGCTGCTGGTGGATCAGTAGTTCATACTGGCCGGACTGACTGGGCAATGCCCACTCCAAGGAGGGAAGTGGTGCCACAGAGAGACCACTGGGGGAATGAGGGAATAAAATGGAAAGATGTATTACAAACATTTGTAAAAAATCTAAAATATCAAAAAATTCTGAGAGCTTATATTTTCCCATGGGTGTGCTTAATAAAACAAAATATATTTTCTTTTAACTAAGAAAAGAGGTCAAACCAAGCACCTGAATGTGCATGTTGTGGGTTGATGTACTGGCTGAGTGGAAGGCCACAGAGCTGGGAGAATGTAGAAGGGCTCAGATTTCACCTCAGCTCCAGACCTGCCCATCCTCTCATGATCAATTGCCCAGTCATACCTGTCTCCATATACACAGTCTTGTCTAAGGGGCTGTGCATGTGTGCTTCTCACCCCTATAGGAGCCCCACCTCTGGGCAAACCTGAAGTGAGGTTGTTCAGCACCTCCTCCAGAGCCTGTGGTGCTGTCTGAACATGGGGCTGAAACTCAGCTTGGGCCTGATATTGGCGGATGTAGTAGGGCTCGTGGGGTGATGGGATGGGACTGGGGCTCCGGGAGCGCTGCTTGATAGGCGTACCCCCCTGGCAGGAGTGGGTCTGGTCAAAACAACGTTTCCCTTGTGGTGAGGTGGAGCGGGAACGCTGGTGGGGAAGCGGAGAAGTGGTGCGCTGGTGATGCGGCTGCAGGAAGGTCTCGTCTGTGATGCTGTTGCGAGGTGAGGCCCCTGGAGAGGAGTGCGCAGAGGAAGTATGGATGCTCTGCAAGCCTGGACACAGGTCCAAGGCAGAACAGGAGATGCCGTAGTTGCCTCCATTTGGAGGGGAGACACTAGGTGAGTTCAAGGGAGAGCAGATATCCGCTGGCCAGCCTGAGGAAGAGTTACTGCTAGCAGGGCTCACACACTCCCTGTAGGCCCCCAGAGCTTTAGAGCCAGGGCTTGGCTCCAGGGTGTGAGAGCTGAGAGAATCACCTGATGGAGTGATCTCAATCCTGGGGCTGGGGGCATGGATGTTACTTGCTCCTGACGTCAACTCCAGGCACTCAAACACAGCCCCTGACAGATTGTCTGATGTGGGATTTTGAGGGAAGGTGTCCTGGCTGGACACTGGATCAGCCAAGTTGGAGACATTTGCGGTGTGATGATCGACCATCAGCAAGGGAGGCTGGCTGTCATTCTGAAGTAGAGCACCTGAGTCATCTGTTAGTAACCAAAGAAAGGATTCATTTCAGTCAAGAATAGTCCAATTCGTGATGACAGAGAGCTACTTGGCTATTACATGGGAGTTCTTTTTCATTTTGATGCAAAAATTCCACATAAAACTCAAATCTACAGCATACTGTGCAAGCCACATGCAAAACTAAGGCCAACCTCTCACAATTTGGTCGTGCTATGATTTTATTTATCTTTTATCTTATATAGCTACACACCACTGTTATTAAAATACTAGCAAATTTTTAACTAAACTTGTTGAACAAATGTCCATTTCGCCCTATAATTTAAAATAAAATGAAAGCAGCATATAATTGAACGAGCAAAACTGTTTTATGACAGACATTTTTTTCGCTCACAATTAGGTTAAAAAAATTAAAAAGTAAATAAATTGCCATACAGCTGAAGGCTTTGTGACTGAAACAAATACTCGCCTTGAACGCAGCCGACGGAGAAATCTTCCCCCGATGTGTTGTAGTGAAACAGGTCCGAAAAGTCTAACTCCGCTTGGCTTATGTCCTGCCCCAAGTCCCCTAGTCCCATATCTCCAGAAGTCATCTCCAGTTTTCAATGATTCACTCTTCTCAGTCCTTTTTAGCTATTCTCTTTCAAACTACCAGACTTTTTAAAAGTTGTGCTTCTAAGGCTGTAGAAAAAGAAAGGAAATCGAGTTACAGCTGTGGCAAGATCCGCTTGAAATATTAGCCGCTGCTCAAATAAAACCTCCAACAAGAATCGAAAGAGCGCTTCTTCCTGTCAGCGGTGATGATGAGAGGCAGACAAGAAGGTGCGGACCTGCGTGTGTGTGTGTGTGTGTGTGTATGTGTGTGTGTGTGTGTGTGTGTGTGTGTGTGTGTGTGTGTGTGTGTGTGCAAACATGCATAATCTCTTCCTGTGTGAGCTCAGTCTCCTAAAATGAACAAAAAAGAAACATCTTGAATCACTCTTAAAAATGATGTGAAGATATAGAGTGATTTCACTCATGAGAGAACTACTGAACCTTTTCAACAATCATTTTCCTTCTTAAGTGTAAGATCAAACAAGAAAAATGCATTCACATATTTCGTTGAGTTCTTGATTCGTGTCGCAAAATATTTAATTAAATAGCCAGTCTGCCATATAATTAAATATATAAATTAATTAATTAACATAAAAAAACGTTTTTAAGATCATTACCTGATGCTTCCAGGTTTTGTCCACTCAGTGGCAGTATTGCACAACCGTGATCAAACACCCAATTTACACTGCTTTTGATTTCGTTTTACAGTTTTGTTGTTATTATTCAAAGGGTCATTCATCCATCCATCCATTGTCCATATCTACTCATCCTTGCAGAATCTCAGTTGTGAGGGGGCGAGGGGGACAGTTCACTAATCCAATTTAAAGGGGCAATTTACTCAAAGTACCACCCCAACCCCCCACCCCAAACAAAATATGTGTTTCTACTTTATTCTTATATTTCTTGGGTAAGTAATTTTGAATATGTTAATTCTGATATTTCTGTTGATGAAAATAACTGACTTTTACAAAACTGGCGCAACACTGAACCCCTACCCTACTTTCCCCCTTTAAATGACAATATTGTTTTATTAATGTTTCACAGATTTCTTTACAAGCCACTTTACCATGACAAAGTCAAACTACTGCAATAACTTCGTGGGCGGTTGGCTTGAGATGTACTTAATCACTCTGCATTCTGAGACGTATGAGATGGACCATTGCTATGATTAAATCCATCACTAATCAAGTTATGTTTTTAATATAAAAAGGAGTTTCCAGGCTATGATAATCAAATGTCTAAAACCCAGACATTTATCATTTTATCATGATTGTATATATATCAAAAAACCTGAGTCAAATACAAAGGAAATTATGTAAACTTCTGAATTTCAGGAGCATTTTAAGAAAAGAATCCTTCTTTGAATTTGGCATTTAGCATTTCTCTGGCATTTAGCAAATTGAAAACGTTGTGGTAATGCGAACTGACCCAAAACACAAAAAGTTTAGTGAGCCGGTAAAAAAAAAAAAAAAAAAAAAAAAAAAAAAAAAAGTGTCTTTTTGGGGCCTGCCATAGCAATGCATGGGAGGCAGTGCAATGCACTGCCTCCCATGCATTGCATGGAGGCACCTGTTACTCTCCACCTCGAAACTGCTTTCTCCGTTAATGCGGCTCGAACCGTAGCGTGCACCCCCACAACATATATATATATATATATATATATATATATATATATATATATATATATATATATATATATATATATATATATATATATATAAAAAACTTCCGGCTCGTTCTCGAAATGTGTGCTATTACTCAACTTTTTGTTTCGAGTTATCATGTTGACACGCACACTTGGTTTCATTAACAAGTGAAAAAAACCTGCCAATATCAACAAAATTTTATATACTTTCAAACTTTCTGAAAACAGTTCAGGAATTGGAACTGATTAAAACTTACTATCTTTTTGGAAAAGGAATAAACTGAAACATGTTGCAAGCCTTACACAGCAGTGCACTAGTTGGTACTGCTTAAGAAGCACAAATGGAGGTTGTCATGTTTATTGGAATTTCACCTCATATACCCACCAATTCATAAACACAGTGTTCTTTATTTTTTTTCCTTAACCTAAAATAAGAACTAAGATGTGATCTGTAGCCTTAATTGTTCCTGTTGGAGCAAAGAGCTTACCTTACTTCCCGGTGAAAAGCTCTATCTCCTTACATGTCACACATTACATGGAGATGCTTGAATATGGTATGCCTGTTTTCATATAACTAGACCCTTGAAATTACTTGGATTATTAAACTTTGAAATCCAGGGTTTTTCTGTGTTCACCTTTTGTTTGTTTTTCTCTTTGCATTTATTTATTTACTCAAGCCATACTTTTTGTACCAAATGCAGAGACGTGACATTTAAGCTCTTGAATCCATAACTCACTGTCTTAATGAAAGGTCACCTAAACAATGTACCGTGAGAACAAACTCTGTTGTTCAGTGTATTTTTTAAGATTTTAGGATTAGTTGAGTATAGTTAATCTGACCTTATAGTGCCTCAGCACTGAGGGTAACATATCAACTATGGTTTAAAATCTGATGAAATCATAATAGCATTTCTGTCTAGTATTAGGCATTCTGAGTACTTTAGTTAGTTTAGTTTAGATTGGTAAATTCTTTGAGGTTAAATGCCTTGCCCAAGGGTTCAGGCTCAATCTGTGGCAGCGAAAGAAGTGAGAATCTAAACCCACAACTTTCCAATTACAAGACAGGTAATCTTCTCACTGAAACACAGTCACTCTCTGACGGTTCTGCTTTCCAGTTGGTTCTGTTGCTTACTCGTAAAACTCTGGACTTGTAACACCAGGGGCACGAGATCTAGCTTCACTGTGGTATTACATTCAATTTCACTAATGGAAGAACCATCAGGGCCCTTGAGGCCCACTTTAAGGATCTGATCATTTAAAAAAATCATATTTTTAAAGGACCCAAAACAACATGTATTTTGCAACTGAACTGTCTATATTATTTATTTAGAAATACAACTGAAACAAACAACTTGGAGTTGGAACTTCAGGAAGCCAATTAGACAGCTTTCAGTAAAATACTATGAAAGTTTGTCAGAAATTATTGTAAAAATCAACCAGCCCTATTCTTCCATAAAGAGGCTATGCATTTTAATCATAACGTCACAACGTGACAAAGTTAAAATGACTGGTTCTGTACACTGTAGGGACATCCAGACATAGCTCAACCATTTTGCTTTTCATCATATAGTTAATTAAGTTGTGGCTCCAAGCTGCTGTGCTCAGAGATGTGAACCACATTAAGAGGATGTTGTAGCTCTCCTTCTTATTTCACTGCTGACTATATTACCTTGTAATGGAAAGCTGGATCGTTTGTCCAGAAGACGACCCATCATGAAACTAAATTTGGTGCAGAAAAAAAGCAAGTTTCAAAGAGCTTTTTAGCAATAGATGTACCTCTGGATGATCAACTCAACATCAGCAAATAAACCTTGATCACAAACTATTTTTCATGGATGAATTCTGAGTAGGTAAAAGATCTGTTTTTCCTGTTTTAAAAAATCTATTTAGGTCAACTCATTCTGATCAAAATTAAAATAAAGTAACATGCTACAGTTGGTCTGGTAGTTAAAGAGACCAGCCTGTATATATGACGTGTGACGGAGCGACTGCACGACTACATGAAGTGCTCACTCCTCTTAGAAAAATACAACTCCAACTTTATTCCTCTGAGAACTGGGTCCCCCTATGGCTGTGCTCTCCATCCACTGCTTTTTGAGCTGTCAGCAGAATCAGAATCAACTTTACTGGCCAAGACTGCGCACAAATAAGGAATTTAACTTCAGTTTTCAAATTCCTTGTTTGTTCACACAGTCTTGGCCCTGCAGATAATAGTGTCATTGGTTTGTCCTCATCTTCCACTGGTGCTGTTGTAGGAATCCACTATTCCTACAACAGCACCCATGATCTGTTTTGGTGCTGTTGTAGGAATAGTGGATTGTATGTTGTTGAAAACTCTCCAACAAACATTTTGAACTGCTGCTATCAGGCAAACGTTACCACGATATTAAAAGCAGAACTATCAGACTGGTACACAACTTTCTGAATCAAGCCATAAAACAGCTTAACTATTGCCTTGCATTTAACATTATTTAGTTTATGTGTTTTCTGTTTTTCATCTGGGTTTTTATACTAAGTTGCTATAGATCCTAATTGATTGATTGATTAATTGAGTGATTGAGTGCATACAATATACTGTCACCAACCACTTTACTTGGTACACCTTGCTAATACAGAGTTGAACCCACTTTGTACATCAAAACTGACCTAATTCTTTGATTCAACAAAGTGTCAGAAACATTCTTCTGAGATTCTGGTCAAGTTGCTGCTGATTTGTTGGCTGCACATCTCAGCACACCATCACAACACTAGCAGCAGCCTGAACCACTGACGCACAGCAGAAATGATCCATGCATTCTTACCCTACAATGTGAAGACTGTGGCTGAAATCACCACTGATCCACTGATGTTGTGTTGTGTCATGCATTCAAAAATGCAAAGAGTATAAATAATCATTTGGATAATAAGTGACGATTTGAGCTACTGTTAGATTCTGTTATTTCTCACCAGTCTATCAATTTTCCTCTGACCTATAAAATCAACAAGATTTTGAAACACATGGCTGAGGCACATTGGACATTCCTGTTTTTCAGACCATTCTGTGTGAATGGAAAGATCATTGTGTAAAAATGTCACTGCAGCAGCAATTTCTGAAATAGTCAAACTGGCCTGCCAGGGATCAACAATCATGCCATAATCAAAGTCAATAAATCTCCTTTTTTGGGGGCTCAGGTGGCTCAGTGGTAGAGCAAGTGCACCATATACAGAGGCTACAGTCCTCAACACAGCTGTCCCAGGTTCAATTCCTGGCCCCAGGCCATTTTCTGCATGCTCTCCACTCATACCTGTCCAGTTACTAATGAATAAAGATCACTAGTGCCAAAAAAAAGATACCCTTTCTTCTCCATTCTTATACTTGGTTTTGAAATTCTTTACCACATCTAGATACCGTGTTGAACAGTTGAACAGGTATACCTAATAAAATATCCAGTAAATGTAAGCACATAACTGTTACTGATTGCTTTTATTGTCTTGCCATTCAGTATGTTTGTTCTGAGATAAATAACATTTATATTTAGTCTGTACGGGTTTGCATTCTAATCTTGTCTGAAGGTTTTGATATCTATATACAAAACATTAATCTTTTCATTTAATTTCACCCTTGAAGCTACTAAAACACCAAGATAATTTTATTTCAAATTGGGTGAGTTTGAAAATTAGGAGTCTTTTGATACTTTTAATAATGGATTTATTTAGATGAATGAAAGATTTACAATGTACAGTAACATTACAGGACAAGTACAGGACAAGTATACTTATATTGATGTATACAACAAAAATACACAAGTACAATATGCATGGCACTAACATACACATATATATATATATATATATATATATATATATATATATATATATATATTTATATATATATATATATATATATATATATATATACATATATATATATATATATATGTATATATATATATATATATATATATATATATATATATATATATATATATATATATATATATATATATATATATAAAGATAAAAACAGGGAATAGTATAAAGTAATCAGCATCTTAAAGTTAAACATTTCAGGACAGCTGCCTTGGTACAACATTCAGTCTGTAAATTACAACTGTTCTTTATGTCTTTAACAGGTTTACATATTAGTTTTAAATAAGTTTGAGGTATTTATGGCACCAAATTACAATTTCTGTTTTTATGTACACAGCAGCAATGCAGGGAGTCACTGGACTGTCAGGAGTTAAATTTTTCCTTTTGCTGCGTCCAGAGGAGGGAAAACATAGGCCTAAAAAGGAATGAAAGGAAGGTGTTATTGGCTATTTAAAATACACGTCTTCTCCAGATTGTATTCTCAATTTCACAATCATACCATTTTTCAGATTTTTTCAACTACATGCATACTAATTGTAATGTCTTCTCACATTTGCAATAAGTAAGCCAGTAAGCCAGTAAGTTGTTAGTGTCAGCACCTAGTGGCTAATAATTGGTACTGCACACTGAAGCACACTCCAGCAAGTCTTGTGTAAAAATGGGGATTGCCTCCATCATTTACAAATACTGTCTAAAGTTTTTCCTAATGGTACAGAGCAGATAAGAGATAGATCATTTTTACCACAGGAACTCTGAAAATATCTATTATTTTTACTTTCTTTTCTTGTTCAGTTTAAGTTTTAACATTTGAAGTTTCAGGAATAAGGCTAGTTCTCCCCAGACCTCTGGGTCATTTCAATGAACTGGTACTACACATTGAAATGTAAACTTATGTCTTCTCACCTTATCTCCTGACAAAGGCCACTGGAAGTTCTCTGCTAGGAACCAAAAGTCCAGAATGAATCACATCAACGGGCTCATTGTCTGTTGCCACAATCTCGTAGTCTCTGACCAACTGCAAGAAAGATAACATAAATGCATCAAGGCAGGAAATCTTTTTTAAGTAATCTCTGGCTGACTGGTTTGATGTTGCTGATGGAGATCGTACCCAACACATGGCCAGCTGCAGCTGCAGCTCCGCCAGCCGTCGACCAATGCACATCCTTTTCCCGATACCAAAAGGAACATAAGCAAAGGGGTTGATGGTGCTGTTCTCCCGCAGCCAGCGCTCAGGTTTGAACTGCTTTCCATCATCAAAATATTCTTCATTGAATCCTAGTGCATGGCTGTCAATCATTAACACTGTCTGTAAATGGAGAACAATAAAGGTTAAGTTCCAGCTCTAGTTTTGTCTCTGTTTTAGAAACAAATTATTTATGTTCCTGAAGGCAATGAGCAGGACTTATTGCTTGGTGCCTTGTGCCAGTAGAGTGGCTCTATTTAGATACTGTACATTGTATGAGCAGGACATTGAGGCATGTTCCAGACAAGTAAAATGTAAATTTTCACGAGAAGGTAATCTCCTCATGTAAGGTACACTGAGAAGTAAGCCACTTACTCCTTTGGGAATGGCATAATCTCCCAACACAGTGTCTTTGTCCAGGGTCCTGCTGGTGAACGGAACAGATGGTGACAACCTGCAAGAATTACAAAAACATAAACATTGGAACATGACTTATTGCATTTCACACAAATAAGATGGTTAACAGAAGCCAGACATACACAGTGCTTGTTGAGGTGAGAATAATCTGCTATCCGAGGTCATTTACATTCCCTGTGATGTGTGCACGGTGCTTGCCTTAAATAACCCGTCCTGCAACTCTTGTGACTGCATGAGAAGACGAGGGGAACGTGTATTGGAACAAAGGCTAAGAAAAAAATTTGAACGTGACCAAAGGATGAATTTAAGATTGGTAGTCATGCCACCATCTGACTACCAAAAACTTCCTTGAAGCTTGTTTTTGAGTCAGTCATGTGTGTAATTTCCTCCCTCTTAATCTCTGTGGTACTGGTGGGAATGGTAATGTCAGAAAGTCTGAGCATGTAATCTGTAACACATTTAAATATGACCTTGTGAAGCAACCAAACATCTGAACACCATATTACCCTTGTAAAATTGTTTAAGTGAGTAAATCTGAGTTACATTTTAGATGACTTCTGCTTTCACAAGACAAAGTTAAGTTATTTAGTTTATTTTGTTAAGATAAAATGATTGTGTGCAACCAGGAGTGTGTGGAGTACATAAACCACTTCTGGTATGAACATTGTGTTCCACCTTGACCTTTTATTATCTGCACTATGAACATCCTTCCCCCAGCCACATATGACGGTGCTGTACCTCATAGACTCCTTCAAGCAGGCCTTGAGGTAGGGCATGCTCTTGATGTGCTCTCCACAGGGGTCTTGGTTTGGAGGCACCACCTCTCTGATCTCCTGCAGCAGCCTCTTCTGAGCAGCAGGGTTACGTGATAGGTTGAAAATAACCCAGAGCATACTGTTGGCAGTCTGTACACACATCAAGAGAGAAAAATTAAGAATGGAAGCACCGAGCAGACGTCACTTGATAAAGCAAGTACAAAGAGTGTTCCTCTGAGGAAGAGCTGAGGAATGTTTGTGGTTCCTCAAAGGCTCCTCAATTACATTCGCCCTACATTAATTTTGCACTTCTAAACTACAATAACTGCAGTAGTTGTTTGTTTTAGAGGTTGAACTTACTGTCTTGTATAAAATAGACATAAGTTGAAAACATTAAAGAAGCTCAGTTGATGTTCTTTGATGTTAGCATGATATACAGGATGAATGGAGGTTAAAAAAAAAAAAACCCACAACCACACAAAACAACTGTGATTAAAAATACTTTTGACATGGATGGTTCTCTTCAGAAGATTTAAATAAAAACTTAAAATGTATAATAAAATTGCAATGACTTGGGCTATTTGCTTAGCTTAGCACAAGAAGCAATTAGCTTAACTTAGCTAAGTAAAACCCCAAAAATATGGCAGTGGAACATATTTAATTCAATTTAGCCATTTCTATAAGTCTTTGCTGCTATTTTCTTTCTTTGATATGGATTTGAGTTATGACTATGCTGATTAGCTGCTGTGGAACCACCGACTTCAAATGAAAAAAATATGTAGATCAATGCTATTACATCTTTTTTTGTAATATTTCACTCTAGAAAAGTAGACAGAATGCACGAAATGATAATATTTATATGGAAGTCTGCTTTGTTTTACATCTTTTATTCAGTTTGGGTTAAATTTAACAATTTTATATGTTTTTGAAGTATCAGCTCTGTTTTCCACAACTGGAAACACAGAATCACCTCTGCCAACTGTTCCAGATTTATTTTTAGCTGTTTTATGTTTTATTCAGAAAAATGTATTGAGTGTGGAAAAGTGTGAGCGTACAGTGTATGAACCCATATTGTGACTCACTGTTTCAACTCCTCCAATCTGCAGCTCGGTGATGGCTGCATATAGCTCCTTTTTGGAGAGGCAGCTTTGCTGCATGATATCACCAATTAAATCATCCGGATTTCTGTTGGCATTCCTCTTCAGCTTCTTGTCAGTGTAGACTTTGGCTGAGCGAATACAAAGCAATCAATGTGTGAACACAAGGATATGCATAATGCTGTTCAAACACAGTAAACCTAATTTTCAGCCTTATTCTCAATCATTGGTATAGATTATCACTGTTCCACTTTGTCAAGGAAGTGAATGGAGAAATTCAAAATAATATTTGCCTAACAAAGACAACTTTTTCTTGATATGACCAAGATTGGTAGATGCGGGAGCTCTGTAAGTGTCACTGAACTTTGAACTATTGCAGGCAATAAAATAAGGCATTTTTATTTTGAAAATTTTTAATGTTTTTTGCCTGAAGGATATTTCAGCATGTGTCTTATGTGCTTTTTGTTTTATTTTCTTGCAACTAGTAGCATATTCAGTATGATAGGATCCATTTTATGAATACTTGCACATTAAATTATATCCTGATGGTTTCATTTGTTAAACTGGAGAACACTAGTGATAGAACTATGTTTAGTCCTGACTCTAGTCTCTAAAAAGATCACAAAAATAAATATATAGACTGCATTTTTAGTTTGGTGGAAAATGTTTGTAAGAATAAAATACTTAAAGACGCATTGAAATGAGACTGAGACAAGTTTTAGTCAAGAGGCATAGTTTGCTTCATATGTCCTATAAAAAAATAACCATAAGAAATACCACTTAAGGTCTTGTTGATAGAAATATTTGGCATACTTCTTCACCTCGGGTCAGGCAGTTTACTACGATGCTGAGCCGTTATTTACACAGAGTGCCAAGTCCACAAAACACCAAAACAGCCGGTTCAAATCAAACCTCCTGCCCGCCCACTTGCTTATTTTCCTATCTGTCATCTGACTGGAAGTGAACTCGGAATGGTTTGTGTGTCACATAGAAGAGGAGCGTAACTGTACTACAGCTTGACCAAATGAGAGCAATAGTTCAGGCTGTGCTTATGTAATTTTTGCTGTGAGGCAGAAGCTGGATTTTGGTGTTTGTACCTGTCCTGAAAATGGTGTCCCATGCTGCAGTGTGTTTCTGCCACGTTTTGGTGTTAAAGCTCTGGTGGAACTTCACCGGTGTGACCATCATCATACCAAATGTGCTCATCATCTATGGAGAACATAGAAAGAGGAAGAAAGGGATCAGGCATGGGAAGTACTTCTTTCACCCTTACTCAAAACCTCTCAGTCCTTTTAATGTTTTCTTTACTTATTCTTGAACCCGTTCGCTTGCGAGACTTATAAGAGTCCTTGCTTATCATCTCTATACTGTAAATTATAGGATAGGTTTGCTCATCAAACTCTAAATAGATACAACTAGTACAGGACTGCCTCAGCACTGTGTCTGCAGGCCAGCCTATTGACACGAACCTGATGAACTGTAATGTTTCTCAACTCTCCATGAGAAAGTCAGCTGAAGAGCGTCTCACAGATCATCACAAACATCATCTTCTAAACTTCACAGAGGCACTGTGAGAGAGGGTTGATACTCACTATTTTCACAGCTGTGATGAAGTTCATGGCTTCCTCGTTGACTTCCTCCTGCAGAAGACCAAATCTCTTGTCGTACAGGATGAGACAAATTGCTGAGGGACAAAAATGAGCAAAGATTTAGAAAAATCGATTACATTTGGACACAGTAAATTTGAAATGAAGTTCAGGATTTCATTTCTATTTCTGTTATCAATTCCAAAGAATAATGTGCTATTTTTTTAAACCTATTTCTCATAAAACAACCAGAAAGCATCCCAACAAAATGATATCATCACTTTTTGCCCTAAAAATTTGATGTCAGCAAAAATAAGATATTTGAGAACCTTATATTTTTATTAATTTCTAAAAAGTAACTGCAAAACAGTCACTGTTTTATCAGCTTGTCACATTTCATCCTTTCTATTTTTATGTTAGCAAAGTAAATTGTGATGAGCAGGAAAAGATCACAGGTGAATTCACAATATTTAATTTGCCACACAATAAAAGAGATTCAAATGATATGTGAACAGAAGTATTTTGCAGTCATAATGAATGTTAGAATAAAAATAAACTGACTTACTCTCAAACGACCATTTATTCAGCTCTAAGTACAGGTCTTTAATCTTCCCGCTGTTGCTTACTTTTCCAATCCTGTCAACGAAGTCCATCAGCACCTGTTTCCCAAAAAAAGAAAGAAAAAACAAAAACCCAAACGCATTAGTCGATGATCGCAGAAACTTTCGTCTAAACTAAGCCTTGACCATGTGTCACAGTCTCACCTGATTTATTTTGCCATCAAGCTTCATCACCTCTGTCGGCTTCATGAGTTTCTGCTGAAACGCGCTCCTGACTCTCTGCCAGTCTTTCCCCTCCCTGCGAACCAACAACGCGCTTCAGCGTGTGCGCTGCCTTCAGCTTCAAACTGCGCGCTGGGCAGGCGGAGATGATTTCAGGAAAAAACAGATGATGGATCGAGGGTCTACTTACAGAATGAGGAGTCCGTACGCTTCGTCTCTTAGGTCTCTGTATGCTTTCCAGGGTTTGATCTCCAGCCTCTGGGGGTAATTACTCTCTTTTCTGTAGAGCGCCTCCAACAAGCAAGGAGCGCCAATATGCACTGACTCAAAGGCTCCCAGCTTCATCCGGAAGATCTTCCCGAATTTCTTGTGATAATCAATCTGAAAATAATAAATTAGTCATGAAAATGATTAGAGACGGTAAATTTTTGGTAGATAAAATAGGAAAAAACTAGAATCTCATTTAAAAAAAGGAAAAAAAAAAAAGTATTTCAATAATATTATATAAAAGTACTCTACCAGAGCTTGATGTTGTTTGGTCAAACCTCCTTTTCGGAGAAGATCCACCAGACTCCCAACCAGGGGCCAGTTGGTTGGTCCCGGGATCGCTTTCAAACTGTGCGCCCTGAGGGCAGCCTGTGGGCACCGCGCAGCCTCCACAGCATCCTTCTCCTCCTGGACGCATACGGAGGATGTGGGCTTGAAGTGCTGCAGTCCCACAGACTTCCTCTTCAGCAGCTCAACAATCTGAGGAACTTTTTGGATCTGCGCCCTCATCCTGAATCTTCAGCTGATGTCAAATGGCTATTTCTCTGTCGCAAGTTTTCTAAGAGGGAGTTCTCGTTTCTTAGAAGTGTCACACCTTGCAGCAATATATATACTCTGAGAGTGTTTATTCCTGCCGCGCACCGAACCAATCAGGGACAGGTCCTCCATGGTGTGGCTATCGAGCCCACCATTCATTTATGGATCCACATTGAAGAGGATCGTATGACCCCAGATAGACCGTGGAAATGCCCTCACCCCTCCTCTCCTTGAAAATAAACAGCAGCGGAGGTGAGGAGGTTCGCTTGAACCGGGTCTCCCAGTGATTAACCGAAACTATGGCAAAGCAAATATACTACCACTGTCACACTTATGCGTCTGGCAAATATTTAACCAACTGGGAATTATGCGTTTGCTTTGAGTCGCTTTTAATTACTACTGATGGGCTTAACTGCAGATTTCTTCCAATTAAAAACCATTTATTGTGAATGTACAGGTTTTTTGTAATTTGTGCATTTATTTATTTATTTATTTATTTATTTATTTATTCTGACCTAAAGAAGTGATCCCGAAGCGCTTGGTGTAACACACCAAAATTTAAATTTACTGATTAAATTGATTAAATTATTTGCTGCATTTTATTCTGAAAATCTCAAAAGATAATTAGTATATGAGCAAGAGAATCATACTCTCTTGTCCACCCATGCACTTCAACATGCGTGCTTCTAACTGAGTGTGTATTTAAACCCTTGTCATCACAACCAATACCTAATACCTAAGTTTATCAAAACGAAAACTGGGCTCCAACCTGGACCTTCATTCTTGTTCTTTAGGCAGGTCTTCATATACTTTTCTTGAAGTAAAGCGTATTGACCTTCAAGAAAAGTCCTTGCAAAGATAGACCGAAACACAGACGCTACCCTCTGAGAGCTGGCATAACTTAAGTAACATGTGCAAGGGGGCCTCATGTTGTTACCTTGTAAAAGTGTTTATTCACAGACTCTCAAGTGGCTTCAGAACAACCTTGAACTCAGTGTTTTTCAGCACTTTCCATGTGTAATACACACACATTCACCCCTCCCGAAGAACAAGGGTAAAAATAACAAAACACATATCCACTAATGCACAAAATGTATTTTTGCTTTCCTCTCAAATTCAAAGCACATGACTCAGTATTGTATTACATGATATGGGGAAGCTTTAGTAGTTCGTATGCTGTTTCAGCTTATGTTCAACAACATACACAAATCATGCATTTTGATGATCACAAGAGCAGTAGTTCAAAATGTTGGGAAATAACTCTTTGATGAGAAGATCAATACTGGTCGAACAATGCAGCAGCTGGGTTAGAAAACAGGGGGGAAACAGCCTGTATCTGTCCGTACATAACAAAATCCTTCCACACATTTCTGGAATCTACTCAAGCAACTGGATGACCCGGATAACACTGCAGAACCATCTTCTCACTGAGATCAACATCTGATTGACTGTATAGCATGGGATTTATCCACTCTAAACGCAGATTGGCAAAAATTAAACATGTCAACCTGGTGAATTCCGATTATTTTCTAGTGAGCATCCATTTAAGTTCTGCTATCATGATCATCATGATGGCAATGAAGGTTTTTATGATTCCGTTTGTAGCTTCTACCAGTGTTGGCAACAAATTCAGGTCAAATTTGTTCAACTGCTTAACTTGCTGCTTGTACTCCAGGCTTTTGAGTCTGAGACCTTAATGATTTGAAAAAGGAAATGCTGCAATTAAACATTAAAGATTTGCTTCTTGTTAGGTTATGGTGTGTTCTCTTTGTTTTTAGAAGTCAGATTTTTCAGGCCTCCAGTCAGAAATATAAGAACAACCACTAAAGTTGGAATTCATTCTGGAAGAGGCGGGGGTCACGGAGCAGCCCTGAGTTCAGTGTCCAGTATGGCTTCTAACACACAACAAGAATTGTTAAAGTTTGTAGTATAAAGTATTTCTTCCTCTATTTGTAAAAAAAAATGTTCCTTTATGGTTTGAACAGATAATATATTGCCATCATCTTGAATTGTAATTATGGTTCAGTGTTCATTGTCATTAGATATCCTGAATGTGTATCTCAGTTCCTGTTTTAGTTGAACAATTTCACTATGTTTCATTAGATTCTTGTTTTCTCTCCAACAGCTGCTGAGTTTTTTGTTGTTGTTTGTACTCCATCTTTTGTTATGTCTTTTTTCATTATCCAAGGGTTTTCATGTAGTTAGTTGTATTGAATCATTTCCTTTATCCATCTTACACCACCACATCTGTTCACAGTTTGTTTCCAAGCCTAGTGATCACCCACCTTTGTATAATTGTGCCTGTACCTGTTCCCCTAATAAAGCTTCTATTTTGTTGTCCTCCAATGCCTCATTTCCACTCAGCACTACTGTGTCTCATGCTTGTTACAAGCAGTGACGTTTTTCTTACCCTCAATCAATGGACTGTGTTGTGTGACGCAAGTAGCTCCACCTTAACCATACCATAGTCCTATGGACCTAAAACTTAAGGGGACCCAGGAATCGTGTGGTACAGGTTGTTTCTATGGGGTGCTTTTACAATGGAAACAGAAAAACTCGTGTACCAAACTGCACCGACCCATGACGTACCATTCAGTGGAAGCAAGGCAACAGTTTTTATTGCCAGTTTGTCACCTGTTAAACTCTCCATTTTTTAAAACTTTGCTTTTGTGTCCAACCGCTTGACATAACATAACATGTTCTGTAACTTTTAAAAATTACAGCTTTTTATTTTTTTTAAACAATAAAAAGCATATGTAAGCTTTTTTTGACTTCTAAGTTTAATTTATTATTTACTTAACAAAAACCTAAAACGTCTTTTTTCTCAAAATTTTAGATGCATCTTTAAATAAGCAGTATCTTTACCCTTAAAGAAGACTTTTGTTCTCTTTTTTCCCCACAAGATTTCACTGATAAGAATATCCATCCATTCAGGTCACGGAAAGACGGGGCCTGTCCCAACATTTTTTGGCTGAAAAGAGGAATACACCGTGACACAAAGAGAAATAAGATCAACAATCATAAATGCTCATTCTAATGTTAATTTAAAGCCACCAATTAACCTAATACAAATTTTTTTGGTTTATCAGCAGAAATCTATTTTGAAGACACCTAACTGAGCCAGCGGCTGACTTGACTCAGTGGAGTAAAACCAACCACTCTACAGACTCTGGTAAAAACATGTAAAATACACATTATACAATAGTACATAAATAGGAAATGTATTGAATCCATTTACAAAACTCAAACTACATGTACTAGACCAGATCATCTCCCATCAGTTTTTCAGTGACGAAAATGTTGAATTTCATTCAAGGCCATTTTTAGAAGTTTCAGCACAACGAGTTTTGGCAGTGTTGCAGAGAGGTGGTGCAAATCAATTTGGATGTAAGAGAGAAAACATGTTTTCACATGTTGTTCTCTGTAGGCAAACAGTACTATGCAACAACCTCCTTCATGACCTTTAATAAAATGAAAGACTAAAGGTTTTATTGCGATATATTGGTTGTCTATTTGTCCCATTAATCGTTAACAGGAGAACACAAGATCCAGCTATAAACAAATAATTTTGGTGTTTAGATTACCAAAATTATAGATAGATTAGATATCTTTAGGACTGCTTCTTTATTTTGCTTTATTTTCCTTTCTTGCTTAACAAGATATTTGAACGGTCAGTTCCGCCTTAGTGTCTCTGTGTTGGTTGTTGTTTTTTTTATCTATCAAGAGTGGCCTTTATAAACATTGAAATAGCCAAATAATAGCCAGACTGTAGCTGCAACATTAAAGCGTTAAGAAGTAAGCAGTAGGTTTCATGCTTGTCCAAGCAAAGAAATCCATAAAGTTCCCCTATCCAGTTCACCATTTCCAGTTATTTTAGTCAACTTTTTTGAATGATGATCCTAGCCACATAAATGTTTTCTTCCAGGATTCTGGCTTGACACCGGTGAGTGGTTTTACTTGAATAAACAGCTGTGGTGACAAATAGGTATAGATGATAGATAGAAAGATGGATAGATAAATGGCTTTTAAAGCTTCACTTATCAGCAAATGAAAGCAGTAAAAAGAAAAAAAAGTCAATGAAAACAAAATTTAAAGCTAAGTTAAGCTGTGTCTGAGAAAAAAATACTTAAGTCTACAACTTGTGCATGTTTTGTATAGATCCCACTACAACCCTCCATATGCAGACTGTAACAGGTATTTCATTCATTGTTGTTTTGTGCCATGTGTCATATATTATGCCATTCATTAATATCAGTTAATAACAAATATAAAATAAGAAAAATTGTGTAAAATTTGTTTCTCTCTGCATCTTGAAGATTCACAATGGTCTCGAGTGTTAAAAAGCTTTAAATGTTCAAATTAATGTTGGAGTTCTGGTCGACCAGTTTTTTTTTTTTTGTTTGTTTTGGGCCGTGCTGTTTGGTACCAAAATGCTATTTACCAAATTTAGTGGTGATTCAGGTGAATTCCAGAGGTAGAGTTATGGTGCAGGGACATTTTTTAGTGATACTGAACCAGACTTTTGTGTGAAATTCCAAATAAAAACAGCTGCAAGCAACATGGGGTCAGTAATGCTTTCACCTTGGTTCTTGTAGGGTATACCCACTTATGGTAACCTACATTTATGACCCACCGAGCAGCCGGTCTATTAATATTGATTGCTGTAGGGGTCAATTGTGTATCTTT